>OW804098.1:70969145-73612431 GCA_942159475.1 Sthenelais limicola
GACCGGGTCTGACGCAAGCCATATTAAGTCTGGCCACAGCCAGCGTATCAACCTGAATAAAATTCGTCCAAAAAAAAATAAAAAATCTATTATATAGCTAGCTACCTATCGGTATCTATCTTCTTATCTATCTACCTGTCTGTCTAACTTTTAATCTAAGTTTATATCAGTCCATCAATAATATATCGCTATCCATCCATCTATCTCTATATATATATTGTTGTCACCATCAGTTATTGTATCAGTTGATCGGTTGAATAAAGAGAAAGCCATGGTTTGTCTTTGTTCGTCCTCGTCTCAGTTATATTTATTTGTCATGTAATTATCACTCCAGTAGCAGGAAACAGGGAAGAAGGGGGATACTAGCGAAGATGCTATCCTCCTTGGTATAGGGTTCACAATATTCAAGGATCTCTGTGATTAATTATCAACTCGAGTTGGACGAGGGGATGATTGCCCAGGCGGGACTTGGAAGAGCTGACAGATCTTATATGTCTCCAGGTAAAACGTAACAAGTAAAGTACTGTGCTGTAGCAATCTGTTGCCTCTTTTATTAACTGTCTGCTTACTTCTGGTCTCTCCCCAGCCAGGGCTCCAACTGGTCCTTAACCAAAAATCGTCCCCTGACCACCAAACCCTGCTACAGCAATATTTATATATCTAAAATTATATTTTTCCTCTTCCAGTGCCACGGGAGATACTATTCAAAATGACGAAGGCATCGTATGGTTTGGAGTCCCAGGCATTCATCTATGGCCTGTTTGTGATTTGTGCTGTTGCCCTACTGCTGAACCTGTACGTCCTAGTGAGAATACTGCATAGAAACATGCACTCAACAAGCACCACATATTCCCTTGTCGCTAACCTCTCCCTTGCCTTCCTCCTTCTCTCAGGGATCAGTATCCCCATAGAATTAGTACAGGCAACCAGGGCCAACAACGGGTTGACTGATTTCACTTGGGGTAAGTTATTTTTTGTTTGGATCCATGCATGAAAATATGACCCTTTTGTAGGCGGTGAACTCTTGATATATAGTAACCAATATGTTTTACCGAATCAGGAATATGGAAATACTGATGTACACAGTCTTTACTGTAGTATTTTCTCCCTAAATTTAGTGGAGGTTTATTTAACTCTCTAATTGTCTTGAAAATTATTGGGGCCTGTCATTTCGGCTACCAGATTATGTTGTTTGTTGTTGTTATTAATTTTTGGCTAACTGTAAAATGGCTAGCTTCAAAATGTAAAATATATAGATTTCCTATCAAAATAAAGTACCCTTTGAAAATGTAAAGTCTCCTTAGTAGAAGGGTTTCTAAAAACATAATTATCACATAATTAATACACCGAGTAAAATTGACCTAGTAAAATTGACCTAGTAAAATTGACCTAGTAAAATTGACCTAGTAAAATTGACCTAGTAAAATTGTGTAGAATTTGACTAAATTTACCTATTAGCATTGTTAAAGTGAATGTTTTAAATCTCGAGAATCTGTAAATGGATATGAGAAACCAGCAATTTAACCCGAACAATGATTTTATAATATGTAACCATACTGTCATTATCAATTACATTGTCATTACCACAACATATTATTTAAAAGGGATACCAGGAAGACCTCATTGTATGTGGTACTTTGAGAGGGATCATTCCTTTTCGATACTTCATTACATCAGAAATGTATTTGTTTATTGAATAAAAGTTTTATATATATAATGTAAGAAGCATTCTTATTGGTTGCTTAAGTTATGCTCGCTCATGATGTCATGCCTATTTGTGATGTCATATGCCGTCGTGCCGCTGTAATACACTTGTCTAGCACTTTGGTATCGAAAATCAATATGGAATGAGTCAAAATCAACATGGACGAATAGGAAAAAGAAAATGAAGATGAAAGGAGTCAATTTCAATGAAATAAGATGAGTAACGGCTTCATCAAATCAAACCTTCACCAAATCAAACTGTAATATCAAAAGTAATGGAAGCATCAATTAGAACGAGTGACTATCGAACAAGAATGAAAACTCATTCATTGCTCAATGTAAATTATGGAACTATCTTGTCTTGAGGATTACCTGGAAGACTTGCCAAGGCAGAAGGCTATATCCTGTTCTGACGTATGCATATTCCTAATAAAAATCCCATAATTTATAAGAATGCAATATGATAGGGGAAAGACTGGGAGGCTGTAATACTTTTATATTAAGTGGGGGGCATAGCAGTACTTCCAAGTATAAGTTCATAAAAAAGAACTATTCATTTATGTCCTGGATTTAATTCCTGAAAGACATCTCTTTTGTGTCAGCTTATGGAAGTTATAGCTTATAGTTATTTTGAGTTTGCCCAATTTGATTCTTGTCTATATACGATAAACATATAACAGCAGCATAATTGTTATTAAACTCAGTCCTATAGGTCATATAGGAATATACTTGGTAACATAATTTTGGCATAATAGCTGAAAATGCAGCATTGGTTAGTAAGGTGAGAGCAAGTCAAAATGCATCATCTTTATATGTCTAGAAAAGTGTGCAGGCACCAGTGAGATGTGTGAGTTCTATGCTTCCTAGGCTAACATTTCTGTTGTCATTGTTTATATAGCTGTGCTATATCCGTCGCATCTGCGCCCCCCCCCCCCCCCAACACTCTCGCACATAGCTGTGATAACGTCACAGCTCTGCACAGTCAAAGCTTGATTCATTGGAAAATGGGTTGTGTGTATCACATAGAGAGTGAGGCTTGATTCTGCTGACGAAATTATAATGAAATTATTGTACAGATGTCAGACAATAATGCATCTAAACTCAAAGCTACTTTAGGATGTTGTGAGTGCCTGCATGTGGAGGTCCACGGGAGGAGTTTATGATTTAGCTCAGTGGTGGCCGATGTCTGTAATCTAGTATAGAGCACAAGTTTCTTGTATAAGTGACCCAATCTGTGTTTTTTGGTCTGTCCGACCCTAGGGATCGGCACTGGGATCTTTTAGTCCAGCTTCACTTGACACAAAAACATGTTTTTTTAAAGAAAAGCACTTCATCAAAAGATGTTTCATGTTCATATTGTCACACAAAGAAAGACATGTTATTTCCATGATCGCTACTTTGTGAAACTCAAGTTAGCCTAATAAATTTGGGTTTCTATAGTTTAAAGGTTATTTTGGAAGGTGACCTATGTTTTGTCCTCAATCGGAAAGGATATCTATCAGAAATAGGAAAAATCCCAAGTATCCAAGACTTTTCTTTTGGGAATATCCATTTCCATTTTGGAATATCCTTTTCCTTTTTGGAATGTCCTTTTCCTTTTTGGAATGTCCTTTCCCTTTATGGAATGTCCTTTTCCTTTTTGGAAAGTCCTTTTCCTTTTTGGAAAGTCCTTTTCCTTTTTGGAATATCCACTGTTTTTGGCTATCCTCAGTTCTTTTCACCCATATGTACCATGATGTGTTCCTATGCCAACCTACAGGTATATGTCCAATGAAACAATATGGGGTTGAGAGGGAGAGGGAGGAAGAGCGGGTGAGGATGAGCGGGAGAGGGAGAGAGAGCAGCAGAGGGAGGGTGAGCGGGAAAGGGAGGGTGGAATGTAGAGGGAGGGTGAACAGGAGGGGGAGAGGGGAGAGGGGAGAAGGGAGAGGTAGGGTGAATGGGAGAGGAAGGGTGAGCGGAAGGGGGAGAGGGAGAGGGAGGGTGAGAGGGAGAGGGAGAGAGAGGGGGTGAGGGAGACAGAGAAAGGAAGAGTAGACAGAATGGTAGGAAAGGAGACATGTGTGTGAACATAGTCTAGTTGCTGGGGTGACAATTGGTCAGTGATCACTCCACTTATGCATGCAGCTGGGAGCCACACACAGTGGTCATGTGTTACATAACAGGGGATGTCCCCTTTGGTTTAGTCTCGAATTGTTGGGATCTTGGGTTCTGCTGTCTGGGTGTAGACTTCCTAGGCGATGCAGTTGGGTGAGTTTCTAGCGTGGGCGACGAGGCCAGTGTGTGGACAGGGGATTGGTCACATGAGTGGGAGTGGGAGTGGGAGTGGGAGTGGGAGTGGGAGTGGGAGTGGGAGTGTTCAGGTAGCGATAAATAGTTGTTGTCTGCCGTAAGTATCTTATAAATAACAACTGTTCGCAATATTGTTGGTGGTTGGAAAGTGTCTGAGGATCCCAACAATGCAAGACTAAAGCAATTAGATTCTTCCGTTATAGCGGGGGCCGGGTGTATGCATTCTTAGGGACTAACCTCGGCCTTCGGCCTTGGTTTGTCCCTAAGAACGCATACACCCGGCCCCGCTACAACGTCAGGTTCTAATCGCCCAACAGAGACAAAAGGAGTGTACCAGAGGTGAAATAAGACTCACCATAGGAGATATAAGAAAAAGGTGCTGGGATATACTTTTGTGTGGTGGATATCTCAGGGATATAGTCGAATCTGCTCGGAAATAGAAAGTGAGGAGTTGGAAAAGAATTTGACTACTTCACACCTGAAGAAGGGCGTCCATAGCCCGAAAGCTTGTGTAATTAATAAAATCAAAATCAACAACTTTTAATGATATCTACATCGATTCATCGTTTCCACCCGGCCCTAACCAATATACAGCGATATTCTCCCCTTTTACCATGGAAAAGAATTTGTAGTATGTGAAATAGCTTGTACTGAAGAGGAAAAGACTACCAATTTCGTCATTGGTACAAATGTCTACTTTGGGACTTTGGGACCCTATGTAGAAGTAGAAGTGTTTATTAAAGGATGTTGACAGGTTCTCCCATAACAAAAGCTCCATTGTGTTGAATTAAAGCTGCATTCTCAGCTATCCCAACAAGTAGAGTCTTACCTTGATACAAGTTAAATCTTACCAAATTCCCTCATATAATCACTTTATTATATTCTGCTTTTGTTCTATGTTTATACAAGAATTTGAAGGTAAATGCGCTCAAAGAAAACTGCCCCCGGTGAGCGATAATATATATAATCATTGAAGGAAAGGATTTGGGTGAGTCCTCCAAATACAAATGTTTTAGAAGCCCTGTAGCAAAAAGAACTGGACAGAATCCTCAAAAACTTTGGTCAAATAACTTTTAGATGGTTTGCAATAGGCTGGAACCAAACGTAGCAAATATTTACGTTGGAAAGTGTACTAAATATGACTAAATGTTCGTGTTGTACTTGTTAATAATAACAATACTAATAATAATATTTAGCCCCCTTTTAGAGGGATTTAGTGCAATTATACCCTTAATTATTGGGAACAAATTCACGGAAATGATGGTAGTAATATACTCTTTGGCTATAAAAATGCATTATAGTATTTTAGTAGGCTAATAATGCACGATGAGGTCGTTTCCATGCATTATACTAATTGGACTAATTGGACTGATTGGGTATAATTGGCTGTGACTTTCTTGCTGGTGCATTAGTGTCCTCTGACTTTCTTGCTGATGCGTTTTTGCCTGGTGGGAGCATTGGTCATCATTGTATTGTATGCATGTATCATATCTTATATGACTTGTAACACACTCTCAGAGTTTTCTCGGACTAGTCCAGGAAAATATTTGTATATCGTGCAATGCAAGTAACAATAAGTGGGAGTTGTGAGGCCTCTAAGTGTGGTTCAACACATCATATTATATACAGGTTAAAGTTGGTTGAAGGAGTGTGAATATTGTATTCTAAGCAATTAAAACCAACAGTGCTTTCAATCGTGAAAATAGAAAAGAAATTGACTCATGAATTAGAAGATCAGCAGTAATCTTAGTAAAAGTTGGTTGCTATGACAACCGCACATAACTCACTAATGAAATACACACTATGCATAACTCACTCGCAATACATTGTTTTCAATGCAATGTGTATATATAATAATGCAATGCATCCCAAGTCAATAAATAGGGCATATACTGGAATACCTGTACTCTCACAAATGTAATTACCCATTATGATAACATCAGGCAATAACAATATTTTATTTGATCATTTAAACAGGTAACTCAGCATGCAAGGTGATTCGCTTCATTCCAACCTTAGGCATAGGTGCATCCATAGCTACGATGGTGGCTTTGTCATGTGATCGGTACATGTCCATTGTACGTAGTGTGCATCTCCACCGCAGGGGTCGTATCCTCACCCTCGCCTTCATTTGGATCATTGCTGCTGCAATCTCTTCTCCTCAGTTGTATGAGTACTCTGTGGATTACAACGTGAGTTCATTATGTTGTTTTTGTTATTCATTTATATATTTTTGTTGCTGGTATAGCTCTTCCTTATTTTCAGGATTCTATACTTTTGTGCGTATTTTTATATTTAGTCTAACTTGTCTGGCAGTCCATTCCGGTTTGTGACATACATAACTGGGCCAGGATCCATGCTTTTTGTCAGACGGTCAGCTATGGCTACTCCTACCGGCCAAACTGACATACAATAATCTTAATCAGTCTCAGGACCCTGGCACTGGCCTAACAAGGAAATGAAGTTCAAAATATGGTTCAGCATAACTGTATTGAGCCCAAGATTAATCTTATATGCACAAATGTACACACAAATGTACAGGTTTATTTACATGATATGTTTCGTTATGCGTACAAGTACTCTGGGAGTATAAGCCCACAGAGAGAAAGCACGAGAGATCAACACTAGCTATATTGCTAAAGGGGTTTCCAGTAGCTGCAGCATCCTCGGGGTCTTGTACAGGAACCTCCAGTGGACAAGACTGGTTGTGGTCTTGTCCCATTATCTGGAAGATCCAGGAGCATCACAGTTGCATCCATGTTATCCAGGTCCTCCAGGTTGTTAGCTCTAAGCAGGATCACTTTTGGAACTCATTGCTGTTATACCCGTGCTACATTATGTAGGAGCGCAGTACAGAGAACTCCAGGCAGAGTTTGGCTTTCCTTGGGGGGCACAGCATGGCCACACAGAAAGCCATCTACTAACCTCCAAGCGCCAGGCCCAAGCAAACCACAGCTACAACAATAACCCCAACGAAAATAACAACAGCAAGAAGATAAGCCACAAGGAAAAGGTAGCTGGTAGTATCTTGCTAGGGGCCACTGCAAGTTCGGGGACAAGTGCAGATACCTACATGAAGGGGAAAACCCTAGATCTCAGAAAGAGGGGGCAGAAAATGCCTAACTTTCACAGTAAACACAGAGGGTGCACTTTGCCTGAGTGCATGGGGCAAACACCTCCCCAGCAACAACCCAGACAGCGAATATATTCTGAAAAGCTTAAGGAGGGTTTTAAAATTACAAATGAGGATTATATAGGGCTGCCTGTATTCCAGCATAATCATAAGTCAGCCCTCTGTGTAGACAACACGAAACTGGTAGAAGACCAGATCAAGGGGGAAATAGCCAATGGATGCTATGTTATCACACCAAAACCATCAATCCTAAACCAGATGGGACTACGATCAGGTTAATATTATGACTGTAGCTGCCTGTTGGCTCCTCACTTAACAAGTTAGTGACAGAGGAAAGTCATCTTAAGTTCCAATCAGTCAAGGATGCCTGTCAGATAACTGAACCAGGAGTCTTCCTGGGAAAGATAGATATAGATCAAGTGCAAATATAGTAGTGTGAAACTACATCCATCACAACTGCACTTAACTCCACCAACCTACACTGACTTAGGACCAGTGGTCCTCTGTGGGGAGAAGGAGCCCACGTACCACATTAAATTATGGCAATACAGACTAGTGTCCCAGCGTGGTCTATTACACCCGTTTGTTTTGCGATTGGTTCTCACCTGCTCGCTGCTTCATTGCTAACATGGGTTTCTCGCCTCCCATTGGCTCTTCACAACACCTGAACAGAGGTGTGTGATTGGCCTTGCAAAAGCATCCCTAGTTGGGGGGAGTTAGTGGTGGCCATTGCTATCCCTAGCGTAGGAAAGTCTACTGGATGGTAGGGGGCTAAAATACATATTACCTTGTTCTCCAGCCTTAATGGCGTCTACAAAAAAATTGGTATAAAGACTGGTGTCAAGTGAAGTGGAATTCCGAGTAGAATAACATATCCAAAATCCGCAAGAATCCCGCTTTGGGGAATTTTTTTTATGTGCATTTGAATGTTTTTTTAATTGTTATTTTTAAATATTTCAAGCAAATAACAAATCCAAAATTCACAAGAATCCGCTTTGGGAAAACATTTTTATGTGTGTTTGAATATTTTGAAAATTTAAGCATGTTTTTGTATAGATATGTTAGATGAACTTGTACGGATTTGTAAGTAACATTTGGTGTTTAATCCCCTTCATTCAAGAGAATGCAGGGTATTAGTTTCTAATATTGTTTTTTTACATAAACTGTCACCTCAGAAAAACTCATTACTGAAATAGTAATCAACTAAATTCAGTAATTAATGAGCCCCCCCCCCCCCCCCCAGCCAGTGGAATAGTCACTACAAAATGGAAACATTTATTCTTAGTGCATTTTGGAGATATGTAATAATTCTCATGTGCATGGTCCCTATTCCTAGGTAGCATAATAAAACCTTTGCACTGTATCAAAGCATGTTATATTGCTGTTTTAAATTATTTCTAACCTCAGACACATGTACATTATAATATTAGATCAATTCCACTTGGGGAGAAAATATATTTCTGATCAACTTTGAAGAAAAGTGATAATTCTCCCCTGCAAGGTCCCTATTCAGAGGTAGCATAATTAGAACATTGGACTCCATTAAAGGGTCAGCTTTTTGGAAAATGTACAATGGTCAGCACTACAAACTTCGTAATATTAGGTTTGTCTTTATTGTATATGGAATACTTATAGAAATATTGTAGGAATATAAGAAGAATACAAAAGAAGTCCTAAGGATGTGATCCTAAGATCTAGAATTATGTTTATTGTGGAGTAGGTTTACAGGTGAGTGGTTGGTCCATGTGACTATTGCTTATTGGAAGAATATATGATTAGGGTGCTACCTAAGCCTTCACATGCTACCGTATTTACTGCAATAAATTCCTGGGTAATGGTACCTTATGGGTTATGGACACCCCCCCCCCCCCTTTGCTTGTACAGACCTAAAATACATTCCGGTACTCTGCACAGTACTGTGGTTTTAGGACAAAGGAAGCCAAGAACTACATTAAGCATCTCAGGGAACATCTGAAGGAGGGAAGGGAAATCGAATGCCCATTCAATGGTTGCAAGTATAAAGTTGACTCTTTCCGCTCGCACATACATCACAATCACCAAAACTATGTGGCAAAGGACTTTGCCAAGACAGCTTGCCTGACCCAGGATGTCAATTTAACTCCACTTGCCACCACCAGTGCGATGCACTCTGTCTCCGAGAATGCCGATAGTGATGCTAGGTGCCAGGCTACTACAGCTATATCACTAGTACATTTGTTATTTTGTTTCATGAGTATTCAAGTGTATGGAGTCAAGTCGGCAACTGTTTATGCTTGATACTAAATGCAACTGCTGCAATAAAGATTTTGAAGAACTTCTAATATATAGCCGTGTACTTTAATGGAAACATGCAGCAAAATGATGGTCATCTTCAGTTATTGATCGATGTTCCCTGCAAATACTGATTGAAAGATTGTTCATTTTAAAGATGATTTATGTTTATACACACACTGTTATGTCAGCGTGATCTGTACACATGTATGAAGTTATAAATAAAACGACCAGTAGACAGAAGGATGTGCTTAAATCATTATCTAGAATACTTACAATATTATATGACTAACCGTTCGACAACTTCATTACATATCAATGCCGTCTAAGCAGGTCATTTTTGTCTTTGGAATATTTCCTTGTGATGATAAGTTTAGATACATTTGTGCACAATTTTCAATATCTTCTCTTTATTTTTTGTTACAGCTGCTTTAAGTAATGTTTTTTACATTTTATTTTCATTGATTATGCTGCGTAATTACTGAATTTGGGTGTCATAGCCAACTTCAAATGACATGTCTTCCCCCATTAGATCTGTGGCATATGACCTGAAAGAAATGTGTAGAAAATTACTGGATTTACTAAAGCACTATTATTTACAAGCGACTGTAAAAGAATAACTAAGTTTATGACATATACTTATTTTATTATTTCTTTTTTTCTCAAGTAGTAAGGGATATTCCCTGAAGGTTTTGCGAAAATATTAGTAGACACTCTTTTTTCATTGAACACCCGCATATATACCTTTGAATGGCACATTCTATATCTTTTTCTTTCAGATAAAAGAACATAGAGAGAATATGAGTCATGTAGCTTTTTCCTGCGGGTCTCATAACACCATAGCCCACTTTGAGACAATCTATGCTGCAATTGTGGTGCTTGTCATCTATATTATTCCTCTCTTTGTCATTACCATCAACTATATAAATATATGTGTGTAAGTACAATGATCACACCAAACAAATGCATGATCTGACTATAAGTGACACCACATATTACTATCAATACAATTCAATACCTTTTATTAATACATTCAAAAAAAAATCAAATAAGACTATTCTGCCAGATTACATGGCAGAAATATTCTATTCATGTTCCAAATGGCCGCCATTTTGTTTGTTTAATGGCTAACGGTCCCTCAGGAGCTTTGATGCCAAGTTTGTTGCTTGTATCCCCATTTGAATGATTGTTTCACTCACACAGTAAATGTGCCTAGCCAGGACATAACTAAGACATTGTTCTTAGCTAAAAATGGACATAGAATTAAGCTTGACATAAAAGGTATAAAAGCCTGAACAAAAATTTATTTTAAAAAACACATTCATAACTCCATACATATAATCACTTAAAGAAAGTGATTGTGAAATAGGAACATTCATTTTATTCTTTGGCACATTTTCTGATGATTTGTTTAGGTTCATATGGCATGTAGCCCACCAGACAGAACAAAGCATGAATGGAGGGGGACACATCAGCCACCAGAAGATCCGAGTGGTTAAGATGTTGGCCCTTATCGCTGTACTCTTTGCTCTCCTCTGGTTGCCCTACTTTGTCCTCTTCACTATCGAGGTAAATCTCAGTAAATTTTAATAATACACATATTATAAAAACCACCACCTGGCGTCGTGTCGTCCTCATGACAGCCCCATTAGGTAAGTAAGTTAAATCTGTACAAATAAATATTCCTAAGCCAGTCAAATGAGGTAACTCATCACATATGACCTGATGTCATAAAAAATGCAGGTACATAAGTCCCCTGAGTAGATCATTAATTTTGTTTGCCATGAATGGGCTCTGGGAGGATTTCCCTACTGTCCGGTGGATGTTTAATTAGCATGTGTGGTGATATTGGGTTTCACTAGAGTGATCTCCAGGTGCTGTCTACTGTGGGTTAGTTCAGCTGATCTCCCCCAGTGGGCAGTACTGGTCCATGTGACCTTTTAGCCTATATTTAATACCTTTACCTGTTGCATTTAATGTTTTAACAGCTAGTCCAGCTGTTGTTGCTAGAGTAACGGCAACCTGGGTTAACCTTATTTTGCTAATGGTTATAAATGTTCTTGTTCTTGTAACTAGTATCTTGTTACTCTTACATGTATACTTAAACCTGCATGTTGCCTAAGACACCTGTGGTCATGAGTCACCTAGCTGGCTAGGAGGCCCGAGATCCTCAGACTTGGGCAGGATTGTGTAAACTGACGCTCAGCTTGCAATTCCTCACGAGAATAAAACCCTTTGCGAACAGGTAGTGACTGCCTTTTGTTCCATTTGTTTTATACATCGGTAAGGTTAAGGGATACAAACCTGCAAGATCACTACACATGTTTAATTGGATGTTTAGGAGCATGGATATCCCATATGACTTATTATAATATGTGATGTGTTACAGGCAAATGAGTCATGAGTCGCAAAATAAGTGGACTGAGAAAATGGGGGTGGGGGGGGGGGGGGAGGAATAAGGTATGATATTTGAAATAATGAGATCAAGGGGATTCCAATGATAGTAAAGGTTTTTCTAACTTTTCTCCCATTCGTCGTAAGATCATCATAGAAAAATATTTTGGCAAAAGATTTAAAGTGGTACAAATCGTACACGCTGGACGATTTCAACCCACGATCTGAACCCAAATTGTGCTCCAAATTCAAAAGATTTGTGCACTTTTATTATGCTTATAATTCATATATCTTTATTTCTAACACAATTGTATTCAGCCCCCCCCCCCCTAAAAAAATGCAGGCACTATATCACAGCTTAAATCTTCACAATGTGAGTCTACAATTCGTCATAGGAAACGAAATCGTATGATTTTCAAAATCGTGCTTTTGTGTCATATTGATAAATCATTTTGGAAAATATCCATTTTGCGACTGTGACTCATTTACCTGTAATACATCACATGGCCAATTCCACCAATTTGACAACATTTGGCCCCCTAGACCCCCTGGGTACCCACAAATAATTTTTACATTATTTTCTATCAACGATATATATGCGCATTAAACTGCCAAGTATGGAACCATTCTGAGTATACATTCCATATTAGTTATTTTCTTACAGGGAGGCGGGGGGGGGGGGGGTGTGAAAAATAGCTCCCAAATATGAAAATAATGTCCAAAATAGCATGCCTATTAACGACACACTATGTGAATAAGAACATAAAATGCAAGTAAAGTTAATATATTTTTTTTCATTTACCACTATATCATAAAATGTTATGATATATAGATATGAGCAACATTGTATGTCAACCCTTTTGTCTGTTTATATAGTACTCCTTTGTACTCATTTGTACTCACCGAAAAGGCAAATAAAAAACATCTTATCTTATCTCATCTTATTGTGGGCGTAAATAGTAATTGATATCAATATAGAAAGTCCAAATTAAACTATTCAGCACTGAATCCTGGATGCAGCAATATGAAAAAAAGGTACTTTCATTAACAACTATATATATGTGATGTGTTACAGGGAAATGAGTCACATGTTGCACAATTGATATCTTTTAAAGTATTTATTATTATTATTTTTTTATGTTCCAAGTTGTACCAAATTTCAAGATTGTGTATTAAATATAGCCTACTCGTGCACTTCGAAGCTCATACTATAGAATATAATTAGCTACTTTATCAGTATTTGTCCATGCAGAGATATCACAAACCTTTTTTTTTTTCAAAAATTGAAATATCAAAATTAAAATATAGATACACTTAGTAGCTCTCTTAATTTTTACTATCATTGGAATCCCCCCTATTTCATCTTTTCAAATATCATTGAATACTAAACGCTGGATGGCAGTAGTTGAGTTTTATTCATTAGCTGCTTGAGGTAAATATTGTGAGTTACATGTAGAACAGGTAGGAACGTGATTTTGAGTAAATGGGGAATAACTGTAATAATTATAATAATTATAAACACATCGTCTATTTTGTGGCAGCAGTCACCAATGGATGATGGCTTAGGAATCTCTGATGTGTGTTCACATGTTATGAGAGCTGAGTATTTTGGATGTTTACATAGGCAGTCACTGATGTTGGCATGCGCGCATGTGCCAATAAGTTGGTTAATAGCCACTTCCGGGAAGAGGCTGGCATGAATCAGCGAGACAGTGTTGTTTATGTTTGAAACAGAGTGCAGGTCTATTTCGGACAGACTGTCATTCAATAAAATGGAATCAGTGTCACAGTGAAATGTTTGAGGAACTTCAATCAAACCTTGTTGACGACCAATTATGTAGTATTTGGGCTCCAACGGGGAAACTTCAACCGTGTGTATGGGGTGCAAGCCTCCAGCACCATAGTCCTGTGTGAGGGGTCCGGGGGTAGGCATTCCACTGGGCCCTGTGGCTCTCAGTTCCTGCCTGAGTCTGAGTCCCATGACTTGTCACGCTCACTCTTGTTACTCTCCTTTGGTTTCTGTTTCTTCTTGTTACCGTATTTTGGTTTGCTGTTATTATTCCTATCTGATTTCTGGCTACCATCCTGTTGTTTCTCCTTTGAGCGGAGGCTATTGCACTTCTTACCACTGTGTGCACACACCCTGTCATACACAAACAAGCACACCACACATACATGGTGCACCATGGCGCCATCTGTGAGATGCGGTGAGCGTTTATCGCATGTGGCGTTACTGAACTTGCGGCATGGCATCACTTGTTGTTCAGAAGGTTGCAACATGGTAGTCATCCATGCTGTCTTCATTCTCTCTGCCTGAATATGATGAGATTCACTCCAGGCCAACCTATCCTCTGCAATAAGATCCACAATTGTTGAGGACCATTCCCCCACCCTATCCCATGGGTGAGAGATGGCGTCCTCAGCCACCTGCCTTATGTGTGTTACAATGCTGGTGCCTGTATCCTGCTCCGATGTTTTGAGAGCTCAACTCAAACTCAGTTTCTCGGGCGTTGGGGGCTTGCGTCCCAAGTCCTGGTGGACCATCTCCTCCACATCGTCCCTATGCGTGTTTGGTGTGCTGGAGGATCTGCCATGTGCCAGGATCTGCTTATTATTCGGTGGTGGGGATTCAGCTCTTGTTTTTGCTTGTTTCTTCCTCCAGCGTCTGCTCAATGCAGAGCCATTGGACCAATGGGAGACCAATAAAATCTCAACATTCATTTTTTGCGACTTGTGACTCATTTCCCTGCAACACATCTCATATATCCATTATTCCAGGCTTGAATAGAGGCTTCATTGATACTCTTTATTACAATTAGAGAGTCATTTTAACATATTATTAAGGTCTGAAATCACAATTTCGAAAGAAATCTGTTTATCCTTCATAATGAAATCAATTCGTTAGTTCATTTCTGACCCACAAGGTGACGTTGAGAGACAAATGGGTTGTTAATAGACAAAATTCAGAAATGGATCGTTAATAGACAAAATTAATGGGTCGTTAATAGACAAATGGGCCATTTGGCACTATAAATCAGGTGAAATCTAGTCGGAAATAATAACTATCGATCTATATAGACTGATATTGATTATTGATTATACCAAATCAATAATAAATGTAAAATTTAAAGTTCATTCTTAAAATACTGCCTTATAAAACCATGAAAAGCCTGTAATATCGGAATCGTTTATTTTTTTGGTACTGGTCTTTATTCAGGCACAGTTACAAAATTTACCTTAATCATTTTAAGCAATATTGGTTGACAGTAATCTAACCACGACATGAAGAGAATCAACGCAACAATATACCATGAGTTAATCATTACAGAAATAGACTTGGTTATTACCTTTCTTGGTGTTTGAGCTGAGTTAGTGCAGGTGACCGTCACCGTGCATATTGGCAACGGTAGCTATGTTACGCCACCTGGGAACCACGCCCCCCGCGACACCTGTCCCATTATCCAATCACCGCATGCCACGTCACAATGCCCTCCTACCTTCCACAAGGTAAACACGCCATTCTCTTCCTCCCATTCAATTCAGCCACACGTGTATTGGCATTTTTTTTACCTTTCTTGGTGTTTGAGCCGAGTTATAGAAATACATATCGGTGTTCATAGACAATACCTCCAGTTCCCATAGACCTGTTCTTGGCACTATGTCTTTTCTCTGCTAGGGTCCAAGAAAAACTTTAACCAATACATTTAATGTTCATTACATATCAAATCCTATGCATTATATCATTATTTGGGGTACCCACTCTCAAGTTGTTCTTTTTTTTTCATGGCTTTCACCCTAAAAATAATCTTTTTGCGACATTTTTTGACACAGATCATATATTTATAACCTACTGTCACAACATATAACGAAAGCTGTTGAATTTTCATGATTATTTTAAAATTTAGCGATTTCACGGTATGGTGACAGTAAAAAAAGGGGGGGTGCCCCAAAAATGGGATTTCGAAAAAAATTAAAATTCTTGGGATAAAAACGTCATTAATGTGGTTCCAATCAAATTAATGGTAATTGATATGAATTAAGCCCATGTCAAAGCACTTTCCATGCTAGGGGGCCAAATGTTGTCAAATAATTGGTGGAATTGGCCACATATGGATTGTGGTACAGGGAAAAGGAATCTTAAGTCGCAAAACATGTACATGGATATTGGAAATGATGAAATCAAGATTATTCCATTGAATAGCAGACATGAATAATTCATTATCTGTCAAATAAAGGTTATCTAGGACTGATATTGTACAACCCGCAACTCTACAGATTCAGTAATTTCTGCTAAACTAGGCTATACACTTTCATCTGACCAAATTATGCCGATTCCCATGCGATTCTCACAGAATTTAGTGGAAAAGAGTCCTCTGCGGTGCAAAATCGCATGAGAATCGGCTTATTGGACTAGGCCCTATTGACTCATTTTCCTTTGACACATTGTGTCATGAATTTGATTTATTTGAGAGATTTCCGAGAGATTTCCGAAAGCATATTGTATATCTTCTGACCACCTGACCCATGAGCTATTCAAGTAAACCCAATCCATGCAATCCATTTCAGGAGGTGACTGGAACCGATGATTCATCCAAGGCCAACACTCTGGCACATTCGTTTAAAAAGGTTATGGTAGCTCTTTCTACAATCACCAACCCGCTCATCAACATGGCCTTTAACCCGCGACTACGGCCAGGTGAATTAGCAGTAAGTTTATTATAATAGGCCAAGAAAATTGGTGTGTTTCCTATTGAAAACCTTTTTCGTCATGCATTTGGCTTTTAGAGATCAATTGACACAAGCTTTGATATTGGTGCTAAGATCTATGCATTTTGCATATGTCAGATTTAAACTGAATCCATCGAAGTATGCACTGTAATAGACTTAAGTAGTGAAACATGGACATGGACATACAAAACACTGCTGAGGGGATATTGTATACCCACCTAAATTAAATGCTATAAAATAATAATAATTTAAATGCAATAAATAAGGCAATGCATGAAAACATTTGTGACGAATGGTGCGTTTTTTAAATTTGAATTATCTAAGTATTCATAACATTGAGTTATATATTTACATCAGAACTATAAAACCAGCTATCTTAATAATTTGAAGTTTTAGCTAGATGTTCTGTATTACAATGGTGTTGATTCCAACGTTTCGGTTTGGTGTTGAACCTTCTTCAGGGAATATTTGTATGGGTCTTTAATTGAACTTTAAAAAAAATGTACGTGGACATATTGACATTTTTCTTTCACAGAACCTGTTTCGTTGTCACGGGCATCAGGTACAACCAGAGTTTGTCATCTCCGTAGTACAACTGAGAGAAGGTTTCCCAGTACCTGCTTATCCTGGTCACCCTGCATTACCGGGCACGTCCAGTCATAAAATGCTTCCCCGAGACCCTATAACTACATCTGCATGAAAACTTGGTTACCTATATGCGAACATGTTCCTTCAATACGCAGTTACTGCCAGCCCATTGACCTCAACGATGCTGAAGGAATGTGTGTGGCTGCTACATCATCCCTTCATGTGCACTTCTGCATAGGGATTGAGCTGGCTGCATGGTCCTGAGCTGGTTCTGAACATATCGGAGGCACTTAGTACACAGTCCAGAACTGGCAGCTGCTGTCGGTGCCTTGCAAATATAATTTAGATTGTAGGCCTACTATCGTTGTAGTTTTTGTACTATCGTTGGTACATTATATGGATATTTTGTTTCTATAGCCTGCTTTTCCCCTCATCACAAATCATCAAACCCACCTGCCGTCCCGTCCTGGGCCATGTAGAGTGACAGCTCTACACGGCCCAACAAGTAGAGGATAAAAAAAAATACCTTCAACCTTCTCCCCTGCAGTCGAGTGCTCTAATCCCTGCGCTATAGAATTGGTAGTAGCTGGGTGACTGAACTTTGCTAGTGATATGAGTAGGGCCAACCCATGTGTAGTGGTGGAAAGTGGTCGAAATCATTTGTTCTACATATGTGCGGACATCGGCCTTAGACAAGCAGTAGGGTTAAGGGAAGGGCATGCGGATTTCGTGACTGGATTTGCTCGTCACATATGTTTTTAAAAAGTTAAATGCGATATAGGTGTGATCCTCTACCTTCCTTGTCTCGACCCTGTGGGTCTGGGGCACCTGCACCAACTCTCAGGAGAGTTACCTTGCTGGCAACTAGTGCTGCCATCTTTTGGGCGCTCTTCGTCTAGGCTCAGAGTTGAGAGAGTCCCTTCAAAATGCTATAAGAATTCCCTTAGAGTGCCTACTCCTGGACCTGGAAGCCATTGGTGCATTAAGGCCCATTCACATTACAACGGCCGACGTGGTGTACGGCAATCGCACGACCAGAAAAAACAACGTAGGACATCGTGGTAATGGGAACATACAATTGTATGACAACTTATGAAGTCGTACGGCAGTGTGAGTTGGAAGAAACATGTCTCCACTTGCACGATTTTCCAGTCGTGCGACTGCCGAACACTGATTGTATTCATCGTATACGTTGAAATGAACTCATCTTGGCATTTGTTATTGTAGTTTAAGCGAAATGTACATGAAATATACATGGGTATCCCCGGCTTTCCACGGCAATATGTTGACCATAGAACTCGATTGAACATGTTCGATTTTGTTGGATATCAATGTAGTATAAATACATGTATCAAGTTTCAAGATAGTATGTTAAACATATACCAAGTTTCAAGATAGTGTGTTAAATATATACTTGCGTATCCAAGATCCCCCTATGCTAGTACATTTAATTACTTTCCTGATATTTGCCTATACCAAGAAATATTGCAAACATTTTTTCAAACATAAATATATCAAATATAAATTATAGAAATACTTCTAAGATGTCCTTAGTGTTTACCATCATTGGAATCGGCTTGATCTCACTTATGCCTCGCAAGGATATCATAATTTTGATAATTCAGGAAAATATAGGATTATGCAATCACTAAAATTCAAACGTTCAAACTTAACATTAGCTAACATTACAAAATTTATTGTCCATTAAGTTTGCTTTCATTGGGGATGAAAAGTATTGCTCTGTTCCTAATAGACCTAATTGATTTTTCATGAATCCCCCAACCCCTCCCCACGACCCCATACCACCAACCCTCTCCCATACACACTCAAGAGCACTGCCTGTCCTTTTATGCTTAATTACCCCAGTCAATAATAGCCAAGTTCAAGATCATCGTCAAAATAGCAATTGAAGTTTTGCTTAATAGCAATCCAGTGAGTGGCAGCTGCTAGTCGGCGCCTTGCGAATGTAATTCAGACATGTTTAGGCCGTTTTTGTATTATTGTTGGCACAGGTTAAAGCATTATATGGATATTTTGTTTCTCCTGCCTTTCCCCTCACCACAAATCATCAAACCCACCCGCCGTCCCGCCCCGTCCCGTCCCGGCCATGTAGACTGACAGCTCTACACGGCCAACCAAGTATAGGATGAAAAAAAAAGCTGACAGGCCCAGGCGAGGTGCGAGCCCTCAACCTTCTCCCCTGCAGTCAAGCGCTCTAATCCCTGCGCTATAGAATTGGTAGTAGCAGAGCGGTTGAACTTTGCTAGTGATATGAGTAGGGCCAAACCATGCATAGTGGTGGAAAGTGGCCGAAATCGTTTGTTCTACATATGTGCGGACATCGGCCTTAGACAAGCAGTAGGGTTAAGGGAAGGGCATGAGGATTCCATGAATTTGCTCGTCACATGGGTTTTTAAAAAGTTAAATGTGATATAGGTGAGATCCTCTACTATCCTTGTCTGACCGTAGAGGTCTGGGGCACCTGTGCCAGCTCTCAGGAGAGTTACTTCGACGGCAACAGTGCTGCCATCTTTTGGGCGCTCTTCGTCAAGTGATCACTGCGGTTTGAATGGCCTTTCTTATTACATCACCAAAACAATTCACTGAGATGCTCTCATATTAACCACTGCGTCCGCCGCTCTTTCAGTAGTGGACACTAGGTGGCAGCTCCTCTCGCGTTGATATCCACAATGGGAACATTATATCACATCAACTAGCTGGGGAGATGAAACACGAGATGGCTGTGGGCCACGGAATTTATATATCCGCCAAACCCCCCCAAAAAGAAGAACATAGCAAGCAAAAATGGCAAATAAAGCAACGTAATTCAACAGGTTCATACACATTGTAGCGGTCAAATCCAGCCATACAATCAAATATAACATCAGGGCCTTTGCCCATAATGGAATCAGCACAATAATCTTTATGATAGTCATGATACACCTCCAAGTCAGGATGGGCCGCGAAACCAATGGCGTCAGCATCGAACACATACGGTACCTCATCATTTTGTACAAAATCAGCAATATCACTAGAAACAAGAGGAGCACTGAAATTACATAAAGCATCAGAAAACGCAATATCATGGCAATCATCATTATAATACAACAATGCATTCGGTTT
Source organism: Sthenelais limicola (assembly GCA_942159475.1). Classification (NCBI taxonomy): domain Eukaryota; kingdom Metazoa; phylum Annelida; class Polychaeta; order Phyllodocida; family Sigalionidae; genus Sthenelais; species Sthenelais limicola. Next base: position 70,989,379 of record OW804098.1, read on the forward strand.
TTCAACAGATACAGGGGGAAATTCACATGCAAAGTTACTAGAACCACGCTCAAGGCATTGGCCGACGCCATGACACTTCTCAGGACCCCCCATAACATCAAGACGTCGGGAGAAACTTCATTTTTTAGGCACCTTAGCACAATCTTCAGCACGGTGCTCCCCTTTGCACTTCCTACACAAGTGCTGTTTGTCGCAACGAGACTTGTGACATGAAGCATAATTAAAGAAAAGACAATAATCATCAGTGGCACTACTGTTACTCGCACGAAAGTTCTGGTTATTGGAGACGTTGGAAGCGGCCTTCTGCTTCTTCTGGCCTTGACCTTGACTCTGAGCTTTGGAAATGGAGTCAATGTAAACTTTATGCAGCGAGGAACCATGTCCTTGTTTAACACCAGCACCTTCGGGGATCACATGAGGAGAATAATACAACGACGAACCAATTGGATCAGGGGCGAATGAGGTTGCTTTACCTGCAAGCACTCTATCAATCACATAGCGGTCATATTCAACCGCAGAGCAGTCATAGAACTTTCGTGTATGCACTAACTCAGTAGCAAACTTCATATGAGAAATGTATGAGGATATATCGCCGCCGACTGACAGTAAGTGCTCCGCGACACACGTCCAGCCATAGAACAAATCTATAATGTCTAGCTTAGAATGATCTCGTTTTTTCTCCAACTTTTGTGCATAAGTCTCAGGCCTAAAAGGCTTACCTTGATCCTCTTTATTGTTCATAGAACCCAACTTGCTTAGTGCATCAGAGAGCACACCAGTTAAAGCGTCAGCCGCAGGCACATTACCAGTCGGTCCCGAGGTAGAGCCAGCGCCCAAGACAGACCCGGTGACGGTATTAGAGGCGGGAGATCCAGACAATGGAGACTTGGCCTTCCCCAGCTCTAGGGACGCCACACGATCAACAAGCAATTTCACAGTCGCAGTAAGTGTAGAATCAATATTACCAGTACCATCAGTTGTACCACCATTCGCACCACCATTAGAAGCGTCAGACTCAATCTTCACTGAATTAGAACATTGAATCCTCTCTTTCTTTAGTAAATCGACCTCTTTGGTTTTACACTCCAACTCGCCCAAAGCAATAGACAAGCTATTCTTCAAATCTGCAATTTGAGCTGCCTCCGTCATGTTAGCTAACAAGCTTTTGCAAGAAGAGCCAAAAGGATGTGTGTGTCTTTTACCACAACCGGTGCAATTCTTCTCCATATATACACAGCATATCAGAAATCAAAATCGATCCTTCACGTCTGACAGCTCGGGGAGAAGTGAATGCTCAGGTAGCTTCTGTCGCCTGCATCCGCCGCTCTTTCAGTAGTGGACACTAGGTGGCAGCTCCTCTCGCGTTGATATCCACAATGGGAACATTATATCACATTAACCACTTCAGGCCCGTGGGCAACAATTGTTGCTGGAGCCATGTGACCAATTGTTGCCCATTTGGGCAACTATGGCATATTTTGGATATCTATGGAAATTTTGTGTTGTAACACAATATAGTGTATGTGGTATCATCTAAAAGCATACAACATGGCAATTAATATTCTAGTATTTATTTCCATGGTTACTGATAAGGAATAGAATGGTAACCATGGAAACAAGGTAACAATTTAGGGCTTATTTTTGTCAGTTTTCCTCTTTGTATTTAGGAAATCTAACTAATTCTGCCTTACAAAACTGCTAGATTTCAAGTACCTGGTTACCTTAATATTTCTCCATGAAAAATGTTGTTTTACTCCAATAATTTTTTCCATGGTAACTGATTTTTAATCAATTTACTATAAATTACCCCTATATTGGAATAACCTTGAACCTGCCTACCAAACCGCAGAAACCCCCAAAGCCTTTACTAACATGATAAGACCTGATTGGATAGGTGTCGATGCCAGATTCCTCGACTAGTGACTCACCGCTTCTCTTTCCCTTAGACAGGGCATTGGTTTGCTCTGCATCACCACTATTGTTATTGTTATTACTGTCTTTTGTTTATCACCATCTACACTGATTTGTTGTCATGAGTATACAGTTAACTCTCACTGTGTAAACCTTTACTCACTTCCCCCATGTTCATGTTCCTATGATCTCATGTTCCCATGTTCTTATGTGATACCTGGCTCACACTTGCCGCACATTTATTTATATTATTCGCTCCACCGTTTCTTTCTCTTTTTCCTTTTTGATTTTTTCCTTATTATCCCTTGCTTGGGCCCACCTTGCTGTATACCAGCAAATAAGTATATGTTCTTACCAGAAGTATTTACCAGAAGTCCGTATTGTATAAAAATTCTTACGGCAATATCTATATTGATTTGTTTATATAATATCTATTTAAATACCTACTCGGTTTAAATCGACCAATGTTATTTGTTCTTTTGGCGCCATACCTATCGAAACGACCATTCAAGTGGGGACCAGCGCAAGGGGCGTCGCCTCGGCGCTGGATTGTTTCTCCACTTAAAACGTGTTAATAAGCAGTCGGGCTTGAAACCCTCCCACTATAAGGGAGTTTAGTCCCGCTGATTGCTTGGCAATAAAAGTTACAACAACAACAACAACAACAATTGCATCATTTTTGGACTGAAATGAATCTTAAGATTTTCTGCCGAATCATTCACCCTCATATGATTATACTTTCAATTCTTGCCCAACAGACCGAAATTAGTAGTATGAATCATTTTTGTCCCTGTATACTGGAAGGGTAACCATGGCAACAGGTTAGGGTATATAGTATTTATTGAGGGTCCTAGCAAAAAAATGATGTTTTAAAAATAATCTGATATAGTCATGTATGATATCAGGTGAAAGCTGAAAATGAGGGGAACTCAGAAATATAAATTAAGCCAGAATTGTTACCATGGCAACCGAAAATCTAAAATAAATTCAATTTCACTAATTTCAGTAGTCATGCTTTTCCATTTGGTTACTATGGTAACAACCTCATGAAATCATGTAAGACTCATCTAATTTAACTGTTGAATCATTTAGACTGACTTCCGAAAAAAAAAAATAAGGATCCAATTTAAATATTCAAATTCTAGTATTCAATACAGGGGTATCTGTTCCCATATTTCTGCATATTGGTATCTAAATAAATCCAACAGAGGTGCTCAGAGCTAGCTAAGAGCATATGGCGTTTCCAAGGTAACATGTATGGAACACCTGTAGTGTTTGGTATCAAAATGTTCCAAATGACAAGACCAATCTTGATCAATATCTATTTAGATGATTTATCAAATATTAATCTTCATATTTGTTTGAAAACAAAAAATTAAACTAAATTTTAAAAAAGACATTGTGTTGCCATGGTAACCAACAATTCGTACATCACCGTTTCAAAATTGGAACCTCTATCCAAAATGCTTTTAGATGATATATAGCTTTTATGAATATGATTGGGTCGAAATGAGACAAAAGAAAAGTCTTATGAGGCTAATGGTAAAGCAAGCACCACGGCTGCTGATTCAGATCATACTAGGCCCAAAGGCGATCAAGTCATGATAGATGGTAAAATGTACAATTCCAGACAACTTCACACTCTAAAAGAAGAATATAGTTGTGAGAAAGTAAAAATTGTATCGGTGAAGAATGGGATTGCTTTTCAAAGCGAAAGAGCCTATTTGAGCAATTTTGCTCCTGCAGATTTTCAATATCTTGGCGAATCATATGTTTCTTCAGAACAGGCTTACCAACACAAAAAAATGCTGGTACATGCTAAGAAGATTATTGCTGACTCCATCATGAACAACTCTGACCCCCATGAAATCAAGGGTTTTGGAGACCGTGTATCTGAGATTCCAACTTGGAAGAATATGCAAAACGACATCATGTTGGATATAGTCAGGTGCAAGTTCTTCCAAAATCGTGAACTTGCAGAAAAACTTGTGTTGACTGGCTCTACCAGGCTCATTGATGCAACGAGTAACACATATTGGGGTAGCGGGTGTTATCTCGGTGACTATGCTCTGGAAAATGACACATGGAAGGGGAAGAATACTCTAGGTGAAATATTGATGAAGGTGAGAAGTGAAGTTCGTGTAGCACTAAATGACAACACTTTCCACGGCCTGAAGTGTAAAAGAAATCCTATGAGTCCAAGAGTAAAGTCCACTACTGGTCCTGATGGATTTAAAACTCCGCACAATGCAATCCCTGTTGCAAAAGTTAATACGACGACCGACACACCCTCAACCATGGTAGAAAATCCTTTTGGCGTGCTCAACGAAGAAACCTCTTCTCCAATGGATGTTACAAGTACTGAGGTGGCTCCCAAACCCTCTGGTGGTGACTCCAAGACTGCTGGAAGGACAATTAAGTCGAACTTGAGAGCGAGAAGGGTGGGTAGGGACACATCTGTGTACAGAGACATTGCAAACGCATCTGGCATTGACTTGTCCATATCCGAAGCAAATAGATCGAGACAACAAATGAAACCCCTGGACTTCAGTTTGTGAGACGTTTCAGCAGCATACGACTCAGCGGTTGAAGAAATTGGATGATTTTCTGAGTAAAGTATTGTCTTTAGTAACCTGGTAACGACCCTGAGCTCGAAAAAACTGGTAATTTGGTAGAATCAGCTGTTTTTCATGTTGTCTGTATTGCATCTTCTGTTGTTTTCCGCCATGGGTAGCCATCTTGTAACCGTAAGTGGGTACTATTGTCGTGAAGATGTCGTAATGCGCTGTCACTTGAAAATGATCTTCTAGGTTTCAATTACCAATGTCTAGTTACTTAAATGATGATGAGTATCGTCGGAAATATTAATCCTCTTGGGTCTATTTGACCATTTAGATCGATTAACGATGTAAACACGATATACCAAAGTCAATCGACACAAGACTTGGCAACCCTTTCTCTGTCGTAAATGGGTTAGTCATGCGGGGTGATGTCGCAAACTATGATATTTGTTTATATTGTTTTGGAAGTTATGAAAGACTGGAATTAATCTTTTCCTTATGTAACCTATGTAGTTTCATGTATTCTTTGTGTTTTTGGGCTACGTATGGCCCACTATACATGGGCTGTTATCTTGGTGTCTATGGGTTCGTCGTACCGGAACTAAGATGGCGGCTCATGGATGTTTTCATTCGAATAGTTAGTAAAATGTTCATTTGTTTCTTCTCATACTTATCTGAAATGCCATATTGAGAGTTGTTATGTAACCAGATTTATACTTTGCTTGCACAGGTTGACTATGGCTATGGTCTGTGTGAAATTTCTCTGTGTTTTCTGTTTTTATTTGGGACATATCTAGCTTAGGTCGTTTGTGAGAGGTAATGGCTGACAGTAATGTCATGATCTTGATGAGTAAGGGCTTGAAAATAATATATTTTAATGTCTGCAGTTTCTTCCATAAAATTGACTACATAAAAATGGAATATCTGAATGGTTTCTACGATATCATATGTCTTAGTGAGAGCTGGCTAAATAAGGATGTCTCTGATTCTATGTTATATGTGAGAGGCTATAAATTACTAAGGTTGGTCTGATAAAAGAGTGGGAGGTTTGATTATTTATTATAAGGATAATTTTGCCTGTGATCTTTTGGAAAATCTATGTGTGTCAACGACCGATAGTGAAATTATAACATGCCCGATCAAACCTGGAAATAATATATCCCTACTCATAAATGCTATATATAGGCCACCAAATGGATCCTTGGACGGCTTTTATCGACAGCTTTCGAATGTAATGAACAGTTTTGATGATCGTCGATTCTCTAATCGAAATAAAATCATTGGAGGCGACATAAATATTGATCTCAAGAAAAATAGTGTCTCCAGTAGAAGATTAATCTCTATATTCGAAAGTAGAGGAATGATCTGGTCAGAAAGAAAAATAAATCCTACAAATTAGCTATTAATGTGAACATTCCAGAAAAATGGCAGAAAGCTAAGGAATTGAAGGTGCAAGTCAAATCTAGACTACTATTTCTGAAGAAAAGAATGGTCTCTGATATATGTATTAGATATTCTAGAAGTGAGAAGAGATTTTGGGACAAAATTGCCAATTTGTATGGAGTCTGTAAATCTAAAGGAGATATAGTAGATTCAATTATCACAGAGGATGGAAAAACATTATTAGCAAAAGAAGCTGCTGACTATGCAAATACCTTTTTCTGCCCTTTTTCTGGCCCAAAGTCATCTACTAATACCATAAATGATCTTGCTAATAATTATCCCGGATTAACGTGGGATGAAGAGATAAATAGGGATGATGTATTTAAATTAGTGAGTGGAATTGATACCTCCAAATCAAGCGGAGTTACTGATCTTAATACTACTTTTCTTAGGTTTGCATTATAATCATGTATAGAAAAATTCACCACTATATATTCTAAATCGAGTTTGTGTCGAAGGTATTTTTCCCCAAATTTGGAAGAAAGCTATCTGTACCTTGATTCCAAAAAAAGGTAAATCCCGACATATAAATGATCTACGCCCAATATCAATCTCACCAATTACTGGGAAGATTTTAGAACATTTATTGGTGAAAAGGCTCTCTCTATATTTATCGAATATAAATTTCTTCTCCCCAAGTCAACATGGTTTCTTGGCTGGAAAGAGTATTGAGAGTGCTGCTTATTCTCTAATAAATACAATTCTTGAAAACAAAGACAATGGCGATGAAACCACAGCAACATATTTCGATCTGTCCAAAGCCTTTAATTCGGTAAATATAGACATCTTATTATCGAAGTTGAGGATGCTTGGAATCTCTGGAAATTTACTCAAATTAATTTCTTCTTATTCGAAGGGACGACAGCAGCAGATATTAATGGGAAATGTTATTTCTAATGTTCATACCTTAGAAGCTGGTGTGGCGCAGGGAAGCATTCTAGGTCTGATTTTATTTATTTTGTACATTAATGACATTGCTTCAGTCAATTTCAGAGGGAAAATAATTATGTATGCTGATGATTGTGTCCTGTTGCATAAAATTAGCTCAGATCATGACATTACCTTTGTCCAAAATGATGTTAACCTCTTCAAAGAATGGGTGGTTAAAAATGGTTTGAAGATTAATTCTAAGAAAACCAAGCTACAAATCATTTGGGGTTCAAGAAAAAAAAGTAACAGACAATACATGGTCTATACAGATGGTGTTAGGATAGATATTGTTGCCAATTTCAGATATCTTGGTTTTTTGCTTGATGACTCTCCAAGCTTTATTCCACAAATTAACTCGACCTGTACTCGAGCAACGACCCTTTACAGGAGGTTATGTAAAATTTGATATTTCATCACAAGGGATATAGCTATTTTAATTTACAAGACCTATATATTACCAGTCCTGGAATTTGGCAGCATCCTTATATCTTTGTCTAATCAAAATCAAATCAGGAGACTTCAAATTATCCAAAATAATTGTCTCAGAATATGTTATAGTGTATATGAGCAATTCCACCAAAAATGCCACATTTGGCCATCCAGGGCTGAAAATTCTCAATTTTTTTTTCAATTGCTTCCATTGATTTATATTTTTTCGTACATGAACTAGATATATTGCTGCTAATATAGACGAAATTGGGAACGTTAATAATGAATATTGTGGTCAGGGCAGCTTGGGAGACACAGTGACCATTATTCTAATGGTAAGGGGAAAGGGGAAAGGTCCAGATTTCTACATGAATGAGGAATTAAATTTGAAATAAGTATAACAATGTAAGCATAATGTCTTAACTTAGTTTATACATAATAGGTCTTGATATAAGGGTTATAATGGTCTTTAGTTTGTGAAAATATTCCAACTAGAAGGAAAGTTACAGCAAAATAACCATTCAGTAATGGTAATAGTAAGGGAAGCGGCACAGGTCACAGTCTATTGACACTCTAGCCCATTATACACCATATAACCCATTATTTATGGTGTAAGGATAGATATTGTTGCCAATTTCAGATATCTTGGTTTTTTGCTTGATGACTCTCCAAGCATTATTCCACAAATTAACTCGACCTGTACTCAAGCAACGACCCTTTACAGGAGGTTATGTAAAATTTGATATTTCATCACAAGGGATATAGCTATTTTAATTTACAAGACCTATATATTACCAGTCCTGGAATTTGGCAGCATCCTTATATCTTTGTCTAATCAAAATCAAATCAGGAAACTTCAAATTATCCAAAATAATTGTCTCAGAATATGTTATAGTGTATATGAGCAATTCCACCAAAAATGCCACATTATTTTGGCCATCCAGGGCTGAAAATTCTCAATTTATTTTCAATTGCTTCCATTGATTTATATTTTTTTGTACATAAACTAGATATATTGCTGCTAATATAGATGAAATTGGGAACGTTAATACTGAATATTGTGGTCAGGGCAGCTTGGGAGACACAGTGACCATTATTCTAATGGTAAGGGGAAAGGGGAAAGGTCCAGATTTCTACATGAATGAGGAATTAAATTTGAAATAAGTAATAACAATGTAAGCATAATGTCTTAACTTAGTTTATACATGATAGGTCTTGATATAAGGGTTATAATGGTCTTTAGTTTGTGAAAATATTCCAACTAGAAGGAAAGTTACAGCAAAATAACCATTCAGTAATGGTAATAGTAAGGGAAGCGGCACAGGTCACAGTCTATTGACACTCTAGCCCATTATACACCATATAACCCATTATATTCAGAATATATGTGACCAGCCAAGCAGAAAGGGGACTCCAGGGCCAAATTTTCAAAGTTACCTCCCTCTCAGAATTACTAATATAAACATTTGTGACAGTGACGTCATGAATATGATGTGACTCCTAGCGGGAATACCAGGAACTATAACTCCAGCAGGAAGGTCCCTTTCTGCTTGGCCGGTCACATATACAGAAATATACGTAACACTGTTTTCACCATGTGATCCTGTTAAATTGGCCCGAATACTTGTTTTGGTTGTTTATGTAGGTGAATATAAGTTATGTCTAAGTATTTAGAGGCAAAATTAATAGGGGAAAAAATAGAAAAAATAGTTTTCACCCCCCTCTAGACCCCTGCCCCCTCTAGACCCCCGTTACGGCGACATACTGTTTTTGCTTGTTACCACCATCTTAAAGGGGAACACTGGACTGTGTATAATGCGTTTTCAGACGTAGGAAGAAACTATAATATGATGTTCTGTACATTGTATTATGCAATTCATCCATTTATAAGTCCATGAGGAGTAATTGTTTGTGTTAAAACTGGCTATTATCCGGAATGCTGACAGCTACCATACTCCCAGACTCCTATGTGAGAGTGACGTCAGGGAAGCGCAGCTAACTTCCGTCACTCTGTAGCTAGTGTTATTGTATACAGGCTGCTGTACTGTAGGCTACTATTTTGGTGTACTCAAATCACTTCTTTTCAACAATGCCTGCCTGTGAGGCCCATGGATATTACACTAGAACTAATGAGGAATGAAAAGACCCTATGGATCTCTTCTATTACATTTTCAATGGAAGGTAAATGAAGGTGCAAAGAATAAACTTCCTCCTCCTCATTCCTGATCACTACCCACTTGTTGTTGACTATTCAGGTTGACAGCTTGAATGCATTACTATGGAAAGCTATATATACATGTATGTATGTATGTAATAACTTTATTTCTGATTGTACATTTACATGGTAATAAACATATCATCAAAAAAAGGGACAAAGAAGGAGTATACTCATTCAAAAACTCTCTATGCATGCATAGGTGTTCCTAGTCTCCCTGTAACAGATGGGAGATTGATTTTTACATTCGTTATTTGTATATTTCTCTTTTTGTTCTGATCTTCTCATGACCCATACATAATATATAAGTTGGGTTCATTAACATATCCTATATTGAAAGATCTTAACTAACTTTAGAGCTGAGCTACCCCTATATTATATCATAAGGTCCTATCATTATTTATGTAATATTACCTCACAGGTAGACCTGGGTGTGTATTTGTTTATTTGGGAAAAAATTAGTCCTGTGTTTATAAATGGCTTTTCATACATACACGAGAGTGGGCACTGTTTACTATAACAGTAAGTAGACCGTGACCATACACTGACCAGCAGGTCGGCCGTTAGCCTGCCCGTGTTAGTGTCATATATCTAGCAATATGGAAGCACCCTGACCTAGCTTTGGGGAGAGCGGGACAGAATTTATTAGATTGATTCTGGCAATATCATTGCACAGAAATGAGTAATATAATGAAGGATACCAGTTATTAATGATACTTGAACTGTATGACCAGCAATTGTTCCAACCCAGTGTTTTACTTTAAGTAGGACAAAAAAAAAATTATTTATTTATTTTCCCTTGTGTTTCTTACACATTATAATGCTTATAGAAAATAATTTATTCTAATATTAATTTATTTATTGCTGAAACCTAGACCACCGTTATGGCGACACTAATATTCCCAAAAACTTTTTTCAAAATTCTAATCCCATTATTTAGTAGGAAAGAATTAGCTGGAGATTTTTCAATGGATATAATGGATGTAAAAATCATAAACAATGATATAAGTAATGGTGGTAAGGGGGGGGGGTCATTTTTAGTTCTTCTAGGTCTTTATTCCATGATTTGGCCATGAGCGTACAATATAATCGATATACTTGCCGCTCACAAGGTGGACAATATAAACTCCCTGTATTGTACAGTGACGTCACGACCGTTCAAGACAATGCAGACAACTCAGTTTGATGAAATTAAAACAAATAAAGTTGTTTTAACTTAAGAATCATGGAATAAAAGCAAGAATAGCACAGTATCGTGTCTTCGGAGGCCTATATTCTGCTCGTATGGCCGAAAAACAACTCAGCCTACGGCCTTGTTGTTTTCGGCCATACTCGGAGAATATAGCCCACCTCATACGCGATACTATGCTGTTCTTGCTATAATATATTTAAAAGGAAATTTAGACCCTGGTTACGGCGACAGGGCCTACCCCATAATCAACTTTACATAATATCATCAAGAAATGAATTGAAAAGTTGAAAATATTGATCTTTTATCCATAAAAACATATTATTTCAGAGTAATCATTGACCCTCTGGCCTATTATGCACATAAAACCCATTATATCGAGAATATTTATGAGTTTTTTCCAAAAAATACTGGCTGCATTTTTAAAACAGTGATTCTGATGGGAAAATCTGCGTGTTTTATGGGTGATTTTGGCAGAAAAAAAGGCATTTTCTTGGCCTCACGATTAAAAAAAACAAAAAACATTGTAGGATACTTCTCCCTAGGCGACTTTTTTCCCCTGGATCCGAAAATACCAACGCAAATAATCTCAGATAAATATTTTAGCCTCTGGAGGAGCTGTTGTATTGTAACCCAAATGATGCACTTTTGGTGGAATTGCTCATATGGAAGAGATCTATATCGACGACAAAATAATGTATTTGTTCATCATGAATTTAAAATCCTACCTCTCGTGTATAAAAGATTACAAAGATTTTTAAATATTTTCTGGCTCTACCACGATTTTGAAAAGGGACACAAAGTAAATTATAATTTAAGAGACCCTTACAAAGTCCATATCAGACGTTGGAATAAAGAAGGTATTATGAAGAGTTTATTTGGTTGTGCTGGTAAACTTTGGAACACTCTACCACGAGATATGTATATATATATGAATACCATGTCTTTAAATCAAGGTTGAAAATACTATTTGTGAAGCTATTTAATGACAACAATGAAATCTGGACCATGCCAGAACGTTTGGTAGTGGCTAATGATTGAGGTTTGTACAGAATATCATTTATATAGTAGAATATGTGATGACACATAACCTTTTGATAATATTATGCTAGTACTGTACTTACTTGTCTACTGAGCCCTGAGATGGCAGCATGTGTTTTGATTCCCTATCCCTGCTCGTCATATTGAGCCCTATACTATGTTTATTTTGAATATAGCAACTTGATATTTTCTTTTTTTCTTTTTGTATATTGGAATATTTCTGGAACTAGATGCGTAAACATGGCCTGTCATGAATTTGACACAGTCCCGGGTGTCTGGTTTTGATTTTTATCCTTATTTCTTTATTACTGAACGCCTAATGGCGAAATAACCTTCTGGTTAACAATTATTATTATTATTGTGTAATTTTTCTATTATTTTTTATACATTTTCTATACCTGTTTAACCCTATCCATACTGCACAGTGCCTTGAGTCATTCCCAGGTGAAAAACGCGGTTATGCCTTGACGCACTCCCAGGACAAGTGCCCCACAATGCCTTGACGCACTCCCAGGCTCACAACGCCATGATGCCTCAGGTCATTTCCCGTGAATAACACCACAATGCCTTGAGGCATCATTTTACTTGTTATCATTCAAAACCACTTTTCTATGAAAAATAATTATTTGTTTACATTTTTTTGTTCATATACATTAAATAACGAATATTTCTCACCATATTTTTGCAACATTCTACACTGAAAAACCTGCGGCCGTTTTATCAGTCAGATATAAATATTTCCCCAGCAATGACTGATTATTTTCAGCCGCAAATGGGCGCGACTGATAATTATCAGTCACCTCGGTAAAAAACAGCCATCACTGGTTTTTCTCAGTGCCTTCATGGAAATCTCAGTCAGTGACTGATTTTCCGTAGCGCCGATGGGAATATCAGTCAGTGACTGTTTTTTTCTGTCCCGTCGCTTCATAGGACCTGAAGCGAATTTGAATTAAAAAACCCATCAAATTAAAGAATGAGTACCACGTTTGAAGCAGAAAGCATAATTAGTTTAGACCTATAGCTAAGATTGTGACCAATTTAAACTTTAAAGGGATCAGATATAAGAAATAAAATAGTCCGATACAAATCCTATGGATGTGCCTATTAAATATTGCCTTTTTTCTAATACTTATGATTAAACTTTCTACGGGAAGACAAGGCTTTAAAAGCCTGGCATTTTTATTCGATATACTTGGAACATTGGTTAATTGCTTTGACTACCTTTTGTTCTGTTTGGGGTTTCCCATTAGCTTTAAAATGATACCACACCCCAACTGCTATGGTTGAGCGAAAGGAGGTGTTAAAACAAAAATATGACACAATGAGGTGTAACTGTCATAGGTCTATGTATGTATATGCGTGACATGTTGTTTTACTGGCTTAGAAATGTTAAGTTGTTATGATTTAAACATTTTTTATTTAAAGCGTAATAAGATTGATGAATATATCCTTTTTCCATTTGACAAACAGTCGGATATAAGTTCTACAGAGTAGTTCTTCCATTTTGACCGAAATAAAAACAATTAATTAAGGTAAAATCTAAACAGAAAAGCATATAAATATGACAGAACCTCAACGTCAGTTTTCGGTCAATTCCCACGAAAGTGGTACAAAAGAGGGCAAAAACAAATGTTGTTTTAATGCGCGATAATTTTAACCATGGGTAGAGAATATTCAGAGGTATCAATGACAGAAAATTTAATATATTTGATAATATTAACACCCTGATGAAGGAGACAATATTCTCTGAAACGTTGGTCGCACAAATAATAAAACAACTCAAGCAACATTAACTTGCATCGTCTTTCTTACGGTTTTGGTGTTTATTTCATAAAATCGATTTAATAATATTATTTGACTCTTTAGGGGATGTTTCTATGACAGACCTATATGGATACAGTGTTACCGACTAAATATATGTATGCTATCATATACAACCATTCATTTTTATCTATGTTTTGATTTTCAGTTTAGATCCAACCCTTTCAATTATATATTTTCTATTTTTAGTTTTTATTGATTAAGTAGGCCTATTCTATCTGATTCTATCTCATTCCAATGCCATTCTAAAAAAGGGAAGTTTGAATATATATTATGAATAGTAAAGGAGTACTCTCGTTAATTCTATAATTCATTAAGTACAGTAGAGGGAGAGAGGCTCGCTGTATATCGGGTAGGCTGGCTTGATAAAATAATGTGGTAATAGAGAGAGCATAGGCCTAATAAACTTGAGTGTTATTAAATATATCTAGCTTTCGGGCGACTTACCCTTCTTCAGCAGTGAGTGATCAATTTGACAATGATTTTAGTGATAATTTATTAAGGATATTTGGCCCAATACTCTGTAGTATTGACATGATAAAACGTGGGTTCGGTTGGTGATAATTGGGTAGAAGTTGAAGAAAATGAAATGGAATTAGTGGAATATTAACATACGGTATATATCATTGATATATGTTTCATCTTCGAATTTTCTGGGCCACCATATACTAGGGTTTGGTCGGTAACAAGTAGATGTTTACCCAACACAGCTAGATTTGGAATAGGCTAAAGGAAGAACTTTATTTGTCAAAATAGGCCTAATTTAAAAGCAGTTCTATGGATACATAATTCCCTTTATATATATGCTTCCCTTGTATAGGCTACACAGAGATTCAACTAATTTTATTTTTTCTAAAAAAACCCAACTTATTCTTATTAATGATAATCGGCGATGTATGGTATTAATAATGTCTATGATTCCAAATGGTCAGGAGAAACGCACAATAAACAACAGAATAATGAGTAACTACAAGTATTAGGCCTAGGCCTAATCATACCTTGAGGTTACAGTGTTAAAATTAAAGGGTTTGCTTCACAAGTTTGATTTTTTTTCCTTGCATGAATATTATTGGCTTTATATGCGCATCATAATTACCCCAATTATGAGGTGATTTCTTTTGTATTTTTTACATAGTTTACTACCCCGACATAGGCATTTTAGCCACTTGGGCCATAGTGGTGGGCTGTACAAGTTTAGAGTCTAGGGGCGGGCGCCACCCGCAGTGCCACCTAGTGTAACAGCTACCGTACCAGTATCCATTGTTTTAAGGATTGTTTCGTCGGCTATCGCTCATGCCAGCTTACAGCTCTACATGTCAGGATTTCACACCAAAACTCACCAGGTAAGCACGATTATTGTACAATAACACGACAGGGGTTATCAGGCTCATTTATACTCATCACTCATTAACAACAACTCTAATTTACCGTTAATTAGTTACGGTATGCTGCTTGTAAATGCAATTCCAATATGGCGGCCAAACAAAGGCCGTAGGCTACATTGACTATGTCCATGTCTCAGTCATGTCTGCCTCTACCGGGAGGTACTGCTGTAGGTCCCGTGAAACTTTTTAGCGCATAGGGGCGGGTGTGAGTCCTAGCTTGGAGTAATAGAAAAGCTGTCGGCCATGAAAATCAATTCATGCTATAAATTCAGACCCAGGCCTACTAAGCTTGAGATACAGTTTATCAAGTTCCAAAGAATTCACAAACAGACTAATATTAGTATAATAATTGTTTTGTCTTTTGATATCTTTAATTCTCCAAATGTTTTCAGTGGTGCGGGAGTTGTATCGCCCGCGCTCCGACTTGCCCAACTTTCAGTGCGGGCAAGTGGGATTTTCTCAGTGACCTCCTGCCCGCGGGCAGGTCACTTTCATATACATAATAAAACCCATAATTTTTTTCCCACTTTTCCCCAATTTATGACCATGTTCTAACCAACTTCACACGCTATTTTTTCAGTGCAGCAATAACATTGTATCATGTTTATACTGTAATTTATAGGTTCGCACCGACAGTTACAAAGGGACATGCAGGTCTTTTGCTTTGTTTTGAGTTAATGAAATGATAACAAGTTATGCCTGCAATGTCTACCGACCAACAGTCCTTTTATGTAATACTGTATGTGTAAAAATGTATGTGGACAGGAGTACCCCTCTCTTACTCACTCACTCACTCACTCACTCACTCCCTCGACCTTAAAAGTCCTTAAAAACTGGACAGTCAGCAATGATCTTTTTTATTTTTTTACATAATTTTACATAATTTCGATAGCATGGGCATGGGCCTACACCCATCCAAAGCCCCAAAAATGACATCACGGAATGCCGACTGACATCAACAAGTTTGGTCATACTTTATGACCCCAATATCATATGTTATATCCCTTATATTATAATAAACAACTTTTTAATATATTATTATATACTGAATCAATCTCTAAATCTGTCATGATAAAATGATAAATTGTACTGTCATGATAAAATTCAGAAAATTTCAGGACCTGAGGTACAGTTTATCAAGTTCACAATTCACAAACAGACTTAGTATAATAAGTGTTTTGATATCTTTAATTCTCTAAATGTTTTCCGCTCGAAAGACTTCTAAAATGGCTATTAGGCCTACTAAGTTTAAATAAACATTAGATATACCTTCCAAGGACTTACACAATTGAATGACATGTACTGAGATCTATATTTGATCAAACTTCCAACACTTTATTGATATCCCATGAATACCACTATTTATAGCACCAAATTTCGCCAAATTAAAAATGAAAAAAAGATTTAAACTAACTGGAAAGTTTTGGTGGCGGGGGGTGGGGTAACCACACATTCTGGTGGGCAACCTCATTATTTTTGTCAGTAGCTTGCCCAGGCGGGCAACCTGTTTTTATTCCTTATTTCGACCACTGTAATTATTACACTGCTATACAATGTATACGGGTAATGTATATCGAGGATCTGATCTGGCCAACGCTAGTTTGAGCAATAAACACCAACTCAGACATCCAACATGTTGCAAGGGCCATAGATGACCTTAGCTGTGACGGACTTTAATTAGTGGTCAGGTTAAATATTAATGGATTCCTGTACTGAAGTCTATAAAAAAAAAAGCTGCATTCTTCTGTTGTTTTTCATTTATCATTATATTAATTTGTTAGTCCCTCTCTGTAGAAAATTTACCTCTATCAGGATGATCTGCTAATACGCATTCTACAATAAATACAATTATCAATTATGTTTCAAACATTTTCGAAAGATTTTCTAACAAACCTCTCCCTCTCCCGTCCCTCCCCCTTAATACCCTGCCCCTCCCCTTGAGGTTATTCACTATTGGTGATACAATGTAATTGTATACTTACAAATATCCTATACAGTTTCAAGGTATTTACAAAATACCAGTCAAGTTATACATACAATCAAACAAATGATCTTTGTTTAGTCGTTGCTTTTTGTCTTGTCTCCTATATGTTACATTTATGGAACTCGATCCTCTAGTATGCTTTCAGATAAAGACTCTATCTTGTTTTTATTCTACAATTGATAATCTATATGCAGGTTCAGTACATGTACACACATATGTATTTGAATATTGAAGATTGTATTTTTCCGTCTCAACTTTTAACTGAAGAATGTACTTACAAGTGCTGAACGTCTGAGGGTATTGATATTACCAGTATTAAGATGTCTTACTACGCAATTATTGTCATTTCAGCAAATGTGCCACCTGCAGAGGAGGAATTGGTTGATGAGGATGTCTCCAACCCTTATAATACTCCTAATGCTAGAGCCGGGAGTTAGTTGAAGAGCTGTACAGGCATTGGTAAGGAAATATATTGTATTTAGTACTACCATACTGAATATTACTACAAATATATTACTGATTTGTTTCATTGTGTGTCTGAATTTTAAAAAATAACTCCTCCTTTTATCACCTCCTTTATCACTCCTGTACGTCTCCCTGTACCTCCTCCTGTATCCCCCTGTACCTCCTCTTGTACGTCCCCCTGAACCTCCTCCTGTATCATCCCTGTACCTCCTGTATCACTCCTGTACGTCTCCCTGTACCTCCTCCTGTATCCCCCTGTACCTCCTCTTGTACGTCCTCCTGAACTCCCTCCTGTATCATCCCTGTACCTCCTGTATCCCCCTTCTACCGCCTCCTGTGTCCCCCTGTACCCCCTGTATCCGACTGTACCCAGTCCTGTACGTCCCCCTGTACCTCTGACTGTATGTCCCCTTGTACCTCCTCCTGTATCCCCCTGTACCTCCTCCTGTACGTCCCCCTGTATTTCCTCCTATACGTCCCCCTGTACCCCCTCCTGTATCCCCCTGTACCTCCTGTATCACTCCTGTACGTCCCCCTGTATTTCCTCCTATACGTCCCCCTGTACCCCCTCCTGTATCACCCCTGTACCTCCTCCTGTATGTCCCCTGTACGTCCTCCTGTATTCCCTCTTGTACCCCCTCCTGTATCCCCCTGTACCTCCTCCTGTACCTCCTCCTGTATCACCCCTGTACCTCCTCCTGTATTCCCCCCTGTACGTCCCCCTGTACCCCGTCCTGTATGTCCCCCTGTACCTCCTCCTGTATGTCCCCTGTACCCCCTCCTGTATCACCCCTGTACCTCCTCCTGTATGCCCCCTCCTGAATGTCCTCCTGTATGTCCCCTGTACCCCCTCCTGTATCACCCCTGTACATCCCCCTGTACATTCCCCTGTATGTCCCCCTGTACCCCCTCCTGTACGTCCTCCTGTACCTCCTCCTGTATGTAATGTAATGTATGATGTTATATGAGTGGCAAGATTAATGATTGTGAAAGCAACATTATAATTATAATAAGTTAAGAAGTATTTCTTAAGATGTTTCCTGTTTGTCTTAAACTTGTATTCGTAGGACTATGTCACTGATTAATACAGTTTGGTGATGCAAGTGTCACACTCAAAATCTGATTTTACGTGAATTAATTAACTATTTTTCATTTCAGGATGTGAATTGAAGTCAATCAAAAGAAAGGATACAAGTCTAAGCCGAAGAAAGGGACCCCTGATACTCACAACAAGGTGGCACGATTCTTCCAGAGATGTGATATCAATACAGAAGAATTACCTTAAAGTAAAAATTCTGTGTTCCCAAAAACTTTTTATAAATGCAGGCCATGTTTTGTTCTCTATAATGTGTTTTCATCAGTATCCAGGTGTTGCTATATTTTGCCTTAGTTACTACATTTTGAACCAAAAGTCCATCGAAAAGTCAGAAAAGTCCATCGAAAAGTCAGAAAAGTCTATCGTCAGGTCAGAAAAGTCTATCGTCAGGTCAGAAAAGTCTATCGTCAGGTCAGAAAAGTCTATCGTCAGTCAGAAAAGTCTATCGTGGTTCAGAAAAGTCTATCGTTGGTGCAGAAAAATCTATCGTCGTGTCAGAAAAATCTATCGTCAGGTCAGAAAAGTCTATTGTCAGGTCAGAAAAGTCTATCGTCAGGTCAGAAAAGTCTTTCGTCAGGTCAGAAAAGTCTATCGTCAGGTCAGAATCGTCAGGTCAGGAAAGTCTATCGTCAGGTCAGGAAAGTCTATCGTCAGGTCAGGAAAGTCTATCGTCAGGTCAGAAAAGTCTATCGTCAGGTCAGAAAAGTATATCGTCAGGTCAGAAAAGTATTGTCAGGTCAGAAAAGTGTATCGTCAGGTCAGAAAAGTGTATCGTCAGGTCAGGAAAGTGTATCATCAGGTCAGGAAAGTCTATTGTCAGGTCAGAAAAGTCTATCGTCAGGTCAGAAAAGTCTATAGTCAGGTCAGAATCGTCAGGTCAGAAAAGTGTATAGAGTGGGCAAGTGGAAATCTCTAGTCTACAGCCCCGATTTCAAACCCCTGTTGTGATGTCTAGGAAAGTCTATCGTCAGGTCAGAAAAGTCTATCGTCAGGTCAGAATCGTCAGGTCAGAAAGGTGCATCATCAGGTCAGGAAAGTATATTGTCAGGTCAGAAATGTATATCGTCAGGTCAGAAAGTCTATCGTCAGGTCAGAAAAGTCTATCGTCAGGTCAGAAAAGTATCGTCAGGTCAGAATCGTCAGGTCAGAGAAGTCTATCGTCAGGTCAGGAAAGTGTATCGTCAGGTCAGGAAACTGTATCATCAGGTCAGGAAAGTCTATCGTCAGGTCAGAAAAGTCTATAGTCAGGTCAGAAAAGTATATCGTCAGGTCAGAATCCTCAGGTCAGAATCGTCAGGTCAGATAAGTGTATCGTCAGGTCATGAAAGTGTATCGTCAGGTCAGGAAAGTCTATCGTCAGGTCAGAAAAGTCTATAGTCAGGTCAGAAAAGTATATCGTCAGGTCAGAAATGTATATCGTCAGGTCAGAAAAGTCTATCGTCAGTTCAGAAAAGTATCGTCAGGTCAGAATCTTCAGGTCAGAAAAGATACCGCTGGATTGGGTTGTGTGGGCATGTGACTTTTAGGCTAGTTGCTTGTATAAATGTGGATTGTTCACATTTGCCGACGCACACCCCTCCACCCAGCCCCGTCCTACCTAGTGTCCCATACACACACCGCCACTGTCGTCGTGTGTATGGGACGTTCATGCCTGCATGCAGGTTGATGTAAACACGCACGTACGGTAACGGCCGTAGCGGCTTTTCTCGGAACTAAAACGTGGCAATGCCGATCGATTCAAATCATATTTCATGACTTGGTGGTGGTAAATGGGCTTATATCTTCTTTTCTAGACAATATTGTTCCAGTAATCACTAGCTAATATCGTTGCTTACTAATATACGGTAGGAGTGAGCGCGGAGAATAAGCTCAATAAGCATGTATTTGGTGGGCAGAGACAGCAGCAATTCCCTTTGCTTCTACTATGTGCGTAGGACCGTGATAACCGGTACAACTGCTCTAATTTTTGCGACTAGCCGGTGGCGGCTTTTTTCAAAAGCGGTAGTTGCGGGAGAGTCCAGCGTTTGACATATGTCGACCATGATTGCCCGTAACCGGCCCGGCAATCGGCCGTGGTAATGTGAATGGGCCTTTAGACACCCAATCATTGATGTACCATATTATCGGATATGAGAGGCTGAAGTTCAACCTGCCATTCAACCACAATCCGAACACTCTTTTGGGTATCCAAAATGAATATTGAGAATTCCAGGTTAAAAAAACTCCTAAAATGGGTTATTTTTAAAATAAGGCACAGAAAAATAGGTATTTCTCATGTAAAAAGATAAATAAATTATTTGTAGATAAGTTGTAATTATCTTGTAGTCAAAATACTTTTACCTGTAATATGATGGCTTTAGAGATTGTAATGGAATATCTTATATATTATCATTGTAATAGTCAACCCGGCCCGATGGACAATTGGACGCAATTAATGCGCAAAAAGACCAGTGCATACGCATGTGCACAATAACTGAGTCGAGCGTCCCCATTTATCAAGCTTTATTTGTTGCAGTTACCAACGTGTAGGTTTGTGCAAAGTTGATGCGCATGATTAGCGCAACACTGAGCATTAATGTATATGCCAACTTGGGAAATTCAACACGATGTTTGCATGCATATCATTTCGTAATAGCCTCTCTTTGTTTATTATATTTTGCTCTGTTCTATACCTATGTACTAAGCTAATCATGTTTGCCTTCCTACGAAGATGTAGTGGTAGGAGATTAGATTCTTTCATTTTGGCGTTGTAATCTATAGCTTCATTATGACCATATATGCTATTCGTAATGCATATCTATACGATCTGTCTAATTTATTTGTAAGCCCTTTATTTGTGGGACCAAAAAAGGGGGAGGCATATTCACATATTGGGAGAATGTAAGTCTTATATCAGGCCTCAAGCTAGGATATAATTTCCGTCACTATATTTTGTTTTACCGAAAGCTCAAACTTCTAAGCTAGTAGGAGTACAATAACGTGTCATACATCAAATTAAAGGTAATTTTGTGGTCTACAAATAATTTAATATGCACAAACCTGTAGGATTGATATTTTGGTTGGTATTCAAGAACACGTGAAACGCGGTACTTGTTTTTCACTAGGTGGCGTGACAGGTCACTACATTGCATTTATAATTTCTTTAACAATAAAAGTACTGCTAATACACTAATGAAGCATTTATACACTATTGATATTGTC
This sequence comes from Sthenelais limicola, assembly GCA_942159475.1. Taxonomy (NCBI): domain Eukaryota; kingdom Metazoa; phylum Annelida; class Polychaeta; order Phyllodocida; family Sigalionidae; genus Sthenelais; species Sthenelais limicola. Next base: position 71,011,050 of record OW804098.1, read on the forward strand.
CAAAAAACACTTATAAGTGATATTCTTCTAGAGTTTATATGGATAACGTATATGTATGATGTTGGGAATCTACCTGATCAAAACACCCATAATACAGTACATATGATTGTAGGTAGTCAGCTGGGAGTGTCTGAGCTAACCAACAATCGAAATGACTCATACACAGATGTCTGTTCTGTTGGGATGTCTAACAGGATGGAAATAATGATGAAATAAATGATGTATTTTCATGCAAAGACAAGGTAACATACCTTGATATACACTCTTTGTATTATAATGGGGAATATATTTCTGTGAAGAATTCACCAGCCTTAATACTGTTGAGAACCAGAGGTATGAAACTCCTCTTGCTGAGTGCAACCGAACTGATTTTTATAGCCTGGTCAGTAGTGCATCGTTGAGTGCTTCAAAAGTGCATTTTATCACCTGGTTAATTGTGCATCTCTGCGAGCATTAGAAGTGTATTTATAAATCGGGTCCATAGAGCATTGTAAAATCAAGTTTGACCCTCAAAATCGTTTACGATTTCCACCAGTAAAGCACCAGGTCAAAATCAGGTCAAAATTTCCAGGTAAAAACTAGGTCAGTAATGTACTCATGCATATCGGGAATGTATGCCCCCAAGCTTTTGCAGAAGAAAAGCGCTAATTATGAGGATACATGAGGTCCTAAAATATGCGCAAATTATTTTTGCATGTAAATTGCAAATATTATGCGCATAAAAACTGTCATTTCCAGTTACTTATTATCAGCTATATATTGCTGTGTAGGCTGCACTGAACTGTGCGTTAATTGTTATGCATCTAAATTGCATATAATTAGGCTCATAATGACGAGGCATTATAGGGCATTCAATGGGTGGCGCCACCTTCATGACTTATAACTGAACTATCTACAAGTCTGCCATACACGCCACTTGGACTCTCGCTTGCAACCTAGTCAGAAGCGAAATCGCCCACCCTCCGCCCTAAATCTTTTACTAAAAGACTTCACCAAAAACTATCCCACGAAGGGTTATTTCTTTTAATACTAAACTATTTATTACCCAGCAATTTCAACAGACAATGTGATATTTATGTGATATACCTCACCATTTATTTTATTCAACAAATGAAAATGTTCATCGCTGGATCTTCATACCCTTTTACCCAAAATAATAAACAAAATGTATTTTAATTTACTCTTCGCCTCCTCATTTAATGATGTGCATAAATACTGCCCTTTCCAGTTACTTAATATTGCGGTTTTTGCAGCACTAACCTGTGTGCAAATGTGTTTGCATGTAAATTGCATATAATATATCATGCACATAACAAATGAACATTGATGGCATTAATCCAATCATACCTTAAAAATAAAAACTGTATGACAATGGCGAATACAATATTATTTCTTTAGTAACTTTATTAGAACAAAATGTACATCCTTATATATGTATATAATGATTAATGTACTGTTATACCTTAATTTAATTCATTGTTGTTACCTTTGAAACTACCTTATAAAAGCAATCAAGATTCAGGCACTTGTTGGAAGAACTGATTATCTGAATTAACTTCTATAATCAGACATCGAATTACCTGTGTAAACTCAAGATCCGCAAATAAAGAATCCATGAATTGAATTGAATTGAATTGAATTGAATATATTATCATGGCAGGTCATAAAATGTGACCGCTCTGCAAAAACGAGTCTTATTTAGGGGGTATATAAGACCCGTTTTCGCAGAGCGGGTCACAAATTTAATACATTTTCTAAAAAATGAACAAGTGAAAGGCATAAATAATTGTGTGAACACACTGGTCTTAAAGTGACACCTGCCACTGCAGGTGTCTCTGTTTTGCAAAAATTAATGCCAGGTGATATTTATATCAGCTGAATACCCTGAATACCTTTGAAAATATATTATGATAGGATGTAACGAGGTTGGTTTCTGACTTAGTGTACACGATGGTCACAAGTTTTCACCAGTGGCCATCGTGTACAGTAAGTCAGAAACTAACCGAGTTACATCCTATTTTTATACCACAATCTTATATTATAAAATAAATTGAAGAAATAAAGTATTTATTTACCTCGCTTCTCTCCAATGATCCGCCATATTGTTTTTTTTTATGCCATAGCGCTAGACAAGCGTATAGCTGATTGGCTAATCAACGACGGCACGGTGGCATATGACGTCACAAATGGGCGTGACATCATGAGCGAGCGAAACGTCAACCAATAGGGAGCGTTGTCATAATGAGGCTTAAAAAAACGTCATATTGTCACGCGTGGATCGATTCAACAATACATGATAGCAGGTATTCACTCATTTGCAGCGTGTACAACCCCCCGATCGTGGTATAAAGAACCTCTCCCGAGGTAGGAGACAGTTGCTGACTTCATTGTGTACTATAAATAGTCTCTTAAATTGGGTCATACCACAACCACCACTCAAACTATATTTGCAAATATCAACTAATCTAATCAATACACTACTTTGATAATCAACGTTCTTGTTCTGGAGTATTTCTTTGCCTTTGTGTAGTAAATAAACGCTATATATCCTGCCTCTCTGATGTTTGCTCTTTCTCATTATGGAAGAATCTGATCAAGGGGCAACTTGGCTACTACATGAATTAAATAATTTAGATCACTCTATTATTTATTAAATGATTTACTCTCACTTACTGTTTAAACTTTTCACGAGTGTAGAAACACTGGGACTAGTTTCTAGGACAGCAGCAGCTGGTGACTTGGGGCTGCTTATTGCCTTTCTTGTCGACAACATTAGGTCTTGTCTGTCTTTTCTGGACAATGTTGGAGTATTGACTATCTCTTTAGTTCTGGATTTTGGAGTAATGCCTATCTGTTTTGACCCAGATGTTCTGTCTTTAGTTCTGGACGATGTTGGGGAAATGTCTATCTGTTTGACCCCGATGGTCTGTCTTCAGTAATTCTGGGATATGATCGATTGATGTCCATCTGTTTTGACCCAGATTTTCTTTCTTTTCTGGAGGAGTTTGGATTTGTTTGGATACTTGCTTCTGACTCTGGTACTCTGTCATTTATTATTGTCTCATCCTCCACACTGCTTTCACTTTCATTATCTTCCAAGTCAGCCTCATCACAATCTGAGCTCAGTACATCTTCTGAACAGTCGCTCTCCTGGTCAATGTGTTCTGCCGCATCTTGCACTTCATTTTCTAGTACTTGACTATGGGGACTTTCTTTAAAAAATTCATTCTTCGGCATTCCTGGGTACCCTGGTTGATTGCCTTCCCCGCAATCAATTTCGGTACCTGATCGATTGCCCCAGCTGCAAATATGAAAAATACATTTCAGCAAGGTATGTTGTTATTGCTTGCTACTTTTGTCATTGTTTTGAATTAGAAAATTGCAGAAGAAACGAATTGCTCTTTTTAGTATATGCATGGAGACGCAATTATTCTAACCAACAAGAATGTTGTTATGGTAAACATTATTATTAATACATAAGCATATATAGTTTTGCATTATGTACAATTATAACATTTGCCACAACATGTCTCTAACATCAATTGAAAAAATACAAAAAAAATATTTCACCTCTGTCTCTCTCGACAGCTGGGCTTTCTATGAGTCCGTTGGTAACCATAGGCTACGAGGTAAACAACAGTCAGTAAGTCAGGTCTCTAGCAGGTATATAATTATTTATAACCATATTCATCTACGATAAATATCCTCCATTAAACAAAACTGAGTTTTACCCATTACTCTACTGTGTAAAATAAAATAGTTAATCAACAGATAAGGAACAGAACTAATAGTCTGTAAACTATTTTGTATTTTGTACAGGAATGAATGCATTTAATGACTTCAATAGTAGTAAATTGCTGTCAGTGGTTTTTATGTAGAATTGTGCATAACATAATTAAGAAGCGATACTAGTTGCTTGAAGCAGTAAATATAATCACCTAGTACAAGGTGCCCAATACTGCTAGAAAACATTAAGTTAAAATGGAAGTTCGTTAATGATCTTAATGTTAATATTATATACAATAAAATATGCTCACCTTTGTTAGTGAGTCAATGGTAAGTGAGTCAATGTATTGTATGTAATGTTTCCTTGTTACCATATAACAGGTGCTACATTCACAAAGACTCAAACAGACTACACATTTGAACAATTGTCATTAATAACATGCCCATACTAAGAAGCTATCTTTATGTGAACAGCACAACAGAAAGGTGGGTCAGATCATCAGAAAATGTACAATCACCAGTTTTACACATTTAGTCAATTCTGCTAAACTAGGCTAGACAAATGTTAAATATCAGGTATATCTAAGTACATTTGGTATAGCGACGACTAATGAACACTTTCAGTTATGATGAACGACGTTTTAAACCTTTTTTGGGGGGTAAATTAGGGTAATTTGAGATAATTGGTGCTGGCAAATTGTACATTTGTTGGCCACTTCCCCTCATGTGTGTAGAATCTCATTAAGAATCCAATGCAATGCCAGCTCCATTGCTATAGGGACAAGTAATGCGTAGGAGTTGACAGATATAAAAGCACCCTTTTGTCTATGTTAGAGCTACTACTCTATATAGTCACTTCAGACCGATCTGGGAAAGCAGTTCTGTTAAACTCCAGATTAGACCATCAGAACTCTTTGCGCATCAAGTAAGTTTATTACACATACTTTCTCAGTGAGTGCTTGTTGGATTAATTGTTTAGTTATTGTTGATCATTTATTTAACATTTTGTTTGCATACACATGTTTGATAATAGAAGCATGAATGCAAGACCTACACATCAAATCATGTATGGTAGGAAATTTACAAAATCGAAATATTATAGGGTTGTTTAGTGATCTGGAGTTTATTTGGGGGAAGGGGGTGTGGGCCAGGTGGATCTTTAGGACATCGAATGGGTACCTCTATATGTAGGTTTTTTTCATGTTAAAAAAATGTAAGTGAAGTTGTGAATAGATGAATGTAGAAATTCATCAGAAGACAATTTTGAAATTTTGTAGTGAGAGGCTTAGACATCGCAAAATATAGAAACATTCCTTCAAAGAGTGTGTGGGAAATCAAAATATAATTTTTGCAGTTTTAGACTCATTTTTCTGATACACATTACATGGAAATAGGGATGATCAATGAAACCTCAAATTCAATATTGATGAAAAGTTTTTTTTCTGAGAAAATAGGGCATTTGCATCTCCACCTTCGTGAATCTTTATAAATGGAATGATAGGGGTGGCATGCCATTGTAAATAGCTATAGAAAACATGTTATGTTCAGCATGGGCTATTTAACATTTAACTCTTGTTAATAGCCATGTGTGTCTTATGATTAAATGATAAAAATGATAAGATTATGATTAGATATGACTAAAAGACTTCATCTGTCTCATCATGCACTTGGTTTTCGCAAATCTAGCTATGACATTGGTGGGAAGAACTGCTCAATTCGACTTTAAAATGTTGCTAAATAATTGTATTTCAAATTTTAACTGAATCCATCCTAGCATTCACTGTACTAGACATGTGCAGTGACACATACAAATCCGATATTGAACAGAAAAGTTAGTTTGTCTGTGTGTCACAGAAAAATGAATCACAAGTGTAAAAACATAAATATCCAGACTCAAGACTATATTGACTGTAATTATGCATATCTGAGTGAAAAACACTAAAAAGGCGACAAACCCAGTATAAATAAAAACGAAACTGTAATATATTCAACTACTTTCCGACCATCACTAACTTTGTTTTCATGCGTAAAAGTTTACTTGGACTGGACTACGTCCTAAAAAACACAAATGTGGTAAGCATTAGTTTCACAAGTTCATAGTATACATATTACCTTCATAAACACATTCTTACATGTACACAGACAACCACACCTGCATGCAACTGACTACACCTTGGAATAATGCTTGTAGGGATATTATAATTTGCTAAAGTGCTTTGATTCCCGATCAATATGGTTGTCCTTAATTAGACATTTGTATATTTAATTTCTTTCACAACACAAATCTCCCATTTATATTGACTACAACAATAACATGCAGGGAACTGTGGCCAATAATAACATTTTAAAAAACTCACTACGTAGATCGCACTCAATGAACCCGTTTCAATCCCACAGAGGGAACTCATTACATTGATAAGAAAATGTCCTTCTCCCTATTTCCATGTAATGAAATGTATGGTGAGATTATGATATTCATGTAGGTAACAGCATAACGTCTAAGCTATTATTTCAATTTACACCTTTTTTGTGGGAAAATACTAATTATGATATCATATCGAATGATAAACTTAATTAGTAGTTTCTGAAATGAAAAAAACCCACAGAAAAACATACATTGGCTGAAGTAATCAACAGGCTAACTATAAATATATGAACCTCCATTCCTTAGGGACTTCTAGTCTAGTTCATTAGAAAATGGATTTATTAATGAATGAATCATAGCATCTTTGTACCTAGGATAGTACCTAATTTGTGTTATGATTTTGTTTCCCAAAGAAATCTAGTTCATAACATATTTCTCTGAATTCAGAACATGGTAAATTCTAATTTTTTGGCGTCCATAAGGTTTTTTATATAATATCTTCAGGGATATTGACTTTAGACATGATTTGTGCAGTTCATTAAATCCGCCATTGAAAATTCTACAATCCGAACCCTAATTTGGGGGGTCTAAAACAAATATTCACAATTCCAGCTTTGAAAAACCTCATAAAATGGGTCATTTTTACAATGAGGCGCAAACAAATAAGTGTTTCTCATGTGAAATGAACATAATGAATGTCTATAATTATGTAGATCGAATTTGTAATAGTTCTGGAGCCAAAATAATTTTTACATATGATATGATGTTTTTTGAGATTGTATTTGAATATTTCATATATTTAGATATAGTAGTCAACCCTAGGATGGGGCTTTGAAACATGGTGGACAACCCAAAAAACTACTGCTTTCAAAGTGTTCTATATTTCTTGCAAACTATTGGTAACTTATTTATGTAGTCAATTTAAGAGTTTATGGTGTCGTATTTTATGCTATTTTGAACCTGGAACCATGTAGGTCATTTGGTATAACCATATTTAATATACTATCCCTTCTGAAGTTTCTTGGTCGCCCATGCTTGTGTGATTATAAGCTAAGTGTGGGAACTGGACTAATTAAAGCTTTCTACTAACCAGAGGCTCCCCTACTCTTCCTCTGGCTCCCTCCTCCCCTCTTTTTCATTGATTTTCACCAATATGCTCCATTTTTCCTCAAAAGTGCTCCACAGAATCTCCACAGTGAAGGTTATACAACCCTTTGAACAATCGAATGTTCTACCCAAAATCAAAACAGGTCATTTATGACGGTTTAATTGATAATCCCCTGGGGGCGTGCTATAATGTGATGTACACAAATACCTCATTTTCCCATAGACTGACATACTAAAGCACTGGTATTTAAAAACGATTGTAGGGAAACAAAGTTGGTGAGATATACTTTCTTCGATTTCCCTCATTCTCATGGAGTAAGGGATACTCTCTGAAAATGTTGTGAAAGTATCAGTGGACACACATTTTGTTTCATTGAAGACCCGCATATATAAGTTTAACTTTGAAACACACTTGATCTTATGTTTTCAAATATGATGATATCCCAAAATACGACTTTGCCAACATCGTTTTATTGCGTCAGCGCAAGAATAGATCGGTTTACGTTAATGTTTGGGCCCTAAGTTGACTCACTTAATCTGGCTAATATTACGTTGCATCTAGCTTTTCAATCGGCGATAGCATGTTTAAGCTTGAATTCACCATTATGGAATAACTTCTGCTTATTTGCATGATTATTTAATTAATTATCTTGGTATAAATGACTCATTTTTCTGTAACACTGTAACATTGTAGAACAAAGAATGGGAAGTTCGCCCAGTCATTCATTCGGTGTTGATCCAGTTGAGGTGACGGTTACAACTGGTGACATAAAGAGGGGGGCAGGAACTGACAATGATGTGAGTTTTAACACTTTTCATTCATCTTTGTTTTGTGGGGACTTTTATCTTGATACTGTTGAGTTTCATGTATTATTTGGATCTCTTATATATTAAACGGAACACAGCTGTCCCCTTGTGTTCAAAGTTTGGAACTGCTAACTACTAGTCATTCATCTGTCTGACACTGACCAGAATGATCGTTCGAAAGAAACATTCTTTCTAAATTCTTTCTAATTTGAGTTACCGCTAAAATCTGGAGCTTGTGATTGAGTGCATCCCTGACCGTCCACTACCTCCTGATTATGAATGAAACTTTGACTAGTTCTGTGATCAGAATGTTTTGTTAGTTTCTAATGTTTCCTGGGAACTTTATTATGTCAGTACCTTGCCCGTTGGGGAAGCAAGTTTCCTTTCCTTTATTTCAATCATTGTGCAGGGATAGACATATTCGACATAGCCTTCCCATACTTTGTCGGCATTATCCCAATAGTCCGTGGTATAACTATGTTTGACAAAAATTGCTTGAATTCAACAAATGTTATTTATTTCGATTTTGAGTAGACTATAACCTTGAATAATGCACTCACTTAATACACAGCACTACATACAATATAATCTATGAATATTTAAAACCGGACTATTTAAGCAAGATACAAATAGATCAATTTTATAATCATACTTTCCAAATTGTAGACAGTTATCACAGCTTCACAGATATGCGGGGCATATGGCAATTAAGTACAATCTGGATTCCTACCCAAATCGACAGCTAAATCTAGTGGGGACAGAAACCAAGGCAATTCAATCGTTTGAGAAATAGATCTCGTAGTTTTCAAAATTAAACTAAACTGCAGCATTTGATTTCATGAGGCCAGAAAAAATAGTATTCGTTGAATCTCTACAATCTTTGACATAATAGCCTATATTATAGCAGGGAACATCAGCATAATGCAGACAAAGTCTGGGCAGGCTGTGGCAAATATTTCTATTGTTACACATAATTATAGATGCTTCAGAAATCTCCATTTTTGCCCATTTTTGCCTTATTTCGGCCATATTAAACCAGATTTATCAATTATTATAGTGTAAGTTTAAGGTGAAATACCCAGAAAGTATGCCAGTAAAATTAAATGACAAAGTCACAGCTAGGGAAGCAATCTTAGCAATTGTTAATTAGCCTGAATATATACACTTTTATTGCTATAGCAGCGAAGATTTTGGTACAAGAGCTTTGAAAGTATGGTTCTCACAGCTTTATTTTTGGCCAAGAATTGAAATTAAATGGTTATAAATTCTATGTGTGATGATCCCAAATACTGGTTGTAGATATCCTAGGCTGGAAAACCAAATGACACCCTATTTGGAGAATTACTCATATGGACCATGTACTTTGTTTTCTTGTCATTATCATATGTTATGTAACATTACATAACACATATACAGTTAGGGCGGTTCAACTTGTAATGATAATAATAATAATAACAACAACAACAACAACAACAAGATTGATGTCTTCGCAAACCCCTTTTCTTCCAATACTTAGGTATATGTGAGATTCACCGACTGCCATGGATTGAGATCCATTGACTTCAAGTTGAACAACGTTCTGAAAAATGATTTCAAACCTGGATCTGAAGATAAATTCCACATCCCAAATGTCAGTTGCGATCTGTACTCACGAAGCCTGGGAGAGATCAAAACTATGGAAATCTGGAGGGCAAAGACGATTTTCAGTGACAAGTTTTTCGTACGTTTGATAGTAGTGCATAGACTGAGGGAAAACACAAAGCATGTGTTTCCAGTAGTTCGATGGATCCCAATGAAGAAGCCTTTGTGTTTAAGGTAAATCATATTACATGATAAAATGTAAGGTATCCACTATACGTCAAGTGGTCCCGTCATGTGGTCCCGCCAATACCCCACGTTAACGGGTGTTTTGAGACTTTACATAGGCTATTGACAGGACCAATGACGTAGAGTATCCACTCTATATGTAGGACTGCAGGTCAATTGCCGCGTCATTTATAAGTATCTGAAGCATCACAATATACTAATTATGCTTCAGACTTCCAATACTCCGTTTGCATTATACTCATATTCCCTTTTATATTTTCATATGCAAAGAATTGTAGAGATTTGATGAGCTTTAATCAAAATTAAATTTAAAAAAGCTTTCTGAAGCCAAGCGTCGTAGGGGTGAAAAATACCCATACAATGTTAGGAGGCAAGAGAACATGTTAACACATGGAATTGTATTTTCCCAATATTTTCTTTCAGTAAAACTAAAACCCAGGATAACCCTGCCTAAACAAATATTTCCAACAACATAAAAAGCAAAATTACTTAGATATCTAGAGGTTATTGTTACGACAAAGACATACATGGTCCAGCCTTGTACATGATTATGTAACAAGGCATTACCTTAATTAATATGATAATATGATACATTACAAACATTTTTTTATCTCAAAATATGGTAAACACTATCTAGGGATTCGAATTTTGAAACTTATGTCACAAAAGTGAGTTATGCGTATTTGTTTAAATATGTGGGATTTAAAATGTCTGGCCAATATAAATATTTTTAAAGAGAATTTAAAAAAATATGTAACTAACTAATGATTATAACAATAATAAAGGTAATTAATTCTTTAATGTACATATCCTGCCAACCCCATGTTGGCGGGTACTTCTACCATGATCTGGAACCTTCATGTACATTACATCAGCAATGATCCAGAACATGCTAGATGATGTGGTTTGGTCTACAAAATTATTAAATATTTTGCGATTCAGAAATTACAATTTTGGCATAACATAATTATTTAATGAACAATTGAATAGAAACATCTAGTCATAACCATTGTTACTATATACCATTGATGGTAAATGGTAGGGCTCCCGTAGAAGTCCCGTTGAGCTCCCGTCAAAGCATTGACATGGTAGTTATGGCGTTATAGACGTCGGTGATATCCACTTTACGTGAAATCGGGACCCCTTGACGGGAGGCACTTTACTTAGAGTGGATATCGGTCTTTAAGGTATTGGATGCTCTGAGGGAGGTACTTCTTAATCTACCAATTCCCCATTTTTTTTTAATTTTTTTTTTTAAAACAAACTTTATTCAATCTGTCAACAAAACTGATCTACCCAGGGCAATTAACATCTTAGATACAAGAGCCCATCCTGTCCGCATCAAGAGCTTAGGTCTGGTGAAAAGTTGTCTTGTTGGCCTTAAGAAAACCTAAAAAACATCATAATTAAGTGAGCTGATATATGGCTTGGACGCCCGCACTACGCTGGAATAAACACAGAACGGAGGAATGGCCTTGAAACCTTCATCAGGAGGTTTTATTTTCACCATGAACAATTACATATATAAAAGACAAAATTATACGTGTGGCGTGGGCGGAGAAGCGGTTGAGAGTGGAAGGTAAGGTGGGCGTGGAAGCATTGGGACTATGACGTCATAGGTAAACACAGGGGCGACGTCATAAGCGGGACCAAGGGGGGCGTGGTTACCTAGGCGGCGTAGTTAGGGGCGTGACTTCTCCAATATAATCGGTGATGTTTTCACCTTCAGATATATGGCTTGGACGCCTGCACTACACTGGAATAAACACAGAATGGAGGAATGGCCTTGAAACCTTCATCAGGAGGTTTTATTTTCACCAAAAGAGGCCAAACCAAAGAGAGATGCTCAGCAATGAATGAATCCACTTTAAGCTTTGTGTCTATCTCGGGCGTGATGTAAGAATCCACACATGAAGAACGCCAATTACCTCGGGCTTTAATGTCAGAAAGCTTAACGCCCATAGACGCCATATACGTGGCGCCACCTCTCCTTAATAATTGGGGGCTGAACACGCCTGATATGCCTGCACATCAGAAGAAGGTGGCGTGGCAACAGCGCTTCAGAAGGAACTGGAGACGCCCCCAGTAGATGGCTGACACCCTTTAGTACCGATTTGATCGCTGGATGAGACATGGGCGGGCAATCAATGAAGTGTAGTCGCGCGCCAAACACCACGCCACTAAGGTAGGTCGATACAGAAGAAACTTTAATAAAGGTGGAGAGGAAAGCTGCGAACATACACACCACGTCGACTTGTATAGGAGACAACAGCAGCCTGTTATCACCGATAAATTTAATAAATAGACACCACTGGCGTTCTCTTTGTTCCAGCGTTGACGGCGCTACAGATGATGCTTGAAGCTGGTGAACCTTTTTCATCCACGCTGTCATACCTATCATAATGACAAGGAACATCAGTAAAACAACACAAACCAGTTTGAGATAGCATAGTAAAGTCACAAGGGGTTTTCATATAAGGAAGGCGTGACAAAAAGTGGGCCAAGACATTATTCTTGGTGTTAATGTACTGAGGAAGAAGTTCAATATCGTAGATGAAAGTGATCCAATACAGTTTGTATAACCACTGCATGCAGGTCTTATTAGAACTCACGCCCGTAGTTAACATTGCCACAACTTGTGTGTTATCTATGAATCAGTGGACTCGGGAACCTCTCAACAAGTCCTTCCAGTGTTTGACGCCTACCAGCACCGGGTAGAGCTCTTGAACATTAATGTTGTCCACACGAACATTCTCAGTAGGGGCGTCAATTAAATGACCACAATCCGTATCTGACCAAGGCACTACACATGCTTCCCAGGCGCCTGCAAGCCAGTCTGCGCCGAGAAATGCGCCTAACCCCTTACTTGAAGCGTCAGACACTAGGGGAAGATGAAATTCAGGTTTATTTAATAACCTCACACCATTGAACACTTTGCAGAAGCCATGCCACCACATGATATCCTGGCGGAAGGCGTCTGATATGGGAGACCTCGTCAGGCGTTTGCACAGAAGAATTTTGTACAAGTCAAATAGACGCCTACAGAACGTGCGCCCTCCCTTGAAAACTGACGCACAGTGGGCCAGATACCCACACAAACACTCCAAGTCCTTCTTAGAGATGAATTTGGTGTCTACAACAGTCGATAGCAGACAACGAAGCTTGGTTAACTTTCCTTCGGCCAGACTCAGGGTCATCCCAACCGAGTCAATGCTGAAGCCCAAATATGTGCACAGAGTACTGGGCGTAGTAACTTTCTTCCACGCCACGTGAAAGCCTAGATAACGCAGGAGGACAATGAGAGTGTCTCTGGACTGGGTACAGGAGGGCAAATCGGGAGAGCATAGGAAAAAATCATCTAGGTAATTAACCACATGTTTATTACACAAATTGAACAAGGTAAATGCAATGAGGTTAGAGATACTGTCGAATACACAAGGCCCAATTCTGAGGCCAAAACATAAACGATTATCAGTTAGATATTCTTCCTTACCATTTATAACCCATCTGAAGCCACATAAGTTACGATGACTAGGATTAATGGCGACGGCACGATAGGCCGATTTAATATCAACCACGCCCATAAATGAACCTTCTTCTACCATATCAGTTGCATCGTCAATACTATTATAAGTAAAATTACGTACAAGAGAATCACAGTGAAAGTTTACAGAGTCAGAATCGGGCCGAGAACAATCAGTAATTGGTCTGATACCACCGTTAGCTTTGGCAACTGCTCCTAGGGCGTGAATACACTTGGGCTTGTCTCTAACTACCTAAACACAGCCTTCTAAAATTTCATTTTCGACTATCGTATCCATCTTGGAACGAGCAGGTTCCTTAAGAATAGATGAATAATTTACACAGTTGTACGCCTGTACTGGCGAATCTACGACGTCAAAGCCGTCAGTAATACCGTAGAAAACTTCTATATAGCGATTAAAAACTGTACAACCTTGACGGCTCAAAATTGCCTCAAATCTACATGGCTTTAGCTGCACGGGAATACACCCGAGCGTATGAACACAGTCGCATGTACCATCAAAACATTCACTAAAAACCTTCACCGAACGATCATTCAGAGAAACAGGCGTGGAAAACACCACGCCAGCATAAGAATTATCAGATTTATCTCGATAAAATTCGGCAACAGCCTTGCAAATATAATGGTAATCACAATCACTATCACAAGAAGTCTCAATATCACCTGGATGGAATAAATCGGGGGGAGAATCCTCTTGCAGCGTAGTAGAAACACTACTTACAAAGTCCTTGACGGCCATTTTACCTTCTAAACACTCCTCCGAAGCTGGAGAATTAGAAGCAGTGTCTATAGCAATAACAGAGATGGCGCCACTACCCCGACTTACCCCTGCCGCATCCTATTTAGACGCCTTGGTCGACGCACAGGTCTTCGCTCCGTGATCAGCTGATCCGCATGAAGAGCATCGGTGGCCATAGTCACACTGGGACCTGGTACATCCACCAGAGTTAAACTTGAAACACGTACGTTCCTTGGTAGGCTTGGCTTTTACAGAAGATTTCGAAGGAGCTGCTTTGCGTGAATTTTCATAGGAATAGTAGCGCAATACCTCCTCCTGGCATGTATCGCCGAAAGTGACCAGACCTTTCTTGTTGGCTCTTGACCTGACTGCCTGATCATACGCCAATGACGCCTTGAGAGTATACATGGATGAAGCATCTTTCTCAGTCATGGTGATACAGTGAGATAAAACATTGGACAGTTCCTCTACAGGGCGTGAGTCAGAAATTAACCTTTCCATGAGTTTTAAGGACAGCAGCAAAAGTTCATTAAAGTTTTCAACTGTCTCACCCTTGTCGATGACCAATTCGCGGTCGAAAGGCCCGGACCTCTTCCTAGAAGAACTGCGCCGACGACGGTGAGATGACAAGCCCGCTGTATATATGGAACTCTCTCTACTGTGCGTGGCTCTTCATCCTCCAAATCCTGACGAGATTTCCTGCCTTTATCTTCATTGATATGGATCTCACTATCTGAGGAGCCTACTGATGACTTGGGCTTCTTTTCTAGCGCCTGGACTGCCGTCAGGATTCGACTGACCATGTTTTCCAGACCTTCTACACGCCCGGTGAGTTGACTTGTTTTCTCCCCTTCTAACTTCCGCCACCTCTGCTATCAATTTACGATTGCAATGCAATCCCGTCGGAGCATCATGCTCGATTCCGCAGGGCGTACAATAAGCGGGACCAAGGGGAGCGTGGTTACCTAGGCGGCATAGTTAGGGGTGTGACTTCTCCAATATAATCGGTGATGTTTTCACCTTCACATATTATCCACAATGACGCTATATTCAGAAAAGAAAATTCGCTATTCGCTATGGCTGCATAGAGGCTTAAAAAATAAGCCAATTCCCAAATTTGTTTATGTCAGATTTGCACTTCATCCCACCATGCATTATAAGATATGTATGTACAGAGCCAAATGCAAACCACTTATTGCTAATTTTTTTGTAGCCTGGTCAACATTTTCCCCACCACTTGATTACTCATAATGGAAAATAAGGATACTTATAAATATATCATAGATATATGTTACCTATGCACATTTGTTCCTGTAGCATCTATGATTCATGGCTTCCACAAGATGACCCGTTCCCAGAACAAAGGGAGAATGAACTGGCTGTTAAAAAAGAAATCTACCAGATACGAGAAAAGACTGAAGGTCTACCAGTACAGGTAAGGAAAGAGTAATTTAGCAGGTGTTAATTTTCATCAACACATGTTAACATTGAAGCCTGAAAAGGATTGACATGGCACCTGCCAATAAATGTTTAAATATATCAGGGTTGAATATTTCCCCACACACCTGTGTCAAAATACCCTAGTCATCAATAAAAGGAGAACGAATTTGCTAGATATGCTGCATGCAGTAATGCCAATTTCTATTCCAACAGTAGGAATTTCGAACCTCTGCAACTTGCAAGGAAAATAGCATAGCAAGGAAGTTCTTATGTAAGGAATTATTATGCAACAGGGTACAAACATGTTACCATTGTTAGAATGTCTTTGATCTCATCCTTTAAAACATGATGGTATCATAAAATCCATTCTATGCAAGTTGTGACTCATTTTACTGTGACACAGTTCTAAGTTACAAAAACGTTGTTTCAAACATGAACAAAGTCAGTGAATCACCAGTGTCTCAAAATTCCTTTTTTTTGCAAAGTATGACTCATTTTTTTAGCAAGGGGCAGTGCTTCCCCGCTTGTATTGAATCAGATCATTTACCTTTGTGTCATCATCTGATACAATCAAACAACTAAATACAATCTTTGATAAAGATCTTTCTCACCATCCAACTATTTTTTCATGGGGCGCAAGTAAATACCATATGTTGTACCGGGAGTGAGGTGGCTGTCTTATGTACCACATGCTCACTGGACAAAAAATAGCAGTGCATTGCCTGATTGATTATCGCCCTATATGTACTTAAAGTTTCCATAACTGCTGCATTCTCAGTTAAAATCGGTCAAAAATGAAATCCTTATAAAAACTCTTTTTCAACTCATCTACAAGTCATTTGACCAAAGTTTTGGAGAATTTCGCCTGTTTTCTTTTGCTGCAGGGCTTCATAAAAGTCCCCATTTATATTTTAGAGACCAGACAAAATGCTTTCATGTGGTGGCTTCCCTTATTACCCAAATACATTTCTCACGGCTGCTTCTACTTTAAATACTTGTATACAATTATACACGCCAGCAGCAGAAAATTGAGTCCTACAACTCAGGACATTTTGTCAGATCTTTTTGTTGTAGCTGAGAATGCAGCTTTAAAGTGTTCTGCAATTACACTCTTGGACTCACCTATATGTAATCTATAATTAGAATCGACTATTTAACCCTTCATTTATTAGTTTACATTTTTATTAGGTTTCAGAAGTACCAGAGGATGAGAGATTTTCTTCGGATTACCAGGTATGTGAGACTTTTTTGCTTATACCAGAGAATGGGTTGGCATGTGCCAGAAAATTTTCCATGGCTTTGGAGTAGCCCGTTCTTCTACCATATTCTGAAATTTTGCATATTACAGCTCTTTAGAATTCAACTGATGTGTGTGTGTGTTTCGCTTTTACAATAATAGTTTCTCACACTATAATGATGATGGTTAAATGAAGTGCACGGAGGGAAAGGGATGAAATGAGATGTAGTTGCAGTTGGAGTCTGGTGAAAATTAAAAATTAATTAATCAAATGGATTAGATGCATCGCATTTTGTAACATGAGAAAAATATATTAGTTAGATGTAATTAATCGATGTGTGACAAATGCCAGGGAAGGCAGGTTCTAAAATAAAGTTAACAATACACAAAATTTAATCGACTGTTTATATGGTTTATTATCTACAGACACCTTGACAGCTTGATGTGTACAAAGATACTCTGGGCTTGTTATTCCACTGAGGGAAACAGAGAAAGATCATTCCTTGCTGTACTGCCAAGGGGGTTACCTGTAGCTGCTTGGTCATCAGGGTCTTGTACAAGAACCAGCAGCAGACGAGGCCAGTTTGTGATGTGGCAATGTCCACGCATATATCAACAAGGCCCTTGAGGTAGAGGTCTTGTCCCCTCATACAAAGGATCCAGAAGTGGTCCTGGCATGTCCATGTGTCCGTGGGTCCACGCTTGTATGTGTGAAACGTGTGAATCAGCGTCCTTCTCCGGATCTGAGAGTCCCAGTTGACTGTGCATGGTGGTGCTGACTAGCAGCTACCTCTGGTACTGCTGAGTCCTCCAGGTTGCTGGATTGCACGGCAAGGTTGCATGTGTGATGCATGGATAAAAGTATACTGAATGTGTGATGCATGGCTGGTATACTGACTGAGCTATCTCCCCTCGTGGTGAATGCGTGACCTAAAGAGCTGTTACAAACACGGCCGACCTGGCAGGGCAGAGGAAGGAAAAACGTCCATTACTCCTTTATTCATGCTATGATGACTGTGTTACTTTAAAACATCAATCTAGAGATGTTGATGGCGTTCTGTGGCAACAGAAATGACTAGATATATCAGATCACTGTAAAAAGGTGTTCGTGTGCCGTGTGGACATGATTGAAGTGTAATTATATCTTGCAAATTAGTCCACTGTTCGTCCAAATTTCACTATCCAACCCTATGAGTTTCCACTATAGGTGCGTGTTCACCTCCCATTAGTAAAAGAGAGCCGAAATAATAAGTAAATTATGTATATTGTTTCTGGGTGGAAAGAAAAAGAAAAGACGAGGTGGCGACCACAGCACGAGGAAGGAGAGTGAGGGAGAGTGACGCGCCTGTGGGAGGGAGTAGAGGGTAGAAAGGGGACGTTCCTCCCCTCCAGGTGGAGAGAAGAGGAGTGAGGGGAAGTTCCTCCACACGGCGATAATGACCTCGCCTGACTAGAAGTCATGCAACACCTTTTTTAATTAGATGTAATATGTGATAATGCTTATGACTTTTCATGCTGTAGATGAATGTCTTTTTTGATGGGATTTTGTATCAATTTTCTCTACGATTTATTAGTAATAAATTACATTTGTAGATCTGCAATGTGTGAGACTACGGATTCTTTTTCTTTTATAAATGGATCAATGTAACTGAATGTTCACCATCATTTGAAATAAAGAAATGTTTTACCTAACACACATACACCCATTCTCAGAAAACTTTTGGTTTGACTGGGATTGAGGGCATCGCCCGTTCCACATTCAAGAAATGGACAAATTGCAACCCAAAGTTGTTGGATGACTTCAAGAATTATTATGATGATAAGTTTTTCAAAATACCCGATGTAAGTCATTACTTTCTTATTACTTTTTTAAATTAAATTGAGTTGAAATATGAATAGATTCGGTAAGATTATTTTTGGTTGTGATAACTGGGAACGTATCTTAAATCTAGTACGGGATACTTAGTAGAAAAAGGTAAGAATATAATTATATGTATAGATACCTTTGATTTCAGGCCTACGCAAACGATTGGTACAAACGGGATGATTTCTTTGGATACCAGAGAGTTGCGGGATGCAACCCATTGATGCTGGAACTTTGCACATCCATCCCTGAAAAGTATGTACCAACCATAATATAGCTTACAGATCCTCCGATGGAGGACTCCTGATGGGGAGGGGATCTCATTTCTCTTGTCTCTACCAAGAAATTGAACATGGCATATTTCCAATAGATTTTACACTGACATACAACCCCGATATTTCTATGCATGCAAATCCCCTATTACTAAAAATAATTTACATCTGTTTCATGGATTTCAGCTTTGGCGTGACAGCGGCAATGGTCGAGCCATTCCTTGAGAATGAATCACTTGCAGACTCATTAACTAATAAACGACTCTTCCTTGTAAACTATGAAATCTTGTTTAACATTATAACAACATATCCGGAGTCAGAGGTAATGTATATAACATTAGATATTACAATACTTACAGTATAATTACAGTATTATGTGAACAATACAATTTTACAAGTTTGGTATCTGCTATAGACTATCCTCTTTAATATGATGGGGGCGGGGCGGGGTGGGTGGGGGTGGGGGGTGAATGCTTCATCAAATTCATTATCTCGTTTTGACTACAGTTTATTTATTAGCTATGAAAACTAGAGTGACTGCAAAGAAATTTAATAAGAACGGCCCTGAACCAAAATCACGGGGAACCTGTACATGAGTTCTGTAACAGAATGACAATTATGAATGGAAATAACCACATGGATTTAACCGATGCAAAATTGCTTCTGTAAAGTGCATATAAAAAAGGAATACCTCCCACGAAATAGAGAAACAAGGATGGTCGACGCCCTTACAATTGGTCAACCCAGAACATACAAAGAGAAAAAAACACTGACTTATTTGGGCGGTGTTGGGCTTCTGTGGGTTTTTTCTAGGGGTTAATATTAATTATTGATATTAAATAATAATGTGTTCCGTGACGGTATAGTTCAACAAGAACATATATATTATGAATTTCAATAACATGAGAAGGGGGGATGAAAGCCAAGGGCCAAGGGCCAAGGGTTGAAATATGTTCTTTTTTTTTTTTTTTACAACAGACTTTATTACTGACACCTGCCATCTGGGCATATACATTTCTAAAGACATGTTATATCAAGGTATAAAAGGCGAATATGAATCTTTTTTCATTCTTTTTTAAGAATTCGGTGTTTTCAACAATATCTTCCACTAGGCATCTCCATGGCTTTTCCTCTTCTTAATAATATTGTAATATTACATCAAGATCAAAGACCCCTTGAATACACCATGAGTACATCATTTATTCATCAGCAGGGGGAGTCTTTTTCAACAATTGAGACCAGGCAAAATTTCGTTTTATAGCAGAAAAATTTCCTTCTTGAGAACTATATATGAATTGAACTCGAGAATGAATGTTCTATTATATAAGCATGAAATCTATCGTTTTGAGCATATAATTAAATGTATTTAATCAATAAACATAGTGTGGTGGCTATTCCAATCTTCTAAGACAAGCTGCCTCGTTTATGTTGGTCAGTCTAACCTGGATCCAACAACAACCGTCCTTTTACTCTGTAATATGTCCTTATTTTTATGTCAGGGAAAGTCAAGAGCTTTTCAATAATGTTTGAGACTTTAGTATTCAAATTGTCTTGGAGTCTGTTGCCTGCCAATTGCCAGGAGAAGGATTTCTTGTATTCTTTCTCAATGGGATCCTTTTGTTCTGCTAGCTTCAGCTGTTCCAGGTATTCACTCTTCTCACATGGTATAAATTCTTCTACACCTTGTTCCACCTGATCTCTGGATTCACTAGGTATAACCTCTTCTACACATTCATCCACTTGCTCTCCGGATTCTAACAGGCTAAGCATCTGTTCAAAGTACTTCTTTTCCTGTTCATAACATGCTTGTCTCCGTTCTTCCATTGCATAGAGCAAATCTCGCAGACTTGCCATTGCCTCAGGTTGATTCTAGTGGACTAGCGTGCTGCCACCTAGCGTGGGGCAGGGTAGGTCTCCTGTCTATCAGAGGGTAGATAACACCAGAGGGCTGCACTGGCGTCCAGGGCCGTATCAGTCAAGCAATAAGCTTTCAACACTCAAATTAATAATTAACAACTCAGTATTATGATGAGCGTGTTTTCCTTGATGTCTTCATGTATTTTGTCAACACAGTCTATCTAGTTTAGTCCAAGTAGGCCTATATTTGAGTCAGAGACACAGTTCAAATGTGGGCGATAATGCAAGATTTTGACCAAGCAACTATCAGCCCAAACAATCGGCGGCGGGAATAATAAACTGGTTATTTCGCCTCAAATCCAAAGTCCCAATTTGATACCCTTTGAAAGTATGCGTCCTTGGGTAAAGTCCAGCAAGGTTTTGGGAATCCAATTCTGTCGTAATCCTGAAAAAAAGGAGAATTACCTTGAGCCAGGCTCACAAGGCGTGTATCTCTCTTTCTGACTAGTCAGCGACCGATGAAATATGTTCTTAAGCAGCTACGAAATAATCCTCAAGAGAGAAATACTTTCTCCATTCAAACTTTATTCCTCCATATGTGTGGGGGTTCAAGACTCAACCCAACGAGCAATAAGTATATCGAGATTTATCATATGCGCATGCTATATGAGAGGTGCTATAAGTGGGGTGCTATAAAAATATTCATATAGGATGCGTCCTATAAAAATGTAGTTGTCTAAAAATAGCTCTGTTGATATGCCTCGCGGAGCTTTGGCTCTCCGCGAAGCGTGTAAACAAATCCCCGCGATCGGTAATCCACCCGTGATCTATGATTATAGAAATGATAGAAATGATAAAAACCATACCATTAAATGGAGCATTAATTTCTCTATCGAATGATATAAGTTTTATTAATGTAACTCAAGAAATGGTCACAATATGAACGTTTTAATTCAACAATATAAGTATGTCTAAATACTGCATGATCACACAGTGGGCACCGTCAGTGGGGCTGTCAGTGGGGCTGTCAGCGGAGCAGCGGGGCTCTCTGTGCTTCTTTAATATTTTTTCAGTGATATCTGATGACATAATTATAATAAAATTTTATGCACATATAATCAATATAGAATGGAACTCGCCGGCAATAATCGAAAATTTATTGGACTTGATTCGTCCAATAAATTTTCGATTATTGCCGGCTCGTCCCATTCTCTCTATATATAGTCACCAGGAACATTATAAGGTAAAGTAGTGTTTGAACATGAAACAAGATTAACTGATGAGTGTAATATTTATATAGATGTGCTCCAAAAAGGAATATATATAACAGGTGACATGGTTTAACTTCGCAAAGATATCTGCATTGGTGGAAATATAGACCTCTATCGGTGTCTGGAGGAACCTTATAACTTCAGAGGTATCCGGAGCTTCATAGAATCAGAGCAGTATACATGCATCTCTCAGAATCGTTACACATTGGTGAGTGTAAAGTAAATGAGTTATGAAAGCACCAAATCACTGCACTACCCCCAGCTCCCCATCCACCCGCCCTCTAACCCCATACGATTACCTTAAAAGCTCTAATATCCTCTCTATAACACCTTCTATAAAGTGTACGCCATGGAATTATGTACATTATCTCTGCATTCCACTAAAAATTCTCCCATAATATGAAATACCAGATTACGTCATTGTGTTCTTAATCAGGAGATGACGGCAAGTTAAATGTAGTGAAACTTTGCCTCACACCTCATGCGTCATCGAAGAAATAAATTTACCCGCGACCACCTAAATGACTTTTACTTTTTGCTTTTCCAGCTTCCTGCCCCCCTTGTTTTGCTCTATCGGAACGAATCAAATAAGCTGGTTCCGATCGCTATCCAACTGCAGCAGTATGTAGCAGACAATAATCCTGTAAGGACAAAATCAGTTAATTCTTTCACGTTTGCTAAACCACCATAATATGTGAAATTGATGGTGTATCTTATTGTGTCTCTTTTATTTGTCGTTGACTCATTCTCAAACTCATAGATCAGTAGATTAAAGCTGCGTTCTCAGCTATCACAACCAACAAATCTCACCAAATTCATAAATATTATAACTCAGAGGAAGAGATTTATCACTATTCTGCTGCCGTTATATGTTTATAGAATAATTTGAAGGTTAATCCGCCAAGAGAAAACCGACACATGATCTGAGAGTGCAGCTTTAATACACCAACAAAAATGAGAATTAAACAAGTTCTGTTACCCTGAAAAAAGAATTTTAATATCTTTCAATTACACTTTTAAACAACTGAACACTGGGCAAGTGAAACTTCTTAGTATGGGGACTTGATTTACCACAATTTACCAATACAAGTTACATAAGATAAAAAAAAAACCTGTATTCATGAAATGACACTTTTTTCCTCACCTTGCCTCATTTGTTTTCTACTCTTTCGAGTTGGGCAACATTTAGAAAAAAAAGGCCCAGACAAGGTTTTTATGTTGGGAAACCAACATTGAGAGAACTGCTGGAGCATTATTCAGTGCATCCAAAGGTGTAGTTGAAGATTCTATTCAGTCAGTGCACCAACAGACCCAAATCCCGTCAGTTTTTAAAGATGGTTATTGCATCAAGAACTTTCAAGGCAGTGATTAGAGGAAGATATTGTCCATATTAGTTCTGCCTACATATGTTATTCATGCTATTTTCTTTAATTCTGCAATCCTTGTTCGGTGATCCACACACCATTCACGTTTTCTTCAATTCCTAATAACTATTTTGTTTCTTTTCCTTCCCTTAGGTGTTCTTACCAAGTGACGATTCCAATACTTGGCTGTTAGTCAAGATGTGGTGCAACCTAGCCGACTCTTCTGTTCACCAGGCAAAGGCTCATCTAGGCAATAATTATATTTATCTCACTCCATCCATTTTTCTTTTATTCAAAATATTTTTTCAGGTATGAGTCATATTTACAATTCTAGACACAACCCTAGCTCACCTTGCGGTGGTTTCCCGTAGTCGCCGAAGTTTGGCTGACCAGAATGAACAGTACAAATAAATATTATGTATCCAGAAAAACGTTAATATTGTACACCCTCTCATTTTACATTATTACATTATGTATTTACATATCAACAGGGAAAGTTAGTTATATATCAACACCTTTTGGGTGGCCTTTGGCCGCCATATTAAAAGTATTGAAGTCTTCCATCTCATTGGAAATCTCCCATCAATTACATTTGATCTCTGTTGTTGTTTCTTTCAGGTTTTACCCATTTGATGGCCGAGTCCATTGTTGTGGTCAGCCACA
Organism: Sthenelais limicola; assembly: GCA_942159475.1. Taxonomy (NCBI): domain Eukaryota; kingdom Metazoa; phylum Annelida; class Polychaeta; order Phyllodocida; family Sigalionidae; genus Sthenelais; species Sthenelais limicola. Next base: position 71,035,133 of record OW804098.1, read on the forward strand.
GGGAGCTCTCTCCCTCCCACCCAGTCTTCAAACTGCTGGCTCCACATTTCTTATATATCGCTCAGATAAACAGGTAATCCATACATTTATGACTTACTGCTAAATACGGTCTACATACGCTAGGGCCCAACAGCGCCAGAACCCAATGACGGTAGGGCCCAACAATGCTATTGCACAATGACGCTATGGCCCAATTCTGCATATTTTCAGATGTTAGGGCCAGCCCCTCCACAGATGCTAGGGCCACCCACCTTCAGATGTAAAAGTATTAACTATAAATACATACAGAAATATAGAATACTATTAGAAATGATTCTAGTAGGGAGAAAGAAGAAGGGTATTGTACGAAAGTGGGTGAGTGGGGTCCAGAAAATGTTCAAATCTGCGTCTGTAGCTGTGGTCAGAAAAGAAGTGGACACAAGAGGAAGGAAGCGGAAGTAGGTACCAGTCTGTAAGGGGTATAGTAGACCTCCAGGTGAGAGCAATGACCACCTATTAAGCCATACCCTTATGACATAACAATTCTCCTGACGATTTATGTTTGTTGAATCGAATATTAACCATAAATGTTTTCTTGCAGCATGGCCTTGACCGGCCTTTTAGCGGAGGGGGGCTTCATTGACTTGTTCATGTCGATGGGAAGAAAAGGCACCTATGATATCTTACGCAAAGCTAAGAAGAATTGGCGCATGGACATTGATGGAAATCCCAGGAAAGATGTAGAAAGGAGAGGGGTAAATATCATTCATTCTAGTATAGGATGTTTGCTAAAAGCATAATAGAACACCTTTTACATACAGTGATAGTCCAGGTCAAATCGCAACAGAAAATTGATCCCTTCTAAATGTCATTGTACCATGGTATGATATAATGATAGCATGGAAGAAGGGGGCCATTTTTCGATGACATACCAACTTTATTGACACCATTATGTATGAATATAAATTAATGGCATCATGGAAGAAGGGATATCTATAAATCCGTTAGAATATAACTGAATACACAATATACCTTAAGGTTTTAACAAAATATACACATTACCTCAGCTGTCAATAGAATTTACATTGCACCTTTCATTAGAGATCAAATGCATGTGCGAAAATATGTTTACCCGTGTAGGTTTTAAGAGTTTTTTTGATAGAAAAAAGGAGATCACTATTCTAAACATCCATGTATATAGTCTAGGCCAAATAAGAGTGTACACATATTTGATAACAATGAAAATAGTAACAAGAACACAATAAGATATTTCCGCATTGCTATGTATATTAAGCCAGATGGTAAACCAATTTATACAAAGCGCACCGATATTAAATAAGGCCTGGCAACCTTCAATAATTAGAACAGAACACCTGAGGCAATCAGAACTCAAATGTAGCAAATAATATCTGTGGAAAATAAATGAAGTTGATACAATCTGTATTGGTTATTCAACAGGTTGTGGTGATACCTGTTTTATATTGCTAGCCTTTGTCAACGTGTTCTCAGATCAACATTTTACGACATCACCTAGCTTCTACAATGTATGAACAACATAGCTTGAATCATTCAAAAGTAAATAACTTATAGAACATAAGGTTCTCAACATTTTGTTGCAGGTTGGAGCAGAAGTCTTACCTCGCTATCCATACAGGGATTATTCCATAGAACTATGGGACCAAATCCAGGTCTATGTTACTGAAGTGGTTGTGGCAGCGTACTCAGGTATTATTACTTTTTTTGCTAAAGCGGTGCTGCCAAACTTTAGAATGAGATGTTTGGGAGTGGGTGGGAGGGGGTGGGGTAAGCTAAGTTTTTGACAATTTACAATTACTGGTCAAGATATAGAGCAAGGATAGTGCAGATAATGTGTTAAGCTGCGATTACACTGGATTGCTCTTTTGGTCTGCACATGGTGCGCTCTTTTTATTCCCCGGAGCACCTAACAAGTGAAGAGAGAGCGGAACCAGGAGTTTAATGGAATCAGTTACTAGGCTGATTTAGCAACCACAACGCACAACGCAACACTAATGCTAATGTATGTTTTATGAGGACTACGTCATTACTAGGTTTGTGATTCTTAGCGTGCCTACCTGAGATACAAACGTCATTTACGCTAAGAGGTGGGTCAATAGACTGTTTTAGCGCTCCATACCTATCGCCCCAACGCTAACCTAACCCTATCTCTTAGGGATGTGTTGTAACTTACCGCCCCACAAAACGAAAAGAGTTTTAGCGCCAGGCCCATTGACCGCACAATTGAACGCACCTTTCCTCTGCCGTCAATTGCAAGAATATATTTATATTCTTTTTAAACTAAGATGATCATGCATGTTTACCCTAGCCATAGCCATAATTCATGGCTAATGATAGCCATAATTTCGATGCATTCCATCGTGCCTCAACCCTAGGCCTAGGACGTCCTGTCAGCCAGTCCCGTCGGCCTGACGTTCGCATACTGAGTCTGGTATTGCCCAGGACAATCACATGTTTGGGGCTGAAAAAACATCTTTGGGCCTCCATTTTGCTATGAAGGGGAAAAAACTAATTTGCACATGCATTCAGATTATTTTAGTTCACCAAAGTTATGTAAAATGTTGCTGAGAACGATGCGTAGGTCGCCGACATACAAACATGCTTTGATAGGGTCCCGACTTACGCATCTAGCTCATTACCTAAGCAGCTACACATGACGTGATGACGTATTACGCTCAAAAGATAGGGTTAGGTTAGCGTCGGCGGGATAGGTAGGGTTGCTAAAACAGTCTATTACCTTCCCAACGCGTATGTCTATTTGACGCTAAAATTGTTATTTCATTTTTATGTACAATTGAGCCAGAGGTATTTTTCTTTGTATTCAGGTGTAACACATTACTCAACTTCATGAAATTGTGTGCTTTTTTAGCCCTCTAAAAACACCCCTCCACTTCTAAAACTGCTACTACATACGGCCCACCCTATCGTGAGCAACTAGCGTTTGCGTTAGCGTTGTGCTGTTGCGTTGTCAGTGCTAAATGTCCCTACTGGGATTTCTATATGCTCTTACAAATCGCTATTTGCACTTTACTAGAAGCACTCAGGACGTTCCACTAAAATTTGATGTGTTTGATTTGAGTGCAACTACTTGAGGTTCTTTCTGCCTCTCTTAGTAGCGCATCAATAATGCACCAAGAGCAATCCAATGGAATTACTATTGGCTTCATAAGGAAACAAGTGAACCAGTAGAATCACTGAAAAGCAGATGATCAGTGACTGAAAAGCGCACAATAAAGAAGCGAAGAAAGATTGAGGCATCAGGGCATGAGCAATTCCACCAATTGGGCGTCATTGCAAGCCGTTCCACTTGAAGCGGTATACTTTTCTGGACAAACAGCGGCCAACTACTATTTCTTTACAAAAAGCCATAGGCTTCCACTTACAAGAAAGGCTGTCGCACACTCCCTTCAGTCACACAGATATATAGAAAAGCAACCATTCTGACGACTTTTCAAACAATTTTATTATTTGAGTACTACCTCAGCTAGACTGAAATGGGGATGACTAACCAATCAAGAAGGTTTAGACATAGTTTTGGATTCTTGTAGTTTAAAAGGCTAACCATACTCAAACATCCAACAGTGTAAAGAAGGGCACAAGTAATGGTGGAAGCCCATGCCGGATGACGCTCATTATGTGGCAAGGGGCAGGGTGGAGAGAAACAGGGAACACTCACTCCCTATAAAACTGTACTGTATAATAAAGCAAACTCTCGGTGGATATACTTCTGGACAAGATGTTTCAACCTATCTCCCTGAAGAACATAATATGCCTCTTCATGAAAGAGTCGCAGTTGTCTTCAATAAACAAAGTAACCTAGCTTTTAAGATCCTAGGGGAAATGGTCACATCTACACTCTACTCGTAAAACATCTCCCTCCCACTGACACTCCCTCAATAAATGTTTCTGTAACACATCCCAATGAAATGATTTCCAGCGACAACATCATGAAAAGTACATGAATAATCCCCTGACTTACTTGTGGAATGACTTGCAAAATTCAAGCCACATACATGTCTCGCAGCTGCACCGTCTTTTATGCTTATAAATATAGATGTCCATGAACCTTTGTACAGTATAATATCGTGGCTTGGTATTGCCAGATATTGGCATGCTTTTTTGTCCACATAATTCACATTTGACAATTGAAAAATTCTGATCAATAATGACAGTTTGTTTGTATTCAAGCTAAAGGGAGCATACAGCGCGACCATGAAATTCAGGCATGGTGCAAGGAACTGGCTGCAGCTGTGGATGTTGGAGGAGCTGGTATACAGGTAACTGAAAATGAATTAAATATGTAATTAACCATGTTTTGTTAAGTGTATAGAATAGAAAACACTTATATATTAAATGTGTCTTATGATACACAAGATGTTTAGTATGGAAAGCGATGTGCATATTTAACCAAAATTTGCGCATGCAGTAATATAATGGCCATAGTAATTGTATGGGAACATACTTTTTGCTTCCGTAAATGTCACGCGATAATTATGGGAGGGTCTGTCAAAAGCGCTTGCGTTAAATGCGCATTCCGTTTTTGTTTTTCTCAGCCATAGGCTGAGAAAAACATATGAGTCAATATGAAAAGTGCCAATCATTGATACTGAATCTACATCTTGATAACTTGTTTAACTGTCTGTGAGGTGTTTAAGCTTAGATGTGACATCAGGCGAGGATGCCATATCTAATCCTTCCAATCAGTCTTACATGTCGCACTTCGACGTTATTGTAGGCTGATTGACAGCTGTGCGTTGAGAGACTTGATTACCGCACCTTGTTTACCACTTAGGTCACGCCTCAAACGGTGCTGGTAGGCCTCTCTTAAAGGCCTCTCTTAAAGGTGTTTGGTCATGGGCCACTCGGGGGTGATTGTCTTTGATCAAATGGGGTTTAGAGGCTGAGAAAATCGTTTCCAGTGGAAACGGCAAGTATATGAATTAAGTTGACACTGATTACAAAGTTAGATATGTAAACAGTTGATCAAATTGGTGCATAACTTGATAATTAGTTAACTTAGTACTTGTTTTTGGCTTGATTTTTTTTAACAAGAAATGCAGCCGTAAAAAAACAATGACCTATGCATTAAACATATTACCGAAAACGGCCTGGGTGGGGCATATTTCCCTTTGGTTAGGGCAAAACGCAGTCAGCTCTTCATGCCATGTATCAAAACCATGTATAAAATAACATATTCTAAGTTAATAATCAGAGAGAAAAAGGAAAAATTGGTATGTGGGAAGCCTTTTATTCCCCAAATATCTCAGAAATATTTTTTAATTCATTTTTATCAATAGGCAAAGCTACATTATCATGATTTACCACTCATTGACTATCTGTTAAATGACAAGTTACTGATAGTTACTGATAAATTTTGGGTTATGATAGGTCGATGTAATCATTAGTATATATTGCCCATTCTCCAAATTAACCCCTAATTTTACCAAAAGGATGGCAAAATTTGGAATAACATTCATTCTTCTCTCCCAACATAAGACATAGATCCCACTAGGGTGAAGCACTTATTGATGCAAAGGTTACATGAACAAATCAAATAGATTCTTCTATTTTAGGGGTGGGCGTTTTGTCTTCCCCTGGGCGCTTTGCCCCACCCTACCCTAACTGTAAAATGTAAGTTGGTGGTTGAATACATTTTCCCTTTAGTATGTCTTCGTTGACACCAGTATGGGAAATATGGGGTAATATGCAGATCAAATAGACAGTCTGCACAGTATAATTAAAGTTTAAATTTAACTACACATATCAATTCCAATTTATAAAACTTTATATTTTGTAAGCGTCTTGCCTTATAAAACTTTATATTTCTTAGGCCTATGCGTCTTGCCTTATATCACATCCATAGATCTACATCCCAAATCGTAGCTTCAAACTCCCAAAATCAACGACGATATTTACTGTTTGCCCCATCCACCATCATTGAAAAGATATACAACCAACTATCAATTAGATAGAGGTTTTCTATATAGGCCTACATATACTCTTCAGATCATGTTTTCTTTTGAGCCCTGATCAATCAGTCACATTTTATTGGTCGTAACACAGAAACACATGAAAGCAATGAAAAGACCGTTTAATTTGGGATATTTTCTTTTCACCACTTTGGCTAAACCCAAATATTCATAATGGAATATCTTGCGCCAAACTGATTTTCCTTTCGCAATTAGCGCAAGCCAAGAAAGAATGAACTGTCACTCACAAACGCTTAGACAAACTTTACAGTTTTAAGACGAATAATACCATAAATAGTAGGCCTAATTTCAGAAAAACTAATGAATCAGTCCCACAATTTTTTTCTCATGATAACAGAGCCTTGGACACAAATGTGTTGTTCACTGATCTGGTGAGAAAAGTCTGTTGCCGTGTATTTTTTGTTTTGACAATATGACCCGTTGTGATAATAACGGTTCTGAATATTACCGCATGCACAAATTTCGGTTATATGCATTCCGCTTTCCATAGTATAGTCCTTAGAAACCACAAAGGAAAACTTATATTTCTTTGAGGTGGTGGGTTGGGTTTCATCTCTAATTGTTCAGTTACTGATAAGTCTATTGTCAAAGTTGATTGAAGCAAATTTTGAGTGCTTTATTTGACATTGTAGGGCATTCCTGGTGATGGAAAAGAAGCCACGGTTAAGGATGTCATTGAGATTGTCACTTCCACCATATTCATGTGCAGTGTCCAACATGCTGCAGTGAACTTCACCCAGTATACTGAGTATGGCTTCCCAGGAACCTACCCCTCCATAATGAGAGGCAAACCTCCTACATCCAAGGTAAAGTGAAGTAATGCATTTTCATTTGAATATCAAATCAACCCCACTAGTATGCACTATTTTTCATATGTTCAGACGTAGGTATACAAATTCTGAAAACAAACCCATTACCCCTCACAAAACAATATTACTTTCTCTAGAGTCCTCCTACAACATTTTTTCCTAATTCAAAGTTTGTAACAAAGCAATTTTTACCTCTTCCAATTTATCAGTAAAAGTTTCCCTTTCATTAAAAATTTCTTCTTAGTTTTATCAGTCCCAAAAGCCAGACAATGCTTAAACTGATCATGTGATATCTTTTCAGGTGGCAGTATCAGAGAGAGACATTGTTGATGCAATGCCACATGGCAGTGACGTAACCGGCATGATGATGCTAGCAACGTTACTGAGCATGCGTGATACACAGTCACTTGGTAATTTTGAAATAAAATATGCATATGACCCAACCAGTGAGGACGCTCTCAAAAGGTATGATGAGTGCAAACTGCTGCTAATATGTGATGTGTCAGATGAAATTTGTCCCAAGTTTCAATAATATTATAATGCATTTTGAGATATTGTAAGTTTGAAGTACCTAAGTTGCATTGCCAAATAATAATGCAAAGTAAGTTGGTCCCTTGTAATGAAGGAAATATGCTATGCTAATTTGTTTCCCAAATGTAGGTAGATGCTGTGTTGATGAATTCTTCTAGTGCTCGCTGGCTAAAATTAGCTGGCGCTAAAGTCTGTTGTTAGCTTAACAAACAACATCTTGATTAACGCATGGTTACCGCAGGCTTTATGAAATCGGACTAATGAATGAGCTGTATTTTTGCCATTACCAGAACATCGCTGTGTTCCGTTATTTACTGAGTAGGATAGAAAACAGAACTGCCTTCTGGTGTTACTCAGTAGAACTAAACACCAGCATCAAGGAACCAACTATATGGGTGAAATCACCAGAAAATTTACAATTTAACTTCAGCATTCCTCTCAAATAACCCTTACTTAAGACAAAATAAAGTTCAAAATACAGTTCAACCTAACCATACAGACTGCTAGAATCAATGCAATGCCGAATATACTCAAATTTACCTAGTATTGGCCGAATTTCAGCAGAATTTAGCAGAATTTACTAAATGTGTACAGCTGACAATTGTACAATTTCTGAAAATCTGACCCATATATTAGGTGCCAGGCTATTAATGTGGTATATCTACTACCTGCACTTAGGACCACCCATTTAGGGTAATGGTTATATTTAGTATTGGTATCAATCAATGTACTATGTTCCACCTCACAGGACGCTGGAAAGAACCAGTGTATTATGTCTATGTAGCTGTGTTAGTGGCCTGGCACCTAGTATCTAGTCGCTTCCCAGCATCAAGAGTATAAAATACAACAACCCCTAAAGTATAGAATATCACTACAGTAATACACTCAATCACAGCATTTCATCTTTGTTCCAGATTCCGCGATCACTTAGATGAACTGAGCCGCGAGCAACACAGAAGGGAGGTCAAGAGTGAATACCCCTACCTGATTCTCGACCCAAGAGACATCCCCAATGCCATCAGCATCTAATTAATTTAGACCTAGACTAACTTCTAATAACACTAAAAGTTAAAATACTTCGACATGCTTAACTTTTAGTTCTGGCCTTTGTTAATCCTTCTTAACCAACTAAGGAAAATGTTAAAATAAGGTTAAATTCAAAACATAGATCCTAAATTGTCTTAATTCTTAATATTGTATATAAACGAAAAATGACCATGTCACTCAACATCACATCATCTATGAGTGAATCATTCAGAATTACAAACTCTCTACATATATGTTTCTATAAAAACCCATTTAATTTGCATCTTGAGTACATATGTTAGTTTATTATGTTCTACGAAGAAACATCCACTCTATAACTACATCTGCATTGTCAGCAAAATATGGGTTAGAATCTAAGCCTTTTTGTTCCATTCTTGTCCAACAAATAGAACCCCATTTGACCCCAATACTATCAATATCCAGATCCTCCAGATTCAGACCTAGACTAACTTTTAATAAGACTAAAAGGTAACATACCTTGCCAGAGTTAACATCATAGTTCTGGCCTCTGTGCTTCTCCATATAATTAATCCTTTTCAACCAACTAAGTGAAATCGGTTCATTAAATTTTAGACTTCAAATTCTAGTTTTGAAAAGTTCTTCTTCTCTAATAGATAAAACTGTATATAGACAGATGATTTTTCAAAGACTATAGAATCCACATCATTTCTGCTGCATTTTTTTTCATAAAAATACCCCCATCATCCTTTCTTGCATCTTATCTACACATTATGTGTTAAGCTACTAAAATTGTATACATATACATTCCCCTCGACTGTTCCTGATGAAGCGAAATATTGGACCAAAATTAAAGGAAAATAAAATCGATGATGATGTTTTGTAGTGTATGTTTTGAGTGTATTCTCATACCTAACCTAGTTGATTTATTATTTCCTTTGAAGTGAAGCTGCACTCTCAGAGCTGCCCTATGAGACAACATTGGTGAAAGTCAAAAGATTTTATACTATTTGCTCTGTTATCTTCCTAGAAAGTAAAGACTGATTTGACCAAAATTTTCGTTAGATTGATTTTGCTACAAGGCTTCATAAAAATCCACATTCATATTTTGGGGTCCTGTCCAAATCTTTTACTTATTATCGCTCAACAGCGGCCGTTTTATCACCTATAGGCAAACCAAGGCCAAACCACCATGTGCAATCACTCCCTAACCAAGGTGAACATTCTGTATATAAATACTCAATTGTTATCATATAATAGGCGCTTCCAATTGACAAAGAATAAGCGACAGTATAAAGCATTTGAACATTTGCTTATATTTTTTACATGCCTATGCTAACAAGCCATCGTGGATACCGTTGTAGTGGGTCAATACTTTATGAGAGTAAACAAACAACAATGGCTCACTACTGTGAAATTAATAGACAATTAACGTGCATAAGAACGATGTTAACTGCTATATTTTTTATCTCAAATTGACGGAAGATGAGAGTGCTCATGTGATTTCTTTTTCATTTTTTAAATAGAGAATTATTTGGGGTTGCAGAATCTTGTCCAGCTCATTTGAAAACTGATATCTCTTTTGTTTTAACGTTGTTTTCCAAGTCATACAAATTTTCATTTTCGTCTTGATTTTGATTTCAATGTCAAACTGATTCTTGCGGGAACTTGTGAGAACTCAAAAGACAGGCATAGGGGCTGGTAACCCAAGCCTACTACCTTTCGAAGACTGTATATATATGTATGCATGCTTCAGTCTATGGGCCGTTTCCACTCCCTCTGTATATACCTCCCTGTGTCACGGCAGAGGGAACTGTTTACAAGCATGAAACAATGGCAGATTGCAGTTGGCCATGATCAATGTTATTTATACCAAGGGATATCAGGCGAAATACACATCTAGACAAAAACTTGAATCAAGAGAAAGACTACCAGACTCATAATAGTAAAACCTGATTATTTCATTGAAAGAAATGGCCAACACACAAACATGGTCATGTACTTGTTTTGATTGATTTGATTAGAAGATGTTTATTCTGCGAAAACCATTACATCAGTTCAATGTTATTCTCAGTTATCACAGTAGGCAAAACTTAAAAGAATATGGAATAAAGTGTAAGGCATAAGGTGTTCAATAACTCTAGTCACAATAGGCACAATTTAGACAAATTCTGGAAATTGGATTGAATTTGATTGGAATATGCTTTAGTTGCCAAGTTTTACAGGTGAAAAGGATGACAAATGGGTAAGCTGGATAAGATTCAGCTCTTCCAGCCGTTACATAACAATTTGTAATTGATAGTAGTTGAGTCGTAGAGTTCTGTCATAGTTAATATACTGTAATGACCTGGCAGATCAACTAAAAGATTTATATAAAAGCATGAAAAATGCCAGTACGATTAGACAAGATATATCAAATAGTAAATGCTATCATCAGTGCAGTGTGCACGTACAAGTCAACAAATCATAGTGACATGTCTCAAGCAAAATAGCAAGATAATAAGGGTATATTAGCAAGATTGTGGCAGTATGAAATAAAAAATAATCCTAAGCATAATAGTCATGCATACATAATATATATATGGATATAGATATATCGCAGGAAGCAAGAGGAACATTTTTTTCAACATTAATTTGATGAGAAATGGAATGTTTCATATATTTGTAGAAACAAGAAGACTTCCAAGAGCCCCTTTCCTTTATATCTAAGGCTGAAAAACCCGAATTCGACATGAAAGTTGCACCCGCAATACGCATGGAATGAGAAGTTAATCTAGATTTAATTCCAGCATAAGTGAGAAAAATCTTGAGGGTTTTAGAGAAAATTGAATATGATAAACAATTAATTTTATCAGATGAATATAGGTGTGCTTCAGGAGGGGCAGGATAATCATGCAGGATCCTCTTAATCCAATAAGCCGGACATAGCTTGTTGGTAGGAGAGAAGACAATGGGTAATGACACATTGTCCCCTAGAGTCAGAGTCTTAGAGGTCCTAATACGGATGATCAGACCCCATGAGAAGACTTGCACATCACCACGTCTCAGAGTGTGGGGAGAGTCAACAACATGTGATATCCTCAGCAGAGCACGAAACATCAGTAACATGGCAGCAAAGCACAGCATCTGGGTGTCATCAGTCCAACGCATCACCTTGGATATGGCCAAGATCTGGGCTGGGGTAATGGCTTCCTTCTTAATAGAGGGGAATAACTGAGAGTTCTTGATGCCCTCTAAGGTAGCCTTTAGCATAGGGTGACTAGCAGGGGGACCGTCGAGACCCCTCACTTTAAACTTGAAAACCACGTCTTGATAATATGTCGAGATAGAACTAGCTCGCATATAGTGTGATAAATAGGTTAAATAGGCACACATCTGGTTAACCGAGCCATAATAATGAAGAAGACAGTAGTTTTTACAGAACCTGGTATAGCATGTCCACTGGATCTCATGAATCCTTAGGGTAGAGGTAGACACAGAACGAGTCCTCATGGTAGCAGCCTCACCCACCAGTTCTTAAAATAGAGTTCCTGCAAAATTCAAACAGTGGAGTCGCGCAGCATAAATTAAAATCACAAATAATCTCAGGCGTTCTATCTCTGTATGCGGGATAGCACATTCTTGATAAAGTGTCTGCTAGAACATTATCATCAGTAGCAATATATTCAGTCTCTAGTTCTAAGTTGTGCACCACACATAGCCAAAAAATCTCTCTCAGCCATGACATGGATGTAGGATTTGAACTAGAATTATTTTGTATGGCATGGAGAACTTGAGTATTGTCCATTACTATGGTAACATTATGCCCTGAAAAAAGTGAGCCCCATCGTCTCAACCCTATTAACACTGGCCATAACTCTTATACGTTAATATTGTCTTATACGTTAATATTGTCATCACAAGGCAGTTCTGGGATGGGGGCGACAGGGTTATGGTTATTAACAAATGGCAGAGGGTACTCCTCCATGAAGGCTCCTGCAACCTAATCACGATCTAAGGCTACAGCAAAACCTTGTTTCGAAGCATCTGAAACCATCTTAAAAGGGTACCTGTCCTTAGAGAAAGTAGCACAACCATTGAAGATTTTCATGAAGTCTCTCCACCAGGTCAGATCCTCCATGGCTGATGGAGGTATACAGGCTCTCCTTGATCTGTTCATGAGCATACCCTTATGGAAATCGTAAAGGCGACAACAATGGACCCAACCACCCTTAACTACTTGTGCACAATGGGATAGGAGGCCATTGAGGCTTTCAAGATCATGTTTTGACATAAACTTAGCCTTCAAGTACTTGTTCACTAACACAGAGGCCTTGTCCAGTTTTGCTTGAGGTAGGCTCAGTTCCATATTTTCTGAACAGATGTGTATACCCAAGAAAATACATTGTTTCGATGGGGGATTTACTTTGCCCCACAATATGTGAAAACCTAGGTAACGTAACAGTTGAATGAGGGCATTTTGCGTTTGTAAACTGTCTTCATACGGAACGAGCACAATACCAAAAATCATCCAGGTAATTGACTATGCGGTGGCCTTTAGCAGTGAGGATGTCAAAAATGAACTCAGAAATTCTATTAAAATGACAGGGGCCCATGCCCAAACCAAAACATAGATGGTTGTCAACGTAGGTGCAGTCATCACAATCCTGATCCCAATGAAAGCCCATATACTTTCGGTGGTCTAGTCTGGTTGACACAACCCTATATGCAACTTTAATAATGTCTACCACCCCCAATCGTATTTGTCAAATAAGTCAATAACGTCATCCATGCTGTTATATGAAAAAGGGGTAACTAGAGAATCACAATGGTTATTTACAGCCTTACTATTGGGTCTGCTACAGTCAGTGATCAGGCGAATATTAGAGTCACCTTTCGGTACCGTGCCCATGGCGTGAATGCACACCGGAGAGAAAGGTGTAACGGAAATGAATGCTTCTTCCACCTCTGACACAATTAGATTATTCATGCATTCTTTGGCAACAGGTAACAATATAGAGTTTTAGAATCGATCTGATGAGATTCTTGGATGTTTTTTTCTCTATAGATTCCCGCATATGACTTCCGTGTCGAGGGAACAGCTGATCCCTCGAGACGACCGCTGATCCCTCGAGACGGAAGTGACATGGTTGGGCTCCAAGAACTTCCTCTACACGGCCAAACAAGTATAGAATGAAAAAAAAGCTGATGGACCTGGACGAGGTTCGAACCCTCAACGTTCTCGCCTGCAGTTGAGCGCTCTAACCCCTGCGCTATGGAACTGGTGGTGACATCATGGCTGAATTTTGCTAGTCAGTTTCAGCCAGCCGGCACGTTATCATAAGTTTCCGCTGCTTGCGATCCAAAGCATAAGACTTCCGGTTTACGAATGCCGTGTTTTGTGTGTCTAGTGACTTTAAAAAGAGATAAATAAAAATTCTGAATCACTAGAAATGATTTAAATATAGTTTTAGGCCGATAGCGAAGATTTAGTCTACGGAAATCAATGATTTCAGAAGCCATAGAGTTCGAGCGATCGGGCATGGCGGAAGCACTGTGGAGACTTTCGGCATGGCTATTCTGTGCAGGGAGCACTTGGCGTTGTATTGTGTACGGCAGTCTATATAGCGCACGGAGGATTTCATTTGAAAGTCTGAGCTGTCCAGGTGTGCGCAAGCAGCGGAACCTTCTAAAAAAGCGCCGGCTGGCTGAACGTGACATCAGTGACTACGCACCTCTGATTGGCTGTTGTAGCTGGAGCTTCATTCGGCCAGCCGTCGTGGTATCATGTAGGTTCCGACTAAAGCGGTGCAAACTTCCGGCTTTTTCACTTGTCAACATGCACAGACTTCCAGTTCAGGTCACGTAAACAGAATGGCGATTCTCATGGTGTGTGCTGATGTTTTTCGACGGAATAAAGAAGGTTTGTGTATGTTTTTTCTCTACCATTAAGGGAATCTCATCAAATCTCTTCTAAAAGCAATAATTTCCTCGTTTTTTTCTGATCTAGGTTACTATAGCCTGACGGAAGTTCTTGGGCTTCGCCCTCGAGGCTGCGAATACTGTCTAGAATAGTTGCCTCGCTCGACCGATATACTATGTTTTCGTCATCCAGGTGAAAAACCAATGCCTGATTTGACATCCTCAACATTTTTAAGAAGGAAAACGTCGGGGTTCATACTGTCTATATTGTACTCGTAATACACATACCCGATTTCCCCAACCCATGTCTACTGTTTTCCAAGGCTTACCTGTTCACCCTTCTTCCCCGTGCTCGGCCGTAGCCTACTCGTGTAAACTTCGGGTAACTTCGGTAACATGCTCGTAATGACGTCATAGCAGCGGGGATTCCTCGACCACACAGCCATAAACAAAGCTTATATGTGCGGAACCATCGCATACATCGGCGATGGTTCACGCACAAATTTAACACAAAAACGAAACGATTTTAATACCACTAGCAACGGGAGGAGGGCGAGACAGTGGGCGGGATGGTGGGCAATGTCAACGTACAAAAACATTCCATATCTATGAAAGTAAATAGCCCAAGACCTCCCCTCATTCCAATCAAATTGTGACGATAGTCCTATCCCCTGGTGCCACACACATCTCTGGATACCCCTAAAATAAAAAACATTCCTAGAAAGAAATCATATGAATAAAACACTGAGAATAATATCAATGTTGCGACATAATTATATTTATCTGTAACACATAACTATACCATGTACATATATTATATGAATGGTGTATACGTGGGGTAGCCATGTGCGCCCCATGCGCACTATGTATATAAGGGGAATTGATCATTATTAATCTCCTTCGACAAAATGCTCTCTCTTCACAGATGAATTCATAGAAAGGACATCGATCGGTGATGGAGGGAATGTGTCGCCTTAATAGTTGGCAGGTGCTGGGCAATGCTGCAAGCTACAATACCTCCAGTAGGGTACGTGAGAACGCTGCCATCTGGTTTCTCACGCCTGAACTATAGCTCACATTTGAAGACATGCACGCATGGTGGGGGGGGGGGGGGGGGGCTGAAGAATGGAAACGCTCATAATGGATATAAGGCCCAAAAGGAAAACAAGTTTGTTTCCAATTTATCAATAGCTGAAAACTAGATAGTAGGGGATGGTACAATTTTCTTTTAGGAAACCACCTTTCAGTAACTGAACAAAAGTTTCTGCATCTTAACAATGTTTTTTTCATCATCAAGAGGAATGTAATTGTAAGGGTTACTGGTTATGAAGACTTCCCTGCTTTTATTAACTTTTAGCACAGAAAATCACCAGCAGATTACAGGCAATGACAGGCTTTTTTTGTATATGTGGGGCAGCTTTTTCTAGGTATGGTGCGGAGGGGGGGGGGGGGGGGGGTTCGGATGAATCGGAAACACACCTATTTTCTCTTTGGCCTAACTAATAGAGGCGTCCATGTATGAACTGAAATAGAAATGTTTTCCTGGCGTAATGATAGATGTACATTCAACCAAGGTGTCAATCATAGCCTCTAAACGTTTTAATCCAAGCAATGTTTTAATCTTCAAAAGGATCCAATGGTAGCTGTTTTCGTATTTGATCTGCCAGTCGGGAATAGTACATCTTACAGGAGTTTTGATTTTTCATATAGAGGTATTCTTCCTGCCACGAAATATTACACATTATATGGTTTGGTATATTGGGCACCGGCACATGAGATGTTAAAGAACTATTAGAGAGATTTTAATATGATCACATTATATTGTCTGATCTAAGGTAAAATGTGATACTGTGTGCAAGTACAGAACAATAAGGTGTGTGTATGTGCAGGGAGATTTAGCAACCAACACAACACTAATGCATCCACTAACTATTTGTACATTATTACTACCGCTGTGGGGATATCTCGAGAGGCGCTAGGTCGAGGGTATCTGCATTGCCGGCCTGAAGATTAAAATCTGTAAATACAATCTTTAGTTTCTACCAATCTGTTACCCGACAGGCCCCCATAGGAAATCTGGCTCAGTGGACAGTGGCCCACACAATAGGGGATTTGCATGTGCCACTGCGCATGACTGGTACAGGGCGTGCTGGGATGGATTCTCGTTGAATCTGACATACAGATATATAGCAATATATATATATATATATATAATATATTCAAAATAGGCTGAATATTCTCAACAATGCAATTTCTTTCTATCAGTGATTGGATTGGATTGGAATACCGGTACTTTTTATTGCTGACTATAGCAGCCATGAGAGGATTTCTCCTGCAGTTGGGAGGTCTCCGGCACCTCAACAGCAAAATTCATAGTCAATTATGTAGTTTACAGGACTTCTCAGTCAATGACTGCCGAAGTTCACTACAAAACTGTTTGGATACCAAATACATGATGGGAACGATAGAGACTTGTCCTATCATGCCGTATAATACATGGCAATCGGATGGCAATATACATTGGAGGACTGATGTGTATTCCACGATGAACTTGAACTATTGTCTCTTTTGTTTACACTGACATACAAGTCCCATAATTCCTTGTGAATCAGGATTCAAGATGACGGCTATGCAAATCCCCCATTTACGAGTATTTGAGCAATAATCATAGCTTATTGAGATGCATTGAATATATTATTTCCAATGAACGTCCGCATGTGAATCGTTAGTGTTCCAACTTGAATTCAGAGTATTTGGACGTTCCAGCTCATAGGAACACGGGGATCTGAAAAAGTATTTCAAATTTGTCAACATTGAATAGAAAAAGTTATAAAAAAATCATATATGTTTTTTAGGTGGAGGCAGGGGAGACGGTGAGAACAGGTATATACACACTACTATTTTCTCTCGCTTTTTTGTCAAGGATTTTCTGTTTTTCCCGAATGCACACATTTATTAATTTACCATTTTTGTATACATTGAAATCAACCCTCAATAAGCCGGTCGTCGGTTGCTTCGATAAATATAAGAAATGCAAGTACATATATATAAAATATCTTCTTTCGGGCAAGGGGCCCCGATCGATTGGTTTTGTAATGTCATGGCTTTGTTCTATGGCAACTCATTGTAATAATATATCTAAGAGACCGTGTGAACAAAAATGAATGCTTTTGATGTTACGGCCACTCAACATAAATTATTATGTAAATCCGTCCCGTACAGAACATTATGCATACATGGATTATACCTCGCATTACCGATAAAGCGACACTAGCTGTCAATTGCAAGAAACGGGCCTCCGATTCAACACAGTCGCTCAACTCATTCCAGTCTATATGCACAACCTCCTACAATTGTCATTACATATTTAGGTCCCTAGGAGATAACATATTGTGTAACATAAAATGGGAACTTTCTCTTGTTATGACTGGAGGGGACAATGGATGAGATACAATACCTGTACCAAATTTCAAGACAGTGTCCTAAAGAGGCTATAATTATGTAGCTACCTAGCTAGTTATAGTCATTGGTCATCCAGAAATTCAACTAACTTATTTCAGATCCGCACAAACGGAAGTGCTTATTAGGTTGTCTAAATGTTAATATTGTTTGAATCTACTTGATCTCTTCGATTACAATGTGTTTGTATATCAAAATCCATTTTCCTACCACCTAAGACTCATTTTGTAACATGACATATCACAATCATTCAAAGTATTTGTGCTAGTGAAAACGAAAGGGAGTATGCCATATTTAGAAGTCGACTACCTGTGATTCCTTGTTTCCTTCATCACATGTGATATGTTATTGTTTCAAAACTAGACTTCTGGAAGAAAACAAATAGAACGGGGAAGAACTTTTCCAGAATGTTTTCATCCTTAAGAATAACCCTCGGACCACTTGTAATATAATAGTATTAATTGTCTTCAGTTTCCCGCCCGGAGTATTATTAGATTCCTCATCTGAAACAATTTATTTTCAAAATTTCACTCGAAAAAATACAAAAAAAGAGTCGAGCGCAATTGAAGCTTGAGTTCATGCATTTGCATATCTTATTATGAGTCATTCAAAAGCTATGCCCAAAGTTCAGTTCTAAAGAACACAATGGATGTGTCCTTGTAAATAGAATTACTGAATACACATGACAAAATCGTGCATATATGAGTTCACATGGTCTTTAACATTAGGAGGCGATTCGGCTATGGCTAAAAGACATTTTGCGAATCGCTGCCTGAGGCGGTCAGCAACACCATTCGCTGCTCTCCATTTGCAGGTTTGACGTAAATTCAGACCCTTCTTTGTCCTTCATGAAAACCCATGAGTTTGGTATTTATTTAAGGCAAGAAACAGTGCCGGAGACCTAATAGCTTTCTATACAGTTTGTAAGCAAACACTGTTGCAATTCCTCAGGGATATGTTATTCCGCCGGGGAAGGCACTCTTATGAGAAATAATTATTGGCGCTAAGCCCCTGTTCACAATCACCCGACCCGACATCTATGGCCTTTTCAAATCTGTATTGTAAGCACAGGACTTGTGTATCTTCAGTCTCAATTTAATCAATGTCCAGTCGATTTATTATTCTAACGTTGTTTTGGTTGGACTCCGACCCAGAACTAACAAGGCAAGGGGATGTCTATGCCCGCATATCCTTAAACCGGCAGCTTTGCATATGAACAGTTATAGATTCAGAATTACTAAACAAACGTTGGTTTTAAACTTGTGAACAGGCACTTCTATTGCCCTTACAAGTTTAGCAACCGTCCTAATATTATTAGCCATAATGATTTTTTAACAATCTTGTTTTCAAAGTGGCCACTCAGAAAAACATGAAATGCCCATTGACAATACATCAGATGTATGCACTTATATCATATATTCAGAAGCAAAAGGGGACTTGCATGTCCACCATCTTGAACCTTGATTCGCATGGAATTATGGGACTTGTGCTACAGTCTAAGATCTAAAGAAAAAATGTCATGTCAGCATGGAATATTTATCGGCCCTACAATGTAAATATCCATGCGTTATACATGTTCCATTTTCTTTTTTTTAAAAAATGTATTCATTTCATAACACTAGTTGCCATCTTTCCCATGATACATTTAGCTTTTATATACAGTAGATCTGTTAACCAAACTATGATATTGGTTAAAAGATCCTTGCAATTTTCGATAATTTCTTTACTAAATATCTGTATGTTAAACCTGAACTGAAACTATCCCAGTGTGCCCTGTAACAGACATTATTATAGTGATACATGTAAAATGTAATTGTTAAGTCTACAGTATAGTCTTGCGATTGATGTGACAACGATGCTCGTTTTTGAATAGGCGCAAACCTGCCCGAACATTGTAGTCTAACCCCGCCCCGTGTCCACATTAACCCCCTCCCCTGTCCGCACCTCCCCACCCCCCACCCCACCCGCATACAAAAGGAAATGGGTGGGTAACGCCTTCCGGGATTGCATGAAAAACAAACCGATGAGGTCTTGGAACGTTTGCCAATCAGCCAGTAAACACAGTTCACTCAGTTCTCACTACAATCACAATCGGGACATTTTTACCAATTGGAAGTGACAATATCGAGGGAATTTATTTGTATTTCAGAAGGAACTTTCGAGGTCTCGGACCTACCAAATTCATTGAAGTCTGGACTTGGATGCGATGTGATTTGATTGAATTTCCAGGTGTTTGTTAAAAAATGAGAGACACAAACAATGGGGGGCTTCTTGCCCTTCGTATTATACTTTTACTACAGGTAAGATTCAGTTTGGAGTCAGGTGTGACCACATTCTAGAAGTTAACTTATTAAGACATTTTCATCAGCTAGATTGTATAGCTTATCAAAAATACCATGTAAATCTCTACGGACATATGACTAAAGAGCAGTTTAGATTTAAATACTTTCATTGACAAAACAAAAATGCCAAACTGATATACTAATGTTGATCGGCTTTCTATTTTTTCGTCTTTTGAACTGCATATATATTATTTTGCACAGGATCGTAAAATGGTTGTAGATAAATCAATGGTTTCATCCATCTCACCTCAGTCATAATGTTACACTAGACCGGAATATAATTTCATTATTCTCAGCTGTTCACCGCCCATCTCATCTCATTTAACCCATTGCATCACCAATCATCCTATGTGGGATGTAGTAAAATAATTCTTTTCTATACTTTTGAACATGTGTAATTTTGTTAGATAGATATATTGTAAGATGAAGCTCTAGAAATAAATGTCTTGATGTTAATGTGATCAACTAACAGGACACAAAAAACCACCCCTCAGGTGAGAGTGTCGTATATTGTTATTAAATCCTGAAAAGCTGATATTGCTTTCCACTATTGACAATGTGAAGATTTTGCGGAAGCCACATTTGTTACTCTTTCGGGAAGATGCATCTGAACTATGAGTAGTTTAATTGTATCAAGAGAAAGAAAATTATGTCATCATGTTTAGAGAGATAGAGAGAGTCTAGACAAATTAAGGGACAGAACCTACTGATAGGGGTATCTGTGGATTAATTCTACGTCAGCCGAGTAAACTACTTTTCCCTGCGGATACAACATTGCGAGGTTTAATTTATGGGATAGCCCTAAAAACTTAACCAATATTGGGTTAAGTCAGATGATCCACAGTCGCATACCAACCCCAATTCCCAAGTAAACTTTTTCTTCCATTCAGACGGCTAAAGTAAATGAATTTGCATGCCGAGAACATGGAAAGCCCTCTCTAAAATGCACCTAAAGTATGTGCCTTGTATAATATAGGCAACACATCATTGTGGTGATGTTTGATGTCTCCTTTCAAGAGCTATTTGTTCTTGTTTAATCGTCAGATTTAGACTTGGTCGCGTCCAAACGACCCAATCCCATTTTTGGATTGTACATGTATGCTAGTGTGATTTCTTGGACAAACACTGTGTGAAAGTTTGAAGGCCTCACGATACTGGAACGAGTGTGTACACAACATTGCTAGACACCATACAAAGTCAAATTCTCAAGCGTTAAAGGGTTTTGGTGAAATTAAATGTTACCTTCTTAAATTTTCTTTAATCTTCTTCTGTTACCTTCAGCGGAAATTATGGAATTCCATAAGATTGTCGACCTTTTCGTCATACTAACCTCTTGATTTATGTATCCTTATGATGAATAAACTATTTTCCAATCCAATCCAATCCAATCCAAATATGCCAAGCTTGACAGAACTTTAGCTAAAGTATAACACATTATTTTTTTGTATTACCATCATCTTAAGCAGATTTATTCATTTTTATAATATGGACGTTTCTATTTTATTTCTCGACGCGTATTATAGATTAAATATTGATCAAACTTTGTTGAATATTATTGTTAACTTAATCTTTAACTTAAGGGAACCAGGAAATTTGAACCTCTGGGAGTGTCAGCTTGATTGCTTCTTGTATATACGTGAATCTATTCTGGAAGAGGCTATTTTATATGAAAATATAAAGTAACAGGAGCACATCACAGGTTATTTATATGTAATAGGGCAAGTCCATCGAACTGTTTATGTTGGGGGGTTTTGTCTCTGTCTAGCTTTATCAAGAATATGTAGTATGGACATTAATCTTTTAATGAACACATTCAGTACTAATAGAGCTTCAATTTGCTACCAAATTCTTTGCATAATTTTTTTTTTTCACTGAGTAAATCCAAAAACCCTACTTTTTGGACCCAAAATAAACTGTACCAATGAAAGAACGTAATATTTAAATGGATTTCAATATGATAATACCAATCACAAATGTATGTATCATACCAACAGCATCCTAAGAACAATTCATGAACATTTGATGTGGAAAACATAGATATGTAGTGATTTGTAGTCGCAGGTTCGTTTCCCTTGGCGTATCCGAAGCTTATTAATGAGAGTTTATAGAACAAAAGGAACAAAGGCAGGCGCTACCTGTTCACTTGGGTTTTATTCAATGAGGTGTTCAGAACCGAACATCAGTTCGCTTCAATACCTAACTCAGACTTGGGATTTCGGGTCACCTGGCCAGCCAGGTAACCCTTGTCCAAGGGTGTCTGACAGACATGCATAAGAATAGTAAACACTTCACATTCGATGATATAAGTAACTCTTTCTGGACTGAAAGGCTCATCACGGCCTTTACAGATTACATAAAATGGTTGAAACCTGGGTCGCAGTTACTAGCAACCAACAGCTGAACTGCTGTTAAACATAAAAGGTGAACAAGCAAAAGGTAAGATAAGACTAAAAAGTCCCGCGGACCAGTAGTGACCACTGGGGAGGTTCGGACGAACTAACCCTCAGCGGCCAGCTAAACCCAATAACACCTCAGATACATTTAAAGCTAGAAGACTTTCTCTAGTGAATGGCCTATTTTTATGCAACAGTGGTGCATTTGTATAGCCTCATATTATCAAAATACTGACAGATTTAAAAAAGCTCTAATAGAGTCAAACTGACCGTCAAATACTTTAGTTTATTCCATTAACAATTTGTAACATATACTTTATTCCCAAGCTATCAATTCCTGAAATAAACCCTCTGTTTTGTGCAATCTTGTATGCGACAGTGCATGGTCCACAATAAAACCTTATATCTTGGGTTTGAGAAGAAATGTTGTTGATTTTTTATTATTAATTTAGCCTACAGAAGTGATAACAGATCATAAATGTACGCAACAGTGGTGTGCACATGTATCCAACTGTGGTCATGAAATAAATCCTTACAGCTGCCACCATACACGATTAGGGTTGCCAGGAAATTCACCTTTTGCAGACAGTATTGCCCCTTTTAGAAGCTGAGATGTGTCTTATAGACATACATAGGATTTATAGTGTTAACTCTGACCCCCTACTGAAAAACAAACACTGGGAGATAAGGTGTGTGGTTTGACCATAGCAATGGTCAATGCATTAGCTTTCATTTCAACATGGACTTTGATTTGATTAATTAAAGGGGCTCGCTTCCACTCTCTCTTTCTCTCTGTCACTAAACTAGTTTAATACTTGGTTAATGTCACAGTAAATAAAGGAATTATATGATAGCTTACTTAATATTCACTTCTTTTTATTTTTTCAGTTGATGATAGGTCATGTTCAAGGTAAAGACACTTCGTTTTTAATCTATCCGGACATAAATGAAGCAAACAAGCAGCAGTTTTAAAGTTTCTACATTCATAAAATGTGAAAATCTGATTATTGCAATCGATTTAATGTCTATTGTCAGTCAAGGATATGTGTCAGGTAGCCTAGAAATTTACAATATCGGATGAGGCTGGAGGTCAAGAAAGCTCTGCCAAAGGTTGATGAACTTAGAGATTACCACGGCGGTTGTAGAGTTAGCCTTTGTGCAAAGTTTGTGCAAAGTTCACTAATCTGGCCGTCGCTCGTTGTTGATGGTGACCAAAACTAATCTAGATTCTCACAAGATGGGTTCGCAATTATCATAAATCATTCGCGCATCGCCGTGCGAATTTATATTTTGTACCAGAAAGGTGGGAAAATCGCAACCTCAGTTGCTCTTGAAATGAGCCAGTGATGTGCCTGTTAGCTCATGTTGCATAACAGACGCATGGACTCCTACTGGTCTCTGACAGTAGGAGTTGGTGGAAGACCAGAACTAAATCCTGATATAGGCCTAACAGATTTTTCCAACTTTTGTGCCACACAATATCATTCATGTTTACATAACATGCAGCAGCACTGATGTTCGCGTACACATCTTGCACGATGCTGGACTAGTTTAATTAGTTATTATGATCTGGAGTAGTAGTGTATAGGGACACACGGGTACCCAAACCTAAACCTGGGCTGGGACCCTATGGATACCCTAACTTAGAATCATTGAACTGTGACTGACCCGCCACCTAGGGGGTATTCCCTACCCCACCCCTGGTCCCGCCCCTGGGGGTTCCCCTACCCCCACCCCTGTTAGGGTATCCATAGGGTCCTAGCCCAGGTTTAGGTTTGGGTACCCGTGTGTCCCTATAAACTACTACTATCTGGAAAGAATCAAATGTGCAGGAAAATACACATCCCAAAGTATAAACGAGCATGAATTGAATTTTTCTATTGAATATTCAAAAAGATTATCATTGAAATTATGTTAAAAGTAGATAGCGTGAACATTTTAAATAATAATTTAGTTCAATGAAATATTTTCATATTTGGTATTTATGAATTGCATATACAATTTTTGTTAAATATTCCCATAATTTCCCCTCGTTCCACAAGGACAATTCGGCAGGCCTGCAGAAGGTATTTCAAAGGCACCTATTGTCATCGATCAAAATATCACCTATGATGATCAGGCAGATTTGTCTTAATTTAACGTTATCATTTTGCATTAAGCGCCCAATGCACCGCCGCTCGCACCTAAAAACATTTCTATAATGATGTTCGTTGAAAATAGTTTGGGCTATTTCTGACGAATATGAATCACACAGGCTTTTTTCTGCCATCTTTGCCATCCTTTTTCACCCATGTATAAAGGTAAACTATTTTCATTCCTCAGGAATCCACGAATCAAGCCAATTTAAGCACTGTCAAGTTTATCCCTATGCTATGTGGATACCATATGGATATTCCAACATTATTGTTATACCATCGATATGTTATTTATAAGAGAATGTAAATCGTCGGTTAAGTATACACAGCACAGGGCTACCTAGTTGTCACACCAATGCAAGATCGACTCCCTAATCCACAGCACATACATTAAGGTCTTATTCAAGATGAAGTCTTAACGTACTGCATGCTTAGTTCAGCGAAATGGATCTATGAATTCCTTCACTCACTTAAGTAATTTATTATATCATATGCTCCGTATATGACCAGAACCTGTTGAAAGTAACAATTTCCATTATACATTGAAATAAGCATGGGATACAAACAACCATTAAGTGATTTTCACAAAACGTATACAGACAGTATGAAAAATGGAAACGGCATGCGTTGATACCATTCGGTAATAATGTTTTACCAATTACTTTTTCAGGCAATGGTGGGAATCTGATAAGATAGACACTCATATATATAACAATAAAATGTCCTTCAGTTAACTAACGGTTTTTCTGCCCTAAAATCTAAATCCCCGACCTTAGTTGTGTTATTTCAAATTCCTCCGATTAATATAGAAATAAGTGGATAGGTTCCCCAAAGCCAAAGTCGCATCACTTTTCGTTGAGGTAAGTGAAGGGATGATAGGTATGGACCCTGAAGTCTATAAACTAGTGTATCACAACGTTAACACCTTCAGAATACTTCTTTGCTATGTTGGTTTCAATCGTATGATATTTTTTGTGATGTTCTTTCTTCCCATGTTAATCTCTCGTACTATTTTGTTGGATCACACATTATGCAGGAGCAACACTGGCACCAACCGTCACAGGTACTTGGATAAAACAATTCTAACCTTTTTCGATGGTGCGTTATAATAATATTCCCAAAACTCTATTGTATGTGGTCATAGCCATATTTATATCTCCAGTCTAGGTTCAGAGTTGAGAGATCCCCGCTTTTGAGAAAAGGCCTCTCGCTCAAAACCGTCAAAATGTCATTATAATCCCATTAGTACGCCTTACTCCAGGGCCTGGAAAGTCATTAGCACAGTAAGCTTCCATTCACTGACATACCATTCTAATCTTATGTAAGAGGCTGTGAGCTTAAAATATTTCTAGCAACCACCATAACATCATCAAATGAAAAGATAAAAATGATACTTATTGCGCAAGCATTATATGTATACAAGAACATCTATTTTATTCGAGTATTTTCTTAGTTAAACAAATTAGAAAGTACAACAAATACTTTTCTAATTTATCAGCATCAGGTTCTACGACCCCATCCGGAAGCTCAGGTAATTTGTCTTAAAATAATTCTCATGAAGACACTCTAAAATGTAATTAAAGTAGTCTGAACAAAACCTGCTATTTTATACATTAACAACAAGATCAGTACCACAAATATGTTATCGTGTATTAGTATCAGAGATATCAATTTGTTCAAGAACTGGCTTGTCAGAAATGGGCTAAGATAAATAATAATAAAACCAAGAAACACTTTGTTTATGATTCCAGGGTTGGAAAGAATATGAATTATATTCTGTATAATCAGGGTGAGATCGAATATTGACTGGGTTGAAATATTTAGATATTTATGTTTTCTGGTGGATTGTGGACTTTATATGTCACAGCATATCAATGGAGATGGGGGCGGGGGGGGGGTGAGGGCCAAACTTATGTACCAAAGATCGAAATTATATAACCAAGGATATTGCGAATTTGATTTTTAAAACATATATTTACCTGTTATAGATTTGGGGGGAATATTTATAGATCCATCAGTTAAACAACAAATGAAACAAACTCAATTGATACCACTCCTGAAGAAGGGCAAGTTAGCCTGAAAGTTTTGAGTTACAATAAAGAACAACATCAACTTTATTAAGACCTTTTTGATGTCTACATCGATTAAATCTCCGGTCTTCCCGATATACAGCGATCTACTTCCCCACTATCAATTGATACAAAACAAATGCTTAAGAGTTATTCAAAAAGTGAAAAGTAGGGTTGCGAATGTAAAAAATAACTATAATGTGTATATAAATTGTAAATTAATGCCTTATAGAAGAGTTCACCGAGCTCCAAACCTCTTCTGGGCACATCAACAGAAATTGGATCTTTGTTTACATGGTTATGATTTTAGAGACTAAGGTAGAATAGAAGTTGTTCGTTGGAATAAAGAAAATATTAGAAAATGTCCTGTAGGAAGGGTAAACGAACTGTGGAACTCTTTACCTCCTGATATTAGAGCAATATATGATAATATGATATTTTCAAAAATGATTTAAAGTTTAAGCCAATAAATGTTCGAGAATACAAGAGAGGTATGGTGCCTGGGTGATACTGTTTGTTGATATGATGTTGATCTGATTTAATAACCACGATCGAATATGATTGATTATTGATGTGGTGTTCATTGAAAACCCTACTCATTGTGTGCGAAAGCAATCTAGGGATGTTAAATATATATATATAAATAGGATCCACCCAATTTGAGTCTTAGAATAATATGATACAACGCTGGTGTTCAATAACAATCTTAAATACAAATCAGATTCTATGATCCCCGCAGAAGGCTCAGGTAAACCCTAGTAAAAGTAATACAAATTCCTAAGAAGATATTCTGAATTGATGTAGTAGTCTGAAGCGATGAGTATCACTCTATACCCATCTAAAAATGAGCCGCCCATGACATTTTTAGCAGCCTGTTGTAAACTCGGGAACAAAAATGATTTCATGCATCCTAGAACTTATCCTGTTTACTCCATAATTCTATAATCACTATGTAACAGCAACCAATCTATAACTGTTCCCAGCGTCTACTGAATTTCAGTTAGGTATTCACAGTGTCTGATAGCCCTCTGTCCTTTTAGAACTTTGCAGTGAAATGTCCTCTGAAGAGAGGGTGGAATGCGGTGCCTCTGAATCTGGTGTAATAAGCCAGTCAGAATGCCTCAATAACGGGGGGTGTTGCTATGATACATCCTCCACCCCCTACTGCTATTACGACATCGCATACTCTGAAGGTTAGATCCCAATATCTAAAACTAAAAAATAATTCTTGCTAGTTATTTCGTTAGTTAGGGATAGGCATGGACATAATGATATTGTATATGACAAATATTATTGCATGAACCTAATTCTTTTATTTGCACATGTGAATATATATACACGATGTATTTCATTTCTTTTCAGTTAAATCTTACCTTAATCCTTATGTTGTATTATACAAACTCTTTCTAATAATGGTCTTGAAGTCGTTGTTAGCACAGAAACTGATGATTTACCTGGACATTAATATATGTTTAGTTTTCTAATTATTTTCTTTACAAACAGTGATAGTAGGTAATAAAACCTGAATAATTCTTTGTCACCTTGTGATATTTTCACAGGTAATATAGTGATTCAGTGAAATTTTCAAATCGCGGACGATTGTGAACAAAATAATCCCAAGCTATTTACAGCAAAGCCATCTTCCTATCATTGTCCAGGATATAATATTATATTCATTTTTGCAACAACACTTTTATTAAATTAACACTAGTCACAGGTAAGACGGGAGGCACATTCTCAAAAATGACTTTGTATCAAAATTAATATTCAAATATTAGAAATAATTTGATAAAATGGTATGTTAAGATTCAATGTATTTGATAAAAGAGTTTGTATTTGATATGACAGTCAACAGTATGTTTGTATAGGTGGGGTGTAGTGACCAGTGGATTTAATAATGTACTTCCCCCTAAGATACCATGGACCCCCCCCCCCCCCGTACACTATTGTTATATTTCTAGTGTTTCCACATTTAACATTCTCATGTTAACTGTATCATCCAGCTTTAATCTTTAAGGTTTTCCACCATGTGATATGTATGGAATATCTCCGAGGTAGGGTAACTAGTGGTAGCGTCTCTTGGAGATATAATATAGTAGTTGGTCCAGAAGTATCAAACCGCCCATAATATGTTTTTTCCTGTGATAAATGAGGTGCATGTGACTGACGTTTACCTTACAGATTGTTGAATGATCCCCCCCCCCCATCTCTCCTGCCCCGTCCCCGCACACACCACCGTGTGTGCGGGGAGCACGCTCAATGCTATAAGCCTGGCCTGGGTGCCCTTAGGGCTCCAACGGGGTGGCGCAAATGGCGGTTGGCAGTCCCAACGCATCCCCATAGGATTAGTATAGAAAACTCGAAAATCTATTTTACAGTGTAGATCGATTATTTCTTCGGACAAAACTTGCAGAGGACATCCTATCATTGCGATTTCTGGGTAAGGATGTCGGCTATCGGTATGTTTAATAAGAAAACGACGCTGCCAGGTTGAGTTGTGGAAGGTACTGAGTCATGGCTGTGAAGGCCCGGGGCGACAGAAGGGTTCGAAATATGCCTGCTTGCGCACCGCCTTCTTAAGGCGGTTATTGGTCGCCTCTCGTCTAGAGTCTAGGCATTGGTATATCCTAAATCAAGATAGTGTGCGGTACTAGATTCCCGCAATATTCCAGAAATTGTGTTGATATTAAGCCTTTTAATGATAAAACACAATATTATGACAGGAATTATTTATTTGAATTACTGGGCAATTCAAATATAGTACATAATTTATGCTTCGTGGTCTAATAGAAGTCTAATAGGCCCACCACACAGTGGCTAGTGAAACAAATCGAGTATAGTGTTTACATGCATGTCTATTCATTCAGTTTCTATGTTCCAGTGGTAAGGTATTAGACTTCCAAATGGGACATTGTGAGATCCAGTCCCAGAGCAGACAACCTTTTCAAATATTTTCGAGTCATTTTATTTTTTCATTTCAGTTATAATTCTACATCTGGGGCTCGGATTTCTTTTAAACCCACATATTTAGTTATTGATGTCATTTCCTTACAATTGGTGAAAGAATTAGAGATGCTAAGATTGAATTAAGTGAGAAAACTGAGTTAGATATGGGGTTTGGTGATACAATGATTCCTTAGATATGACTGTTGGGTGGCAGAACTAAGCTTGTGTTTATTTTTGGCAAAAACGGTTGTTTTCTCATTTTCAATGACACTGCCCAGCACCTGCCCTGCTCTCCCTCCCTCCTTCCTTAAAATTTATACATTATTGTTTTGTGCCTAATACACTGTCCATGCAGCCTCGCACCTTGTGTGAGGATGCATGAATGAACAGTGCCATGTAGGTTCTGTAGGTGGTTCTGTAGGTGGTTCTGTAGGTGGGCAGGAATGATGAGGTCCTGCCTATATGGATCACTGGCCATGTAGGCAGGACCTCGCCACTTCTCACCATCACAGCACCATCGCAAGGCTTACTGCAGAGCTTACCGTAGACCTTACCACAGCCAGTAGAGACCACTCATTAATGATGCATTGATTCCTGACAAAGTGTCTTAAGATACAATTACGGAAAAACAGGCAATAGATAGCGGTTCTCTTTATCTTACATTTACCAATATATTGTGTATGATGTTCTTAGTGCTGAGATAGTTAGCCTGTCTGTTTTTTCACAGAAAAAGCAGTAGTCATGTCTTGTCTAGGAATAAATAAAAGAGCAGCAATAAGGTCCTTTTTAGACATGACTTTTAATGAGCGGAAACATGACATTTCATACCAGGTATACATGTGCATGAGTAGACCTGTATGTACCAATCATTCAACATTATTCATGATTAACCAATAAGATGTATTATTACATAAAATACCATAGGGGTCGTCTTGGTTATCCAATGAGAGGCTTCATTAATATTAACTGCCTATGTATGACCAATGCCCTCTATGCTTAGATCTGGCCAATCCTATAACAACATTCATTAGTACTTGGGCCACACTAATTGTGACCTAATTATAGACTGCTTCCACCTAGTATGAAGCTCTAAACTTATGGTCCTAATGATATGAAGCTAGGGGTGGGTGCCTAACAACTCCACTGGTCACTGGTGCAGTTCAGGTGTCACTTCGGTAATTATCGAAGTAATACAGGTGGGCAATACAAACTATTAATTATTCATAACTCATATATTACCTTTATTAGTACTAACTGTTATGCTCTTGCATAATCTTACGTAATACCTTTATTACAAAATGAGGATAATTCTGATCGTGACAACAGAGAGCGTCATTGATCACACACACATTTAGTGGCACAACACCCCCACCTATAGGGTCCTCCTGCCTGCTCTACCTTGCTACCCACTTCCCTTTTGTCTCCCTCATTCTTCTTCCAAAATTCAAACTATCCAAACCAACTTTCCAATTCCACGTACTCCTCTTAACTATCGATAAAACTTAGAGATTATAAATATCTTTAGAACATACCCCAACTTTCTTAAATCATTATTAAAATTTTATATTAATCTTATCAAATATCACTCGATTATATGTCTTACTTCAACTTCAAACCAAGCAAAACATTTATGAAAAATCTAAAAAAGGAAAGAATGGGAAAGAAAATTCCTTGCAGCCACACCAATCTTCTTACCAGTGTCTTGTGTTCTTGATTAATGATCGCGTTTCAAATCATGTGCAAGTGTAAAATTAATCAGATACTTCTCTGTCAGCCTTTTCACGACTTGAGAATTCTGACCTGAAATTCAATCATTGCTAATTTGGTGCATCACATTTTCAATCTGAAGTAAAGCAATACATTATCCCAAAACCAGCGTGAATTCTGAATGTTAAATTGATCCTTACCCCGAATATTCCCCTCTGAAACAAAACACATTTTCCTTTTTTACGCTACAATGTAGAGTCATATCCTTCATCAACATCTGAATGGAGTTCTTCCCAGATTCCCACTGCTAGTACTGGTAAATGACCATTACAATTTCCTCTAATTATTCTCTCATGTAATAAAAGTTACTTTTCTGTACTCTGTTTTGTCCGTTAAATAAAATAATCAGTAAATAACCATAGAGTAAATAACATTGTGACTGAATAACGGCCAGTCTTAGGTATTAAATGATGTAGAATTTGTTTGTGAGAACTATCCCATCAATTGTTAAAATAAGACATTAGCGATGGACAAATATCAATGAAAGCCTTATTGCATTGATATGCTGAACAAACCCGTTTATGTCTAGATCAATGAATAATGCTTGTATAATTGCTCTTGTGCACAGGTTCCTCACAAACATCCATTTCCTTGACACCAGGTAAACATCATTTCCAGGTTCATCATCATCTCTATTAATTGAAACATAAGGTTCCATCACTTAGACTAGCAGTAACACAGAATCTGAATGAATCTATATGACATGACACCAACACCAAAACCTTCTTTGTAGCTAGCTCTTTCATTACCATCAAAATCAAAATATTTTAGGAATGCATTCAAGTGAAAGTTCCTCTAAGAACGGTCTCCTATACAATGTTGTTTCAGATCCATCCACCATAATATCCTCAACGCCACCTTCAACTTTATCGATAGGTAATGATTATTTTTAGCAAAACCAAAAATAGTATCAAAGCCTCATAACAGAGATGCATACACAAAAGGGGTGACATAGACATGGTGGGACGTGCCCAGGCCTCAGAACTGGACAAGATATTCCAAAAATTATGTATGATTTTATGTAAATAATAATATTAGATTTATTTTAACAAAACTTAAATACTATTATCTTGGGGACTTAACAATATGTATAAGGGTTGAGATGGATTAAGGTGACTCAGTACTGATCTTGTAACGGGGTGCGCGGCAACGCCTAGCGTGAGTAGCGGGTTACAACTTTTGCCATTTTTCACGCAATGTGTATTCAATACATATATAGCAGGGAATATCAGCATTATGCACACAAAGTATTATGTTAAGTCCTGATATAAACATTTCAGATAGAAAATTTAAGCTGATTTTTGGTGTGGGAGTAAGTATCTACGATCCCTATACATCCAACATAAATTTCATTAAAATTTATGGAGACATATATGTGTATAAATCAAATATTTATCAAGAATTTTCTCATTTTTAGCCAACTTTCTCATAACTAAGTTGTAACATAAAGAATTGGGCCTGGAAATTCATGCTGATTTTTGGTGTGCGAGTTAGGAACTATGATAGCTGTATCCATATAGAATTTCATCAAGATTTATGAAGCCATTTTTGTTCAAATCAAATATTAATCAGGAATTTAAAATTTTTCCCAATTTTTCTCATAAATAAGTCGTAATATAGACAAATTTAGCCTGGAAAGCCATCCTGAATTTGTGTGTATGAGTTGGCAAATACTGTATCTACATTCATATCAAATTACAAAAATATTCATCAAACAGTTTT
Source organism: Sthenelais limicola (assembly GCA_942159475.1). Lineage (NCBI taxonomy): Eukaryota > Metazoa > Annelida > Polychaeta > Phyllodocida > Sigalionidae > Sthenelais > Sthenelais limicola. The sequence goes on from OW804098.1 coordinate 71,068,217, forward strand.
TTTTTAAAATGCTGATTGTCATCAGCCAAAGTCAATTTTGCTAGTGCCCCATACTGCCACTAGGGGGCTTCCAGGGGGCTAACTCAAGATCTGAGGAAAAAAACATTATCTGATGATAAGTATATATATGTTGAATGTCTGGGTGAAATTTGATGTCTGAATTCATGTCAGAACCATTTTAAACGAATTATGTTAATAAATCACTCAAATGTAGTAAAATTACTCAAATATGATTTATTATTTCTATCTCCATACCGCCATAGCAAGAAAACTAGCCTGGTGACCTATGTTTTTTTTTCACTCAATAATAATTATTTCATGTCAAGTATCATCGGTAAAATTTTTAGAAAAATTCATCAATAATCAAAATCACTACTGAGTCACCTTAAGGACATGGTCAGTGAGGTTGGATCATATTAATTAGGGTTAACTATTAATTAAGCATCATTGCGTTTTTACATATAATTTATACTATTTGTGATTTTTAAGATAACCTCGGTGGAAAGACAACAGTACTTGGCTTATATTGCTTATTTGTATATGAGTAGAACGTTTCCATGGAACAGTTCTTGTGTTTAATACAGTTTAATGAAGTTTAATAAAACACTTGTATCGTATGGGCAACTAAATAGTAAACATAATTGCCACAATGTTCAAAAAGAATATGAATAGAACAAAGTCTTTATTACGCTGGAATATTTATTACATTTTAGCCATAATTCAACAATATATCATGAATTCAATTTTCTAAGATTCTCGAATATGATCAAAGATATTTACTATTTTGGGGTAAACATTGGGATGTGTGACCTTCTGTGTCACTCTCTAGATCTGCTACAAAGACTTTAATATGAGAGAGCTTAAGAAGTAACTTGAAATACAAACATTTCGACAGGTCCATCCACAATACTGTCTTCACCACAGGCTTCAACACCATCAATAGGTAATGGCATCTATAAACATTGGTGATATTAGTACAGTGAAATTAGAAAATAGTTGGTGCAAGGGGCATTGCTTATTAAAGAAATAAGCATCAATGAAAGTTTAATTTCACCGGAATCGTCATTAATGACACAAACAACATGACAATTGGGTTATTGGCACTGACAATGTAACATACAGATAATATTTAAAGACCTGTCAAGACATAAATAAAAAGGTATCATCTTTCAAGGTTCAACAGAGGGGCTTTCTACAACTACAACAGGTGATGTTATCAATCTTTAATATTCTACATGATTAGGTCGAAATTGCATCACGTATTCATTTGATGAAGATAATATAATTAAGTTCAAAAGTAGGTTAATTAATTTGTATCTATTTGATTCATCAATCAGTGCTGGATCACTGTCACAGATATCTTAATTTACATCAGTTTAGGATTCCTGTCACAAATGCATTACACAATAATTGATTCTTACAGGTCCATACACAACACAATCTACAACAGAGTTTTCAACACCTTCATTAGGTAATGATATAATAAAAATATAATTATTAGCATTAGCTATTCCAAAAATGGAAATTGAATAACGGCAAACTAGCAACTAGATAATAATAAGCCACACATTGGCTACAACTTTAATAGAAACAAATAGCAGTCAATGCTTATCTAAAATATTTAATGGCAACAAAACTTAATATTTTGGACCCATTTTGTATAATAAGGTTCAACTGAGGGATCATCCACAACCACAACAGGTAATCTTATGAATACCAAACCATCCTAGATAGTTGGGTTATAGTTGTAATTACATACAGGTTAACTAACGAGTTGGTTGAAGGAGCGTGAATATTGTATGAGTCGCATAGCAACGAGTACAATATTCTAAGTGACTGAAACCAACGATTTATAATACATGCTTTCAATTATGAAAAAAGAAAAAAATTGAGTCATAAAATTGAATTTGACTGGTAATTGTAGTAAAAATAACAGATTAGTTGCCATGACAACCCCACGTAAATCACTAGTGAAATACCCACTCAGCATAAGTCACTCTAGATATGTTGCTTTCAGAGCAATAGGTGTATAATAAATTGAATTACATCACTTTCCTCATGTGCCGGTTAGGAAACGTTGGTACTAGTATATTTAGCAACAATTGATTTCTACAGGAGCATCCTCACTACAATCTGCAACACAGGTTTCAACTCCATCCATAGGTAAATACATTTAACTACATACATAACTATATACAAAAAAGAAATATAATATTTCTCAAAATAAAAATGCTGTTAGGACATACTGTCATCAAGGTTATCTAAAGACTGGTGTCAACACTTGAATAAGTCAAACCCATTGAGAAGCATAACATAAAGATTTTAAAATGCAACTGAAGATGGTGGGGTTGTCAGGGGGATAGCATAGATTATAAGAGCTTAAATCTTTGGAATGCATAGGAGTCGTAAACTTATGAAAGGATGATAATAAAATGCAGTGTTTTGTTAAAAGGTTTAACACAGGTATCCAGCACCATCACCACAGCAACATGCAATATTATTATTATGACATAGTGTCCTTGCTAGTCACAAATAATAGAATGGTGTGTCCAGAATGGGTAAATAACATCATTGATTCCATGAGTAATGTATGTGCTAGATCAAAGCTCTTTGGAATTATATGTCTGCACCATTTCTATACCATGCTCTACCAGTCTATATCATGTTTCTACCTATTACAAATAATATGATATATATGGGATAGATTATTTGCGAGTTACTGAAGTTCTGACTCCAACATTACTTCTAACAATAACCATGGTTAATACATTTTGTATCCGTAAAGAATTACTCCATTGGTGTGATCCCCAATAATGAAGACTATGTGGGGGAGTTAATATAGCTAGGAGGTTTGAGTAAGGACTAGGATAATGGTGATCCTCTAACGTAACCAACATTTTCCCCAATGGTTTATATTGTATCATACAAACTTGCCACTACAGAATACTTTAAGAACTAACTTAAAATACAAATACTTTCCCAGGTCCATCCACAATACAATCTACAACCCTAGTTTCGACACATTCAACAGGTGATGACATACTAGTCTTTAATCCTTTATGTGAAAGTATGGAAGTATGTGTTGTAATATACATAGCTCCAATGGGTAATAGACAAAAGATTCCCATGTAGTTTTGGCATATAACAGCATGATATAGGTAACGATATCTTAAAAATACATTAGCAATAATTATTCCCCGAATAAAAAGATATTATCTCGGAATTACATATTTGAAAACAATAACAAGTGCCAACCACATTAAAAACAACAAGTAGGGAGACGAATATCTCAATGATTACCTGCAATATTTAATATGAGTAATTAAGCATTATTTCATTTTGAATTACAAGGTTCAACAGAGGGAACCTCCACAACCACAATAGGTAATATAACCTATAATAATAAATGTTTTCTTCACTGTAACATTCTAGATATTTAGTACTATTCATAATCCCATGGAATGGCAAAACTTTACAAAGAACCTGTTCAGAGACTTTATTACTAATGTATATAGCAACAATTGATTTCTACAGGGGCATCCACATTACAATCTACAACACAAGTTGGAACTCCTTCTATAGGTAAATTTTATACATCTGCAAAAATATGATAGTTCTCAAAATGAAAATGCAGTCAGAACAAGCTTGCATGAAGATGATTTTAATAGATCGTAGGATTTACCTTAACTACACTATGTCTACATCTGAATTTAGTAACTACCAACTGAGCCACATGAATATCAATCGGTGGAAATGCAATGAAGGGCATTTTAAAAAACAAAAACAATGTAAAATATCAAAACCTTAAAGTTAAACATATGGTCTCTCTGGTATATTTTTTGAATGATGAATTCTTTAAATCACAAATTTATAAAACGATATGATCTTTTAAGGTTCAACAGAGGGACCTTCCACAACTACAATAGGTAACGTTATCAATGTTCAACATTCTAAATTATTAAGTTATAATCTAAAATTACAGTTTTCTTAATTTCATATAATAAAGAACATCTATGAAACCATCACATATACAATTTGATTCATCTACAAGTTCAGTATCTATGTTACAAACATTTTAAACAACAATTAATTCCAACAGGTCCATCCACAGTGCCATCTACAACACTGGTTTCAACACCTTCATCTGGTAAAGATATAATAAACATACAATTATTAGCAATAATTATTACATAAATGATGAAGAAATTACAATAAAACCACTATCTAGATAATAATTTATTTTCAAGTCACTAATTACAAGTACCAACCTCATTAAAATAGACAGAAGGGAGACCAATATCTCAATCATTATCTGAAATATTTAAGACATATAATGACACTTTCTCTTCTGGGTCCTTATTGAATCACAAGGGTCAACAGAGGGTCCCTCCACAACCACAGATGGTAATATAACCTATAATAATAAATGTTATCATCACTGTAACATTCTAGATATTTAGTATCATCTATGATTACATGGATTTACAAAATTTACATATGACTTATTCAGAGACTTTTTTACTAATACATTTAGCAACAATTGATTTCTACAGGAGCATCCACACTACAATCTACAACACAGGTCTCAACTCCTTCTATGGGTAAATTTACACATTTGACTACATACACCTGAACAAATATGATAGTTCTCAAATTAGTATCTATGCTTAACATTCTAAATTATTAACTTGTAATATTAAATTACACAGTTTCATCAATTTTATATAATGAAAAACATCTATAAAACCACCACATAATTATACAATTTAATTCATCAACAAGTTCAGGACCTCTGTTACAAATATTTTAAACAACAATTAATTCCCACAGGTCCATCCACAGTGCCATCTACAACACAGGTTTCAACACCTTCATTAGGTAAAGAAATATTAGGCATATAATTATTAGCAATAATTATTCCCTTAATGATAAAGAAATTACAACAAACCACTATCTGGATAATATTTTTTTCAATTCATCACTATAACATGCTAGATATTAAATATTATCTGTAATTAGACAGAATTACAAAACTTTACACATGACTTGTACAGAGACTTTTTTACTAATATATTTAGTAAAAATTGATTTCTATAGGAGCATCTACACTACAATCTACAACGCAGGTCTCAACACCTTCTATAGGTAAAATTCTACATTTTACTACATTCATCTACAAAATATGATAGTGCTCAAAAAGAAAATACAGTCAGAACAAGCTTGCATGAGGATGATTTTAATAGATCTTAGAATTTTCCTTAACTACACTATGTCTACATCTGAATTTAGTAACTACCAACTGAGCCACATGAATATCATCAGGTGGAAATGCAATGAAGGGCACTTTATAAAAAAACAAAAAACAATGTAAAATATCAAAACCTTAAACATAATATGTTTAAGGTTTTGATATTATGGTCTATCAGGATTATTTTTAGAATGATGAATTCTTTTAATACACACATTTATAAAACGATATGATCTTTTAAGGTTCAACCGAGGGACTTTCCACAACTACAATAGGTAATGTTATCAATGTTCAACATTCTAAATTATTAAGTTATAATCTTGAATTACACAGTTTCCTTAATTTCATATAATAAAGAACATCTATGAAACCACCACATATACAATTTAATTCATCTACAAGTTCAGTATCTATGTTACAAATATCTTAAATAACAATTAATTCCAACAGGTCCGTCCACAGTGCCATCTACAACACTGGTTTCAACACCTTCATCTGGTAAAGATATATTAGATATACAATTAGTAACAATAATTAATTTAATGATAAAGAAATTACAACAAACTGCCATCTAGATAATAATTATTTCTCAAGTCACCAATTACAAGTACCAACCTCATTCGAAAACGACAGAAGGGAGACCAATATCTCAATCATTATCTGAACTATTTAAGACAACTAATGACCCTTTCTCTTCTGGGTCCTTATTGAATCACAAGGTTCAACAGAGGGTCCCTCCACAACCACAGAAGGTAATATAACCTATAATAATAAATGTTATAATCACTGTAACATTCTAGATATTTAGTATCATCTATGATTACATGGATTTACAACACTTACATATGACTTATTCAGAGACTTTCTTACGAATATATTTAGCAACAATTGATTTCTACAGGAGCATCCACACTACAATCTACAACACAGGTCTCAACTCCTTCTATAGGTGAATTTATACATTTTGACTACATACATCTGAAAAAATGTGATAGTTCTCTAAATGTTATCAATGCTTAACATTCTGAATTATTAAGATGTAATCTTAAATTGCGGTTTCATCAATTTCATATAATAAAAAAATATCTATGAAACCACCAAATATACAATTTAATTCATCAACAAGTTCAGGATCTATGTTACAAATATCTTAAACAACAATTAATTCCCACAGGTCCATCCACAGTACCATCTACAACACAGGTTTCAACACCTTCATTAGGTAAAGATATATTAGGCATATTATTATTAGCAATAATTATTCCATAAATGATAAAGAAATTACAACAAACCACTATCTAGATGATATTTTGTTCAAGTCATCACTATAACATGCTAGATATTTAATATTGTCTATAATTACACAGAATTACAAAACTTTACACATGACTTGTTCAGAGACTTTTTTTACTAATGTATTTAGCAAAAAAATTGTTTCTACAGGAGCATCCACACTACAATCTACAACACAGGTCTCAACTCCTTCTATAGGTAAAATCCTACATTTTACTACATTCATCTAAAAAATATGATAGTTCTCAAAATGAAAATGCAGTCAGAACAAGCTTGCATGAAGATAATTTTAATAGATCGTAGGATTTACCTTAACTACACTATGTCTAGATCTGAATTTAGTAACTACCAACTGAGCCACATGAATATCAATAGGTGGAAATTTTGCAATGGAGGGCACTTTTTTAAGGTTTCCCCCGCCGAAGGCTGTATGAGCGCCAAAGGCGCTCGTACTGGGAAACCTTATATAGATTCCAGTTGTTGCTGCCTGTTCTTTGCCCGTCCGCGTCGCCCCCTTATAAGGAAAACCCGATTCCCCCTGTTCCCACCTGAATTTCCAAGGCACTTGCGTACACATCGTGGTGATTTTACACTCCTACAAATTGATAACAATCGCTATTTCTATTCGAAATACATTGCCAAGATGTTGAAATTCCGAAAGAGCATGCTTTTCTACCCCTATATATTGATAGCAAGTCTAATGGTAATCGACAAGAGTTTCTCTATACAATCCACAGCCTCACCTTTTGGTACCTCACGACTATGGTCGAAAGGCTTAGCAGCACAGTCTCTTCCGCGGCTGTACGACCTGACTCTCCGGCGAGGTCCCCCCGTTTGCTAATTTGGTATATATCACTGTCAACCGAAGAAGAACGTGATTGGTCCGACTTGGATTTATGGTTGCCGCCCCCAGACTCTTGAGACTTCTTCTCGTTGGATGATATGAAAGCCTTCACGATATCTTCCAATGCTGTCATTCGTATGGTCATATCGTCACCGCCCACAGCTCCACCAGAGGCAGACCCGCCCCCTTCCTTCTCGCTGCCTTTGCCGTCAACTTTAGTTCCTTTACATTTCTTGCCAGTTGGCAGATCATGGAATTGCCCACAAGTCTTGCAATTCCTAGGAATCATCACGAAGGAATTAGGTTAGAACAACCAAAGTTCAGAATTTTCACTGTTGACACATGCGAATGGGTCTGATCGACCCGAGCGAGGCATGTGTGGCAGTTATACAAAATGTTCCAATTTTCCTGCGCTCTTATTGGTCGAGCCTATCACATGGTTGACGACCGTACACAAACAACAAGTGGGCGTGGCCTCGTCGCAGCTATGTGGCGGCAAGGTCTTGCCTATACATTTAATTTTATCAACATTTGTTTTTAAATAAGGAAGATATAAGGGAAACTGCACGGTTACCATTAAACAATCATTTTCGGCCTTTCCCCTGCTGCTTGACAAGTAGGGGAAGACCTATGGGATTCACTCACTGATAAAAATCTGATCGTCCTGCAAAACTGGCTTGTCTATGTATTTAATACATGTCCATGTATTTAATACTATCAACACTTGTATTTAAATAAGGAAGATTATATTGGTGGAACTTAGGGAAGTTTATAGGGAAAGTATAGGCCTAGGCCTATATATCGATGCCGATGTCGGCAACGACCTAAGTAAACAAAAAGATTGCCAAAGTAGGTCTACATTATCGAGTCAGGTTGCAATAAAATGTACAATTCGCCTGCACAATTCCTCTCAGATTTGAGAAAGAAATCAGGTTCAAAATACCGTACAGTTTAACATAACCAAGCAGATTCGTTCAATCAATGTTACACCAAATATACTCAGATATAGCTAGTATTTGTCATTTTTCAGAGTAAATTTGCAAGATTTACTAAATGTGCAGAGCCGACAATTTTCTGATGACCTGAGCCTATTGGGTTGTGGCAGGCACATCGCAGGGAAATTACGCTGCCGCGAAGTACTAAAAAAACGATGTTTCTATTTTAAATACATTGCCAATATGTTTAGATTCTGAAAGAGCATGCTTTTCTACCCCTATGTATTTAATTTCATCAACATCTGTATTCAAATACGGAAGATAATATTGGCGGAACTTAGGGAAGTTTAAAGGGAAAGTATCGATGCCGATGCCGGCAACGATGCAATAATATACGTAGTGATGTCTTCTAATTTTTACAACGTTAGTAATGCACCATGAAGGCTAGAGTCCTGGACAACGCATAATAGCCATTTTCCCGCATGGAATTATTGTGGAATAAGTCGGGGAAACCGTTTTCTCCTTGGTCACAGCCAAATTCTTGTTTAAAAAAAGAAAACAATGTAAAATATCAAAAACTTAAACATATATGGTCTATCTGAAGTATTTTTTGAATGATGAATTCTTTTAATACACAAATTTATAAAACGATATGATCTTTTAAGGTTCAACAGAGGGACCTTCTACAACTACAATAGGTAATGTTATCAATGTTCAACATACTAAATTATTAAGTTATAATCTTAAATTACAGTTTCCTTAATTTCATATAATAAAGAACATCTATGAAACCATCACATATACAATTTAATTCATCTACAAGTTCAGTATCTATGTTACAAATATTTTAAACAACAATTAATTCCAACAGGTCCTTCCACAGTGCCATCTACAACACTGGTTTCAACACCTTCATCTGGTAAAGATATATTAGATATACAATTATTAGCAATAATTATTATATAAATGATAAAGAAATTACAACAAACTACTATCTAGATAATAATTTATTTTTAAGTCACTAATAACAAGTACCAACCTCATTAATTACAAGTACCAACCTCATTAAAAATAGACAGAAGGGAGACCAATATCTCAATGATTATCTGAAATATTTAAGACAACTAATGAAACTAATGAAACTTTCTCTTCATGGCCCTTTTTGAATCACAAGACTCAACAGAGGGACCCTCCGGAACCACAATATGTAATATAACCTATAATGATAAGTGTTATTATCACTGTAGCATTCTAGATTATTTAGTATTATTTATAATTACCTGGGATCACATAACTGTATACATGACCTGTTCAGAGACCTTTTTACTAATATATTTAGCAACAATTGATTTCTACAGGAGCATCCACACTACAATCTACAACACAGGTTGCAACTCCTTCTATAGGTAAATTTACAAATTTGACTACATACAACTGCAAAAATATGATAGTTCTCAAAATGAAAAAGCAGTCAGAACAAGCTTTCATTAAGATAGTTTTAATAGATCTTAGGAATTACTTATCTACACTAAGTCTACACTTGAATTTAGTCACAACCAACTGAGCCACATAAATACTAAAAAGGACAACCTTTTAAGAAAAATAGAAAGTAAAAAATCAAAACTTAAAACATATATATTTCATCTGGAGTATTTCTTGAATGATGAATTCTTTTAATACCAAGTTTGAGATCACTGTTACAAATATCTTAAAGAATAATTAATTCCATTCACAGTGCCATCTACAACACAGGTTTCAACACCTTCATTAGGTAAAGATATATTAGACATACAATTATTAGCAATAGGTATTCTTTTAATGATAAAGAAATTGTTAAGGTCTTGTATGGGTAAAGTAAGGAAGAATAAATGAGGAACTCAGGGGGCCAACTGATGTGTTCAAGATCTAATATCCAACTAACTTTAATGTGTAGAATCTATACAAACCGTCACTAGGGTGAGAGATAGGACCAGGGGTGTATCCCCGTTACCTCATATCCAGGACATAGCTGGAATAAGTAAACTTGCACAGTACTGGTAATTAGTGATTTTAATAAAATAATAAAAAGGTGATAATTAATAACTAATATAAATATAATGAGGTTATGCAATGCAACGTCTTGTGTCATAACAAAATTACAACAAACCACCATCTAGATAATAATCAACTCTCATGTCACCAATTACAAGTACCAACCTCATTAGAAATAGACCGAAGGGAGACCAATATTTCAATGATTATCAGAAATATTCTATACACATCATCCATTCCAGATAGCTAGTATCACTCTTACTGTTGGAATTAGGACACTTTCCTCATGTGCCAGTCAGGAACCTTGTTACTAATATTCTTAGTAAAAATTGATTTCTACAGGCGCATCCACATTACAATCTACAACACAGGTCTCAACTTCTTCTATAGGTAAATACATTTGACTACATACATCTGGAGAAATATGATAATTACCAAAATATGTTTCAGACAAATTTTCATCAAGATAATTGTAATAGCCCTTAGCAGCAATTAAATTACCACAACTACTTTATACCTCATATTAGCCCATTTCCCAATGATTTATTGATAACATTTTAACCAGCACAAATCTTTGCTTGGGGTACATCTGAGCAGCAAATATCTAGCCATAGTTAACCCATTATGATATTGTAAGTCGCACAACAATAATTTGTCTTAACTTCAAATAAGTAAATTCATACCTATTGAGAGACATTAAAAGTAATACATAAAAGTGGTATAACGCCGGAATCCATGGTAAAACATTTCATACCTCAACTTAAGAAAGGATGATAATGAAATACCTTGATTTGTTAAAAGGTTCAACACAGGCATCGACCACCACTACAACATCAGGTAATATTATTACATATTATTTCTTCGTCATTATTTCTACAGGTCCATACACAACACCTCAAACCCACTATCATTCCTATGGTATCTTAGATCAAATATCGCTGGAATCATTATTATTGGAGGTCAGTAAATATTCGTATTTGACTGATTGGTAGTCGTACAGTACTCACATTTGCATACCCACATCACCACATGAATAAAACAGAAGCAAACATGTATCAACTATACCCAATGTCATTAAATACTAAACAAGGTAAACTACAACATTATATCTGGTTCTATCCCAACCTTCTGCAGATTCACCTTCTCCTCTCGCATCAACAGGTAACAACATAGTAATATCTATCCCTTAATTAAGTGCAAATACTGATGTCTTGTGATGTACCTATTGCCAATTGTTTCCGGACAATAAGGCGTGTATGTACTTTAAGCAGATAACAACAAGATAGGTAGACATAAGATTTCATTTGCTGAGATTATTACCTTTAGCAATGGTGATAACATTAAATACATGGGATAAGTTAATTGTAAGTGAGTGAAGATTGGACTTCAACATTGCTTCTAACATGGTTGAAAATCATTAATATATAAGGAATTAACCAGTTGGTGTGATCCTAATTAATATGGAATAATTAGAGAAAGTTATAATATAGCTAGGAAGTTTGGACAATTAAGGCATAGGTTAATGTAGGGCTAGGTTTTGTAAGTTCCCCAACATTTAAGAAAGTTATGTCAAACACTCTAATAAAGAATGTCCTACTCTTTTATTTCCGCTTTCAGGTTTCCCATATAATCTACAACAACCCAATACGTTTTTGATTGAATCAGTCACTCAAAAATATGTGTGTTAAAGTTGATTATGTTTTTAATCATGGCATTCAGGTACAGACCGAAGGAGGATAAATCAACCTTTTCCAAAAACCAAGCAATTCCTGAACACCAAGGCTGTGTGCACCCCAATTTTTGTGATACGAAAATACTAAATAATTGTTAATGTTTTAACCCAAATATTAACAGTATCGTCTTTTCTCCAGGAACGCACTCATGATTCAGTTGCTGACTTCTTTCAGATACTCTAAGCATATATGTATGCGAGAGTTATCCTCATTGCTAGAACTTGTTTTGAATAATTTTAGGAGTCGAATCATGCTTCCGAGATCTTACTATTTCGAGTTTAACTTCAACTGATACGCCTCCCACTACTGAGTTGATCATATACAACTTGCCGGTCACATGTGCAGGAACCATAGGATCCATCACATACTATTCCCTGCTTGTTGGAGACTTTTATTTCGATGTCTACAGGCTGGCAAATGGTGTGGCAACCTTGCAAACCTCCATCAGAGTATACTCTACAGCAGTTGGCGAGCAGACATATACCTTCCTTTCAAGTGAAGTGGTTTCAGTGCTCGAGAACGACCTGATTGGCATTCACTACCACTACAAGTACTCCAGCGATCCAGTTATCCCTTACGCATCCTCGACAAGTATTGTACTTTCAAGTACAGGATATACTAGTGCAGACTTGGTGGATTTCATGGTGGGTGATATGTACCAGTACAGCCACACGGGTGCCTATACTCCGACGGTAACATGGGACACAACATCAAAGCGACTACCTGCATTGAAGATTACCATGGCTGCAGGTATCTTATTTAGCCTAACATTATTTTTGTAATCAATGGGGTGTATTACGATTGGGTAACACATGTATGCATTTAATAAGGTTGTCTAGAGCGTTTACAACTCCGCATGTGAAGCATTGAGCTGGCTGGCTAGACCCAGGTGTTAGCCAGTCAGCTAGTGAACAACAACGCCTGCCAATCAATGCGTATTGACAGAAAAAAATCAGACTTTCCAGAATATATATGTTTGTTCTTTTCTTTGTATTGATTGGGGCAACGTTTTTATTGATGCTACTATACAGCAAAGTGGGTTGTAGAGGGGGATACATAACTATGTGTCTTCCGGTTAAAGTTTATACCCATATTTTCATATATCTTTACCTATTTGCTATTCGTGTTACTGAAGCCTCAGTGATTAAATTGACCCCACCTACCTCGCTAGGGGGTAATAGACTATGACCTCAACCTCACCTTATCCAATCACAGGACGGCATGGGTTGCCACGCCCCCGTTTGTTGCGCCTAACCGCTTCATTCTATATAATATATGGTGCAGAAGTCCAACTTTTTGGGATTTAAAATTTGGGGTATTTTGGAGTTCACGTAATTAATTATTGGTTCTGGTATCTAATGAAGGTTAATTGAAAATATGATATTTGTCCAGATCAGATTGTAAAATGAACCGTGAAGCAAATGCAATGCAATGTTTCATTACCTGCATAGCGTTTCATCGTTTCACAATGATGTCATCATCGCCTTAATCATTTCATTACACTTCCATAGCTTATGATGGAATTTTTCTTGTATGTAATCACCAACATTTGAATTCATGTAATAAAAACAATTTGGCTGTTTTATTCCATATTGGAAGAACCCACCACAGTACCTCCGAATACTGGTAAGTCATGATAATTACTTACACATTAAAAGCTGATTTTCTTCCTCAAAATTATGTGTTATTCGCTTCTGCTATGTCAATAACATGCATAAACATTTCTTCTACACTCTGTCCAGCCTCTGTAGAACCGAGACTTCAAAGAGTACCGGTCAAGGCTAGCATTGGGATTTCGGTTCTTCAGTGGCTGGACAGGGTGTAGAATGTCTAACTAGTCCTGTCCATGGTCCTTCTTATAACTGACACCAACACCATATTGTCCATAATGTTATAAATTTAATTATAAACCAAGTTTATAGTAGGTAGACGTGGCAGTATTCACCTAAACCCGTAAAAAAAAAAAAAAAAAAAAAAAAAAATTCCCAAAACTGGGTAAAGGATTTTTAAATATAAACCAAGTTTATTTGATAAAGGGGAGAGAGAGAGGGGGTGGGGGCATATTATTGGAAGAAATTCTATATTAAAGTATTATTTACACTCATTTTCATAAAATATGTAAATACAACAATCTGCCGTAGACCATTGTGTTACTGTTAGATCTTGGTTCAAGTGGATTAGGCACAACCCTAAACATACAATAACTTATCTTGATTTCTATTATCTTTGTAGCCACTTGGCCGACGGATGGTAATTGCTTTCCATCGCTGATCACCACCGCATTGACCTCTGCCGACACCGCACCAGAAACGGAGCTGCTGGTCTTCAACATACCATTTACCTGTGCCGGAACAGTTTATTCAATCACATATTATAGCTTAGACGACAACAGCGATTTCTACTTCGACATTTACAGTGTAGCCAATGGCAAGGTAACAGCAATTTCCTCCACGAGGATCTACACATCGAGCGTTGGGAAGGAGACCTATGTGTTCCCGGAGACTGTGAGCTTCTCAGCTACCGATATAATTGGGGTACACTATCACTACAAGTACAGCAGTGACCCAGTCATTCCATTCGCCTCCTCCCTCAGTTCTTCTCTGGCCACCACTGGCTATACCACAGATAACCTTCATGAGTTCATGATCCAGGAGCTATATCATTACAGTCACAGTGGCGCCATTATATTCACTGAAGCATGGGATGCGGCTGAAAAACGTACACCTGCTATCCGGATATCCACAGGTGACGGTAAGTGCTCCGGAATTCATTTATTTGAACTTTCAATTATCACGTCCTCAGTCGAAAGTTAGAGATAAAGCTATATCATTAGCATATACTGGTATTCTGACATGCTGGGATGCATCGGACTACAGTGAAGGAAACTGGGTCTAGATTAGTGCAACACGGATGGGGAATTTCGTGTG
Organism: Sthenelais limicola; assembly: GCA_942159475.1. Classification (NCBI taxonomy): domain Eukaryota; kingdom Metazoa; phylum Annelida; class Polychaeta; order Phyllodocida; family Sigalionidae; genus Sthenelais; species Sthenelais limicola. The sequence continues at coordinate 71,083,228 of OW804098.1, forward strand.
GAATTTCGGTCCAGAGCAAAAGAATCAGATCGTTTATTTCTGAAGCCTATACATACATAAGAGCTAATCAATTATTCATAACGACCTGAATACCCACACATGAATGGGTTACATAAGTTCGGCCAATGGTTATAAATAATACATAAAGGTGTACTTGCTCCGGCAGTACATATATTGAAATAATACATAAGGGATCTAATCAGGGATCCAGATAAAATAAGATAAAACCATGACAATGAGGCAGAAACCTTGATTTAATTAAGCATGCCCAATGCCTGAGCTACACTCGCCAGTTGGTCTAACCTGGTCACTTCCCTTTCCCCTCTCCCTTAATCGTGTCTACCTCCCCACCTGCCTTTCCCCCTTCCCCTGGACAACAAAGATAACAACTCAGGTGGCGACTGGTATCATGTGTAGGTAGAATTATCAAGAGATAGCATAAGAAGCCTGTGTGATTGTCGATGTCCCAAAAATATGTTTTACTTAAAATTCTACAACAGAATACAGGAGGCCAGTGCCTTTAAAGCTGCATACCTCACTATTACGACACAAACGTATTATCAAATTTACTCATACTATGACTTATAAATAGGAATGAATGTATCAATATTTTGCTGTTGTTACATATCTATATGCAATAATTTGAAGTCAAATCGGCCTAGAGAAAAAGGCCGCTAGTGAGCGATAATTATGAAGCCACAGCAAGTAATGATCTTGGCGCGTCTCTAAATATTAATGTGGAATTAATGAAGGCCTGTAGCAAAAGAACCAGACAAAACCCTCTAATTGAAAAAAAAACAATTATTTGAATTTGGCAAAACATTAGCCTATGGACATTCTCTTTGCTCTTACAGATTTGACAACTACTCCAGAACCAGAAACTACTACCCCGCCACGTATGTGAATATCTTTTTATTCTGGCTACTTGTTTTCAGTATGAAGAATGCTTAAATAATATTTTGGGCTAAGATTTGTTATCGTGGCCAGTGCTGAATGTTGAATTGCTATCGGGGAGTGACTAATCCACTGTTGCATTGTGTTACATTCTGTTTCTTTGGGTTTCTCTGTTTGTTTTTTATTCATAAGCTCTCATACAAGTATGATATTTTCAACCTACAGTCCAACTGCTTGGAAATAGTTAAACATGATATACAGAGAGATTTACAACTATAAATTAAGGACGAATCGTGGGTGGGTGACTTATTTCTGAATTTAGTGAGACATGTGCATGTCTACCATCAATCCTATGTACTTTTGAAAGACTCCATATTAGCTAGAGGAGGCTGACACGTTCAATGTAGGGACTGGGGTACTGGCAGACAAAGCAACCATTTATAACAATATTTCACCCTTGAATAGTTTAAATCTTGTTAATAATGGATGGGAAAGTTCTGCTCTGTAGTATTGTTAACATGGATATGTAGTTACCCAACATTTCTAAACCTGGGTTTTTTGGGGTGTTTTTTGTTTGTTTGTTTTTTTTTCTATTTTTGATTGGCAGTATGGAAAAAATACATGGCATCGCTGAACCAACGCTCTTTCAGCTGTAAAGATCGGGCTATCTGCAGGGTTATGTGTCCCTTTGGTTATTGTTATCTATCGACCAGATACTTAGTGCGAAGGCTCAGAATGTTCATTTACTTTTTAAATAAATAATAGGGGGAAAATCGAAAATATGAAAACAAATTTAATAATTTTACATGTAATACATCTCCGGTTAGCACCCATGCACAGCACCAATCGCAGTGGTCTTGAGGAGGAGCAGAAAAAGCTAGTTCTTGGGAAGTTTAAAGAACTGTTTCATCCTGACATTTCTAGCTGTCACTTCAGCATAACCTTTCACTGGGGTACAATGCAAATATTATACTGATCTTTTTGCCCATGTTAAACAAAACATTTTATTTCTTGTTCATGCAGTTCCTAGTGTTGACCCTAGTGGGTGCTTCCCAGGCCTGATTCTGTCCGCTCTAACATCAGCTGACACTCCACCTACAACGGAGCTTCTCATATTCAACCTCCCATTCAAATGTTCAGGAACTGTTGATTCAATAACATTCTACTCGCTTCAAAGTGGCGATTTCTACTTCGATATTTATGGCACTGCATCTGGGGTTGCTAACATGCACACATCTGAAAGGATATACACCTCTGGTACAGGCATAGAAACCCACACATTTACAACGCCATTATCATTTGCAGTCTCACATTTGATAGGGATACATTACCATTACCAATACACCAGCCTCCCAATAATTCCATTTGCATCTTCACTGAGTCCCAGTTTAGCGTCAACAGGTTACGGTAACGGGTCTTTGTTGGTCCCAGTGATGATCCATGGAATATATGGTTATACTCATACTGGAATGTATTCAACTTCCATTTCGTGGAATTTTAATGAGAGGAGAATACCAGCCATCCAACTTGCGACCACAGAAGGTATTGTATATCACTATAGAAGAGCTTATTTCAAGATTGCATTACTAATGATATAGTACCTTTCACCTTCCTGGGTGACATTTTGTAACTACAAAGGGTTGCTACATAGAGTGCTATTGTATGAAACTTGCGATTGAATTGGTTTTGAGGACCTATCCAGGGACGTGAGTTTAGAGTTTAACGATAAATCTAAGGAATCTGGTGGTACATTGACATTATTTTATGAAACTAGTGTATTTTGGTTCTATACATTTACATAAGCTTTTTCTTGATTATTTCTCGATATCAAGTGAACTTTTGCGTACCTACTACCTACATGTAGACATACACATGTGTACATACATGTACATACATACATACGTATATATGTATACATACATGTATACATACACACATACAATTTGGAAAACGACAGCAGCACGGTGGCAAATATTTTCCATATTTCGGAAGGTCACAGGACCTGTCGCAGGACACTTAACAACACCTGAGTGAGTCCTGGACACTGGGTCTGGTTCTCAGTATCTCGTTTCCACAATCATATATACATCCATATCATAGAATATGTGCACATGGTCACCAATGTGACAACATCTGGAGCCCTAGCCCCCCCCCCCCCGAATACCCCAAAATCTGTTTTACATTAATCAGTTGATTTGTTGTTCTCTATCAACCTTATATATGCGCATTAAACTGCCAAGTTTGGAAGCATTCTGATCATTAGTAATTGTTACTGTTTTGATTTTTATTGTTTTACAGGGGGTCAAAAAATAGATCCCAAATATGAAAAAGATGCCAAAAATGGCATGTCATTTGCCGTCACACTATATGAATAAGAACATAAAATGCAGGTTAAGTTAATATTTTCATTTTATTTGCAACAATATCATATGCATAAGAAAACACTTCGAAATTAATATAAAATGAATAATGACTGTAAATGTTTATAAACTCATCACAAATGAAGCTGGAAAATAAGGTTATATTTTCAGCTTCACTTCTGGGCATTGCCTAACAAAGTAAGACAATAAACGAGGGTTTAAATTACAAATAAATAAAACAAATATGCATATACTGTATTGAACTATTTTGTACTTGATAGGTCTCGACATAAGGGTGATAACGCTCTTTAGTTTCTGAAAATAGTCAACTAGAAGAACAGTTACAGCCAAATAACCATTTTCTGACGGCAAATATATATGACGGCAAACAATGGCAAACAACGGCATAACTAGAAAGCTTTTGGCTATAAAAATCATGTAAAAGCTATTCGGAAATTATGAATTTCGATCTACATGGACTGATATTAAGCAAAATCAATAATAAATGTCAAATTTAAAGTTTATTATTAACGTTATGCATTATACGGTTCTATAAACCCTAAAATACATGCGTATGTTAGTCTACAAGAGCACCAGTACCCACCACTTTTTGCTCCCATGTTATTTCTCAGCTACAATTTAAGAAAAACTCAAATCAATGCATTTGATGTTCTATACATATATAATCCCATGCATTTTATCATTATTCATCATAATTTGATACATTTCTATTTTAAATTCAACCTTAGGCATAAAGTGTGACGTTAATGAACAGGGGGGTGTCCCCACTCTGAAACTTTCCTATTTTGAATGGTTTCACCCGAAAAATATCTCTTTTACATAAATTATCTACAAGTAACCTATTATTATGACAAATAAAGAAAACAGTTCATTTTGATGATTATTTTAAAATTCAGCAATTCCACAGTACAATGACAGTAAAATTATTGATTAAATTATTGATTAAATTATTGATTAAATTATGGATTACTCATATATTTTACCTAAATACCTTTATTTTAAATTGTTGCCTCATGGTGCATATAATAGCACCAGGGGGTCATTGCTTTGAACACACCCTCTACCATATACAATATACATTACACCTCACTTCCGTCCACCTCCACTTCCGTCTACCTCATTCTGTGCTATCATGTCACCCGCTGTACTTCAGCAATTTATGACCACCCTCCACATCCCTTTACTTCATCATAATTTATAATTCTATTTATCATAATCAAATCAATTTTAATCTCAAATCAATTCAAAGTCATATTCAACTTCAACCTTTATATCAAATCAAATCAAAACTTGTATACATTTATCAAATCACTCATTCAACAATTTTATTGTATAGTCTTAATAAAAACAATTATAAAGATACAATTTTACAGACCACATACGCCTTACCTCTTGACGCCTGTGTTGGTTTTAGATTAATGACTTACGCCTCTCTTTTAATGGGTTAGATATAGCCGATACAACGACTCTTCAGACCACACAACTCTCGGGTAATAACACAATTTTCCATTTACAATATAAATTTATTAAGATAATGCGATCTTCAAGCATAGTCATCAATGAATAATAATGAAACCTTTGTCTGTACCCATTAGATGTTTCTTTTATAATAGCTGGTCTCACAGCTCACGTTTTCTCACCCTTTTTCCAGAAACTCAAATCAGCACTGGTGATGATTGTTTTCCATCACCCATAATATCTGCCCTGACTGCAACAGATACACCACCTTCGACAGAACTGTTAATATTCGAAGTTGAATTTTCCTGCGCAGGGAGTATTCCTGCAATTGAATACTATTCCTTAACACAAGGAGACTTTTATTTTGACCTTTACGGGGTGACAAACGGTACTGCAACTCTGCGTTCCTCGAGAAGGATATTTACCCAGGGTACTGGTATAGAAACACATACATTCCCCAGCGACGAAAACGTTGATTATTATGCCGGTGATATTCCTGGGATACACTACCATTCCCAGCAAAATAGTCCTGTGATTCCATTCGCATCGACTCTTAGTCCTACCCTTTCTGCCACCGGCTATGAAGCATATATGGTTTCGAGTTTCATGTCTGCCAATGTGTATGGCGACCTATTAAGCAACCAATATTCAACGCCAATTGTTTGGATGATCGATGAAGGCAGGGTCCCTGCCCTAGGACTACATGTTGGAGAAGGTAGAGCTATCCTTATAGACTGTTAATCTCCTGAGGACAAATTTATCAGTATTACTTCGTAAATCCAAGACTGAGGACAATGCCATCAGCCATTATTACCTACTGATCACCTTTCTTTCAGACCACGGACAGCGACAGTTAAATACATGGTTATAATGTGGTAGGTGCATAACTTAGCCTAAAGTTGGGACAGCGCAGCTATATTTAGGCAACATAGAAATGTACGAATCCTAGATCTGTCCAAATAGTAGGGGGAATAAGGCATCAAAATGGCCTCAACCGTGCACTTTTGGTTAAAAGCATAAAACTTCTCATGATTGGTAATTGACCCATGGTGATCAAAATCTGATATGGATCACTGAAATTTGTGCCAGATCCTGCCGCTAGGAGGCGTTTGTGTATGACCTTCTACACGTTTCCTCTTATAACAGCTAAAGTATTAATCTGAGGTATTTTGCTATATTAAACCATAAATAAAGGACATTATAAGCTTTCATTTGACATACATAACATTATTCTACCATGAATATTTGTGACCCTATGAATTTTTAATGTTTTCACATAATTCGAAATTTTCCAAAACCAAATATTTTTTTAACTACAGTATGGAAACTGTTCAGTTAAGAAGTTAGTGACCATTAATAGAGTTAAAGAACCCTTCAAGAGCTCTCATTTGAGTCCAATACCAAAAATATCGGACAAATATTTGTCCTTGGACAATTGGTTTTAGAAAAAGACATAAAGTGGTAAATTTTGTAGATAATTGCCAGTGATCAATCAAAAAAGAAGGAATCATGGAATTGTTTTAAACTTTGGATTCAGAAAGAACATGTTTGTGGGAACCCAAAAAGCCCCCACAAACATATGTAATAGGATTAGTTTTTATTTCAGGGACCACTGAAATTTACTACTGTTCACTATAGGAAAAAACGGGTATTTTCTCCGCTTTCCCCATAGCAGATGATTAGATTAAGCAATTTCCTTTAAAATTTACATATAGACAAAGCTGAAATTATTTTACACTTCATTTAAAGAAATGGGTCGGGGGGTCAGGGGGGGGGGGGGGGTCATCCAAACTTTGTTCATGATGAGTTAAAACAGGGTACATGTGTAATTGTTTAAAGCTGAATATTATTTTTTCTGATGTATGTCTAACCCTGTTTTTTTTTACCTCATATCTGGGATCAATCAACTGTGGAGAAAGTAATCAGATGTATACAAAGCCATTTCACAAATCATAATATATAGTACCATAGTATATACTAGTATCACATCTACCATTCATCACCATAAGGACAGAAACTCCATTACCCATCTACTTGGCACTAAAGTTGATTCAGCAACAAGGAAAAAGGCTCTTGTTGACACCCTGCATAATCTGGGTTTATGTATATCATATGAACATATTCATGGGTCTCAGTACTGATATAATTAATACAGTCTGCTTCCTATTATGACACTGGTTTGCTCTGTCCACCCCATTTGAATAAGTATGCCTGTACTAATGGAGTAGTTGATAATATTGATTACAATCCCTTTTCAACTACTGATTCATTCCATGGAACTGCAATTTCACTAACACAGCATCTTCAGACTGACCTCCCTCTTAAATCTGGGTGTGGTATCATTGATACCAATAGTCAACAGAAGCCTGCCATTCCAGTATCATACACAAATGTTTCTCCAACTCGGCTGCTAAACAAGAACCCAATCATCCCAAAACAAGAGGGCTTGAGGTTTAAAATTCGAACATCTGTGAATGAAAGGTAATGGGAATGGCTAAATCTATAGCGATGTCCCTAGAGCAAGATGATTCTGAAAAAGAAAATTCTTGGTCATGTCCATCTTGCTTTGCTTCCATTCATATGCAAAAAGTAGAACATGTATCCAATATGGCACTTTTGCCATTGTTCATGAAGTTGGCTCATTCTCATTCCATGATAAAGCATGCTATGGATATGGTTAAGGGAGTTACTATGCAGTTAAACCAAAACCAAGTCCTAGTTATTGTTATGGGCCAACCACTGTTTGCAATCGCTGTATTGCAAACAGTGGTTGCAACTGCTGTATTGCAAAATAACTGCAATGGAACTTCAAGGAAACACATGGAGACATGGAGAAGACAAGTATGTGGTCATTTTTGGAGGACTCCATGTAAAAATGTCTGGGAGAAGGTTATAGGAACATGATTAGGGGGTAGTGGGTGAACCATTGCATTTGTTTCAGCTAGGATTGCAAGCAGTACTATTGCTGATTCATTGATAGAAGCATCCCATCTTACAAAAATTGCAATGTTCACTAAATAACTGCAGCAGAATTGCCATGTTCACTAAATGACTGCAGCAGCTCTCCATATCCTCAAAAAAGAGGCAGACTCTAAGTAGAATGAGAATCATTTTTCACAGGCCATGGATTTTACAGCTTGGTGCAAAAGCATGGCTGAGCAGCAATCACAGTTCTATTATTGGAATCAAGTGCTCAAGTTTTAGCTTACTGTTCAAGTCTAGATGCAGCATTTAAAAATGCCAACTTTCATGCTTACTTATTAAAGTCATTGATGGCCATTGTCCTTTGGATATTTGCACTAAATCATGTGAATTATGCCAGATGGGTCTCTGTCCAAATCAGAGACATGATCACTCTTGAAGCACAACATCCTGATACCCATGCTGAATTCTTTATAAATTGGGTTTTGTAGTTAAGAGATCAATGCATCTTTTTTCTGCAATGGCACATGAGCAAATGAATGTCATTATAAAACGTGATGGTGGGGTTATAGGTATCACTGATAATCTATCTGCCCTGAATCGATGTTTTTATGTGTTGTGAATCATGTGGCCATACACATGGAATGTCGATCAAAGCTGTGGGGAATAGAGATCGGGAATCGGTTATTATTCAGTTTTGGTATGAGCAAGACCCTGTTGAGTAGGAGGTATTCCATGGTAAGGCTCTTCCCTAGACCTGGAATCATTGGTTCCGGCAATTTGAAGTTGGGAAGTGGCATTTTCACATGATCAAGGGTGGTCAGGTTTACTATGGTATTTTTTATCAGAAAAGGGGTGCAGCTATAATTTTACATACTATGCCATTCTTATTCTATGCTACAAATGACAACTTATTGTCGAGGACTATGCCGCTGTGCCTGTGTGAAGGCTTATGTTGGCTTGTGCTGCCAGACTAATAATTGTGCATATATAGATATAATCATATATAGGTACTATTTTTCTGATTTATTTGTAAAACAACCTGTAAAGTTAGTGCATTTTAATCCTATTATCATTTCATGGCATTAACAATGTACAAGATTGGAAATGGCAGTATGTTTTAGCAACTTATCAACTCACCTTTCGTCATTATTAATTAATCTAAAATATTCACTTTTTTTGTTTTTATTAAATTAACTGGTAAAGGACAGATATTTGTTTGATCTGTTTGGTATTGGTCTCATATGAAAGCTCTTGAAGAGGTTTTTAACTTTTTCAATGGTGCCTAACGTCTGAACTGAACAGTTTCCAGTCTGTAGCTAAAGGAATATTAGGTTTGAGAAAATTTTGAATTATGTGAAAATTTAAAAAATTCATTACGTCGCGAATATTTATGGTAGAATAATGTACTTTACATCAAATGAAAGCTTATAATCTCTTCTATTTATGGTTTAATATAACCAAGTACCTCAGATTAATATCTTAGCCGTTATAACAACAAACGCACGGAAGGTCATAGAAAAACGCCCCCTAGCGGCAGGATCCGGCTTGAATTTCAGTGATCCATATCAGATTTTGATCACTAGGGGTCAATGACCAATCGTGAGAGGTTTCATGCTTTTAACCAAAAGTGCACGGTTATTTCCTTATTCCCCCTACTAGAAGTGAACGTTTCAGTTTGGGTGCATAAGTAATCTACCTAAATATAGGCAAGCCCTATAATTAGGTTCACTGAGGTCGTAAGAACACTTACCAATTGTTGGTAATCGATCATTAGCCACCCAGCTTAATACAGAGAAAATGACCATTCCCTACAAATGCATTTCCTGAATTTTGAAAAAATATAGCTCGCACCTTGGGCACTACTTGGCCTATGTGGTTGCAGGTTAGCCTTTCAAGGTTAGGCCAGCAGGTGAAAACTTAGGCCACTCTGTCTGACGTTCTTAGCCTAAAGTTAGGAACACTATCTTCCTAAAGTTATGCACCAAAACCCATCCCTAACGTAGGAACCCACGTCTTTGGTAATCGGCCTACCACAAGTTATGTACCTACCCCATTGTATTCCAAGATAGTTTACTAGTCGACTAGGACCATGCTCTGCTTGAGGCTGATTATTGAAGTTTGAACTAAACGGTTTTTTCTGAATTGTATCATTTACCATTGGCAATACATGTACATATATCATGATAATATGAAGATGATAATAATAATAATCCAATCAATTTTACCACACAGGGCTTTGTAGCACGATTGATGCACAGATACGGTAACAGAGTAACAGAAGATACCTTGAAATAAGCTTTAATTGCTACGTTTTTACCCACAGAGGCATGGCGAATCACTTTTTCGAAGTGGTGAATGTTCTTTACCCATGCGAATATTGTTTCCCATTTTATAAAGCCAATCATCGTATGACACTAACATTATATATATATATTCATTTGCACTAGAGTATTTTAAGATAGATAGAAATGAAATAGAAGTCCATAACCTAAAATGTTAGAATTGAACTGTAAGAAAACAATAACAAATTCTAACCTGCTTCGTCAATGATTCACAATTTGATTGTTACTAAAGTAGCTGTTGCTAGTTTGTAATGAATAATAATTTTAATTGTTATCAAAACATGCGCCGGAAGAACTGGGTCTTATTATTTTATTAGAATTCTATTATCTTATCTTAAAGGATGATATCAAATTACTCTCAATACCAATGAAAACTTTCTATTCTTCTTAATTGGCAACGAGTAGTAGGCTGTGCATGAAAACATCCTTGAAGGATACTGCGTATTGCAACTTGTATTAAATATATTAATGTCCTGAAATAAAAATTAATACAAAAGAATATCTGCTGCTATATAGAATCATGTCATTAAATGATACATGATTATGTGATATTATGTTGTATTTACAGCTGAAACCACAACCATACCTGCTGAAACAACTACACTAGGTAAGTGAATCATGAATCTATTTTACGATGTTCAAACGCTGGTGACAAGCGGGACTTGCCATGTGTATGTATACATACATGTATATATATGTATATTGTCTTTTTCCTAATGAAACATGGCAACACGATTTCAATACTTCTGGAAATGAGTGTCCCCCTTCTATGGCAGCCATAGTTCTTCCAATTGGTCCCCAAGGTAGCTTGCCATGTTTAGGCCCGAATTCTAAACCAAAATAAAAACCATGTTGAGACCTTTATATGTTGGGTGGGGTGGGGGGGGGGGGGGACTCCCCAATAGTACAAATATTAATATTGGGCTAATCATAGCTCCATAATTCTGCAGAGAATCAGGCCTCAATGACACTAATTGCTATTTTGATTTTTGTTTTTTGTTGTTCTAAATAAGGTTTTATTGACAAATTTCACATCCGTGATACGTTTCTATTGTGACGGATACATCTGTAATAGTCTTGAGTGTGGAATCTCGGGGGGGGGGGGGCAGTGGTGGCCGTGTAAAGTAGTCAATCTCAGTGGTCAAGTGGTTGGATTTATTTGTACCACCTACGTGCGACATAGATCCAGAAGATGAACTTAGATATATCTGGAATATAAAAAGGCGGTGGATAATGAAATACTTTCATATTATTTCAATTATATGGGTCAACCATAAGTTGTAGATACATAATTATAGATAGTATACATACAGTACACACATTTCTAATTACTCATTCATGCACCAAACCATCACAACGATAGATCAAAGAATTTCAGAACGGAAGTATTTTGATGTTATAGATCCAACAAGCACAACTCAAGCCTCAACGTTACTGACAACTGTTCAAATTACCTCAGGTAGATTTCTTGTTTGAACAAGTTTATAAGGTATTAAATACAATTGAACTAGACAATTAACCTTTTTTTCTTTGTCCAACATAACCTGATATAATTTGAAATCTCCTATACACTTAATATTAAAAGTCATAGTATAAATAAGCATCATTACAATAACAAATCAGTATGTTGTTTACTAAAAATATACATTTCTTTGATTTCATAACTAGGAACTATCATAAGAAAACATCCCCAATGTTCAATTTACAATATTTCTTGGTTGCCCTAAAACTAAACTAACTTCATTCTGATAATCATAATAATTCTGTAGATCACACACCTACACATTATAACTCCATATACCCGTATTAATCCTGTATCAGAATACTCAATACTCACAATCAGTCACAACACTAAATATTCTCACAATTCAAATAGATATTACATAATTGTAAAGAAGAAATAGTACAAAATATGGCTTTCGTCCGGGAACTTTCTCCAATAACATTTCTTTACTTAGTGTTTTATACCAATAAATAATCTTCATTCGTTCTCAGAGGTGCCTCAAGTGATTTTCATAAATTGTTTCCTCTGCTGTGGATCATTTGATCTAGCCCCCCGCCTAACGTTTCATTTTAAAACTAATCAGCAGCTAGTTCTTCCACCACTACATCCAGCTATTGTAAAGGGATAGGGAGACATAACATATTCTTGTAGTAGGTGTTCTTTAAAGTGTCAGTAAACCCCCAAATATTATGAGCAAATCCATTTCCTTGCTATTATTGAAATGTAGCCACCCCAGTTTTACTTAATTCAAGTTATTATTTAGTGAGTTTTACCCATTTAAAGGAGTGAAAACGTAGTTCCACAGTTTAACACTCCATTCAAGGCACCACTGTTTGCCTACGTCATAAAGGTGCACCAATCTTGAAATGTACATGCAATGAACATAACAAACAACTAGAAAGAAGGAGGGTGGGCTGGGCAGAAGAAGTATTACCACAACAAAACAAACACTGTATTACCCATTGATTGTTCCTCACAAGGTCAGAGTGAAATGAATGCAATGCTATTTCCCTCTCTTTTGATACACTGTGGCACCAAGGTATCACACATTTGTGATGTGTTTCAGGGAAATGAGTCACAAATCACAAAAAAGGATTTTGAGATAATGACCATATTTGAGAAGAGGACATCAAGCCGATTCCAATGATAGTTAACAGTAGGGCATATAAGTACTATTTTATTTTAAATTTGATATCTTCATTTTTCGAAAAACAGGTTTAGAATATGTTTGAGTAGAGAATTATTGGTAAAGTAGCTAAATGTACTATATAGGATGACCTTAGAAATGCATGGATTTTAGTAATACACCATCTTGAAATTTGGTACATGTATATTTATGCCACTAGCAGCTCAAAGAACACCAAAAATGAAAACATTCCAAATAAGGGTTCTTGTACATGGATTACAGTTTTGTGACTCGTGACTCATTTCCCTGAAACACATCACATTTTCTCTCACCACCTTTTGTGTCCCTTCGTTAAAGGGGAGGACTAAACCCAATTATTGACCTCTCAATACAGATGTCTTGCAATACCTGTATTGAATAACTGTTTCAATTGCTGGGAGATTGGGGGGAAGGTAGGGATATTATGTACATTTCTGGCGCAGCTTTATGACGTCACAGAGCACTCTCAGTGCCCTCTTGTGCTAAACAGACTTTTTCAACTAGGACTTCTCAATTTGTGCCTGTAAGTGACTATAAGTTAGACATAAATGGAAGTAAAAAAATCGAGACTTGGGTGTTGTATTTATGGCTCCATGAAGTTTGTTGTCCTAAAAGTGACCATGAACCCGTTGACTGACCCTTTAATCTTAGCTAAATTGACGCTACCTACATTCATACAATGTAGACCTACATAACCCCATCATAACTTATCTTATAATGTTCTTAAAGCATCTACTACTGCAGCACCAACAGTTGAACCATCTACACCATCAGCAGCAGGTATGTGTACCTTCTTCTTATCTTTGGTATACAACATTGAGGTAGAAATTACTTTATTGAGTTAGTAGGCTTCGAGTGTCCTGTTCCTAACATATGTAACTTGTGTTTGTGCAGTATATTGCAGCGAATATGTTATTCTATGTATGTTTTTACTATCCAAGAGTAGAGATATAAACAATTGTGCAGTCCAATGTGCATTTCAAGCAAAGTCCTTCAGGAAATCATGATTTGGTATATGTTCACTCATTTGTTCTTGATATGATAATTGTTATGAGTCAAAAACTGTAATCTCAGTATATTGCAGCGAATATGTTATTCTATGTATGTTTATACCAGTCAAGAGTAGAAATATAAACAATTGTGCAGTCCAATGTGCATTTCAAGCAAAGTCCTTCAGGAAATCATGATTTGGTATATGTTCACTCATTTGTTCTTGATATGATAATTGTTATGAGTCAAAAACTGTAATCTCAGTATATTGCAGCGAATATGTTATTCTATGCATGTTTTTACCAGTCAAGAGTAGAAATATAAACAATTGTGCAGTCCAATGTGCATTTCAAGCAAAGTCCTTAGGAAATCATGATTTGGTTTATGTTCACTAATTGGTTCTTGATATGATAATTGTTATGAGTCAAAAACTGTAATCTCAAGCAAATAATTATTTTCTAATTTCTGTGTTGTCTAAATTTGTTTTATTTATATAAGTCTTGTTGCCTGCTTTCCTTCTAAATAGGTGTGATAGTCATTGTAGGAATGGTGTAAATTATCACGCAATGTGTTTAGTGCATGCTAACCTGATCCTTATTTAACAATATACAGATGTATAAATTATAAATATGTATTCGTTTTTATTCCTGGCAGAAACCCTTTGCCTAACACCAATTTAATGGTTACATGACATTGTCTTCAAGCCCTATGATTTGCCACGTTGGTTTGTTGCGTAATAATTTGTAACCCCACATGAGCAACTATTTATAAGCATTATATCCTATAGGATGAAGTACAGAAATCATTTACTTTAAATTTCATATGGATGGTAAATTATTGAGAGAAGACCAGTTAATGATTCCCAGAGAGGGATATCTTGATCTTTTTGTCCGGTGATTTTGTTGATTTACAATGTTATATTTGGAAGGGAAATGGGAGAATATGTCGAATTCGCTGCATGATTATCTTTAATAGTTTCATACAAAGCTTTCCTTTAGACAATATTAATGGGAAAAGTGTTAATTCCCTCATTCATTCTTCCTATACCTATTTGATTAGACAAAATGCTGAAGACATAGCTTATAAGACTGGGGTAGACTAGAAGTTATAGACAGTGAGATTGCGCGTGCGCGTTTTTCTAATATTAACACGAGGTTTTACGCGCGAAATTTAATTTCCTTTGGACAGATTCAACCGCGGGGAACCTATCTAACTAATGTGTGCCAAAGCCCCTTCTCCTTCCTATTGCACTGCCTCTGCAAGATGGGTGATTTAACCTGACCCCCAACCAGCATATGCATGCATAATCCCGAGACAAGATATTATCTTAAAATTAATAGTAGACACCCCACCCACTTGGATTAAGATGGATTCCTTCTCTTGAACCGATTATCCACTCTTTATAGCTGTAAGAAATAGATTTTAGGACGTGCGCTTTGCGGAATACGGCACACACTGTCAATCTACTATATTTGATACTATTGAATTTAATAATGGCATAGGTTCAAGAAGACTGCCTAATACAATAGTATGTAAGACACTTTTGCATACGACATAACTCTATTAACTTATACTTAAGAAACTTGTATGTTTTATTTAGGAAAATCCAGAATCATTTGAAGTAATGACAATTTTCATTGAAAATTACAAAACCGCTAATTTTAGGAATTTATCATTAAAACTGTATAATTCAATTAGTTCTCGTCCACCAACATAGTGATCGTCCAAATTTCAAGTTCAGAACAGTGAATTAAGATGGTGATATAAATCAAATATATATATAAACGATATGCTATAGAGATATAACACAATTGGAACAAATTGGGATGAAGTCGAAATCTGTTACTAATTGCAATAATTTTCAGTTTGTGACCCCTCCCCCTGTCTAAATGGAGGCACCTGCATTGACAACGGAGGGACCTACTATTGCCACTGTCCCACCAGTTACATCGGAGATAGATGCGAAACTTGTAAGAATTTAACCAAAGTATATTATTTAGTAGCATTTAAAGTTGTATTTTCAGCTATTATAACAAAGACAATCTTACCAAATTTACTCATATCATGACATATAGGACTGAATTTATCAATATTCTGTGGCAGTTATATGTTTACAAATACAAGAATTTAAGGTAGAATCGCGCGATCAAAAACAGCCGCCAGTGAGCGATAATAAGTAAATTCATCATAATATATGAGAGGATTCGGTAGATCATACAAATAGTTTAGAAGCCCTGTAACAAAAACAACCAGACGGAATCCTCCAATGTTGCAGTCAAATGACGTTTCGAAAAAATGGAACACAATGGAAGGAAATGTAGAAACAGTTTTTTTTACCGAGGTTAACTGAGAGAGCTGCTTTAAATGTCTATTGAAATTAACTTTGAGGTACCTCATTGAATCTATTTGGTCGACTGGCACAAGGGTCATTTAATACACAACACTGATCGGGCAGAAACCATCAAAAGGGCGTGCACCTTGATGAACAGATCTGTGTGGTTGTATTCGATTACATTTTGTATTTTCTGTTCCATGTTTTATGTCTCTGTTTCTGTATTTGTAAACGTACGATATGTACATGTAATCGTTTGCACATTCAATTAACCTTTGTCTTACAATTATTTACTTTGAGTTTATGTTCTTTTCGTTTGTTTGATATCCCTCATTGTGCTTTTGTTCACCTATCAGTCGCAGGGTGCTCTCCAGACTGTCAAAATGGGGGATCTTGCCTAAGTAGCGCTTGCACATGTCGAACCGGCTACTCAGGCCCAACCTGCGAGATAATAGCTTACGATGCATACCTTAATGCACATTACATTCTCACGGCCGATAACGTCCAAGCTAACATTGCTATGGGCAAGAATATGAATGGAGAAATCAACGGTGCTTTGCAACCAGAAGGAGATGCTTGGGCTCGATATTTTCTCATAGATGATCCAGAACAGTACATACAACTTAAACCAACTGATGCTGCAGCTTGCATTAGAGCATGTTCTGCCTGTTTAAATGGTTTCACTGCAGCTGTGTGGTTCAAACTTAGCCCAACGAGCGATGTTAGGTTGCCACAGGTAATCATATCCAGACAGTATGAGATGGGCGATGGATTTAAAATTGCTCTAAAGGACAATACACTTCGTGCTTCCGTAAGTTACCTCGTAATTATTCATCAAACATACGATTGCTCAGGATCATCGATGCAATATATATATTTGAATCAACAGATTATAATTTTTTTGACCACATCTTGAACAAAGCATCATTCACATAATTTGAGTACTATACTAGAACGCATAGATCTTGTCTTATCAATAGAATCCCATAATATTCGAGAATGTACATATCAAAGGATTAATGACCAACGTCGAGGGGCTGCTGGTGCACTGTTTGTTGTATAATCCCGAAGCAAAGCCAGCACCAAGAAGGCCCGAAATGGAAGTTATCAATCCTTTTAGTCTCTACATTGGTGGTTATAGCCCCTGACCGGTTCAAGGCAGAAATTAAAACTCATCAACAACAACACAGGCACGTCAGCAGTCTGTGAGGGCATTATCATATATGTGATGTGTTTTAGAAAAATGAGTCATTAGTCGCCAAAATATTCGAGATATCGTCATAATTATCTGAGAAGATGAGATCACGCGTATTCCAATGATGGCAAACATTAGGGCCTCTAATAAGTACTTCTATATACTTTTATGCATGAAACAAAGTTAGTGATATATATAGATGGTCGCTCACTATAGTAAAGTAGTTAAATAGAGTTAAATATATTCCTTTGGATAACCTCAGAAACATAGATATTATATAGAATACACAGTCTTGAAATTTGGCACGTATACATATTATATATTCATATCACTAGCAGCTCTAAGTATAACAAAAAGTATTCCAACATAGAGATCCTGTGAATACATCACTTTGACAAATATCAATTGTGCGAGTCATGACTCATTTTCCTGAGACACATGACACATAATAATTATTCCTGCAAGAAAATCGTTTTTTTTTGTTGTTTTTTTTTAAATGCAAGCAAATCGTTCATATCAAGGTCAATGCTATCACCTCTAGGTCTCCGTCTATTCAGTATTTGAGGCAGTCATGACTGCCCGAACGGAAGTGACAAGGGGTGAATGGCATCAAGTTGCGCTGGTCGTCAGTAGACAAGTTGGGAAAGGTTCTCTTTACCTTGACGGTACCCTTGCTGCCGAAAGCACAGCTATTAGTGCTGACATCAGGACGCCTGTAACAACGTCTGTCCCTTTCGTCGGGTGTAATAGCCTCATCTGTCCAGGGATCTCATTCCGAAGGCTTGATTTCTGGGATCATGAACATACTGCAACCTTCATGAAAGACATGTATGCGGCCACATCTAGCCGTATGTATCATAGGGACTGAAGGCCTTCGTTCGAAGTAGTTACTCTTATTGTGGTAGTTAGTGGTAGAATGAGAATAAGTGTTTAAGTTAAAGAGCGTTCGTAACTACCTCACAATCAGCTTTTCTTGATATAATTAGATAAAGTTTTGTACTAAACTAATCATCAAGTTTGTAATTCATGATAGTTAGGACAATTTATACTGCAGTTGCACCAGGTTAAGAACACAGAGATACTAAAGTCAATCTTTGTTTGAAGCAGAGAATTTCAACAAGTTAGAATCGTTGGTAGTCCTCTCCTTTCCGAGTGAATAGGCTCCTTTTTCTGATAAAGACGAATAGACATAGACCTTTTCGAGCTGATTAGTGAACTAATATATAGATTTACCTTACAGATCCAGTTATCCATTTGACCATGGATAATATCCAATCTCCTTGCACAACTCCCAACAGTCACCCAACATTTGTTAGCGGTGCTGCTAAGCACCAGGCCATACTCCTTGATGGGATTGACGATTCGCTAGTCTGCAATTTCCATTCCCATACTTTCATGCAGGGTTACACCTTGGCAGCTTGGGTCAAATTCTTAGACCTGCCACACTGTAATGACACATACTTTGTCTCCTGGACCTCTGATTTTTGGATAAAAGTGAATGGAATGGGGAATATTGCTACCAAATACAACCAACCTCAGGACGATGATTCAGTTGTAACTTGGTGGGTGCGAGGTTCGGTCATTGACAAAGGCAAATGGTATCACATTGCAGTGACCTTCTCAAGCGAAGTACCCGCTGTAATGTCCTTATTTCTGGATGGACAATTAGAGGGGTCTTCCTCACCTGCCGGTGTCACTCCTGCTCCCCCATTATTTGATAGTCCCTTCCTTTTGGGGAAGTTCCCCATGCAGCCAAAGTTTAGCAACATGGAGGTAGACGAACTGCTTGTATGGGACCATGCCAAAAGACCTACCTATCTTAGTGGACTTGTTTCTGGTGAGATTCAAACTATGGCTTTTCTGAAATTGAATGAAATTAGAGCTCATATGTGATGTGTTACAGAAGTCGCAAACAAAATGGATTTTGTGATATCATATTTGAAAAGATGATATCCAATGATGGCAAACATTAGCACATCTATAGGACTTCTAGATATTTTGTTATGCATGAATACATTCTTTGGATAATCCCCAGTAAAGTAATTAAATGTACTCTTTAGGATATATAATGCATAGATATATTCAATATACAGTCTTGATATTTGGTACATGTATTCATGCTACTAACAGCACTAGACACCCCCAAACCGAAAATATTCTAAGCAAGTGGTCTGGTGGGAAACATTTGAAGAATATAATTTGGTGCGACTTTTGACTTCTTTTCTTGTGACACATCATATATGACATTGATATACATGCCATCATTATTCCTATAGTGAGATCAGATTCCTGTCAATGAATAACCGAGAATCTAAAGACAAATGAGAATAAAAATTCAATGCTAATTTAAGCAAAAGCGTTTCCTAGTTTCTAAGCAAAGGCGAACCCTTCTCAGGCTTTAATTTTGTTTTTGAACATCTTATTAAAAGCAACATTTTACTCTAAGGTTAGCAGACATTGATAGTTGTACTAAATACCTACCCCGGTCTTAAACTTCATTCTGAAAATTTCTCCCTAGGATATGGATTTAATCCTGTCTATCAGAATGCCATGACGCCTGAAGAGAGACCGATATGTTTAAATGAAGGTTGGATTATGATGAAGATATTTATCTATTAACAGAAGTTATAAGGATTGAAACCCACCTGGATGATATAACCCCGGTGACCGGTCCCAGAAATATCCCTTCCCAATTGCACTTGTATATTGGCAAAAGACAAAATGATTCCTATACATCCATAATATTCAATTTGACTACAATGTCAAGTTACTAGGTGGAATACGGGCGTGCCAACTATTCAAAACCCGGGAAAAGGATTTACTATGATTCACAACTTCATCCTTCACTATATATAAGGTATTATCTTCATACATTCTATACATAGTATTCACTGACGTCACGGCACTTGCCATTTTGTAAATCAACCCTTATGAACGTCAGCTGGCCATGTGAGATCCGAGACTTGAAAATGCCCTTTTTCGACCGTTTTGACCTCCACAAGGTGTAGCGAACCTTATATAAAGTATGCTGTTAGGTTAGATAGTCATTCTTTAGTGTGGTATAATGTGAAAATAAGTAATCGCCATGTTTTAATCTATGAAAAGGGAAATCATGCCGGTCTGGTGTTGCCGCTCTCTGCGAGGCCACACACAATGATCGCAAGTGGGTTCCCTAATTGCCCATGTGACGTCATGTGAATACAATGTATTCCTCAACTAATGCGCAACTAGTTTATAAGCACTTTCGGGAAATCTTATGGCTTTCTAGAGAAAATGGTTTGGTATCATTGCTATGAAACCAAGAACAATGGAAAAAGTAATAATAGTGTTCTAGCATTGTAAGTCTTAAGGTTTGGTTGTGTGTATGAAGACGTAACGAAAATACTGGGTCAAAGTCACGTAAGACTGATAACATTGTGATAGGTTTAAGTGTGACTATTAACATAGTCATTCATGTTAAGAGACCATGTGGGGATATATATAGAGTTGTACGGCTTTTGATTCTGACGGAAGTAAACAGAGAAGTAAAACAAAAGATAGAAGGTATTTTAGGTCACACGTAATTAAAATGAATATAGATATGAATAGGTAATTGTATCTAATAATTAGCAAGTATTATTCACGACTATACTTCTTTTGAACAAAGTGATAGATTGCTCAGTGGACAAATAAGAAAAAGAATATTGTTAACCACATCTTATTCAATGAATCGGGGTTAGCACATATATGAATATACATAAAGTATGCAACTTTTGTGAATACCAATTTTCCTGGACTATATGACCTTGACCTCCATGCACATTAACATATTGAACTTCAGTTGTCACTACCGTTGAACCTCCTCTGACTCAAGGAGTTACGACGACAGAAACCAAAGAAACCACAGCTGATATCAAAATAGGTATTTCCATCTAATACACCCAAGGTCATCAATTAAAACTATGACGATTTCAACATTTCAACTGATTTCTCCTTTTGCCCGCACACTTTTATTTTATTTTTTTAATTTTATTCTTATCCTTATTTATATTTGATATTTATTCTTTGTTTTGACGTTTGATTTTGAAACTATCTTAATCAGTATAATTTATCAAACTCTAACAATTTTCTTGCAGGATTTATAAATATAACCCTGTACATATGTTTTGCTTACATGTTCACCCAAATGTATTGCATTTCAGAGAATGTACAAATGATGAACTGTTCTCCTTAAGTTAAATCTTATTAAAATTCCAGAACAAACAACTGAATCACTAACAACCACTACAGGTACGACATATCATAAATGCAACCTTTAACCTTTACGTCTCGACGTGTTTGTCTTTCTAAACCATTAAACGTCCCTGATCTAGTTTAGTTTAAGCTCTATTTATTCAGCGAAAGGCAATACAATGCTGGTTGCTGTTCTGAGCTATAGTTCATGATCCACATTAAAAAAAGGTTTTTAGCACTGATTAGGTTGAATCACATAAGAATTACATTCTTTAATATTTATTCTAGTGTCGACAACTACAGCCGCCCAACAGACAGGGTGTGTGACGCTAACTGTACCTCCTGGTTATTCAACTGCCGAAACAGCCCAGGCCGTGGCCCACTCCAGCGTCATCAGTGTAGATGCAAAGATCGTATTCAACTGTGCCTTTATTCCCTTAACTGTAAACTGGACCACCATATCTGAACAAACTAGAAATGTTGAACAATCCGCTTCCCAAACCGTCTCATTAGCTACCTCAAATAATGAAACAACTGCCACCAATTCGTTCTCGGCTTCCAAACTTGCTCCCGGAACATACACAATGACTGTCACAACTAAGTACAACTTGGAGGTCTTCACCCAAACTACTTATATCAAAGTGTTGAGATCTCCCCTGGAGGCTTTGATAGATGGAGGGACGTATGTCACCATTCAATGGGGAACTACCCTGATGGTTGATGCTTCAACTAGATCTAATGATCCGGATACAGGGTCGAAGCTCAATAAAACCGGTCTTGCTTTCAAATGGTCCTGTACAGCAGCCAGTGGGTCCTGTTCCTCGTATCTATACTATACTACCATTGGGATAGCTATGATAGATACAGCCAAAATCTCCCCCGGCTTATTAACCATATCTGTGAACATGACTAAGGATATAAGGTCAGCCACTGCCTCACAGACAGTAAACGTGGTTGATGGTTATGTTCCTCAAATAAGCATAGGGTGAGTTTTCTTGTAGTACCTTAACACAGTCACGAAATTGGTTAAACATGGTCTAAGCAACAGAAACGTTCGCTATAGCTGTTATATTTTCTATATTTTACCCAAATGAAATTGCTTCAATAGTTGTTTCATGGTATTGTTCCACAATATTAGCTCATTTAGATGTATCATTATATTGTTATTTTTATTAATGATAATAACAATAAATTCTTAATTTATAGAATAAAGATGAACATAATTAGTTATGCATATCAGATTAGGAAACTGCTCTTCCAGTATGTGCCATGCTATGTATTAGATCGAATTAGATTATTATCTAAATATATATTATAATATATATACTTAATTTATCCACAGGTGTCTGGTTAACTGCCAGTCACGAGTTGTCACCACTCAGAAGCTGACCGTTGAAGCTCAGTGTCTATTGTGTAGTGACAGCATTAGAAACCAACTGACATACACATGGTCGGCAGTGGCCAAGGGCGCCAGTGATGTTGCCCTTACAAACCTATCGAGTTTAGCCGCAACAAGTAAGTAGGCAAAAAGACTTATTCCTTGGCATATAGTAAAACAATTCTCATATGTGATGTAAAAGAGAATGATAGCTAGCGATACTTCTATGATCACTAGTACAATAGTTAATTGTACTTCTTCGGGAAAACCTCGGAAATGCATAGATATATTCAATACACATACACATGAAATTTAGTGCAAGTCTTTATTCTACTAGTAGCGCAAAACATAAAAAAATAGAAACATTCTGAGCAAGGGCTCTTGTGGAAAAACAAAATATCATTTCTTTGCGACTTATTTTTCTGTAACAAAAGATTATAGATAGAATATTAGATTTTTCATTCTCATTTCCCAGTTTACAATCTTATCTTTGAATTGCTATAATAACGATTCCACAAGATTTGCCTGGAAGACCTGCTTGTCATTTGACTAGCAGATGGTATATTCTTTTCTGATTGTAATGTTTGTCTGTTCAGAATAAAAATCCTATATATATATATAATGTGAAATCTGCATAAACCTGCAGCAAATAAGTTAAAAAAACAAATAAGTTTACAATCAATGATTGTTGCAGCAAAACATATTTTTATTTCCCTTAATTAGTCACTGTTGGTAGTAAACCAGTCAGCATAAGCTATAGTGCAAGTTTCGTGCAGTAGGTACCCTAATTTTTTGATGGATAGCGTAACACGTTCAGCAGAATACATAATTCTTCCCACTTGTTGAAGGCACATTTTTTTAAACATTTTATTTAACCGGGAAATAATAACAATTTGAGTGCCATTTGCCACTCGGTCTTCGGGGTTCAGGCATACATTGCATGCTTCACATAATGATCTGAACAATATATTCCACAACCGAATGTCTTGAATCTCGAATAGGCTCTAATGTGGAAGAAAACTCTTTGGTTAGTTAATGTGGTCAGTAATAGCACAGCCGGCATACGATTTAGCGTAAATTTCATGCAGTGGATACCGCATTATAACAAGTGCCACTGAATCCATAATTCTTCGCATTTCTCCAAGGGTCAAGACAACGATATGAACAGTGGATCTTACAAAACAACCCATTGAATCATGAATGAGGTCTAATATGAAAATATCTCAGATTTGTTATGTTAATTTCCCCCAATCTAAATTATTTACCAGACTTTGACCAGACTGTTAGCAGCACAGTCAGCATAAGCATGAGTGCAAGTTTCGTGCAGTGGATACCGCATTAGTTTGATGAACAGCGTAACACGTTCAGTGCTATATAGGATTCTTCCCACTTGTTCAAGGTCCAAGATAACGATATGAAGAGTTGATTCTAAAACACAATGCCCTTGAATCATGAATGGCCCTAATATGAAAATAAATTCCAGATTTGTTGTCTTAATTCCCTCATCTAAATTGGTTTCAGTTAGTAGTAGCACATTCGATATAACTTTCGCGCTAGTTTCAAGCAGCGGTAGTTATTATATGGCCGAGACACACAGCAATCATGTCTGATAGATATTCAATTGTTAGTATTGTTAGTTATTACCGAGTTCGATTTACTATTCATTTCATGTAATATGTTTGGATGCATTTTTGAAATATCATAAAATATCTAAAAGCTTAAAGAAATACCAATTAAACTTTGTATTGTACGCATACAATCTAAATATTTGTATCACACTCCACTCGCTTGGTACCTTTATTGCTCTACACATTATAATAACATCCCTTGTAATATAAGTCCCAGATATTGTATATCAATTTGCCTCATCTAAATTGGTTCCTGATAGAAGCACGGTAGGCATTTATATCTATAAGCTTTAGGACATGTTTCATGCAGTGGATACCGCATTATGTTGATGGACAGCATATTTACTACCTGAGTCTAAAATACTTGCCAAAAAATAAATTCAAAATTTTTCTCCAGTGTTTCTCCCAAAGACAAGATAATAATATAACAAATTGATTTAAAAAACAATGGCTAGAAACATGAATGGACTTTAAAATGAAAAAATACCAGATTTTGTATGTTAGTTGTCCTAATATCTAAATTGGTTCCTGTTAGTAGTAGCACAGTCGGCATAAGCTTAATGTACGTTTCATGCAGTGGATACCGCATCATTTTGAGGGACAGCAAGGAACCCATGCAGCTCAATCCCAAAGACTTCCCATATGTTCATTGCACAAGATAGTGACACGAAGATGAGATTTTACAGCAAAATGCCTAGAGGCATAAATGATTTTTTATAAAAGAAAAATCAGAGATTTGTAATTGTATGATTTTCCTTTAAAGGTACGACTGGACCCGGCCTTGTCATAAAGGCGGGAATGTTGTCTGCAGGACGCGAGTATTGCCTCCAAATGACATCACAGTGCTCAGGCTGCACTGCATTCGTGGCTGAGTACTGTTTTACCACCAACACGCCACCAGAGGGAGGTACTTGTTCGTCCTCACCGTCCAAAGGTAAAACCTTACATCTGCACATTGATATATTATGCTGAAGTTCCTCGATTGTTTTGTACAATAAGGCTCTAAAATACATGAAGTATTACAGGGAATTAAAGAACACTTCCTCTAGATAGTAGAATTGCGTGTCTACAGAAGAATTTATTATATCCTATGAAGATATGTGCATATCTTATTGGCTGAGAGGGCTGGGGGCTACGCCCCTTCCTCCTACGAGTGACATGTAGACATAAAGTATAGTTTAGTTTTAACATTATCCAGAAATCAACATTACATTACTTATCGATGCTCTTCTTAGTCAGTCCTGATGCTAACAAAAAGTTTTCGCTTTTGTTACAAAAAATATTTACACAGATATGTAACCTTACATATACAATGATAAAGGAAAAGGAGATCATGCAACTACAAAATTCATACAACTGACTATGTCATAATTTTCTAAAAATGACACTTACATTTTCTTTTCTACCAGTTAGGCATGAACATGGCAGCGTCTCCTTTACTATTCGGACAAAACACTTTTCTTTTAAAAACAAAGAAAAAAAAGGGAGATCTCGAGTAGAAATCGGATAAACTGCCTCTCAGCAATTCCCTTTTCATAACGAATCCAAGAGTCATGGACATCAGGTCGCCTAGCCCCCTTTTTGGCAGAGGCGGTCTTTTATCTTCAATGCTTCTATTTGGTTTAGTTATCAAAGTGGGGATTTCGTGACATTTAGAATGGCTCTCGTCTAATGAAATGAGCACGAGTCCATGATATAAAATATCACTCCAAAGAAATAGGTTTTCCCTATCTAAGTCCCTCATGAGCGTCTAATCCACTTAAGCCCTGCTATGCATTGTGTAGTGAAGGTTCCATTTGCTTGTTTAAAACACATTTATCACAACCAACGTGTTAGCTTGCCTTGTCCGTATACTGTAGAGCTAAGGGTTAGAAGGTAAGTTGGCAATTGTCTTTTCTTAGACTGTTCTTACCATAATATAACTGATTTTACCAAAGTTAAGACCCTTTTAAATAAACCGAAAGTTTGCAAAATGATTTCCTTAATTTTTAATTTCTAAATTGACAGGAACAAACAGTGTCCATAGCTTTTATTGTAAGATTTTGCTATGAGGTAGAATCATTAAACTCTTAAAAAAAATCATTAAACTCTTCAATTTACAAGAGGCTTCCTAGAGTTATCTAGGGTGTAGTTTTTAATTTGGATCTGGGAAAATTATTCTTGTTGCAACTTCAGTTACGCATGAGCTTGAGCGAGTTTATTCACGCGACTAAAAAGAAAAGAAAACATACAGGCAAAAGCCTGTAACATTGGTGTTTCAATTTTAGTTCAATAAAAGGGAATGATTCGGCTTCTCAAACAAGAAAAGAAAATCACACAGTTACTGAATATGTCACTTTTCATTATTCTCTTTTCGCTATGGTATTAATGGAAGCGAAATTAAATCTCCTATTGTGCATTTTCTGTGATATTTGAATACATTTCGAAACATGATTTCTATTTTTGTTTAACTCCAAACCATTACTGAATATGTCACTTTTTAATACCTACAGGCACAGCCCTCAGTACACCGTTCGTGCTCTCCTGCTCTAATTGGAAGGACATTGACCAGTCGGACCCTATACTGACCTACAGATTCTACACCCTGAAGACGTCTACAGTAGCTTCAGCAGAGGATGAGGTCTCCATGGTTTATGCGGGATCGTCACCCCAGTCTAACGGCCTCCTGTTGAGTACAGGCAATTCTTCAAATAATTATCTCCAGTCCCTAATTGCTGAAGTCCTTGATGAGTTTGGTGCCATTAGCCAATTCCAATTTTCAATCGAGGTAATTCACCGGTATCTTTTTTTCTTCTGAATAGAAATAGAATTATTTGTTAAATCTTTGAAAAATAGGTGGTTATAGCAGTGAGTTTCCCAATTGTTGAGATACATTGCGACTGTAGATGTAGCAAAGTATACATGGAATCAAAGCTACGAGGTATAGGACTACGGAAATACATAGGAAAACTAATTGGTATCAATAATAACAAACATATTTGGGGAAAGGTGTTATACTTGCAAAACCGCACAATTGAAAAACCACACCCTTAAGTGAAATATATTTAGCATGAATTCCCATTAACAAAATTAATCTATTCCGAAAATGGGTTTTATATCCGTGACAGAATTTATCCTAAATCATTTTATCGGTCGGGGAACAACACAAACATTTCAACTGGCACCTTATATGATAAGCTAGGAAGGTTATACATATTTAAAATCCAAGCTTGAATATGGCTGGTACTTAAGGTAATTGGGTTTCTCCTTGGTTTCATCACACATTTAGGTTCAGCCGCCCGGAACAATTTCATCAGGTTCAACAAACACGACGATCTCTGTTGCTGAAAGTATATCTGCCATTACCACCGGTCCTAATAGCCCGCTGAGCGACCTTGTCACCAAAGGAGATAAGAAAAAAGCCGCCGCCCTTATCCAAAGTGTAGCTAGTGTGCTAAATGATTTGGTAAGATATGAAAGAAGGTTGCCTTTTGCACTTAGGTAAATTAAAGTTAACTTGGAATATCTACAAATATGCTGAGAGATATTTTTTTGGCATCAAAAAGATTCTATTGGCAGTTATTCCCAGATTTCACACGTCTGACTTGGCATTGGTTATTCCGGGAATCGAAACGCATATATATGTATATGTGTGTCAGGTCATCAAAAAAGGAAAATTTATCTTCACCAAATAATCCATATTTAAGACATAAATTATGTTCAAAATATAGTTCAACATATAACTAAATGCATTGTTTGGATCATTGGAATACCGAATATACTCAGATATACTTAGTATTTATCATTTTATCAGCTGAGCTCAACTGAATTTACTAAATGTATTGTCACGACTATAAATAGCTCATATTCGTTATTACGTAAGATTAGGTAATCCTGTATAATCATATCATAATTCATAATTACATCTGTTTATTATCAATATCATATGATGAATGATTATGTATGTAGTTATGTAACCTAGCCACAGGGGGGAGCCATGCTCACATGTGTCCAGTCATGTAGAACATCACATGCTGACACACCCATATATCACACATGGTATAACCCAGGTGTCATTACAGGTGATTGGCTAACAATCACAGGACCCTCATCCTCATTGGCCAACGGTTCCCATTGGCCAAGGTCAGCGACCTCCTGTGGTCAATTAATGAATATGAATGTTAATTGGATAATGAGCGCGCATGCGCAATGACATTAAGGTCACATGATATGTGGTATAAATAATGGAAATAAAGGATTGCTTACTAGTCTAGAAACAGGACTACTGACTTCATGTTATTATTATTAATAACCCAGCAACGTTATACTTCAACACCACTCTCTTCAACCTAGCTCTACCCCTTGAGATCGAGAGACATATCAGTATGTGTAGAGCTGCCGATTGTACATTTTAGGACAATCTGACTCATCTGTCAGTACAATTACCGATTCTGTGAATTTTGCTTACACTACAGCCTGTTGTGAATAAGTTGCTTGATTGCAGGGGAGTGCTTCATCCAGTAATAGTTCTTCAGCTGTCTCTAAGGATCAGGGAACCCAGGTAAATGAAATTCATGCTTGTAATTAGTCAAAAAGGAACAGCTGTTTGAAAACTGCACCATGGCTTCCATCCTAGCATTCCTCTCCCATGCTCTCCTTTGTAGGTTCTATGCAATTGAGAGCCTTCGTTTTGGTAAATCTGAATCTGAATATCTGATTTCAACATTATTTGGCCCTGAATGTTCTATGTATTATGGTTCATTTTGATTAATGTGCCTTTTCATATAAACATATAGGTAGGTTTTCCCATTTCCTAGGCTCATATACTATACGTAAAAACACCTGAAAAGGGGCAAAACCACTGCTTTTTCAATATTCTTAAATACTCGGATAAAGATTCTGTGTTCATTTGGAGAATATGTCCTCCCATCCTCCCAATCTCTACTTCTAAAAGATAATACCCTAATATCATTCATAATCTACTATAAAGATCGTCCGTGACATTACCCATGTTCCCATGTTGTCAAGCCTAGATTAATAACAGCCATAACATTATTCGATACATTGAAATTTGATTGAGAGAGTTTACAATTGTTAAGAAATATTAAAGGATTGATGACCCAGGCATTGTGGTCACCAGGGATTTACAGTCCTTCAAAACATCCCGAGGCGAAGCCGAAGGATCTTTAAATCTCGAGCGTCCACCATGCCGAGGTTAATTATCTTTTTAGTCTCCCCCTACCTTAATTTCCTTAATAGGTCAAGTAAATCCATCTAGGTCAAAGGTCACTTTAAACAGCACTTGCGTCCTGTTGCAGTGCTTTATAGCCTATCGTGCACCCTGATAATTGGCGTAGAAGGGAACTAAAAAGCTATAAATCCCTAAATCAGTGCAATGAATATCACTTATATAATGTTTTAGCTACGAGTTGAGCTCATCAATCAAGTCAAACAGATGTCAACCGGTGTTACAAGCTTGGATGAGGTTCAAATAATCTCCAGCGCCCTTACCTCAAGCACTACATTGCCGGATGAAGTATCCTCAACATCTTTGGTAAGAGCAAATAAAAACTCTATATATTTCATAGTATCGATATCCTCTCTATATTCGTTGCACAATGAAACATAATTCAGAGATAGCATACGCATACATCTATATTGTACCCTGGAGAAAGTCGCCCAAAGACAAAAACCTTGGGTTAATAAAATAACTAAAACAGAATTAGATTCAAGTGGCGTGTGTATGGTTTTTCTATGCTTAATTGTATTGATTTATTCAGTCATATTTCAATCGGCATGGACTGATAGATTGGGCAGTAAATATGTAAATCAACATTTGCCTATACTTTATGGGAAGCTCGTAGCTCCATATAATTCTTGTTATTGATGTGAACATTTTCATCAAAACCTTTATAATCCTTCATACCTTCGATGTTCTCATTGCAGACCGATGCAAATGAAGCTCTTTCAAATTTAGTCAATGCTACGAGCGCGCTACTCTCTAATAACCCCGAGCAGGCCGTACCTGTGGCAAAAAGTATGTTGAATTCGATTTAGAATATAAGAGCATAAGTATAATTGTATTTACAAGTGTATATAAGAACATTTAGTGATCTATTGTCTACCTTGAATCTCATTTGTGCGACTTTATACTCCTTTTCTTTAAGACAACATATCTAAAACACTACAAGTATAGGCCTATATGTTTTAGTAGCGAGTACAATTTTTAATTTATAGCTTTTTGGAGAAAATAAGTCAAATATTGTTGCCTATGTTTAGCCCTGCTATCCGTTGTTGGCAATGTGATGAATGGTGCACAGCCTAAGACTGAGGTTCAGAGGGAGGAATATAAATTCGAAACAGCCGAAGAGGAGCAACAGAGATTGGTGGCAGAAGAAAACGATGTTATGTCGCCAGAAGAAAGGAGCTATTATGCGTCTATAACTAAACACCTGAATACTAAGCTCAGAGATGACGAAGAGGATAAGGTAAGAATTTATACTTCACGTGTGATGTGTCACAGGAAATTAGTCACAAAACTGATATTTCTCAAAGTAATTTATAGACAAGAACCCTTGTCCACAATATTTCCATTATTGGGGTGTCTTGCGCTGTTAGTAGCATGAATAAGTGTGACCAATTCTAAGACAATGTATTGAATAAGTAAATAATCGGAAGTCAGTAGTCGAGGGAAAACGATGACCAACATGGTGGCCTAGTTGGGAGAGTGTGGGACTCTCTCTCTGCAATGACGCACTGTGAGCAGGATCTGGGGATCGATCCCAGGCCGGTGCCAAGTAGAGTGAATTTTCATCCTGGGTGTCCACAAAAGGTTTCTCACTTGAAAGGCATTTACAGCATCTTCGAAATTCCAAATTCATGGTCCCCGACGTGAAGCTGTAATAGTAAAGGCCACAGGCCTATATCCACGTAATGAGGATCGTTGGTACGTTGGTAATAGTGGTGTGCCAGCGTCGTTAAACAAATGCCTTAATTCCAGGCCGATAGTTATAACAAGAGGTTGGCAGACATCAGGGATCTTTATCTTCCATCAGATAAGCAGTTACATTATGTGACAATATCGCAGCATTTTCAATGTTTTTTTGTTTTTTTTTAAAGATTTTATTTCCACTGGGTTACATCGCCTCCAATAGGAGTAGGCTATTCCGGCGGAACCCAGCCTGGGTTAGAAATTTACATATGTACAAACGGTAGTTAGGAACATTATATAATGAGATAAAAGGTAGACGGCAGAAGACAACCTCTTTCAGTGAGAGAGACTTCTAGTTGTTTGCACCAAACTATTGGTAGAATCAATGTTAAAGTTGAATAGGCATGCAAAAAGGGATCAATGTCAATACATGTTGTCATGAAATTATGAGAATAGACTATCATTTCATGTTAGGACTGTACCATTGGGAAAAAACAGTACTATACTAAACAGAGGCGTAGGAATTTTTCAATCTCAATTTAGCTCATTTGCTATTAGTGTGAGAAAGGGAATATGTAAAAATAAATTACTGTAATACACAAAACAAACACAGTACTGCACTTGTTGGTGAACCTCTGACTTGTGAGAGTGACCTAACTAAGTGCTGATAATGCAATATAAGATTAAAGTGAGATTTAAAGCAGAGTTTGTTTTAACCATTCTTTCTGGAGAGATTTAAATGTCTCAATATTTCCAATATTTCTAGACTTAGGAGTGAGTTGGTTCCAGGCCTTGGCTACCTTGTTAATGACAGAGTTCTCCCCACATTTAGTTTTATATAAGAAGGTGGATAGAAGAGGGGCTTCATTCGCTCTAGTTGGGTTATTGTGATTATGGGATTTGTATTTATCTGATTTTGATCTTAAATAGCCAGTGATTCGTAAATGACTCTCCCTCCTATGAAAAAGCAGGGGAATTTTAAGATCTTTATGCAATTCTGAGGTTGGATAGAGGGGTTCAGCCTTAACTATTGCTCTAAGAGCTTTATTCTGTATTCTCTGTAGTTTGTTAAGGTTGTTGAGGTGAGTGTTATGATAAAGAATGTCACCATAATCGAAAAAGGGGAGGATTTTACTCTTGTACACTTGAAGTGAGGCTTCCGTTGTAAGTAGGTGTCTTAACTCTAAGAAAAAGAAAAATCTTGTGAGAGATAATTTTGATCAGGTTCCTTATGTGGGGATGAAAAGAGTTTATCATCAACAAGTATTCCTAGATACTTGTAGACATGAACTGTTTCCAGTATTTTGTTATTCAGGGATATGTTTGGAGGTGGGGGGGTGTTTTTGGATTGGGTTCTGCTTACTAGCATTAGTTTGGTTTGAGTGGCATTTATTAGGAATTTGTTTTTGATGCACCATTTCTCAAGGTTAGCAAGGTCATGTTGCATATTTTGGTATAGAGATGCTTGGGATCGACTTGAGTGGTAAAGTGTTGTCTTGTCTCCAATACAAGATTGTTTCCTCAGAATCCTCCTCTTGTATGGGACTCTGTTTCTGTCCGCCTTGCCTCCCTGCACCGGCGGCGGGCCCGGCGGTCGAAGTGGGTGTCGGCGGCACCTGTGGCTGTTGGGGCCCGTCCTCTCGCAGCTTCTGCTGTCGGCGAGTTGTTACATACGGGAGCAGAAAGTTGTCATTCGCCAATTCTCTCGCCGAGTTTAATAGTCTTTCAAACCTAGATGGCATCCTATGCCAGTGATATCCGTGCATGTTAGTATTCCAATTGATCTTTTAGAACTCCACCAGTGATAAGTATGGATCTGTATGAATATGGGGATGTTGCTTGGTGTGATCCTAAATTTGAGGTACCGATAAATATGTATCTTGAAGGTTCCAGTGCACACTAATTAATAATCAATTAGCACTTACATGCTAATTGATAGTCCAAATGTTGTGGTTGATGATAATCGATATTTACTTAGTGATAATTGATACCCAATTATCACCTGGATGCTAATTAATAAAGAATAACTCGGAACTAGTTGGATCCTGTCTTGATCTTACGATCGACCAACGGTAACTGATCTTTATTTTCGGGTACAACATACCTGTCAGGTGTGTGCCTGATCTGCGTGCGCAGCCGTGCCCGGCTACTAGCTCTGGCGTCCCGTGGGTAGGTCCAGGCGTTACGTAACCTTACGTAACAGTATCGTCAGCATATAGGAGGTATTTAGTGTAATCTAGATGGGCACCAATGTCATTAATGAATATTAGGAATAGTAGAGGACCAAGAATTGAGCCTTGGGGGACTCCGGATTTGATGAGAGCTAGGTCTGATAGAGTGTTGTTAACTATAGTTCTCTGATATCTGTTGGATAAGTAAGATTTAATCCATGAGTGAAGTTTTCCTCTAATTCCAATATTGAAGAGTTTAAGTAAAAGAATATTGTGGTCAACCATATCAAATGCCTTCCTAAAGTCTATAAAGGTAATAAGGGTAGGTATTTTCTTTTCATAGGCATATGCTAAGTCATCAGTGAGATTGGTGATTGTGTTAATGGTTGATTTTTGAGGAAGAAAGCCAGATTGATTAGGGTCAAGAATGTTATGAGTATAGAGGTAGGATAGAACTCTTGAATGCACAATTTTCTCAATCAGCTTGCTGGGGGTAGGTAATAGGGATATAGGACGATAGTTATTTATTTGGGTTGAATCTCCACCTTTAAAAAGGGGGACAACCTTAGCTATTTTCCAAGTACTTGGGAATATTTGGCTGGTGAAAGAAAGGTTTATACAAAAGGTCAATTCAGGAAGGAGGGTTGCAAAGGAGTCTCTAACTATAGCGTTAGATAAATTGTCAAGCGCTGATGATTTAGAGATATTAATTTTACTAATGAGACCTAGTAATTCTATCTCATTTATAGAGGTTTCGCAGAGAGTGGAAGGTTTTTCCTGATGGGGGGTGGTCCAAGGGCTATCAGGTAACCCAGTGAGTAGATTGTCAGTAATATTTGCAAAGTAATTATTTATGAAATTGGGTAGATCACTCTTGTTAATTTGTTGGTCATTGTCATTACTTAGGTTAATTTCATTTTGTGGAGTTTTGGAGGGGAGGAGGTTATTGATAGTCTTCCAATATTTTTTTGGGTCATTTGTGTTGTTTAGGTTGAGGTGAATGTATGTTCTTTTGGCATTTAAAATAAGTTTATTGGTTTCTTTTTTGAGGCGTTTAGCTTCCATGATATCTATTACTAGTCCTGAACGTTTAGCTTTTCCTCTCGCAAGGTTTTTTACCCTAATGGCATCTAGGATATGCTTAGAGATCCACGGGTCGTTATTATCTCTGATTAAAACATTCTTTATAGGGCACATAGAGTTTAAAGTAGAGGTAATTGCATCTAAAAT
Organism: Sthenelais limicola; assembly: GCA_942159475.1. Lineage (NCBI taxonomy): Eukaryota > Metazoa > Annelida > Polychaeta > Phyllodocida > Sigalionidae > Sthenelais > Sthenelais limicola. The sequence continues at coordinate 71,117,943 of OW804098.1, forward strand.
GAAATCCCAGGAAGCTTCGGGATCAGAAAGTGATCTAAAGTAAAGCCAGTCATGGTCATTACGAAGTTTACTTTGATATAAGTTAGCGTCAAGATTTCTGTAGCTTCGGCATTTTTTCATAGTGAAGTGTTTGGTTAATTTGATTTTCTTGCGGATTAGATAAATAGCTTCATGATCACTGATATTGTGATTTAGGGTACCACTATCTGATATTAATTGGGAGTTGGTAATTACCAGATCTATTATACTGGGTACAACATGATCATCTCGTACAGAGAATCTGGTAGGGGAATTAATATATTGAGTAAGTCCATTTTGTTGATTAAATATTTTTAGTTTATTTCTGTCAGGACAATTGTTGTTGAGTATGTTTATATTAAAATCTCCTAGAAATATAATCTCAGGGGCAATACTTTTGGCCTGGCGACAGGCCACCAGAATATCAGTAATTGAATTAATGCAGCTATCAACAGATCCAGAGGGAGGATGATAGATGGAGACGATGAAAAAAGGTTTCACATTAGCTGGTTTAAGTTTTATGGTGAGGGTTTCAAGAAAGGGTTGAGAAATGCTCAAGTCTTTCATAATTTCATAATTTAGGTTAGAGTTAATATAATAGAGAAGGCCTCCTCCTCTTTTTATTGTAAGGGAGTTTGGGGCATTAAAATTTCTATCGAAACTTATAAGCTTATAGCCAGGTAACGAAATGGACTGATCAGGAACAGAGTTGTTTAACCAGGTTTCAGTTAGTGTGACAACTTCAGGTTTGAGAGATGAAATATTCTGCTTGACAATATCAAATTTATTCTTCAGACTTTGGCAGTTGAGATGATAAATCATTATTCCATTTTTTCTTTTAGCTAGAGACATAGTTTTGAATTAAAAAGGGTGGTATCCAAAGAAGGCAGAAGCCTGACTGATTGCTAAATGCACAGCCAGGTGGCAATACTACAGCGGGGAACGGGTTAGGTAGAGGGAAGAGAGGCCCACGGCCGGGGTCAGGGAGTTAAAGTTAGGATAACACGATGATTATTCAATTATTGATAAATTAGGGGGGGGGGGAAGAATAGATAAAGAAATTAATGAAAAACACTCAGATAGTCCACAGCGCCATTGGACCACTGTGTGGGTGATTTGTTCTGGAACTTCAGCAAGTCAGTGTAATTAAATAATTTTCTATTTGACACTGCGATCCGCACTGGTGGGCTCCTCACGATAGACGAGTAGAGCAAGAGTGTCCCGTGTCGAACCAGTAAGGAAGGTGTGTCACGCTGAGCTAGGCGGTGATTGGCTGGAGCAGTGATGATGACATAAGAGATTTCCCTGGTAGCAACGGGGGCGTGGTCGCTATAGCTGAGTTGATTATGACTTAATAGAGGCCTATTTGAGTCAATGTTACAATACTTCACTGAATCGCCAATTATATATATTTTAGAGTAATGTGTTTAAGGAATATGAACCGCGGACACAATATATAATGTGTCCGCGGTTCATACTGCTATAGGGCCAGACCGCCAGAAGATTACAATTCTCCTTCATCTCAAATAACCTTAGTTTACGATACAAATTATCTCAAAATACACTTTCACAAAGACCAAACAGATTTTTCGAATCGGCGCAATTCTAATCTAATATGTACTCAAATATAGCTAGTATTTACTATATTAGTAGAATTTACAGATATGTAGAGCTAGAGTTGGCAATTATAGCCTACATATTAATGTGTCACAGAAAAAAGACAAAAAATGGATTTTGAGATATCATCATAATTCGTTCACAAGGTGGGATCACCGGCATTCCAATGATGGTAAACTTTATAGGATGCATATTTAAGTACTAAAATATATATTAAATATAATATATAAAGAAGTTAGCGACATTTCTTAATGGTCAATCACTAGTACATTAGCTAAATATAATGCTCAGAATGACCTTAGAAACGCATAGATGCATAGAGCACACAGTCTTGGAATTTGATACACGTATATAGCTACTACTAAGAATACTAAACTGTAAAAAAATGCGACTTGTGACTCATGTCTCTTTAACACCTCACATATAGGCGACCTAACTTATTGGCGTATGTGGTGTCACTATGAACTTTGAAACTAGCTTATATATGCGATGAGAAATATTATTCTTGATGATCAATCACTATAGTAAACTAGTTAAATATACTCTGTAGCATAACCTCAGAAATTGATATGTATAGATATATTGGATAGACAGTGTTGAAATTCAATACATGTTCATGTATTTATGCTTCTAACAGTACTAAAAATAAAATAATTCTGATCATGGTTTCTTGTGAGAGAACATTAATTTTGTAAAATATCATGTTTGCGACTTATGACTCCTTTTCCTGTAACACTTTACATATCCAGATCAACCGGAAGCTCACCTATTGGTCTTAACACTCTCTTGTAACGGTGTTAAAGCACCCCTACTTTCCAGCAAACATTATACAAACACTAGGGCCTATACCAATCACTTGTAATAGTAATTGATATAAAACCTGGTCAAAATTATCCTAGGACTTTCCATTTAGACGAGGAAACGCCGCAATTAACACCAGACAAAATACAGACATTAAACACCAAACACTAAGCACCCTATTCGTTTCTGTCATTTGATAATGAAGGCATCGGTTCTGACTCCCAACACTGAAGGCTCTGAAAAGGCTGTTGTTGACGCTGTTTCGAAGACAATGGCAGCCGGAGAGGAGGCTGTCGTTTTTACCACCTCCGCTTCATCCATTCAAGTCCAAAGACAGAGGGCCGGAGACTTCGGGAACACGACTATGACAACTGGAGGCGTTTCAATAGAAATTCCTGCTAACTTTGTTTCAAATAGCAGCACAGGAAATGTGGCTGACCTGAAGGTAAAACGATTGTTGTTTCGAACCAAAAGGTTGTTTGAAGGCTTTTTTTTCAGAGGAAGGCTTAATATAGTTATGGGGAATAGGGCTTGACGGATACTATCTTCAATCTTGGGTAATACATACTTGAAAAGTAATTGCATTGCGTTCATGTTTAAATAATATGCATATATTACTCACTATACAATATCACCAATTATCCATATATCCACATCTATTACACCATTATTCTGTCGTATTGTATTAATCTTTATTTTCACAGTCTTTACCTCATGCTGTGCTAACTATTACTAGAAAAGGAGGTAGTCTCAGCTGTAGCATTTCTTCCGACTACTCCTTGCTCTACGAAAGTATATAACAAGAAGAACGTATTCAAGTCTTACATAGTAAAGTAACTCATCAAGTCATAACAAAATAAACATGGTTATGTGCGCAGTTATGATGTTTTATTTTTAAATGATGTTGGACTGCTAGCTAAAATACATTATTTGGAGTCAATTATATTGTTACCCTTATTACCTAATCCATAGATATATTTTTAAATGCTGATTCTAACCAGATGTGCATATATTTATCCATATGCACAGACTGTGGCTTACGCGAAGAATCCCTTTGTGTGGGGCTCCAGCGCCAAAGATATGACTTCGCCAGTATACAAGTTCTCACTAGGCGATAGCTCTGGAACTTCTAATGTGACATCTGATAGTTCAGTCACACTTGGCTTCCCTAACACTAATGTGGCCACTTCGACTGCAAACCGGTCATTGTCCACCGACAATCTCGATGCACTTCTCTACCATAAGCTTAATGTCACCAGTGCCGGCTCGTCTCTAATTGTCAAGCTCGTGTTGGAAGGAGAGGCTTCGGCATTTAAAGTGTTTGTCAGTAAAGGCAGTCTGCCCAACACGACCCATCACGATGTTAACAAGACAATGCCTGCCACCATAGCCGGCGGACAGAGCGAGGTCAATGTAGTCGTTGAGGAAAGTGAGTTGAGTGGTGTTGGAATATACTACATCGGACTCAGACCCATTAGTAAGTATCTTGATATAATATCTAGGCTGCAGCATTTGAAACGAAGTTTTCATATATTGCCACATGCGCCTCTTTCAAGTCAACCTCTTATCTTTAAGTGATGTAATGCGAATTGAAGCAGACTAACTCAAAACTTGCTATAAAGGGTTCATTCATTACTTTCTATTTAACAAAGATATTAAAGTGGATTATGACTTATTATATAAATTATTTGATATTCCCGTAAACGTATTACTATGTTGGGGGAATAAATCAACAGAAGAAAATGAAGGTACATACACTCAGAACTTCATATCATTCCACAGACCAGGTTGATTTGAAGGAAAGTAACTCGACATTTTCACATGCTATAAAGTTCTCGCTTATGTTTTCCAATTTATAAAAATATACATTTATAAAATGGCGTATGAGTATGACATATTATTACATTTTTGGAGGAACAAGAGAACACAAAGAAAGATGCATTCAATTAGAACTTCATATCATTCCACAGACAAAGTTGAATTTGAACCATCCATGGATAGTTACAACCGAAATGATGTTTTGTGTAAAAGCTCAAACACAGGACTACAGCTCAGAGTATGGGGTCTAGTCCACTTAACCGATTCTCATTCGATTTTGCGCCGCAGAGGACTCTTTTCCACTAGATCCTGTGAGAATCGCATGAGAATCAGTTTAGTGGACTATGCCATTTAGTCACAGTTTACATTCTAAGCTAACCCATCGGTTGCAGCTTCTACCCGGCAGAAGAGATCAGCCACAAATACAAGTTCAACAGAGGATGTTAACTACTCGGTATCCATGGCAACTTCAGGGTGTCGTTCTTGGGACGCTTCAACAAATTCGTGGACGACAAGCGGTTGTCAGGTACATCTCCACCCTAGCTCAGATAATTCCTATTGATGTGTCTCTTGTCATTTGAACATGTTCGCTTGAAGTCAATTATTTTAATCTGTGTGAGATTGTTTACCCAATAAATGATCAGTTTCTCACGTATGAATTCGTGATCCTTAGTACTGACAAAGAAGAACTATTCTCAGATTGAATCGGGTATCCAGCCATAAGTTGATAAACCATTACAGTTAGAAAATGAAATTCCATTGATGTGAACCATTAAAGGACCGAATGAAAACTAATTCTCATTATTTTCTCATGTTTTAAGAAAAATAAGAGCTAATTCCGGGTGTACAATCAGTAGTAAAGTAGTTAAATATACATTATATTCAAACAACTGAAGGCCTAAGCAACCCAAAAGTGATATATCTGGATTCTAATATGCTGTCTTTAATAGCATTGCATAATATCAGTTTTTAATCTAGGCATTGGACTTGCTTTCAACGTTACAAAAGTTCAATTTCCAAATACCAACATAGCCCATGTGAGCTGTTTTATATGTTGACATATAATATCCTGAGTCTAATACATTATCCTATAAATTGATCTCAGATACTTTTCTATTTCTATCCTTCAAAAGGTCTCACCTTCGTCTACTGTTGCTAAAACCGTATGTAGCTGCCTCCCATCTCCGACCAAACAATCATTCGGGGTGTCATTCATTGCTGCTCCAAATACAATCGACTTCTCAACTGTCTTCTCAAAGTTCGCCGACCTTGCGAATAATGCAGCGGTCTTCTCCACGGTGATCGCATTGCTGGGTTTGTATGTGATACTGGCTATATGGTGTGGCGTCATGGATAGAAGAGATATGGCCTGGGTATGTATTTTACCATGTATCATTCAATTCAATCCAAAATACTATTTATTCGTACATTAGGTGGATGTACTAATAGGAACCATACGTCAGAAAAATAATCTCCTGGCCTTCCAATATCTTCCTTGACATCTAAATTTTAATTATACATTGCAGATGCCAGGAATAACGTGACCTTTATTGTTTTAGTAAAGGTCTAGTGCTTAGTGCTTAATTAAATTAAAGTTAAAAGCCATCACCGTGTAATTATTATATAACTTTCGGAATGCATGGACAGAAACTACAACTAACCATAATTCTGCCATCGTCATTTGTATGGAATCATAACTATTTAATTAATGGTAATTGTCGATTAATAACATCATGATTAATTTGGATAGTATAAATACTTTATTCAGTGGTAATAGCTGGCGAATTGTGTATTCAAATGGTATGTTTTAAATATAGTTTATTGATGTGACAGAACCAAGATGATTTGGTATTCTAGGACACTGATGACAGTCACACTGACTGACACGATTTAAATTAAAGATAATGAATATCTTTATTTCCTAAAGTACATATATATCAGAAGCGGGTAACGCACGGTAATCAACTTTACAGTAAATAATAATTATGGTGGCTGACGAGATTGAAACAGAATTCATATGGAACGATCCCATAAATGAAAAATAAGTTAAGGTTTCTCTAGATGAGTTAGACATTAATAATGTTTGAATTATCTTGTTTAATACCATAAAGACAATGGGCTACTATCCTGACAGCTGGAAGGAAGGGGTATGCACTCTAACATCTAAGGCCAGAAATTCCCACAAAAGATCTTAGACCCATCTGTACATTTGCAAAGATCCTAGTGGAAGAATTAGTAATTTACTTAGAGATTAATAATTTATTAATACCTGAACAGTATGGATGCCACAAAGGCATAGGTACAGATAAAGCATTGAACGTTCTTATAGATTCTTATTCAATTGAATGAACTAGGCATTGCAGGTAACTCATATACAGACATTTCTGAACCCTTCTGCCAACGCAGATAAATGACCCCAATCTATTGTATGTAACCGAATCTAAGGCTTTGGAAGGATGCTGTCTGAATATGGTCTATTCCACTAAGCCGATTCTCATGCGGTTCTGCGCCGCAGAGGACTCTTTTACATTAAATTCTGTGAGAATTGCATGAAAATTGGCTTCGTCGACAAGGCCCTTAACGTATCTCTTGCATTCAGCATGACCCCTAGTTGTTATGTTTCTACTGTCAAGTTTTTATCATTTTTGGCTGAGTAAAGAACTCGATCTGTCTCATATATGTTTCTTCCTGCTCAATTGAAGTGGCCAAAGATTCATTGGTCTATGTTCACTGTCTAGAAATCATTCTACATTATCGAATTTAGAGATATTAGTCAGTATTTTGGAAGGATTGAAGCTTGAAGGAGAGTGATTGCTGCCAAATCATACATGTATTCGGTTTGACTTGAATTGTCTTCATTTGCCATTGTTTTACATGGAAAAAAAATCACAGAAAGGTAAACGAGATTCTGAATAAAATCTAGTTCTTCTAGCTGTTACCTTAAAGAAGATAGATATGCTTATTAGCGTCAAAACAAGTCATGGATTAAGTAGATAGTACCATCAAGAATTGTATATATTCTCATTCAGTTATGGACAGATAGACTAGTACAGCTGGAAGTCATAGTAGCCTAGATGAGGTAGAATAGCTAAGTTATAAAGCTCATGTCTCACCTTATATGTGTAACTGAATAACTCTGACAAATAGTAAGTAGCTCTGAGAAACATCCTGACTTTGGCTGAAACATTGTTTATTACATTAAGTACACGAGCTTAGAGGTCACCAATAGACATCCACGGACGTATATGCATTCGACTTGTTTAAACTGCAAATGCAAATAAGTGTATTACACTCAGACCTATTTTTTCTTTCTTTCAGACGACAATGAAAGAATCTGCAGACAATTCAGCTAAAGATAGTTGCGCCTATGTAGTGACTGTGGACTCCGGATATAAGTGGGGGGCGGGCACGAAAGCCAATGTCTCACTTGTCTTGAGTGGCAGTCTCAGTGATACAGGCGTGCGCAAACTGTTTGCCCAAGATCAAATGGTAGGCCGAAATGCTAAAACTTGACATGGGTCAGTTTTGGCAAGTTTACTGTTTTGCCTAAATATCTTATTTCCTGTCCTATTATCAATGATATCTGTTGGATCTTAAAGATATTAGTGTTATTCCATTCTTATTAACAAGTGTTTTCATTCCATGTATACTTTTCCTAAAATGATTCCAATATTTAGTGTCGTAAAATTTGCATACATTAGGTCCCCATAGCTCACGAGTCTATATAACCTTGTTCAGAAAGAGATATTTGAAGTCAAATATCGTTCCATGTTTTTTCTTATCATCTCCAGAACTGATCAGGTATTTTCCACACAGCACTTTGGCTAGTGAAAATATCAATAAGGAATATTTAATCGTTAATTTTCAGATTGTACTGATGCATGATAAACATAACAAATATCTCTCCATCTTCAATCGTTGTTCTACATCGCTTAAAGCAATCCTCACATATCTTTATTTTGACATGCGTTATAGATATCAAATCTAACCAGGTGCATGTGATAACCAGTAACATCTCATGCTGAGAGAAAACATGAGGGATGATAGAACCCAACATATTTAAGGTTTCTGGTGCGTGTTTCAGAAAAAAATAAATTTTCGTGAGAAAATGGTTTCTGTTTTTTCATAGCAATATTCCAATGTGGCATTAAAATATAGCAATGTGTCTGTAGGATATTTGATTCCTTCTCTGACAGCTGCTTTCCTACAATTTAATCAAGGACTATTTTAAATAAGGATTACTCATAAACCAGATGCCAGGTCTCTCTTCCGGAGAGGATATATCTATGTGATACCCCATTACCTCCTCATCCCTCTGAGCTAGGATTAGGAACAGCATATATACTCTTTTGAATTTGAGAAATATGGCATAGTAGAAAGTAATTGTTTTATGAACTATTGAAGAACAATGTTATTTATCTGGTCCATACCGCTCAAACATAATCTGGGCGCGTTTATAAACCCAATTCCTTTGAAGACATTAGTGGATAATGCCGGATTTATTACTGAATGAATGTCTCAGATGTTATTAGGTCTCAAAAAACATGAAACGGTTCAAGTATTTACATACTGATTTATCAAATTAACGGAGTTGCATGCCATATTTCATTATACATTATACACATTATATAGTTATCTGAACCATTAACATATTAATTTTTATCAAACTTAATTAATACCAAGTTTAGTATGTAAGATTATCACAGGGCTTCATTATCAAAATTTAAAAGACCCATCTTATTATAACCAGAACTGCAATATATTATGTTGCTTACTTTGGGAACTAATTTTAAAGTCTCATTCCAGTCCGACGAAACCCGCATGCATTGATAAACACTGCAAGCAATTGGGCATATAATTAGGTGAACATCCGTTCAAACTGTTCTTTTCTTTCCATCCAATGTCAAAGGAGTTCCCACGAGGCAAAACACAAGTTTTCTACATGACAACTGCCTGTCCTCTGGGGAGATTAAGTACCCTGCGTATATGGCATGATGGAGTTAAAGGTGGATCGAGCAAGGCATGGTACCTTTCCAAAATTACAGTGGAAGACTTGGAAAGTCAACGCAAGTATGTCTACCTCTTAGAGTTTCCCAGAAACAAAGTTGGATCAATTAATGGATTATTTGATTTGATTTGTGTTTTTTTCCTAAACATAACATTTGACAATGCTATTCCCTGCTTAAGTTGAAGAAATACAATTATATATCTATTAATGTTTTCCTTATATTTATAATACATGTAATCAGCTAAACGGTTTAAGTATACAAAGTGACCACAACAACTGACACAACACCGGGATTGTCAAATAACATTGTATTACATAGTTTTATTCTTTGGTAAAACAATGAAGTTTATAAAACATGAATGATGTGAATAAAGTTTTGATTGCACATTTTGATCAATTATAATCTTATTATCGCTCACCGGCGGTGATTTATTCTGGGCCTCTTCTAATTCAAATTCTTCGACTATACAGTAGAATATTGGTAAATTCAGTCCTATAGTTTATGAGTAAATCTGGTGAATCTTTTTATCACAATAGCGGAAGATGCAATTTTAATTTTTCTTGTGCATTAAACCTCTTGAACTTTCTAATTTAGATACACCTTCATATGTAAGAATTGGCTTGCTCTGGAGAAAAGCGATGGTCGCATAGATAGGACACTGTTCGCTGCGAAGAAGTCGGAGGTTTCAAGGTTTTCATTCCTCTTAGCAGAAAACACAAGGGAGAAGTTTTCTGAACATCATCTTTGGGTGTCTGTTTTTCTCAGACCGATAAGGTAAATCCAATTAATAACTGAAGGTAACCCTTGTTGTTTCTTATATACGGAGAGACAATGTTATAAATGTTTGGATATGGGATTCCCTTGCGATTTACTACAGTGTTCTTTTTAGAAACTCAATAGACACTAGATGAAAGAAATATCCTCTTTGTGTTTCTCCGATATCATGGGTAATACCTCTTTTGAACAGATTTGTATTCAGGTATTGTGTATCAAATCACTCCCACAAGCACTTTAGTCGTGCCTTGAATGTTCATTCTTCTAAAACCTTGTGGGGGTTTTACAGAGTATGGTTTCTAATTAGAACAAGTACTAAGTTAAGAAATTGAAATTAGAATGCTGGACCACCTCCTTGTAAACAACATCTATTGCAATAAAGAATTCTTGAATTGAATTGAATTGAATTTATGACCAGTCACTGAGGACCATTGAAATCATGAACTCTGAAACATGTAGAGAAAGGGAGAAAAATGATAAACTTAGGGAAATACCTACGTAGAAATAAGATCCACTAGTCCTCCTGAGTTTCCACTAGTCCTCACAGACCAGAAGGTAAAATCTAATATGGCACAAAAGACATACAAATGTCAACTAGACTAGGGTTTATATACACTTGACTTTTATTTCCACTTCAGTAACTGTAACCAATAATGAATAACTCTGCAATAGCCAGGGCTGTAAAAAAAAGTTGGTTGTAAAAAAAGTTGGTTGAAAAAAAATTATCGTTGAAAAATAGTTGGTCGGAAAAAAATTGTCGTTAAAAAAAGTTGGTCGTTAAAAAAAAGTTGGTCGTTAAAAAAAAGTTGGTCGGAAAATTGTCGTTACAAAAAAGTTGGTCGTAAAAAAATTGTCGTTAAAAAAGTTGGTCGTAAAAAAAAATAGTCAAAAAAAAAAGTTGGTCGTAAAAAAAAGAGTTGGTCGTATAAAAAGTAGTAAGCTAGGCTAGGCTAGGCTAAATAGTTGGTAACTTACTTTTAAAATTTAGAAAATGTGTTTGGCAGTGTCCATTTGAGCACCTGAGGCAGGTGAGGGTGGTGGTGGGCAGAGGGATGGTGTGGGAGGTGGGAGGGGCTTCTGCAGACCTATCATGGTTGGAGAAGCATCTAACTAACAGCCAATCAACTCCCTTGGCTAAACCTAGAAAGGCTGTCAATCAGCCTCCAATAACATCTAGGTGTGAAATCTATGACTGATTGAAAGGATTAGATATGGCATCCTCGCCTGATGTCACATCTAAGCTTAAACACCTCACAGTTAACCAAGTTATCAAGATGAAGATGCAGTATCAGTGATTGGCACATTTCATAGTGACCCATTTGTTTTCTCAGCTATAAATAGCTGGGAAAACAAAAAGCATTTTGAATACAATATGATCTACTTATGATTCTACTGATTGAAAGCTCAAGAAACATAATCAGTATAGAATATATAAGCAGAGTTCTCTGATTTAAATTGCCACGTGAGGTTCATGATATGCTAACAAATGTCTTCATCTTTCCTATCGAGCATGCATTTATTTGCATTTGCATTTCAAACATAATTATAATGATTATAGAAGTGAGCTGGGAATGGTCTTCAGATGAAATCTCTCTCAGCTTTATCACAGATGTACCTGCAGCTTTTTCTTTCAAATTATTCTCATAATTAAACATTTATTTTCAGGACTAACTTTACCCGAGTTCAACGTTTGAGCTGCTGCCTCTCCTTCCTCTTCCTTACGATGATAACGTCATGCATGTTCTACAGGACCGAGGAGAACGTGGAGAGCCCTCAGACATTATCATTAGGACCTTTCAAAATATCAGCTCAGACTATATTCGTTAGCGTTATTTCTGCATTGATCGTGGTGCCTGTGAACTTCATCATCATTGAAATATTCAGGAGAACGAATGATCTTGACATGTTTAGCGCTATCAATAAAATCAAAGCTGATAGGGAGAACACCAGAACGCCTACACCGACCGTGGTTACATGGTCAGACAAAATGAACATTGCCAAAGGAGAGATGTCCGAAATTGACCGACGATTAAAGGAGGAGGTCGATCGGATGAACGACCAATTGGAGCTAATTGATTTAGAGGAAGGGGCTAACAGTCTGCCCCTGAAAACTGACACGAAACAGAAACCAGATGAGAAGGACGAGAAGAAAAAGAAAAACGAAAAGAAGATGTTGCCTCGATGGACAAGAATAATTGCTTGGATATTGATAGCATTAGCAGTTCTTCCAGCAGCATTCTTCGTCATACTCTATAGTATGGAGTGGGGACAGGAAAAGTCAAATTCCTGGCTTTCTTCATTTACATTGTCCTTCTTGGAATCAGTCTTCATAATGGATCCTATAAAGGTAAAATTGGTTGAACATATAGTTCATAATGTCAAAGTTCACAGCACGTTGCTTATGGTTAGTGTATGCTTGGCAATCTTTGCCATATAAAATAAATAAGTGAATAGAACGAGGTCCAATACATATTCAATTAGGCATACTACCACCTGTCCTATAAGGTTCTAGAACATTACCCCGCCAACATTCTCCCCGCCGACATTCTCCCCGCCGAAATCTCCCCGCCAACGTTCTCCTTGCCGACAAGCTGTGGAGATTGTCGGTGGGAAGAATGTTGGCGGGGAAAATGCCACACACCGTTCCATTCAACTTTTAATATATACACCTAGGATAAAAAAAAAGAAATATAAATCTAAAATAATGTTGTTTGGGGGACTTTAGTCGTCATAAATACCTAAAGCTAAAAGAAAAACCGATTCGAATTGTTATCGTATGTATTATAAATAATATTTATACAGTGTTGGCAAAACAATCCTAGGTTATTAAAGCTGCATTCTCTGTTTTTATGACGAACAAAATCTTGCAAATTTACTCATAATGTAATGACTTTAGGACCGAATTTATCAATATTCTGCTGCTGATATATTTTATACCAGAATTTGAAGTCAAATCGGCCGAGCAAAAATGGCCGCCAGTTAGCGATAATAAGCAGGTCCCTGAAATATAAATGTGGGCATTTACGAAACACTGTAGCAAAAAACAACCGGATACAATTCTTTAGTTAAATGAGTTTTAGATTATGTTTGAAAAGGACTCAACATAAAGTAGCTAACCTTTAGATTTTACCGTCGTTAACGGAGAGTGCAGCTTTAAATAAGAGTGTGCATAATTACATTTCTACCATCCTAAGATTTGATTCTATAGATGGAAATGTTTGACCTTGAATAATTACCCTACATTTATGTTTTATTATAGGTTGTTGTCATTGCTGTAATAATCTCGATTGTCGTCAGCAAGACAACCAAGGGTGATGATGATGAGGAGGAGGATGACGCGTCTAACGTAGCCCAAAATGGTAAATAGTCTAGAAAATGGATTCTCCGGCATGTCACAATTGAATTATAATTATACCTATCTCACATATCTCACATATCCTTTTAGTATATGAGTGAAGTCGCCAGGAAAGGTACAATGCAGCTTAACAAATCCTCTCAAATAACCCAAATTTCAGACAAACGTGAGATTCAAAATATAGTTCAGCACAACCAAACAGACTGTTTGAATGCCATGATATTCAGATATACCTAGTATATCTAATTTAGCAGAATTTACTGAATGTGTAGAGAGAGCTGTCAATACATTTTCTGACGATCATATTGCTAAATATGCTATGCTATATCTTATGGCGTATTTGCTTCAAGAAAGAGGACAGGAAAGTGTTGATAGCAACGACTGTGGCCAAGCATAGCATGTTCTCTATCCTAAAGACACAACTAAAGCAATTATCTCACGCCAGTCGTACAACTAGTTTGAACATTCATTACCCATACCAATGAGTATTTCACTCGTTTACAGTTCTGATTTTGGAATATAAAAACAATATTGATCAGTAAATTATCTTCAGTTCAATCTGGATTCTGATAAATACGGTTGGGGAATCATGGATGGCTTTCCAAAGCGTGATATCACTCCTTATCTCCAACCCTAGCGTTTGAAGACAAGTAACTGATGTGGAATAACTACGGCTATCGTTTCACTATCGGTGCAGATAATTAACTGGCGTGAAAACCTTAGACACGCAACTTAGCCGAACCTCCCTTATTAATTTTGGTCCCTGGTGTCAGCAGAAAATAACAGAAAATGTTTTTCCATAATTACAACTCAACAAAACTATTGCTCATCCGTCGCGCGATCTCCCTGTATCCAAGATTCAATGTGCCGACAGAAGAGCTACAAGATGTTTCCTTTCAATCATGTTAGCAACATCAACTTAATTTTACTGAAAGTATATAAATAAAATATGCGTACAGTCATATGGGTGAAATCATATCACCAGAAAATGTACAATTTGCCTTCACCAACCCTTCCAAATAACCTAAAATCCAAACAGAAATGCCGTTCAGATACAAATATACCTATAGTGTTTATCACTTTTCAGACTAGTTTTGCTTAACCTACTCAATGTGTACAGCTGTCAATTGTCCATTTCCTGAAAATCTTACCCACTTTATATAATTGAGCCATGCGAGCGTAGCATGCACACACGTGGTGTGAGTAGTATAGAGAATATCATTTGTACAAGGCATCAGTATACGAATGGTATGTATTATATGGTCTATATATGTATGGCACCACAGATCATATACGACACATAAATCACGCACAGTGTGAATGTATAATAAAGGAATGCTTTTGATTATACGCAGAGAGTATAGGACGAGTTTCCCCCTAGTATAGCAAAATATTGAAATATGAACCTTTGGTTTTGGTTTTGAATCGCCATAAAGTATCTGAAACCTCAAACCAATTCGGTAAATATTTGTATTGCACTCCACTTATCGTACCTCTCAAGTGGAATGCGTATGTAATAAAGAGTCTTAACTATTTTGATATTCCTTATACCACCAATCTCTCATAGAATTCACCGATGAAGAACTCATGGAGGCTCGTAGATTGGAGGCAAAGACAAGGTCAGCTTCGAGGAAACTCATTAGAGAAGTGATAATGCTCTGCATTTATTCGTGGGTGGTGTTCAGCCTCAGCTATATCAGCATCACCACCGATAGCTATAAGGTTCATAACTCCATCAGTGAAACGTTTGTGGACGGCGCCAGTGGATTCAAGGAAAGCGTAAGAGCCTTAAGACTTTTATACTTTTTAAAACGAAGCTCATTTTCATTTGTTATACTTAATTTCCCATTAAATCTTGAGTTTCATGAAAATATGTTAAAAATTAATAGAGCTCATAAGGATCGGATGCAAAAAAGTGTCTTTGAGAAAGGCTAACGATTATGGAATAGCCTACCGATCGGTTTAAGAGCAGAGCTTGATCGAGAAACCTTTATTAACTTGCATTAAAGAGACTAGAGAGGAGGTATAGAAGAAGTACTTCATTTTCCGTCTGTACAGGTGTAGCAGTTCTAATGTACCCCCCATCAGATGTACCCCTCGGTATAACTAACCTAGGTCTAATGTACCGGGGGTACATTTGACCTAGGTCCAATATACCCCCGGGGGTACTTTAGACCTAGGTTGGATATACCCCCTCCAGTTTTAATGTACCCCCCGGGGGTAAAATAGACCTAGGTCAAATGTACCCCCACCAGGTTCAAAGTACCCCAAAGGGGGAAACTAAACCTAGGTCTATATACCCCAAATATTTGAAAATAACCAAGTACTGATCGAAACATTAATTCTTTAAATTATGACAATAAAAGTAATAGTACATACCTATAATAATCAGAACTGAATAGATTTTAGTAATGAATTATTGTGATCTGAGAAAAGTATTTAATTCAGGATATGAATTACACAGAGTGCTGTTCTCATCACATCCTGTAGCATTTTATTAGATATTAAATTATTGACATAATATTATAATAGTGACAATTCTATTATAGGCATTACATAGAGCAAAAATCGTAATTTCCAATCTACAATAGTCCAATTCAATTTTAAATGTGGGTTGTAGCATAATCTTAATTTGAGGCAAGTAATGGAATCAATAGAATTTACAAAATTCAAGATTATCAAAGAAACAAAGGGGGGTAATTTGAACCTAGAGGGGGTCATTTAAACCTGAGGTCTAAATTACCGGGGGGGGGGGGTACATTAGATCGGGGGTTAGTTTAGAACTGTTACACCGGCAGTAAACATAACCAATTATAATTATGTGAACCGTGTACACGTATTTTAGAACCAGTAACATTCAACCATTTTGTGTTTGGTCTGAGTGATTAAGTGGATTTTTCATTTTCCATCTTTCTTATTTACTTCATTGTCTCATGTTTTTCACTATGTATTTTTATGTTCTACTTTTTTTTCATTTGTACACGTGTATTGTAGGATTGGTCTTGGACCTACCTTATCACAGACTGTTGTAATTAACCAACTGTAGTGATGACTTAACAATATCAGGAAGATGTTGTATTTTATTTTATGATTTTCATAAAGGTATATTCCTAAACCAGATATGGATATTACTAACATTCGATCCAGCGAGGATCAGAGTGGCAAAGCGGTTTGAATAATTTGAATTTGAATAATTATTAGTTATTTAGGTTATTCCTATTATTTCGGCAATGGATGCTTGTTAGTACGTGTTGTGATTGTAAATGACTTTAAACTTTGAATTGATCTGGTTTATATGATATATGTATAATTTTGTTTTCTTATGAGATGAGAGGACTATTATTTTCCTATGTCGTTTACCTCAGGCAACGTATGAAAACGTCACAGAAGGACATTGCCTTTTTCTATGGGAATTATATTGTAATTAAAGATTTGGCCTCTAAATAAAAACAAATGTCAATATTCATGTGCTCTATACATGTTTCCATAACAATACTCTATCATTCCGATCATTCATCATAAATATACAAGCTATGATACTGGTCAAAATATTCTTGCAATTTTCGATGAATATGTTGCTAAATATTTATATGTCAGATGTGAACTGAATCTATCACAGCATGCACTCTTACAGACATGCGCTGTGGCACATGCGCATCCCCTATTCCGTGTGTTTGATGACTCTAACCTCTTTTTTCTTTCTTTGTTTTTATCATAAAGAAAAAGTGTTTGTTTGCAAGATTTCTATTCATTAGCGACTTAATTGAAAACAAAGTCGAATACCCCATACTCTTACCTTTTCTATTACAAGTTTATTGTTCCCAGTAGATTCACACAAAAATATGCTCTCAAATCGAATTGCCACAGATCACCAATGAAGCGAGCTACTACAAGTGGTTGAGGAGCGTGTTTGTGCCAAACTACTTTGTTGTGACAGATGTAAATGGGAATCAACTTCACTGGAGAGAACGGAAATTCCTCTCTGACAGAGCCGCTTTCAGGGTTGGTCCTGCGCGTCTCAGGCAACTTCGCTCTCAGCAAGGTAACAATTCCTTCTGTTTGGCTATGACTTTACATTGGGGAATAAACATTTAAATCAGATTTTCCTTTTGGATTATGTGTGAGCGTTTTTGCTTATTCTTATCCACCAGCCCCACATCCTTCAGGTTAATGAAAACATAGATTGATAATTGTTAGGGGATTTACATGGTTATAAAAGGAGGTAAATAATTACGGTCAATTAATCTGATTTGAGAATTTTGTTACACAAAGTGCTGTTTTCATCACAACCTGAGGCATTTTATAAGATATTAAATTATAATGATAGCAAGCTATTATAATAAGGATAGAGAGCGATTACACTAACATGATAGTGACAATAGCTTGAGAAGATAATATTAATAACAATATCCAAATAATCATTATTTCCGGGGGTTTGGAATCATTAATAAAATACAAGAATCATTGACTACCTTCATACATCAGTGTAATTATAGTCATTATATCAAAAGATTAAAGATGAAATCTATACAAAATAATTTCCCCAACGGTCCAAGTGGCAATCGGTGTCCTTTCTTGGAATAATGTGTGTAGTGCATAAGGAGGTATCACTGAAGTAAAGGAGAAGTAAATACAAGTAGTGGTCTATAGTACATATCTCCACATTTAAACTACCTTTACAAGAGACGTGAGTAGTATAGGAAATAATAATTGTCTATGGCACCACATATAAAATCTTAGAATACAACTATACGGTAACAACTAACGAACAGTGCACAAATTGCGATATTCTAAGTGATTAAACCAACGAGTTAGTTACCTGTTTTCTTATATACGGCTTTTAATGATATAAATAGAAAATATGTTTGAGTCATGAAATTGTATTTTGGCCGTAAACTTGGTAAAAGAAAAGCATTGGTTGCCATGACCACCACACATAACACTCTAGTGACATAAATTTTAAAAGAAATGGTTACAAAAATGTACCTGTAGTTTCATGACTAAAACATTGATATCACTTGAGGAAGAAATCCAAGATGACGGCGCCCATAGGCGTCTATTCTCGTGAGATCTCGTCACGTTTAAGTATCTTTCATACACTTTCTTGTTCACATATTTTCGATATCTTTCGTCATTAAAAAAATATTTGTTCATATCATTTCATTTGTTCACCCTATTATTTCTTTTAAAAATTATGTGAACATTCTGGGCTTTCATTATCTAGATACACTGTTCTCAGAGCAATGTGTACATATATAATAAATAAGAAAACCCACAAACTAATTGTCATTTTTTTTATTATACAACAGAAAACTGCACGTTCCCCACGGCAAACATAGATCTTATATGTCAGGAGGGATATTCCGAGGGGACAGCTGACAGGGCTACATTTGGCCTTGGCCTCGTACCCGAAACATTGACCGAAGTGCGATACACACCTAACGCATGGACCTACACCAGTGCATCCACAACAGGTGGCTTATCTCAGGAGGGAACCTACGCCATGTATGGCCCGGATGGCTTCCTTATAGAACTGGATCTCAACCCTGACATCTCCACCAAAATTATAGACGAACTATTCACCAACCTCTGGATCGACCGCTACACACGTGCAGTTTTCCTTGAGTTCACTATCTATAACTCTAATGTCAATCTGTTTGCTTATGTTAGATTGCTTGTAGAGAAGGGGGAAAACGGAGGGATGATACCTTCGTCACATATTGATGTATTCAGGACAACTTCTGTTGGAATTAACGGGGTGTATGCATACGTATGCCAGGGACTGTTTTGTTTCTTCTTCTTTTACTACCTGATTGTTTTCATAGTTGAATCTGCGCAGGCTAAGTGTAAATGCGATCGCTGGGCCCTTCAATTGTTAGATATCATACTCCTGCTTTTGACAATTTACCAGGTCGTCTTTCACATCCTGAGGTTGACATATGCAGCAGATACAATGGATAAGTACAGGGCGAATGAAAAAGCATTTGTTCAGTTCAGCCACGTTGCAATGTTTGATTCTAGATATAAGGAGGGTTGGGCCTTTATGACGTGTGCGCTTACTCTAAAGTTATGCTCGTTGCTACGATTGAACAAGCGTTTCAACAGGCTTGGTCACATCTTGGGAGATATGGCTAAGCCACTGAGCTACGTAATGATCCAAGTTTCCGTTGTGTTCCTTGCTTTCGTGACATTGGCATATCTCTACATGAACGGCGATCTTTTCGGTTTTGCCACCTTTAGTAGAACCGGTATTTCGCTGTCTTCTTTCGCCCTTGGAGCTTTCAAAGATCTCGATGAAATGATCGATCTTTTCCCGGCATTTGCCAGAGTATTCTTCGCATTATTTATGATTTTTGTCAATCTGGTTTACATCAATATTTTCGTCACTGTGATCATGCATAGTCACGATGCCTATAAGGAGGCCGACACATTGGATGCAAAGGACTATGAACTATTGGAATTCGTCCGTAGGGATATCTCAAGCATGGTGAAGAAATCCGTAAAGCTTGTTTCCGATGACTAAATTCCTTTCATTTATAGCTTGGAAGAATTGCTATCATATATATATATATATAATACACACATTTATATATTATATGCACATAGAAGTACTTAACTTCATTAGTGTTGTGGGTGTGGGACTGACGATTCCCTGAGTAGGAGGAAACATTGTCTGTGATACAAAGCTTTATTAATGTGATATTTCTCTTTATAAAATATCTTCACGCCAATGATTAGTTGTATTCATGATCGGATGAGCGTCTGCCTTCTATACGGGTTGGACAATATAATGTAGTAATTCAACCAATATATAAGAGAATTACTGGGTTGGTCATGCTACCTCACAGGGAATATGTTGACGTTCCTCGATACACTTAACCCTCCATATTTTGTTTGAAACTTTTTTAACTATATTTCGTAGTATAGTTTATTAAATGTGATGTGTTACAGAAAAACTATATAAGTCGCATTTTGTCAAGGTGTTTCATTCACAAGACCTCATCGTAGGAATGTTCTCATTTCTTTTTATTTATGTATAAGTCGTATAAATACCTGTACCGTTTTCAAGACACTGTATTGATTGCATTCCTACGTTTTTGAGGTCAATCTATGGAGTAGATTTTTTTTTAAACGTCTTTATTAGGAAGATATCCACAATGTGGTAGGTCTAATCTCCTACAAAAGATACATGTTTTACATTTAACTACCGAATCCATATAGTTATGAGAAATACTACTAATTACATAATTCATTTAGCGACAGCTATACAAGGTTCATGACGAACTTACTTCAACATACATTTTTTTTAAGCCCCAAACTAAAATAACAATCATTATACAGGTTCGCTAGTAAATAAAAAAGATTTCGTCACATATTTTCACCGATTTTTGAGATTCATAGCAATTTCCATATTCTCAATCAAATTTAGCTACTTTACTAGTAATTGTCCGTCCAGAGATATTTTAAAGATGCTTTCAAACATAACAAAATCAATATAAAGTATAGAAATTCTTTCTTTTAGATTTCCTAAAAATGTTAACATCGTTGGAATTCACTTAATCTCATCTTTCCCAATACGATGGTATCCCAAAATCCATTCTTTTCAACTAATGACTCATTTCTCTGTAACACATCACAAATGGTTTTACTCTTTTGTTTCATAACATGGGATTATATGTCGCAATGAAATAAATCGATGTCCTTGAGCTGGATATCAATGAAAAGGACAGTGCAATCCGTCACAATAGGAATACTACCTCAAAATGATGTATCTCTGGAGAGTATCACTTCAACCATTTCACTGATTGCAGATCATAATCGGGTAAAACATGATTTATTAAAACAAGAGGAACATGCAATCTTCATAATTAACTAATACTCATAAATTAACCCCATGGTCACTCCTCAATCACCAGCTGCAAGTGTGCTTCAAATTGCACTTTAATTGTACTTTAACTAGACTGCTTATTTTCCACAGTCGGGATGAATTACCTTCAACGAGTATTTGTACTTGCATTCTCGCAGCTGAACGGATTGACAATGCAATTGCATTTATCTGCTAATTTTACTTACTGTGTGTTCTCTCTCTGCCATTCTATTAATATATTACATCAGGTTGACTGCATGCAATTTGGTCAGCAGTAGCGAGTATATATAGCATACCCTTCTATATTTATGCTACCGAAGCTTAGAAAAACTCTTCAAGAATCTTAAAAACAAAGAGTGATAATTGTCTATATTGTATTTAATTGATTCTATTCTTTATTAAATATATCACTTTTTATAATAATTGTTTGTGTATTGTCTAATATGTATTTATTAAAGTTCAAGGTTCGGCCCAAACCGCCCCTCCGTAGTAGAAATACTGGCCCTGTTTCTGTTTAATGGTTTGTACATAATGTGTCTGTGTGGACGGAAATTGAATAAACCATTGTTGCACCACTGGCTACGTCTTTATTAACTGAAAGATGTAACCTAATTTGTCGAAAGTATGCTTTGAGTGTGCGTGATATTGCATTAAAATAATCGCGATGAATCACGGGATGATTAAATGGAAAAGACCTATTGCCTTTTATCCTGGAAATAACGACAAAAGGAGGTGGAGAAGACAAAAACATGAAATTCAAATTCACTAATTGGCACTTTTATTTATCTAATTTTAAAGTTCTCACGAGAATAGACTCCTAAGAAAATAAATTGTTCAGTCTTTTCCATTCGCTGTTGAATAATAATATGTATTTTTAGTAATTCAAACTTGTGTTATCAAAAACCAGCTTACAAATATTAAACACAACTCCAAGTTGTGAATAATTAACACTGACAAGAGCACATGGGTGGCCTAGAAGAGCTGCTATATTAGTAGTTCTATAAGATATTGTATACATGATGGCAGAAATAACATTTTTCCGTGATAATAATTCTGTATAGTGTGCTATAGTATACATCGAAAATGAATTTATTACAATACAATGCAAAAATAGTTTCATCAATATGATTAGCATGGTATTATCTAACAATAAGTCTAGTTTCTATAACTATGAGACTAAAATATATAACAATTGTAAAAGACAGTCACGAGTTGGGCTATTTTCTTCGGATTCCAATTTGTAAAATAAATCAGAGTATGTGACATATACATGGGTACTTCCAACAAAAGTTTGTATTATACAGTCCGTACTAGTATGCTATTAAACCTATACCCTCCGTCAACATCGGTCAAAAACTGGACATTTTCTACTTTTTGTTCCATTGTTTTCCAACACATCTAAAAGTTATTTTATTTGACCAAGATTTTGTTTTTCCGACAGGGCTTCTAAAGCTCCCCATCTTGGACCCGCCCAAATCCCTTCCAGCAAAAAAATAACTTTTTATCATTCACCAGCGACTGCCTTTGCTCAATTGATTTGGCTTCGAATTCATATACAGGAGCAGACTATTGATAAATTCAGTCTTATTTATACGTCATAATAATTATGAGCAAATTTGGTAAGATTTGCTTGGTAGTAAATGAGTACAGCTTTAAACTGTGATGAGAAAAGATATATGTTCCGATCGATCCTGTTTGAGCAAGGCGTATGCCACCCCTCAATAAATAAAGTGTGTAAACAAATATGCCCATGTACGATCTGGAGGTCTGTTACAGAAAAATGAGACACAATTCCAAAGATTCAAAAAAGGATTTTGAAATACCATCATATTTGAAAAGATAAGATCAAGCCGATTCCAATGATGGTATAAACATTACCATCTTATAAATACTTCTATATTTGGAAATAAGGAATATTTCTGAATGATCAATTCTCCGTAAAGTAGTTAAACATACTCCTTAGGACAACCTCAGATATGCAAGATATATTCAATACAAAATCTTGGAATTTGGCCTTTATTCATGCTACTAACAGCGCACCACAACGATGAAAACATTGGAGACAAGGGTTCCTGTGAATAAATCACCTTGAAAAGTATCAATTTTGTGACTTGTGACTCATTTTCCTGTGACACAAATGACATAAATGACACACTTATCTGGATAAACTGTAATGACCTCGCTGGCCAGGCTAGTATTGGACACCCCCCAAGTCATGACACATATCCTTGTACATTCCTCACGTAAGTTTAGAAATAGTAATAGTTTGTCCATAAGAGGGGCCCTTATTCATTCCAGAGTGTCAATGCACTCATTGAGATCGACTGTTACTTAGTCAACTTATAACTCTCTGCCTGGACAACAAGTTAATAAATTGACTTATAAGTCCCTTGCCTTTTGTCTTCTCTGCAGTCCGTCTAGATCACAAGGTGCGACACCTACAATGGGAGGCTTTAGCTACGATGCCCAAGGTAGTGAAGAAGAATGAAATCAGTATTACGCCATGTATAATTGGCTTGTAATAGAATGAAAATAAAATACTATTCTGAAGATGAAATATTCTTGTTTCTCTACCTTTTTCTAATGTTAGCTTGTAAAATAATATTCTCAGGTCTGACCTTTCAGAGAAATCATCACTGGCCTCCACCATTGGTTCGAAACGACATCTAAACAGTAATATATAAATACCATAGGTCAATCATAATATCAATTATTCTCCGCAGACCTTATATTAGAAGTAGGTCAATCATTTATAGGCCTATCAGGTTTCAAAAAGCTTTATTTTACTGTCATATTCACTAAAGCAATGGGAACAGGTGAACCCAGCATATTGAGCATCTATAGGCTGCTTGGATATTTGTGTCTTGAGTATTTTTCTATCCATTTTTCTTTCCCAATACAATCGGCAATGTTCATTATCAAGGTTGACAGGAAAGCATTGTCTAGCAAGTCCACACGATCACAGAGAAGCACATGTCTTTGATCTTTCACTTGAACTTATTAGTTATGTATAATTGGCTTGTAATAGAATAAAAATAAAATACTGTTCTGAAGATAAAATATTCTCCTTTCTAAAAACTTTTTCTAACGTTTGCTTGTAAAATAATATTCTCAGGTCTGACCATTCAGAGAAATCATCACTGGCCTCCACCATCAGTTTGAAGCCACATCTAAACAGTAATTTATAAATACCGTAGGTCAATCATAACATTAAAATATTCTCCACACACCTTCGTTTGCTATGAAAATATGTGAAATACTGGCATTTAAAACAGCTATACTTAGTTTGATGTTTTTTTACCTCATCATGTATCTATCTATTGTCACGCACAACCCAAAATACGTTTTATTTTATTTTGTCCACTGGAAGTGGAAGACATTTTCTATAGCGATTCTTTCGGGAGAAGAGGTTACTGCAGCTGGAATAGAGTTGGGTGTTCTAAAAGCAATAGGACAATTCAAAGTGTCACTCCTATACCATGGGGATTGGTTCTGTACTTTCCAAAAATGTTAAGTTTTACCAATTTCCAAAACATTCCACTAGAATTACCTACTGAACCTGACTACTTCATGTCTTTTGCAATATTGCCACCTTTTTGCTGCTAACGCATTTCTGGCAAAAATGTCTGATCTGTAAATTATGTGTGACAAAGGGGTGGACCTAATACAAAATTATATGAAAAGTTTACATAATCTTAGATCAGAAACTGAATATGGTATGTAACACATTATATCATGATGAGTGACTGTGCACAACACTATTAGATCCGACCGTGATATAAAGTTATCTAGAATAAGTATATATTGATGAGTGGTTGTACACAACGCTATAGAGTGAAATCATAGCATGGTTTAACATTTTCTGGAATCACACATGTATACAATCCGGCAATTCCGGATGACGCCATGCTTTAATTAAAGTATCAGCTAATAAAAACGTTGCTTACTTTCTGCTACGGTAAGAGCCAAAGGGAAGGCCAGTTTGAAATGTTAACGCAGAAGGTAAATAAATGATGATAAACAGTTTCGTTTTGTTATTTAGTACAAAATATAGCATTGTGATATCCCCAGATCCCCAGATCTAAAGGGTGGTCTCCACTGGCTGTGGTAAGGTCTGTGGTAAGCTCTGAGGTAAGCCTTGGGATGGTGCTGTGATGGTGAGGAGTGGTGAGGACATGCCTACATGGCCAGTGAACCATGTAGGCAGGACGTCGTCATTCCTCTCCACCTACAGAACCACCACAAACCATCGCAAGGCTTGCCGCAGAGCCTATCGCAGCCAGTGGAGACCACCCCTAATGCTTCTACATTCTCAGTAATTAAAGAATTGAATGTACATAAGTACATGGGATGTTTTTTGTAACTTTGGATTACAAGTCATCCTGGTGCCGGTAGTGTTGCCCTTAGCACCTGCTAGGTGGCATGTTGACGTGGAGTTTGACAGGCACGTCAAAGTTGAGATGTTGTTGGTCAGACCTGCCTGGCTTTATCAGTGCACTAACTGTTGGAACTTCCACATTAGAAGCCCTGCGGCAGGAACAACCGGATAAGATCCTCCACGTTTTTGGTCCAGTGTCTCATAAGAATAGAACAATGAGTAGAAAATATTTACTTTTTTCCAAAGGTAGCTGAGAGTGCAGCTTTAACAATGACCACATTCACATATAACTATTCATATTATTAGTATTGCCTTTTTCTAATTTCTGTACTAATTCTTTCTCCGACCTTGATATCATTTAGGATCAGCTTGAACTGAAATATATGTAGTATACATCATGTCTTGATGAAGCAAAACTTTGGAACTAAAATAAAACACTGTACGATTATAACATGGAACACCCCTGACGAAGGAACAAACAGTTCTCAAACGTTTTAAATTAAGATCATAATAAAATAAACTTTGCTCCTCTAAGACTCCCAAAACAACAAACGTTTGTATTTCAACACTCAATCACTAGTGTGACCCTCCCACACTAAATTAAAAAATGTATCACCTACCAAACGCATCACTTATCATAGGCTTGTCAGCTTTGTCATCTTCTGCACCGTCCATCAATGGAGAAAAGGCATACCTGGAAGGAACAACATTTAAAAATGTAGGTACTTTATTTGTTATATTACAAATATATTCTATTGAAACTAGGGTTTCTCTTTCAGGTCATCCGTTTAAATCAACTGAAACAGGTAGTTGGCATCCAATGTTTAATTGGGTGAAGAGGGCAGATTTACATGAAGAGATGAGATGAACCTTTCCCATTGAGCAACCTAATACAATGTTTTGTAACTGTTTAGATGTTTTAATCTGAATAAAAAAAAACATTTCTGCCATTGCAGCACCTACCTCTGGTTGTTGTTGTTAGGCCTCCAGAGAATCATAATGAACAGGAGGAAGATGGAGAAGAGTAGGTGCCAGAAAGCATCATTTACCCAGATCTCCTTCCATTCCTAAAGAGACAAAACCAAGTCAGTTGTTTAGTTACCATGGAGCCAATTGAGCTCTCTTTATAGGGAGCCAATTGAGCTCTCTTTATAAGGAGGCTACATAGTCTGTGGCAGCAACTTGTTGAGTCTCGCTACTGCACCAGTTTGATGATACTTTGTTGACATGTAGCACAAAACTCGCATAGCCTCAGCATTTCAATTCAATTCATAGATTCTTTTATTGAAGCTGGTATTACAATATTAGGTGATTCGACGTCTGGTTAAATAGAAACTATTCAGCCAGTTCTTCCGGCGAGTGCCTACATTGCTTACCTAATTATTCTCTGTTCTTTCATTATTCTATTAATGATCACTAGATCTATGGATAATGAATATATGAATATGCATCACCTGCAATGGTAAGTCTATGGGGAATTTTTCCACCAATATCATAGCTAGTATGAACCATCTATGAACACCAAATGCATGATGGTAAAGATTGAGGCGTGTGTGATGCCAACATGTATGACACATAGATATTGACAACATTGGAGCACTGAAAAATATTCTGTGCTAAACATGGTATTTGTTTTATAGATTTTACACAAATATTGCAAATTAGAGGGTATTTCACCGAAATCAGATAATATGTGTAATGTGGTACTCTTTGTGCTACCATGTGACGGGGATCAAGATCCCTGTGGCGAATCGTTCAAGTTAGAAATGTGACACTATTATTACATCTACGTTTATATCACAGAAAAGTATGTTGATACAATACACTTCATTGTTATTGTAAAATTTGTCTATGCTTGATTTATAAATAAAATGGGTAAAAGGAATTTTCTTCCCAAACAACAAATATAATGAATTGTCCTCTCGCCCAGCGCCTCCATGGTCCTTCCCCTCGCATGCATACTTAATTAGTAAACAGGTTGGACAAACAAACAGCTGGACGCATACAGTAACCAGTCTAATGC
Source organism: Sthenelais limicola (assembly GCA_942159475.1). Taxonomy (NCBI): domain Eukaryota; kingdom Metazoa; phylum Annelida; class Polychaeta; order Phyllodocida; family Sigalionidae; genus Sthenelais; species Sthenelais limicola. Next base: position 71,145,603 of record OW804098.1, read on the forward strand.
CATAGCTTTAGCATGGCAGATCTATATCTCATCGCTCTATTCTTTCTTAAATTTCATTCCTGACATGTATATATGTATCATTCCTTATTTTATGATTTAACCATATTGAGGTCTGCTTTCTCCCGGCCACCCCACTCAGCATATTAGATGGACGCCAATGCTCATTCCCTAATCTTAAAAACACCCCCTTATGTCCAGAAATACCATCATTTTTAGAACCCCCTTTTCAAGGATTTTGATGGCATTGTTTTCGTTTTTCTACCTCTTATTTCCATTAATTGAAAGCTGACAGGGTGGGGTCGTTGTTCTGAGCATGAATTCTGGTGACCTACAATGTCTAATTAAGTTACGGGCTTGTTTTAAACACCCCTTTTTAAAGATATCTCCGGGCTAGTGAATAAAGTACCCCTTTTTCTGTATGGAATTCAATGGTACTCCCGTAGCCCCCTTTTGTCAGATGGTGCTCACCTATTCCACTACTAATTGTATTTCATGATGTAGATATAAAAATACCACAATAACATTTGCGAAAACGAAATAGCTAGAAGAGCTTTAGTAAATCTTTGAAACATGATTAATAATTATATTCATTTTAAAATGCACATAATTATTAATATTGATAGACATTTGTACCGCTCTGGCTCTGCTTCTTTGAGTTTTCTTTGTAAATCATGATAAGTAAAAAGAACCTGCACTAAAAAATGGTTAGAGATGGTTTGCACCTATAGTATAAAATGAAATGAAAACTCATAAGAAATTTATAAATGGCCATGTTTAAACACCACTACCTACAGTTTAAGTAACATAGAACTATATTAAGGTGGACAGATTAAATCAAAATGAAAGAGAGAAAGGAATATTAGCTTGAACATATACATTACATACATGAGATATTACATACAATAACACTAGAGAGATAGGCTCCAAGTGTTGTGCTTGTCTAAGGTATGCACATGCATCTTATTTGTTTACCCTGTCCTACCTCCTAATTGGTTGCAGCACATGTAAATTAGTATGTCTGCAGTCTAAGTAAGTAGGTCGGCGAGACGTCAATTGAATTAACAGCTTGATTTGAATTAAAAGCTTACTTACTGATTATTGGGTCCCTCTTTGATTTATGATATATTGAATGAAATATCTAATTTGTAGGTATCAGCATAATATACGATCCACGATGCTAGGAAGGAATAATGGAGACAGTCATATTGAATTTGGCCAGAACAGCCAGAAGCTGTTTATTAATATAATACCCTATAAGATATCCACAGATACAAGTGATCATCAATCAATATCACAGAAGCAATAGCAATAAATAACACCGAACAGACAATATCGGATACATATAAACAGTAAAGTTAAAAAAAATTCGGCGATAAGGGACCCAACGTCTACACCGACGGTGAATGAACTTGAATGAGACGGTTGGGAGAATAGAAGGGGGGCGTGGCAACCCTAGCCCGCCTGTGATTGGCTGAGGCGCCGTTGACGTCATAGTCAATTCCTCTAGCAAGGGGGCGTGGTCGATATAACCACTGAGGCTTCAGTTGCACATATACGATCCACGATGCTAGGAAGGAATAATGGAGACAGTCATATTGAATTTGGCCAGAACAGCCAGTTTCTGTTTATTAATATATTACCAAAGGCCAAAACGATAGGACAGAACCAATCACAAGTTCTGACACAACATAGTATCCACTTTTAGCTGATGATCCAATGAAGGAGTCACATATCTAGTCACACAAGAAGATTTCCAGTTCCCTCTTTGGCGAATGTCTGATAGAGAGATGCCCAATGATGCCATGAACGAAGCTCCTCCACGACGAAGAGAATGAGAACTATACTGGCCTTTGAAGCCAGCTTTTGACATCAGAGATCTCAAATAATTGTTCAGGAAGTGTGAAGATAGTGAAGATCCAGTAGGTGTGCGAAATAGAGAATCCTTGGATTTACCAGGGGTAGAAGTGATTAAAAACCTGGTCAGATGAACAGCACACAAGTCTTTGGAATAGCTTTTTGCAACAGGGATAATAAATGGAGATGAAGATGTCTTTGAAGAATTCACCACCACTTCCATACCCCAAGAAGTAAATTTAATGTCTCTCCTGCAAATCGTATGGGGAGAAACAATGACATGTCCAACCGGCAGAAGTGTCCTGAATAAAAAAAATGAAAATAGTCCAAGCAAGATAATTTTGCTCACATCCAAAGTCGACGAATTTCCTCATTTTTTGTAGATGAGATGGCAGGATGGGAGCTGATGGAGATAAAGCAGCCCCAGGCAGCTTAGAAATGCCTTTTGAAGTACATTTAATATCTGAATGAGCAAGGGAAACACAAGGAATATTCCTGAGTTTAGCCCCAAACACCACTGCATTCAGATATGTAATAATTGATGAGTGTTTCATATAAGTTGACAAGCAGGCGGACTACATACACATAATATCCACAGTAACATGGTGAGAAGGAAGATGATGTTCAGCTAAGAACCTGGAGAAACACATCCACTGTCTTGATCTTTGAGTTTGTGTAGACTTACAAACTGACATGTTCCTGAGGCTTAACACCATGTTCATCAACCTTGTTGGTCCTGTCAGAAGAGAATAATAAATATTCACTACAACACAAACTTGCTTCTGATAAATAGCCAATTTCAGGCGAGTCAGTAGAAAAATATGCAAGTCGAGATAGAGTGTCAGCAATGAAATTGTTCTTTGTGTTAATGTATATGGGTTCCAATTCAATGTCATAAATAAAGCAGACCCAGTAAAGTTTGTATAGCCATTCCATAGCCTGACTGCTAGAACTCACACCATTTTTTAGCATAGCAATAACCTGTGTATTATCTATAAAGCATTTAACTTTATAACCCTTGAAACAATGTTTCCAACGTTTAACACCAAGCATTACAGGATATAGTTCTTGAATATTAATGTTTGTAGCTTGTACACCATCAGTGGGGCTCAAAGCCAAATGACCACATTCAGAATCAATAAAAGGTTGAGAAATATTATCCCAAACTCCAGCCATCCAGTCACAATTTAAATACACACCAAATCCTTTGCTGGAAGAATCGGAAATCATGGGATATGTGTATACATTTTTGTGCAATAACTGTCTGCCATTGAAAAAATTAGTGAAAGCTTTCAACCATTTTAAATCTCTTCGAAATTCACTAGAAATTCGTATCCTGGAAAGATGCTAGTTTATCATGACCTTATAAAGATAAAAAAATTAGCGACAGAAGGTCCTACCTCCAGGATAGACAACAGAGCAATGGCTGACATAACCACAAGCCTTTTCTAGCTCCTTTTTTGTGATGAAATCCTTTGATTCCAATATACCTGTTAGATCATTTAATTTATTCACCTTCTCTACAGGCAGAGACATAGACATATCATTTGAATTTATATCAAAACCTAGGTATTTGCATTGTTTTGAAGGAGCAGTAACCTTATGCCAGGCGACATAAAAACCGAAATATCACAATACTTGTACTACTGCATCTCTAGCTGATAAACATTCGTCATAGGTATTTCCACAAACGAAAAAATCGTCTAAATAATTTAAGATTTCTACATCACAAGTGTTTTTCAAAATATCAGCTACCATGTTGGAGATAGAATCAAAATAGCATGGCCCAGTTTTTAAGCCAAGACACATACGGTTATCAATGAAGTAAGTATTAACCCCATTGAATTTCCAAGCAAAACCACAGTATTTACGATGGCTAGGATTAACAGCAACTGCCCTATAAGCAGATTTTATGTCGATGACAGACATATAATAATCATTACCGATAAGATCAACAGCATCTTCGACAGATTTATAGGAAAATTCTCTCACCAAACTCGTACAATGATCGTTAACAGATAATCCAAAAGGACGAATACAGTCCGTGATGGGACGTATACCACCGTCAGGCTTGTTAACAGCACCTAAAGCATGGACACAATGGGGCTTTTCGTTGGAAATAGAAATATAACCTTCATTAAGTTCGTTCGCAATGATTTTATCCATTTTTAGACGAGGACCATCCTCTAATATCGAACGATAATTCTCACATTCGTAAGGATCAGGAATTTCATCTACGATGTTTATACCATCACAGACATTGAAGAAAACACTGATATATTTATCAACAAATTCTCTACCTTGACAAAAAATGGCATAAGCAAACCTACAAGGTTTCAATTGAACAGGGAGATCTCCCAAAGAGTGAATACATGTACAAATGCCCTTGGCACAGTCGGTGTAAACTACAATATCATTACCCGCCGGAGACTTCGGCGCAACAAAAATAATATTATCACCGCTATTACATGGAATATCATTCACAAAATTGGTAATATTATGAAAAATGTCACAATACACATCATCAGGGTCATAAACAGGATCGACATTAGCGAAAAGAGTTAAATCGGGAGAAAACTTAGCTGCACAAGTGTCCAAATGTTCAGTCTTTCCATCCACGGCCGCCATTTTACCGGAAGGGCTTTCCCAACCAGCGGAAGGGCTACCCCGACCTACATTAAAACCACCATAACAACTGGAATCAACCTTGACCCTTGAGAACTCTTGATTGCTGTCCATATCCTATTTGCTGTTCTTCGATGAACATGACTTAGAAGAGTGGTCACTAGCAAAGCAAATAGCACACTTGTTGGGAAATTCACACGATGTCTTAACACATCCAGCCACAGAATTAAACTTGAAGCAGACTTTTTCTTTCCTCTTAGCTGACGATTTCTTGTCCACCGACGACGATGTCCCCGAAGCCCTCCGCGAATTCTCATATGAGTACGTACGAAGCACCTCTTCTTGCTTAACATCATTGAAAGCTTCTAACCCAATCTTATTAGCTCTTACACGTACAGCCTTATCGTAGGCAATGCTGGCCTTCAGCAAATAAATCTGAGATTTTGACTTTTCACACATCGTGATGGCATGATTTACTACTCCGGTTACCTCACCATGAGGCCGTTCATCAGCTAACAGCTTCGCCACCAATTTTAGATTTAATAAGAGTAAAGTTTCAAAATTATCAATGTACTCACCTTTTTCTAATTCGTTAGAATGATCAAATGGCTTCGATCTAGGTCTTGAAATTGATCTAACCCTCCTATGATGGTGATCACTGCCTTGTACATCGTAGATCGAGCTGACAACACTCGGGCTCCTCGAGCGACGACGATAGAACGATTCATCGGACTGTTGACGGTTACCTCCCTCGGCACCTCCGGGACCTCCCATCTCATCACAACGAGAGAATCTTGGCTCGTCGAACTTCACTTCCGAATCATTAGAAGAAATTTCAGAATTTTCAGGTAAAATACCTTTGTCATTAGCACGTTTCTCAAGTCCAACTACGGCAATCATGATTTTTTCCATCATACCTTCGATTCCAGTCACACGATCGGTGAGATGGGCAGTCTTCTCCCCTTCTACAGCTTTCACCTCAGGGATTAATCTTCTATTACAAAGTTGACCAGTAGGCGGTTCATGCGCATAGCCACACGGGGCACACTGCTTTGGTTTTCCCATATTTGCAGAAAAATCCAACAAAAAATCGAACAAAAATTAAAATTTTTCGGCAATATAAGGGACCCAACGTCTACACCGACTCGGTGAATGAACTTGAATGAGACGGTTGGGAGAATAGAAGGGGGGCGTGGCAACCCTAGCCCGCCTGTGATTGGCTGAGGCGCCGTTGACGTCATAGTCAATTCCTCTAGCAAGGGGGTGTGGTCGATATAACCACTGAGGCTTCAGTTGCACGTACATCAGCATTACGATTTTGACATCTAACTTACCGTATATCTCAATATTCTAAGAATCATTGCTTATATATGTATTTATGGACAAAATAATTCTTTTGGTTGATTTAGCTAATGTATTACACTACTTATTATGTCAATCTACAGTTGTGTCCCACTTAGGCTTCACTGGGTGGTTTTAACTCTTTATGTTATCTCCTTATTGGGACTGAGTCAATGTGGACATAATCACAGGTTGGTCACATTACCGAGATGGTTGTTTTGCAGGACTCCACTGTACATTACCAGTGCTGCTACTTTACCAGTGCTGCTACTTGGCTACTGCCCAAGTACAGAAGCCAGCAGAAAAAAGTATAACCAGATAATGAAAAAGTATAATCTTACGGCTGTTTCAAAACAATTTGTTAATTAACTAAATCCTTAATTAAAACAAGTTTTCACAATGATTAAGAAGACTTTCCGTGTAACAAGGTTCACCAAACAACCAAAGAAAGTATGAAAAGCATCAAAACCTTATTTTCTGACGGAAATCAGAAAGAAAGACAAAAAAAAACCAAATGTATAAAATTGTTCAAGGAAAAGGCAAAGGCAAATTATTTACTTAAAAAAAGTATGATGTGGCAGCATTCTGTCAAAGTATATTCTTACCCTTAAACATATGGCAAGTCGATGTTGTTTAATGGACCAGATCATGAAACCAACAGAAGCTGTGGTAAAAAATTGTAGAAGATCAAATATACTATTCAAAATCCTCAAAATTGTTTTCAAAGCCCAATTTCAACCACTTTTATTTCTTAAATACATTTTTATCATGATATAGATTTGGAAGGAAACTAATAATTTAACACCAATTCATATCTTAAGATACAACTTCTCGGATGTACTTCTCAGATGTACATAACAAATGACCATTTCCAGGTAATACTTGTTACAGAACAGTTTTATGGGAAAATAAATACGTCTCAAATGGTTTTGTTGGGTTGAAGTGGCAGGGCAGGGTGGAAGTTAAGGGTTATAAAATGTTTTTAACAAGAAATTTTGGCTGTGACAAAGGAAACAATGGAAGTTAGGGGCTTTAAAGTGTTTTTAACAAGAAATTTTGGCTGTGACAAAGGAAACAACGGTTTCCCCCGAATCCCCTTATTCTATTATAGGCCTAGATCTAAACAAATAAAAGCCCCTCCCCCTCCTCTCCCACAATCGATTCCCACTCTTCTCTCCACTGCATACGGGAAAAAGCGTTGTCAAGGACTCTGAGGTACAACGCACGTTACTAACGCTGCACAAATAAGGTTTCCCTTATATCTTCCTTATCTAAATACTTATGTTGATAAAACTAAAAACATGGGGGCAGAAAAGCATACTTGAAAAAACTGACCCAATTGTTCCGTAAAACCTTTCTTTCGATAAAGGAGAAAAAAGCTTTCAACTTACCAAGCACTACCAATATCAGAATATTTGTGAAGTGTCTGTACAAGCTAAGCTTCACTAAGTTTCTTCTTAATCGAAGGGTTCTTGTAGTCTGAATCAAACTAGTAAATACTTGAACATGGTTAAGGTCTGTTCAGGGCAATGTCAAGTTTCAGAGACAAAAATTATGTTTGTATTAGAATCTGTAATATATTATGCACAAATTGTTAGAAATATCTAAAAACTGTTCATTGAAGATGACTCATCTCATAATAGATCCATTCTTTCAGGGTTTTCTGAAGAAATTCATTAGTGGGCTTTTAAATGGTCCTTCATTTTTGTAAATTATGTGAGATTCATTGTACTTATGAAGCAAAATATGTATGTTTAGTCCTGTCAATGCCTAAGTAGGAGATTGGTTGATATACACTTTCTATTTCCGATGTAAACCCCACACACATTAACGATTTGGGAATTCATACAAATTCACAGTTCATGGAGGAATTTGTGCGAATTTTGAAGCAAAATAATTTGAAATCGAGACTATTTTTCTGGCCCACACATGCACAAATTGAGACCCGAATTCATAAAAGAAAAATTGAGATCGTGGCAAGTTAGCCCACACATTTAGGACCTTTGCCACAATTTTCTATACAAAATTAAAATGGAAAAAAAAAAAAAAAAAATGAAAATGAAAAAATCTCCTAAATCTGAATTTCATCAGAATTTATTGAATATCTGACATAGATTCTATGTACGTAATGAGCCTGTCACCAAGAAAGAAATATGTGATACGCTGCCCTGACAACCATATTCATCATTAATGTTCCCAATTTTGTGTCTATTTAAAATAAATTGCAGATGTGTTTGGATATATTCCCTAAATATGGCTAGAATATGGCATAAGTACAGCCGTGCATATAGCTAGCAGCTCCTACTCCTGAGCCCTTACTTACCAGTGGATATACCCTTGCAGCTGACCGCACCACCCATTCAAACATGCGTAAGGCCGGTGGCTGATATTCAGCAGCCGCAGCCCACACTCAGCAGCCACGGCCCCATACTCAGCAATATCAAAACTTTTTGATATTTTTTTATACAGCTGCTGCGAGCGGCTGATGACGTCAGCAGTGATTAGCCAATCAGAGGCCACCTTCCCGCTACACTACACACAGAACCAAGAGTACAGCCATGGCAGTGGATATGGAAAAATCGGGTCTAGCGATTCAAGAGAATAAAGTTCTTTGTCAAGAGCATATAGACAGAGTCAGGCAGATGTGTAAGAACATATGTAAGGCCATACGCAAGACCATATGCACAGTGGATAGACCCCATTATGGTTTTACAAAGGATATCCAGCAACAAATAGCGACATCAAGTGCAGCCAGCAGAATATTGGGGAGCAAGACCTGGTGTGATACATCATTTATTGCCTGGAAGAAAGAAAATCAGACATGAGTCACTTACAATGAAATAAATAACATATGACATATATGTACATAACACGTTCAAGAATCATTAAATGAAAATGCAATGTTGGAAATTTATGTCTAACTTATTATTACGCTTGTGATCAGTTTGGACAGTGCAGTTAAAATAAGATAAGATAAGATACTACTTTATTTAGCAAGATTCACAATGTACACTATAAAACTGACAATGCAAATAAAATAGACAAAACAGATAAAACAGGTATCATCGACAGATCCAACAATCAGTTCGGGTTTTCATGGTTACACTGGCTTAATGATGCAGTTTGGTTGGCACAGCAAAACATACAAATTTCAGGTGAGTGAGTGCTCACTGCTCGCGAATACTGCTCTTTCTAGTGAACCAGAGGAAAAACTGTACACTGTAGTTTCCTATGTCTCAGATATTCCTGCTCATCTCTGCTAGATGGCAGTGAAATCAAGTCAGTCTTCTCATAACATTAAATATTAGTAGTACAAAGCGCCAACATTTTGTTTTCATTGCAAAATGGACATGGGTGGGGCTCCCGAAAATGTCCACTTTCAAAAATATAAGGTCAAATTTTTATTTTATTTCAATTTATCTGAGCCTTCTCCTGGTCATAGCCAATGGTACAAGGTTAAACATACTAAAATTATAAAAAAAAATTGAGCTTTTTCTGATTTCCTATGAAGTGCATCCAAAAAGTGTCCATTTTCGGCCATAGTGCCTGTTGTGTTCGGGGAGGAAATGAATCAAATTGAATAAAAAAGGAATATAGCATTATATTTTTGTAATTACTCCTCATCCACTTAGACTTAGACAAGTGTTCTTGTATTGAGTGAAGAAATATATGTTTTATATGATATTTCATGTATTTATTCGTTCGCATTTCCTGTTCTTTCAACCACTATTGCTTCACTGCCAATTCTATTCCAAAGTTTTCCCTGCTAACTCATATGAAATTAAATATTTCATGTTCTCTGCTTTTTTAACAGATAACTCTCAATTTTCATGAGTTTCCCCCCAGCTTCTACCTATTTTTATTATAATCTCATTAAAAAACATGAGTTTATTGGACCAAGGAAGAACACTATGCTATCCCAGTCCCCGAACACAACACATGTCAATTTTTATGGAATTTAACTATTATTTCTACTTTTATACTACATATATCGATTTAACTTGATAAAACTCAGGCCTATATTCATATTTTTTTACCATTTTATAATAAATATTGTATTTTCTGGGTTGTCCCCGAACACAACAGACACACAAATATTGCAAAAATACCTGTAAATACCTATTATATTGCCATTATCTATGTCTGTTTTCATCTGATACCCATAGGAGTATCTTATTTCGAATTAATTTTGATTTTATTGTTCATATTTTCCCTTTAATTACCAATTTACTGATGCTGCTTAAAGGCCCCTGTCCCCGAACACAACACCCCATTTATAAGATAAAAGCCAAGCAGTAAATAGGAATATAACTAAAGATTTATGTGCAGAATTACAGAGAGAAATGATTAGAATAGTTTACTTTTTCATTATTATTCAATTTTAGCATTTTTTGGTCATAGCATTTTTGTACCTGAACATAACACCCCTGTCCCCGAACACAACACCCCACCCTGTCCCCGAACACAACACCCCCTTAATTTAAGGGAAAGAAAGTAGTCATTTAGAATATAACCAATTATTTATGTTCAGAATTGCATACAGAATTGAATATAATACTTTACTTTTCAATTTTATCATTTTTTCATCATAACATATTTGTACCTGAACATAACACCCCTGTCCCCGAACACAACACCCCACCCTGTCCCCGAACACAACACCCCACCCTGTCCCCGAACACAACACCCTCTTAATTTAAGGGAAATTAAGCAGTCACTTTGAATATAACCAATGATTTATGTTCAGAATTACATACACGATTGAATAGAATACTTAGTTTTTCAATTTTATCATTTTTTCATTATAACATATTTGTACCCGAACACAACACCCCTGTCCCCGAACACAACACCCCACCCCTTCCCCGAACACAACAACCCCTTTTTCTAAGGGAAGATAAGCAGTTATTGCAAGTATAACCAATGGGTTATATAGAAAATTGCATGCATAAATGAAGGGTTTTGTCGATTTTTGCATTACTTTTCAATTTCATTATATTTTGGTCATAATCTCTGTTTCCCCGAACACAACACCCCTCTCCCCGAACACAACACCCCTCTCCCCGAACACAACACATACTCAGAAGGTGGGTTTTCTGCTAATATATTCAAAGTCAACATATTAGATAGATGAATAGCAAAGAAATGTGCATAATCACAAATGTATTTTCATGAATATTTGAATAAAAATGCACTTTATCACTATGAGAAGTAAAGGCTGTCAAACTCAGAATTTCTATGTTTCAACTTTATGAAACCAGAAATATGGTCAAAATTGGAAAAAAATAAAAATTCATAGTTTAATGTGATATGGGATTATATCAATAACAAGAGACCAAAAGCAAAATATTTTCTAGGTAGAACCTTTATTGTGGATTTTATCATTTTATCAATAATCTTCATAAGGTATTTGGAGAGTTGTGAATGAAAAGACAGAAAATAATAAAATAAATGAAACAAAATTAAATTCAAAAATAAATTCAAAAGGGGGTTTTTATATATGCTTTATGAAGAATTAAAGACAAACAACAAATTAATAAGTTTTATATAACTTTTCATTGAAACAAAAAAGAATTTACACCAGGGACATGCATTAAGGGACATTTTCTAACATAAAAACTTGATTTTTTTGCATAAAAAGGAAATTTTATATATATTTCTCAATATGCCCTTATTATACACTTGGGAAGGTACGAAATACTGTAAAATCAGTAGTATGGGGTGAAATCCGAATGAATTATGGAATTAAAATGGATGATTTTTGCAAAATGGACATTTTCGGGAGCCCCACCCACATGGGATTATGTCACCGATGATCCCCAACTGGCCCTCATGAATACAGATTTCTGCACAATTAGGCGATTGGATACTAAACTCTGTGAGAATTGGGAACAGAAATTCTACTAGAGTTAAAAGAAGCAAGAAGGGTTAATTAAATCAATTTTCAAACTGTTTTCAAACTGTTTTAAAATTGTTTAAAAATGATTTATTTCTGTATTATTATAATTTTCGTAAACAAATTAATGACAATTTCTATAGTTTTCAATATTCACGTTTTGGTCGATTTAGCTAGTAAAGGATCTTTACATATAACTGCAAAAATAAATAAAAATTATAGCCTGACTTACACCATGAGCCCTAAGGCAAGCCTCTGCAGAACCGAGTATAAAATAGAGAGTACCCATTCCAAGATAAGCACAATCCACACGGTGAAGCATTGGACCCAACCACGGTCTGCAAAGTGCAATACATACAATTATTAAAACTCTGTTTATTAGTATGCCTATTTCCGTCAAGAAAGAAGAGTTGTCATATGAACTAATCCCGAGAACAGGTCAGTACACATTGATTCCTGTATATATCTGTTTGCTTGCCCTGAGGGCGGGTATGACTGTCTTTTTATGGGGGAAGTCTATAGCTTTTGTTGACAAAAAGGTTGGTGGTCACCCTTATTGTAGAAAATGAAGAACTACTATTTAACCTTTAATCTGCTCCCATCCCACTATAAAGCCTATGCTTTTTCATATGGTCAATCGTTTTCCAAAGGTTCAGGTGTTTTTCACTTACTAGTTCTTTATTAAACCTTAAACATGTCATATCAATTGTACTGGTATATACGGTATATGAACACAAAATGGTATCTTTACTTACTTTACAATACCCAAGCCTAAGCTAACAATAATGACCAACATACGAGCCACTGTCCTCTTCAAACAAGAAACTATCTCTGCAAACACTACAGCACCTCTCACTGGAAAAGGAACAAAAATACTTATGTCACAAACTTTTTTCAAATGCATTTTTATCGGAAGTACTTTTTCATTTTTATAGAAAGGTTACATAAGCACAGTTATAATTAATTTACCCATAATTAATCAAATGACATTGGACCCACCCAACACTTTACAATAATATTCTTAAAGTATTAACATGTTTTGCGCTGTCACACTATTTTCATCATTAAATTACAATCAAAATCTGGGGAATATTAGCCTAGAAATATTACTTTGAATATAAGGCCTGCAAGTTCACTTTTGATTGCATTTCAGATGCACATATGGACTAACTTATACCAATGCCCGAATATAAAAATGAGAGCGGAGGAGAGAAGTAAGGAAGTACTCTCTAGTTCTCAATTTCTGTTTCAACTTACAAGATCTCCCAGTAAGGTTGGTAAAGCTATACTCCCCATAGAAAACAGCATTTTCAAGCAGACCTGAAATTGAGGAATTGTAAATAACATGAGTCATACATATTCTATTAGAAAATACATATACAAAATGTTACTTGACTGTAAGATTCAATATCTTACTACTCTAAAAATGAAAATAGAATAAAATTAAATTTTGAACCTGACTATTGTTTAGGAAGCTTGTCTTTTGCAATATTAGTTGACGAAAATCACAATGTTATTTTAGATAATTCTTACATCCTAATCTTATGCATATTTTGTTTTAGGTTTTTTGGAGGTGAAAAAATATCAATTAAGCATTCTTTGAAAGAGGATGCTTTCTAATAAGATGGGGAAGCAGTACTGAAATAAACAGCTTACCAAGGAATATGATCCCACTAATCCAAAACTGAATACGAACGAGATCTCTCCAATTACAGGCAGATAGAACAAGCCAGCAGGTGGCATAGATTATGTACACTACACACATAGAGCCGTAGAACTGAAATAAGATTTACTACCATTCACTATGGAGGTCAATGGAGGTCAATGGGGGAAAAGCATGAATTATCAGTTGTTACAAGTGATACATGTGATTTGTCTCTTATAAATTTCTCCAAACATTGCTGTGCTGTTTTGTCCTCACAAAAAAACAGTAGGACAATGTCAATACAGTGGCAGGATTAATGATATTTGATTTACTGAAAATATCAATAGATTTGCAACATGGAGAACGTAAAAGGGAAACGTCATTGGAGTCTGCATAATTGATGGAAAACGTTCAGACAAAAGTGTTTGGGAAAAGGTCTGCAAACACTGGAAGCATGCCATACATAGAGGTAGTTTCTCCAATGAGAAACATTTGAAATTCTATTTGTTAAATGTATAATGAAATTATAAGGTCACTACAATCTGTAATGACTTAAAACCAAATGTAGTGACTTTTAAGGGCCTTACACATTTATTTCTATTGTCAATGATACTAAACTTACCGGCAAAAAAGGCCAATCAATGGCATTGAGATATCCGGAAGGACCCTTCATCTGGACGTTGACTAAAAATGATTATAATAATTTAGACATGATATTTACAAGAGAAATATGAAACACAATAAATACATACATATAAATACAAAGACTACCTACATAGATCTGGGTGTCAGATTTGTGTTCACTCTTAAACTATCAAGTGAATGGGTTGGTATCATGCCCTGCTAGCTTATAGATTTCAGTGAATGGTCTGATACAAAGCCCTTTAATTTACATCCCTACTTATTATTTGTATATTCAGGATGTTCATACGGCAACTCAAAAGTCCATCAGAACCAGAACAGCTCAAAATTCAATTGTTATCAAGACGGCACATGAAAGAATTGACTGCTAGAATAGACACATAATAAAGGCTTGCCAAACGAATCAAAAGATTTCGTTAGATACCCTTTATGCTTCTTTAACAGACTAAACCTGACTGAACCTTATGATAGACACAAGACCAGTGACACTCCATCTAGCCATGATCGGATTGACAAAGTGGTTATTACATTATTATTATTATTACACAGATGTATATATTATTATCACTACTTTATTGTACTTAAAAAGTTATGACACAATAAAAAAAACCCACTAACAATCCATCAACTCAGGATCCGAGTGGCAGTTGTTATTATCACTATTGTTATTATGACCATTGTTATACTACTATATTATTGTAGGCGTTATACTACTATATTATTGTAGGCCTGTTAAATGATGAGAAGAAGATCATGTCTGTAAATGAATTAAATGTGAAATATAACATACACTGTGATATAAGTGATTAGTGATTAGTGACCAGACTAAAACTTGTGGCTGCGATCCCCAGAAAATGGTTACAAATGGTGGCAAGGGAAAGTTTCGAGATACCAAAGAAAAAATATATTATGTTCAAGATCAATAATAAACTGCTGAAGGTTGAAGATTTGTTAACCAAGAATGTTTATGGTGAGTTGGTAAAACAGGCTAACCCGGACTATGAAAAACTTGATAGTTGGGAAAATCTTCTGATAGAGGATAAATTTGTTAGTTCTGAAAAAACTTGGAAAGAGAAATTTGTTATACCGAGCAAGAGCTATGATGTACCAAAATGGCAGTCGTTACAATACAGGATCCTACATAAAACGGTGGGATGTAATGTGTATTTGACTCAAATCAAATTTAAGAACAAAATATCATGCGATTTCTGTCCAGAAGAAGATACTATAACACAAAAATGGCAAATATATTTGCCATTTTTGTGTTAATTGCAACCACCAGAGTTTACTGTGGAAGATCATAAGATCTTGGCTACAGAGAAGTGTCTTGATTAGAGGTTTTAGACCGAGTGAGTTGAATTTAACCAACATTCTCCTTGGACATAGTGGTAAGAGCTTTCAAAGAGATTTTATTAATTGGTTGTTTACTGCACTAAAGTGGTATATTTACAGACAGAGAATATTCCATGAAAATGTAATGGTTTTTAAAGCCTTTGTCAACGAAGCTAAAATGCATTTTAGGATTCTGGAGTATAATAATGTTGCTCAAGGTAAAGGGAAGAAGAACACAAATCTCTGGAATCAACTCATAATATGAGTTGATTCCAGTTTATGTGAACTGGAGGAATAACAGGTGTAAAATCGCAGAGACAGAAGGATGTAACACTTGATGAATTATGATTGTGAGTTAATATCTCCATAATAATTGTAAGCTTCGTATGAAACTTGTTTGTTCAGGAGGGATGAGATGAAAGAGAAAAACCGAAAATACAAAAAAAATATAAAATAAAGAGGGAAACGATAATTGAACGTTGATTAGAATTGTATGAGCCTAGTTGGCAGGATATGTTGAATAAAACCTTTTAAAAACAAAAAAAACTATATTATTGTAGGCCTACTTACAACAATACATTCATTGCATGAGATTGTCATTATTCAATCACACAAACGACCTTTGTATATACTTCATGTTTCAAGAATAGAGCTTATACTGTACAATTCAACAGACTGGGGCAGGTGAAAAACCACGACAAGGGGACCTGGCCCCCGTTGCATGAACTGAGCAGCTTTTGAAAACGGTCTCAGCACCAGTGTTTTGTGTTGGGCTGTTCGTTTTGGAGGTGTTTTTGAGGTTTCAACACACCTCCAACACACTGTTATATTTAGGGATTATACCACGATGGTTATGGCATGAGATTGGTGTACGATTCCATATACCCCACGAGGCCGTAGGCCGAGTGGGTATATGGAATCAAACACCAATCGAATGCCATAACCAGAGTGGTATAATAACTTTAGTCCGTGATGGGTCAGATAAAATACAAATAGAGAACATTACAAAACCATTATATTACCAAAAAACAACAAGTCATTATTTTACTAACCTTTCTGCATTCGGTTCGATTCTGCGTTTCGGAAATTAGATTGCAGGAATGGGTCCAGTTTTGCAGCATCACTCTCGCTAGACAGCCGGCAGTTGTAGCCAGAGTGACTTTCGGCATGACCCATATAACTACGTGGTGCACTTTCATTGGCAGTAAACAGCCTATTCAGCGCACACTTGATTCCCTTCGAAAGTGCCCACGCCGATCGCTTATAGCATAAAAAATAGACAATATAAAGAATCGCCGATCGCTTATAGCATAGAAAATATACAATATACAGGACGGACACATATGGCTTGTGAAATCGCCACTGGACTGAAACTTCGCTATCGGGGGGTAGAACTATATTAAAATCATTTCTACCAATTCAGATTATTCATTTATTTCTTTTTTAAGTTGCTAGACACACAAAAATAACCGAATCGATCAAGGTCAAGGTCGACAAAAGGTGCGCACTTCAGTCGGAAACCGTATGTTAACGCGACTGCTGGCCAAATGACCTACAGATACAACAGCCAATCAGAGGTCCGTAATCGCTGAAGTCAAGTTCAGGCAGCCGACGTGTTTTTATAAGGTTTCGCTTTTTGCGGATCGTGCGCCCACTCAGAGTTCAAGGTCGGCTTGGGGACTTTCGAATGACATTGTCCGTGCGCTATATACACTACAGTACACAATGCAACGCCAACTGAACTTGGCACAGAGTGGCTATGCCTAAAGTCGCCACACTGCTTCCACCGGCTTGCTCGAACGTCAACACATGTGCAATTATCGAAGGGGAAAATGGCTTCATACATCCTTTATACCTTTGTCATTGGATTAATATTCGTTGACGACCAAAAAGACAACATGGACATCAAATGGACATGGACAACTACTGGAAGATTGGCGCTGAGAAAAACAAATTATACCGGTAAGTCATGTTTATTTAAAGGTAACTGTCGGTAGAGATGGAACGAGTCAGTTTCATATAGACATGTAGACCTATTTGTCTCTTTATGTACCATATTACTCATTCCCTAGACAAATAAAAAATTATCTTATCTTATCTTATCTTATACGAACGGACGGGGCTAGCCTCGATCTTCGGTTTGTCTGCCTGTTTCAATATTAACCTGGGCAGCAAATGGAATATCGAGTCAAGATCTTAGTCTAAACTGCAAATTCGATTAATCAATGGTAATATATGGTTGCTACGAATGTATTATTTGTTCATGTCGAATTTTATCACACGTTCATGTCGATTTTTATCACACATTTAGAGACAACAATGGCCACCTTTGCCAGTCGGTAATGACAGCCATGGTGGGGGTGGGGGTGTTTGACTGTGGACCAATGGGAAACGAAAAACCCCAAATATACCACGGCAAAAGGGGGGGGCTCAGGATTATAACCAATCACCAGCCAGAAAGTCCCAATATACCATGATGACGCCGTGGTATATGCTCCCATATTGCACGGTGAATATAGCCAAAATCTGAGCCAAAATGGACTAAAGGCATATAGCCTTCCCATAGCTCCCATTGAGGTGTAGGTTTATCCACGCTCATTAATATGTATGTATACTACCAGGAGCACCCAAGTCTTATGTTCCATTAAACCCTCATTCACATACTATCATCGTGTGAGGGTCATTCTTGCTTACTCTTTCATATTCATCTACAATAGCCCTTTAGGTCTACATAACAACACCTCCAACACATCTCCATCTCATAGTGTGTTTAAAGTCTGTTGGAGGTGTGTTCAAACTGTTTTTCATTTTTCAAGTAAAAATGATAGCCATGAAAATAAATCCCATTATGTAAAACATGCATATATATATAGCAATATGCATGAACTATGTATAGAGTTTTCTTACTTTTAAGGAAAATTCAAAAGGGATATTATTATCAAAAGAGACATTGTTAAAGTGCAGGTAGCTCTACCTTGTGTTTATTGCCAGAACAGATAAAATATTTGAGAGTGTGTGCGAGGGGGGGGGGCAAGATTTTTTTTTATTGGGATGGGTGGGGGAGACCACAATACAATGAAACATATAAACAGTAGACCATTAAAATTATTTCTAAATTTATTCATCCCCCACACTAACCCTTTTGATGAAGCATTGCTTGAAGACAGGGCTCATGCCAGGTGAATGGAAGGAATACATCCTAAAGCTTATCCCTAAAGAGGGAAAAGATATTTTTATAATTTGCGACCGATTGCCATAGTCCCAATACTGTCAAAAATCCTTGAGCAAATTGTATGTACTTCAATCGTTGATCACATGGAGGTCAATAATTTATTTTGCAAATGGCAAGGAGGTTTTTCGTGGAAACGATTCGACCAACAGTAGCCTATTTGACTTCTTTACTCCAATTTTAAATGGTATAAACAACGGATCACTGACTGTCGCATCCTACTATGATATCTCCAAAGCTTTCAACTGTATAAATCATAACATCCTTATATACAAATTATAACTTTATAAGTTTAATCCTACTCTGATTAGAATGGCCTTATATAGCTGTTGGAGCAAAAACAATGCACTTCCCTAGGGCCGATTGTATTCCTGATATATATATTAATGATTTACCTCGGTGTCTAAAATATCTAAATAATCATGGTAATACCGTAAATCTAACATTATATGCACATTATGAAGAGAAAAGACAAGAATTAAAGTTGAATTTGTTTATTTTGATATGGGGTAACTGTGGTAAATCTTTCAGTTGAGAGTCAGTTCTTGAGAATCGATGTAGAATGATATTATCGATTAGAGTCACTAATTAATTATGCGTCGAAGTCTTGAGTTCAGTTAACTAGCCCTTTTATCGTAAGATAAAGTGATGTTATAAGGGAGGTGGGTGGGAAGAAAAATTGAAAAGGAGGGAGAGAGAATGGGGGATATGAAGAGAGAGGGAATGGGGGAATGAGAAAGAGGGAGAAAGAATGGGGGATGAGTAAGAGGGGAAGATTCGCGGAATGAGTTCTCTCATGGTGCAATATTGTACCAGGGGGACTCATTGATCCATGCTAACCTAAGCAGGACCTAACAAATGTATGCCCATCCTCCTCATTCCTCTTTTCTCATAATTTAATTTCAATATGTTGGGGGGACCTAGCTTTACCATTAATAATGTTATATAACTAACACAAGGTTTGGCCATGAACCCAGCGAAGCAAGGGTTTATTCTCACCCAATACATATCATTAATACATACAAGCAAAAACACATGTAAGAATACATACACAGCACAAAAAGGGTAAGATTACAAATTTTCAAATAGCATGCACGTCAATGCAGCTCAGGTGCAGGCTGAATAATAGTCCTGGTGGAATGAGTGACGTAATAGTTACGGGTCACTGATTGGTCCATTATGATGCTGGTGTATTACGTCATAATTAGATGCTGCGTCAGCCCCAAATATAATCATCGATGGCTAGATTCCACATAATTCTCATCAACTAAATCAATTTTATCAATTCAATTATTTTATCAATTTTTATCACATCATCTCCTTTATATGAAATCAACTCATATCTTAATTCAACCAATCAAAACTTTTATATTTATATAATTTCTGCGAAAACGGGTCTTATGTGCTTGGATATGAAATGTAAAATGTGTTTTAGGACATAATATGCTGTAAAAATTATATTGATACGAGAAACAGAAGCCGAGATATGAAGTTCTGAAATATGATGTGTTGAAATGGGGTAAATAGCCAAAACTGCTGTACGGTTTTTACTTGCCGAAGGTTAGTTAAACCCTTATACGATTTCAAAATGCGCATCATTTTCAATAAATTAAATAATGTATTGCCATTTTTCTGAAAATTTAAGTAATTCAAATCTGTTTTCAGTATCTTAATCATCAGAAAATTCTCTTTTGACTTTATTTAAATTTGAAACAATTTGATGACATATAGGTTTCCATGGAAACCAGAATCCTGTTAAACGTCATTATTGATGATTCGGACGTTCCATTGAATTCATGGTTACCATGGCGACACTAACAAAATTTTCTCCAAAGTTTTCCGCCACGCTATAATCTGTGAAAAATTTCATTTTCAATGTTTTTTTGAGTAAATTTTGTTTTTAACAGTTTTCCTGTTAAACAATGCCCCTAGGGCTATCCAAGTAAAAACCTATAAGACCCATAATCGCCGAGCAATACAAAATAAAAATGTTACAGCCCACTACAGCCTTAACTTTCTTTCCATGAGTGCGATAGATTATTGAGGAACGGAGGAATACGAAAGGAAGAGAAATAAAAGGGGAATGGGAAAGAAAGGGGAATGAGAAAGACGGAGAGAGTGGGGCATGAGAAAAAGAGAGAGAATGGGAAATGAGAAATACGGGGAGAATGGGGGAATGAGAGAGAGAGAGAATTGGGACGGAGAGAATGTATGAGATATATTAGGCATTTGTCATACTTGCCTGAATTGTACTATTTTACTTTTTTAAATTGACAAACTAACCAACACTTTATGCAACTGATTCTGACAGGGGTTCAGACAAAGAAACATCGACTCACGTAATTACAAACAGCTATCCAAAAAACTATCGTTTAGCCTGAGAATGGCGAAATAATCTATCAAGGAAAACATTTGCGAATACACATTAATTGTGATAGAAATGCGAAATCTATGGAAACGAGAAAGTAAAGCAACTTGCTATTATAAGATGGAATGTTAGGATCCGACAGAATGTTTTGGTTTTAGGGACTTATGGAGGTCCTGAGTCGGAACCTTATACGACGAGATCTGGCTCATTCCACACCTTTTCATGCTTTACACTTACTTTAATATGCTTTATTTTTGTTAAACCATAATAGATTGTGGGCTTTCCTTCTGGATTCCCCTCATTCTTAAAGTACCCTACTTGGATTCATACGTCTCTTTTACCTCTTCCTGTTACAACATGGGGAATCTCCTTGGGATTCCCATGTTAGTAATTACGTCCTAACAGATGACCCATCTCATGGAGGAAACAAAGTCACAACAACATCAAAGAAATGCATGCTTCGATGATGCCTATTGCTTCAAGAGGCAGAGTTGGTCTGATAAATCATAGCAGTTCAGGTTCAGTAAAGGGTGGTATGGAAGAACTGTAGAAGTCATGATTATGTCATATAGTTCTGTATATAATCATTTGAGGAATAACAATTGTAAAGTAATATTAGATTAAACCAATCAAAATCTGGTACACATTATGTACAAATGCACTGCTATATATGCTCTAGGCAGGTTGACTTTATAGTGGTTATCTTAAAGTTAGTAACTTTTGTAGACAATGCCACGGCTGATAATGCATCTTTAATAAACAGTGTTTCAAATCTGATCGGACTAGAATTTACTGGATCGAGTTATTCACCTCCCATAATAGTACATGTATTTCTTATTACAGTGATCGGGAAAACCGAACATTGATTACTTTAGACGGATATGCCACATCAGAGAGTTTGAGTCAGTGATGAATGAGGATCAGGAAGTCGGTTGAACATGATATAATAAATGACAAAATACTGGACTAAAAACCTTTTTTGTCCACAGTTTTAACCTAATATATCCTTTGGTTACTATTAGCGGGAAAAGGAGTCTAGGCTCAGACCCACTGAGATCACATAAGAATATCAGTGATTGAACGTACGCCTATTGCGCTGATGTCTTTTCTGGCCCAGAATTAGGCGTTGTGATGGGATTATAATAGAATTGTTTTCTTTTTATTTCTTTTTGTAAACTTTTATTCAATCTGTCAACAAATAACCACATCCTGCTTTAGAGCCGATCACACAGAATTACATCGTACCCTCTTCTCATAATATATGTGTGTTTTCCTGTAATATAGAATTGACGATTATACTAAACACATGCAAAACGGAAACGGCGGCAACGCGCTTTTCTCGTCAATTTGACTTAACAGAGTTTTTACGTTACCTTCGCTGTGATTGAAAGCTGAACACAATAATAAAAATGACATGACTCTTTTAAGGAAAAAGGAGAGAAAACATGTCACTGATTAGGGTCAGATTTAAATAAGCTTTTCTTACATCAGGTCTGAGATGGTTTGAAAACAAAGACAAGTGGGCTATATATTCACTCTCTTAAGCTTTTGAAGTCTGCAAAGAGTTTTCTCCATGCGTTTAAGTACTCTCTTGATGTACGTGCTTCTCGGTATCAATGGTAATGAGGTAGAGCTGTCTAGTTACTAATGATGTAACAGACGCAGTAATGTTCAAGATATGTATCATAAAGTGCTTTATTGGGCATATTCACATGTTATTTATACAATGACATAACCAATAGGTGATCCTTAATTGGGTCACATGACCATTAGCCAATGTGGCATTATGTTACATGATGCTTAACCAAAGTGACATGAGGTTACATGATATGATGGTTGTGTGCATATTACCCAATGAGGCATGGTTGATGGTGCAGTGTGCAAGCACTGTCCAATAGACTGTGTCTCATTGGTGCAGTGTGCTATTATATTATCCAATAATGATCTAGGGCTGAGTGTCTAGACAGAGTCAGCAGGTGCGCTTGGTGCACCACCTGGTAGGTAAGGGATGTAATGTCATAACAATGTTACGTAAGAAATGTGAATTAATTAATAGGCAAAAAGGCGCGTATAACACTCTACTTGCTGACGACAGTTTTGTTTTGATAAAATACTGTTACACTTTTGTTTTCTAGTTTAGTTATTACACGTTTAAAAGAATTATTTTCTTTGGTTCTAATGGGACTATAATAGCATTTCGTGGTTTAATGCGGGGGTTTCCAGTTCTTCCAGTTGTTACCATTAAGTGGACGGGTGAGCTAAACTAATAGTAGAGCTAGTACATAAAACGATACAGCAATAAATTAGTTAAACAGAAAAAATACCAATAGGATCAAATATAAGCAGACCAATTGGCAGCTCTCAGACTAGGCCCAGAGTTGAAAAAAGTCCCTCCTAACTGAGGGTAAGCCTGGTTCCAAACAGCAAAATCCCATTAAAATCCCATTATGAAGACATCACATGTGGAAAGCATGACATGCTGGCTCAATGTTCGAGAATATAATTAAATAATCCGGGAAATACATATTTTTTATTAATATACATGGGTTTCCCCTGCCTCTGATCTATCGGAAACAGTAGCGTAACATTCCGATTTAGACAAGTGATATCATACTCGCTAGGGATCTCATATAATAACGAACGTGCTGAAAGGGAGCCTCACTTACACTGATGTGTGCTTTGGAATTGCTATCGCTTCCTCGTAGATAATTGCTAGACACAGTCGATTGTCTGTCTGTGAATCTTGCCTCAGAATGGACGAGGTAGTTGATACATCATCGGACCCCTTGTAAGTACTGCTTTCCAATAATTATAGTCGTTTGAAACACTTAATTGTTCCTTCCAATCTTGTTTTAAAAAACTTTGAGAAACATTTCTATTACTCATAATTTATATTTTTCAAAATCGCCTAATAATGTACCTCGTTAATGTTAATTCGCTTTCACCAATCCTCTCAAATAATCCAAATAGGGTAAACTGATGAAAGAATTTAGATGTTTATGTCGTGATAGATTTTGATTAGAAAATTCTTTATTTACCAACGGATTATATACATAATATATTGACAGAAAAGTCTAGGTTCAGAGCCACTCAGCTCAGATAAGAATTGTATGTAAGTGATTGGGTGCCAACTTGGCTAATGGCTTTTCTGGCCCAGGAGTAGTAGACTCCGACGACCTGGTCCTTTTACTTCCTATATTCAAAGTTGTTTTTTTAAAATTTCATTTACAGGCCAAAGTTAGATAACATGGAAAATGAAATACTCTTCTGACATATTCAGTTCTTCCGAGAAACAAAATCAAGGGATTACTTATCTCAGAATTACATTACCCAATCTTAATTTTACTTTAGTGAGAACATTTTAAAGACGATGTTATCTAGGTTTTCTACCCGTTTTACATTATTTACAGTATGATAAAAACTGTCCCCACGTTATCATGTTTGATCTAGTCGAGTGTCAATAATCCTTTAGCACGTTATGCTGAATTAAGCTGAATATTATATATATAATACGGGGATTATATGCGTACATTTCGGTATACATTTGGTCTTAAAATAATCTTGAATAAGGACAATTTACGTAACAAGGCCTGGGCCAGATTTTAAGGCAGAGGTCATCAGAAAATGCAGATCGACACATTTAGTAAAATTTTGTGGAACCTTATTTTGAAATATTTGAGAGGATTTGTGAAAGCCTAATTAGAAGTATAAGCCTACATGTTCAGGCGGCTTTACCATTGTTATATGAAGCTTCTTTAGATGAGATATATGATCTATCACAGGAAAATGATTCACAAGTCGCAAAAGTTATATTTTTAAAGTGTTTTATTCAAAGGATTCCGAATGTTTTCAATTTCGGGTTACTGAGCGCTGCTAGTAGCATGAATACATGTACCGAATCGCAAGACTATATATTCATACGTATCTGAGGTAATATAGGTATATAATTATGTATTAATAATTTCAAAGTCGTTTATTTATCAGATTTCTTTTTCTGGAATATTCTCGTCTTTGGGGTATCTAATCCTTGAGGTCGCAGGAATACATTTACCAAATCTGAAGACAGTGTATCAATATCTTCAAGCATTTCTAAGGTCACCCTTTAGATTATATTTTGATCTTCCGGTAGTACCTCCAAGATATATTGCAAACCTTTTTTAAAAACAAATGCAAATAATGATATCAAATTTAAAATATAAAAATACGTATTGGAAATTCTGATGCTTACTATCATTAGAATCCGCTTGATCTCATGGTTCTAAATATGATGATATCACAAAATCACTTTTTTAATAACTCATTATCCTGTTACACATTTCAAATGCTTCAATGCAATGTAGGCCTTGCTAGTTGCATGCAGCCGTTGTAGTTGTAGTTGTAATGCTCATAAGGATGTCTATTCTATAGGAGCTTTCAGTGGCACCGCCTTATGGGAACGACACACACTATCCTTTACACATTACTCACTCACGCTCTTTTACAGATTTTAGCTCTACATAAATCAGTCACAAGTCGTAAAAACATAAATTCAACTGAATGATTTCAAAATGTTCCCCTTGTGTTCCCCTTAACTCACTTGTTTCAGACGCTTAATATAAGATATCACACTCGTTGCAGCAGCACAACCCATACAACATTCAAACTTCTTTCAAAGAATTTGTTTAATAAACTGTATACATTTTTAAGCTCAGAGCTTTAGAGAGTCCCTCCAAACTGAGGGAAAGCCTCTCGCTCCAAAGCACAAAATGCCATCAGAATTCCATTAGGACGCTAACCCCAAGGCCTGGAGAGCCATTAGCGTAGTATGCATCCAATCACTGACATGCAATTCTTATCCTATCCTATCTTATCTTACCTTACCTTACCCTATAATTGTTTTTACTTTACCTTCCCTTCCCTTCCCTTACGTTACCCTATCTTACGCTATCTTACCTTATCATACCTTAACTTACCTAGGCATTATCTTAACTTATCTTACCTTACACTACCTTAATTTCCTTACCTTACCTTATCTTACTTTTTGTTTTACCTTGCACTACCTTCCCTTACCTTACATTATACCTTATCTTACCTTACCTCACCTCATATTATTTTACCTTACCCTGTCTACCTTATCTTCTTTTCAGAGGCCCCAACCTCTGCGCTGTTTCACTTACGGTGGGCCTAATTACTGTATTAGTTGGCCGTTACCTATTTGGGTAGGTTTATATGCATCCATTTTATATATATATATTTCTTTGCTTTATCAAAACGTATTTTAAAGAAATCATTAGGTTTAACATCCTTGCACAATCGGTTATTCTCGTTTAACCTCTATTGCATTTCTATTCAATTAAGGTATATGATATTATTTTTATGAGACTTTGTCTAAATATTATAGCATCATGTATCCCCTTCCTTGAAATACGAATATAAAAATTACTATCTGACTATAAAGAATTAAACATCAACTATATGTACAAATGGACAAACACTTACTTGTGAAAAGAAAATGTATATTATTCTATACGATAACCAAAAGGTAAATTTGAGGTTACTGCCAGAAATATGAAGAAATCCAGAACATGTACCTGTATATGGATAGTAAAACATTCTCAAATCAAAGTAAAATATATGTAAAGTTTCAATTGTATACATATTTTGTTCATCCATCATCAATCTCCTTAATGCTTCAAACTTATCATCTACTCCTTCCATTGATGTCCGAAGCAAACGGTTTACATCGTTTATATTCTGTGACAATCCTTTCAATTGTTAATAATATTTCTCTACTTTCGAAGACATGCGTGAATGAATAAATAAATAAAAACAGGTATAATGTCTATATGAATATACATGTACACTGCTTTTATCGTTGCCTATCTATGATGTGCGTACGAAGCACATAAACCTATCGATTCCCGACATGTGATAGTTTAGTGAAACTGATTATGTATGATGGTACCTATTTCAGACGATGCTCAGCAGGCAAATGTGTGAAACCTACCGGTAAAGACCCGGTTGTGGTGACGGTTACAATTGGTGACATTAAGAGGCATACAGGAACTGACAACGATGTGAGTTTTTTGATATCTTATTAAAGCTGTACTCTCAGATAATATCGATTCAAAACTAACGATGTTCTACGTTTTGTTCTGATCTCTTGTTACTCATCTGAAAGTCATGGACCATAACTTTCGAGATTTCACCGGTCTATACTTAATTCAAGTCCACGTTCATATTTCGGCGGCCCGCTAAAATCCTTTTCTGCGCTGGTTTCACTTATTATCTACCACCAGTGTTTCTATTCGTTTTTTCAATTTAACTTCAAATTATCGTATGCACATCAGCAACAAATGTCCGTCCTGTCTTTTCGTTTACACACTGGTATTGAAAAGGTCTAAAAGTGAGGGGCACAGAAAAAGGAGTTTAAATTCTCAATCATATGACTAGTATACTAAGAATAAATCTATGTAAGTGTTACATGTTGATAGACATTTATGGTCATTGAAGTTTGTATTTATATAACATATGTTTATATACATTCGAGCGATGCCCTGTTTTTTTTTTACTTTATTTCGGTCATAGTTAGTAGAAAGCTAACGTTAGGTTCTTCTATCATAAACACATCAAAAATACATTAAGTGGATCCAAACTATGTCATCATTTAGGAAATCAAACAATATTTCTAATTGATTTAGTTAATGCTTGAGGGAAACGTTTGCAATATTTTTGGGTGGAAAACTACTAGCAAAATAGCTGCATATACTCCCTAGGATGATCTTAGTAATTCAAGAATACATTTAATACACTGCCTCGAAACTTGGTAATGTTTTCAGATGACAGAACCCTCCCTCCCCCTGCCCCCGCCCCCAAACCCCTGAAATGAAAACATTCATACAAAGAGTTATTGGGTTAACAAACTTTGAGAAATATCAATTTTGCTGATGAATCCGCACATAGAAGTCGTAATAATGTTACATCATGTTACGTAATATTTCATATCCAAGATATACCAAATCTTCATATAACAATAATAATAGTAATAATTAATCAATTATGCCAATTATCATTTTAGTTCAAGTCAATACATTTTGGGGTAATACATGAGATTACATCTCGAGTTGGATCTTTTACTTGAGGGAAGAATGTGCTATGTGCCTTATTGTGATATAGCAAATGAACACTACCAAATTCGAAGTAAATTTTTTTTTCTAATTCATATAATTATCTATATATTCAGGTATATGTGAAATTCGTCGATTCTAACGGAATGAAATCCAAGTCCTTCAAGCTGGCGAACTGTTTGAAAAATAATTTCAAAGCTGGGAATGAAGATGCATTCTGCATTCCCGATGTGAGCAGCGATCTGAACGACCGACAACTGGGAAAGATCACATCTATTGAAATCTCGAGACAAAGGTTAATTTTCAATGATGGGCTTTTCCTAACTTTGGTCGTAGTGGAGCGAGTGAAGACAAGCACCAAGTATATTTTCCCAGTTCATCGATGGATCCCTATGGGGGATCCTTTGTCTATCAGGTGAGAATTATTGATCTTCTGTATAGGTTATATATAGATAAAGAGGTATTCATTTGTAGGTGTGAAAAAGTATGAGTTAAAAATGTAATACATGGCACAAAGCTAACAAGCAACATACACATATATTAGTGGGGTAGCAATGGGTCCAACAATTAATATGATGTATGTACCATGCATGAGAAAACACCATCATGGGTCATATATAGTGCCATTGGGTATTTATTGCATAGTGAGTTATCGATTTATTTGTTATGCTTACCTACTTAGTGGGTCTTTCTTGACGAATTGTCGGAGCAATGTCTGAAAACTTTCGAAACATGTAAGGCAGCGCTACGTATCAGCCGCTAAGAAGCGCGACGTCATGAACCAACCAAACTATGTTATTTTGGTCGTGCTTCCATGACAACCCATAGCTATGCATTGGGTCTGTACTGTATACATACGCCTTCGATCTTATTCTTTATTCCGTCCTATTAATGATAGTAATGTAGTCAAATAGACTGTATATCGAGATGCCACTGGTAGCAGCCAGAGAGGGACTACCCTAACCTAGCTGGCCTAATTTTATCCGCATATGTTTAGCCATAAATAGTCGACAAATCGAATTAAATTTGCACATTAATTTGTTGTTTGATGAGAGTAAAAAAAGCTCTGATTACGAAAGAAGTCATCTTGGAGTTGTTTGTTTCATATGAATGCCAGGTTTCAGAATCTGCCAGTATTTGAAGCTGCTGTACATTAATGTCTCAACCTTCGTCCTAGTGTCTATGATTCGTATCTACCACAAGATGACCCCCATCCTGAACAGAGGCAACAGGAGCTAGATGTCAAAAAGGAACTCTACCAGATAAAGGAAAGGACACCTGGACTACCAGTCCAAGTAAGCCAACTAAAACATCACTTAACTATATCAACTGACTAGAATTAGAATGAAAGGAAAGAACCACCATTTCTTTTGTGGCAATTATGGAGCCCCCAAATGTAATAAAGGAATTAAAATAAAGTATATATCCATTCTAATCACTGATGTACAAGTAGAATAAAAATAGTATGTCAATTAAAGCTCTATTCTCAGCTATTATGACAAAGACAATCTTAAAAGATGTACTCATAATGATATAATTCATCAATATTCTGCTGGTGTTATGTGTTTATATACACATTTGAAGTCATATTGGCTGAGCAAAAACAGCCGTCGATGAGCCATAATAAGTGAAGTCATCATAGGAAAGTACATGCATGGGCGGGTCCTCCAAATACAAACAATTATAAGGACGTTTTAGAAGAATGGAAGATAATCTAACAAATATTGGTGTTTTACTGACGTTAAAACCAAGAGAGCAGCTTTAAATACTGCGACTACTTTTGCTGGTGAAGCACCAAAAAATCACTTCCAATTTGTTTCATGAGGTTCACAGCCATCGGAAACATGTTCTCAAACATCTTAGGGCCATAATAAGTAGTCAATACTTATGATTATTCCCCTTTTTTCTACTTTTCCTTGCCAAGCAGCTGGTAAGCAACTTTTATCCAAATAATTTGCTATACAAACAAGGTAATTCTGAATCCTACCATAGAAATATCCAAGCTAGATAGGGATAAGAAACTGAACAAGGAATCACCAATAAGAAATATATTTTTTAGATATATCCTTTACTATATTTACTCTTATTTACAAAAGGTTGCAGAAGTTCCGGATGATGAACAATTTTCTTGGCATTACCAGGTACGTCATAATATAGTTTTGGAAACATTTATTTTTAGCCTGAAAGTCTTGTCCATTGCTGTTACAAAATTGAAATTGTAATAACAATAATCCTAGTCTAATAGTTTTAGTTATTGTCGTTAATATGCTTAATATAAGGGACAGATCCTGAGAAAGTGTACACTTAGGAAAAAAAAATAGGTGTGTTTCCGATTTACCCTCCCCCCCACCCTACCTAGAAAAACCTTACCCTACCTAAAAAATATTTCACCAAACCTGATTTTTTTCCCCATCATATCTTAGTTTTTTTGGATTTTTTGCCAAAAAATGCTTATAAAAGCAGGAAAACGGGTTTTCCTAACCCTAAACTGTCAAAAAGCACATTTCCCATGTTCAAAACAACTATTGTTATGAAAAAGTCATTTTTCTCAGTTCCTGGGAGGTGGTTTCCAAACAAAAAAAAATTAACAAAAAAAATTACCACCCCCCTACCTAGTTTTCAGCCAGATAAATCGGAAACACACCTATTTTTGGCCTTAGCAGCTCTCTGCATTTAGTAAATACTGCTATATTAGGACTACAAAATTATGAATAATTGTGTACATTAGGTATAGTTGTGTACATTTTATTGTGCCTTCAAATGATTTGTTCAGTTATGTTGAACTAAATTTTGACCGTGCCGTCATACAATATGTTACAATATCTAATAAGTAGCTTTTTATACTTTTTGTTGTTAAAAAATGTAAGCCATATTTGAGCATGGCCAATCACTAGTATAGTAGTGAAATACACTCCTTTATGTAACCTCAGAAACAATAGACAGTCTCGAAATGTAATACATGTATCAATGTGACTAACAGCTCTAAACACCGAATGAATCTAAAGATTCTGGCGAAGAGTTCTTGTGAAAACATAATTTTGAAAAAAAAATCTTTTGTGACTTATATGACTCATTTATGTGTGAAGCAATACACAACATCAATCGTGCTTGTTGATTTGAAGACATTATTAATGGTTAACAACTTTTTTTTTTAAATAAAAAAAGGGTCAGCACATTGCCACAGGACATTGTACGTGACTAATTAATCTTTATATATTTTGAATTTTATTTGACAAGTTTATACCTAATCGATAATTATAAGCTACAACATCGACCCTTAATGCTGTGTCAAATATACCTTACTAAATACATTAATTGATCCATCTTCAGGCCGAATTTTCGACAACTGCAGTTAAAGGCTTCATTGGTTCTAAAATTAAGCACAAGACAAGTGACACACCAAAGACATTGAATGACTTCAAGCAGTTCTTTGATGATAATTGGTTTACCATACCAGAAGTAACTATTGACACTTTCATTATATTATTTAAATATTCTCTTGATGTTGATTGTAGGATTGTAGCAATCACTTTTAATAATAATGTGTAAGATCATATATGTAAAGAAAACCTTCTTGGCTCCAAACAAAAAAACGATAGCAATATCGAGATGTACAAAAAACATTACAACATTTTGCATTTTAGAAGGAATTCAACTAGTGGTTGTTCTGAAAGCATATCAGACACATGAGTAGTAATAATGTGTGTGTATCTGATATATTTTCACTCCAAGTTTGTCTGATACACTATTTCAGAATTGACATAGTATTCTATAGTTATATCACAACTAACTGAAATCCCCTTTGTATACATCTACAAGACTAACAAACACCTTCGCTAAAATGTCATTTTCTGCAAAAGAAATCTGTAATGTGTTGCAGGTGTCATAATAAGCTAAGTTGTGATATAATTTCTAGTATTTAAAATGCTTATTTCCTCTTGTGATTAAGCATTAAGATATCATAAGGAGAAGGCAGAGAGATGCAGTTGGGCACAGAAAATGAATTCTAATTACTATTTATTCTCATGAAACCTTTATTGAATTAAGAATTAATATTATGGGAATGGGGGGTGGGTAAAAGGTGGTGTAGTTAGATAAAACTAAACAAGAGGTTAGAACTACAAGTGTGATTCAATGGCCTGAGTGTACACTTTTGCATCCAATGCATGAGCTGAGGCCGCTTGTTGCATACACAATGGGGGTGGTGTATAATCGCAACTAAATTTTAGAGCTTGCAAGTTTCGTAATTTGCTTGTAGTTACTTATCCTGCGATTACAATAAAATACATGGTTTGTAACCCCTCGATAGCATGCTTGCAAGCTAAAATATGGTGCTGAAGGTTACATGTACCAAATCGTAAAAACTTAATTCTTTTGTAAGGACTCGTAGTTGTGATGGTGAGTGGGGTCATCACAAGAGCTTGTAAGGCATTTACAACTGCTTTACCAAAAGGCCCGTACTTATATTCTGTTGCAAAACAGTTCTTGTAAACGTTTTTACAGGTTTAAACCTCTTTTGGGAAATGAACCAATTTCTCCATGCTGGATCTGATGTTACCTTGATCGATTGAAGGTTTGATACTCCCTAGGGTAATGCAAGCCTGGCCCTCTGTTAACTATAATAAGTGCCCCCTTGTCCCCCCCCCCCCCCGCCTGTGTGTATGTGGGTGTGGGTGTGTTGAGTGTGGGTAACTGGGTATGTGATAGTTCTGTTTGTGTATGCAAGCTTTACAAATACATGTACATTGCAAGACCAATGCAAAATGCATTGTCAAGCACTTAGTAATGTTAACAGTCAATCGTAAATTTGTATTTCCAATTACAATGTTCTAAAATTACCAACTCCAACAAGTGGGTCAAGGATATATTCTGCACACTGATTTACAACCTTTATTTTGCAATCGCAGGATTAGTAACTACAAGCATACTGTACCCGGTTACAACTTCCTTGTAAGCCTATATAATTACACAATAAACTTTGTAACTACCAAATCCTATGCTAGAACATACCCATTTACGAATTTCGTAATTGTATCATATGCACCATGTTTTGACTTACAAGCGAATTAATAAGTGCTTACGAATTTACGAATCTTACGATTTTGTATTCTTAATATTATACACCACCCCCAATAAAGTGTAAATAAGAGTCATTGGGCCTGTTGTATAAATTGAGACGGCCGTTCGCAAATGCTTTGTAGTGCGTTGTAAGTCAAATCTGCTTGTATAAGCTCAGGAAATCGTATGTCCTTCACAGCCATATCGTACTATCTTCATCGTAAGTGCATTTTGGCTTGCATAAGAAATTCGGCTTCGTATCTTTTTTGCAAATATTCGTTTCTACTTCGCAGTGTTACTTAAGTGTAATTTATGGGTCAAAAGTATAGTCTGCCTGTGCCTTTTTCTCTTCCTCCTTCTTTCTCCATCTTGAGCTCTGCCACTCACTCTCTCCTCTGTCTCTGCCCCTCACTCTGCCTTCCTCTCTCTGCCCCGCCCCCGTCCCATCCCCTCCCCTGTCTCTATGACTCTATGACCCTGTCTTTCTCCCCGTCCTCCCTCTTCCACCTCTGTCATTCTTCCTCTTCTCCCTCCCGCTCTCTGCTCTCCCCCTATGATCTCTCCCTGCCTCCCTCTCTCCCTTGCTCTCCCCTTCCCTCTCTCTGCCTCTCCCTACCTCCCTCTCAGTCTCGCCCCCTCTACTATCTCCCTCCCCCTCCTCTCCCCCTTCTCCCACTCTTCCCGCACCCACTCTCTCCGCCATCTATCTCTCTACCTTGCTCTTTCTCCCCTCTCCCCGCTCTCTCCCACCATCCCCAGGATGTACAGGAGGATATACAGGGGAACATACAGGAGGACGTACAGAAGGAGGTAGAGGGGGTCATACAAGGGGATGTACCAGGGGACATATAGGAGTAGATAAAGGGGTATGTACAGCAAAACAACTGATTTAATGAACTAGAATCCAACTACATATCTTCCTCCAGGATGTGGGTAAAGAGTAGGGGGCGGAGCCTTCACGTAATACCTATGGCTTAGCATGAATAAGTAGACTTGCACAGTACTGGGTAGCTAAGCATAATTAGCGATTTTAGTAATGAGGTAATATAATAAATGGGTGATAATTAATATTTAAAGAGGTTACACAATGTTGCGTAATGTTACATAACAGGAGGTACAGGGGGACATACAGGAGGAGGTATAGGAAGATATACAGGGGTATGTACAGGAGGATGTACAGGGATATGTAAAGAGGACGTACAGGAGGAGGTACAGGGGTATTACAGGAGGATGTACAGGAGGATATACAGGGGTATTACAGGAAGACGTACAGGAGGAGGTAGAGGTGTATGTACAGGAGGGGGTACAGGAGGGGGTACAGGAGGACATACAGGGGTATGTACAGGAGGAGGTACAGGGGTATTACAGGAGGATGTACAGGGTATTACATGAGGCGGTACAGGGGTTTGTAGAGGAGGGGTACAGGAGGACATACAGGGGTATGTACAGGAGGAGATACATGGGGGTGTACAGGAGGATGAATTAATTAATAGAGGCAAAAAGGTGTGTATAACAACTTCCTCCAGTAATCTCAAGTAAATTCCCCCTGTAACTCCTCCATTAACCCCCTATAGCCTTCTTCAGGAACTCTTTCAGTACCTCCTCCAGTAACTCCCCCATACCCCTTTCCCAGTGCCCCATCCAGTAATTTCCTCCAGTAACCTTCTCAGGTATTTTCCTCCAGTAACCTCCTCCAGTAACCTCTTCCAGTAACCTCCTCCAGTAACCTCCACCAGTACCCTCCTCCAGTAACCACATATACCCCTCTCCAGTATCTCCTCCAGTAACCTCTTCCAGTAACTCCTCCAGTAACCACAATGTACCCCTCTGCAGTACCTCCTCCAGTACCTCCTTCAGTAACCTCCTATACCCCTTACCAGTAACTGCATGATGTACCCCACCTATAACTCCTCTCCAGTAACTGCTGTACTCCCACCTGTAATTCCTCCTGTACCCCCTAATGTACCACTTCCTGTACCTCCTCCTGTATATAAATTTATCTCCCCTGGTACATTCATCTGTATTTCCTAGCTCCTGCACCGCCTCCTGTACCTCCTCCTGTACCCCCTTCTGTACTTCCTCCCGTAACTCCCCTATCTCCTGCTGTATTCTCGTCAGCACATTACCCTATCACCTCTACAGGAATTATTCTTTACACATAATGCAGCAACCCTATTACAAAATCCAGAACTTTGTATTTGTAATACATTTACATTATATCATTAAAAACTAATCAAGAGTCTTAGGACGGCAGGAGAGAGATGGGGGCAGGGGAGAGAGTGCAAGGTAAAGTCACCCGCACCTAGAGCATTGGTAAAAAATGCCTTGCTTATTCACGGCGGCTGGACCCGGCTGGGTGCTAAAAATAGCATATAATCATACAATAATGTGATGTTGAAATACAAAAACAGGTGTCGCCGGTAGTCTCTTTAGCTAGATGCGAGAAAGTTGTGAAATAATGCGATGAAGATACATATCTCCTGCGACGAAGCTTATACAAGTGGTTATTCTTTACACATAATGCAGCAATATGTCACTCGCAGTTCGTATGCCCGTCGTTTCTCCCATAGATGCGAGTGCTTGCGAGGCACTTGCAACTGGGATACGATGAATTTCTTATACAACAGGCCCATTGAATCACATGAGTAGTTCTTAACCTCGAGTACAGTTCTTTCTTTATACTACGACTTGGAAATAATAGAAAATCGTCATTCTTACACTTGTATTAGTTTAGCAGAAGCAGTTTTCGAGAGCCATATTTGTTGTTGTCTGTGATTGGTCAATATTGCCATCATTGATGACGTCAGACCAATTGATGCTGTCATGCTTTCGTATTACATGCATACAGAAATGAACATGCTATTAAATTGCCATATTTATCCCGCTCGCAGTGAATAACCCATTCAGTCGTAGTATAATTACCTCTGACTTTAGGTGATGAAGTAATGATAAAGTCACAAACATTTACTTAAGTTCTATATGTTTAATTTCAGCCCTTTGCCAATAATTGGTACAAACGGGATGATTACTTCGGACACCAGAGAGTTGCAGGATGCAACCCATTGATGCTGCAACTTTGCACATCCATCCCTAGAGAGTATGTACACATGTACCTAGAATTCACCTACAGGGAAATATGTACTAGCTCTCCATTACTGTCCATGGACAATTGTTATGGGTTACAGGGAAAAAAGTCGAGAAAAAAAGATATTTTTCAATCATTTTTTCAAGGAAACCCTTGGTAAAAATGTTTCATTATGGGAATTGTTAGCGTTGCTAGTGGCATGAGTAGATGTACCAAATGTCAAGCTGTACACGTATTTGATAAATCTATGCATATCTGATGTTATTCTAAGGAGTATATTTAACTACTTTACTTTACTAGTGATTGGAAACCATCCATACAAAAATACGGAGGTACTTATTGAATGTCCTAATGTGTACCATCATTGGAGTAAGCAAATCATAAATATATAATAATAATTGAATAATCAAAATATCATAATATCTCAAAATTCATATTCATGTGACTTGTAACTCACTTTTCTGTAACACATTACAATTGTGTCAGAATGAAAGGTTTATACATTATCAAGCTAATTGTAGAAGTACACCAAGATATGTTGACTTAGCTCTTGACATATTAATTCACCTTTTCTCTTTTGGTTACAGTTTTACCAATAATAATTATATTGTACAAATTATTCAAATTAGAACCTGGAGTGCATCGTCTTTCATTTAGAGATCAAGAGAGTTTACAACTACTTGATTATTTCAGCTTTGCTGTAACAAAGGAAATGATTGAGCCATTTCTTGAGAAAGAAACCCTTGAGGATACATTTGCTAAGAGAAGACTCTTCATCATAAATTATGAAATCTTGCATGATCTAGTGAAGACAAAACCAGAGTTAAAGGTAATGTCTGCATGCCGATTATGTTAAATATCTCATGAATATAACCAGTTCAGTAATGACAATTAACTGCAACTTTGCCAAAGGCCTCCTAATGATCACAAAGCAACGTCCTTCAATACAATGACTCTAATATCATTCTGGACCTGTATTCTTTGAGCTCATGTCAACATTATATTCATTTGAGGCCATGTCAACGGTTTTTTAAAAAAAAGAAACCCAGGTTTTTATTCTTGAAAATCTCACAGTTGTCATATTATGTTTCGATCTGGGAGAAAGGTTGCATTCATAAGAAGAAAATGACATATAAAGTTTAATATTTCCCAAATCAGTTAACATGAAGTGATTATATTATTAGGATATTTAGCCATCCTTCACTTGCCAACTAAATGAATAATTAATTTACCAGTTTTTGCCAGTTTAATTTGCCCAATAAGCGATTAAAAACAGAAATGCATATGTGCTTACACGATTTCATTTACTTCTCATGCACCATTTCAATCTTATCTTATCTAGCGCTTTATCATGAACACAGTTTTCTCGAAAGCCAACTACATTTCTCAATTGTCTATAAAACGTGCAATCCTTGCCTAAACATGCCTAGTTTCCCAAGATCTAGATTGTAATTATTTGATCAGTACTCATTACATTTATGGAACTAATCACCGGCATTGACCACCAACCTATTCCAGATTCCAGCACCCCTGATCTTACTGTACAGAAACAAGGAGGAGAAGTTGGTTCCAATTGCTATCCAACTGGAACAAAAGCCAGGAGACAATAATCCGGTGAGAACTAAATTTTCTTTTATTTGAAGTTTTAAAGCATTAAATGGTCTTGGTGAAGCTTTGATGCTATATTTGAGTATAAGTTAAGAAATTGTGTTTAACAATTTCCCTATTTAATGCAACACGTCTCATCTTAAATACACTTACACTCTTCTAGCAGTAATTGAAAATATAGATTGCCAATAGAACTGCATCAGGAAATACATTGGTATCTTGTTTTTTATTTTTCTCTTTTTCACTTTTTCTCTTTTTTTCTCTTCCACATATTTCTTCAAACATAACTTTTAATTTTGCCCGTCTTTCTGTCTTAGGTTTTCTTACCGAGTGACCCTCCCTACACATGGCTAGTAACCAAGATATGGTGCAATTTGGCTGACTCTTCTGTTCACCAGGCAAAAGCTCACCTAGGTAATTATTGAACTTTCTATTTACGTTATTATTGAGGGAAATCGTTATGTTCATCATTTATTTTTTTCATTAATCATTAAAGAAAGTAAGCAATATTTATGTAAATTACTCTTTATTAGTTATGTTCATTTCTAAACATGTGCAAAGGAATGCTAGAGGAATCTCACGCAAAATATTCTCCAAACCAATCAATTGAGGTTGATTAGAATAACTTTCAAATTCTTCCCCACAGGTTTTACTCATTTGGTTGCTGAGTCCATCTGTGTGGTCAGCCACAGGGAGCTCTCTCCTTCTCATCCTGTCTTCAAACTGCTGGCTCCACATTTCCTGTATCTCTTGAAGATAAACAGGTACTAGTCTATTATCTATTTTCATAAATTACTGTCTAGATTCACAAGTTAACAAACTGTTACGTAAATTCTGTTGGATTCCAACGATGTTAACGTTTAGGAAACCTCAAAGCTACTTTTATATTTTAAGGGCCGCCCACACCTGAGCGCCCGCCGATTTAACTTCTCCCGATCCGATTTAACTGCTCCCGATCCGATTTAACTGCTCCCGATCAAGAATTCTAAGGAATAAACTTTTAAAACTGTCCATTTGTGGAGACCCACACCAGGGACGTTGACCCACACATACCCAAATTCTCCCCGATTTGTGTCCCGATCCGATTTAACTGCTCCCGATCAAGAATTTATTTAGGAATTAAAAAATATTTTTTAACTTTTTTTTTCCAAATAGTCATAACTTTTTTTGCCCAAAGGTTACATCGTTGCGCCTGGCAGATCTGAAATCAGGAGATTCAGGAGATAAAGAATCACTCAAAAAACGTTGTTTGGACGCCAAACCAAAATTCACCCTCCCGATTTTCCATTTTTTGGATAATCGGGAGAGCCCTCCCGACGGCTCTGGAAGGCCCCCCGATGCATTGGGACAGTTCCAGATGCATCGGGCAGAGGCCCACACTAGGAAGGGATTATAAAAATTCAAAGCCAAAATCGGGACAAATCTATAATCGGGCAAAAATAGGAATTAACTAGTCCCGATTGATGAAAATTACTTCAATCGGCGGTGATTTTGCAATCGGGAGTATAAAATTCGTCCCGATTGAACTCCCAATTGATCGGGATGGAAAGTTAAATCCTAAAATGGATCGGGAGCAGTTAAATCGGATCGGGACAAGTTAAATCGGCGCAAATTTGCTCAGGTGTGGGAGGGGTTTTAGGTTTGATTTTGTTCAGATTTAAAATAATTTGTGTACTATTTCTAGGGGGACAATTAGTATATTAGCTAAATAGACTCAATAGGATGACCTTTAAAACGCATGAATATATATCTAATACACTGCCTCGAAATTTGGTACATGCATTCATAAAAAATGAGAACATTACAACAAAGAGAAGTGAATAAAACACTTTGAAAAATATGAGTTTTGCAACTGATGACTACTTTTTCTGTAATACGTCATATCCAAACATGTATACCATATCTGTACAATCTTGCAGTGTTGCTGTGACGAGCCTTTTAGGCCCAGGTGGCAGTATAGACAGCTACATGTCAATGGGACGGAAAGGCACTTATGATATTTTGCGTCGAGCCAAACAGACCTGGCGCATGGACATTGATGGGAATCCTAAGCAAGATATTAAAAGGAGAGGGGTAAATAATTACATACTATGCTTTATTTATCCTTTGATATTAATCTGTAAACCAGTGGTAGTATGATAGAACCGCATGAGGTGGAGATATTATTTATATGGAACCTGTGAGTTGTGCTTCTACAATTACTACACAGCTGCTAACAAATACATGAATAATAATACAAATGATAGATGTTGTTCATACAAAATCAACAGTACTGTCAAGCAGGCAGGTCAGTAATGCTGTTTGTTTATTGTAAGTTTTGGGCCGTGTTCAGTCAGCTAAATGAAAAGAAATTAATCTTAACAGAACAACAAAACATACATGTCTGATATATTTAACTTCCCGTTTCAGTATATAAGTTCATGTCATAAATGTAGTTGGTAGAAGCTTAGAAATAAGGGAAAACGATTTGGACATTTTATGAGACAAACCAGAAGTAAACAACAATCAGATTTCACGCGTTTATTTCCCCATAAGAATACATAGCCACAAGGGCATTGCCGCCCATAGAAAATGCCTAGAACATGTAGTAAATTCCTCTTCTAAAAACTTGCACACATAGATGACAAGCTCAGATAGGGATTCAAATGTGTCTTAAGCATGGAACACACTAGTGGTGATTGGCCTCGCAATTGGCGTCACAACTGGATTTGGCGACTGGGCTTGCAACTATTGATTTGGGTCCAATTGCCAGGTGTGTCACCACAATTGGAATTTAGAAACATAATGTTATATGGCGATTGGCATTGATGATTGGGTTTGATGTTTAGCTTACTCTAGTCGCCAGGCGAGTTGCCACGATTGGAATTTAGAAACATTTAATTATTGTGATCCCATGCAATTGTCCAAGGCTGCAAAAGTAATTGCAAATCTTACTCCTTCAAATCGATTATAGACACATTATCATTTGGATTGATTTTCCTTTACACTTCGACCTTCAATAAAACATACTCCATAGGGGTTTATAGTGTTTAAATAAAAGTTATATCAACAAATGCAGGAGAGATAGGGCTTTCTGGGGAACTGTGGTTTTGTGTATCTAGAATAAATAATACATATTTTATGGGCAATAAACATGCTAAAATCACTCCTTTTTCACAGAAGAAATACTAAATCCTATGAAAACGATCATCACTAGGTCATACATTGCTTCAAATAATAATATTTTCTGTGTGTTATCATAGCCGTATTTATTGGTTATATACCTGCACCAAAATATATATATATTCACAAAATATTTTGTATTTCTCTTTCATTTTTGTTTTCTCAGCTATTTATAGCTGAGAAAACATATGATTCAGTATGAAAAGTGCCAATCACTGATACTGCATCTACATCTTGATAACTTGGTTAACTGTCTGTGAGGTGTTTAAGCTTTAGATGTGACATCAGGCGAGGATGCCATATCTCTAATCCTTTCAATCAGTCATAGATTTCACACCTAGACGTTATTGAAGGCCGAATGACAGCCTTTCTAGGTTTAGCCTCAATCCGATTCCAACCACCAACTATGAATAGGTAACGCGTAAATCAGTTGCGGTAACAAACAGCTACAAAATAGGAAATACGAGACTTGGGAACAAGCAAAAATAATCGAACAGTAACATGAACTATTCAGGAACCGATATTTAATAGTGAGGAAAATTGGAGATAAACGATCGCAAGAGTATCGGCCAATACTTATCTGACTATTTCAAACTCTGATAGCACGCCGCCATAAATTACTTCCGGTGGAGATAATCCAGGGATTATCCTAGATTATCGCCCAACATAACAACTGGTTAGAAAGTGGGTTTTACCAAAGATCTGGACCTATTTCATCACTGAGACCATCAGCGAGGCTAACATAGACATTTTCAAATTGAAACAAACAAATAAAACAGTGAAATTGTTACATGGAGTAGCTCTATAGCTTGAAAGCTCATGGACCAACAGACGTCGAGCCCTTGCCCCAGCCATACTCCATCACAGGCCGTCAACACAGAGTCCCAAATCGCCTTCAGTACAAACCTACCTGGAACCTGGATTATCGCCCAGATTAACGACTAGGCATAAAGGGGATATTACCACCCATCAGGGCTCATACTATCACCAAAATCATCACCGAGGCTAACTAATACATACTCAAATGGAAATATACTAATTAATTTTTTTTTTTTTTTTTTTTTTTTTTTTTTTTTTTTCAAATTTCAAATTAGGCCATTTACATCTAAACAATCATAACAAAACATAATTGTGAAACTGTGAAAATCGTAAGAGGAGTAGCTCAGGAGTAGCTCATTTCCTCATTTCCTTGACAGCCTATGTATCGACTGACATCGAGCCCTTTCCCCAGCCACACTCCACCACAGGCTGTCGCTCAATAAGACGTCTGAACATAAGACAATTATCAATACCCAAGACATGAATAGTGACCTTTGAGACTGAAGCAAACATAAATATAATAACTACAGCTCATAATCTATAAAATATTACAAAATCGGAGTAAGTAGAATTTGTCACGACGAGAGCCCATGGACTATAGGTGCTCGAGTCCCATCCCCGGCCATACACCATCACCAGCCGTCAACATACTGCCAGCATCACCG
Organism: Sthenelais limicola; assembly: GCA_942159475.1. Lineage (NCBI taxonomy): Eukaryota > Metazoa > Annelida > Polychaeta > Phyllodocida > Sigalionidae > Sthenelais > Sthenelais limicola. The sequence goes on from OW804098.1 coordinate 71,188,038, forward strand.
ATACTGCCAGCATCACCGATCATCGACACAACCTCATCCAGTGTTAATGCAGACAAAGGTGTCTCGCCTCACCTAAATACTGACCCACCACAAACCAAAAGCATGGCGTCAGATAATTATCCGTCAAATAATTATCCGATCCCACCAGTACTACAGCCGAATCAAATGCATCAATTAATGCATAACCAAAACATGATGACCCATTTCCCAGCAGCACAAAGTTATCAACACCCATATCACCAACAAATGCCTGCCGCATACAACATGCCAATAGAACCATATAGTCAAGTGAGTACAAGACAATACCAAGGAGGCGGAATAATAGATATCATGCAAGAACAATTTGATAAACAGTTAGAAAAACAGAACGAACAGTTTGAAAAACAGAATGAATTAATAAGAAAAATAACTAAAGATGTTCAAACGCACACGACTGCAGTGGATACCAAGCTGAACACTGTCTTGACCAAAAACGACAATATAAGGTCAGAAATCAAATCTCACAAAACATTGGTCAGCACTGAAATACGCACACTAGCAGACAGAATAACAAACTTGGACACAGAACAGGATAGATTTCTCAGGGCCCTACAACCAGAGATTGATAAAAACATTGATAATTTCCTGAAACAAACTAAGGATGACCTTGAGAGCAAGCAAAAAATTGCAACTGCCTCCATGGAGTCCTTACAACAAAAACAAAGAGAAATACAGGAAAGACTGGACAGCCTACATTCAAATGTGAGTGAAAATGGCGAATGGCCAAAGCCAGGAACCAGCCACACAGGGAGGTACCATCAGAAAGAACCGTACCCCACCAACTGGAATCCTAATACGAAATATAATAGGCAAAATAAATTTGATCAGGGTAAGAAAGAAAAAAAGAAGAGCGAGTACAATAATAAAATTGTTGTACTGGAGAACTTACTGGAGACAGACAATGAACAATTACAAGCAGAAATCACAGCAATGTTCAGAATTGGTCTACCAGAACTCGAAGACAACGACATCGAAGAAACCTATAGAATAGGTCTGAAAACTGAGAGCAAAGTAAGAGCTATACTGGTTAGGTTCAAAAACCAGGACACCAGGAAATTACTAGCAGAAAACCTGCAAGTCATACAAAACCACGACGATATATATAAAGACATCAAAATTAATGCAACGGCCCTACAGATTTTTCCCCATGAAAAAACTGTCATGTTGAACTGTCTGGCTCTACTCAAAAGGAAGGGACTGAACGCCACTATGTATTATAACCACCTAATCATGGATAATAAATCCTATACATCAGCGGACCTGTACCGACTCCCAGATGAGTGCACCCCAGATCATGCCTCAACAATAGATATCGATGAGGGCAAGGCAACCGGTTACTACGGTGAGCACAGTTACTTATCCAACTTCTATAAAGCCCCTATAAATCATGATGGCACAACTTATACATCAGTAGAACATGCCTATCAGAGCTTGAAGGCAACCAGCGCGGGAAGGGCCGGAGTGGCCTATAGAATAAGAGAGGCAACCTCTGCGTACGGAGCAAAGATCCTTGCCAGAGAAATCACGCCTGATGAGGATTTCCTATACTATGAAGAGGATTTATTATATGGATTAATTCTCAAGAAGTTTGAACAAAACAAACACCTTGCTAGAAAACTCATGGACGAGCCGGCCGAATATTTCTTTGAGGTAACTATGAATAGGAAGTGGGGAGCCGGCCTCCGATTCCCTGACCTCAGTGAACAACAACGCATGTCATCAAAACACTTCCCAGGCAAGAACGTCCAAGGGGAGATGATCACACAAATCAAGAATCACCTCACCGCCACAAGCAGACCATGAGACAGATAAGAACTATTACATCTTAATTTATAAAACCTAAAGTCTGATTTCTAGAACTGAGAGCTGAGTGCCCTATTATCGCCCACTCGCAAGTACTCGAACATACAAATGTGACCTTGACAGGCACAGGTGCTATTTAAAATAGACTAAGGAAGTACCATCTTCCACCAAGTATTAACGTAGCATTAAAACCCAAGCATACTGTCCGTCCCGAACAAAATAACCTACCTCAACAATGGTGATCCAAATCCTCATCATTATTATAACTAGCATTCTTCTGCCTTATTCAACGCGAGAGTAATGTTGAAAAATATACTATCACCGAAATCTGTGTTAGAACGTTGTAAATAAGGTACTATAACTGCCCCGATCTGTACAATACCTACCTAAATGGCATGTACTTACGCATGTACTTATATTTTATCACATTTAAACAATGATATACTAGCCCAAGTAGACCTGTACACCTCCATTATCTCTTATGAACTGACGTAAGTGCCATACCGCATGTTTAATCCTTAACTTAATTACCTATCACTGAGTGTCATAAGTGTATTATATCTCATTGTAATAAGGGAGTACTAGCCCAAGTATGTCAGTGACTTTTGTCTAACATTTATAACCTATGTAACTGCTGTATCGAGTGTAATTATCAATGAACCTAAACCCAATACACAAATAAGCTGTTTGTTACCGCTAAAACCTCTAGTATTGTTACCACATCTCATAAGAAATGAATTCAAATGTGTTATCCTCTTTCGAACCATTTGCAAAAATGAAAGGTTTAACTATTTTTAACTGGAACATTAGAAGCCTGCAAAAAAACTTAAATAATCTGCAGCAATGCATTGTGGCGTCTAAGAGTAATATTGGTGTCATGTGCCTAACTGAGACGTGGCTAAATAGTAATAACCACTCAAATAATTTCACCATAGACGAGTATGAATTAGTCAGACAGGATAGGAAAGTAAGAAAGAAAGGAGGAGGCCTATGTATGTATATCAATAAGAAGTATAATTATGACTGTGATACTTATGCGCACCTGGCGTTAAGTAATAAGGACATTGAACTCCTGCCAGTTGTGCTAAAAGTTAAACACACAACCCCATACATCATTGTTTCTATCTATAGACCCCCGACGGGAGGGATCGAAGCATTCTTGGAGCAAATGGAAAGTAGTCTATCTGACCTAAATTCTAAACACCAATTAATCGTCACAGGCGATTTTAACATTGACCTACTAGAAAACAAAAGCCAATCGGCAAACCTGAAAGCCCATATGGAAAAATATCAACTCACTCAATTTATATCAACACCCACAAGAACAACCCTTAGATCTATCTCAATAATAGACCACATGTACACTAACTCCAACAATGTGCAATCGTCAGGGGTCATTGAAAATTCCTCATCCGACCATTTTCCCACCTATTTACTCATTAAAAAAGAAAGAACTAGCTATATGAATAACAGATATTTTGCACGAAATATAAAAGGGCTGGACCAAAAAATCCTAAATGAGATATTGGTCAACCTTGATTGGGAGAACTTCTATCTTAGTACAGACCCTGATGCTTGTTGGGACACCATGCTCAACAGAATAAATCTCTACTTCGATAGAATGTGTCCCATGAAGCAATTTAATAATATTAGAAAAAAGCCAGAATGGCTAACAAAAGAGATTACATCCTTGATGAATGAAAGGGACAAATTATTTAGGCTGGCGAAGGCAAAAAATGACAGAGAGATTCTTACTCGTGCAAAAAATCTGAGAAACAGAGTTAATACTATGTGTAGGAATAGGAAAAATATGCTGATAAGCAATAAACTTGAGTCAAACAAAAACGACCCCAGAGCTCTCTGGAGATCAATTAATAATGTAATTTGTCCCGAAAAATCAAAACAGACGACTGAAACTCAATTAGTTGATGAAGAAGGGAAGCAAGTCCCTCCTGGACAGGTTCCTGACACATTCAATAATTTCTTTGTAAAAGTGGGACCAACGCTTGCCAACAATATTGGTGAACCCTCGGTCCAAGAAACTGAAGTCTTACAAAAGTCTCAAAAAAAACAAGCCACTCAGCCAACTGTAAATAATAATAATATGAAAATGGAATTCAGACTAGTATCCCCAAAAGAAGTTCTGAATATCCTGAAAAAAATTGATCCTTATAAGAGCTCCGGAGTCGAAAATATATCAGGAAAGGTTCTGAAAGAGTGTATTGGAGCAATGGTATTCCAGTTCACACATATTGTCAATCTGTCATTGAGTACTAGTATAGTCCCAGTAGCTTTCAAATCAGCAGTCGTAACCCCCTTGCATAAAAGTGGCTCGAAAACAAATACAAACAACTTTCGACCTATCTCAGGCATACCAATGCCAGCAAAAATTCTTGAAAAAGTTATACAAAATCAATTATCCGAACATCTAGAAAATAACAATCATTACTACACAAAGCAGTATGGGTTTAGAAAAGGCAAATCAGTAAACCAGGCCCATATAGACCTATTACATATAGTCTATAATAGCCTAAATGAAACAAAATTCACCTCAGCTGTTTTCTTAGATTTTAAGAAAGCTTTCGACACGGTCCATCACGAAAAGCTATTAACTAAATTAGAAAAATATGGTATATCAGGAAATACAAACATCTGGTTCAAAAATTATCTATTCAACCGAAAACAAATTGTCAAAATTAATGGTCTCCTATCCAAGCGAGAAACAATCACTTTCGGCGTACCTCAGGGTACAATTTTAGGCCCAATTCTCTTCTCAATATATATAAATGATCTGAACGAAATAATAGAAAACTCCACCATACAACACTACGCTGACGATACAGTTCTCATTAACAGCAACCAAAATGAAATAGAAATGTACCAACACATACAAAACAACTTAGACCGGATCCACACATGGTGTAAAATCAATAAGATTTCCATGAACGTATCGAAAACACAATATATACAATTTGACATAGGTCGACATAAAAAACCTGAAGTACAAAAACAATATCTAACACTAGGAACAGAGACCCTAGCAAGAGTCAATAATTACAAGTATTTGGGACTGGTCATTGATGAAAAACTAAATTTCCAGGAACACTTACAAATAGTCATAAATAAAGTAAAATGGAAAGTCAACTTATTACGAAAAGCAAGCTACATTCTGAACAAAAAAGTAAAAATCGACATAGTAAAGATGCTTATAATCCCACTGATAGATTATGGTGATATATTTTACCATTCATCCTCCCAAAAGCTGTTAAAAAGAACACACACACTCCTAAATTCCTCAATACGACATGTATTAAAACTGCAAAAAAGAACAAATGTAGATGGGAAATATGATGAGTTGGGAATCCTAAAAAATGAAGACAGAGCCAAGCTACACATCTTAGAAGCGGCCTTCTACCTCACCCAAACACCCGATAACTTAGATAATAGACATATACCAACTAGAAGTCACGCAGAAAATAGAATAAATCTGCAGACAAACACACCCAAAACATCATTTTACAAAAACAGTTTCATCTTCAAAGCCATCTCAACTTGGAACTCTCTACCCACTGCAGCACATAGGCTGGAGACCAAAAAAGAGCTCAGAAGCTACTGGGAACATAATATAAAATAGTTCAGAATAGTACGTATAACAATGACAGCAACAATAACAATAATAGCATAATGCTAACTCAGTCTACACATTCTGTTACAATGTCATAATATCACTGTATATACTGAAGTCCATGTGAATGTGACCCTTTCTTCTTTTTATCTGTATGTTTATATTGTATTTTAAAATACATCATCACCAGACTTTGAGTTGATGGTATAATTTAATTGATTAACACTATTCTGAAATTACAATTACTCTTTACTGAGTAAAAGGTAGCGGCTGGGAGAGCTGGATTCTATCTAGAAGTCGATGTACCCGATGTGCATGATACCATTACTGACCTAGTTTTGACCTGGAAATTTTGACCTGATTTTGACCTGGTGCTTTACTGGTGGAAATCGTAAACGATTTTGAGGGTCAAACTTGATTTTACAATGCTCTATTGACCCGATTTATAAATACCACAATACCTATACCACAACTTCAAAAGAATGGCATTGCCTTGGAGGATAACATCTGGAATGGCCATGACTGTAGGTGGAAGGGGGTTCACTTACGGCGCGGCCCCTGGAAACCTGCAGTCGCTAAGTGGAGCCTGATCAGCTCTGCTGGGGCACCTCTTGAAGAACACCAGGTACAGTCTAAGCCCCGAAACCTGGCAAGAGGAAGACTGCTGATGAAGCAGACAAGGCAACGAGAAGCATGCACAGCATGTATTAGAACAACACTTCTAATGCTCTCAGAGATTCTCAGAGATGCACAATTAATCAGGTTATAAAATGCACTTTTGAAGCACTCAACAATGCACTACTAACCAGGCTATAAAAATCAGTTCTGTTGCACTCAGCAAGAGCAGTTTCATACCTCTGAATCTTAACGGTGAATTCTTCAGAAATATATTCCCCAATATAATATAAAGATTGTATTTCAAGGTATGTAACCTCGTCTTTGCATGGAAATACATCAATTATTGCATCATTATTTCCATCCTGTTAGGCTTCACCATTGCTGGGAAGGGTTATTCCAGATGTACAACGAACCAGGGTGGCCCAGTCTACTTCAGCTAATGAAGTATGCAATGGTCGGGGGTGGTTTGATCAAAACATTTTTCCACATCCAACAATTAAATTACACAATTAAACTATAGAAGTGTATCACTTATAACATCCCTATGTACATGATGTGAAATATCTATATTGGTATAAATTCCACATATTAGTGTATAAGCAGCACTTTCATTAAACAAAATTGTAAATGTACCCCAGCTACCAGAAGCGCCACCTGGTGAAAACAGTGCGCCACCTGATGAGAACAAGAGGTATAATGATAAGCCTATGGAAAGGACGTTATACCATAATTTAATAACAATTTAAATTGTTTGTGTTGGTTAAAGAAAAATCACTTTCGTCATAATTATGCAGGCTTTAAGAGGTTCATTAACAGATGCTATGGTAAATGCCAGTTTAGCTTTGTATGTGCCATAACAAGGAATGTAAGTGGCGATGCCCTGGGTGACAGATAAAGCCAAAGAATGGTCCATCTGGAGAATGGTCGCCCAGTAATTTAGCTTGTTCAAGATGATTCTATAAAACTTTGTGTGAATGTTAATAGAGAGGACACTCTTGCCTTGCTCTACTTTGTACCAACATTGCGCCTGAATATATCTACAATGAAAGCACGAAAATGTCTTTACTTCTTCATGTATTTCTCCCCAAACAATCGCCACATACATTATATAAGAAACTTCAGTACTATAAGGGAAAACAAGATCAAGAAGGAAGTTCAGGGAGCCGACAGTCCTGTAGAATTGTTTTTCTCTGAACAAATTACGCTCAAAATGATCATAATGGCATGACACTTTGAACATGCCGAATTGAATTGAACATATTATTTATTTGCACCTAAAATAGACAAAAAGTAAATCTGAAATGGGACTTGATATATAGCGACTTACAAAGGGCCAACAATGGTAATGAGGGGATAAAACATGATTAGACAAATAAATATGAGTTAATTCCTATGATTTAACCTTTGTATACAGTGCCCTTAATGTTTGTCAAAAGGCAGGCTTCTGTGAATACACATAGCCAGTGTAGCAGCAAAGTCGCACATGCCATTCTGTAGCTTTAACACCTCTGTTCGCTCACCCATACTATATATACCAGTGGCACTGTGGGCTCATTGTGCCACCTCTTTAAAGCTAATGGGAACCCAAAACAATGGTTTTAATCAATGGTTCCCTGTGTGTGTTCTGGGGGATAGGTATACATAACTATAATAATAATGTCTTTTTTAAAATAATTAGACTATATTAAAAGATTCCAGCCAAGTTAATAAACCACTTCAAAAAAGACGAATTTTGCAACTTGTGACTCATTTTCCTGTGACACGTCACATATGGGATATGCACTAAAGGCCGAAACATTCTTTCATCAGTACAAATATTTACATGTTCATCACTTGATGAAATAGTTCAACTGCGTGTAGCTAGTGCATTTACACCTGGTTTAAATACATAACTTTGATATGCATTTCGAAGTGCATTAGATGATGCACATTGCATCAGGTTCAAAACCAGGTTCAAAACTGCTTTTTTGAGCGGATTGCACTTTTGTGACTGGTCAGTGGCACTTTTGCATGCACTGGCGGATTTTCCAATGCACATCGGGTACCTGTTCTATCTGTTTTCTAATTAATTCACATTGCCAACTCCATTGATGTACACTGTGAATCTCGATGAATAAAGTAGTATCTTATCTTATCTTATCTTATCTTATCTTAGCCAAGGGAGTTGATTGGCTGTTAGTTAGATGCTTCTCCAACCATGATAGGTCTGCAGAAGATCCTCCCACCTCCCACACCATCCCTCTGCTCACCACCCCCCTCACCTGCCTCAGGTGCTCAAATGGACACTGCCCAACACATTTTCTAAATTTTAAAAGTAAGTTACCAACTATTTAGCCTAGCCTAGTATAGCTTACTACTTTTTATACCACCAACTTTTTTTTTACAACAAACTTTTTATTTTACAACCAATTTTTTTTCCCGACCAACTGTTTTTTCCTGACCAACTTCTTTTTTTTCAACCATTTTTTTTTACAACCAACTTTATTTTGCGACCAACCTTCTTTTAACGCCCAACTTTTTTTCACAACTTTTTTCCCAACCAATTTTTTAACGACAATTTTTTTTCGACCAACTATTTTTCAACAACAATTTTTTTTCAACCAACTTTTTTTCAACCAACTTTTTACGACCAACTTTTTTTTTTACGACCAACTTATTCTTAACGACCAACTTTTTTTTTCCCAACAATTTTTTTCTGACCAACTATGTTTTAACAATTTTTTTTAACGACCAACTTTTTTTTAACAACCAACTTTTTTTCCCGACCAACTTTCTTTGAACGACAATTTTTTTTCGACCAACTTTTTTTCAACCAACTTTTTTTACAACCAACTTTTTTTACAGCCCTGGCTATTGCAGATTTATTGGTTAACAGTTACTGAAGTGGAAATAAAAGTCAAGTGTATATATATAAACCCTAGTCTAGTTGACATTTGTATGTCTTTTGTGCCATATTAGATTTTACCTTCTTATATATCTGGTCTGTGAGGACTAGTGGAAACTCAGGAGGACTAGTGGATCTTATTTCTACGTAGGTATTTCCCTAAGTTTATCATTTTTCTCCCTTTCTCTACATGTTTCAGAGTTCATGATTTCAATGGTCCTCAGTGACTGGTCATAAATTCAATTCAATTCAAGAATTCTTTATTGCAATTGATGTTTACAATGAGGTGGTCCAGCATTCTAAATAGACAGGTGTCTAGGTAGGTCTTCCGCCTGACATCGGACATAAGTAATTGAGCCTGAGAAATCGTTTCCATTGGAAACGCCAGGTATATAAATTAAGTTGACACTAATTGTAATATTAAATAGATAAACCAAACTTAACTTGATAATTTCTTAACTTAGTACTTGTTCTTCCGGGGAAAAATGAATATCTAGTTATTACTATTAAGCTCAAATTGTTCCCCCAAAAGTTGACTTTGGACTAAAATGTTAAAAAAGGGACTACAAACAAAAGTGTTTATATCCGACCTGAATGAGTGAAAAAAATCCCAGTTGGGGAATTCCTAACGTTGTGTTCCAATGCCCTTCATTTACATCACAGTGTCTACAAATATATAGATTAGTCAACGAAAATTTAACACTTGAAGCATCTATATAATTTTGTCCAAAGATGATTTATGACTTCTTTAGGCAGAATCAAAGTGCCAACGCTGTGTTCCAACGCCCTGTTGCATTCTTACGCCCTCTGCATAATGACATGCACTGCTACCTAGGAACATTTTCCTCCGAACTAATTACTATACTGATAATAATGATAAGTTACCCTTAATTGAAATTTCCTGGTCAAAACGATGACCACAGAAGGGGCAGAAAACAATCATAATAAATCAACACTAATCTTTGCATTCTAACGCCTGTTCCAACGCCCCAGAAAAAACATGAAATATATATCTCAATAAAATATGTACGAAAAATCATTTTTACACTAAATATTCAGCTTAATACTTAGTTTAGCAGCTGTTTTTGATGGTACAATATTAGACAGAAATTTTGTAATTTTATTTTAAGGCCGTTGACAGGGTGTTGGAAGGGCGTTGGAATGCAACACAAGCCAATTTATGCTTTTATTGATTTTGGCTGCCACAGGATTAGTAGTTCCAATGAATTTAAAATTTGACCCCCCTGTGACCCCATTTCGTGAGAACTGACCATATATACATTCCCATTAAATCCAATTATTTGTACCATTGGTGTGCAGGTAGGAGTGGATAACCTCCCTCAGTACCCATACAGGGATTATGCTATAGACCTATATGACCGAATCCTGGCCTATGTATCTGAGGTGGTTGAGGCAGTTTATAAAGGTATGTCCTTGTTTTTCTCGGCCCACATGATCAATATTATCAACTATCACTTATTGCCACTAAAATGATGACTTCATTCAGTGGCAAGAGCTACTTTAACAAAAGAATGTTGCTTCACTAATGAATAAGATTCTTTTAATAATAACTCCACCAAACTATCCTTTGATTTCTAAGGCCTACATTAATAAATATATTGCAATTTGGGTCTGATGTATCTTAGCTAAAGGCAGTGTGCAGCGCGACCATGAGATCCAGGCCTGGTACAAGGTACTAGGTGCCACGGTGGATGCAGGAGGAGCTGGTATACAGGTGAGTGATGGATTGGTGGGGATTGATTGATTAGTTGTTTGAAAGATGATCTATGATCTTGTAAGTTGATATGTATACAGAACGCTATTGCTTCAAAACATTCTCCTTGGTTGTCTTTGGAGGCAGCCTACTGGAATACCAGAGGCTTCCTTCTTTGTTTATACATGCCGGTATATACTTGAATGATGACAAAGTTTGACCCATCTTAGAAATGTTGTTACAATGTTTTTACTTAAATATTTATACTGTATTACAATAAAAATACACCTTATAAGGGCAAGTCATAATTACATACAAACAACTTGATCACCCATTGTTAAACAACTATAAATATATATACACAAATATTTGAATATCTCAATCTTTTATTCATTGAATTAAATCAAATGTATAACATTCAACATCAGTGTTAAGCCTTGAAGACCTAAAGTATCATTTAATGGTATGTACCAAATGTAGGTAAGCTCACATATGTTTAGTAAATGTTTCTTAAATAATTTGCTTCCTGTTACTTTCTAGGGCATTCCTGGTGATGGCGAAGAAGCTAAGGTTGAGGATGTGATTGAAACCGTCACCGCCATGATATTCATGTCCAGTGTCCAACATGCTGCAGTGAACTTCAACCAGTATACTGAGTATGCCTTCCCAGGAAACTACCCCTCCATACTGAGGGGTAAACCTCCTACAACCAAGGTAATGTAAAGTATGTCTTTCGTCAATTAGGAGCTGGGGCATGAACATAAGATACATTTGTGATTCAGGATATGGAGGGGTCAATCTTGACCCAACTTTGGGGAAAGCACTCATTCTCACTTACAGCTTTGGAAATGTGCTTATTCTACATAATGCCCTGAACCCTTGAAATTACTCTTTGACTAACACTAATTCTTCATCAACCCTTTGGCAGAAAACAAGCAAAACTACAAAAGAATCGCACAATGGCAAATATTTTAGCATTGTAGAACCAAAGAAGGCAGGAAACTTGTTATGAAAAAAAGCTAATGAAAACATAATTACTTACAGGAGGCGCTAACAGAGAGAGATGTTGTAGATACACTGCCAGATTCTCAAATAACGACCAGTATGATGATGGTAGCTACATTACTGAGTAACCGCGCCACACAGTCACTGGGCGATTTTGAGATCAAATATGGATACGATCCCACCAGTGAGGCTGCTCTCAAAAGGTAAAATTGAGTGATTAATAATTGATAAAATATTATTTCGCTGTATACAATTTCTAAATAAATAAAAATAGAGAGAATGGGACGAGCCGGCAATAATGGAAAATATGTAAGACGAGATTCATCCACATTATGACAAAGACGAGATTCGTCCACTTATGTGGACGAATCAAGTCCTATAAATTTTTTATTATTGCCGGCGAGTTCCATTCTATATTCATTATATGTGCATAAAATTTGATCATATGTCATCAAATATCACTGAGAAAATATTAAAGAAGCACAGAGAGCCCCGCTGCCCCACTGACAGCCCCACTGACAGCCCCGCTGACAGCCCCGCTGACAGCCCCGCTGACAGCCTCGTTAGTATAGGCCTATTTATATTGTTAACTTAAAACGTTCATATTGTGGCCATTTCTTGAGCTACATTAATAAAACTTATATCATTGGATAGAGAATTTAATGTTCTATTCAATGATATGGTTTTCATTATGTATTTCTATAATCATAGTACCAGAATCACGGGTGGATTACCAATCGCGGGGATTTGTTTACATGCTCCGCGGAGAGCCAAAGCTCTGCGAAGCATAACAACAGAGCTATTTTTACACAACTACATTTCATATAGTACACGTCCTATATGAATATTTTTACAGCACCCCACTTATAGCACGTCTCATATAGAATGCGCGTATAATAAACACATCTACAGTAGTGTCTGGATTGTGCATGCCTATAATTGGCTGGGATAGAGTCCTGCAAGACTTAGTACAAAAGTTGGGATTGCTGAACTAGCATTCTAAACCAATTATTTATCCCTTTGATCATTATACATCAAATGTTTTCTGTTTTCATTGCAGATTCCGCAAGAGTTTAGATGAACTGACAAATGAAGGTTTGAAAAAGGAGGCCAAGAATGAATTCCCCTACACGGTCCTTGACCCAAGATATATACCCAATGCTATCAGCATCTAATTCTCCAACAGCACTGTCCCCAATATTTGTCCTATTGACCTCATAGGGGGCGCACCCATACCAGACACACTTCATGACCGTAATAGGAATTCCAGGAATTCATCTCAAAAACAATAAATATACAACAAGACGGGTCAGTTTAAAAAATGTGTAGAGACATATTTTTTTAATAAGTATATAAAGGACGCAAAAACTCATGAATATCATAATGCTAAAATCGATCAAATATATTACCCATTTCTTCACATCATTGAAAATCATCATCCTATCTACCTGTATAACCCAATTGGCTGTATTAAGTCATTAACTCACATAATGTAATGTAATGTCTCCTTATTTACTTGTACGGCGATTCGGGTAAATATAAACAAGAATAGAACAACACAGATCTCCGAGTCCTTGCTAGCGTTTCAGTCTTTATTGCCGACTTCAGCTAAAAAACCTCTCATCCACAGTGAAAAAGGTTCTCCCTCCGCTTCACAGAAGAGAGGGATAAGAACAAAAAATTACAGTTAAGAAAGGGTATTTATACACAAGAATCAAGATCAAACATAGGCTAGCAGTACAATATAAAAATAAGAGAAACAAAACCCCCACACGACATCTGGTGGCAAACCATCCCTGCAACAGGTAGAACAACCAGCCCGAATCCAGTCCGGCTGGCCGCACCCGGATAACCGGGTGACTAGACCGGGGGTTCGGGACACTGGCTAGCGGCGCCGGGACAGAGCGGGGATAACCGCTCCGACCCGGCACCACCACACTCAGCACCACAGTATATTATATATGTGATCATATAAGATAATGATAATTGGATACTGACACATCAGTCTAAGCTCAAAGCCTCTCAGATCAGACAAAAGTGGTATGACAGTGATTGGACGCCTACTGCCCTAATGGGTTTCCTGGCCCAGGACTAAGCATCCTAATGGGAGTATAATGGCATTTTGCCGTTCTAATGGAAGTATAAAGGCACGGACCGAGAGGCTTTTCATCAGTTTGACGGGATTCTGTCATCTTTGAGCCTAGACTGGAATAATGATGGACACCACAACGAGATGTACCATGAAAGATTAAAAGAAAGTGTTACAACAACAATTATTATATAATATGTATCAACCTCATTAAAGCATTAAAGGTATTCTAATAAAAGAAACTCACTGCATTTAAACTGACTGTTGTGTATATATGTGCAGAGAACGGAACAGTAATTATCAGTCTTAATCCAAAGAATCTGTCTAAACTGTTCTAGAAAATTAAATAAATATTCTCCCTCTCTTTCCAAAACATATGAGGCAAAACATATGCAGGTCGCCTAGAAATGCACAATTGGTTCCACATTCCGTTACCTGGTCTTTGTGGTCATATAACAGATAAAATACTTTTTAAATTTGCCATTGTGACAGCAATTTTGTATATTTCTAGGCGACTGACCCACAATCATAGTCTTTGAAACCACCTCAGAAAAATTAGTTCTTTTAAGTTCCTGAATTTGGTAAGATATAACGGTAAAAACTATATTGTAGCTGTTTTGTCCCCAAACGGAAAGGATATAAATTTATGTGACATAGGAAAAGTCCAAGAGGTTTCCTTTTTGAATATCCCTTTTTCTTTTTGAATATCCTTTTTCCTTTTTGATTATCCCTTTTCCTTTTCAAATATCCCTTTTCCTTTTCAAATATCCCTTTTCCTTTTCGAATATCCAGTCTTATGTTATTCTCACTACTTCTCACCATGTACTATGTACTATGATGTATTCCTACACCAACATCTACATCAAGGGAGAGGGAGGGAGAGAACAGAGTACATGTGCACTAGTGGCTGTAGCTTTGACTGCTTGGGTGGGTTATGTAACACTGCTACACTTGCTTGTCTCTTGGCGTCCAAAGTGTGTGACCTATTTCCCTTGTTCTGGACTCATAAAATAGTCATTGTTTATAAAGCAGGTAAATTATTGTTTATTGTCAGAAATGAGCAGCAGTTGTCGATTCACTTTTTTAGAAATTCAACCTTAAATGCCCAAATTAGTAGGTACTTGGTGAGAAGGGACTATTTCCTGGTGGATTGATATGGAGTGGTGTGTTGGAAAATCCAAAAAGAAGATCTACAAGTAGACTAGCTCCATGCCCCCATAGCCTATTTTATGCAACACATATTAGCCAACCTAATTACTTGTATATTTCGTTTCTTTTGAAAGAATATTTATTTTAATAATTGATATGAAATGAATGCTACCCGATTTGCAGCTGGGTGTTGATGAATTACATTTTATTAGATGAATTCATGAATTCGGAATTACAAAAATAAACATGGTGTACAAGTCTACCCAAGTAGGACTGGTGTCTCCTTTCGTATGGGTAGAAAAGTAGTGTCCCAGGGAAGACACCAACAGAAAAGAAGACCAAATCTTGACATAGGTATCAGAGCATCCAGACATGGCTTTTCATGTAGAGGAAATAGGACATACAATAGGAGACATAGGATAAAGATGCAGTGACATACTTTTCTGTGGTGATTATCTAAGGGAAATAGTGGAAAAGGAGGCTGACATGGAGAAATCGCAAAAGACATGGAACTTTTAGATCTGGAAATAGTCAAATCTGCTCGAACATAGGAAGTTAGCAGTTGGAAAAGAATTTGTAATATGAGAAATAGCTTGTACCACAGAGGAAAAGTCTGTACGGATTTCATCATTAGTACATATGTCTACTTTTGGACGCAACAGTAGCGGCTATACTATTCGTATATACTTTTCTCCGTATAGTAAAAATGACCGTAGAAGTTGGTTTCATCCATCTCACCTCGTTTATTAAGAATTGTATATAATATAAACAGTTACCTTTTTTTCACTACATTATTTCTATTCTCATATTTCATTCTCCTCATCATCTTTCATATACTCATGTATGTTTCTTGTTTTCTTCTTTGAGTGATCGTAATTTGGCTTTATAGAGTAACTAGAATACACAGTAGGTTGTACAGGTAAAAAGATATATTTAGAATAACAAACTTTTGTATAATGGGTAGAACACCTCGATGTACCAGAGCGAGTAGCAGGGCGCTACGAAAATCACCCCTTGGGTGAGTGTGTTAAAATTGTAATTAGAAGCCTGAATAAAATGATGTTCCCCCCCCCCAAAAATGACTATGCTATACTATCCGAGTTTCCACAGTACCTTCAAATTTTGGCAATTTGACGTTCTACGCTGGGAAGACGTAATGTCACAGATCCTTAAGCTTCGATTTGATATTATGACCGATGGTGTTGTTGTTTCGTACATAGAACATCCCAAAATAAGCTCACATAAGATATAGATAGTACCTAATAAGAATGTGGTACGAGGGACACTTTTACACTGGCCGAGATGTTTGTTTTTTCGTGGCCCACAAGCCGATAGGCGAGTGGGTTATGAAATAAAACAAACATCGAGGCCAGTGTAAAAGTGTCCTGAGTACCACATTTGCTATGTTCAAGTATATTAAAGATATTAAAGGCATTTTACTTACAAAAACAAATACAGCCATGACTTGACTTAGTTTGGACCCGCTGCTCAAAACCCAGGAGAAAGCTGTGATCTGATTGGTCGATAACAACGATATGATCATGTGACTGTATCAACCAATGGGAGCCCTTGTTACTAGCCCCATCCTTCACGTGTGGATTTCTCGATAGATTACCACACTCATTCCCGCCCATACAAACAGCATGTGGTACATACACCAATGTGGAGTAAAATGCAGAAACACTTCTACTTCCACATAATCTGATATCGTCACCTCCACGACCTTGACATACAAACCAACCTCATCAGATCTTGGATATCACAGTAGCTATTTAATTAGTTGGTTTGTTTTCATGTATTGCTTATCCATATAATATACGGCTAGAGCGATTTCTAGGAAAGGAGGTAGAAAAGAAATGGTAGAAAGAAGGTTTTCTTTGTCCAGAATGTTCTTGGAATTTGTTGTATTACAAACCACTTTACTCATCTGTAGAGGTCTGTTCCCCCTCCCTGGATGTCGTTGTATGTGGTTTGTGAAGATATTTGGGGTAAAAATGTGATTTTGAAGCCTTTTTTAAATTGCGATCTCTATATTCTATTTATAGCCTGGGAAAGCCCCTGTGAGATACTACGTCATTTCCCACAACCTACGTCCAGGGGAACCTAACTAAAGTTTTTACCACAGGCTAAAGATATAGAATTGCCTATAAAATGCCTGCTGAGGAGTGGGAGAGTGAAGAATTTTATGTTTTACATTTTCAAGGTAATTTTCTGAGATCCTTTTTTGTGGTTGATTTATGAGCAACTGGGGGAGGGGAAGGAAAAGAAGAGGGGGAGAGAGGAGGGAGAGGATGTAGGGGAAGGGATAGAGGGGAGGGAGAGAACTTGGGGAGGGGGACCATGAGTAAGAGGGGAGGGAAAGGGGGATCAGAGATGGGGTATTGTATTTAAGATTTTTATTCAGCAAATAAACATTATGTAACAGTTACACTATTTGTCTGATACAAATATTCCACAAGGGTGAGTGGGTGGGGGGGGGGAACAGGTATGAAAGTCAGAGAATAGGGGGAGGGAAAAGAGGGAGAGGAAGAAGTGTGGGGAGAGAGGGTGACCGTCCGGAGGAAGGGTACTTTGCTAGTAATATGAATATAACGATGGTAGTAATATGGCGGGGTCTCTGGACTTTTGGTCAGAAGAAATTCCAGGCCTTTCCAGCAATGTCCCAGGCCAATTTCAGTAACTTTTCAGAATCCTTAGACGTGGCCAGGAGATGTAGTTATTGCTGTACAAGGGACAATGCTGTATCTATGCGGTGGTTATAACATGTATACCTTTCGAAGAAATCATGGTAGCCAGTGCCTGTAGGCTGTACTTAGTGTTTAGGCTTAAGTGTATACTGTGCTATATGAATTGCTAGTGCAATGTAATTGTACAATGTATTTATCAGTCAAACAATTCACTTCATCAAAAATGATACTTTTTCAGCAAAAAGAGAATACGCGATAATATTTTGCTTTGATATCAGGAACCAGATTTTAAATGAGTACTCCAATGTTGGACATCTTTATTGAAATTAACATTAAATATCTTAGAAATACATAAAATTAATATTATCAAAATAAATATCGATCTGCATAAATCATTTCAATGTTATTTGTGTCATTTGTTTTAAAGATTTTATTTACACTAGGTACAACAGGTATCCCCCTTTTCGGGGTTTCTCACCCGCCCCTAGTTGCTTCATTTGATGCATGTAGGGGGTAGTATTGGGCAGATATATTCATATTTACAGAAATTAATAGATTTTTGGCGTAAAAATTAATAACGCTCATTCATTGTTATCAAGTATCTTGATAATTAAGGTAATATTTGTCTGTGAATTCCTTCAGCTGTGGAGAGGAAAACACTTCCTTCCTACAAGTAAATTCCCAGCTGGTAGGAATAGCCTATACACACAGGGCACTTGTATTTGTATTTCTTCCCATCGATTGGTAAAGGAAATTTAAGTACCATTCAAATTAAATTGATTATCATATAAAGAACTACCTTCACTTTGCGGTGCAACCACTGATCTGAGATAATGCTCATGATCCATCTGACGTCCATCAGAGATTAAAGAACAATAATCTGTGACGATTTTCATTGGTTTATTACCACAGATCGTCAAGGTAAACGATTATCCTATATACTTCACTAGGTGAGACTAGTGTATGCTACCTTGTGTGTTGATTTAATATAGATATTAATCTCGAAAATTAACAGTAACTGTGAATATTCACATAGGGAAGTGTCTTACTGTCCAAATTCTTATAGTTTTCCGTAGCATGTGCTTAGATCCCCTCCCCCCCCCCCCCACACACACACACACTCCACTGTCATTATAGCTCTTAAGGGGTTGGTCATGTGGAATGGTAGGGTAAGGTGAACCAAATACTAGAAAAGGAAGTACACTGTAGCGAGTAATAACACGGTAGAGGCGTTATAATACCTGTTATTAACATGTGAACTTTTGTGCCATGACAATTCAGGTCTTAGTACGCGATTGGTATGCTTGTCGTTTTATTGAATGCCTTCTGTCACGTTAAATTTCAAGCTAAAACAATGGGGTGTGACGTAACAGACGCCGGCAGGATGGCGTGAAACCATGAAAAAAGCTAGCTTGCAGGGGTAGGGAGGGGCTGTGACCTTGACGCTTTATTACTAGATATAACACCAGACATTACTTTTGTTTTTAGTAAAATATTTTAAAAATTTTAATTGGTTCATTTCAGTTCTAGTATGATACTTGATATGGTATTCATTTGTTTAATTTCCCTGCTGAACCTCTGAAGTTTTTTATATATAGAAGCGGTTTAAGATGAAGTAAAGCAGTTTTCTTGATTGGTGTGGTCAGAGTGATGGTGTGGTCTGGCACAGGCTTAGTCCATACACGAACCCCTGGTGGGTCCATTACAGACTGGCTTCTGATTAATCTCATACATCGACCCATGCCCACATAGGATCATGTAGGGCTGTATTTATAGACCACGCTAACGTACTGCCAGTTTATTAACAGTTGTCGCATACATACAATTACGTACAGTAAACAAGCAGCCCCTCAAAGAGGTTAGTAATTCAGTTTGCTTATCCAACGATTTTCCTGTGAACGTTAGGAATCTTGAGACGACCCCTTGTATTTCAAAAGAAATAGTAAATGTATTTGTATGGAAGCATTTCTGGATACGGAAGAAATCTGGTAGCATACAATGGAATTTTATGAATGTTATTATGGGCATAAGTGATATAATGCCCTTGTGTCATCGTCGTAATGGTAGAAATTAGTCTCGAATTTTATATTTTCAAAATCTAAGCATCATGCAAAAGACCAACCCGACGGGCACTGAATGCAATTGAGTGTGATAGCACTGCGATCATTTTGTTATTGACTGCAGACTAGTGAAGTGTGATACTTATAGCTATGAATCACAGTGAAATGGACATGGCATTAGCAATCATTATGTGAAATCCATTGCGTTTATTTCCTCCTATGTTGTTGGTTCCCTCACACTTGTGTTGGATCAAGTTCTCATTCATATTCATTTATGTTTGTATTAAATAAGTGTTTAATACTCAACCAATTTTATCTACAAATACATGTTTTCTTCAGAAGTCAATAATATGGGTGTGATGTCAATCGCGCATTTAATGCGCATTCAAAATTGCGTCTGAACACTCATTATAGCAGTAATTGGAACATTGCAAGTAATTTTAAAAAGGTCCAAGCAAAGGTATATAGGTAATTGAATGCAACCACTCTCATAATACGTCACGGCACCCACCCACGATCCCTTGTCCATAACGTGACCATCTCGCGATCATTGGGCAATAATTATTGCGTGAAAAGCGTCCACGCTCATCACAGAACTATGGCGAGTTGATTGCGCATTTAAAATTGCGTAGAATCGCGCTCATTTGCCCGTCGGGAATATCTCACCTATACCTTTGTCCCTAAATTGGATCCTGTTTACGTAATAGAATATGGTTTCATGGTCACTTTTAAACATGTATTTGCAAGCACACTTTCTAATAAAGTAAAGGCCATTAGATAGGGTTATTATTGCTTATTATAACAGTATATTTGTGATGTGTTACAGGATAATGAGTCACAAGTCGCGAAATTAATATTTCTCAAAGTAATTATTTCACAAGCCCCTGTTTTTATCCTGAGCGGTGAGATAGACAACCTTACTACCACCGATTATATTTGTATATCCAGCATCAATATATGAACTGGTAATGATGACTAAGAAATGGTAATCGGATCCGATAACGCATTAATTGTATTGTTTTTGTTTTCGGCGTGGTCAGTTATGTGTTTTTTCTTCTTCTCGATTAAATGAAACTTTGTTAAATGTGTATGGCCAATTAAAATATTTTTGAAAAAAATCCTTCAGAGTATATTTAGCTATTTTGCTAGTAATTATCCACCCAGAAATATTGCAAACATTGTTTTCAAAAATAAAAATATCAAACCTAAAATATAGAAACACTTAATTACTATGTGTCTTAATGTTTACCATCATTAGAATGAGCTTGATGTCATCTTTCGTATTATGTGCGAATCTCAAAATCTATTTGTTGTGACTTGTGACTCATTTTGCAACACATCACATTTATAACCGTTAGTTTTTGTGTTAATTTAGTTTAGCTTTACAAGGGTGCACCCTCCAGGGAATGGTCTGTGATAGACCTGACATAAGTCACAGTGTGTAATCATCCTTTTATATGTAGTAAATGAATTGTTCATATTTCTTTTTATCTATCTATTTATTAATTTGGTTGATATTATTTGACGTACTGTTTAGATATGGACAGTGTGTATATAGGCATGTGTGCAGAATACAACTTTGATTTATTAGGAGGCGGTAGAAATAAGAGAGTAGAAAGAGAAGACAGAGATGTGAGAGAGTAGAAAGAGGGGACAGAGATGAGAGAGTAGAACGAGGAGACAGAAATAAAAGAGTAGAAACAGGGGACAGATCTAAATGGGAGAGAGCAGAAAGAGGAGGCAGAGATGTGAGAGCAGAAAAAGGAGACGGAGATGAGAAAGAATGGAAAGAGGAGACAGAGATGAGAGAGCAGAATGAGGAGGCAGGGATGACAGAGAGAAGACAGATATGACAGAGATGAGAGTGAGAAGACAGATATGACAGAGATGAGATAGAGTAGAAAGATTTGACAGAGATGAGAGAGTAGAATAAGGAAACAGAGATGAGAGAGGGAGTAGAAAGAGGAGACAACGATGTGAGAGAGCCGAAAGAAAAGACAGAGAGATTAATTGATTATTTTCTCTTTTCCAGGAGACCATGGAGTGGATAATTGCTATTGGAAAAGCAGTTACCTGTAGGCAAGGGAAACCGGTGAATTATTTCAGCTTCAGTTATGCAGTGCACTATAGTTATTACAAGTAATAACATTACAGTTATTACTAGCAGCAACTTCTTTACTGCCATTAGTTCAAACTTTATGCAAGAAATACCCCTCTGGTTGATAACTTCATTTCTTAGTCAAGCTTATGATTAGAGAGTGTAACCAAAAATTGTTTGCAAAACTGTGTGCTGTATTTTATTTATTTATTCAAAAGAACTACGAAGATATTTAAATAACAATTTATTCATGAGCCACTTTCAGTCCATGACAAACTGGTATTATTCACTACTCAAAGGCTGTAGGGAACTAGACTAGGCCTCTCATTGAGCTGAATAGTTTTCTTCTCACAGCGATCTAAATAGATTAATAAAAACGTTTAAATATAGTACAACATTTGTTTCTTTTAGCTTGCGTGGAAATCCAGCTGCCTATATCTGATCATCCTTGCAGTAACATTTGTAATACTTGTACTGTTGGTACACATCAAGTTGAACAATAGACCAATGAGGTTCTTCAACACAACACCTTTCCATCAATCAGTACAGCCAGAACAATGCACTCCTGCTAGGAACATCTTCTTCCTCAAGGTGCACAAGGCAGGCTCCTCTACAGTGGGCAATACCCTGGGTAGGTATGCATGGCTGCATAACCTCACACTTGCTACACACAGAGACCAACCGTTTGAAAGCAGTCTCCCTCACCCCATGGTCTCCACCCTGCTGCCCCGCTATACCCCCACACTCAAGTACAACATTATGAACAACCATGCTGTGTACCACAATGGTGACATCCACAAGATACTGCACAGTGGGGATAAATTACACTATCTGACTATCATACGGGAACCTGTTGCCCGCATGATGTCCTACCTCAACTATTATCCAAAGATGAGAAAAACGTTGAAAGGCAAATACATCTTCCAGGATTTAATGTCGAAGCTTAGGGTGTCCCACAAAACATTTTACCATCTCAGAAACACAATGGCTTTTGAGTTTGGCATTCCGACTAATGATTCGCTTAGTAGTGATGAATTTGTAAAGAAGTTCAGGGATATAGAAAGCAAATTCTTGGTTTTGATAACAGAATACTTTCATGAATCTCTGGTTTTACTGAAGAGGAAGTATTGTTGGGGGGGTCATAATGATATTCTCTACCTCCATATCAGACACCAGGTTTATCCTTCAAGTCATCCTACCTTTGAAGACAGAGAAACACTGTGTCAGTGGTCTACCATTGACTGTTTCCTATACAACTATTTCAACCAAACCTTCTGGAAGGATGTAAACATGTTAGGAGCTGATTTTCAAGAGGAAGTGACACACTTCAAAAACATATCACATGTGTTTGATAACTACTGCAAACCCATAATGCACCAATTGCGTAAGGCACCCTCAATCAGGCTAGATGATGAGGTTCCTCCACTCCAAGTGCCAGCAAGTGCCTGGAGTCCAGAGTTCACAGTTTCCCCATCAGACTGCGCCCTGCTCTATCTGAGGAGTGCTGCTATGGTGGACCTGTTCTACCTGACCCAGAACCCAGCAGTATGCAGGACCCTGGCAAAGCTCAGCAAGTGTCCATGGGATCCCCACATGAGACTGCACTCTTGCCTCAAATTGTGTGACCATGGTGAAAGTAGATATCAGATACTGTACAGGATATGGCAAGACGTGCAGAACACTATGCTGGCTCATGGTGTATGGGTGCAGTGATCTCAACCACATGTGATGTGTTACAGAAAAATGAGAAAAGGGTTGCAAAATTGATATTGTTCTAAGTGTTTTATTTACAAAATCTATTCGTAAGAATGTTCTCGTTTTTAGGGTATCTAGGGCTGAATTTGTAAGATCCATGTATTAAATTTGATGAAGGTCTATTTAATATAGACCTTCATCAAGGAGAACAAGGAGTGATGAAAATTTCGATACGAGAAAAGTTAAGCTTAGAAGGTTAGCTGGAGGTAAAAAATTAATTGTGCCACAACCAAAGAATGAGTTATTTAAAAGATCCTATGTGTACGTTTTAACAAATCTCTGGAACAGCCTACCTGATGAAGTACAAAATGTGAATACCAGAATTAAGTTTAGGCAATACCTTCGAACAGTTTATTTGTGTGAGTATGATGATTATCTGTCCTCTGAATGAAATGATGAAATGATGTTAAAATGAATACAAGAGAGGTAGATAATAGAGTAATGTAGGTTTATATTGTATAGTAAACTAACATTGTTATAAAAGGCATGCAAGTCCTTATTGATAAGATCGATACATCGATAAATATTATTTATTAAGCATATATATTTTATATTGTCAAAATTCAATTTTGACAAGACATGTATTGATTGTGAATTTGGGTTTTACTGTTGGAAAATTTGGGGAGGGAGGGGAGGGGGGACAAGCTCAATTAGACAATAATAATTACGTATTAATTAGAGAAATCCGACAAGACATTGACAATTGACATTTAACTTCAACAGTCGGAAAATTTGTGCAACTATTGCAAAGAACAAGAACAATAACAAACAGTAATTCGTAAATAATAGAAGTGAGCCAGGGATTTCTAGATTTATCATTGTATTTGTATAGATGTATTTTAACTGTCTACATCGCGATATCATGTTCAGTCAGCTAAACTGGTATATAAACATAGGATCCACCAGGAAGACCTCAAATTGAGAGGCAGGCATCCTCTTTTGGAACGATGTAGTATATGAATTCAGAATAAAAATACGATATATGGGTAATTCTCCCAATAGGGTGTCATTTGGTTTTCCAGCCTAGGGTGTCTACAACCTGTATTTAGGATGACCGCACATGATTATAACCATTTTATTTGAATTTCTTACCAAAAATAAGGGTGTGGGAACCCCACTTTCAAAGTTCTTAGGCCAAAATCTTTGCCGCTATTATGATAAAAAGGGTTTTTTAAGGCCATTAAATAAGTAATAGTTATGGAATTTGAATGTAATACACTGATGCATTTGGAAAATATATTACTTCTGCTAGAAAAAATAGGTTCTACACATGCACACATGTTCGTCATTGTGAAAAAACAGAATATTTATGTAATCACTAATTTAGACTGATCTAGACATGGAAAATATTGTTTTGGAATATTTGTGTCGCCGTTACGACATGTATTGACTTCAAAACAATAAAATACTCCAAGAGTAACTGAATATATCAAACTGCATTTAGTGTGTTGTGTGGGGAAGATGTATATATATGTATATTTAGATAAAAACAAAAGTTATTAACCCACAACATCCCTGAATCTCTATGATACCCCATGTGAAATTCCTTGAATTGTTATGGGAATATTTAATGTTGCATTACGACATGTGATATATCTCAAATTATTTTTTAAAAAAACATTTTCATGAAATTTCGACCTTCCTAATAATTATCTAAGCCTGCCCTAAAACGATGAAAAATATAATTATGATTGAATATTGGTATTGTTAAAGTCAGGAGAGTTTGTGTGCCAATGTCGCCGTTACGACTATAGCGTCGCCGTTACGTCATAATTAATAGTAATAAAGAGATCCTGCTATATTAGCACAGTTATTGTATAGAAATAAAACAGATATTTTGACAAAAAGTTATTCAAACTTTGGTTAGAACCATATCCTATGTTGGTGGCCATCATCGATTTCCTAGCTGTTACTTTGTCATTTAATATTGCTGGCATAATTACTGGGTCTCTCATCTCA
This sequence comes from Sthenelais limicola, assembly GCA_942159475.1. NCBI lineage: Eukaryota > Metazoa > Annelida > Polychaeta > Phyllodocida > Sigalionidae > Sthenelais > Sthenelais limicola. Next base: position 71,213,523 of record OW804098.1, read on the forward strand.
AATTTACAAAATATTATTTGATAAATCTGGCTTAATTCAGGCGAAATAAGGCAAAAAAATAGGCAAATATGGGGTTTCTGAATCATAGATGTAGGAATCGAAATATTTGGCACAGCCTTCCCAAACTTTGTCTATATAATGTTGATATTCCCTTCTATATGTACGCCAAAAATTGTAGAGATTCAACGAATTTTTTTTTTTCTAAAAAAATGGCCTCCTGAAATCAAATGCTGCCCGTTTGGGAGAATTACTCATATATATAATATATCCTTGCATTTATAATGTCATCCTGTTGATTGTATTCAGTAACATTACTATACTAGCACTAGATGACAATGTTTATTCAGTAAAATATTTACACTTCAATAACATTTTACCGTAATGGACGATCTACAGAGTAGGTCTTCCTGCAGTATCCAAAGACCATGCTTGCTGATCTGGTCAGGAGAATTCACAGGTTCAATTAGACAATAATAATTACGTATTAATTAGAGAAATCCGACAAGACATTGACAATTGACATTTAACTTCAACAGGCTCAATTTTGTCTAAATACAAATTTGCTCTTTTTGTTATTATTACCTCTATTTGAATTTCTCCTCCCAAATCTCACAGATGTGACACATAATCCTATGTAGGAATGATATTATAATCCCATTAGAACGCCTTCAATTTGCTCTTTTTGTTATTATTACCTCTATTTGAATTTCTCCTCCCAAATCTCACAGATGTGACACATAATCCTATGCAGGAATGCTATTATAATCCCATTAGAACGCCTTTAGGACCAGGGAAGCCATTAGCGCAATAAGCGTCCAAACATTTGAATTTAGTTTTGGGAAGTTATATATTGATATGTGATATTCAGTCTTGGTCAGTTCATTGGTCAATCATGTAACATGATACTTTAGCACATTCAAAAAGAAATACAAACATTCCCTTTTAATTATTTATATAAGATATAGCAAGGTTCGTAAATGTTGCTTGTAAATTGAGCTTCCCGGGGTCTACAGACATTAAGCCCAACAATGCTCGGGCGCAATGATGCTAGGGCCCACTTTCACTTATTTTCAGACGTTAGGGCCCACCCACTTTCAGATGCTAGGGCCCAAACATCAGACGCTAAGGCCCACTTTTGCATATTTTCAGACGTTAGGGCCAACCCATCCTCAGAAGCTAGGGCCCATCCACAATAAGCTATCAGACGCCAGGGTCCATCCAAGTTACAGCCAAATAATCATTCACTTTTGGTAGTGGTAATAAAATGATATGAAAAACTTAAATCAATAGAATACAAACCCTTGAAAAAAATGAATATCTTACACATCACGTTAACGCTGACAGAAGAAAAGTTTTTTAAGCTCTCAGGCCATCGTGTACGCTGTAAAAATTGCAAAACTGTCAGTATCATATTGAATGATGTTGAATGATCCAGATCTGGGAAGATCTTACAAGACTGCGGCGATTTTACTAACACTATGTTTCTTGTTAATACATAGTGACAGTGATTATTATCAAATACTCATTTGTGATATATTGTAAACAATTGCATTCTTTTGAGTTAATCACTGACCCAGTTAGTTGATTGACCACGGCTGAGGCATGCACACCCTACATAATATTAGTTGGGAGGGGAGGGACATGCTTATCTAGCACTGACCACTCCACTCAGCCATACTAATTAATTCTTGCTACTCGAAGGTAATCAGTGGGTACGGGGGAGGGGGCAAGTGGGAAAGGGGATCACCATCTTGGGTTTTGGAGTAAGGGAGGCAAGGGGGAGGCGAGGAAACCTTACTTACCACGTGGACAACGCTTGACCTTGGCATGATGGGGAGATGGCCTCAGTCTATATGTGGAGGGGAAGGATTTTCCCTCAACCAATTAGAACGGGACAGGGTAGCGGAATATTTCTGGGAAACATGTTCATGAATTAATTAAGTCAAATGCTTGGATATCAATAAAGCTTGATGCGAGGTCTCAAGCACTCCTTACCTGGGCCTAGCTGACAAACTCCAAACAATCTCTGACTTCATACTTCCGACTTCAATAATACAGAATCTCTGGGCAAATTGTATTTTATTTAATCTTAATATTTTATGTACTCTATTCCAATGCAAATTTCCAATGTCAAATACTGACTACCGGGAAACGGGCTCCAGAACTTAGGGCCCAACATCCCAAGGGCCCAGATGCAAGGGCCCAGATGCTAGGGCCCAGATGCTAGGGCCCACCCCCCATTAGATGTTGGGGCCCACTCACCTTCAGATGCTAGGGCCCACCCAGAATCAGAATCAGCCATGGTCCCTATAATCTGAAGGTGGGTGGGCCCTAAATCCTGAAGGTGGGTGGGCTCTAGAATCTGGACTCTGGGCCCTAGCATCTGGAGCTTGTTTCCCAGTTAAGTGGTGTTAAGAGGTTGGCGGGGGCAGTAGCAATAGGTTCTTACTGGGCGGAACAATTTCCTGAGGTATTTGGGGATCCAAATGGGGTGTTAACAGCTGAGTAATTCTTCCAAACGGGCAGCATTTGAATTCAGGAGGCCATTTTTTTAGAAAAAATAAAATTTGTTGAATCTCTACAATCTTTGGCGTACAGATAGCAAGTAATATCAACATTATGCAGACGAAGTTTGGGAAGGCTGAGGCAAATATTTCTATTCCTCCAGATAATGCTTCAGATACCTCAATTTTTGCCTACTTTTTGCCTTATTTCGGCCATATTAATGCAGATTTATAGAATAATATTGTATAAGTCTGAGGTGAATTCCCCAGTAATTATGCCACCAAAATTGAATGACAAAGTCACAGGTAGGGAATTGATGTTCGCCGCAAAAATAAGGCCTGGTTGTAACCAGAAGTTTGACTACCTTTTTGTCTAAATATCCGTTCTATTTCTATACATTAACTGAGCTAATATAAAAGGATCTCTTCATTTCTATTAATTATGGCATAACAGCGACGCTATGGTGTAACAGCGACATCCCAACATATGCTCACTGCAATTCCACAACATCTGTATTTATTCATATTTTATATTTTTACAGGCTAATTACAGGCTAATTGATAAAATTATTATCAAGAAGGGCAAAATTACATGAAAATATCTTTAAAAAAAATATGGGACATATGTTACATTTCGTAATGCAACACAAAATATTCCCACACCAGTTCAAGGAATTTTATGTAAGAGAATAAAAGTTTTTAGAAACATCGTGGGGTAGTAACTTTTATTTCTATCAAAATATATACATGTGCATCTTTTCGTCAACAAATACTAAATGCAATTTAATATTAATATTTTGTCTTGGGGTATTTCATTATTTTGAAGCTGATAGATGTCGTAATGCGAAACAAATATTCCAAAATGATATCTTCCATGTCTAGATCAGTTTAAATTAGATATTACACAAATATTGTATTTTTTCATAATACTGAACATGTGTGCATGTGAAGAAACCATTTTTCCTCAGCAGAAGGAATATATTCTCTAAATGGGCCTGTGTATTATATTTAAATTCCATAATTATTACTTATTTGCTAGCCTGAAAAAGCACTTTTATTGCAATAGCAGCAGAGATTCTGGCATAAGAACTTTGAAAGTATTAATTCCACAGCCTCGTTTTTGCCAAGAAATTCAAATAAAATGGTTATAATCATGTGTGATCATCCCAAATACAGGCTGTAGAAACCCTAGGCTGGAAAACCAAATGATGCCCGATTGGGAGAATTACTCAGCTACTGACTCAGTGGAGATGGTAATAGATACAGAAGACGAAGCTCCTATTAACCAGCGGCCTTACTGTATACCCTTGTCTAAACGAAGAGTGGTAGATGAAGAAATTGATAAAATGCTGGCCTTAGACATTATAGAGCCAAGTGTCTCACGGGCATCACCGGTAATCTTGGTACGTAAGAAAGACGGTAGTACTCGTTTTTGTTCTTCGTAGTGGGTATTGGCAATGTCCAATGGGCCCAGACAGTCGGGAGACGACAGCGTTTGTATGCCACTGCGGATTGTATCAATTTAAACGCATGCCTTTTGGTTTGTGCAATGCGCCTGCAGTCTTTCAGCCCATGATGAATGCAGTATTCTCAGATAACATAGGGAAATTCCTGATGGTATTTTTAGACGATAATAGTAATATACTCTAAGTCTCCAAAGGAACATGACTGGCACTTGCAATTGGTTTTTGAGCGACTAAGGAACATAGCTTAACCCTTTCAGGGCGAGTAGTGCATATATGCATCACGGGCGCTCACCGAGTAGTGCATATATGCATCACGGGCGCTCACCGAGTCTTGCATCCATGCATCGCGGGGCCTCTCCGAGTCGTGCATTTATGCACTTTTTTTGCGACATTTACAAAAGTGGACATAAAACAATAAATAATCGATGGATTCTTAAAATTTTTGGACGACATGCTCATATAAAGTTCCGATACATGAAAATATACTTTTTAGTTTGTTACCATGGTTACAAATGTCGCAAAACGGCAGCGTTTCACGGCCGCGTTTCACGGCCGCGCTTCGCTGCAAAGCAGACGACATATCACCGCCAACAATAATGGCGCAGGCCGTACTCCCTGACGTCGTGGGACTCGATGATGACTTTTCGGATGGAGATTGGGAGAATGACTACCCACTAGAAAACATCATCCGACTGAACCTAGAGGCCACAAGCTCAGAGAGTGAGGGGGAAAGTGAAGAGGAGAGAGAATCACCTGTGTCTACATGGATTCGTCAGCCGAAGGGTCTAGAGAACCCTTTTTTTGAGCCATTCGATGAAACCGATGCTGGACCAACTAAAGAGATTGGTACCAATGTTACAAGAATCCTAGATTATTTCAGGTTGTTTTTAACATTGGAATTTGTCTCCGAAATCACAGAAGCTACCAATAGGTATGCAGAAAAAGTAAGGAGAGAGAATCCTAGCCGGCACAAGTCCAAATGGGAACCAGGTATGTATTTATATCATGTCGGCGGCCTATGTGTGACTGACATGAATAATTTGTAACATGCAGATGGTTGCAGATACCTTAATTCTATCGAAATAATTGTTTTCCAAACATTAAGGGAATGCTGTCAATTTTTGGGGGGTTATCAATCAGAGAATTTTTAAGGCAGACACATGCCATTAATATAGAAGGGATATTTTCTAGTTATTTAAAGCTAGACATCCATGATTGTATAAAGGTTACTTGCACATATATATATAGAGAAAGGGCGAACTAAAATGGGGTGTATTATTCCTGGTAACATGTATTATATTGTGTATACTACTCTATAATTGATGCTATGAAATATTTTCTATTTTATTCAAACCAGCAACGACGTCTGAGATGTTAAAATTCTTTGCACTGACGTTTGTGATAGGATTGCTCAAGAAACCAAGACTCAAGGACTACTGGACAACGATGACATGTTTGGCAACACCCTTCTTCACCCAGGTCCTGCTATTCTTGAGCTGATGAAGTTGAACTCATATATTTTGTACAATCAACGTGGTGATAAAAGAGTTTCTTTGTTTGATTTTACTCTGTGTTTAATTAAAGACGTAAACATAATTAGTTTACTTTAATTATTTCTACCTGGATCAAATAAATAATCGGTCAGAGTATTATGATAGCAAATATAGGGGCCTACAATAAATACAAATCTGTAGTGAATTTTCATTATTGTTATGGGAGTGGGGAAATCAATTGATTATTCTATCAGGATGAGCAATACTGATTATTGTATTTCAGATATCTTAACTTTCCTTGGACTGGCCAAGAAGAGACAGGAATGAGCAAGATAAATTGGGTTTTCCAGTACTTCAATCGGATATCCAGAAATGTTTACAACCCCATGCGAGAACTCTGTATAGACGAATCAATGATACCACACAAAGGGAGAAGTAAGCATGTTCAATACATGCCTTGTAAGCCACACAAATGGGGACTGAAATGTTGGATACTCGCCGAAAGTGTCAGTGGATATGTTTGTCAGGCTATACCTTATTATGGGAGAGTTCTAGGGGTGCAACGAATCTATGAAGATGTTTGCTTAAAATTGATGACATCAGCGGGTCTCTGTAATAAGTTCCATCACTTATACTTTGATAATTATTTCACAACTGTCCAAATGTTTCTTGAATTTTATTCAAAACATGGCGTTCTTTGCTGTGGTACAGTAAGAAAAAATAGAAGTGGCCTACCGAAAGAGATGATGGGGAAATCCCACCCGGAGTTAACATCAAGAGGTGAATGTATTTACTCAAAACGTCAGAATATGTATTTATGCGCTTGGTTAGACAGGAAGTTAATTCATATTTTAAGCACCATCCATGGAACCATAATGAGAACCTGCAAACGAACACTACGTAATGCGGAGGGACGGTTTACAAAGACTGAGTTACCCTGCCCAGAAGCAATAAGGGATTATAACTTGTACATGGGTGGGGTGGATCTTTCAGACCAGTTGTATCATTATTATTCATTCTCAAGAAAGTCGACAAAGTGGACCAAGAAACTTTTCTTTTATATTCTTGAGCTGATGAAGTTGAACTCATATATTTTGTACAATCAACGTGGTGATAAAAGAGTTTCTTTGTTTGATTTTACTCTGTGTTTAATTAAAGACGTCACTAGCTCTGCTGAATTATTGAATCCCGATCCACGAACAAATATATCATCTGTAGCAAGGCTACATACAAGATGTATGCCTGAAGACAGGAAGAGACGATTGGTATGTAAAGTTTGTTCTCTAAGACATGTAAATGGGCATATGCCCAAGCCCAGCCAGACAAGATATGGTTGTGGGACTTGTAATGTCAGTCTCTGCCTACCTTTGTGTTTCAAGGCATATCACACTATCGAAAATTTTGGTAACTTACATACCATGGATCCAAGAGAAGAATAAATGAAGTTCAATGTATGAATTAAGAAAAAAAGGATAGATTATCAACTGTTTAATGCAAGTTAATGCAAGTTAATACAAGATTAATGTAATATATTTCAGTCCCTAGCGGCGTGATGACTATGATATAAGATTTAAGTGAAAGGTACAGAGATTATCAACTGTTTACGTCAAGTTGATATATAAGATTTATGTAATATATTTCAGTGCCTAGCGGCGTGATCACTGTGATATAAGATTTAAGTGAAAGGTACAGAGATTATCAACTGTTTACGTCAAGTTGATATATAAGATTTATGTAATATATTTCAGTGCCTAGCGGCGTGATCACTGTGATATAAGATTTAAGTGACAGATACAGAGATTATCAATTGTTTATGTCAAGTTGATATATACGATTTATGTAATATACATTTCAGTCCCTAGCGGCATGATGACTATGATATAAGATCTAAGTGAAAGGTACAGATAATATCAATTGTATATGTCAAGTCGTTATAAGATTAGTGTAATATATATTTCAGTCCCTAGCAGCGTGATCACTGTGATATAAGATCTAAGTGAAAGGTACAGAAATTATCAACTTTTTATGTCAGTCAATATAAGATTTATGTCATATATATTCCAGTCCCTAGCGGCGTGATGCAGTATCATGAGAGAAAGAAAAGCTGTGATAATTCAACATAATTATATATTTGTGGTCTCCATGATAGATAATAATTAAATACAATAAACCTTAACCAGGTTTATCTTCAAATCGTATCTTCAAGTCTTTGGCTCTATTTCTGCACCCAGATACAAATCGAAATTTATTTTGGGATTCATGTGACATCACTTCGGTTTGGGAGATACTAATGTTAATTGTGTATTATTTTGTCACCATCCCTCCTGCTCCTTGCCCAAATGGGGCTGAACTAACAAGACATCAAATATTCTATTGGGTTGAAAATAAAGACCCTGAGTGCCGTATTTCCTTGTTTATAAGCTGGGCCCCGTTAATAAGTTTTGAAATGTAGTGGGTGAGAAGTGCAAACATAGTACAAACATAAATACTAAGTTAAAGTTTACCTCTTTACTAACTTTGTTTCCAGTTATTTCGCATCAAAGTCTGTACAAATTCGAGGGTCACTCCCCAAGTTCTAGGTCTTATATTAACACAATCCCTGTTAGAATTGGGAGAATTAAACTCCACACAGTCCATACATTTCATAATTAAAGTCCATCACTAGTTTTGTTTTCACGTTTTGTTTTCACTCCATCAAGTCCAGATTTTGTATTCCACAGTCCTATCGGTAATCCTATGTTCAGAGTCCATATATCATATATATGCTGATTCAATGTTGAAGATTCAAGGCCCTTCCACACAAGTTTTACTGAAAAAAATCAATAACCAGATATGTAATTCAAATGTTGCATATCTACACCTTAGAAGATATGAATGTCAAGTTCCATCCTCTCTACAATGAACATACATTTATGGATATTACATACATATTTTGTATGTCTAAACTCCAACTGAAATATATCATTTTTATAGCCTAGATTACCAGAAACATGCTTCTATGGATATTTCGGACTAACATAAACAATGCATTAGGAACCCTCACCTTCACACTAAGATCAAGAGTGGCCTTGATATCATATAGCATGCACATCTTTTCCAAACGCTTCCGAACGATTTTATACATCCAAATCTACGTCCCAGTGGTGTTTTAGGTTTATCTGAATATATAAAAAATGATTAACATATGAGAGATAAACAGTTTAAAGTATCAATATGTCATTGCAAGTATAGTTGGTCCATGACGACTGACGTTATCGTTATCAAGCACTGACAAAATAGATCAAAGCATTGACTGCAGGTAGGCCAATACTCATTTTCAAAAGGCCATAACTCATGTTAAAAGATTTTTTTTAAAGTAAATATCAAGCACGACAGAAATAAATTAAGATTAATAAAATCGTTCTCATTTTCCTTTTAGACTCTTTTCCTTGTTGTAAATAAGTTCATACCTTAACACTGGACAGTGAGATCTGTCAGAGTGTGTAAATCCATGTTGCTGAGATGTTCGAACTTGTCTATCTCAGCTTCCAGCAGGGGAAAAGTAATGTAGGCCTAATTCCTTATAATGATACAATGTTCCTTGTTCGATACTTGTAGGGATATCCAATTTCAGATCCATACATTGAGGAAACGTTCATCTATGAACGTAATTATATAAAGACATTGCGAAACATCACAGACATATTTCAAAATATGATATTTACAGACCTATATGGGTGGGGCTCCTGAAAATGTCCATTTTGCAAAAATCACCCATTTTAATTCCATAATTCATTCGGATTTCATCCCACATTACTGATTTTTCAGTATTTTGTACCTTCTCATGTGTATAATAAGGGCATATTGAGAAATAGATATAAAAATTCCTTTTTATGCATAAAAAGCATATTTTTATGTTAGAAAATGTCCCTAAATGCATGTCCCTGGCATAAATTCTTTTTTGTTTCAATGAAAAGTTATATAAAACTTATTAATTTGTTGTTTGTCTTTAATTCTTCATAAAGTATATGTAAAAACCTCCTTCTGAATTTATTTTTTAATTTAATTCTGTTTCATTTATTTTATTATTTTCTGTCTTTTCATTCACAACTGTCCCAATAGCTTATGAAGATTATTGATAAAATGATAAAATCCACAATAAAGGTTCTACCTAGAAAATATTTTGCTTTCGGTTTCTTGTTATTGATATAGTCCCATATCACATTAAACTTTGAATTTTTATTTTTTTTCAATTTTGACCATACTTATGGTTCCATAAAGTTGAGACATAGAAATTCCGAGTTTGACAGCCTTTTCTTCTTACAGTGATAAAGTGCATTTTTATTCAAATATTCATGAAAATAGATTTGTGATTATGCACATTTCTTTGATATTTACCCATCTTATATGTTGACTTTGAATGTATTAGCAGAAAACCCACCTTCTGATTATGTGTTGTGTTCGGGGAGAGGGGTGTTGTGTTCGGGGAGAGGGGTGTTGTGTTCGGGGAAACAGAGATTATGACCAAAATATAATGAAATTGAAAAGTAATGCAAAAATCGACAAAACCCTTCATTTATACATGCAATTTTCTATATAACCCATTGGTTATATTTCTATTGACTGCTTATCTTCCCTTAGAAAAAGGGGTTGTTGTGTTCGGGGAAGGGGTGGGGTGTTGTGTTCGGGGAAGGGGTGGGGTGTTGTGTTCGGGGATGGGGGTGTTGTGTTCGGGTACAAATATGCTATGATGAAAAAATGATGAAATTGAAAACTAAAGTATTCGATTTGATTGTGTATGTAATTCTGAACATAAATATTTGATTACATTCCAAATGACTACTTTCTTTCCCTTAAATTAAGGGGTGTTGTGTTCGGGGACAGGGGTGTTGTGTTCGGGGACAGGGGTGTTATGTTTGGGTACAAATATGCTATGATGAAAAAATGATAAAATTGAAAACTAAAGTATTCGATTTGATTGTGCATATAATTCTGAACATAAATATTTGGTTATATTCCAAATGACTACTTTCTTTCCCTTAAATTAAGGGGGTGTTAATTGTGTTCGGGGACAGGGTGGGGTGTTGTGTTCGGGGACAGGGGTGTAGTGTTCGGGGACAGGGGTGTTGTGTTCGGGTACAAATATGCTATGACCAAAAAATGATAAAATTGAATGATAATGAAAAAGTAAACTATTCTAATCATTTCTCTCTGTAATTTTGTACATAAATCTTTGGTTATATTCCCATTATAGGTATCTGTTGTGTTCGGGGACAACCCAGAAAATAGAATATTTATTATAAAATCATATAAATTTATGAATATAGGCCTGAGTTTTATCAAGTTAATTCGATATATGTAGTATAAAAACATAAATAATTGTTAAATTCCATAATAATCGACATGTGTTGTGTTCGGGGACTAGAATAGCATAGTCTTCTTCCTTGAGCCATTATATTCATGCTTTTTAAGGAGACAATGATAAAAATGGGTAGAAGTGGGGAGAAAACCCCTCCAAATTCTGAGTTATCCTTTAAAAAAGCAGAAAACATGAGATATTTAATTTTACATTGGTTAGCAAGGAAAACTTTGGAATAGAATTGGCATTGAAGCAATAGTGGTTGAAAGAATTATGTTATCGTTAGAGAACTATATTTATTCCATATTAGCCTGAGGCCTGATATGACCGTCATATCGGCCTCAGTACTGAGCTCCCAGTGTTAACTCAATGGGCCGTATGTATTGACCATACTCAAAGATGAAATAAATATATTATCATCTGTATTTCTATCTCTGCGATATAGCATAGTGAGTTAATATAGTTGCAATGAGATTGGTGTGTGTGTACTTTAACCCTAAATATTTGAGAGAGTAAACCCTTTCAATTATGTTGTCATTTCTTCATAGTATTGAGAAGCTATATTTCTGGTATTTCTATGAAACGTATTGATACTTGTTCTTGATGTAGTGAAATCTCTCAACAGTTTCTACCTGTCTGCGTTTCTTGCTTTATGTAATAAAGAACTAGTTAAGAAATACTTAATTTGCATTTCTCCTCATTATTTTGTAAAAGAAGTGGCTCTGCTGAGGACATGTGTTTAGTACACTGTCCCGCGCAACGTATCCGCGCGATACGAAAATGAATACGAATTTCTTGTACCCACTTTTGATATGATTTTTTTCGTCTCAGCGTATTCGCGCGGCGTTTTTCGTACCTGCGACGGGTACCTGGGAAAGCTAAAGGATTAGGATTAGGCTGGCCGGCCAGTGCCAGACAAACTGGCATGACCATTAGTGCATGACGGCCACTAGTGTAGAACCACTGATGCCAAACAGAGAAAAAACTTACCTATGCTTGGGTTCGATCTAAGAACCTTGGGGTTCACAAGCGAGCATCCTACCCACTACACCACAGAACCAGCTGTAAGTTAGTCCTCAAGGAATCACTCTGGATGATAATAGTGTGTGTGAGAGAGAGGGAGAGAGAAATGCAGACAAGGACAGAAAGAGAAAGAGGGGAGAGGCAGACAGGAGGATTGCAATTGAAAGAAAGTAAGAAAGAGATGGGCGGGAAAGGAGAGGAAGAGCAGGGAATGTTTTTTTTCATGAATATATATTGAATATATCCAGGTATATGAGTAATTCTCCCAAACGGGCAGCATTTGATTTCAGGATGCTATTTTTTTAGAAAAAATAAAATTTGTTGAATCAACAATATTTGTAATGAAATGATTTGTATTTTAATTATGGAATTGGAAATATTATATTGGAATCGTGTAGGGTTCATGAGGCCATATTTCATAATATTAGGCTAGACAAGCTAGGGGATTATCTCCTGTGTATTGGGTGACTGGTGTATAGGCTTTAGCACCTTTAGCACTGTGATAGCCTAATAGCTACCCCACTGTATTTTTCCCTGCTTTAGCTTGTTCAATGATCGAGGTTTCTGAAGCATAGGTGTAGGAATCGAAATATGTGCCACAGCCTTCCCAAACTTCGTCTGCATAATGCTGATATTCCCTGCTATACGTACGCCAAAAATCGTAGAGATTTGACGAATTTTATTTTTTCTAAAAAAATGACCTCCTGAAATCAAATGCTGCCCGTTTGGGGGAATTACTCATTATATATACCTTAGGTTAAAACAATATTTAATAAGTTTCACCTTATAGGTAAGCTTCCAAAATCCAAAACTCAATACGAAAAACGGAGCGCGAATACGGAGCATATCATATTTCGTTTCCGTGATTCAAATGACCGTTTTTCGTCTCAGAAGTTCAGGCAATTTCGTCACCACAGCTCACCAGTAGCGTTCGCGGTGCTCGGTAGACAAAAATCGTCACACTGAAGACGAAAAAACTCGCCGCTCCGTATCGCACGGGTACGGTGCGCGGGAGAGTGTAGTGAAATATATGTGAAATATATATAGAGTACTTCTCAAGATTTAAGTGTTTATATCACTCAAAGACAGAAATACATTGTGTATTGCTGTTCACTCAGGTTGGACAATGGTTCTAGGACATGGCCAACGCCATTTAAAAATTGTATGTTGGCTATTGACATCATTCTAACAGAAATTTGTAACAATTATTTAACATGACATTTATATGGTACAAGCTTTAAAAATTATGTTATCCGTAGGTTAACCTCATTTTTCTGTTCAGTCATAGATGCATGATGTTGCATTATATTTTTGTTCAATTATATATGTGGATAGGGGAGGGATTTTATATAACGCTGTTATGATATATAATTTAAGCGTTTTTGGAGTCAGGTTTGTAAATGCCTATATAAGAGTGTTAAGGTGAAATATTAAGGATATTTATACAGCAGGTATTATATGGACATTTCTTGTCATTATAGGCGTCAATTCATATATGTCAAATGCAAATGAAAGTATTATACATAAAATGTGACTGGAGTGTGAAATGAATAATAAAGGAGTAAAATGTATATAATGTAACCATTGTGTTGTCTTCTCTTGCTTCAATTTCGCCTATAATAATGCATCTTTTTTCATATAGCATGGTACAGTACAGTACATATATATGCAATATAATATCAGATATAAACCACAATTAAAAGCAATATTTTCCGTTTTCACCCCGCCGCCCCCCTAAAATTATGAACCATAGTAACACCATCCCCGTCCCCCCCCCCCCCCCTTGAACAGGACCCTACCACCGCGAAATAACCTGCAATAACGACCGCGCATAACGCGCGTCACTGCACCGCGTCATGCGCGGTGCAATTTCGCGCTCCATGGAGTAACATCTGACGCTGTTCTGGCGCGCAAAAATCGCGGCCGATTTTCGCGCAATTTATTAAAGAAAAAAGTGCAACAGTGTTCACTGGGAACAGGAAATAGAAATGAATAAATACATGAAATATCATATAAAATATATATTTCTTCACTCAATACAAGAACACTCGTCTAAGTCTAAGTGGATGAGGAGTAATTACAAAAATATAATGCTATTTTCCTTTTTTATTCAATTTTATTCATTTCCTCCCCGAACACAACAGGCACTGTGGCCAAAAATGGACACTTTTTGGATAGACATTTCAGGAAATCAGAAAAAGCTCAGAAAATTCATAATTTTAGTATGTTTAAGCTTGTACCATTAGCTATGACCAGGAGAAGGCTCAGATAAATTGAAATAGAATAAAATTTTGACCTTATTTTTTTGAAAGTGGACATTTTCGGGAGCCCCGCCCATATAATTATGTAGTTTTACTTGAGTATTTTGACCAATCACACAAATCCTAAATTTGTAGGCTCCATCTAAAGCTAAAATTGCGCCCGTTTCGTTATGGTAGATTTTTGTGTAGAAGAAAGAAAGGCCGCGAAAAGTGTAAGTTATTTGATTCTCTTGCATGAGGGTCCCAGCCGGTCCTTTGTATTACCATAGGCATATCAGAACATCATCAAGTAATACAATGAAAGTATGTTTCTTATTTCTTTACTTCTTAGATCACATATATTACAACCTTAGTTCATCAACATTTCTTTTTATGAATCAATTTAGAAATCCCATTATCATTTGACTAGTATTTCCCCTCTTCAAGTAACTGTAAGTGGTACAAATGATCAAAGCTACACAACAATGTGCAGTTTAGCTTCCAGACTATATTCTCTGTTCATATTGTCATACAAACTTTCATATTTTACTTCATGTTATGATTTCGTAACATTATGTTATATTGTCATAATTAATATAATCAATATTAATGATGTATCTAGTCTATAGGTCTAACGGTATACCATTGTTACGGTACATTCACAGCATGACGCCTCCCAATACATAATGAGTAGATTACATAGTTCTCACGAGGTGGCGTGGCAGTCACACGCTCATTAATATATCCGACTTACAGCCTCACTGCCACGCATACACAATGCTTACCTTACCTATTATTGGATAACCCTTAATGAATAATTACCATAATATTATTAATATCATTGGATAAGGCACTGCTCCAACTTGCGCCTAGATGTATCTTAAGATAACCTACTGGATAATGTTATGTTGACAAATCACCATTAAAGCATTATCATGTGACCTAATTACTGAATATTATTTGTTGATGTATTATATAAATTATATAACCTCTTGTGAACCTTAATAAATCACTAAATAAACGGAATTCCTGCTCGTCATTATTCTCCACTAAATACCAGCTCTACCAGAATCACTTATATCAAACTAGCCACTTGCGGTCAAGTGATAATTAATTTAAATACAATGGGTTGGCAAGGATGGCAGAGTCATAGAGATGGGTATCAAAGCTCTCTGGAATGGGCTTAGACTGAAAAGAAACTACCACCCAGTCAGCCTGTAGTATAATATGCTATCCCTGTTTTGTTTTGTCACATCAAAGTCATCGGTCAAGTCTGGATACCTGACTCTGGCAGTGCGATGGGCTAAACCCTAGGTGGCTCCTAGCAATCATTATTTGTGCCACCATTTATAAGCACATAGATGTAGAAAGTATATACAATATATGTATGGTCAATTCTCACCAAATGGGGGCAATGAGTGTTTTGGGATTCCAAGGTTCACAGAGCATACATTTTTATTTTTTTTGTTTATTTTTCATTCCTATCATTTAGATCCCACCTCAAGCTTTCGGGCCATATATAGTTTATTAATCTGAAAGTGTTTATTAAGGTGCATTTTGTACATAAAAGGAGAAAATATAGCTGAAAATTGACGTTTTTACAAACTGAAATAAATAAAATGAAACCGTAGACACTCAAAATGATGAATCTATATCAAAATTCCTACTTCATAAAAGGGATCCGACCATTTAATAAGGGTTTTTTTTGTAAATTCTGGGGAAAATATAGGAGATATTATTTTTATTCACAATTATTGGCTTTAAAAAAATGGCTAAAATCACAGGGTGCCTACGTCGGGGCAATAAAGCCTGTAAACAGGTATATAAAATTACCCCCCAGCAGGGGTAACTACGATATACATATAAAGCCAATAATATTCCTGAAAGAAAAAAATCAAATTGGTGTGACTCATCCTTTCAGTCTTCATGGTAGGCAAATTCTTTTGAAAAGAAATCAATTTGGCTAAAATCTGCATGTGCCTACGTCGGGACACAATTTATTTGATTATTATATTATTATTCATCTTTCAAACTCTCAGTGCCTTTTGGGCAATGTGTACTATTATTGAGTTCAAATTCTGAGCAAAATGAACGATATGTGTGGGGAATATTTGACTGAATGGCCAGAAAACCTTCCCCGATGTAGGCACCCCACCCCCGACGTAGGCACCCCCGACGTAGGCACCCACCTTCATGTAGGCCCATGGTGGCAGCAAGTAGACTCTATATATTTTATTTATTCCTGATACGATACATGTGGTTCTCAGTGTGATGACATCAATATGTATAGACAAATACCTAAATGTTTTGCAGCTGTTTT
Organism: Sthenelais limicola; assembly: GCA_942159475.1. Classification (NCBI taxonomy): domain Eukaryota; kingdom Metazoa; phylum Annelida; class Polychaeta; order Phyllodocida; family Sigalionidae; genus Sthenelais; species Sthenelais limicola. Next base: position 71,229,907 of record OW804098.1, read on the forward strand.
TGTGGATGATTTGGATTGGTGCCTACGTCGGGGGTGGGGTGCCTACGTCGGGGGTGGGGTGCCTACGTCGGGGTGGGGTGCCTACGTCGGGGCATTTTGTTTTAGGTTTTTCAAGCCTCTACACATTACAGATCCTCCCAAAACTCTCAAAATATGTCATCCAATATGTTGGGAAGAGTATAATGATAAAAGTAGATTCTTATTTGTCAGTAATTCCCTACAGTTTTAGTTCATAAATCAACAAGGCTTACCCCGACGTAGGCACCTAGGAAAAAATAAGTTTAAAATTCAAATTGATGCTGGGAGACAAATATCCATCCAATCCAGTAGCAATTTTCAGGTTACATTCCCCAAATACCCTATTTATCAATGCACAAATATTTCCTAATTCTGAGAAGTTTGAAAAAATGACTTCTGAAATCACCCATTGCCCCCATTTCGTGAGAATTGACCATATATATATATATATATATATATATATGCAGGGTAAAAATAAAGGGAATCAATGTAAAGAGTATGGTTATATATTTCGTTACTTTATTATACAAAACACTTTCGGAGGTCATTGACTTGATGGAGAGGCATACACATATTTTCTCATTTTACATTTTTCAAAAAATGATGGGCTGAAGAAGCACCCAACTTCATAACTGAAATACCTAGTGCAAACTGACTTCATTTTATGTTTACTTTAATTCATTTCATCAACCAGCTTTGTTACATACACCATTTTAGACAAAAAGGCTAGGAAAATGTTTGCCTACAGGTTGTATCTGACATTATGCTCTGTAACATACTAATTATCTGCCTTATTATATATATATGAGGATCACCAAAGATTAAAAATCCTTTGCACTATGAATATTTCATTGATGATTATCAAATAATAAAATAATTCACAATGAATTTAGTATTTTTTCAATTTTCTAAAAAGTGATCAAATGTTAGATACAACCTTCAGGATCTGACCGCACAATTTATTTGCTCCCCCTGCAACCTGTCATGAATTTGAACAACTGCTTGGTGTGCCACCAAGCATTGTGCGACAGTTTCCCAGATGCATCCTTAACCTCTGTAACAGAAGTTTCTACAGAATTTTGTATGTCCTCCATGAAAAGTTTGCCAGAGACCGCTTGTGCCAACCACTCAAAGCCTTCTTTAACACCATCACCCGTTGTGGCAGTTGTTGGGAATATATCTAAATTACAAGGTAAATACACAAGGTTAAGTACTTGTTTTTAGTGCAGAACATTTGTTATTTCAAATGGAATAAGGAAATATTTTAATTATGTTTAAATACTGCCTATTGCTACAACATTGACTAAATTGAACACTGATCCACTTGTGTACTACACTCTACTATTATGTCTCATAATAGCTATAATACACTGTCTTTATATTAATAGAAAATATTACTTTCAATAATGTCAGGAAGTGTGAAATGCTGATGATCAAAGGTGTACTATAGGTGTATATCATTGAGAAGATGCATCAAACTAAGAGTACTTACTCCATTGCCTGTCTTGGATCTTGTTTAAGCCAAGTTTCTCTGTGATATAACCTACTGTCATTGCCTCAGGCTTGTCTTGTTTGTTGGCAAGGACCAATAAAGGGATCCCTTGATGCCGATCTTTGCCCAGATTGTAACACAGTGATTCATCAACATCGTCCAGACGATCCTCTTTTGAACTGTCCATGATGATTACAATTGCATCGTTTTCTTCTGATCTGTACGTATCCCACATCAGTCTCTGTATGCATGGAAGCATAACACAAATTTGTATGAAATTTTGAAATGCTGATGAATCCTCAGTTATTAAAGAAAGATTACTAAATGACAAATTCTTGTATTTTGTGATTTTTAAAAAGAATGTATATTACCAGCAAAGATTGTGTAAATAATGAAAGAATTTTGTATTATACAAATAGTACAAGAACCAAAACATCCACTCTATTTGAAGGTGGTCTTAATAGTGATATTTCTTGTAAGCGTGTACATGATGAAATTTTGAAATTTGCTTTTAGTTAATAATCCTATAATTGTAATAAAATACATCGTAAATCTATGTTCTTACAAGAGCAAACACCTATAAAATTTGTATTAATCAGTACTTTCCCTAATTATATGTACTTACAAAAGTAATAAAGAAATTATGAAGACTTCATGAGAAATTTATAATTTGGGTCTGGTGGGCAATCAACGATTACCCATCATTATATCATTTCATGAAGGAATATTGGTCGTCCATACTATTGCAACTATAAAATTGTAGGATATGCAACTCTTGTTAATTTGCTCACAAGCAAAAACGCGGGGCTTAAGGTTATATGGTTACAAAGCTTTATCTCAGTTATTAAGTTTTTATCCAAGGGTTCAATTAATTCATTTCAATAGATGGCGGGAAAAAACACACAGATGCAATAAAGCCATAATTATCTAAATAATAGTAAACTCAAATATCAAGCCACTCACAGAAGAAGAATGATGGTTTTTAAATCCCAAAAATATCTCATACCTACAAGTGATGATAGGGCGACGGGAGGAGGTGAAAGATGATGATTGGTGTGGGTCGGTGGAGTTTTAAGAAAGTGTGTATGTGAGGGACGAAGGTTTGAAAAGAAGTAAGGGTAAGGGGAGCAGAGAGACGAAGTGAGTGAGAGTGTGTGAGACCATACTATCTCCAACAAGCAGTATGTACCTGGTAGCAACTGATATATTAGGACGTTAGTTTGATATTAAGTAAATAGTAGTCTCTGTAAGAACCAACCCATCCTCTCTATTTGAAGGTGGGCTTAATAGTGATATTTCTTTAAGTATGCATGATGTCTCCCTATCCATCTTAACTATACTACCATGTTTTAGGCAAAAAATACAAATTTACAAATATGGTAGATGTAACATAAGTACCATATTTTTATATTGCAAGCAAGTGCTTACAAATTTACGAATCTTATGATTTGGTATTTTTAATATTATGGACAATCCTATTGTATTTCCAGCTACAGTAATTATGTAGTAAAATTGTCAATACTTTCAGAACGTTTTTAATTCTTTATTGAAAATCAAAGATGAAGTTACACTGTGGCATCTCAACCCTCCGTCCCACGCTGCCATTTTCACTCCATTGACGTCAAATGACGCAAACTTGAAACCTGTAAGAGAAGATTGTCCTTAGTTGTTGGTATAATTATAATTATGTTAGGTATAATCGATGAACAAACATTAGTAGAGGAGGGTATGGAAGCTCCAAACCCAATGTACTGAGCCAATTCTAACATTGGGCGGGGATTGGGGTGGGCTAGGGATGGAGTGGGCTGCATTGTCAGTTACATAGAGCTTTAATCCTGTCAAAAACCAAAACTAAAATTACTTTATTTTTAAGGGCATCAAGCTTTGTCTACCTATAATGATAATTATAATGCTTACTCAAACTTAACATTTGTTTTAACAATATGATACTTATAGACTGATATTTCATCACCTCATGCTTTTTACCATAATTCACACTGCTGTTATTTATAAGAACTGCTGCTCCGAGTTGCTGAATGTTGATCTAAATTTAAAAGAAAAAATATCTCAATGGTCCACCTGTTTCTTCCTTGGCTCCTTTTACTATAGTTCTGTTAGGCTATTCAGAAAAGTATGATACATCTAGCTAATGATGTACAATAACAAAATGGCATCTCACCTTTAGGCGGCATCGTAGTGGTTACCTCCCCCAGCTTCATCTGGTACAGGACTGATGTCGTCCCAGCATCATAAAGGCCTAAACATGAAGGGAATCATTACAGTTTCATTCTTGGTTAAAGTTTCATTCTCAGTTGAAGCTTTATTCTCAGTTGAAGCTGCACACTCAGTAGAAGCTGGACTCTCAATTAAACCTAGATTTCTACTTCATTCAAAGTTAAAGCTTCATTGTTGGTTGAATCTGCATTCTTGGAGTATTCTCAAAACGTTGGTGTGCAGAGACATTTATGTGACTTGGTATGTTTATTAAGTTTTGTTTCATGTTCTTTGATCTACTTTGTGAGTTTGAGGGTTATATACATGTAACCTTGTGAAGATATTAATTAAAACCTGTACTAGAGTCACCATAAACATTTATACATTTGTATGCTGATATACATTGCCGTCTCTGGACGAGTTGTGGCCCAATGCCCCGTTCCAAATCAGGCAAGGTAGAATTAATCACAGATACCGATTGGACTCATGAATTTCCCCTTTCTTTGGGGTGAGCGGACAACCACATTTATATGTCAGACAACCATATTTAGTGCTTGTCCTGAGGACAACCAATTTTCGAAGCGATTTTTTCCAACCCTGCTATTGATTCATTATTTGTCACTTCATTTCTATGTAGAGCCTATAGATATGTGATGTAAATGACAGATAAACACAAACTTATTATGTGTGATACATTTTAATTCAACATTTTTATACAGCAAGACATGCTCTTTCTTCAAGACCAAAGCTCACAGGATAAATACAATGCTATTCTGCTTTAAGCCATGTATAGGGTTATTTTACCTGCTGAATATGACAAATCTGTTTTGTACCTTTTTAGTAACAAAGTGCTTCAGATGCACTGTATAGAACTTTCATGGTGGATGGAAAGTTAGTTACAAATCTTTTCATTTTCATATAATATATTTTCTTTCATTTTAACATTAAGGTTTAAACGTTGCAAAATACCACAGGTAGCCTTTGCAACTAACATTACAGAAAACAGATGGACCTTAACATGAAATATGGTTATGAGTATCTGCAAATTATGATGACTATGAAATAGTTGCACGGTGTTAAACTCATTCCAATATCATTTTGTTAAACGTTAAGTGTACTGTTCAACACTGCCTTATCATAATGACTATAATGTTACTTACTAAAGAGCCTAGTCCACTAAGCTGATTCTCATGCGATTCTCACAGAATTTAGTGCAAAAGAGTCCTCTGCGGCGCAAAATCGCATAAGAATCAGCTCGGAGGACTAGACCCTTTAAAGTCCACAGTGAGAACAACTCAAAATTTCTCTTTTCAACTTTATTATCATGTAAAATTGATGGTTGAAATAGAAATCAAATCAAATCAATTACTGGTATATGGGTGAAGACAAAAAAAAGTTCCGTAATTTCCCTAGCATAACATTTTGCTCAAAGCTGCACCTAATACATATGAAGCTGCAGAAATCTATTACTGCAAGCATCCCAAAGTGGGTTCTCCTTGTTATGGTTGATTGTACAGAAGAAACAGAGCATAAACAACTGGACGAATCGTGGCCGTGGGGAAACTATTTTCACCGAAAATAAACACAAGCTCACGACCGCCACCCATGCCTCTATAACAGATAACATATAGCCCATCCAATGCACTTTTCTCGGCTCAATTCGATCTAAGACTGCCTAATTATTTCACCAATCGAAACTACATGTGTGAGTTTAAAAGAAATCCGAGTCCCACATGTGAAGATATTAGTGAAATAAAAAGATAAAATGACTCGAAAATGAGACAAACTTTAAAAGGCTGTCTACTCTGGCACTCGACCTCACAATGTCCAGTTTGGAACTCCAAAGCTTTAGCCACTTAGCTATAGGGGAATATATTAGGGCACATGCATATATAAACAATTACATTGATTCATCACAATTAAGGTTTACTTAAGTCCCGCATTGCTCTCATGAGGATTGAGGAGATCTTTGAAAGTCCCTCTGTTTGACTTCATAACTCAAACTAATCATAAAAATATATCTTGCAACTGCATTCTATTTGTATAATAAGCGAATGCAGGACTAGTTCTGCACGCTTCCTGGACAAAATCCTCCAAAGTTTTGTTCAATTGACTTTTAGAATGGAGTGCAGCTTTGAGATAATTAGTTTATTAGTTATCCCAGCAAGACTCCTCACATTTAAACATTAGAGCGTCGGCTTATTCCTGACTGGATTGTACTGCATCTATGCCATAACCTGTTTGTTCAACCATTATTCAACCAATCCAACCCTGTATATCCTTGACTATTAATTAAAATTAAATTTCAATCAAATACTTTACCATGTTTACAATCTAAACGCTAGAGGTGGCAGGCAACTGCACCAAAGTACAAATACATATTTTGTAGTCAAATATTTATATTCATCTATTTACATTGTACAAAATATATAATTTTATATAGATATCACAGTTTTCAAAATATAACAATTACTGGTATATGTAATATTCCTTGAACGGTTTGACAACCAATCACACAGACTTTAGATTTTTCAGCAACATCTATATCTAAAGCCATGTTTTTTTTGTCATGGTAGATCCATGTGCAGAACCAATAAAGGCCACAAAAAGTTATTTGTATGGATTCAGTGAGTTGAGATTAAATCATCAAGAATGACAATGAAAGCATGCTTCTTTACTTCTCATATCACACATATTATAACCTTCGTTCATCAACCCAACAAATTCAGAACCATCTCATTATCATTTGATTAGTTCTTTCCCCTCTATTAGTAATTCTAATTAATTGGCAAGAATGATCAAAATTACAAAACCATCATACTTGCAGTTTAGCTTTCAGAGCTCTATCATCTGTAACTCTAACCACTTGTGATCAAGTGATAATTAGTGTATATACATTGGCTTGGCAAAGTTTGTAGGAGGCATATAGAGATGGGTATCAGATCCCCCCAAAACAAGGCTAGACTGAAAAGAGAGTCCCGCCACCCCATCAGTCTGTAGTAGAATAGTCTATCGCTGTTTTCTTTTATAACATCAAAGTAATGGGACAGGTCTGGTTACCTAGCTCCACACCTCTGAAGAAGGCTAACTATGCTGAAACTAGTTGGGAAATAAATTTGGAAAATACAAACAGACGCGTACCGGTTTTCATTTGTAGGAACCTCTACCTTATTTAATTAATATAATATATATATATGCAGGGCAAAAAATGAGTGAGGAGGTGTACACTTTATTTTCCACTTAAGATTTATTCAAAGATTAAGGGCTTAACACCCTATATAGCTCAAATGCTTAGCACAAACCAACTTCTCTTTTCTTTTACTTTCAATCTGTTCATCGGCCAGATTTATTTGTTTATTTGCTTCCCCCGCGACCTGCCATGAATTTGAACAGCTGCTTGGTGTGCCACCAAGCATTGTGTGAAAGTTTTCCAGATGTTTCCTTCACCTCTGTAACTGAAGTTTTGACCGAAGCTTTCATGTCCTCCGTGAAAAGTTTGCCAGAGACAGCTTGTGACAACCAATCAAAGCCGTCATTCACACCATCACCAGTTGTAGCAGTTGTTGGGACTATATCTAAATTGTGATAGAAATACCCAAGATTAAGTAATTATCTGACATCATTCTGATGATCAAGCTTACTGTAGGAATATATAATATATGAATTGAATCTACTGAGGGTTTTATTAAGTTCTCAGCTATACCACAGGCCTTCAAAATTGGGAGGAGTGAAATGATTGCCTAGAGATTTACTACTAGGCTTTGTGACTGGTGATTCTTCACTATTTAAGACATTATTGAGAAGATGCATCAAACTAAGAATACTTACTCCATTGCCTATCTTGGAGCTTATTCAAGCCGAGTTTCTCAGTAATATCAGCTACTGTCATTGCCTCAGGCTTGTCTTGTTTATTGGCAAGAACCAATAAAGGGATTCCTTGATGATGGTCTCTACCTATCACATTCCATAGTAATTGATCTACCTCTTCCAGATGCTCCTCGTTTGAACTGTCAACGACGATTACTATGGCATCAGTTTTTTCTGAAGCATACAGCTTCAACATCTGACTCTGTATGTATGGAAGTATAAAACAAATTGGTATAAATTTTGAACCCCTGATGAAAATCCAATTTATAACAAAAAAGAGACGACTAAATGAAAACTGTTTGTATTAGTGATTTCTAAGAAGCACAGATAACAGAAATGATTATACAATTAGTAAAGGACGTATGTATAGACAACGGCAGATTACCATGAAAAATGCTCTAAAGGCATTGTCTAAACCTGCATTCTATATGTTATCAATTGACCAAAATGACTTAATTCTGAGCGGAAAGAATCAGCTTCCCATGCAGCACGCAGTGCTTTAACGCCTAGAATGTCATAAATAACTATCTTTTAAAAAAACGATGCCCCTAACACTGCTTCACTCTGAACTGAGTGGCAAAGTGAACACCGCATATATAGATAATTGTATATACTTGTAAATTGTTGACCTCTGTAACAAACCCGCTTGTGAAAACTGGGTCGTGTGAAAAACCCGAAAAGGGGACCCGTCAACTGAGTATTTATAAATAAAAGTATTACACAAAAAATGAATAAAGCTTGAAGACAAAGAATCTGCCTTTAAATCTGTTTTTGATTCTGTTCGGAAAATCAAAGATATAGTTACACTAGCGCATCTCAAGCCAATGTCCCATGCTGTCATTTTCACTCCTTTGACGTCAAACGATGCAAACTGGAAACCTTTAAGAGAAGAAAAGTGTCCATAGTCTTCCGGTCTATAATTATGTTTTGATATACTGCGGAAACAAATGTAGGAGGGTCTGGATCACTAGTAGCAACCGACCTGAAGCCCCACACTCACTGTACTGAAATGACTCTAGCACTGGGTGGGGGGTTGGGGTAGGCTAGGGGTGGAGAGGGCCGCTTAGTCAGACACCTTCACCCCATATCCCATCAAAAGTTGAAATTGAAATTACTTAAAAATCTGTATGAATGAGAATAATCATTATTGAAAGCTGACCCATGTTGAAAACCCACCAATGAACCAAGTACAAACAATTTCCACATGATACAATACATATGATTAGCATGATCTCTTCCTATCATACTTCTCTGAATAGCTATACAAAAAGTATAGTAGTGAGTGAGTGAGATTGGTTGCCTTACGCCCTTACCAACACATTTAATATTGTTATATCAAGGGCGGGAGAGCTGAGAGGAAGGCAGTTTATGATCATACCCAGGAAATAGATATAGAGAAGAAGTGTAGAGAGAGACAGAGAAAAAGAGACAGAAAGGCACTTTATGGTCATACCCAGGACCATCAAAAGTATAGTAAAATTACCAAATAAATCAGGTCTACATGTAAAGGCAGCATGCATGTCTACTGAGAAACAGACAGCCGTCAGGACCCTGAAGATTTTATTTTTCAGTCTTACTATAGTTTAGCGCCCTATTCCTTGACAGTAAAGGAGGAAGGTGGAAGAGAGAATTGGGGGACAGACCACATGTATTGACCACTGAATGTTATCCACCACCGCCTCTGTCGTTAGACCGGAACGGGATGCGAGATCTGATATCCTATTACTGCTAAGACAGGAGGAACTATCATCCCAATTTGGTCGAGGGGGCCGAGTCATGCCATGGCCCAGCTGGTCTTTTATTATTTTATATGAGGGTGTTAACAGATTAACAAAAACTAATGGCCATTCCTTCTTCCACCCCTCGACATCAGAGAGAAAACACCGGTGTCTAATTAACCTGTCATAAACTATAACTATATATCATGTTGAAAAAGAAATGTTAAGTGATGTACAATAACAAAATGGCATCTCACCTGCTATAGGCGGCATCGTAGTGCCCATCTCCCCAAGCTTCATCTGGTACATGACTGATGTCTTCCCAGCGTCATAAAGGCCTAAATAAGAAGGGAATCATTAAAGCTTCATTCACAGTTAAAGCTTCATTTTCAGTTAAAGCTGGGTTATCAGTTAAAGTTACATTCTCAGTTGAAGCTGCACACTCAGTAGAAGCTGAATCATCAGTTGAAGCTGCACTCTCAGTTAAATCCATATTCCCAGTTAAAATTGCATTCTTAGCTATTACAACAAAAGAAAGCATACAAAATGTACGTTTACAAAGACTTAGGACTGAATTTATCCATATTTTGCTAGTGTTTTATGTTTAATTTAAAGCAGACTTGGCCAAGAGAAAAAGGCCACCAGTTATTCATAATAAGTGAAGACATCGTAGGAAAGAATTCTGTTGAGGCTCCAAAATATGAATGTAGACTTTTATGAAGCTCTGTGCCAGAAATGACATTTATATTTAAGTGGCACTCTATTTCTCTTGGTCACTTTGGCGTCAAGTTTTTGTATACCAACAACAAAATATTGATAGCTTGAAATCTATAGGCTAAATCAACCAATGAGTGAGTTAGGTAGCATACATAGATTTCACATGACGTTACACAGTCAGCTGGGTAAGTCCGCTGGCCGCAATCTTACATGTCTAGGATTTCCCTTAAGTAATACAATAATTATTGACGAAACAAAGATTACACAAAGAAATTATTCAACTGAAATGATGCTAATCTGCATGTGACAACAATCATGGTTCTCTGTAGATGGGTTATGGGTATCGCACCAGTTGCTATAGAGGACTGGTGTCAAAGGGAGAGAGGTATAGTCAGCACATCGGGATGCATCGTGCGGCGTTCCGTGGGTTAAATCCTGGCAATTATACTTATTATACTTAAAAAGGTATTTCTGAGTCTTGGAGCACAAATAGACCTCTAACGTTTACAGAGCCTGTTAGAGGGTAGCCTTGTAAGATGGAGACGCTCTCCTCTACCCATGACGTCAGTGAAATATATGCATAAATTCTTTGTTGTAATAGCTGAGAATGTTAAGAACAAAAATCAATACTTAACTCCTTCTACCGGCCAACACTGCACATTGTCAAGCACCACGCGAGAAAGGATAACAATACATGGTCCAGCAGTGACGTTACGTGATATGTCAATGCTGAGATGATTCAGATGATTCAGAATTGATAGCTCGACCTTCAATTTCCATTAACGTTGGGAGTGGAAGATTCCCCTCCTAATCACTATTGTGATTGTGATAGTTCCCGTTTTTTTCGCACATGGTTTTCGTAGATATTCGTTTTTTCGTAGATATTTGCATTTGTTCTTGCAAATGGTGCATTTTTGAAAGCCGTGCCCCTCACTTGGGCTTGCATTTATACATAATTTTGTCATGATTTTGCATAAATGCAAGCAACACCATGCACATTGTGCAAGCCACGCCCTCAAAGTGTTAAAAATAAAATGTTGGCTTGGCAGGACTAACAGAAATCCCATTTTAATTAATTAATAGTACAACATTACCTTTTACATATGTTAATGTTACTTAAACGAGGAGATTTCAAAGAACATAATATAAACAAGTAAGATTTTAAACTAATGATTTTGCAGTGTGTGTGATGAATCTTCAAATACAAATGCGGACGGTTTAGAAGCCCTATAGCAAAAATAAACAGCCATAAACCTCCAAAACTATGTTCAAATAACTTTCAAATGGGTTGGAATAGAATTGATTAAAAAGTAGAAAAATGTTTAAATTGTTGACCAATGTTAACTGAGAGTGCAGCTTTACGATACAGTGCTGTCCATCTGTGGCCAGCCAGGATACTAATCCAGTATTATAGCATTAATACCCGAGGTTTTGGGTGGTCTGGGTGGTCTGGGTGGTCTGTTGTGCAATAACCAACTCAGTGCATGGGTTTCCTGGAGTGAGTCACTCTGTACATCTGTCCATCTATTCCCCTACCTCGGTATATTGGTCATATTTCCAGAAAATGTACAATTCACCTTCACTAATCTCCTCATATATTTAAACTCAAAATGTCAGACGAAAATAAAGTTCAAAATACCGTTCAACCTAACCAAACTGATTGCTAGAATCAATGCAATGTAGAATATACTCGAATTTACCCAGTAGGCCTATTGGCCAAATTGTAGCCTAATTTAGCAGAGTTGACTAAATGTGTACAGCTGCCAATTGTACATTTTCTGAAAACCTGACCCATTATATGCGTCAGATCGTAAGAAAATAAACAATCAGCGGCTCCATACTTTTATTAAATTCTGCTAAATTTACCTGAAAAACGATGAATACTAGATATATCTGTATCTTTGGTATACACACGTATACGTTAACAGGAAAAAAATGTTTAGCAAAACATGGCGGGAAAAACGTATATTAACGTATGAAGCAACATGTTTCATCTCACAATATATTTTTATGCATAAAAATGCGACGTAATTCACCCAAAGATATATCGTAATTGAGATGCGTTTGCATGCGGAACCTCCCTAATATTATCTCTCTTATGACTGTATTACATGCACACAGACAATAAATACATAACACCACTATAGCCGACCATTTCTACCAGTATTATTTAATATTACATTATCATACAGTACATGTAATACTAGACTCGGCGTCATATTTCATCTTTAGTTGAATGTTAGTAGTTAATAAAGCTGAGATAGATAGTAGTTATAGGTAGGTGTTTGTTAATCAGGCTTGACCAGCTATATACCAGTCGCCCAGTAGCCCACTGAGCCCCTATTTCGTATTTTGATCTTACTTATTATTGTCCAAATATTTCGATGTGCAGCTACAACCGAGAATAATAATGTGTAACACATAATGTTTAGCTGAATTTTAAAACAAAAATACCAATGGAATTATATATACTTAATATATGTTAATCAGGCTATCTACTCACCGATCACCAGGATTTTTATTTCGGAATTCTTGTAATACTCCTCAGATGCACTATTTCCCATATTTTGACTGTTTGGTTCTATATCATTTAGGCTATATAATATGAGTTCCCGATCCTAGATTAAAACTTGGCACAGTTCCTCTGGGAAAAGAATGATTGGTTTCAAATGGATCTAACTCAGTGGATGTCCAAGGAAGAAACTGTTGTCTTTCTTCTGATTTCACCCAGCGAAATGTTTATAAAGTGTTGCACCACAACAGTCTAGAACGTATTCATGATGTCATTGGTTATATTTCCGGGGTTATTTCGGTGCATTGGGCTTGCCTTGAGCGTCGGTGCACTGTAGATGCGAGCAGGGTAAATTCAAATAGAGTAGTTCTGATGGGCACTCCTGGCTCTCTTCGATTCGTCACTCAGATTTGATGCCACTGAATGTTATCATGCGTTCTATATTGAGCTGCTGTGTACCCACCACTTATTGCTAGATGGATGCCGCTAAATGTTAGATTAATGTGAACCCCCAGCTAGATAGCTAGATTCTGAATTGAGCGATAATATAATTATATATATATATATATGTTGTTGTTATCTGAGCAACTGAGCACTCGATCGCTCCCTGACGTCACCAGCACTGACTCGGGACGGGTGCTGCAACCTGCAGCAACTTAGGCTAATCAGTATAATGCATTGGAAGAAGTATGTGACAGGCTTGAAACAGTTCTATTGGACCTTAACCATTACAAAGAATCATAATTATTTGAGCAGTGCTTGCTATTTGTATTTTTTTAATATTGATAATTGTTATTATATAATAATATTTGCATTCCAATATATGTAATGAAAGAGCCAGGTAGCCAGTTCTCTTTAGGCTGTGCATTATTCATTGTTCATTTTTTACTCAATAAATTATTCCGGCTATCAACCAATTATTTCGGCTCGCCTGGAAGAGTTGCCCAGCAAAAGGTGATAGCCCTATTGCTCTTATCTTATGACTTGGAAATGACAACTTCTATCTAAAATATAAAAAGGATGTTCAATACTTGAATTCATATTTAGCACACCTGATCCTGCAAACGATGTTTACCTTTATTTTGTCCATGGGCCAGAAGCACACTAGCTGGAATACCTGGAATTTCCTTTTCCTTTTGTACAACGTTTTTAGGTACAGATGAAACAGCAGTTGAATGTTGAATTGAATTGAATTGTATAGAACTTTATATCAAAGCTAAGGCCTGATTTTATTTTGAATATGCCTCTAGTCCCGTGTGTAACTACACCCGTCTTAAGCAGACCTAGCAGTTCACTAATACCCGAACAAAACAGATTGTCCTTGCGAACCCACTCAACCATGACAGCCTCTAGCCGATATATAAACTAGGCTATACAGGATCATTATATATATGATTAGTGAAAACACCTAGAATTGGGCATGAGAATAATAATCTAGGTGTATACGAAGTAAATCGTATGTTTTTGTTAAAGATCGAAATCAAATTTAAGGTACATTTTTGGCCATATACAGTACTTATGGGCCACCTATAAGTCGCAACAAACCGATTTTGAGATATCAGCATAATTAAAAAGATGATTCCAATGATGGTATACATAAGGACACCGAAGGAGTACTTCTATATTGTTTTATGTATGAATACAAAGGTTAGCAATATTTATTGATGGTCATGCAGAGAAGTTAAATATACTCCTTGGACTTCAGATATGCTTATACACATTCAATAATAATATAGCCTTGACATTTGGTACATACATGACATTGTATTCCTGCTGATATCAGCACTTAACCACTCCTCGGCCAAATCATTTTGACCATGGGTTCCTTTGAAAAACCAATTGATAAATATCATTTCTTTGCCACTTGTGACTCATTTTGCATTCTTGGCCTTCTTCTCAGCTAAGATGTTATTTTTAGCTGACAAGTTCTCCTGTTGCATTGTTATCGCAGTAGTAGAGCCGTGCCTTAATTGGAGGGTTTTATATACATGGAGGTCATACCCCCTATTAATACCTGACCACCTTAATGGCTATTCTTGTCATGCCCGACAAATAAGCTTCATGTGACGATCTAGACCTAGTAAAAACACAGAAGAGGAGAGGAATTGACGAAGGCGGAGTGCACAGTAAGCAAGGGAGAAATCAATGAATCAGATTTGCTAATGTAATCTATATCATTGTTGGCTGACTACATATATATATATATATATATATATATAGAAACAGATAAAGATCTCCAGCAGGGATACATGTATCAAAAGGTAATGCAAAATTAAAGGAGGGTCTAACTCAGAATCAGGAAGAGGGTAAGGAAGTAGAGGAGCAGGAGAAGAAGGATTTCCATCGAGAAGATACTCAATATTTCGAGATTTGGCAGATAGTCAAAGGGGCATATTTGCTCCCCAGGGATATTCGTTAAGGTGAGTAAACATTTATTGATTTTTTATAGATGTGTATCGATTAATTAGTATACAACCGAATCTCATTTAACAATATCTTTTACGAAGTTATGGTGTTTCCTCAGAAACTGATCCTTAACTTTCTATTCATCGAGATAAAATGTTTGCATATAAGGGTCAGAACCTACGAAAATGTACAATCGGCTGCTGGACATATTGTGCATATTCTGCTATAGATTCTGCCTACTAGGTACATGTATATTGTTTCATTGGTATCGCGGTGACAAAGAAATCCGTGTCATTATATTGAACAGAAACTGAACCCCATTCTCTCTTGAATTCGGGCTATTTCTGAGAGGTATTCATTTTTTGACGATCTGACCCATATAAACGAACAGATCTACAATGCATTTTCACATTAAAATGCATTTGAAAGTAAGAAAACTACGGAACTATGGAATAGGTTATGTAAGAACCTCTAAGTAATGAATGTGGAACGGTGCACTAGCACAACATAGAGGTGGCGTGAATAGTTTTTCTCCCATAGACAATATTCATTCAATCGGAAAAGTGAGATTAATTTGTAGACAGTCTAGGCACAGAGGTGAGAGAGTCCCTCAAAACTGAGGGAAACCGCAATTGGCTATTAGAATCCCTATAGTACGCCTACGCCAGGGCCAAGAAAGCCACTAGCGCAGGGGGCGTCCAATATCACTTGCATACTATTCTCATCTGATCTAAGAGGCTCTGAGCGTAGCCTGTAGAGTCAAGTAACATTTTTAGTGAGAATATATTCATTTGTGTTAAAATGACGGCGACCAATGTTTCATTATCCTGAAAGTCAAACAATAAGATTTAAGTTCAATCTCTATCATTTCATATATTCAATTACCAATTCAAAATAATTAACGTTTCATAAAGGTTATCATGCATAGGAAGATACTTCTTAAGAACGTTCTTAAATCACGCCTCAGATTTAATAACAAATACATTTACAGGATGTGGGGCTTGACACCTGGCCGTTCCTGGGTGCTGCTACTAGTACTGCCTCTGGTCACAGCTATACCCATCTCCACCAGACCCACCACCACAACCCAGGTAAGCAGTATACTAAATGTGATGTATCGCAAAGAAAATGAGTCGAAGAGTCGAGAAAAAAAGAAAACATTTAAGATACCATCCCTTTTGGAAAGATGAGATAAGTGGAGTCTAACAATGTTAACATTTAGGAAATCTTAAAACTATTTCTATATTCATGTTTGATTTGTTTTCATAACTTAGACTCATTCTCCTGTGACGCAGCATACAGCAACGCCTATTGGAATATATTGATATGATTTATTATATACTGATATGATACGAACAATAACTGAGAGTAGAAGAGGTTGTGCAGGTTATATGAATAGACCCCCTACACTTTGCGTCTTTTAGATGTAATAATATCCAAATATTAAAGTTCATGTGAGGACTGCATTATTGTTTTCTAAATCGTAGGATCGGCGGGTTATACTGTAAAATATTTTCATAGAGGAATTGTACATACCTATTATAATTTGATATGTTGAGTGACCTCAGGTAACTCTAATATGTCAGCAAATTAAAGGTTTCAGATGTCTCAAATCTGGGAGAATTTGGTACTGGTTCGATGAGTTAAAGGAGTCAATGAGGACTGTTGGGTGACCTCAGATAAAAATATGTCGTTGGATAGGCGATTTCCGATGTTTGCATTTTGCAGGAGAGAGCTATGAGTTTAGGTAAGAGGTCAAGGCTGAGCAGGCCTACTCCGAGTTAGTAGGAAGGCTGAAGCAAAGCCGAATTCATTATTTTAACTAAAATTAGAATATGTTTGGGCTTTTTTGCCTTTTTATGCAGGACTATAGTTTCAGTGGAGCCCAACACCTTCAATGAGAATCGAGATTCAAGATGGTGGCTATAGAGGTCCCCTCTTGAGTAAAAACACATCATCCTTATTATATTGATGACATAATTTGTCCTGGGGCAGTTTTTGAAAAAGGGGTATTTTGGTGAAAAGTAGTACAACAAAGGTTTTTTGACATTAAATGAAAGCTGGGATAGTGAACATTCCAATTATGATGATCTTACATTCTAAAAAATGTTCGTTTGATCTTTTATCAGGGGTCAAAGGTCAAAGTTCACCTAAATACAAGGGTAATGTGAAAAATTGCTTTTCTTGCTGTAGCTTTTTGAAATATTCAGCGATTCTCTTTTACTTTAAGTTGTAAGGAGACATTAACTGTTGTTACGTATTTGACCTAGGTCAAGATCAAGGTCAAGGTCACTAAATGGAATGTGAAACTGCAAAAATTAGTGGAAATTTATGATATGACCATATTCCAATTTATTTCACCAGCTAAATACAAGGAGCTAGAAGGGGATTTTCAATGTTCCATGAAGTAGTTGTCCTAGCAACCAATATCAGCAACTTGTAGTTCCAGCATGCATTGTTCTACTGGAAAGAGGTCAAAAGTTAGCGTTTCCCTCTGCAACTATTGAGTTTTCTTCACGATTTCTTTCATATTACATAATTATGCATATACCACCAATGTAGATCATTCAGTTGCCAAACAATATTTGGCATTGACCAAGGTCAAGGTCATGGAATCATGGTCAAACCACACAACTCAGCAAGAAAATGACCCTGGTTACAGCTTCTCCTTCCACCCCAATTACAAAGTTAAGAATGCCCAATCAAGTTAGTTTTATTGAATATGTCATGGTAACCTCACTCTCTGAATTTTGTATTCCTAGCATGCACCATTCTCCTAGAATGGGTCAAAGGTCAATGATTGACCTGTCACTAAATCTTTCTGAAATGGCCTAAGTCTCCTCATCTCCTGGGTTATTCATGTAATGACATTGAAATTCTCAACAATTGTGCTGGTATCGATATTTCCACCACGTGGAACCACCAGATGTACTGGAAACATCTGTACAGCAGATGTACTGGGTAGTTAAAAAATGAGCTCATTTAGGTGAAATATAATCTAGATATATGCTTTGTTCTGCTTTTCTAAGCTAGTCTAGGGATTTTTCTCATTGCCACAAAGGAAATCTTGCCGAGTTTATAGCTAAAAATATTAATCCCCTCCAGTATTTGGCTTCAGGTAGTTATTTGCAATATTCATGGTCAAGGTCTGTTTGTATATTGACTGTTTGTAGTAGTTTAATCCTTCATTAGCACCTGAAAATGATAATTCACCCCTGGCTCTAGTAGTACAAGTAACACAGACTGGTGTTCCTCTTCCAGCTGCCTCCCACCACTACCAATGCCCAAGCAGCGAGCAACTCGGCCCCGCTGATGATATGTGAGATGAGCAACTCCAGCTACACGTGTTGGAACACTTGTCCCCCATTCACCAAGTGTCTGCCGGCCTCCTTCCCTGTGGTTCAAGACTGCAGCTTCTCAACAGGGTTAACAATCAAAGCCTGCAAACAACCTGTAAGTATATTGTTTTATTACTTTATTTGTAATGTGTCAGAGACAAATGAGTCATAAGTGGACAAAATTGAGATGCCATCATATTTGAAAAGCTGAGATGAAGGGGAGTCCAATGATGTTAAATATTAGGACAAAAAGTGTCTTGATAATAAAGTAGTTAAATACACTCCTTACATCAGGATAACCTCAGATGTGCATGGATACCTTCAATATCCATCCTTGAAAACCAGTACACTAGATAGCCTAACAGTGAGAACATACTCACCAATTAAGGGCTCCCGTGAAAAAACAAATTGAAAAAAATCATATTTGTGCGACTTGTGACTCATTTTCATATAAGACATCACATTTTGCCAATATATGTATCCATAATTATGTCAAAGATATGATATATATCATTTTGTATTGAGCCACATGTCTGCTATGGCACAGTGTCAAGCTTGTGGGTCTCGTGGGCGATTAGAACCTGTAGTTGTAGTGGGGGTTCGTTGTCTCTTTGCTTAGGGACCCCCACCGAGGCGATAGCAAAGAAATAGGCCCGTAGTTCCCTGGACGGCCACATTTTAATGTAATATTATGCAATTTCAATACAACACAAGGCAATAATTAAAACAACTCAATATTGTCTATTATAAGACTGGCCTATTATAATATAGATAATGACACAGGATATACGTGTTGTAAAATGGCATGTTCATAAACATGATTTCATAGATACACCAACAAAGTTGAAGCTTGTAAAGCATATCCTACAATTTAGTCGTAATTATTTTATCTTGATTAGTAATCATTATTTTTGCATTTACTCCAGGAATGTCCTAACGGAGACGAGTGTGACCTAGGCACTGATTGCATGATGGCTACCGTAGGGAATGTTCAGAAAGCACTCTGCTATCCCAGGGTGAGTATAGGGAAAGTATTAGATTAAAGAAGATCTATACACTCCATTTGGGACGTTTTACAGGAAAATGAGTCACAAGTCGCAAAATTGATATTTTTCAACGCGTTTTTATCACAAGATCTCTTTATTGGAATGTTCTGATTTGTGGCGGCATTAGCACGTTAAGTCAAATAAATAATAATTATCTACCAAATTTCAAGACAGTATATTAAATATATCTGTGCGTTTCGAAGGTCATCCTATGCAATACTTTTTATTACTTCACTAGTAGTTTTCCATCCAGAAATATTGCAAACTGTTTTCTAACATAAATATATCAAACATAAAACATAGAAGCACGTGTTAGATGTACAAGTGTATACCACCATTGGAGTCGGCTTGATCTCATGTTTTCAAATATGATGATGTATATATATCTCAAAATCCATTTTTTGCGACTTGTGACTCATTTTGCTGTAACATCACATTTGACTACTTGCCTGTGGTTGCTAGTATAATCTAGGTTTTATATCGACTATTTCTACCAGCTAGGAATTTCACATAGTGGGAAGTCCTAGACGTTTACCTTTTCCTTCGATGGGTAGGAATACAAATACCTATACTCAATTTTGTGTATACATAGTTTATTCTGTTACAACGGTTATCAACATATATGGTTGTAGTGTCATGTTTTACAGAACAATATTAGTCTAAAGTTACAAAGAATGAATTCCTCAAATTTGAAATCAGATCAAGCAGATTTACAAAAGTTGAGGATTCTCTTTAGAAAACTGATGAGTGCATTGATTTGTGTTTGAATTGTGAAACGAAAGTTCGTAATAATCGGCATATATATATATTCATTATTGAAGTCATCACAAGTCTTCCCTTTCAGGTGGCCTGCGAATTTTGGCTCATTTTCTTTAACTATATAGGCTAACTATAATAATTGCAATTTGAAATACAGATTGTAAAATATTATGCCATTCTTTTCCCAGTGCATCGTGGGTAATCCAGCGACATGTCCCGTTGGTTCAACATGTTACCAAGGCGTTGGCTTCACCTTCTGTTGGGAAGATGTAAGTATGGTTAGGGTGTGGGTGTGGGTGTGGGTGTGGGTGTTGGTGTGGGTATGGGTGTGGGGGCGGCGGCGGTAGATAAATAGTTTCATGAACATCCCTAAATTTGTGAGATGATTAGATATATCGGCGTGCGTGTCAACGCAGAGAGCGGTAAAATATCGATCAAATGAAATAATAAAATGATAAAGTCCTTTCATGTTTATCGTATTCCTACAATAATGTAAAGAAAGGAATATTCCCTCCAGTTAACTTACATTTTATTCATCGTTAGGGTAATCCACAATGGCCGCATTTCACAAAAACGTCATGGCAAGGTCATTAATGATGTGACGTTGGCAGATGTAAACAGAGGGTGAGGTGGGAGAAGCCGCTGAGGGGATCAACATTCACGCTAACTTTCGTTGATTTTCACTGTGTTTTTGTTCAGGTTAAATGTCAGAAAAAGGTATAATAAACACAAAAGTGACTGAGGGCGATCTCTCTGGTGGATATTGCCCTTGGGCTACGCCCTCGTGTAATATGCACCTCTAAGGTCACCCTCGGTCACTTTTGTCTATATATTATACTATTTATTCTATTTTACATCCCAGGAAGAACTGCCCCGCATTTAGCGGTATTAGACAAATAGTGATTTTTTTTTACCCAAATTTGACTGGAGAAATAAGTCCCCGACTTTGGCGGCCTAAGGCTGCAAAAGTCAGCCATTTTGCCACATTTACCGGGCGTCAACATTTTGGCATATAAGTATGTATTTGGAAATAAACAATTATCATGATATAAATCAGATAGTATTGGTTGTAATAGCTGATGATAATGCAGTTTTAATGGTTTTCATATTTGTATTAAAAGATTCCTCAACCACCGCGGCCGGTAGATCTTACATGCATGCCTCCGCAACCTGTTGGTCCTGGATGTACACGCCCTGAAGGCCCTGAAGGCCCTGAAGACATGCATCCGGAGACCGATGAAGCAAACTATGAGGGTGATGAGGTTCCAACTGGTAGCGATGGGGACATACAATCAGAGAGCAATCAAGAAGGCAGTGGGAGTGATGAGGTTTCCACTGGTAGCGATGGGGACATAGAGCCAGAGAGCAATCAAGAAGGCAGTGGGAGTTATGAGGTTTCCACTGGTAGCGATGGGGACATACAGCCAGAGAGTAGCCAAGAAGGTAGTGGGAGTGATGAGGTTTCCACTGGGAGCGGTGGGGACATACAGGCAGAAAGCCATCAAGAAAGCAGTGGGAGCAATGAAACATCATCTGCAGGTGTGTAACATCATTATACTGCTGAATCTGTGATCTTTTTTATCTAAAACAAAATGGATTAAACTTTGTCTTTTATGTTAATCCGGACAACCATTCGTTGATTTATATGGGTGACGTCAATCAACTTAACCGTTTCTTTTCTTGGCTTATCTTGCCTTTTATCTATTTTTATTTTTTCTTGATTTCTTCCTCTCTTTATCATGTTCCACATACTGATTTGACTGGCTTTCTTCGGCCAGGTAGAGTCTGCGGTTAGCTCGAATTACTACTAGGCTAGAGGATAGGCTATATTGATAATAATAAATAACCTCTGAATAAGCCTAATGTAAGGCGAAACGTGTAAAGATCGCGAAATAAACCGACACTATTACAAATATGATTCAGGCTCATGATTGCTCTTCAGTTGAGTTGTCTCCACCTCCATTGTTTTAATTAAATAATAAATAACAATGAAAACGTCAACAATGTAGTCCCGTTTCTAGACTTATTAGATCCATTTATTTCTCCATATTTATATTAATCATCACGTAGCCATAAGGTCCATTGTGCAACCGCATTAATTAATAGTCATCCAATCATGTATAATATTGTACATGCATAGTTTGATCACATGAGGTCGCTTACTTTGGCAAGCATTGGCCAATCACCTATTGGCGCCTCATTAAGGCAGCCAGTCATATGTTGATAATTAGGTCAAACCATGTTTTAGCCGGGGGGAGGTCATCATGTCTCGTTCCACATGGCTGACCCTTGGATGCCCTCAGTGAAATGATATTACATAACCATATTCTTTATTGTGCATTTATAAACATATTTAATAAGAAAAAACAATTTATCAATGACATTGGATAGTGTTATGCAAGATTATGTAATAGACATTATTAATATATAAATGTGTCAGTATACATACATTGTTTATCCTACCTTCTCTGAATATGTGATGGTAGCCCTGTTTACATATCAATCATACATCGCAAAATTTATTTTTTTTAGTTATTTATTCACAAGAACCCCAATCTTTCTAATTATCTAAGGAAACTGGCTATCATTGTAGAGAATTTGGTATTCATTGCGTTATCATTCTTTTTTTGTTTTCTCAGCCTTAGGCTGAGAAAACATATGACTCACTATTAAAAGTGCCAATCACTGATACTGGATCTACATCTGATAATATTCTTAACTGTGCTTAGCTGTCTGTGAGGTGTTTAAGGATGCCTTATCTAATCCTTTCGATCAGGTCCTATATTTCACACTTTGTTGTTATTGCTACACTGATTGACAGGCTTTCTATAGCCAAGGGAGCTCAGCCAAGGGAGCTGATTGGCTCTTAGCTGATTGGCTGTTAGTAAGGCTATGGCTCAGCTGATTGACAGGCTTTCTAGGTTTAGGCAAGGGAGTTGATTGGCTGTTCCCCCTCACCCTCTGTCCTCCGCCTGGACAGCCAGTTGATTGGCTGTTCCCCCTTACTCCCTGTCCTCCGCCTGGACAGCCCTCCCCCAACACAGAAGAGGGTGGCCAGTTCATGGTCTCAGCCGTGCATTGAGAGACTTGATTACCGCACCTTGTTTACCACTTAGGTCACGCCTCAACCGGTGCTGGTAGGCCTCACTTAAAGATGCATTATCAGCTGTGGAAGATCATGATATATAATTATAACACCAAGCTGCCATTTAGATCATTTTTATTGATTTTATATGTCGGCATAAAACATAGTGCATAAAAGTTGTTTGTACATTGAGGTAAGATTGTTCTAGACAATGTAAGAGTACAGGTGTTATATAGGGATGATGGGTGGGTGCTCTTCCCCGATGCAATGTCTTGAGTGAAGTGAGCTACGATTGAAAGCTTGGTCAGTGACCGGTCAGTGGCCGTCACGTGTTATGAGAGTGGTTGCATTCGAGTACCTTATATAACCTTGCTTGGCCCTTTTAAAATTACTTGTAATTTTCAATTACTGCCAATGACTATCCTTGAGATAAATGGTCAATGAAGGACCACAGAATACATTTGTACATACAGATCACAATATTGTTGGATAATTAATGAATAAATATACATAAAATAACAAAATAGTGTTATGTTTTTTGTGCAATATTTGTACTTTGAAATGTTCGGATATAAGTTAAATGTAAACTTTGTAGGTAAATATTTTGCATTTTCAGTCTAAACATGCCTAAAGTGCAATAACTATAAGTTGACATCAGGCACAAATAATTGAGGCTGAGAAAATCGTTTCCAGTGGAAACGCCAAGTATATGAATTAAGTTAACACTGATTACAAAGTTAAATATGTAAACAGTTGATCAAATCGGTGCATAACTTGATAATTAGTTAACTTAGTACTTGTTATGACTAAACATTGAACTCCACTAGAGAAGGAAGAGGGTGGCGCCCATAGGCGTCAGTTCTCGTGAGATCTCTCATTTAATTAAGTCTCGTTCATATTTTTTGACGTTATGACCCCATTTTCATTTGAGGAGGAGAAATAACAACAGAACTCTATTATCATTCTATTATCACTTTGTTTATTCCAAACTTAGTTGGGATGTCTGATGATATCGTTCATACACATCAAAGGATGTTCAGTCTAGGCCCAAAGATGAGACAGCCCTTCAAACGGAGGGAAAGCCTCTCGCCTCAAACCCATATATACCCATTAGAATGCCTAGTCTTAGGTCAGGAAACCGATAAGCGAAATAGGCGTCCAATGTATTAACAACTTTTTATTTTGTTTTTCTATTTGTTCTTTTAACATTTAAATGAATATTCTGAGCTTAAAAAAAAAAAAAAAAAAAATATTCTGAGCTTCTATAAATTTGAGACGAATTGTACATTTTCTGACCGCTTCATACATATACCAAATTGAAAACCTTAAGGATTTCTAGAAAGGTACTCTGTTTTAGATTTGAACTAACAATATTGTTTTCCTTTAATTTAAATTAAAGATGGAGAGAATGAAGCAGAGGAGCAAGGTGATGACAGACGACCATACAATGAGGAACCATATGAAATACCTTTCATAGTGAGTCAAATATCATAGCAAAATTATATCGTAAACATCAACCGGGCGATTGACATAATGTGATGTGTTACAGAAGAGTAAGTCCCAAAGTGCAAACGTCGCAAAAAATAGACTTTTAGATACCATAATATTTGAAAAAAATGATCAAGGGGATTCCAATGACATCTAATTCATACTTCTGTATTTTTGTTATGCCCAGATCAGAATACATTTTGTTGGTCACTCGCTTGTATAGTACTTCCTAAGGATAGCCTCAGATATACATAGAGAGAATGGGATGAGCGGGCAATAATTGAAAATTTATTGGACGAGATTCGTCCACATAAGCACTCTGTTCTGGCGGGTTCCATTCTATATTTATTATATGTGCATAAAACTTGATCATATGTCATCAGATATTACTGGAAAAAATATTAAAGAAGTCTCAGAGAGCCCCGCTGCCCCGCTGCCCCGCTGCCCCGCTGCCCTGCTGACAGCCCCACTGACAGCACTGACAGCCCCGCTGACAGCCCCGTTAGTAGGCCTACAGCAGTGCCCACTGTGTGATCATGCAGTATTTAGGCCTACTGATATTATTGAATTAAAACGTTCATATCGCGGCCATTTCTTGAGCTACATTAATAAAACTTATATCATTCGATAGAGAGTTTAATGCTCTATTTGATGATGTGGATTTTGTTATTTATTTCTATAATCATAGTACCAGAATCACGGGTGGATTGCCGATCGCGGGGATTTGTTTACATGCTTCGCGGAGCGCCAAAGCTCCGCGAAGCATATCAACAGAGCTATTTTCAGACAACTACATTTTTATAGTACACATACTATATGAATATTTTTATAGCACCCCACTTATAGCACCTCTCATATAGCATGCACCTCATATAGCATGCACATATATATATAATAAATCTACATATTAAATACAAAGTCTTGAAATTTGGTACATGTATTTTTGCTACTATCAACCCTATTAGACAACTAAACAAGAATTTGGCTGTGACCAAGGAGAAAACGGTTTCCCCGACATATTCCACAATAATTCCACGCGGGAAAATGGCTATTATGCGTTGTCCAGGACTCTAGTTGTCATGGCGCATTACTAACGTTGTGAAAATTAGAAGGCGTCACGAGTATATTATTGCGTCGTCGCCGGCATCGGCATCGATAGGACTATACGTTCCCTATAAACTTATCTAAGTTCCACCTATATTATCTTCCTTATTTGAATATACATGTTGATAAGATTAAATACATAGGGGTAGAAAAGCATGCTCTTTCTGAATTTCAGCATCTTGGCAATGTATTTCGAGTAGAAATAGCGTTTTTTATTACTTCGCCGGTGAGTAATTTCCCCGCGATGTGCCTGTCACAACCCATGCAATAGGGTCAGGTTGTCAGAAATGTACAATCGTCGGCTCTACACATTTGGTAAATCATGCTAATTTACTCTGAAAAATGAAAAATACTAACTGTACTACAGTATATATAGATATATAGTGTAGGCCTAACATTGATTAACCCAATCTGCTTGGTTATGTAAAACTTTTGAACCTGATTTCTTTCTCAAATCTGACGATCTGGCAGGCGAATTGTACATTTTCTTGCAACCTGACTCGATAATTTAGACCTACTTTGGCAATCTTTTTCAATGTTTCGCTTATACAAGCCTTATTTATAAACTGACCTTGATATAAACATATATAGGGGTAGAAAAGCATGCCCTTTCTGAATTTCATATTTTTGGCAATTTATTTCCAGTAGAAATAGCGATTTTTATCAATTTTCGGGAGCGTAAATTCACTGCGATTTGCCGGCTACAACGCAATACCGTAATGTACTTTGGCTAAAACCTATTTTGCATTGGTCTTTCATGATCAATATCTATAGCTATAAAAGTGACATAGAAATATGATTCCTACCAAATGCAAGCTTAGACATTTCTCTTTCCGATGGTGTATAGGGTTAGGAAATTATTTTATATATTAATGCCTTAGAATACCATATTAGACAAGCCAGTATTGCACAACGATCGGATTTTTGCCAGCAAAGTCAGCCCTTGACAGCCTATGCCTTTAGCACATCGCAGGGCAGGCCACAGCTGAAAATTATTGGGTTTTTTTTATGACAGTAGTTTTCCTAATATCTTCCTTATTTAAATACAAGTTGTGATAAAACTGCATGCATGGGGGGAGAAAAGTATGCTCTTTCTGATTTTCAACATCTCGGCAAAGTATTTCGAGTAGAAACAACGATTTTTATCAATTTGCGGGAGCGTAAATTCACCGCGATGTTTACGCAAGTGCGTCAGAAATTCAGGTGGGAACAGGCGGAGTTGGGTTTCCCTTATAAGGGGGCAACGCGGACGCCCAAAGAACAGGCGGCAAGAACTGGAACCTATATAAGGTTTCCCAGTACAAGCGCCTTCGGCGCTCGTACCGCCTTCGGCGGGGGAAACCTTAAAAAATTGTTCCTGTAACACATCACATATTAATTACACGTTAGTCCAAACATTTCACAGAACTTTACTGAATAATGTACTACTGGCGAAGGCGGCCATCCAATGAACCCGTAGACCGCATGGTTGAAACAACTGTAAAACAGAGTTGAGGCAATAATAATCATTTTGTAGCTCAGCAATGATTCAAACTTTATGTAAACATTTGATTTAAGGCCACCCAGGAAGACCTGTCAATCACACATATGGAACTGCCCTATTTCCTTATTCCATGTGTTCCAAAGAACGGTTTTCCCTGACTAATTCAAAAGTTTTTAGTAGAAAAGACCATAATTATAGAGCCCTCTACCTCTCCGCATGCAGACCTATACTATATAGATCCCCGCGATATGTGAGTACATCTGAAATTCAGGAGCTAGAAAATTAAAACCTATTTCCCAGTACGAGCACCTTTGGTGCTCGTACCACCTTCGGCGGGGGGAAACCTTAAAAAAAGGAAGTACAGTTTAGTTCAGCCGCCCCTCCACCTGTCACAGTTTTAGGTGACCTCACAGGATGAATGGCAAGCTAATGTCCATCTCCTAATGTATTGCCCTCTCGAATGGTGCTGTGTGCGTTTTAATCGATCTTGTATTTTGTGCTATCATTTTTTAATTTTGCCAATCAGAGTTCACTCAATTTGAATTACACATAATTACTCTTGCTAACTCTTTGCTACGTGAACTCGTAATGCAACTCGTAAACATTAGGACTGCTAATAAGTACTTCTATATTTTATGTTTGATATATTTAGGTTTGAAAGAAAGTTTGCAATATTTCTGGGCGGGAAATTACCAGTAACGTAAGACTGTATCAGCGCAAGACTGTATTCAATACAATGTCCTGAAATCTGGTACATAAATGTATATGACTGACAGGGCTAAACCCCCAAAAGATCAGAACATTCCAAAAAAAAGATCTTGTGAATGAATCACTTTGGAAAATATGACTATTTCTCCTGTAACACATCACACTTGGCCATCTTTTTTTTGCAGGGGTGTGAGGTGACCGCTGATGGAGAACCCTATTGTCGAGGCTTCTGTCCCACTCATTATACATGCGGCCCTGAGCTGTTCAACCATATCACAGACTTTGGTCGGGACTGTGCTTTGGCCAGTAACTACACTGTCAAACTATGCAACTTACATGTAAGTTTTTATTATATTTGATTTAATTTGATTCTTCCAACACCAGTGTAACATTGTTAATTCAATCAATAATTATGGTCACTGCCAAAACAGTTTGTCTCAGGCTACATAGTACTTTAGTCGCCATTTGTTGGGATGGCAGGGGCAGTTGTAGGCCTTTAGTCGAGTTTTGGGGGAGATTTAGGGTGAATTCTAGGGCCTCTAGACCCCTGTTTGACGGGGAATTATATTGTTTTTGTTTCTTTTGATTGATTCGACGTGAGTACGAGCTACAGAAGTCGACCAATGACAACTGAGAAACAAAATAATACCCCTGAAACGGCGATAGCAGGGTCCCCCCGATTGCGGAAATTCCAGTGGACGTAGGGACCCCTGCTTACCGATAGGCCTGTATGTATTCAGTATTCCTGCCAAAGCCTGTCGAAGAGTTTCGCAATACGACCATGAACGATCTCCGTCAGGGTGACGGCGAAAGGCAGATATGTACACGTCAAGAAGCAAACTGCCTGCTATTTAATGTGAAACCAATGATTTCAGAAGTCTCCCCCAGGCCGGAGCAACAAGAGAACTCTATTTTAAAAGCATTTTACCTTTGGGTAGGCAGTGTAAAAAAAGGCTGGCAGGCAGACTAGTCCCACCCCACCCCTTTATTGTTGCCCTCAGTCTTATTACCCTCCCCGCTTACTAATAATTATATATTCTACAATGTGTATATAATGCTGATTATAATGATATTCTAGCCCTGTGGCAGTGAAGAGTTCCCACCATGCATGGAAGGTACCACATGCCGGGTAACCTACAGAGCCGCCACTGATAGCGTACACTTACTCCGGTGTCTTCCTAATGTAAGTACGCTTAATTGTATTGCCAACTCAATAATTGAGCCGATGCAGTTTCTCTTTGTTTACAATTGTTTATTGATCAAAATATGAGGTTATATCGCTGTTTCGTATAAATCACTATATAACACAAGATTCTGTTTGAGAGCTTGTTAATTCCTGTAAAGAAATATGTGTTTCTACCTCTTGAATTCAAATCAATACATACATACTTAATTTCAAGTCTGTATTAAATATGTCCTTGCATTTTTTAAGGTCATCCTATGGAGTAAATTTAGCTACTTTACTAGTAATCGTCCATCCAGGAATATTGCAAACCATTTTTTTAAAAATAGAAGGTGGATATTTATCGTGAGAGAAATGTGTGTATACATAAATAAATATCGTGGTGACACCTCAGACTGTTTACCTCGTTACCAGTGGTAACAACGGACTCACAGAAAGCTCAGCTGTCGTCAAGAACAGAGGTTGAAAAATTTTCTGTTAAAAAAAAATCGTATATCAATGTCCAAAGATGCGTCTCTGATTACTTGTCGTGGATGTTTCCAACGGCACAAGAGACCTAGTTGCTTGTGGCGAAAGGGACAACAAAAGCAAGAAAAAATTGGTGAAAAAGTGAAAAAATCAACAGTTGGGCGTAGGATCTCCTCTACTATAACAGCAGCAACTTTACGAACGGTTTCACCAATGGAGAAGGTGGAATTAGCCTCCTTGGCGAAAGTGGAGGAAGACCAAATTCCTGAACGGGGTACACAGGATTACCTGGTTTTCATAGAAAAGTGTGTCAGAGCAAAATCGGCTGAGGTGGAGAAATCAGCAATCTTGTTAAAAACTCAGGAACTTGAGGAGTCTCTTCGCAAACTATCACTTACCGGTGGTGGTGGCAATGGCAGCCAGCCTACTTCTCCGAATCAACCAGCAGCTGATTCTGTAGGTAATTATCGTCCAGAGTTCTATATTCCTGACGTTAGATCATATAGAGATTTGACGTACAGGCACATGATCCATGATTGCATCCATGTGCTGGAGGATATGCTAGACACTGATTCACCCGTTGCTGGCTATGTCGCCCATCTTAGATATGTTACTTTCAAGGCGCCGAAAGAACGATACCTTGATTCAGCTATCTTGTATTACGAGAGAAATGTCACTACACGAGTTATATCTGGTCAGTCGGACGATTGGTCAAGTGTGGACACTGAGAGCGACTGTATGCATCTATGCCCGGAAAATATGCGCAGTTTGTTTCATCCATCTTCTTCATATCGGAGAACCGGAAATCAATATGGCCGATCTGGCTCTGGAGATAAACAAAAGGGGCCTCTTTCGCCTCACTATGATTTCCACACCAGTTGGGTTAAAGACGCATGCTGGAAGTGGAATGACGGTAGAGACTGCTTCAATTGTAATTATCGTCATGGTATCTGTGGCTTATGTAAAGGTGCCCACCATTCCAAGACAGGTGAGATTCAACTCAATTGGCTTCGTCAGCACGCCATTAAGCCGGAAGTTGTGACCGGAAGTAAGGCTAAGCAAGGCGAACTCTCCGGTAGTGGGGGTAAGATCTGATGGCAAGATGGCGTCGCCAGTCAGTTTTCTGAGACTTTGACAGCTAAAGAAAGTTCATTATTCATGGGATTACCAACTATTTCATCTAATGAAGTGATTTCTACCACCAATCTTGCTGAACTATACGATTCATGTTTAAATGTGGCCTCGCACGGGGTTGTGGACGGTGTAATCCATCAATTTAGACCGGCTGGTTTGGCTGCTTGGCTGTCGTACGGCGATCGCCTTGACGAAGACTCTCATTGGATTCTGGATGGTGTTTACAACGGTTTTCGACTTGTTGATCGGAACTGTCAGGTGTCAACTTATGAATGTGATAATTATTCCTCATGTTACAGTGATGAGAATGAAACGAAACTAGATGCTTTGATACGAAAAGAATTGTCAGCTGGTAAACTTTCTATCTCGAATGATAGACCAAAATGTGTCCACACCATGGGTGTGATATCCAAAGCTGATGGTGGTATACAACCCATAACTGACTGCAGACGACCTCTTGATCACTCTATCAATAATTATGTATCTGAGGTTTGCTCCACCTTTGCTTTTGTCACTCTGGATCATGTCATGCAGGATCTGAGGAGGGGTGCCTACATGTGTACAGTTGATTTGAAATCTGCCTACCGAAGTGTCTTAATTCATCCTAGCAATCATACATATTATGACCTTAAATGGAAATCTGGTCGTGATGAGTGCTACTTAGTCGACAATTTCATCTGTTTTTGGGCTAAATCTGCACCGTATTGTTTTGCTAGAATTACAGACACTGTGACCAGGATCATGCGACGACACGGCTATGTCTGTTATTCATATCTCGACGATTTTCTACTTTGTGCCCCATCATATGAGGAGTGTGTGAAATCTCAGCAATTTTTTATACATTTGTTGGGAGATCTTGGCTTCTATGTTTCGTGGGGGAAGGTTACAAACCCATCTCAAAAGAATCGGTATTTGGGAATATACATCGATAGCAAGAACATGACTCTAAGTTTACCTGAAGACAAGGTGTTAAAACTCAAGAATGAGCTAGAGTTCTTTGCATCCAGGAAGTTTGGATCTCGTCGACAAATACGTAGGTTGGCTGGCCTCCTTAACCATTGCAGTAAAGTCATTTGTGGTGGGAGATTGTATTGTCACCATGTTATCGATCTACTGAAACCTCTTGCAAAAAAACGTCGTGTTCATCTGAATGTTGGCTTTCATAATGATCTGGAGTGGTGGAGATCGGCCATGGTTAAATTCAATGGAACTAGAGATTTGTCTGTGAAGTCAGACATGAGTCAAGGCATTGCTCTTGTGTGTGAGAATGATGAATTTGTGGCCTCCTTCAGGGACCTGGCTTATATGGGAGTCTTCCAGCCAGGGAACCTTGCTTGCGAGGACATAGTTTCATGTATTCATCACGAGAATTCATCTCAGATCTTCATTAACCAACCTGTGAAAAATGTGCAAGTTTTCAAATACCTTGTGTCATTATCTGTGGTGTTATTGCATTGGATAGAGTTCTTTAGAAATTCAGGAATCTATCTGATGTCTCCTTATGAGAAGGTAATACAGTGTCTGACACAAGAGAGGGCTCCTGATGAGACTTGTGCTAACATCATTAGGACGATATTCTGGATTTTTGATGGGAACAATTGCTTCTTAGACCCTGTTCTCATTTGATTTTCCAGAGATTCGTGCATTAGATGAGACGGTATCCCTTGTGCGACAGAATGCCTTGGCTTCAAGTACCCTGTCTGTTAGATCCTCTCAATGGAAGAAGTATTACAGTTTTTGTGAAACGTTTGAGATTGTACCTCATCCAGTAGTGCCTGAAAATGTCTGCAGATTCCTCGTGTGGGCGTCTGAGAAGTTGGCATATTCATCTTTGGAAAATTACACGTCTGTCATCTAGCGAAGTTGGAGGGCTCCCCTGATATTCATTCAGATTTTCATCTTAATTTAACCCTACGTGGTCTGAAGCGACTGTTGGGTGATGCGAAGTCTCAAAAGGATCCTATATTTCCTGATGAGTTGGTGAAAATATTTTATCAAGTGAATATGGAATCAGATAGAGAGGTAGCTGTGTGGTTGGGCCTTCTATTATGCTATCGCACGTTACTTCGTAAATGCCATGTGTTTGCTGGCTCATTCAATGACCATCTGCTTCTTAGATCTGATATTAATGGTATGACTGGGGTGCTATGGTAACCGTATCAAGTTCCAAAACGAATCAATTCCGCTCAAGAACCTTGGAGATTCCAGTGTTGTATACAAATAATGCCTTGTGTTTGGCTATTCAGCTTAGTGGCTTGTTTAAGACGTGTCCGGCTCTACAGAGTGCTCCCTTGGTTTCTTATGACAATGGTCGTCCGATTCCTTTTGATTATAAATACTACATCTCTCTCTCATCGAACTTTTCCTTCTGGGTCTGGGCAATATTAGCCTACTCTTGTGAAGAAATGTGGATGTGAAGATATGTGGAAGAAATAATAATAAAGAGAGAGAGAGAGCCACTCTGCGTTGGTGTTATATTTATGGTGGATATTTATCGTGAGAGAAATGTGTGTATAAATATATCGTGGTGACACCTCAGACTGTTTACCTCGTTACCAGTGGTAACAACGGACTCACAGAAAGCTCAGCTGTCGTCGAGAACAGAGGTTGAAAAATTTTCTTTTGTTCCTGCCCGTTTGGAAAAATTAAATAAGCTTGTTGGGGCAATATTAGCCTACTCTCGTGAAGAAATGTGGATGTGAAGATATGTGGAAGAAATAATAAAGAGAGAGAGAGCCACTCTGCGTTGGTGTTATATATATATATCGAACTTAAAATATAGTAATACTTACTTTGATGTCCTAATGTTTACTATCATTGGAATCGGCTTGATCTTGTTTTCAAACAAAATAAATCAGACATAAAAATATAGAAATACTTTTTAGGTTTCCTAAATGTTAACATCTTCGGAATGCCCTTATCTTTTCAAATATGATGGTGTCTCAAAATCAATTTTCTTCCATATTTGACTCATTTCACTCGCACACATCACATTATATTGGTCTTGGGTAGGACATCAAATCCCTCTCCCATCCAGATCTAATCTTGTTAGTCTTGACTCAAGACATTATTAACTTAACTATTTATTATTGCTACCGACCTCACAATCTCAGTCATCAATGTTGATACTCCAAAATATAATAATGTCAGAATCTAGGGAAGATGTTGTTCATCTTTGACGGTGAAATTATATTACATACACACTATTTTACCCTTGTTCGGTCATAATATTCATACTTTGTAAGCACACCTTTACCTTGTCCATCTCTCCTCAGGCAATTGCTCCCATTCACTTTTTAAAGTGTGATTTTATGAAAGAGAAAGTTTTCTGTAAGTGGTAGACAAGTCTTGCTAAAACCGGAACTGACAACACTCTTGTCGACCCCCATTTATCGCTCACAAAAACAAAAACTCTTTCGGGACTATACAGGCTTTATCTCAAACCATCTAAGTTCAAACAAACCCATCCCAGTCTAGTTACAGCCTCTCTCACCCACTATTAGCAAAGAAAATGGCTTGAGGAATGGGGAAAACGTGATTCAAACTCCAACCAAACCATGCCCACAACCCTCTTGCACTGCCTTTGGTCGATGCAGAGCCAACACAGGCATCAGCCTTGATGACATCAAAATCAAGGAGGATTGTGGGTAAAATTCATTTTAATACAGAACCCCTGAATTCTCCATTTTTAGGATAAGGACACAAGAAAGAGGTTTACAACATGCCCGATGCCGATCCCAGAAGGACCAGGCTGTTCCCTCATCGCACCACCACCCATTCCACCTGTTCCTGCTGAACCAACTCCATATCCTATCCTATCAAAGGAGTACTGTGAGGTAATAGTTATTGTATTGCATTGTAAAAACTTTATTGTCTAACCTAATGGTAGGGGTGGGGGTGACCAGTTTTGGCTTTAGGAAGATGTGAAATTGCTAGCCTATATTTACCTCTGCCTATTGAACCACCCTATGAAGATGTGGTTAGTACAAACAATGGATTGATTTGTTTGTGTAGATGAAGAATTTGTGTATAAAACCTTGGAACCCTGCACATTTAAAATCAGGAGATTCAGGAGCTATAAAATAGTTGAGAAAACACTGTGCATGGAAGCTGAAGCAAGATTTACCTCTCTGTCCACTAGACTGTATATGATAGATAATGAAGGTTGAACATTAATTCTACTGGTGTGTTAAAACTGTGAACTGCTTGTTTTCATCTTTGCGAACTAAATGTTTTAGTAGGGTTGTAAAATGAAATATAAATGAGTAACTGAGCTAATGGTTGATAGAGATAAATGGATATTAAAACTAACTTTCGGGAAATGTCATAATAAAAGGTAACACAACAAATTATAAAATTTGTTGAATAAAATCCTGTTAAAATAATATATTAGGCTGCAAAATACATTCATCACCTTGTTTTCATAATGGTCAAGTCAAATGAAAATCGTCGCAATATCCAAATGTGAGGCATTACAGAAGAATAAGTCATAAGTCGCAAAATTATTTTCTCTTATAGAGTATCTACTTTACTAGTTTATTTATGTCCACCCAGAAATATTGCAAACCTTTTTTTTTTAAATAAAAATATGGAACTTAGAATATAGTAATACTTATTGGATGTCCTAGTGTTTACTATCATTCGAATCAGCTTGTTCTCATATTTTCATCATATCTCAAAATCAAATTTCTTGCGACTTGTGACTCATTTCCCTGAGACACATCACAAATCATACTCAGATGTACCTAGAATTTGTCAGTTCTCAGTCCAATTTGCTAAATGTGTAGAGCTGCCTTTCTGATGCCCTGACCCTACTTCTATTTAGGTAACCATACAAGATGAGACATTATGCAGTGGTCGGTGCCGAGTGACGACTCAATGTCTTAAAGTGAACACTCCCTTCATAAATGTTCCTGACTGCCATTTTCCCCCTGACACTTCGGTTAAAGAGTGCAGTCCAAGGGTATTTATTATTATCATCATTATCCAATGTTTTATTGTATCCTGATTATGTTCATATTCTTTATGATTTGTAGCTTATATCAATCATAAATTATGTTTACTCTAATGTATTATCATAGTTTGATATTTCAATTCGACCATTCTTTTATTACGTTTTTATAATTCATTACATTTTCATATCAATTCCATGGGAAAACTGAAAAACCCCACCCGCAGATGTAGGGAACAAAGCTGAAATATAATCTTTTAGAAGGGTTTTAAGAAATGATAATTCTATTATTAATTATCATTTATCATATTTCATGTCCTGCATCTTCAGAGGCATGTCTAAATAGTCTGAGAATCTCATAACTGTTTGTTACTGTGTGCTCTTTCCCAACAATATAATTTAGCTGTACTTAGGAGGTCTAGCCCATGCATGCGCCGCCATGGACTACATTCAGATGCAGGATAAACAGCAGCAAGGCGATTAAAACAGGACTTGCGCATTCACCCGCAATTAGCATGTTGCCAGGTACTGCAGGCCCAGAGCGGGCAGGATGTGCATGACCTGCAGTAATCGGCTGCACTTTGGTAGGGCCTTTTGTAAGCAAACCATGGGGCATAGGATAGTGCTAATTATTAGCATGAAAATGTAGTCCCTTGTGATGACTGCTTGTATTGATTGAGCATGCAGCAAATCAGCAAGATTAGAGCTATCTGACAGGTATAGCATTGGGTTAAAGGTGAGACTTAAAACACCTTCAAACAGCCATCAGCTTTATGTTCCATACATTTATTTATCATATTTTATCAGACTGCACAGGCTCTTCCAACTCTCACTGCCCAATGAAGGTAGTAGATCGTGAAACTCTTGGGTCCACTTGGGATTGTACAAATATGAACGTACACGATGGGAGGTGTTGTGAATACACCCTCACTAGAATATCACTTAGATTAGTTACACAGAATAAAAGAGTAATGATAACTATGTTATTCTAGATACATGGTGATTGATCGTCTACTTAATTGCACATTAGCGATAGTTATGATCAGAGCATCTATTTTCCAAACTTCCGAAATGTCCTCAGCTCGACGAAGTAGCAAACAACCTCAACGTCATGTTGTCTAGAGAGTATGTGGCACCAGATTAGGTCTATCGTCACAATTTGATGGGAATGAAGGGATGTCTTGGGCTATTTACTTTACTAAACATTGAATTATTTGTACATTGACATTGCCCACCATCCCGCCCACCTCGATCCTCCTATGGCGTCTCCCGACGCCTTCCAAATCGTTTCGTTTCTTAGCTTTAATCATCGCCGATCATGAATGCACATGATACGGCGATTCCCCGCTGCTATGACGTCATTACATGGGCCTCGTTCTGGGTAGGGTTCCGGTGGGGAATCCCCGCGCCTATGACGTCATTACACGAAGCTCACCGAATGTGGCCGTGCGTGAGCCGAGTAATGTCGGCAACGAGGAGAAACAGAGAGAAATCGGCGTAAACATGCAATGCTGGAACTCCGTAGTTATACTAGTAAGACGTTAAGTTTTTGGCTGAAATGTCTCTTAAAATCCATAAGCTTGAGACTGGGACAGGTTTGAAGTGTGTGTACATATGGGAACATAGGGATTTTTGGGAATTATTTGCAGATTTGCGTAATAAGTATCGGCCAATGAGCTTGGGTCGAATTGCTGAGTTGAGGGTTTTTATGCATGGCATGGCCACTTGGCGACTTTTCGTCTAGTCCTGGCCACAAGTACCGCATCGGGAAAAGTTTTTTCTATCTCTTTTTGCAAGCAAACATATTAAGTTGGATGTCACATATTGATTTTTGCTAAAGTGCTTTTCACATGTATGTATCGCGGAAAAACCAGACTGAAATCCTTTCCTGTTGTGAGTTCCTTTAGTATTGCTCACCGGTGGCCATTTTCTGTCACCTGATTCAACATCAGATACTTTTATAAACATACAACAGCAGCTGAATAATGAAACATTCAGTCCTATAAGTCATGATGTGAGTAACTCTTGTATAAACGTACACCAGCAGGCAGCAGAATAATGATACATTCAGTCCTATAAGTCATAAGATGTCTGTAAGTACTAGACCTCAGTCATCAACTATGTGAAGGTGAACCATCACCGATTATATTGGAGAAGTCACGCCCCCTAGCTACGCCGCCTAGGTAACCACGCCCCCCTTGGTCCCCGGTTATGACGTCGCCCCCGTGTTTACCTATGACGTCATACTCCCAATGCTTCCACGCCCACCTTACCTTCCACTCTCAACCGCTTCTCCGCCCACGCCACACGTATAATTTTGAAGAACTCCTAATAAATGTATAGTTCACCTTTGCCAATCCCCCAACCAATCCACTCAATAATCAAACCTGACACAACAACAGTTCAACACCAATGTAAACTCAGATATGATTTGTATTCATCAACCTTTCAGCCAAACTTGCAAGACTTTCCCCAAAATGTGTAAAGGTCTACATTGTATATTTACGGACAAGCTGACCCCAAAACTAAATTCAACAAAACTAATAATCCACACAATGCTTCATTACTTGATAAGTCGATAGGGCTCCTCCACAAGAGTCCAGAAGCAAAACCGCGAGATTTGATGGCAATTTGGAGTGGTCTTAGGCTATTATTCTGCATAATTACGGATTGTTTTTCTCATTTTCAATGACACTGCCCCCCACCCTACTCTCTCTTCCTCCACCCTTGAAACACATTATTGTTTTGTGTCTAATAGGCCCTACATTGTCCATGCAGTCTCACACGCCGTGCCAGCATGCGTGAACAAACAGGGCTATATATAGCAGGCCCAAATGTATAGCTTAGCTGTGCCTGTGTGCAGGAATATGGCTATGTTCAAAAGTTCCATATAATTCTGATGCCTAAACCTGACTACCATTGTTTGTGTGCATTAATAATGCATCGATTCCTGATGAAATTTTGAAGAAAAAGTCTGTAGATGCTATCAAGGTGGACATCATTGCCGATTCCTATACAGTGATGTTGAAAAGTGGGCAATGAATGGCATTTCTCTCTCTATTGTGTTCTTCGATGTATCGGATATGACATGATTGGGGCTGAGGAAGTAGCCTTTCTGCTTTTTCACATCATTTTGTTGTACAATGTATTATGACCCTTATACGTTATTTCACTTTACAGCATTGTAACAAGGGTGATGACTGTGGTGGACTAGGATGGATGTGTCTTGACCTCTTTCACATCTGTTTACCAAACGTGAGTATACTTTTTGATTCAGGACAATTATCAGTGCACTCTTTTCAGATAATCCAGATTTCCAAATCATACTATGCATTAAAATCTTTTATGTAGTTAATCTGCTGGTGCCCTGTTTGTGTAGGCAGCCCCTCAATGTTGGTTATTGATCATTTATTTATGAGCTGTAATGCCTGAGGCCTTGTCAGGACTGCTACAGGGATATGATATTTTTCAAATGTCATTCCCACTAAAACACCTTTTAAAAAATATTACATAGATGGAGAGTTGTGGCATAATGGTGGGACAGGAATATTTCTAAGTTGGAATTTCAAGATATCAATAAAGGTGTTGTTTGGTTGTTTTTTTAATGTTCGTGTTTTTATTTTTTGAGAGTTTAGTTTTCAATTTCTTAGTCATAGAAATTTATGCACCAAAATCCAAGATGGTGTGCTCAATGTATCTATTCATGTCTGAGGTCATCCTAAGGTCATCCTTATCTATGTTCTAATGTTTACCCTCATTGGAATCCGCTTGATCTCATCTGTTCAAATATGAGGGTATCTGGACATCCATTTCTTGAGACACATGATTAATATTTCTGTAACACATCACATGTATGATAGGCCCACGATGAGTATACATTCTTTCAAATACATTGCAATTAAAGAAGTGAGAGGTGAGAGCGAGAGAGCCGTGTAAGCATATTAACGATTTACATTTTTATTTCAGTGCACTATTGGAGACAGCAGTACTTGTCCTTTAGGCCAGGAATGTGATGAGATTCTTGATGAAAACATCTACTTCTGTCGAGATAAGGTAAATATGTGTTGAGGTTCTTCATAACTATTATGTATCTAATTATAGATCTATAAATAAATATAATACATAGATAAATATAATGACACAATATAAACCACAAAAATACACAAAACCCTCCTTTCTCCCTTATCTGTGGAAATCAACTTCTTTTCAATGTATTTAAATATATTTTAATAGAATAGCTGAAAGATCGAGATCTGGTACTGAAATATAAAATTATTAGATGTGCTAAATGTTTACCACCATTGAATTCACGTATTAAATGTTCATGTTTTCAAACATGATGATATCTCAAAATACATTGGTTTATGAAACATTTGCCTTTAAAGATGCAGACCTTACCAAAGCAAATCTTACCAAATTCACTCATATTATGACTTATACGACTGGATTTATCAATATCCTGCTGCTGGTCTATGTTATACAAGAATTTGAAGTCTAATCACCAAGAGAAAACTGCCGCCGGTGAATGATTATAAGTGAAGCCATCCCATAATTTGAGTGGGTCCCAGTCTAAATAAAATGATGAAGTTTTAGAAGCCCTTTAGCAACAAGTTCCTTCAGAATTTTGTGCTAGCCATTGGCGAATGGCTGGACATTGAACAGAGGCGCCACCTTGAAAATCCACCACGAACTAGACTCTCTGCCTCACCCGAGTCAGCCATTCTCTTCTCTCGTGTCGACACGATAACATTGATTTCTCAAAATGGCAGGCAATACCACAAAAGTCACTAAACCGAAAAAGACAGCAGCCGAAAAGAGAAAAGAGAAGGAGGATAAGAAATTGGCGGCAGAACTGGCTAAAGAAAAACAAGTCACTTTGGAGGACTTAGACGAAAATGAAGAGGCTAGAATAGCTGGCGAAGCTGCCCAGGCCGTATACAAAGATGGCGACTCCGAAACTGACCGGCACAATGACCAACCTGAAGAAGAAATAGCCGAGTCCGAGACGGACGACGTAGAAGTAATCATAAATACTCCTAATGTGGCAAGACGGTCGGCTAGGACCCTTACTATGGGTAGGAGACGGAGTATTGGACTGAATAAGAAAATGAGGCAAGTCAAGACCGTGGCCCAGCCGAATCCCATGGAAATTATGTCGACCATGTTTAACCAGTTTTGCCAATCGGCCATGTTCGCCTCCCAGGCCAAGCTCGGGCAGGTCCAGCCACACGGGGCGGCAGCTTGCCAAGCTGTACCTGCCACGGCCTCCGGGGCAACTAGTCGTGCGGTCAAGGACACATCTTCCAAACGCAGACATGTTACTGAAGAAATGTGGACAGACACGGAGTCATCAAGTCAGTCAGACAGCTCCCCT
The DNA here is from genome assembly GCA_942159475.1 of Sthenelais limicola. NCBI lineage: Eukaryota > Metazoa > Annelida > Polychaeta > Phyllodocida > Sigalionidae > Sthenelais > Sthenelais limicola. The sequence goes on from OW804098.1 coordinate 71,270,972, forward strand.
GAACCAAACAGAAGACATAGGGCGAAAAAACACCATCGCAAAGATCGCCATAGGTCACATGACACCCCCAAGAGGCGCAGGAAATGCAGGTGTGACAGCGATGAGTCGCCGGACCTCCATCGCCGACACCCAGTAAACACCTACCACTCCCGTCAACCGGCCGACACCTCGGCCTCCTCAGACGATACGATACCCTCACCAAGACGTCTAAGCAAGCATCATAGATCTTCAAAGACAGTGAGGAGAGCGCTGGAGGATCAGTATCGCACTTCTGGTTCTAGACGAGGTAGGAAAAATGTGTTAGATGCCCCTGAAACATCGCTCCCACCTGATATGGCGAGCAGAATTAGAAAACAAAAACGTGACTTGACCCTTGCTGAATACACTTGTGGATTCTCTCGTATGGTGATGCAAAAAGTACGAGTAGAGTCAACAGCCTGGTACATGCTCCAACACCTCTCTAATCTCTCGGAACTCAGTGCACTCAGGAATTGGCCGGCTGCCCACGAGTGGACACGGGCGTGTGTTGACCTAATCTCCGACGAGCAAAATACATGGAAGGACACAGAGATATTCAGCGAGTATCGCACTAAACTCGCCCTTAACTCCAACATCACCAGTGCAACCACCACAACAAGCACAAATAGTGCCAACAAAGCTCCATGTCATGCATTCAACTTCGATTCGTGTTCACATAACAACTCCCACTCGGATGGAAATGTTAAGTACATGCATATTTATGGCTACTGCTACTATGCGATGAGGGCACGCGAAAATGCCCACCCGGTGAAGGAATGCCAAAACAAACGTACAGCACAAGCTAGCTTACATGGAAGTGACAATGGCTCCCGCAAGCAAACATACCAGGGAAAGAAAACCACACACCAGAATCAGGCAAAAAACTCCTAATCTCCCGCTCATCTGCTTCACGAAAGGGTGAGTTGAATCATAACTTTATTGTCGCATGTACCGCTACCTCTGAAACACTGTATACTGATAGCTCTCTCGATTCAAATATAAACAACATGCCCCGCCCACTCAAAGATGGCGGCGCCCATACTAGCGCTCGTGGCCAAACCAACATGGCAGCCACTTCTCGCGCAACCTCTCGTGTGGACCGGGCTCAGCGAGACGAGAACTGTCATGGCGGCGTACACCCAGTAAACAAAGCTATCGAGGTTAGCAATAGTGACAAAGCGGCAGTAACTGTTAATTGTGTGATTCAAACTTCCCCAGTTTCAAATATAAGCATGAGTGGGAGCAAGACTCCATGTATTCCACATGAAGACGTCATTGATAATCCATATGTCCATGTATTGCAGACTCTCGACGGACCCATCGACAACGTTGACAAAGGTCCCCGTGCGAACCTGCCTACACTGCCCGACTTCATGAGCAACATTGACTACCCGCATATCATAACAAAGCCTATATGTGAATCGGATATACAAGCTGATGAAATCCAACTCTGCCAAATTCATGAGGGCGACGACGAGGGTGAGCAAACAGAAACGCGCTGTACACAGCAAAACAAGAACTTTGATGACTACGCTAACTGGCCCTACCCGCACATCAATTTACCATCGCAACTAGCCCACATATACGATACGGTGAAAGCAACTAATAAGCCTAACTTCAAACAAGCCCGAGTAGCAGTCCAATCTTGCCTAAACATCAACAGCTGGCACGACCTCGCCACTGGACACAAGAATGATAAAATGATCTTCGAAGGCATAGAGTATGGATTCCCTCTCCAATACACAGGAGGACCCCGCTATAATGCCCAAGAAGTGAAGAATCATCCTTCAGCAACACAATATATGAAACATGTTAGACAGTACGTGGAAGACGAACTCCGCCACAACGCTATCTCGGGACCATATGACAAGCCACCGTTCACTCCGTGGGTTAACGTGAGCCCCCTCATGACCCGCCCCAAGAGTGATAAGCTAGAACGCCGAATAATCGTCGACTATTCATACCCAGACGGAGGAGTCAACGCTCACATCTACAAAAACAGATATAACAATGAGCCAGCATATCACAACTTGCCTACAGTCATGGGAGCTGCAGAAATTATCCAGAGGATGAAATGCACGCCAGCTATGGGCGTAATCGACTTATCAAGGGCATACAGGCACTTTCCTCTCTGCCCCTTGGATTGGCCACTCACGGCCATAAGGGTAGATGGCGCATACTACATAGACCACGTACTCCCCTTTGGTGCCAGGATATCATCGTATATCATGCAGTCCATCGCCATGTTCCTGGTGCACGCACTAGAGAAGCGAGGCGTAACCGCAAGAATGTACTTGGACGACCTACTGATAATAGGACGAGACCTCGACCTCGTGAAAACACAAATGAATGACACAATCGAGCTGTTTGCACGAATGGGCCTCCAAGTCGCTAAAAAGAAGATACAAGGACCCTCACTCTTGGTGAGGTGGCTAGGAATCCATATTGATACTGAGCACAACCTCCTGTCCATCCCAGAAGATAAACTGGCAGAAGTCACCTCCTGCTTGGCACATGTCCTCACTAAACAATCTATAACTACCAACAACATGCAACAGGTCATAGGAAAAATAGCACACATCGCTAAGATCATACAACCAGCGAGAATCTTCATGCAACGCCTCCTAGCGGCACTCAGAGCCGCGGCAGGCGGGGACATATACATATCCCATCCTGTTCGAGCAGATTTGGCCTGGTTCATGAAGTACATGGATCAATTTAATGGCAAGGCCATCATCCCACACAGCAGAGTAGTAGCCAGCATCTGGGCTGATGCATGCCTCGTGGGAGGAGGCGCCACAGACGGCAAGCTGGCATACTCGCACGCCTTCAACAAAGAATTAAGGGTCGACAAATCAATTAACCACCTGGAAGCAATTAATTGTCTGGCAGCAGCCAGACTATTCTCAAAACCAGCTCACAAGGGAGGAACGATAATGATCTACTGCGACAATACAGCCTCTGTCTTCGCATATGAAGGTGGAAAGGCAAAAGACCCGATACTGGGGACATGTACCAGGGCACTGTGGTTCCTGGCAATGAAACTCCAAGTCACGTTCAAGTTCGCTCACATACCAGGGGAGTGTATGGTCATAGCTGACGCTCTATCTCGCGCCCCCTTGTCGCCTCTCGACGCTAAAAAGTCTGACGAAATTATTCTATCTAATAAATTGACTGTCATCAATGTCAACCATAACCTTTTTGACATATTGCCATTCTTTTGAAGGAATTCCCGGCTGGCTGGTGGTAGCAGCATCGCAGAGACAGCGCAATGCTCACCGCCCGGGCACCTCCGCCAATAGACACGCGACGGTCATCAAGTATATAGGATTCTGCAGACACCTCGGGCGTGACTTCAGGTCGCCCTCCCCATCTTTCATCTGCTACTTCATCGAGTACCTAGCAAAATACACCAAAGTCCCCGCTACTATCTCCAATAATATTACCAACTTGCGTACATTCTTCAAGCTCGCGGGCTACCACTCTAAAGCTCTCTACCACCCGCGCGTTCACTATGCCATGAGGGGCGTTCAGTTGATGCTTCGCCATGTGCCAACACCGAAGAAACCAGTCTCGCCGGAGATACTATACCGCATCCTAAAACACATCAGACACCTTCTGTATCCTGTCCACATCAAGGTTGCCATATTGCTCATGTTCTCCGCCATGTTGCGGCAAAGCAACGTGGCACCCTCCTCAGTCTCTGCTTTCGACCCCACGAGACACCTTACCCCGGACGACCTACAGATAGCCCGGGACGGCATCTACATTAAAATCAAATGGTCCAAGTCTATGCAGACTTCTCGCCAAGCGACCATAATCTTTGTGCCAACTACTGACGAGCCTACAATATGCCTCACCCGTGCAGTCAGCAGACTCAACGCCATCTCGCCACAACGCAAGCCCAAGGGCCCCCTACTCACCTTCCCTGATGGATCCCCCATCACAGTAGGGTATATTAAGAAAGAATGGAACGTCGCCATAGAAGCAGCCGGGCTCAACAAGAAGCAATATTCTCTGCACAGCCTTAGACGGGGCTGTGCGCATTATGCGTACAACAAAGCTGGCGCTCGACTACAAGACATAAAGGCGCACGGGACATGGTCCTCCGACGCCGTGGCCTCGTACATCCGTCCTCACAGGACCACCAGGACATCAGTCCATAAAGCAATAAAGGGAATCACAATAACCTAACTCCTCCCCTTGGTGCATATATATATTTATTCATCACAAATATATCTATTTTTATTCTTCATTGACCAACAACAATGACTGTTCCAGAATGAAATTATACAAGAAAATGTTCATCGCTGGATTTTACCTCCACTCTTACAAAATAAATTATAAATTTTAAAGATTGTGTTGCCTCTTATGTTTAATGGTGCTAGCCATTGGCGAATGGCTGGACATTGAACAGAGGCGCCACCTTGAAAATCCACCACGAACTAGACTCTCTGCCTCACCCGAGTCAGCCATTCTCTTCTCTCGTGTCGACACGATAACATTGATTTCCCACCCACCATCCCAATTACATAACTACACTAAGAACAATGGGTGCATATATATATTTATTCATCACAAATATATCTATTTTTATTCTTCATTGACCAACAACAATGACTGTTCCAGAATGAAATTATACAAGAAAATGTTCATCGCTGGATTTTACCTCCACTCTTACAAAATAAATTATAAATTTTAAAGATTGTGTTGCCTCTTATGTTTAATGGGTCAAATGACTTTTAGATGTGTTGTAAAAGCATATGGAACAAGACGTAGAAAATGTCCAGTTTTAAACAACATTAACTGAGAGTGCAGCTTTAACATAATGACATATTTTAATGCTTTCATTGCTTCAATTCATCTTCCTTTCCTTGATTACTGCCACATTCTTTTGATTTCATACATTTGTTTTTGCAGAACACTACGTTAGAAGAAGCCCTCGAATTTACAACTGGAAAATGTGCCTCTCCGCCAATTATTGGTTTGGGCTGTGAACCAGATGGTGTTAACATACCCTTACCCATAGCTCCTGCTCCACCTGAGTCTGCACCAGAAAACCCACCAGATTACATGCAGTTCCCAGGCAATGTACATGATCCATTTGCTGCTATATATTTGTTACCTGCACCAGGGCGACCAGCGTTTCTTGGAGGTTCATCGCCTTTCCATGTGCATGGCGGTACTTGGGAATCAGGCAGTAAAGTACCTTCATCTACCCGCTTAGGGGCTGGATTTGTCCCTGGTAATAACGAACCATCCCCTCCCTCCTTAGGGGGTGGGCTTTTGCTTGATAATGCCCATCCATCCCCTCCTTTATTAGATGGTGGACCTTTGCCTAGAAATAACCAACAATCCCCTCGTTCCTTAGGGGATGGACTTTTGCTTGATAATACCCAACCATCCCCTCCTTTATTAAAGGTCCCTGCTAAGGCTTCGCCAATGCCCTCTGTGGGAAGTTCCTCAGAGGAGAATGACATCGTGATCCCTAAGAATTCTGATAAAAGTGGTGCTATTCTCTCTAGACCAAATGGGGAAATCCCTCCTCTCTCTAGACCAAATGGGGAAATACCTCCCCCTAGACCAAATGGGGAAATCCCTCCTCCCCTTAGACCAAATGGGGAAATCCCTCCACCCCTTAGACCAAATGGGGAAATCCTTCCTCCCATTAGACCAAATGGGGAAATGCCTCTGCCCCTTAGACCAAATGGAGAAATCCCTCCCCCTAGACCAAATGGGGAATTCCCTCCTCTCTCTAGACCAAATGAGGAAATGCCTCCTCCCCTTAGACCAAATGAGGAAATGCCTCCTCTCTCTAGACCAAATGAGGAAATACCTCATCCCCCTAGACCTAACGGGCAAAAACCTTCTCCCCCTAGGCCAAATGGGCAAAGACCTTCTCCACCTAGGCCAAATGGGCAAAGACCTCCCCTCAGACCAAGTGGAGAAAAACAATCGAACACTAGAGCTACAGGGGAGAGACCTCCTCCCCCTAGACCTAAAACCCCTGGAATAAATGTGGTGAATTCGTCTCCACCAAGATCTGACATAGAAACAGTTCCAACCTCAAATGAAACAGATGAAAATCCTCTTTCACAAAAACCATCCATCGGGCAGAATCCTAGCAACCAGCCTACAAGGCGAAATGATTCACAAGAAGGGTTAACCAAACTAGAGAAGGACAACAAGTCAACAAGTTCTCAAGAAGCCAAATCACAAGATAGAGATGTCAATGGTGGTGGTTCCCCTGCTGAAGGTCCATCTCAGCAGAAGTATGGGGTTGAGCCAAGGAATACTGACCAACAACCACTTCATCTGGACCCACCCCCTAGATACTACTACCCATCACCCTATGGGCCACTTAGACACTACAACTCACAATCACCATCAACTAATTACAGATCACAGCCTTCAAGCAGACCATCCGCACCAAATAGACCTCCTCAAGTTGGTCCGAGTCGAAGAGGTCCACCTCAGGTGGGGCGTCTAGGGTTAGGTGTTCCAGTGCGTGGACCACCACAACTCAGCCCAGATCGTAATCAACCTCCAGCAACTGAACCAAGAGAAATTCTTCAACCTGCTCAATCCCCTTTTCCCTCAGGAGTTGGACGTCCTGAAAGAAGAGGTGCTCCCTCTAGGAAAATATAATATGTGGGATGATGATATAAAAAAAACTGGACTGGTTGTAGAATAGTTTTCAATTTCTGCAAGTATGTGCATATGATCTTTAGTAGAAAAAGAAACTATACTGTGTCATTATCATAAACATTTCGCGATTATGCAATCTTTTTAGGATTTATGATTCCAGAATTGCAAAAGATTGTATACTTTTATTATGATTACTCCTCTTGTATTTATGTGAGTTGCTCAGAGGTCATGTCTTTCACAACATTTCGATAGTTGTCAAATTCTAGGAGATTCCACAATTTGTCAACACAATGATATAGGATTAATGACCACCATTGAGGACCGGGAGAGAGTTTCATAAGTAGCATTATTAAAAAGAACAAGAAGAAAATAAGTGTTTTATTCATTTCCATTATTCAGAAGACACTAGCCTAACGTTGCCTTTGTCTACCAAAGTAGGACACTCTTTGTTATACTTCTTAGGACTCGATGGGTATATTTCTACATATGTCAACTTGTTTGATTCAGTCCCTGCCACAACAATGTATTGGGAATCATTGGTGGGAAGTCCTTTGGCACAAATCCAGGAACCAAATGGAGGTTCATTGCCTTTCCATGTGCATGGCGGTACTTGGGAATCAGGCAGTAAAGTACCTTCATCTCCCCACCATTACCGTTTAATATCAGCGCAAAAAGGGATCTTTTATCAGAAGACAACAATTATTCCCATTCTCCCAGACATCATACAATTGGTTCTGTTTATAAATATGCTAATTTGGCTCTGAATTAAATTTATTCAACAAGAATAAAATCGACATTTGGATAGGCGTAATTCATGAGCATTTTATATATATCATAGTTTGTGTAGCAACCAACCGAAAGACGACCTATTACGATAAATAATGTCCAATGTCCACAATGTAACGCAGAATACTAAACAAATACGGAATGTGTATACATATTGGTTTAAAATAAGAGTTTGAATGAATGTAGTAGGAAATCGCAGTAAGATAGGATAAGATGAATAACCAGAAGTGGTGAAAAAAGGGAAAAGGTTTAGTATATGTTGAGTAGAGAAACAGGTACAAATTTAGAATTTTTATATTACATATTTCATCCATCAAACTATTTATCCTACATGTATTCTAAATCATCCCATTTCCAGCTCACTTTATAACTTCAATTAAATCAAGTAGACGTAAGTACCAGCGTTCTTAAACTTTCTTTAATCTTTCTTAAACTTTGACTTGAGAAAGAAGATGGTTGGGTGAAGCTTTTGAACATCTTTTAAACATATCAATTGGGACTTCATCCATGAAGACCCTTCTTAAAGCTGTATTACCAGCTAATTTCTGTCAAATAAATTCAAATCCAGTCTACTTATTCAAGACCCATCTAAACAATATCAAAATAATAAAATATCAAGTAGAAATGGTACAGTGAAAACAGCCTCCAGTGAGCAATAATAAGTGAAGTAGACCGGATATGGACGGTTCCTCCAAATTACTAATAAGGACGTTTTGGAGACCCTATAGCAAAATCAACCAGAGAAAAATCCCCCAAAATTTGGTCAAATGACGTATAGATGAGTTTGAAAAGAACCAAAAAAAAGTAGAAATCCTTTGGATTTTTACCCACGTTAGCTAAAAATGGAGCTTAGAATTCTATAATTCATGAATATCAAGATTTAATATTGGCGTAGACTTGTACAAGAGGAAAAGGCAAAGTCAAAGTTAAATTTTAAAAGAGAGAACGTCGCAGGCGGAATAAGAAGCAATTTGCGAACATGAGGTTGCTGTAATAGTTTATTTATAAATTACTAAACTCAACACAAATGAATGGAGGCTGAGGCGAAGTATAGAGAAGTGGCTCTGTGACCAGTGGGCTTTTTTATTTTATGTTTTTGCCCTCTTTATTCATAAACTTGAAAAAAAAGAAAAAATGTTCTGTCTACTGCCGAGGTATTTTTCTCACACCTGTCCACTCCGACTGACGAATGTTCACTGATCCGAGTTTGCCTTCGAGCACTGCTTGCTTATGGAGAAGGGGGTGCCGCCACCTGTCGTTCTAATTCATAACCATATTTGACCACTGTCCAATATACATAATAAATTAGTAAACTCAACACAAATGAATGGAGGCTGAGGCGAAGTTTAGAGAAGTGGCTCTGTGACCAGTGGGCTTTTTTATTTTATGTATTTGCCCAGGCCAAAGTTCGAAGATATTCAAGACGAGTAGGTAGAGAAAGAGGTAGCCAGTCGTTTTTGGACAGAGATCATATAATCGAGGGGTGCATGGACATATTCAAGGGCACAAAGCGACTTCCAATCTCCTGCCCTTTTAATATCCTCAAGGGGCACACCCATCATGTGCCTATACGTGGCTGATCCTCTTCTGAGCCCATGCATCCCAATATTCTTCTCCACACCAGCTTGAGAGGCTGGGGTGGATCCATAGAAAGGTTACGCATTGCGTAAACCCTATCCTGCTCTATTGCAGGATAGGGTTTACGCAATGCGTAACCTTTCTATGGATCCACCCCTGGCCTTCAGAAATTTCCAGGCAGTAGTATATTTTATTGGCAAACCCTGTACAGGTATTATAGGATCTGTTCCAAGGCCAGGTGAACGCTCAAAGAATATTTTCAACCAATTAACTAAGCACAAATCACCTCCTGAAGACACCACAGGAATTTGTAGAACTCTGGACGAATATTGATTCGTTTTGGACGTTTCACAATTTATAATCACACCCCAAGGCTTGTATGCAATGCAATTCCTCTTCAATATGTGCACATCTGGAGGTTCAGAAAAAATATGGGATTTCCTGAGCAAAGTACGAAAGGCAAGCACCACGCCTACCCAAACCCCCAACTCTGTCAGGGAATCCAGTTGTACCTGTTGGAAGATCAGAGATAAATCCTCAGGGAAGATCGGATCTTTCTGTGTAGGAGTATTACCCAACCTCCTTTTGGCACCTGCTAGAACTATTCCAAGAATGAAATCTTCCCTCAAATCCGAACCACCATTTAGCTTTGACAGGTAGTTCAGGGCGGAAATCATATTATTAATAGAGGAGTACTTGTATTCGTCGATCAAGGAGGCCACAAACAACCCCACATGGATAGGTTTGATCGGCAGAGGCTCGAACCCATGTTTGGAACAAAATCTGAAGTACTTATTCCATTGAGAAGACCTCGTAGATCTAGTAGTTTCGGCCAAAGCCTCCACCTTCAACTCCTCAACACGCCTGGTCAGCATTTCTGTAATTCAAGAGATGGTTCAAGGTTAAACAGAATGTCAAACCTCCATTTCCAATACATGATATCCCTGAGTAGCTCAGCAGAGTGCTCACGTGAAGGCTGTCGACGCTGTAGAAGATACAAGGCATGTTTGTTATCACAGAAGACATTTATAACAGAGTTCTTCATTGATTAACCAAGATTCCTCAAACCAGACCAAATAATCGCCAAGTCTCTCACATGATGCTTCATATAACAAGATTTTGGCAAGGTAATGATGTGGCCACAATTAACTGAATTAAAATCAACTTTTTCACCCAGTTTGATGTAACCTCCTTCCTGTTTGTCGTGATACTTGTAGGCAAACCCAGTTGTCGACCTGACACATATGAAATCATTGCCTGGATCTGGATCTGTTCCGAAGAATACGGTACCATTGAATGATGCCAAGTTTGTCCTCCACCACATAATGTCGTTCAAGAAGGGGTGAGTCACTGCCACTCATCGACGATTGCCTATAGATCTTAGAAGAGAGAACATATTAAAACTATTCTCATGTCCACCTTTAACAACTCTAGAGCAATGGCCCGCTATTCCTGTCAAACGCTGCAATTGCTTCCTCGTCACATATTTTTTTCCCCCAAAAAAATTCAATAGTGGACTTCAATTTGAGCAATTTACTTCTGGGAATGGATATGGTCATTTTTTCAGTATCAACGATGAAGCCAATATACTGAGTTGAGGTAGAAGCTGATGTTAGTTTGGACCACTCAATATAGAATCCTAAGTCTCGAAGACAATGTATTAAAAAGAGCAAATCATTATTCACCTCTTCTCTACTCCCACCCACCAAGCAAAAATCGTCAATGTATGAAAAGCAACGAATACCACAACGATGAAGCATACAACACACAGCATCTGTTGTTCTAGTGAATATGAATGGAGCTGCTCGGGCCCCAAAACATATATAATTATCCACCAGAAAGCACTCATTGCCATTCAGCTTCCATTTCAAACCAAAATATTGCCTGTTGCTTGGGTGGATAAGGAGGGATCGATATGCACTTTTAATGTCTAAGGTAGCAAGAAACTCGCCTGGTTGAACAACATTTAATACATCATCAATTCTTGTGTAGGAAAAAGTCGAGAAAACATCTCCAGTAAAATTGTTCACAGAACTTAATATAGGGCAGCGACAGTCTGTGATTGGCCGTATCTTTCCATTTTTTTTTCTCTATCGCCCCCAAGGCGTGAATACAGGTGGGCTTATCGGTTACAACAGATATTTTACCTTGAGAAACTTCCTGAGAAATGATGTCGTTCATTCCCTGCTCTGCCTTGCCTACGAAACACGAATCATAATTACGACAAAAATATGGTTGAATTTGTGCCCCAGCATCGACCAGGCGAAAGCCATTGGTAACACCATCTAGTATGAAGTGAGCATCGACGTCCCATTCAAAGTCACAAAACAACCACTTTGCCCACTTCGACGGATCCATTTGGCGTACCACACCATCAAGTTCATCACGCTTATTCATTTTAGCAGCTTTTTCACATAACAAGGTAAAATTTAAATCTGTAAGGACCGATTTACTGATATACGTTAGGCCAGAATTGAAAGAATCGCCCACCTGTCCGCCATGACACCTCTATGAGCGATTTCCTACCTCCGTGTCCGGGAGAGTTTCACCCTGTCTTCCGGTGTCTCGTTCGCCAGCCTTTTTATGCGTATCTTCAGCACGATGGTTAAGGCCACAAATTCCACAAATATGGCGACGATAGCAAGGGTAGCGACAAGTTTGCATTCGGGAAGGCATGTTCCATACCCAACATATATCTCGTGGCCACAGTTGAAATCCCACAGATCTGGATTATCATTCTTGACCCTGCCACCTGAATTCGAGCCGCCATTGCTGTAAACATTGCTAGAATGATATGGACGATGATTAAAAGGTTGTCTAGGCTGTACATGAAACTATGGGAAAACTGGGAAAAAAACTGAAAATAACATTTTGTTTAAACTTTGCCTCATGAAAGAACAAGGTTATGTGAATTCAAAAAGCCAATAAAAACAATATGTCACCGGGTTAGTTTTCATTTTAGGGAGCCTCAAAATTTATGGTTGTTCACTATAGAAGTCTATGCGAAAAGGACAATTTTTTCGTTTTTTCAGTATAAAAAAAAATTGAAAATAACTTTCTCCTAAAAATCTCTATAAACATAGCTAACATATTGCTTTACCCTTTCAAGCAATAAAAAATGGGGGTCACCGACCTTTTAAAAAAGTTATTCAACTGAATCTGCATCCCGGTGAGTTAAAAACAGGAATATTGAAGATTTTTAATGCTAAATGATATATTTCAAAATATGTTGATACCCTGTTCTTTCATACATGAGGGTAAACATTTATAGTGGTTATGTTTAGAAGACATTTCAATTGAAAAATGTTATTTGTCTGTCTGAAATCTTGGAAAAACTGAGAAAATATCCATTTTTCCCACATACTTCAATACTAAACTTTGCTGGTCTCTAGAAAGAAAGAAAATATGCTGAGATCCATTCTTTTTTGCTTTTTGTTATCCTCCTACCATGTACTTTCTCAAGACAAAGTTTGAAAAAATTACTGTCAATCCTTTTTTTTCATGCATTAGTTCCTTTAACTCCCGCCTGCAGCAGTGCGTATAACAGTGGTTTATCTCTTTAAAGCAAATAATATAACATGAAAATATAGGCAGGCTCTTTCTTTTATAAACAAAAAAAATCAAGCAGGTCCATTTGATATTTTTCCAGTGCCATTTCTCACTTTGTGTAATTAAAACGTCATTGAGCGATACAGGAATCATGAGATATGCTAGTTACCATTGGAATTAAATCCAATGATTTCTTGATACTGGTAGCATAGCTCAACACGTCTATTATTTATTGGTAGAGTTAATATTAGCCTAACTGGAGAAGCCTTATGACAGCATGCCTGTTAATGATATAAAGGGCTTTTTGTGTAGTTTTGGCATCATTGAGCGATACATCTTTATTTATGCATGACTTATTTGCATGTAAATATCAATAAGTGACAATATATACACATATAGCCTATTTCAATCTCTATTGTTTTAGATATATTTTTGTACATAGTTCCCATCATGTATGAAGCTCCTGGGTATCTAATAGGAAAAAATCATCAAGCAATAGTCATTGAGCGATACATATGGTATGATTTGTATCCAGTTAATTCATGAGAAAAACAAAATGCACAAGGCAGTATGTAAACATTTCAAGTTACATCAATTCTGGCCATAATTATTGCTAAATTCACTATAATAGTCATAGAATTTCTGCTTAATGTTAAACATACATGGTTCTATATGGTATGAAACCAGCAAAAACGTCATTGAGCGATACCACTTCTTTGTTTCATTATACCCCAGGTTTGTCATGTATATATTTAGGTTATAATATTTTGTCCCCTTGAAAGCAGATTTCATCATTATTCAAATATTAAAACCGCATCTAAATTCAATATTTGGCTTTAATTCCATGGTTTCCATCAACCCTGTATCGCTTGATGATGCAAATAATTCAGGCCTCAATATACAAGGTAGTTTTCAATATTAGTGTTCCCAATTTTGAACATATCATGTATGGTACTATAACTTTAAATAGATGAAATATTTAAGGACTCTGGTATATTTAATTTTTTCACCAATTTTGTTACCCATATCAACCAATTGACGACATTTTGTGAGAATCGACCATATATACCTCACATCATTGTCTCTCACAACCCTTTGAGTAAACTGTTTTTTTTCATACAACTTTATAGTTCAATAATATCGAGATCTTCCACTACCGGGATTACCCTATCCGTTTTTTCGCCGACATATCTCTAAAAATAGTGATTAAATCGGTAGAAATTACCGACTAAATCACCCGATGTGCATTAAAAAATGTGCCACTGCATGCATAAGTGCATCTGAGCAGTCACAGAAGTGCAATCCGCACAAAAAAGCAGTTTTGCACCTGGTTTTGAACCTGATGAAACGTGCATCATGTGATGCACTTCAAAATGCATATCAAAGTTATGCATCTAAATCTGGTGTTTATATGCTCTACCTGCATGCAGTTGAAATATTATATCAAGTGATGGACATGTACATATTTGTACTGTTGATTCACATCTAGGCCTTAACTGCATATCCCATATGTTATGTGTCACAGAAAAATGAGTAACAAGTCGGAAAACCCATATTTTTTCAAAGAGGTGTATTAACAAGATTTCTAGGTTGGAATCTTTTCATCTTTGCGGTGTGTAGCACTGGTAGTGGTATAAATACATCTGTCAAATTCCAAGATGCTATATAGAATGTATCTAAATACGTTTCTGAGGTTATCCTAAGGAGTATATTTAACCATATTTAACTTGAAATAATTAAAAAGTTTGGGCGATTTCTACCCAATGTGCATTGGAAAATCTGCCAGTGCATGCAGAAGTGCCACTGACCAGTCACAAAAGTGCAATCCTCTCAAAAAAGCGGTTTTGCACCTGGTTTTGCACCTGATGTAATGTGCATCAACAGATGCACTTAAAAAATGCGTATCAAATGTATGTATATAAATCGGGAATCAATGCACTAACTACATGCAGTTGAATTAATGAATGTCAGTCAAAGTTCAGTCATATAAATGGTTATGATTTTAAAGCCATTTAAAAGCCGCGCCCCCCCCCCCCCCCCCCCGAATTTGTTTTTAAACTGTGAGTACAATGGTGCATTCAAGGGTCATTTTCACATAATATGCCAGTTATCTGAAAGCAAACTGAATATCTATAGGCTACTTCTATTCAACTGGGACAGGAGGCAGTCATGTAAAGAAACATAAATTTACTTCTGATCTTTGTTTGATGTTTGGGGAGGAGAGGTACATATTAAAACACCACATATTTAAACGTTATAAGAGGGGGTTCAGGAGGAGATAAAAGCGGAGGTACAGGAGGAAATTAATTATACAGGAGGGGTACTGGAGGGAGGGGGGTCATACAAGGGGGTACAGGAGCAGTTACCAGAGGGGGTATATGAGGGGATACATGACGGGGGAACAGGAGGGGATACAAGAGGAGGTACAGTATAGGGGGTACAGGATCCGTTACAGGAGGGGCTATAGAAGGATGAGGGAGAGGGACAGAGGGAGAGAAATGTCAGTCATGAATTCAAACCGAAAGACAAGATATAGGATGAGAAGGAGAGAAGGGAGAGAGGGGGCGAGAGAGAAGAGTTCAAGAGAGGAGACAGTTATCATACCCCAATTTTTAGAATTGAGTAAGACATTTTTTTAAAAATATAGAATCACTCTATGGCCACCCGCCCCCAATGATTTGGCATAATTCATATCTTTATTTTTATTAGAAACGTTTATTAATCGATACACAAAATAATATGACAATATACAATCTATTCTTGCAGAGTACAATGACATGTGTATAATTGGTAGGAAATGAGCCTCAGTTTTAACCATTTGAATGGTTAAATCTGGTTGAGTGGCTATTACCTTTGGGTTCTATAAACTGTGACTTGTTTATGCATGTAACAAATAGAAAGAGACTCGCTAAAAGAAGAAACTAGGAGACAACTACAATGATAGGATGAGGGGTGAGAGATAGGAGTATATTTACGGTTTTAAGAGAATATAGGTAACATACATTCAGCCTTGGTTAAGGCTGTGAAGACCTTATAATCATTTATGTTTCTTGTGTCAACATCGAGATTGTTCTATAATAACGCAGTTTTTCTTTGGACACTTTGGTCATAAGACACAATGTTTGGCCTATTGGAGAACAGCACTGGTGCCCGCCATTGTCTGGTCTGTCTTACATTTTGGTCAACAAAGGCTGGTTTTTGGCTTCGTTTAAAGGCAAGGTTTAGGATATGAGCCCTCCTTCTGTCCACTAACATTGGTACTCTGGCTATTCTGTGAATAAGTAGTGTATTTGTTAACTTTGGGAGTTTGAGTGCAATTTTTAGGCACTTGTTTTGTAAAATTTGCAGTTTGTCAATGTGCCTTGCTGCACATCCGCTGTAGATAACGTCACCGTAATCTAACAATGGGAGTATAAATACCTTGTAAATTCTTAGAAGAACCTGTGGTGGCACCAGTTTAGAAATTCTCTTGAGGAGGTACATTTTATGACTCACATTTTTATGGGTAGATCGCACTTGCATATCATATTTGAGATTGGCGTCTAATGTAATGCCCAAGTATTTGTAAGATTCTACACAATCAAGCTGAGTATCACTAATGATAATATTTGGTTTAACATGATTTACTCTGCTTCGAACACCTCTGAGGTGCATTGTCTTAGTTTTGGTCACATTCAATGTCAATTTATTAGACTCACACCAACGAAAAAAATTGTTAGTATCTTCTTGCAGTAGTACATTCAGGGTGTCAGTGTTCTTATGGCTACAGTATATGACAGTGTCATCTGCAAAAAGCTTTACTTTGCTATGAACAAGACAATGTTCTACATCATTTACATAGATAAGAAAAAGCAGGGGCCCCAGGATAGATCCCTGGGGGACTCCATAATTTATACTAGCACTCAAAGATTCAGTATCATTGCAAACTGTTGTTTGTGTTCTCCCTGAGAGGTAGTTATGCAACAAGGCAAGCAAGTTGCCCTTAATACCATATTTGTCTAGTTTAGCTAAAAGTACATTGTGGTTCACCGTATCAAATGCCTTTTTTAGGTCAAAAAATACAGCGAAAGAGGTGTTAGCATTGTTCCTGTCTTTTAGTATGTCGTCTGTTAAGTCAGAGATTGTGTCCACAGTCGATCTTGATTTTCTGTAACCATTTTGTCTATTGGAAAGGACATTGTGATTTTCAAAGAAATCTAGTAGTCTACTGTGAATAACCTTTTCTAATAATTTTGACTGAATAGGAAGCTGGGTTATAGGTCTATAGTTAGAAATTACTGAGGCTTCTCAGCCTTTGAACAACGGTGTGACACATCCTTTTTTCCAGGAATTTGGAATCAAATTTGAAGCAAATATGAGGTTAAATATGTGACTCAAGACAGAGGGTATCGCTTTGAATACATCTTTGAAAACAAACGACTTTATGAATGGAATATTGCTACCCTTGTTGACATTGATATCTTGTGCAATTTTTACAATCTCATCTGGATTTGTAAACACATCATTCAAGGTTTGTTCACACTCTTGCCCTATAAAAGTCCATGGCGCATCAATTTGTGCTGCTAAATTCTCTCCAATTGAGGCAAAAAAGTTATTGAAATGTGTAGCTACATTTTCAATGGGTACTGGTAGTTTAGTGTTGTCATCAATAATATTTATTTCATTGTTAGAATTTCTTGACTTTTTGGGAATGAGCTGACCAACCATTGACCAGAATTCTTTGTTGTCATTGAAAGTTTCTATGCTTAGGTTAGACAGGTACCTTTTTCTGGCCTTGCGGCATAAGTTAGTAACTCTGTTTCTTTTTTTTTTAGCTGTCACCCAGTCATTGTGTTTTCTCGTTTCTTTGGCTTTTTTCAGTGCTTTGTCCTTATCTCTTATTTGTATAAGCAGCTTGTCAGTCATCCATTTTTCCCTAGGTAGGGTAATTTTTTTCTTTACAACTGGACATATGCGTGACAGGGCTGTAGATAACTTTTCAATGAAAAGATTCCAAGCCTCTTCAGGGTTTTCCAAATCAATGATACAGTTCCAGTCGATATTTCTAATTCTAGTAATAAAATCAGCAGTCGTATAGTCTCTATAGTTTCTGTATTCAATTACTTTTGGTTTGCGAGATTTGAACTTTTGTCTCCTAAGGGTTACAAATGTCATCAGATGGTCAGCTACCCATAAATCGAGTACACCACTAGCATACACATAATCCTCCTTGCTAAAAATCAAATCTAGACAGGACTCATGGACACGCTCTCTGTCTTCCCTAATGTCAAATCTGGTTGTGTCATTTATCAACTGAGTTAACCCCAGTTCATGACCCATATCTGTAAGATTTATGACTGCTTGGTCCTGGGTATTAAACATGTTAAAATTGAAATCTCCGGCAATTACAACATCACAGTTATTGTTGTCAAAGATAGGTTTTGAGACAGTAGCAAGTAATTCTTCCATAAAAACATTCTTGTCGCCATCTGGCGGTTTATATACAACAAAAATATTTAGGTTCCTCTTATTAGTGAACAGAATAGTACAACATAGTAGCTCAATATTCGCATTTGATACATTCAGAGTATTGTGTGTTTTGAAAGTGTAACCATTTTTTATATACCACCCAACGCCACCACCCAATTTAACACTGTTATCAGGGTTTAGTACACAGCGATCTTGTCTAACAATAGAGTTGTACCCATCCAGTTCGTGGTCCAGGTTTCTATCCAAACTGGTCAGGAATGTTTCAGTGCAGAGGACAATGTCTGGGAAAATAGGCAGAATAGTATTTTTGAAGTTAGTCCAGTTACTTTTTAGGCTTCTAACGTTTACATTCACGATGCTGAAACCACTTGTGAGTAGTTTTAGGTTGTCAACCATTATTTATCTGCGGTTTACCTACATAATTATTCCCCCTGTAATGATGATATTGATGAAGGTATGCTAGGGCATACCATATGATGATGAAGACCATTTTTGGAGGCTATCTGGGTGATAGCGAAATAAGGCAGAGAGGTTAAATGCTCTCCGCAGCTCACTGTACACTAAGTGCTAAAACATTTGACAATATAGCAATATACGGACTAGATTAGATTTGAGACACCAAATTTTGTAGATAAGACATATAGATTATACAATATTTTGGCAGGACTAGATGGACTAGCTAAGACTAGACTGGCATGCAAAGGTGAGGGTGAAAATGCAACTTTCTGAAAGTGTAACTTTCTGGAAAACTGACACACAGATACAAATACAGGGTTTTGCAAGGTTGTTACCTTGTTTTAAACAAATACAGGGCTTTTCAAGGTCGTTACCTTGATTTAAGCGTATATGTAAATATTAGTTTATGATTTACCAGCTCGGCACATACAAATACACTGGTGTAATATAGCAATGGCACTTTGGTGAGAATGTACTACTTATCTAGGAACACAAGAGATTTATAATTAAACTAAACCACTTAGGCAAGATATATTACTGCACCAGGGATTTCTCTCGCAAACATGTTAAAAATAGCACCCGTTTAGGTAGTTGCCAAGAACAGCAAACCCGGCCTAAAACATACATGTAAATACAAGTTTGTGATTTACAACTGGTTTCAATTCACTGACCAATAAATAAGTGCACAACATTTATACATGTAAATACAAGTAGTTACCATTCACTGACCAATACTAAGTTTTTAAACATGCAAGTAAGTGTTAGTTTGCACTCGCAAATACAAATTATAGCTCGAGATATAAGTTTATAGGCAGGAATAACACTGTAACACTTTGGCAAGATATGTTACGACTGTGGCTCCCGGTTTGGTAATTAACAACAATCATGAAATCAGGTAGTCTGCTTTCAAGATTATAGTTGGGTCTATTGTTAGCTTGTATTTCCTACCTAGTAAGTTCACATGATGTTGTCTGGATTTGTGTGCCAAGTGGGCACATTGTTTGTTTACAGTTTGACAACTTGACGAGATCTACCGAAGTGTCTGTCGGACTATATATGAATTATAAAAAGGAACTGTACAATAATTTAGATTTTAATTTTGATTTTGATTTGGAAATGGGAGGACGGGAGGATTTGCCAAATTGTAAAAAAAAAAAAGGGAGATCTCCCGCCGAAATTACTGAGTGCATCATTACTGCGTCTTTTACACCTGGTTAGTAGCACATCGTTGGGAGCATCAGAACCACATTTATAATTCGGGTCCATGGAGCATATTGTATTTATTTCAGAATCTCATATTATTCATCTCTATAACCTAAACATTCTTAATACTTCTATCACAAATAATAGTTAAAACCAAATCCGCACCCACAACTACAATAAAATTATACAACACATTGAAGCTACAACAGGCCTTAATACCTGCCACTGCTCACTCACCTGCATGGCATTCACACCTACTGTCGCACATATCTGACACTACATTCTCTGAAAATCACACTCAGTCTCTGCCACTCATTCATGGAAACCCCACTCCACTAAACTAAATGATCTCTTTTATAATTCTAAACGATCCCTTTTATAATTCCTTATTTAATGATAGATCCTGGTGGGCCGTGTTGTATTGTGACATGCTTAAAAAGTTGGTATTTATGTCCCGCCTTCAAGCCCCTACCAGTCCTATGATAACACAAGGAGGATCATTTTATATAATCATAAGAATACATTGATGATCAAACCATCGGAGACATATAGAATTCATATTTAATTAAAGAAAAAAGATTTATTATATTGTCCTCGCCTTCAGAATGCTATGAAAAACAAAGACACGTTTTTGCAAGAGTGAGAATGGCCCTGATATAAAAACTATATATGTGATGTGTTTCAGGAAAATGATTTCAAAGTTTCTTATTCTTTTTTAATCATGAGGCCAATAAAATGCTTATTTTCGTGTCATACATATAATTTAACGTTGCCGCGTACATGTCACCATAACAGGGATCTAGATGGCAACCCTGTTGCTGTAATAGTGGCCTGGAAGGGGCCGGATTCTGAGGGCTATTTTCTAAAGCACAATCACAGGCTAACATACGGAATTTAGAAGAATTTGAAATCAAACCATAATTAGTTATTTATTTTCCATGATTGGAAAAATATGGTCCCACTTCTTTCCATCTCTAATCTGTGGTTAACAATGCTAAGAAAAGTGGGTGGGAATAGAAATGTCGCCGTAACAGGGGTATATTCTTTATTGATAAAAGGGTTATATAAGCAGAATAATCTTCTGCAAGTTTAGGCCTACATATCAGGCTTGTGAAAACGCACAATATTAAGCCCCCACCCACTGCGAGTGGTTTGCATTTAATAGTTTCATTTCCATTTTCATATAAATGCATTGTTTTTTCGGAAATAAGATTCCTATATCTTCTTTTTTACATAGTATTCCTACTCATCATTCAACCTATTAAATCCTTCCAAGTTTTTGTGTTTGCCAGAGCCTTTTGTTGCAGATTCAGGCATAAAAGATATTTCTTTTGCTTCCCTTATCAAAACTTTGATGTATATACTGACAATTATTATCAATAGTCAATACATGGTGAAATCATTGTGCCACTTGTTTTCACTAGGTGGCAGCGTTGTTCTCACCAGGTGGCGGGGAAAATGACTGGATTGTATTTACAATTTATTTCAACATTGGAGGTGCTACTATAACATTGTTGTGGCATTTATACTCTATAAATATTCCACATCATGGAGTTAGGGATATTATAAGTGGTATCCTTTCATAGTGAATTGTTATAATCTATCTGTTTGATGCTGAAAAACGTTGTCATCAAAACACCCCAATAATTGTACATACAGAATGTCCCTAGTGGCTTGGGTGGGACACAGTCGACATACAACTGGAACAATCACTTGAATGCTGTCCTACCACACTCTATGCTGCAAGGCTTAGAATGGTAGAATTGATGAAAATAAAACGATGTTAGTAAAGAGAAGTTAATGTGCTAAACTCTCTTTGAAAACAATTGGGAATATAGATCTTTCAAATCTTCCTATGAGCAAAAATATAACCCTCCTATAAAGCAATGGAAGTGTCTCACTGAGTGCATCATAACTGTGTTTTTTTAACCTGGTCAATAGTGTATTATTGAGAGCAGAGAACTGCTTTAAATACACCTGGCCAATAGAGCATCGTTGAGAGTATTGGAAGTGCATTTAAAAAACGGGTCCATAGAGCATTATAAAATCAAGTTTGAGCCTCACAACCGTTTACGTTTTCCACTAGTAAAGCACCAGGTCAGTATCAGGTCAAAAGTTCCAGGTAAAAACTAGGTAAGAAATGAAATCATGCACATTGGGCAGAGATTTTACAGATTTTTTTCGGTATTTAGGTGATTTATTTCCGCTAAAATCGGCCAATTTACCAATGAATCTCACCCCAGAATTATGTCTTTCCTATGAATAGATAATGTGTTAAAATAAATAATATATTAGAATAATATGTTAATCTATTGCGGACACAATATTTATATAAACAATGATAAACTGGATCTACATCCGAAAAATAAACCCCTGAATCCGAAAAATAAAATACTGCATCCGTTTTCCGGTGTGACGACTTCCTGTCCAAACAGTAATTTATAACTATCCAAAACCCCAGCAGAATCCAAAGATCTGCTATTAAAAGTAAATATCTAACATTACATTCATACCAAATATTTAATACAGTCATATTCATGAAAACTTCCCTGAGGGATAGTGCGTCTTTTTATAACCTTTGTTTAAATGTTTATTGGCCTGAAATGAAATAACACAAATATGAAAAAAGAAATATTGCAAAATATTTTTTTCAAACATAAAGATATCAAACTCTAAATATATAGAAATACATATTACATTTTTTTCAAAAATGAAGATATCAAACTCTAAATATAGAAATAAGTATTATATGCCCTACTGTCATTGGAATCGACTTGATCTCACCTTTTCAAATCTAATGATATCTCAAAATACATTTTATGCGACTTGTGACTCATTTCTCCTGACTCACACTGCAAAGGCACCGTTTACCGCATCGTATTCAATCTAAAAGTTGCTGAACATGGTTGCATGTTCAACCCCGTTTAGAACACATTGTTGTAGACGCTTATTGCGCTGATTACGATTTTACAATCAAGCCCCGTGCTCCCGTCAACTGCGCTAAACGCTCTGCTACATGCTTTCAACTGTTGAAGACGTTCTTCAGGACGGAGCATCTTCAACACTATTTAGCCAATGGTTTGATTGTTCAATGAACATGTCTTTTCTATTAAGCCAATGGTATAATTGTTCAATGAACATGTCTTTTAATATCAAAACTATTCCATCTGAATGATCAAGAGAAACTGATCTGATATAATTATATTGTTCTTATTACCAACAAAATGATTTTTTTCATCTGATATTTTTATTAATGATTTTCTTCATCTGATATATTTTTTCATCTGATATATTTATATCGTCACCGGACTGTGCGTACCGTGTAGCTTACCTAACCACGACACACGCCCATGAAACTGGCTGCGTCACCACGCCCACTTAGACCCTATGATTCCCATAAAAAATCCTTTCCCACGCTCCTCCCCCAATATTTGTGTCACAAACTGGCGACGTTATTAGATGAATGGTCCCAACTGAGAAATGTCCAATCCATGCTCATCAAATAATTGATCGGCAATATTTTCTATTTCGTTTTTCACTTGGCTGATGTATACTTCAAACATGTGCTGCACCCTAACCATCGTGCCCAAACGAATATTTAGAGTTGGTTCCATGCAAACGTTTCCCTTTTCTGTTGCCCGCTGATAGCGCATCTGTGCTGCGTGAATGTGATGGGTCATGATGTGAACTTGGCTCATGGCTCTACCAAGCACTTCTTTACATTGGTTGTACTGTTGAATGAGGTTGTCCATGGTTGTTTGATGTCTCTGAGAGAGTGAATGAGCCTACACTACCAACCACAGTTATATATGCCTACTGGAGCTACACTGCAAGTGAAAACGTCTTCGTACTAAACGTTTTTGAAGACGGTTTTTTTGTCCCCTTTTAGAAGACGGTTTTTTTCCGTTACCATGTTCAAAAACGTTTAGCTACTATATTACCGTCTAGGCATTAAAAACCGTCTTCAATAGCGTATCAGAAAACGTTTAGATAATTGGGAACAAAATCAAATGGGGGAGGATAAAAATTGTTTGAAAATTGATTGAAATTGAGGATATATGTATAAGATTCGATTTAAAAGAACATTTATAGGATCATTTCGTTCTGGAGATATATTTAGGGGCTGAATAGGGGAGAGATGATATTAACATCAAACTGTAACATGTATTTCACTATCGAATTTATGTGATCAGCAGAGCCAGAATAATTACAATCAAAAGAAGAGGAACCCAAATTATGAAATTCTTAATTATTTCTTTATTACACAAAGGTGTTGCATAAGGCGAGAAACACAGAGATGAAGTAGAAACTAATAGTCTATCCAAAGTGTCCACCACATTAAATATAGGTATTGTCACAAGTTTCACAGAGATACCAAGCCTTTCGATCCCATTATGAAAATGATGACTTCATTGACAGGGTTTACTCTTTCAAATATTTAGAGTTCAAACATACACTCATCAATCTCTTTCCATGCATGGAAATAATGTATTATTTATTCATATATCATTATATCAATTTATAATCGAATAATTCATACTCAAGTTTCAAACACATATTTAAGAAGGCTGACGACAATTACATTAATCACAGAGTACAAAGTCGACAATACAATGTACATCATATATATGCTGCCTATATTTGAAAGCACCTGAAAATATACAATAAAGAGACTGACCTGAAGGTATTCGGATTATTTACTCTACTGTAAAACCTTCATTCTAATAGAGAAGTCCACTGGCATTACAAATATCGCCGACAAATCAAAAGGTATAAATAACTTATTAAATCACTTGTAACGTTAGTAGAACTTATTGTAATGGTATCAACAGCAACACAAGAATCCATCTGCAAAGCGGACATGCGTTTTTCACTAAAACTTGTTAAATATTACTTGCCTGATCAATTGAATGGAAAATATCTACTACCTGTACCGACTTTAAACACATCTTAAGACAAAAATAAATTCTCAAAGTGGGTCATTCTAGACCATCAAAATGAGATTGAAATAGCGATAGTACTATACATACTAAGAATGTCAGTTCCTTTTATACATTTCTTAATACATGTATTTGGATCATGTTTCTACAATATAAACATAAATTTGAATTTTCTTATAGCTGATCACCTAGTATTTACTGTTTTTACTTCTTTGCAATATAAATATCTTGGATCATCCATTTTTGTTGGGACATCTTCACGTAGTTATGCAGTAGGCCTACCAATGAGATGGCAGTGTTGACATGTAGACATGTGTCGCTTGATGATTTCCTAAAAAAAGAATGAGTAATATTAGACAGGAAATAGTTCTGACAGAAAGCATATGAAACTAGTTCTTCTCTAGCATGAATGTTATTTGCTCATACCCATATGATTTCCCCAAAATATTAGGCATGGTGTCCTTGCATATGCGGGTTCAAGCATACTTTTGTCCCAAAAGTTGTGTTGATACATATATATTATATATATATATGATATTTGTGTTGATACATGTGTTGATATTTAAAGTAGATATGCAAAAGGGGAATTTCCAATCCTTAATTTGCTTAGGGGGTGGGGGTGGTAGGTGCTATTAAAAGTAAAAGAGTGAACAAGAAAACAAAACTGACTTTACAAAGATATGTGTGGAAACCAGGGTGGGATGTACTGAATGTGGGGTGGGGTGTATGAATGAGGGGTGGGGTGTGTGAGTCAGGCGTAGGGTGTTTGTGTGAGGGGTGGGGTGTATGTGTGAAGGGTGGGGTGTATGAGTGAAGGGTGGGGTGTATGAGTGAAGGGTGGGGTGTATGAGTGAGGGGTGGGGTGTATGAGTGAAGGGTGGGGTGAGTGAGTGGGGGTAGGGTATATATGTGAACGGTGGGGTGTATGTATGAAGGGTGGGGTGTATGAGTGAGGTGTGGGGTGTATGTGTAAGGGGTGGGGTGTATGAGTTAGGGGTGGGGAGTATGTGTGAGGGGTGGGGTGTATGAGTGAGGGGTGGGGTGTGTGAGTCGGGGCGTAGGGTATATGTGTGCGGGTATGGCGGGGTGTATGTGTGAGGGGTGGGGTGAGAGTGAGAGTGAAATTGGTTGCTATACGCCCTTATCAACACTTTGAAGTGTTATATCAAGGGCAGGAGAGCAGAGAGGGAGGCAGTTTAGGTGTATGAAGGTGGGACAGTGTGTATGAATGAGGGGTGGGGTGTGTGAATGGGGCGTATGGTATATGTGTGAGGGGTGGTGGGGGTGTATGAATGTGGGGTGGGGTGTGTGAGTGGGGCGTAGAGGGTATTTGTGAGGGGCGGGGTGTATGTGTGAAGGATAGGGTGTGTGAGTGGGGGATGGGGTGTCAGTGTGAGGGGTGGGGTGTATGTGTGAGGGATGGGGTGTCAGTGTGAGGGGTGGGGTGTATGTGTGAGGGGTAGGGTGTATGAGTGAGGGGTGGATTGTGTGAGTGGGGGTAGGGTATATGTGTGAGGGGTGGGGTGTATGAGTGAGGGGTGGGGTGTCTGAGTGAGGAGTGGGGCGTATGTGTGAGGGGTAGGGTGTCTGAGTGAGGGGTGGGGTGTCTGAGTGAGGAGTGGGGTGTCTGAGTGAGGAGTGGGGTGTATGTGTGAGGGATAGGGTGTATGAGTGAGGGGGTGGGGTGTGTGAGTGAGGCGTGGGGTGACTGAGTGGGGGGTAGGGTGTGTGAGTGAGTGAGAGGTGGGGTGTGTGCATGAGAGGTGGGATATATGAGTTAGGGGTGGCGTGTATGAGTGAGAGGTGGGGTGTATGAGTGAGGGGTGGCGTGTATGAGTGAGGGGTGAGGTGTGTGCGTGAGAGGTGGGGTGTATGTGTGAGGGAAGGGGTGTTTGATTGAGGGGTGGGGTATATGAGTTAGGGTCTCAACCCCATCCTTACGGGTAAGGTACCCACCAAGAAAGCTGATATCAGCCCGATATCAGAATCTGATATCAGATCTGATATCAGATAGGTATGTCATTCTGATATCAGGCTGATATCAGGCTGATATCAGATTCCAATGAGCAAGAAATTTTTACATACTAAAAAATATGCATGCAAAAAGGGGGTTTCAAGCTCTCCTGTTCAAAGTTTGCTGAAATAGGAATTTTTAAAGATTTTAGATTTTTTTTTATATCAGATTCTGATATCAGACTGATATCAGGCTGATATCAATTTCTGATAAAAATGAAAGTATTTGCAGATGCTTTGATTGTCCTCTCATGTACCTAATTCAAGCTCTCCTTAAATATATTTCCGAATTTTTTTTGGTGAAATAGGAATTTTTAAAGATTTTAGAATTTTTTCAATATCAGATCTGATATCAGATTGGTATCATTCTGATATCAATTTCTGATGAAAATGAAAGTATTTGCGGATGCTTTGATTGTCCTCTAATGTACCTAATTCAAGCTCTCCTTAAATATATTTCCCAAAATTCTTGCTGAAATAGGAATTTTTAAAGATTTTAGAATTTTTACCATATCAGATCTGATATCAGATGGATATCATTCTGATATCAATTTCTGATAAAAATGAAAGTATTTGCGGATGCTTTGATTGTCCTCTTATGTACCTAATTCAAGCTCTCCTTAAATATATTTCCCAAAATTCTTTGAACTTTCGATCGGCCCTATATCAGATCTGATATTGAGCTGATATCATACTGATATCAGTTCTGATATCAGTTTCTGATATTGAGCCGATATCGTACCAATACTATTTCTGATATCAGTTTCTGATATTGAGCCGATATCGTACCAATACTACTTCTGATATCAGTTTCTGATATTGAGCCGATATCATATCAATACTATTTCTTATATCAGATATCAGTTCTGATATTGAGCCGATATCAGACCGATATAATTTTCCGATATCAGTTCTGATATTGAGCCGATATCAGACCGATATAATTTTCCGATATCAGTTCTGATATTGAGCCGATATCAGACCGATATAAATTTCCGATATCAGTTCTGATATTGAGCCAATATCACACAGATATAATTTTCCGATATCAGTTCTGATATTGAGCCGATATCAGACCGATATAATTTTCCGATATCAGTTCTGATATTGACCCGATATCATTTTCCGATATCAGTTCTGATATTGAGCCGATATCAGACCGATATAATTTTCCGATATCAGTTCTGATATTGACCCAATATCAGACCGATATAATATTCCGATATCAGTTCTGATATTGACCCGATATCAGACCGATATAATTTTCCGATATCAGTTCTGATATTGAGCCGATATCAGACCAATATAATATTCCGATATCAGTTCTGATATTGACCCGATATCAGACCGATATAATTTTCCGATATCAGTTCTGATATTGACCCGATATCAGACCGATATAATTTTCCGATATCAGTTCTGATATTGAGCCGATATCAGACCAATATAATATTCCGATATCAGTTCTGATATTGACCCGATATCAGACCGATATAATTTTCCGATATCAGTTCTGATATTGACCCGAAATCAGACCGATATAATTTTCCGATATCAGTTCTGATATTGAGCCGATATCAGACCAATATAATTTTCCGATATCAGTTCTGATATTGAGCCGATATCACACCGATATAATTTTCTGATTTCGATCGTTAAGTCAAAATAGTCGATCTAAAAAGCCAATCGTAGTCAGAATAACCTACTGTAAAGTCAGAAAAGCCTATTGTAAAGTTGAAATAGTCAATTGTTAAGTCGAAATAGTGAATCGTTAAGTCAGAAAAGTCTATCGTAAAGTTGAAATAGTCAATTGTTAAGTCGAAATAGTGAATCGTAAAATCAGAAATGTTTATCGTCAAGTTGTAATAGTCAATTGTTAAGTCAAAAAAGTCAATCGTAAAATTAGAAAAGTCAATCGTAAAGTCGGAAAAGTCAATCATAAAGTCGAAATAGTCAATTGTAAAGTCACAAAAGTTGATCGTAACGTCAAAATAGTTGATCTTAAAGTCAAAATATTGTACCTAATTCATTTGTGTAAATAAAATTGCTAACTAACAGTCTTCAGTCTTGGTTTCTTGGACCATGGACCATTCATGGACCATTACTTAATCAAACAATCCCACATACAACAATTCATGCTCTCCTTTAAAGAAAATGAGGAAAATGCTATTACAAAAGTTTGTCGGCTCAACATCAGAACCCGAATTTTCGATATCAGTTCTGATATTGAGCCGATATCAGTTCTGATATTGAGCCGATATCATTCCAATACTATTTCTGATATCAGTTTCTGATATTGAGCCGATATCGTACCAATACTATTTCTGATATCAGTTCTGATATTGAGCCGATATCATACCAATACTATTTAGGATAAATAAGTTTCATAGGAAAATAAATTCTTTTTATTTTATTTTTTTTTACAAAAACAAACGAAGCATTAATAATTTTTTTTTATTTTTTGAAAACAGACGGAAGCATTAATGTGTTTGATAAAGACATTAATGTTATTCATTAATCAAAGAGAGAAATTCATAACCAGGAATGTTACTACAAGTAAAGAATATTTTATTCAGGAAAACAGATTCATTTTACAGTTGGTAGGCAGATGTTGCCACATGAACATTCATTATTTAGGACCAACTGTCTCCCTTGATTGCGCGTTTGCGTCTCTTTATTATTTGGAGACACCTCCACACAATGCAAATGTTCTTCGCTTGACTCTGCAGTCAGCATTACCATCATTGCAGTAATCACAGTCTGTGTACCTTTCTCAAATTTAACCTTTCTTTTTAAAATTGACTGGGAGAGTTCCTCCTCATCCTCATCCAACTCCAGGGGTGCGTTAACTGCCGGTGAGCCCAAGCACCTTGGTTTCATGCCATGCAACTCCAGGGGGGAGGGAACATACGGTATGCCCAAGCACCTTGGTTTCCGGCCATGCATCTAGGAAGAGTAAAAACAAGTATTTATAGTAAATATAAAGCAATAGGCCTATTTAAAAAAAATACTGCCCCAAGCAGCAACAACTTTTTTATCAACTAAAATCTAAAGACAAGAGGTTAAGATGTGAACATACAATTATACAAATACAGTCATAGGAAGCATCAAGTAATTACTTTTATTAGTTAGTTTTTACCAATTAAGGACACTCCACTACTACCTTTACTGACTTAGGACAACAAATTTAGGGTTAGGTTTAGGGTTAGTTCTGGTATGGTTTGGTATTCACCTGGGCCTATACATCCCAGTCCAATGCGAACGGGCCTTGGGGCCTATAAGTCCAGAGCTGGCCCTGCACGACCTGGGGCCTATAAGTCCCGGGGCCTGCACGACCTGGGGCCTATAGGTCTGGTGTTCAATACTGTTATGCATTGGTTTCTTATATCGTTCTGGAGGTCGAATGAAGTACATGGATTGATGACAATGCTTATTATAACCCATTTATATCACATTGGTAGCCTGGCGCCTAGTTTTTAGTCAGTACCTCAGTGATACCATACAATACTGATGGAGAACAACGATTCGTCCCCCTGACCCACCAGCTGACAGATCAACTGACGCACCAACAGGCAGGACCATCAATGTTAAGCACCAAACTGAGATCCTATTTCGGCAAGAGATCGTGCAGTGGCTCAATAAAGCTATAAGATCAAGCAAATCGTTAACAAAAGTAATATTCCTAAATATTTCAATTTCGTTGACATATCTCCAATGTTCGTTATAAAACGTAATTTCGAAGCGAATTCAAAAATCAATTTCCAATGGACATAACACTAATTTCACCATGAGACTTCATATCTAGATTGTCAGCCCCGTTTTACATCGTACCAACTAGATTTAAAACAATGAAATGCAATAAATAATCTATGATAATTATTTTTCAATGAACCAGCTGACTTCTACGACATAAGAATTAAAAATCGTTTCAACATGGTGGCCTATATGTTGTGGACATTTTAGACACAAAAACATCAAATTACTCTTAGAATACACCTTTTTCAGTCGAACCAAGGGTATGATATAACCAACTTGAATATCAGGGAACATCCACCATTCATTTAAAAGCAAAAATCGTAAAATAATGTATTTCAACATATCCCAATGCTAACCCTATGGGCGCGATTAACGTCATAGCTGGCACCGATATTTCCCTTAATACTAAGCCAAACATTTCCAAAAACATTTGATATGATAGATTTCAATGTGTGGACAAAATATCCATCCTGAAAGAACCAAGTTCTCTTTTATTTTTGTCATTATTCGGTGCCCAAATCGTTTGTTTCCTGAACTGACAGTGGTCGAGGATTTTCAAAATGGCTGACAATGTCACCCATACAACTCTATATTAAAACAGAATGGTGCGGAATTGGGCTAAAATGACAACTTTGAATCGGTAGAAGCCTAAATTACCCTTTCAACATAACCTAGAGTGATATCACCACCTCAGAAAATGTTTATTTCAAGCGAAAAACGGTAGTTTTATCTAAGCCAGCCAGCGTTTGAAGATAATGAAGCAAATCTTCATGTTCTGCCTTAAAACTTAATGATTATGTTAATGAGCCTTAATGGCAGGTCACGTGACCCTTCTACGTTTTAACTTTAAATGGTTTATAGCTTAAAATTTAGACATTTTCTGACAAAATGGCCACCACTAGACTTTCTCTCTGATAAAACTCTAAATAATTACCGATTTTGGAACGCCAAAATGGTTTAATTTGGCTTCTAGCTGACTTTCTCAGAATTGACCAATTCTCGACCAGGAATTTAGGTATAAAAGGGGGCCGTGTCCTGCTGGATAGTCAGTAGACCTGAGGACCTTGTGCTGAACAGAAGTACAGCCGTTTTTCCATTGATCTGGTGATCATTGGACCTTTCAACCTGGGCTTCTACCCCTACACCTAGAGATTTGCTGGACGATTTTCAACGACTCTCTCTGAGTTTTGACATAGGACTTCACATCTATATCATGGACTTCAAAATTTTCAGTGGACTTCACTCAAGATAGGAATCATAGGAATTGGTATTGGTGATCTTCAAAAATGGTTTTCATGGAGTCTTCACCCCATCTCACTGGAATTATTCAAGTTGTGCTTTACATGATCATTCTCAAATGAATTTGCTCAGAGAATGGATCCGAATTTTGAGATGTTGAAAAATTCTCAAATTTGTGTGTGTGTGCCAAATGGAAATCCATGTTAACCTGGAATCGACTTTTAGGAAAGCTCCATGTGAGCTACAAGGGAGCTAGGAATTTCAAACCTGGAATAATTTGGAAGCATAAGTTCTTAACGAAAAATGCTGGATCACCAAAATTCGTAAGTTAACTCTAAAATATGCACCTCTCACTTATACATTGCACTCACCATGATCACAGCCTCAGCTGCTCATAGAAAATACAAAATATAGGATGTGCTTTCCTTTTCAGCCCAAAACATACCAGCGGCATAGTTTAGGTCCGTCGGATTTCCGGCTAAGGAGGTGTAGCAGGGAGGTGTAGCAAGGTGTTCGCCAAATGACCAACAAAAACTGTCTGTTTTACCTAGATCCCTTAGTTATCCGTTCCTAGTAATTCCTACAAATCTTACCACAGTTACATTGCACCATGTATTTGTCTTTAAATATCGACTCTACCCGCCTCTTTCCTCTTGGATTTTTCTAAATGATACCAAAAAGGAGACCTTAAATGAAAGTCTACAAGTGACAAGGGAATATGGTTGGAATCATGTGCGTAGAAACACCAACAAATAATTAGAAAAATCTCCGCCATCATAAAAACGCCCTGAATTGACGCCTATAATGACATAACATGTCCATATATACCTGGCGTTGAATACTGAATGAATATCCTTAACATGAGGTAAATTGTTTCCCCTTAAACCTCATTTTGTGTCCGTCATAAAAACGTGACCAAATTCCAGTATTATTAACCATTTTTGACCTATCGTCTGCCCAAATGCCCATTTGGGCACGCCAAAAGTAATGCAGGATTTTCTCATATGAGCAAATCCACCATTTGGTCGTCATTTGACCCTAAAATCGAAAATGAAAATGAAACAAAATGATTGGAGACATTTTTCAAAAGTGTTATCGTGTCTGCCCGCCCGAAATACATCAGACCCCCTATTTACATAGTTTTGCCTAGGAATTTAGGGTATGGGGGGGGGAGGCCAAAAAACGGGATTTGAGGGTCTTAAAATGAAGAAAAATCAATGGAATGATGGAATACCAATAAGGTAGCGTCTAGATACTATGTGGCAGGCTACCAATACTGCTATATCACCATTATGCACTGGTTTCTTATATATCGTCCTGGAGGTGGAATGAAGTACATGGATTGATAACAATGCTTATTATAACCCTAAACCTAACCTTAAATTAGTGGTCCTAAGTCAGTGTAGGCAGTAGATATATCACATTGGTAGCCTGCCGCCTAGTTTTTAGTCAGTACCTGGAAGGTAGATCTAAATATTTAGTCGAATATATATATATATGGAGTCCCAGATATTATAAATGTAAAGGGAGTCTGAAACTACTGGGCAGGTAGATTTTAAATTAACCTGGCCGGGGCAGGTTGATAATTTGGATTTTGTTGCACCCTGCTTTATGGTAAGGCATACATTAAAATGAGCCTTGTGGCGCCACCTAGGTGGTCAAGTGGTCGACCAACAAACACAACTTTTTGTGACTGTAATGACGCCGAAATACTTACTAATTATAAGAATATTCGTTTGGACACGCCCAAAATCCGTCCTACAGTGCCAAAAACGTAAATGGCGTTAATCACTTAATTTTGACGTAGAATGACATAAAATGTTCTAGAATGACGTAAAGCTCTGTACATAAAGCAAAATGACCAAACTGATGTCTAAAATATCCATAATACATGTCAGTCAGAAATGTGCGTCAGAAATCGCTACTCTGTACAAAAAGGGACGTCCCTACATAAATCTTTTGGTGCATATGGTGGGGTTCATAAAGAATTAATAGATCAATCACTAATAAATCAAATTTTCGTCCCAAAATTTATGACCCCAAAAAGTGTAAATATCCGCACAAACTTCTGATGTGAAAGAAAATCTCCACTTAAATATTCGTCTTAATCTGGACAATAAAGGCCCGTTAACCTCTGGGGTGTTCACCTGCGGCTGTTGCGACCGTTGGCTGACTCTCCCTTTGAGGATTGTTGCCTGGTTGCGACAGCAAGGTGGGGGACACCCCCGCGGCTAATTTTCAGCCTGCAATATCGTTATTGGACGTTATTGTAAGACTTGCCATCAATATTATTGGACGTTACTGTAAGAGGTAGTGGGGGCTAGTCAGGGGGTGGAGAGGGGTGCAGAAAGGGGGTATTGACGTAAATCTTTTGAGTACCACATGGGGAGGGAGATATGGGGACAATATATTGCCTGGGGAGGGGCGACGTTCATTAAGCCAAGTACCTCCATCAGTCCACACATCCACAATACAAGTACTGACACAAGGCTTACTGTATACGATCCCCTGCTGCTATATACATTATATATACTATTCTTACTTTGAGAAATGATGATCTTCTTTTTTTCTGAGGTGTTGGTGGGATGATGTCGGCGTCAGGGCCACTGCTCTCCGAGTCGGTGAAGTCAAATGGCTGTAATGGAATATCAAATGGTATCATTGACACACATATTCATTTACACACAAAAATTTGGATAAATTGTAAAAGTTGTAATATAATTTACACACAAAATAGAGCATATAGGAAGCTTTTGACCTTCAGACGCTTTGACAGTATATATAGGATGCTTTGACCAAACGTTATTGACCAATTATTTTATTGACCAATTATTTTTCATTCGGCATACATGCACTTACCTTCATTGACCAAAGTCCAATCGCATACATGCCTTCCTGATTCTGGCAATGCTCCATGATTAATTTCGAAGTCCTGCACTCCTCAGACATTCTCCTTACTCTCTATTCTATTTTCTCCTTACTCTCTATTCTATTTTGTCCAACTGTTTAGAAAAGAGTGGGGCTTGGGTGGATGTGAGAAGGGAGGGGTGGTGGGTGGGTCGAGGGTTGTATGCACTGCCTGTTTCAATTTCCGAAGACACAAGCAAAGGTGGCAAAACTTTATGCCTGGGGACTGAGGGTGTGAGGTGGAGCCTTGGGATTGAGGGTGTGAGGAGGAGAGAGGGACGAGAGTAGCGTGAGGTGGTGTGGGGCTTGGTGCGTTGAGGATTGTCGCGTCCAGTGTCTGAATGCATGTAAATGCTTCAAAATTACATGATTGGGGGCATGGGGGGTGGGGGTGTAGCATTGGGCTGTGAGGAGCATGCCGCCAAAGAGTCACCTGATGAAGAAGGCTGGGCTTCTTTTCCCTTTTAGCCACTGTGGCGAAATTCCAAAGGAATATTAACGCCACACTGACATTCTTTTTCTCCACAAAGAAACAATCGGTGTAAACCAACTGAATAAGACAAAAGCAACTGAATAAAACCAAAAGCAACTGAATAAAACAAAAGCAACTGAATAATGTTAAACAACTGAATAATGTCGAATAAGAAAACCAATTGATGAATGATGTTGAATAAGAAAACCAATTGATGAATGATGTCATCTTTAAATCAGTAGTCGAAATAAGGAATAAAAACAAGCTACTGACAAAATCAGGTTGCCCGCCAGAATTTATGCTTGCCCCCCCCCCCACCCGAAATGTTCCAGTTTAATTTCGTGTAGATATTCAGCCTAAAAATCTAATGTTTAAACTTAGATTTTAACTTGCCAAATGGCCCAGGCAAGCTCTTATTTCGAACGCTGTTTAAATGATATAGATGGTGACGAGGCCTTTATGTAGATGAGGCCTTCATGATATACTTGAAACCCAGTTTATCGTTAGCATATTTACTCAGTACTTGAACCCCATGCATATTTACTGTACTTGAACCCTGTTTATCTTTTTAAAGCTAATCGCCTTGCCCCCTTGTTCACAAACAACATTTTGTTCCAATATGAATCCCATCTATATTTCATAATTATATTTGCATAATTATTGATGATGTTATCATCATCAATATTTACGCTTTACAGAGAAAATATGTCCCTAAGTGAGGTAACATTTCTAAATTACCTCCCGCCCCCCCCCCCCCCCCCACCGATCTAATGTTTGGGCTCGCGCTAGGAATTTGTTCGTATCAATTCAAAAACTAGTGGTTGATGACATTAATAATGGACATTTGGCTTTCAATAGAGTGTTTCTTTCTTCTGATCAGTTAAAGTAACTTTAAACTGCTGGTTAGACGTAACACCTTTACCCTATTTACCACTCTTGTGAAATGATTCACAGATTATCATCTAAATCAAACTGTCACAGATTCATCTAAATTAAACTGCTGTGTTTATTTTCAAATATATATATCATGTAATAACCCCTGCCTCCTGTTTTTGTGATGGTTTGTTTGTGGTGAAAAGAAAATCAGCGTGGCGATAATATTTCTTAATGTCATCAACCACTCACTTTGAAAATTTAATCAAAATCTCACTTTGATTGAAAATTTAAAGAAAATCTCACTGAAAGTATCAGGGAATCGGAATGAGTGAGTCACAGGGAATCGGACCCAATATCAGATATATATCATATATATTACACTTGGCAATTAAATATTTCACTTTAAAATCAGAAAAATAATAGGTCTCTCGAAGACAGTGTGAGTTGAATAATAGTAGGTTTCTAAACCCTTGAATAATAATAGGTTTCTAAACCCATGTCCAAAACTCAGGTGCTCACATGTTAGTCGAAATCTGAATTGATGATAGGGTAGGAATGGTATTGAGAAAATAGTTCAACTTGCAGGAATGGTATTGAGAAAATAGTTCAACTTGCTGTATAAGAATAAGAATTGCAAGAATACCGATGTGTCAGTGGGCAGATGTTATTTTGTAATTGGTACCTTACGAGATTACTCTTATACTTAGAGAGTTATTATACTTAGAGAGTTTTTCATTTCATGAGAGTAACGTTTTTCATGACGACTCACAAAGAAAATTAATGACTTTTAGGTCCCTTAAAAACCCAAACTCAGAATTCATGAATTTTAATGACTTTTAAAGACCCGCGGGAACCATGGTATATTTTCAAAGTTGGATGAAATGCTACATTTCATCCGTGTCCTTGATTCCCCTGCCCCCCCCCCCCCCCAACATCTTAGTCCCCTAGTCTGGGGCAGGGGCAGGGGGACGTATACTGGGGCAGGGGCAGGGGGGACGTATACTATGCCTATCCATGCTGTGCCTATTCATGCCATGGACGCGTGTCAACTCTCAAGACTCACTGACAAGAACCCCCACCCAATAGGGGACACTACACCCCAACCCAACAAAGCCTCCCCTACTGGACTTAGGTTGTGTCTTCGGTCCGCCCGACTCACCCCTGCCCGTGCCCAGGGACGTCTAGCCTAGTCACCTAGCCTAGCCTCCTAGCCCAGCCTAGTCACCCCTGCTTGGGCTTGGCTTGCACCCACTGGCTGCTATATAATCACGAGTTTTGTCCTAACTGAAATTAGACGAAATCCATTGCTGGATTGATCGGTGACTACGCTCTTCATTTACTGTGCAAACGGTACTTCTCCGCTACTACGCTCTTCATTTACTGTGCAAACGGTACTTCTCCGCTACAAGACTCTGTCCTTGTTTACCTCCATCATCCATGCCTTGTGGCCTTGACATTGACTGCAGTTCCATGTTCAACCTGCCCATCAAATCCAACTTAGATGACTCAGAATAGTAATGGTAAGTGTTTTTTTCTTTTGTTATTTCCGAGAGGCACACATTTTGTTTTTGTATATGAAAGGAGGGCATCCCATGCATAATCAATGCAATTTTGGAAACGCAAAAGGGAGGCAGTGTGCCACTACCTTATTTATAATATGACCGGCCATGACCCCAGTTTGACCTACATTATTTCAAATGTGTTACCGTTGTAAACACAGGATTTTGTTCAGGAGAATCGCAGAGATTTTGTTCAGGAGAATCTCAGATCAGTAACTTGGAGAATCTCAGATAAGTAACTTTAACATCTCGATCTATGTTTATAGTGCATGGTCCTCGTATCATATACTTAGCATAATATGTGTGCCTCATGATAATGTGATTTAAGATGTTGTAGATCACGCCCCTCTGGTCTCAGCTGATAGCCGGAGAAACGTAAACATTTCTCCAGCTGTTTGGAGGGTTTTGAAATATAGCCTACTAATCGAGTCAAATGTGACTCCTACTAATCAGTCAAATGTGACTGATAGGTTCGAAATGTTATAGGTCAATTATAGGTTTGAAATATCTCTGCGTTGATTCACGTTTATAACAATCAGTTAGGTACCCAGACACTTTGTCCCAAAACTGCGTCGGCCAATTTAAGGTACTTGAGCCTCGTCAGCCCAATGTTTATAGGCCGCCTCGGCCCAAGGGGTAGACCGTGTCGGCCCACTAGGTAAACGGCATCAGCCCAATGAATTTGACGACCTCGGCCCAGAAACAATGTAATTGGAATATTTACTTATTTGGAATATTTACTTATGTATTTGGCCTATTTAGAAGTTTTTCTAGTTTGTGTTGTAAACACATGATTTTGCTGATTCCCTAAACTTCATTATCCAGCCCCGTCAAGAGTCTAAACTACTACATGTACAAACGATGGGTAATACCTTATCGTATCGTAGTGTATACTGTACTTATGAGTGATTTAAAACTCTTAGTACTCTGATGAGTGATTTAAAACTCTTAGTACTCTTGCCAGATGTAAAGTCATGCTGTACTGCTTGACTAATGATACTCTTCAGTCTTTTTTTTCGTAGGCCTACCTATATTTTTCTATATCCCCTACATGCATGTCCTTAATCGTAGGCCTTGCCTTATATATTCAAAATTATTGTAGGCCTTGCCTTATATATTCAAAATTATTGTAACAGCCGGAAGAAATGTACTCTAGGTAGTTCATAAAGGTATGTCAACCCTTTTGAGTAGTTCATAAAGGTATGTCAACCCTTTTGTCTGTTTACATAGTACTCGTTTGAAAAACATCTTATATTAATGCCCGCCCCCCCCCCCCCCCCACACACACACACTTTTTTTCCCTCCCTGAAAGATATAGAGACTATAATTAGGTAGGTTAGGCATAACTGAAATGTGGGATAGATTCTGCTCCAGGGGTGCGGGAGGATACGGGGATGGAAACTCTGTCTTACCCCCTTTCTGTTTACCACCCTGATTTGTCTACCCCCCTTTCAGTTTACCGCCCCCTTTCAGTTTACCGCCCTGATTTGGCACTGAGATATTACCAGAATGCCCTGAAATACCTGTCATTGTTCTCAAATTTTCCAGGAGGGGGGGGGGGGGGGGATGCCCCCGGACCCTGTAGAGATGCGTTATTGTATACTCCAATATATGACTATTAGAGACACCACAACACGATGAATTCCATAATGGTTCTGATATTTTAACGGAGACGAGCTCCTCTGTAAGTCAAATAAATCAGTGTGATTAAAAAATCTGATCATGTCATAAGTGCATGCCGTGAGCATCATAAGGACTTTGGTTGTAAGTGGCGTTATTGTAATTTTAATAATTCTCCCCTAATTATTGGAATTTCGTTAGGACGATCTGCTTGGCCCCTGTCGAAATGATAAATAATATTTTTTTAATAAGTTGGATTTTGCCTGGTAATGGTATAAGTTAGTATAAAACCCTGTGTAAATGTAAATAGGTTTTGGAGTGCATCGATCATATAGGAGAGATTGTTTTCAGACAGGACCAGGGGGTTGCAGTTTTTATTCATAGGCCAATGATATATTCAGATTTTATGTTATTCATAGGCCAATCATATATTCAGATATTATATCAGTCAGAGCTTCATTAGGCTTCTGTATGTGACTTGATTCTAAAAAGACTTATCTCTTTTTTTTTGTATTTTGTATTTTATAAATTGTAGTTGAATTGTATTTTATAAATTGTAGTTGAATTTCAACGTCAATTAATTTGTGCAGACCGTATATTTGATTTGCACATTTCGTCCCTACTTGTGTCAACGGCACCAACTTAAGTGGGGCCTGATTTATAATTGAGTAATTAAAAATTAGAACATTTCACCTTTAAGTACATTTTAGAGTCTGTATATTTTATATGCATATTGCCTCATATTCACCCCACCAACGTCCCAAATCACTGTATGAGACAAATACCTAATTTACCCACTAAGATTTAGGTATCCCTAATTTACCCACTAAGATTTAGGTATCAAGTGTTTCCCATCAACTTCTTGTCACCTCTTAAGGACGTCACTCTGCCTGCACTGAGGCTCTTTATGGACGGCTTGGGAAGGCAACATCAATGTCTATTCGAATTTGACAGTATGAATGCCGATTATTTTTTCCAAATAGTACACAATCCTTGCAACTAACAGTAATAACAGTTTATGGGTGTGCATTGCTCTGCTCTCGACACCTCTCAACCTCCTATAACATTGTCTATGAAACTCACCATATGCACCCTCGCTGGGAGGGCCTTTTAGTTAAGCTCATCGTTGTATGTGGTGAGTCAGAATGATGGGCAAAATCTGCTTTGCTATACAGACGGAAATCTTACCTCTGAACTCACAAAATCAACCAAGATGTTCACTGTTTATTGCATCCACCATTATTGAAAAGATTTTCGCCACTGTGGCTAAAACCAAATATGGGTCAGATTTTCAGAAAATGTACAATTGGCAGCTGTACATATTTAGTAAATTCTGCTAAATTAGGCTGCAATTTGGTCAATACTAGGTAAATTCGAGTATATTTGGCATTACATTGATTCTAGTTTATTTGGCATTACATTGATTCTAGCTTATTTGGCATTACATTGATTCTGATTCTAGCTTATTTGGCATTACATTGATTCTAGCAATCTGTTTGGTTAGGTTGAACTGTATTTTGAACTATATTTTCGTCTGGAATTTGGTTATTTGAGAAGTTTGGCGAAGTTGAATTGTACATTTTCTGAAAATCTGACCCATATCCAAATTGAAATTTCTTGCGCCAAAATTATTTTCCTTTCGCCATTGGCGATGTGGCGAATGGCAATTCCACTCTATGACATAATGATAGTGACATAGTTCCTGATCATTCATCAGTGACATAGTTCTTGATCATTCATCAGGAACTATCAATCTTTATTTATAATTATTTTTATATATTTTCGTACATGGCAGAAAAATGCAGGATCTATAATTTAGGAAGGTGATAGCACTTCGGAGGTGCATAAGCTATATGGTCAATTCTAATTTTTGGGCGTCTATGGTGGTAAAAAAATTCAAATTGGTCAGAATCAGAAGCAATTGTTATATCAGGAAACTAGATGTTTCAAACTTTTTGTGCATAGATTGGTTTCGAAGGGTTCGAAGGGTTTTTGTGCATAAATTAGTTTAAGTGTTTTTGTGCATAAAATTGGTAATGTTATATCTCTGGATATTAACTGAGCTATAGAAGATGGATATTAACTGAGCTATTATAGTAAATGCGTATGCCATGTGACTTATTCAAATTGGTGCTAATTCAAATTGGTGCTAATTTGATTAAATCAGTCTATTAATATCTTGATTTAATATCTTGATTTCTTTTTCCTAATATCTTGATTTCTTTTTCCTATGATTGAGACAACATTGTCTCCGAGTCACAGAGATTTGAATAAATTAATTTTAGATAATAACTATGGATTCATATGTGGATGTATGTAATAGATTTATTCCACATTTTTATACAGTTACATTCGTAATAATAATGGGAAATGGATTTTGTGTCCCTCATAGCTAACATAGGTCTTCCTGAACTTCCATTCCTTTTATAGATCGTTTTTTTTCTTTGAAGTTCAATGTTTGTTTTGTTGCAGTCTTGTATGATCTTGTGGTTTGATACTATTACTACTATATATAAACAGTGACATAAATACAATCAACGTCCTTGTTACTAACATTTATAGCATTAGTTTTAATCATTGATTCTACTCATACTACATTGATCTATGCCATTATTCTACTCATATATGCTATTATGCGTTATAACAAAATATTATCTTTCAATCAACTGAATGATATATATAATATATATATATAATATACACGCTCCGGAAAATACTTAACCCTGTACATAAATCCTTTGATCACTCCTCTTTCAATTTCATTGTGATTTATATAATGTTAATGGTAATAATGGATTTACACACTATCGTTAGGTCGTTTTTGCCACGAAAGGGACAATTTATCAACCTTTGACATATTATATTTTTATGTTGTATAGTCATATTATATAGTCGTATAGTCATATTATATTTTTATGTGGTATAGTCGATTTCTCTTATCTATCATGGATATATAGTTCGCTTATAATGGCTATTGCAATTCCTATTGAACATTACTCCTGAGGCTATTGTGGGAGCGTAGGTTTAAAGATTTTCAATTTGTAAATCAATAACTTTTGTTCTCTTGTCAACATTGAAGGCGACACTGACAAATGAGTTTTGTGTGTATATATGACCGATTTTCATGAAAAGTAGTCATTTTCATTTATGGTTGATAGGCTTGATATCAACATGATTTCCTGAATATTGCAGGCAGGCCTTTGTTTTTCATGAAAAGTAGTCATTTTCATTTATGGTTGATAGGCTTGATATCAACATGATTTCCTGAATATTGCAGGCAGGCCTTTGTTTTTCAAAAAAATAATACCCCCTATTATGTTTCTTTTCAGTTTGATCAGTCACTACAGTGAAAGTCTTCCAGTCTTGAACAACAAGCCATTCCTAAGGCCCGTAATGCCCGTAAGTTTTTTGCAATCTATTATTATGAAGATACCCCCGTCCTTGCATAATCACATCTTTTTGACCTCTAGCCAGGGTTGTTTGAACCAACGGCCGTGATTATTCAAGGATGTATTTTTTTGCAATCTATTATGAACATACCACCGTTCTTGCATAATGACGCGTCCTTGCATAATCACATCTTTTTGACTCCTAGCCAGGGTTGTTTGAACCAACGGCCGTGATAATTCAAGGATGTATTTTTTTGCAATCTATTATGAACATACCACCGTTCTTGCATAATGACGCATCTTTTGACCTGATGTATTTTTTTGCAATCTTCATATCTGCAATCTGTTATGAACTATCTGTTATTAAGATACCCCCTGTCCTTGCATAATCACATCTTTTTGACTCCTAGCCAGGGTTGTTTGAACCAACGGCCGTGATTATTCAAGGATGTACAAAAAGTACAAAAATCTATTATGAGAATACCCCCAAGATACCCCCCGTCCTTGCTTAATTATGAGAATTTATTATGATGATACCCCCCATCCTTGCATAATCTCATCTTTTTGACCCCTATAGCCAGGGTTGTTTGAACCAACGGCCGTGATTATTCAAGGATGTTATGAACAAGAAGATCTTTCTGATATCTAAAAACTTAAAGTATCAAATATATGCTGTCATTCTTTGAATGTGTTGCGGTTGGTACAAAATATCAGTCGATAATCATGGCTGACAATAGCCATACTATTGTCTTTCAAAAAAATAATACCCCATATTCTGTTTCTTTTCAGTTTGACCAGTCACTACAGTGAAAGTCTTCCAGTCTTGGAACATACCCCATTGGCTACACCCGTTGGCTTACACCCCGTTGGCTTTACACCCCATTGGCTTACACTCCGTTGACTTACACACCCACTCCGTTGACTTACACACCCACTCCGTTGACTTACACCCCGTTGGCTTACACATCGTTGGCTACACCCCATTGGCTTACACTAGGGACATATGGTAAGTATTTTG
Source organism: Sthenelais limicola (assembly GCA_942159475.1). Classification (NCBI taxonomy): domain Eukaryota; kingdom Metazoa; phylum Annelida; class Polychaeta; order Phyllodocida; family Sigalionidae; genus Sthenelais; species Sthenelais limicola. Next base: position 71,314,468 of record OW804098.1, read on the forward strand.
CTCTAACATAATAATACCCTCATAACAATACCCTCATTCTTGTATAACCGCCCTCATAACAATACCCTCATTCATGTATAATCACATCATTTAACCCTGTGTCAGGGTTGTTTGGAATTGAATTTCTATTCCTTGTCCTTGGTCTGTCGGGCTCTCGGCTGGACTAGCATTTTACTTTAAAGATGAGTGAAGTTGAGGTTAAATGTTCCTAAGCAGTGTGCAATCCTATCCAGAGACCGATGCCAAGGTCTCCATTGAATTTGTGTTGGTCTCTGATATGATATTAGGCTAAGTCCGACTGTCTCTAGTGAAATGAACAAGTGATAAAATTATCTTGTCTAACTTTTCTTATTCTGGGTTATTTTTTGGTCATTCTTATTCTGGGTTATTTTTTGGTCATATCTCTTTAACTCTAGGCATACGGGTATGCACGGTATGCATATTCAGGCATATACATACAGGTTGTTACTTGGATATATACAACAAATTCAGTTATATATGGAACTGGTCTAATTATTCTTCTTTAGATACTCGGTTTTGAATATTCATTGGTGATTTATTGTTTCATATTGTATTATTATATGATGAGCGAGTGTTGGCTTCATCAACATAACCTATATTGAAAAACCTTCACAAACTTTAGGCCTGAACTACCCCCTAGACAATATCATTACTTCTCAACATTATTTATAACATTACCCCACAGCAACTGAGATTGTTAGGCCATATTATCCTTTATCATTGTCTACTCTGATCATCTAGTATTATCATTTGTATCACAATATAATATTAAAATTAAATATCTATATCTGGGAGAGATTAAATAGAAAAAATTGACTGTCTTAGCTTGAAGCGGCTATTATTATGCCTTAGCATTTACTGTTATATTTGAAACATATATTGAAACATGACAAAGCTTTTCTCTGGCTTTTTGGATGGTTTGGAAATCAAACCCTGAAGGCATTGATAATTTCAGAATTTTGGGTTTATTCCGGCCGTAGCGATCACTTTGTAAAGACCTTAAAATCTGCACCTGTATTTCAGTAGCCTGCTAATGTGACTGAAAGGTTCCGGCTTCGAAATGTTATTTCTTGTAGAAATCAGGCATTAGGCTAAGGAAAATACTTGAATGCTCTTAAAATCCTAATGTTATATAGCAGTGAGGAGGTGAATGTGGGATGGACTTAAGGTCCTAGACACATAATAAGGCCCATGGATAATTGCGAAATGTGAATTTCTACCCTTTCATCTTGATTGTGTTAGTTAACATTTTAGAGCGAAATATGGTTGTGTTACTTAACATTTTAGAGCGAAATATGGTTGTAAGCTATTTAGAGCGAAATATGGTTGTAAGCTATATGGTATTATATTATGTTTACAGAACTAGTTTAAAGAAAATAAAAAAGATATCAGGCATGTCTGGAAATAATGTTTATGGGTCTAACTTAGTGTCTTGGGCTATAGGCAGGCTTCGGTGAATGTCACATGAGAAGCATGGTCACACCACAACTATACTCCCAGCTGATAACAGAGCCCATTAGGTATTTAGATGTTACTTTTATGCTACAACAGTCATTTAAATTTTGTCTATGCGACACCAATCATATAGATTTTGTTTAACTCCTCTCCCTCCCCTCCCCCTCCTATTTCAGTCTGGGGAGTGCAACACCCATATATAGGGGCAGGGGGATGCTACCCTGCATTTTTTAGCAGAATGAGTGCAGTGCAGTTTGAGTGCATTCTACTGATTTTAAGGGCCATCTAAATTTATTTTCCAAACTACCGCATATAACCAATTCTATTTTTGTTGCGTCATGGGGGTGAAATATGGTCATTGTTCAACTAGATCTCATTCAGAATTGTTTGTTAGACCATGAAACTAGATGTTATGAAGGATTTTTGTGCATGAATTGGTAAATATATAGTATTAAACTGAGCTATAGGAAATGCGACAAATGAAGCCCAAATAATGGTTATTGAGAATAACAGATGTTTGATTAAATTATATTTAGGTAGTAATTGTGGATTCGAATATGAGTGGGTTTTGTGTGTAAATCATTTTATTTTGAGGATACATAGTTTTGTTTAACGAATCATTATACTGGCCGATTTTATAGTTGAGAGTGTCTTCCCTGTCATTTCTCCTTTGGGTCCAAAGTTTGTAGTATGACATCAGTTTTTATATCAACGTCATTAGTTGATACATTGGAATCTGGTCCATTTGATTTGTCACATTGGAATCTGGTCTATTTGATTTGTCATAACCAGTTATTTGTAGCTTAATAGCTGAGAGTGATGTATATTAATGACGTGACATACGATGACGTTTTACTGTATCAAACATACCCCACTGTCAGAAAAAAGACAAAAACATGTCACTATACTGCTTATGATTTAACCGAACCCATATTTCTTGGACTATCTAGAACAATGCCCTTAATCTTTAGCCTTTAAATTGTGAGGATAGATTATTATTGGTGTGACGTAGGGTGATGCATTTAACTTCCCCAATCATCAATTGATCATCATTGACAGAACACAATGCAATCCCATTGCAGACATGGATTTCAAAAGTGCATCGCGGTGGACTAAACGCCGACGAATGAAAAAAGAGCTGCATATGTTAAAGAAAGGTGGCACAAATCTCCAAACTTCTGGTGATCGAATCTGTCCCAGTGTGTCAATCCAAACAGCAGCACCAAATATTGAAGAAATTCATGAACTATCAGCCTCTGATCACATATTGCCACCCCCATCACATGAACCAATGGAGCTGTCTGCAGAGTCTGCAGAGCCAATCAACATTCCAATGAGAAGATCCTCAGTTGACAGTGACATTGATCTGAGTCCAGATGAGTATTTTTCTAGTGACAGTGAACCTGAAGAGACTTTTCAGCAGTGCTTAAGTGAAGAACTGGTAGAATGGGCCACAGGTAATCGGGTGACTCAAAATTCTCTAACAGCACTACTAAAGATTTTGCATGTTTACCATCCAGAGTTGCCCAAATGTGCTAAAACTTTACTGAAGACATGCACTGACTATGAGATATGCCATGTAGCCGGAGGTGACTATCATCACATGGGTATTGTTTCTCAAATTGAACGTAACTGTCTGTTTGAAGAAAGTAATACAGAAGTCACATTACAAATTAATGTAGATGGTCTACCTCTATTTAAGAGCTCTACAGGACAGTTTTGGCCCATTCTAGGTTCGGTCAGGCAATGCCAATCTGGGAAACCATTCGTCATAGGTATTTTTTATGGAAAACAAAAACCAACGTCAGCGTCAGAATACCTACAAGATTTTGTAACAGAGGCTGCATTGCTAGAAGAAGACGGTATCAAAATCAATGGAAAGCAACTTTCTTTTTCTATTTCCTCAGTGATGTGTGATGCACCTGCTAGATCCTTTGTAAAACATACTAAAGGGCATGGCGGGTATGGCGGTTGTGACAAATGTGTGCAGCCTGGTGTGTATCAGCATGCTAGGATGACATTTCCTAATACAAATGCACTATTGCGTACTGATGTGGCATTCGATGAGATGGAAGATGACAACCACCACCATACCCATCTCGGACCCTCAAAATTGACAGAATTAATTTCCATTGGTATGGTGTCAAGCTTCCCAATCGATTATATGCATCTGGTGTGTATTGGTGTGATGAAGAAACTTTTGCTACTGTGGAGCAAAGGTCCTCTTGAAAACCGATTAGGGCAATCCATGCTCAGTAACATTTCGACCATGCTAGTATCGCTAAGATCTCATGTGCCTGGAGATTTTGCTAGACGGCCACGGAGTTTGAGAGAAGTGGCAATGTGGAAGGCCACTGAGCTACGACAGTTCCTCCTTTATACAGGACCCATTGTTCTTCGAGAACATTTGGCTAAGCCTCTATACAGACATTTTATGTTGCTATCAGTTGCTATATCTATCCTTCTTTCACCATCGAGCAGTGTTCAATACATTGATTATGCTTATGAATTTTTAGTTCAATTTGTTCAGAAATTTGGTACTCTGTATGGTCCCCAGTACATAACTTACAATGTACATGCACTGGTTCATTTGGCTCAAGAGCGAAAGTTGCATGGGCCATTAGACACTATTAGTTGTTTTAAATATGAAAGTTTTTTGGGCCAATTGAAGCGTCTTGTTCGAAAGCCCCAGAATCCAATCAGTCAAGTGTTACGGCGCTTATCAGAGCAAGGACCACCTCACCTGCCTACATTAAGGGAAAGGATGTCCAAGGAACATCAGAATGGGCCTCTTCCGGGAGGATTTGCTCGGTGCAAACAGTTCAAACTCTTCCGAGGAAAAGACTATGTATTATCAACCACAGGCCCAGATAACATTGTCCAGATCAACAATAAATGTGGTGAAATAGTTAATCTGTTATGCAATGAAGACGGAGCTGTTCTGGTTGTGGTTAATTACTTTCAAGTTAAAGAGCGTTTTTACAATTATCCTCTAGATTCCACCAAAATGGGAGTGTACAAAGTCAGGAAGTTAAGTCCATTGTATCATGTTGTGACACTAGATAAAATTGAGAAAAAATGTGTGGGCTTACCATATGATGGTGAATTTATTGTGAAGCCATTGTTGCATCACTCATGAAGAACTTCCTTGCTCTTGGTAATTATTTCCGTCACAATTGTAAATTCTGTTATATCTGCATTCATGAATTGGACATTCTTCAAGGTAAATTCTTATAAGCGATTTTTTGCCCAGAGTTGGCACATCATAGTTTTGTTGACATCTTGAATTGATTTATTATGTATATGGCCAATTCCACCAATTTGACAACATTTGGCCCCCAACCGTGGAAAGGGATAAAATGGGCTTAAATCAAATTAATTACCATTAATTTGATTATTTTTTTTGATTGGATGGTTCTACCAATCTGTGGAACCACCTTTTTGGCATTTTTAGCCCATTTTTTTTTTTTTTTTTATTTCAAAATCCCATTTTGGGGTCAAAAATCGGTTTTTTTAAGTGCCATTAGTCCGTGGAATTGCTAAATTTCTAAATAATCTTCAAAATTGACCATTTTTTTTAATATGTTGTGATAGTAGGTTACGTGAATATGATCTTTGTAAAAAAAAATTGCAAAAAAAATATTTTTTGGCCAAAAGCCATCAAAATAATGAAAAAAAAAATGTGGGTACCCCTAGTGAAGATTAACGACATCCCTGTCAAATAAGATAGAATTTAAAAAAAAAAAAAAATGAAAATTATCCAATAATCACAAATAATGATAAAACTCACAGGATTTGATAGGTAATGGCCATTAAAAGTATTGGTTAGAGTTTTTCTTGGACCCTAGCAGACAAAATGCATGGTGCCAGCCTCATGTGGGAACCCAGGGTGATGAAGATTAACGACATCCCTAGATTAAGGATTTTATGTTTTTTTGAGGAAGCAATTTAATAATGAACTTTAAATTTGATATTTATTATTAATTATGAGTAATATCAGTCTATAAATATCAATACTTAGAATGTCCGACTAGGTTTTACATGGTTATTACAGGAAAATGGGTTTTGAAGATTAACGACATATGTGAAGATTAACGACATATATGTGAAGATTAACGACATATAAATGTGATGTGTCACAGGAAAATGAGTGACAAATACTTGCGCGTAACCATCGTAGAAGGAGAACTATTTACAGTATACATTTATGTTATACACCAAACAAACCGCAAGGATGTCAGCATCACAGTGAATTTTGAATTATTCAAATCGGATTAGAATTGATGAGACTATGGCTCCAGTAAATGCATCTTTATTTTTAAAAATGTTAAAATATGCAGTGGTCACGATATGCAGTGCATAAGACATTTTTGTCTAAAGTAAGATTATTTTGGGGGATAATTTCTGAAATATTGACATAAGATACATGAAAGTATATATGGCATGAATCGTCATCCTCTGGCCGATGCATCTGTATATGTAGATTGTCTCTATTCTTAAAACTCACAAACTTATGGCATGCTAAGATTACATAGTAGACAGCAAAAAGCTCTAAAATTGCTAATTTTTCATGATACTATGTCGTTAATCTTCATTTGCTCCCCATAGCAATGTCTGTATATGAGAGTATCCTGAAATTAATATATTGTATTTATAACATTTAAAATTAATATATCATGAAGTTTAAGACACAAGCCCTTACTGGAAAAAAACATTAGTGTCTAGTAAGATGTTATTACTTTTTAAATCGAATGTTTTTCTACTCTATTTATATTTATATTTTTGTTACTTTGTTGGGCTCTGCACAGAAATGAGGCAGAAAATATATCCTTGTTTCCAGACTCAATTTTTGATTGATTTTTATACTTTAACTATCATAGTTCATTTTATATTAATTTTGCAGTCTATTCCTACACAAATTTTATGATATGGTGCTAAATAAAATGAAAATATTAACTTTCCTTGCATTTTATGTTCTTATTCACATAATATGTCGTTAATCTTCATGCTGTTTTTAGCCCTTTTTACCTATTTTGGAGCTATTTTCCGACCCCCCTGTAAAAAAATAACTAATAATCAGAATGGTTCCATACTTGGCAGTTCAATACACATATATATAAGGTTCATAAAAAATAACAACTCATCTGATTAATGCAAGATTTTATTTGGGGGCCCTGAGGGGGGCTAGGGGCCCTAATGTTGTCAAATTGGTGGAAATGGCCATATGCTATTACCTTGTTTGAACAGTACCAATAGCAGTTATCTGCATTAATGAATTGGACATTCTGTTATATCTGCATTTATGAATTGGACATTCTTCAAGGTAAATTCTTATAACCGTTTTTTCCCCAGAGTTGGCACATCATAGTTTTGTTGACATCTTGAATTGATTTATTATGTATGCTATTACCTTGTTTGAGCAGTACCAATAGCAGTGCCAATTTCACATAGGCTATGGAGAATAAATTGATTACTACTACTACCTTTGTTATTCAACTTGTATTTGATATTACCTGTGGATGCCTCCTTTTCAATGGTGTGAATATCGTTAACCCATTGCTATCTATTTTGAAATACATGCACTTTGAGCAATTATAATAACTGCATATATAGACCCTGGTATGCCACATTCATTCACTCCCTTGAGTCAGAAGTCACAAAAAATTCTATAATTCTGTTTCTTTTTTTTTAAGTTTTATTTTTTTTATTTTTGCAAGTTTGCAATGTATCTGGGTGGACAACTAGTTGCAATATATCTGGGTGGACAACTAGTACATGGGTATAATTGATACACTCTTATACTAAGCGCTTAAAAATACATGGGTATAATTGATACAATTTGGGACATAGACTAAAAGTGCTGCACTCTCCAAAAATCAGAACATTCTACCAAAGAGATCTTGTGAATAAAATCGCAAAATATCCTTTTTTGCAACACATCAAATATTCAAATGTGTTCTATCTTATTTTGCATATTTTTAGAATACTGAATGCTCATTTCAAGTATGATTTTGCATATTTTTAGAATACTGGATGCTCATTTCAAGTATGAATTGAATATTGTTTAATCGATTTGTTTAATTGATCTTAGTGCAGCAACCATGCACAAGCCTGACAGGATTTAACCTAATGACATTTTTAACTATCATATTGACATTCATCATGATGGTATAGTGTTATAATGATTCTTCTAATCTCTTCAGTTCTTGATAACACTAATCTCTTCAGTTCTTGATATCTTTGCAGAAAATGGCTCCTGTAAAGAAATACAATGTAGTCGCATTTGTAACTGATGAGGACACAGTGTCCATGATCCCCACAACCTGGATATGTGCGGCCCAAAACTACTGCTACTGGCCGAAATATCAGGGAGCATCCCGGCTAGAGAAGGCCATCATGAACTGCGAGGTTCCCGCTCCTTCGTGGGACCTATTTCAGATCCGAGTCTTCCCAGATTATGCTACTGGTGAGAATTCACATTGTTATCAAGCAACTTGTTTAACCCCCAAAAAAGAAATGTACTAAGAGTATCTCACTTGTAAGCTATGAAAGTATACTCACTTGTAAGCTATAAAATACTTTCATCACATAATTTAATCATACTTAATATCACAACCTTACATACTTAAATATCACATACTTAATATCAATATTATCTGCTACAGAATAGCATCCTGAGATAATTGTGACAAAGCAGAATTGTGTGACACAAGTGTTAATTAAATATCTAACCAACTCATATTTATTTAAATAGATAACCAATTTATATTTATTTATATAGATGACTATAAGGAGGCCAAGAGAAATGAAACACTGGCAATGGTATCATCAGATAACCCAAACGCAAAGGAGGGAGCCAATAGCGATAATAGTGGAAGCGAGAGTGGGAAGGAAGTAGTTTCAGGAAAATCCAGGACAAAACGGAAGGGCGCTCATGCTGATACTGACAGCGAAAAAGAAGTGTCTGATGAGGAAGAGATAGTAGTCCGCAATACAAAAAAATCTAGGAGAAAACGGTAATAAATTTGAATTTACACTTTCCTTCAGCAGGAAACATCGATTTGTTGATATTCAATGTATCATAGGGTTGGACATCAAAATAGGGTCGTGGCGGCCGGAACGGCTGCGACCATGGACAGGACATCGTTGTTGTTTCCTGTACCAATTATTTAATTAATCTTTTCTTTTTGAAATATTCTTTTCAAATAATTATAGGCATTTTCAACATTCCAAATATGTTGCCAAAATCAGCCCTTCCTCGAGATCATTATTTATAACTAAGACTAATGTTTATCAGGTATTGTATTTAAAATTCATATAATCAGTATCAACCCTTTAATCAATATTTCTTATATTAAACCTTCTTTGTATCCCCTGTTTGTAGTGGGTGTAGTAAAACGTGAACACCTCTGTAGATTCAGAGAATTCAGAGCTGAGATTTTACACAGTGTTAGTGGGGATGTAAGGTAATACGCAGATCAAGTATACAGTCTGTATGTCTGTATATGTTCGTCAATTTTTGTAGTTCACAGCTGAGATTTTAGACACTGATAGGAAAGATGTGGGGCAAGCTTTTCACTTGCCCAACCGGGTGACTAACATTAAATTTTACTCGCCCAGAGACAGGGTTTTTTCCCAGCCCTTATTGAGATCGTAATTATGCTGTACCCTTTATTGAGATCGTAATTACGCTATCTTGTCCCCCAATGGTTCTTCTAGTTCAAAATACATGTACTAACTTAGTTGTATGTAAATACCTAATGATACTTTATGTGAATGCCTAATGATACTTTGCTACACTATTTACTAGGCAACGTGTAAAAACACTCATGGTGAATACTGCGTTTTCTCCTGAAATGAAACTGACAACAGAAACTACAGTTGCAATTATGTTTGTTTCAAAAACGGCAGTGATTCTATTATATGAATAACCTACAATATGAATCAATAGAATTATTTCTATACAAGTTCCCATATTCCGATAACAAAAGTTCTTAACTTTGTCAAGGAATGTGACTTTGACATCACCCCTAATTTGACAGTGATGTGTTCACTTCTGATGATTTAACTTTCATTAAATGAATGTTGTTTCTCCTTATTAAAAGGTTATCGTTCGATGAAGCTGGTGAAGAGATTGAGGCTGAGGAGAGCAACAGCAACATGCCAATGGCTTCGACCCCTTCCCTAATAGGGACAATGACTTCATCACCATCGATGAATGTTTCAACGATACAATCAACATCCATGAATGACTCTAGATGTTGTCAGGGTATGTACACATAATTGACAGAGAACAATACTTCTTATATATATTTTTTCTTATATACAAAGAATTACTGCAGTCACGATGAATTTCTCTCTTTTTAGCTCAACAAACTTATTGATTGAATCAATAAAGTTATCGATTCCTCAACATTTATAAAGTTATCGATTGAATCAAAGCTTAAACGTTCACAATATTTATAAAATTGATGATGTAAGGGGATGATGGGATTGTCGATATTTTCACTCACGCATGTATTGTGTATGAAACATTCACATTACAAAGTTGTTGGTTTGTTTTATAATGGTTCCCACGGTCCTTAAAAAGTCTTTGAAAGTTCTTAACTTTGAATTGGTGTTTTTCAGGGCCTGTGTTATGTCCATACGAATTATGCAAACATCTAAATTTTATTGATCTGCTAACATGACTTCATTTGGTCATTAAAGACAGGGGGAATTAATGACTAATTTTGATGGGCCGCAGGAACCATGTTTATATTTGATGACATGTTATGATGATATCATTGAGAGTTTGGTCACTGGTTATAGTTGCAGAGTTACAAGCCCAGCTGGCCACACAGGGGAAAGCGCTGGAAGCCCTTCAAACCCACAGTGCCCAGTTAGCTGTTGAAATGGCAGCACTCAAAAATATGACGGCAATGGTGCTGGCAAAGATGCCAGGCAGTGGAACCCCAGAAGATTTTGCCTTGCCAGAGGAGATGACCCTCCCTGTGAAGACTATAGAAGAACTGGATGCCCTTGAAATCCAACTTAAGGACCGGGCCATCTACACCAAATTGGTATGCAGTTTTTTAAGTCCTTTTTACTATTATTTTTTTGTTTATCCACACATAGTATTCAACTGACAATAAGAACTTGAATATATCTAGAGGTCTGTGTTTATTAGTGATATTGGAATAAGAAATATGAGCTACAAACAGGCCTTTTTGGTCAGCAACCTCCCCCTAGTGCCAATACTGGTTCTTAGCTGTGTTATACATCCAGCATTCATACTGCAGACAGTAAATATCTAACTCCAAAGATGAAAGTGTATGCTTCTTAGTGGAGTGGATGTTAATATAAATGTTGCAGTGACAGGTATTTGATGATGATAAAAGAAGACCTCCATTATACACACTGGTATCATACCTTAGTAAACACTGGTATCATACCTTATAAACCCTAGTATCATAACAGAGAGCTGTCTCCAGGAATGTATTTTGGCCAGAGGATAAATACTACATTTGTACTGGTATTCCCTATTTTGTTTCAGGTTAAAATACTACAGCACTGCGGAGGACTTAATCTTAAGGACTATGCAGCTAGGACAACCGATTACTTGTTGTCAGTGCAAATTCAAAAAGAGTTCAACTGGACCGGAAGAGGCAAGAGGGCTTTTGGGTCCCTCACCCTAGCCCGTTGCATGTCTCGTAAGTAATGTTGAATGTGCTATCTGCTATTTTATCTGGCAATGATTTCCATGTAAGAATATGGAAAACTAACGTTAAGTTACAATTTTATTTCGAAGCTGCATTTGATTTCCATGTATCAATTTATTCCTTTCAACGTATCAATTTATTCCTATGAGGCTGAAGTTAATTCATATGTATCAATTGTATTTGTGGCATAGGCAACATTTTCTTGTCCTCTCGTTTTACGTGTTTTTTCATAACTATTGAGGTGTTACTACTACACACAATATGAGGTTGTTACTACACACAATACCAAATTGTTCATAACTATTGACGTGTTACTACACAATACCAACTTGAATACACAAACACTTGCATCTTGATATAAGTGTGACAAAGCATTAAGAAAAGATATAGATATATTATGAATTTTTTGTGTTGCAGAGGCAATGACCTTGAACAAACCCACCGCAGCAAACAATTCTCGGGAGCTACAGAACAAGGTTTCTGAGCACCTCCGAAAAGCTACCGACCGGTGCAATGAAAGACAGAGAAAGACGGGCGGGCCAGATACATCATTATAAAGATGTATGGGATGACTATAAGTTGTTTGACGTTTTGGGGGTCAAAATCCGTCCAATATATTGCCTTATTGTTGTGTTGATGAAGATAATTTGTGTTTTGCCACTTTGGTTAGTTTATTTAGTGTAAATAGCTGAGTAGGGTAAGGAACTCCATACAAAATCCTTACCTTCGCTCAGGCCTCATCTGTACCGATGCGGTAACAGGTTTTATTATTGTGTAATTGATAGAGCCTAACATCTCGACAAACGAGCGGTTCGAGTATGTGATTATTATATTTTATTTATATTCTTAAGGTATATTTACTAAGTTAAGGAGGTGAAAATTCTGTTTTGGATAATCTTGCTCTGTTTTTTATTCGAGTGAGACACGTAGCTGGTCAGTGTAACTGCATTGATGATTCCAAAGGGTTTTACAATAAGTAAATTCTTTTATTCATAAAACAAAAAACGTCTTTTGGGTCAAAATTGGTCCAATATAGTGCCTTATTGTTGTGTTGATGAAGATAATTTGTGTTTTGCCACTTTGGTTAGTTTATTTAGTGTAAATAGCTGAGTAGGGTAAGGAACTCCATACAAAATCCTTACCTTCGCTCAGGCCTCATCTGTACCGATGCGGTAACAGGTTTTATTATTGTGTAATTGATAGAGCCTAACATCTCGACAAACGAGCGGTTCGAGTATGTGATTATTATATTTTATTTATATTCTTAAGGTATATTTACTAAGTTAAGGAGGTGAAAATTCTGTTTTGGATAATCTTGCTCTGTTTCTTTATTCGAGTGAGACACGTAGCTGGTCAGTGTAACTGCATTGATGATTCCAAAGGGTTTTACAATAAGTGAATTCTTGTCATCTTGTGTCCCCACTGTATCCGACCAACGGGAATGCTACTTTCATTATAGCCGTATAGCTGTATCATTAGCGGGGAGGGGCATTAATAATTTGTCAGTCTCTTGTATATTTTTCATGAAATAAAGAACCTAATAACAAAATGAAAGACGTTCATGTGCATTTCCTAGTAAGGATTGGAAGCTTATTATGTAATAAAAACTGCAAGATCTCCATTATTTAGTTGTCTTATATATTGATTGATGAAATCAGAAATGTTATATTGGTTGACATCAGAGATCCTCGGACAGCAGCTGGATATCAAAGATCCCCGGATATTAGAGATCTACCAGTTTCTGATGTTCTTGATATCAGGAAGAATACTCCTATGACATCAGTTTGATTTCATTTCCTGATATCAGAAATAATATCAGTCTGATGTTGGCTCAATATCATATTGGTCTGATATCGGCTCAATATCAGAACTGATATCGGAAAACTATATCGGTCTGATATCGGGTCAATATCAGAACTGATATCGGAAAACTATATCGGTGTGATATCGGGTCAATATCAGAACTGATATCGGAATACTATATCGGTGTGATATCGGGTCAATATCAGAACTGATATCGGAAAATTATATCGGTCTGATATCGGCTCAATATCAGAACTGATATCGGAATACTATATCGGTGTGATATCGGGTCAATATCAGAACTGATATCGGAAAATTATATCGGTGTGATATCGGGTCAATATCAGAACTGATATAGGAAAATTATATCGGTCTGATATCGGCTCAATATCAGAACTGATATCGGAATATTATATCGGTCTGATATCGGGTCAATATCAGAACTGATATCGGAAAATTATATCGGTCTGATATCGGGTCAATATCAGAACTGATATCGGAATATTATATCGGTCTGATATCGGGTCAATATCAGAACTGATATCGGAAAATTATATCGGTGTGATATCGGGTCAATATCAGAACTGATATCGGAAAATTATATCGGTGTGATATCGGGTCAATATCAGAACTGATATAGGAAAATTATATCGGTCTGATATCGGCTCGATATCAGAACTGATATCGGAATATTATATCGGTCTGATATCGGGTCAATATCAGAATTGATATCGGAAATAATATCGGTGTGATATCGGCTCAATATCAGAAACTGATATCAGAAATAGTATTGGTCTGATATCGGCCCGATATCAGATCTGATATCAGATCTGATATCGGGCCGACCGAATTTGAGGGTGCAGTCTGATATCGATCGATATCAGATCTGATATCGGGCCGATGGAGTGTCTGATATCGGGCCGATATCAAGGTGATATCGGGTTTCTTGGTGGGTATGTGTGTTGAAGCTGCTAGAACTTGTGTGGTAATTGACACTTACCATATATTTAAAGGTGTGGGAATCAAACACAGGTTCCAAGACTCTGGTGCCTATCTCTTTCCATTCAAATCTGTCCATCCTTGCATTTGGGGTCATAAGCTTGGAAACGTCTGCCAGTGACATGCTGTTGAAAGAGAACAAATTATGTCACTGTAACTGGATACTGCAACTATTATAGCTGTGGTCTCAAAATTTGGAATAAAAATTATGTTTGTACTGTTTATATGGAGGAAAGTCAGAGCCAAATTATAACCACCAAATGCTTAATCTTATAAATTCAAGGCTTGATGAAAGTACTAAATAATCTTAAAATCATCCCAAATCAATATGGCATCGTTCTGTGGGGAATAGTTTGCCAGAAGTTTTATTTAAAACATTACGATTAATTTTAAGAGCATTCAACTTTTTTCCTTAGCCCAATGCCCGATTTCAATATATATATTTTGAAATATTAAAGTGACATTGGCAAAATTCTTTATGTTGTATAGGGTAATAGAAGATCAGATAGTCGGTGTAAATATCTATAAATAACTAGGCGTAACCTTTCAAACCTTTCAGTCACATCAGTAGGCTACCGAAATACAGGTTTGTTTGAAGTTTAGTTGCTCGACCAATAACGCTGATTTTAAGGTCTTTACAAAGTGATCGGTACGGCCAGAATAAAACCCAAAATTCCGAAATTATTAATGTTTTGTGGTTTGATTTCCAAACCACCAAAAAGCCAGAGAAAAGCAGCTTTTAAAGGGTTCAAATCCGGAGGCATTTTCGGACCCCAAAAAGCCGGAGCCTACGGTCTTTGGCAGCCCTGGCCCGGCAGCCTACTATACATATATCTAGTAGGAGGATCAGGTAACATCCGCAGGCGCGGCGGAACCGGAATCGGGGGAGCAAGGGGGCACTTGCCCCCCAATAATAATATTGGGGGGGGGGGGCCTTGCCCCCCCCCCCAATAGTTCTGGCACAATGTAAAAATGTTATTTGCCAAAGAATGAACTGTCACTCACAGACGCTTTATATATGCAACATATTCAGTGGTAATACTAATAATATCATAAATAATAAGTTCAGAAAGTTCAGACATCATTCATGTAAAAACTAAGAGGGGCAATAATTATATGAGGGGGGCCTGCCCCCCTCCCGATAATTCTGTCACAATGTAAAAATGTTATTTGCCCCCTCTCCTCGCTCCTCTTGTTCCCCTCCCCCCCAACCCCCCCACCCCCACCCCACCCCACTGGTCCCAACCAGGAAAATGAATCGCAAGACACAAAATTGGTATTTTCCAAAGTGATTTATTCCAAAGATCTGTTAATGGAATGTTCCCATTATTTGGGGATGACGCTTTAAGTCATTATCAATCTATGTATGGTACCAAATATATGCAACAAAAAAAAAATCAACATTTTAGATCTGAATAAGGATCGATTTTAATACCCAAAATGCCTAAAATGTGTCTAAATCTAGGGGGCTGTATACCCGACTCCTTATATGGGCGGCGTCAGCTGGGTTGACACATCTCAAGATTTGGAAATTGAATGTATTACCAATGAATATAGAGAGCCAGTGGCATAGACATTAGAATAATTTAAAGTATACCTGATCAAAACGTCTGTATTCAGTAGTATGGTAGCATAGGCATGTTAAGTGTGTTCGGTTTCCTGATAAGGTATTGTATGTGTGTGAAATATTTCGATTCTACTAGGCCTATACTATTGGAAGTTAATGCAAATTCACCCTCTATGTCCCTGACCACCCCCCCCCCCCCCCCCAATATTTTATCTGATCTGCCGCGCCTGGTCATCAGCGTTCATAGAGCATTTAGCAATGTAGAAACCGCAGTAACAACCAAGACAAAATCCTCCCCAATCTCAACAGCTCTATGTCCCCCCGCCCCAACACCCTCACACAGCAGCACTAGCTCTATATACTAGAGCCTCAGCCACACGGGCCTTCTATGCCTGCATCCCCGACCTTACTACAGCTAAGGCGGCCTCCTCAGCGGCGTACAGACCTTCCAAAGAACAACCCCAACCTAGGTTACACCTCCCATTATAATATTTCAATAAATGCTACAGATGCTTTAGAAGGAAGCGGATTATGTACTCCATGCATGTGTGTTTAATAATAATGAAGCTGACAACATTCTCTATGCTACTGCTATGTAGGCCTAGGTTAGCTTACTGTTTACTTTGATGGACCTGCCGCCATTTTGGATTGTGTAACGTTGCGTAAACAAGATTCAAAACAAGATACTATATAAATTTAATACAAACAAGTGTGTTTTACAAACGGGCCTTGCAATCACTCAAATAACCTCTACTGGTATTGTAAATGATGAATACAATAAATGCTTCTTACCTTTGTGAGATATCCAGCCTGAAGGTGAAGTAAAATGTGCCATCAGGTTTAAAAAGATGGTTACAAAAATAGCCGTCGCACTTATAGGCCTATACGCTAGGTGGCGCATAACGCTCGTTAATGTGAGTTAACTTTTGTGGTTAATCAACGCAACGCAGAAATCGTTGCGTTAATATAGCACGGAAATTTTCATTTGCATATTATTAATCAATGCATTGTGTCATCTAAAATGTTACGAATATTAACATTAGCCTACTAATTTATCTTAGTACCAGGAAGAAAAACAGCCATTTATTGGTCAATTTAGTCACTCTTTTGGTCAGAAATAAATCTCTCTACATTAACGGGATTTCCAGTCCCATAACCCAAGGTAGATTTCTGAGTTATTTTAGAAAAACATCAAATAAAAATTCATACAATTTTTTGTTTTACATATTTAAGCAATTTGCGAACGGAGAATTGGTCTATTAAAGCTTATCACCCATGCGTTGCGCCTGATACACCCACTTATACCCTTAATAAAGATGGTTCTAGGCTAATTGCCCCCCTGTCTTAAGCCCCCCCCCCCTGTCATAAACACATATGGGTGATATGTTTTAGACCAATACACAGTTCGCAATTGGTTGAATACATGATTATTCATTTGATGTTGTTTCATAAATTAATTAGGGCCTAACTTAAAAATCACTGTGTTCAATAGGTTAGTTTCATTGTTTCAACCCATATAGAGCCTCCAGGCATCTTCATGCATCTGGAAATGGAAAAGGATTTAGGCCTATCACTTTTCCATAATTGAGCTTTAGCAAATAAGATTCCTATGAATATGAAGAAAACCAAGTAGGTAGAATGGGTGAGGTGAAGGGGGAGGAGGGAGGGGATAAAAGAAGTGGGTGAGAGGAAGGAGGAGGGGGCCTATTAGGAGGGGGGGGGGCTTTGGTTAGGGTGATGTGCCAGATAGACATAGCAAAGAGGTTCCGCTCTTTGATAAAAATCAAGATTTATTGAGAGGCCGAGACATTTTATGTGAGGATTTACAGGCTTTATTTCCATTTAAAATGTCCCAGGTTTAGTTGCTAGTGGCTATGCAAATTCCCCTATTCAGTGGGTGGCTGTCTTGTCAAATTGGCCCGTTGGTATGGAGTGTTTCTACGCCGACGACGTTGCGTCACCAAATATGGAGGCGCATTTAAGTTGCGTCACCGAGAATAACAATGTTGCGTTGTCAAAAACAATAATTATGGTGTATGTCTGTTGTAGTGAAGGTAGAGATATGCTACCATGTGCATCATGTGGAATACACTGGCCTGATTCTGTCTTGATATAGTAGGCCTACTATTTCTATGTGCAAACGATTGCCTCTGTGAATACACAATCCTATTCCTAAGTATAGCAGCAATGTCACACATTTAAGTTTTAACACTTGGCAATGCCCCACATTTCGCTTAGGCTACCTAGTCCTACTCATGGGGGTGTGGCATCATTTTCGCACGTTTGAAAGCTAGGGTGAAACTTAAACAAAGGTTATTGTGTATTCAGAAATCGCCACGATTCTTAAAAGGTCAGTCCTATTTAGAACAATTATTAATAAGCAATAATTAAGTAGTTATGGTTCAGGAGGATTGAAAAGGTGTTTTGATGGAAGGTATGTTGGTCGATTGGGCACACAATTGGTCATGAGTACAGTGAGACTAATGTTTTTTATCATAGTGAATAATAGAGTAGAGGGATTTAAAATTGTACTGAGATTACATAAAAAATGATGAACCTACTTAAAGTTTTTCATTAAATGGTGTGAATTTTAATAGGGCTATGCACAACAATCTGTTCCCCACTCATACAATCACATTGTTTTTCTTGGTCATTTCAATGGTAACAAAAAATCTGAGTATTGATAAAAAAACCCCACTCACTTGTTCATTGATAAATCATACTGTACTGGCTTAATAGTATTGAAGATGCTACGTATTGAAGAACGTCTTCAACAGTTAAAAGCATGTAGCAGAACGTTTAGCACAGTGGACGGGAGCGCGGGGCTTGATTGTAAAATCGTAATGCGTGCAAAAAGCATCTACAACAATGTGTTGTAAACGGGGTTGAACATGCAAGCATGTTCAACAACGTTTAGATTAAATACGTTGTGCTAAACGGTGCCTTTGCAGTGTACCAATGACGTCATTTCCCCTTTGATTTCAAACATCAATAGCACACATATCCCCCTCGAGTCTTAGATCTCAGACATCAATGCCACACCTGTGTGACATCAAAACCATACCTGTGCGACAATGTCACTGACATATATCTTTGATCTAGTTGACTGGCACTCAGATCAAAGTGACACGATTGTCGCGCAAATAGCGTTCGTCGCTCAGTGGAGTATGTCACTTCACACTCACATGTGGCACTTCACACTCAAGACATGGGTGCGACCTGTCAGCATCACATATATGTATGTAGACATATATGGCAGTGTTGGATGCAGGAAAAGGGATGATTTAGTAGCATTAAATTAATAGAGAAATATACTTGGCTGTTGCGTCAGACCAAAACATATATATGAGCATCTTCGATTCCTACTGCACGAAACAATGCTGAACTTTAAGCTGTTTGTGCAATATATTTAGTGTTATCAGGAAACATCAATTTTTGTCCATAAGCATGAGTACTAAGGTGATTAACCCTGAGTACTAACGTGATTGACCATGAGTACTTACGTGATTGACAATGAGTACTAACTTGATTGACCATGAGTACTATCGAGATTGACAATGACTACTAAAGTGATTGATCAAGAGTATTAATGAGATTCATCATGACTACTAAAGTGATTGGTCCTGAGTACTACAGTGATTGACCATGAGTACTAAAATGAATGAAAATGAGTACTAAAGTTACAGACATTGTTACAGACAGGGACCTTCCGTGCCCTGAATGTAGCATTGCATTAGCGTCTAGTACAGACATGGGGATGATACATATGTCTCCCTCCTTTATCTATCTATATAAACCCTATATCATCCCTGATGTATTGTAAATAGGTACCACTCACTCACCCACCATACATAGTCCTTATTGTTAAAAGTCAATATCCATTTCATCATCTCACCTCATTTTCATTACTACCATCGATCCTAGGATCGTCTCACAATCATGTATTACCATTTATCTTGTTTTACCATGTATCTCTGTATTGCATAGTGATTGCTAACTGTTATCTAATATTAATAGACTGTAATGTATAAAAGAATGTGATAATCCTATGAATATGATCAGTAAATAGTTTATAACAATGTTTTCACCCACCATATGGACAAGAGTAACAGCCCAGTCAATCAGGGTATGCGGAAAACCGCTCTAAGGAGCGAAATTGTGTTGGTTAGAATTGTACATGGCTCCTGAATAGACATATTGTCCAAAAAAAATATGAATATTATTTCTATCAATTTTCTTAATCATTGCTAGAGAGACAGGGAGAAAGATGGAGATTGAGGTAATTATTTGTGATATATTTGGCTGATATGTCAGCCTAAATTTAGTTTAAACATTTGTGAAACGTCGTCGCCGAAGTCTGCACACTTGAAATACGCTTAGAAAGTGGGCCTTCAACAGAACTCCAGGGATCTGTCAATTATGGAGTTTTGAGAATTCCAACTGTTGACCAGCTCTTGATGAATGTCTTCAACATGTGGCATTGTCACTACATAGATGCCAGCCGAATGAGCCTGCATTTTGATGCAATCTCAACAGAGTGCTTAGATGCCTACAAAATGTTGATGTATTGTATATGACTCATTCCAACTATTCTAGTGGCCTGGAAATTTTCTATAGGGTAGGGTCTTATGTAAATGATAGGAATTTGTATTATCAGCATCATAACTATCGTGGAAGTCATGATAATATATCCTAGAATGATGCAGAGGAGGTCTGTGCATCTTATGATGAGACCTTGGTTCCTAGTGTCTCAGATATGATCAGTATTGGGCGATTATTTGGATGGAAAGCCTTTGGTGAAAGGTATCATATATTGGTCTTAACCTTCAAAATGTATGTACTATAAAACACTTTGCTTTTCCCTTAGGCTTTAGGTTTACACCACTGATAGGAGCTTTCTTAATCAACCTTGTCATTGTTATATTTTAAGGCAATGATGTAAAACGAACTGGGGGTTTGGCTTAATTTAATTGACTTTTGATTAGTTGTAATAAAATTATTTCAGGATAATGCTTGGGCTAATGTTGCAAAAAAACACATTCTGAACGGTAAAATACATTGTCTCCTAACTTGCATTGCAAGTGTGTAAGGAAGGGGTGGCTGCTGGACCCAGTTATTTCCTCAGCACACTTGTACACTGTACATAGCCTGAGTAGAAGTACTTCTTCTACCTCCTTCCGGTGCCACTAATTACTATTCTACTTCTTTGTTATGACAGTTGAAAAAGAAGTATTTCCTCCACTATGAAATGTAGTCAAAGGAAGTTTGTGTAGTTGATGTAGTATGAGAACTATTAGAAGGCAGTAGAAGCAAAGGATGAAGATTGGAAAAAAGTAACAGCAGTAGTGGATGAAGTGGAACTAGTAGTAGCTGGATATATTAGAAGTAGGAGTAGTAGGAGGAAGGAAGTGGAAGTATGTGTGTAGTAGAAGTTAATTTGTAGATTAATGAATAGTAGGACAATGCAGTAGAAAGTAATTGATGTACTGGGAGAGGTAGGGAAAGTAGAAGGTATTAAAAGCGTGTTTAGTAGGAAAAGTTGTACACAAATGATAAGTAGAAGTAGGACTAGTAGGAGAAGGTAGCACAAGTTGGTGAAGTAGGAGAAAGTAGAAGTTGTACTAAGTTGATGCAATAGGAGAGGTAGGAGTTGTAGGCATGGATGTAGTGGAAGATGGAAGTAGGAGTGGATGTAGCATGATTAGTATTAAAAGTAGAAGGGGAAGTAATAGGAGAAGTAGGAGAAAAGTGAATACGTTGAATAGGTAGTAGGAGTGGATGTAATGGGAAAAGTAGGAGACATAGTAGAAGACAGTAGAAGTGGCTCAGTGCGTGCTTTTTTAACCTGCAGGTGTTTAAAGTGGAGGTGGGCACTAGGCCAGTTACTCCCTCAGCACACCAGTCCAGTCACTGCAAGGCCATCAGGCTTGGGCTTTGCATCAGCCCATGTCTGCAGGCTCTAGTGGCAGTCTTTCTTCCCATGTTTAGAGGAGAGCAGAGTGATGCAGTTAGCTTTCCCCCGACTGAAGCGCTGTGTGGCCCACCTGTCATTACCTAGACGGGGAGGCCTTTTGGAGCGTTGTGGAACCCTTGACGCACCACTTTCTCTACCATAGTGTAGGGCCCAAAATAAGAGTCCCTTCAAATGAAGGGAGAGACTCGTCCCGCAAACTGCCATTATAATTCCATTAGGACCGAAAAATCTCATTGTAATCCCATTAAAACGCCAGGAAACCAATTAGCGAAGTAGGCAGCCAATCACTGAAATACCAGTCTTATCTGATATGAGGTTTTGGACCTTCACTGTTTCCTCCCCCTCCGTTTTCTCCTCTCCTTTAGCTTGTCTACCCATATTTAGATTAGTGCAAATGTCTAACTATTAAATTTAAACACATCAGTTTGATATTTCTTAAAGGTTCACAAGTTTCGAAATAATTCCTTTACAACATCCATCTCCTCAGCCACCTTAACACCTGCCCTTCCTCAAAGAACCACATTCCTGACTTCAGCCATAAACCATGTTTAATTGAGCCCGCCTATGTGGTCAAAGGTCACCACAAGGAGAAAACCCAGATGTTTTCATCCCTACCCCCAATTAAATAAGAGTGTGAATCCATTCTCAGGAAATGGTTCAATTGGTATCATTTAAAAGTAAAATCCCCTTTTTATCAAAATCCTTGTCATAATTTGTTTCTTAAAGGTAAATACCAGTGTTGTCAGCACTGAAGCAGGTGGGAATTCAAGGAACTAATGCATGAAACAATAGAAGTCAATATATTTTGTTCAAACTTCGTCTTAAGAAAGAACATGCTTGGGGGAATACCAAATACCCAAAAAACTGGAAGCCATCATATTATTTTGTGTTTTAGGGATGAGTGAAATTTACTTCCATTCACTATTGATTTCAATGAAGGAAACTCATTGTGATACAAGTTTAGCTGAATAACTTTTTTTTCAGTTCGATGACCCCTTATTTTTTTTGATTGGGAGGGTAGAATGACATGTCAGCAATGTATATGCTGATTTTAAAGAAAATCATATGATTCAATCATATGCTAAAAGGTAAAATGCAGAAAATACCCGTTTTTTCCATAGGCTTCTATAGTGAACAGTAGTATATTTCCACAGAGCCTATAGTCACTATAAGCTCCTGTTGGAGCACTACAGAGCCTATAGTCACTATAGGCCTCCACTGGAGCACCACAGAGCCTATAGTCACTATAGGCCTCCACTGGAGCACCACAGAGCCTATAGTCACTATAGGCCTCCACTGGAGCACCACAGAGCCTATAGTCACTATAGGCCTCCACTGGAGCACCACAGAGCCTATAGTCACTATAAGCCTCCACTGGAGCACCACAGAGCCTATAGTCACTATAAGCTCCTGTTGAAGCACTACAGAGCCTATAGTCACTATGGGACTCCACTGGAGCCCCACAGAACCTATAGTCAGTATAAGCCCCCACTGGAGAACCACAGAGCCTATAGTCACTGTAAGCCCCATCTGGAGCACCACAGAGCCTATAGTCACTATAAGGGCCCACTGGAGCACCACAGAGCCTATAGTCACTATAGGCCTCCACTGGAGCACCACAGAGCCTATAGTCACTATAAGCCTCCACTGGAGCACCACAGAGCCTATAGTCACTATAAGCTCCTGTTGGAGCACTACTGAGCCTATAGTCACTATAGGCCTCCACTGGAGCACCACAGAGCCTATAGTCACTATAAGCCCCCACTGGAGCACCACAGAACCTATTAGCCACTATAAGCCACCACTGGAGTACCACGGAGCCTATATATATGTCACTATGGGACTCAACTGGAGCACTACAGAGCCTACAGTCACTATGGGACTCCACTGGAGCCCCACAGAACCTATAGTCAGTATAAGCCCCCACTGGAGCACCACAGAGCCTATAGTCACTGTAAGCCCCCACTGGAGCACCACAGAGCCTATAGTCACTGTAAGCCCCCACTGGAGCACTACAGAACCTATAATCACTATAAGTCACCACTGGAGCACCATAGAGCCTATAGTCACTATGGGACTCCACTGGAGCACCACAGAGCCTATAGTCACTATGGGACTCCACTGGAGCACTACAGAACTTATAGTCACTATAGTCCCTATAAGCCTCCACTGGAGCACCACAGAGCCTATAGTCACTATAAGCTCCTGTTGGAGCACTACAGAGCATATAGTCACTATAAGCCCCCACTGGAGCACTACATAGCCTATAGTCCCTATAAGCCCCCCTGGAGCACTACAGAGCCCATAGTCACTATAAGCCCCCACTGCAGCACCACAGAACCTATAGTGACTATGGGACTCCACTGGAGCACCACAGAGCCTATAGTGACTATGGGACCCCACTGGAGCACTACAGGGCTTTGTTGCACAATGGATTTCCACGAACGTGCAGCCAAAGAGTTAAAACGTGGTAGATCTTTGGTTAAGAACGAGCAGGATTAGAAACGATCAGGCTCTGTTGCAAAAGGATCCATCCTAAGTCTGCACGTTCTTAGGTTGCACACTCTTGCATGTACGTGTACATACAATACGGTAATAAGCACCAGATAACCAGTAGACACCAGAGGAATTCCTTTTCATGACATCACTAGGCTAGGTATTTTCCAACCCATTTCTCTAATTGTATAACATTTACCTATGAATAGACCCTTCAATCACTGTCCCTGACTGTTGTTGTCCTGTTGTCCTGTAGCCCTCCCACCCTCCCTTTCTCTGAGGACCAGTAAAGATTACCAACGAGTAGCTGTTGCACAACAAATTTGTGGGTTCACGTTCGTACATAATCGTGAGGACATAGACAAATATCTGGGTGAAAATGGTGTTGCACAAGTCAGTAACGAACAGACTTAGGACGACCCTGAGGGTTGTCCTAAGTCTGTTCGTAACCATTATGGGCACATATATAAATAATTTATTCTGTAATTTCAACACATAAATAAATAAAAACAATATTGTAAGTGTTTGCAATGTAATTCTCGATTTTTGAGAATATTTAGCTATTCGTGGGAATGAAGCCTGCTCGTTGCAATTCACTCCTGCTCGTTCGTTTCTGTTCCCTCAAACTAATGTGCTTGTTTCCCTACCTTCCCCTGCCCTGTAAGACGTGTGTAAGTGGCTGTGTGTGTGTGAGTGTGTGTGTAATACATGTGTGCATGTGAGTATGTGAATTACATCAATACTTCCTGGCTAATAAAGGTTGGAATAGACATGGGTTGTGATGTCATAAGGTGGAAATCCTCTGGCTTATGCTGGTTACCCATTGGTACCGTATTGTGTATAAAGGTACAATGAGGGTTATGACACTTAAGAACGTGTAGGAGTATGAAAGAATAGGAGCAGCCCTTGTGCAACAGAACCTGCTCTTTTCTACTCTTAACTGTTCCTAACCAAAGATCAACCACGATTTCAGTCCTTAGCTGCACGTTCGTGGACTACAATTGGGCAAACAGTATTGTCTATTTCAACCTCTAACACTTGACCGTCTCTGCTGGGCCACTGACTGCCACTGACCATTCTAATAATAGTGCCATGGCCTCCACACACATAAACAAAGCAATCAAAACCTGCATAAATGCACTATTCACAGGCACATTACTGTTTGTTCTCAAGAGTATGCACGAAGGTGAACCCACGAATTAGTTGTGCAACAAATTCTCGTAGGTTTGCCAAAGAACGAACGCGATTGGGTAAGATTAAGGAAAGAGCAAGGCATTGAGACACTGTACGAACGAACAGGAAAGATTGGTCTACGAGCAGCGTTGTGCAACATAGCCCAGAACCTATAGTCACAATAATAGCATGTATCACAAATAGGTCTGTGGTGTTCCGATGACACCTCATAATGATTATAGGCTCTTCAGTACTCCAGTGGGTATTAAGTACTTAGAATAGGTCATGTGCTGATTCAACTTAAAATACTTGCTTGGAAATACTTACTGAGGATAGGCCAGATGGTCCTCAAACAACGACTACAACAGATAGGCTCTGTAGGGCTCCAAGGGAGACTATGTGGTGAGAATAGGTTCTGTAGGGCTCCAAGGGAGACTATGTGGTGAGAATAGGCTCTGTAGTGGTCCAAGGGAGACTATGTACCTGGAATAGGCTCTGTAGGACTCCAAGGGAGACTATGTACTGGGAATAGGCTCTGTAGGACTCCAAGGGATACTATGTACTGGGAATAGGCTCTGTAGTGCTCCAAGGGAGACTATGTACTGGGAATAGGCTCTGTAGTGCTCCAAGGGAGACTATGTACTGGGAATAGGCTCTGTAGGACTCCAAGGGAGACTATGTACTGGGAATAGGCTTCGTAGTGCTCCAAGGGAGACTATAATAGAGAATAGGCTCTGTAGTGCTCCAAGGGAGACTATGTACTGGTAATAGGCTCTGTAGTGCTCCAAGGGAGACTATAATAGAGAATAGGCTCTGTAGTGCTCCAAGGGAGACTATGAACTGGGAATAGGCTCTGTAGGGCTCCAAGGGAGACTATAATAGAGAATAGGCTCTGTAGTGCTTCAAGGGTGACTATAATAGAGAATAGGCTCTGTAGTGCTCCAAGGGAGACTATGTACTGGAAATAGGCTCTGTAGGGCTCCAAGGGAGACTATGAACTGGGAATAGGCTCTGTAGGGCTCCAAGGGAGACTATGTAGTTCGAATAGGCTCTGTAGGACTCCAAGGGAGACTATGTACTGGGAATAGGCTCTGTAGGGCTCCAAGGGAGACTATAATAGAGAATAGGCTCTGTAGGGCTCCAAGGGAGACTATAATAGAGAATAGGTTCTGTAGGGCTCCAAGGGAGACTATGTGGTGAGAATAGGCTCTGTAGGGCTCCAAGAGAGACTATGTACCTGGAATAGGCTCTGTAGGACTCCAAGGGAGACTATAATAGAGAATAGGCTCTGTAGTGCTCCAAGGGAGACTATGTACTGGGAATAGGCTCTGTAGTGCTCCAAGGGAGACTATGTACTGGGAATAGGCTCTGTAGTGCTCCAAGGGAGACTATGTACCTGGAATAGGCTCTGTAGTGCTCCAAGGGAGACTATGTACTGGAAATAGGCTCTGTAGGACTCCAAGGGAGACTATGTAGTGAGAATAGGCTCTGTGGTGCTCCACGGGAGACTATGTAGTGAGAATAGGCTCTGTGGTGCTCCAAGGGAGACTATGTAGTGAGAATAGGCTCTGTAGGGCTCCAAGGGATACTATGTACCTGGAATAGGCTCTGTAGGGCTCCAAGGGGTACTATGTAGTGAGAATAGGCTCTGTGGTGCTCCAAGCGAGACTATGTAGTGAGAATAGGCTCTGTAGGGCTCCAAGGGAGACTATGTAGTGAGAATAGGCTCTGTAGGGCTCCAAGGGAGACTATGTAGTGAGAATAGGCTCTGTAGGACTCCAAGGGAGACTATGTACTGGGAATAGGCTCTGTAGTGCTCCAAGGAAGACTATAATAGAGAATAGGTTCTGTAGGGCTCCAACGGTTGCTTATAGTGACTATATAGGCTCTACTATATATGACACTTTCCACAGATCGCATTAGTCTGTCAATGTACATAACTTGTAGAAATATTTGTGACTTTTTCAATATTTAAAAAGCATATTCTGCTATTCTACATGAAGGACAGTGGGTTAAAGAATGTTATTTTAGGCAATAACAGGTTTCACAGACGTTGTGGGCTAATAGCCTTTCTCTTTAATCTACTTGCATACATATTCCCTCCTCTAAAATCTAAATTCATGCAATCTAATATTGATAATTACTCTTGGGGAGTTTTCGTGTTTGGAAAATGAGGCACAAGTCCCAAAATGGATTTCATCATATTTGAAATGATGAGAAATGATAGATTCCAATGATGGTAAACATGAAGCACATTTAAGAAGTGTTTCAATATTTTAGGTGGCCTGAAACTTGCAATAGTTTTAGGTAGACAATTACCAGTAAATTCAATAAATCTACTCCATAATATGACATTTGACACACAATGTTATATTCATACACTGTCTTAAAGTTTCATACATGGTTTAATATGACTAAAAACGCTATGCCCCTCAAAATTGAGGAAAAGAAATCTTGTGAATAAATCATTTTGAACAATATTTTTTTCCACGATTTGTGACTCATTTTCCTGGAACACATCCAATTTTGTGGATGTGTAGAATCCATTTGTTTCAGCATAAGTAATATTTTCTATCAAATTCAAATTCCCAAGTTATTTGTTATTTTCTAGTGTAACAAAGATTTATTTTGGCATAAGAATTTTAAAAGTAGGGTTCTCACAGCCTTATTTTTGCCAAGGAATAAAAAGAAATTTGTTATTACTAGGTGTGATCATCTCAAATACAGGTCATCTAAACCTTAGGCTGGGAAACCAAATGACACCCTATTGGGAGAATTACCCACTGTATACACTGGTAACTGAATCCAACGAGATTAAGTACCAGCCCTATTCCCAAGTATTTATAAACAATTCAATTGGGGGAAAGAAAACATTCAACCTTCTCCTATCATGTGGTGAACTTTGACCACAATGGCGGGCCCCATTAAACATGCTTCATGGCCCCATTAACAGATGTGGTTCTTTTTGGAAGAAGGTGGGGATTAATACTTTTCTTAAAGTAACCCATTCCACTTAAGTTTGTCTCTGACATATACTTGCATATGGTTTATAATTTCCTAGATATCATTTCAAGGGCATGAGTAGAAATATTACTCTAAGGTAGAAAGAAGTTCATCTAATGAACTGCTCAGAGTCTATCTACAAGTAATAAAATATAATCAATTGATTATTGGTCAATGAATGAGGATATATATCTATTTAGCAGCAACCTCCCCTTATCCCCTCCTCCCCATCACCTCCCCCCCCTCCCCATCCCCACCCTCATCCCTTCCTATCCCATCTTTCAATTGGCATTTTCATTCCCCCTTCTTTCCATTTCATTTCCATTTCCATTACCCCCTGACCCTTTTCCCCCTCCCCCTCTTCACCCCCTCCCCCTCCCTCCCCCGCCCCCTCCCCCTCCCCCGCCCCCTCCCCCGCCACATATATATATGTTGGGTAACAGAACGCTTCTACATCCGGATCTTGTTGGGTTCTACAGGGTGGGCTCTAC
This sequence comes from Sthenelais limicola, assembly GCA_942159475.1. NCBI lineage: Eukaryota > Metazoa > Annelida > Polychaeta > Phyllodocida > Sigalionidae > Sthenelais > Sthenelais limicola. The sequence goes on from OW804098.1 coordinate 71,343,151, forward strand.
GCGGCTACACTCGGGGTAAACGCACCTCGAGTGATGCAGTGGAAGCATGCTGAGCCCATAACCCATAGTTCTGTGGATCGAAACCAGCCTCTGCCAGCATGTATTTTTTACTGCCAACCAAAGTCACTTCCTACCCAATGACTTCCTACCCAATGCCTTCATGGGAGAACCCTACACATGCTCAGACAACCCAGAAGGAAAGGCTCATATGTCAAAGTGTCATGCTATCTTCTATGCTCAGTGTCTATTCTCTTGCCCTGCAGGTGTGTAAGGAAGGAGTGGCTGCTGGACCCAGTTATTTCCTCAGCACACGTGTACAGTGTGCATTGAGTAAAAGTACTTCTTCTACCTCCTTCTGATGCCACTAATCATTATCCTTCTACTTTTCCTATTACATTTGAAAAAGAAGTATTCCCTCCAGTATGGAAAGTAATAGAAGGAAGTATGTGTAGTTGATGTGACTCATTTACCTGTAACACATATCATAATATGAAACGTCACCGCCCAACGCAAGAAGTGCTTCAGGCACTTGAGTCATGGCATTTCTAGCTTCTAAGGAAACAAATATTTCCTAGATGTATTAGGTTCACCCAAGGTTACTTTGTTAATCTGCTATCTTAGTCACATTCACTACACTAGAACCTACACAAGCAATTGTACAATTGTATTGCAATCTTTATTTACTTTCTGAGCTGACAAGTAGTCTGATGATCAAATGTGATCTGAAATGTGAAACAAGTCCTAAGTCAAAAATTGTTTGTTGTGTTTTATTCGCAAGATCGCCTTGTAGAAATGTTCTCAGGTGATGAGGATTGGTGATTTTATTTCAGGCAGCAGAGGGCTCAGTGCTGGTGTTGCCCAAGGAAGCATCCTTGGGCCTTTTTTCTTCATCATTTATATGAATGATCTATGTCAGATGAATATTGGTAGTAAGGTTATTATGTACGCGGATGATTGTGCACTTTTACATCCATACTGCACACTTGACCACCTAAGGCAAGTCCAGCTAGATGTGACTAGTTTTGGTCAGTGGGTCCGTCTGAATGGCCTAACTGTAAATGAGTCGAAGACGAGAATGCAGATTTTTGGTGGCGGGAAAAAAATAACCTATCCTAATGAGTGCATATATATTAATGGTCAATCTATAGTAAAGGTGGACAACTTTAAATATCTTGGTTACACCCTAGATTGCCGCCTGAGTATGGTAAATCACATTAGCTCAGCTTGTAATAGAGCGAATCTTCTCTGTAGGCGCCTGTGTTTGATTAGACATTTTGTACCTAGAGATATAGCTCTCTTGATTTACAAGTCCTTTATATTACCAACGCTAGAGTATGGTGGCATACTAATTGACCTGGCCAACCAACAAAACTTAAGGAGGTTCCAGTTAGTTCAGAATAATGCTCTCAGAATTATTAACTGCCCTCGGACCAGACGGGGTGCCTGTAGGGTTGGTAATGTGGCTCTTCACAAGTCTGCGAAATTACTGCCCCTGTGTTATAGAAGGTTGGGGAGGTTCATGAATTTATTCTTTGTGTCTAAAAGTTTGTTGACAGAGATAAGGGGACCCTACATATTAAGAGATCCTGCTCGTGTTGAGGTGGATGACTGGGCCAAGGAGAGTATAAGGAGGAGCCTATTTGGAAAGGTGAAAATCATTTGGAATACCCTACCCCCTTGAATAAAAGTTCAGAATGACCCTGATAAATTTAAAATTTGTCTGATTGGGTTGCTGCAAAAACTGTTTAACGACGATGAACATAATCTTAATGGGGTTTGGGCTCTTCCTGGTGCTCTTCTTGGCCTGGGGAATTGTCCCGACTTGTAATTCTGGTCTCACTGTGCTTGTACTTGGTTGTTTTTGATTTTTGATTTGTGCTTTTCATTTGTGCCTTGCTAGTTGGTGCGTTTACCCTCACATGGGTGATTATGGAACGTTGTAACTATTATTATACTGATAAATCTTTCTTTTCATGGATTGTCTTGATAATGAGTATGTTGACGCCCGTATGTCTATTTCTGATGTAGTATGACGATGCTCCTCATTCTGCACTTGATCTTAACTTCTTTGTAGGTTTTTAAGATAATTTGTTTTTCTTTTTTCTTTATTTCTGATTGTAAATCTCAGTAATACACTTTTGTTGACCTGCTCGATTTGTATAACTGTACTGGTAATTTCTTTCTTTTTTTCTTTTTTTCCATTAGCTTTGACTGAGAATATTGTGTATCACATGACGCTTGGCTAAATAAAAATATTTAAATACAAAATATGAATCATATGAACATATACAATCCACAGCCCTAAATATTCAGTAGAACGATTATTTATTTTTAAAAATCTCAGGAAAATGCAGCAGGTTATCGAAGACAGTAATACGAAGTCAGGTAAAAATGAACATACATGTAATTATTATTATATAGAGTAAAGAAGTTCACACTGTGAGTGGACTTCATAATAGTTGGAACGATAGTGCAAATATGGCAGATTGCCAAAGGGAACTCACTTGAAAGGATAATGAGTCTGAATAGTTATTGGACCATTCATATAAGAGTAAATGCGTAATGTTCGGTAACTATGATTTTGAAATAACAGAATATAAGGGAAGAAACGATACAAATTTCATAGTATGTATAGGCAAGACCTTGCCGCCATATAGCTGCGACGAGGCCACGCCCACTTGTTGTTTGTGTACAGTCGTCAACCACGTGATAAGGCTCGACCAATAAGAGCGCAGGAATATTGGAACATTTCGTATAACTGCCACACCTTCATCCTCGGTCGGGTCGATCAGACCTATTTGCATGTGTCAACATTGGAAAATTTGAATTTTTATGTCTTTATTATGGTGGAATAAATATTCTATGTTCGCCAAACCTCTCCTTCATGTCATTATTAATACTTGTTCAAATATTATAATCGTTCAAAATATATATCTATGCTTAAATGCCTCCCCGACAGACTATTGAAAAGAAAATCACTTATTGAGTGATCATGATTATCCATCAGTAGAGAGGATAATCTATTATTGTATTAGATATATCGAATTAATAAGAGGTTCAAAAGACGTCAGGTGACTCATTATACTCAACCATACTCTTTCTGTACTCTTGAAGGAGACAAATAAAAAATCTTATCTTATCTTATAACTTTCAATTTATTGATATCATAACAAGAATTATTGTTACATTTAATTTTGATATGCCTTAAGAAACCTGGGAAGACCAACATTGTGTTGACAGGTCACACCCTTTTTCTCTACCAAACTAAATGTACATGTCAAAAGAGAAATATAAATCTGATTAGTCTATATGGCCTTGGGTAACCAGTAGTTGTATGTTTGAGGAACTATTATAATAAGTGCTATTCTAATCTCAGCACTAAAATAATGAATATCAATTTGTCAAAAAAAAGAAACATCGATAGAGATGGTGAGCCAGGGCACACGAGGTTCAACAGTATACTTTCAATAGTAAATACTATAACTATTTCTATCGCGGTTATTCTTCGTATTATTGTTGTTGTTATTATACTTATATCTAGATTGGCGATGCGAGGTGGCTGAACCATCTAATGCGCCTGGTCGCATCTTTGGCATGAGTGGTATGTTGTGGTTTCATACCCAGGCAGATCTACTGGTTTACCTCCTCCCACCAGATACTAGGGGAGGGCTACCAGTAATATAAGGTTATCTAGTCCTCGTGAGGAATATATAAAACGAAAGGAAGAAAAAGTCATGCACTGACCACAAACACGATGAAGTTGCACCAATTGATGCCACAACATATGGGAATTCCTAGCATGCCACTTCCAAATGTCTCCACCCAAGGTGGATAAGTTGTCTCCGACAGAAGATGATATAGATACCTTATTCAATTATTTAATTAACAAATGATAATCTATACTATTGGAACTTTCATTATTCGATGAAAAGAGCAATAATGGAAATTCGTGTAATATTTATATGAAGTCCACACACTGAGTATCTCGCATTTGGATCAGGGCGTCAGATAATTATTAATGCACAATAAACAGCTGGACACATAAAGTAAATTATGTAACTTTGGCTGAAAATTTGGATTATTTCAGAGTATTGGGGAGTACATTTTCTGACGACTTTATAAAAACTTTTTTTATTGAGCTCAAAGGCCTACAGCGATATTTTCTTCTTTTTTTTTATTCATTTAAGGCCAATATAATATTTAATAGTTCACATGAAAAAACGCACTGTCCACCATGGACTAATTGAGGCGTTGCCTTGTTATTAAAATTAGATTCGAGTAAATCCCACTCTCTACTTTTTTTTGTTTTTAAATCCCACTCTTTACTTCATTTACATTAGGAATATAGTCCTCTCTACCACTTTCATTTACTACTGAAAATGGCATAATATTGACCGCCTTATTTTATTTTATTTTTTTTCTTAAGACCCATTAAAAAAAACTTGACTTGACCAATATATATTCCAAACATTAGGTAAATGTGATAAGATATTCGTGTATTGATAACTGAGAATACAGCTTTAATATATAATATATATTTAGGGAAATCAAGTGAAAAGAAACAACAGGACAAAGAACATATTATATCGTTCCTTTTTAGGACCTTCTCCAGCTACCAGTCACGCATCCTATATATTTATTCCCATGCATTCATCCGGGCACGCATCATATTAAATCCCATCCATCTGGGACTAAAAATAAGTGATTTAAAAATAGATCTTAAATAGTTATTTACCAGACAATGCTGTGACTCGTACGGTTAGGATCCACCCTGTATTGTTGAGGTATATGAAAACTCCCTATTACTCACGGTGGTCCTTTCTCTACAGTAAGTCCTCCGCCCTACATATTAAGCCAAGTATGCACCTCAGTGCCCGCCTCAGTGTAGTCCAGGTAAGTTGGTGAGTGGGGGGAGGGGGGCACTCGCCAATTCGAAATTAATATTCATCTCATATGCATACTTGAACAGTCTAGGGGCTACATTAACAACTTTTGTGTCTTTCTTTTTCTTTGGATATAATAACTTAAGACAAAGATTACAAATTAATACACTCCGTTTCGGGCACCAAACGGTGCGCCAGCAACCCTTCATTAATCTTTTGATAGCAACCACACTCCTTTACAACCTGTATTTCATGATTTGGCAAGGGGTGCAGTCACCTATAGGTTTGCCTCACAATTTAGTACAATTCACCATGAATACAAATGCATAAATGAATAAATACAAATCTATAGATAACTTTCAGTCCATGACTAGGCCGTCAGCGATAATTACGATCGATAAATCGCATTGGCAATTAGTAACTGATTTGGCAAGGGGTGCAGTCACCTATAGGTTTGCCTCACAAATTAGTACAATTCACCATGAATACAAATGCATAAATGAATAAATACAAATCTATAAATTACTTTCAGTCCATGACTAGGCCGTCAGCGATAATTACAATCGATAAAGCGCATTGGCAACAGTTTTACTATAATCAGCCAATTCTTATTTTGAATCAAGGCAATATAAAATGTACTCAGCTATACATAATATTTATAATTTCAACCTAATTTAGCAGTTTTTACTAAATGTGCTGAGCTGCTTCTTGTACATTTCCCGGCGACCTTACCCTTGACATTCCATTTCTCTTACTTAATCAGCTCTATTATACCCCCTACTATAACTAACTCCACAAGAATAGTACCCCCTTTCCCGTTCCTAACCTCTCCCTTCCTTGCTTGACTCGTTAGTCCCTATGTACATGGTTGTAGGTATGAATATACACATGTATATCTATATAAAGGTGAGACTCCTTCCGTGTAAACAGAGGGTCTCTCACATCACTGAAGAGCACTGAGATCAGGGGACAGGGACTATTTACACACCACATCGAACATAGGGACGACAAGGTATGTTATTTCTTAAAGTTGGGTGCTTGGCGTAGGGGCTTTAGTCATGGTATGTATACATAGCACCCTAATGCATCCCATACAAAGCCCCCAAATCTACTAAACATGTACATTATAGAGTAACTGTATTTGTGTATTATATTCCCCGATTATCGAAGTTATAAATTTATGGGTCAGGTCGTCCGAAAATGTACAATCGGCAGTTCAGCAAATCTAGTAAATGTTCCTAAACAATGATAAATACTCGATATATGTGTGTATATATCTGGTATTCAATTGATGACACACTTGTATGTTCTGGTATGTTGAGCTGTATTTTTAACGTCATGTTTTCTCTTTAATGTGTACATTTGAGTGCATCTATGTAAAGATGAAGTGTATATTTTCTGGCGACTCTTCATATAGATGTATTACAGTAAAATTTATCAATTATGTATAATTGGACTTTCAATAGTTTACCATAATTCTGACACATTTTTAGATACTTATTAAGACTTACAATAAATAAGGATTAGAAAGACCAAATAAGGATTAGAAAGACCAAATGTACTGAGAATTATATAAGTACTATTTATGTACTAAGAATGTATGTACTATAATTACTGGATGGATATTTATTTTGCTTAAAATATGATTCTCGTGATGAAAAGTATCACAATTGTGAAATTCTCAGGAATACAAACTTTTCAACAACAAAAAATATGTATAGGCTAATTGACTTTACACCTCAGGCTAGTTTCTGATTCTGGCTGAGATTTTTCGGTTTTTAACTCCAGGGGTCTGTAAAAACAGTTATTGTTCACTCTTTGTAACAGGTTATATATCAGTTCTATGTCATTTCATTTTTATTGTAGACCCTACACACACTAATTATATCTCTAGAGATTTGATGCTAGCCACAGCGGTTATATAGTATTACTGTAAATGTACTAATGTTCGCGCAGTAATAATTTTTGCTATTTTAGCGCACCCCCTTTGTGCGTGAAAATAAATCCTGCGCGAAAGGTATAATTATTGCACAAACAAGTGTGAGACTTCCTTGCTGCGCGAAAAGGTGTCCAGGTACACGTACTTAGTGCACGAAAAAGTATCTCCACGAAAATAAATACGTTGACATGTATCTATATATATATATGGCCATATCCACCAATTTGACGACTTTTCAGCTGTGAGAGCCTTGTAACCATGGTAAAACTAAAATCATTTTTTCATTTTGATATTTTGTGGACATATAGCCGATATGCCCCAGTAGTTAACCAGGAAGTTTGGAACCATTATCTCGTTTGGTTTATTTTTTACAAGCGGAGGAAATTATGCCTCAAAAATGACAAAATTCTCGAAAATTGGACCTCAAAATGTACCTGTGACCTTGACCTTTGACCTCTGAATATGACCTTTAGCAGTCACAATAAATTCTCTATTTTTATATAACTATGTTATTCCACTTATAATGTTTATGTTCCATTAATATTGTACAAGTACAGTGGATATTTCGAGCAAAATAATTTATTATTGATTAAATTTTTTTGTCAAACGTCGATAATTAAATTTCCTCAAGGGCGAGAGAATGGTACTTGGTAGATTCGGAATCGGGAGATTCCGGAGATTTAAAATCGATCAAAAAGAGAGAGTGTGACTCAAAACGCAAGGTACCCTGCTCCTGCCCAAGACTAGTACAAAACAAGGGTAAATAGCTGAATATATGAATAGATCAACCCCACCCCCCCCTCAGCCCCCTATGTCCCCCAAACCCACCTCCACCCCTGTCGCATCAGGAACAGTTTGGCCCTGTGTAAAATTAGATTAGCAAGACAAAATCTAAAAAGTATGAAATTTAGTTGAAATTGTCTTAATTTCTCTAATTTTAACAATAAAAACGATTATTTCCCATATTTATAAAAAATATTCATGCAATAAAGGCTGCATCCTGTCCCACTGACGTGGCACAACCCCGCTACCCATGGCCTATCAGAGATTGTTAATCAAGCTATTTATCTGTGACTTCAAGGAATTTAGTCAATTTTTTCAATATGAAAATATGAAACTTTGGTAATTCTTCAGATTAAACCCTTAAGAGATGTATCATATGTTATTTTTCCAGCACTTTGATGATCAAAACGGCAGGGTGTCCCCCTGATGCGACAAAAGCTACCCCAAATGATTTTTTGATTTTTTTTCTGGTGTATGAAAATAAAAAATCAATTTTCTTTACTCCAATATATTCCTTATACCTTCCTCGTGTATTCTAAAATTCCTTAATGGTCATTGTTGTATTGATTTTTTTAGAATATCAATAAATAACTACGAAATTAGGGTGTGGGAGTGCATTTTTTTTTCAAAAAACATCAGTTTTCCCCAAAAAAAATCAATTTTCCCCATGGAATAAAAAATTCATATCTATCAAATAATTATTGCCAAAATAATCATTTATTGGGATATTTAACTGCTCAACGCCATTATATATGATATATTAAAAGTCATCAAATTGGTGGATATAAATGGAGCATTAAAATGAGAGAGAACTGCCGCCGATAATAAGTGAAGTCGTCGCAAAACACAAAAATTAGAAAATCTTTAGTTGTTGACCGACGTTAGCTGGAAGTGCCGCTTTAAGACATTTTCCCCAGAAAGGAATCTATATGAAATTGAACATAAACCAGTACACACACATCAGGTTGTCGGAAAATTTACAAAATATTTTAATGGCAGCTGCACATATTTATAGTAAATTCTGCCATAACTAACGTATGAAATGAAGACAGACCTGGGCGACCTGAATTGTTTATAATTAATCTCGACATGAAGACAAAATGGCTAGACTCTCCACGACTACCACTTCTACTCTGTAAGAAGCCGCCATCGGCTATTCACAAAAATTAGAGCAGTCATACCTGTTATCATGTTCTTACGCCAATAGTAGGAGAAACGATAATTACTGCCGCCTTTGCAGACACGATCATACTCCTCCGCGTATTCTACCTGCAATGATGACAATCTAAAAACGTTTTCCTCGCAATTTTGCCCGGAATCGATACATCAATTGTGCATATCAACGAAGATATAAGCAGATTTAGCCATCTTGAAGGGGCTTTCAGGATTCGAACTGGCAGCCATTCCCGCTATAAGCGTGTGTGCAAACGGTTTGTTACCAAGGAGGTTTCCGTATCCTCAATAGAAGTACATTGGTCTTTTCATGTAGGGTACAGGGCTTTTCAGTCATTGACTGTCAAAGCTTGCTACAAGATTGAGTATTTATATTTCTTGAGAATAACATGGTTCCGAGGTAACTAATTTACACTTCTCTTTATATGGTTACTCGACTTTGACGTTAGTTCAAAAAATGAAATATTCATCTTTCCAAATATAAACAGTTTTTGCCTTGGTTGTGAACGCTTTAGGGTCTAGGAAGCAGTGGGCCTCTGCAGGCAGCCGATTCCAGGAATATGGAATTTGGTTAAATATTGATCTTCTAATTTGCTCTGTTTTTGGTGTAGCATGTTTAAGGGTTTTGCGCCCTTTGGCAAAGTTTCTAGTGTTCAGTTGTTTTAAGTCAAAGTTTCCTGGGTCTTGAGCTCTGCTGTGGCCCATTTGTAACAGGTGGAGGCACCTGCTGTATTTCAACGGTAATATTCTTTTTTCTATATGTATATCGTCTACATTAGTATGTTGCAGTATGTTATAAATGATGCCGAGAGCCCTGTTTTGGAGTATTTGTAACCTATGTAAATTCGAGCCTCCATGTGATTCCAAAAATATGTCTGCCTGGTCAATGACTGGCAGTATCATGACCTTGTAGATTAACAACATTGTTTTTGACTTAGTTTTTCTCTTAATTTTGATAGCTGCCAGCATTTATAGCTCAACATATTTGTTAGTTTTGTGATTGTGGAGCTGAATTTCAGGTCTGACTCGATATGTACTCCAAGGTACTTGTATGTAAACACATCTTCTAAAACTACTCCATTTAAGATTATATTATACTGTGGTTGTGCAGCCAGATTTTCGTTGGTCCACCCCGACCTGAGCGACGGCCTGGGAAATACTGTTTGAACCTTTGATTTATCCAGATTGAGCGATATTTTGTTCAGTCTGCACCATTGGCTAAGGGAGTTAAGATCAGTCTGTAGGTCTGCTTTTAATTGGAATAGATTTGGGTTTGAGTTATAAATTATAGTATCATCCACAAACATTTGGATGCGTGAGTTTGTTATATAGTCTGGTAAATCATTGATGTATAAATTGAATAAAACAGGACCCAGTGTGGTTCCTTGTGGGACGCCACAAGTGACTAGTTTTTTATCAGATGTACAGTCGTTGATGTGTACTTGCTGATGACGGTCAGTTAAGTAATTTTTGAACCATTGGTGTTCCCTATCGTGGATCCCATACTGTTTCAGTTTATCTAATAGTCTTGTGTGATTTTCAGTATCGAAGGCTTTCCTCAGGTCAAGGTAGACCAATCTAACAGCATCATTCTGGTTAAGTGCACTATATACATGATTCAAATAAGTTACTAGGGCATCTTGTGTGGATTTACCGCATCTAAAACCGAACTGGTATGCATATAACAAATTATGCTCTTCCAGGTATGACATCAGTTGAGTATGCATTACCTTTGCCGCAGCTGTTTAGATCTATTATAAATTTGAATTGTTCTACCAGGGATATTAAGATTGACTTCAGTAGCCAAGTCGGCAGATTTTCTATTCCCGAGGACTTGCTAGAGGCCATATTCTTGATTATTTTTTCTAAATTATTTTTATTAACTGGCGTGTAAGTAAATTTTTGACGATTTGTGTCGTGGGCCAGTTCTTGTTGCTCTTGGTCTTTTTCTCTAGTATTAGTACTTGGCTGCGGGATTTTATTCGCTAAATTATTATTGCGAAGTACTCATTGAATACATTCGGAAGGTTGGGGTGTGATACTGGCTGTTCATCCTTAATTAAAGTTATTGTCTTTTTATCTCCTTTAATGTTCTTGCTGTTTATCAGAGGAGCTAATTTTGACCAGAACTTTCTAGGATTGCCTCTGCTGTCTTCAATCTCTTGTCGTATGGGATTGTTTTTCAGTGAGCGGGCTTGGTGATTTATTTCATGCCGCAGCTGTTTTGCTCTATCTAAGATGACTGGGTTTCCTGTCTTTTTAGCTAATTTAAACAGTTTCTCTTTGGCCTTAATTTGGGCTAGCAGGTCATTTGTTACCCATGTTTTTTTAGCCTTTACATTTTTAAAATCCTTTATTGGGCACATTTTATTGATTAATTGTATTATATTTTGGAGCATGTTCTTCCAGCATTGGTCAGGGTCGTTTGAGGAGAATAATTCCTTCCAATTTAGTTTGGATAGTTGTTCATTCAACCTATGTGAGTCATATCGCGTGTATGTTCTGCCACTGAATGATATTGTTTCATGTTTTTTGCCGTTTTTCTTAAATATCACAAAGGTTGGCAAGTGGTCACTTATGTTGACATTTAAGACTCCACACTTACTCACTATCTTTGAGTTTGTGTATATTAAATCGAGTGTGGTCTTTGTTGTGCTCGTTATTCTCGTGGGAAGGGTAATAAGTTGCCTCAATGAGGCGCTGTGCTCCAATGGTTACCCTATTATATATTATAGTTATTACTCATTGAACATAACTGAAATATTAGATATTCAGGATTTAGTATGGCTTATTATATTCATGTACTGTAAACCCATTAATATTCGCGCAATATTTATTTCCCCTATTTTAGCGCATAGGCCTTTGTGCGTGAAGATAAATCATGCGTGAAAGGTATAAGTATTGCATAAACAACGTGTGAGGCATCCTTGCTGTGCGAATTTAAATCCGCGCGAAATATGACAAAGTACTTAGTGCGCGAAAATGTATCCGTGCGAAAATAAATACGTTTACAGTAGCTAGAGTGGTCCTAAGCTGTCTTCCTCCTATGTTTTATTCTGTTCCTGTGCCTTAGATAACGGTGTATGCTGGAAAACCTGAACAACTTTCTTTAGAACTATGTAATATTGTTGAGCAGAGTCTGAAATAAAGAATTCATTATTCATTCGTTTTAGGCCCTCTATACTTCAATATTCCAACAATCAATATGTATGATATAGTCATAATGGGAATAGGCATACTTAGAAATCAAGCTGTTAGTCAATTAATTTAGCTTTGCAGAATTAATGTAGTTCTGAATAAATACATGAACTGCCATGACTTTGAAGTATTTTGTATTGGGAAGTGTGACCGATTTCGTGATACAGTGACTACGTGCTATTATTTTGTTCATGCATCCTCCTAGTCCAGACCATTCATTTTCCTCTTTCTCCTTACTCTACCCCAATGTGTATTATAATCTGTTATTCGTGAACCTTATTACAATACACATATATCTCTCCTCACATGACCTGATGTTAAAGGCCTCGCGCCGTGTACTATTCTGTAGCTTTTGTCATCATGTTACAACGAGAACTAATGAACAATGGTTCAATGGTCCATTCTACATATGATTGGACAGGTGCAGACTAGCCAATGGCAAGGCCGCACCTGGCCATGCGACAGGAGACCATAGGAGTAACATGAAAAGTATGGAAAATGAACATTAGAATTTGGTCAGCTAGTATAGACCTGTACACATACATGACACAAGGAGGTTTAACAATCATATGAAATGTCCAAGTGTCCAAATAAAATTATTTATTAAAGCAACAACGGAAATACACATCTTAATTAAAGAGTTGGTTGAGAAGCTGTGTATCCATCAAACTAGAATATAATTCTAAACATTAGAAAAATGCACAACCAATGGTGGAGGTGTGTGCTGAACCAATGCAGAGTTCAAAAGTGGCTAGAATGGAAGGCGTGGCAAAGGAGTAATTGGTCGCGCCCGCCGTGACGTCATAGGAGGGAGGGAAACACATCCACATGCCGCAATATGGGCGTTGTCATGTAGATGTAGATATTTAAATCATAAAGATTATTTCAGTTTTCATTATACACTAACATTTTCTATTTGTATCTCATGAATATGTCGTTCTCATGACTAAATTATATAAAGCAAAAACCTGTGTGCAAGATGTGAAACGAACTTCGGCCTCTCCGATAACCTCAGCGTTAATTAAGTGTTGATAATTTCACCACCCTCTCCCTGCACCCCACCCTACCCATAGTCACGACTTGCTACTGGGTATATCGTTCTACAGCTATATATATACAAGATGTACTCTGTTCTGCTTTCACTTGATTACAAAAAGATTTGTATTTGTTCATCAGAGGCCACAGTTCTTCAGGTGTGTCACAGCGATTATTCCGCATGTTACATGTGTACATTATGACGTAACAACGCATAATAATTAGGAATATGATTAGGAATATTAATGTTAGAATATTAGAGTTATGATCTAATGTAAACCTCACAGGTTTAGACATATGAATTGACATGTATATCTCAGGTGTGCCAGATGCCACGCTGTTTCCATCGGTTTTCATGCGTCACCTCCATCCTGAAACCATATGTGAACTTACACATTATTATATTCATATTTAATCTAAGATTATACAGACTTTAATTAACTATAATTAAAAACAGATATAAGATTTACCAACATTAAAGCACATTTTGATTGATCGTACATGAACGTGTTCCTTTTACCCTTATAACTTTTATGTTGGTTGACATTTTGCTTTATGATGCTACCGCTTAATTGAGTACCTTTAAAAACTGAAGGGAAATAAATTAAAGCAATTCTCAATAGATGATTTGAATTTCTGGAAATACATCGTGCTATCAGCTATAATGTTTGAAGTATTAACTGAAGCGCATAATATAGAAAATATACAATAATACGGCTGTCAGCATCCATTATTAGCTATTCAGTCTAGGCTCAAAGTCTCAGATCAGATAAAAATGATATGTCAGTGATAGGAAGCCTACTTTGTTGATCAGTTTCCTGGCCTAGGACTAGCCGTCCTCATTAGATTGTAGTGACATTGTGCGGTCTTGATGGAATTATAATGGGAATTTGCGGTTTGAGGCGAGATGCTTTCCCTCCGTTTCAAGGGACTCTCATCTTTGGGCCTTGACCACTAGCGACTATCCCGCCCTCTGAGAAGAGGCGGACTGCCACGGAACTAAAAATCAAACCTGTCGCAGGATATCTCGGTCCTTCCCAGTACTGTCCAGGTCAAATGGATCTTCCAGTCAAGCAACTTTAACAACCCGTACGGCAAACACGTTGGTGTCAATCGAAAGTTATGATTGTATAATAATTTTTTTACTGGAGGAATACATACGTTTATGGTACACGAACATCAGAATCAGCACTTCATTATTGGTGCGTCATTATCGGCAATATCGCGTGACCATTCCGATCCCTTATTCCATTCCGTACCGGCTCCATAACGTCCCCGGAAGTCACATTCACGCTAATAAACGTAACCGGCAAATGGGATATATTCGAAATGGATAGCGGTATTGTTGATATGTTTAAAGGGTGGGTGGCGTTGACGTACACAGCACATTGTGGTGTGTACGTCTACGGTATTTAACACTAAATCAAATGGATATTGTAGGTAGGAGGGATATACAAAGTGGGGGGGGGGGGGCAGGGGACAATCCTTTATTTTTAAATATAAAAACCATCTAAAAGTCTTCAGATCTGGTGAAATATTATAACCAATTTACTTCCTACAAATAAATACCTTGTGCAGTTACTTTCTGGACTGTATTCTCATTTCAATCTTCATTATTCATACAGCTACATGAAATGTATTTGATATTCTGTTTCGGCGATTAAAGGACAATCTGAAGGTTCCACAAAACAATACAATAGGCCTACATACAGTGACATAGAAACTTTACGTTTATATCTTAGTACATGTATAATGGGTACAGTCTAGGCCCAAAGTTGAGAAAGTCCCTTCCAGCGAATATTAAGCATCTCGCTTCAAACCGCAAAGTGCCATTATAATTCCATTAAGACCGCATAATGTTATTATAATTATTCCCATTAAAACGCCGAGTTCTAGGCAGGGATACCGATTAGCGAAGTAGGCTGACATACCATTCTTATCTGATCTGAGGGTTTGGACCTAGAGTGTGTATAAAAATATATAGCCTTTATAATTATGCTTCTTCATTTTCAGAAATAATAAAGAAGAACATAAGATTCAATTCATCATAATATTTCACATTAATGTTTTCAGAATTGCACGATAAGCTTGTGTTAAGTGATGTAAAAATCTTATTAGTTTTTTTTAAATATTCTTTAAGCAAGGAAATTTGATTAATGTGGTTGAAGAAACTGTTGCCTTCAGGGACATGTCATTTGCCGAAAGGTGATGTATAGTCTAAACATTCCAATTTGATTAACATTTGAATCATTATCAGCAACTGTAAAGCTACTATATAATGGACGGTTACTTTTGTGGCATAAAGTCACGACTTGCGAAAGTACATAGACATTCTCTCAGGTGTTAAGTTACTTTGAACTGTTGTCTTCATGAAAGGCACAAGGGAGACTCCCCTAAAGGGGAGTATTGGGAACTAGGTCAAGGCTAAATGAACTGAACAATGCCAAATTCTGGGTTTCCTATATATCTGAGTACATCTGCAGGCATTGCCTTAATTTAGAAAATCTGTTTGGTTATACTTAATCGTATTTTAAACCTGTATTTTTGCTCAGATAAAAGACGGAATGTACATCTTCTGGCAATTTTTTTTTTGTCCTCAGATCTTGCTTGACCAATAAATGCCCTTTAGGTGGATTCCTAAACAAATCCCATTATTGTTTTTTATCATAAATTATCAAATGGGACGACCTGAAACGGTGCCCCAAAACAGAACACGCCTTGTTTTTACGATTGTAAATTCTGTCTGTCTCTGTACTAATATGAGGTGTTAACGAGGAACATCATATAATTATCAAAATGCTTTTGTGATCTGTCTATATGTATAGACAGATCTTTCCATCTTCTTTTACTAAAGTTTTAGATTCATGGTACATGTGAAACCTGTGAGAAACGTGAAGTGTAACCTTTTTACAAATAACCCTTTCTCAAATACAATTTGATTTGACTTGAATTGGAATTATGTGGATTCATATCCAAGATCGGTGGTATAATTTGTCAAGAGCGTAGACGAGAAACCTTTATTATCGGTTCGGTTGTGTGGTTATGATAGAACTTAGGATAACTATTATACTTTGAACCGGTGATTCTGTTTTCTTTGTATAAATATCTGGTTATATACATACCTTTCATGTATAGAGAGAGGACAAAACCGTGGTTTGGTGAATTGCCAAATCTATTTAGGTGAATCATTATTAGAGCAGAAAGTAAACCAAAAGTGTTCGAGCCCAGGTAATAATAGAGTAAGGTAAGAGAAGTCACCCTCTAGCTTAAAAATAATAAGTGTATACATGAATTTACAAGAAATCTCAATGATTGAATAACATATTAAATACTACAGAGTAATATATGGGGAATATGCCTAGCACAAGTCTACATAATTATATTATGACATATTAGACATATTCACCCATGGCATTACAGTGTACAGTTCTTGTTTTCGTTACAGCATACTGATTCCTATCGGATGAAATCGCCTACAAAGTTACAATTAGCCAATCCCGCCAAATATGTTCAAAATACAGTGCAACATGTCCGAATCAATGCAATCCCAACTGTACGCAAATAATCTAATTTAACTATCGTCTGTAAATGTTTTATCCGACATGTTTTATCCGACTACATCTCATTCCATTCCCATCTCAACTCATGTGTTGAATTCATGATTGTAAGGGACAACTGGCTATATTGCAAACACATAGGAACCAATACTTATTGTCATTGACACTTTGTATATTGTGGTTTCCGAAAATGTAATTATGTTTTGTTTTTTTATTTGTGGATATTATTAAATTAATGGGTACAGTGATACCAAGCTAAATCCATTTATTTAAACCCAAAATTATCCCTCAACCATTTAGCCAATGTCAAGGTTGCTCGAAGTGAGTAGTATTTATCTCTGCTCACGAATCGCTGGAAAGGTGTCCAAATATCGGTTGTTTTGAATACATTTTATTTGGGGTACCCCTTTCCCAAACCCTTAGCTGAATGTTATATATACTGGAACATATCCTCACAATGGGCTTCGCAATATGTCTTCACATGTATAATATATTTAGTAAGTTACTACTTAATCCTTTTAACAAACGCCAAAAGAGTGAGTAATAATAATATTGAAACTTTATTTTCATTTTGATGTGCATAAGCTAGGTCTATAATAAAAATAGGACTCTCGTCCGACGGAACCTTCTACATCTAAATAGTAATTTTTTTTTGCACATAGCAAACAATAGAACAAAATAAAATAATAATAATACAATGTAATTTAAT
The DNA here is from genome assembly GCA_942159475.1 of Sthenelais limicola. Classification (NCBI taxonomy): domain Eukaryota; kingdom Metazoa; phylum Annelida; class Polychaeta; order Phyllodocida; family Sigalionidae; genus Sthenelais; species Sthenelais limicola. The sequence goes on from OW804098.1 coordinate 71,360,428, forward strand.
ATAATCAATGTTAATGCAAGCAGTAGAACCGAATGGTATATCAATCAAACAACCACATTTGTACAACAATCTAATTATAAAAAGGGTAACCTGTTTGACCTGTGTCTCATCACAAAAGGTTCTGATGGATAGGTTTCTTTTTAACCCTCTTTCCAGGTACATGTGAAATACCACCTAATAGGGACCTTGGGGATGTTGACCAACTGATGAAATGTCAAATATGAAGTGTTACATATACATGAGTATAAGGTCGCAAAACAAAAGTCTAGGCTCAAAGTTGAGAGAGTCCCTTCAAACTCTCGCTCCAAATTCCAGTAGGCGTGCAGTCATGTTATACCATTCTTATCTCATCTGAGAGGCTGTGCACCTAGACTTTCATGAATGTGGTGAAAGACGATGCGATGTATTAAACCAACCATTGTACATATTGAAGCCACTTTCTTTGATACAACAGGAGAAGGAGAAATACACGCAAATAATAACTCCAACTCCACAATAGAATTTTAATCACGATAATTTATAAATATCTCTTTTACTCTTTTTAGGTATGTGCTCATTATTGGCGTGTCTAGAGCTCATAGTCTTCGAAATACAATCAGTTTGAATGGAAATAAACAAATCAATGTAATATGATTTTGATCCAACTTTTGTCTTTTGTATATTTGCAGCAGGCACGGACATGATGATGTCCCGTCAAGTGGTCCCAGTTTTGTCATTTCTGTTCACTCTGTGCCAAATTTTGACAGCGCAATCGGTAAGATTGATTTCAGTGGCGATGTTACTGTCGCATTTTTAAGTTTTTCTGATTACGGTTACTGCACATTCAAAAATAAGTCTAAAATAAAATTGCAGACTGGCTTAAGAAGGTCCAACACATCGTAATTAATGTTCATCCATATTATCAACATTCTTGTTCTAGTTATTGTTAAATTTGATTTTTTTTAGATTATTAGTAAAGGCAAATTGTACATTTTCTGACGATTGCACCAACATACATAGATATGAGTCACAAGACGCAAAGAATATTCAACAAGTATTTCTTTATTTTAAAAAATAATGAACACATAATGAACACATTCTCGCCAAGGGCTCCTCTGAAAAAAACATTAGAAAAATATTTATTTTGCGACTTTTGACTCATTATCCTGTAACAAATCACATATATACAATACAATATACAACATACCATTATAAAGCTTACATAAATTTATATGGTATCTAGTTTAAGCCAAGTAGGCCTACCGTTAAACTAGTCGACTCGGTTGAGCCAACGATTATCTTTTATCATTATTATTGTTCATAGATTTAACTTATTTTTTAATTTGCAGCAGCGATGCAGACCTCACATGTGGCCATCTGTATGCGAGATTCAGAACCGCACCAGTGGCGACACCTGGAACATTCAGTGTAGAAATGCTGGCGCCACCTGTGAGGACTACACAGTACCGGACGCAGGCCAAGGATGTCAACTGGCGGAACGTGCACCGGAAATGACGCTCAAGGCCTGCACGCCCCCTGGTGGATTTACTGTGAGTAACAGGGGCTTTCGGTGTTGGATGCAAAGGTTAAACCACCTGAAAATGTATAGTGGGCAAATCTAAATATTCAGAAAATTATGTTTTAAAAAAAACGATAAAGCTTGGTATAATGTCATAGTATGACATTAAACCAAGCTTTATGTGTTCCAGGAAATGTGTCACAAGTCGCATAAAATGGACTTTGAGGACTTTGATCATCATATTTGAAAAGATGATATCGAGATGATTCCAACGATGGTAAACATTGATTAGCTAGGTCATCTATAAAGTGGGCAATTTCAAGTAAAGTAATTAAATGTACTCCATTGGACAACCTTGACTATGAGATAATTGTGTAGCCTAGGGATAAATAGTTCCAGAAAGTTAACCGCTTGAAAGACAGGCCTATAGGCTATATTTACTTCGGGGGAAGGAAATTGGTTATATTTCACCAGATCTGAACGCCTAATATTGTTTTATATTTAATAATAAAGCATCGCCATCCTCCTCAAAGGGATCATCACTTTTGCAATGAACTGCAGACCCGGGGACCTGGCTGGCTATACACACAGAGGCAAGGGTTGTCAGGTGTTTGGCTTGACGAGGTCTGCAGTTGACTTCATGACGCAGACATCAGACACCTGCAGACATTTAGATTTTAGCAGAAGAATCGATATTTCGTTAGCTTTTTAATGTAATCATTCCAGACTTCTACCTTGAATATGACAGCCAAATTCCGTCGTTGTTTAGCTTCATTTTTCTCCTGGACCATGGGTCTTTCCCCATGCTGGTCCACTGCTATGACGTCATGCTGTAGGTGCGTGGCTTTTCTATTCACGTTGCATATGTGTGCCCTTGGGCTACAAATGGTGGCAGTATGACCGGAATTTCTCGTCCCCATAGGAATAGTATAGGAGTATCAATAAGCATAGATGGATTAATTCTTCGGACCAAAGTTGGAGGCGACTTAATATTGTGCCTATTTCTGGGTAAGAAAGTAGAATATCAGTATGTTTAGTATGAGAACGGGGTGACCTGTTTGTGATGTGTATAAGATAGAGTTTTGACACTAGATGCCCGGGGCGACAGATGGGTGCTTAATATGTTGGCTGTGCGCACCTTTCAGGCGGTTTTTCATTGCTCTTCGTCCAGAAATTTAGCCCGCTAGAGGCCTAGAGGATATTATTTTATTTTCTGTTTTTGTCTCTATAGTTGTTGTTTTTCTCACTTTTAATGACTGCCCACCATCCCGCCCTGCTTCCTCCACTCTCTCTTCCTATTCCTATTCTTATTGTGTAATACCTGCTCCCCACAGTACCGCCGTCGCCGCTACTGTGGAAGCAGGGAGGGAAGCGTGAGCCTACTAACTACATGCATGCATGCACTAGAGTGAGGAGTTGTTGAAGCTATGTAAACATGGGGGGTGACAGGTAGAGGGTGCATGAATGTTTTCAAAATAGCATTGCGGGACCATGAATGCAGTAGTTTTTTCAGACAAAAGGGTAGCTAACTATTTCAAGTTTCTCTCAGATGAATTACAGGTCGCCATTTTCAGGGGAAAACATTAAAAATGAGGCCAGAAGTACGGGTTGTGTATATATAGGGAGTGGACGCTGATGGGTTGGGTGAAGTCACAAATTGTTGATGTAGGCTTATCCGGCCACAGAGGGCGGGTCGGTCACATCTCGTCCAGATACAGATATATCTAATTCTAAACTCAAGATAACAATTTTAAGTTTGACCTTGGAAATGGTGATTTTGACCTTCACAAAGGTCATTCATATGATGTCTCAAGGAGGTGTTGTTAGTGCCCTATCTTATGCATAAATTGTGTACACCAGTGATAAATAGTTTCAAACATACATACATAATACTCATATTTGAACCAAAATTTCATGTTTGACCTTGAAAATGGTGACCTTGACCTTGACAAATGTTAATTAAAAGATATATTATGAATATACTCTCAGAGCCCTTTCACATGTATAAATTGTGTAGCCTTGAAATAATTTGTTCAAAAGATGTAGACTGCAGTATGTAATTTAGATTTACACAAAATTTAGCATAGAATGAAAAGTAAGGCTTGATTGCCATGAAAGAGTAAAAATCTTTTTGAACACCAGTGTATAAAATTGGGCAAATTTGGCGCAGAAGAAATATATCACGCTCAATATATGGTTGAAGGGCATAATTAGTCTCGAGTCCTCCCATATTTGGAATTTTCCAATTTTTTGAATTTAGGTAAGTGTATGCAAAAGAAGGTTCAACGCGCCTGGGACAGGGCCTTAAGGGTTGTCTTTGGGAATCTATTGGGTACAGCTGAACTAGCTCAGAGGTCCGGACTACTTCCCTTACATATTCGAGCAGACATTACCTGCTTAAAATTATTTTATGACAGACAACATATGCTGGAAAAGGTCGATAATACCAACATGGCTCTCAGAAATAGGGGGCAAAACATTCTCAAAGTGAGAAGACCAAAGAGTGAAAGAATGAAAGGCAGTATTTTGTATAAGGGTGTAGTGGTGTGGAACAACCTACCTGAGGTGGTCAGAATCGATAATGACAGGCCCAGTTTTTGTCAGGAAAATCAGAGACTGGGCATTAATTAAATTTTTGTTAGGGGTCTTAATTGGATTGATGGGCTGATCCAGCAGTGCTGTGCATGTATCATAATTAGATTGTACTGAAAAGGAGATAGTTTTATCCTCGCTTGATTATGTGTAAACCAAAGAAAATGCCAGTAATAAATTGAATGATCCTCATAGGGTACTCGACAAGTAGTTTAGTCAAGAGGAGAACGAGATAGATGAAAATCAGAATTTTTATTCCCTGTATCACTTGATAATAATAGAAATTGTTTTATGTTGCATTGGTAACTCCTATTTCTCTTAATTTACTTAGTCGGTTATTGCTATTATATCTTTTAAATGTAGGCAACGTCTTAAGACATCCATGCTGGATAAGACGTATTTTTCAGTTTTTGATGTAACCATAGATATTTAATCGGACTTAAATGAATAAAAATAAAAATTAAAAAAACATGGCAACAGACATTCCAATGATACCGGAAATGTGTTATTTTTCTTTCCTCTAATGTCAGTTATTATTTGTATGCATTAGGTTACCATTTTCCTCTATTGCCATATTTTCATAAGAGGAAATAGGATGTCACATCCCAGAATTTCAGTTTATATTTCAGGGTCATATTTGCTGACCGTGACCTTGATCAAGGTCATTGATTGGAATAGAAATGATAACCTTTCGATACATCATCATTATTTCCAAGTTTGGTCACCATACTGATAACTGTGTAGAAATGGGACACTAAATACCTATTTGCTGCTTAAATACAAAAAGATTTACATGGAAACAGGCCATTTTGACCATGTTCGCTGCCTTTATGGCAATTTCTTTCTTCAGATTTGGAAAATTCATGAAATTCTAAACAAAACAACTCAAATTTAGTTTGTTATACGGTGGGTAGGGGTTCCCTCCCAAATTTAGCCTCTGGCCGCTGGTCTATTAGGAACGCAAGGATATATTTAGTACAAGAGATTGTATTACATTTGACTCATTTCCCTGGTACACATCACAAATTATACACATTCATAGAGTAAATACATTACAACTATACTACACAGTGTGGTCAAGTTGATCTGTGAAGTTAATCATGAAGATTCCATATTTTCCTACAGGACACCTGTAATCCAGGCTGCAATTGGATCAGGTATGGTGTGAACCTTATAAGGCAAAGCGGGAGGTTCTTCAGACAGGTGAGTAATGGGAAATAAGACAATTTCTATAAAGGTTATGAGAAGTATAAAGATTTTAATGATAAAGGCAAAACCAAAAATAATTCCCCATCTCCTGTCCCCTCTGTTTTTGGCCTAACCCTATCCACTCAAGGAAATATATAAATCCTTACTTGATATTATCCTTCCAATACCAGAGTTTCCCTGCTGAGGAACCATTGGGGAAGGAATGTGATACATACCAAATAGCAGGGGAAGAATTGCTTTATTTTGACGCAAATCGTGCCATTTGTGATACCTTTTTGGGATTTTGGCATGATGTTGGAACAGGCCACAAGGTTTTTCAAAAACCACCGGCTACAAGTGGGTGGAGATACCTGGTGGCCGGTAACTGCAACATTCAAGATGGCTGCCATCAAATGCACCATATCTTGGTTCTACTCGCTGGATATTCAAGCGTGATACCAATTTTCCAATGTTTAGTCATTCCTACAGTACAATTTTCTTACCTAGACAAGGAAAAATAGCCTTGCATGGAACATTTTAAGTAAGCCAGTACACTACCACTAAGGTCTTAATAGCCATAGTGATGCCTTAGCAAAGAGATCACTGCAGTAGTCAGACTCTATCAATGTAGTGTTGTGAAGAATCTGTCAGCAACTCTATAATGCCCTGAAATATTTATTTTCAAAATTAACAAAAAAATGACGGAGCTAACATATACCTAATATCTCTCATTCACCACGTTGACGGTGCCTTTTTGTTTTTTGGTTGCTAATGTGCAAGATGATGCAGCTATAAATAACTCTCCTCACCGGTGTGCATCACCAGCAATAGGAGATTTGCATAGCCACCATTTTGAATCTTGATTCACGTGCAATTATCCGACTAATGGTACAGTCTGAAATCTATAGAAAACATGCCATGTTCAGCATGGTTTTCACAGATCATTTAAATACAAGCTATGCTATTGGCAAAAACATTCTTTAAATTGTTGATACAAACCTTGCTACATATTTGTAAGCCACTTTTCAACAGAATCCTTCCTATGATTCACTGTAACAAACATGCAAAGTGACACATATAAATCCCCTATTACATCGTCAATGCATCATCAATGCACCATCAGTGACAGTGGTCAGAACCCTTATTCACCACAGAAGCCCACTTCCCCCCTAAATCCTCGATGATTATTCCTTAAATACATTTATCACCCATACACATAATTATAAAGTAAATGTTTCTTTTGTATCGTTGATTAATTAATACTGTATAGATTCATTTCTTATACAGGAGCTAAGCTGTTTATAGAAAATGAAGAATAAAGATAAAAATCAATGTATACCAGGTTATCCGGCCAGCCGTCTGTAATACAGTGGACACTCTACAGCTATGCCGCTACCAGGACTCGCGGACTGCCATTGATATAGCCTGCCCTACTGGTTCAGACTGTATAGAATTTGCACCCTCATGTGATGCACTGCCTACTGGTGTTGCATTCAGGGCCTGCCAACCTACCGGCACCGACATATCTGTAAGACAATTTTCATTATTTCTGTATTTCATTGTATCGAGGTAAATGTTAATGGCTGCTAGGCCAGAGGATAGCCTATCTCTGATCAATTATCAATAATGACGTAGCAAGGTAGTCCCGTTTCTAGACTGAATATCATAGGTTTATTTCATCTCTTATATGTAATAGATCATATGACCATGAGGTCCATTGCGCAGTCACGCTCATTAAACATTCTACCAATGGTAATCAATACATATATTTCAGCGTATGAGGTCGCTGAACTTGGCCTATGGGAGACATTAGCCAATCCCCTATTAGCGCCTCATTAAGGTGGCCAATCACTGTTGAGTAATTGGGCCATGCCATGCTGACCTGAAGGGTAGGTCAGTGTGTTAGGTCACATATGACTGACCATGGCCGACCCCTAGCTCCCTGCTGCGAGCTGGTGAAACATCAACATGATTTATACATAACTATGATTAATACAACGTGTGTATATTAATGGTAATTAATAAGATTACACAATGTTATGTAATAGATAAGAGATATATAAATGTGCTATTTATAGTCGTGACAGAGGCATTTGAAGCTGCATTCTCAGCTATTACAACAAATAAAATCCTACCAAACTTACTCATATTTATTATGACTTATAGGACTTTATTACATACATACAGATTTTGAAGAAGTGATACAGGGGTTCCATATGATAACTCAAATTAAATACCAATGCGATACAGATTGTCATGGAAGCATGTGACCCAAATAACGTAATTTGGTTGATTCGTGATGTCGCACTTCTTAGCGGCTGATACGTAGCGCTGCCTTGCATGTTTCGAACGTTTTTAGACATTGTTCCGATAATTGGTCAATAAAAACAGTACTAAGATGATAAATATAACAAATGAATCGATAAATCATCGATAACTCCACCCCTGGGGGTGTCGTGCAATTTGACACTTTGTCCCATATTCGATTACAAACCTCTGTTGTACCATTGGGATTCATTAATATCGTGCTGCTGTTAATGCAAGCATTTGAAGTTTTCAGAGGGCAGGATTTAGGTGGGTCTGCCAAATATAAATGAGGACGTTTTGGAAGACTGGTAGCAAACACAAGGGGACAAAGTCGTCCAGAATTTTGGTCAAATGACTTTTAGATGGGTTGGAAAAGAATGGAACAAAAAGTGAAATAATGTTCAGTTCTTTACCAATGTTTATTAGCTGAAAGTGTCGCTTTGAGTGTAAAAGGGATTATTAGAAAGCGTAAGTAGTACATGTATGGCAGCAATCTCTTGAGTCGCACTACTGTAGCAGTTTGCATGACGTGTGGACGTGTCGGGCAAAAATCCCATAGGCTTAGCTATGGGGGACATAATTATTCGCTGTTCTTTCATCATGTTAAGGACTGTGAAGAATTCCGAAAGGCAGATTGATATCCGTCAATGGGACCAAAACATTTTCCTCATGTCCACCATACTCTTTAGACCTTTGATGTGAGATTATTTATCACCTGCAAATCTACGGGGATTGTTTATTTCCAGCTAACACATTGGTACAAATGTGCGACTAATTTAATTACATTCATTTGTTTAAAGCTGCCATGAAACTTACGCTCCCTAATCGAAGACCCACACTGTACAGTAACCCTTTTACATCTTAAAAGATATCAATAATGGTATTAATACAATTATTTTATTTTGCATGTACTAGACTGCGTGTGAGGACAATATATGTCGATTGCTTAGGGTTGCTCTTAGACGATTCTCTACGGTAAGTGCCCAGCCACCTCCATAAGCTCTTATATATGTGATTTTTTAAAAAGAAAATGAGTCACAAGTAGCAAAATTGATATTTTTCAGATGCATTTCCATGAAAACGCTCAGAATGTGTTCATCTTGAGGGTGTTCAGCGATGTTGGAATCATGAACATATAGATCTACAAAATTTCAATATAAAATTGATTGATTTGATTTGAATTTTTATTTCCATGACTTTGCAAATGTTTTACAGGAAAATGGACATTCGGTTTATGTATTTTTCGTACATATCTTCCTCGCGAACCATCTACTATTACCCTTCCATTACATTAGTCATCAGATACATAAAAATACAATATACAATCCAATCCAAGATATTCGCGGAAAGACTGTACTGTCTTTCTTCCTTAATACAAATACAACATATATATACAAGAATACAATGTTTGACATTATTGGGAGTAAGGAACCTCTTATTAAATTTGACAATATGTTATAATAAGAGGTGTGTGTTTGATGGTGTATCCATCCTTTCCAAGACTTACTTGCTTGATTTTAGATCTTATAAATTATTTTGACATATCAAGATGTGGTATTACAATAATCACAGCGATCACAGTGAGGTTAGGACAAATTGGAGGAACCTTCAATACAGTGAGACATATATAATATAATCTGATATAGTATAGTAAAGCTTGCAATGAATTTATATGTCTGTCTCAAACACATACTGGTTCTTCAGATAATTTCTGTAGTTCAGCAGGTCGTCTACATAAGCATTTTTCTTGTCATAAAATGAATTGTTCCTTTCATTCCATAAATATGGAGCAGAAAAAATCAGAGACCTTTTAATTTTCTCAGTGCGCGGGGTAATTACAAGTAGTTTTGGTTTTTTACCCGCTCCGGATCTGAGACTTCTGGTCTTAGGATCTATATATGCATTATTTTTGGAGAGTTTATAGGCAAATTCAAGTAAGTGAGCCTCCCTTTTGATTTTGAGTTTAGGAATAGATAGATCATTATGAAGATCGTCAACATTGTCTCTTTTCCCCATTCTTTTCGCAATCCTTAGAACCGAATTTTGTAGCACTTGAAGCTTCTTTAATAATGCAGTATTAGAAGTACCATTATATATGGTGTCTCCAAACTCTATGAGTGGAAGGATGGTGACTTTGTACAAGTTTATTATTAAATTGTCAGGGAATGACAATTTAAAAATTGTGTTGATTATGTCTATCCATATTGTGAGTTTATCCTAAGGAGTATATTTAACTACTTTACTGTAGCGATTGACCGTAAAGAAATATCGCTAACTTGTTTTCCCTGCATGAAAAATATAGAAGTATTGATAAGATGTCCTAATGTTTACCATCATTGGAATCCATTTGATCTCATCTTTTGAACTATGATAACATCTCAAAATCCATCTTTTGCGACTTAGCTAAATAGCGTTGGAGGATACAAGGTGTATCTGAATATAACTTTCGTATTGCTTTGATTCCAAAAATCTGTTTCATAGACCGTTTTGTTTTAAATGTTGATTATTAAAGAGAATTTATATCAATTGAACGCCATTCCTGCCCCAGCATTACCAGCATTACCGAAATAGATATTTAATTGATTCTACCTAAGATTATTCAAAATAGTGGCTAAAGGCCGACACCTAATTATAAACCTGTTGATACAGCCTTGTAGGGCAATGCCCTGGCCCTCAGTGTGTGAACTGAATGACGTCACTGACGGTACCACATGGAGTGTTGGTTGCCCTGGAGATTCAACATGTGAGGATCTGACCTTGGACTGTGCTGTGAACTCTGACTATACGCTTAAGGCCTGCCGACCCCCAGATGGATTTGAGGTGATTAGGACCACATTTTTAAGGACACTTTTTCAGGGTATCCCCCACTGAAGGTGGTACGAGTGCTAAAGTGCTCATACTCGAAACTTTATAATAGCTTTTTTTTAGTTTTTTTAGTGGGGGCACCGCCAGTTAAGGGTGCTTCTCTAGAACGTTGCCCGCCCCTTTATAAGACAAATACAATTTTTTGTCGTGCCACCTGAACTTCAGATACACTTGCGTACACATCGCAACAATGTAATGCTACCGCAAAGTAATTAAAAACAAAATGTGAAAATTGAGAAAGAACGATGTTCTACCCCTAAATATGTACTTTTGTCAAACTTTGTCATTACATGGGGAAGATATGACAGTAATGTTATTCTTTTACTACTAAAAAATAGTTTGACAAATTTTCAGCGAGATTGAACATAGACAGTTCAGGTGAATGGATCGGTAGAAAAATATGGTGAAAAACGTTGTTTTCCCACAGCATACATCAAGGTGGAAATTCAGACAGAACAGTCGTAGATATATTTTTCCATCAATATTGGTCGTTAAATACGGAAGATGTGGGGCAAACATTAGGCTACTAATTTACTGCTAAATCTTGAGTCAGGGGTTAGATTGAAAACATTATCCCTGCCCAGATGTAGATTTTCTTTGTTTGTCTTCTTTCATACTATTATCATTGTTATTGTTATTATTATTATTCAGAATGTTTGTTCTAACAATGCATGCCCCCAAATCCGTAATGGAGTAGAAGTGATAAAACGGTTTGGTAATCGATACAACCGCGGACCACGGAACCCACCGGTATGAACTGGCTTTGTCTTGCTAATGTAAAATATTGTTATGTTTGCATTTATGCTGAAAAGATCCACAAGGGTCCGCCATTAATTAGCATGAGAAAGTATAACTCTGAGTCTAAAAGCATAATTACTCTTAGTATTCTTACATTAAGATCCACAAAGATTAATTCAATTGTGATAATTTCTTCCAAAATGTTTTGCACCTATCCCGCTATTCAACAATGTTGATCCAATTCATCAATCTGCACATTAATCATGATTCAGAATCAATATCTTTCTTTGCACAAAGGTCCATCTGTCAATATATTCCTCTTGCTAAGAACATATCATAATAAAATAATGAATGGAACCCAACAATCATTGTCTATAATACCTACTATAGTGTACGACTAACCCATCTACAACTTCATTATAATCGTTATAATTTTTCGATCACCTAATTCCAAGTTCTCTTTATATTGTGTGATTTAGGCTTGTGGAGATGTACTATCGCTCTGTGAGATGACCAACAGTGTGTCCGGTTCATGGGCGACCAGTTGCACTGATCCCGACACAACATGTGAGGATTATACAGCCTCCTGCAACAGCTCTTCAATCACTCCTGCTACCATTACATTTAAGGCCTGCACACCCAGTGGTGGCTTTACTGAGGTTAGTCCTTGATAGAATACAATGCAATTGTCATGAATTTGAGAACGTTTTGTAAACTTTTGATTGAATTTGGTACTGTAAAAATAGTTATTTTGGTGCTGTATTTATTTTTGTCCGTGATTTTCATGCACATCCTGTAGATTGTGTCATTGTTGATATAGGAGAAATAGTTGGTGTGCAAATTTGTGTCCCTGTGAAAATGTGTGAAGAAGGCCAATGAACGAAACTTTAGCATTAAAACCTTTCTAAAAGAAACGGTGTGAAGCAAGGTTTGAGTATCCTGTTAAAATAAATATCAGCACATACAAATTAGTTGTCAATCTGTTACACAGATGGCAGCTGTAGATGGAATTTACATGACGCAGCAAAACCAACTGGTTAATTAATATCTTCGTAAACCTCGTTGTTTTATTTATAAGCGGATAGCACCTATGTATTTATTTTAATCGGCGGTGAAAATGTACAAAAAAATGTTTTCTTCTATTCTTATCTTCAATTAATGCTGTAGTAGTACTTAACGATATGTACTATATAAGGCTTGAAGCTATGAGAAACATCATCTCAAATATACTACAGTTCATGGTTATGTATAGAGTAACTCAGTAAACTGACAAAAGTAATGTCTGAAATGTGAGGGTGTCGCATACACCATCTAGTATTACTGTAAAATTCTCTTATAATGATAATATTTGTTTTCTTTATATTTGTTCATTACTTATCGTTTTCGATGACTTGAAACCTACCATCTATGGAACGCCATTCGGTCATTTATTTATTCAGTATTTCTTTATATCGGCAAATGGATCAACTCATTTATTGATATCAAAAATGCTTTTATCGATATCACTAAATGAATTGTTGATATCTGAAAATCAATTGTTGATATCTGAAAATCAATTCTTGATATCTGAAAATCAATTCTTGATATCAATAAATACATGCCATTCTTGATATCAAAAATTGAATTCTTGATATCGATAATAGGGTTTACAGATATCAAGAATTGCATTTATCGATATCAAAAATGCATTCATTGATATCAATAATTCAATTTTAGAATTCAACTAAGCTCTCAACTTAGTCAGAAATGACTTTTGGATATCCAAAAATGGCTTTTGGGATATCAAGAATTGCATTTCCGATATCGGAAAAGGCATTATTCGACATCCAAAATGCAATTTTTGATATCCAAAAGTCCATTTTATTGATATCCAAAAAGACATTTTTCGATATCTAGAAATCTATGCAAATTAGGGGAGTTGAGTGACACAATGCAATTCTTGATATCCAAAAGTCAATTCTTGATATCAATAAAGATGGCTACTTCTTTAAGGCTCATTTGCATTGAATTTTAGATATCGAAAATTCAAGGGGCATGTTTTCTGCTGCTCATTTGCATAGACTTTTGAATATCTAAAAGTCAATTCTTGATATGAATAAAAATGGCTACTTCTCTAAGGCTCATTTGCATTGAATTTTAGATATCTAAAATGAATTCTAAAGAAAATATTTCTTACCCTTAAATGTAAATGCATGTACCATTTATGGATATCGATAAATCATTTTTGGATATTGAAAAATTATTTATCGATATCCAAAATCATTTCTTGATATCAAGAAATGGGTTTCTTTGCAATCTATTTTACAAGGTGTTTTTGATATCGGAAAATCATTTTTCGAATTCTTGATATCAAAAAATGACTTTCCGATATCGAAAAATGAATTTCAGATATCGATAAATGAATTCTTGATCGGAAAATCATTTTCGGATATCGGAAATTATTTTGGATATCAAGAATTCATTTATCGATATCGGAAAATGATTTCTTGATATCGGAAAATGATTTCTTGATACCGGAAAATGATTTCTTGATATCGATAAATCATTTATTGATATCAAAAAATGATTTATCGATTTCCATAAATCATTTTCCGATATCATTAAAATACTGAATAAATGACCCAATGGCGTTCCATAACCACCCAATATGTTTTAAAAAAACAAAAAAACTGATTGTATGAACAATGAGATTTCATGAACCATAATGAAATGTACTGAAATAACAAATACAATAAAAATGTCCATACTTCCCTTCTTTTAAAAAATCAATAATTCTTAGTTTAATGTTGGTTTAAATCTTTTCTTTTGCCAGGACCTATGTGAACCCTGCAGACTGTTGGAGAGAGCCCAACATGATCTTATACGGCTTGGTCGCTTCATCAATCAACAGGGGCGAGGTGGCCGCGGCAGTGGTGGTCCTGGTGCAGGTGCTGGCAATGGTGCTGGAGGAGGTGGTGGTGGTCCTGGTGGTGGTGCAGGTGGTGGTCCTGGTGGTGGTGCAGGTGGTGGTCCTGGTGGTGGTGGTGGTCCTGGAGTCAATCAACCAAGACGTGGCGGCACCAACGGTGGTGTAGGAGGTGGTGGTGGTGCAGGTGGTGGTCCTGGTGGTGGTGGTGGTCCTGGAGTCAACCAACCAGGGCTCGGCGGCAACAATGGTGGTGTAGGAGGTGGTGGTGCTGCAGGTGGTGGTGTTGCAGGTGGTGGCCGTGGTGGTGGTGGTGGTGGTGGTGCAGGAGTACGCCCTGGTGTAGGAGGCTCCAATAGAGGAGGAGTAGGAGGAGTTTCCAATGGACAAGTGAGTGAAATGAATTAAAAATTTGAGACGATAATTGAAGTATTATTATAATCCATTATACATCACTCATAATTCCAACACAAGAACAGTTTAAGCTACATGTTCCGATGACCCCAGATCCTTGCCATGATGTTTGAACCTGTCCCGGATACTGTTGGTATTTTTGGATAATGAGATAAAATGAGATAAAAGAGCAGTTTTATATATTTCCTTCACTAATTAAGGCCCCTGAGCCAACCATCTTTGGTAGTTCAAAAAGATAATTGAAAACATCTTATACAAACGTATAATTTCTTTTCAGGACTGTCCAATAGCCACTTGGCCCACTATATGTGAGGTCACAAACACTGCGGGTCGTTCCATGTTTGCAAATTGTCAGCCGGGCTATGAATGCCAGGAGTTCCTCCCAGCAAGTGACTGTAATGATGATCCTAGTGGTGGGGCAGTGACCAGACTTGTGAACAGACTTGTAAGGCTACGCCAGCGGACCGATACTGTATTTGCCTGTGTACCGGAAGGTGGCTGGGTAATTACTCTAAGTCTTATTTAAGAATTAATTCCCAACATCTTGAATATTGATTCCTTATTCAGCATGGCATATAAATGTATCGAAGCCCCAATCTCAACCGTTCAACGTCCATGTGTTATGTATACATTTTCAATAACACTAGCCTCTATCTTTACCATCATGAATTTGGTTTTTATAAATCATTTATACAAGTTATGATATTGGTGAAAACATTCTTGCATCTTTTGATAAAAGATCCATTCTCAGAAAAGTCTGGCAAATGGTGTCTGTGATCATTACAGCTCTCTGAAGTTGAGGAAAAAGAAGTGAATGCTTTTACTTGATTTAATGGAATTCTATGCACAATGAGCGTTTTTTTTGTCTACTTTTGTATGTCTGCCAAACTCAGATCACTGTTCATTTCGGGCTTAAGATTGGATACCACCCTTAATTGGTATATCCGTAGAGCGATTTTCAATATTCATAGCTGTAAACAGGTATCAACAAAATAGGAATTCGAATAAGCCAAAATCTATTAACCATCAATTTTATTATAATATGCGACAATGGTCTTTGGGTGGCCTGTGGTCCATATTTGATTAAATAATCATAATATTATTCATTATAAATATGGAAATTAATTGCCCTAACATCAATCCATTGTTATGATTATATAATATGATCCTCCTTGTATTATCATAGGACTGGTAGGGGCTTGAAGGCAAGACACAGATACCAATTTTTTAAGCATGTCATGATACGCTTTACAATTTACCTGCCATATTAAGAAACAGGTGAAAATGACACGATATGCAACCATCAGAATACCCGACATAATCTTTGGAAAAATAAATGCATCACATAACATTGCATAACAGAAAAGTTACAAAGGGACCGTCTACACCAGAAAAACTCAAAACTGTCAGCACTAAGCAGAATTTGGAAGACTTCTGCGATTTTCTTACACAATGTTTATTATTATTACCGTATATACCCGTGTATAAGCCCCGGCTTATATTAATTTCAAATAGTGAATTGACCCGGCTTATATTCGGGGTGGGCTTATATTCGGGGCCCAGCTTATATTACAATAAAGGAAAACCATTAGATTTAGCTGAAACTCATGTTTATAATTATCTTCATTCATTACTCTGGTTTCCATGTTTTAAAGTCGAATTTAACACAAAAAAACCCGCTACCAGAATTTTTGTTGGAGTTCTTTCATTTGTGCGACATGCAGATCCCATTATTCTAACCCTGTATTTTAGTTTTTTCATAAATACCTCAAATTCAATATTGATGTTTCCTCATGGCAGTACAGGTACCCGGCTTATAAACGGGGCCCGGTTTATATCAACGTTAGGACGTGCTGAACCCCCGGCTTATAAACGGGGTGGGCTAATACACGGGGTCCGGCTTATACACGGGTATATATGGTACATATATCTGATAGTGATTATCATTACATATATCTATTTATGATATATTTTACGAATGCTATTCTTAAGCAAAAATTGCAAAAATGCCTTTCCTGACATCATTTGAGCCTGAGTGTCAATGTTTTAGAATTATATAGAGGAGAATATATTTTCAGGAAATATAACCTCCAAACCTCTCATCTTAAATTCCATTTTTTTTCCAAACCTGAAATGCAAGGCATTCCTGAAAACGGCCCAAAAATGTTGCTCAATATTTCTATGTCAGGCCTAACCTGAATCTATCCCAGCATACACTGTAACAGACTGCTGCAGTGCCACAAACAAATCCCCTATTGAAGGTAATCATGCACCTCTGTTCCAGTGTAGATTTGTTAAATTGTAACTTTGCTTTCCATTTTCATACTACTTTCTAGCCCAGCTGTAGACCCCCATGTGTCAATATGGAAAGCGGAGTGCAACCATTGGTTCAACGTGGTTCGCCAGGTAGAAACCCAAATCGGAGACGAAGACCTAGCAACACTGGTTCAAATGTCAACCAAAATGGACAAGGAAGCCAAGGAGCTCAGGGAGGTCAAGGAGTTCAAGGTGGTCAGGGAGGTCAAAGTGGTCTGGGAGGCCAAAATGGACAGGGAGTTCAACAAGGTGGTCAAGGAAGTGGGCAACCACCAAATGTGAATCCTCAAGTTGGACAAGGTCAAGTTGGTCGAGGACAAAGTGGTCATGGGCAAAGTGGTCATGGGCAAAGTGGTCAAGGGCAAAGTGGTCATGGGCAAAGTGGTCAAGGGCAAAGTGGTCATGGGCAAAGTGGTCAAGGGCAAAGTGGTCAAGGGCAAAGTGGTCAAGGGCAAAGTGTTCAAGGGCAAAGTGGTCAAGGGCAAAGTGGTCAAGGACAAAGTGGTCAAGGGCAAAGTGGTCAAGGTCAAGGTGTCCCATACTACCCGCCCCAAAGTGAACCACCCCAAGGTGAACCACCCCAAGGTGAACCACCCCAAGGTGAACCCCAAGGTGCTCCACCCCAAGGTGCTCCACCCCAACCTCGTCCTCCTCCCCAACCTCGTCCTCCTCCCCAACCTCGTCCTCCTCCCCAACCTCGTCCTGCCCAAGGTGGTCAGGCACAGGGTGGCCAAGGTGGCCAAGGTGGCCAGGGTGGCCAAGGTGGCCAAGGTGGCCAAGGTGGCAAAGGTAAAAACCGAGGCACTAGGGGGTAGTGCTATCCATCATATTTGAAAATATCTAACATATCTAACATGACTGTATAAACAGTATGCCCAGAATTGTACACATTTTGTGAATACAGCTAAATTAGCCTAAAAAATGCAAAAGACTAGCTATATCGACTATTTGGACAACCACGAAATGTGATACCTCAAGTTGGTCAAGGTCAATTTTATAATTATGTTTTTAGGAGGCCAAAAAATGTACTAAAAATGTGAATGAGGATTTTGTTCGGTCTAATGCTTTTTCTGATTTTTTCCACTCTTATTGTTACAAGCAGATAATTACATATTATTCTTAACATGGGTGTTCCTAACGCCTACCGCTATTTGATTATGTCTTGCTTCTTGTAAAATGTAAATTGAGAAGTAACTGTTAAATCTTTAAAACTCTAATGAATGTTAATGTATTGAACAACATCATGTTTATAATAATATTGTCTATGTTTCTAAAGTTTATGTTCGTATGATAGAAACGTATCACAGAATGTGAAATATCAACAAAATTAAATTTGTAAAAAAAATCTTTTACTCAAAGGTGTTTTATTTTTTACTGTATTTTGAGCATAGCGCTTGTCTTAATTAAGACAAACGCCTCTCAAATGGCCAAAACTTCTAATTTTTGGCCATTTTAGAGGGGACTGGTATCTATATAGGTGAACTGTACATTTTCCGATGAAAATAAGCTGTAATGTTTTGGCTGTGCATTTAGCAACCGGTCAAGCCCTGCCCGTTAGTCTATACACTTTAATAATGACTCTTTACAATAAGAAAAATGGCCTTTTCTTTTATTATCTGAACTGTCAGAGTATCAATAACAAAATTGACCTTATCAAACAAAACCTAATATCAATTAAACCTGACTTTATCTCTCTTTCGGAGACATGGCTCACTGAATCGACACCTGACCAGCTAATTGCTCTATCAGGCTACAATCTAGTTAGGCAAGATAGAAATTATTGCCTTCCCAACTCGACTACAGTAAAAAAGGGTGGCAGATTACTATGTTATATCAAACAAGGTCTACACTTTGAAATTATTCCTGAACTGAGCACTTCTTTACCTCATCTTTACCCAATCGGTTACAATTAAGATTAAGCCTATAAACATCAAACCTTTCTTCATAACCTCTGTTTACAGACGCCCATCAGGCTCTATTTACTCATGCCTGGAATGCCTCACAAATATACTCTCCCAGTGCTGCCTAGGTAATACTGTCCCAGCAGAAAGGATAATCCTGGGTGACTTCAATATTAACATGCTAAAAAATAACTGTCCTGATGGAAATAAACTCAAATTTTCAACCAGCAAAATGGGCTAGCTCAACTTATAATCGAACCAACAAGATATGCCATAAGAGGAGACACCTCCACATCCAGTCTTATTGATCTAATATTAACTAACTCAACCAATATCTCTGATAGTGGAACTCTTAATCACAACTTAAGCGACCACGAGGCTATATTCTTTATCAGGAAAAAAGCCAAAATCTCTAGAGTTTACAATATGAAACGCAGCAGGAGCTATAGAAATTTTAATTCTAACCTCTTCCAAACGAACCTTCGTCAAAACTTTGACTGGTTCAATTTCAGATCAATTGCTAATCCTGAAGAGTCATGGGATTTTATCACAAATGCTATATCAACTAAGCTTGACAACATGTGCCCAATTAAAAATATACTAATCAGAGAGAATAATGACCCCTGGATCTCCAGAGAAATACTAGATGCTATTAAATATAAAAACCTAGCAAGGAAGAAAGCCAAGCGTACTGGCTCCTCTGAGGATTTGAATGAAGCAAAAAGACTCAGAAAAAGTGTGAACAAGTTACTTCTCAATGCCCCAAAAAATTACATGCACCAGACCCTCTCAAATGTTAATGACCCTAAGAAATATTGGAAAACAATAAATATGCTTCTTCCCTCTAAAACCGCTAGCTCAGAAATAAATCTGAATGATGAGAATGGCTCCCCCATACCAAAGAATAACCTCCCTAACTATATTAATAATTACTTTGCGCATATTACTTGTAATTTACTTAAAGACATAGCTGACATACCCTGGACCACAACTATACCTAATAGGATTACTGAGATCCACACAATTTCAACCAATGAAATTGAAATGCTTGGCTTAATCTCTAAAATTGATACTTCAAAGTCATCTGCAATTGACAATGTTCCAAATTCAATAGTCAAAGAAGCCTTTGCTTTACTATTACCTGAAATGACTCACTGCATCAACATGTCCTTCTCTTGCTGTATCTTTCCAAAAACATGGAAAACAGCTACTGTTGTACCCTTATTTAAAGGAGGCATATCCACACAAGTTAACAACTTTCGGCCTATCTCTCTACTCCCAACCCCCAGTAAACTTATAGAGAAAATTGTTCATACCAGAGTTCTTACTTACCTTAACACTAATAATATTCTTGACAGTAACCAAGCAGGTTTTCTTCCAGGCAAATCCACAATAAATACAATAAGTCGTCTTACTGATGACATGGCCATTTCAGTAGAAAATAAAACCCCTACCCTCCTTACTTTTATTGATTTTAGGAAGGCCTTTGATATGGTTGATCACCAAATATTACTTCAGAAATTACTTAACATTGGGATACGAGGCAACCTCCATTCTTGGATGAAATCTTACCTTTCTAACCGCTTCCAAAAAACAATTGTTAACAACCTACTCTCAGAAAAAGCTCAAATAAAATCAGGAGTACCCCAAGGATCAATCCTTGGACCTCTCCTATTCCTTATATTTATAAATGACATTGGACACCACCTCCACCATACCAACTATCTTCTATACGCTGATGACACAGTTCTATATCAATCTAATCTACCCATTACTAATCTATATCAAAATATGCAAACAGACCTTGACTCCTTAGCAAACTGGTGTAAAATAAATAAATTCCTAATAAATGCCTCCAAAACCAAACTCATGATAGTCAACAAATCAGCAAATAAAAATCTCCCCCCACCAAAAATTATTACTCTCAACTCTAAACCCCTTGAGACTGTCCACACCTATAAATACCTGGGTGTTCTTTTGGATGACAAACTAACATTCCAGCCTCACATAAAAAACATAATTAAAGTAATATCACACAAAATATTTCTTTTCTTACGCATCAGACACTTACTTACAGACAAATCTGCTCTCCTAGTCTTTAAAAGTAAAATATTACCATTTTTTGATTATGGGGATATACTCTATCATGACACGCACCAAGGTAATCTATTGAAGCTGCAAAGGCTACAAAACAAAGCTCTTAGAGCCATTCATAAGGTAGATGCTCTGCATCCCACACATGATCTACATAGGGACCTGAAGGTACCATTTCTTCATGATAGAAGAGAATTACATCTAAGATTATGTGGACATTTTAGAACTAAATCTAAATATTATACCTCCCAAAATGACAACAAAAACACTAGAGCTAATGATGCCCCAATTCTTAAAACCTTTTTCTACAAATCTCAATCTGGTAAAAACTCAGTATTTAATTAAGTAGCCAAATCCTGGAACCAACTCCCCCCACGATCAAGAAATATTCGAAACATTGAAACCTTCAAGTCCCTTCAGAAAAAATGGCTGCTTAGCACTATTACTTGATATTAACCTTAACTTGAAAATGTGTCCGGTCCAAACAGAAGATCCAAGTTGTGATACTACCTAATATGATTGAACCGTACACCTCCCTCTTGTCTCGTCGACTATATAAGGAAATCATTTCTGTGGAAAAATCCATAAGACCAGATATACTCCTAACCTATGGTTGAGGTGCATCAAATCGTAATGAAACATTGTTAAGGAAGGCTTGCAAAATATATGTGGATCACTCTCATAAGATAGAGGTTAATCCCTTTGCAAAACTGTTACTTGTATATGCACTTCTTATGAATTTTAACGATCCTAATCTAATGCTAAAATATCACTAATGGGTCACACTTTGCATATGTGGTTATCCCATCAAAAGCTGGGTTACACCAGAACATCCTACCACCATGGGAGGTGCTCGACCCAGTGGAAATAAAATCTTTAAAAAAAAAAATGTAAGGTGTAATAGGGGGCCCAGACTGACGGCGATTGGCTTTGTGATAAGCTTTGCATTAAGGTTTGCGATAAAATGGAACATTTTCTATCACAAACATAATCCTGTTGCAGCAGTTTGTGCCACTTCCCGATAAGTTTTGGGATGGGTTTGCAACCGGAAAAATTCGCGGAGTTAATCACAAAATTATTTGACATGTTTAATATTTGTTTGCGATATGTACTCTATCAGCAGAAGTTAATATGCTTTGTGATTGATCGCAGTAGTGTGGTCTGCTTGGCGACGGGTTTGGCTATAGGCTTTTGTGATGAAGAACCCCCCAAATTTGTGATGGGAAAGTAGGGATATGTTTTAAAAGTGATTAACTATCAGAAAGTATTTCCTTACTGTCCGAATCATCTTTTGTAGCTTAAAAAATGTGTGATGTTGCGTTGAATCATTTCACCTCTCCACTTTTTCTCCAAAATTCTTTTTTTTGCTTGTCTCTCCCTTGTTTTTTTGCAGTTTCTATTTTCTGGCCTGAGCTGACCCTACCGCATACATGCATACTTGAATGTACACTGAAAGTAGAGCAGCACAGTCAAGATCCATCTTGTTTACGTCTGCTAAAATCATGCAAGGTCAAGGTCAGGGTTGCATATCGCAAATCTCCATCGCAAACCATGTCATCACAAAAGTCTATTGTGATGCCCTTTGCAATGCACTTTTACAATAACTTATTTCCAGACCCATCGCAAAGGTTTATCACAAAAAGTCCATCACAAAGCCAATCGCCATCAGTGTGGGCCCCCTATAAATCTCATCAGTGACTTGAAAAAATGTCAACGAAATGTTGTATTCCTTTCGAAAAAAATTGAATGATTACTAAAAGTGATATAATAAGCTAGGGTGGTCTCTACTGGCTGCGGTAAGCTTTGCGTTAAGCCTTGCAATGGTTTGTGCCGGTTCTGTAGGTGGAGAGAAATGACGAGGTCCTGCCTACATGGCCAGTGGTCCATGTAGGCAGGACCTCACCACCTCTCACCATCACAGCACCATCACAAGGCTTACCACAGAGCTTACCGCAGCCAGTGGAGACCACCCTTTAAACAGGGTAATATGCATGTTACAATGCAGGCTGGGATAGAATCGGTTCAGATTGGATGACCAGAAGTGTATTGTTAGGAATGCAATACGTTTTTATACTGGAATATTATTGTTGATGGCTTGGCCTGTAAGTGAATAAAAAAATGTGAAAATAACAAAGAGACTTCTCAATTTAGGATAGAAGTACATGTTAAACAAGCAAAAAAACAGCTATTCAATGCCAAGAAAAACTTCATCTCAAATGAATTAAATCACAACAGCAAAGACCCCAAGAAGTTTTGGGAACTGATCAACTCTATCTCCCACACTAACAACAAATCAACATCTATTAATTTAACTGATACAAACAATGAGCCCATTGAGCAAAAGAAACTGCCAAACTATGTTAACACCTATTTTGCAACCATTGCCTCTGATCTCACAAAGGGAGTACTCCCTAACTGGCACCCCCAAACCCCACCGGCCCAAACCTCCCTACTCGAGATCTCAACCACAGAAGTGGAAATTCAATCACTAATCAAAAAAATTGAGCTAAGCAAATCCTCCTCAATAGAACACCTTCCCAACACTATCCTGAAACCAGCGCTACTTACCTTATGCAAAGAGTTCACGCATTGTATTAACCTCTCCTTCAGCTCGGCCACCTTCCCTAATGACTGGAAATTAGCTAAATTGATCCCACTCTTCAAAAATGGTAATCAAAACAAAATAAACAACTATCGCCCGATTGCACTCCTACCCACACCCAGTAAGATTATAGAAAGGATTGTCCATGACAGAATATACCGGTACTTAGAAACATATGATATACTAGATACCCATCAATATGGTTTCAGACCTGGCCACTCGACTGTAGATGCCATAAGCAAATTCACTGACGAAGTTTCATGGAATCTAGACTCGAATATAGACACACTCACCTCATTTATTGACTTCCGTAAAGCTTTTGACCTAGTGAACCACTCTATCCTAATCTCAAAACTAAACCACGCTGGTATCAAAGGCCCTCTCCTAAATTGGTGTGAGTCCTACCTTAAAGATAGGATGCAAATTTCTATAGTTAATAATACACTATCAGACAAAGCACTCACAACCACCGGGGTACCCCAAGGTTCCATCATCGGACCTCTGATGTTCATTTTATTCATTAATGACATCACCCACAACATCACAAACACAAAAATATCCCTTTATGCTGATGACACTCTACTCTATACACATGGCAAAACATTAGACACACTTTACTCAAATATGCAGAAATCCATTGATTCACTCCATGCCTGGTGCAACAACAATCTTTTTCTTGTTAATGCTGCTAAGTCAAATATCATGTTCATCTCGAAATCAAAACAAAATAGGAAATCATCCAAAGACAAGATAATCACATATCACGATGAAAAACTGAAATTAGTCCCTACATACAAGTATCTTGGTTTCTTGATTGATGACAAGATGAGGTTCAAACCGCATGCCAACCAATCCATAAAAACAATAGCTCACAAAACCCACCAACTCCATAAAATTAGAAAATACATTGACCCACACACAGCACTCACAATATACAAAATGAAAATCCTTCCCTATTTCGACTACTGTGATGTCATCCTACATGATTCAAGTACTCAATTAATGCAAAAACTCCAAAGACTTCAAAATAAATCCCTGAAAATTGCTCTTGACCTCCCTTTCGATGCCCCCACCAACCTACTGCACACCCAATCCAAAATTCCACTCCTAGAAAATAGACGAAAGACTCACCTAAGAGCTCTAGCCTTTAAGAGAGCCAGGAACCCTGACCTAATATACACTCCTAATAGACCCACTAGCGGAAATGAAGGCGTCATCCTCAAAACTCCGCGTTTCCACACAAAGCATGGTCAGAATACTATCCAAATCAAGTGTGCGAGATCATGGAATGAACTCTCGCCTAGACAGAGATCAATAGGCACCATTGAGGCGTTTAAATCGAACCAAAAAATATGGCTCAAATCCCTCCTCTAACTCTCCCTCTACCATCCACCCCCTTACCTTCCACCTGCACTTGACCCAATGAACGATTTCGTCACCAACTATTATCGACATCAACACTCACAGCCAGTGGCACGATGTCTTGCAAACTTGTGTAATCACATGTTCAAGTATCTAGCATCTCATGTATGAATGTGAGATCCTCCGCTTAACACTATAGTAAGATCACTAACACTCTAGTCAGTGGCACAGTGACTTATACACACTTTAAATCTAAAAGACAAGTCGTCCTATTATGTAATTCTGTAGTATGTATATATTATTTACATATGTATATTGCATTTCATATGCTACAACTGCATGTTGGTTTGTAAAACAGCCAGCCTAAAACTGGTTAAATGAGATCACTAACACTCTAGTCAGTGGCACAGTGACTTCTCCATGTTATCTTACCTGTTTTTAATTTATTTTTCGCCACACATATTACAAGACCAAATTAACTGTCTTCATGCATCAAAACCACAGTCTCAATCACTACTAAAATTAACTTCTGAAGGGCACTAACACTCCGAGTAAGTGGCAAAGTGCAACCTCTAACTTCCATCGCTTTTACGACAATTTGTTATACTGTGTTAATTCCACTGCGACATACCAATGTAAACTGTATGCATAATGTTTTAGCTGGGGCTCGTGAAAAACCCTATTTTGGGATTTTGCACACCCAGTATAAATAAAGTTGTAAAAAAAAAAAAAAATGTTAAAGTTGCATTCTCAGTTATTACAACAAAAGAAATCTCATCTCAACAAAAGAAATCTCATCTCAACAAAAGAAATCTCATCTACAACAAAAGAAATCTCATCTGCATTGATCAATATTCATCTGCTTTTATATGTGTATGCAAAGTATTTGAGTCAAAATAGGCTGATAATAAGTGCAAACAGCGCAGAAAATGATTTTGGATATAGCAATGAGCCAAAATCCTCCAATATCTTGGTCAATTGACTTTTAGTTGGCATGGAAAAGAACAGAACAAAGTAGAAAATCTTTAGTTTTTGAATAATGTTAGCTGAGAGTGCAGCTCCAAAATAATGGTTTCCGTTAAAGATATACTGAGTTGGAAGGGAAGCTAATGTACTTCATATTCTGGTGTAATTTGTCATTTTATCATAATATATATTATACAAAACTAAATCAACTTGCAACAATTTTATGAATAAATCATTGTATCATTGTATTTTGATAAAATAAAATCTTTTAAATAAAATCTACACTGCTTTCTATCTTTATTCAATCAATGATGATACTTCGAAATTTCAGATGGAGGCAAATCAACTTGAAAAACTTGCTTGTTTATTGGGTGGTCATGCGATCTTTATTTGGCTTCATCAGAGGATGGTAATTAAAGCTGCATTCTCAGTTTAAAATATTACGACATGTACACATCTTACCCAATTCATGCACATTATGACTGGATTTATCAATATTCTGCTGCTGGTATATATATTTAATATATAGACAAGAAACGTGAACAAGGCAGCGCTAACGGGCGTGTTGTCTCGATCCCCCACACAGTTATACTCGTTGGGCTCTACTCCTGTTAATCCTGTGAATCCTGTAAATCCTGTGAATCCTGTGACGGTCCCACACACTCCTCACGCACCACCACCCCCATTCGTTACCCCTCCTCCTGGTGATCCACTGATGCATGGTCTGGATAGCTCGTCCGGGCCTCAACTGGAGGAATCTACTGCGGCTGGCGATAAAATTAAAATCGCTTCGGCCATATGTCTCAGCTGTCCATGATAATCAGATAAAAACATGAATGGATGTATATTTCTGAATCACCAAATCCCAAATGTTTAATCATTGGCATTTTTCTATGAAAATATCGATTTTAAAGTGTTTAAAAAATATCCATCAGCCCTGTAATAATGTATATATCTCATGCCGAGAGGAATGTGTCAGTATTATTTGTTTTAATATCAATGAATATTAGACTGAGATATCAGGCATAGAGGGGCCAAAGGTAGGGAAAAGGGGCCTGGGCCCATTTCGTATAGGAATGGACCATATTCTCAAAGAAGTAAACTATACGATCACAAAATGTCATTACTAAAATATCAACTGATATTAATCCCAGAGCTGAACACAGATGTGCAACGATGGCCAGATAACAAGACATTCCCAAAACCGAAAGGATATTACCCAGACCACATATAAAACTGAGAAGCTACACGAAAATTTCCACAATAGAGCTATAAGAGCATGGAATAAACTCCCAGCCAATATCCAAAAAATAGAAGACAAAAATATACTGATAGAGAAATTAAATAAAGATCTCCTAAGTGATCTTATCCTATCCACCCAAGATACCCTCTAGGTTTTGCAGGAAACCAAGAGCACGAATACGGTTTTGAAGGAAACTGCATTCAATGACATGATGAATATAAATTTCTGCGGTTTTGTATAAAACAGCAGAATCAAATGATAATAAATATTACATTGGGGAACTTAGGGGCTAGCAGGAATGCTGTACTAACACCATGACAAATGTATAATTTATGTCTAAATCAAACCTTAAGAAATGTATAGAGAACCCAATGAAGTCTGTATAATATTTAATACCTCAGATAATATTATATCATATTATATAATAATCCGCTCCATCAAAATGAGTCCCATGTCGGCCAAATCGATTTTGGAGTTAGCTATTGGATGGGTAAGCAGCAGGAAAGAGCTTTCCAATGATGTATAGAGCTTAATTTTAGGCCTATTGGGTATAATTCTATGGTTGCGGTGAGTATTTAAGGGACGCGGTTACTGGAGGAGCCGGAAACTGAGATACAGCCTGTTTAAGTTCGGCGAGTGACCTTCGGCGCGCCATCCTTGGTTACGGGCATTTGTTATCAAGCGATTTCTATGAAATTTGGGACACACTTTACTAACTGCCATAGCCATAACATATACCAAATTCAGTTCATTTACTTAGTAACTTATTATTTTATCGCGCGATGAAAATTGGGTGAAATTTGGGCAAAATACATTTCTAGGAGACTTTTGTGGGATTTATGTCGGACGCGTCGTCATGCAAAATGACCAGTTCATATGATTGGATTTTTCTCAGATTTGGGGCAGGTATTATAGACTAGTAGGGCCACAATATATAAAAAAATCAGTGCATTTCATTTAATATTTTTTATTTTATTACCCTGTTAACACGAGTATAATAATTCTGTACAAAATTCTTCGGTGCAGTGCTTGCAATATATACATAATAACACACCTATTCATTCTAACAAAACAAAATGTACAACAGTATTCACCAGTAATAAAATCAGTAATAAAATCAATAAAA
The DNA here is from genome assembly GCA_942159475.1 of Sthenelais limicola. NCBI lineage: Eukaryota > Metazoa > Annelida > Polychaeta > Phyllodocida > Sigalionidae > Sthenelais > Sthenelais limicola. The sequence goes on from OW804098.1 coordinate 71,388,545, forward strand.
TAGCAGTCAGCCCCTACCCCTACCCCTACCCCTACCCCTACCCCTACCCCTACCCCTACCCCTCCCTGGCCGGCGTTGCTCAACATTTCCCCTCCCCCTCCCCCTACCTCTCTTTGCTGGAGGAGGTGCAACCTCCCCATCCGAAGAAGATTCTGAAGATTCCCTTACCCTGCCCCTTCCCCTTACTGTTCCTCTACCCCTACCCCTACCCCTACCCCTACCCCTAGCTTGAGGTTCCTCTTGAGGTTCCTCCTCGTCCTCCTCCTCCTCAGAAGATTCATCACCACCTAATTCTAATGATTCATCAGAAGAAGATTCCCTGTCCCTTCCCCTTCCCCTTCCCCTTCCCCTTCCTCTACCCCTCCCTCTTCCTCTAGCCCTTCCACTTCCCCTCCCTCTACCTCTTACTGGGGCGACTGCAGGAGCCTGTACAATGTAGCCATCCCCCCCCCCTCCCTGGCCCTTCTTCAGGTACAGTTGGTTTGGGGCACATAATGTCTTTGGTTTCTTCGGTACAAAAATCACGAATAGAATTAAAAAGATACCACTGTCTGTATGCAGACAGTCCAGGAGAAGGTACAATGGGTGGGTTGTCCTGAGGGACATCACCCACATCAACAGTAAGCATTTTAAAAGTACCACTATCTTCAGGGCCTACAAATGGCCTGAAAGAAATAACACCAGGTTTGTCACTAGAAAATTCAAAATGATGATACCCTTTGATACCTGGAAAAGATTTGGAGAAAGGTGACAGGAATGCCTGCCAGTCGTACAATGGAACAAAAACAGTACCCCTTTCATCACCTACAAGTTGGGCCTGGTTGACCCCCCCTGGCGTACTGCGCTGCACACTGGCTTTTAATTGCTGAAGAGAAGAAACGTTGTCCCGACGAAATTGTTTTTTCAAGAGACCAAAGCACCAGTCGGGGGCAAACTTAGTGTGCCCAGTAATCAAAAAGTTAAGTGTAATAGACCTGTGCCTTCCAGTAAGGACACGCCACATCAAATAGGCCAAAACATACCGGTTCTTGTTCTGGCCACTACAATTGTCACAGTTAAGATCTAAATCTTTCTCCCCCAGACCATAGTTTTCAAAGTAATGATTCAGATAAGAAATAACTGCATTTGACCCCTTACTGGTGCAATGGCTCTCATCTATAAGGTAGTTAACTTGTCTAGGCATTCCTTCCATGCAAATACCGAACAGGCCTACCTTCCTCGGGGTGAGAAAATAAAGGGGACCTGGTTGCATCGGGTAAGAAGGTAAATGCACTTGTTGTGCAAAGTCAAAACTGAGATGTACTCGAATGTCACATGAGCAAGGGGCATGTTTGCCAAGGGGGGGTTCACCATTGTCTCTGTACGCTTCTTTTGCATCAGCACAAAATTTCTGATAAAGAGTTCTTTCGGCGGTTACACTGTCTAAATGTTTCTGCTGTTTCTTTAACTTGGCAGCTTTCACAACATCAGGTAAATTACTACTACAGGAAATGTCTCTGTTATTACGCTGGCACTCCCAGCAGAGGTCTGTCATGGGACGACTTGTGACTATTTTAGGAAGATACTTGCGCCATAAATGACCAAAAGTGGAGTAGGCAACAGCCCTATTGCCAGTCTCTTGCATGGCTTGTGTGTAAAGACGATGAACTTCAGCTTTTGTAGAACGGCAGGGGAGAATTAAGATGTCGTCTCTGTGGTGAGAAGATACTCTGCCTGGCAAGACAAGAGCATGTATTTCGGCATAAGATGTGATGAAGTTGATAGTGTTCTTCAGGTCATCTATTGGCAAAGACCTCACAGCACGGTGACCACCACCCTGTCGTGAACGAGTGACCAGACCATCCTCAGCGAAGGATTTTAGCAAAACTGTCAGCAAGTTTTGGCTAATCCTAGAAGTGAAGGGAGAGAAAAGAAATAGAAAAAATAATTAATAATAATTTAATCGTTGACAAAGGAAGAAATTGAACATAATGCAGGATCTTAAAATGACAATACCAAAATATTGATTCTTAGCAAATAATCATGTTATTATGAATAGCTATCTAATGTTCAGTATTAATGGGCACCACAAGATTCATGATAACACTCACTTGTAAAGGAATTTAAAGGTAGCTTTGCAAATAGGCTTGTTATGCATCCTGTAGTGGCTCTTTGGGTGTTTTCTCTCTCCCTTCCACTGGCGCTCCTTCTTGGTTGGACTGCATCGATCACTGTTGTCAGTAACAGTATTGAGAGTCAAAGAGTGCCATGTCGAGCTCATCTGAAACGACAGTATAACAATAATGTAAAAATGAATTTGTGACTGACTAATATCACCGACACCAATCTTAGTCTTAGTCCCTACAGTTATCCTACGTAATTAGTTATCCTATGTAATTGGGTAGCACGTGTCCTCATTATTTAACAAGCTACAGCTTAAAATACTGATTAAAATACTGAATGAGTATTATACAGGCATGTATGGGCAATGAGGCAATAGAGAAAAACATTATTTTGAAATTACCTCGATGGATTTGGTCATGTTCCGACCGATGAGAGATGCGCTGTTCCACAGTGAACTGGTCTATGCATGGCCCGCCGTTAAACAATCGGCAGTTACATCTGAAACGGACAAAATCCTAGATTTTAATTTGCCCATAATGACACAAACAAACAATGTATTTTTAACCCTACATTCCACACGAGACGAGTAAGGAATCTCAGACGTCCCAAGTAAATAGCTACTCCCCAGATCTCCTTAAGAGGGCCTTAAACTCCCCACGCACGAACAACACCATGCGACGTAAAACATACACCAATTAAATTTTAGAACCTCTAAATATACCCACAAGGTATCTAGCACATATAACAGCATTGGATTATAGATTTGGAATGATTTCCAGGGATGTACATAGCATAGTTCTCAGATCGCGTCCCCCAGCGTGTCAACACACACGATAGAAAAGATGGCTGCAGAGCACCAACACTTACCGAAACGTGGAGCACTTTTCCCGTTCCTTGTCCAGGACTGCCTGCATGGGATCAATAATAAGAATAGGTTCTGATGCTTCCTCAACTTCTTCTTCGTTCGTCTCCGGAGTTTCAGGCTGATCAGGGACGTCTGGTTCTCCATCTGAGTCAGATTCCACCGTCTCTGTTTCCTCGTTGAACACAAAATACTCTTCGATGAGGTTACGCCATTCGGCGTTGTCGACAACACCTCCCAAATTGGCTCGAGCGATGCCATTAAGAGCTTCTGCGACGGTGGCCTCAGCTTCCATGTTTAAATAATAAACCTTGGTCCATTTAAAACTTTGTTGGAGAGTAAAACACGTCTTGTATTGTCTGGAATCGAGGAATAACTGGTCGCTTCGATTCAAATCCAAGACCACGCTAGAAGATGGCGTCAGCCGGAAGTTGATCTTTCGGAGCGGCTGGACCAATCACAGGGCTGTATCGACCCCTCGTGGGCTCCCTTGACGACCCTAGCAACCATTGTTTACGCCGAATGCACTTGGAGAGAGCTCTGTGATTGGTTTACTTACGCGGCGATTCAAAAGGGAAGAATCCCATTGGCTAGAGGAGATTCGCGGCTTTCCGAGGATACCAAATGTGCTGGGGTACCCTATGATCAAATGTCCACGGCGTACGAGTGAATTTAGTGAAAAATAGCCTTCGGCTCCTTTGTTTAAACCCATCCAACCATGTTAGGAAAATGTTTACCGGCCGTTATGAAGCGTAAATAATTGTTTTTGGTACAAAATATTTTCCAGTCTCAAAAAAAACATAATAAAGATTAATATTACGGGAAAAAAAGTTTTCGACCGAAAAAGTCCTATACCACCTTTGGAGCCCTATATCTCAAAATGAAAGTTGCCGACATGGGACTCTTTTTGATGAATCGGATCACTTAGTAGTATGTCCATGTCTAATGCTACCACATCATGCATAAATAATAACTCAACCCAATCTTTTACTATGTAACGGAAAGATTCATTAAGGATACAAACGAAAGTAGATAGCAACATCGATGTACTAATAGATCAATAAGAATGTCACAACAACAACTTTGTCTTGGGAAAGATGATGTGAGAAAATGAAAAGCAGCCAAAAGATCTCACCATATTTGTTTTTCATTTTAGCGACCAACAAAGTTTGCCTTCATACACGAAAGTACAGGGTATCAACATAATTTGAAAGATTTTCAAAAGCAGGTGACAGCCTGTTTCTTTTGCTTGACAGGGTAAATCTCTATGTAAGCTATGTATATAGAAATATTTTAGAAAAAATATAAGCCTATCCTGCTTTTTTAATATGCTGGAAAAGGGGTAAAATTAATTATGTGATACCGTAGATGTGAGCGTAATGGATTTTCTATATGAACATTAAGTATATCCATTCAAATAACTACCTATAGTAGGTATGACTTTATATGATTATTTCGATAAAAATAATCTTTCTCCCACTCATACTCTTGTAAAATCCTCTACTTAGGTTCATTGGTTGATCCCAGTAGAACTCATTATTCTTGAGAACAGGGTAGAACTGACAAAGGTAGGGATAAGCTATGATTGATATCCTTCCACTTATCGTGATTCTACACTAAATTGTTACCCATCGTAGACAAGATAGCGAGCTATTACTATACAACCTAGGGTCGGCCATAGCGTTTTGACAAAGGGAAAGAAAAAGCAGACTCATAGATTCTGTTTCTGAAGCTTTATTCCCGTCTTCGCACATCTGACTCAGGGAGTAATTGTCAGACATGGAAGGACCTATAGATGCTCAGGCATGGTCACATTTGTCCACCGTATCACAACATGGTGTAGTACACAATACATAAAGTAAACAGTACAAGGTTTATTACAGAAGACATACAGGTGATATTCAATACAATAAAAAGTACAGATGTAATACACATTCTGGTGTCAGGAATGAGTCATTTAGTAACTTGTAAATAGGGTAAAGTTATAGTATTTGATGACCATAAAATAGGAACAGATCTGAATGACATAATAAGGTAGCTGAGTGAGCATTGCTCTAGCCTTGACCTTGAAGTCTGACCCCTGTTACATAATGGTAAAATAACAACAAGACAAGCTAGTCTTGCGTTAAACCTCATATATATCCACTACACCTGTAGTCTATTGTCACTGATGTAGATGATTATTTGCCATCCTTGATCCCACACTTAGTTCTAGTTATAGGTGAACACAGAGCTTCATTTTGACACTTCATATTTAAACCAATTCAAAAAGAGGGAACTAAATATTTGTTAGTAAGGGTTCCTGGAGCTTTTGGGATTTATTTTCTGCATGATCGATGAAATTAATTTGATCTAATGAACCACAAAATCTTAAATACCAATGACTATATACCACTAAATATTTTTAAGCATTTGCCAGTAACATAATCTATATAGAGGCAGCTTGTGATTAAGCTTGGTATGAATTCCTGATTAAACACATAGAGATGGTTCCACTTTAAGCTAGTAACTTCCCATTGTATAAGCCTAGATTTATTCTTATTTTTCAAAATTGAAATTTTTATATTTTCAAAATTCAAAATTATCTATAGAGAGAATGGAACAAGCCGGCAATAATCGAAAATGTATTGGACGAGATTCGTCTGCATAAGCATGATGCCGTAGGCAGAGTGCTCATGTTGACGAATCAAGTCCAATATTTTTTTTATTATTGCCGGCGAGTTCCATTCTATATTTATCTAATATGTGCATAAAATTCGATCATATGTCATCAGATATCACTGAAAAGATATTAAACAAGTCTCTTGTTGGTGCAGGAAGAACACCTTGGTGCCCCACTGAGAACCCCGCTGAGAGCCCTGTCAGCGTGTGTGATCATGCAGTATTTACTGACATTGTTGAATTGCTACATTAATAAAACGTATACCATTCAATAGAAAATTTAATTCTCTATTTAATCGTGTGCTTCTTATTATGTATTTTCATGATCATGATTTACCGCCTAGCTTATGAACGGGGCAGGCATAAAACATGGCAGGGCTAACATAAAAGGAGAAATACAATATCGTGTTCTTCAATGACACCAGAAGACGTCTGAGATACATCTAAGCCTGAACCATAGATACAGCATCTGACTCTTATCTGAGAGATGTGTGAACCTGACGTCATCACTGGGCGTCCAATGAGCAGCAGAGAGAGGATCAGTGAAAGGTGGTGGCATGATCCTCACCCAGGTCTCCTTCCTCCTCCTCCTCTGCTCCCTCTCTATTCTCTTTATCACAGCTCTGTCATCACTAGACAGGCAAACATCGCATGCACGACATGACCATGTGCTGCAGTTGTTGGTGCAGGAAGAACATCTTGGTGCATATGTGTTATAGTCATCCATAGGATCTGAAAAGAAGATGTGAACATATATAATATGTGATGTGGAAAATGAGTCCCACATCGTGAAAAAATATATTTCTTGAAAGGTTTTCCCATGTGAACCCATCTCAGAATGATTATAATTTTGAGATGTGGAGTGCTGTTGGTAGTGTGAATACATGTATCAACTCTATATTTATCATATCTATATGAGTAATTCCACCACTTGGTCAACATATGACTATCCTATATATTTTTGAATTTATAATGATAAATCCTGGTCTGGATTTATTAAAATCAAATCAGTTTGCTTCCCCGATGGGAAATACATCAGAAATACCCTACTTTTGCATATCTAGCATTGATCAATGTTTAACATTCTAGAGGAAAAAAACATTGTTTTATTGCTTAAGAATTAATGGAAATATTGAATGAAAAAAAAAATGAAAAAAGGGTGTAAAGAGCAAATAAAATATGTCCACTCATGGTTACATGTTTATTCAAAAGTCATATCATGACCCTAGGTACCGAATAATTTGAAAAAAATATATATTTCTAACAATCCATTGGTAGATGTGCAATGCAAAAATGTCTGGGGAAGTCTGTATGTCACCGTAATGTGCCTATTTAACGCTAAAATAAAAATAGATTGGACTATTCCAAGATGGGTAAAGTAGAGATGTTTTCAATGTATATAATAATGAATATAGTTGAATATTATAATTTTCATCGGAATTATAGCAATATATATTTGGAAAGGTTGTATGTCACTGTAACGTGCCGGACATCTTAGTTAATAGAAAAATAAAATATTCAGATTTGACGGCACGTTACGGTGACATAAATCATTATAATTTAAGGCCAATAGAAATATTTAAAAAATTGTGACATAATGATTATGTGATATCATTTATACATACATGTATACGCGTATTGTGTGGACATACAGAGAACCATTTCCTTAATAATTTTGCCTCTAAATACTTAAACAGAATTTATATTTACCTCCATAAACAACTAATACAATTATTCAAGTCATCTTAAATGGAAAACAAGGGGAAGAATGTGATATAATTGTACAAATTCTAAATGTAATGGATTATATGTGTATGTGGACAGAGGGTCAATGCCTAGTGCCCCTTGCCGCTACCATTACCATTACCATTACCATTACTGAATCGATTTTTGGCTTTAACTTGACGTCTATGAATTACAATAATTCAAAACATTAAATGCATATTTTGTTTCATTCATTTCTTATTTTAATCCTCATCTATGTAGAAATGTACCATTCTTCAGTGCCCTTATCATCGGCATTCTCGTCACAGACCCTACCAAGCTGCCCTCACTACAATATTCATCATTAACTTTCCCAATTTCGTCTATATTATCAGCAATATGTCTAGTTTATGTACGAACAATAATAAATCAATAAAAGTAATTTTTAAAAATTAAAAAGAAAAGAATTTTCAGCCAAATGATGACCAATGGTAGAATTGCTAATATATGCATATTTGAAGTTATCCTAAAGAGTATATTTCCCTAAGGATTGGCCATTTAGAACTATTGAATGTATTGTTTTCATGCATAAAAAAATAAAGAAGTAGTTATTGGATGTCCTAATTAATGTTTACCTGCATTTATATTGCCTTGATCTCATTTTTTCAGATATGATATCTGAAAATCCAAATTTTGCGACTCATGACTCATTTTCCTGTGACACACCACATAATTATAATAGTATGTATTGGCGACAGTCAATGCAGGTACAAATTATTGTAGTGGGACCTGATTTGGTGGCGGGAGTGCTTGACCGCTTGATTTGTTGTGTTTCACTCACTCTGCTGTTGACCATGGTTTGAAACGGTCGCAAATAGGTGGTACAAAAGATTTTTAAATAGACGGCCTCAATGGTCGCACCTTCTAGCCGCATCCCTTGAGTTGTGTTATGTTTTATTATCTAGGGAAAACGAAATTATTCATATACATACATGTGTTAGACTATGATAGATTACCACAGTAAAATGTGACACACCACATATATGAGCAATTCCACCAATTGGTCGTCATTTGGGAATCCACGGATGAAAATTCTTAATTTTTTCAAATTGCTTCAATTGATTTTTTTTCGAACATAAACTAGGCATATTGCTGCTAATACATACGAAATTAGGAACGTTAACATGTGGAACTCAGTATTTAAGTGAGAAATAAATAAAAAGAATATGCTCACAATGTTTTGAATTATTGTGTACTTCATATGTCTTGGCATAAGCGTCATAACCCTTTGTGACGATATTCCTACTAGAAGAAATGTTACAGCCAAGTAACCTTTTAGTAATGGTAATAATAATGGCAGCGGCAAGGGTGACAGGTCATTGACCCTCTGCCCATATACACATGTAATGTAACCCATTATATTTAGAATATAAACAAAAATATTAATACAATTGTTTAGTTCGAAACTCCTTGTTCTCCTGTTAAGTTGCCTTGAATACATCTTTCGGCTCTTCATGAAGGTAAATATGATTATGTTAAAGTATTTGGAGGCAAAATTTTGGGGGATAAAGGTTCTCTGTATGTCCAAAGAACACATGTCAGTGTCAGTATCAGCATCAGTATCAGTGTCAGCATCACGTATGGAATACACATGTGACGCTTACACATTCCTCACCCTACCTTCCAATTAAGGAGTGGATTTATGGTATTTGAAATGAAGTATGTGCAACGTCTCACGTATATGGATATTATTAATCATTAATTCCTTATATTTATTAAATGCAGTAGAATAACAATGCTTACGTGACACTAACAGCAGAGCTGCCCAATTTCTACATTGGTACCTAGTATTCAAAAGAATGAACAGATATCCGAACAGATTTATTCATAATTTTTCAAGTCCATGTAGAATTAACAAAATTAGTATTGTTCACCTCTGGTTCTTACATTTCTCCAGGCCTGGATTTTATATTCCACATGTGACGCTGACATTTAGAGTTCCCAACATATTTTTCATTTGTGTTATACCAAATATCCATAGTAAACAATTAAAAACAGATCGTGAATTAGCCAGATCATGAATTAGGCTCAATGGTAAAATAAGTTTAAACTATGTTTGAATAAATGTTTGTATTTATTATATATGTTGCCGTTGAAACAATGTATTGTAGAGTTGTATACGTAGCATGTGTATACAACTTCACGCTCTGAGTTGTGTTGTATACAACTCCACGCTCTGAGTGGCCAATGTGCTGCATTTAAAAGCCCTAGAACAGCAGCTTTGAAGTGCTGCTGTAAGCCTTCTTGTAGCGTCAAAAAAACACGGATTATCCAAATTATTTCTTCAAGCAAACCATGCTTACAGAGGAATCTTTGGAATTATTTTGAATAAATCTAAGTTAAATATCTGCTTAATACTTTTAAGTTAGTTTAACCACACTCCAAAGAGGCCTATGACAGTGGCCGCCAAAAGTAGGCCCAACTTAGGGGAATCACGCCAGTAGGCTGATTAGCTGTGAACGTAGGCCGAATGAGAGGCCGAACGGTAAAATATAGATCAAATGAAGGAATAAAGTAAAATACTTTCATCTTATGTAAGTCTACCCTTCGTTAAAGCATTACGGTGGTTTTAAAGCTGTGGAAATGATGTAATTGTTTCGAAAACGTGAACGATTTTCCCCCAGTGGCCAACTGACAACAAAATGATCTGGTCATCAGATCGTTGTAACTTTCAACAAAGGTAGAGGTGTAATATAACTATCAAATAAATTAATAAACTAAAACCCTTTCATCATTATCAATGCCTACCCTTTGTCAAACCATAACTTTATTTTAAAAAGATTTTAAGTTGTGAAAGTGACTGAAATTGATTTGGAAATGTGAGCTATTTCTCTCACACAAACTTTTTCTCTCAGTGTTCCTTCATGTTCATTTGCTGTGCATAGGAGCGCAATGATAATGTTTGACGTGCAAATGCAATGCCATTCAATACAAATATGATTTTTTTCAGCAAAATATCCATTGTCCTACCTCTTATGAAGCATAAATAATAAATCAGTCGTCGCTTTGTTGCTTGGAATATCACACTCGATGCAACGGCACAACACACTCAGTCTTCAGCTTCCTGTGTTGCACGGTTGCAACTTGTGCGATATTCCCGCTCCTTCAGAACCACAAGTGACTTGTCCTGTATTTATTTCAAGCTTTGTATTGGGCCTCCCTAAATTTTTCTTCATTTCTAGGGCAGTAAAATTAGGTGTTTTGACCACTATGCCTAAATTCTAAGGGAAAACTATGTAGGTAGGGGGTATTTCTGATGTATTTCTTTTGGGCGGACATGATAAAAACTATTGAAAAATGTCTCCAATCATTTTTTTCCCGTTCAAATAAGCACCCAAATGGTGGATTTGCTTATATATACGATATGTTAGACTATAATAGAATTCCACAGTTAATCAATTATTGGAAGAACGTATTGTTGCAATGATCAATTGGCTCAAGGGATCATTGATCATTCCCTCTGGGTCACATGATCATTGGTTTGACCATACTTTCTGCCCAGGCTATAAATAGAGTATGGATGTCCCTATTTTGCTTTCTCAAACTGAGAAGTATCACAACTCGGAAATTGTTGAGCAAAAAAAACATGTTTTTTTCTGGGTTTTTTTAAAAAAATAGTATGTAAGCTTGATTTCAAATAAATATGTGTTATTACCTAGATCCAATTTAGCGATGTGGTTGTTGGTATTGTTGTCATTTATCCCCAACAATTCCAACACATCATTGATATACAAGGAATGTGCTCTCATGTCTTTCTTGCCACGGGGACCAAAAAAGACTCGGTCCATAAGATGCTGGGCATTTATTTCTAGTATCCATGGAAACAGGTTATCACCCACACTGAAATCCACTCTTAGTGTTTTGAAGCGGTGACCTTGTGAGAGAATCTGATTCCATTGTTCCCTGGAGATATTTCTTGCCATGTCTGCCTCCTTGGCCATGGCCATTTCAGAAACAGCAGAAAGCATCTTGGAGTTGAGGCAATCACAATCATAACCACTAGATTCAAGATAAATTTTGAGTACATCCTTTTCTGCCATGTCAGGATGCTCTATGTATATGTTAGTAAATACTTGTTTTTTTCTCAATGGACTAAAAGAGGATGGTTCAAGGTAACTCGACTTCTTGGTAAGATTAAATGGGTGATATTTGATGTGGAACATTTTGATTGCCCATTCCTTAGTGTATGCATAGATCACCAGAGGTTTCACGCTAGTCACTAATAGGATGAGGCCAATGTCTATTTTGTATCCATCAATTAATAGAGGTTTGGTGTTGAATTTACTTATTAAGACATCTTGAAGTTTGTTTAAATCAAGTTCCTCATCATTAAGGAGTTTGAGAGATCCATGCTGAAAGCCTTTCACAATCCATTTAGGGACAGGGATATGATTAACCTTAGTAATGGCATTGATTTGATTAATGGTACTGAGCTCCCTGTTGTCATAGTTATTATCTTTAGTTCTGGTCAAGTCAAGATGGCGGTACAATTCAAACTCTGGTCTTTGCTGGGGCAATTTGAACGTTGGGTGAATGAAAGAAATATTTCCTGATGTCACAAGTTGGTCCTTTTGTTCTAAGGGACCAAGACCCGGCAGTATATCTACAAACTGGTGTGGCAAAATCTGCATAGTCACCCCCCTTTTCCTTTGTTCTACAACCCACATGAGATCCCAGTGGTTGGGTTTGTTTAAGGAGATACAAACCCGCAATCCAAACCTCCTGGCAGACATGATCCAGTCCAAAAAACGGGAACAAACAAATTTCACATTTTGTGACTTGCCTTCAGTGATATTATGACAAATCCAGGCAGTTAAATGATCTTGTCCGATAGATAAACTATTATTTTCTCTAGTTAACGTCCAATTCCAACTAAGACATTGTTCTTTTTGAGCATACTTATCAATGCCTTTGAATAAGTTGTATGAGGTAGACTTCAGTGTTTTAGTTATGGCATGACATTTTTCAGTAATATTGACTTTTCTTTTCTTTGTTGGTTCCTTCCAAAGCTCATGTTCTGCCAAGCCTTTTGTGAAATTCCTGGTGATTATTCCATTATTTTGAATATTGGTTTCTGTGCTACTTTCGATTGGGTCAATTCTCAGTGTCATTCCATGAAAATTGTAATTAATAGAGATTCCAGCTTTCCGCAAAAGCTTGTTCCCTGGCAAAGTTCTCTCCCTGTGAATATGCAATACACATATGAGAACTAGGGAGAGACAGATAGATAGTAGGAAAAAGACTCGTTTTCTCAGGCCTTGTAACATTTCCCTTTAGATGTTATTCTCTTGAGGTGAGAGTGGGATTATAGCTAGCACATACCTAAGCACTTTTTTTCTGCCTCATGGAGTGCCATGTGTACAGTTTGTAATATCGTTATTTTATTTTTTTACCTGGTTTTATTCGAAGTAAATTCGTAAATCTTTAGTAATGTGTAGACGTGTATGTAGGTCAAATGATTAACACAACAAATGTCAGAGAATTGCTATTTCAGTAAGCAATCTTCTGTCTCAAAATTACATTTATGGCCAATTACATTTAATATACAGTTACAAAATTATGCTTTATCTTACATATGTAGTGATCTTTGGATTCGATCCGCACAGCACATAATAAAAACATGACAAGGAAGAACATTTTGCACTGCTTTTATTATTTTATTATTTTCCACTGCAGTTATGATCAATGTAAGAAGAGTAACATTATCAGCAGACATTAAGGTAACATAAGAACAGCAAAGGCTAAACAGTTGTATTTGATGATATAAAAGGACCAACACACTCTGTGGTATGTGTTAACTTAAAACGGGGACTGGGGACAGCACCACAGTGACATCAATACAGTATCAATATACAGTAAAACGCCAAACTCACTACACATAGATTTATAATTGAAAAAATTAAGGTATAATTATTTGATTCATTACATAGGCTTATGATAAATTAATGACATAAATGACTATTAACATGCAATCACATAAAATACATCAAAAAAACAACGTTTAACCATATAATATGAAAATATTATGAAATGGTTCCTAAATGGGAAAATGACATTTTTTACCAGTTTTCTCTCAATAGACCTTTTCTGTGAAGTCATGCCTCATAATTAATGTTTTTTAAGTTATTAGATTCTATTTTCTCAACGTACCCAATTTATATGAATATGAATATTTAGGAAATTACAGCCATTAATTTGATGAAAATACACCTTCAAACCAAAATATTAAATACATCATTCTAAAAATTAATCAAGATTACATGGAAATGTAATCTGCAGCTGAGGTGTGGCATGCTGGTAGATCCAAAGTGAAGATAGGCTCCAGGGTAGGGCTCTTATATAGGGTTAGATGTCCCCAAGTTGAACCAATGCCCTGCCAGCCTGACTAAGGTGCCCATCTCATCCCCACCCCCAGTCTGCATTCCAATGACGGCCAGAAAATTCCAATGGCGACCAGAAAACATGTCTTTTTCCCAGCATTGTATCCTTGCAAGAGAGCATGAAGTCACTTAGGTGCTAAATGCCCTTTTACTGTGCCCCCCCTGTCACCAGTCTTAGTAATGGCCCTATTCTTACAGGTGGTCCATCTCACTTAGTGGCGATGAGCAACTCACAAGCTCGATCGCCGGGCAGGGCACCAGTGGTTTATGGGTTAGGTAACCCGAGCACCTGTGCGAGCCAACTTCATGATATCGGCGTGCACAACCTTCATTGTTCTTCCCTTTTGAACTCTGTAGACAAGGTCGCTCAACCTGTCTACCACCCTCCAGGGACCTGTCCAAAATCTCTGTAACTTGGGAGAGTGTCCCTTCTTCTTCATGGGTTGATAGATCCACACCTCTTGGTCCTGCTCCTAAATGTACTCCTTAACCCTGAGGTCATAGTGCTTCTTTTGCTTCTCATGAGCTACTCCCATACATTCAAATGCCAATTGATGTGATCCTTCTAACTTTTCCAATAGTGACTTTACGTATCCATGATATGATTCTCTATTATCTCCATCAGGTGGTGGATAAGCTACGTCCCAAGGCATGACTGTTTCTCGACCCAAGGTGAGCAAGTTGGGAGTGAATCGAGTAGTAGCATGGACTGATGATCGATATGCTGAGCTGACATAGGGAAGCCAAAGATCCCAGGATAAATGTTGACTATCAATTAATCCAAATAACATGGTAGCCAAAGTTCTATTAAAGCGTTCGCAGCTTGGATTATTTCTCGGGTGGTATGGAGAAGTCCTGGTTTTCTTAATCCCTAAGAGACGAGCGACGTGATGAAATAATCCAGATTCAAAGTTCCTGCCCTGATCAGAATGCTACAAGCTACTACTAGGCCCGCCCGGACCCAGGTCATGTCCAGGCCCCACCACACCCATGGACCCAAGCCAACCCTAGGACCCATATACACCCCGGAGGGTATTACCTGTAGAGTTACACAGCAGGAGTGGAGATTCAGCAGTCCGGCTGGCTCCCAGTGGACCATGTCCTATGAGAGACGGTTTCTTTGGGTGAGAGAACCAGGTAGGTCTGCTGTGGAGCCAGAGGATGCTCCCCTGCTTCCCTCCTGGATAGGAGCCATCTTTAGTGACCAGCAAGAGGCCACCCGGTCTAATCATAGTGATGAGTTTACCACCGAATATTTTCAATGGATTGAATCAAAGTATGACCCGCAGCGGTGAAACAAAAGTGCTACCTTGGACTAGGGATTCGTGACTTGTGTGTGACTGATGGTCTATTACCAAAAGACCTGGGAGAACAGTGTGCGTTATCATTATTTTTAGATCGTGCTATTCTATGGATTATATTGTTAGATATTGTGCATTAGTAAGCTGACGTTGCGGTATAGTCTCACTACTAGAGACGATGTGGAAGAGACCGTGTCTCTTGGACAGTACTCTTCAAGCATATCGAACCTCAGGTGATTGAGTGGAGAATTGAACATAGACAGTGACAGAACCAGGAGAGCAGAACATTTGTGACGAACATTGGTCTTTTTATACCTCTCTGGGTTAATTATTTGTGTTGTTGCAACTGTTCTTGGTTTTATTCTCACTCTGTGATTACACCATGTGCCATATGATTATTGAAGCGATGCAGATCGCTGGTATTGCATTTTTGATTGAGTGTATGTCATGTACTGTATGTTTGAAGCGATGCAGATCGCTAGTATTATATTCTTGATTGTGTATTTACATGTGGGATTGTATTCTTCCCCCTCCCTCGTTTCTCCCCAGTTGATTTATTTTTCCCTGGCCTCTGCAATGGCTCTCTATTCTGTTGTTGGTGCAGGAGCTGACTGACCAGAATGGGGGGCATTGTAAGCCATTAGCAGAGTGCTATCCTTTCTATGTTAATTAGCCCCTTTTCCTGTAATTATAAGCCCTTATTAAGCCCCTTTTTAATCGTCCAACCCCTCATCCCTTTGTCTCCCAACCCTGGCCATTATCGGAATGTTGTGACCATCATTGGAATGTCCCTAGGATTAATGGGATGGGGCAGGATTTGACAGCTCCCATATATGGTCCGGGCAAGGTTGACATAGATCCCCCCCTTCCATATTAGGATCGCCATCCCTCTATTAAGCCTTTATATTATGACCCATTTAGCTCAGTGACCCATATGCCCAATCCATATTTGGGATATGCCCCTTTTCTCCTAGTATATAAGACCCTTGTCTCCCTCCATTTCCCCACTCAAACACACTACACTACACTCCACCTTACCTTACTATTGATGCTGCTCTGAGTTAACTTGGATAGACTCTGTACTTAGCCCTAGGACAGTTGGGACTTTAGCTGTACTTTACCCTTTACAGAAGGGGGGACGGGGAAATCGGATGGAGAGGGTGGAAGGAATCAGATAGGGAGATGGAGAAGAGGATAGAGAGAAGGGGGGGAGAGAAAAAGACAGGAGGAAGAGGATGGGGGAGAGGGAATGGAGAGGGAGCGAGACAATAAAAGAAGTGAAGGGAGTGGGTGGGGGTAATCGGATAGGCAGAGGGAGATAAGGATACAGAAAGAAGAGGGGAAAGGACAGGGAGAGACAGAGAGGGGGAGAGGCAGGGAGAGAGGAGGAGGGGGAGAAAGAGTGACCGTCCAGAGGACAGCTACTTTGGTAGTACAATATGATTTGACTTCCACCACATCCTCTTGTGTGCCATGTTCCTCCTATAATGTGTTACAGAAGAATTTGTAAAGAAAATGTTGCAAAAATGCAATTTGATGTATCAGCATAATGGAAGAGATCGAGCCGATCCAAATGATGGTAGGCATTACAAATTAAGTCTATAATATTATGTTCTATTAGTTCTATATAATTATGTTTTATGTAAGAAAAATAAGTTGCATATAATATAGGCAATGTTGATCATCAATCACATCACAAGTAAATAGATAAATAAACTCCTTAGGATAACGGCAGATAAGCATAGAAATATTCAATATGCAGTCTTGAAATGTGTATGTATTCATGGTAGGCCTACTATCAATTTCCATGATGTGGAAAAGCATTTAAAAAATATCATTTTGTGTGACTCATTTTCCTGTGACACATCACCTACAACCTGTCAAGTAACTCATATTGATTTATATCATCATTACTGCCACACGGTAAAAAGCCACACGGTAAAATGTCACCCTAGGTAATAACCCACCCACAGGCAGTTTCCATATCAGTGGTTCTCCCATAATTATATATCCCTCTTATATTTACAATTAGGTCGTACAATTTTTTTATGAAACACCCTCTAGGTTTGAGTTTGCCCAGGTGGGAGCTTTCCTAGGTGGGAGTTTGCCTACCTTGCCAGTCTAGCTGGCATATCAATATTCACCATTACAGGTATCTCCTGGGCTTCTTGTCAAAACCATACATATAGTTTTGTTTCCTCCTTTGAGAGGGCAGCACATTTAGTTGGTGGCTTTAGTTTAAGCTGGTTCAGCCTGGTGACAACACTAGTGCTTCCAGCTTACTAGTGATTCTAGCCTTTATTCCATACATCTTTAAAAGTTATAGGGCCAAAGACACTGTAGTTTTCTCTTACAAGGGAAGAGGAAAACGTTTCCCTCCATTCCTATATAACCCTACATATACTCTATACTCATATACCCTATATACCCTATATACTGGACTATTAACTGACGATCACTTTTAACAATAACTATTAAATGTATGCACCATTAAGTGACAAAGTGAATCACTGTGAATCACTATTTTAAATTGATGATTACTCCACTTTTTTTATGATAAAGAATATAGACAGTTAAATTAAGGAACTAAAAGAACAGAAATCACTACCATAAACATTAATAGCGGAGCATGCAGTAAATACAAATTATACACAGTCATATTGTACTGGTTGTTAATGACTGTTCATTGTCATTCACTGCTATTCAGCGGTCGTGCTAGTTAGGGGTTACAAGCTTTGTCTACCTAATATAGACTGTTCATTGTCAGTTCTAATGGTTCTAATGATCAATGAGATATGGAAGATCTATATAATAGGAGTGACTGCTCAATTTGGTCAAGTTTCTCAGAATAATAATTCAATATATTGTTGTAGCAGAGATTTGGGGGCGGTGGACGAGTACTTCGGGCGCTAGGGTTCCACATTGTGAGTGGACGCGCACCTGGAGGGAGGTATAAATAGGGGTAGTTTCATTGCTAAGGGCCAGTTGGAGCCCAGGCTAGGGAGAGTCCAGAAGTATTGACCAAAAGTAAATAAAGAGGCAAGAGATCGCTACCGCACAGTACCTTACTTGTTATCTTTTACCTGGAGACATATAAGATCATGCAGTCAGCTCGTCTAAGCCCCGCCTGGGCAATCATCCCTGAATCCAACTCAAGTTAATAATAAACCCCGCAGAGAGCCTTGGATAGTGCGATCCCTATACCAAGGAGGACAGCCTCTCTTCTAGAGTTCTCCTTTTTCCCTTTTTCCTCCTCCTGGAGTGATTAGTACATATTAGCAAACACATAACTAAGACAAGGACGAACGAGGACGAACAATGGCCGGACAATGACTTTCTCTTTATTCAACTGGTCAACTGATACAAAAACTGATGGCGACAACAATATATATAAAGAAATTTACTCATTATCTGACTCATGCTATCTGATGTGAACAGATATAATTATGTTTTGTTTGGATCGATGGTAAATCTATAATTCTAGCTAACCCAACCCAGCATTATTTTCCAGCATGTTTTTCATTTGTTTGAACCCCAAAGGCTGTTGAATGAGAATGTGAAAAAGAAATGATAATTTGATATTTCCTGGATTTTTTTTTACTCGGGATTGCATGCCTTTTTCCCCTGAATCACTTTTATAACTTGCTTCCGGTCACAAAAATGATTAATTTGGGATATAATATGAGTTGATATAACTGCTATTGTTTTACGCCACCATAACTGCCAGTTTGTATTCATGAGATTCAAAGATATTCCACTGATCGTTTTCATAAACAACGGACATTTACAAGAAAAGATGTTTAGCTATTGGGTAAAGACTTTTGACATACAGGGGCAAAAGTATAATAGAAAATGCAAAGCTGACATGTAAGTTTTGGATTGTAATGCCTTTCTCTCAATCCAGGCCGGGGTGATCTATCAGTGCCAGAGAATACACTCTCACTCACTGCACTGTCAAGTTTGGGAGCCTCCAGTTCCCGAAGTAATCCAGCAACCAGAAATTCAGAAAATGTAATTATCCCTTTAACTATGATATATACTAAAAGAATAAGCCAACTGTCATTACAATTTATGGTTTAAAATGGATAAAACTTTTTAAAAACTCCCTTTTCCCAAATAGACGGCCATGTTAAATTAATCAAATACTTTTTTTTTTCAAACTGAAATGAAAAAAAATCTAGTTTGGACACCCCCTTTAAAAAATTGTATTTGAAATTGGCATGATTTGGAGTACAAAGTGGGAAAAAATCAGGCTGATACAATTAATTTGGAAAATACCCTCGACTTCCCTCGACCCACCGCTTCTGTAAGACAGAAGCTGCCAACGGCAGAATCAAAAGGCCGAAAGCAGTCGTACCGGTTATCACGGTCAAACGCCTATATACCGAGAACGACATTTATAGCTGTCTCTGCCAAACAAATACATGCTTATTCAGCTTAGTATCCACGCTCACTCCTACCGTATATTAGTAAGCAACTAAGTAAGTAAGATATTAGCGCGTGATTACTGGAACATTATTGTCTAGAAAAGAAGATATAAGCCCATTTACCACTTTCGATTGGTGTGTTATGATTTGAATCGATCACTATTGCCGCATTTTAGTTCCGAGCCAAGCCGCTCCGGCGCTACCGTACGTCCGTGTTTACATGAACCTGCATGCAGGCATGAACGTCCCATACACACGACGCCAGTGGCGGTCCGTGTATGGGACACTAGGGAGGACGGGGCTGGGTGTGGGGGGGGGGGGCGTGCGTCGGCAAATGTTTTTCTTTATTCATATAATCTAACAATAACCATAGCAAACCTTACACAAATCATAATATCTCGCGGTTATACTCTGGATCGTCCCTTTATTAGTGCATCTGAACTTATTCTATCAGGCAAAATAACGTCCATCAAAAACAACTGCATCCAATCTCAACCAATGGTGCCCTGACCCGCCCTCTGTAGGAGGCGAATATAATCAGACCGAAATATTTGCTCCGGCACGCATACTACACGGTTGATCCCATCTATAGCCAGCCTACATGTATCGATCAGTTTTGCGGTTTACTACTATATTTCACACGTATAATCAGCTAACATGGAAAGTTAAAACAGTTTCAAGCCTGTTTGGCTTGAGGAATATAAAGAATCCTGGTAAAATAACACCGAGGTTTCCAATTTCCTATGATGGGTAGTGCTGGGTACCTATTCCTAAAGGTGTGCCATGTTTGCATAGCTCACACACTCCACACACAGGCCTCCCGTACATGCAGTAGCCTCTCAGCCACTAGGCTGTATCAGTGAATGTCCTGCCTCGTATGTATGGTGCGAGGCAGGATGGGAGGGAGAGTGGACACCAGGGTGGGTTGGTGGGTAGTGTCATTGACAGTGAGAAAAACGACAACTATAAGAACAAAAACAGAAAATAAATTAATATCCTGTAGACCTATATAGCGGGCTCATTTCTGGAAATTGGTTCAAACTTTAATAACATGATTGATTAATTAATGGCAGGTATGTGATTACTTATAAGAATTCATGAAATCAAAATAAAGTTGTAACAATGACAAAAATCCAAAGTAATCTAAGTTCAGATACATCTTCCGAGTGTTCTATTATATAGAAACTCCCTAAGTAAAAAGGAGGACAAGGTCAATTCAAGGTCAGGGAAGGGAGCTGGTGGTACCAGACCACACCTATAATACCCCCTTTTATCAACATAAACTGATAGGCAACTTATTCACTTTTTGCTCTTCATAATACTATCTCTCTCACATCCTTGGATTGGTTTGAGTCACCAGAAACCAAATGTATCAAAATGGTCATTTTCCCGCATTTTCTCACTTATAGATATATCAGTTATTTATATAAGTCTACGTACGTTTTTCAATTCATATTTCCCATTAAAAAATACTAAGACCCACATGGATACAAGCCTTCAAGTCAGTAATTCGGCCAAAATAAATCTGTATTATTTAAAAACCTTAAAAAGTTCTCAGAATCTCCCCCACATTCGACCATTTGTAACCAATTTTGCATTCCTGGACAAATGCACTCTACGCTCAGAGCTGAGAAAGTCCCTCCAAACTAAGGTACACTGTGTTGCTCTAAACCGTAAAGTGCCATTATAATCCCATTAGGATGCCATCTCAATGCAGGGTGAGGAAAGGCATTAGCGCAGTAGACCTGTGTCCAATCACTTACAGAACATTCTTATCTAATCTAAGAGGCTCTGAGCCTAGACTGGAGATAGAATAGATCTAATCTTTCGATCTCATATTTTGTAAGTAGTTTCAACATTTTAATTGAAAGTTATTAAACCCTGTTAAATACAGGTTTTAATTGTCATCAAATATGCTTAATTCTGTATCATTTTCTTTCTAAGGCACGCTAGATGATGAATACTTTATTCATATATTCCTTTCAGATTTGTTTCTATAGTGATGTTTTCCCCCTGTATAGTGTCTTTTCCAACTAGGTGTAGGGCATGTTGGAAGAGCAAATTCACCATGTCAGATAAGACATACCACCTGTGTGGATATGTTCAACCTCATGTTTACCTCAGTTTGCCCCCACATTTGGGTCATTTTGGAGGATTGGCAAAAGAGAACTATATATTTTCTGGCAATTTCGCTCTGAACACTCGGTGATGAATTCATACTCAATTATCTTTTGCAGCCATGGGGGATTGGTTCATAACTCTATAACTAAAAGTGTGTAAAGATCCAAGTATTATTTTACCACATTAAATGTAGCTCTTGTAGAGACCAATAGTAGATAATATCCATCAGTAATGTTGATTATATGATGGAATATCTTAGAAAAGGAGTAGGATATTCCACAAGGAATATGTTGGATATTTCCTATTTCACATCTATATCCTTTCCGATCGGGGGCAAAACATTATTCTAGCTTAGACCAGATACTTAAAATTCTGTCCAGAAATGATGCCTGCTAATATTTTTTGTTATTTTCTGATGGTTTTTCCTGTTTTTTGGTTTAATGTTTCTCACTTTGGGCCCTACCCCCACCCGCCTCTGCCACCCTTCTACCTATAACCTAAATGTCCATTAGTTGTTTTGTGTCTAATACATGTGCAATATTTCGGAATGGGAAATTACCAGTAAAGTAGCTAAATATACTCCATAGGATACTCTTAGAAATTGAAGGATATATTTCAAACACTGTCCTGAAGTTTGGTACAGATATTGCTATGATCAATACCACTAAGCACTCCAAAAATGAGAATATTCCAATAACGCAGCCTGATGATTTAATCGCTTTGAATAATATCACTTTTGTTATTTGTGACTCATTTCCAGTGACACATCGTATATGACTCTACTGCATGAAAACGTCACCATCCTTGAGTTGATAATGGCATGAGTGACAAATTTTCAAAAAGTTATGCTAAAATGGTCTAAAATGTTATCAGTCATGTATTAAAAACATCAAAAATAACAATCATGGTTCGTTGCTTGACTTAATTAATAGATTTCTCAGTGGGCACATATTGTTTAGTATTATAGGAAGAACAGCATAGTATCGTGTATGAGGGGGCTATATTCTCCGAGTATGACCGAAAACTACGAGGCCGTAGGCCGAGTTGTTTTTCGGCCATACGAGGAGAATATAGGCCCCTGAAGACGCGATACTGTGCTATTCTTGCTTTTATTCCATGATTCTTAACTTATTACATCTTTATTTGATTTATTTCATCAAATTGTGTTGTCCGCATAGCTCACCGATAGTCTCGAACGGTCGTGACATCACTGTACAATACAGGGAGTTTATATTATCCACCTTGTGAGTGGCAAGTATATCGATTATATTGTATGCTCACGGCCAAATTATGGAATAATAATCTAATTCTGTTAAGCATTGTGTCCCAGGCAATTCCAGGATCAGTTATTGAGAGAAACTGATTCCAGTCGAAGTTGCGTAAGGATCTATCGACGTTTAAGGTTGATTTCAGTTTTGTTTTTAGCTTTTTTCTAGTTACAAAGATTAATTCATGGTCAGTTATTCCTAAGTGAATCACTCCTTCATTTGATATAGTGTTCGGATTTGCATAACAGTAATCTATTAGAGTTCCTATAAGGGTATTATGTCTGTTTATATGGTATCTAGTTGGTTCATGAATTCTCTGTTTAAGCTCATCGTTCAGTTCAAGGTATTCTAGTCCTTTCGTATTTTACTGCTTTTTTCCACATAATTTATGTTTAGATCACCTAATAGGAAGACCTCTGTTTTAAATAGTATTCATGAATGAAGTCAATAGTGAGTCATTTAGGTATGAACTAGTTTGAGAAGAGTATCCAGTCAGAGATCTATATGATGCACCCCACTACTATGGGCTTCATGTCTGGTAGGTTTAACTTGAGCCAGAGGCACTCCTGGTTGTTTGTGCTGGTATTGAGGTTCTCAAGAATTGTATAACTTATGTTAGTTTTTATGTATATAGCTACACCACCTCCCTTTTTTTGATGGGGAGGGGGGGGGGGGGTGTTCTGAGTTGTATTCCAAGCTCTATGCAATCTAATAATATTGTAATTTGGTATTTTGATTGATTCATTTAATATCTTGTCATGCAACCAGGTTTCAGAGATACAGAAAATAGAGGGTTGTAATTTAAGAAATTCCATTTTGAAGAGATCATACTTTTCTATCAGACATTGTACGTTTAGGTGGACAAATGAAATTCCCTTTCTGAGGGCCATTTGGTTATGAGTGTATACTATGATAGGATGTAACGAGGTTGGTTTCTGACATACTGTATATGTTGGTCACAAGTTTTTTTCGGCCAGGGATATCACGAGAAGCCGCAGGCTTTGAGTGATATCCCTGGCCGAAAAAAACGAGTGGCCAACGTATACAGTATGTCAGAAACTAACCGAGTTACATCCTATTTTTATACCACAATCTCTTACTTAAGAATTAAATTGATAAACAAACTGTTTATTTACCTCGCTTCGCTCCAAGGACCCGCCATATTGTTTTTTTTATGCCAAAGCGCTAGACAAGCGTATAGCTCATTGGCTAATCAACAACGGCACGGTAGCATATGACGTCACGAATGGGCGTGACGTCATGAGCGAGGGAAACGTCAACCAATGGGGATGCTTCTTACATTTAGGCTAAAAAGGGGTAATATTTTCACGCGTGGATCCATTCAACAAAACACAATAGCAGGTATCCACTCATTTGCAGCGTGTACAACCCCCGACCGTGGTATAAATGTGTATGATGGGTTTTTGCCCTTTTATGCAGATAACTGCGGGGGGCCTATTCCTCCCCAGAGATACAATAGGGTGGCGGTCCCTTTTCTCTGAGGAAGTTCACAACCTTTAGTTCTATGGTTCAAGGACTAGGACTATAGTCACGAGAGGAGACAAGATCCGCTACCCCAAATTTCGAACAGAGAAAAACACTGGAGTGGTAGAAGAACATGTATATACCAATGCAGTATAAATTGTTTCTTAAGATTGCCACATGATTCATGCAATTGCGTTACTTGAGTATTATATTACACGCTTGGATAGGGGAGCATAGCAAATTATTGAAGTATAAATACAATATAAGTTGTTTCTCAAGATTGCCACATGATTCATGTGATTGTGTTACTTGAGAATTATAGTATGCGCTGGGATAGGGAGAGCATATCAAATAATTGAAGTATTCCTTAATTAGCGAGCATGCATAGTCGAAAAACAAATTAACTTAGACAGACAGCACTAAAATAATGGGGGATAAAAAAACATTTATCCCGTTTGTCACATGATTCATGGAATCGTATTACTTGAGCATAAAACATATTGAATTATAGTTAAATTAAAATTTGTTTATCCCAAACTAGACATCGGAAAAGAGAGAAATAATATTCTCCCTGATCCTGAGTCATAGCAAGGGAGGAGAATTAAAAAACAATATAGTTAAATTATCTCAAGTTTTTTATCATACCAGAATTCATACGATTCATATTTAGCTTAGACAGACAGCAAAATTATATGCATGCATTAGTTGGGTAGAGTACAGAAAAGAGATTATTACTAAAGAGTTGCCACGGGATTCTGAGTTATAAGTGTAAATATAGTATGTGACTACCAAAACACCTTGATACATACAGACTGGGAACTATATTCATTCCATATCAGTCGTATCGGCCTCAGGACTGAGTTGCACTCTCAGGGCTAAGTCAATACGTATTGACCACACTCAAAGGTGAAATAAATACGATACACCTTATATAGAACTTTCATGGCACATATACTTTTATACAGCTGAAATAAAAAAGTGCCGCCCTATACGCTGAAAACCCCAAAAATGACAGAGAAAAAAATTATTTTGTCAAATAAAGTTTACTCAGCATTGTACAAAACATAAATTGATTATAACATGGGTTTGTGATAATGCTGCCAACTTGGTTATACATACAAAAATATATTGTTTCAAAATATTTTCAATTTCTTTTAATTCACTTTTTGATTTGGGGAATTTTAACGTTGTCATCGATCCCGATGCTCTTTTAAAGTGGTTGCCAAAGGATCAAAAATGATTTAGTGAAAATGTGTTCGTGGAATGTAATCTCCAACAACTCTATTTTAAATTCAAATATTGACTAATCACATACTTGAATCACTGTTTCAATGAGAACTGAATAATTAAAAAAAAGGTCATGTTGGGGAAGTCTTAATGTTGCCAACCCAACGACATTCATTTTGAAACTGTGCCTAGACAATTCTAAAGCATCTATTAAGAGGTTCATGCCATAGAATTTTAAATTTCAATCTAACATTTTTTCTGCTATTTTTGGACTCAATTAAGCTGGCGTTGCCTCCCTGATGCTGCTACCCCTGCATAATGTACAGTGTAAACAGTGGCTTTAAGCTGCACTCTCAGGTAACGTCAATCAAAAACGGAACAAGTTCTACTTCTTGTTCCATTCTTTTCCCACCCATCTAAAAGTCATTTAGACTTAGTTTGGGAGGATTTTGTTCAGTCGTTTGTGCTACTGGGCTTCAAAGCACAATTACGACAGTCCTTCAGTTGAGAAAAAGCGTAGAAACAAGTTCTACACTAAATCTGCCAGAAGGCCCTTAAATAACAAAAATGAATTAAATTTATATACATCAAATATATACAGGATAACTAACGAGTTGGTTGAAGGATTGTGAATATTGCACGAGTTGCGCAGCAACGAGTGCAATATTCACAATCCTTCAACCAACGAGTTAGTTATCTGATTTATTATATATGCTTTATTTAAGGTTAAACAATGTATATTTTGTAGAAATATTATCAAATTACAGCTTTATATGATGCTTGATCATGTATTTTTGTGCATAGGCCTATCACTATGCATCACGCTGTTCTATCGGGCATCACGGCGAGGAAAACCCAGTTGAGAAAAATAGCTCACATTTCTGAATCAATTTTAAACACTTCCACAGCTTTAGATTCTTAAAAAATAAAGTTATACTTTGATAAAGGGTATACCTTGATAAAGATGAAAGGATTTTAGTTTATTGATTCATTTGAATGAGATATTACACCTCAACCTGCGTTGAAAGTTACGACGATCTGCATAGGCCTATATATCATTTTGTTGTCAGTTGTCAGTGGCCGGAAAATCACTGACGTTTCCGAATGAATTTACATCCTTTTCACAGCTTTAAAAACTCGTTCTGGCTGCGTTGACAACTGATCAGTATAATGGCGTGATTCCCCTGAGGTGGGCCTACATGCTGTCATAGGCGCCTTCAGAGCGTGGAGTTGTATATGGCACAACTCAGAGCGTGGAGTTGTATACGCACACAACGTATACAACTCTACAATACGTTGTTTCAACACCAACGCGTATATAATAAAATGGAATTAAGTCAATATTTCTATTAGATTAACTAACTAGCAAGCTAATTCCCATTTCAAAAACTAAATGAGTTGAGGCCACGATTTGATTTTAATGTCAGGCGGTAACCTGTTCCATAGACGGGGCCGTTGAATAATAGCGGATTTCTTAGTTTCTCACTGTTAGGGATTCTTGTTTCAAGGTTAGTTATTATCGCTCACCGGCAGCCGTTTTCTCTCGGTGGTTAGACGTCAGATTCTTGTATTAACATACACCACCAGCAGAAAATTGATAAATCCAGGAACAGTGGCAATTGCTAGTGTGGCCGTGGAGGCCTGTTTTTTCCTTTAGTTGTATCGATAGCCCTAAGATCGATGGGTTTATCTGAAAACATTATATGTACATGTTGTTTCTCCTGCCTTTCCCATTCACCAGCAACCAACCCATGCCAACCCACCTCCCGTCGCATAGAATGACATAGCATCTATGCGACCCAGAAATAAAAACATTGCGCGACCCAGGCGAGGCTAGAACCCCCAACCTTTGGGCATGAGGCGAGTACCATACCACTGTGCTATGTCCCCTTGTAGTGAACAGATAGCTTAAAGACCTATTACAAACACAGTGTAGCTGGGATAGCAGAGGAAGGAAAAACGTCCATATCTCCTTTATTCATGCTATGATGACTATATTACTTTAAAACAACAATCTAGGGATATTCAGGGGGCGTTCTGTGGCAATGGAAATGACCAAATATATGAGGTGACTCTAAAAAGGTGATCGTGTGCCGTTTTGAGCATATAACATTGCTCAGAGGTAGAGAGACTGAGGGTGACACCTACGGGAATTAATGTGTACCTCGCGGCACCGTACGGTGGCCACAAACTAAGTCACCGTGGCGTCCAGTTGTATAAGTCTGAGTGAATGAGTTAATTTGGCAAGATTTGTTTTGTCACAATAGCTAGAGAATGCCGCGTTAAACAACCTACCACCCCTTCTTCCTTCCTCTAATCCCCCCCCGCCTCCCACATACCCAGACCCCCCCCCCCCCCAGCCCCATCCCCCGCCCGCCTCCCTGGAGCGATTGTCCCACATCACAACATTGCAATCGACCGAGTGTGATGCTGGGTTTGACAACATCAACGTTTTTTCATCCATGCATCTGTTGGCAAAGCTAGATTTTTGTCAGTTTCTTGTTTACCTTTCGAACGCTGTGGCACTGTTTGACACAAAATTGGTGCAGGAGTACCCATGACACTTACTGGATGAGGGGCCGGTATCATCATTTTCTAACAAGACGTTTGAATTGGCTTTTCAGGTTCAAAGATGAGAGAGTCCGTTCAAACTGAGGGAAAGCCTCTCGCGCCAAACCGAAAAGTGACACTAAGACCATAACATGTGATTATAATCTCATAAGGACGCCTAGTCCAGGGCCTTGA
The DNA here is from genome assembly GCA_942159475.1 of Sthenelais limicola. Classification (NCBI taxonomy): domain Eukaryota; kingdom Metazoa; phylum Annelida; class Polychaeta; order Phyllodocida; family Sigalionidae; genus Sthenelais; species Sthenelais limicola. The sequence goes on from OW804098.1 coordinate 71,416,889, forward strand.
AACCCATTAGAGCAGTAGGCATCCAATCACTAACATACCATTTTTATCTGATATGGGAGGCTTTGAGCTTTACTTCAGTCTTTACTTTACTATAACCATGTCGACAAAAGGCAAGAGAGAAATTACTGTATGTAGTGTACAATAAGAAAATTAGATTTAACAGAAATAACGCATACTCTAAAATAGACTGTTCTCTTTTCACTCCTATCCAGTCCTGGCCAGAAAGCCACATTCCTCGAGCGTTGCAGTTCTCCGCATGCAGCGATAAGCTTAACCACTACGGGCACATGGGTTTCCAGCTTTAGGCTAAAAGTGTGACCCCTAAAAGTTAGGGGGTCATTGCGGCTTTCTACTACTGACTGTATCCTAGTTAATTTGATGGGTTGATCATTATTTATATAAATACATAATAATCACCACATCAAATGAACTAGTGAAAAGAGAGCAGTATATTTTAGAGAATATTATAAAGGTTAATTACATGGGTTACTCAAGAAAGAACATTGAAGATGTATCCGAGAATTGGAATAATACAAAGGTTTCCAAATCAAAATGGTGCAGTCTGGGCTCAGAGTCGACAAGAGTCCCTCCAAACTCCGGACAAGTCATAGGATACCTCTCACTTCTGAAGGCAATATCCAATCAGGACAATTTAGTGGTTGGCCTACTCCACAGACAAGAAAATCATTAACGCAGTAGGTGTCTAATCACTGACATACGATTCAGGAGTTGGCGTCCTAATGGAAATATAAAAGTATTTTGTGGTTAGGAGCGACAGACTTTCCTCAGTTTGGAGGTACTGTCTCAACTCTGAGCCTAGACTGCATGGATACTCAACTTTGGCCTGTGATTTATCACTTTAAATGCTTACCCGATGTGATATACCTTATCTAAACTCCTCATCTACACCGTTAGAGGTAACCCTTGAGATGACCTCACGATTAACCTGCGCTTTCAATTGCTAATCAAACAACGTAAGCCAAAGGTCAATAAATTGATGTTTTCTTTGCGATTAAATTGTCTAGTCTGATTGAAAGGTCTGGCCTTAGACACCTTGTGGGGAATTAATTTTACACGGTGAAATCTCAAACGTAAGATTTCAATCAAAATGTGAAATTAAATGTACAATCGGCAACACTACACAGTAGTAACTTTGCTAGATTAGTCTAAACTTGATAAATGCTAGATATATAATTATATGAGTAAATTGTCTATTGCAATTATTGAAGACATTTGTTTGCTTATATATTGTTAAGCTATACCGTGCAGCTAAAAACTTTCCTGGGCGAATATTTTCGCGATAGAGCATTTCAAAACAGTTTTGCAGAGAAAACTGTGAAATCACAGTTTCACGGAGAAAAACTTATGAGGTGCCAGCTGCACAGTATTAATTGCTGTATTAAATTTGGGTTACATCAGACCAACTGTGATGGTGAATTATACATTTGTAATGAGTCACAGAAGCAACGAGTGTGATATTCTAAGCAATATTGTAAATGATAGTCTGAGTTTAGAGTAAAAGAGACAGAGGACAGTCTGATGGAGATGAAGGTTTTATGTCTCCGCCGCCCAGCAGGGTGATTAGCTCTTATCTGGTCATTAGCAGTGGGATGCCCCACACCATTTCTAAAAGACTTAATATCAATTTTAAATAATCATTTTAAACTTTTGAGTTTTGGTTACCTATATCAGAATTATTTCGATACAACATTTAGTAGATAGTAAAGAGCAGAAAAATGTCCTTCCCCAGTTCTAATACATGCACTACAACTGGAGATATCAAGTATCAACTACACAAAATTCACCATGTTTACTTGTATTTTGCCCCCATACGACATCATGGGACACCTTAACCATATATACCATTGGAATGCTGCAGTTCTCAAGAATAACATACTTAAATGCCAATAATTAGGACGGATTAGGATATATATAGATCTTGAGAAGAAAAGGTGCCTTCAAATAAGGGTTCCAAAGACATTTAACAATAACTCGAGTTCTAATCATGGTTGGAAGATAATTTGATTACCAAAATCATGCTTGCAACATGGGAAACATAATTCTGGAAGTGTGCGGTGTGTGTGAATAATAGATAGTATTAATCATGTACCAATAATTAATCTCCAGTTTGCTCAGACCTCAATTAGGCCATGAGGTACTGGAGAGCGGTGGGCATCGGCGGTGACTATCATGGTGCACAAAGACCCCCCCCCCCCTCCCCCACTTGCACCACAGGTAGTCCCCCTCTTCTTTGGGCCGGGAATCAGCAGGGTGAAAGCCATAAAAATCCCAGACTGTTATCTATTCCTTTTACTCTAAGGTCTGAGTGATATTCTACGCAATATTCGGAGCAATTTCTACGCAATATTTTACACCATATACTACACAATATTCTACACAATTTCCTAAGCAATATTATTCTAAGCAAAATTCTAAGTGGTATTCTAAGCGCTATACAAAGCGACTTCTATGCAATATTCTACGCAATATTCTAAGTGGTATTCTAAGCGATATTCAAAACAATATTCTGAGAAAATTCTAAGCTATATTTTATGCAATATTCTAAGTGGTATTCTAAGCAATATTCTAAGCAATATTCAAAGCAATATTCTAAGCAAATTCCACGCAATATTCTAAGTGGTATTCTAAGCAATATTCACAGTGATTTTTAAAGTGGTATTCTAAGCTATATTCTAAGTAATATTCAAAGCGATATTCAAAACTTGTAAGTTAACCTGTATGTTTCTATCATATCTATTTATTTTTATTTATTCATATAATATAGCCTAGTCCCACCCACAGACATACAAGTATGTATACATATACCTCCCTTAGCCCAACCTGACCCTGGTGTACTCTGACGTCGAGACGTCCTCATCCAGACGTTGGCTGACATCCATGCATACATGTATACACCCTGGAGTAACCCTGGAGATGGTCACGTGGGGTGTGAGTGTGGAGGGTGTGAGTGTGAATGTTGTCAGCTATGGTAAAAAGTGAGTATAAAGATGACGAGAGACACCAAGACTGTCATGTACCATAATCTGACCAAATTTACTCATATTTTGGCTTATATGATATTATGATTGAATTGATCAATATTCTGCTTTTGAAAATGGTAGAGGTTCTCCAGATCTTCCAGACCTCCATAGCAAGATTAGTACAGAATAAAAATCACAAACGGTCCTTGGCCGGGTTATAATCTTAGATTGAGAGAAAAAGAAATATGATAACCTCCATTTATGGCCTGCGGTACATTGATTGTGAATAGCCCTTCGGCTTCACCTCTGAATTATGCACCAAAAATTGCACCAGCAGCCCGTCAATGTCATAATTAATCGTTTAATTCTCGGAGGGAAGCCAGAACAAAAAGGCGAAACATGTAAGATTTGTGAAAACAAATGCTATCAAGACAATAATTTTTAGACTGCGGAACTCAACACAAACCCTTGAAAGAGTTTTTGCTGGCTGCATGTACAGGGCTCTAACTTTCGGGGTGGTTTCCTTTGGTATTGAGCGAGGTTACTGGGTATTGGTTTTTCCTAAATCATTTTTACAAGGAAGTTTGATTTGACTGTATTTCGTCTGCTGCAACGAACCGATTTGCGGCAACCTAAGCTAACCTACTTTCCCACCATATGAGGATGTGCATGTTCCAAGAAGCTGGGAACCCCCCAGTTTCACTTCCAGTCATGTCATTGTAAATTTAAGGTGCACTAACTAATATACACACAGAGCTAGCCTAATACAGTGTGTGCGTTTTCTTTTTCTGTAATTCTTTTGGTGAAGCTAAACCGTACGTACTTATAAAAGAATTTGAAGTCAAATCGGCCAAGAAATAACTTACGGCCCCTGGGCTAGCAATATATAATATTTATCATATTTATTTAAAAACCCAACTAAATCGTAAAATGTTCCGGTCAAATGACTGAGAGTGTGAATGCAAGGTATAGTATTTTGTTTATTGTAAGAAAAAAGCTTCCACCCAAAGCGACATACAGAACAGGATAATAATAAATATTATGGTGGAACAAAGGATATATAAGAGTAACTAACGAGTTTGTTGAAGGAGCGTGAATATTGCACGAGTTGGGTAGCAACAAGTGCAAATATTCTAAGTGACTGAAACCAATTAGTTAGCTAATTAATTGTTTTATTAGAGATGCTTTTAATGATATAGATAGAAATCTTTTTTTGGTCTTGAAGTTGCATTTCGGCCGTAAATTTAGTAAAAAAAACACATCTTTTGCCATGACTACCACACATAATTCACTAATGAAATACGGTCTGTGCATAACTACGTCGTTCTCAGAGCAATGCATATATGATAAACATCCATGTTATGTATACACAATGAGTACACAAAAGTACAAATAAATCGAAATATCAAGATAACCAAAATGGTTTATTCAAGGGAAAGATCTGTCTTCTCTATACCAATGTTGACCACATACTAGTTTTCTGACAGTGCACTTAGAACTCGAGTATATCAGCACTTGATTAAAAATCAAATTATAAAACACAAAAATACCCATTCTAACACCCTGTCTGACATTCACCAGGTAAAAGATATTGCAAAGCCAGCAAACTTTTTATTCCCTCGATGGAAAGGTGCGAAAGGTCATAAACTTGGCTCTCTCTCTGGAAGCACGTTGGCGTTTTTAACCCGTCCTTGAACTCTGAAAGAAGTGTATTGTTTGAGAAAAATTTGTTTAAAAAAATTATATTTCCTCTGTTTTCATCGAAGTATATGCTTGCATCTAGATATGTTTAAGTCTCTAATAATTGAATGTAAGACCATGACAGGAATTAATGTCCAGAAAATTGTCTAGTTGTTGTCCATTGTGACACTACTTATCCAAAGTGTTGCTTGGATAAATCATGAAGGAGAATGTTGAGTGCAATTGTATTTATGAACTTAAGGTTGCATTCTCAGCTAAAATCAAGCAAAAACTGACAAAAACCGACTTTTGCGGTGGTGGTTTCATTTGCTGTTTTTGGTCATGAACATGTATTAGCAGCAAACTATTGATAACGTCTGTCTTATAGGTCAAACAACTAATACATTTGGTGAGATTTATTTGGTTGTTGCAATAGTTCAGACTGCAGCTATAATTATAGAAAAACATGTGATGTGTTTCATGAAAATGAGTCACAAGTCTCATTTTGAGATAATATCATATTTGAAAAGAGGAGATCAAGCAGATTCCATGCAATGATAGTAAACCGTAGGACATCTAAAAATTATTTCTATATTTCAAGTTAATTTTTATTTTTGAAAAAGAAGTCTGCAATATTTCTGAGTGGACATTTACTAGTAAAGTACCTAAATACCCTATAAGATGACCTCAGAAATGTATGGATGTCTTTATTTGGTAAATGTATTCATGCTACAAACAGCGTTAAGAAGCCCAAAAAAGAAAACATTCCCATAAAGACATCTCGTAATTAAAACACTTTGACAAATACCATTATTGCGACTTGTGACTCATTTGTCTATAACACGTCCCAAATAAATTTTGAATTTTGAAAAACAATCATATATTCATATGAGAAAGATCAAATAATAGACCTTTGGTAAAATGGCAGATTCTGGTAGACTAAAAAGTTTATCATGATACTGCAAGCATTACTCTACAAAAACAATATAATAGCAAAATTGAGGTAATAAATTGTACAAGTATGTACAACATAGCAGGGGAACACATGATATGTAATAAATGGGGTGGTACAATACAGTGTAATAAATGGCGAGATAATGTAGACCTCTAATGTGTTTGTGTGGGGTAGGGGGAGGGGTGGCGGTGGGGTAGGGGGAGGGGTGGCGGGAGGGGAAGAGGTAAAAGTGGGGTCGTCGAGGAGGAGTGCGTGCCGAGGACCACATAACAATAGACTGTGTTACATTGATATTGCTTATTGTATTGAATTATAGAACAGTTTAATATGGACATAAGGACTACAGATGACAGCCTTTAATAATATTTGAGCTGTGACTATTTATGATGCCTCAATTAATGTTCAACAAGGGAGGAAACAGATGTACTCTAATGATGAACTTGTTTCTCATACCTGGCCATAAACAAAAAGACTATAGAAAGGACAACAAAATATTCCCTGAAACTGTCTGTGAAAATGTATAATTATTAATATAAATGAAAGTATAACATCTCAAATTATTAAAAGCAGTAAGACAAATAAAATGTTAAAAAGTTGAAAAAACAGAGGTGAAGGTTCAACAAACAAAGAAAAGAACTGTTATGATGAACTTGCTTATCAAACCAGGGCTTCAGCAATACTTGATAACCTGTCCGAGAAAAAAAGAAATTGCTGAAATTGTCAGGGAAACATTATTAATAGCACATGAATACATGAATAGGAAGATGGCAGATGTGGTTTTGTTTGAAACTGTTCATGCTACTAAATTATAGTCAGAGACTTTGGCACTCAAGTAATTATAACAACCATATGCAGAGACTAAAACGATTAATAACCACCATTTTGGGTCTGGCGGTGCTCTATTTGGTGCATTATGTGAAAATTGCATCGGCAAGGGTAGCGATGAACATGAAACATGTTTGATATTTCCTGCCAATCTCATTTTGCATCAGTGCATTTTCAATGGAGAGAAAGACCGGAGCGATGACTAAACAACAAAATTAGTTCTATAGTTACCGATGTTTAAATCTCTACTGTAATTGAAGGCACGGAATTGATATAATACTAACACAAAACTACCAAATATATACCAAGTATACTGAAATTCCTATTGCCTTGTATCTATTGTATTGATTGATGTAACATTATATGTGATGTGTAACAAGAAAATGAGTAACAAAAAAAAGGTGGCAAAAAATGGATTTTGAGATATCATCACATTATTTGAAAATATAAGATCAAGCCAATTCCAATGATTTAAATAGTAGGGCAACTTATAGCATGATAAGAAAGTTAGTGATAATTTTTTCTTATCAAAAATATCGGTTGTACGACTTGTGACTCATTTTCTTGAAACACATCACATATGTACATTTGATACTGGTTTGGCTAAAAACGAAAAGACAGAGGGATGGATGGATGCGAACCTGGCATGATATAACATTTACTTAGTAATTTGGCGTTCGTGTCCCTGACATCTTTATGTGAATCTATCGCGTGTAACATTTTGCTGGTGACATTAAATAACGCTAACTACCACCTTGTTGACATTATGATGAATATACTCCGTAATACAACTGCCATTGTTCCATACGAACCAGCATTTGAGATGGCAAAAAAGGGGAGAATAGATTTGAGGTGGCATAGAACTACATGCATGTCTACTATTTGGTAGTTTGAGGTGGATGGTCATAGGTTGTTTTTACATTTAATTCTATTATTAATCCTCATCAAGTATTTAATTAAACTGTTAATGAATTTTCTCACTTTGTTTAACATTTTATATACTCTTAAGTTTGCCAGCCTATAGGCTTTGACTATGTGAAGGTGATACGTCACCGCCTATATTGGATTGGGAATATGGTAACAGTAGCGAGGGCCACGCCTCTTGGTGACGCCACGTCATAGTCACACGCCCATTCCACTCCTTCCCGATAACAAATAACTCAACGCCCATCTCCCAAGCTGCACGCACGTCTGAAAAAGAATTTCTACTTATGTAACTGTTTATGGTAAAAAAACCATATTAATGTGGTTTTAGTCCAATCCTCGTTCATGTCATCATTACACTGCAGCTCTATCATATCTTCATGTGCACGATCCACATACACGTATATCACCGACGTAAAGATGGACCGGTGGTTGGTAGTCTGAACTATGAAAATTATATTAAATATCAGATATTCAGCACCTATGTTAGCAGCCTCTCGGTTCAGATTACGTATGACAGGTATGTCAGTAATTGGACATTCAAGTCGGGGTTTGGCCTCTTTTTATTCATAAAACGTCCTGCACAGTGGATAAGACAAGCGCACATTACATGTACACCATTATACCCCAATCAGTATTAAAAAAACATTATTTGGATTGGAAGGAACAGCATGAGAATGTTTAATTCTGAATCTCTTGAATAATTATATTATATGCTGGAGTTATGTTTCTCACATAACGAAATTGAGATCCCTTCTGAATGTAACAAGCAGAATACTTTAGAAAGACTACAATAGTGTGAGTGCAATGAAAGGTCTTGGTAGGACAGATACAATTTAATTATAAATATTTCAATATTAATAGACTTATTTTTCAAGACTTGAACCCAGAAATATACATTTGAAAAACTGACCATGATTTTGTTTCAAACATTTTTATTGGCCACACTTTTAAACACGTCAGTTACAAAAGAAACAGCAAACCCACTTCTTTTGTTATTATTATCATTACATTTCATTATTATTAAATCGAATACATCGATTCACTAAACCAGAGACATAGCCCCACTGCAAAACATATAGTCTAGTATACAAATTGCAATGTTGCTTTTTAGATCTATATGGGACCAATACAATTACCTCCTTTACAGGTATAACATACATTCATTGTTCAATTCTATAAAATTTTGCCAGTAAACATTTTCCGAAAGTACTTTTTTATCCTTGCCATTTCCTAGTCATTGTCTTAGGTTTCAGAGTCTTTGCTCCCACATAAAACGAACTTCTTCTCATTCTTTCACTTCTTGGAATGAAGGTTCTCATTTTTTATCCACCCTTATTCCTAAGCATAACATTGTTCTCGTTAACATCCATATACAGATGATCTTCGAGAATACAATCTTTAATAGTGAGATCTCCCAGGGAGAGAGAAATTATAATGAGATCTCCCTCCTCTATTTTAGAGGCAGAATATGACCTTTTCTAATAGTTCCTTTTTACTCTAACTCAATGCAGAATTAAACACACCATGCTCCTTAATCAAAATAAGCCCAGTTTAACACATATCTGATACAATTCAATCCCTACTGTTCAAATTGATTTATATTCTCCAATGGTTTTCTCATCCTAATATGACTTTCTCATTTTTGCAAATGACTGATTAGTAATTTTAATTCAACATGTTCAGGTTACACCAACACAATGGGATGGTATTAATCTGTTTAAACAATATTTCCTTGAAAGACTTTTTCCATCTATGGATGAAATCACACTTTCGAAACCTTCAGTATTTTTTAATCGGCTATAACATATTTATGAAGATCTCTATTGAAATGAAAACCGCCATGCAATTTATTACTGCAATAAACCTCAACCTTGGGAAAGATAAAACAGAAAGGAGACTCAATCTTGCGGAAAAGAACACATATGAACAGGAAAATATCCACATGATCGCTGACTATGTCTTTCCATCGGAATGCTCATAAAATTGTATCGCCGACCTAGAAAAGTTTCTTTGAATTTTCAGCCTTTCTACTTCTGTCATTAATCCTTCTGCTTTGAAGTTACATTCTTTGCGAATTATCATAATCATCTCTACACCTAACTAATTTAAATTTCTTCAGATAAGTACTTGCCATCCTCTAACTAATGTAGAATCCTTCAGTAAACTCATATAGATCATGCCACCTAACTAATTTAAATCTGTTCAGGAAGCTAGTATTATATCAATCTCGTAACCTCAAGTTGGTTCAAGTCATATGGTGTATACAAATGTATTTGAATGTAGTCACTAGCAATATTGCAATTTGGATACAGATTTTTCCAACCAAAGTGATTGCAGGCTTACTGCTATACGGGCTTTCATATGGCCGGGTGTAGGCGACCTAATGGATTTTAATGAGATTTTGCGGTTTTGAGCCAGAGGCTCTCCCTCAATTTGGAGGGTCTTTCCCAACTCTGAGGCTAGACTGAACGGGAATGTGGTGTATACCAGGAGAATGTGTGAAGTCTTGAATTAAAACCAACAAAAGATAAAAATTAAATCTACTGTAGTGACATTCGATCTTGAGATATGTTGGCGAACATTTAATTCATAAAATGTGGGCGTGGCCGTGGAATGTGGCCGCAATTATCTTTAAATACAACTTTCATGTGTACACAGACTTCAAGAAGAGAAGAGAACGAAACAAAATTATAGTGAAGAGAACAATAGAATGAAGATGGAATGAGGAGGAGATGGAAGCAGAGAGGAGAGTGAAAACAGAGAGAAGAAGTGTGTGTGCGGAAAGAGGGACGAAGGTGGGGGGGGGATAATGGGACGAGGAGAGGCAAGAGAAGAAAAAGAGAGAGAACAAGAGAAGAAAGAAAAAGGCAGAGACATTACCAGCGAAGTGATCGAGAGAGAAACAGAGAGACAGCTAGAGGGAGAAAGAGGGGCAGGAGGGAAAGGGGGAAGAGAGGAGGAAGAGAGGGGAGAGAGATGGAAAAACAGGTAGAACGAGAAGAGAGAGGGACATAAAGAGAAGAGAGAGGGAGAGAGAGGAGGAAGAGATGGAGAGAGGGAGGAGGAGAGGGAGAGAGATAGGAAGTGAGAGAAACTGAGAGAGGGAGTGGAGAAAAAGAGGCGACTCCGAAAATCTGATTTTCTACGTTTATATAGTATCGGTAGAATTAGAAAGCACCAATATATAACACATTTCCCAGGGAAGAAGCTTCATTCATCTTATTCGACCAAAATATGATTGCACTCATATAGCTTTGTAGACGCTGTACGTGATGGGGGTCACATATTTATGTATAAAACACCGTAGATGGTCAATTCCACAGAATCTGTGACATTAGGTTTTTCACCCCTTACACTCTAATTTGTCAATTTACGCATTTCTAACCAAAATAATTGTATCAGGCCCACTGAAAGCCTCAATGCGAACCCCACTTTTGTATATATGTAAGAAGAAAATTATAGATTTTATGGGCAAAAAACCCCTATATTTAGGTTATTTATGTAGTAAAAATAAACGTTTCTTAATTTTGAGCCAAGATGTAGAATAAATATTAACTTTTGACACATCTTTTTTTGGATAATTATTATTGTCATACTTTAGGATTTATCATTTTAGCAAAATAAGTATTCAATGATATATTTTCTGCTTGGAATTCTAAAAAAACTGGTGGGGTAGGTAATGTGTCCCCGTGGGTGGGTACATGAATTTAACATTAATTTAGCTATGAAAAAGGGTTTTATTTCATATTTGACCATTCTTATACATAGCCCCTTACTCAGGGAAAAAAATGACTTCATTAAAATAATGTTTGGGTTTGGCTTAAAAAGCCCAGAGCCTTAGACACAAGATGGGGTAATTTCCCCATGGGTGGGTACAATTTTCCTGTATTGAATTTGGAATAGTATGGATTTTATGATTTATATTATCTTCTAAGTATGGCCATACCACAACGATTTGTTATGAACCAAAATAATTTTCATCATAAATTTTACCCTAAGTCAAGAGCAGAGAATAATGTCATGTCCCCGTGGGTGGGTACAGTCCCCGTGGGTGGGTACATATATGAACATTTGCTTGAATAATAGTGTTATGGAAAATGAAACTCTTGTGTGTATCTAATTTTCATGCATGAGTATATAGGGATGTAATTGTGCTACTAATGTATGATAATGTAAGATTCATTAAATCAAGAGCAGAGAAAAATATAATGTCCCCATGGGTGGGTACTGTCCCCGTGGGTGGGTACAGTCCCCGTGGGTGGGTACATATGTAAATGATCATTAGCATAATGGGAAATGAAACTATTATGTTTATTTATTTCAGTTCATGTTTGTATAAGGATGTATAATTGTACTACTAATGTTTGAACTTGTTTTTTATGTTTTAAAGCCCTTGATGTAAGCAAATCCTATGTACCCACCCACGGGGACACCTGTATCTGGTGCCCCTTGATTTCAAAAGGGCACAGCATAAAGAGTTATGAAGATTAGTGTTCCCAAATCATGCCATATATCACTGTATATGCAGAGAACATGTGAGCAAAAGATACCTGATATTTGACGAATTCTAAATTTTGTGATTTTTTTGGACATTGTCACAGATTTCATGGAATCGACCAGATATAGTACACTCAAGATTGTAACTCAGAGTAATTATTCTGGGCCTTTATATGATCATCAGAATACTCTATGGAAAACCATTGAAGTGTGCTTGATACATGCACACCTGCATACAGTGGGAGGTATGAACTTACGTGTCTTACTGCATGTACGTCCATAATGTCAAAATGCAAATTCTGTGAGGGGCAATAACCATTAATTGGTTAACTGTGCGGGTTAATACAGTGGGTGGGGAGTGACGGTTGAGAGGGGAGGGCGGAAGGGTGGAGTAAAAAGACATGAGAGAGTCTAGGCTCAGATGCTATCAGATAAGATAAGAATGGTATGCCAGTTATTGGACGCCTACTGCGCTAATGGATTTTCTGGTCCGGGACTAGAGGCTTCCCCTCAGTTTGGAGGGATTCTGAGCCTAGACTGGAGAGCACAATTTAATATGCATCCATAATAGGAATAAGGGACTTAATTGTATGTACACCTGCCATTTTGAATCTTGACTCGAATGGAACTGTGGGGCTTACAATTTGAATGGGTAAAGTCACCTCAAGGGTTCTCGAGCCTATTCTCAAAAATCATCAGAAAAAAACTACATGGTGAAAACTTTTTTTATAACAAAGAAGACACTCCCACTCCCAGGCAAAATATATTACAGCTGGGAAAAAATCTGATGATGGATTCTGGGTCTTTGTCTTATTTGTTTTTTTTTGTTTCATTTTCTATAATTTATAACCTAAAGTATGTAAGGTAGCCACAGGCAACGCACGAAGACACCCGGCTAGGGTATAGTTCGTCTTTTCTTTTCTTATTTTCCTGTATACTTATAGCTTTATATGTTAGGCCTTAAATGAAATAAAAAAAGAAAAACAAGAGATGGGAATATGTTTTGAAAAATCCTCATTTTCCATAGGAACCAATAGTAAAAAGGTTAAAATGTTTGCCACCTCATATTTTACAAACTAGCCAGTGAATTGGTTTTAAAAATCATACGTGGCCTTGGTATGATCGTAATGTACAAATGATTCAAATTTAGGAAAAAATCCGATGATTTTTGAGAATAGGCTCATAATATGAATTAAAGGGATGAATGTATCAATACTCTGCTGTGGTTTTATTTTAATACAATAATTGGAAGTTGAATTGATCAAGGAAAAAAGCCACCGGTAAGTGAAAATAATTTAGTCATTGCATTATTTAAGCCGCCATTCTCCTCCCTATGTGCAGTGGAAAATCCACCAGTGCATGTAAAAGTGCATCTGACCAGTCATAAAAGTGCAATCCTCACAAAAAAGCAGTTTTGCACCTGGTTTTGCACCTGATGCAATGTACATCATCAGATGCACTCCAAAAATGAGTATCACATTTATGTATATAAATCAGGTATCAATGCACTAGCTACACGCAGTGGAAATAATGGACATCAGTCAAAGTCTAGAGGAATTTATACAATTTGCAAATTATAGTATCTTTGATTCTGTCTCAAAAATATGTTATATTTCATAAGCCAACATATGAAAACATTTTTTTTTCAATGTAACTGTTAAACTGTTAATGGCCTATAAAGTATAACATACTTATAACTTAAGCCTCTACCTAAATGTCCTGTTTATTTGTATAAAAAGTGATGAATGAAGGAATAACTATTACTTGTACTAAGTAATTCCCTCCCTCTCCCTCATATACTAGCAATAGCAATGAAAGTGCTTCACTGAGTGCATTATAACTGTTTCCTTTACACCTGGTCAATAGCACATCGTTGGGAGCATATTGTATTTATTTGAGAATCTCATATATATTCATCTGTATAACTTAAACATTCTTAATACTTCTATCCCAAATAATAGTTCAAACCAAATTTGCACCCACAACTACCATAAAATTCTACAACACAATGAAGCTACAACAGGCCATTATACCTGCCACTGCTCACTCACCTGCATGGCATTCACACCTAATGTCGCACATATCTGACACTACATTCTCTGACATGTCCCCACACTCAGTCTCTGACACCCATTCATAGAAACCCCTCTCCACTAAACTAAACGATGTAATGCTACCTCCATATTATCCAAATATTACTTCCCAAATTCTCCCCCGGATTTAATCCATCCTTTTATAATTCCTACCACATTATTATCTGAGATTAAATAACTTCCAGAATTATACCAATACACTTACACCACTACCAATAATTTTGCGACTTGTGACTCATTATCCTGTCGCACATCACTTATGGGATATATTGTTAAGATCCACAACAGGATAATATTCAGACACACACACATATGTGATCCGTTATACGAAAATGTGTCATAAGTCACAAAATATGGATATGGAAGCTGATTCCAATGATAGTAAACACTAGGACACCTAATATTCATTTCTGTATTTTAAGTTTGATATTTTTATTTTTGAAAAAAAAAAAGTTTTTACTGTTTCCGGATGGGTATTTACCAGTAAGTAACTAAATATACTACATATGAAGGCCTTCAAAATACAAGGATATATTTAATACAGTGTCCCGAAATTTGTTTCATAGATGCATGTGACCATAAGTGCTAAAATCTCTGACAATCAGAACATTTCAATAAAGGGATCTTGTGAAAAAAACACTTTGAAAAATCTCCATTTTGCGACTTGTGACTCATTTTCCTGAAACACATCACATAATGATTTTATCCATCAATTGTTTTATCCTTCAAGTATCATTGAATATTACAACACCTACAATTCTTTTCTATGTCCCTTACCTTCCTAAGTAACGGGCTTCTTTAAGGTGTATAAGCTTCACTCATATATGATCTGTACATGGTTCACACCTACTCACAATATAATATATGAAAAGCCAAAATATTCTTCTTTAATTCAAAGCTTTGTCCATTGATCACTTGTATATACTTTTATTCAAGATTCAAGATACAGTTACATTTGTTATAATATGATATAATATGATTCATGGTTAACAGTATTCGTAAAATCTAGGAAGTGGGTTAGGACCTCTGCTTTAATGCAGGTCTTCCAACGACCTCCCATTACACAATATGATAATAAAACAATTTCAATTCTCATTTCTTAATGCTAACAAGTTGCTTTAAGTTTGCCTTATAATCCTTCTCACAGCTGGAATATTTAACATTCTTAATAGAGTTAGCTAATTATTATAGAGACCACATGATATACTTCATTATAGAGACCACATGATATACTTTGTTGAGAGGATTGCAGTTTTGTGACTGGTCAGATGCAGTTTTGCATACAGTGGTGGTATGTACTGATTTCACCAGAGGGCGCAACTGGTAACTGGTGTGCATTTACAATTGTTTTTACAATGAAAGTGCGGCTCATACACTTTTGTGGAATTTATACCAATATAGATATTTCACATCATGTACATAGGAATGTTATAAGTGATACACTTCTAAAGTTTAATTTTGTGATTTATTTGTTGGATGTGGAAAAATATTTTGAACAAACCACCACCCACCATTGCATACTTTATTACTTGAAGTAGAGTGGACCACCCTGGTTCCAAGTACAACTGGAATAACCCTTCCCAGCATTGGGGATGTCTAACAAGATGGACATAATGATGCAATAATTGATGTATTTCCATGCAAAGACAAGGTAACATACCTTGATATATACTCTTTGTATGATATTGGGAAATATATTTCTGTGACAAATTCACCAGTCGTAATACTGGTGAGATTCAGAGGTATGAAACTGCACTCGCAGAGTGCAACAGAACTGATTTTTATAGCCTGGTCAGTAGTGCATCGTTGAGTGCTTCAAAAGTGCATTTTATAACCTGGTTAATTGTGCATCTCTGAGAGCATTAGAAGTGTATTCATAAATCGGGTCCATAGAGCATTGTAAAATCAAGTTTGACCCTCACAATTGTTTACGTTTTCCACCAGTAAAGCACCAGGTCAAAATCAGGTCAAAATTTCCAGGTCAAAACCAGGTCAGTAATGTAATCATGCACATCGGGCTCATGGTGAATGAGGAGAATGGGGAAATACATTTTGAAGGTCCCTGTGTTAGCCGCAGGCAGTTTAATGATTAAAATTAATTATGTAAAGGTGAACTGTCACCGCCCATATTGGGTGGGAGCCTGGCAACGTATCTACGCCACGCTTCCTTCCATGGTGACGCCATACGTCATAGTGCACGCCCCCCTTCCATTCCAATAACAATAACACTTCCCAGCCCATTTCCATCCGCTTCACACGCGCAAATTTTTTGAGGAGATTTTTGCTATATTTGTGACAGTTTTAAATGGTAATCATGGGTAAGACTCCGAGGTATTGTGATCATTGCAAGACTACTCATGACGGGGCCATTGGTCAACATTGTACTAACGAGAAAGTTGACGAATTACCTTCGGATTCTGATGTAAACAAGTCTCCCAATGCCAGTGCGAATCCTGAGACGGGTGACAAGGCTTTGTCGCTCCGTGTAGATGGTCTCGAGGGGATGATGCGGAGTATCTTGTCTGTTGTGGAGAACTTAGATAAAAAGTCTGATTCGGCTTCCAATTCCACATCTGAGACTGAAGTGAACTTTCGTCAGACGGCTAGGACTTTGTTAAGGAGAGTGGGGAACAAAAACTTTGTGCTGATAGTGTGGAGAGCTCGATCTATGAAGTGCCAGTCCGTCGTCGTAAGGCGAGCTCGTCCCGCAAAAGAGAGTTGGGCCATTCGACCAAGAGCAATTTCTCGATAAGGGTGAGACAATTGAGAATTTTGATACCCTTCTCTTGATTAACCTCCAGTTGTTGGAAAGAATGATTAATGACTCCAGGCCATATGAGGAATTGTCTGGAGTCCTCTCCCACTGCCTAACGATGACCGAGAAAGATTCTTTGTCGATGTATACCTTGAAAGCATCCATGCTTTATGACGCAGCAGTCCGGGTTAGAGCGAAAAAAAGAAGGGGCTGTCAGCCTTCGGTGACACTCGTCAGGAGGAGGTTTTGAGGCATTACTCCTTTGAGAACTCTCGGCGAGCTGTATCTACTAAATCTGCTACAGGTTCAAACAAATCTCGTAATGGGAAAGACAGGATTTGTTACAAGTTCAACGGTGTGGGGTGCAGTCGTTCACCTTGTGATTTCCCCCACAAATGCTCTACGTGCGGGATGGCGGACCATGGCGCCAAGTCTTGCAGAGTGACAAAGTCCAGCAAATAGGATGAGGCGGAGAGTCGGGTAGGTGTCGATTGTGGCGACGACTGGTGTGTTTCTAGTAAAATGTCATGTAGCTCTCTGGTGTTGGAGAGTAGTAACGATGCCAACATGGCGGCTGTCGTTAAGGAACATGGAACTGTGCTTGCTTCGTAGATGGATAATTCCCCCGACTCTCTCCCGGTAATGAATTTTCATTATTCCTGCCCTGGTAACTGTGATTACAAAGTTATAAGTGATGCTGTCGCTGAATTTTATCGTACTGGTGTTTCTGATAATGTAGATTGTGTGGTGTTTACGTCTCCTGTTTCTGCAAAAGGCCGTTCGGTCAAAGTATACGATAAATGTTTTTCTGGCGAATGTGATTGTATCCATACATTTGGCGGCTTGGCCGTTCAACTTAAGCCTTGCCGCTTTGCTGCATCGTTGTTTAACCAAGGTTGTGATGTTTTTTCTAAATTTCTCAATGTGTACTTATATGTTATCGATGGAATTGATGTTGTTGATACGCCAGTAGAGGCTTACGATTGTCCAAATTACTCTTCCATTTTGGAAGAGTCAGCTCGTCTAAAGATGGACAAAATTATTTCAAATGAATTGGCTGAAGGTTATGTTTCTGTAGTAAAGGAAAAGCCTGCTTGTATCCACGCACTTGGCGCTGTTTTTAAACCTGACGGGGGAATCCGTCCGATTACGGATTGTTCCCGTCCGGATGAAGAGTCTGTGAATTTTCATTGTTCTACCTTGATACGCAATTTCTCGTATAACAGTATTGATGATGCCACAGAGTTGGTATCGCCTGGTATTTATATGTGTGTCGTAGATATCAAGTCGGCATACAGAGCAGTAGCAATTAACCCAGAACATCGGACTTTATGTGGGTTTCGCTGGACTATTAACCCATTCAAGGCGGGGGCAGTTTCCACATATTTGGCCTAGCTGACGGGGCCCTTTTCCCCCTTTTTGGGCTTCAGGCCGGGTGTCTAACATGAGGATTAGGGTTTAAAAACATTTTAAGACTATTTTCTTTTGATAATATGTGTCATATGTACATCATTTAACAGATGTAAACAGTAATTGATCATATTTTTCCATAATTTCTAGAATTTGGTCTTCAATAATTAAGATAATGGGTCCCAATTGGGTTCAATATGCCGGGAACCTTGCTCCAAATTCACTTTCCAGCATTTATGTATGTTAGTTATGACGTCACCATTATTGTCTCCATGACAACATACCAATAAAAATATTTCTAATGTGTTTGTAAATATATATTTTAAATTTCAGCAAAATCCATTCATTTTTTATTAAGTTATGCCCCCTTCAATTTATATGAAAATTGAATGCCTTGAGGCATTCACCCGCCCCCTAGGCGAACTTGCAATGAATGCCTTGAGGCATTCTCCCGCCCCCTAGGCCAACTTGCAATGAATGCCTTGAGGCATTCTCCCGCCCTGAATGGGTTAATGGCGTAGAGCAATTTTTAACAGACAATAGACTTTGCTTCAGCTTACGCATAGGACCTTGCATTTTTGATAACATTTCTAATTTTATTGCCGACTCAATGTACAATATTTATGGTGTGCGTGTGGTAGATTACTTAGATGATTTTTTCCTATCATCTAGTTCCCTCCAATCCTGTACCCTGGCCTGAAATGCACTCATCTCCTTTTTGAGATATCTAGGTTTTCACGTCGCATGGCCCAAAGTCACCACACCTTTGACTACTTGCACCTACTTGGGCTTCAATATAAACTCTGTGAACATGACGCTCAGTCTCCCTCCGGGTAAAATTGAGAAACTTCGCCTCTTGCTGGAATCAGTCAAGGAGGCTAGCTACATCTCCAAGAAGGACCTGGAAAAAGTTTGTGGTTATCTAGCCCATTGTGCCTCAGTATTTAAAGGTGGGCGTACATTTTGCAGAAGGATGTTTGACTTATATAAGGTTATGCTTAACAAGAGGTTGACTCGTTCGCCTATTTCAAGTGCCTTCCGTAGTGATATTGACTGGTGGCATGCCTTCTGCAAGGTGTTTAATGGTGTCGGCTTACTATCTAAGCCAGAATTCAACTTACCAATGGTGTCAGATTCCTCCAGTAAGGGGTTTGGAGTATTTTGGGGGAATGACTGGATTGCGGGTGCCTGGGGTACCAATTGTATACCATGGACTGACACTAGTTGCTCTCATATTGCCCCAGGACCAACTGAAAATGTTAAGTGGGATAACATAAACGTGCAAGAGTTGTTCCCGGTTCTTTTTGGAATAAAGTGTTGGAAACATCTCCTCAAAAACAAGAAACTCCACTGCTTTATCGACAACACTCAGGTGGTTGCTATGCTAACTACTGGTGTGAGTGGTAACAGCACATGCATGCAGTGGCTGTATGAGTTGTATTGGGTCTCATTCATCTATGGCATTGACCTAATCCCACATTATATTAACACTAAGAACAATGTTGTCGCTGACTTCCTATCAAGATTACCCTACATGAAACTCCCTGTCGATTTCTCCATTTTATCCAATGCTGGATTGTGCTGTTTTAACAATACTGACTATCATTGTGACAGGGTTAACCAAGTGGATGACCAGGGTGAAAGAGTTACAAGCATTATCCGTCGCACCGTCGACGCTTCAACAGAGGGACCGTCAATGGAATGTGTTCCAGTCATTCATCAAGCAGAATAACATATCGTCTTCGGCTATTCATATAGAGACAATGTGTATGTATGCCGCTTATCTGTCAGCCTATATGAAGGCCTCGTCTGTGTCTACCTATCTATGTGGAGTCACGTTTGGGGCTCGTCTGAGGCTTTTGAATTGTCCACCCATGTCCCACCCTGCGCTTAAGTCAGTGTTGAAGGGGATAAGTCGCCTCCCAGGCGCCGCGCCATCTCCCTCGGATCCTCTACTTCCTCGCCATCTGCTCAGGATGTTCAAGTTTGTTGACTGTACCACCCCATCGGATGTCAAACTGTGGGCTATGATAGTATTTCTATTTAGATCACTTTTACAAGTAGGTCATCTCGTAGTGTCACCTCATGCCCTCCTTCGTGAAGACATTACCCTTCTTCCATGGGGTATGGTGATTAATGTCAAGTCGTCCAAGACGTCTTCTACGCCCTTCCGGATCCCCATTGTAAAACTCAAGGACCAATCTTTATGTGCAGTGCATTGGTTATTGAAGGTTTGGGCTTCTAATAAGCTCCCGGCCTCCTCTATGCTATTCGCATCTCGTCGCTGCCCCAAACCTACCTATGATGCCCTCAAAAATTTCTTAGCCCATTTGGTGTCATTATCAGCTTTGAAGGGCTCCTTTTCAACCCAATCATTGAAATTAATTATACAAATATATCTTGCCTCTGCAATCTATTTCTCTAATATGCGAATGCAGGACTTCTAGGTCTGCACGCATCCTGGACACAATCCTCTGAAATTTGTGGTCCAAGACTTTAAGAATGGATTGGTTCTATTTCAAGTAGTTGCTGCAAGGCCCATATAAAACAGACAATGTCCAGCTGTAAGACCAAAGGGAAGGGCACCAAGAAGGGGGACCAGCATGCCACTTCCAATGGGATAGCTATCTTTGACCAGGCTCAGGTCCATACTTCAAGCAAGCCATCAATATGATCCACCAGAACCACGATGGCTTCATGGACAAGGAGGACTTTTTTGTGTGTAAATATTTGTATTGGCCATAAACATTTAACAAGATAAGTTCATTTAATCAAGGATGAGGAAAAAAACGTGTAACTGTCCACACAGCTATATTTCATGCGTTGCCATATATACATAATTACAGATGAGAATAGGAAAAACAAATGTTGGAATCGGGTGGTATATATTAAACACAATTACTCAATCTAGCATTATCACCTAGTATTGTCGCGTTGGGACGGTGTTTGTGTTAATACAGTATGTTTTGAAGAACAAAAACAAACAAAGCTTTATTGCATCGGATTCAGAAGTAGTACGTCTACATTACAAGCTCAGACACTGATACTGGTATAGATTATCGTGGGTGGTCGTAAGACTATCAAACTCACCGCGCGCTAAGCTAAAAACAGGGGCTAAAAATAAAAACAATTTAAATGTCTGGTCCAACCAACTTTACCATGTTCCTTTCAATGTTTGGAGAGACGCTTAACAGCACTGACCCTGAGGACATAATCATAAATGCCTCTGGCTGCTTGTAAGGACCTCTGGGTGCATCCTAAAAGTATTGGTGCTGTTATGAAAATCAAAGGATAACAGCCTGGAATTTTGTGATGTATTATGTTGTAAAATTGACAAGCCTAAATTGTCTAATTTTGAGTTAAACCTCTTCTAAGGATCGTACTGATTTGAAGCATACATCTCTGTGTGTTGCGTTGATTAATTTCTCGCCCAACTACTGACCCTGAATTATTACGAAGAATGGCCCGCATTTCTTCAATGTGCATCAGTAGGGTAACAACATATTATTCCTAGAAATCCACCTCACAGTCATTAAACTGGCAAGGCCAACTGTTTGATCTCATACAACTGAAAGAATGTAATTTCTGAAACAACATTACTGTGGATGTTTTCCTTGGAAGAGTTGGTGAAACATCATGCAGCTGCAGCTTTTCCCTACAGTTTGCCAAAGTTACTGCTGATGTTGTAAGTAATTATGGTGGCGGTCCCATTGAAAACCTCAGAATATTGAATCCACCACTGTACACTACATCAAGTTTGAATGCTGAAGAAAGTCGTACTTGGGGGTTCCCTGGAGGAAGATCCCTGTTGAGCAGTGATAAATTCCTTTTTAAGAAGGTTCTCCTTCCTCATTTAGCAGCATGGCCTATAGTGCCACAAAGTTATTGCAGCTGGTGGGGTTTTTTGCTCTAAATTTCCTAATAAAAAACGGTCTTCTCTCAATTCCAGTATTTTTCTGTCAGTGAGATGAAGTTCCAAGTGCACTGAGTCAAATATTGCACCACGGAATTGGAAAATCCTTGATGGGGTAGGTAATTTTTCCAAGACACACAGAATCCCATGTAAATAAACAAGTAAACCAAAACTTGTTGTGTGAATTGGCACTCTTCATAAGAGCAACCTATTACCGGAAAGTCATCAAGATGATTATAATGCTGCTAATACCCCTGCAATAAAGTGCCCTCACTACAAAATAACTAAGTTGAGTAAAAATGTATGGGGCACACCTTATACCAGAGGATAGACAATTGTTCATAAAATCTTCCAAGGCCAAGTTCAATTTGATGGCTATATCATTACCAACCTGAACACAGCTTCTATATCTATTGTATTGACAAGTAGCAGTCTGGTGATAATAAGCTGGTGGCACAGTTTTCAAAGCAAGAAGTTCACAAGGATTAACTCCACCTGTAGCACCAGGAGATTCCTCCAGCTTGACGTCAAATTTTGCTTTTGACATTCCCGGTGAGGTACTAAGTCTGGCAGTTCTCCACCAGTGATAGGTCTGAAGATCTGGGTTCAGATATTGTTAGTAGTTTTTAGTATTAATAAAGTTAACATTGGAGGTGATAAGGAAGAAGTGTGGAGACCTAGAATTCCAGTTTAACAGTGCTTTATTCAAAATAGCCCTGCCTGTGGGAACCCAATGCTTTCATATCAAATTATATTTAAACTATAGAACATAATAGCATAGCCCTTCAGAACGACATGCCTCACATAACAATTTACGCTTATTTCTATGAGACACCCCCCTGACATACTCTTATATGAAATCCAACATAAAAACATTGTGTCTGATCCAGAATTGCCTTGATATGATAAGTGTCATGTCACCTAAAATGTACAATTGCCAGCTTTACACATTTTGTTAATCATGCTAATGTAGGCTGAACAAGGATACATGTATATTTTGTATTCATGTGATAGAAAGTCCCTGTTCTGTCATGTTGAACTGCATTTTGAATCTCATTATGGTCTTAAATTAGAGTTATTTGAACAGATTGGGGAATGTAAATTGTGCACTTTCAGGCGACTTCACCCATTTCTAAGTGGGTATTCCCAAGCCTCCAGAATTATTATCACCCATTAACTCTGCTACCCCCATACAACGGTATAAGGTTGACAGCAAAAGCGATAAAATGGACAATGGGCCAACTTTCACAGTGCTGACAGTAAAAAGGTGGTATATGTACAATTAATTAATGTATGCATGTCCCCGAGCGAACTAGATGTGAGAAAGAAATTGCATAAGAGAATAAAAAGGATGATAATCAGCACAGCAATGAATCATTTGCAGAGGTTGTGAATCGAGTAGAGAAATAAGTTGAATTTTGGTACCGTAGTGGCCCGTTTATAAGCCAGGACCTGTTTACAATCCTATCTCGAATGCAGGCCGGGGGTATGTGGGTCATGAAAAATCCTTTAAAATTCAATCTCAATTGCAAGGCAGGGGTAAATGGGGGTCGAAAAAAATATAAGCTCAGGCTTATAAACGGGCCACTATGGTGCATGTTTTTGAATCAGGTCATCCAAAAATGTACTATCAGCTGGTCTACACATTTAGAGAATTGTGCTAAATTAAGCATACAAATGTTAAATACTATATCTGAGTCATGGTATGTGGCCTTTATTTCTATCTTTAAATCACTTCGGTTTCATTGATTTGTATTTCTAACCTGATATTTGCCTGTTAGGGTGGTGGAAGGCGAATTGGGCATATTCAGGTGAAGTTATTCATGTACAATCCTTAACCCCCAACCCCTTTTTCTCTTTTGTCTTTCATAATTTTTCCTCTTTCTCTGTTCTCCTCTCTGATCTTATACCTGCAGCCTCCCGGTCCCTTCGCTAGTCTTCCGTCCAGCACTTCGAAACAAAAATTTCTCTCTTCATCCTTTATACATCTGTATATCTCTCTCCACTCTCTCTTCCTCTCTCTCTCCCACATATCTCCCTCTCCCCGTCTCTCCCTCACACATCTTCACCCCTCTCTCCTCCTTTCCTCTCTCCCTATCACTCTCTCTCCTCCCTCGCTTTCCCTCTCTCCCTCTGACCATCTCTCTCCCTTTCACATCCTCTCTCCCTCCCTCTCTTTTCCCCTATCTCTCTCCCTCTCCCCCGCTCTCTCTCCTCCCTCTCTCTCCTCACACTCTCCCCATCTCCCCCGCTCCCTTTCTGTCTCCCCTTTTCTCTCTGACAACTGACTTGTGCGTGTGACTTTCTCCACTTTCTCATATCACTCTCTCAATCACACACTCGCTCGTTCTCCCCTCTCTCTATCCCCATCTCTGTCTCCCTATCTTTCCTTTCATTACATTTTGTACTGGTGTCTTCACCTCCCTGCCTCCCTGTTTTGCTCTGGTCAGTCTGCCAGGCTAGAGAGTCTTGAGATGTAACTGTAGAATATATGTTGAAACTATCAGAATCAGGAATCAACTGTGAATGATTTCTATGTAAGAGATAATATTCTAACTTAACTTTGGATATAAATTTATAGTAGTGTACTGAAGTATATTGTATGGGTTTTGGTAATCAAATGTGACATTTCGTATGCATGTATATGGTATTTGCTGGGCAATAATGAAATCAAACTTCTACGGTATGTAAATAAGCATATGAGGTTTGATCTTTATTGTCATTTATTAATTATTCTAAAGAACTTTGCACAATCTAATATTGCACAGACGCTCCTCTGACCATTTTCATTTGTTATTATATTCGGGTTGAACATGCACCGCAAAATGCAACCACAACTGCAAACCCTTTATTTCCCATGGCCAGCCTTTAAAACCGCTTAACAGAAAATAAAACCTGTTTTAAGTGAGGACAAGGAAAGCGTATCCAAATATTTTCAGTATGAAGACGTTTTTGTTTGCAGTGTAAGATAATTAATTCACAATTACTTTAATCTGTTTCCAACTTGTACATGAGGGTGTGTCTTCGGTTAATAAACGGCACCCTGAATGCTCCACGAAACGATAAAAAACAGCTATGCTCTTAACTACTACATCTTTCATAAAAACACAATAAGATTTGCATGGGTGAAATAGCCTGAAAATGTAGCCTACAGTTCACATTAACAAATCCTCTCAAATAACTCAGATTTGATATCAGGAAGAGGTATGAAGTTCGACATAACCACGCAGGTATTTTTTAATAAAAGCAATACCAAATATATACAGATATCCTTACCATGTACCATATGTAAGTCTAATTTAGTAGCATCTTTTACATGTATACACTCTGTCCAGCCTCTGAAGAGCTGGGACTTCAAAGAGACTTCAAGGAGGGACACATACCCCAGTACGCGGGTGCCGCGCTCTACAGAGGCTGGACAGAGTGTAGAGCGGGTAGTTGTACATCGGTTGTACATTTCTAGGAAACCTAACCCACATTCTTAAGTAGCGCGATAAACTACGTGATGGCCCTCATGTCGCCCGCCATGCGGTGGCGGGAAAAGACGCGTTCTGTTCCGTAGTCTGTAGGCCCAGACCCAGTCTCTAACTTTTATTTGGGATGTTCCGTTGCTCGTTTCTCTACAGAAGGATACGCCCACTCCTGTCAATCAAATGACGATGATAGTACTTTATAGTATATTATATACTGATTGAGGAAACTGTCAAGCTCCTTCCACTTCCGCATTCACATCGATATCCTTCATGATCCTATAGCATATGTGTATAATTTGATTGCGAAAATAATATCACTGATTCGCTGAGGAAAAGTTTAGCATATAAAACAATTATGTTTGGGAATAGAAAACTTGAAATCCATAGATATCTATAGATACGCGTTGGCAGACATCCACAATCAGTGAAGCGAGTTTTCCGATTACAAATCTTAAGTCGGCCAACCGTAGTAAAATGTAGTACAGACCTTAGGTAAAGAATGTATACATGTATATCATTATTACTTTACTTCTATGTCATAACAAGGAAATTCACATAGAACTCGTGGGAGCCAATGTTCTGACCTCATCAGTACAATGAAATGTACGAACTCATCAGTCCAGGCCCAAACCCTCAGATCAGATAGGAATGTTCAGTGATTGGAGGCCTACTTCGCTAATTGGTTTCCTGGCCTAGGACTAGGTGTTCCAATAGGAGTATAATGATATGTTACGGTCTTAATTGAATCATAATGGCACTTTGCGGTTTCAGGCGAGAGGCTTTCCCTCCGTTTGAAGAGACTCGCTCATCTTTGAGCTGTCATATAGACTCATATAGACAGCTGGGTACTATCGTTCTTCATTCATTCTCATCCTTCATACTCATATCCTACCTATTGCATGTGTATACGTTAATAAAAAAAACTATGAAATTAAATCTACACCAAACCACACCCGACATTGCGATTAAGACAGATTTCTCAGTTCACAACGAAAACCATAAATAAAGAGTGCTTTGTATGTACGATACCAGAATAAAAGATTTTCTTTTGTTTAAACAAAAAAGGGACAAAATATTCATCCCCATGTCCCCAGCCTGCTAGCTATTGGAGGACAACTAAAGAGACTGGTGTGTCTGGCTGATGGTATATAATATGGGTCAAGGTACCTCAATATATGGTTGAAGTCGCCTGAATTCTCTCAAACATTATTTACCCATAATTTATATCTTATTTTATTCTTCTGCTTATTCTTATCAATCGCTGTATATAAGTATCTTCCCAATCTTGTGCAAGCGCTTTTCAAAGTATAATCATAAAATTATATTATATTATATTTCATTATATATCATCTAATCTTTGTTTGTCTTTCTCTCCCCATTTTCCAGTCCCCTTCTCTTAATCTCCTTCCCTCTCACCCTCTCTTTGTTCCCACATTTCCTCAACCTCTCTCCTCTATCCTACTCTGTTCTCCTCCTCCCCCTCTCTTCCCTGTCTCCTCTCTTTTCCTCCTTTTCCCTTTCCCCAGCCAAATATCTACTACAAGAATGTGTATATCAAAAGAATCGCATGCCACAAATAGAGGCGGGACTAATGAAATTTCAAAAAGTAATATCGATTAATCAACTTGATAGAGATCCAGAATCATCTTGATCAGCAATATATAATGCGACATTATACTCATGAAAAAAAGCTAAGTACTTTATGTTATCACATAAATATAGCGACGCCTAGAACTCCATTGTACTAACAACCTTAATAAATTGTATTAATTTGATAATTCCAAGCGACCCATATCGTAACAATGTATAGTTTATATGTCCTCACAACCAGATTTATTTAGGAACATTTCCACTCCGTCTATGGTCATTTACCATTCTATATATTCGTAGTGTTTGCCATTCAATACTTCCTTCCCCCTCCCACCCTATTACCCCATCCCCCTTTGCCCCCTCACCCCCTCCCACCTCTCTCTAAAGCGCTCATTTAACCCCCTCCCACCCCTCCAACACTATGCCCCTCATTAATCTAGCACAAAACGGTCTCACACTCCATATATGGAAAAAAGGCCCTCATAAGGTCGCTGTCATAGTGAAAGTAACCGTTAGGGGGCGCTCATATAGGGGCCTTCAACGCGCATGAGTCAACTTTGACCTGTTGTCTGGTTGGGGTCGCATATTACTGGCTCGTTGGCAGGCGAAATCAATTTGATGACATCATGGAAATTTTAGAGCTCAACTCGGAAATAATGAATGAATGAAATCTCTTGCTATGGATGGTGCACGGTTACATTTTACATACGTTCCTTTCTAGGAAGTAGTACTTAAAGGGTGTGACAAATAATTCCGGCTTGTGTAGGGATTAACAATATTTCCTAGGCAATAAAGGGCATACTTGCTATATTCAGATCAAAACAAAAGCATGGAATTGAATGGAATTGAAGCCATTCTTTATTTCGTTTCGAAAATAGGTTGTCCATTAATGATTGCTCAGGTCTTTCAATGGATGCTAGAAGCAATAAAATACAGATATCAATAAACAATACATGTCAACTGTTGTTGGAAAATGTACATCGACATACCTTGATTAGTACACCTATACCACATGGTTAACATACTTAACCTGCATTGGTTTCTTAGCGTGTACATAGTTTTACATAGTGGCGTTCACTTCTCCATGTCTAAGTATCTATGTATTCGTCAATATTGGTCACCGGTATATATAATACTTTATACTGGATTATACTGCTTCAGCATTTACATGAACGCGAATTTATGAACCTCTTGATTATAATTCCGATGCATAAGGATCAGGAAGAAATTGTGCAATCGGCAACTATAAACATGTAGTAGCTTGGGTTAATTACGTCTGTGTGAATATGCATTGCACTGATTTTAAACAAATCTGTTCATTTATGTTAAAGCTGCACTCTCAGCTAATGTCGCTCAAGAAATGAACATTTTCCACGTCTTCTTGTATTCTTTCCAATCCATCTAAAAGTCATTTGACCAAAATCTCGGAGGATTTTAGGCGGTTGTTTTTGCTAAATGTTTTCTAAAACATTTGTATTTGGATGACCCCAAAAGACGAAATCGGTCAGAAACTAATAAGATGATATGAACGTTTTGTTGCGATTTTTTCCCTACCCATCTAGAAGACATCTAGAGTCAACAACTCGCCGCCCCTATTTGGGTGGCCTTGACCACGTCCCCTTGTCTTCAACCAATCAGGTGGTAGCGCTTCGCTATTATGACGCGCCTACCAACGTTCCAACAACAAACCCATATTCCAGTGTTTACTTCGGACGTGTATTGAACTAAAAAATTTGAATTTTTGCTGTTCTCTTGTAAGATTGTAGTCGAGATGAATCCTAAAGGTAGCAAAGCTTGTATGAAGCGTCATCGTTGATCTATGTTATAATTTACCTTCCTCCAGTGCCCGACCCAAATATTTGACCAACATTTTGGAGGAGTTTGTCCCGTTGCTTTCCCTCGGGGGCGGCCCTTTTCTCTCGGCTGATTCGACTTCAAATTCTTGTGTAAAACATAGCAGCAGAATATGGAAAATTCCAGTCCTATAAGTCATAATACCATTAATATGAGCAAATTTGGCGAGATACCTTTCATCATAATAGCTGAGACTGCAGCTTTAGGCCTTAGGCGTTGCATCTCCTTCTTCAAATGAGATATTTTTTATTTGATTGGAGTACAATTTATTTGCCAGGTTTTACAGGTAAAGAGGATGACACATGTGTAAGGGATAAGTTTATACAGAATTCTAATAAGTCATAATATGAGTAAATTCGGTAAGATCCTTATTGTCTTGATGGCCGAAAACCTAAAACCTAAAATCAACTCATGAAACAAGAATAGTATCAATGAAAGCTACAGGTGGAAAAACACATTAGACCACTGAAGTGAGTTTTTTTGTTTTTTGCAGGGCCACTAAAGTGTTAATGGTCCATCCAGACACCATGATGGATTACATTACATTTTATCAGTCTGCTCTGTTAACAGATAAACACCAATAGCGACAGTAATCGTGCTTATTATACATCTATATGCGAGTCGCGAGTGCCAACCATGTAAAAAGAAGGTAAACTATGATATAATGTGATAGGATGCAACAAGCCATAGTATTTAGTGTAAAGCCGTAGGATACATGTAATGATATCCGAAATAATGCGATAATACAATTTGTACATTCAGAGGAGTCTCTGCAACTCCTTTCATTCATATGAATCTATATAATGCAAGTCCAAATGAATTCACAACGTTGGTATCAGAAGAAGTCATATAGGCTGATACTTTAATCATTTTATTTACCTAGCTGGTTCTTCTGTGTGACTAGACTCTGAGCCTAGACTGCAGGCATCTGAAAAGGATCATGTCATCAGAAAACCTTCAATTCGCCTTCACCAATCCACTCAAATAACCCTAATCTATGACATGAATAAATCAGGTTCAAAATACAGTTTGTGAGGAAACAATCGGAATTAGGAAGATAGTCCTAATAAGTAAATTAAGTTAAATTAAGCAGAGAAATGTACACTAATATAGACTATATATCTGATATTGGTATTGCGCATTTTATTTTTTTTATTTTTTCTTTTTTTTATTCAATTACGGGCCAAGACATTTAACAAAGTAGCATTCAAATGTAAAAACGTAGTGTCCACCATGGACGTGCTTCATACGGTGCCTATTTTGAGCCTCATTTCTGTCATAGATTTAGGTTATTTTAGAAAATTGCTGAATGTGAAATGTACATTTTCTGATGACGTTGACCCCAATCAGATGCTTACAGAGCCTCCCAAATCAGATAAAAATGGAATGTCAGTGATTACCCGATGTGCATTGGAAAATATGCCAGTGCATGTAAAACTGCATCTGACCAGTCACAAAACTGCAATCCTCTCAAAAAAGCGGTTTTGCACCTGGTTCTGCACCTGGTAAAACGTGCATCATTTGATGCACTTCAAAATGTGTATCAACGTTTTGTATCTAAATCAGGTGTAAATGCACAAGCTGCATGCTGTTAAATTAGTTTATCAAGTGATGAACATGTAATATTAATTTTGAGCTGGTGAAGAATATTTGGGCCTGTACTGCACATTCCATTATCTGAAGTGTCACAGGAAAATGATTCACACGTTGAAAAATTCAATTTTTTTAAATAACACACCATATTCTGTTTTTATTTCATTTAGAGGCCTATGATCTATTCTACATCTGCAGTTAAATGAATTATGTTGTCCATCATAAAAGCCCAATCTTTAAGATTAACTTAAAACCACCATGCATTTCTGTTATTCTGTATCAAATTATCATATCTGAGCCCATATCTCAATGTTAATGTCATCAATTGATTGTTAGAACTTCATTGTACAATGTACTTGTTTGTTGATAACTCAACAAAACAACCATAACATTATAACACAATGAAGCCATAACATGCCACAATACCTGGCATGCACACTCATCTGGCATTCACAGCTCACTGTCGCACTTCTGACACTAGGCTCTGACACTCACACTCAGTCTCTAACACTGAATCACGGAAACCCCTACACACAACTAAACGATATAATGCTACTTCCAAATTAGCCAAATAATTATTATTCTCAACTTCTCCCACATATTTAATTCACCCATTTATAATTCCCACCATCTCTTTCATCTGAAAGTAAATGACTAAAGACCCCGCTCAAATATTTCTATATATTATTCAGCCCATCGTGTCCTTTCCTCTGAGAAAGAATGCTTAGAAAAGTGGGCGTGAATGGGATAGGATGATAAACATCCAATAAGTATTTCTATATTTTCTATGCATGAAAATAAAGTTAGTGGTTCTACTCTCCTGGATGGACGATTACCGTATACTGCCAATGGTTCAAGGGAAAAGTAAAAAATTTACATATATTATACCTATATATATAGCCCTTGAATATATTAAAAATCACGGTGCTTTCACGTCAGTTATTTTGCCATGAATTAATTAGGATTTGTAGGAAATTTCTAATCTTGACAAAAGAATCCAAATCCCTCACATTTTGCTCAAATCGTGCCCCCATATGTTGGGGTAATTGAGATATATGGGTGTTTTGACGGCCCGCTCCTTTCCTCCTGTGGAGTCTAGTTCTAATCGCCATCCATTTATAAATATATATTATTTTATAATTATGCCGACTATGCGTAACGGTTACGCATGGCGGTAACGCTCTCCTGCTACTAATGAGATTAGAATGATGCATATGGTTGAATTCCTCATTTTCTCAGCTTTCTGTAGCTATAATAAGGTCTGTGCATGTTAATGGTATTTGCGGGTGTGCAATGGAAAAAAGAATGTTCACTGAGATTCAAAACATTTGCTTTTCTACTGTTGTTTGAAAGACTTTCGCAACTTGTGACTCATTTTCATCCTTTTATAATTCCCTTCCCCTTTCCAACTGAAATTATATTACTACCTGAAGTATGCCAATACCTTGAAGACATTCTGATAGCTAACCTATGCCAAGTATACTATGCGTAACGTTTACGCACGGCGATAACGCTCTCCTTGTTGACGTGAGATCGAAATGGTGCATATGGTTAAATTCCTCATTTCCTCAGCTTTCTGTAGCTATAAAGTTTGTGCAAGTTAACCAAGTCTCCAAGGTTCATTAGAGTCCTATCATCCTCAGATAGAATTATTATTGATAACCTAATGTTACTGTCTGATCCAAAATGAAACTGTTATTGGAAAATGAGACACAAGTCACACCAAAATGGATTTTAATTAAGATATCAGTATGTTTGAAAAGATGTGATTAAGTGGAGTTCAGTGATAATCTAAGCATTCCCTAAAGATTACAAATATTTCATAAGCAATATACTTGTTCTAAATAAATTTAATTTGGATGTGTGAACACAGGTCTGAATATTTCCCTCTTATGTTCTGGGTTGACTTCCTTCACTTCGATATTTTTAATAATTCTGTCAAGTAGGGCAGCATAATAGAATTGGATTCAGAGCCTATTCGAACATAGATAAACCAATTGTATGATGTACAAAGAATGGGAGTAACACATATGTTGTATGTGGTATGTGGCATATCTCTTTCTATTATGCCACTTGTCTTCGCCAGGTGGCGGTACTGTTTTCACCAGGTGGCGCAAAAGATAACTGGGGTGCATTTACAATTTATTTTACAATGAAAGTGCCACTAATACACTTATGTGGCATTTATACATTATATATATACTGGCTAGGCGGGGCAAATACTTATAAGTAATGAGATATTGATTGGCATCTTACTAGAATATTAACTCATGAGGAAATGAGGCTCAGAGAGAAGATTGGCGAATATACTGACTTTATTCCACCATAACACAACAATAGAGTAAATTTAAAATTTGTGTCCAGAGTGACGTCTGGCACTGTCCAAGCAGCAGCTAGCAATGTTTATAATGTTCCAATGGCCAACGCCCACTTCATGGAAGTCTCTGATTGGTCCGTGGCTGCCAGGTTGCTATGCCTTAATGCTTGGATACGGAAACCAAGCAACTGCTCCCTTGCCTGATATATTTGTTGAATGTTTTCATCTGCACATATACTGGCTAGGCGGGGCAAATACTTATAAGTAATGAGATATTGATTGGCATCTTACTAGAATATTAACTCATGAGGAAATGAGGCTCAGAGAGAAGATTGGCGAATATACTGACTTTATTCCACCAAAAACGCCAAACCAACGAAGAGACTCATGTACATCTCTGGCCTCAGACACTTGATGCAAACACACAGTCAGTTTTTAGCATCTGCTCCATATTCGGTGAAATGTAGTCAAAAATTGAAGCAGATTTCCAATTGCCTCTTCTTTTTATGTCCAAAAATGAGATGCCCAAGTTGGACATATGGGTTGCACCTCCCCTCCTCAAAGATTGGGAGGAGAATTTTCCATGTAATTTGGCTCTTATAATCAATGCTTTTAACACACATGAGAACTGTTCATAAGATAGAGCCGGAATAGAAGAGCAGGTAATCAGTGGACGCTCTGAATCACACATGTAGGAATTTAATAATTTACACAACCAGTATACTGGGCACAATTGTCTAGACATGGATCTAGACAAAGGTATGATGAAAGGAAGCTGACTGGTTTTTGATGAGCGTATTAAAATCTCTAACCCCCAGTCAGTTACTGTAACATCCTTGCGATGTAGAATGTGAGGGGATAATACTACATGTGACACCCTCAATAAGGCTCGGAACATAAGGACAATGGCAGTCCAAACTAACACTTCCAATGGTGATTTGGTATTTAACACTTTGAAGATGCACAGTAGCTGAGGAGGCATCAAGGGGTCAGCTGGACGGGGGGCTGACCCAGGCAATTTAAAAATTCCCTGAATTACTGACTTTATAGATGGATGTGACAAGGGAATCACAGGCTGGCCAAATATCTTTTGATGAAATGTGACTCCAGCGAGGTATGTTATCACTGATGTGGCTTTCATAAATTGTGACAAAAAAGCTGCATACCAACATAGTTTATCCACTGTCACAGGGCGAGGATCCAACATCATTGTAATGGCAAATTTCTTGTATGTCATCCACTGATGTTCTCTCTGAGACAGAGTTGAACGAGCCACAGATATTGTCCTGAGGTGAATCACTCTCGATTGTAGAACCTGCACACCTGGAATGGGACACAAGTTCATGAAAGCAACATAATCCAGCACCACCAATCAGTTTCATAGCATTCAAACGGGTGTCATCATATGCCAGACGTGACAAGGTATCAGCTACTAAATTATTTTTAGTATTGATGTAGACTGGCTTAAGTGTGATATCGTAGATGAATGTTATCCAGAATAGTTCATACATAAGGCTCATGCAACGTGCACTATGACTTGATCCATTATTTATCATATGAATCACTTGGGTATTATCAATTAGACAGGTCACCACTTTACCCTGGAGTAGATCCTTCCAACGGTTTAAAGCACAAAGGATAGGATAGATTTCCAACAGGTTAATACTATCTTCAGAGGTGATCATCTGGGGTGAGTTCACAATATGTTGACAAGATGAGTTCCCAACATCTAGAGCATGGCCCTCCCACACACCAGCTATCCAGTCAGAACCACAAAATGCCCCAAAGCCCCTTTTTGATGAGTCAGTTATAATAGCAAATTCGTAAGAGGGCTTCAATAGAAACCTGGTCCCATTGAAAATATTGGTGAACGCACTCCACCATTTGAGATCCTTGTGGAACTCAGTTCCTAGGGGCAGACGTTTGACTTTCAATTTAAGCATATCACGGTACAGATCAAAAAATCTACGGCAAAATGTGTGCCCTCAAGGATAAACTATGGCACAGTGTGCCATGTATCCATTCATTCGTTCAAGATCCTTCATGTTTATGTAAGTATATTCTCTAACTTTGTGGAGAAGTGATTTTAACTTCTCAATTTTACCTGGGGGTAAAGCCAATGTCATAGCCTCTGAGTCAATTTCGATGCCTAAATAAGTACAACAAGTTGAAGGCGAAGAAACCTTTTTCCATGAGACATAAAACCCCACATATCTTAAAAGGTTGATAACTGTGTTTAGTTTATGTTCACACTCTTCATAAGAACTGCCACAAGTATAATAATCATCAAGGTAATTTACTACGTTCACTTGGTATATATTACTCAGAGAATCAGCAAGTAAGTTTGATATTGAGTCAAAGTAACAAGGGCCTGTCCGAAGGCCAAAGCATAACCTGTTATCATTGTATATCACATCTTCACCATCCATGTTCCATATGAAACCACAATATTCCCGATGGTTTGGTAATATAGGCACTGCCCTATATGCAGATTTTATGTCAATAACACTCATGTAATCACCTTGATGTAGCATATCTACTACGTCATCTAAACCTTTGTATGTAAAACTCCTAATCAGGGAATCACAATGTGAATTTACAGAGACATCAGAAGGCATACTACAGTCTGTTATGGGACGAATGTTCCCATCTGGTTTAAGAACTGCTCCTAAGGCATGAATGCAATGAGGATCATCATTTGAACGTGAAACCATGCCCTCAGCCTCTTCTGCTTTTACAATCTTATCCATTTTTTCCTTGGCACCAGGAATTAAGATCGATGAATAGTTATCACATTTATAGGGTTGGGGTTCCGAGTCCACTATAGGAAACCCATCAACTATTCCAAAAAATACATTTACATATTTTCCCAAGAATTCAAGGCCTGGGAGAACAACAAAACTGCAAAGCGACAGGGCTTCAACTGACTGTCCACACCAGCCAGGTTAAAACGGCAAACACATGAGCCATTTACACAACTTTGGTACACATCAATACAGTTCCCAAACGGGGTCTTGGGGGTAGAAAACAACAGTTCATCCGACATACAAGGGACTTCTGGCCTCAAAAACGCTGCTAAATTACATCTTTTAGCAAATGCCAAGAAGTTATCCATACACCCTTGACAGTTATCATTGATCGTGGAAGAAATTTCCGAAACATTTACCTCACTTAGCTTCTGATCACACTCAGAGTCCACCATGACACCGGAAAAAGCTCTAGACTTCCCGTCAGTTCCTAAGCGCTCTGAGTGAAGAGTTCCAACTTCCGGGTCTCCATGGCAACGACCCGAACACAACAACGCATCAAATGTTTCAGAATTCAACTTGCCACGACCCTCCTCATCCTATTTCACTGTTGACGGCTTAGTTGAACATGAGGTAAGCCCATGGTCTACACCCCCACAACGCTGGCATTTGTGAGAAAATTTGCACATTGCTAGTGAACATCCTTTTGTCATTATTAAAGTTGAAACATATGCCCCGTTAAAATTTGTGTCCAGAGTGACGTCTGGCACTGTCCAAGCAGCAGCTAGCAATGTTTATAATGTTCCAATGGCCAACGCCCACTTCATGGAAGTCTCTGATTGGTCCGTGGCTGCCAGGTTGCTATGCCTTAATGCTTGGATACGGAAACCAAGCAACTGCTCCCTTGCCTGATATATTTGTTGAATGTTTTCATCTGCACATATGTTCCTCATACTGTAATAAGAAACATTACAAGTAATATCCTTCAATAGTTAAGTAGTATAATTTATCTTTTTGATTTTAGAACGGGTCATAATTGAGACACCCCATATAACTGTATACAGTAATGGTATGGTTGCCTTCAGCGCCCTGTAGCTGTTGTTCACTGCACACACACAAACGTCACCTACTGCCTGGAGATAGCATAAGGGATGACGAACTGATGTACAAATAAAGCAGAATAAAACTACTTTCGGCGGCCCTTCTGATCATTGGGAATTCTTAGAATTTATATTATATCCCAGTGTTCAAATCATTTTTCTCATGACAGCTTAAAAATAATTACAATGGGGCAGCAATGAAAGTGCTTCCCTGAGTGCATCAAAAACTGCATAATTACACCTGGTACTGAGTGCATCTCTGAGTCCATCAAAATCGCATTTATTAATCGGGTCTATAGAGCATTGTAAAATCAAGTTATGACACTCACAACCGTTTACGATTTCCACTAGTAAAGCACCAGGTCAGAATCAACTCAAAAGTTTCAGTTCAAAACTAGGTCAGAAATGCAATCAAGCACATAGGGTAGATGCCTACTGCATGTGTTAATGGCCTCTCAAGCCCAGGAGTATAGGCATGCTAATGGGATGATGATGGCATTTTGCGGTTTGGAATGAGAGGCTTTCCCTCAGTTTGAAGGGAGTCTTTCAACCTTGAGCCTAGACTGCCTATTATCATTCAGCAATTTGTTAGATTAATAGAGAATACCTCAACCAAGGTATTATAGTCTCTTTGGTAGAAATGCCATTGTACATGTCCTGACGGCCTGACCCATAATCTTACACCTTCTTGTTATATGTGTGTAGAGTAGATGGGGAGGTATCAAATAACATAATAAATATTGCATGAAGACTTCTTGTCTAGCATTTCTTGTCTAGACCAATGTTTACATGCTATGTTTATTCTGTGCACTTGGGAGCGAGTTTTGTCACTAGATTATACTTCACAAATACATCTGCGTACATAAGAAATAAGAGGAAAATATATAAGACATGTTTTTCTTGACACAATTTGATTGCATCAAGGTACCGTCAAGCCTGGGTGAGATCGTCAGGAAATGTATAACCAGCATCCCTACACATTCAGTAAATTCAGTTAAATTGAACTGAGAAATGAGAAACACGATGTATATCTGGGTATACATTTATCTGTTATTGCATTGGTTTTAGCAATGTTATTGGTTATGAACCTTATTAATTTGCAGTCTTAAATTTGGGTTATTAATTATAGGTTTAGTGATGGCGGAATTAACATTTCCTGACGACTTGACCCACCTATATTATTATGGGGCCTTGGCTTAAAGGTGTATTCCCAGCTCATGTTGTCAAACACTACACGTTCTTTTTATCACATTCTTTTCCAACCGATCTAAAAGTAATTTGAGCAATATTTGGAGGACTTCATAAAAGTACACATCTATATTTCAGGGGCCATCATGAATAAGGTTCATTCACATTTGTTTGTTTCAATGGCTTTAGTCATGAATCAACATCACAATGTTCGCAGAAGATCCTAACATCTACCCTATACACTATATTTAAGTATTATTTAATATTTTTACTATATTATTAAAACTGTCTTGTGCCCAATATTTATATTATATAATGCACATAAAAAGTTCATTTAGAAACGATTACTCTTAAAACAAGCATCGATTGAAAAATAATTATCAACATCACACATGTAATAACTACATGCCTATAATACCCCATCAGAATATAAATCGATATTTATATATATTATATATTTGTTTCTATGTAGATGATGTCTCACAAACTGCAGTAACATACGGTATGTCAAGATGTATGTGTACAAACTGATACACATTACTCCTCATTTCTCTGTTTGCGATGCGATTCAATGATATAAGTATACAAACACGCTTTTCTATTTGATATTTTTTTTATAATTTATATATTCGTCCTCAGATGCCCTATTTTAGTTGACAGAAGCTTTGAAAAGTCTTTCATATAGATCTAAACATCCTTCATGGTAGGTTCCCCTGGTTGTCTATTGGCTATAAATAATAATCTATTGGCTATAAAGAATACAAGTTTATGAAATAATATAAAAAAATGATACAAGTTAATAAAGACTGTGTTATACCTCGTGGTAACATACCCTAAAATTTTATTTCTTACATACATGTTACCTGTCCGATGGGTCAAGCCCAACTGATATTTATCTCGATATTGATTGGGCGCCATCGCCGCCCAATCAGGGAGCACCTGCCTGCGTGCAGGGTGTCCCCCTAATATATAATGAGGGGTTGTGACCCCCTGACTTCACTTAAGATCGTACAATAAAGCTACGCTACTACACTCTACGCTACAGCTCCTTTTCCTTGTGTTACACTACGTATAACATATTGGTAGAGAACCATCGATTCTGGTGCCTATAAATGCACAATTTGAGGCAATCTAAACAGGAGCGCCTTAAAGCTGAGCAACGCTGCCTAGAACAAAGGAGAGTAGTGGAAGAGAGAAAACGCCACAAGAGTAGCAAGAAGGACAAAACCACCATGTCCGAGGCACCTCAAACCTCTACACATGAGACTGCAGCAGTAAACACCACTGCAAGTATCACGGATGCGACAACCTCCTCTTCTGCACCTGTCCCGCCCGGAGCTCATAACCCTATGTGGACAGGTATTGGACAACAGCAGCAACAGCAACATTTGCAAAGTCAGACAGATTTGCTGACGGGCCTGGCCGTCATTCTGGAGAACTTAAATAAGAACAACACAGATATGTTCTCCGGCATCTTCAACCAGCAAAGATATGACGCCCAGGATATGTCGACCAAGAGGACCCAGACCTGGACGAGAAGAGCTACAGGAAGAGATTCCAGGGTAAAAACGAGTCAGTGAAGCATTATTCTATGGATATGGAGAAGCTTCTCGCAAACGCCAGCATCACTGAACAGACGGCCATTCATTATTACATCGATGGCCTCAAATCCGACATCGCTCGGGCCGTCAGACATGACCGTCCAACTACCCTGGAATAGGCAGAACAATCTGCAAGGAGGAGGGAAAGCTACAACCCACCCCAGCCTAAGACAGAGAAACTTTCCAATGTGTCTTTCAAGAAGTACAGTGGGAAAAATAACTCTTCTTCACATTCCTCCTCCTCCGGCTCTGATAAGAAGAAAACTGACGGCGATAACAGGTCCAGAAAGGACAAATATGAAGCCAAGAAGGAATCATATGAAACCCATCCACGTTTCGCGTCAGGAAATCAGAGCCGCAGCAGAAGTCGCCATAACTCCGCCGGCCCACCTCGCTCGTCAAGCCGCCCGAGGAGCAGCAGCAATCACCACCGTTCAAGCAGCCAAGGAAGATCGGATTTCAAGAAGACAGAGGATCGTGCGCCTACCCCTCACGTGAAGAACACCTGGTTCAGATCACAGGAAGACAAGCAGCGTTCCTCCTCCAAGTCAGAATGAGGGTCTGACCGTCAGGCACTTTTTGTGCTTGACGCAGAGGCGTCAAATCTGGAGGAGAATGGATAATCTGATCACAGAAATCGTCCTCCAGACACGCCTCTATGCACTGAGAACTCTCTGACGCCTCAGTGCAACTCAACTCAAGAGTCAGACCCCAAACCTCCTTTAAAGACAATCAGACTTACTACAGCAGACAACGATGGATCTGGTAAGAATACACTTGTTTCTGCTAATATTGAGAAAGGTTGTTTAAAAGTTGAATTTGGCGACAGAACAATACCTGCTCTGATCGATACTGGTGCTTCATCCTCATTTATTTCCCCACGTTTTG
Source organism: Sthenelais limicola (assembly GCA_942159475.1). Classification (NCBI taxonomy): domain Eukaryota; kingdom Metazoa; phylum Annelida; class Polychaeta; order Phyllodocida; family Sigalionidae; genus Sthenelais; species Sthenelais limicola. The sequence goes on from OW804098.1 coordinate 71,457,276, forward strand.
CAAAAAGTTTGGATAAAAGAGGTTACCCTATAAGTTTCGTTAACACACATTCTAGAGTTTTTTTAGCTTGTAACGAAGCGCATAATTTGCGCAAAAGGGTATTTGCTGCATTTAAAGTTGCTGGTAGAACTTTTTCCCACTCTTTTCTGGTGCTTCCTTCTTTAAATCGTCCATTGATACTTGGAGATGACTTTCTAGACGCCACTAAAGCAAATATAAAATATCATGGTGCTGTTAAACATCAACATACCATCCGCGCTAGAAAATCATTTATCATTCCAAAAGAGTCTGAGTATCATGTACGTGCTTATGTTTTGTCACATGTAAACCTCTCAAAAACAATTGGTACGACGGAGAACTTAGATACAGACAAGGACTGCAGGTTCTTGGTAAAGCACGCCCTTGTCAAGCCCTTTACCAAGAAAACTAGCATCCCTATGACGCTCATTAATACTTCAAGTTCGCCCGTCAAAATTCACCAAGGAGAAATATTAGGTCTTTATTCCATTGCTAGGGAAGAAGATTTTCTTCCCGTCCCAAAGGAAACACTTGCATATTTGACTTCCATTTCAGACAAGGTGATTAACAATTGTTCTATTCCATCCTCATCTTCATCTTCTACACCTACAAGACCTTCTACATCTTGTAATATCATTAATTCATCGGAGGGAGAGCTATCTAACCGAATAGCCCCGTCCCCTGTCACAGGTGCGACCCCTCCATATGTGATCTCAAAGGATTTATCTGCTGATCAAACCTTACAAATGCAGGATCTCCTATCATCTTACACCAATGTCTTCGTGGGAAAGGACAAAATGATTGGTAAAAAGGCAGATTGTGTCGTGCCCATTGATTTAAAGGAAGGTTATGTTCCTTGCAACAAGCTCCCTTATAGAATGACCCCTGAAAAGAGGAAATTCATGGAGGAATTGTTGGAAGAACAAGTTAAACAGGGCGTGTTGGAAGAATGTACCGAACCCTCGGAATGGAGCTCACCAGCTTTTCTGGTGCAGAAACCGCATTCTACCGCACAAGGGTCGGCCAGATTTAGGGTCGTGGTCAACTATAGGCTGTTAAATAAGGAAATCCGAGATATGGCTTATAACTTTCCAAGGGCTGACGACACAATTAGCTTAATAGGCCAGTCAAACCCAGTATATTATAGCAAGTGTGATATTTACTCTGCCTTCTACCAAATTCCCATCAAAGAAGAGCATAAAAATCTCACCACCTTTGCAACACATGATAAGTGCTATAGGTATACTGTCCTTCCCATGGGGCTCAAGACTTCAGCAAAAGCATATCAGAACGTCATGGATATGTTACTTAAAAGGTGCAAATATCGCTGTGCCATCGCCTATGTCGATGATATTTGCATCTATGGCTCAACATTTGAACAACATTTGAAAGATCTAGCAGATGTGTTCAATTTATTATTGTCAGCAAATTTAAAATTAAAACCAGAAAAATGCTTATTTGGCTCGAAATCCATCGATTTCCTGGGATATCGCCTGACTGGTGAAGGGCTGAAACCCTCCCCTGATAAAGTGGAGGCTGTTCACTCATTTCCTAGACCTGCCTGTCTATCCCAGTTGAGATCCTTCAATGGATTAGCTCAATTCTACAAGAGATTCGTCCCAAATTTTGCATCTTTAATGAGACCCCTGTATCATTTGACCAAGCAAGGAAGCAAATTCATATGGTCTGATGAATGTGAGCGAGCATTTATTACCATTAAAAAATCAATTTGTGAAGATGCAACCTTAGCTTTCCCAGATTATGACAAGCATTATACTATCAGTTCTGATGCAAGTAATACAGCGATTGGGGCCGTAATTGGTCAGCCTGATCAGCATAACCAATTAAGACCTTTAGAGTTCGCCGGCAGAGGCCTGACGCCCGCCGAATTGAACTACCATACTACCGACAAAGAACTCCTTGGTTTGATTTTCGCTATAAAGAAATTCAGGCATTATATCGAGGACAGGCATTTTACATTGCTTACTGATCACGCCGCCTTTGTCTCCTTATTTAATAAGAAGGAACATAATTCAAATGGACGCCTAGCAAGATGGCTTGACACTTTTCAACGCCATAACTTCGAGGTGAAATTTTTGAAAGGGAAATTGAACGTAGTAGCTGACAGTTTGAGCCGTAGACCCTACCCTCCCACTCCTGAAGAAGAAAACACTGCACTCACGCCTGGAGGAACAGTGTATCTGCCTTTAAAGCAAGTGAAATTCTCGGATATCACCACAACTAAGACATATCATGACAAAGACCCATGTGAAAATAACCCTATATTAGCGTATAAGCCGCGCTCTATATTTATTTCACCCAACCCAGAAAGACTTCCCAACTTTGACAATACGCCCATTGAGACCCTAAATGCGCTGACGCGAGCCTAGGCCAAGCGTCAGGTAGGCGCCCAAGCACCTTTGAATGACCGCCAGCCGCCCCAATCAGCTGACGCCGGCAAGAAGGTAAAAGGCAAGCCTAAGTGGAAATTAGCATCCCGCCCGCGCATCAACAAAGCTAGATCCGATGAAAGAAGGCAGAAAATCAAGAAATCTCTCGCTCATCACGCTGAATCTGCCATGCTTTTCCTTTCCCAAACACCCAATCTCACGCCCACCAGAGAACAGCTAAAGAAGGAGCAAAGGCATGATTTCTATTGCTCTTCTATGCTAGATTACCTCAAGAAATCAACCTTACCAATAGATAACGCCCAAGCTCGAGTAATCTTATTGCAGCAGGATAATTTTATAATTATCGATGGGCTTCTATTTAGAGTTAACCGAGATATTTTCAATAGTATTGAGAAATCTAGTTTACAGATAGTCATTCCTCAGGTTTGGACAGAGGCAGTGATCAGTGCTCATCATGACCAGCCACTAGCTGGACATCTGGGTACAAATCGCACCCTCAGCGTCCTCAGACCGAGATTTTTTTGGCCTTCTATGGTGAGAGACACTACAAATTACATCGCTACATGCCATAACTGTCTCCAAGCTAAGAAGGTACGACGACCACTGGTAACGCCCATGACTCTAAGGGACCTCGCCCCCGTACCATTCAGTCATATCTGTTTGGATACCATAGGGCCCATACATAAAACTGCAAATAATATGCGTTATATACATGTGGCTGTCTGTTTCAGTACTAGGTATGTTACAACTTTTACCACCCATACAAATACCAGTGCTGAAGTCGCAAAAGGCTTCATGGCTCATTTTATTTGTATATATGGTCCTCCATCCCACCTCTATACAGATAACGGTCCGACTTTTACCTCAGGCGTCTTTAAAGCGGCCTGCCAACAATATGGAATCACACAAATCCATGGCAGCGCCTACAGGGCGTCCACGCAAGGTATAACGGAGCGTTGTAATTCTAGCCTCCTCCAGGGACTTAGAGCATATGCTGATAAAGCCCAAAATTATTGGGACATTTATTTACCATATATCACTTATGCTTTAAATAGTTCTGACTCTTTCTCTCTAGGTGTCAGTGCTCATCTCCTCGTATTTGGTCGTCAAGCAAAAACGCTTACCATGGCAGCTTTAATGGACCATACAGAGACTGCACCACTCAAACAACATTTGGGTGATATATTAAAGACACAAAGAAAGGCATTTGAAAAAGCCCAGGCGAGGCTCAAAACTTGCCAAGAGAAAATGAGAAAAAGGCATGATACAAAGGCTAAATTACACGACTATGAGCCAGGAGATTTGGTATACCTGTATGTCCCCACACTTCTGACGAAACAAACATCAAAGAAACTGCAGAAATGCTATACAGGTCCTTTCGTTATAACAGATCAAATCTCCCCTGTTTCTGTTAAATTGAGGCGTCTCTCAGATAGCAAGGATTGCCATACTTCTGTGCTCGTAGAAAGGCTCAAAAAGGTCAGATCTACAAATCCTTCTTTCTTCAGGCGTCTAATTAACAATCCAGGTGAATTTTGCGACCCAGAGAGAATAATAAAAGCCCCTCTCACAAACGCAGACAAGCTTCTGATTAAGCCCCCACCATTAAGAAAGCAAACCACATTAAAAAATTAACAAGAAATCAACCAACCCGACGGGCACTGAGTGCAATTGAATGTGACAGCACTGCGATCATTTTGGGATTGAGCGCAAACTAATGAAGTGTGATACTTATGGCTTTGAATCACAGTGAAATGGACATCCCATTAGCAACCATTATGTGAAATCCATTGCGTCTATTTCCTCCTATGTTTTTGGTGGTCTCACACCTGTGTTACACCAGTGTTACTCAACCAATTGTATCTGCTAATACATGTTTTCTTCAAAAGCCAATAATATGGGTGTGATCTCAATTGCGCATATAATGCGCATTCAAAATCGCGTCTAAAGACTCATCATAATGCAACCACAACTGTTACATCATGTTATGTAATAATGGCGTAACAATGAGTAACCACTTTAGGACTATAATTATCATTGTAATTACATGTATATTTCGGGTCAAGGGCTGATTCCCAGTTGCTGGAATGTAGCTATTGATTACAAAAATTCCTTTTCAAATATAGTTAAATAAAGTTCAGAATCAGAAAGACCAGTATATTCAACCCAGAATATTTATAATTCTGTAGTTATTGGTGTAGGAGTAATTGTTAATTACAAAGCGAAAAACGCCACACTCCACCACTGGTGGAATTCATACAACACAACTGGACGCAATACCTGGCACTGCTCACTCACCTAGCATTCACACTTACTGTCGCGCATCTGACAAGACATTCTCTGACACTCATACTCACTCTCTGACACCAAGTAAAAGAACCCCTACACACAAAGCTAAACCAGGTGGCGGTACTGTTTTCACTAGGTGGCACAATTGAGAACTGGAGTGCATTTTTACAATACTTTTACTTTTACAATAAAAGTGCCGCTAGTACACTTGTATGGCATTTTTACCGCTATAGATATTCCACATCATGTACATAGGAATGTTATAAATGATATACATCTATAGTTTATGTGTGTATTTGATATTGAAAAATGCTGTGATCAAAACACCCTAATGATTGTACATATAGATTGTCCCTAGTGGCTTAGGGAAGACAGAGCTATTCAATAACTGAAACACATCAGATGAAAGGCTTCTATGCTTCAGGCTCACAAAGATTATGGTGAAATTGATGAAAATGATGCATATAAGAGAGGGCAATACATGTAATTCCCTAAACTCTCTTCGAACTATAGGGAATAATGATACCCATCATACTTTTCTGGGAGAAAAAATATACCATCACTGCAATGGCAGGAAAATGAAACTGCCATCAAGTGTCTCTTTTATTTCAGATGCTATTAATTAATATAAGGAATATGTAGTGTGTAAATATCCCTCTCAAAATGCTATCAGAATTTGCTATTTGTTGCACTAATATTGCGTTATATCTTTAGCGTGACTATCTCGCAATCATAGCGCAATAATTATTGCGTGAAAAGCGTCCACGCTCATCACAGAAATATGGGGAGATGATTGCGCATTGAAAATCGCGTAGAATCGCGCTCATTTGCCCGTCGGGAAGGGACGCCATAGGCTACGCAGTATATCACAAAAGACACAGCAACTGCACGCCCTTGAATTCCTATAAAACCTCTCCCCATTTCCCATCATCTGACGCCCTTTTGGTCCCAGCTTAGCCGCTGAGCACTGATCGGTAAACGTCTTAAAATTATTTTTCACACGAGTTGAAAGTAATTTTTCCCCATCTCCTCATCTTTTTATTTTTTTCACATATATTGCTAGCGGTCGATAGCTTTATATCACTAACCAAAAGCTTTGTTTTTCAGCGCCAAGTTTCTGCGTCAGGATTGCCTCTAGACTACAATTCTCCCAGAAACAACCAAGATCGACGCTTCAAAGTTTTCCATTCATTTCTAATTACCTTTTACAATAAGCCCTAAGCATTTCCCCATTTAATTTCCCTCCCTTTATATATTTATTATTGTCTAGCAAACCGTCACCATTTAATTCTCAGGCCTAACATTCGCCAGACGGTTATATTACTTTAAACAAAAGCTTGGCATTTTATATCCCTAGATTTCCCTTCTGTTTTAACTAATGCCAATTGACGCCAAGCTTTGAAATCAAAATCTTATTATTCTGAGTACACAAGGCGCAGCTCTGTTTAGACAGGTTTCATGTTTTTCTACAAGCTGTATAAACCCTGATATTCAATCTGTTAACCAACAGCCTTTGTATTTCACAGCTTTGATTATCTAATTACCTCTAGAACAATACAACCGGTCGCGCCTCGGTATAACAGCCGGCAGGCTATGGGTGAAGGCCTAGCGCCGACCGTCTCCGGTCTTATCGTGGTCGGCTGGCCTTTTGTTTCTAGTGTCAGATTACGCTAAGCTTTTATTTGTTGATATATACATCAACCAGGCTCAATTGACGCCAATTATCTTTCTATTCTCTTTGCGTGCCAACTAAGCTTGGGCGCATCGTATTTATCTGGCCCGCATGCCCCTCAAAAACTGCCAAACACAGGCTTAACGCCTTTGTTTTTATCTCTTTGGCTTTATATGCCACTTTAGATTGCCTTTGTGTAATCAGCGTCTTTCTGACGCACAGGGGGATAAAGCCTGCCAGCTTCTCCCTCTTATCCCTAAATTATCAAGACCCCTACAGGGGCACTTCACACCATTTTTTCATTATCACATATGTCTGTTTATAATTCCTAGTAATTTACCAGCTTGGGGCCCAGGCTGGGCTTTTGTGACTGTAAATGCTCTAGGGAAGCCAATCTATTGTCGCACCTTTGCAGCTTTATTCTTTCTTTGTTCATGCCCAGCTACCTGGCCGGGTCACGTTAGCCAGCGCAGAACAGCTGAATACACAATGTCTGAATACACCTCCAATAACCCTTTGTTTTAACACAAGCTTTAATCTGCAGCTTGTACAGCGAAACAAAGACAAGGCAAGAGAGAGGAGCCCAGCCTCCAGACCCCAGACGTCTCTCTATACACGCCTGTTTTTGTGACGCCCCTACTAAGCCAAGGTGTGAGGAAGCTAACGCTTGTCAGGTGTGGGAGGACTGCAGCTATTCATCGTAGTAAGCAGCGCCTTTCCGGGTAGCTAACCATTCTACTTACCGCCCCACCTGCATCTCACGCCCCCTGGCCTCCACATTACTTAATACAAGCCAAATTCTCATATGGTCACTTCCTTCTCGGACTCTGGAGTGACCACACCTATTCTACCATACTCAGACATTGGTAATTTGTCGGATTTTTAGTGGAAGGTTGCTCTGCTGCCAAAACAGTGCAACGTGTGCCATGGATTGTATACGGTAAGCATCAGCAGAATCTTGGATGTGTTTAAAGCTGATCTTTTGCTGCAAATTTACTTTTGTATTCAAATTGGTGCAATATTGATTGTTGTTCTTCTTTCTCGAGCCTTGTTCAAAAGTTATATTTTTGGGTTTCAGCATATGCTTGATCTTGATTAGCTGTGTTAGTATTACTAATGCAGGGTTATTGCTTCTCCAAAATTATGGCGTTATCTTCTCTGAGAAGGAACAAGTTCTTCTCAATGGCCACGACAATGTCGATTTCATTTTGGCCATCAGATTTAATTTGACTTCCCCACCACAGGACCCTAGACTTTCCAAGCTTTCTTCTTTCAAGAAATTTACTACGGACCATTCCAACTTACTTTCTGAACTCCTTTCTTCGACTAACCTACAGATTAATTCCACCCTTTCTGACATTAATACTCTAATGAACGCCCCACTAAACCCTCACCAAGCTCGTAGACAAGCAAGGGAAGCTGTGCTGCAATTTATTGGAGATATTCTGGAACCAGTAATAGGCACAGTGACCGACCCAAGAGTAAGCGCCGTCGAGGCAAATTTCCACCATCTTGACGCCTATTTGCGTCAAGACGCCTCGGCCGGCCCAAGACGTGATAAACTGCTGTCTAAAATTGTTTCTTCCTATAATACTCACATCCGCGCCTACAACCTTCAGGCAAGGACTGTCTTTTCCACAACTGAAAACCTTACTGACTCAATTTCTTCTCTTACTAGCTCTGTGAACGACAGATTTTCTACCAATTCTAGAGGTATAGAGGCTTCTCTATACAACGGTTTTATCATGCAAGCGGCCCAATATCAAATAACCATCAGAAACCTTTATTTGTCAAAATTGAACGCCTTTTTAGACAGCATTAAGGAGCTCGCTATGGGTCGCCTTCCTTATGCTTTAGTAACGCCAACAAAGCTAGCATTTGCTCTAGCTGAGTTGGAAAGAAACATTAAAATGGGGGATAGGAATCTAAACATCCTGGTGAAAGATCCCAAATACTTTTATAACTCTAAAATCTCGCAGTACGCCTACAGCAAGGATAATTTGTTTATCCATCTGTCTGTGCCGATATCAGCGGGCCCGGCCGCATTTAAACTCTTCCAGATAACGCCCATACCGGTCCCTATACATACCTCTAATATAATTCAACCAGGCTATACTTTAATCTCCTCCTTGCCCCGCTATGTGGCTGTCGCCCTTCATAGCAATATTTTTATACAGCTTGATGAAACCAACCTCTCCTCTTGCCTAAACAACGTAGTGTTATCGTGCGACAACACCCTCGCTCGGCGCCACGGGCAGCATCCAACATGCGCCATAGCCTTGCTGAGAGACCATGTCAGCGATATTGACGCACTATGTACTTTCACCCTGTTTCCTCACCTCTTTGCGCCGACAAGAGCTATCTCACTCGAGCCGGCCAAATATCTTTTCACAACCTCTGTTACCACCTCTACTCTGTCATGTAAATCTTCTCCTCCAGCTATTATCCAAACTCTGATTTTCTCTGTTATTCACGTCCCTTGTGGTTGTGTGATGACCAATAATAATCACACATTGGTCAACCCTTCTACAGCTTGCTCTGTGTCTACTAATCCCCATATAATCTCACTCTCTACTGTAAATCTTCCAATAGTTCATAAGTTTCTCCCACCTAGGAATGATTTTTCTGGTAAATCTCTCTCACCCGCCCCCATTAATCTTATTTTGCCAAACATATCTCAAAAAGCCGCTCATTTCTCTGATGTTAATGCAGAGATTTTAGCTAAAGGCTTACAGTTAGAGGTAGTTGCCAAGCAGATGGCAGCTAACTCACCTATATATAAACCACTAGATTCCTCCCTATCCTATCAAGCAATAACCTCGCATCCTTTAGTAATAACAGTGAGCACTATAATGTCAACAATAGCTATAATAGTATCCCTTGGTGCATGCTACAGGATTCACAGATTGCTGGCAGCAGCCACCATCACTGCTGTCGCAAGGGCCTCACCCGTCATACAAGTAAACGCCACCCATCAGGCGGCACCTGTGTGGTGGGGAGCCTCTCCTGTAGCTGCTCCCATCTCCAAGGCAGCCAATCCACGCCCCTGGCAGACGTCCGACCACGCCATGGTCTCCCTCGGCTGCCTCATCGCCCTGTACATCGTCATCAAGCTCATACGTTGGTACAGAAGAAACAGACTGCCTACCTCTCTGTCCAACAAATCATCCATCAACCTGGCCGTGGTGCTCAAAGTCCATAACAAATGGAAGACAACTGTCTTACCATTGTGCCCCCTTCATTATGACAGGAACATCATCCAGACCCACACAGCTCCAGATCTGAAACCTCCTACCATCCTCCATTGTATGGCCAAGGAGATCGAGCTGTCGTGGGAAGGACCTTTTGTAGTAAAGGTGGGCACAGCAGTTGTCCCTCTACCGATGCCCGATGCCGTCTCCATACCCCTGACGCACAGGTATCGACTCTATAAAGTACTGCGGTCGGCAACTACAACATTTTCATTCTCCATCCTCGAGACGAACGGCAGCTTCCACCAGATCCCTTGGGCGAGCATGACGACCGCCGGCGGCCACACCAAGCAGCCGGCCGACCTCTCCATCTCCCCGGCACCAAGAGTCAAGCCGGCCGCCTCGCTCAAGGGCCTAACGCAGTATCTGTCTGTCCCTCCGCCTGCTTTTGACATGTGATAACTCCTCCAGTGAGTTGCTTCAATGACTCAAAATATTTCTATCTGACTTCTCTATACTTAGGTTATACCAGCAGCAATTTTTCTTATCAATTGTTTTTGTAAAACTTCACCCGATATCAGTTGGCTGACGCCAACAATTACTTTTATCAGTCCTACTGATACGAGATAACATTTTTCAATATTTTCTTTATATATCTCCCACTGTTTAAACACATTTGTTCTCCTGAGTGAAGGTACATATGGGACCGCAAGTGGAAAAATTCCAGTTTCCGCACAGGAGAAGCGCAGCAAAATACTTTATCTGATAATATAATTCACAGGATTTTGTTTTTACTTCAATATTTTGTGTCCCAACCTTTCCCAAAGCACCAAGTGTTGACTCTTAGTAGAATTTGTTCGCCTCATTTAATAATATAACATCTTGACTCAATTTGATCAGTTGCATTTGTATTCTACACCTTTCCTGTTGTCTGTTAAGCCATATACTAGACACTTATAGCTTTTCTCTGTTATTGTTTTTCCTGCTCTTCATAGCCTCGACATCGGAGTGTCGCCCTTTTTCCACCGGGGAGGATACCGCCGCAATAGTTTGACTTCAATATTTTAATATAAACAGAGACATTTTACACCTATTAATCACCAACGAACACTTCTTATTAAGGGCCTAACCCATTCAAAGCTATACCTCATGTCTACACGTCTGGAGGGACGGATCACCCAACTGCTGCTGCCAATCGACCAACTTTCTGTGACTTCTGTGACTTCTCTTTTATTTTGTAAATGTCTACCTTTCGGTCTTCAGCCAGGCTAAGCACTGCTAGGTAGCGTTTTAACCTCTTTAAAAAGGATATTTTCCTTATTTTCTTCTTATTTGTATTCAACTTTAAACATCTCAAATCTTCCCTATCTCTGTGCAGATAGCTCCTCCTTGGTCACCTTCAATGGCGTACTAGGTTGGAGCTAGCTGACAAACACCTCGGGTCGATTTTGCATTCTCTATGTTCACCTGTATATAAGTTCCAGGGTTTTTCTACCCGTGATTTCCATAAAGGAAAAATATTATTTTATATCTAAAGAACATGGTTATCTCCGGAAATATCTAGTGATCATCCTCCACCCTTTTACTGCTTAAAAATGCGTTTAATTCCCTCCATAATAAGGCCTTTTCCAAGCTTACTAGCTTTAAATTCCTCCAAAATCGCTAGATATACCTTATTCCAATAGCATAGCAGCCAGATATAAAGTGAACAGAGGCTCCGAGCGCTTGGAACACTGCACCAACCTCGGCAGCCATCCTACTTTTATCTGGGTCAGCCAAAAGCGCGGGAAAATCACCGCGCTACTCGATGTCGCGCGCCCCGCGCTTGAAGATAACGATGTTCTGATCAATTACTTTAGCACGCCCGCAGGCCTGACGCAAAGGGATGTATGAGCGCACGTCCTTTGACGTCATCTGCACCCGGAGTGTCACCCTTTGCACCAAAACCGGCGTCCTTTGACAATTTTATTCACTAGTCAAATTATTAATTTCAAGTCAATCTGAGCACTTTTAACTTTTAACTATAAATTAACATTAATTTTATTACGTAACAATTACGTAATTTTATATAACTTTAATTATTTTGGGATTAATTCCAAAAGTGATTAAAATTTATCTCTTTATCTCTTATTACGTAACATCACGTAATCTTGCTCAACGACTGAAATTAATTATTTCAATTTAATTTGTGGTCAATTTAATTTAATTTCAATTTTAATTTCAATTTAATTTGTTATGAAAATTGATTTTATTGCTAAGTCAATTTTATTGACCAGGTCAAGTTTATTGACCAAGGTCAAAATTTATTGACCAAGGTCAATTTTATTAAAATTTCCAGTTTATTGATTTTGAACTAAAATCAATTTCTCTTATCTTTTCATCTCCTTATCTTTAATTATGTAATCTATTACATCTGATTACGTAATCTTACACGATCCTTTCATAGTATATTATTGATTATGTCATCTCGGACAGGTTAAAATTTATTATGTCACCTCAATTAAAACATGTTTTTATTGAATAACGTTACGTAACTTCCACCTGTTACATATTATTGTATAACTTTATTGCATAATCTTGCATAACTTCCATCTGTTGCATATTATTGTATAACTTTATTGCATAATCTTGCATAATCTCATATAACTTCCGCCTGTTACATAACATTATATAACGGTAATTAATTAATATTGATCGGCGGAGCGATTCATAGTAATTGGGGGATAATATGTTATACCTCGTGGTAACATACCCTAAAATTTTATTTCTTACATACATGTTACCTGTCCGATGGGTCAAGCCCAACTGATATTTATCTCGATATTGATTGGGCGCCATCGCCGCCCAATCAGGGAGCACCTGCCTGCGTGCAGGGTGTCCCCCTAATATATAATGAGGGGTTGTGACCCCCTGACTTCACTTAAGATCGTACAATAAAGCTACGCTACTACACTCTACGCTACAGCTCCTTTTCCTTGTGTTACACTACGTATAACAACTGAGTAATACGGCGGGACATTTGTGAGTCATATATCTTGTGTCTTGTAAATTGAGATGTACATTTGTTAGTGTTTGTTGGGGGAGAGGGTAGGTGGATACGCTGCACATATCTTTTTTATTAAAACTAGCATTTTTGTCTTTTCAAGTTCGATACTTCTGTGCATCTTTATCTACCTACATGATTCTGATGTCAGAGAACAGAATAGGCTTAAGTTAATACCATCTTAGACTTGCACAGGTCTTTGATATAATCTATTTGTTTACAAAACAAAATCTCGAAAGAATTAAAAACTATCATGTCACGACTTAGGATAGTGATTGGTGAGCAGCATATCTTTCTCATAAACCTGCAATAGGGCTCCATAAAACATCTTATCCTGGTGGGGATGGCTATACCTCTCAGCTCTGTTCAGTACTGGCCCACTGGGTTATCAAAGGTCGGCCGTGTGTACACCTGATAGGTGTGCGTGGCACTATGCACGTAGAATATTCTTATCTTGTAAGAGGTACTGGTCGTCTAATTTAACCATGCCTTTATTTTGTATTTTACACTTTTCATAACATTTTAAAAAGTGTCGTGGAAAACTCGAATCAATGTACGGATCAACCGTTATAGTTCGCTCCTTTGATCGACCTTAAATATTTCATTTACTCACTTATCAAGTCATTTTTCATTACCGGTATTTTAATACATTCCTGATTGCAGCTGCAATTGTGACCAATATGTCCACTCTCTCTGTAGGATCGCTCTGTAGAAAACTGAAGGAGTGCCATGGGTTCTAAAAGGCCAGAAATATTTGCAATTATATGAAAATATTTATATGGAGCTACTGCCTTGAGCGGCCTTAGAGCATATAACCACCATAAGCAGAAACTAAAATTATTGGTAACGTCATTGGGTTTGCCGTTGAATTATGCACCAACCCCTGCATCAGCAGCCCTCAAAGTCAAAGCGAGCTGTACTGTAGGATTCTTAGGCTAAATATTCGGAAAGTAATTAGTCGGCTTTGGTGCTTTCAGCCGGATAAAAAGCTTTGGAGAAATACAAAAAAGTTGATAGCAAAACCTTTCCCCTACCTTCCCGCCGCCCATCCCGACCCCCGATAACATTGAGAAAGACAACAGGTTTGATAAAAGCCAAAAGGTTACATGTTCTGAGAAGCATACTTCGTTTTTTAATATTATCATTAATTTACATAATGTATTGGCCTCAAATGAACAAATACATGTATTTCTAAAGGATTCCCAATATGGCCGCTGGCGAGATAAGACCTTCCAATTCTGCTTTCCAAGAATTTTATTGCAAAAATTGATATGAATTTTAGACCAAGTCCTTCGGTACATTTGCTGGTATCATATATGAATTCATTAGCCTTCTTCACACACCTCCCTTGTAATATTCCCAGTCTACCACTAAGTACACGAGCACGTACGCACTACAGCTGGGAAACGACATCTATATAGATGCAGCCATGAGAAGATGTTTTCTCAGCTAAAAGAAACGCTGTCCTGAGACTTTACTCACATCACAGAGACCCCCCATAGTCAGTGGTGGAGATGGGAGCGCTGAGCGTAAAGGATCCCACCAGTCTACCTCTGTGGTCGGCTTCCAGTTGTTGTTGTGGTTATATATGTTGAAGCAATAGCGAGCCAAACAAGATTGCATTGTATTTGCATTTAGATACGGTTATTCAGCTTTATATATTTTCCATAGTTAAAATAATAGAACTGTTAATTTTTTTTAATTAACAGGAATAATTGTACAATTTCATGTAAGGAAAAAAGATGAATAATAATATATAAATCAAATCAGTACCACTCTTGTGCCTCTACATTATGTTTGGGCCCTGTTGGGAGCGGCACCCCATAGGTTTAACCATTGTCCGCTTTTTTTTTTTTTTGGAACAGAATTTATTGCAGGATAGACATCAGCGTCGTCGCAGTGACGATGTTCCCACTGCCTGCCTATTTAACAGTTACAATGATACCATATTCAAAATCCAAAGATATATAGAAAATTAGCAGTTCGTTGTTAGTAATTACATTAGTGTGGTCGGTCGAGGGGGAAGACCAGGTGAGCTATGGATAGAATGTCATATTAGAAAGGGGCATATTTGGGTAGGAATCGTGGGTTCCGTGTTTTATGGGAGTAAGAGCGGTTACTGGCTTACTGGCTTACTAATCTGGCTCTCTCGGGATGTATTCTTTTTTCAGAAACGTCTTAATTGCAAGGGGTTCCATATTCCTGATATTCGGGGCCGTGTCATTCCAGGTTTGGCATAATTGGTAGCTAATGGATTGTCTGTTTTTTTCTCTCTTAGGCTGGAATTGGGCCAGGGTTATAGCATCCCCACGTCTAGTATGGCGAGCTGGCTGGTTGATAAATCTCTCACATTGTGTGAGCTTCTTCGCTAGATTTATTTGCAAAAATTTTTTTCTATTGTTAATGTTCATTACTTTACCGGTTGTATGTAATTCAATAGTCGGGGTGTCAATAGGGCATTTTAGGGCTATTCTCAGAGCCTTATTCTGTAGACGTTGGATTTTATTAGTTTTGCCAATACCAATTGGAGTTAAAAAGAGCAAAGAGTAATCGAGGATGGATAAGATTAGGGATTTCACAAGGCAGATTGCTGCACTTGTGGTCAAGTATTGCCTCATAATGCCTAGCTGATAGATTCTATTATTTAAGTTTCGGATCATTTTGTCATACTGTATATTCATGGTCATCCTACTGTCTAGAGTAATACCTAGGTAGTCATAGTTGCCAACATATTCAATGTCTACACCTTCGATTTGTATTGGAGGGGGGTTAGGAATTTTCTGTTTACTAAATATCATACATTTTGTTTTTTTCATATTCATGAGTATCTTATTGCGGATAGACCAGTCCTTGAACTTAACCAGGTCGTTCCCCATATTAATAGCAAGTTGGTTCATGTTGGGTCCAGACTGGTACAAAATGGTGTCGTCAGCATATTGGATAATGTGACTATTAATTTGGAGGTTTTTTAAATCATTTGCATATATTAAGTATAATAGTGGGCCTAAGACAGATCCCTGGGGGACACCACATGGTACAGGGCAGGGTCTTGACTTAAAGTTATCTATTTTTACATATTGTGACCGCATACCAAGGTAAGAGCTGATCCATGAACTGTATTTATCAGTGACGCCCATATTGTTCAGTTTTTCCAATAGAATACCATGTTGAACACTGTTAAAGGCTTTACTGAAGTCTATAAAGGTGGCGGTTAAATAATTATTAGAGTTAATTGTTCTATCGATATCATAAATTAGCTTAAATAGGGCATCACTAGTAGACATTCCTGCTCTAAAGCCATATTGGTCTTGCGTCAATAGACTATTGTTTTCTAGATATTGGTATAAATTATCCACTACTATTTTTTCAAGCATTTTTCCAAACATGTGCATCAGGCTTATTGGCCTTGTATCATTTGCCGTTCTCGGGTGTTTTATCTTCGGTATTACTTTGACTATACTCGTCTTCCACTTTGTTGGAAAAATACCAGTCTCGATCGACTTATAGAAAAGTGTGAGCAGTTGTGGGATCAGATCCGAGGCTGCATCCTTATATATTTTTGCACTGATTTTTTCACAACCGGAGGATTTTCTTATGTTAATCTGGGAAATTCTTTCAGCCAGCACGTTAGCGGTAGGCATGGAGAATTCCATAGGGACTCTAACTATTTCTCTGTCTATTATAGGGGGTTTGTTTGGAATGGATTTTTGTATATTTAGCCCAATGTCACAGAAATATTTGTTGACATGTTCAGCCAAGTCTGCCCCTGTCAGGGTAGTTCCATCCTCATCCTTTAAATGTGTGATAGTATTGTTCTGCTTGTTTTGGATTTCGGTTATGATACGCCAGAATTTCTTGCTGTCATGTTTGTTCTCTTCTAAAAGTCTGACAAAGTACTCTCGTTTGCTTCTTTTTAGTAGGTCATTAAAATTGTTTCTGGCTACCCTAGCTAAGTCCCTATTCTCAATAGTTTTGTTTCTGTGGAGTTTCTTGAATGCTTTGTCTCTGGCAACTCCTAGTCCAACTAGCTCATCTGTATACCATTCTGGCCTATCTTTACGTAGATTAAATCTCTTTAGGGGCGCTATTTTGTCACTAATTCTGATTAATTTGTTAAATAGAATATCCCATTGCTCATCCACATTATTAGCATCATAATATTCAGTCCATTGTTCGTTATTCAATTCAATATGTAGAATATCCCTGGAGTAGTTCCTATAGTCCCTACCAAAGAACTCTTTTTTCTCATGTCTTACTTTCTGACTTTTGATATTTAGGTAGATACCTTGATGGTCAGAGATGTTGTAATTAATGGTGCCACAGGAAACTTCTTTTTTGATTTGCACCAAGAAAAGATCGATTATAGTGTTTTTTTGTAGCCCGAATCTGGTAATTCCATTCATAAGTATGTTTAAATCTTGTTCTTTACTAAACTTTTTTAGCAGCTTAGTTTTGCAGTCAGTACTGTTTGATATGTCAATATTGAAGTCGCCGCAAACAATGATATCATAATTTTTAGTCTTAATTTCTTCCTTTGCGCTAGCGATAAGGTCACCTAATGAGTTAATAAAGCTATCTAAGTTTCCACTTGGTTTTCTATACAAGTTGATGACAAGTTTGGTCCTTATATTCTCTTTATATACACTAATTGCCTGCGCCTCAATATTGTCATTATTCATCAGTACAGCTGAGCTTAACTGACTTACATTATAGTCTTTCCTGACATAAAGACAGAGCCCGCCACCAGACGTTGCGGTTAGTCTGTCTTGTCTTATTAAGGTATAATTGTATGCTTCTATGAGGTCTGAAGGAATAGAACTTTTGAGCCATGTTTCTGAAATTCCCAAGATTTCTGGTTCTTCCGTTAGAATATCTTGCCTTATATTATCAATTTTTGGAAGTAGGGATCTAGTATTTAAATGCAATATTTTAAGTCCTTTTATCTTGTTCAGCTCCTTCCAACTATTCAGGGCCGGGACATTCATTACTCAGTGCTGCTTAGGGTGGGATAATGCTTGGGGGAGAGAGGAGGTCATATTCATTCCACAATGGGTTATCCACAATAGGTTAGTAACAGGAAATTCATACTAGCAATATATCGCCAAAATTGTTAATCAAGCGCCTCATTATGGCAGGTGTTCTGCACAGATAAGGACTTAATTTCCATTATGAATAAATCAAAATCTATAGTATACCAGTTAAGGAGGCATAATTTCCACAATGAATGTAATAAATAGGATGTGGGATTATGGCAGATATTCTGCACAGATCCGTAATCGCATTGAATTCTATACCGCATTGCCTCTACTTAAAGTACGATGGTATGTAATGGTAGTCATCCGACAAACAATGCAAGTGCAAGAGGAGAGAAAGGCATGAGGGGAAAAAGAAAAGAGAGAGAGAGGAAGATAGACCCATAACGCTCAGGTTGGATTATGGCAGTTGTTCTGCACAGATCCTATCCAGAAGCATTATTTATATAGAAATGCATATACTTATACTAATCTTATAGTTTGGTTGGATTATGGCAGTTGTTCTGCACAGATCCTATCCCAAAGCATTATTAAATAGACTCCATAATTTAATTAATGATATTACGCGATCGCATCGACTTAGTAAACGCGAATATTCGTATCGGGTGAGAGATGCGGCAGATGTTCTGCACAGTCCCCACATAGGTATAGCAATTTTAATTCTCCAGAGTTGGTTTAAGGTGGAAGCGTTCGATCTGTTCAGCCCATATTTTTATTGTCTTGATGTCGAGATGAATCCCGTCTGGTAATCTGTTTAAATAGTGCCTTGGTCTCCCTTTCCTAGTAGTGTGTATCCTCCCAATAAAGAATGGATGGGCAATTCCCCTGTTGATATTCAAGGCATGAATGTCTTCGTTTATGGTCATAATAGCATTGTTGGCCATAATCTGTAGACAAGAAATACCATCTTCGTAATTTGCTCGATTAAGGTCTGCTCCTATCAGTCCACCGATGCAGATATTACAATTCTTCCTTTCCTCCTGCAGTATCTCCAATACCAGGCTATATTTGTCAACCATTTCACGTACCAACACTCCTTCATTACAATGAGCTAGGGCTATATGTTTCGTTTGCTTGTTTTTAGTACAGAAATCACAGATTCCGCCTAATATGATGACTGAATCCGGTCTTAACTCCAATATCTTGTCTTTCGCTATATTAGCGAGACTAATCAGCCCTCTTCCTGGGTAGGGGAAACATAATATCTCCGAGCGTGATTCAATAAAACAGATGAGGTCGGATCCCCGAGAGTCAGAGATGACTATCGTCAACGGACGCATAGCCATGATTATTGCTGTAAATCAAAAAGGATTATAGCTTAGTATTGAGAAATTCAAATTTAAATGAAGGATTTTGGATCTTGTTTCTTGAGAGTCCCAAAGTTATTAAGGTCAATGGTTCCCAACGGATCATCTTCAAGCTTGCCGGTATTATACCTGGAATACGTGGTGGTAGGGGGATAAGGGAGAGAGAATGGCCTTCTTGGGTTTCCAACTTGTGCGCTATCCCCAAGCCCTTTTAACGATTTGCCTTTCTCGCAGCTCTTTTTAATTTTATCTGCATAACTGGGAGAGGGCCTCAGGTGGATTTTTTTACTTACTGGCTTAGGCGTGACCGAGTCTTCAGAGTTCTTCCTTTTGGAGGAATTGGAGCGAGATCTATCTGCCACCTGGTACAATTTCAATACTGGCTGTTTTGCCCTCCGTACTGTATCAAACCTGGATATGCGAGCTATTCTTACCTGAGCTTGATCGACAGGAGCGACCACCTGTTCACCCTGTAAAGGAGGAAGTAATTCAGGTTGTTGTTCCCGTACAGGTAATTGATTGGTCTGTGCTACCGCTCCTACAGCCATGTCTTCCTCACCAGTTCTGATAGCAGGTGTTTGTTCAGTCATGCGAGGCGGTCCAGCCATATCAGGAGTAGTATTTGAATTGTAGAACAATTGCTCCTCTCTCGGGTGCCTGGGAAATTGATCACGTCGTGGTGAGCTACTACGGGACGGGTCAAGTGCTTTCCCATCACTGCCTTCTAGTTGGAAATCAAATCTCTCCAATAGGGGGGTGTCGTTGGTGTGGTGGTAACGAATTTCTTCTAAGATCGCCCCCAGTACGTTGTCGCCCTTATGATGTCCGTTTAGCATAAGATCAGAGTCCAGGCGGCAACCTGCCGCCCAGAACATGTCGTTTGTAGCTTCCATAAGGCTAAGAGTACCTGTAGAAATTAAAAAATCCAAAAGGGGCTCATTCTGCAGAAATTTCTCATTGAGAATTGCTCTCATAACATTGATTTTGATCCCGTTCCACTCATCATTCGAAGGAAATTCTCCACCGATCGCCTTAGCCTCCATAGGAGAAATGCATCTCATAATCCTACAGGCCCTGTCCTCCTCCCCTAAAACGTTTGCCCTGGCAAACTGGTAGGCTTGCTCTGCATTGTCGAAGTCAATTCCTCTGATGTTCATTTTCGATGGGTGGAAATTGCTTAGTGGGCTATGCAGGGATTGGAAGTAAACATTGTTCCTAACTTTTTTCGTTTTGGCGTCACTTAAACGATAGCCGGGCTCGATGTTTTCCAACTCATCATGTTTGTAGGTGATCCCACCAATTTTGACTGAATTTCTTTTAATGTAGCCGACATCTTTCCCACCAACTTTGCTAGCATGTTTTTGCACAGCTCTGAGGTTAGATTTGCGCTCAATGACCTCTGTAGGAAGATCTGGGTTAAGGAAAATGAATTTAAACTTCTCAACATTCCCCAATTGTTTCCTTCTGATGAAAAAATAGTCGCGACATTCCACGCTTTTAAATTTAATGAGGATCTGCTTAATACCTCTAGATTTGGCCCCAATACGCCTGGCTTGGGAGATCTCGTCGTAGTACAAGTTGTTCTCAATTACACGCAAGATCTCATAGCATATTTCTTCCAAATTTTCATTACGGTATTGTTTAATCCCACTAACTAGAAGATTGGTTTTACGCCTGTCAACATCCAGATCGATGCATTTCTCACCCAGTAGGTGATTATGTAAGGACAATTTATCTACCTCGCTTCTGAGATATAGTGTAAAGAATTGGCATCTTTGGATCCCAGACCCGACCTATTTAGCCCTGATCATGGTCAGGGCACGCACGCCACACGTGGCCTGGCCAGGAGGGAGGGGGGGATGAGCCACTCAGGGCTCACCCCACCTCCCCCAGCCCGACCTAATTACTTATACACTGCTCTGGGGTATCAAGAGGGGGGAAGGGCCAAGAGGGAGGGGGGCTGGCACGAGCCATGGGATCCATGAGTAAGGGGTGGGAGGGGGAAGGCTGAGGAGAGGGATCCGACCTGCGTGCATTCCATATATGGTCTCTGCCTGGGGAGCAGAGGTCGGCGTGTGGGCAAGGAAGATTCTCTCTCCCTCAACCAATTAGAGGGAAGGGGAAGAGCTAGTGGAATATTTCCTGGGTTTGATTGTATGAATAATTCATGATTGTGGAGTATAAAATAAAGTGACCATTCGGACCTAGGCACTCGGTTACTCGCTGAGTCACCACCGCCTAGGCCGAATCCAGACGAACTACAACCTCGGACTTCTTGTCTCACTTCTTCATCTTACTGAACCTATGGGCTAAAAAACCCTTAGTCTTCTTTACACTGGCGAACCACTTCTGGGACTTGTTGCTAAGTTGAGCAACAACCCAATCTTCTGACTGGAAGTGAGACATAGCCTAGGAGAGGCAGGATGAGCTGGAAGAGTAGGTGAGTGGAACTCTAAAAACTCTGATTGAGCTTATAAATTGTATTTATGGGATGTATGGAGGGTGGATCTGGGCCACTGTATAGGGTTGGGAGAATGATCACACTCAAACACTCATAATACAAGGAGAGTGGGTGAGTAATGTTCGGGGCAAAAACTTTGCTAGGTTCTGGGTTCTGTTGGTTATAACTCTGTACCTTGTGCCATCTAGTTTTCTTTTTTTTCTTTACTCTCACTCTCTCAACAAAGTGTAAAACATGGCGGACATCAATTGGGATCTCAATGCCGCGGACTTGGCCATGCTTGACGAGGGTCAAAGGAGGGCCAGGTTTGCAGCTATTAAGGAGGTCAGAAGGCGCATGGAACACCATGGCGCCATGCTAGGAGTAAATGATGGGTCCAATAAGGACACTTTGAGAGAGTGGCTAGATGGAATAAGCAGGGCAAAAGCCTACTGTGTAGCGAATGATACGCTCACTCTAGAGCTTTTGGGAACTCTTGCCAGCGGGCCTCTAGCGAGGTGCGTGGCAGGATTCCTACAGGTACCGGCCAATAGGACATGGGATCTGGCGAGGGCTGAGATTTTCCGCCTCTTCATGAATGAAGAGGAGGAACAGCAGTTGCGAGCAAGGCTCACCGATCTCTATCAGCTCCCATATGAGGATGCAAAACAATACGGACGCAAGTTCCAACTAGCGTCTCAGAGGGCTTACAGCGTGGATAACCTGGACCACGAGATAGTCCAAGAGACGTTGGTCAGGAATTTTGTGTTGGGACTCAGGGATGAGCAAATACGTCATGACGTATTTGCTGCTCGCCCTGATACCCTGGCTGAGGCAATAAGACAAGCCTCAGCTGCGGCTCACACATTCGCTCTGGCAGGACAACCTACCAGAGGGGATAGGAAGGATGAACCAATGGAAATTGGGGCTATCCTCCCTAAGAAAATGGCCCCCTCTGGGCCAAATCCAGAAGATGCTTCAGATTGGAAGCTGATAGCTGATTTGGAGTCTAAGGTGAATTACCTTACGAAATTAGTAGAGAGGATGGAGACGGGGAAACCATCCAACCCCACAGTGATCGTTCCCCAATCAGGTGCAGCACCCCAGTACCCCTTTCAGACACCCATGTTGCCTATGTATCCCCCATATTTCAACACGTCCTATCCCCCACCCCCGATCGCCAGTTCTCAGGTAGTAAATCACCCAGGGAAAGGGAAGGGGAAGGGAAATGATAATCCAGGACCGGAAAAAAATAAGCAGGGAGGAGGGAAGAGGTTTAGGGGTAAAAATGTCTGTTATGAGTGTGGGGAGGAGGGACACTTCGCAAGAGAATGTTCCCACCGCTATGCACATGTACAGGCTGCAGTGGTGGCGGCCATGCAGATGGCCTCTACCACTCAAAAGCCAGCCAAATATGTTAACCAGGGGGAATAGAAACGCCGGATGAGAGGTTCTGCCTCTCCATCTCAGTGGCGGGGATGGAGATGCGTGCCCTCATTGATACCGGCGCATCAAGGAGTCTAATGCGGGAGGATGTATGGAGAGCCTTTTGCAAAACCCATCATCGGCCTCTCGTATTGACAAAGGGGGAATCTCTTAAATCACTCTCTGGTCATGATCTTAAAACTGAAGGGCAGGCGATAGTTAACTTGGGGGGTAGCTCATTTCCAGTTTATATTGTAAGAAAACTTCACCATGAACTGCTTCTGGGGGATGATGCCTTATTTATATTAGATGCCCAAATTAGCTTCAGAAAAAGAAAGGTAATTTTGGAAGGAAAAAGTTACAGAAGGCAACAAGTGGGTAGTGCAGATCAAGAATTCGCCTCTATCCACACAGAGGCAGAAGCATGGGAAGAAAAATACCCCGCTGTTTTTGGCATAGGAAAGCAGGGAAAATTAGGTACCTTTAAAGATGTGAAAATGCACATAGATACTGGAAATGCACGTCCAATTAATCAACGCCCCTATCGTTTGCCCCTGGCCAAGAGAAAACTTGTAGATAAAGAATTAGATGAAATGCTGGAGCTGGGAGTAATAGAACCCAGCAGCTCAGCATGGGGAAGCCCGATATTGTTGGTCCCAAAGAAAGATGGGAGCAATAGACCTTGTGTCGATTTCAGAAAACTAAACTCTGTAAGCAAAAAGGATGCTCATCCACTTCCAAATATTCAAGATATTTTTGACAGTTTAGCAGGATCAACTGTCTTTTCCACCATCGACCTAAAAAGCGGCTACTGGCAAGTAGAGATGGACCCGGATAGCATGGAAAAGACAGCGTTTGTGTGTCATAGGGGCCTATTTCAATTCCGTAGGATGCCTTTTGGACTCACTAACGCACCAGCCGTCTTCCAACGGGCCATGAACAAAATGTTTTCGGAATTTATTGGCAAATTTTGCATGACTTTCATAGATGATATTGTAATCTATTCCAAATCTGAAGAGGAGCATGATCACCATTTGGCTCTGGTGTTTGATAAATTAGAAGAATACGGAATTACAGTCAAAAAGAGTAAATGTATTTTCAAACAAGAAAAGGTAGATCTCCTCGGCTACCAAGTTTCAAAAGATGGAATTAATTCCCACCCAGATAAATGTAGCGCTATCAGGGATATGCTGCCTCCAGAGGATGTGAGCGGAATTCGCTCCTTCCTAGGAATGACTGGGTATTACCGTCAATGTATCCCAGATTATGCTAAGGTAGCTCATCCCTTGGTCAAACTTACCAAAAAGTATGCCAGGTTCGAATGGTTGGAAGAGCAGCAAAGCTCATTTGAAACTCTGAAGGAATTACTAACTTCAGATAGAGTAATGGCCCTTTAAAGTCTCTGTTTGTGGGAGAAGTTAAAAACACCAAAATTCAAAGATGGGCGGTATTAATAGCAGAGTTTGGGGCTCCCATTGAATATAGAAAAGGGGCAAACAATATCCGGGCAGACATGCTTTCTCGAATAAAAAGTCTCTGTTTGTGGGAGAAGTTAAAAACACCAAAATTCAAAGATGGGCGGTATTAATAGCAGAGTTTGGGGCTCCCATTGAATATAGAAAAGGGGCAAACAATATCCGGGCAGACATGCTTTCTCGAATAAAAACAAACCCCAAGAAGGAAGGGCCGACTCTCAGTTCTCTTGAAGTCTGTGCCTTGGAGGAGATAGATGAGATTCCTTGGGAATTTGATAAACTCGAGAAAGACAAAATACGTTTAGAACAGAGGGAGTTGGAACAATTTCAACAGGGGATGGAGGATGAGGGGGATTACACCATAATTGATGGCATGCTGTTTACTCTCACCCCTCCCCCAGGCAAGCCAGCCTACCCCCGCCTGGTCCTGCCACCCTCAGCTAGGCATAGAGTAGTGAGGCGCGCCCACACTGAAGTAGGCCACCAGGGCATGAGGAAGACCCTAGATAGGATCCAAGAGGCTTATAAATGGCCCACCATGAGAAGAGATACCTATAATGTCTTAATCCGATGCGCTAGGTGTGCTGTAAACAGAGTGGGTAGGGCGCGTGTACCTCCTACTGCGATGCCAATAGCAAAATATCCTGGTCAGATACTGGGAATGGATCTCTGTGGTCCCTTCCCAGTCTCTGATAAAGGTAATAGATACATCTTGACTGTAATAGATCACGCAACTGGCTGGGTAGAAGTCAAACCCATACCCTCCAAAGCAGCTAAAAACATTGCTGATTATCTGGCTAATGAATATGTCCCTAGGTATGGCCCCCCAGAGGTGCTCATCACCGACCGGGGACTTGAATTTATGAACCAGCAAGTGGAAGGGTACCTTAAATCCATAGGCACTGAAGTAAGGCATTCTACAGCTTTTCACCCCCAGACAAACGGTAAAATCGAAAGATTTAACAAAACTTTTAAAAATATACTAAGAAAATTCATCAATGCAAGACCAGCAGAGTGGGAGAGCCATTTAGGTCCAACCCTCTGGGCACATAGAGTCTCCACTTCTTGTGTAACTGGTTTTACACCATATTTTTTAACTTTTGGCACCAATCCAAGATATCCCTTTTCTAAAATATTCCCCACTCCAGAGGGAACAGAAGATGCCGTACTCAGTGAGCGCCTACAGACCTTAACAGATGCGTTCAGAGAAGCTGCTGAGCGCACTGAGGCCAGTAGAGTGGCTAATTATGAGAGATTAAGGGCCAGAGCAAATGCAAAGGATCTAAAAATAGGGGATCATGTGGTGGTGCTATCAGGCACCAGCGCTCCATTAGATCCCAAGTGGGATCATGGTTATGTAATAACGGGGATAAGGGGTACCACCCTAACTATGAGGGGACCCCAGGGTGAACGCAGGCGTATAAATAGGGATAGGGTAAAAATGGTATCTGGGGAAATAGAATGGGATATACTGAGAACTAGGCAACCGAGGGCGGGTCAAGGAAAGAGAAATAAGGCTCGGAGACAAGCCCAAAAAGCTCAACAAGTTCATGTTCCACCACCTCCCCCACCCCAGCCTAGGGCAGTGCCCGACACTGTTTATTTACCCATACCAAACATGCCTCCTCCAATTCAGATAGAACAGGAAGACCAAGCGAGAGCAGAGCAACCAGAGGACGAGCACATGCACGTGGAGGACGAGGACCAAGTGCCACGCCCACCTCAACCACAACAAGTGCCACGCCCACCCCAGCAGCGACCGCCGAGGGAGAAGGTGCTAGTACTAGCTTCACCCAAGCCAGTTACATTGCGCCGACCCCTGCCACCAGCCGTTGCTGTGGAGACTGCTCCCCCGCGCACACCACCACCAGGTCCTGTTACAAGGTCAAGGGCAAAAAGAGGGAGGATAGAGACCCCAACCAAGTGCCCTAAACCCAAGGCCTTGACCACCACCTCTGAATGCACTGAAAAGAGGATCAAGGTGTTCCACCCTCTAGGCTCTACTAAGAGGGAAAGGCCTGACTCCTCACCAAACCCAGCCACGCCCACTTCACCCGTGCAGAGGCCGAGGAAGCTGCCCTGTATACCCCCACCATCGCCACCACCATCCCCACCACCTACACCCCCACCCCCACCGTCACCCCCACCACAGCCCCAACCATGGGAGTTCGACCCAGGGGCACCACCAGTGACGGACTTCTCTCAACCTACACCTTCCAGTCCCTCCTCATAATCACCCTGGCTATGATGGCTAATGGCGATTTGTTTGAGGAGGAAGGGGTGTTGGTGTATGAGGAAGGGGAGGTCAGAGCCCTGACCGCGACTTGGACAACAGTGATCGTTCTACACCCCCCCACGCCCCCTCCTGTCAGTGCTTGGGTCTCCGTCCTAAGAAGGCGAATTGGAGAACTCAGACAGGCGGAGGTTGTGGGAGACGGAGATGTCAGTGCCTGGGAGGAGCACATGGGTTTCCTCCAGGCAGAGATTCCAACACCAGTCCAACAAGACACCCGAAGGAAGAGAGGCCTATTCAATTTTGTGGGCTCGCTAAGCCGTGCCTTGTTTGGCACCGCTACTGTAGGTCAGGTGAACGAATTAAGGTCTGCAGTACAAGAAGCTCAGGCTAGCGAGAGCGCATTGGCCCATTGTCAGGAAGAAATGGTGTCGGTGTTGAATCAGACAAGGCTCTACATGACAGAGAACCGCTTGGACATCGCGCAGCTCCAAGCTGCAGCAAGTAACATCTCCCGCCAAGTGACAGACATTCTAACACAGTTAAATGGTTTCAGTAAAGATATTCATAGAATTCATATGAAAAGGGAAGTGGATATTCTATTGCAGCGAGTGAGTAGGGCGGTGGAAAATTACCACCGTCAAAACGAATTATTTTATCGCCAGCGCATTCAGCTGGAAAGGGGATTCTTAACAGACCAGATTTTACCACTGGCCTACTTAGCAGAAATATTGTCTAAATTACAAGAAGGGAAACATTACACCCCACAAGATAACCGCTGGTATTATAGACACCTGAACGTTCGACTATTATTAGACGGCGAACAGGAGCTAATATACCAGACAGTAATTCCGGCAGTTTCAGGCACTCAATTTTTACACTATAGATTAAAGTATTTTCCGGTCCCATATGGTGCTGACCACCTGAGAAAGTTGGTAGGAGAAGAGGAGGTGGCCCTAGATAGCATATCCAGCGCGTCATTTCTTCCTCAGCATTGTATCGGGTTTGAACCCCAGATTTGCTCAGCTGCAATAGAGCATCTAACCCCGACCTGCGAAACAAATATTATTTTAGGTAAAAAGCCAGACCTTTGTAAGGCGCAGATTGTAAAAAGAAATAACTTAACAAACCAAGTGTTTAGAGAGGGAGAGTCCATTTCTTCTGTAATTCTGGCTATTTATGAACCTCTGGAAACAATCTTGAGGTGCCCTGGGCAAAAACCAGTGATACAAACGTATCGTCGGCATGCCAGGGTGATTTTAGAAGGCGGTTGTCTCCTGGTCGGAAAGGATTGGCGTGTGAGTAGCATCCAACGCCATGAGTCCCATATAACCCTCCCCATCCCCAAGATTATGCCCCTCCCCGGGTTTAATCTGACTTATGGCAAAGTATCCCTTTACCCCCATTTAGATCAGCAATTGACTTTCCTGCCAAGAGCTGAAATACCCTTACTAGCCCTGACAGATTTTCCTAAACCCGTTTCCCCCCTGATCTCCTCCACCCCTTGGTCTGAAAGTTCTATCTGGGGTATAGCCACTCTCATCCCCACTCTCCTAGGAGTCATGACCCTGGGAATAATCTACCTCCGCCGAAAGGGGCTCGCCCCAAGAGGCAAAGTCAGCCTTTTGTGTTGTCTGAGAAACCTTAAGCCCCTAGAGAATATCCCAATAGGACCCCCAACCCACCACCCTGTAGCCCTAGCCCTCCAAGACCTAGATCGAGAGGAGGGAGAGGCCACTCCAGGCGCTAGGACTGGCTCTCGTTCCCTCGAGCATATCCCTGCCCCCTCCCCCGCCTCACCATATTACGCTGCCAATTTCGGACTGACCAGGATGAAATAATTAGTCTACCAATGTTTATTTGGTTTCTCTGGGGTAACAAACACTTTTTGAACTTGTCTGTAACTTACTCTTGTTTAATATTTACTATTAATGTTTGTTCTGTCCTCTTCTCGGGTGCGAGGGAGATCACAGAACACAGAGTAGTATACCTGGGTGAAATCCATTTTCTCTCTCGGGAGGAAATGGTGGAATCCGTGAACAAGGATCCAGCCCAAAAAGGTATTTTTATTTCAACTCTCATTGTGAGAAGTTGTTTTTACACAAACAGAATCGGTCGAGACAGAGGAGCCAGAGAGGAAGCACCATGGAATCGAAGCCCTCACCTTGTCCCCGACCATTCTGCTTTGAAGAGGTATTTTTCCAAGTAATAAGAGTTTATACGTGATGCTACAGTAAAGTCGACATGTGTTCTGTAGTGTTTGAGGTTAAAAATGGAAATATTGTAGTGTTGACTACCCAACCGCTCTCACTCTCCATGGCCAAAGGAGGAGAGAGAAAGAGACGGGCGTCCTGTCGGTCAGCGACGAGGTCCAGCGGGGGCCTCGGCTGACCGGCCGGGCAGAGGAGACGGCGGTGATGACCGTATTGGAGAACTTTTGTGAGTACTAGCTCAGTACAAAGGAAGACATTTAACAGTGTTCAGGAGCACACTTAAAAACACAGAGACTTCTCTTACATAATATTCGACTAAAAGACTTTTTAGTGCAGGGTGATGGCCTCTGATATAAATGAACACTCCTTTTAATAGAGCCACTCCCTTTGGAAACTTTCTATCTTGACCCGTTAGGTCTACAGATATAATAATTTATAATACTTTTACTTTACCCTTTTCTATGATTTTGTGTGTGTAAATTATGTAACCTTATTTCTATTTCTCTTGTCTGGTTGGACTGGGTTGATCAGTGGCTAAATATTTTGTTCGAAAGAAAGCTTTCAACAAAAATAAAATATGGGACGAATGTAAAGAATTGGCATCTTTGGATCCCAGACCCGACCTATTTAGCCCTGATCATGGTCAGGGCACGCACGCCACACGTGGCCTGGCCAGGAGGGAGGGGGGGATGAGCCACTCAGGGCTCACCCCACCTCCCCCAGCCCGACCTAATTACTTATACACTGCTCTGGGGTATCAAGAGGGGGGAAGGGCCAAGAGGGAGGGGGGGCTGGCACGAGCCATGGGATCCATGAGTAAGGGGTGGGAGGGGGAAGGCTGAGGAGAGGGATCCGACCTGCGTGCATTCCATATATGGTCTCTGCCTGGGGAGCAGAGGTCGGCGTGTGGGCAAGGAAGATTCTCTCTCCCTCAACCAATTAGAGGGAAGGGGAAGAGCTAGTGGAATATTTCCTGGGTTTGATTGTATGAATAATTCATGATTGTGGAGTATAAAATAAAGTGACCATTCGGACCTAGGCACTCGGTTACTCGCTGAGTCACCACCGCCTAGGCCGAATCCAGACGAACTACAACCTCGGACTTCTTGTCTCACTTCTTCATCTTACTGAACCTATGGGCTAAAAACCCTTAGTGATTCTTTACAATAGAATTTCTGTACGTGAGTCATGCTCGTTTTGAATCATATTATCATATTAGCTTTGATGCCCGCTTTGATGTTTACTCCCAATAGGACTCAAACAGAGTGTACTATGACTAAATTCTGTATTCTAAGTTGATGACCTAATTTTAAAATAAAATTCAATATTTAGAAAAGAATTGTTTTGGAAAATTTGTTTAAGAACCACCCCCTGTCCTGGTGCCATTGCGCATACATATATTACAGTGCATATTGGAATGGATTCAGTTCAAGTCTGAGATACATAATTATATTAAGCAAGATCAGGAACATTGCAAGAATATTTTCAATATCAATACTTGTGTAAAAAGATTTATAAAAAACAATGATGGGAAAGAGGAAGTCCCGTGTTATGAAATCATATAGAGCACATGGTCATTTACATGATATTATCCCTGTTAGATATTCCTAGCTGAACATAAGACGGTTTCTATAGCTTTTTCATGCACTGACATACAAATACCACAATTCCATGCAAATAAAGATATTCAAGATGATGGAAAAAAAAGATGATGGAGATGCAAATCCCCTATTATTTGTTCGTTTGAAACCTTCCATGCAGTTGTTGTTGTTAAGGTTAGAGCAGGACAAACATGATTATAGTTCTCTCTATAAACAATTTGTTCTAAAAAAATGTAGGATCTTCCCAGAAAATTAAAGCAAGCTATCTTTGAAAACGCAATTGCTGGAGATGCCATCATCAGTCTAGGCTCAGAGCATCCCAGATAAGATACGGATGCTATGTCAGGTATTGGACGCCTACCTCGCTAATGGCTTTCCCGTCCATAGAGGGGGACAGAGGCAGGGAGGGAGTGTGAGGGAGGGAGGGAGGAACAGAGAGAGACATGGGAGGGTGAACCAGAGAGAGAGGCTTGGGAGGGAGGGTCTTGATAAAGGATTAATAAAGGACACTGAGGGGCTCCTGGTGCATGGTTTGGTGTATAATCTTGAGGTGAGAAGCCAAGGGACTATGCACCAACCGTGCACGAGCAGGCCCGAAATAGAGGTTTCTAATCGTTTCAGTCTTTGCCTATTGTTGGTTATATAGCCCATGAACTGACGAAGGCAGTAACTAAAGAGGGAGAGAGAGAAAGTGCGAAATTGCATACAACAGAGAGAGACCAACAAAGACATGTATAGGCAGAGAAAGACAGAATCAATGTCAGAGCTAAAATATAAAATGAAAGAATGCTATGTGAGAGGGGAAAACGAGAAAGCAGAAAGAAAAAAGGGACATATTGATATATTATGGTGTTGATAGTATATTCTCAAATAAATGGTTATTCCCTAAAGACTATAGGTACTTGATGTAAAAAAAACCCAAAAAACCTAAGAAATCAACATTTTAACATTTTTTTGTGAAGATTTTATTTCAACTGAGATAACATTTCCTAGGTATACCCTGGGTTTTCGAATTGTCCCAGTGTTACAAAAAGTTCGGGACAAGAGGAGGATCAATGTGAGTACTATACCTTTTAATATATCTTTTATTTCCTACACTATACTTCACAGTAATTGAATAGAAACATTGTGTATGACTGACTTTTGTAGATATGTACCGCCAAGCAGAAAGGTGGCTTCCCGCGAGAGTTATAGTTCCTGGGATTCTCGCTAGAAGTCGCGTCATATTCATGACGTCACAGTCACAAATGTTAGTAATTCTGAGAGGCAGGTAACTTTGAAAGTCTGCAACTTTACTAATTTTTTGATTATCAAGAAAATCTTTTCACTTTTATAATGCTCATTTCCCCTTCTGTACGTCCCCAACATTTTTTTAAAAATATCTCTTTCTTTGTACATGTGATGTGTCACAGGAAACCCTGTACCCTGGAGTCCCGTTTCTGCTTGGCTGGTCACAATTATTTATTAGAATCGTTCTGGAACACCTCTAAATTTGTAGCGCCGCTTTAGACTGATAGTGTTCTTGCTATATTGTCCATGCCGAAAACAGGCAGAATTAGAAAATTAGTGTCTAGTCATATCCACACAGATGAAATCCACACAGATGAAGCTCAAATTAATACCAGCAATGATGCTATTGTTTTAGACCAATTTAGACGGCTAACAGAGGAAGACCGAAAATCGCTTAGTTATCGACGCGAAAGCGAAACCTTGATATTATTCGGCTAAAATCGGATTTGAAAATGAATATTCTTCAGCGACAACTCACAGAGCAAATGTGCTTATCTATTAGGGGTACACACCTTATAAAATATACAACATCCCCACACTTCCTACCCCACGGCGCACTATTATGTATAATCTCCAGGTATTTTACCGTTACTAACCACTAACACCATCTCATAAATCATGGATTCTCATCCTATTAATAATCATGAATAATATCCTACCAGCAGGCAACAGGAATGCCGTCACCGCGACGATGTTGTGATTCGATGTACACTGTTTAATGAAATAAATAAATAAAACAAATAAGGAGTGAATTAAAGCCTCCATACCTATTAGTATTGTGCTAATAGTAATCAAACCAATCACAGCATGCCCTAAGGAAAGGTTGAATGAGATGTGGTGCAGGTAAACCTGACAAGGCAACCTGGGATAGTAACAACGGTTTGTTGTGGTGGCAAAATAGGGTGAATCTAGGAGAGATATTGAGGAAAGGACTGATAGAAGGTAATATTTTCAGAGAATCTTGCCGAAACGATTCTAAAGGAATGTTGGCCCTCCTGGATCCGACAGGGGATGAGTCTGTGGATAGGTTTGGACCCAGACTGAGGCAGAATCCGGGTAGAAACTCCCAAATTGCCAGGTATCAAATTTAGGTATAAACTCACCCCAAAAGGCCAAACTCCCTAAATAGTCACTGATATAGCGTTCCAGGGGCGAGTTCGGATTTCCGAGTGTGCCCCAGAAACATTCTGTCGGAATGGGGATCACAAATGCACATGGCTATTATGATTCAATTTTGATTATTCGAAATTGCAGTGATTGACCATCAAGTAAGATCGTCACTAACTGTTTGTCTTGCATAACAAATAAATAGAAAAATACTTGTCAGATTTCCTAATGTTTACCTTCATTGGAATCCCCTCCATCTCTTCTTTGCAAATTATATGATGGTATCTCAAAATCCATTTTCGCGATTTATTTTCATTTTGGCGACTACATGCAAATCGGAAAATGCCACTCTAATCCCATTAGGACCGCAAAATACCATTATAATCCAATTAGGATGCCTACCCCTGGCCTAGAACCCTCATTAGCGCAGTAGGCGTCCAATCACTGACATACCATGCTTATCTAATCTTAGAGGTTCTTACCCTAGACTGCAAACGATTTTTTACCTCAGTAAATAAACATTTACAGTTCATTCAGATGCCATATTCTGTACCATATCTGACTAGAAATGTAATGTTCATCATAACGCGAAAATGTGTACATACAGACAAAACTACTACAAGTATTTGGAGAAAATCTATTAGTTTCAATGTTTTTATGAAACAAATGGAATACTTAAGGCTCAGGGCTGACATATTGAGTCAGAAGCTTGGAACTATCCCGGCAGAAAAAAAGGCTGAATGACGCTGAATCAGGTAAAGCAGTTCAATAATGAACAAAGAAATTAGTGAAAAAAACTTTGCAAAAGTGACAAAAACGAAGGTTAAAACTTGGTACGGAACATAAATAATCAGACAAAATAAAATTAGGAGTCATTTAGCGTCTTAACTTCTTGATGTAAAAGCGCTCAGGAAGAACGGAATTTTTGACATATTGAATAGATACCCGTTGTTGGGAAAAAACGAATCTCAAAGAATCTACAGGATGAGGTCCTCTAAAATCATATGATATACAACTTGCTCATAAGAGGGTTTTAGTATTAAATGTCATTGAACAATGTATTTATCGTGAGTTGAAACGATCTTAGATGAAACGATGCATGACTGAAGTTTGATTCAATAGGTCTATAGAACAAAATTGAGAATTTGATACATTGTTGGCCATAACATAAAGTAAAACAGGTCGGGATCCTCGGTGCATATTTGGAAGCACCTGGATCCATACAGCATACAGTATTTTGACTTTGCTATATTCAACATATAATAGATTTAGATTTAGAAACTTTTATATTCGATTTTCTTATCGCTATCAGAGAGCGATTCTCCCGCTATGGGAGGTCTACACGCTCATGCACTGACCTTTTTAATTTGGTGTCCGGTGTTTTCCCCGCCGACAATCTCCCCGCCGACATTCTCCCCGCCGACATTCTCCCCGCCGAATGACCTCCCCGCCGACATTTTCCCCGCCTATTTTTGTTTAATTATCATCCAAAACTTGGCAATAAATGATACCTTTTAACCTTGCAAATTTACACTTTCCAAAGGGTCTTAAAAATGCATTACCAGCTATGCATGCGCAAATCTGCGCAATTTTCCCTTTTGCCACATACACCAAGTATATGATAAACTCAAACATGTCCCTGAATATCTAAGAATTCCGAATCCATTAAAAGCATGTAAATAACAAAAGAAGTGGTCCATTATTCAATCGGTGCGCACCTAATGGACGTCCATTGGATCGTCTCTCAACCAGAAATTTCAGAGGGATTTCCCCCTTGTTAGCATACGTCATATATTGGAAATGAGGGTGCACCATATATGCTGTGTGACGTTTTGTGAAATTCCGTTTGTTCAATGAACAGTTTGGCCATGTTTGGTACTCCCATTACCTTTAGAAAATGAACATACACACACTCTATGCAGCAAAGCATATTTTTAACTTCATCATCTTTATTTCATTATTTTACCATCAAGACCTAAATAGTGATATGTGTGACATTGAAATCAACATTGTTTAGCCATATTTAAAATTAAACCACTGTAAGATCTTAGCCTCAGTGAAGCCCATACATAATTCCGAATACAACCAATTATACCCTGAACAACCAATTATACTGAAAATCTAGTATATAAGGTCCAGTCGTCCAAAGCTATTATAAATAGACCCACCAAATCGTCCTCTCCATGCCCTCTGCCTCCCTCACTCTCTCTCCTGCATCACTCTTTTATCATCCTATCAGCCTCTCTCAGGTTGGGTGAAACGGCCTAAAAATGTACAATTCGCTTTCCCAAATCCTCTGGAATAGCAGAAAATTAGGTTCTAAACAGATTTGAGTATAAGGCAATAGAACTTTATAATAAGCGCAATACAAACTGAGTATATGTACTCAGATATTTAGAGTATTTATTTTCTATTTATTTTCAGTTTAATTTGGCAGAATTATAGAATGTTTAGAACTGGCTATTGTATATTTCTTGGTGACCTTCTCTGTATCCCGCCTCTCCCCCTCACTCTCTCCCTCCCCGCACCCCCTCCCCCAAATACATCATCGTCTGTCTCATAAATCTTTTCCACCCTCCCTCCCACTTTTCTCTGACACAACTATTTTCTCCCTTTCTCTCTCCTTCTCACTCTCCCCCCCACACACACACACACACTCTCTCTCCCCCCCCCACACACACACTCTCTGTCTCCCCCCCCCCACACTCTCTCCCTCCCCCTCTCTCCGCCTCCCCCTCTCCAATCGCTCCCTCTCCCTCTCATTTTCACACTCTCTCATCTCCCTTCTTTCCCCTTATCCCCCCCCCCTCTCCCCGTCCCCCTCTCTATATATCTCTCTCTGTATCCCTCTCCCTCTCTCTTCGCCGTCACAATTGACCACAATTTAGTTTTTCATGAATGGAAAATTTGCCCATGAGTGTTCACATACCAGTGCTTTGTGGCCTGTAACAATTCGCAGAGTATTATGATTGATAAGCTGGCTGCCAGCGGCGCGGGATTCTGCATTGTTCCATGTTGGACTGGATCCAGATAGATTTAGTAGAGCGAGAAAATTGTCTATTCATTTGACCAATACGTGTTGAAGTAATATCATAAAATGATACATGTTTAATCATAGATCACTACTCTTCTGATTACGAAAATGTCATGAATGTATTTCAGTCATTATATAATCCATCTTAGAAATAATAGGGAAACTGTGAGGATTACGCCTATAATAGTAATAAAGACCCGGTGTAGGTG
Source organism: Sthenelais limicola (assembly GCA_942159475.1). Taxonomy (NCBI): domain Eukaryota; kingdom Metazoa; phylum Annelida; class Polychaeta; order Phyllodocida; family Sigalionidae; genus Sthenelais; species Sthenelais limicola. Next base: position 71,493,267 of record OW804098.1, read on the forward strand.
AAAAAGAATGTGAACAGAACTGTAAATGAGAAATATGTTCAAAACAATTCTACTTGTTTTGATTCAATTGATTTGATTCTGTGAAATGGGTAAATGAACTGGTATTTTCATATTTTTACTGCCATTGCTTTGTGTATAAGTCAGAGAAATTTTCCGATTGTATAACTTGAAGACTATCTATACAATCTAGGCTCAAAGCTTAGACAGCCCCTCCAGAATGAGGGAAAGCCTCTCGCTCAAAACCGCAAAATGACATTATAATCTCTCTCTCTACCTTCTCTCTCCTCTCTGTCGTCCTTGTCTCCTCTCTCCCTTCTAACCCCATGTCATATTTTCTACCTTGTCTCTTCCTCATGTCTCTTCCTCATATCTTCTTTCTCCCTTCTCTTTTCCTTCTATCCCCTCCTCCCTTCTCTCATCCCCCTCTTCGTTCCTTCTCCCTCCCCCTCACTCCCTCTCTCTCTCTTCCATCTCTTATATTCCCTGTGCCTATTCCCTACCGTCTCTCCCCTGCAGACTTCATTTTCTTACCCCCTGCTCGGCCCGCTGAATCTAATATCTACTTTCTCTCACTTCTCTCTCTTCCTCCCTTCTCTATAGGGTGTTAAGGTGGGCATTGGAGGAGTGGTGGTGTAGAATGCTTTAGAGAGGTGGAATCGAAAGTAAACAGCTGAACAACTTGTATGCAAAGAAGCAGAATCAAATTATCTTTATAACAAAAAAGGCCTCTCTTCCTTTGTCCGCTTACCTCCCCATTATACCTCCCCTATAATTATATCCCTATATTATAGCATGCTACAACCTCTAGCTGTATAACCTTACCGCACCCACCACCACCAGATTAACAGTCTGGGATTATGATGGAGTAGATTATCATACTACATGTGATCATGTACCCCACATATCCCTCCATTTCGCCCTCCTGATCTTTAACACCCCTAAATTATGTCACCCTTCCTGGAACTCCTCCCTCTATATAGCAACCCTTCCCCACCCCCTATGAATCCAGCTTCATCTACCCTCCTTTCGTTGTCATTAATTGGGGGTTCTTCCTGGGGTTTTTTAAACAAAGTTTATTAACTGGATATTTATGGTTATAATCAAGTCATACCATCGCTTGTTTATTGGCATTGTGTATGTCCAGTCTAGACTCAGAGTTGAGAGATCTACTCGCTCCAAACTGTAAAATGGCATTATTATCCCATTAGCCCACTATGTCATTCTCGCAGTAGGTTTTCCAATCACTGAAATATCATTTTTATCTGATCTGAAAGACTGTGTCCGTCCTAATTTGAAACAGCTTACATTCAACGTTTAGTAGATTTATATTTATTTATTATTTTATTTCATTTCAGAATATAATTATGATGAGACATTACTGTTCTTAATTGAACCTTATCTATTACATAGGCGGCCATGAAGCAAATTGTACATACTATTTCACGAAACCGTTTGCCTGACATGTATAGCTATGTAATTTAACTTAGTGAACTAACATGATAAGGGCTTAAGTGAAAATGTATCCAGTTATGCGATCCCATTTATTAAGTAATCATGATAAGTGCAATTTGGTATTTTAATCAATTAAATGTTTCTTGAAATTCCTTGAAAGGTCAACTCATTTGGAATGAAATATCGTGTTTCGAATAATATACAGAGTGGGACCTTGTTTCAATACATACACTTTTAGAAACCCTGCTTCACTTGCGGTCAGGCACTTATTGATATATTATAATATGGGTCACATTTTCAGAAAATGTACAATTGGCAGCTCTACACATTCAGGAAATTTTCCTAAATTAGGCTGAAAATGATAAATACCGGGAATATCATTCAATTCAATTCAATTCAAAAATTCTTTATTGTATCGATCTTGATTTACAAAGGTCGTTCGTTTCTGACACGCGGACATGTCAGTTCTTCCTATCGAGTGCCGACGTTATTTACTTAGAACATTTGTCTTGGTTTGGTTACAATAAGAAAACAGAAGAGTAACCCCTGTCTGGGGATTAAAATAACTTAATATTAACAAGTATTTCAACGTTGTATGAGGTGAGAAATATTACAGATGAAAGACGGATGAAAAGTGCTAGCAGGCAATTCTAATTTTAGACTTTTGTCGTTGTCGGATAACAATATGAGTTCAGTTTCATATACAAGTAGAGTGTAAAGCTCATTGGACGGAATAAAGTGCAGGAAAACGTACAGTCATACCCAGTATTAAGTACATTTCAGGACAAAATGATAGTAAGTTGTAACACGAGTTTCAAGGCAGGAGCAGCAACAGCGTAATATAATAAGCACCATAATACAGGTGATATTGACAAGAAGTCGTAAGGTATAAGGTATACGAGAGGAGATAATAGTAAGTAATCAATGTTAATCAGTTAACATTCAATACTAGGTAGATAGTCATACTTTGGATTTTTATAAGAAGAGGTATTGGACTCTAAACCAGGTATTAACATTAAGAGTGTTGCTTAGAACGGAGCTAAGAGCTGCTGGGTGTATTTTCTGAATGAATAGCTATCTTCTAATTTATGTGCAGCTGTTTTTAAATTATTCCATCTTATTCTGGATTTATAAGTTAAAGAGTCAGTTATTTTAGACAGCTTTGAGTTTAGAACAGTCATGTTTCGTTTCCCAGTTGCATGACTTCTAGTTGGCAAGTCTCTCGTATCGATATTACTTTCATTTTGAGATAAATAAAAAGCTATATCTAAGATATGCTTGTTTCTTCTTGTTTGGAGGGGCCATAAATTTAGGGCTTCATGTTCCCGATCTACATTATCGAATCTGGATTTATTGAATATAATTCTAAGAGCTAAATTTTGCTGGGACTGCAATTTTTGTAGAAGGGCTTTTGGGGCAGAATCATAAATAAAATCACAAAAATCAATGTTTGGGAGTATGGCTAATTTATATATATCATGTTTGGCTTTACGGGTAAGAGAGTCTTTGGCTTTATAAAGTAATCTGACTTTGGAGATAATCAATTTTAGGGTATTGTGGACATGGGGCTTGAAAGTGAGTAAATCATCGAGAATGAAGCCTAAATATTTGTATTCATGGACCGAATCTAATTCTGAGGTACCAAGTGTGAGTGGTAACACGGAGTTTGACAGTTTTGACCTTGCCACATGGCTAAGGCAGAAAGACATGGTCTTACATTTTGAAGCGTTAAGAGATAATTTGTTTTTGGCGCACCATAAGTAGACATTATTTAGATCGTTTTGTAGATTGTGATGAAGGACATCAATTTTTGAGCTATGATAATAAATGACAGTATCGTCAGCGTAGTGTTGAATTTTGGCGTGATTAATTACTGAGTGTAAATCGTTTATGTAAATTGTAAATAAAATTGGGCCTAGAATTGTACCTTGTGGTACGCCATAAGTAACCGTCCCTTCTTCGGATTTCTGACCATTTACAGTAACAAACTGTCTCCGATTTCTTAGATAATTTCTAAACCAAAGTAACTCCATGCCTGTTATTCCATAGGTCTCAAGTTTGGTTAAAAGAATCTCGTGATGTACCGTATCGAACGCCTTGCTAAAGTCAAGGAATACTGTCCTATTGTAAAGCTTATCGTTCAAATTTGTATATAAATTATCAAGGAGATCTACCTGAGCCTGTTGGATGGAGTGGTTTTTACGAAAACCGTATTGATTATTATTAAATAAATTATTAGACTCAAAATGATCGGTAAGCTGTTGTTGGACAGCCATTTCAAGAATTTTAGCAGGCATGGAGATACAGGAAATAGGTCGATAATTCGAGGTGTTCAGTTTGCTGCCTGCCTTGTATAACGGGGTCACTCGTGCCAGCTTGAATGAGCTTGGTATTTTACCCAAGAGCAAAGAAATATTGACAATATGGGTCATCTGATTGGTTAATGCTAGCAGACATGATTTCATAATTTTTGCTGGTAAAAAACTAATACCAGAGTTTTTAGATACATCGATTTTTGAGATCATTTTCCCAACCTCCTTAGAGGATAGCTCATTAAATTTAAAGCTTGGAGAATTGTTTTCATTTGTAGTATGTGGGTCGACGTTATTGGGGGGTGTAAAGGGGGGGATCTTTTTTGCAAGGTTGGGGCCTACGTTAAGGAAGTAATCGTTGAACTCGGCTGGTATGTCGGATGGGTCTATCGCCTGATTATCTTTCTCTAAATAAATGGAGGTGCTTTTCTTTAGTTTACCTGGATTTATAAGGGGTCTTAAAAACTCCCAAAACTTCCTAGGATTTTTGTCATAAAATTCTAAATTGGCCTTGATGTATTGAGCCTTTGCTTTTTTGCATTTAGAATTAGCCATCCGTCTCAGAGTTTTTGCTTGGTGCAATATTTCTGAGTCGTTATTTAATTTGGCGGTTCTGAACAACTTATCCCTATCATTTATTATCTGCAATAGATCGTCGGTCATCCACTTTGGTTTGATCCGGACGTTTCTAAACTTTTTGAGGGGACACATTTTGTCGAGATATTGTTGGATATTATCAAGCATGATATCCCAGCACTTCTCTGGGTCTGAGCTATTGTAAAAAGGGGCCCAGTCGAGGTTCGTGAGGATTTCGTTCAAGATTTTTTGATCTAGGTGTTTAGTACACCTAGCCCAAAAGGAATCAGTAGTATACGAGTTTCGAGCCTTTTTCCTAATCAGGAATATGGGAAAATGATCAGACAGGTTAATGTCAATTGTACCAGCAGAATATACCAGAGAGGAATTTGTATAAAAATGGTCGATCGTGGTCTGAGACTTGAGGGTTAGCCTGGTTGGCGTTTTGATGTGCTGAGTTAAGGAAAAATCATTTAATAAATTCTTAATTTCGGAGGAGAGACTAGTGGAGGAGTTGTCGATTACCTTGTAATCGAGATTAAAGTCACCCATCATAAATATTTCATGTGACTGATCCACCTTTGAGAGAATATCGCGTAGTTTGAGTATTAGAGTTTTTGTACAACCACTTGGTGGTCGGTAAACATTCAATAAAGTACAGCACTTGTTCATGCCCTTTTTAACTAGAGCAACTTGAACTTCAAGATCTTTCCCAGACATATTTAAATCTTTGTGTGTCTCAGTGTCTACCACTAGATCATTTTTAAAATACATACAGAGGCCACCACCTCTCTTTCTTGTGGCCCTGTCTAATCGATATAGTGAATAATTCTGCAGCTGTATTGTGTTGTCGTGGGTGTCAGCATTGAGCCAAGTCTCACAAAAACTCAATACATCTGCATCACCACCTGAGGCAAGATATTCTATTTGTGCAAAATGTTTGAAAAGGCTACGGATGTTCCATGATACCATCCGAAGCCCCTTTAGTGTCTTAAGATCAGCGAAGGAGTTCAGCAATGTGCTGCCGACATCCATCGCACAACAACGTTAACTAGTAACAGAGCTAAATCGTTTGGAATTTTAACTAATCAATTTGGTTATAATCCATCTGAACTTGAAATGACTATGTACATTTTTGGAGTATTGAGACAGCGACTTGACACATTGCAAAGCATCTTAGTAACGGTAAGCCTTAGGATCATAAACAGGAACAGGTTAATGTATTTTCAGTTTGCGTAGAAAATTTTTACATTCATTCATGAGCTTTTACAGTATAGTATAGTATATTATGAGCGAAAAGAAGCTTTATTTATAAGCGATCAGTATCATTGGTTCACAGTAGTAGGCGACAAGCGTCTGTTTTTACCCCAGTAATATGGTAAAGATATTGTTAATGTCTACATTGACGGAACAGAGTATAGAGCATTGGTGTGACACAGTAAGATTACAGTTTGTAGTTAACCCTGGTAGGTTGGTATAGCAATGGGTTGCAGTAGAAGGTTGCACTAGTTACACTTTAATAGACATGATAATTTTATCGATCCCGGCCCAACATGGGTCGGATTTATTATAAAGCATTATAACACTATACACGTGTCTCAGCCAAGACCAGCAGCAGTGATTAGACGAGTGTGAGAGAGGATTGAGGCACTAGAAAAAGTTACCCCGGAATCTCAACGGTCCAATACATGTGGTGGGGGTGACTGTTACGTTTGTGGATTTACAAGTTAAACATGGTTTATTAATAATAATAATCATCAGTAGGTGTCATATGAGTACGAGGAGTATGCAACAGGTAGTTCAAATAGATTTTTTGTTCTGTCCTGACACGAAAATACATAAAGTAAAGCTACACTCGAGTATGTATTTATACTATACAATATATTCAACTTCCTCACGTGTTATAAACACATTGATTTCTGATTTTGTGGTTGGTCTGTAGTTTGAGATTTAGGATAAGAAAACACATACCACTATACTAACACGAGTTTGATATAATGATCACAGAGCTTACAAGAGTTCGATGTAACGATTTCGAGAATTCAGTATATGATAAAAATATAGAGTATAGAGTAGAGTATTAAGTAGATTGATCAGTTTGTTAGTTCCATCTATTTATTTTAATGGTAAGTTTCCACTCATGGTCGAGAGAGAGAGGGTACTAGAAAAAGTTACCCTGATCCCGATAGGAGGAGGAACCACCATTATAACAGGTTGATGAAATTGTCATGAGAAAAGAATATTTTAGCACTGACCAGGTTAGAGTAACACACTGTTTAGTTTACTGTCATGTCATTGCGGAGTTGTGATTTTCTTTAGGTGAGATGTAAATGTTTTAGATATAGCCCTGGCCCACTGATCTTGCAAGTACTCTGACAGATGACATCCATCCAGGGCTAATCTGGCGTAGCTGTGGGTGTAGGATGAGTTGTTGGGGTGATACCTATGTACGATGTTTTGGGTCCATGGAGTACCAATATCGTTTGATATATTGAAGTTTTTGATTAATTTGTTGGACATTTCTATTTGGTCTTCTAAACTACCTTGAAGAGGGTGCATAGCGATGTCTTCTATCGTTAGGGTGCCGCGCTGGAGTTCATATCGACGATTGAATTGGTTTATTGACATGCCAGTGATTGGAGCAAAACTGACAAAAACTGGGTGCTGGAGGGGAAGATGCAATATACGATTGTAGGAATTAGTAAGTTCTTGTGTAAGGGATTCTTCTGCTAGATCCATAGTGGAGTTGCGAAGAGTGACTAATTTTGTAGACCTATCTTTCACAGTCAGGTTACATATATCATTGATTTAAAGTCGCAGTTCTGTTATGTTAAACTTCATTTTGAAGCTTCTAATTTGTCTTAAATGTGGGTTTTTTTGAGAGGAATGGTAAAGGCGAATTGTACATTTTCTGAAAATCTGCCCCATACATAATTTGTGTTAGGGATTAATTAGGGTGGAGGAAGGCTTCACCATTCCGATAGGACGTTCTCAGAACGGCCCAAGGCTGGCTTTATTTACACATGTACATTCCAAAGAGGAAAAACAAAGTTTCCTCTTCCCCACCTTCTTAAAATATCAGCCTTTGTATTTGAGGGTTAAAAGTAACCAAAGGTAACCCTCTCTAGACAAAAAGGCATGCATATATATATGACGGAGATGGATATGGATGCATAACATAATGCACGCTGGATCATGCAAATGGATGCGCACGCACACACGCGACGAAAAGCACGTATATATTCAGATTTATGGATGCAGCAGGTCGAATGCAACCCCACTTAAAGTTTTCACAAAAATGTGAGATCAGGGGATCAAACATTCCACGCGCCAGTCACACCGCGATTTTTACAACATGTAATCTAATGCAAGTGGGTGTCTTGCGATTGGTAATCTTGTCGCAGGTAAATCAAAACATTTTGATTTGCGTGCGAATGGGTGTGGGTTGGCAGATGACGTCGCACAAGGGAGGGGGGGAGGGGGAGGGGGGGGAGACGGTGGTGATCCTATGTCATTACATCTAACCGCCTGCTTGCGATCCAATGCTTGAATTGAAATGTACATTGTCTCTTATATCTTTTTAGGCAATGAAGTTACAATGCTAATACAGTCTAGGCTCTGAGGGTTGTGTATTTCAATAATTGTGTTTGCTAACGGTATATACTGGTGAATGGAACTCTGTACACGAATTGTAATGAACATTAATGATTGTTATCCGACGTTTCGTTATTACAAAAATACTTCTAGTTGATAGATAGGCTGAGGGACTTGGTGCACGTCCAATCACCCTTTAATTCGTTAATACAAGAATAGTGGAAAGAAACTCTTACCAGTGAGTCAAAGTTTATATATTATCTATATATTATATAGAACTTTACATCGTGCCAGACAAACCTGGCCAATTTTCAAAATTCCCAGATAGCTCTCCAGCCTACTCCCTCCCTCCACCCTGCCCCTATCTCAACCTCCCCTGCCACCCCCTCCCCACTTCCCTCCCACCCACCACCCCCACCACCCAGACATGTAGACTGAGCCAAATCCCTAAGACCTTGACCACAAACTGAACGTACACCAGACGCTAGTCGCGCCAATGTGAAAAATTCCACTGTCAAATGATCATGACAAGGCAAGAGAAAATATTTTGTTCGTGAATTGTTAGATTTTAACTTTTCAGAAGGAGAGCTGTGAGAAACGTAGTTGCATATCACAGAATTATGTCATCATCGTTTGACCTATAGGATTGCCATTATCGCCCATATCCTTCAAGACTAGCATGATCGTTAGATTTCTGAAGAAAAGGAGTTGGAAAAATTCTATATTCTATAGAAGTGATGAACTCATTTAATTATGAAACCTGCAAGTGCAAGTGCAAGTTATACCTGGCACTAAGTTCATAGTATGAGAAAATGCCTCTGGTAGAACAGGCATATTTGTCATGTTGGCTCAAATCTACCAAATCTGTACTTGTGATGTTTGAGTAGTGCAGGGTAATGTAGACTTTAAAGATAACAATACAAAGTATAGGGAAAAGAAGAAGAATATAATTACTACTTCAATTGTTGTAAACCTATAATTTATTTACTATGCAATAAAATAATTCTTGAATTGAATTGAAAAGGTGGTACATGTATTCATACGACCTATAACACGCATATACCTCAAAGAAAAAGAGAGAGCAATCCTACAAAGAGATCTTGTGAATAAAACACTTTGACAAATGTTCTGACTCGTTTCTTTAATAACACATGACCCCATATATAAAGTTAATCCAATACAGTCAGAGTCAATTCAAAACAGCTTTATAATTATATATAGTCTCAGGTACAATTTTGCAGGCTTTGCGTGAGGCGATATGCATGCCAATGGGGAGTCTATTCCATGATTTGGCAGCTCTCTATATATATAGCATGGGCTTTGAACCAACCAAATGCTAATTCATATCCCTGGTATCTACAACTGCCAGCCTAATTTACCAGAATTGACTAAAATTAATGTATAGAATTGTAAATGGTGCATTCTTTAGATGTGTTTTAGTCGGAGTTGTTTGAATGCCATTCCATCTCTCACCCTTATTGGAAGCAATCCTAACAATAACGTTTATGTTATCGATTCGCACAGAAAATGGAGTATTAACGATTACTAATTCCATAGATTAATTAAAATAATATATATCTGCGAGCGGTGCTAAATTCCCTGGGTCATCCTTGGCGGTCAAACCAAATTGTTGACATTTCTAGAAGCATATATTTGTTCTAGCTGTTTAATCACTGCATCTTAACTGATATTTGTCGATATGATTATTGAATGTACTGAAATCGATTTAATCATTTCGAACATGCGCTATCCAGAATCTAGATGAAACCAAATGATTATTTAAAAATCATAATACTAGTACATGTACATACAATTGTATAATATCAATTCCATCCACCCATAACTCATCTCATCTCATTCAACCATATCTAACAAATATTTGTGTTTTATTAAACTAAAGCTCAAATTGATGTAGAGCCAAGTATCGGGTTGAAAAGCAGGCAATTTTATGACCGAACTTAATAACAGAGATGGCAAAGGCCACTCAAGTTGTTGTTTCCTGGTTGAATAAAATATCTTTTAAAAGGGGTCAGGACCATATCATTGATAAGCATATATAATCGATACACACATTTATGTTCATAATACGCTCATGCTCTATGGGATTCACGATAAAGGTCTAACATATAATTACTAAATGTGCATACTTAGCTATATGCACTGTTATTCCGCTGCTAAACTGATTTATTTGTTTTAAACAGAGGGTGTTAGAGAAGAGAGTTGAGAGGGATGAGAAAGAAAGAGATTGAAGACTCACAGAGAGAAGAGAGGGAAAGGAAGAGAGAGAGAAAACATGAGAAAAAGAGAAAGAGATGGATAGGGAGAAATTGGTGAGAGGGTAGAAAGAGAGGATGGAAATTGAGAAAGAGAGAAGGAAACAGAGAAAAAGCTGGGTGGGGGTTGAGGGAGAGCAACGAGAGTAAATTTATACTCGTTGGGGAGAGAGAGAAAGTGAGAGAAAGAGAGAAATATTAGAAAAAGAAAGAGAGATAAATGAGAGAGGGTGAAGAGAGCAATAGAGCAGGAGCAAGTGACAACAAGGGAGAAAAAGGAGAGAGAAAGAGAAATATTAGGGAACGAGAGGAGAGTGCACATGAGTCACACACCCACAGAACTGTGTGCATGGTGGTATAGAAATTGAGAGAAGGGGAGTGAGGCCTGGTTGGTGGTGGAGGAGAGAGTAAGAAAGAGAGAGATATTAGAGAAAGAAAGAGAGAAATTAGAGAGAGGCGGTGTGGAGAGAGCAAGAGAGGAAGAACAAGAGAGAAAAGAGGGGAAGAGGGAGAGAAAGAAAGACACAGAGAGAGGTCCAGCTAGAGAGAGAGAGAGACAGACAGACAGACAGAGAAAGTGCAAGAGTGAGAAAGAATGAGAGGGGGTGTGCAGAGATGAAGATAGAGACAGACAGACAGACAGACAGAGAAAGTTTCATATATTATCATAGAAAGTGGGAGAGGGTTAGAGAGACGCTTGGGTTGTTTATAGTGGACGTGGATAGATTACCCTGTGTCAACATGATATTGGTCAATAGGACGTTTACTGCCTAAGTATACCCTCCGTCTGGTGATGTGATAAGTATAGGGCCAAAACAAGACTGGTGTAACAGTTCTAAACTACCCCTCGATCTAATGTACCCCCCCCCCCCCCGGTAATTTAGACCTTAGGTTTAAATAACCCCCTCTAGGTTCAAATTACCCCCCCCCCCCCCCTTTGTTTCTTTGATAATCTTGAATTTTGTAAATTCTATTGATTCCATTACTTGCCTCAAATTAAGATTATGCTACAACCCCACATTTAAAATTGAATTGGACTATTGTAGATTGGAATTTACGATTTTTGCTCTATGTAATGCCTATAAATAGAATTGTCACTATTATAATATTATGTCAATAATTTAATATCTAATAAAATGCCACAGGATGTGATGAGAACAGCAATCTGTGTAATTCATATCCTGAATTAAATACTTTTCTCAGATCACAATAATTCATTACTAAAATCTATTCAGTTCTGACTATTAGGTATGTACTATTACTTTTATTGTCATAATTTAAAGAATTAATGTTTCAATCAGTACTTGGTTATTTTCAAATATTTGGGGTATATTAGACCTAGGTTTAGTTTCCCCCTTTGGGGTACTTTGAACCTGGTGGGGGTACATTTGACCTAGGTCTATTTTACCCCCGGGGGTACATTAAAACTGGAGGGGGTATATCCAACCTAGGTCTAAAGTACCCCTGGGGGTATATTGGACCTAGGTCAAATGTACCCCCGGTACATTAGACCTAGGTTAGTTATACCAGGGGGTACATCTGATGGGGGGTGCATTAGAACTGCTACACTGGCACCAACACCCAATATAACTTTATGTGGTGAGTGCATATATGTATCATATAAAATAGACATTGTAGAGAAGAAGAGAAGGGAGAGAATAGAGGAAATGCTCGGGGAGAAGTGAGAGAAGAGATGAGAGACATGTGAAAAAGGAATAAGAGAAGAGAGAGAGAAGAGCCTCAGAAGGGAAAAGAGCTAGGGGAGGGAGCAGGGCCGCGTTTCATAAGTAACACAGCGCGTTATAGCACCTAACAACAGTCGTTACCAAATAAAGAACGACATATTTTAACATAGCACATGCTAAGGGCCAAAATTGAAGGCAACTAACGTTGCGTTACTATAACGAACGCGCATTAAATTTATCGCTATCTGACCCATAGTTACGCTACCATAACGAACGCGCTGCGTTACTTATGAAACGCCCTACAGAAGAAGATTTATAACGACGAGTGTGTGGGTATGTGAGAGAGAAAGTTAAGAGAATCTAGGAGTGTTGGCTAGAGAGAGGCGAGAATGGGGGAAGAGGGATGTAGAGATGGGAGGGGACAGTATGGGGGAGAGAGAGGAGAAAGCGAGATAAGAGAAATCTCTCAGATCAGAAAAGAATGGTGTGTCAGTGATCGAACACCTACTGCCCTTATGGCTTTCCCAGCCCTGGAGTAGGGCGTCCTAATAGGATGCTACAGTGGTGTGCGCTAATCAAAAATCATAATCACTTGAAACTTATATTCGACACAATTTTGGCTCCTGGTATCTCTCTTAAGTCTTATGAAGAGAGAAAACCTGTTAATTTTCAAAGACTTAGAAAATGGGCAGCACTAGGATAGGGGACGGGGGGGGGGGGATGATATTGTTACAGGAAGGCAGACAAGTCTCCCTTGTTAGAATGACCGCTGTGACCCTGGTTCTTGGAAGTCACTCAGTCCACATGTCCCAGTACATAAATCTATCTACACCCTTCCTTAAACTTGTCTGTGGATGGGTGGGATGGGTGGGATGCATTGGACGACTTAACCTGTCAACACCTTTCCACTATTTGATGTCTATTTTACTGCTTGTCTTGTATATAAGGCCCAGTGTGGGCCGGGTAAGATTGTCACTCCCTGTTGACCATTCGGTGGATGATGATGTGAACCTGTGTGAAGAATAAAGCCTTGCTGAAACCATATTCCTCTTCTCTGATGTCTGACTAGATCAAGCACGGGCCGAGCCGTCTGAACCCAAAGTCACGAGCACCTTTGCCATTTAAGTTACTTATCTCGCTAAGTCCCTCTTCTGTGTTAGCTGCCGCGCTACCCCTGATAGCTGACCATTGGACTGGACTATGTAATTGAACCTAACTTAGAACAACTTTGGGACAAACCAGCCCCTAGCAACCAATCATCTCCCCTTCTCCCTCCTAGTGGTCAAATAACAAATAACATTAATTCCCACTCCAACAATATGTTGTATCACACCTAGTAAAAAGAGAGTACTCTACACAATTTATTGAATATACAAACTCATTGTAACACATATAAAGTGCGTTGCCACGTATTTTAGTGGTACTACTAACACTCCCCAGTAATTGGAAATACCTGAAGGAGTGGATTTTTCCACTGTTTGTTGTTTACCCAAGTGAACTTATTCGTTGAGGCCGTACATACTTATAGTTGTTGTCAAGTGGCCCCTACCAGTAGCAGGAATTGTGAACCTGATTTCTGTGTTTATATGTATTGAAATAAAAACTAGATATATAAAAGGGGACCAAGCATGGACCGAGAAAAATGCAATCATCAACCTTTTCCACTTGTAGTTAGAAATAACCTTGTACTTGTGGAAATAAAGATAAATATTATATTTTACAACAACATAATTATAGTTATGTATTATGTATGGGCAAACAAACATAGATGTGTACGTGTACATGGACCCGTGTACATGTATAAATCCTGCGTCATACTTAAGAGTATAATAGAATAATAGAATCTACTCAAAGGTCACACATTTTAATCTTGGGGGATTACATCGTTAATACAGTCGGTACGTGCGCGTATAGCTCATAGCCGATACACATGTATACATGCATGTGCACAGCCTCACGTGGGTTTTATATAGCACTGAAGGGTACCGATAGCTTAACATATATATGGGTGAAGTCGCCTGAAAGTGTACAGTTCTCCTTGGCCAATCCTCTCAAATAACTCAAATTCCAGACCATAAAAACGTTTTCAATACAGTACAACATAACCAAACAGTGACTTTTACTCAAGGAAATACAAAGTAAACATTAATATTCTTTCTGTGTAGCCTTTTTCAGCCTAATTTAGTAGCATAAATTTACAAAATGTGTAGAGCGGGCAATTGTATATATTTCTAGGAGGCCCAATAGCGTATGGTGGCGGGTAGGTGCAAGAAACAGCAGAAGTTGAGAGGGAGAAATGACCGTTACTGGGGTAAAGAATAAACTATGTCCCCCCCCCCAACGACCCCCACCCCCCACACACAAACCCAATCACTCCCTTCCCTCTCATCTCACCCCTCATCCCCACCACCCTTTCCCACCCCTCCTTATCTCACTATTACCACTTACCTATTACTTAATATAGACAATATACTTAATTAAACTATTTATCAATTTACTCGTTACAATTTATGCATTATTAAGATGAGTACAGCAGCTGTACTCATCTTAATAATGCATAAATTGTAACGAGTAAATTGATAAATAGTTTAATTAAGTATATTGTCTATATTTAATTAAAAAAAACAGACACTAAATGGATAAATAAATAGAATAAATGAGTTACTTTAATACTTTATTCTTAACTATATAACGCGATTATGAATGATATGGGAGATTTGGTTTTCGAGAACATTTTTCGATACATTCCAAGGAGAAATTGTTGACAATAAGAAAATGCATTATCTTCCAAGTTTTCGTAAGATGTTGTTACAACTCAAAACATAAGGCGCCGAGTACCGGAGGTAACCTTTCCAAAGTTTATCACCTTCACCCCCAGCCTCTACAGGATAAATTCTACAACTCGAAACAGAGGACCATGTGAATGACTACTGAGGTTCAAATTCTAAGTTCTATTCAATATAAATTTAAGAGATGAAATTTAGGCAGAGTATTAATTGTATTACACCTAATGCGTGCTCGCCAATGGCGTGTTTTAATTAAACTATTAATCAAATTGTTTTCGCACAGCCGTCACTTGTGATTTTAATTTTCAAATCCCATACGACATAGCTTTTAAATCGCTTAAAAAAGACTAAGCATGTAAACGATACATCTAGGCTCAGATCTGAGAAAAGCCCTCCAAACTGAGGGAAAGCCTCTCACTCACAACCGCAAAATGTCATTATAATCCCATTGCAAAATGGAATGATGAAATGTATTATGTGACAGTCGCAAGTAAATACATGTTACAGGATATGTGTAATTTAGATTAGTGGGTGAATATTAAATCTGAAATTCTTTTGAATAGGCACTAATTAATGTAGTCTACGCCCTATAACGTAGCCTACACAATGGTCCATAGGGCAAAGCTCCAACATAGCTGTAATGGCGTGGCAAGACCTCCCCTGGAATATCAGAATATAATTTGCGTGCTCCAACATAGTTATATATGTGGCTAGAGTATGGTGCAATCATCCAGAATCATATCATTCTTTGTTAATCTCATCTCCCTTCATTCCATGCTACCGTTTTCCTAAATTGATGTTCCTACTCAGAAAAGGAAAGTAGCAGGGTGAAAAGCAGACCTGTCTAGCTTTATATATGATACCTGTAATGTGGCAGTGTTGAGAGCAAAGGCCAACACTATTTTGTACCACTTTTCCTAATACAAATAAAATCATTAGACAATAGACACTTAGACAAAATCAAGACACCTACTCCATGATAAGGAAGGGTATTAGCGCAGTAGGGGTCCAATCACTGACGTACCATTCTTATCTGATCTAATAATTAGGTGGCAATATTCATAATCAGCTGATAGGCAGTTTATCAAACTTCCCACGATACATTTGTTTTATCAGGTAACATGTATACGATGACCAATATTATCAATTTTGCTCTCAGATTTTACACGAAAGAATCCCTGAAAAAGTACTGGTAAGTATTGAGTATGGAATTTGCATTTACATATCCCTGCGTATGTGTGTTGCATTGCATTCTGGGAGAGATTCACTTAATCCCGGCATTCAAATTTTTATCAGCATTTCAATAATATCATAATGGGACTCTAATGGAATTATGCGGTCTGTTTCCCTCAGTTTGGAGGGATCAGATAGGCAATGAGCCTAGACTTTCATGGAATTCATATTAATGTATGATAAGAAAGCTGGAATTGTGTGTGATCATATAGGCCTATCATAAATCATTCAAGGCAAGTTGTCACTGTTGGTGCGCTGATGTGTATTCCATTTTGAAAAGATGTGTCTCCTATATTTCACTCAGACCAACGAGATTAGAGGAAGTTAAGAGTGTTAATATAGTCTCGTTGCTCAGACGTACAACCCCTCCATTATTCAGTGCAAATTAAAACTGCATTCTCAGCTATTACGACACGAGAAAATACTGTGTTGGCCTATATGACTAAAGTTATCAATATGCTGCGGCTATGTTTCTAAAGTCTTTTGAAGTCGAATGGGCCGAGAGAAAACGAACACCGATTATGAGGGATACAAAGTGAATTGAATTTAATTGAATTGAGAAATACTGTTATTTATCATAATCAGTTACATGAGTATGTCGAGATGATCAAATTGGGTACAGTTTGTACTTCCAGGTTTTTCCAAAGCACTGCAGCAAAATATTTCGGCGGGTCGCAAATATAAATCTGGACGCTGCAGCAAAAACCATTAGTGCAGCTTTAAAAAAAATGTCAGCTATAATCATTTGTCTTTAAGTTTCAAAATGGTGGACGTACAAAGCCCTCTATTTGTGTGAAAACGCCTGAAAATGTCACCCATCTTTGCAAATAGACCACATGTAAGACGAAAATGAGGTTCTTGAATTACATCATAACAGAACTGACTTTTAATCAACGCAATATTAAATATTGTCAGATATACCAGCTATCCTTAATTTAACAGAATTAATTGACTGAGTGTGGAAAATAGTCGAGTGTACAGTGTTTGATGAATTGCCCACTTTGCACGAAAGTTTTCATTTAAAAAGTGAATCCCAGACGAAAGTTTAATTAAAATCATCAATCGAAACAAGCTGTTCTATAAGATAAGACATAGCGTTCCTTATTGTATCTGGTCTAAAGGGATGAGTTGACCCGTTGCATAACAAATCCTTACTTGATATAATTATTCCTTCCTCTACCTTCCCTTGCTATGTATGCAGCTGGTAAGGAACTTTTGAGGAAGGAATTTGCTATACATGCAATGCTAGTTTCCATTTCTACAGTAGCCTGCATATTTCTTTCTTGGGAAGGGAAAAGAGCTTATACAGTAGCTAGTCAACCCCAGGAGCTACACTGGAAGACTACCAACTGAAGCTTACCACCTGTTTTGTACCTTCAGTCTAGGTTCGAAGCCTCTCAGATTAGATAAAAATGGTATGTAAGTGATTGGATGCCTACTGCGTTAATTCGATCATAATGGTATTTTGCGGTACTAATTCGATTCAGTCTGAGCCTAGCCTGCCTTGTAGTTTCCCCCCGCAAGATAAAGAATCGAGTATTATCATTATAATAGTTAGCTTCAAATTAAGTTTGTGATGCTTAATGGTTATAGAAATAATACTGAAACAAGACTCACAGCCTCAGTTAGTCTTAGAATTGTGTTCCGACTTGGCCTCTTGTCTGTTTACGAACTCATTGTAAGAAATAAAACACATTTGGTTAAAGTGTCAGTCAACGGGTTCATGGTCACTTTTAGGACAAAACACTTCATGGAGGCATAAATACAACATCCGAGTCTCGATTTTTTTACTTCCATTTATGTCTAACTTATAGTCACTTACAGGCATAAATTGAGAAATCCTAGTTGAAAAAGTCTGTTTAGCACAAGAGGGCACTGAGAGTGCTGTGTGACATCATAAAGCTGCGCCAGAAATGAACATAATATCTCTACCTCCCCCCTCCAATCTCCCAGCAATTGAAACAGTTTGTTTTGGTATGCACACCTGTGTTGTTCAATGTCCTTCTACCCACCCCACACTCCTTCTTTCTAGCAGCAATTATGAGAGTTGTTTATTATGTTCATTGCATGTACATTTCTAGATTGGTGCACCTTTATGACGTAGGCAAACAGTGGTGCCTTGAATGGAGTGTTAAACTGTGGAACTACGTTTTCACTCATTTAAATGGGTAAAACTCACTAAATAATAACTTGGATTAAGTAAAACCGGGGTGGTTACATTTCAATAATAACAAGGAAATGGATTTGCTCATAATATTTGGGGGTTTACTGACACTTTAAGGATTTATGAGTTTATTGTAATTACATTACAAGACAGTTCGATTCGGTTCAGAGACGTTTGAGACTATATTTATGTAATGCTATGGGGGCATTTAAGTAAGACTAGGTTCAACAAATAAGATTGAGTTCGACACTCGGAGTTTTATGAACACAAACGTAATTTATCATAACCTTCTGAAATAAAAGAAATGCAACGTACGTGGATCCCTATATATAAGCTCTATTTATTAATCCATCGTAATGAAAAGTACATCCTTCTTCTTCTCTTCCTCCGCCCATTCTTCCTCTTCTTTCTCCTCCTCTTCCTCCTCTCACCCCCCCCCCCCCCCCCCCCCCCCCCCCGCGCACGCCCTTCCTAACCATCTTTCTCGACCACATACCCTTCTGAATGTTACTTCTTATTTTTATTGTTCCTTCCTTCCTTGCGGCACTACCACTATAACCCTCTTAGATTAGATTAGAGAATTCTTTATTTGTCTTCTTGCCTTGATGGGACATCAACAAAAAGTAGTGGCCGTCCCAAATAGAGGTCTTCCATGGTTATTCCCCCTTTTCCGCCACCACTCGCTCCACCACCATCTCCATCTCTTGCTCTTCCAACATCTCCTCCATCACCACCACCTCATCCTCTTCCACCTCCTCTTTCTCCCTCCCTCCAATGCGCCATCACCTCCCCCTGCACAATTCCCCCCTCTCCACGTTGTCTACCACCTCCCACTCCCCCCTTTCCCCATGCACATCCACCACAACCACCACCGACCAAACACCCTACGTGCGCACTTCTACGTCCCTCAGCTTCCCTCCCCTCCCTCCCGTCTACGTGCCGGACATCAGGCCCTCATAACTCCCGACGTCTCTCCTAGTCTCGCCGCCCAAAGGAGGAGGACCTAGCAACCCCTCCCCCAAAAGTGGGTGGGGGCTAACGTCCCAGACGGAGGAGCTTCCATCCTTTCCAATACATCGCCACAAGTCCCATATCAGTATAAAAGCGCCAGGAGACCGCTGACAGAAACATTCCGACCTACAAGAACCATCATCACCACTTCGTTGTTCCAGTCCTTTGTGGATTACTCGAATCTAACTCATCAAAATGGTTAGCAACGTTGCAGACATTAAGAGCAGCTGGGCCGCTTGCAAGCCCGATGCCGTTGGGCACACCTTCTACGTCAAGTAAGACTTCTTTTCATAATTGTTTTATTTTATTTTTACTTTATTTTAGCATCAGACATTCCCTGATTTGCTTATTATATTATCATGGACTTTCAGGACGACGTCGGGATGTTTTCGCGTCTTATAACATTTTTTGTCCCGTTTTATTTTGTCTCATGCATTTTATTGGCAGTATTGGCAAACCCTCCTCTGCATCCCCGGGCCCGATCTTTAATCAAAGGTTCTTTCGCTTCTGAGTGGACGAGGGGTTCTCATAGTTTATAATTATATTCATAATAAAATCTCTAGTTTATATCAGTCGGAATCCCACTTACTTGACAATCGTCTATGAATGATACCATGCTACCGAAGTTATGAAATATATCCTACTTCGACCTATTTTATTAGGACTTTGTTTGGCGTCTCGTTTCAAAATGGACTGGGTTTTGGGGGTTTTTTTTGTTTCTTTTAACTTTAATCATATACTAGTTCAATTCGGAAGTGAATATTATTGTTCTGAATCCTGGATCGGAACTTATTTTCCTTCTCTATTCTAAATTCTTTTTGTTTCAAAGTTATAATTTGAAATCCCGTTACCTACTGCGTTAATTGTTTCGATTCCACTTTAGAAATAAGTTTCTAGAATTCGTGTATGTGATTGTAATTCATATTTAATAATTATACCGTATCTTCAACAACAAAGTCTACATCGAGACTTCTCATAATTTATATATATCATGGCTTTAATTTCCCTTTCGGGGGTGCAAGGAGTATCTCAGTCCAGGCTCAATTTAATAGTCAATGATTGGACGCCTACTGCGGTAATCGCCTGGCGTCCTAAATGGATTATTGTGACGTTTTGAGCGAGAGGTTTTCCTTCAGTTTGGAGGCTCTCGATCTCTTAAACTCTAAGGCTAGACCGTTTTTGGGATGTAAGGTCTTTATAAAGTATATAAAATATCTGTCCATAATTCACTATTCTAGGCTCACAACCTCTCAGATCAGATAACAAATGTTAGTGATTGGACGCCTACTGTGCTAGTGGCTTTCCTGACCCATAGATAGTGTACGTGCATTCCACCATTGATAGCAACATTTCGTATTTTTCAAAAAATAGATTCCTCCAAACCTCATTCTTTGGTGGTCATGTCATGGTCTTTAATATAATAGATATTCTACTCAGGTAGTAGACATGAGTATATAGAGGCCCTAGGTTCAATCTCTCTGTTTCCGAAAGTTTTAAGTTCTTTATTAAGTTTTGGTCAGAAGCGGGAATTAACAGTAGTTAGTCTATTATTTAAAAAAACAACAGTAGTTAGTCTACATGTAGCTACTGGAAACGCTAATGATGCATTATACGGTATTCAACTATTCCCGTTGATAAGGGATGTATGGCGTCCCTCAGAAGTGTTGTGCCGTGAGGCTGGGACTTCTGCGCGATCATTTATTCTAGTTGTTGTGTTTTTAGAATGCCTTTCAGAGTTCCAATTCCCTTACATGAAGACATGACAAGATATTCATGAAATGATTTGCTAGTCTATCCAGTGATCTTATTGAATAGCCATGTGTTATAAACCATTTACACAATTAAGCTATATTGTAATGTTGAGAATATTCTTGCAATTTTCGATAGAAATATCGCTTAATCTGTATGTCACATTTGAACTGATTCCATCACATCATGCACTGTATTAATAGACATGTGCAGTGGCACATTCAAACACTCTGTTGTACATTTTCCTACGAGCTGACCCTCAACTTTACGCGCTTCAGTTTGTTGCCGCAACAGACAAGATTTTTTAATCCCGACCTATACAACAGTAGATAAATTATCTATGTCTTTTTATATCAACTTATACAATAGTGACCATATATTTTATATCGTTCAGTGACTACTGGTGGACTACAGAATTTTTTAGACTATACCTGTCTTCAGTCTCTATTATCGCACATGACAAATCCATACAGACATTACAGATGGGTGAAGTCGACAGAAAATGTACAATTCGCCTTCACCAATTCTCTCAAATTGTCCAAATTTTGTCAGGCTAAAAACTGTTTAACATACCAAACATCTTTTTTTAATCAACGTAATACCAAATTATTCTCAAAATATCTATAATTTTCAGCTTAATTTATCAGAATTCACCACATGTGTAGAGCTGCCGATTGTGTAGGTCATTTCTATGCGATCTGACCCATATAATGATGCACCTGACCATTTCAATTCAATTTGTATTAAATTATGTTTGAGACTTTGAGACTCAGTCAAAAACAATTTTGTTCGACAGGTCGTCAGAAAATGTACACAATTGGCAGCGCTGCTAAATACAATCGGCAGCTGTACATTTGTTCAAGTTTTGCTATTAAATCGCTCTTGCTATGTAAAGTTGGTATATGGTCAATTAAGCACGGAATTCAATTTTAAATTTGACAAAAGATTATTTTGTGGATATCTCACTAATCAGGAAAATTCTAAACAATTGATATGTGAGGACAAATTTTAATCTCTTTAGTCTTGTCCTATAATATATTTGCCTACCCCCACCCAACCCAGTATTGTGTAATGACTAAGACGTTCAACTCTAAACCAAAAGGTATCTCTACAGTGAAACGGGTTGCGCAGTATAGGGCCTACCTATAGGGAGGATGGATATGAGCAAATATGTACAAAAGTATGGTGTTAAAATGGCTCCCCATTCCCTCCCACCCCTATTTACTGTAGGGAACTTGCTTCCAGTGTTTGCTGTCCACTTTCATGGTTAACAGAAGCACAAGTTTCAAGTTAAACTTAAAAAGTTCCTGTTTGTCGCGACACATTAATCTTGTTGGTCTTAAGACCTATATATATATTAGCTGTCGGAATTGGGACAGAGTGTAAGGACGGAGAGAGGGTGGTATAGGGTCTTTTCAAGTTTGATGTGAACATGTGTATTTTTTATCAAATTTGTCCATTTTTTTTATCGGTAATTGATTGAGATTTCAGTTGAGTCTTCGTTGCAAAATTGGAGTAACATGTCTGCTTGATGTATGACTATCATGGAATGAAGAAGTAATTTATTATACAATTTCCAAAAAGTTTTATTCAGTTACTGTACTTCGACGGGGTTTACTTTGATTTAGGATTTCTTTGGTCTAGGAAAACACACATTTTGAATTTTGGCCGAATATTTTCTTTTAGGTATGTGGTTGAAAGGCACTCTGATGGGGTTTTCTAATCTATTGCTACACATTCAACCATGCAAACATCCAATTTAGTATATCATGTATAGTAACACCTTTATTGTGGACATCTCGATAATTTAGAAACCTCGCCAATATAAACTATTATTCAAAATTCCTTTACTGAAAATGTTTAATAATAGTGACCGCTCTTTTAGGACCGACTACTATACCAATACTCTTTCAAAAGTTACTGTCTGTTTCTAATATAGTGATTCCTCTCTTATCTGGGCACCTCGTTATCACGGAGCACTGTATACCCTGTCTGTGATATGGATCAGATCGCCTGGAAATGTACTATTGGCAGCTCTTTACATTTTAGACAATTCTACTATAGTATATCATACAGTGTACGTTCAGAACTTAGCTCCTTTCAAACTAAGGGAAACCGAACGAAACATCTCATTACGACGGTAGTGCTGGGCCTACTCCAGGGTCGGGAAAGCCATTGACATACCCATCTTATCTCATCTGATAGGCTCTGATTCTAGACTACACAAGTCTTCCTTACCTGGATACCTCGCTATTCTAGACACTAGAGCCTACTCTAAAGTTACCCACAAAAAAGAGGTGCTACTGTATCTTCCGTTCATTCTACAAAGCTTCATGTAACTTCTAACAGTCTTTTTTAAAACAAACACTTTTACAAATCCATTTCACATACATAATCATTCAGGTAGAACATCTAGCCAAAATGCAAATGTTTGTGAAAGATTCATTTATATCCTATTAAGCTATACAGTCCTGGCAAGAAGAGTTCTTTTTTATACTTTTCTCAGGACACTATTTAAGGAGTTGCATGGTATGGTACACTTACGCTAAGCTGATTTCACTGTCTGGGATAGCATAGAGTAGTAGTTTCGTTTTTTACATCCAGAGGAATATGGCTATTACGAGTGGTTATAACTTTGGAATCTAGGCCTAGTTGAAAAATGTTGTCTGGAATAACTTGGTTGACTGCGCCACCTTTCAACTCGCCTCCTCTTTAGTATAGTCTTCTATCTATGATTTATTTATTTCGGAAAATTTCAGAGAATTTGGGGAGGTGTGAATATAAAGGTAGAACTTTTAGTTTTAGAATCGCAAAATAAATCCTTATTAGACGTTTCCAACTCGAAGCTATATGGGTGTCAGAATATGTGCTATACCGACACACACCTTTTGTCAGGAACATTATTTGGTATTGCGTTTTGTCCTAAATTTTATGATCATTTGAGAGGATTGGTAAAGACAAATAATTATTATGTATACTCTTTGTTGACGCCTTGACCCATACATAACATAAGTATATTGTTTCTTGTTTAATTTGTGAATTTAAACCCTGAATGAATTGAAGAAAATGAACACCTTGACTCTTATATCAAGGAGATGTGTCAACGGTATCTTAAATACGAACCTGAAATTTCTTATCAATAATCAAATCATAGTATCATCAGCTTCTATTAGAAATATTACTTCTTTATTCCCGAGCTAGACAAAGTCAAAGAGGACGAGCAAAAACATACTGTGTATAGGTTTTCCAGTTAGTGTAGGAAGTTGCCGCTATGTAAAGTATAGCGCTGAGTGCAATTGGTGCGTCACTAGCTCGTCACTTTATAGCAGGAGGCGCGAAAAATGACACAGCAGACGACAATTAACGTAACGTGCGCCATTTGACCGGCGCTTTAACGGATGGAGGCTGGCGCTCCTTCATGGCGTTTTGGCACGCACACCATTATACCCGTGGTTATGCCTGATTCATGAGGGAATTATGTATGTTTATGTGTGTGTGAGAGGACATAGCTATCAAAAATTATATTACCAGATCTTATTAGAAATCTCAGGTCTTCATAATCGTAGCTATGCCTCATCTAATATATGAGGAGTGAATTTAATGTATTTAGTCTAGAGTCACCCAGGGCGCCTGAAAATGTACAATCGGCTGCCCTACCCATTAGTGAAAATAGCAACAGTAGGTCGGGAAATGATGTATATATCTGACACTCTTTGATTATGTTTAACAGTATTTTTAACCACATTTTTCTCTTAAACTTGGGTTATTTGAGAGAATTGGTGAAGGCGAATTGCACTTTTCTGACGATCTGAAATTGTTATGTGTCTTGAGAGATGGAGACTTAGAGGAGAGACCAATCAAATTATACTATCAGATTACATATCAATAATTCCACAACTAGAGAGACACTATAGTCAAGCAGACACAGCCAGTTTCAACCATCAAATCTGTCTTAGCCAAAAATAGGATAACATTTTATGTTTAATCAAGAGTATATATGTCTTGCGATAAAGGGGGGCTAATATTTAATACGTATCAATGATCTACGACTGCTCTAAACAATATGTGTCACATCCTAAAGTTGAAGCTTTGCGACCTTCCTGTTACAATGTTCTCCAAAAAAATCTACCCTGATCAATGAGCCAAATTTATCAAATGACTTAGACGGTATACATGTTATTACTATGTACCATTCATTGTATGACCCCACGGCGTTCTTTCGGTCGTACTATATTGCCGAGCGCGCCGCCTAGTATAAGGCGTATCAACGGTTTTCTTCTGTACTTTTGCCATTTTCGTCGACATAATAGCAACGCGGCCAGGCCAATGTCTATGGGAGAGATTCTTCGACGGGCTTGAAGTATGAAAATTCCATCTTGGGAATGATTTTATCTACCTAGTAACTTAATGTCAATGTTTTTCTCGATGATTAAGCTGCTTTAAAGAAGATGACATTAATTTATCATGTTTACCGATGGTATACATACTCAGTATGCATACGCTACTGCTTTGTTATGTCGACCCTGCCGTCAATTTCCGACCGCCCACGCCGTCTGGTGTCAGTACAAGAGACAATTTCGTCGCGGTGAAATAAAGGAAAGGAACGTATCGGCCTACGTGCAGAAATGCAAGGCAATGTAACTCCACCCTCCCACTTTAGCCCCACCTTCCCTTCTTAGCCCCGCCCACCCACTAGCTTTACGCCAAAATAAACATTTGTCGGTAAGAAACAGTTTCTTGCACTTCACGTCTAGCGCTTGCTTGTGAATCGGAAGGCCTATAGATGAACCCAATATAACATTGAACTATAGAGTATTATATCCAACTTGTTAAGTTATGTCTTCGACCATTTTATTATAATCATTCAACGGAGCCCAAAGGTTCTTATTTCCCCCAAAATAATGTTCAGAAATGAGTTCCATTTTTGGCCCCAGGGTCCTTTTTCGGTTGTTTTAAAGAAGATAGTCCTACTATAAAGATATGTGAATATCTAACATATTTATAAGAACTACCAAAGAAAATGAGTTACTTTAACGTAACATAAATCCTGATTTTTGAACGTTTAATATTGAAATCGCTTGGGGTTTTCAACACCAAATTCACTATAAATTCGTATTTAAATAACATGTTTTCAAGATTTAAATTTGATAATACATTTAAGAATGATCAATATTAGATGAATTATAAAAGCAACCAATTTCTTCTCTTCCACAGCTTGTCCAAGATGGCCCCTGATGCCTATGAGGTCTTCGGGTTCGGCGGCGAGGACGTCAACACTTCCGGCAAGGTCAAGGCCCAGGCTAAATTGGTCATGGCCTTCATCAATACCGCTGTAAGCAACATCGACAATATGGACAAGGTCAATTCCGATCTGGCAGCCCTCTCACAGAGGCACACAAAATATGGTGCCAAGAGATGCCACTTCCCAGTAAGTAAAATGCTGATTGTGTTATACCTCATTGTGTCATACATATAGCCTACCTATACTAGCTTACTAAATTTTCATTTCTTCTATATAACTATACCCTAGCTCCTACCTGTTCGGAGGCTAGCTCATGAATGTTTGATTAAGCTTTTCTCATTGGTCGCACTGCACCTGTTACATCATGTTACGTAAGAATAACGTAACAATGGGTAATCACTTTTATGACTGTAATTAACATTTATTATTATGATTTAACTTAATAATTTGACTGATCATCCTACGCATAATTCATAAGGTAATAAGAACCAGAAATTCATTGCTCTAAATACGGTAACATGTAAAGGCTTGGGTAACACCCTCCCCTCATTAGATATTCCTCCAATAGGCTATACACTTTAGTTCTTTCCAACATTTTAGACATAATCATTTATATCCATATAGACCAATTATTCATATAACACACCTGCCAATCAAGAGCAGTCAGTTGCCTACCGAATTCCAACTAGGTTATAACACCATATTACCAGGAATAAAGACGATCTTCAAACTCATATACTTCGTTACAATTTATGTTACACCAGTTATAACATATTGGTAGAGAACCCTCAAGATTCCAGTACCCCAATACAGTATTGTTAAGCATCAGTATATCTCCAGTTGTTTTCATTATGTTTCCATTGTTTAAGACAGAAGCTTAACCTTGGGCTCATCCATGGTATGGGATGCAAGTCTTCACTATATAAACTGAAATCAGAATTTTCTTTTATAAAAATCCTTTCCCTAGTATAAATACAACATTATTATTATTATAAGTATTTATATATTTATGTTTGATTTTTGAGAAAAAAATGTTTGATGTTTCAAAACAGTGATGGGTGGTAAAATAAATCTCTTTTGTTGAACTGTACTTTTCACCTCATATCGTCTTAATATCGTCTTTGGGTAATTCTAATAAAATCCTTCTGTTTTGCAGGGCGCTGGAAAGGCCCTTCTCGCTGCCCTTGAACACCACGCTGGTGGTGCCTGGAACGCCAACGCAGCTAAAGGCTGGACTTCCTTCTACGGAATCATCTCCGACGGCATCTGCCAATGCCTGTAAACCTCTGGTGTGCTCATTAACTCAGCAACAACAACAACAGACTGGAAATTGTCGTCTGCTAAACTTGTGAACCAACATAATTATGGACATTTAATGCTATCTCCTCAAGTGGCTCGAGAAGTACGAACATGAACGCCAAATGCCAAAAATTTACCTCTTGCCAATAAATTCACTTTATGAACATTGAAACGATGTTGATGTGCCAGAATTCCATCAAGATTATCTTTGTAATGGGCGGGAGATCAAAAGCAGACGACATCTGAACGCAGACGACAGATTTTTGTCTCAAGTTGTTCTCATTATATTTCCATTGTCTAAGAGAGAAGCTTAACCTTGGAAAACAGACTCATCCATGGTGCTTTTTATTCTTATATATCTTTGCATACCAAATATCTAACTTTCATGAACAGTATTTATCACAAAAACAACATTTTTATGACGTTTTTGTTGAATTTGATTCAACTCTTTTCCTAATGAGATTTTATGCAAAACATTGAACAGTATTTTTGTAAACTATCATGTGAAATATACCCGAGTCATTTTAAAATGGATTGTCACATGTTTGGGTAGAAATGCTTGAAATTGTGGTATTCTAGTTGAAAATTGAATCCTGGGGACATTTTATGTATAAAAAATGATATTTTCATGTGTATAATGTATGGTCCAAATTACATTGAATCGTACATTTTATATGTATATATATGTCCTGTGAAGCATTCTGCATAATTTTGTAAATCTCTACAAAAGTCGTATCTCTCTGTGATGTTAAAAACGGAAATTCGAGCACAATAAAATGCTTAAAACAAAATATCCTATGTATTTTTTATGTTTCTATTATCAAGGTGTATCGACTAAAATCTATACCATTTCCAAAACAACCAAGACCCATATCTGGAATATAGTTTAATGGTTAGTTACATCATTTAATTGCTCCAGAATTATCGATTCAATCAATCGTTTGGATATTTCAATGCCGAAAATTCAAATATCTCTTTGACTGCACCAGAGAATTGCTTAAAGCTGCATTATCAGCTATTACAACTAGCTTACAAACGTACTCATAATAATTATGATTGATGGGACTGGATTTATCCTCCTGCTGTTCTATTATATTTATACAAGAATTTGAAGTCAAAACAGCCGCCGGTAACCAATAATAAGTGAAGCCATCGAAAGATTTCAGCGGGGCTCCGAAATTGTATAAATCTGGATGTGTATGAAACACTGTAGCACAAACAACCAAACAAAATCCTCCAACATTCTAGTTGACTTTTGTATGGGTAGAAAAGGACAAACAAAATAGGCAATTAAATTAGTTCTTGACATGTTAGCTTTAATTCACTACCGCCTACCAAATTCGATTCAGTCTCATATGTTTCTATAGATATATCAGAAATTACCAGTTAACGACTGATTCATTTAAATCTTGACATTATCTATATTGACGAATTAGCGGCTGAGTGGAAGAGCATGAATCATTTTGCCAATATCCGCTAGATGAATAATTAATTCCACTAATTTAAAAGGAATGAAGACGTCACACATGTAAGGAAAGGGATTATAGCTGAGGCCACATTGGCTATGTGTGTGTTAATTCGTCATAACATTACAATTCGCCTTCAACAATCCTCTCAAATATCCCAAATGTATCAAGACAAATAAAGATCACCGAACAGATTATTTTAATCAAATAATTAGTGAAGGTGAGTCGTCACCTCATACATATATAATATATTGGATCGGGACCTAGGCGACCGTAGCTAGCTAGGCCACGCCAACCTTGGTGACGCCACCGCGGCCACGTCAAAATACACGCCCTTACATTCCCCGATAACAAATCTCACTCCACGCCCATCTCCCAAGTTGCACGCACGTCAACATTTTTTCTTTACTATTTGTGTAACTGTTTATGGTAAAAATAAACCCCATGGTAAATGTGGTTTCAGGCCATTCCTTGTGTTACAGTCTTCATTACAGCTTCATTAGATGTTCAGCAAGTCGATCCACATATTACTCATATAGGCAATCAGCTGAGGCCCCATTAGTGATTTTCGTTCCAGCATCGGGGGCACTGCTTTTTATCAGCAGTTTCCAATTGCTAATTCTCTACATTATAACATACGGTGACCCCCAAAGTTTTCCATGCAATTCCTTGCAGTTCTTGAGAAATTAGGCAGTGATTTTGACAGAGCATAGCCTAGATATGTAACCGATGGCCCGGTTTGATTTTAATAGTCATGGGAATGTTATCATGATTTGATTCTAGATCTCCAGAATCTCCTGATTCCGTTACCATAGGTCCCTCTAAAAAAGTTTAAAAATGGAATTTAATCAATAACATTTCTTTAGTCCCAATATTTACTATATTTGCTTAATATTGATCGAATATGAACTTTATCAGCAAAAGTGCACATATGAAGATTTCATCGTCACCATGAAAGGTCATATATATTCAAAGGTCAATGTCATAACTCAGCTAGATAAGGCGGTACAAAAGGATGTATAATGCATAGATATTATGATCATATCTATACGGACTGAACAATTTGTCATGTTTTGGACTATGGTCTCACTTTTAGTTTTAGCCATCGTTTCGGAAATATATTAAAAGTTTACAAAGTTGTAAAACTAAGTAATTGCTGAAGAATCGTCTATCAAAGCAAAATATAGTGCTTCTGTCAATAACGCGGAGGAGCATGTGTAGGTGTGTGTGTGTGTGGGGGGGGGGGGTACCTCATATTTGTGTTGCTTCCTTTCCCTGTCCACACATTTCGTCCTTCAAACCAACGTACTCGTTCTTTAAACCTTAGAGTAAAACATATATGTTTTACTCTAAGTTTAAACCGAGTTGAATGTGTTTGTCTAGAATGAGAGCTTGAGTTGTTATGGGAATCTTATGTTGTATGTAAATAATAGGACCGTTGTTTACATTCCTTCCACTAGGTGGGGTACGACCTGGCCTACCTGCTCATCCTCATGTTGTACCTCGCCACTAGCGCCACCTATCACCGGTCATTCACCGTCCCAGACTCGGGCCAAGAGGCCGTCTGGCAGCTGACAGTCCCTCCAAACTGAGGGAATGCCGCGCATCTTAACTTTGCATTTTTATATGAGTGAATTAATGAATTAGGGTCTGGACAAGTCACTAATTATAATAATTATAATATGAATAATCCATTCTAGGCTCAGAACTGAGAGTCCCTTCAAACTGAGGATTCAGATACGTCTCGCTCCAAACCGTAAAATGCCTTTAAAATCCCATTAGGATGCCAACTCCAGTGCGGGGAAAGCCATTAGGCCAGTAGGTGTCCAATTACTAATATACCATCTTATCTGATCTAAGATGCTGGGGTCCTGGACAGTCCACCACATTCCCTTCTAGTCCGAACCCGCTATATTCTTCCCTTTTTTGTCCTCCAATCCTCTTTATTTAACGAGAATATTCTCATCGTTGCTCTCACCTACTCTTTCCTTTCCCTCAGCCTTTTAAAGCCTTTGCTTGATAAAGGCCAGGTCGTAAGAAAATGTACAATTCACCTTCACAGATGATCTAAAGTACCTCAAATCTGAGACTGAGGCAACCATACTATGGAACCAAGAACGGCTCAGACCCAAGGGTGGTCGCCTGAATGGGACTGCTCTATACTTAGATCTATAATACATCCTTTTAAGCCTAATTTCTAATTTCTCCTTCCCCTCTTTTAATCTCGTCCTCTTCTTCCGTCTGCCTCTCCTCATTAATCACCCCCACCCCCCATTCCACCCTCCATCGCCCTCTCCCTTCTTGTTCCTTCCCCTTCTCATCTTTTCCCTTCTTCCTCTCCTACCCCGTTCCACCCTCCCTCCCCCTCCTCCTCCTCCTCCCCGTCATCTATTTCTTTCTCCCTCTCGATCCTCCTCCATCTCCGTCCCCCCACCCCCTCGTCCTCTCCATCCTCCTCT
The DNA here is from genome assembly GCA_942159475.1 of Sthenelais limicola. NCBI lineage: Eukaryota > Metazoa > Annelida > Polychaeta > Phyllodocida > Sigalionidae > Sthenelais > Sthenelais limicola. The sequence goes on from OW804098.1 coordinate 71,524,568, forward strand.
TCCTCCCCCTTCCCATCCTCTTCCTTCTCCCTCTACACTTCCATCACCCGTCACACCCTCCCTCGTCCTCCTTCTCCTTCTCTTCCACCTCCTCCCATTCTGTCTCCTTCAAAGACCACCAACCTGCCATCAATCCGTCTACACCCCACCCCATCCCCCCAACCCCACCATGCACCTGCCACCACCCGAATCTCATGGGTTTTTTTGTCCCATACCCAATGAAAACAAACGTTATACCACCCCCTCCCCCCTCCTTCCTCCGTCCTCCTATAGCACCTCCTATTTAACACAACGGAGTCATGACGTCAACAGATGTGGGCTGAGCCAATAGTAAATAGGCGGGGCTAACCAAGCAGAGGAAGATTTTCCATCCATCGGTACATATATTATATACCGCGTAATAGTCTTGTAGTTTTTTTTATCGGACCCATCCAGTCACGTAGTCCAACGATCTCTCTGGTTTGCTCTTTTAATTTCTGGCACATCTCTGGCGTTTTATTTTACACCAATTCTTCCATTTTTTTCATCTCTTGTGCACTTACTGGACAGGTTCATTCCCCCACATATTATTATATATGCGGGCCGGGGTGGTGATATTGTGTGGGGCAAATGTTTGGTTCATACTGTTATTGTCTATTCTCGTTGGTTCGTATACTCACTGTTTAGATTGCTTGTTTAATATTAGAGTAAAATCTATTTTACTCTAAGGTTTAATAAATAATAACATAATAGCATAATAACTATCAGACTAAGCTTTTTTTATGCATATAATAGTTTGGGAGCTGTTAGATGTATATTACAATTCCCTATTCAATGTATAAGATTGTGTCTATAATCACTGAGAATAACTATTTCTATAGATAGCAATTTCTACGGAAAATAGGTTTGCAATTTTTAATTTCTTTAAACAGTTTTTATTGGAGGTAAATATACATATTATACGGTGTCATTACTAAAGGATCTTGTAATTGAATTAAGTTTGTTTGCTTATTTTAAAATTTGTATTCAGCTAGACATTATGTAGCAGTCACATTTTGCTCAGTGATGGCTGATCATTTAATACATTAAAGAAGAAAAATATTATACAAGAAACCATCGACAAATTATTTGTGAAGAGTTTGCCATATTAAAACAGAGAGTTAGTTTTTCAATATCAAGTAAAACAGAGAATTATTTTTTTTTAATATCAAGTATACACATATAAATCCAACTAAAACTCATCACCCAGGACTGTGTCTGACTCACGACAGAGATATTAGAAACTAATGTATCCAAATATCGACATAAACAGAAGAACAGCACAACATACAGCTATGCCTTTTCCTAATTATAGTCTTGAGAAGTAAGTAGATGTGTAATTTACTAATGCGTAATTTACTAATGATTGTTTAAAATGTTTATGGCCAATAAAAATATTTAAAAAAAATAATGTGAAATTAACGCTTACACATAATCAATCTATCCAATGGTGGGCCTTCTATTTGCATGGATGGCTTGTCAAGAGACCGCCGCTGGCCATACAATTATATATTATAAGCTATTTTCACAGTCTAGGCTCAAAGACTGAGAGAGTCCCTTCAAACGGAGGGAAAGCCTCTCGCCCAAATCGCAAAGTGCCATTATAGTCCTATTAGGACCGCAACATGTCATACTATAATAATTTAATCCCGATAATCCCAATAATTTAATCCCAATCACTGACGAGAGACTTTGAGCCAAGACTGTTTGTACACTGTTACTATAAAAAAGATCTTGCTTTTGAGGGTCTTGGTTTGGTGTTGATTAATTCATTCAGCACAGCATATTGCACAAATGCGTTCAGCTCATTAAGACATAGCCTAAACATTAAATCAATTATTTTCACATACAGTCTAGGCTAAGAGTTAAGAGGGTCTCCCCAAACTGAGTCAAACCATTCTTATCTGATCAAAGGGACTGTGAGCCTAGACATAATCCCTAGCTGTTTGGATACTAAAGTTTAAACGTATTGCCAGATAGAATCGACAGATAATCGTACTATACTTGTACTTGAAATATTCTAATCGAATTTAAAAAGTAAAGATTGAAAGTTTAGTAACTTTAAAATTTGAATATTGAATATATTCTCGATAATTGTGTAATTTAAAAGGTTCACTATTGAATAGATTCTTGAAAGAAGAATATAAATATTAATTTTATTTATAGTAATTCCTTGCTCAGTGAGAAATGCAAAAGAAAATTATATATATATATATATATATAAAGTAACAAAAATATTTAAGCTGCCATTAATAACAAAAAATAAAATGGCTCCTCTTATTATCGGATCTTATCAATATAAAGAACTACCTACTACATGTGCCTGACGCTTGGGGGTAAAACAAATCTTATCGATATAAAGAACATGTGCCCAACGCTTGGGGGTAAAACAAATCTGCTGATACCAAATCTAACCCGTATTTTCCCTTTCGATGATCTGAAGTATCAGCGTATTCTTCTTCTTCTTCTTCTTCTTCTTCTTCTTCTTGAAGATGGAAATTCTATCGAAATCGTAAGAACATGGCAAACGTGTGTGTAAGGAACAAATATAATCACAATCACACCCCTTTCAATCCAAATGTTCCTTTTTTAAACAAATAAAAAAATAAAGTGGCACATGACTCACAAAACACCTTTATCGAGGCACATAGGTCAAGAGGGGAATTATATGTATACAATATAGGTTGACGCCTGAACGTTTACACATCATTCAGCGTTTTGTATAATACCCCACGTTGAGTATAGGTGGACCTTTGTAGGGGTGGAATAAAAGGGCCTTCCCAGCTTCGCAGTGAGTCACTGTTTAGATACAGTATTGAAAGGCTTTATACTCATAATACTGCGAGGGCGTCAAAACACGATAGCAGGTCTACACATTTAGTATATTCTGCTATATCATATTGCAATTGATAAATTATTGCTATATCTTTATGAGATCATTTGGCTCTGTCTAAGCCTGGCTCTGTCTCTCTCCTGTCTCAGCCATCCTCGAGATCTCTGTCTGCCTCCTCTCGCTGTCTGTTTCTCCCTCTCCTCTCTCTCTATCCTCTCACTATCTCTGTCTCTCTCACCCCCTCTCTCCTATCTCTCGTTCTAGCTCTCTTCCTCTTTCTATCTCTCTCTCTAGCGCTAGCTCTTTCTGTCTCAGTGTCTGTCTCCCTCTCACTCTGTCTCTCTCCCCCTCTCTCTCTTTCTTTCTCTATTTCTCTCTCTCTTTCTCTCTCTCTAGCTCACCATGCCCCTCTCTCTTTGTCCCCCCTCACTCTTTCCCTCTCTCTTTCTCTAGCTTTCTCTCCCCTGTCCCTCTGTCTTCACCTTCTCTCTGTATCTCTCCCCCCTCTCTCTTTGTCACCCTCTCCCCTCTCTCTCTAGATCTCTCTCCCATCTCTCTGTCCCTCTCTCTTTGTCATCCTCTCTCGCTTTCCCCCTCTCTCTAGCTCTCAATCTCTCTCCCCTCTCTCCCCTCTCTCCCCTCTCTCCCCTCTCTCCCCTCTCTCCCTCTCTCTCCTTTCTCTCCTTTCTCTCCTTTCTCTCTCCTTTCTCTCTCCTTTCTCTCTCCTTTCTCTCACTATAGCCGCCCCCTTCTCTCTCTCTCTCTGTCACGGCCGCCAGTTCTCTCTCCCCCTTTTCATATGGCTAATCTAAAACTAAGAACTTTAATTTTATTACACACGTCTGTGATTCAGTCTAGGCGCACAGACTCTCAGATCAGATGAAATAGTCTGTCAGTCCTTAGAGTAAAACATAATATTACTCTAAGGTCAGTCCCAATGGGATTGTGATGGCATTTTACAGTTTGGAGCGAGAGACTTTCAGTTTCCCTCAGTTTGGAGAGGGACTCTCTCAACTCTGAGTCTAGCTAGAGTTTATTTTGACAGGGACGCCAGTGGCAGACATATATGCCTTGTCGTTTTAGATCGAGCCCAAGTGCCTCTCTCCCCGTTGTGGTATGATGATGACACGATAAAACAGTCATTGCTTCAAGTAGTGTTAAAAAATAAAGCAACATTTATAGATCTCTCTAAATCATTGCTAACGTCGGTCAAAAACATAAAATTTTCTACGTTTTGATTTGTTCTTTGCCAATCCATCTGATGGTGAAATCGCCTGGAAATGTACAAAAATTAATAGTTTAAAATAACCCAAATTTAAGACGAAAATTAGGTTCAGAATGCAGATCAATATCACCGGACGGATTCATTGATTCGATGCAAAAACAAATGCAGCACTAATTTATACTTGGTATTTTTCATTTTTCAGCTTAATTTCGCAGAATTTACTAAATATGTCGAGCTTTAAATTATACATTTCTATTTCTAACTAGGTGACCTCTCATTTGTACCTTACTTTTATTCGTGTCATCCTTTCTCCCTTATAATGGGTAAAATCTCCAGAGAATGTGCAATTCGCTTGAACAAATCCCACAAATCTAATCCAAAAATGACTTTCAAAATACAGTTCCAGACAACCTTGTTGATATAATGTTAAATCAACATTATACCATACATGGCAGAATTTACTTAATGTGTAGAGTCGGCGATTGGACATTTTCTGACGTCCTGACCCATATACATATATACATATACTTACAATCATGTATTCCATATTATACAAGCGGGAGGTTCTATGTCCCGTTGTTCTCACGTGAAAGACATTCTTCTAGCATCTCTTACCGCCATTGCACTCGTCAGTAATAATGTACAGTCCCATGTTTATTTCACCGGCCCTGGGGCTCCCCAGTCCTCACCCAGACACTGAGGACAAACCTCACCCAGACACTGAGGGCCGATCATTACGTATCGGCAGTCTAGGCTCATAGCAAACAGAATCCCTCCAAACGAAGGGAAATCTCGCTTCTAACAGCAAGATCGCATTAGAGTTGCAATAGGACGATGGATGTATAGGCCTACTTCGGGCCGGGAAAGCCATTAGCGCAGTAGGCGTCCAATCACTGACATACCGATCTTATCTGATCTGTTGAAGCCGTCTGCAAATGTACATTACACCTCTTCGTCTCAAATAGGCCAAACCTTAGAGTAAAACTTAAGACGCAAATGTGGTTCAAAATACAGTTCAACATCACCAGAATGATTTATTTTTCGATAAACGCAATACAACATGTACTCAGACTAGCCATCTCAGACGACCTGAACAGTATATTAGCATTGTATACTAGGTCGTCAATTGGACGTGCTAGAAACAGGACAGTTCAAAGTTCCCTAGTTTGTCCAGACAAAGCACTCAACCAATTCCTATTAAACTGCATCCTAAACTGCAAACTGCATCCAGCCACCATGTAGTTACCCCCGGCTTATAAACGGGACATGCTTATTATACGGGGCCCGGCTTATAAACGGGGAAATACGGTACTAACGTGCATGGCGTATCACTTGAAGCTTATCTGCCAATCACACGACCTTAACCACGCCCCCTCAGCATCTCTGCAGGAGAGGGCACGTAGCGCATCTTCTTGTTGCTCTATAACTGTCCCATTTTTTGACCAAATGTGCCCGCATGTAAAAAGTGCACGTAGGCCTGGTGCACATCCATAAGTCAAGTCTAAGGTCAAGTTAAGTAGGGGACTTCTGGCGGTTTTCCACGAAATCATAATTCTCGATTTCTCGGAGTATTGGCCAATGGTTTAAAATGGTTTAAAAGCTGAGCTAAGGGATTTTTTTTATTTTTTGTTTAGTTTATTCGACAAAATTTCACATGATTTCATTCGCCGACAAAAAATTATAATCATAGATACTAGTTACGTTTATAGCTAACACTCAACTTAATTGTTTTACTTCTTTTAACATATTATCCACCAGTACAATCTCTTTCATTTTACCTTCATATTACAACTTTATTCATTATCATTTCCCTATAATTCAAAGCAATTCCAAACCTCGTCTTCAAAATTGGGGGAGGAGAGATAGCAGATGTACCGGTCAACATTTGTAATATATGGCAGCGATTCACCTGCCATCCCACCCCACGCTTGAAACATCATTTATTATGATGGATAGCTATGCACTGAGCGTATCCATACCATTACTTTCAACTAGAATACTTTAATAGATCATAATGATATATCATACACGTTTCTTTTTATAATTTTGATGCCCTGACACATGGTCTAAAACACCGTTATACAGTCGGCATAGATAAAAACACAAAGGTAAGCTTCTTATGCACCACTCTATATAGACATGGATGGTATTCTTAGAAGAGTTGCACAGAAATATTAAAACGGTAGAGAAATTTAACTGGCCAGGGATCGGCTGGGCTCCTTATCCCACCACTCTCTACATGTCTTGGACTGTCCAAGATAACAGTCGCTCGCCTTAGTGGTATGGTTGTCTATAGATTATCATGGGGGAATGGCAGGTGCGGAGATGATCAAGGGTAGGGGGAGGGGAAGTGACCAGGTGAGATTAGTTGAAGAATGTGGCTCATGTATTGGACATGCATAATTAATTTACATGGTATGAGTTACAACCTATTCTTGTGCATGTCTTTGATTCTTTTTTTTTGTTTAAAACACAATATATTCACAAAATATATTCTCAGTCAGTACCGCCTCGACTGCAGTAAGGCTTTTGCTGTGTGCGCTCATTGAGTTAGGCATGCAGAGGGACTTGATGCTAGTCTAGTTACAATCCTGCTGTCTGTTCTTCTGCTCTCGAGGATCAACATGTGAGACAGAAATGATTCTATAGGTAAAGGTCCGGTGAAATGTCAAATCGAAATTATGAAACGGGGTAATGTCAATAATGGCATTTTTAGAGATGAGGAGCAACTGTCCTCTGTTATTCTCGCAGTTTATGTTCCAGTTGAGACTGTATTAACGCGCACCATGCAGTAAGAAGCCCGAGAGAAATGTTTATATCAAGCTATATGACGTGGCTTATAATTATGATGTTTATATCAAGCTATGATGTGGCTTATAATCATGATGTTTATATCAAGCTATATGATGTGGCTTATAATTATGCTTAATTAGCAATAATCTCCTCCATCTCCCTAAATCCCTTTTTGAAATTTAACTATTGATCATTTAAACATTCCACTAGATATATTTATACCTGCTGTTAAACATGGTATTATTCATCATGGAGTGTTACTAATTTCATTTCAATTAAGGCAAAACATTCAAACAATTAACATTAAAGTTAAAGAATTAAATACAATTACTTGGTCCAGAATTAATTATTGCTGAGATTTAGTTCATCTAGGTGGCTACACCTGTGGTAGAATAATTCATAACTCTTTGTATTATTATATAAGCTTGTCAGGTTATTATATCATTATTGAACTAAATGTGGCTTATTGTCCTTGAATTGTGTAAACTTAAAGGTAAATGAGTTAGCTTATATATTATATAGTTTCTCTCTTATAGATTGCTTAATATTTGTCCTTTCTCTATCAAACATGTTTTTCGTTGCCCATATGACATAGTATGTAATCGTATCCTTAGTGTAGGTATCTATATGTTGAATGTTGAGAAAATATCAGAGAAATTTAGTATCTGGGTCCAAATTAAGATCAAAACACGCCTCTATATATAGGCAGTATTACTGCTATACAGTGGCCGTCGTGGGTTTGTTTGTCTGAGGTGGCACCGCGTGGAGTCCTGTGAGACAGTGGGCGAAGCATATATAATATAGCCCCGCTCGTGGAGAGGTCAATTTATGATACATGTGTAGTGGTATTGGTTTACTTCCTCTCCGAAGCACCAGCTGGAGCTACCACTGTGTGCTATTTCACTGTGTCATATTACTGAGATTAGAAGTCACGCGTATTTCTATCTCCTATTTCTCTCTGGCAGCATTTTACAGTATTATTGTCTAACCTTAATGTATAAAGGACTGTGGCCTTAGTGCCCGTGTGACTGTAAAGTATTTCAAATCTTTTATTAATTAGTACTGATGTTCATGTACTCCGAGACACCATGTGGTACTGTGTACCTGGATTGGTGTACAGGTCCAAGAACCAGCTTCGGACAGGTCATGCTTACCTCTTGAGTCTGAATAAACAGAGAACGGTGTAGGAAATCACTCTTTTGCTTTATTCTTTGCTAAAAGAACTGGGTTGTAGTGAAGAACACTACAATTGGTGCCGTGATCCAGTTTTAGCCTCAATTGGAAAGTTTTTGGTGGTTTTTCTTCGGAATAACCCTGTTGTCCCTTTATTGGGAATTGGAAGCCTTCCTCGGAAGTGCTATGGCGGACGGTATTGATGCCACTGCCCAGGCTGGTCCTGGGCTTGATAATGTTGCCCCTCCGAGGGCTCCAAACCCTGGAGGTATTACCTCTCCGAGGCTTCCGAGCCCGAGAGGCGCTGCTCCACTGAGGCCTCCGAGCCCGAAAGTCTTTGCTCCACCTAGGCTTCCTGATCCTAGAATTGGTATCCGACCAGCGAATCCTAGGCCTGGATTCTCGTTGGATAACCCCACCTGGGGACAATATAGAGGTGGCGATGCGAGCTTGTTGGATGCAGATCCTATGGATCTGGTTAATGAGATTCGAGCTTTGAAACTCAAAAATCAGAATTTGAAGGCTTCTTATTCTGATGAACAGACTCGTTGTCATGAATTTGCAACCGAGATGAGGCAACTTGTGATTCAAAATCGCGAGTTGCATGATTGTTTGGACACTGTGTCTAAATCAGCGGCAGATACCACTAAAAATTTGATGATAGAAAATGAAAAGCTACGTAATGAAGTAGCTAGAGTGGATGATTTGTCGGCCGATTATAACAGAGTTCAGATGGCAAACCTCGGCTCGGATGTTGATAGTCAACGGGCTACTAGCATTACTAGTGAGGATCTCATTCCCCAGGTCCAAGGGATGTTTGATGCTGCACGTGCTGCGGTAGTAGGGGCGGAAAAGGCCGGAGAATCACAAGATGCTGGTGCGTCTTATGTGTTAGGAACTCCTAAACCTTTGGAGCCTGAAAAGAAGGTGACGATCCGAGACCCTGTACCTCGGATTCCAACCTCGTCTCCGCAGTCAGAAGGAGTGGGTTTGCTAAGCCATACCCCTCCTACAGGTTTAGCTGGTGCTGGCGCGCCTTCTAGTATTAAACGCCCTAAAGGGGAGAGTATTTATGCTAGGGGTAAGGTGTCCGACAGTACTTATACGGCTAAGCCAGGCGTGTGGACAGAAGGCCCTACCATGGCTGCTTCACAAACTCTAGTCAAATACACTAGAAAGCCTTTAAATATAAAGGACAGATCCTTGGTGCAAGGTTTGCACTATGAAGGATCGGATGATTGTGATTTGGATGTTTTTGAGTACACTCACTTCGAGGAGGTGGAAACAATCGGTCCTAAACCCCCAGTCATGAGATTGTGGGATGGGAAAGATCCTTGGAGAGTGTACTTGGGAGAAATGCAAGTTGTGGCCGAGGCGCACAACTGGTCTGAAGCTCAATTTCTAAGGCAACTTAGATGTGGGGCTAGAAAGCAACTAGCTGATATGGGTGGTCTACCTACGGGTATTACTCTCACTCAATTTGTGGCCCACATGGACGCAAATTTTGGAGATCACTCTCGGGTGAAACGACAATCCGAGTTTTACTCTTGTCGTCAGACACCCAGGCAAACTAGCAGACAGTTTGCCAACGAAGTTGCTAGGCGGGGAAGGTATGCCTTTGGCACAGGTATTGATAATACCTTGAGAACCCTGTCGCTGAGAATATATTTGGGTGGCCTAAGTAACCAAGAGGAGGCTACCTGGGTACGTTTTAAGCAGCCCTTTGATCTGTTGGAAGCAGCTCACTACTCCGAGGTGTGGGAGAGTTGTACGTTGGAAACAAATTCTCTTGTTTCCATTCAGGCCGGTTCAGTGCAGCCAGAGTTGCCAGCACTTAGTAGCCTTCCAAGGGCTAGGATTAAGGCCGTCACTCAGGCTACAGATGTAGCTCAAGCTGAAAGCATTCCGGAGGACTCTGGGTCTGAGGAACTGCAGGAAGTTTTTGTGCAGGCAGTCCAGGCCTGGGGTGATGGTAGGAAGAAACCTTCCTCGGGTGCAACTGGTACTGATAAATCCAAGGCTCCTGGGCCTAGGAAATTTGTCAGAACCATGCCAAAGACGTGTCACTTGTGCGACCAAGACGGACATTTCTTGGCGAAATGCCCTAGGAAGTTGGAGTTGCTCGGACTCTTGAAGCAGGCTGAGGCCTCAATAGGCAAGCCGGCTTCGGGAAATGCCGACGGACCCTCATAAAGAGCGAGGTGGGGGTCGGGAATAAGTCGCTTTCAAGTACTGCAGTCCGAAGGGAGTCTGTGAGTAGCATAGGGACTGAGGGTCAGGCCCAGGCACTGGGAAGTATGTCGGATGCGCTCTCAGTAGAGCAAAGCCTTCAGAAAGCCAGAGATTGCGCATCGTTGCCGGACGGTAAAGCCTCTCCAAGGACTGAAGGTCCCCTGGAGGATTCAGATGTGAGATGGGGTCAGTCTGGATTTCATGCTGAGGAAGGTCAGATTTTACTGGTGGGAAATCAGATTCCTAGAACTTCTGCCCAGATTCAGAAAGTTTCCGTGCACTTGCATAAAACTTTGGAGATTCCAACTAATGAAATATTGGTTCGGGAGAGATGGTACGCCCCAGTAGGATTAGGTGGAGGTCATGGACATTTCTTGGTAGACCCAGGTGCTACAACTTCCCTGGTCACTAAGGGTTTCTATGATTCCCTTCCAAATGCACCACCTTTGGTTTCGGTACATATGGTGTGTTCAACTGGAACGGGTACACCTATATTCACTTATGGAAGTGTGCTTTGCCCCATGGTAATGGGTGGACGGACATACATGATTACATGTTTGGTCGTTAGTGGTCTGAAAGGACCCGGGGACGGCATTCTTGGAGCTGATTTTTATTGGGTCCATCGATGTAGTCTTGACTGGTCAGGATTGTTCTACTTAGAAAACCGAGGACATTCAGTGGAATGTAGGTTATGGAAAAGACCCCCTGAGTACAACGTGAAAGAATCCTCTGTGAATACTATAGATGTAAGTGAGAACGATGGGGAACGGGCGGTGAAACTTCGGAAAGCAGTTGTCATCCTCCCGAAATCTGTTACTCTTGCTGAATTAGATGTTTGCAGTGACTCAGACGCATCAACTGGTTTGATGTTCGAGCCAGACCAGGGATTGCTGAAGGACTATTCTTTGGGGAGCTTGAACACTTATGTGTCAGGTGACGGGAAACCGGCCTTGGTAGCCTTTTGCAATCCGTCCGAAAACCCAGTGAGGTTGAAGAAGGGTATGGTGGTAGGGAAAGTGAATAAAGTGACTTTATTGACACCACATTCAGATGATCCCGAACAGGAGGAGGATCCGAGGATCCGGGAGGCGATAATTAACTCTATTCAGGTATTGGAGTCCCCAATTGCTGATGATGATTTGATTTGTCCCGAGATTCCTGTACCACCAAGTCCAGTATGTCCGCTGACTAAGTTGATAGGTGATTCACACCTAACTGAGGCCCGTGATAAAGAAAAAGCTCTGACACTTCTGCAGGATTTTGAGACTTGTTTTTCCTTGCCAGGGAATAAACTCGGATGCACACATAAGGTTCGTCATGTGATAAACACAGGGGATGCTAATCCGATTAAGCTCCCTTATAGACGAATACCTGTGTTCAAACGGGACAAGGCTGAAGAAGAGATCTGGAAGATGTACAGAGAAGGTAGAATCGAACATAGCAGTAGCCCTTGGGGAGCACCTATTGTTATGGTCGCAAAAAAAGATGGCACTCAGAGGTTTTGTGTCGACTATCGTCAGCTGAATTCTGTGACGATTAAGGACAGCTTTCCACTCCCGAGGATCGATGAGTGTTTAGAGGCATTGGGTGGCAACCAATGGTTCTGTACTCTTGATCTGGAAAGTGGGTATTGGCAGGTTGCTATGGACGAGGACAGCAAAGAGAAAACTGCTTTCTTGTCTAGGGTGGGATTATTTCAGTTCAAAGTGATGAGCTTTGGATTGTGTAATGCCCCTGCCACATTCCAGCGTATGATGGACCAGATGTTGGATGGTCTCCGCTGGAAGTCGTGCTTGGTATACTTGGACGATGTGGTGGTTTTCGGAAAAACTTTTGATGAGTGTCTGGATAACCTCCGATTAGTCCTGGAAAGAATCCGAGAGTATGGCCTTAAGCTTAAGCCCAAGAAGTGTGAACTTTTCCGCCGACATGTGGAATACTTGGGCAGGATTGTGTCCAATGAAGGAATCTGTGCTAACCCAGAGAAGGTGCAGAAAGTCCGAGATTGGCCAATCCCGAAAAACGCAAAGGAGATTCGGCAATTCCTAGGTTTTGCTTCCTATTATCGGGAATTTCAGCCGGATTTTGGTTCGATCGTAATTCCTTTGCAGAAGGTGGTGACCGAGGCAGGGAGGGAGAAGCGCTATACTAAACCTATAGTGTGGAACTCTGACTGTGATAAAGCTTTCTCAAAGGTGAAAGATTTACTGACTACTGCACCAGTGTTGGGTTATCCGAGAACAAAAGGGGATTTTATTCTTGATACTGATGCCAGTGGTTTTGGCATGGCCGGAATCCTGTCCCAGATACAGGATGGGAAGGAAGTGGTTCTTGGATATGCTAGCAATGGTTTCACTCGTCCGCAGAGGAACTATTGTGCTACTAAACGGGAGCTGCTCGCAGTACTTACGTATCTGAATAAATTCCGACATTATCTGCTTGGTAATAGGAATTTTTGTGTCAGAACAGACCATGCCTCTTTGAGATGGTTGCTGAATTTTAGAGATCCTACTGACATGCTTGCCCGATGGCTAACTACCATCCAGGAGTATGGGTTAGATCAGTCTATGATTTTGCATCGTGCAGGGAAAAAGCATGAAAATGCTGACGCCCTTTCGAGGTTGCCCACTAGAAAATGTGCTAGGCTAGATTGTCCGGATTGTGGGTCTCATGATGCTGTCATTGCAGAAATAGATGCACAGCAGATTGTTTCCCTCGGAGCTTTAGAAAATACCATTCAGAAAGCACAACAAGACGACCCAATCATTTCTCGGGTGATTGCATTGGTTAATGGTACGGAATCTGTTCCTAGCAAGGAAAATCTTGCTGGTGAATGTGATGAGTTCAGGAACTATGTACATCACCTAGGGAGTCTGTCAATGGTAGATGGTATTCTGTGTCTGGAATGGACCAGGCGGGGTACCAAGAAGTTGTATGTTCGGAAGGTGATTCCTACATCATTGAGGAGTGAGATATTTGCAGGCTTGCATGGTCCGAAGACCTCAGGTCATTTTGGTGTATTTAAGGTGTCCTGGTCGGCCAAGATGAAGTATTATTGGCCCGGGATGAAATACGACCTGACTAGGTGGATTAAGGCTTGTCCTGAATGTGCAATGCGAAAGACCCGAGGAGGGGGAGGAATCTCTCTTCTCAAGAAGGAGAAACATGGTGAGAGGTGGAACCGGATATCTTTGGATATTCTAGGGCCGTTTCGGGCGACCCCTAGAGGAAACAATTATGTCATGGTAGTAGCAGATCATTTTTCTAAGTGGTCTGAAGCCTATCCCATGCCAGATCACACAGCTGAGCGTTGTGCTGAGGTGCTCTTTAAAGAGTGGATTTTGCGGTTTGGCTGCCCTGTTTCTTTGCAAACTGATGGCGCACCCGAATTCCGTTCTGCACTAGTAAAGAGTTTGCTGGAGATGTTGGGGATTGAGAAATTAATCACCCTTCCCTACAGACCCCAATCAAATGGCCAATCAGAGAGATTTAATCGCGTCCTTGTGGAGCAGCTCTCTTGCTTGACTGACTACGATGGCGATGATTGGGATTTGTTGGTTCCCTGTATTGCTCATGCGTACAGAGGAACGGTACAGGCCAGTACCTTGTGCACTCCGAATGCAGTTGTGTTTGGAACTGAACTGGTGACTCCATTGGACATTGTTCATGGTGTGTCACCTGGTGGTTTGGATTTTCCCTGTAGGGTTGCTTTTGTTGAAAATCTCAAGCAATGGATGAGGAAGGGTCACCAATTCGTTAGAAAGAATCTCGGAGTTTCTGCTGTGCATCAGAAAAGAGATTTTGACAAACGAAGTAATCCGAAATCATTTAAGGTGGGAGACATTGTTTACCGATTTTGTCCTCCCAAGGCCGGTAAGAAGGTTGGTCCGAAATGGGACGGCCCTTACAAGGTCAGACGGTTCATAGGGGGTACCACTTATGAACTAGAGACATCCGAAGGTCTTTTGAGATATCATGTAGATTATCTCAAGGCTGCTTTTGACGAAAATGGTCCGAGGCAAGTCATTAACTTGCATCGGGCTGATGAATTTCGTAAGCAAGAAAAAGCAGGCCGTGATATTTTGAGACTGAAAGATGGTAAGGTCCTGGCTGGGAAAGAATGCCCAGTGCAGGAGGAAAGAGACAAGGTTACCATAGGTGTGAAGCCTAGAGGTAGACCAAAGGGTATAGCTTGTAAGAAAAAGAAAAATGCTAAGCGCCCAGCTGTTCCTCCAATTATTGATTCCCCTATTGCGAGGCGAAAACCTGGCAGGCCAAAGAAATTACCAGCTCAGGCTGATAATGTTGTCCTGCCTGTAGGCAAGAGGGGGCCAGGTAGACCAAAAGGTGTGTCAGTTGTTGCTGCTACACCCCAGGTACCTGCCCCTGTGAAAAGGAAACCTGGCCGTCCTAAGAAATTAGTTGTTAAGACAATTTCGGACGATTCAGGCCCTGGAAAGAAGAGGGGGAGGGGGTTGAGGAAAATTCCTCAGGCTGGTAAAAACCCTATTCCAACTGCTACACGAACTTTGCGTTCTCGCACTGTTCAAGTTCGAGTGTAAGGTGGACCCGAATTGGTATCATTGAGGGAAATTTTCGAGCTGGTTTGCCTCAAACACAATAAAAGTACACAACGAGAAGTCGAGGAGTGGAAGACCGAATTTATCCACTCTGAAGCCCATTCGACAATATAGATTTATTTCTATTATTGCCCGAGAGGACGATCTGAGATTTTGGAAACATCTGATTTGACTGCGAGGAGTGCTTGTATCTAGGTTGGCCTGTTTTAAGTTATGGTAACTTGGGGCCAGCTGGAGGGTCAGAATCTATTTAGAAAGTAAATAGAGTGTTGCACAAAAGCCTGGTACGATGATCACTTGAATCTAAAATTAGCTAGCTCTGTACATGTCTCATACAGAGGATCAGAACAGCCGGTCAAGCATGATCCGAGCTGTAGTAGGCTCCGATACCAAACTGGTTTCTAGTCACCAGCGGAGCGCGGGAACTCGGGTGGCGCTGCACGCAGCGGTGGCGTGCTAACACACTAGCTGTCTCATCGGGTAGACACCGCGTGTTGCACCCTTTTTCACTTGACTTCCTGACTCGAGAGAGAACGGTCATACAACGAGAAAGAAAACTCTAGAGTAAGTTCCCTTGATCCCAGAACTGCTTGAAAAGTCTATTGAAATGTGAATACCGTTCTAACTTAAGGTTGTGGGAAGCATGAGCCCTGCATTTATTGTAGTTTTTCTATAAAACATAGTTGAAGGTGGGCTAGGCCTCCGGTATGTGAAATGCAACGGCCATGACGGCTAGACAAGCAGAGTGTTGTTATGAGTCGGAATTCACCTCTGTATAAGCCTTTCCCAACCTGTATGTACCCTCAAGTACTGTGGGGAGTTTTGCTATGGGTATAAACCAAACCTTCATGAAGTTTGGTAAGAATGTCATGTTCATAATATCTGTAACTGGGCTCCCTAGCCAGTTCCGAGCTCGCTTCGGGTACCTCCCCTGTCTAAATAAGCTAAGTGCTATAGGCTGGTCTGGTTTCCGAGGAGCTAGTGGTACGATCCGAGACATCTTCGGATGCTTTTTCTGGACATTGTGATTTATAATGTGGATTTTTATTGCAGTTGCCAGCTTGTAGAAGATGTCTGAGGACGAACAATGCGAATCCGAGCCGCAGCTCGGACTGTCCGACTCGGAGGGTGAGGCGGTTTCGGACCAGGTGGCCGCTGAGGTCCTGCAAGGTGCAGAGGACCTGATTGGATTGTCCAAAGAGGACAAGCCCAGTAGTCCGGGGGTAACCTCGGAAGAAGAGATGGACTTTGAGGAAGTCCCGGACGAGGCACTGTCCGAGGCTGAGGCTTCGGGTACCCCTGCCAAAGTTCCTCCACCGCCCCCTCCACCAGAGGTGAAGGAAGCTCTTCCTCGTAGGAGGTCTCCTCGGAAGGCTGTTAGCCCGGGGAAGTTGTCTCCACGAGATCGGACTGCTGCCTCCCTCTCTCCAAGGGGTGTACCCACCACTCGCTCCTTTTCCCTTTCTCCTGCCCGGAGTTCCAGGTCGCAGGAAAGAGGAAGAACTCGGGAGAAACGTTCTTCTCAATCCGAGAAGAGCACCTCCGAGATCAGGGCCGCTAGCTGCAAACCTAGCTTGCCCTCTGTTGAACCTAGTAAGGCGGTTGTCTCCAGACGACCTTCCACTACTAGGTATGATTCCAGTGGTAGAATGCCTCCACCTTCTTCTTCCCTCAAAAAGATTCCGAGGAGAACGAAGAAAGCTACCAAGAGCCATGTACACAGAGCTGAAGCCCGCAGGATCCAGCTATCAGGCCATGGCTCACTGGATACCCTTCGGCTGGAACTAGATAGAGTGTCCGAGATTGCTCCCCTGGACCCATCTAAAGATCCGAAGGAAGGTGAGATTCCCCTAGCAGAGGAATCTGACGATGAGGACACTGAGTTCTCGGGCGATCTCATGTCAGCTTATGAGACCGAGGTCTGGCCCAAGCTCTGCCAGAAGAAGGACATGACCGTGGGAAACCACACAAAGCTGAAGGGTGTGTCCAAGCTTTGGCAGGCTGGCTGGAGGTGCCCCTTCCTGGTATGTCGCCATGTAGGTATCAATGCTACTGGCATCAGATCCTACCGGAACAGGGAGCGGTTCTTCCGCCACCTCTGTGAGGAACACGCGCCTCTCATCCAAGTTTGGAAGTGTCCTTACAAGAACTGCACTCAGGCTTGTGACAGACGCAGTGAGTTGATTCCTCACCTCATGACTGGTGGAGAAACTCTCCACAACCAGTCTAGAAAGGATTCTGTTTCTAAGGCGGGCAGAGCTGAGTCCGAGATTAGGTCCAACTCATCTTTTTTGCGGATGGTTTACCTATCGGGCCAGCATATGTCAGCCATGAGGCGAAACACGAACGGTCGCCCGGATTCCCGTGACCAGAAGGGAACTGCTCCTTCTACCTCGAAGGAGACAGGCAGTTCCCAGAAAACGCAGAGTCGGAAACGCCCTGCGTCGGATAGTCATACTCCCTCACCAGCCTCCAAGCGTCAATCCAAGAAGGCTAGGATTTGGGAGGATGAACTCGTTGGTCAGCTACCCGAAGACACTAAGACCTTAGTAGCTGCCCAGGAGGCCATCATTAAGAAGGCCCTGAAGGACCTGACGGCTGCCTCCGAGACTGTGAATAAACAGGTGTTGGCCTCCATGGCTTCCCTGTCTGCTCCTCTGAGGCAAGTGGAGCTTGTGAAGCGTCAGGTCGCTGAATCTGCTCGTCTGCAGGAGCTGACGAAGACGCAGGAGCAGCTGATTAAACAGCTCCGAAAGGAGGGTGAGTCGAAGGATAAACGTATCCGAGACTTGATCGAGGCGAATGCTGTTCTCCAAGGCCTGCTGGACGATTCGGATAGAAGCGAGGGATGTCCTTCCGAGGGCTCTAGCCACCAGCAGTCGACGTCCTCGTCCCGGCAGCAGCATCAGTCTGATGTTGGCTCTGCTCCGATGCCTACTACCCCTTCTTCTGGCTCGCTGACGGTGGGTGGTGCTCCTTTGGAGATTGATCCCGCCCAAGCCATGATGTTAGCTGATCTCCTTAACAGAATGGCCCAGGCTCCTGCAACCCAAGCTGTGCCCCCGACACAGGCTGTGACGTCACCTGAGGACGCTATGGATGGCGCTGGCCGTCGTCTTTTCGAGGAGGAACCCGAGAATGCACTACCCGACAAGCCATCAATGCCCATGGACTTCGATTCCTAGTGTGCCTGCGGACATGGTTTAAACTGTGAGGGTTACCTGTATATACGAACACTTTTTCAATTCCTCCCTCGGACCTTTTCAGATTTTTCCGAATAGGAATGTTTCTCAGCAGAGAATTTATTTTTCTACCTTGTATATACCTCGTTATGTCATACTGTGTCTTGAGGTTTCAGATTTTTATATTTTTCTACTCTTGTGATTTTTGATGTGTTGTTGGACAGAAGGTCTGCTACACTTTACCTTTCTATACGAAATAAGGTTTTCTACAAGAGTTTAACATATATTTTATAACTTCGGATTTGTTCTCATATATAGATAGGACACCATATGCTCCTACTTGTACACTGCCTTTAACTTCGGACATGTTTTCGTATGTAGTGAGGACTCTATAAGCTCCTTTTTGTACGATTCTTAACGTTTCCGATATGTTTTGTATGTAGAGAGGTCACTATATGCACCTATCTGTAACTGTATTTTATTATTTCCGAAGTTCGGATGTTTGTACTTTTATCAGTTTTTACCATTGAAACTGCTATCTTTATTACCCTTTTTGAAATTTTTCTCCTGTTCGGATTTTTCAATTTTGTTAAAAATCCTAAAAAAGGGAAAGGGGTATTGTAGTGGTATTGGTTTACTTCCTCTCCGAAGCACCAGCTGGAGCTACCACTGTGTGCTATTTCACTGTGTCATATTACTGAGATTAGAAGTCACGCGTATTTCTATCTCCTATTTCTCTCTGGCAGCATTTTACAGTATTATTGTCTAACCTTAATGTATAAAGGACTGTGGCCTTAGTGCCCGTGTGACTGTAAAGTATTTCAAATCTTTTATTAATTAGTACTGATGTTCATGTACTCCGAGACACCATGTGGTACTGTGTACCTGGATTGGTGTACAGGTCCGAGAACCAGCTTCGGACAGGTCATGCTTACCTCTTGAGTCTGAATAAACAGAGAACGGTGTAGGAAATCACTCTTTTGCTTTATTCTTTGCTAAAAGAACTGGGTTGTAGTGAAGAACACTACACATGTACTATACAAATACAATTACTTGGTCCAGAATATGATACTGCTTCCAAACAATATCATCATTGTCTCCTCTCATCTTAGTAATCCATTGAACCTAACTATCCAGATTGTATACATAGCTATACATAATATAAGAAAAAGAATGAGAAAGAGGGTCTCATTGAATAAACCAACGAGGTTGAATAAACTACTGAACAAAATTCACTGCGAGAAATCGTACGAGGGCATGCATACGAGACAGAACACCAGGGGAAGGAGGAATTAAAACTATTTGCCCCCCTCCTTCCAAGCCGCAGCTATCGAGGAGGTAGAAGCCCCGGGTCAATAATATTTGCTTGAAAATAGATATAAATGGCATATAAAAGGGAGAAGAGAGAAAGAAAAATAACAAGAGCAAGCGTTGATAATGTGTCCAATACGCATCGTTTGGTGCCACCTAGTGTTGGCATCTGCAACCAACACCTGGGTAGAATTGCAGACACATCCCTTTCTGAACGCACCCCCTATGTGGCTCCTGCTTGAGTTATGATAGCCAGTGATCATTCTTTTATAAATGTGATGAATTATTTAGCTATTTTACTAGTTAATGTCTACCCAGAATATTGCAAACGTTTTTTCAAAACTAAGAATATCAAACTTGATAACTATAGAAGTACATAATATTACATGTCCTATCATTGGAATCGGCTTGATCTCATCTTTTCAAACATGACGTTATCTCAAAATATTTTGCTTGCGAATTGTGAATCATTTTCCTGTAACACATCACAAATGGATCAGTAGGGGTTCCCCTAGTGTCTATTGCCTCATTCAACATCCATTTCCATCATTTTTGCATGGGTCCTCTCATTGCCCTGACACATGACAACTTGTCACTGTAGGAAGTATATTCAGGAAATAATTGATGCAAAACCCACATCTGCCAATGATGGTACTCCCTGTAAACCATGTAAAGCAGTTAGAAATGTCTGCATTGACAAATATGAATGTGAAATAAATGGCATCAGTCAGAGCCAAGGAAGGCACAGCATGGTTAATTTAAGTGGTCTCAAACTTTTGCTGAACGAGGCACGATATATTTATATGCTCTTTTTGTGTTAATCTATAATATATAAGACAGGACCTCAAATAAAGGTGTAGCAAATTAAACAAATTCGTACAGGTCATTTTGTTTTATTTAGAAAAACGTGAGAAAAGACCTCATTTTCCCTTAGACTCCGATAGTAATCCCCCGTTTTTTTCTAGTGACTCTAGAAAGTAAACTAATGGGGTAACAATGTTATATCTTTTCCTGAAGAAGCCCAAGAAAGGAGAAACGCGTCAGGAACGCCAAATAAACCTACAAAATGCCAACTTGATTCGTTCCCATGACTGTTTTTGTTGAGTTGCTTTTCCATCAATTTTTTAAACTTTTCCTTAAAGGTTTTATGATAGTCCAGTAGAAATAGGGCTTGACCTAGGACTAATTACAACAGAAAGTTTCTGAACGGTTTTAGGTAGTATTATTAGCCCTTATTAACATTCTAAACGTCTACTCAAATCGCAGTGGGGGAACGTGCCAAAAATCGTAAAGAAAACAGAATGACCGTCATTAAAACTTTGAAATACCATAACTTGGGTTAGAACCAATCTATATTCAAGTGTGAATACACTTTTTTAATGGCTTGAGGCATGAGGAACACAGTGGAATAAAAATAAAGTATTCGAAATGTAGAAAAATCACTCAAGTCTTCATCTTCGATTTGTCATTTTATTGTCCAATATTTCGCCCTTTAGGGGGGGCTTCGTCAGGGACAGTGATCATAATGAAGAAGGTTGCTACTTATATACAATAATGTGTTATACTACGACACAAAATGTGTTGAAAATGTGTTGAGAATGTGTAAGAGTAAAATTGATGGGGATTGGAGGAGGGGAATTGATGTGAAATTGAGAATTAACTAAAGGAGTGTTGTTTAATTACTTAGGTTTTAAGTTGATAAAAAAAAATTTAATATATATAATATAGTATGAGAACGGGACTATAATTTTAAGCCCGTTTGGTTTAAGGTATTATCTAGTTGATAGGTTGAATCTATAATTTTAAGTTCGACATGTGCTTTTAAGCTTACTTTAATGGGGGGGCAAGTTAGTCGAGCTCCAGGTAGCCAGAGTCATTCAGGAATTTTCCAAGGACCCTGGCTGCTCTGCGATCTAAGATTCTGGTGATTTGGTACAAGTGAAAGAATAGTTGGTTGAGTTCCCGGCGATCGATCCTTAGTTCCTCTTCACGTGCCTGTGCGTTGTTGAGTGTAGGTACAGTGACGGTGTTTGAAGAGTGTTTGGCATTCTCATTTTCAACCGTGATACGCAAATTCGGTACCTTTTCGTCTTCTGAGTTGGTTGTGGGGGGTTTGGTGGGTGAAGACACAGGGTGTGTGCCTTCCTTTCTGGGGGAGGTGGGGCAGGTTTTAGGTGGTGTCTTGTCCTGCTAGTGGGTGGTTGGGTTGGGGGTGCCTGGGATGGGACTAGGGGGTGGTTGGAGGTCCGGCATCTCATTGTCCATGTTGTTAAGGGAGAGGTTAGATAGTTGGTCAGCCATTATGTCTTCAGTATGTGGAGTGATAGTTCTCTCCACAAAGTCTGGTTCGTCGGTGTGCTTGAAGGAGTCTTCGAGTTTCTCCAACATTGAGCGTTTGGCAGGGGTTGGTTTGTAAGTGGCATCTTGGTTCTTGGGTTTGGGGTCTTGGTTTGTGGGCTCAGACGGGGTCTTTGGATGGGAACGAGGGGTTGGTTTTAATGATTGTGGGCGGGAGGTCCTGTTTTCCTTGTAGGTGGAACGGCTACGATGTTTGGAGCGAGTGGGGGAATGGTGATGTCTGCTCCTTTTCGGGAGGGGGGGGGGCTCCTTTGGTGCCTGGATATGTGTCTGTGGCGGTTGGTAGGGGGTCGACTGAGGCTCCTCTTCCTTCCCTCCTTGTGGGTGGAAGACGAGGAATTCTGTGATATCAAAGTCGTCATCTTCACAGGTGTATTCACCTGGACTTCCATGAGTGGCATGATTACTAGGGGTTGGGGTTGTTTCGAGGGTGAGGGAGGGGACGTCGACGTTATGGCTGTCTGCTCGTCCTTCCCTGCAAGTGTCAGAAAGGTGGGTTAGAATGGGTGATGAGCCTGTGGGTTCAGTGGGGGTTACTTGTTGAATATGACTGCATTGAGTGGGTGTGGGGGTTGAGTGTTTAGTTTTCGATCCATATGGGCTTCTATGTAAGCGGCTTTTGTGTATAAAGATCGGAGGAGAAACATCAAGGGTGGGGGTTGGGTCATCGGGGTGGTGTAGACGGTGGTGGCGGAGGAGGCACCATCGCCGTGAAAAGTCTTTTAAACAGGAATAGCAGGCAAACCTACCTGCGCCATCCGGGTGGCGAGACCGCATGTGGTTTAATATACTGAGGTCATCGTTCCTAGTCCTTTCGGAGCATTGTGGACACCGATAAACCATCTTGGATGCCATCTCAGGTTTGTATACGTTGTGGACTGTCGAAGGAGTGAAGAGATTCCATGTTTGTAAACATTAGGACGCCTGGTCACGTGACCGGCTGACGTCATCATGACCTGGTTATGGAACGGGGTTTCCCTGGTGACGTTTTGCAAATGGCGACTGGTTGTCAACACGATGTTACCGGGTGATAATCCTAGGAGAATCTGTGGATTTGTGGGGTGTATAAGGTTTATATACCTTACAAGATGACGAATTGGTACGAAATGGCATAGCGGGGCAAGTGATGGGATTGTTGGAGTGTGGAGAGGCCGAGAGCATCAAGGTGTGGGCACCAAGGTGTCGGGAGGATTCGCCGGTCAATGGTAGGCGGTTTTTAACTTACGGGATTTTCTTGGGTAACTGCTTATGTTTCATCCCGGGTATACTGGATATAAGTTGCTGATGTTGTGGTGGATAGGTGTTCCGGGGGGGTAGATGGCACTGGGTGGGTGATTATTTTATTTCTGTTTGTTATCCCTAGGGGGGATCAGTCGGTTTGGTTCCCTGTGAGCTAGCCTACAATGAGGGAAGACATCGGCAGGGGTGACCTAGGTTCGTGTCAAAGGTTATGTGTCGTAGTAATAATGCTGGTGGTGAACATTTGGGTTGTTTGGTTGGGGGTTGTAGCAGGGTGATTGTACGTGAGCATTCTGTTCCTTTTCTTCTACTTGCTTGTTTCTTTTGGCTGGTTGACTTGGCCGGGGAGAGGGGTTCCCTCGGACTAGGTGCGGATCCCATTTTAGGATACAATGCGTCGGAAAAATAAAGTTACAATCCAAAATTAGTGAGTAATTATACCAATACTGAGAAAAGAAAGAAAAGAATCACCTAAATTGCCTCCTGTGAAGTGGTAACAAATAAAATCAAGTTGTATCATGGCATTCATGACCAAGGACTATGACAACTGTACTGGCCAATCCTTTTTCATTGAACTGTCTTCTATACCTTTGATCACTTTATACACTCACAAGATCCTCCGTATGTCGAAACAAAAACAATGGTATCATACCAGATATTTAGGGATAAATGCCAGTTCAATGAAAACAGAAGCGGTCAGAATTATGCTATAACAGGTTGACTTGTGAAGCACACGATTGGGTGAAACTTTTAGGTGACACGAAAAGCAGTGGCATAGGGAAACATGTACATATGCTCTTCTCAATTAATTCTGATATAGAAAAAACAAGCAAAGAAGACATGTTACCCAATTCACCCAATTTTACACATTACTTGACAGTTAAGAAAATATCACGTGTTTCATGTGGGTCAGATCGTCAGAAAATATACCATCGGCAGTTCAGCACTTTTAGTAAATTGTGCCAGATATGGCTGAATAATGGCGGATACAAACTTTATTTGAGTGTATGTCTCATTGGTTCGATTAAAACAAACTATTTGCTTAGGTTGAACTGTATTTTGAGCCTCATTTTTGTCTTAAATTTGAGTCATCTGAGAGGATTGGTGATGGCGAATTGTAGATTTTCTGGCGACTTCACCCATATATAGAGAAGTAAATGTGTTTTAAAAAGGTGTCCCCTAATCACGTCTATCTTCATCATGCATGGGCTGATCAACATGATTACGAAAACGCATGCCAATAATTATTTGGATTTTGGTTTTGCAAGGCATGTGTAGTTCCTTTAGTATGCAGAGTCCGGAATAAACACGATTTCAATTAGTTTTTCCATATTTTGTCCTTTTTCTTTTCTCGTTACTACCAGCTTATGCGTGATTATCAACACGTTTGATAAGTATAATTATCCATTAGGATTTTGTTCTCGGATGGAATTTAATATCTATAATAGGTAAGTGAGAGAGACTGGTTGCTTTACGCCCTTATCAACACATATAAAGGTTCTATCAAGGGCGGGAGAGCTGAGAGGGAGGCAGTTTAGGATCTTACCCAGGAAATAGAGATAGGGAAGGGAGAGAGAGAGAGAGAGAGAGAGAGAGAAAGAGGCCGGAATTTCTAATCATTGGGTCGCCTACATCCTAATTTTATGTCGGAAATGCCAATTTGTTAATTTCTTAATGTTAAACACTTATAAACACATTTTTAAAAACTAATTTCATAGTTGGTATGTAACCAAGGGCAGAACTATTTTGTTTCTGCTTAACACATTGTTTTGTTTCGTTTTCATACATCTTTGTAACTGCTTCCTCAAATGCTTTGAAATATGATGTATTTGTGATTGGAGGAAAGGACCAAACAAGCTTCCAGAATAGAACCATTTAATAAATAATAATAATACTCAGTCTTTGACTCTATTTTCTATATCAAAGAGAATCATGGTATGTTCAGCATGGAATATTTATCGCTGCTCCAATGTCAACATCCATTTGCTATACATGTCGCCATAACACATGCCTCCATCTTTCCCATCATGCATTTCGTTCTTTTATAGATCATCTTACACGCTTTGATATGCAAACACGTGTATGCAAATATCTGTTTGTAAGACCTAAACTGAATCTATATCAGCTTGCCCTGTAACAGGAATGCGGAGTAGTGCGTGCCCTATTGGTGCTATAAAATCCTGACACATTTTCGCCAGGACAAGTTAAGCACGTTTGTATATCACTATTATAGTATGAGTAATAATAGACTACTATGGTATTAGATTTGTCTATGTTTTGGCACCTCTTTGGATACAGGCTACATAAAATAAATGACAAACTCACGTTAACAATAAATTAAAACTTATTTCGAAGCAAAAGCTTTTACCCGTTTATTTCTGTTATTTTCATGTGAAGCCTTCGTCAGGCCAGCGCCAATTGCTTATATCATTGATAATAAGATACAATATAATAAGAGGCTTATCATATGACATTATGACTGATTGCGACTAAAAATCAGGAGTAGAGATTGTGGTTCCTGCACAGACCCCAGTACACTGCCATGGCACCTGGACTCACTGGATGCAGTGCCATCCAGTTTTTATGAAGGGTGCACTCAGCCCTACCCCTGACCAACATATTCCCCCGGGGCATTATATTGAACCCTTCTAAGGTCTTCACCCCTACTGCAGGGTCCATTTTGCTTAGCTCCTTCACAACCATTCCAAAATACACATCCTCTATCACAAAGAAAGGCACATTAGGTGAAAAGTCCATAATTTTTTTTGTAAGTTGATTAGAAGTGACAAAAGTTGTTCCGATGCAATACGCTGGATAACGGCGTCCAGGAAACTCATTCCTAGTGATGAACCATTTGTTGTTTGCATGGCGAAAGGGTGCGGCATTCATAGCACACTGCCCCATTAGGAAGTCTGGAGTTTGTGGGGCTGTTTGTGCTATGAACTCATGCAGATTAGGTATATTAAGAAAATTGTCATCAGCTGTACGGATGACATAACGTGCAATTTTACAGTGCTGCCTAAACCAGTGATAACCACCAAGCACTTTTATAGACAGATTAAAGTAGGAGTCTATGTAGTCATCCTGTTGAATATCTCCATACTTTCTTGCCTCCTCATCCAAGATATTTTGACTGGAGCTGTCTCTCCCGCCACCAAATAGAAAGATATGCCTTGTGATGTTTCCAGTGGTGCCTGTACTGTATGATGCCCAGGTTTTCCTGATCTCTCTCCTCTGCCCCTCCGCCTTGTGTTCTGTGGTGATTAGCAATAGAATATCCACCTTGCTCAATCCATCACACACTTTGGGTACTATCAGATGCTTGTAGTTGTATGCAAAGCAGTTTTTGCATTGATCAATGCGTACATGTCTTGGGTATGTCCGCTGCCACAAAGATCTATGTCCCCTCAGAACCTCCGCAGGGAGATATCCCTTAGCATTCTCATCCTGTTTCCATGGTAAATATGCAACTCCAGGTTTATCAGGAGGCCCTGCTGGGTTGACAGGGGTCTCTGCAGGTGAGGGGGCACCAAGTTGGGGTTGCCCTGGTTGCCAGTTTCCCAATGGAGTTTTCCCCGGTGGGATGTTGACGACAGATGCTTCACCAACCGTTGGTCTTCCCCCTCCACCACTGCTCACATTTCCAGCTACCTGAACCTGGTAGCTGTGGATGTGCTCTGCCAGTTTGTAAGCAAGTCGTAGCCTCTGCTCATCAAGTTTCTCCAGTACTCTGGCAATGGGCAGTGTGTAATTATTGAGGTAGCGATTGATTTTGTTTACTATAGTCTTGTCATGCGCTTCGCGGACCATGATGCACAAAGTGTAAACTAGCATGCATGTCAGTACATAGTAATAGCAGTAGGTGCCCCTACTCGTTTTTGCAGCCATCTTGGCTTTTTGTGTGTGGCAGACAAATAGATTATTTCTGAGAACTAACCAAACAAGCGCATTGATATATTATAACAAAATCTTCAGCATTATTGTTCTTCATCTTGTAGGTTTTACACCCCATTAAGCTCAATTCCTGAACAGGGCTTACATAATGAACATTTTCCAAACACCTGTGTACAATGTAGGGAGGACCTCGCCACCCGTCTCCACCTACAGAACCAGCATGGCACCAACAATATCAATTATGTGGCGGATTCTTTTAATTGAAGCGGAACCGTTCTGGCATTATTTCTTGACTTCAATTGACAGGGAAACAGGAAAGATTTGTCACTTTTGATACTCCAACCAACGTATACATACTCCAACCAATGTGCATTTTTATCATTATAGAAACTTCATGTTCAGGTTATTTGTGGTCAGCTCCTCATTACTAATACTCCGGGAAGGCATTCCTGTATCCATTGCCGGCTTAAGTTATACAGTGTATGCTCAGAGCCTCTCAGATGAGATAAGAATGGTATGTCAGTGATCGGACGCCAACTGCGGTAATAGTTTTTGAGCCTGAGGCTTGCCCTAAGTTTGAAGGGATTCTCTCAACTGTAAGCCTAGTCTGAGGCACAAAAAAACCCAGCGAATTGTTTAAAATGACGTCATTATGGATTTTTAAACCCGCCATTGTATACATGTATACCTGAGGGTGTACATTTTGCCGTCACCAATCCATCAGAATTCAAGATGACTGTCAACTTAACCAAGTACTTGAATCAACTCAATACTAGTCAAGTGAACTCAGATATAACTAGTATTTATCAATTTTCAGCCTGACGTCGCAGCATTTGTAGAGCTTCGATTACACGTACATTTCCTGATGACCTGGTCCATATGTAATACACTTTTAGCCTATGTGGACATTCAGTAACTGATCCAGAAATCGCGTGATGAAAAAGAAGACGGTAAATGTCTTTTCAATGTGACTCTTCTATGAACAGTGACACAGTTGAAATCCATCACAATATGTAGCGAATCATGGCAAACAAAGAAATCCGATTATAACAAATTTGGGGGAGGATGAAATGGAAATTTTTAAGAATAATGTCCTCGCTATTCCAAGAAACAATCATTCTTCTCCAACACTTCCTCCTCCTCCCTGTCCCGCACACAGCTAGGCTGTTATTGATTATTGAATATTGATTTCGAGATGCTTCAGTTAAACTTGAATTTGTAAAACCATTGTAAAACGTATCACCATTGTGTACACTTTGTTCCAAGTAACGTAACGTGTGCTCCGGATTAATTATGTGACGATAATAGGGTACTTGGAAGCACCACACAACATGTACCTTACTAGCGGATTTGCATGTCTCACTGCGCAAGTCTGTCACAGAGCATTATGCGATTCAATTGAAAATTACAAGGAGCTTTTCACCAATATCATAGGTTGTGTAAATGATCTATAGGTACCAAATTATTTTATGCATGATGGGGAAGATGAAGTCTTGTTCCATGGAATTATGTAATGCACGTTGCTATTTACATGAGATCATTGTTAGATATTCCATACTGTATGTAACAAGTTTTCTATAGCATTTACACTGACATACAACTTCCACAACTCCATGCGAATTAGGATTCAAGACGGCGGCCATGTAAATCCCCTATTGGGAAATATTCAGGTAACATTTGAAATCAATAGTTAACAACATTTCCATTTGTGATCAATAGCTATGACTGCTACCATTATTGTAAATTATACATGTCTCCATTATTAATTCATGCATGAGGGGAATGTTTTGGAGCTTTTTAAAAACGTTTTCATTGATTTGTGTTAGCACCACATGTATGGTATGTCGTCTGTCACATTTGTGATGTATAATGTGAAAAAATGAGTCCTACGTTGCAAAATTGATATTATTCAGAGGGTTTTATTATTTATAGAAGAGAATGCAGCATTCTATCTAGTTCTATTTACATTAATCTCCTTTCTTAATCTCTCTAGTGAGATTATCAATAATCCAAACGCTAATCCACCCAGTGGGAACGGACAACTTTAATTGTAGTTTAAGTGCACACGGGCGATAATCGGGATAAAAGATTTCGTTGTGTTACAAAGTTATGTATAGTGAGGTGATCGCAAAAAAAAATCGCAAAATTGATATTTTTAAAAGTGATTTATTCACAATAACGTTTTGTTGGAATATTTTTAATTTTTAAATACTTAGCGCTGTCCGTAGCATTTATATATGTGCCAAATTCCAAGACTATGTATTAAATATCTCAATGTAAAATTGTTGTAAGTTACAAAAAATGTTCATATCTAAAAAGATGAGATCAAGCAGATTATAACGAGTTACTTCACTTTATTTTATGTTTTAAAAAAATAGATATTTCTGAATGGACAATCACATAGGGTTAAGAAACTAAAAACACTCCAAAATGACAATAGGCCTAGATACATTCAGATTTATTTAACCTTTGAACGTGTTCAATACGTACGGCCCATTGAGAGTGCATCTCAGTCCTGCAGCTGATACGATGGCCATATATGAGGCCTCAGGCTGATGTGGAATAAATATTCTCTAACGATAATAGTATTATCGCATATAAATGAGTTGCAAAATTAAGAAAAAATAATTGAATATGTTTATTAGAGTAATCTACTGCAAACATATAAGCATATAAGCAGAATAACTGTACACGATTGTACAGAATGAAGTAATTTTGTATTATAAAATATAGTCCTAATCCCCGTGTGTAAGAAAAAACGGCGCATAGGAATACACAAATGTGTCATGAAGGATGTCATGATGTAAAGACGTCAATGTCAACCAAGACAAACGCAAACTTAATATCATCAAAAATCGGGATTTATCGGGAATCGGGAATTTCATCGGGAAATCTGTATCGTTGCTTGGCTTTGGTATCCAATCGCATGCGCTACGCTATACTCCTATAGGCACAAGTTGCGCAGGTACTCTCCTAGAATATTAATATCTATGATTTAAATGAGATTCAAGTGACAAATGATCATTAGGTTGTGCATGATTTTTCTTGTTTAAATAGCAGACCTTTGTATCTATACATACAAATAATATGACGATGATCAGACACCATTATTTGTTACACTGGAAAAACAGGAAGATAACAATTTAATCTATTTCATGACGGTTCATGTATAGATTCTGGAAAGACAGGAGATCATAAGTTTGATTGTTCACACAACCGATTCATCGGTGCCCATATTTGGGTGACCAAGGGGCGGTTAACTAGCCACGACCTTTTCTCCCCAGCGACCAATCAGATCCCTCGTCGCCGGCTCCTATGACGTAGCTCGGCGAACATAAACATTGGAACATTCATTCATTCAGATCCGCACTGAGCGGTCAGACATTTCAATTTTTTTCTTTATTGATATTATGTATTTGCTGAATAAAACCCAGCTCTGCTTGGTTTCAGGCCACTCCCCTCGTCATCTTATTTATTATGCTACCGCCTACCTTCACCCAACATACACAACATATTAAAAGATTATGTAACGGGGTGCGCGGCAACGCCTAGCGGCTTACAACTTTTGCCGTTTTTCACGCACCAGTGAATGTGTATTCAATACACATAGCAGGGCATATAAGCATTATGCACACAAAGTATGCATACAAATAAGTCTTAATATTAAAATTCCAGTCTGAAAATTGATGCTGATTTTTGGTGGGTGAGTTTGTATCTATGGTAGCTGCATCTATATTAAATTTCAATAAGACTTATGCAGCCATATTCGTATAAAGCAAATATTTTATCAAGAATTTTCTCATTTTTAGTCAATTTTCTCATAATTAAGTTGTAATATAAAACGATCCGCTGGGAAATTCATGCTGATTTTTTGCGTGTGAGTTAGTAACTATATGATAGCTACATCCATATTGAAGTTTATTGAGATTTATGAAGCCATTTTCGTTTCAAATCAAATATTTATCAGGAATTTCATTTTTTCCCCCATTTTTCTCAAAAATAAGTCATAATATAGAAAAATTTAGCCTGGAAAGCCATCCTGATTTTTTGTGTATGAGTTAGCAAATACTATATCTACATTCATATTAAATTTGATTAATATTCATCAAACCGTTTTGTTTTTTAAACGCTGATTGTCATTAGCCAAAGTCAGTTTTGCTAGTGCCCCATAGTGCCACTAGGAGGCTTCCAGGGAGCTAACTCAGGATGTGAGGGGAAAAAAATTATTTGATGATAAGTATATATAATGTTGAATGTCTGGGTGAAATTTGATGTCTGAATTCATGTCAGAACCAATTTAAACGAATTATGTTAATAAGTAACTCAAATGTAGTAAAATTACTCAAATATGATTTATTATTTCTATCTCCATACCGCCATAGCTTGAAAAATAGCCTGGTGACCTATATTGTTTTTTCACTCAATACTCATTATTTCATGTCAAGTATAATTGGTTAAAATTTTAGAGAGATTCATCAGTAATCAAAATCACTACTGAGTCACCTTAATTAACGTACATATGCCATCTTTCCACGCTTGAGGAAAAGTTCCTGTTTCTCTTATCTTATTAAAAAGGCAGACTATGTTTTGAATATCAGCCTTAACACACATTCTTACAACCTTCGAATTCATTCCTTTGATGCATGAAGATTTCGTGAAATCTAAATCTCTTACATCATCCACCTCTTTGTTTGTAACTGGATCGTCCCATCTAAAATGAGCACCACAGTCTTGATATTCTAGGTTAATATCGGAATCATAGGGGGGTGGGGTGGGGGGGGGGGGGTAAGTGCTTTATTTTTTTGCCAGGAGGAGAAATTGAAAAAAACAATGCTTGACAGTTGAAATGCAAATTACGCAATTCACCTTGTGTAAAGGGGGTGTTTAGAGATAAAATATGTTTAATGAATAAATATAAATCCTTTAAGTATTATGGCTATTGAAATATGTACTTTTACAGCAGAGCCAATATTCGCCTGATGCTACCCTGTCTAGTACAACCCATTTGGCATCCAATAGGGATCTGTTCAACGAGAAAGATTGGTCGGATTTCATTCTATTCTGTGTTCTAAAAACCCCGATCGTGATATAAATTCCCCCTTTGACATATGAGCTTCCCCCATCAACACATGAGTTTTCCTCCTTAACACATGAGTTTTCCCCGTTAATGCACAATTGCAGCAGGTTTTTCAGCCACCTGCCGCCACACGTCTGGATGAATCACCCGATGTACACTGCTGCACATGACAAAGCCATTAAACGTGCAGCCTACACTGATAGTGTAGGCTCCCACATCTCTAAACACCAGCCAGTCTCCGATGTCTAGTTCCTCCATCTTGGTGTTCTTCTGTATCTTGTCTATGGAGTCGCAGCTGGGGCCCCAGATCACTGACATATGGCTTTCTCTCTTCTCTTCCTTTCTCTGCATAAAGAGAATATTTAGATAATTTGAATTGGGGAGGGATTTATTGAAGGATTAATGACTGACGTTGAGGGACTTTTGGTGCACTGTGTGGTGTATAATCTCGGGGCGAAGGATTATACACTAACAGTGCACCAGCAGGCTCAAATTAAAGGTTATTAGTCCTTTTAATTTCTGCTTTAATTCAGGGATTGTAGCCACAAGACCATTCAAGGCAGTGACTAATGGGATTCTAATGTTGGTAAACATTTGGACATCTAATAAGTACTTTGATATTTTACGTTTGATATTTTTACTAGTATAAAATAACTAGATATACTCTATTGGATGACTTTGGAAATGCATAGATATACTATGAAATACCCTGTCTTGAAATTTGGTACACTTATTTTTGCCACTTACAGCGCTAGGCACCCCAAAAATACATTACAACATTACAACACAGACATCTTGTGAATAGAATCAATTTGAAAAATATTAATTTTGCGACTTGGGACTCATTTTCCTGGAAGACATGACAAATGCTTATATTACATTTCATCAAACATTCTTACTCTGATTGGTGTGGGATTGTAGTAAAAGTTGCTATAGTAGAGATTGCAGTTGAGAATGCCGAATATGGAGGAAGAGATGTAGTAGCTGAACTTGGCCTCCAAGTTGTTGTCTTTGTCATGGGATTTGGACGTCATTCCTGAAGAATTATATAACAGTAATGAGTATTACATTATACTGTGATGTGTCAGGGACAAAATGACTCTAAATGCAAAAGTTGTTTATAAAAAACCTGTTTCTAAAGACATCCAGATATCTAGTTACTTTACTATTGACTGACCAGCACGATATATAGGAAAAAATGTAAAATTTACGAATACTGGTCATTTCATTTTCTTCCTGCATATTGCATGGCAAAACACAAGCATTAGGTGAGTAACGTGTAGTCACTGCCTGTGGATCATTGGATCATTGGATCCAAATAAAGGATTATAATTGTGTTAATAATCTCTCCATGTTTAGTTATATAAATGTTCCTGACATAAGGCCACCTGGTGTGGAGACTACAGTCCATTCCATATAACTTAGTCAGTGTGCCGGTGTAGCATTGGAAGGAACGCTAGTCACAAGAGATGCGAAGTTGGAGGCAGTCCAAGACAACAGGTTGACTGATTCATGAATTTATTTAGGGTATTTGCTGAGTTCCAATCATATAGGAATCTCTTTTATTAAGAAGACAAATAGGGAGTCTGTGACGAAATTCTGCTTAGAGTGAAAATTGGGATAAAGATTCATCTTGGAGTAAAAGTGTATGCACCATTGCTTGTGGCCTCGCAGACTCACAATGATACATGCATTTCCACTCCTTGTGTGTCTTATGTGCACTGTGTCTTATGTACACTATTTCAGAACAAATACAAGACGAACAGTGACCTAACACTTTTTTGCCAGAAAAAGCCATAGGCTTTATCCAACAATAACAACTGTCGCACCCTCCCCTCAGTCATGCAGGATATATCTAGTGGATAAACCGTTTGGATGCTTTTTTTGAAGAATTCAGTTATATGACGACTACCTGCTTTTCACATATATGGGGTAAAAGAACCCACTGATCAAGAAAGTTTATACCCAGTTTTAAATCCCTGCAGTATCATGGGAGATTGGACCACATTAACATCTAGCTTGAGGATTTGTAGGATCCACAGGCAGTGTGGCTAAATTTATACACTCTGAACGGGGTCTGTGGAGTGTGGTAGGGTACCCGGATTGGTGAGATGCAGTTCATGTGCAAGGGATGTTAATTATGTGGCGGTGGACGAGAGTGGAGAAAAACCAGTGGAGGGAATGAACACTCATTCCCATAAAACTGTGCATGGTGTATAATCAATCAAACTCTTGGCAGATATACTCCAGTCACATTCCATCTAAATAATCCTGTGACATGCTTTATGTCTTACTTGTTGTCTGACTTTGTCACCTATAGGTTGTTTCATTAGTTATATAAGTTGGCTTTTCCAGCTTAAAATATATACCTACCTCTATGTATCAAATGTGCTGCATCTAAATGAACAAAAGTGTAAGAGTTAAATATCGTAGTACCATGAGCCATCACATATACCCAAGAATCCCATCAATCTATTATAATCCATCAATTGTGCCATAATATGTTATTGATGTTGCCTTATTCACTAGCTCTGCATGGATCTTGGCTTGTGTTGCCTTCCATAACTATCTGACAGCTACCTCGGTTTAGAATGAAAACTCCCTGAGTTATTTTCACTACTAAAAAAAGCCCCAACAGGTTTCACATTTTGGAGCGAAGAGCTGGGATTGGTTCCGTAATCAAACATTAACCCAATCATCACCATTGAACCACTGTCACTCATAAACGGCTCTGTCTGAGTCCTGTTTGCATCAAACATCAAAGCTTGGTTAAATGGTTAAAGTTGCACTCTCAGTTAACGTCGGTAAAAAACAAGGCATTGTCCGCATTTTCTTCCATTATTTTCAAACCCAACTAAAAGTCATTTGAGCAAGATTTTGGAGGATTCTGTTGAGTTGTTTTTGCTACAAGGCTTCTCAAACGTCCTTATTTATAATTAGAGGATGCATTCGAATTCTTTCTTATGATAACCTCACTTATTATGGCTCACCATCGGCTGTTTTCGTTCGACTGTCTATACTTCAAATTCTTGTATTCAAGCATACAACGGCAACAGAATATTGATGATTTTCAGCCTATAAGTCATAATATGAGGAGATTTGGTAAGGTTTTCTTAGTCTTAATAGCTGATAATGCAGCGTTAAGTTTCACCGTCCTTGCCGCTGCCAACAGTACTCAGACAGAGTTGGTATAATCATAATGGGGCCACAATCTATTAATTTTCAAATAGAAGTAATGCTGATTATAACTAATAATAATAAAGACCTTCTGAATTGATGATTGAAGACTTGTCTTCTTTGTCCCCTGCTGTGTCAACCTCAGCTTTCTTCTTGCCAATAACACACGCAGCCATTATGAGTCCTGATTCTACAAAGTAGCGACCGGGCTCAGCAATAAGTTTCACTCCGGAGTCTGCGGGAAAGTGCTTGTCCAGTGCTACTTTTATGGCAAGTGACATCTGAAACACACAAGAAACATGGGGTGTATTACATACAAAATGCGTTGAAATATTTTTCCACAGATGAAACTGATACATAATAACGAAACATTGTATCTCCAAACTCTGTCGGTCATATTTTTCTTGTACTTTTTTTGTATCACATGTGCTATTGTATGTTTGGTATCCTTGGGTCTTGTTTAATATTATAACGTAAATTGTGCTGTCACATTGTTATTTGATTTAATTTATTTTTATACTATTGTTATTGGATCATGTCACATTAACTTAAATGGTTCGAGCTCCGACTGAGAAAATTGTAATTTACATAATGTCATTGCTTAGAAAATAAAGGCTGTAGGCACTCTAGGTAGGGGGAATGCATATATTCGGATTATTCCTTCCCCAAAGTTTAAAGAATGCATCATTGGGTCGGTGCAGTACATGATTTGATTTGATTTTAAAATATTTTATTCAGGTCATTGAACATTTCCATACATATAGCACGAATATTCTCAGGACAGCCTGAATTCCGACGAAAAGTTTTACAAAAAGCGAGAGTGTTTACATGAATTAGTCGTTATCATTATAATTATGTAATTTAAAGTCATTTTTACTCAAAGGTACAACATTTCTGTATATTATAGTACAATTATGCATATTCCAAGGTACAATACAATATAAAAACAGTTGCCCTTACTCCGTAAACAATGTGAGTGTGGGAGTTAAGAAGCTAATAAAAGAACAGAACAGGTATAATTTCTAAAGACGCCGTGCTCTTTCATATTAACCATTAATAAGCATGACACATTGCATTAATATTGTGGAAATATATTTTGAGAGACACTTTCAATATGTGGTCTCTTGTGTAATATTAAATGAAAAGGAGCCTAAAGTCGCAAAAATTTCATATTTTAAATGTTTTTCTCATAAGTCTGTTATGTAACATTACGTAACATTGTGTAACCTCATTATATTTCTATTAATTATTAACAAGTCGCAAGAATGGTGTTTTCCAAATGTTCTTTCCACCGGAGAGCTGTGTATAGGAAGGTTTTCATTTCGGGGTTGTTTGAGCTCTCAGTCATATGAATACATGTACCGGATGCGTCACAGGAAAATGAGTCACAAGTCGCAAAATATGACATTTTTAAAACGTGTTTCTTACCGGAACCCTTGGTGGGAATGTTTTCATTCTTGCGGTGTCTATAGCACTGGCAGTAGCGTGAATATATGTACCAAGTTTCAAGACTGTATATCGAAGGTAGGGGGTAGGGTGGGGTAAGTGGCCCACCATAAGGGACTTTTTGTTTATATATCCATCTAAAATAGATCGTTTTTATTGGCCCATATCGCAATATACTGATCCATG
Organism: Sthenelais limicola; assembly: GCA_942159475.1. NCBI lineage: Eukaryota > Metazoa > Annelida > Polychaeta > Phyllodocida > Sigalionidae > Sthenelais > Sthenelais limicola. The sequence goes on from OW804098.1 coordinate 71,561,292, forward strand.
CTCTGACATTCCCTGCCTAACAAAAGGAACTTCTACTTGATCAATTTTCAAAGAGAGAGGAGAAAAAATATTTTCACGATGTAGGCTTCTTACCCCACTAATGGGGTTAGAAGCCCTCAAGGCCTTTTACCCCATGGATTGGGGCCTTTTACCTCAAGGATTGTCCTAATATTTACCGCCATAGCTTGATCTCGTCTTTACAAATAATGATGATATTCCAAAATCCATTTTTTGTGACACATTTTCCTTTAACACATCACATTTGTTTACCTTCTCCAGCTTGTCTTCTCCTCCAGTGTCACCATAGAATCCTCCTCCGATGTCCAACAGGTTGAGCTGGCATCCCTCCTCCAGTCCGGCGTCCCAGGCCACCTTAGCAGCCTGGATGTTCCTTACGTACACGTCCGCATCGTCTATCCCACTGCCTGCATGGAAGCTGGGAACCGGAATAATTATGTACTATAAAACTGCACTCTCAGTTAACATCGGTAAAAATCAAAATTATGTTTCTACATTTTCTCCCATTCTTTTGCTACTTATCTAAATGTCATTTGACCGAAACTTTGGAGGATAACTGTTATATCGATACAATTCTAAGTGGTTAACAAATATACAAGCGGAATTATGCACCAAACAGTGCACCATGCCCTTCAATATTTGTCATTAATCCTTTAACAGTGCACCAGTAGCACCTCAATATCGAGCATTGATCCATTGATTCAATTGGGAGCGGCGCGGGCAACAACTCGGGAGCGGGTCCACCACTATAATATACCAGGAAGGGAGACTCCACCTCTCTTCCCGATGCCATACAGAGGCACGGAGTGCCTATAATGAACCAGTCTGATTCTAAACTAAGATGTGTTCTCGTTGGCTTTATAAGAGGCTCTGTACTCCCGACACTACTCTACCTATATACCCAGCTAAAGGCGCTCGCGATCCAGATCTGGACACCAAGGCCCAGTGCGCCTCTTTGTACTGTCACGCCCTCTATAGTGTACTCACAATAACACTGTTATTGTGGTGCTATAGTCTGTCCGAAAAGTAGTTGACACGTGATTCCTTAGTTCTTTTAAGGGGAGGGAAAAGTGGGAGATTTTTTACTTCAAACCTTTGCCCCCTGAATCGCCGTTTGCGACTGACCATGGCCAAATATCCAGCTGCATTGTATTGCACTGTCTCTATTCGATGTGCAGCAGCTGTTGTTTTGCTTAGATGGAAGCAAAGATTATAGTACGTACTACTATCTTTGATGGAAGGAAGAGCTGATTAAACTGGCCCTGTTTTATCATGGTTGATCGCAATGAGTGGTTTGCTTGGAAAAGGGTTGACAGGTCCTTGTCATAAATAGATGTCCAAAATCTCCCACTTTTCCCTCCCCTTAAAGGGAGTAAGGAATCACGTGTCAACTACTTTTCGGACAGACTATACTCTTGGTGCTTGAGTGATACTGCCTAGTGATAAACGCTGAGAGAGAGCCAGAGGGAATCTGTACTTAAATAACGATTGAGATTTGAGATTAAGATAATTCTACTTGATAACGCTTGATATGGCCAACACTCATTCATAAGTATCGTATAACAAAATCAAAAGTCATTTATAATCTGTAATGTAACATTTTTTGTTTGTTGGATGATATGTTTGTGTATATATGCCGATGTATAATCGATATATAATGGCTCTACTTATTTTTTAATGCCTTGAAATAATTACTACAAATTGCTATATTGATATATACATCGTTTCCAAGAATGTAAATGTTGCAGCTATGCTGTGAATAGTGTGATTTCCACAATGCATTTTGCTGAACAAAAATATTAAAACACCATACGCCTGTTTATATAAATAGGTAGGGGGCTTGGTAACTTTTTATATTTTTTCTTTTAGGAAGCCACATTCCAGGAACTGATATAAATGACTATTACTATTACGTAATAATAGTTGTTTTAACCAAGAGAAATGTACTTTTTAAGGGCTTATTCTAAGAATTACATTTATCTACTTTACTGGTGATTTAGCTTCAAGAAATATCCCTAACTTCTTTTTCATGCATGACGAAAATATGAAAGTACGGTACCTATTAGATGATGTTAACTATCATTGGAATCCCCTTGATCTCATCTTTTCAAATATGTTTGTATTGTATTGTATTGTATTGTACAAGCTTTATTTCCAGATCTTCCAGACAAACCTATATTCATTTTAAGTTGTCATGTTAGTTAGATTTATATAATATTATAGTTGTTGGTTTCATGCATTTCGTACCTGCTTTCGCTTCGTACAATTTTACAATAGTTATTTTATATGAAATCGTAACTGTAACTGCTTAATCTATATATACTCAACAATGATGATTAGGTACCATTGATAATTAACATACATATATATTTACGCAGTACTTAACAATTTATCGATCATTCACAAATGTCCCTATTCTTTAGGGTGGTGATGTTACATGCTGTGAAGCAATGCAACATCCAACAGTATTATAAAGTAAAGAGTATATAATAAATGGTAATGGATTTACATACCATCGTTTGTCATTTCATATCATACTTCTTCATCAACTATACTGTCAATCTGTCCATTCCCTTCTATTACATTATATACATGAATACATAGGCCTACATACATACATTCAAAAATTAATTTCTTTATAATATTATTCTCTATTTATGCAATATTGGTCATGAGAACATTTTTAAAAGCTTCCATAGAGGTGCACACAGTTGCCTCTTTTGGTAATTCATTCCACATTTTTGGAATCTGATAGTACATTGACTTTTTAATTCTTTCTGAGTGTGGTTGAGGTAGAATTATCTTTCTCCTCTTACTGTGCGATCTTAAATTTAAATTCCCATTATCAACATACGTATTGTTCTGACTTTATGATAAGCCATTTCTAATAAATGTTGTTTTCTCCTTGTTGATAACGTTGTTACATTGTTTTCTTGATGTAACTCTTCAACATTACTCCTCCTACCAAGGTCAAATGCAATGCTAAAAAACGAGTTTTGTATGACTTGAAGTTTATCTAGTAGGGATACTGAGGTCACATTATAAAAACAATTACCATAATCTAATAAAGGCCTAACAGCAACTTTATATGAAGGCAGATGTTTTGTGAAGTCAACAATCTTCTTATTTTCCCTATCGGTTTAAGTCTGCCTGACGCTTAATTAATTGAGATTTTATTATCTCTACACCAAAGGCTATCCTTTTGCAAATCACATCGTATGATTTCATTTGCTATTTGCCTGGAGACGTTTGAAGTAAATAAAACAGTATCACCTGCAAAATGTTGAATATTAACATTTTCCATTACCTTCCAACAATCATTAACATAAATCAAAAACAATAACGGTCCAAGACCAATAATTCCTTGAGTTTTCAATGATGTTATCTCCAAATCTATTGTTGACTCATTTTCCTGTAACGCATCATAGATATGATAATATCTCAAAAAATCTTTTTGAACATGATTAGACAAGAAAAGTAGCGGAGGACTTTAGTACGGATTCGTTATGCACTGGGCCCAATGGCTGTTATCGGCTCGGTGGTAGCGGGCCCTAAGTGTGGAGATGACCTGCATTTTATCATTGGACAATCTTGTTTTATTTGATGAACAAATCTGGGGCACCCCTAAGGAAACATGGGGCACGGACTGAGAGAACACGTCCGTGCATGGGGTGACCCTTGTTAATAGGGGATTTGCACGTCTGCCATCTTGAATATTGTTTCGCATGGAACAATGGGAGTTGTATGTCACTGTCAGTGTAAAAGCTATAGAAAATATTTTACGTTCAGCCTGGAATATTTAACAGTGATCTCATGTAAATAGCCATGGTTTTACATGTTTCCTACGGCCTAAATCTTTCCCACCATGCATTTGGTTTTTATAGGTCATGTTATGAAATTGGCAAAAAGATCCTTTGCATCTTTCGATACAAATGTTGGTAGATATTTGTAGGTCAGATTTGAACTGAATCCACCCCAGGAGTTTTATGTCAGTGTAAAATCTAGGTTATATTCAGTATGGATAATTCAACGGTGATCTCATCTTAAAAATAGTCATTAATATAAGATCTTAACTGAATCCATCACAACATGCATTGCGATAGACACACGCAGGGAGACATACAAATCCCCAATTGGATAATATTTTAAAGGTACACATTCTTGACCTAATACCTTTCATTTCAACTGAGCTGCTTTTATTTGATTCAGGTATGGTTTTATTTGGTTAACGTCTTTATTTCAATAATTGGGTACATCTGTGAATTTGGACGGACAGGATTTCGTTTGGAGTACGACTGCACCTATATATAATAGTGATAACGATTTTTTAAAAAAAGATGTTAATTCATTTTCGGAATATACTTACAATGTAACATTGCTATATATGGCTTTCCGATTGAAGATAGTTCTATATATACTAGTGAAGAGACATAATAAATGAGGACCAAGTCCATTAACTTGCCAGAGGGGCCTACTTAGTATTCCTTTCAATTGCTAGTTAACTACAAGTAAATAATGGCAAAGCTTTGTTGATATATTGAATAAAAAAGTTGACGTAAAAAAGAAGAAGTAAATAATGGCTTTAATGATTATACGATAATTAAAATGATTACAATTGATAATTCACTACAAGTAAATAATGGCTATAATGGTTATACTTGAATTAAAATGATTATATTGCGATTATTACAGGCGGTGGCCTCCCTTTCTATCTCCCAACTATCCTCCCCACCCTTACACTATCATTGTATACTATTATAATTAATTCAACATCGATAACTATGAATTACTCAATACTATTACTCAGTCAGCTAGTTGTCATGCTGTTAAGTTATTTCTTGAGAAATCTGTATAAAATGTCATTAGTCAAGAATCAAGTAACAGTTAATCTTACTTAATTCCGAACTAGAATAGAACAGTAAGTAGAACATACTTAGTTTTCAGGGTTTCCACGATAAGAAATTTAATAACCGAATTGGTCACTTTATGGTGCCTAATCCGCACAATTAACTTGAGATTGCAGGCCCGAAATGGAGGTTGTTAATCTGTTTAGTCTCTGCTATGGTTGTTATACTCCCTGCTCTCTTCAAGGCAGTGACTGGACTATTTAGCATTTTCCCTCCCCAGCCCACTCCCCCCTACTATCTTTAATTTATCTTTAATCCATATCAGGCAAAGTGTGCCTAGATACTTAGTACATAATTAGACATGTCAAGGTGACTGAGTGCCCAAAACACACACATGACCTAAACCAGTTGTGAAATCAGAAAAGCAACAAGTTTGGAGTTTGTGCAAAGTGTACCACACCTCTACAATGGCACAGACCTATACCCACTTGTGGTTTGGTGTGTGTGAGTGTTGGGGGGGGGGGGCGGGGATACTGTCCATACCATTGTAGTATCTTTATTTATTCATAACATCATTAATTTCCAAACATTTGTCATAGGCTTACATGATTTAAAACCAATTTCTGATAACAATAATTATAATATATAATATTAATCGATATTTATGAATATAATCTTTATTAACCTGTTATAGTAGAGGAGGGACACCTGCTGTGCTTATTTCAGATTACTCAGGTAGTAACCCCCTTTGATTTCCTTACTGATTAGGGAGCATCCTACTCAGCGAGGGAGTGTCCGAAGTCAAGGACCCGCCCCTTTGATCAACGCGAGGATCTCGATAAAGGTGATTCCCTCTACAGTTAAATCTTTACAATGCCGCGGGAATGCCGTTAGACTTCAGCACCTTTAGGTTTCAGGAAACCTGTACTAACAATGTTCATTTTCCCCGATTGCACCGATTATAAAATTACAACCACTTCATAGAAACAGTTTTCTATCAATATTGCAAAGTATTGAAGTTAAACTATTTTACTTTCTGATAGTTGTAACAGTTTTTTGTCTTTATGTATACGGCTATTACAGATTTCTAGCAGCTGCAGGTTATACCCTACCAGCTCCAGTGGAAAAAAGTGTGGCAACTGGGCGCCACTCACTCAGTGTACACATTGGTGCAGGTGCAAGCTTATCATTCGGTGTACCTTCAGAGATTATCAAGAGATATATGACAAAATATTCACCTAGAAACTTGAATCGAGAGAAAGATTAACAGACGCTTTGTCTGACACCATAAAACTTTTGGGCTATGTATTAAAAGAAATGGATTAGTTTGGAGTCCCCGAGTTCGGATTTCCGACCAGGGTAGTTGCGCCATATGTGGCCGGTCCCCGGGCAAAGTATAATGTGTTACGTAACACTACCAAGCTGTCAGTGGTTGCATTCGGGAAGCAAATGCTTGGTGGTCCAATATACAGACCTTAGTGGTTGCATTTGGGTAACCCTCAGGTGTCTTTGCATCTCTCCTCGTCACTGCATTCTCTTCCCTTCCCCTTCTCTCTCTCTCCCTCTCTCTCTCCTTTCTTATTTGCTAAACTAATAATGATATTTTAAAATAGTATTAAGTTCTGATTTATGTATTTCGATTTCATTTTCAAATAGATTCCCAGTGTTGATTTTTGCAAGATTCGGAAACCTTACCAGAAAATCGCTAATGAATTGGATAACAAGTGAAGTGCAGGATGGCACTCCTCTCACCAATCTCCAACATAGGCTTATATAAATCTAACCCTCAGTAGCTTTAACACCTTCCACACTTCCCTGGTCGGAAATCCGATTTTAGATTTTATGGTATACCTGTAACAAAAACTGATAATATGAATGAATAATGTTGCGTAATTACACATTGATAAAACTGTAACATGGTGTTGTCCATGTCATCTATTAATGGTGTAAGTTCTGCAGTCTCACAAACTGATCAGTCAACCTGTTGTTGTTATTGTCGAATATTAACATGTAGCCTACTCACATCCTTCCAAAATGACTGTGAATAACCATTTCCCATCTCATCACATCTATTGCAATGAATGTACTATGTAAACGTTTTGAACCAGTTTGTAACCTTCTCTCTCTTTCCTTATTTGCTAAACTAATAATATTTTAATCTTAAGTTCTGATAATTATATTTCGATTTCAAATAGATTTCTCTCTCTCTCTCCTTTCTTATTTGCTAAACTAATAATATTTTAAAATAGTCTTAACCCAGCTAACGCACTACGTAATTTCTACGTTGTGATTGTTCACGTTGTAGCGACGTAAATCTGTATGGGAGAAATAACGTGAATACAACGTAAACATTTTTTTCATTTCTTTAAACAAAAGATAATTTAAAATAAAGAATAATAATTTTTTTAAAAAATAATTTCTACGTTGTATTCACGTTATTTCTTCCATACAGATTTACGTAATTACAACCGACCAAAAAATAGAAAATAACGTCGCCACAACGTGAATACAACGGAAAATTGTTAGCTGGGAAGTTATGATTATTATATTTCGATTTCAAATAGATTTCCAGTGTTCATTTTTGCAAGTCTGGCTTTTTCTTAATAATAAAGATATTATCATTTTTTTTCAGGATATACTTAACGAAGTTATATTAATTATACACCATGTAAATATTAATCTTTGCTTTTCGGTCTGTGGGCAGCTCAAGTGCCGAAGGCGCTTGTTTTATTGAAAATTTGCTCCTGCTTAACCTGAAACTATAGTTTGGCGCTGTATTCCTTAACAGGAAAGGGGAAAGGGGGAAGAGGGAAGGTATTTTGGTAATTTAAGTGTCATAAAACGTCGGCTACTTGATATCGAGGGATAAAAGCCAAGTTTACTATCTCAAGGCGAGCCTCGCTTATGATCAAGCCATGCATAACCGAGCTAATAAAATTCAATAAATCAATATAACTAAAGAGTGACTCACCAGATACCCATGACGTTGAGATGTAGGGACTTGGCTTTCTTGAACAGACACCTTACGTTAGACTGTGCGCAACCAAACTTCTTGGACAGCGGCCATGACACATTGTTGGTCTCAACAGGACTCAGTCTCAGCACCAGCCTATAAAGATATGTAACCAGACAACATAATAGTTTAATATAAATGAGATCATTACATATTAATACAGATAAGCAAATGTTAAAACAATGTTCAAAGATAAATTCCGTGCTCACTCCTTAGAGTCCCTACCCTTCCCCTAATCCAGCGGTTATTTTTGTATTTGTTTTACCTTGATTAGTCCATGGTTGCAGCTTTGAATGATGTACAATTTGGAAATCATCACACCGTTAGCATTGGTTTCGGGTATCTTACTACAACAAACTTTCCACTTCTGTACATATGTACATGTACCTATGCATGTATGCATGTATAGATATATATATGCACCTATCTATATTCCGTATCTATCTTTCTCTCATTCTGTCTGTCTATGTATCTATCTATCTATCTTTATTTCTATCTATCTTCCTGTCTCTCCGTCTATCCACCTATTAATCCATCTATCTATCTACCTTCCTACTTATCTATGTTCTATATCTATCTACTTTTCTCTCATTCTGTCTGCCTATGCATGTATCTATCTTTCTGTCTGACAGTCTATCTGTCATTCCATCTACCCCTCTATCCATTTATTTATCTATATCCATCTATCCATCTATCTCGACCAACCTGACATTGGGCTGTATGTCCTTTATCTTGTGTAGCTCCTCCTCACAGTCAAACGTTGTCATTGTAACACCATTGTTTGCAGCAAACTGTAGATGACTCGGCATTTTTACAGCATTTGCGAAAATGATGTTTCCTGGGTCCACGTTCAGCTTCCGCACCAACATGTCTATTTCATTCTGTGAAAAAAAGGAACTTTGTTAGAAAATGTTCTGGTGACAGAAAATCTTGTTGTTCTTATTTCATGGTATAGTATTGGCAGAAAAGACATTTATTCCCGAAAACTTTCACCCATCCCTGCTATAGGAGCAAAGATGCCACCAAGGACAATCCCAGTGACAAGATTCTGGAAACTTACGATATTGCATATCTTTCAAAATAACACCAATATTTTGAGAAAAATGCTGCACTATTCCATACCAAAGGACACAATCCACCCGATATGTAGGAAGTAAAGTCATATATCCACATACTATCCACAATCTCAAAGATATACCGTAACAAACTATGTTCTTCAGATCTTAAGACCCTTCTGCACTGAGCCAATGCTCATGCGATTCTTACAGATTTTAGTGGAAAAGGGTCTTCTGCGGTGCACAATTGCGTGAGAATCAGCTTGGTACACAAGGGCCTTTATAGTGATTTTTCCTCACCTACACCATACCATTGAAAATACTTAAGCAGGGAATCCACGTGATGATTCCAACACCCTATCACCGTTAGAGTAACCTACAGATAGCCAATGTAGTCTCATGCTGGTGTAGTCACTCAAGAGACGGATGAAAATATTTGTGATGATCACTGCATTTTTTTATTTCAACTATTTAAATATTTGTATTGGCCTTAAACTTAATAGAAAAAAGGGGACGCCCAGTGCATTCCAAAAGGGGTGTTTTGCTTTGGCAACTGTGATAATTACTTTGGCGATCTCATGGGTGATCTCATGAGGAAGCCATGCTGATGAATCAAAGATGGTATTGAATGTAAGTCGGGTATGAACAGAAATTTGTATTGAATGTAAGTCGGGTATGAATAGAACTGGTATTGAATGTAAGTCTGGTATGAATAGACTAAGACAAAAATACGCAAAGGACGAAGCAGGAAGCTGTATTGTTGCACAGCGCAGGTATCTAACCAAGTGCTTTTGGATACCAAATCCAAGCAATGATACAGATTTCCTGCGAGGTCCTGCAGATTTATATTGCTCTTACTTATTAAAATGTAATCAAATATGACAGATTTATTAATAAAATTAAAATTAGCATTTGTCTCGGTTGACATGTTGACATGTTTGTTTACATCATGACACCTATCATGATGAATTTGTTATTTCTACATGCCTTTTTTTTCGACCCACAGGGGCCATGCTTATTGAACACATTCAACGGTGAAATATAGAATAATTAGAAGTTTGTACTGAATGTAAGCCTGGTATGAATAGAAGTTGGGTCTTGAATACAAGCCTGGTGTGAATAGAAGTCTGACATTTCAAACAAGCCTGGCATGAAAAGAAGGTTGGTGAGGAAACAATTTAGTTTAGGGAAATAGAAGCAAACACTTTAATTAGAAGAAATACAATGTATACTCACCTTACTGGCGCAATCAAACCCAGCCCCAAGATGGTCGAGTAATGAGATAATGGCTGGGTCGTCATGTGCCTTCACAGCTATTTAGAAAAGGTAATAAATAATACATTTGGGTTATTTGAGACGATTGGTGAAGGTGACATGTTCACTCTCTTTTTGACTCATTCATACTCATAGAAAATAAGAATTTCTGATAGGCTAGTTGTTATTATATGAACATTAATTCCTGTTGCCTGTTGTGTTTGCTCATCTCAGGAACTATGGGCCAGCGGGTACCTTGGGCTGTATGTTGATATAAAGATTGTGTCGATATGAACTTGCTTGCTAGTATAATTATAACATTATAAAATTATATGACCTCAACCTATTTTGATTCACGGAATAAAACGCACCAAAATTGTGCAACTTTCAGGAAAAATAATAAACTAAAACTTAGTACTCACCAAAGTAAGGTCTGATTCTTGGAAAGCAGCGCCTAATGTGGCGATACTTGGTAACTACAGATGTCATGTCACATACAACCAGTGGGTCTTCCTGGCCTTGCTCCTGGTGGCAAAGAAACAAGACTTCTTAGTGTTACTTTCAATTTCTCTCCTTGGTATTGCACCAATAAGAGAAGAGAAAACACTTAATAAAGGTATGCATCATTGCTTGTGGCTGCACCACTCTCGATAATGCATACATTTTTACTTCTTGTATGTCTGATAGGCTAATTCAGAACAACCACTCCTTGCATTCCATCTAATAGGGCTCCTCCACTAGGGAAAACCTTGTCAGAGACAACCCTTGTGTCTCTAAGACATGGTATATTTCCATGTCTTAACGTGTCTCTGACAGCAAATCTCCTAGTGGAGGAGCGCACTAAGACACTGTCCCTGACAATTTTCACTTGTCTTTGCAACGTCAAAAATATCTAATCATTTTGATTTTCTAAAAGACTTGTCTCTTGTCTGAGAGACTGAAGACATGGTGTCTTGTAGTGGAGTAGCTTTTTCACGTTTGACTGTGCTTTCACGTGTGCTGTTTTGCCAATGGGGGTGTGGGAGAGGGGCAATTTTCAAAAGTATTTCATATGGTTCTTGAACACTGTGGCTCTGAAATATAGGTTTTATGCTTTCAGGAAAACTTGATTCCAACAAAATCGGACCAATGATTCTGTCTTTTTGTGTGCCTTTTGAGTAACTTTGCTCACTCACTGTGACGTAATATTCTTTACAAATAGATAGTCAAACCTCTGGTCAGAACCAGGCCCTCTTTTGCCGGCCTACATTGATTCTCTAGCTCAATTTTGCATTTAATTTTGCTAGCCGAATTAGGAGATGATTTACCTCAACCTTACACTAAATTATTTAATGAATTGGGATTAATATGGCGGAAATAATGCAAAAATGAAAGTATATGAGGCATAGGTGTAGGAATCGAAATAGTTGCCTCAGCCTTCCCAAACTTCACCTGCATTATACTGATATGCCCAGCTATAGGTACGCCAAAGATTGTAGAGATTCAACGAATTTTATTTATTTTTTTTAAAAATGGCCTTCTGAAATCAAATGCTCCCTGTTTGGGAGAATTACTCCTATTATTTATAGGTTACTTGAATATTTCAAAGTAAAATTTAAATTTAAAAAAGTCAAATGCATTGTTGATCACGTTTCCATAGAAACGCTAAGACAAATTGTCTCAGACATCTGACCATAGTGGAAGACCAAGTCACTGACACAAAATCTGTGTTTGGGACAATGCCTCTCTTGTCAGTGACATTGTCTCAGACAGGTTTTGCTAGTGGAGGAGTGGGCGATTCCATGCCTAAGACAAAGTTGGTGGGGTGCGGTGCGCAGTTAAGACAATGTTGTAAGGACCTCTTCCACTTAAAATATTTGTCTCAAGCTTTAGAGTTGTGTCACAGACGGACAGGAAATTTTTCTTAACACAATGTCAGTGACAAAAATGTTCCTAGTGGAGGAGCCCTATAAGTATTGATAAGTATAGATCTGGTATTTATATGCTTAAATTAATCCTAAAGATGAGGTACTGTTGTTAGTCCTTAAAGGTTCCAAGAGATGCTAATTAATACTCAATTTGCATCTACTTGCTAATTAAAAGTCTAAATTTTGTGACTAGAAATGATCTCTATTATGGTTGGTGATAATTGATAGCCAATTAACACTGATACTCTAAATAATAACTGAAATAATAAGGAGCTATGTTTCACACGTGTAGTCCTGTTGGGGACTCACAGGGTACTGTTTATTTTAACAATAGCTAAAACTGAGAATGGTGTATAATAACATAATGTCTCTGGCTGAATAAACACATTTAAAGATAATAAAATAAAAATTGACACTGTCCCAACAATGCGTCCCTAATTTGCGTAGGCAGCTGTGCCCTGCTACCTTGCCCACTGTCCACTAGGTGGCCACCAGGGGGACCAGCACATTACATAACAGCATCACATGTAACATAAAATACAAAAGAAAAAAGCACTTTGTAGGACTCTAATAAAATAAATTAGAATGGAAATTAAACCGTTTTAGATTGAATTAAAACAATTTAACATATTGAACAGGTATCAGTTCACCCACCATGGCTTCATTTACGCGTCTCTGTACCACTGATTGGTGACTTCCTGCATCTAGGTCAATGCCAAGGTCACCCGGTAATAGTCCTTGACCCTGCACATTTCTGTCTCTTTCTGTAACATTATAAACACACAATAGATTAATGCCCTCCATTCGGGACAGGAATCGGCGCACTCTTGATAATGTACTCCGACTTCCTCAGTGGCACACATGTCATGTATGACAGAAAATGAGTCATAAGTCGCAAAATTGATATATTTCAAATAGTGAGGGCCGAACCTGTGCAGTATATTTTGATTTCTACTGATCATACCTTCAAGAATAATACCAATTTTAATATCAATTTAAGATATAATAAAATAGAGGAATCCATTTCCGAAATCATTGAAATTTTGAGAATCTCATGGGCTGGTCTAACACCATGCCTGGTTTCTTGAGGATATCACAAAGTGAACGATTTGTGCAGGGTTCTTCCCCACTAAAAGGAATGTTCTCATTTCAGGGATATCCAGGAAGAGTGGCTATTGCTAGTGTGGCCGTGGAGGCCTGTTTTTTTCCTTTAGTTGTACCGATAGCCCTAAGATCGATGGGTTTATCTGAAAACATTATATGTACATGTTGTTTCTCCTGCCTTTCCCATTCACCAACAACCACGCCAACCCACCTCCCGTCGCATAGAATGACATAGCATCTATGCGACCCAGAAATAAAAACAATGCACGACCCAGGCAAGGCTAGAACACCCAACCTTTGGGCACGAGGCGAGTACCATACCACTGTGCTATGTCCCCTTGTGGTGAATGGAGTGCTTAAAGACCTATTACAAAGACAGTCTAGCTGGGATAGCAGAGGAAGGAAAAACGTCCATATCTCCTTTATTCATGCTATGATGACTATATTACTTTAAAACAACGATCTAGCAATATTCAGGGGGCGTTCTGTGGCAATGGAAATGACCAAATATATGAGGTGACTGTAAAAAGGTGATCGTGTGCCGTTTTGAGCATATAACCTTGCTCAGAGGTAGAGAGACTGAGGGTGACACCTACGGGAATTAATGTGTACCTCGCGGCACCGTACGGTGGCCACAAACTAAGTCACCGTGGCGTCTAGCGCTATGACGTCATATAAATACCCATACCAACTTTCAAGACAGTATATTAAATATAGTATATTTAATTAATTTGCTAGTAATTGTTCACCCACTTCTTTCTTTTCAAACATAAAGAAATCAAACATAAAAATATAAAACACTTATTTAGGTTTCCGAAATGTTATCATCGTTGGAACCTACTCATTCTTATCTTTTCAAATATAATGGTGTCTTTATTTTTGAGTTATGACACACTTTTCTGCAACCCATCACAAATGACACTCTGTAAGGTTTCTAATAAAAATGTGAACACGATTGATGAGGAGATGTTTGCTGCTACATTTATATGAACTCATGGGTTCAACAAAGTTTGTTTCATTTTCTCACAAAATAAAACATCATAAACGTAGTAACTTTTAAAAATGGGGTTTGTTTGTAAAAAAAAAAGTTGTGTTACAAAAGAAATTGTTGACAATATTCTGTTGTCTTTTCGTGACAAAAAATCTTTTTATGTGACAACATTATTATTTTTATATTATTAACTAAATGGTCGTGTTACAAACGGTGCCCCATACTAGACATACTAGGAGAACCTGAAGAAATCCCCTGAACGGGACAAAGACAACCAAACAAGTATTTAATAAATCATGGAATCAACTGATAGTGTTTCATCAAATGTAACATTCTGGGCTACACAATGCTTAGATGATGATTTATATCATTGATACAGAAGCATCGCCAGCACTTTCCCAGAACTGTAAGCTGTTTCACTGCAATCAGTCTGATTTATTCTAAGTACCATCGAATAGTATATCTGTTATCATAGATAAGTTGGTATAGCTTGTCGGATGATGGTTCTTATCTAATTTAATTACCAAGAGGAGGGATTTCTAGCCCTGATATAGTTACTGAATAAAGAATGGGAAAGGTGAGGCAGCATGGATTGACCACAATAAATTGACAATGATAGGAGTGGAGTTATTGAAGTGGTCAATCCAATGCGCACTGAGACCTCAACATTGTTTAATGTAATCACACACCAAGATCCCTACTGATACCCTGGCTGGTATAGCCTATCCACTGGGCGAAAAACCTGGCATCCCCTGTGCGTAAAGTAGGTCCTTATAGTACCTTATAATGCAAGCTCTTATCCCATCAGTATTGCAGCTGCTACATGGTTAACATTTACACGGGAGCGTATAAATGAATAGGAATATGATGTCTAATTACTTAGTATTCAACTGTGTGATTCTTGAATAAACAATAGCAACGCCTAGATACGCCGAAGCCATACATCAGTATTGTTGCATTGACTCAGAGTTATGACTTTAAGCGGCAGAAAATACAAAAGAAAATGTAGGTGCATTTATCGTTCTGGAATGTGCATCTCTATAGCATTGTACTATTATCAACTGATGTACATCCTCCATAAAAGTGAGGCGAACAGGTTTTATGATTAACAACATACCTGGAATTTGAAAAATCAATCTAACTTGTACCATTGGCTGAATTTAAATTCTATATTATTTATTTACAACAGCCATCTTTTGTTTCATTGAAATATATATGTGAAATATGTGATGAAATACAATTTTTTTTTTAATAAATCGGAGGGTTCCCGCTTTACTGATAATACAAAAATTGTTAGCAGGCTAAAAAAGGTACTTAAAATATACTAGAGCGCTTCATTTAAAAGGAATTAAGGGTGTCATATATATAGCCACCATATTGGGTGACTTTTAATGACTTTTGAATAACTGCGGGAACCCAATGAAACCAATGCAGGGTGCAAATATATCAACAGTTGATGAGAAAGTAATATAAAACTCTATCTGACGCATTAATTACAGGAAAATGAGTCACAATTGGCAAAAAATGATATTTCTCAAATGTATACGATGGTAAAACTTAATGATGATCAGACCTGTACTAGGGGCATACAGACAACACTGACTTGAGGACGAGTGTTAGTCTAAACAACTGGCAGCTAACTCGTATTAACGAGATTAGTGGGATGATCTGTTAATTGTTTTAATTAGCGCATGGCACCCCTAAATAAATCTTTTCCCATCGACTCGAAAATTTACAACTCACCTTCCCCAATCCTCTCAAATAACCCAATTTTCAGACAAAAATAAAGTTCAAAATACAGTTCAACCTAACCAAACAGATTGCTAGAATCAATGCAATGCCAAATATATTCGAGTTTACCTAGTATTGGCCAAATTGCAGCCTAATTTAGCAGAATTTACTAAATGTGTACAGTTGCCAATTGTACATTTTCTGAAACTCTGACATAATACCTAATACATTTATTCCGATTGAAGCTGCATTCTCAGCTATTAAAACAGAATAAACCATACTGAATCGGTCTCTCTGCGAATGTTTCAGTGCATGCTCAGATGGGTTCAGTTCAAATCTGACTAAGTCTCGTTTTACGGAAACATGTAAAACACCCGGCTATTTATATGAGCTCACTGTTAAATATCCCATGCTCAACATAACATGTTTTCCATAGCTTTTACATTGACATACACAAGTTCCATAATTCCGTTAATCAGGATTCAAGATGGCGTACATGCAAATCCCCTATTCACTCATTATATATATGATTTAAAGGCCCGGATTCATAAATATTTTTCTGCTGGTAAATGTCTATAGAAGAATTTAAAGTTGAACTAACCAAGAGAAAGTAGTTGGGACTGAGCGATAATATAAGTGAAGCCATCAGAGCAATGGTTTTCGGTGGGGCTAAAATAATTTGAATTTTGAAATAAATTATGTGACTGAAACCAACAAGTAAGTAACAAGACTTAATTTATTTGTCTTATATCTTATATAAGTTAATTCAGCAACTTACCTCTGTGTGTCCACGCTTGAGACGGCCAAGTAAAAACCCCTCGGTGATGTGTCTCCATATTTATTATAATATATAAATTCTTCTTGTCATATGTATGTATATACTTATAACACTGTATTTCCTTCTGACTGGTATAAAGCAGGAGGTGTGTAGTGAGTCCAGAATTGAGGTGAGGTTAGATTAATAAAGTGTAGGGATGATGGATGTGGATCATAACCTGTGCTTTCTTGCCAGGCAGCGTATGGAGGATATTAGATTAGAACCAAGGTTTATATTTGCCTTTAGGTCTCCACACTGGTACATGGGCCCAACCATGCAGGTGTGACTGATCGTACCTGATACAGAAATTATACAAAACGTATAGGGGATTTGCATAGCCGCCATTTTGAGTCTTGAGTCTTGAGTCTTGACGTTTTCATTCAATACCTTTTTAAAATAAAGAAACTGAGATAAATTGTGATTTTTAACTTGCTCAACCTTCTGCCAGATATAGGCCTCTGAGTTCGTTTATGAAATTCTTCCAGCCTTCTCCCCTTCCTCTAACTATCTGAGTCACCTTCTCCCCATACTGAACTGCTCTTCTTCGTGATTATTTCCCTGACAAATACCACAAATACTATATCATTCCCACAGAATAGGCGTTGTCTGTTGATAAAATTCTTGGCTTGGATAAAAATCCAATTCAGACCATTTTCTTTATTTACTTAACAAATCTATAATATCATGAACTCTCCATATTGTTTCGCCAAGGAATTTGCCTTTCATGAAACCATTCTGGCCTTCGTCAACATTTTTTAATACATTATTCAGCCTCTCTGCAATAGGTTTAGACATCATTTTGAATCTACATAAAATGATCGGAGATAAGTCACTCCCCTTTATCGGTATGACCTAAATGAGGCCCTTCTTCTGTTCCCATGACATATTTTCTCCATTGTATTAATCATCCGCATAAACATGGTCTGGATGCTATTCCAGAAACACTTATATAAATAGAACTACCCAGTGATTTACAGTTTTTTAGGCTTTTGACAACTTTCTGCACTGGGCGAAAAACCTGCTTAAAGGCAAACGCTACTATTCACTGCCACGCCCCCCTTTTCCATGTACCAAATATGCGGGCATTTTACGGACTATTCCTTTAGCATTGCAGTCTATGAGAAAACGGCCCATTTCTTCACATTTTATAGAATAAAACAAACAATTAATGGCTACTCCTACTGTCCCAAACTCTTCTACACATATAGTTTAGGTTATATACTACAGATAAAAAGGAAAAAAAATACATGTCATCGCGTTTAAAAAAAAGTTGTAGCTGTCTGAAATAGACATGTTTGGGAAATACTGCTAGCTCTGGGTACTCTCGGTTGTACCCATTTACTATGCAAGTCTATTGGGGAATGCTGCATTTTTCTTTCACGGTTTTGGGAATAAAACAAAAATGGAAACTCCTATTGTCCCAAGATTTTCTACACATAAAATGCAGGTAATATTCTAAATATATAAAGGAAAAAAAATGTATGTCATCACGTTAAAAAAATAATTGTAGCTGTCTGAAATAGACATGTTTAGGAAATATAGAACACTTTGAAAGCAGCAGATTTTTGAGTTGTTAGCCATGTTTCAACGCTCTGTAATTCAGAAACGAGCACGGCGACCCATTATTTTTTTTCCAGTTTTATGAACAAATATACTTCAAGAATCATGTACTAAAGTATCAGAAAAATGACATTTAATTTTGATGGAGAGAAAAAAAAAATGTTTTTATAAAAAAAAAGTAAAAAATAGTGCGTTTTTTCGAGTTTTTAATTTAAAATTCGCATCAGGTATTTGTTGTTTTCAGAATAGAAATAACAATTCACTTTATAAAAAAGAGGCATAGAATTATTGGCCAAATAATACTCTCTCCAAAACTGTTAACTATACTTAAATTGAGTGAATATAAATAGCAAATATGAACTATCAAGTCGAGGTACTGCAAAATGAGTCCCCCTTTTGGTCCTCATTGGTTATTTTGATATACCAAATTTTGAAGCACTGTAATTCAAAAATGAGCACGGTGACCCATTGATTTTTTTCCATCTTTATGACCAGAAACACTTCAAGAATCAAATACCAAAGTTTCAGAAAAATGACATTTATTTTCATTTTCCACTAGATAGTAGCGTTTGCCTTTAATTCCCCTGTGCGTAAAGTAGGTCCATTCAGGGCGGGAGAATGCCTCAAGGCATTCATTGCAAGTTGGCCTAGGGGGCGGGTGAATGCCTCAAGGCATTCAATGCAAGTTGGCCTGGGGGGCGGGTGAATGCCTCAAGGATTGATGGGGGTGGTAGGGGTGGGGGCAAACCAGAGCAAACACACTGCCTGGATATAAATCAATATACACCGTACCAACAATCCCTCAAACATCATATATTTCCTTCCTTATAAGTTGCAAGTACAGAGCCTAGGTTAAGACAGTAGTACTTAGCTTAACCAATTATTCCATAAACACAGAGTGGCCGAGTGGGTTTATGTGGTGGTTTGTATTACTAGCAAAATGATTCCCCTTCCTTAGGATATTGCTCATTTACATAATCACCACAACAACCGAAATGGCTAACCGCATCTCCGTCATTAAAAACTCCATATATGGATCACATAAATCGGTAAATACCATGTTACAAATAGTGTTAACGACAACAATAGCTAAAGAAACCCCTGTTTCCTTGGCCTCATCCTATACTTTACCATGCGATGAATCACATGAGGTGAGACCATGGTCAGCAGACCCACAAATTGAACATTTATCATATGGCCATAACCGCAAAGAGAACTAGCACAACCATCGTCATCGTTAAAGTTAAAACAAACTTTTTCTGATTTGCGACCATTCTTTGAGACCGGGGCATTAGCCTGTTTTGAATTTTCATAAGAGTAACATCTCAATACTTCCTCCTGACGTACATCAGAGAAGGCCATCAACCCCATCATATATAAACCTTATGAATATTTTATGTACTAAACATTACATGTATTTCCTCCGAGAAATAATCGTTGAAAGTTTATGTAACAGACATGATAAGTCTAATGTTCACATGTTACCAGGCGTGTCTACAAATCTATATTATCATAACAGATAAGATTAACATGAAAGCAATGACAGTTGGCGGGCCCCAACAGACTCGGCCAAGCTGTCCAGCTATTACATAATCATATTAATTACAGGTTGGTCACATGACCACCTATACCCTTCCCTCTCTACTTGTGTCCACATGACCGATGTTAGTGTGGAAATTCCTATTTCATCTATGTCATTGTAGATTAAGGTTATTTCTATATAGTAGTGAAACATAGGAAGTATAAGAAGTGTAATTTCTGTACTGGTAAGTTCCATCCAGGTTCAGGACAATTGTCGCTATTTGGATATTAACCCACATTAAGCAGCCACCTTCTCCAGGGTGACTCACTTGTGGACATAGCAGTGAGGTCACCGCGTTAACACATGCTGATGTCAGTTTCTTCCACGTGGTAGAACCAGCATCAATGACGTATTGGCTTGGGTTGGTAGATATACAGACATTATGGTGCAAATCAGGGTTATCTTGCTGGACACAGACGATTAAGGTGTAATATAGCTTTTGGGCAGGGTGGAGAGCTACGAGACCTGAGAACTGGACTTAGTGAGTTTTGAGTATAGACACTTCTCTCAACCCCCAATGGACAAAAGGACTTGCTCTCCCCCAGTGAAGGCCTATGTGAAACTCCCCTAAAGGTAGGCAATGCCTAAAGCTATAATTGACTATGTTGAGAGATCCTAAGTGCAAGTAATTACCAGATGGAAGCCAGGTGTATTTTGTGAACTGAAGATATATATTTTACCTTATATGTATTGTAACTGCACCATTTCATCCAAGGATTCTTTCCATTAATAAATATACTTGCACCACATAGAAAGCCACTAATGATTTGGAGTACCTTGATTTATGCATTATCAGGGATTATGACTGATTACAACCATAATTAGCTATACTGATACCTACATCCGATTGGATTCTGCATATAATATTATCTTTGCATTAATGTTTCTTTGCTATTGGTTACCTGACACACCTGGCATTGCATAGTATGTAACCCTATGTTTCAAGAATAAAGAACTACTCCTCCGATTATTCTTAAACCTTACATAATACTCTCCAGCTTATTATTCATATCAGAAACCAGCCGATATGATCTAGCCAAGAGAATCACATATGGTGAAGAACCAAATTTCCTCGAAAAAGCTTGATAGACAAATAGTAACTTCCTCAGAATGGGTCTTTATCTCGAATTATTAAGCATACCCAAACTATCTCTGTACCAAATTTCGTGCTTTATGCAGGGACTCCACTATGGGAAAAACGGCAAAAAACGGCTGCGACGATTTTTTTGCGACAAAATATCTAATCAAGTTAGATATTTTGCAATTGTTGGCAACAAATAAATGTGTTGCCGACAACCTATTTTACCCCCTCTTCCACTAACGATTTGTGTGCGCCGAATTTTTAGTCAAGTCGGCGTCGAATTTTGCCTGTCGGCGCCGTTTTTTACTTATAGTGGATTCGCCCTATTAATAGTAATTGGAACAATTCTATCATTTTTTTTGCTCCAATCTACCTGACTAACCCATTACAGAACAGTGCTACCAGTGTTGGACATCCGTTTCCGTCCGACCGCTTACATCAACGAAAATATAAAACAATATTTACTGCTCAAAACGGCTGATTCATTTTGCTTCACAATCATTTATAAATTGTTGTTAATGGCAGTAACAGCCCAACAAACGGGGACTAATAGGCGTTAGATCAACGAAAATACAAAACACTATTTATTGCTCAAAGCGGCAAGATCATGGTTTTCCACTGGTTTATTACCTTAGGCCTACTCTTTAAAGGAGGCTACGCTTTCTCCACTCTACTTCCGATTGAAGCCGTTTTTATGTGCACGCCGTTTGAGAGATGTATGCTGGGAGACAGTGGTGTTTGTTTGGTTTAGTAGTGCATGCAATAAACTCCTGTACGAGCACAAACAGCCATCTATAATTGTGGCAAAGTCATGGAAAGAATTTTGTTACAATCAAAAGATAGGTTTGTAAGGCCACTCCTTCTAATTCTCAACGAAATTCTCGATGTTTCGCGGCGACGTTTCATGGCTCACGGTCCTGATGACGTTGTCTAAAATGACGTTAGTAACCGCACAACTGTTCTGAGTCCTTAGCAACTCTGTTTCCCGCGCCCTCTTGGACACTGTTACACACAGTCTCAGACTGCAGGCCTGCTAACATAGTGCTGATATGACTGATATAGGCCTACTGTCACAACTCTTTTCCTCAGGCTAATATGGTGTTTCCCCCCAGCTTTAGATTTGCGCTAACTATCCTCTGTCTAAGACCCTGAACTCTCACTTCTTTTACCGCCTAACTGTTCTTCACAACTCTTTTTCCCGCGCTGGTTCTCTCTCTCTCTCTCTCTCTTTCCCTAGTAGTACAGGCATACCTGGGAGGGAGGAAACTGGGGAAGATGGGGAGGAGGGAGGAAAGGGGAAAGGAGGGAACAGGTGAGATGGGATGTCTACCCCATCATAAACAGGGGGCAGCTAGGGTGGGGAAGGGAGAGATCTCCTGCTATTTTGGGGTATTTTCTTATTTATCACACTCTACGTACGGTACATTGAGAAGGGGAGGAAGGGGAATGATGGAAGAGTGGGTAAGGGTTTCTGCATCATCCCTTCGTTGTATATGTTCCACCCATTTTAACTGCTGTTTATAATGGCATGATTAGGTCTTTGCAAAATGGCTGCCATATTTTGTTGACATTAATTTTGAAAGATCTACTGTAGGTCTACTAGTAGGCCTATTTGGAAGATAATATCTTTTCTATCCCTTCAAATATTAAGCACCATTCTGTCAATTCTTATTATTCCAGGATTTTTTTATTTTAATTATATTTTGGCCACTATTTCTTAATACAGTATGGTAACAGGTAGGCCTATGTGGCAGAATATTTTTATATTATTTGTTTTTAATTTTATTCTGCTTATTGAGCATAGTTATATCTGATTATTGTATCTTCTCTTCCACTCCAAGAGGAGTCGTCTTTAGTGATATAAAATATTTTATTCTATTCTATTGATATCTGTTCTTCTGATCCATTTTTGACACGACAATCTGTTTTTCTGATGGAGGGGCTCAGCCGGAGGCTCTTGTTTTGCTTTAAAATCATTTATAAATTGTTGTTAATGACAGTAACAGCAAGGAGTGACAACTTGCAAGCTAGCACCGGCTGACTGAAAGTGCCTTCAGTGACTTCGCATCTCTGATTGGCTGTTGTAGCCGAGAGGCGGGGCTATAATGGTGCTGTCATGATCATAGAAAATGTCACCTAACAATGATCCATACTTAAAATAACCCTAAACCTAACCTTAAATTGGTTGTCCTAAGTCAATAAAGGTAGTAGTGGACTGTCCGTACTAAAAACTGACTACTAAAAGTAGTTACTTGACTGATGAAAGCCTGCTAAGCCCCACCCACCGCGCATGGCTTTATTCGGCCAGCCGGTGCTAGCTCGAAAGTTTACGATTAAAGCAGAGTAACAGCCCAACAAAAGGGTTAACCTCAGGATCTAACCACCTAATAGAGGTGAACGGTCCATATGTACATTGACCTGATCAGAAGTATGTTAAATTAACTCTGGAATCTTAATATGTCACATCGATGTTAGACTGTCGATCAAGTTTGTCTTAATTCCGAGCGAGAAGTTCGGTTCTGAATATATACAGAGAAATAGATGGTATATTGACGTTTGTTAAGGTTTTACATGGTATTATAAATTGTAAAAAGAGAGACAACGCACTAAAACATCCATAGTGAACATGCGTATTTTCGAAGTAATATATTCAAATATTGTATTGTATTGGCCTTTAAATAAATATAAAATAACAAACAAATGGAATAGTTGCGTAACATGTGTGAGGTAAATGAAGTCTGAAATGAAGATTTTATTATATTGTTTCTTTTTAATAATTCCGATGTCATCTACCCGAAATATTGAAAGCTCGGGGATAATTTATCATAGTTATAGATTACTAGCAAGTGGGCCTACATCTTCCCACTCTCCTTGTTCCCCCTCGAACCATCTTTCTCTTTCAAATTGTCTCTATAAGTTAGTATCTGTATTAACATTCATACCCTAAATGGAACCCTGTTAAAGTGGCTAAGATAGTTAAAATGAGTAGTCATGAAATCTTGTGAAACTTTGTCAGTGTAATCCAATATGGTAGGTATTGCAATATCTGAAGTATTGAGTACCAGCATTGCGTTTTCATTCAATGATTAGTGAATTTGTGAAATGAATGGGTCAGAACCTAAACCCATTTCAAATCCATGAGGAAATGCCCTTGGAGACCAGGAGGTAATGCCAGAATTCGCCCAAGTGGCCAGAAAGGAACTAATGTCCATTGTATTGACTAGCGCCGACCTGGGGGTTACATAATTCCAGATGTTAACCCAACTGACACTTTGAATATCTGTATGGCGTGCAAAAACGATTTTGCTCAATATCTTACCAAATATCTGATATAATATGAATGTTAGAGTTTTGATATCCACAGGAGTTAGTTAGGTAGGGTAAGGTGAACCAAATACTAGAAATGAAGTAGAAATTCCGTTACTCGATAATCTAGCCCTCAACAGTGAGAAGTGTCACTTTAAGATGTTTTTTTTGGTCACTGTTTTATTGTTGTTGTGTTGATTGTCCCTGTCCCACTCCTGTTGCCTTTCCCATTCCCTCTCATCCCCAGCGCCCCTCTATTGGATATATATATACATTTTCCTCCGAGCCCACTCTCGCTTCCAATCCCACTCCCGATCCCAAGAGAGAGAGAGAAAGAGAGTGAGTGAGTGAGAGAGAGAGCGAGAGGGAGAGAGGAGGGAGAGAGGAGAGACAGAGGAGAGAGATGGAGGGAGAGAGAGAGTTAGAGTCTGATAAAGGTCTGAGTGTCGAACATCTTTGCACAATATTTTAAATAAATTCAAGGCCTGAAAAATTGGCATTTTGGTCGAAGAGCCTGGGAAAATATTATGGCCTTGGAATCCTGTTAAAACTTTTGAAAATTCTCTGTTTTCACTTTCCTCAAATGCCCTCATACACCTTCACTTAGTGACTAACCAAGTAAAAGTTAAAGGTGAAACGTAAGTTTGTGTTTTAATGACGTGATGTGAAATATATCGGAGATCTGGCCAGCGGTTTCGGCGGAGATAAGTTCAATGTACGGAAATCCGTATAGATTCCAATATTATAAATTCTTAATTAGTATACATGTACACTGCAGCAGAAACGCAATAAATTCAAATCAGCATACCATCACAGAACCATCCAAATTGGAAGTATAGGGGTTAGGTTGATTATATAGGAAATGTACAATTCACGTTTACTAATCCTCTCAAAAAACCCAAAATTTCAGATACTGGAGTCCGTAGGCCTATGGAGAAATAGTTAGCGAGAAAACGGAGCAACGGGCCCTACGAGGTTCGAAATTCAGTTCAACATAACTGAACACATTGTTGAAATCAAGCCCATACCAAATAATTATACCCAGATATAGCCTAGCAAGTATTTATCATTTATTTTTTCAACCTAATTTAGCAGAATTGACTTAATCTGTAGAGCTG
The DNA here is from genome assembly GCA_942159475.1 of Sthenelais limicola. Lineage (NCBI taxonomy): Eukaryota > Metazoa > Annelida > Polychaeta > Phyllodocida > Sigalionidae > Sthenelais > Sthenelais limicola. The sequence continues at coordinate 71,586,676 of OW804098.1, forward strand.
CTGATAGTACATTCCTAGGCGATCTGAGCCATAGAATAAGGTAGACTTGTGGTGCCATCTGGATCCATAATGGAATGTGATTGATATTTCTCCCGCTAGTCCAACATGTCCACGGTTTCAAGTATGTTTCTTTTTGTGAAACCGAGTGATATTTCGTCAACAAAAGTGGATAACAAACAAGACACAGTTAAGTTATATATATATGAATTATTGCATTCATTATAATTACATTTACATTGGTCAGACATAATTGGGCCATACATAGCTAGGAATCTCTATTTGATTTCGATTTGAAAAAATGTTTTAGTCAGGACATGAATTACATGAATTAATCATAATTATATAAATTATGTCTAGGAGATCTTTATTTACCACATCGGTGAAACCACCAGAACATGCATAATTCGCCTTCACAAATTCTCTTAAATAGTTCAAATTTAATGCAGAATTTGATTGAAAATATTATTCAACCAAACAGATTGTCTGAATCAGTGCAACACCAAATATACACAGACATGTCTAACATTTGTCATTTTCAACCTTATTTAGCAGAATTATAGTAGGATGTGTAGAGCAGCTGATTGTGATTGTCCTTTTTTCTTACACACAGACGCTGTTACAGAAAGTGGATTTTCACAGAATCGTCAATGTTGAGAAGAGATGAATATTGTAAACAAAAAATGTTAGATTTTTTTATTCAGCAAAAACACTCAATCGTCGATGCTATTCTTAGTAGATCTTGTTGGAAATTGATTGTTATCATTCACATAGTCTATTATTAGGTACAATTTTCAATGTGTTAATAAACAAATATCCTATACTAGTTCACGTTACCCATCTAAAGTTTAAGTACATTGATAATTTTTATCGATGCCACTTTCTCTTCGGTCAATTAAAGCTGCATTCCCAGCTAAAGTGACCCCGAAATGGTTTTATAATGGAAGATTCAACTAAGGAAAACGAGGACAAATTTGTATTTCCTCGAACTTCTTGTGTTTTGCATGAATTCGTGGCTTTTTCTAGAATATTTTTCTGATTTTGTTCTTTGCTTATCTACAGTGACAATGGGCCCGTTGTATAAGTCGTAAGTCGTCGTAAGTCTGTTGTAAGTTGAATCCATGTGTATAAGCAACATCTTTTCGTAACTAGTGGCTCGAATTTCTCTCGCAAAGCAATGACATGTGCATAAGGATTTCTGATTTGTATATTTCTCGCAAATGTCTACGAGCTCCTAGAGGTATGTGCATCTCCTCTGATTTCCTCGTAACCTCGGTTTCATAGCCGGAAAAGAGAGGGGAGAGAGGAGGGAGAGAGGAGACAGTGGAGATGAGACAGAAATTTATTAAGCTAGACCTTAAGTCTTTTTCTGAAATATCATCTGTATGTCCATGTACAATCAGCGGCTCTACACATTAAGTAAATTCTGCTAAACCAGGCTGAAAAACGATGAATTTATACACTAGGCACATCTGTGTATATTTGGTAATCCTTGATTCAGAAAATCTGTTATGTTGAACCATATTTAGAACATTATTTTCGTCTTAGATTTGGGTAATTTCAGGGGATTGGTGAAGGGAAATGGTACATATTCTGATGACTTCACCCACATAAATCATACATACATGTATACAATACACATGTATGTACATAGCCTATCAATCTCTCTTTCCTCCATTCCCCCTGCCGCCCTCCCTTTATTCAATTCAATTAAATTAAAAACATCCTTTATTCATACCTAGGGTGACATACAAATAAAGAGCTATATACAGATTAATAGGCTATACAAAACTTATTGGGGGCAGTGAGTATAGGTGTGTGGGGGCGGGGGGAGGGGGCATTGCTAATGGCTTTCCTGGTCCTGTAGTAGTCAATATTTTCTGAAACTTGAATTGCATGTCGGTGATGGGACACCTACAAGGGAAAGTACTGGAAAAAGCATTGGAAGGGGTACTGGAGGAGGCCCTGGAGGGGGTACGGGAAAAAACACTGGAGGAGGTACTGGATGTGTTACTGAATGGGGTATTGGAGGATGTACTAGGGAAAGCATTGGAAGGGGTACAGGAGGAGATACTGAAGGAGTACAGAATGAGGTACTGTAAGGGGAACTGCTGGATGTACAGGAGGTAGCACTTGAGGAGGTACTGGAGGGGGTACTGGAGGAGGTACTCGAGACAGTACTGTAAGCGGTACTGGAGGAGAGATGGGAGTCACTGGAGGGGGTACAGCAGGGGGCACTGGAGAAAGCACTTGAGGGGGTTCTCAAAGAGCCACTGGAGGAGGTGCTGGAGGAGGTACTGTAAGGGGTACTGGAGGAGATATCAAAGGGAGTAGGCCTACTGGAGGAGGTAATGGGGTGATACTGGAGGGGATACTGGAGGAGGTACTAGTGGGGGGCCACTGGAAGGACACTGGAGTGGGTGCTGGTGGGTTACTGGAGGGGGTACTGGAGGGGCTACTGGAAGTGGTACTGGAGGGGCACTGGAGGAGGTACTGGAGGACGTTCTGGAGGAAGTACTGGAGGAGGTACTGGAGGGGGTACTGGGGGGGGGGGGGCACTGGAGCAGGTACTGGAAGGGGTATTGGAGGGGGTAGCCTACCGGAGGGGGTTTTGGAGCAGGTACTCAAGGACGTACTGGAGGGGCACTGGAGGAGGTACTGGAGGTGTACCTCCAGTGCCTCCTCCAGTACCCCCTCATTACCTTCTCCTGTACCTCATCCTTACATACTCCAGTACTTCCTCCTCCTCCTCCTTCTCCTCCTCTTCCAGCACCTCCTACAATACCTCCTCTGGTACATTCTCCAATACCTCCTTGGGTACTTGATCCTGTAATCCCTCCAGTACCTCTTCCAGTGCCTCCTGTATCCCACCCCTTGTCCCTCCTCCTTTACCTACGCCTGTACTCAAATACTTTCTCCACTACCCCCTCCTGTACATGTATGCTCCTGTATCTACTCCAGTACCTCCTACCTGTATAGATCTACGCCAGTACCTCCTCCTGTAATTCCTCCAGTACCTTCTCAAGTAATTCTATTCTAATACACACCTACTCCAGATCCAACAACCCCCCCACCTCCTCTGTCCCATGGTCACATTTAGTATTCCTGCATAATTTATAGAAGATAGCCTATCTCTAAGATCAGCCTTATTATATATATCATAATATATAAATGATAAATGTCTACCCTACCCCCTCCCATTGACACACACAGCAACCAGTATCAATTTTCACTAATCTGTTTTACATTACCTCATGTTTCCCCCTCCCCTCGGCCAATAAAAAACATGAATATACACAATAATATTCTCAGATATATAATCCCAATGTTTTTGTATCAATTCATGCAATGAATTCCACAAGTGAATATGCTATCACGTTCCTATCACATTATATATCCCATATAATCTTACCTAGGCAGGCGAATATTAACATGAAATACATTAATACAAGAGCATTGGGATGGCATGTGAGAATAATGTACATGTTTATGCGCCAGCTCACATATACAATATGTATAAGTATTAATCTTGCCACACCATTTGGGATCGGTTTCTAATACAACTTGATTCAAGGTTCACATACCGTACACTGTAAGCGCCAATTTCGTAGTTGTTTGTATCAAGTCGTTCAGTTCAAATCGATATGAATAATAATATATCCATGCATAGGATTGAAGATAATGTGTGGACATTTAAGATATGTCAATAGATATGTGATGTTAGTTGGGTATACAATTGCAATTGCTACATCAATTTATTTAAGTAGTTCAGGCTCTTCTTGATATGTATAAGTTAAAGATACAAAATAGAGTTACTTCTAAAATTCATGTCAACGTGACAAAATATTCACCATGCAAATAAATGATGTACGGCCTTCAGTAATAAAAAAAAGTATATCCCTTAAAAATATGGAAAATGTTGCAATGCTAGGATTAAGGTGATTTAAAAGTGTCTTATATTGTAAATGTATTTTCATACGAATTTCTGCCACAAGCATGACCACTTGTAAAAACTCAAAAATATTGCTCTCTACTAGATGGCTCATGGCTCCCTCAAAATGCTTCCAATCTGAATATAAAAATTATCACAAAACCCCCTGACTGTCAGAAAGACAGCCATGCTTTCGGATTTATAATCCACCAGTTAGTTCTTCCGTAATACATTATTTTCGTCGGCCACATCAAGGCGTTTGAATCTATATAAATCACCCAATTTTGTGCCCGCACATTTTTTTTTTAATTTCAAAGTTTTTCAAAGTAATTTATTCACAAGATTTCTTTGTTGGAATGTTCCTATTGTTGGGGGGTTTATTCCTCCTAGTCATATAAATATGTGTATCAAATCTCAAGCCATTGCATTGCATATATCATTGCGTTTTGAAGGTTCTCGGAAGCCTGCAGCACGGCATGCTTGAGTGACTTCCTAATCCCCAAATTCCGTGATGCGAATGCCTTGTAACGCATAGAATTAAAATTACACAATGCAAATGACACGCTACGCAATTTCGTTCTATTTCTAGGGATATTTCTTAGTGTGTAGTAAACTAAAGATACGATGTGTTGAATAATACAATTTACAAAAATTGCTGCGAGGGTTGTTATGCAAACCTCCTCACGCATGTCTGCCATACCTTGTAAGTCCCTCATAAGCAAAAGAGATGCGATACAAAACGAGGAGATGCAAACCACTTATGAGTGTTTTGTTATACAATGGACCCAATCTAGATCAAATGGAATTATTGTGCAATTGTGTGGCTTCTTCATATACCTATCTAGCCAGTGTTATCCTTACATTCAAAAGGATTCCCAAATTGTAAGAGAGTCAGATGGAAAAAAGTGAGATTTCGGCGGGTTCTCAAAATAATTATTTGGGGAGATAATGAATCTATACATAAAGAAGAACTTGTCAAAATCCTTTAATAATCTATCTGGGTGACCTTTGGGTGAGTCTGGAATGAAGAGACCATTAAATAAACAATTTCATTTTTGGACCGAAATTAGCTGACAATGCAGGTTCAACTCGATTAAACAGGAAAAGGAAAGTGCAGATCTGACCAGAGAACTCGTGATTGTATTTATATACCAAATATCAGAACCAGGGGAATTCCATTCCACCTTGACTTCCTTTTGGTCGTCACGATAATCATTTGACTTCCCACAGTATGTACCACTACCAATATGTATGTAGAGTATACATGAGGCACTAGTGGTGGGATGGGTCAGATTGTAATATGTGATGTATTACAAGATCGGTCACAAGTTGCAGAAATAGTATTTTTCAACTGACATTCTCACAACAACACAATTTTTGCTTATATCGCTAACCTTTTCACCATCATAATTTTTACAATCATTGGAATTCACTTGATCTAATTTTCCCAATTTTACACTAGTGGTGGGATTAGTCAGATTGTAATATGTGATGTATTACAAGATCGGTCACAAGTTGCAGAAATGGTATTTTTCAACTGACATTCTCACAACAACACAATTTTTGCTTATATCGCTAACCTTTTCACCATCATAATTTTTACCATCATTGGAATTCACTTGATCTAATTTTCCCAATTTTATGGTATCTTATAATCCAGTTATTTGCTACTTATAAATGACTCTTTTTTCCGGAAACACATCACACGTGTGTACAATAGTAGTAAGTAAAGGCTACAATTGCAGAATAGAGAAACCTGTTCATTTTATTAATCAATATTATAATTTCCTTTGTGTGTGTGCTATCCTATGTCTCTATATAGTCTTTAAAAAAGTTTTAATAACACGGTTTCCAATATAATGTATTTATATAGCTGTTTACAATACTATGCATATAATATATGTTTTCTCAGCATAGCCTGAAGATATTGTGTAGTATCAAATATTTCAGTTGAATAACAATTCTAAACTAAATAAGTTGATTTCTTAATCTTGAGGCAAAACCTAGGGATTATGCACACAAAGTGCAATGCGTTCAGCCTGTTTGGACATCGGGTGATACTAATTTACCAACCCATATAAAGAAGAGGGCTGTACACAACCTATATCTCCTTCTACATTAAAGATGCATCCTCAGCTAATATGACTAACAACATCTCAACAGATTTGCTCATATCATGACTTATAGGACTGAATTCATCAATATTCTGCTGCTGTTATATGTTCATAGAAGAATTTGAAGTAGAATCGGTTGAGTGAAAACAGTGGCCGGTGAACAATTATAAGGGAAGTCATCATAAAGGATTAGGGCGGGTCCTTGTAATACAAATAAAGATGTTTTAGAAGACCTGTAGCAAAACAACTCGATAGAATCCTCCAATTCTTGTAAAATGATATGAGATGGGTTGGAAAAGAATGGAAGAAAATATTTTCTTTTTCACCGACCTTAATTGAGAGTGCAGCTTTAAGAACAACTCTAAGTATAACCGTGTTGATGGACCACTATTTATTAAAATGGTCTCTACCAACTGGATGAGTCGTGGTCCTGTGCGAAAACAGTTTTCGATGAAAATAAACACAAGCTTGGTACTGTTATCCATGCCTCCCGGAGAACCATTTATTCCAGAACCCCATTTACCTGAATGTCTCGCTTAATTTGATCATAGCCTCTCTAATTTTTTCACCAATCGACAGGGAATGACATCAATAACTAAATGTGTGAGTTTAAAAGAAAAATGAGTCCCAGATGTGGAGATACTAGCAATATACAATATTAAAAAGTGATTATATTACTGTCAAAATGTAAAAGCGGGCAGTGCTTGGGATGTGAATCTTCAATGTACTGAACACTCTACCACCAGACCATGAAGCAAGTTGAAAGGACAAGCAAGCTTCGCACTAATTATCCTCACTAGATTTATTCCACTCACTAGCCTCTGTGAGGTGTTTGGTAGGGTAATAGGCAAACCGTTCACCATAATTATGTAATTTAAAACCACCGCTCCGCCGAGTGATTCAAATAAAGCATTTCTGTCATTTATTGTGTATAATATCAACACAATTTATTGAACATTTCTTGAATATTGTGGGACGGGCTACAATCCACACACCCTCTGGACTAATCGCTGATATAGATACATCAGCAATTCATCAATAAGAGGACCAAAATAAATACAGAAACTATAACATTTGTACAGCAATGGTACGGAATCGAGGGTTGTTACAAAACTCGTATATACACTATATGTCTCTCACAACTATCTAGATCTAACTGTAAAAAGTATAAATCAACAAACTAGAACTAACATTAGAAGGTGGGCATCTGAAAAGTCACCCGTAATACTATGAATGAGTGTATTTCATAATCCACATAGATTGGTCAAAGCTGGTCACCGCACAACAAAAAGAAATGTGCAATTAACCTGTATTCAGGTTATCTTATTATATTATGTTATTATACCTGTTCATTTAGTTAAAATGGCACCACATGACTAGCACACCATGCAAAAGAGACCAAAGTAAATAAATAAATATAGAACCTTAAATTTCAGGTCTTCTCCACATCAAAGAGTTTGTATAAACCAAAGTAGTTGTGATCGCGATCACTGTTGTGTATCAGCTTAATGTGGCTTATTTTAACATAGATCTCATCACTTTGTTTCAGGTAGCGTATAGCAGAGAGATAGCTGGTGTGCACTGTGTCGCTACCGATTAGCGTCTTCCTGTGTTTTAGTATCTCGACTTCTCTGTTGTTACGGGTGTCTGCTAAGTGCTTTCTGAAACCAAGAAATGTTGAGGTGTACTACATTGAGGCTAAAGGTAAATACAAGCGTTCAATGAAAAAAGAAGGAATCATGGAGTGGGTGAAATAAAAAAGCCAATAAAAAACATATATGTTTTGGGATTAGTTTTATTTCAGGGATCACTGAAATTTACTACCATTGAATAAGAGTCTCCATTTTGTCGGCATATCAGATAAATGAATCAGGCATTTTTTATGTCTCTATGCATAACATTTACTAATGATGGCATAATGCATTACCCGCAGAAATAATAAAAACAGGGGATTTCCAGACTCTGGAAAGGTTATTAAGCTGAATTTGTATTCTGGGGCTATGGTACCTGTCAGCCCTGCTTGATGTATGCCTTGAATATAAGCATAATACCCAGTAGTGGAAGATATGGTCCTCTCAGATACTATATCCAGACTATCTATCACACCAAAATACTATGAAACTGCAACTCAAATTACAAAAAAAATAGGCCTGACATGGGTAAAAATTGACTCCAAAATTGACGTATCTGGTTTCTTGCAGCCAAATCCAGACAACATGAAGCTCACCGACCAGGTACCATATCAAATCGTCATGCGGCAATCTGCAAGTATGTCAACTTCTGCAAAGATGTAGGCGTCACATATGATGCATCAACGGATGCACTCATATATATGCTGGTATTAAGAGCATCTGGTACTACAGGTCCTCACCCCCGCTTCATTTAGAACATTCAGAACTTGCTAGCATAGGGACTTCGTTTAAACTGGCAGGCATATCATGTTGGGCCATAAGATCACCCAAGGTCCAAGATGCTGTGCAGGCCATTCAGTTACAAGTCAGACATATCAAAACCAAATAGCCTGGTACACTGTGGGTCCTTAAGCAGTGCTTACAACACATGTATATACTCAATTATCCACATTAAGAAGGCTCGCAATCCTCTTAATGTTGTTGGGCTTTTTACACCAATCAAATAAAGCCCCAAGGACATGGGGGCTTTTGATTCTCAGAGACAGATTACCAGAGATAACATCAGTGTCATGGGCGATAAAATCGAAATAAGCGTCAAACAGACAAAAGCCATGCAGAAGTCAACCACTCCATTCACCATTCACATCATGGAACTTCCAGGCTCACCCCTGTGCCCAATTGCTGCCATGAAGGCTTATGATAAACACTGACCTGGGGAAGCCTTATGACCCCCTGTTATGCTGTCAGGATACTTGAGTATCATGGGATTATCATGTACCATGAAAATGTGCTCAATATAATTTCTTCAAATAAAAAAGCTACAAAAATCTGAGGATGACAGCATACCTAGCTAAACAGTGGACTCTCCTTATTACTACTATAGGCCTAAAACCAACCATGTACTCATGTACAGCCTCAGGAGGGCACTGCATCATTTGCATATCATACTGGTGGTGCCTCAATTGAGAATATCATGGCCCATGGTGGCTGGGCATCTGATGCAGTAAAGGGGTATATATATACGATCTGCCAGGCATCAGGACACCACAGTCCATAGAGCCCTTTATCTACTCGAGAAATAGATCATTGGCTTAATACTGATAGACAAAAGACAGTGAGTGATGGATAAAAGTGAACCCTGCTCAACATCTCCAATTGACTCTGACTAGGCCATCGACCAAACAACCAGATAATAAATCCCTAAATTATTTGAATGAAGACATACAAATATTTGAATTCCTTGTCTTGTTTCTTTTCCATTATGGCGACCTCATTACATGCATATGTTAATGAGCGTGCATGACGGAATAGGGAAACTAGCTAGGTCATCCCTTCAGCACTAACATAACCCCCTTCACTTGACCTCACCTTACTCCAATGGCGAATTTCCCGCCTACCACCCTAAAACCGCTTAAATCTAAACATAACTACCCAAGCAGGCTAAATACTCGTAGATGAAAGACAGTGAATGATGGATGAAAGTGGACCCTGCCAAAATTTGGCATTGGTAAGGTGAGGTCAAGTGAAGGGGGTTATATTAGTGTTGAAGGGGTGACCTTGTTTCCCCCGTCATGCACACTCATTAACATTATGCATGTAATGAGGTCATTATTTTCTTTGGAAATGCAAAACCGGAAAAAAAAGAATGTAATTATTAACTGTAAGCCTAACGGTTCTTGCTAATTATTATAATCTCTGATCTCTGATCTCAGCCTGATCTATAACATTCCCATCCGACCATTGAATTTTCTATTTCATATATATATTTGTTTGAGTCAATAATTTGATGGGCCTCCTTTTGAAGCTTGTTTCATGAGTATGCTCTCCTATTTAGTATTGATATCCTAATTCGTTCATTTTGTTTAATATGATCGACCCATCGATGGAGATATTCCCGGTGATCTCTTTCCACTCCATGCCACAACCCAACCTCCTGAGCAAGGGCAGGTCTTGAGGGAGAAACGAAACTGAGAGACATCCTGCGTTTTGGAGGCTGGTCACAACCGCGCCCCCCTGTAATGTCATAAACATAGTGCAACAAGATGGTTCTAATCTCATTGGGATGTCGCACCCCCAACCCTTCTTATATATATAAATGCACTTCTCCTCCTGTCACCACACTGTGCAGAGGTGTTTTCCTTGTGGAAAAATTGATTTCTATTATTCTTGACTACTTGCCAAACCAGAGACAAGCTATCTGCAATCAGTGTATCCACCTTCAGTTTCATCTCCAGGGCAGGCGTTATGTATGACTCTACACACAACGATTTCCAATTACCTCTAGCTTTAATGTCTGATAAGTGCATGCCCAGGGATGCCATGTGAGTAGCCCCTCCTCGTCTCAAAGATTGCGGCGAAAAACTGTCACTAATCCCAGCACGACGTAAGAGGATTTGAATAAATTTTTTTAAATTGTCATAAGATGGGTTCACATGCTTAGAAGAATTAAATAGCAGAGATGATGCCGGCATGAATGAAGATAATGTAGACTCTTCCAACCAGTAGACGGCACATAAGGTGTGGTCCTCCAGCCTGACGACAGGAACTTGAAACAGAGTGGATGACATCTTGGACGATGCTACGTTGATAAGCATACCCCATGGCATAATTTTGACATCCTTTCGTCGAAGTACATGTGGGGAGGGTACAACGTGCCCGACCCGTAATAAGGATCTGAAGAGAAAAAGTATCATCGACCACATTAGGGGCTCAGATTTCGAAGAATGATTAACACGCCTAGCCATTAGTAGCAGGTGGCGTGGAAGAAGCGGCTCAGAAGGCGTTGGTGCAGATCCAGGTAGGCGGCCAATGCCCTTCAGTACTGATTTGATAGCCGGGTGAGATAACGGAGGACAGTCTATGAAGCGTAGTCTAGCGCCAAACGTGACGCCACACAGGTATGTGGTGACTGACGAGACCTTCATAATAGACGACAAATAAGCAGCATACATACACATAATGTCCAGGCTTATAGAAGTAGAGGGAAGATGGTTGTCTGCGAGAAATTCACTAAATACTCGCCATTGGCGTTGTCTCTGCTGCAGCGTCTACGGCGCCATCGAATGGGCTTGCAATTCCCAGACTCTCTCCATCCACCGATTCATACCTGGTATTGTGACAAGTAGAAGAAAAACAGCATAACCCTGCCTCAATTAAAGTTGAAAAGTCACATGGAATTTTCTGGTAAGGCAGACGAGACAAATAATCTGCAACAACATTTTTAGTGTTAATATAGTGTGGCACCAACTCAATACCAAAGATGAATGTGGTCCAGAATAGTTCGTACAGCCACTGCATGCAGGTTTTATTACAGCTGATTCCATTGGTCAGCATTGCAACCACCTGTGTGTTGTCAATATAGCAATGAGACAATCCTTCCATCTTTTTACCCCCAGAAGCACCGGGTATAGCTCCTGTACGTTGATGTTATTATATTTCACATTTTCAGTTGGACCTTCAGCAATATGGGCACATGAAGTATCAGTCCAAGGAATAATATTATTGTCCCACGCCCCCGCTATCCAGTCGGCACCAAGGAAAATACCGAATCCTTTACTGGAAGCATCGGAGACCATAGGCAGGTGGAACTCGGGTTTTGAAATAAGACCTATACCGTTAAACACCTTACAGAAAGCGTGCCACCAGTAAATATCTTCTCTGAAGGCATCCAAGATACTGGACCTGCTGAGACGTTTACACAACATTACTTTATATAAATCGAAGAGTCTCCGACAAAAAGTACGCCCACCTTTAAAAACAGACGAGCAGTGGGCAAGATAGCCACATAGGCACTCCAAATTCTTCTTACTAACATATTGAGCATCCTTGACATCATTTAGAAGTAGACCTAACTTCTCTACCTTCTCTAGTGGTAAGCAGAGGGTCATGTTATCCGAGTCGATGTTGATGTCGAGTCGATGTCGAAGTCTTGCTGGGCGTGGTGACTTTATGCCAGGCAACGTAGAAACCTAGGAACCTTAGGAGGGCAACAAGGGTATCACGGGCAAGGGCACAGGAGGATTGATCAGGGGAACAGAGGAAAAAATCATCCAAATAATTCACCACACGCACATTGTAAATATTAGGCATTGATTCAGCGATCAAATTAGAGATACTATCAAACACACAGGGGCCAATTCGCAGGCCAAAGCATAGTCTATTGTCCGTCAAGTATTCATCTCTTCCGTCAATGTTCCATCTGAACCCACATAAGGTTCTATGCTCAGGGTTAATTGCTACAGCCCTATACGCCGCTTTAATATCAACCACGCTCATAAAAGAGCCTCTAGACACCATGTCGGTGGCATCGTCAATGTTATTGTAAGAAAAACTACGTACCAATGAGTTGCAATGAAAATTAACTGATTTTAAATCTGGACGAGAGCAATCAGTAATTGGTCTAAGACCACCATCGGGCTTAGATACCGCCCCTAGAGAATGAATACATTTAGGCTTTTCATTTACTATTGATATACAACCTTCAAGCAACTCATTAGCAACAATTTTATCCATTTTTTGTTTTGCGTCAGGCTCCATAATAGAGCTATAATTAGGGCAGTCGTACGCCTGAACTGGCGTATCAATCACATCAAACCCATCAACGATGCCATTAAAAACATCAATATAACGCTCAAATACAGAGCAACCTTGATAAAAAAGGATAGCCGCAAATCTGCAAGGCTTAAGTTGAATAGGTACACCACCTAATTTATGACTACAGTCGCAATTACCACGAAAACATTTTGCATAAACATCAACCACACAACCTTTTACTGAGATAGGAGTAGAAAAGACTACTTTTTCCGAAGAAATATCGTTATCGACGCAATAAAATTTTGAGACAGCCTCACAAATACTCTGGTACTTACAGTTACTGTCACATTTTGCTGTATAGCTTATTGGGAGGTGAGAGTCAAGGGGAGAATCCAATGTCGAACCATCAAAACTGTCCAAGGCGTCGTCCAGATCAGCCATTTTGCCATCTTTTTCCACCTTCGAGGTAGAAGAATCACTCAGCATAGCAACTGGCACGCTCTCAAAACAATAGGTGTCGCCACCACCTTGACTCCCAACCGGATCCTATTTACTAGCCTTTGTTGACGCACAAGATTTAACACCATGATCACTTGAACCGCACCCGGAACATCGGTGAGGATAATCACAGGGAGATTTGGTTCAACGTGCAGCATTAAATTTGAAGCACACCCTATCTTTAGCTGACTTGGACTTGGACGAGGAGGCCACCTTACCAGCTGAGGCCTTCTTTGAATTCTCATACGAGTAAAACCTCAAGACTTCTTCTTGTTTTACTTCGCTGAAGGCTACGAGACCCCGCTTGTTGGCCCGTGACCTTACTGCCTGGTCATATGACATTGATGCTTTGAGGGTATACATTTGAGAAGCATTCTTCTCGGCCATAGTAATACAGTGTGATAGAACACCTGCCACTTCATCATAAGGTCTTAAGTCGGTGACCAACTTTTCCATTGTATGCAAGGATAGTAATAACAAATCGTCGAAAGAGTCAATGTTCTCACCCTTCTCCATGAATTGGTCTCGATAGAAAGGCCCCACCCTCTTCCTAGATGAACTGCGCCTACGGCGACTTGAAGAGCTCACATTATATAGAACTCTCACGACTTGGCGACCTGTCTAAGTCCTTTTCTGTACGACGAGATGATCTGGAATTGTGACCCACAATCTTCACTTCAGAATCATCAGAAGATATCAACGAAGATATCGATGCCATGCTTTTCTTCTCCAAACTTTCCACAGCGCTCAAGATCCGACTCACCATCCCCTCAAGATGGTCAACACGCCCGGTAAGTGCATTGGACTTATCACCCTCGATGGCTTGAACCTCAGCGATAATCTTCCTGTTACATGCAGTACCTGTAGGAGGATCATGTTCCACTCCACACGGCGTACAATACTTGGCTTTACCCATGTTGAAATAACTGTCAACAAATATGATTCCCCACAACGGAAAAATTTCCAATACACATGTGGCTGAATTGAATGGGAGGAGGCAAATAAACCTTGCATCATGCTAGGTTTCTGGCCACTCTTGACTCATCGTGCGCTATTTCCATTATCAAGATCACCCCAGGACATATATGTAATACATAGATTTATACATAAAAAGCATATGGGTTTGGCCATCAGCAAATTTCAAAAAAATAATTTAGGTTATTTTAAACGATTGGTAAAGGCGACTTGTACATTTATTGGCAACTTGAGCATGTATGGAAGAAAATTTTACTAAGTAGAAATGGTCTGGGAAGCCTACAGTCTACTCTGGGATAGTCTTGGTCCAGTGAGTGTGTGCCCGCTAGAGTAGTTGTTCATGCAGGGGAAGTCTTTGGCTATTTACTTATAAACTTTGGATTCTTTTTTTTCTCATTTTCAATGAAAATGCCCTCCCCCTGCCCTGCTTTTCCTCAGTCAAAGCTAAATATTGGTTTGTTAAGTGTCTAACAGCTGTGTGCAGCTGCTCCTCAGCGCAGCTGCACCCAGCGGTGGCGCTTGTAGTGGTATGATGATCGAGTGGCGTTCTGGTTAACATGTGCGTGAACTATAGGTTTGACTTGAACATGCCATGAACAATGGTGCCTTATTGATCCCAGCATTAAAACACCCGATGAATTATTGCAGACTGTTTTAGTGATGAGAACAGATTCAAATATCGCACTGAGGTAAAATGTAGAGAACATGTTTGAAGGACTATTTTGGGTATTTAGTTTTTTTTCCCCAGGAGAAATGTTAGAAAGCAAAAAACACTGAGTGGCATTGCAACGGTTTCGATTGAGAATAGAAGTCATGTTGACTTTTTCCATGGGAAAGAGCGGAAGGTTGCCAACGGTCAAGATATAGGTACTATTGACCAGCCAAAGAGATTTAATCTTGAAACCTCTTGAAAAGAAAGTATCAAGATTACTGAAAATTGTATTCAATAATATTATTGAATACATTAATATGTTAAGATGTAATCACCTGCAAATAGAATGTGTAGTAGGATCTCGGGACTTACGATCCTGAGTGTGAAACACCACCTGAAAAAGGGATCAACATATTATATAATCACTGAGGCATTTTGCCACAAAAAATAACTTTTGAGATATCACGATATTTGAAATGATGTGATCAAGCTGATTTCAGTGATGATAAGTATTAGAACATCCATGCAATAATTAAGTGCTTCTATATTTGTCTATGCATGGAATTATTTCCTGATGGTCCTAGTAAAGTAGTTAAATATACTCTTCATGATAATCTCAGATATGCATAAGTACATTCAATATAGACGCTTGAGATTTTTGTACATGTATTCATGCTGAAAAACAGCGAAACAACGATAAACAACCCCAAAATGAAAAACATTTTAAGTAAGGCTTCGTGTGAATTTCGTTTTAAAATATCGTTTTTTTGCGACACATCACATATTCATATCATATTCATTTTCTCTTTAAAGATTGCAATCACCTTCAATACACCAATCTACTAAAAGAGCTGAATATTGGTCAGGAGAGCACCTATTTCTTCCAATATAAATTTGAAGAATAAAGACATTTAATAATCATGATAAACAATTAATAGGGTCAGATTTCCTAGAAATGTCAAATTGACAACTGTACACACTTGGCAAATTCCCTACCAATGATAAATACTTGATATTTGAGTATATTATAGTAAATGGTATCGTGTTGAATGAAAGCATATTTCTGATAATGTTGGACTTTATTTTGACAATCTAGGTCCAAACTCTCAGATCAGATAAGAATGGTATATCAGCCTACTTTCGTAATCGGTGTCCTGGCCTATGATTAGGCGTTCTAATGGGAATATAATGACGGTCTTGATGGAATTATAATGGCACTTTGCGGTTTATGGCTTCCCCTTGAGGCTTCCCCTTGTTTCTAAGGAATTCTCTCAACTTTGGGCCTAGACTGTTGAACAGAGCATTTGTTTTAACGTTGGGTTATCTAAGAGGATGGGCGAATTCTACCTATAGTTTACCTGGCTGTAGACTAGATAGTAGCCTTCTTCTGATATCTTGAGTGTTGTGTTGTCTACTTGCTTTATGTCTTCGGAGATGTAGGTACCAAGAGTCAAGGGTTGTATGAAGCACGTCTTACCGTCCTCTTTCCCTGCCAATTAGTATCATTAAAAATATGCGATGAGTCATAAGGAAATGAGTCAAAAGTCACACAATTGATTTTTCGATGTGATTTATTCAGTGGATGTCTTTGTTAGAATATTCCCATGTTTGGAGTGTATTCTGAGGATATTTGTACTTTTGTATAAAAAAAGTCTTCGACCTGAATAGAATATTTTTCAAATCAAATCAAATTTCCCAAAGAGCTTGTTTTGTAACTGGTGCATGCCCATGTAGGGGTAGAAAAAGGGATAAACGTTTCTTGTTTGTTTTGTAAGACACTAACATGTTTTACCTGTTTCATCCCTATATTACTTGCGTAGATGAAAGAAACTGGGTTGTTCAGTTAACCATTTATACGTTTCGTGATCAAAGATATTGGACTAATTGGCAATTTTAAACAGTGATTCATTAGTCATTTAGATGTAGCCTCTCAAACAGGCTTCCCAGACGAAAATGTTTGGTAAATTGGAAACTGGATACTGGAATTATTAAGAACATTTAATAAAAGGAGTTGTTGGGGCTCCACTGAAACTGAAATATAGTCAAATACTAACGTTTGTCCAGAAACAGATTGGCGAAGCTGACATGCTTGGGACGGAAAGCTGTCTGTTGCTGTGGAGCTAAATATGTACAGAGTGAAAAAAATAATTTGATTATATATTTCATTTCATTTAATATTTCCATACACAGTTGATTCCCAATATCAAAGTACCTGACAATATTTACACTAAAAGGAATCAACATATTTTCTATATATTTTCAAACCTCGTAAATCTAAATCTCACTAACGTTCAAACATTGTAATACACTTTTATATAGTTTACGAAGGTAGGTTGAAACTAATCATATTTTTGTTACCTTGATATGTTTTTGTTTTTCACCAGTAGATGTACATGTTCTGTTTTTGTTGATAGTTTCCATGCAAATACTTCTAACGAAACTTATGCTAAATCAATTTCTCTGTTCATGCATATTTCTTATAGTTATGTACATGTGTGTATCAACACACTAGAGTAATATGCTAAAGCTAGGTTGTGAATAACCCTATCTTACTCTGACTTTCTGGTTGCTTGCTATTATAAGAATGCCATAGAAGAGGAAAAAGATACATTTGCCTTAGTCAATGTTTTAGTCTATTATCTAAAAAATAATAGATAAAATCGATTCGCATGCCGCCATCTTGAAATTTGATTCGCAAATGAGTTATGGGAGTTGTATGTCATTGTTAAATTTCTTGCGTGAAATATCTATCGGTGCCCCAATGTCAATGTTCATGCTACTTGATATATATAAGAAATCCTTAAATCATTGTTAAAGTCGCATGTAAATGTACCAAAGGCAGTTCTACACATTCAGTCATTTTTGCTATTAGGTTAAAAACTAAATAATCTCACCTTGATCTGTTCCGTAGGTGATTTGTCCCATCTGCAAAAATAGAAAAGGTTTCACCGAAAAACATAATACAAAGAATTAATTTTGTGGTAAATTCCACTATATAAGAACGTACTATATCGACACCAACCTTTATGTTTCATGTGGCTCTATTATACGTCGTTAAACCTTGTTTCCCAGGGAAAATAATGATGTCAGTCTCTGCGATTTCCAGTCTACGTTGACAGGGCAATAAGACTGGGAATCGCAGAGACTATCAATATGAATGAGTCTGAGTCTGCCACCCAGACATATCGACACCTCTTTCCAGAGACATTTTTCTCACATTTCCAAAGGTTTAAGACGGTTGAAATAAGTTTTATCTCATCTTTTCAAGTATAATGTAATCCATAGAGCATATACTTTGGGATTACGAGGTGGTGGGAATTTCCCCATCATAGTTCTGGGCTTTCTCAGGGGGATTTTCTGAGGTAAAGCCACTATGCCTTGGGAGAGTGCTTGGGAAAGCTGGTAAAGTTTTTTTCTTCGTTGTTTTTTTCAGTCCCATTTATTTCCGTGAAGGATTGATGAGATGGGATGAGATGGTATGGTAGTGAGAGGTGAGGGTTTAAGATATGATGTATTTTATTCGCATGAGAATGATTACAGTTAGAATCATTTCTTATATATACTCACATATCTGGTGCACAGGAGAACACATGTTATAGAAGAAATGTGTTTAGTTTCCTAACACTTTGTATCAGTAAATGCATGCAACCATCAAGCCTGGAAGAAATATTTCGATATTTCCATCATGGCTACATGATTATCTCATGGCATGAGTGATATTTACTTAAGCCATGATATGTGTATAGTGTGATATCGACCAGCATGCATCGTCTAGCAAATGCTGTGTATGTTATGTCCAAATATTAGCGATCTTCAGATACAGTTAGTAGAAAGTAATCTTCTCGTGTCTAATACCTACGTCTGTATTCTAAGGTATCCTAGAACTATGGTCTGATTTAATGATTAAACGAATGCAAAATAACCATTGCTGATGTTACAAAATGCTGGTTTTGATAGAAATACAGTGGTTTGATTTTTAAGAATTAAGACCCTGTAGTATGTGGGTGAAATATATTGTATAACATTATAGAATGATGATATGATGTCAGTGATGGGGTGAAGACAGTGTGGTATTTTGCAATTTGGAGCGGGAGGCTTTCCCTCAGTTTAGAGTGACTCTTTCATCTCTGATCCTAGAATGCATTGCTTATATTCAAAAAGGGCAAGGTATCATTAAATATTTAATTAATCATACTGAGTTCAATACGCTATTTACTATGAATCCCCATGTCTGCAGGCCCCAGTGGCAGTCTTTCTTACCTTGTTTGGGGGAGAGCAGAGTTGGGCAGTGGAAGCATGCTGGGCCCAAAAAGAGTTTGTACAAAAGTGTTTGCAGTAGGAAAAGTTGCAGACGACTGACAAGTAGAAGTAGGACTAGTAGGAGAAGGTAGTACATGTTGGTGAAGTAGGAGAAAGTAGGAGTAGTAGTACTAAGTTGATGCAATAGGAGAAGTAGGACTTGTGGGCATGGATGTAGTGAAAGATTGAAGAAGGAGTGGATGTAGCATGATTAGTAATGAAAGTAGAAGGGGGGGGGGGGGGGAATAGGAGTCACTGCAAGGCCATCAGGCTTTGGGCATTGCATCAGCCCATGTCTGCAGGCTCCAGTGGCAGTCTTTCTTCCCATGTTTGGAGGAGAGCTATTACATAAATATCATTGACAATTTCTATAGAGTGATGTTGAAAAATGGGCAATAAAATAGCGTTTTTCCCCGTAATGCATTTACCAACGTATCAGATACAACATGCTTAGTTCTCAGTGTGTGCTTGTCGCTTTTTTCATGGAAAAAGCGGTAGTTGCGTCTCGTCCAGTCACAGCAAGGCCATCAGGCTTTCGGTATTGCATCAGACCATGTCTGCAGGCTCAAGTGGCAGTCTTTTTTCCAGGTTTGGGGGAGAGCAGAGTAGGGCAGTGGACTGGTCCCATAACCCAGGAGGTCTGTGGATCAAAACCAGCCTCTGCCAGCATGTATTTTTTACTGCCATCCAAAGTCACTTCCTATCCAATGCCTTCATTTGATTTAGTCATTCCAACTTGTGGGCCTGCTTCACTGGGAATACTCTGAATTGACCAGCAACTGCTAGTGGAGAGCACTGGAGGTGTTGGTGGTTCAATGTAGGAGAACCCTACACATGCTCAGACAACCCAGAAAGAAAGGCTCATATGCCAAAATGTCATGCTACCTTCTATGTTCAGTGCCTGCTCCCTTCCCCTAAGGAAGGGCTGCTGGACTTAGTTATTTCCTCAGCACACTTGTACACTGTACATATCCTGAGTAAAAGTACCTCTACTACCTTTCTCCGGTGCCACTAATCATTAATCTACTACTTTTCCTATTAGAGTTGAAAAAGAAGTATTTCCTCCAGTATGAAAAGTAGTGGAAGGAAGTAAGTGTAGTTGATGTGGTGTGAAACCTATTAGAAGGTAGTAGGAGCAAAGGATGAAAAATGAAAAGTAGTAGTGGATATATTAGAAGTAGGAGTAGTAGTAGAAAAGGTAGTGGAAGTATGTGTGTAGTAGAACTTAAATCGATTCTTGCACTAGAATTAACTGCCCAGTTATATTTACTATTTGAATATAATTACCCAATTGTCTCATATATACTAGTATTCAGAAGTGGTAGTGTATTGCAATGTAACGCCATAACAAGGAGAGAAAGCTGGACCAGAGTAATCCTATAAGTGGGCAATGGATGATACTCATTGTTGACTACATTATACCATCCCAGTTCAGATTTACACTGGATTTACAAATTCAATGATTTAAGAGCATGCACTGCCAGTGTGTGGACGCACACTTATTTTCTAAGTATGTGGATCTACCTAGGATTGAGCTAGGATTTAAAAAATAAATCCGGGATTTGTTGTCTAGTGCCGGGGGTAAAGCGGGGAGGAGGGGCAAAAGGAGAACGGACAACAGGTGAAGGAAGTGGAGGAGATGAGCGCAAAGAAAAGGGAAGGAGCATGCCATTGAGGGGAAGGACAGGAGAAGGCAAAGAAGAGAAGAAAGGAGAGCAGGTTGATTAAAGAAAGAAGACTAAAAGGGGGAGTAGGTGAAGGGTAAAGCGAAAGAGGAGGAGAAAGTGGGGGAAGAAGAGGAAAGAGCAGGAGAAGGAAAGAGTAGGAGATGAAGGAGTGGAAGGATAACGAGGAAAAGAGCAGGAGGTGGCGGAAAGAGAAGAAGGTGAAGGAGGAAGGAGAAAGTGGGGAGGGGGGGGGGGGTAGGAATAGCACACTTGCGCTGACGCCATTTTGCATACGGGATGAAGTTAAATTACAGTATTTAAACAGATCAATGCATGCGCTCTTTGAAAGTTGTCTATTGAAATAAACCCACCTCTTGCCTCTCCTCTTTATTGAGTACAGAGGATCTCCACTTGAGGGCCGTCAGTGTGATGCCGACAACTGTGAGGATGGACAACACCGCTAAACCTAAGCCCATCACTCTTATCATGCTCTTCATCTCCACAAACTTGTCTCTCACTGCATCGCAGAACTCTTCCTGACTCTCGTATGTGGCTAAATCCAAGAAAGGTTTGATTGAATAAATACATAGATCTTCATTAAGGTAAATTTGTATTGTACACTTTTTATGAGTCCATCGTTTAGTGTCAAAATGTACAATTCACTTTACAGTCTAGGCTCAGATTTCAGTCCCTCCAAACGGAGGGGAAGCCTCTTGCTTCAAACCGCAAAATACCATTATCATCCCGTTAGAAAGCATACTCCAGGCCGGGAAAACCAGTCTGCTAGCCAGACATAGACTGCCTTCACCGATTCTCTCAAAATTTACAACATTTAAGAAAAAGACTGAGGGCAACAATGCTCTTTCATAATGCAACGCATGTGGATAATTTAGCAGAATTTACTGAATGTTTAGTGTTTCTGATTGTAGATGTTCTGCCCATAACCCCTTTGAATATTAAGTTTAATGCAGGTGACCAAAGTGCTTTGAAAGGTTATCTTCAATGAATTAGGTATGTCAACATAAGATAACATTGCTCAGAGAAACAATTGCAGAGAACAGAAATGAATTATATATATTCACCTGTAGTAGCGACAGAAGTTATGGAAGCAAGCGACTCTCGTGGGTACCTTCTCTTAGTTACAGGGCTAGCTGGAGCATTCATGCCTACATCGACAGAACCATGGGATCCCAGCGGACTGGGGTTCAGATTGGTCCTTGAAGCTGCTAGCCTTGCACGGACACCTGCTCCTGCAGTAGCCCCTCCAGTACATCCTGGAATACCTCCTCCTACTGTACATCCTCCAGTGCATCCTCCAGTACCTCCTGCATAGCTTAGGTTCCCCCTGGATGCCAAAAGAGCTGAGGTAGAAGCTCCCAAAGATTGACAACTCGACCCAAGCCTCCCATTGCTCAAACAGCTTTCGCGGCATTCATCAACTCTCTGTATGTAGTGATGACCTTCGCGAAGGTTCCTGACCTTGGGAGAGGTAAGTACTGTAGCCTCTGAGTGTCTCCTGGGTGATGGTACTCCTGTAGGGTGATCTGGCAGCATTTCCCGATCCTCCAGTATACTCATTGGCATGGGTACACTTATGTAGGGTTCCGCCGCAGACCCCCTTCTGTAATGCCATGGTTCCTGACTAGTTTCTCTGGTTATTCCTCCTTCTCCTCGGACATCGCTTCTTCTTCCTCCTGCTTCTTCCCCAAGGTCGATGTCATGTATGTTTGCCATGGACACTGACAGGGGGATTTCTGTGGTGGATCTGGAGAGCCAGCCACTAAGAGATGTGGAAGAGCGATGAAGTTCGAGAGGTAGTTTTGGCCCGTACATTTTGATCGGGAGGCTTGATTTGCTATAGCATGCTTTTGTGTTAAATGTGTGTTCACTATGCAAATTCCTTGGCTAATATGGAATGCAAAAATGCTTTCTCTTTTGATATGGGATGCTTGCTTTAAGGTAGGGATTGAATACTTTAGGTGATCTGAGGAGA
This sequence comes from Sthenelais limicola, assembly GCA_942159475.1. Taxonomy (NCBI): domain Eukaryota; kingdom Metazoa; phylum Annelida; class Polychaeta; order Phyllodocida; family Sigalionidae; genus Sthenelais; species Sthenelais limicola. Next base: position 71,609,467 of record OW804098.1, read on the forward strand.
TCAATTCCAATTTGTCATTATCAACTTGCAAAAGTAAGAGTGACACTCTTCGTTTTCAAAATGTGGATAACTGTGCTGAGATTTTGTGAATATCACTTACCATCACAAATATCTCAAGCCAACTACAAAGTTTAGATAGCATAGATAGATGAATGGAGGGTGGTCTGGCAGCACCTTGGCTTAGTTGATAGTTGGCTAAGTTGATATTGTGTACCACAATCTAATAACTGATGATTCCAATCTTAGATTTCTTAAGGTCTGAATCCATTGCCATCATTTAGATGTATCCTATGGATATGTCATTAGTGATGATCAAAACTATCAAGGATTAAGGATAGTATCAATATTCGTGGATCTATCCAGTGATTCACAATTCCTATGTATTAGTGGTAATTAATTCAATTTCATTCTCGCTGTTCTATCATCTAACTCTTGTTCATTTGTGACATGGTTATATAAATACATGTATATTTGTTTTACCTATAAATGTTCACTAACTACAAGAAGGCATCTAAGTTCCTACAACATGAGATTGAGATCTTGGTGCACCAAGATCTCAATTAGCACTACTGAAAAACAGGTTCTCATAGTTACCACAGCGCAGAATGTTCTCGTATATCATTACTCTTACAACAAATGTTAATCCAAGAGGGAGCTCTCTATTTACATAAGAAAATATAATATATAGCTGAATCACTAGGGAAATCGGCCGGATTATTAAAATTCCAAATCGATATGATGCAGTAGTTATCCGATGATGCACTATTTCCGTATGGCTCTTACTCTAACCTAACCTGTATTATATTAAGGATTTAATCTCTGGAATAGTGCGGGCCCCCCTTTATTGATTTAGATAATCTAAATAATGGTAGATGCTTCTGCTTCTGCTTAAACATGTTTCAACATAACAGAAAAGAACTTTCGAAACAAGGCAATACTGGTTGTGGTCAAATCGACAGAGACATAATATTATGGTGTTTATGATGTTGTCTAGTTTACTCAAATGTGTAGTGTGTTATAGGAAAATAAGTCACAAGTCGCAAGAAATGATATTTTTCAAATGTTTCTTTAATAGGCACCCTTGCTCAGAAAGTTATCATTCTGGGGGTGCCTATATAGTGCTGCATGTAGCATAGATAAATGTACTAAATTTCAAGACTGTATTTTGAATGTATCTACGCATATTAAATTTTAACTACTTTACTAGTGATTGACCATCAATAAATATATAGCTAACGTTTTGTCATGCATACAAATATATATGGACGTGTTTATTACCATCATAGGACTCCGCTTGATCTCATCTTTTCAAATATGATGATAGGTAAAACTTCATGCCCATTAGTATACATTTTGACCCCATTATCTATATACCATGTTCTAAGCACATAGCACGACAGGAAGATAATTATCAGATTTGTGTGTGTGTACAGTCAACAAGCCGTGCAGGAACCTTTATAGACGAAAAAATTTCCAAGTTACTATCCTTACACCCGCATTGTACATATTTAGTCTGTCTAAAATATCTGAACATGGTAATATAAAGAAAATTTCTATGGAAAACACCCACGTTAGAATTCATCAGGAAACCGCGATTATCTTGGTATTTTAAAATGTCATATGTTGTAAAGGCTGACGCACACATGGATCCTGATTTATTTTTTTGAAATAACATAAACCATGCAGGCATTGAAATGAAATCTTAGGGTTCATAAGGAGACCCAAATCGTACCTCCACCTCCACCTTCCACCTGGAAAAAGGGAGCAGAGAGGGAGGGAGAAACGAGGAGGAGGAGAATGAAGAAGAGAAAGAGGAAGCGCAGGGGAGAGAGGAAGTGAAGGAGAGACAGTGTGATATATAGAAAGAGAGAGAGAGAGAGAGGGGGGGAGGGGAGCGTAAAGGCTGACGCACACATGACCGATTTGGCTCCCTATTGTCCCACGATTGGGGTCTCCTGATGAATCTTAGGATTTCATTTCAAATCCTAATTCATGTTTTTGAAATAACATAAACCATGCTTTGAAATTAAATCTTAGGGTTCATAAGGAGACCCAAATCGTACGAAGAGCAAGCGGGAGATGGAGAGAGAGCTTGAAAGGGAGAGAAGAGAGACGAATACGGAGTGGCAGCATGAAAAAGCTGAGAACCAGAATTATATATTTAGTACTTGGAAGACGGCAGTCTCTAATGACGGGTGCACCAGGGTAAATGGTGCACGAGCGATAGCGAGTTGCACCATTTATAACCCTGGTGGACCCGTCATTAGAGACTAAAGTCTTCCAAGTGCTTTATAGCACAACCCCTGGGGAGGATCAATTAGACCATCATCAAATGACCAACAATCAGTTCATTGTCTCAAATCTCTCCCTCCCTTTCAACCTTCATACCCTTTCTCCCTTTCTCCCCTCATCTAGCCACCGTGCCCTTTCTCCTCCAGGGTCATTACTGGTATTCAAAGGGTCCTCCTGTAATTACCCCAACCTCCACCCCATATGACACAGGACCCAACCTCCCAGCCTCCCCCACCACATAACATTGCGATACCTTAACTACCTGCCCCAACTCCTGACTGTTTCTCTCTTGATCCTCTCCTCTCCTATTTCCTTTCCCTTATTCATTTTTATTAGAATCCCGGCGCCGATTAAAGGGTATCTCTCACGATTGTTAGAGGTTATTCTTATTTTAATTTCTTAATCTGCTCATATGTATCTCACAGTCTCAATTTGATGTTGATGCTAATACAATGCTAGAAAAACACAATTTATATGGGCAGATATGAGCAGAAAGCCAACGCCCCCTCACTCTCACCCCTCCAAATCTGTAATGTCATGAGAGGGATAACAACATTTGACTCAGAGACAGAGTGACCTGACTAATTAATGTAAACGCTCTATATAAAATTATCCCTCGAATACAATATTTATATACAGCTATACACAAATAGCATTTTCTCTTTAATTCAATTGCATTATTCTTTATATTGTTTTGTTTCGTTAAAATTTGAAAGACATCCATCTCTCTTCTCATTATCTCTTGCAAACTATTGGTAACTTATTTATGTAGTCAATTTAAGATTTTATGGTATTGTATATTATGGAATTTGAACTTGGAATCATGTACTTCATTTGGTATAACCATATTTGATATAAGCCCTTCTGAAGTTTCTTGGTTGCTCATGCCTGTGTGATTATAAGTTTGGGAACTAATTAAAGCTTTCTACTAACTAAAGGCTCCCCCTACTCTTCCTCTGTCTCCCTCCTCCCCTCGTTTTCATTGATTTCCACCAAAATGCTCCATTTTGTTCTCAAACGTGCTCCACAGAATCTCCACAGTGCAGGTTATAAAACCCTTTGAAGAACCGAATGCTCTACCCAATATCAAAACAGGTCATTGATGAGGGTTTAATTGATTCTCCCCAGGGGGCGTGCTATAAAAGTGTATGAATAACAGTATGACAGTGACTTGTGGGGCACGGTATGCGTTGGGTTGCCTGAAAATGTACAATCGCCAGTTCCACACATTAAGTATGAACACGAATAACCAAAAAGGTAAGGTATAAGGTATAATTGTTATAGATGGTATTGCTTTCATTTAGAAAATGCGTTCGTTCATGTTGAAATAATATTATATTTTTCAACTCATGTTGTTGTCTTGCATCTCGCTCATTAGAAAGGATCGGTGAAGATGAATTGTACATTAATTTTCAGGTATCGCGGTCTTTCTAGTAACCTCAGGAGCCCTCTGGACGTAGTCTGGTGAACTATACCCACATAAAGGTCTCCTTCGTCAATTGGTATAAAAAAGTATATCAACTGTGATTATTCAATAAGCATTGGATTACTCAATGTACATCAATGTTAGGCGAACATGTGTAACAAACCGCACTTTCTTTTCTGCAACTGCATGTGAGATTATGAGTTTAAAATGATCTTTCTTAATTTGAGGAATTACGTCGACAACCGACTTTAAATATTGTATTGGCCTTAAACTGAATAAAATCCAATAATATAATATTTACTCGCATACAGATTCCTTCCGTATTTGGTGATTTGTTGTTTAAAAAAAATCTATATTCAATTAAAACATTATTTGTACTGGTAATAATGTTTTATACATAATGTCAATGCCAAGTAAAATATTTAAAACAAACAAAAGTGCTGAGTGTTGAGGTGTTGTTGTTGTGCTGGTTCTGTAAGTGGCAAGGGGTGACGAGGTCCTCTCTACATGGCTCACTGGCCTATTGATTTGATAGGAACCTAGATTTAAAAGTTTAAAAGTAGCCAATTCAATTCAATTCAATTCATAGATTCTTTTATTTTGCAGATCTTGAGTTTACAAATATACAGAGGTAATTCCATGTCTGATTACAGAAATAAATCTAGTAATCAGTTCTTCCAGAGAACGCCTGAATCTTGATTGCTTTTTACAGAGAAGTTTCAACGAGAAGTTTCAATAATAACAAAAGTGAATTAAATTAAGATATAACAGTACAGTACTTGAATTTATGTGATGAGATGAATAATGGATTAACATTAACAGATCATGAGTGATGAGGTATAAGTGAGAAACATTTCATATAGTGCTACTGATAGACAAAACTTCCTAGTTGAATCAATAAGGTTTCAAAGACAGTATAGCATCAGAGGATCAGAATGAGTCCTCACTATGTGAAGTATAAGCGGACAAAATTTCCAGTTGAGTCAATAGGGTGTCACAGACAGTATAGTATCAGAGGATTTCAATAAGACTTGACTATGCGAAATATACAAAGGTACATCATTGTAAATCATTGTGAAAGATACAAAATTTTTTGAATATAAATTAACCATGAGTGGATTGTCATGAAATATTATATAGAGCTGCGTCACCAGAGAAGGTTCTCGTGAATGACAAAGGGTCCTGTAACATGAAACAGGAGATATAATAAATTTAAATTGAGGATGAACAATATAGTTCACAATTAGACCAGATGTTTTGAGTTGTACAATGAATAAATGAATGAGTGAAAAACAACATCAGAACGGGTTCAACAACTTGTCCGTGTAATGCTTAAAAGTTAATTTGTCAGGAATAATATGAGCTTCTGGACCTAAACTGTTCCATCTGGTTTGACATTTGTATACTAGGGAATTGATAACTTTAGTGGACTTAGCAGGGAGTACCAGGAGATTTTTCCGTCCTACAGCATGACTTCGGGTAGGAAGGTCTCTGAGGTCAACATTTTCTGGGTTTTGGGAGAGATAGAAAGCCATATCTAAAATATGCTTATTTCTACGCTCCTGTAGAGGCCAAATATTTAATAGCTTGTGTTCAAGGTCAACGTTATCAAATTTGGATTTATTAAATATTATTCTTAGAGCACGATTTTGTTGCGATTGTAGTTTCTGCAGTAAAGAATTAGGAGCAGAATCATAAACGAAATCGCAGAAGTCAAAATTTTGGGAGAATGGCCATTTTATACAAGTCGTGTTTGGCTTTAGATGTAAGAGAATTTCGAGCTCGAAAAAGAAGACCAATCTTAGCCGAAACTAAAATCAAGGTATTCTGAGTGTGCAATTTGAAGGATAAAAGTTCATCCAACGTGAAACCTAAATATTTATAATCTTGAACAGTATCAATTTTCTGGCTACCCAGGTTAAGATCTAAGGGGGTTTGAAGAGACTTTCTCCGAGATGTATAACTAAGGGCAAAAGACATTGTTTTGCACTTAGAGATATTTAGAGATAACTTATTTATGGCACACCATAGATGAACCCTATCAAGATCTTGTTGTAAATTCCCGTAGAGAGTGGTAACATTTTTGTTATGATAATATAAAACAGTGTCATCCGCATAATGTTGTAAGCTAGCATGCTTAACTACGGATTGAAGGTCGTTTATGTAAATAATAAATAGAATCGGCCCCAGAATTGTGCCCTGGGGTACACCGAAGGTTACTGACCCTTCTTCAGAATTAGAACCATTGATGCGAACAAATTGTTTTCTATTGGACAAATAATTATAAAACCATAGTTGTTCCATACCTTGTATCCCATAGAAAGAAAGTTTGTCAAGGAGTGTCTGATGGTGTACAGTGTCAAAGGCCTTACTGAAATCTAAAAATACTGTCTTATTTAAGGAATTATTATTTAGGTTTGAATAAATTTTTTGTAGAAAATCAGTCTGGGCCTGCTGAATTGAATGTTCGGCTCTAAAGCCATACTGAGCATTACTGAATAAATTGTTATTTTCAAAATGGTTAGAAATTTGCACCTGCACAACCTTTTCCAATACTTTTGCTGGGAAGCAAATACAAGAGATGGGCCTATAGTTATTGGTAGACATTTTGTTCCCGGCCTTAAAAAGGGGGGTAACTCTGGCAGTTTTAAATTCAGAAGGAATCTTTCCAAGTAGCAATGATAGATTGATGACATGAGTAAACTGATGACATAATGCGAGAAGACATGATTTCAAGATTTTAGTCGGGAGATTTTCAATACCCGAATTCTTAGAAGCATCCATTTTTGAAATAATCTGGCGTACTTCAAAAGAAGTGACTTCTGAGAACCGAAAAACAGGTATAGAGGGCATAGAAGAACCATTAAGGTATGTGAGAGGATCAGCAGTAGTAGAGGGAATTTTATTTGCTAAGTTGGGACCGACATTCAAGAAAAAATTATTGAAAGCGTCAGGAATTTCTGATGGGTCAAGCATGCGGTTATCTTCTTCCAAACTAATTGATGTAGTTTTCTTAGTTTTTTCTGGGCTGACTATTGGCCTTAGAAATTCCCAGTATTTTTTCGGATTTTTATCAAAAAATTCAAGATTTGATTTAATGTAGGCCGATTTGGCCTTTTTACAACCGCTTGTGGCCTGATTCCTCATCCTTTTCGCTTGAGATAAAATTTGAGGGTCTTTATGTTTCTTTGCTAATCTAAATAATTTGTCCCTTTCATTCATAATATCAACTAAATCCTGAGTCATCCATTTTGGTTTTGAGCGCACCTTCCTGAACTCTTGCATTGGACACATCCTATTAAAATATAGTAGAATATTATCCAATAAAGATGTCCAGCAATACTCAGGGTTTGAGCTATTGTAGAAGGCGCTCCAATCAAGACTCACTAATATTTCGTTGAGTAATTTCTGATCTAGGCGTTTCGTGTTTCTTGCCCAAAATGTTTCAATATTATACCTGTTTCTCAATTTCTTCCGCACTATAAAAATTGGAAAATGATCAGATAAATTTATGGCGATAGTACCGGCTGTAGTAATGTGAGAGGAGTTAGAGTAGAAGTGGTCAATAATTGTATCAGATTTCAACGTAGATCTGGTGGGACGCTTAATATGCTGAGTCAAGGAATAAGTATTAAAGAAACTCTTCAACTCCATAGAAAGGGCTGATTTAGAGTTTTCTATTAATGAATAATCAAGATTAAGGTCGCCCATAAGATAGAGTTTGTGCGACATGTCTACTTTAGATAATATTTCTTGTAAAGTATCCAAGAAAGTTCTGGCGCTGCCACTAGGCGGCCTGTAAACATTCACAAGAGTACACTTTTTAATGAAACCCTTCCTAACTTGAATTAATTGGGCTTCAATATCATTGTTTGAGATGTTCAATTTCTTATAACGTTCAGCGTTGACGACCAGGTTATTTCTGAGATACATGCATATTCCACCACCCCTCCTCCTATCTCTCCTATCTTGTCTATATAAGCAGAAATCCTGAAGCTGTATTGAGTTGTCATGAACAGTATTATTCAGCCAGGTTTCGCTAAAGCAAAGCACATCGATATAGGTATCTTGAGTTAAAAGTTCAATTTGGTCTATATGCTTATAAAGACTTCTTATGTTCCAAGAGACCATTTTGATACCCTTAAAAACATTTAAATCCCTAAGAGATCGTAGCATAGTGCTACCAACATTCTCCTCCATAGTTAATATGAAGTGAGACGAAATGCAAGATACAGGCAATATAGGCAATACAGGCAATGCCTAGGGGAACTAACAAGTTATAGATAATAAATCAATGCATGTGATTACATTACATTGAGAATAAAGAACCTTAACATTAACACTAACATTATGGGACATAGTGAATAGAGAAATAGAGGTAAGATTTGTACATTTCCACACCTTAAGAAGAAGAAGGTTACCAAGGCTACTTGGTGATTGTCAAAAGTCAAGGTTGCATCGTGTTGGTGGTAGTATAATACAACCAGTTTGAATTACGAGCTCATAGTGACTGCATATTATAACACGTTATGTCATGATAAATTAAATTGTGACATATTATAACATGGCGGTGATACGCAATACATTTCTGAGAGGAGAGGAGAGACTTCCCTTAACTATGCGTTAAATATAATAGAGTAATACTTTTAGTGTCAACAACTGCAAGTGGAGATTTAATGATACTACAATGACATTTCTGAAGTAAAAACAGTTCAAGAATAAGAATAACACTGTGTACCCAGTGGATGAACATTATGATCACTACAAGACACAGAAAGAAACATTACACCAGTTAACATTGTACCAGTTAAGTAGATGATGGGAACGGACCCTATCTGAACAAAAGAGAGGGACTAAAACAAGTAACCTCTGATAATGACAGCGTATGGGTCCATCCCCACTCCAACCAACCATGGAATGATAAAAGGTATTCATTTCTACTATGGCAGTAATATAAGACACCTTGAATAGGGTGACAAGTCATTCGCAACACAGAGATATGAGATATACATAACTTGAAAGCACTCTGAAAGTATCGGAGTATAATAATCACGCGTCAGGTAGTTCATCACAAAAATAGACAGTAGTGGACTAAGGATGAGGCAATTCATACATTATCATCTGTGACAGAGCATAGATAAATAATATAAATCAGAGCTCAAATTTATTCTACGTATAAACTAATTGTCCCTTGTTTTTATATAAGCCTTAACTATGGCTTTGGCCCAGTAGGACTGAAGATGATCGGATAGGTGACACCCGTCAGATGCAAGGTGAGAATAATTGTGTGTGTACGTTGAATTGTTCGAGTGGTACCTGTGAGTAAGTCTCTGAGTCCACGGGGTGCAGATGTCATTAGAGGTATTAAATTCTTTGATTAGACAAATTGCCGACTCTACTTGATGGTCGAGTGTTTCTTGTAATGGGTGGGAGGTGACTTCTTCGCGTAGTAAGGTTCCACACTCTACTTCTCTCCTGAGATTATAAAGATTAAGGTGCATACCTGTTATAGGGGCAAAGCTTACACAAACAGGGTGAGGGGAATGGTATTGGATATGTGCGTAGGAGTCTTCTAGTTCCCTTTGCAGATTGGATTCCATTACAGACATTTCGGTGAGGCGTAGGGTGACGGATTTGTCGATTCTGTCTTTTAAAGTTAGGTTGCATAACCCGGAGACTATAAAGATGTAATTTGGTGAGAAGTGATGAATTTTACTAGTAGCGCCTCTCACCGACTGAAGGATACTTGCACCTGGCTTGAACGAGATGTCTAGCAGAGTCCCCGCATCTAGATGTAGAGAGAGGGGAGGCCCGAGGGTACGGGCACGAGAGTCACCTATGACTAGCACCGAGTTCATGTTTATGTTTACGTGAGTGATAATTAGCAAGGGTAACAATATAATTACTGTCAGGCTGTATTAGATGAGGGAAGTGTCTCAGTTTGTTCGTGGATAAACTTATTGCTCGCTTATAAATTCCTCCTTGAGCTTTCCGATTATTTTGCCGCACAGATTGGATCCAGTGAAGCGATCCGATTTCATCTCAGATCTATGACCATCACTATCGAGGACACGAGGGAGATTCCAACCCGTTGCCCACTACCTGTCTGACGTCATTTCAAAAAAGGCCGAGTGAGGAAGATCAGTCAGTTTTTTCTTGAGGTCTAAACTCTGATCAAATTTTAGCTTTATCAGGTCTTCTAGGATCTTACTTTCCTTCTTCTTCCATTCTGGGGAAGTGCGTAACTTTAATTTGGCTTTTCGCTTAATGTCATAGGGATTCGTTAAACCTCGGATTTCTTCGGCCACATCCGGTTGGCCTAGATCTTCTGCCTTAGTGACCTGGAAGGCGTGCTCTACTGACTTATAATTTGTGCCATTATAGTATACGGGCGTTGGATAAAAATTAGAGAGAAAAGAGAATTCACTCTTAAAACCCAATCCATTGCCGTTGTCAATGGAGACCGATCTGGCATTTTCTGGACAGCAACCACGAGGCAACTTATCCAGATCTCTTTTGGTGAATGTTTCGGTCTCGTCGTGGTCGTGGAATACAGCGATGTGATTACCTCTGTGCTCAGATTTGTGACCATTTAATCGGAGGAGCTGATTACAATCACGAAGGATGTTATACTCGTGTGGTGGGACTACCAACCCCTCTTTACATATTTCTAGTGTGGCAAAGAGTCTGTCAGATTTACGAATCTGTGCAATTTCCTTCTCCAGCTTAGTGAGGATGTCTCCTGTTTTCGACCTCACAATAACAGGCCTAATTATATGAATGCCAGGAATACCGATCCTATACACCTGTGTGATATCGTCAACATCAAAATTCTGGTCGAGATCACGGCACATGTCATGTACTATATGAACTATATCCTCTTCTTCAAGTTCAGCAATATTCTCCAGGATGAGAAACTGACGGTGACCCTGGCGAGGACGATGGGCTGGCCTCTTTGTTTGCGGGCCAGCACGCCGGAGGGGCGGGCCTGGGAATGGCTGGTGGCCCCAGCCGCGTGGGTGCGGAGGCGGTCCATTTCTCATTGGTCCTCCCTCAGGTCCATTTCTCATAGATTGAGGAGGGAAATCATTACTATAGGATTTATCGACAAGAGAGCTAAGTTTTGTGTCCGTGAGTGACACTAGATTGTCAAGAGATGTTGTGACTTTCAGTGCCTCGGTTAAACCATCCGTACGTAGAATCTGCAACTCATCACGGAGTATATCAAGTGACAGTGTACTACGAGGAGCCGACTCGATGTCAGAGATGTGACTTTCTAATTTAGAATGATCGATGGTATTTTCCAGCTTATCTACATCAGATCTTAATTTCTGTATGTTGGAGTTAATCGAGTGAACATAATCTATGATGCTTTGGCTGGATTTTGCTAGCCCTTGCTTGACAGCGGCCTGGATAATAGGTGACAGCCCTTGCTCGACAGCGGCCTGGATAATAGGTGACAGCTGCGAGGCCGTCAACAATGGAGAACTGACAGTGGAGTTTTTATGAGAAGAATCCAGCTGTGAATCATTTGAATCGCCCTTAACATCAGTGTCGTCACTATTAGACGAGATGTTTTTCATCTTACTGAGATTTTGTGACCGATGATGTAGGAATTCATCAAAATTATTAAAGTCACGATATGATTTCGTCGAAGGTGAACCTATCGGATGGGATTGTGACTGTGACTGTGATTTTTCTGCGGTTTCATCGGTCTTAGAACTTTCGTGAGGGGCAGCATCTAAACTTCCCATGGAGCCCGCTGTAGAAACGTACGAGTCACCACTAATAGAATTGTCCTGGCCTAAAGGTATGTTTACTTTTTTCAGATCTTCATTTAATGTATCTAGTTTGAAAACAATTTCATCCTCTCCACTCCTGCTCGAAGGGCGAGATTGAGGGTTGGGCGACTGCGTCGAGCCATGTCCAACGAGTGGCGTAGAGGTCACTATTTTATCATTAGTATTCATGTCTAGGCCAAAGAATTCTGAAATCCTACTAGTTACTGATAGTCTCTGGGCCATTTAGTAGAAGTTCTTCGACTGGTTTGTGATGGATCACCGTATACAATTAATAATAAAGAGTTTGTGGAATGTTCGAGAGTGAGCGATATTAGGTCGTTGCTATGTCAAGGGCGACGTCTCAATTTCTCAGTGCGATGTGGGCGATTCAAAATATTAAATTGTCTATATCTTACTATTTGGAGTCAGCGAAGGCATAATATCTCGACTTCATTTGTCCCTGAAGGTTGATAAACATTTCAGACCATTTCTGCGGGTATGAACTCGTTTTTTCCCCTAGATATCGTTGAAATTAGCCCAACACGGTCATGACGACGTGACAGTGTCGTTGCCGCCTTCACTCTTACGAGGTGGTTTAAATTGCACGTCAATGCATAATATACACTGTCATACTAGAGTCTGGTAAATGGCCGGTTTTCCCCACAACAATACTGACAACTCATTTCCAGGAAAATCCTTGGAAACTCCTGCCACAGCATCATGCACCATTAAAAACTGTTGCACTACTACTAGGTGCGAGCATTATCGCATTATCGCATTATCGCAACAATAACCAGCGCCACCAACGGCAGTATACTGCACTAAATAGTTGCGCCGCACTAGTGGAGTTCCTGGTGGCAATCATTGGAACTATGGCGCCCCATTGTGGCGTTCATGGGAAATATGCTAAGCTAACCCACCCTAGATGCCATGAGAAGAAGTGTCTAAATAAGCTGGGATAAAGGTTCTAATAAATTAGAATTCCCATTGTTCACCCATCAATTCTTTCCCTGGCAGCATGGATAGTGCAAGATTCCCATCAGTGCTGGACCTCTAGGCTCCACTGGCAGTAAGCATTCATTTTGGTTGGTGAAATGTCCTGGGTCTCCTGGAGTAGTAGGTATAATCATATGTACAGTTAAGTAGGTGTTTTGATAAGTAAACTATAGAAGAATATCACTTATATTACATCTAAGCATATGATGGGCAAAATCTATAGGGGAGTCCTGTGTTACCGGTGGCGGCGCCATCGGCGCTAAAGCGAACTACGGTAGGCCGCCATTGGGGGACATGAGTCAATACACACATCAGTGTTATGGCATTGCGGGAGTGTGGCTTTGAGAGTTACTTATGAAGAAAAGACTCAAAAGTACATGAAATATTTGTTTTACATAAATGAAATCTTTCAGGCATATAGACACAGCTATAAGCTTAATTATAATTAACTTTAACTGGCATTATATCCTGTTGATATTTGTTTACACTGGCAGCAAAATACGGACACCCCAGTCCCCGCACTCCCTACACAGGGATGCCAGTCTGCCATGAATATCCATAATGTCCATGACTTCCAAAAATATTCAGAATCTCCGCAATATTAACATGTTTTCTTCTCCATTAAACCCCATATTTTTACTTTTATATCTCAACTTAAAAAATCGGGAGATCTCCAAGTCGGGAGGTTTGGCACCTCTCCCAATCCAATCCCATGTACTGACAATTTCAGCTCAGCGAACCAACGATTTGCGCGCCGAATAATGACGAAAATAAAAGAGAACTGCTTGGTTCACGGTGGATATTTTGTCCACACGTTGAAATCTATCATATTAAATGTTTTTGGAAACTTTTTGGTCATTATTAAGAAAAATATCGGTGCCGACGATGACACCCATAGGGTTACTATTGAGTCATGTATTCGGTGATGTTCATTGAGCAGAAAATTAACGGTTCCAAACGGTGGAAGTATTGTGAATGATATCGCCAACGGTATTACATATGATGTATTTTGTCTTGATTTAAATGTTAGTTGTGTTGAATGATCATGACATTGTTTTTTTCCGACGATCTTCGATGTTTTAATGTCAGCCCATAAGCTTGAGTGTGAGACCAGAGCCTTGTCAAAATGGCGATTTTTAAAATGGTAGACGACGGCCACACGGTGGTTTCTCATGTATTACATCTTCAATACTTCATTTCATTATTTAAAATCTAGTTCATTCGAGATGGAACATGTCTGACCATCTGCTGTTAAATTCCCAGCAGTTAAATATCATTATGTTCGTTGGAATTTGAGTTTTAAGATCGGTTCGAAATGGAATTTTATTATCGGAATCGGACATAGGAGATCGGACATCTGTCTCACAATCCATCCATCCATCACTCCATCCATATTTCACAACGATACATATTTTTATTATTTACTGATGAAATGAGGATATTTTATGAGTTGTCATATGGTCGATGGTACTTTTTCTCTCCACATCCCACACCCCTACCCCCTTGCTCTGATATATTCATATTTTTAATTATAATTATAATTATGTAATCGACCTATATTTATACTTATCATAAAAAAATATACTTAATTTTTACTTATAATTACATTATATTATATATAATTCGAATAATTAAAAGCCCGCTTTACACAAGCTTATGCTTGTAATTCTTATTAAAAAAAATCCAGGGGTGGGTGGGGGTGGGGGCATGCCTCCTACCCCACGAATGTAGGCCTATACTTATACTCACGCCTACGACGTTTGTACCTCCCGACAAAACATACTCAAAATCGGGAGATCTTCCGACTTCAACCACCCCCTATTTGGCACCTCTGACTATGACTTCAGTGTTACTTGCCCTTTTGCGTTACAAGTTTGACAGCTAAAAAACCTTTCCCTCTGCGATTTTTACATGCCAAATCGCCGGGGCAGGCTCTTGTACACTTGCCAAACCTATCAAGAAGGATAAAAACTAAAGGTCGTAACAATATAAAACAATAAGAGCATGATAATTGAAGTCCGCCGACACCTTAGCTATGCACAGCCATTGTGGATAAGTGTCAAGTTGTCCCCCGAGTCCACTCACGACCACTGCGCATCGTTTTCGCGCACAATATGGCGGCGCCCATACAGTAACACACTACTTCGGTATAGTGTCACATTAGTGTATTAGCAGTGCTTTTATTGTCAAACAAATTGTAAATGCAATGCGGTGACCTGTCACGCCACCTAGCGGAAAACAAGTAGCACCACCTGATGAGAAGAAGTCGCACAATAGTAATCCTATGACAAAATAGACCAAACAATAAAATAGCAGGACATATGGAAACCGACATAACATAGGCACATAATTAGGCAACCATGATTGTTTACATAGACTGCAGTGGCAGGTAATTCACGCAAGGGGGGGGGGGGGCGGATCATTAGACCCGCAAGTGTGTGTGTGTGGGGGGGGGGGGGGGGTATAGACCACAAAAGTATACATACATGTATATATGGTCGATTCCAGAAATTTTAGTGCGATTTTGAAGTTTTTCACGTTTCATACGAATACACACAAAAGTAAGAAAAAATAAAATAACCAATTACTTCTGTATACACTTTGATATTCCATATCAAAGAACTTATCTGCCCTTATCAAAGTTTCAAATTGGCTTATATTTTCGTCCTTATGCTGAGAAACGTTATTTTGGCTAAAGTAAAACATTCCAACGAATACATCTTCTAACTACAACAAAAAGAAAACTATTCATATTTGATCAACTCCGTTTTGCATTAACATTCAAAATCGCTAGCTTAATATCCAGAATAAATCTCATGATTCCAACATCATTCCTTGATCAGTAAATTATAACTTTATGAAAAGAATCCATACAAATACACGATTCCAACGAATACACGTTCAAAAACTGGCTGGAAAATACAAATTTTGTATTCTCATTGTCGAATATGATACAGTCAAATAACTCATATGTTTCAGGCGTTTATGGTATTGCTCCAGAATAGCAACTTTTAGTTATAGTAGTGAATTTGTAATGTAGGCTAACATTGTGGTTCCTGTCTCTCTCGCAGACCTGTACCCTGGATTAGGAGGATTTACAATTGATAACATAGAACAAATGAAAAATAACATGATATTTGGCATTTTGTATGTTAGTTCTTAAAATGTTCTTCATAAGTATTACTATAAATTGACTTAAAGAATGTAAGGAATCACAACACATAGGCCTAGAGAGAATGAGAAATGAGAAAGATTGAACGTGATTCCTCTGCAGAAGTACGATGCCGAAGCATAGTATTTCCGCGGAGAAATCTTGTTCAATAAATCTTCGTTTACAAGCAGAAGGTTCCATTTCATATTTATCATTATATTATAGGCCAGTGAACCATGTAGAGAGGACCTCCTTTAGACTGAATTAAAGTGCTAACGTTGGGTTCCAATCCTCTGTTGTGTTCCAAAGCTCTCTGCAAGATGGTTGCAGTGTTTGCACAATTTTCTTCAGAGCTAGGTTATTGACTGGTGATAATTATAGTAATTCACTCTTTATTGACATTTACTGGTCATAGAAATAAAAGGAATTATCACAAAAGTGCCAGAAAACAATGATGTCACATTAACACTAAATATTGCATTCCAATGCCCTAGATCTTAATATAATATGCATGCACAAAACATTATCTGTAAATTATATTTTCAGCCATGTTCTTAGTTAAGCACCTATTCTTAATGGCACAATATTTAAAAACATAATTCTTTCTAAAACTAAACAAGATTTTATTCATCTCACTTTCAGTGTCATATCCAAGGGTGTTGGAACGAAACACAAGGAAATCTAGGTTTTTCTTGATTTTTAAGATTAGTGTTCCCAATTTCCGATGTGGACTGTTAAAATGTAACCCTAAAATAGCCCAAGTGACCCCATTTCGTGAAAACCGACCATATATTGTTTTTCTCAGACTTTGATGTCCAATTCCTTCCCCTGAATTTTGTCCCTTTCACCATGTCTTTGGGCAATGAGAAACATGCATGCAAAGCATACAACCATAAATGAGCATCCTGCTATCAAGATATATACAAAAACAAAGGGGCCTGTCAAATTGTACAAAGCACCAAACACAAACGGGCAAACGATAGCACCCATTGTCACTCCAAGTTGTGTTGCACTGAATATCATGGAATCAAGAGGCATATAGGTATCACAGAAGGTTAATGCAGCTGCGTAAAGCGGAGCGTGCGATATAGCTAAGGTAATAAGTGTCACCCATATAGCAAATTCATGGTTTTGTATTGGTAGAGCAAGAGAAACCGTGGCTGCTACTATAAATACAATGCAAACTGTGATAGTAATTTTAGTGTGAATATATTTGTTCACGATTGCTCCGATACCTCTAGATATGGTGAAGGATATAAAGAATATAAAGAATAAATTAATTGATTTATCTTTAGTCCATCCAATATATTCTACTAGGAATACTACTAGAAACATTGAGCAAGTATTTGCAACTAAATCAAATAAAAATACAAAAGCCCCTTGCAACAATGTATTTCCAAAAGATAATTTACAGTATTTAAGATAAACCCTATGAATAAAGGAACCCTTATCATATTCGTGTTTTGGCAATTTGTCTACTGCTTTTTCAATGTGACCTTTCACATACCAACATTTGTATGTAACAATTGCAATTGCAAACAGAATCAAGGCATTTAGACTGAAGAGTAATCCAATTATTGCATATGGTATATAGACCTGCATCTTAGGAACAGTAATTATTGCATTGTTCAAGACATCAGTATTGTTGTCTAGTGTTGGGTCCACTTCGGTAATGAATGGCCTGGCAATAACTGGAGAAATAAGGAGGCCAATACCAAACATGCAGCTGCAACCTGCAAACCATGGTGCACTGTCCATTCCCCAGATATCAGCCATAGCTGTGTAAGATCCTGCAATATGTAGAGTTTTGTTTTAATGTTTTTTATTCAGCAAAATGTATTCTGTAAATTACACTCTGCTCAGCACATCCACATGGTGTGGTTTTTATTATGTATTTTTATAATTATAGTACCAGAATCATGGGTGGATTACCGATCGCGGGGATCCCCGCAGAGACAGCAGAAGTGCTGAGGTAACGTCAGAGCTATTTTTAGACAACTACATTTTTATAGGACGCATCCTATATGAATATTTTTATAGCACCCTACTTATAGCACCTCTCATATAGTATGCGTGTATAATAAATATATATGCACAAGCATAGCATTCTACGATAAACAGATCAATATAATCCTCAAACAAATTACATATTAAAATTTTGAAAAACTAAAACCTCGCCCACAGAACGTTTCGAAAAGTATGACAGTCAAGTTAACTCAACAAATTAACTTTCAAGAAAACTAAATAGACCATAATGATATTAATAATAATAATATTAATAATAATAGATCAAGATTGGCCAAAGTCGATACCTAGTGAGATGAATACCAAGTACAGGTTTATTCTATAACAATCAATCAGGTATTCACCAAATTTCCCCAATCTCAAACAAATTGTCACAAATACGAGCAAGTTTAGTTTTAAGACACTCTATATCATCCCCTGCCCGTACATCAGAAGGGAGTGAGTGATTGGGTTTGGTTATTGGCAACGCCATATATGTTTCTAAATTCCAATCATGGCAACATGCCTGGCAACTGGAGTAAGCTAATCGTCAAACACAATCATCATATATATATATTTGTTTCTAAATTCCAATCGGGATGACATGCCTGGCAACTGGACAAAAAATCACTAATTGCAAGGCCCAGTCGCCCAGTCCATTTGCAAAGCCAATCACAAAACCAATTGCCACTAGTGTGTTCAATATGGGTCGCCAAGTGTCAACCTCACAATTTTGTTGATTACTATCCATTTTCCTTAACAACATTTTGTCAACAAAATAGCTATTTTGTTCATTCAGCAATCAATTTTGTGTACGAAATGTATTTTGTGCAGTCCCAAAGCCTATTTTCTCTACAAAATGAACTTTGTGCAGTCCCAAACTCAATTTCGTCTATGAAATGAAAATTGTGCAGTCCCAAATCAATTTCATCTGCAAAATGAATTTTGAGCAGTCCTAAAGTCAATTTTGTGTTCAAAATAAAAGTTGTTCACAGACCCAAAGTGGAACGGAGAGGGATAGAGAAAAGAAAGGGAGGGAAGAGAGAGAGAGAGGAGAGAGGAAAGCAAGGAGAGACAAAAGAAGACCGAGGAGGCCTCTCCTCTCTCCCTCCCTTCCTTTGTTTCTCTCCTCCGCCTCTCCCCTCTCTTGTCTCCCCTTCCCTCCCTCCCCCTCCTCGACTTACTCCCTCTTTTCTCTTTACCTCCTCCCTTTTTCTCCCTCTCCTCTCTTCTCTTTCCCTTCTCTGTCCCCTCCACTTCTATCGCCCTCTCTCTTTCCCCCTCTTCTCCCTCCCTCACCTCTCTCCCTCTTCTCTCCTCCCTCCCTTTCTCCCGTGCCTCCTCGTCTCCTCTAACCTCCCTTTCTCCCTCCCTCCTCTCTCTCCCTTTCTTCTCTCCCTCTCCTCTCTTCTCTCGCTCCTCTCCGCTCTTTTCATTTCTCTTTCCTCCCCTTCCTCCTTCTCTCTTCTCCCTCCCACTCCCCCTTTCTTCCTACTTCTCTCCCCTCCCCTCCTCTCCTCTCCTCTCTTCTGTCCCTTCCTTTCTTCTCTTCCTCCCTTCCTTTCTCTCCTTCCCCTCTCCCTCTCCTCTCTCCCCTTTTCCTCTTTCCCCTTTCATCCCTTCTCTCTCACTTTCTCCTCTTTCCCTCTCCCCCTCCTCTCTTTCCTCCCTCCCCCTCATTTCTCTCTCCCTCCCTCTTTTTCTCCCTCTTGTCTCTTCTCTCCCTCTTCTCTCCCTCCTCTCTCTCCCCCTCCTCTCCTTTCTCTCCTTTCCACTTTGGGTCTGTGCAAAATTTTCATTTCATACACAAAATTGACTCTTGCACTGCACAATATTCATTTCATACACAAAAGCGACTTTGCAACTGCACAAAATTCATTTTGTACACAAAATCGACATTGCGACTGCCCAAAATCCATTGTAACAGCACAAATTTCATTTCGTACACAAAATTGACTGCTGAATGAACAAAATTACCATTTCATTGACAAAATTAATTTGTAAATGAAGAAAATTACAATTTTGTTCTTAAAGAGATAAACCCCTGTTCAACAGGGAAAAAAACTCAGAAAATAACATGTTGTTTAAACTTTGCCTCATGAAAGAATATGGTAAAGTGAATCCAAAAAGCCAATAAAAACAATGTCACCAGGTTAGTTTTCATTTCTGAAAGCCCTGAAATGTATACCTGTCCACTATAAAAGTCTATGGGAAAGGGACAATTTTTTCCCTTTTTTTTCAGTATAGAAAAAAAATGAAAAACAATTTTTTCCTAAAAATTATATACATAGCTAACATATTGCTTTACCCTTACAAGCAATAAAAAACGGGGGTCACTAGCTTTTTAAAAAATGTTATTCGGCTGAATTCGCATCCCAATGAGTTAAAAACAGGAATATTCATGGTTTTCAAAGCTAAATGATATCTTTCAAAGTATGTTGATAGCCTATTCTTTCATGCATGAGGGCAAACCTGTATAATAGCTATGTTCAGAAGAATTTTCAACAGAAAAATGTTAATCATCCGTCTGAAATCTTGGAAAAACTGAGAAAATATCCATTTTCCCAACAGACTTCAATACTAAACTTTGGTGGTCTCTAAAATGAAAAAAAAATATGGTGAAAGCCATTTCTTTTTGCTTTTTGTTATCAACCAACCATATTCTTTTTCAAGACAAAGTTTGGAAAAGATATTGTGACACCTTATTTTTCATGCATTATTTCCTTGAACTGCCGCCTGCAGCAGTGCATTTGACAGTTGTTTATCTCTTTAAATGACCATTTTTTGTTAATGAAAAAGGTTAGTAATCAACGAAATTGTGAGGTTGACACTTGGCGCCCCATAGTTTCATGCTTTAAGTTTATATAATCACATAACTATCCTTGGTCAAGGGTCCTCTGGTCATTCTAATTAGATCTAAAGCTATAAATCTGATCTAGCAAAAGAAATTTGGTCCATGGAGTCTCCTCTGAGCCAAGTGATAGATAACTTTTTCATGAAAAACTGGAAAGAAAGGCTCTAGCCCCCTGCTTCCTATCCACTGAGTGTGTGGTAGCAATGTTGATGATAACTAAAAGGAGGAGAACAAAAGGAGTATCCAGGTCTATTAGAAGCTGACCCATCTAGACTATTATCTGAAAGTGCAATGTCACAGTCATCTGATTTTTACAACCAGAAATCAATGCACATATTATCCTTCTGCAACCCTACTCCCATATATCCTGTAGTATTCCCATACGTCAGTTTGTCAGAGGTCTTGCAAGCGGGCCTTGGGTGACTGAATAATGAATGCATTTTATGGCTGCTGCCCCGCATAAGTCGGCGAGAAGTTAAGTGAGAAACTCATCACACTGTAAACCAACATCTTGTGTGGTACTCTGTTATATAAATATCAAGTAATGAACAAGAAGAGAAAAGTAAGGAGAAGGGGAATGGAAGAATATAGAAGCAGACATGAGACAGGAGGGCAGAGTAGCACAGGGAGTGGGAGACGCTCCCCCTAATAACGATCCTTCTATGATCCCTTAGCCTTGATTTGTCATGTAAAAATTATGTCTGCTGAAGAGGACTATAATGTATGATTTTGGTTGAGTTAAACTTGATATAAGATAGGAAAATCATGGCACAATAGTAAATGTCAAAAAATAGATTCATTAATCTCTATTGTCATAACGTTTAGGAATTGTTAAACTGTAGTTGCCTTGGAATGGCCTACTGTAATACCGATATAGGAGCTTTTTTAGTACGACCAAGTATAACTTCTTTACAATTATAAGACTATTTAAAGCTGCACTCTCAGTTAACATCGGTCAAAATCTAAATATTTTCTATTTTTCGTTCTTCTTTTCCAACCAATCTACAGGTTATTTGACCAATAGTTTACCAGCAGCAGTTTTCTCTCGGCCATTCTTGCATAAACATAGAATAACAGCAGCATATTGATGTTGATCCTATATTACTAGTATAAGTCATAATTTGATTGCAGCTTTAACCTTGGAAAACTATAATATTGATTCAAAAGTGTTTTATTACAGAAAGTATAATTTTCATAAACCATTAAATCATAACTCCTGCAATGCATCATTTCAAGTTGTTAAGTTAAGAAAATATTTTAGTTGAGGCGTGGCATGTCCTGGCTGACTTTGGATTCTCACAGAACTACCAGACCTTTTTGTAAAAACTACTTGTTAAAAGAAATACAGTCAAATAATTTACTTATACTAATTACATTCAATATGGTAGGTACATGTTTATGTACTGTACACAATGCCAGAGCAACATGCGAAATGCAAACATGCGTGCATCATAGACAAGATACACCACTTACCTCCCGCAACAAATGCCCTACCAATGCCATGCAGGCTAAACAAAGTGACCATGGAGACAAGATTTGGACTATAGGGAACTGCAGTGAGAAGGAGGGCTGTAGAAAGCTGAGCCAGTCCAAGGCACCCAGTAAGAAAACCTTCTGCTGATGACTGGCAGTAGAATAGAACCAAGGATACCACCAATTGCCCTTGCAGTCATTATAGAAGAGGTCTCTGCTACTGTTGAATTGTTCACCAGTGCCAGATCAAGTAAAGTAGATCCAGGAATGCTTGTGCCTATACCCTAGAACAAAATGTAGTTTTTGCCCAATGACTAGGTACTCATTCTTTCTACAACAATATTAAACTATGTTCGAACATTCTTAGATATAATACATTATCAAATCTATTAAATTAAGTATCATTTTATTGTATTTAATTCATTCATTTCAAGCCAATAATATTGTATTATCTTATACGCACAAGAATCATGATTGTGAGGAGTAACATTACACCAAGGACAATCTTCTTAGACCATGGTGTGTTGGTAGGTATTTCTGAGTCCTGTACTTTTTCCTCTTCATTTGAAATATCTGCCAAACACCCTTTTGTAGTTTCTGTTTCATTCATCTTCATAGAATTGTATGTATGAGGTATTCTTCACGCACTATTAGGGACTGGAATGCTGATTCGCCTGTCCAAGTGTCTGTATCTGAATAAAATGTAATCAAACAATAAGCATGCGATATATAGATAAACAGGTATACAGACTTCTAGATTACATCCAATTCTCCTTGCTGTTACCTTGGCCGAAAAGATAATAAAATTCATATTGAATCTTGGAAGAGGTTATTCTCTTAAAAGAAGAGAAAATTAAAATGATACTAATAACAACTGTAATAATAACGTCTAAGACTAAGCCCTTGGACGTTATATGTGTAAGACCTCTTTTATAGAGAAAGAGAATCAGGTATACTCCTGAGTGACAATATTCTTTTTATGAGATAATATATTTAATAAAGTTAGATAAAGAGTTGTAACATAGGTAGACTCCAGACGTTAATACAGAAACAGAGTAGTATCACGGGAACATGATTTTAATAGTACTTGCTCAACATGAACTATCATCTAATCAGACATAATGTTCACCTAAAGACTATTCAAATCAAGTCCAGTAAACTATGTGAGCGACGCAGCAGTATATTACTTTCCTAACCGTCCACTATAGGACTCTCAATGTTTGTAGAAAGGTTTTATCATAGAAAATGCGTGACGAGAGGCTCTTCACAGGGATCTGCGGTTCACTATACATTATCATTATTGATATATTCTACCTCCTCAGCAATAAAGCTGTACCTTCTGTGTGAGGGACAGGTCTTTGGAGTGCATCCAAAGAAAGAAAAGAAAAACAAGAATTAAACCTTCTATGAATTGCATGATGTCTATTAGCATTATTTATTATTATTTATACCTCCCCTGTTCACGACGTACATAGTTAAATTCCCTTAATAAAAGCCAGTCAGAGAAAGCTTAAGATCCGATTCTTACACAAGTTAAATAAGGTTAGACAAAGCAAAACTTCTCTAAAGACATGTGGAACATTGAAGGTCATGTGACCTGATCATTGTGTGTCCATTGAAGGACCTGGTCCATGTGTGTCCATTGAAGGACCTGGCCCATGTGTGTTCATTGACAGACCTGGCATTTGTGTGCGCATTGACAGAATGATGTGTCCATTGTGTGTTCATTGAAGGACCTGCCTGTCCATGTACTTGACCTGTGCATTATGTATGCATTAATGTCACATGACGTATGCATTGGCTCATTTGCATGTGAAATTTTCCCACTAGTAATTGTATGTGCATTAACATCACATGACCTGTTCATTGTGTGTCCCATTAGATCTGGTCACTGGGCCATCTTTTCTGTATGGGTAATAAATATAGAATGGACTACGGCATCGTGCTTATGCAGACAAATCTCATCCAATAAATTTTAATTATTGACAGCTCGTTCCATTCTCTCTCTATATATCTGCTTATAATATTATGATATAGTTTAGTAAAGTTGAAGTTATGTTTATTCAGCAATATCATTACAAGATTTGTTGCTTTTCACAGGGACCAGTGATCCAGAAAAGTATACCGCCAAGTGGGGTTAAAATACTTTCTAAGCTTTAGATCTAACTAATACTAGGCGGTTAGATCCTGAGTTTATGATCCTAAGTTTTCTCTAAGCCTGCTGGGAACAAGCCGGTGTCATGATGAAAAGTGACCCCCATCGAAAAGTGACCCATGGGTCGATTTTCGGCAATCGAAAAGTGACCCACCCCATCGAAACAGCTGTATCAGGCCTCAGGCTGATAAGGAATGAATATAGTTCTCCAATGATAATAGTATCAGCGCATATAAATCAGTTGCAAAAGTAAAAAAAATAGGCCTAGGCCTAATTGAATACATTAATTAGAGTAATTTACTGCATAGCAGTTAGTAAAATAAATGTACAGGACAGTGCAGAATTAAATAATTTTGCGTTCTAAAATATAGTTCTGACCCACACAAGTCGGAAAACACGGCGCGTAGAAATACGCAGATGGACGGGAGTCGTGACGGGCGTCATGATGTAAACAAAGACGTCGACGTCAACCACAACAAACATTAATTCAATTCTATCAATATTTCTGTCATTTTCGGATACATGTTGATAAATAACGGCGAAATAAATACAAACAAATCTGCGGGACATAGCGGGAAATCCATACAGTAGATCCGTATAGTAGATGAGTGCGATAGCTTCTTCCTTGCCACTGGCGTTTAAAATATGAATGTTTATGGCGGGAATAAATACAATTATATATATGACCCATTCTCACAAGATGGGATCACCGCCCCTCCAAGAGAATGAATTTTTCATATTAGTTCTGGAAAAATGTCCTTTAGTACATCGCAATCTATGCATCATGAGACATAATGGGGGAATGTTGCCACATGATATATGAAATGTTCTTCATGTGAGAGCCTCTCACATTTGATACCCCATTATTTTTGTCTTTAGATCGCCACCATGTCAAATTCTGCTGTTTTGTCATATTCTAGTTAGTTATGGATCTGATTGAACCATATTCTGATATAATTCAATAGAAAACAGATCAGGCTCCAAGAAAATAATAAAAACTGAGAGGAAAACCCTTATTTAATGCTATCTCATGGTTAAAGAATGAAGGCTAATTTAATAAAAAACTGCGTTTTTGTCTATTAGTTAATTCCCTTACTTTTCAAATACGCTGGTGACTACCTGAACACTCTACAACTCTATTCTTTTCTATGTTCTTACAGAATAATACTAGGCTAAAACCTGGATGTATTGAAATAAGGGGTAGAACCATTACATTGAACCAGTAAGCCTGTGAATGTAGGCTATGGAAAGACAAAATTGCCTCTGATATCAAGGAAATAACAAGATTAAATTTCTCATCTAAGCAATTATAGACTATCTGAGTACTTTTCATTACTATTTTTCATTTTACCATCATTGAATATCATAATTTAGTTCTAATAATAGGCTACACTAGTTTGTGCTTTGTAATGGCATAAACACAATAATTGTCTTTCCATCGTCAAACTCATAACTTAAGGCAGTCTATAATTAAACCCACATCTTTAAAATGGGTAGTTTCATTTACTAAATAAAAGGGGGGTGTCACACATAGAGTAAAACTTCCATGAGTATACATTGGCAAAGTACAAATGACCTTAAACTAACTTTGTCTTTCTGTAGCACTTGTCGTTCTGTAGCACTTGTCTTTCCATAGCCAGAGCATATATTGCTGTAGCCCCTCAGCGCAATTACACATTTTAAAACAATTTTCAGGAGTGTTGAAGGGGTGCAGGGGGGGATAATTTAACATTCTTATCAATCCTGCTGTATTGTTTATTAAAAAATGTGGAGTTATTTGTTCTAGCGAGGTAAAGAGGTAAAGGTAAATATTTTTTACCACACCAGGGTCTCAAGTTGTTGCATCATGTTGTATCAAGGTTATTATATTTTTCCATCATTTTTTTTTGTTCTGAACAAAGAATAGTTCAAGGTTTGTGCCCATAGCATAATATAACAGTTAAACCTTTTTATTTTTTATATAGTGACCTAGCATATTTAGGCTACGGAAAGACACTGTTATTTTTACCATAACCAAAAGTTAAATATATTTTTATTTTTAAGTAGTTTCAGTATTATCTCTTTTTCACCATGTAATTTAAACTGTTTTAAATACTTTTGAGCATTGAAATTAGTACTAGATGATAAGGATGTTTAATAGGATTGGTTATTCTAGGTTATCTGTAAAAAAAAATATGTGCAAAATTACTAAATGAGACTGTTTTTCATGAAAATATATTAAGATATGAACAGAAAGTATGCAAAACTATATATGGCTAGATAGAACTTGACCAGATCTATGCGATAGAAGTATTTTTGATAACATATAACACAATAGTGACCACTCTCACCATTAAGTGTGAAAGACGGAGGGGGGGGGGGTGATCCCATTTTGTGAGAATGAGTCATATAATTATATATATATTGATACGGTTTCGCCTATTGTTTGTTTGCTGGCTCATTAGATGAAGGGGGTCTTCCCCCTGGGGCTAGTCGTCCCACAGGTGTTCAAGAGATGGAGATGTAGAATATGCCATGATACTTTTGTCTGTATTGGATTCGCCTCTAATAAAGATTATGTATTCGTTTGTCTATTCTCTTAGTTGCTTCTCGCCTGATATAGTTGAATCGCCAATTACTCGTGAGGGCGTTTCTTAGTGAATTAATCGACTTAGAATCTCGGTAGAATTAAGATAACCACTGTCTAGTTTAGTAGCCAGGTTTATTCTGTCTCTCTCATAACAATCTCAAGCTTTTATAGTAAAAATGCGGACCCTAAGCAGGCCAATCAATAGAGTACAATGCAACAAAGGTAATCGTCTCAGTACATTCGCCAGAAAATACAATCACCTCAGGAGCACATTCATCCAGTTTACAGAGAAGAATAAAAAGCGAATCGTCAGAGGGACGAATCATTACCTGATATAACATGTTCAGAAAGTTAACAACAATTAAGTAAGCGAATCGTCAAAAGGACAAACTGTCTAAAGATACTACTTTTTGACTCTACAACAATATATATATATAATATTATATATATATATAATAGAGATACCAACGTGTACAACCCTATATAATGATTATATTAATTATTTTTGGTGTTCTTTTCTTTTCTGGTTTCCACTTTTCACAGCTGAGACTTAAAGGAGATATAATAACGTTTATATTTAGCCCTTGATACCAAACATTTCCACAACAGAAAAAAAGTTATGCATATCTAAGTTTTCAACAATTATTCAGAATTCTGAGCGTTTCTTATCCTATATATCTATATTCACGTCTAACTTTACAACCCCAGAATCAAATCGTATCAAAATTCGTCATCTTAGTGAGGCATATATTTCCTTTAAATGTGCAAATTCCCGAGGCTATATGTTTAAAACCTTCGGAGATATACATAATTGATTATGTATCACGTTGGTATCTCTGTAATTACAATGTATGCATTTAATGTTTTTTGAATCCCAGTAGTTTGATTATATTTTTGTTGCTCTGACTCAACATATATACCCATTCTTTAGTGTTGGTATGATGCCTTTGTTACTACCATAAGTATTGATAATTACACAATTTTCTATTCAGGAAACACATTTTATTTAGGGGAATAATAATGACTAAAATCCTAAATTCAGCAGATAAGCTGAAAGGTCTTATTTTGGCTAAATCCATCAGTAATAGACTGAATTACATCTAACTAGGTGTTGAAGTGCATATCAAATAACTTTTAAACAGATCTTTTCTGTTTTATTGAAGGTTTAGGCCTTACTATCACATGTACACGTGGGTATCCCTGTACACGTTGGTATCTCAGGCATGGTCATAAATAGGCAAAAGCGCATGAGGGACAATCTGTGGGCCCATATTTCCCGTGGGCGTAGTGATCTCAGTGAGGGCGCTTGAGCGCACGAACTGAGATCACGTAGCCCAAGGGAAATATGGGACCACAGATTGTCCCTCATGCGCTTTTGCATTTATTATCACCTTAATAGAGGTTGGTACGATACGTTTTTGACATTTTAGCTGGAAAATGTTCGGAATTCGATGAAAATCGATTTAAACATGCATTTACGCTGCCCCTCCCACTGATCTTGTTTATAGTTCCGGGTCTTTGGAATCGTTACATATCAATGCGCGCTTGACCTGCAGGGTTCTGACAAGTCCATCAGAATGTAGTTCTATTTTGAATCGTTATTTCGCTTAATTTTCAGTTAATTACCGTCATTAAGACACAAATACGATTTAAAATACTTATTAATATAAATTTCGTTCAGTTTGATATTCAAATTCCTGTACTTTTCGTAGTTGAATTCAAGTGTTTTTCGCCGACTGGAGTCTGTCACTGACACTGTCAGTCATGGAACTAGGCCTATAGTTCTCTTGTGTAGAATAAATTGTAAGTTTCACAGCTGCCCACACACAGCTTTAAATCGTTGATATTCTTTAGCAAAATCGCTTATTTACATATGATTCCTCGGTTAAAATTTTCATTTGGAGTACCTACCTTTATTATTTCGAGAGAAAATCGGGAAAACGATGGACGTCTCCCAGTGACAGCTTCAATGGATACCGTAACTATACACTACTGTCAGACATAGGTGCTTCAAATCAATTTCAGTCTTTTTCTCACTTTTAAATCTTATTTAAACAAAGCTATGCTTTGAGAACTTCGAAAAACATGAAAGGATTTTAGTTTATTTTATTTGATCGATATTTTACTGCTAGATCTATTCCTGTGGCTGTGCTCACACTCACGCACACCGATCTATCATAGGTATAGCCTACCGACCATTTTGCTGACAGTTGCCTGCTCCCACAAGCGCCTTCGGCGGTGGTTCGTTTCTACCTACACCTATGATCGATTATAACATAAACTAAATAGAGAAAATAAGTGCAGAAGGAATTATTTAAATAAAAATATAGAAAAAACGATCAGGACTATTTTGCTCATTAGGTGCGGGTAATACGGTGGGGAGCGGGTAATACGGCAGCCGTATTACCCGCTCTCTTTGATATGACGCTCAGTGCTTAAGCCTATGGGAGTATCATACCAACCTCTAGAAAGGTATAATAAGTGGTATTTCTTTCCCCAAAACATTTTAGACATAGAATTATTTTCTATTTTGCAATTCTTTCTATTGTCTTAACTGACTGGCACATCTCAGGAAATGAGACTGCACTTTGTGTATTTTCATTTTTATGATTATTAAATTATCTGATCTTTCCATAATTAATCTAAACCTTCCTTAATTAAGATCTGTAATCAGGAATCAAATTGTAGATCCTTGTAATTACTTGTAATATGTATATTGAATCAATTAGGCATTAAAATTAAATGATTTGCATTATTTTTAAAGAATTATGAATAACCCATTTGTGTATCATGTTGGTATTGCATGTACACATATGTATCACAATCTGGTAATTAGTGTTAGTGTGGTGCCGGCTGGAGTCAGGCTGGTTCTGACTGTGTCCGGTACCATGTTCCGGGTTTTCCGGATGCTCTCCCTTTAGGCTCCGGACGAGAGGCCAAGGGCTGTGGTTCTTATATGTTCCGACAGAGGTCGTAATTACCCACTTATATGCATTTATGACTTATTTTTATGTTTTGCTCTTGTACTGTTCTGCATGTCCATATAGACACCTTTTACTATTGAGATGCTTTGCATTCATATATCTTACTGCCACAAGTTGTAAGGGTTGGCAGAGGCTCTCCGAGCTCCAACCGCAGCAGGTGTGTTTGGTATAATAAAGGACTTGGCTGGGGAGAACCGTTAGAACCTGGTTGTGTTGTTATTTGCACTAGTTCCATAGCCACTAGGGTACGAGGAAATAACGAGACACTACAGTTAGTTCTCTCTCTAAAATACCGCAGTGATAGAATATTTTACAATTTGGAGTTTATATGTACTGTCCTAGCTAAGTAATTATTTAAGAAAGTCTTTTAAATGCCTTTTAACAATTATCATCAATTGAATAATTGTACCATTTAACAATTTTAGACTTTTTAAAATGAAAATCGAATTATTGGAAACAATTGCAGACATTCTGATGTAATTTGTAATATGGGATGTATCACAGGGGAATGAGTCATAAAACACACACATTTTTTAAGAGATAGAAAGACAGGGAGAGAATATTGAGTGAGAGAAGACATGGGAGAGAGAAGATATGAAAGAGAAGACATGAGATAGAAGACATTAGAGAGAAGACATGAGAGAGAAGGCATGAGAGAGAAGACATGAGAGTAAAGGCATGAGAGAGAATACATGAGAGAGAAGACATATGAGAGAGTAGACATATAAAAGAGAAGACATGAGAGAGAGAAGAAATGCAAGAGAGGTTGAGAGGCAAGAAGTCATCATAGGAGGTGTGGCTTTGCTACCAAGATGTGATACAAGCCTTTACAGACATGGCACTCCATCCTTTCACAGATGTCAGTGCTTAACATTTCTAGTTGCATTTCTAGTTGCTTCTATATGACAATTAAGGCCAGTGATCTTGAACATATTAATAATGAGGCCAGAAAGCAGTTGTTTTGCCAAAAGGGGAAGACAATGGAGAACCTCCAAACAACCCAGGATGCACTATTGCAACACCCCAAGAGAGTTTCATTCCAGAGTGGAATATGGAAGGGTATTAAGCAAACAGCACATACCTAGTCTAGAAGGTTAGGGCTGGACTATCACCAAGGTCAGGCAATAATTGGTCCCTGTGTGGACCACATTACCTGTTACTTCTAAGGCCTGCAATGAACTTGTAAAGTGTAGTTGCAAGAGTCAAAAAGGATGTAGGGCAAGGTGTACATGCAGAAAGGATGTTGGAAATGCACTGAACTCTACAATTGCAATTGTGAGAAATAAGGTAAATGCTGTTAGACCCAATGATGATATATTTTCATGTATTTGGTTTCTGTGTTGTGAAAAACAATGTAGTCCTTCTCTTAACTTGACACTATTGTTATGGTTGATATTTATATTTTGCTTACTAACAGTTATCAACAACACTATAATTCTTGCTACAGTTGTATACTATAGTGATGGCGCTATTGGGCCTGATGATGATATTTTGTCATAAATTTGTTTTTGTGTTAATAAATACAATCTAATCTTTTTTTAAATGGTATAGGCGTGTTCCTTGACCCTGAAAATGTATGTTTAGACACTAAGATTGTGATCCTAAGTGGTATAGAAGCTGAGATATTGGTAGATGTAGGATTTTACATGATGGCGATCTTAAAAATCCAAGATGGCCGCCATAATATATCGGGAGAAAGTGGTGCCTACCAAAAATTGAAAGCTAGGGCCATTGTCAACACATGGTAAAAATTTGGTGCTTTTGTCACGAACGTCCACATCCATCTCAAATATGGCCTTAAGCTGCCCTACTAGGAGAAGACATGGGAGAGATGACATAAGAGTGATGACTTGAGACAGAGACAACATGAGAGACATGTCATGGGGGAGAGAAGACATGAGAGAGATGACATGAGAGAGATGACATGATAGAGATGACATGAGAGAGAGAAGTCATGAGAGAGAGGAGACATGACAGAGAGGAGACATGACAGAGAGAAGTCATGACAGAGAGATGACATGACAGGGAGAAGACATGAGGGAGAAGACATGAGGGAGAAGACATGAGGGAGAAGACATGAGAGAGAAGACATTAGAGAGAAGACATGAGAGAGGAGACATGAGAGTAAAGAGAGAAGACATGAGAGAGAAGACATATGAGAGAGTACACATATAAAAGAGAAGACATGAGACATGAGATGTGAGAGGGAGAAGACATGAGACAGAAGATGTGAGAGGGAGAAGAAAGGAGAGGGAGAAGACATGGGAGAGATGACATGAGAGTGATGACTTGAGACGAAGACAACATGAAAGACATGTCATGGGGGAGAGAAGATATGAGAGAGAAGACATGAGAGAGATGACATGATAGAGATGACATGAGAGAGAAGACATGACAGAGAGAAGACATGAGGGAGAAGACATGAGAGAGATGACATGAGAGATATGACATGGGAGAGAAGTCATGACAGAGAGAAGACATGGAAGAGAAATGACATGACAGAGAGATGACATGACAGAGAGATGACATGGGAGAGAAATGACATGGGAGAGAAGACATAACAGAATGAAGACATGACAGAGAGTGTTTAAATCTCATAGTTATAGCAATATGTGTACCAGATTTTAGGACTGTCTATTTGACATGATAAGACTGTATATTTGATATGTTTCCTTTCGTCTTAAAATGTATGTATCTAGCAATAAATATTAAATTCTGAAAAGATATTACAGCTAAACTAGATTACATGAATTACATGATACCAGTGTGAACATCTGATACCAACGTGTACACTCAATAAACATGGAAAAATACCTTTCAAGGTGCAGAAACTAACCAGATAAATTATTATTTAGATGCACAAATTAATCCACAACACATTTTGGTAGAATTAATATGTTAACCTCTTACGAAAAAATAATATTCAATTGTTTAGCTGGAAGTTTTTTTTGAAAAAAAAAGATGTATCATTCAATACAAAGATAAAACTCAATTAAGTTTGCATTCAAATCAAGTCATGTAACTGTACGTATGTAATAGATGAATTCCATGCAAAATCACTGGATTCTGATTTAAATCGATGAAGGTTTTTGGTTAGAACAGAGATACCAACGTGTACACCTGATACCAACATGTACGGTCCATAAACATAGAAAAATACCTTTTAACTTGTAGAAAATAACCTGATAAATTAGGGTTTAGATGCACAAGTTCATTAACAACATAGTTTGGTAGGATTAATATGTTGACCTCTCACAAAAAAATAATAGTCAATTGTTTAGCTGGATAATATTAGAAATTAAAAGAAGTACATGGATGCCGTTTTGCCACACTCTAAACAGTAAAAATTACAAATAGGATGGTTATAATTGATGAAAATTAAATGATGCAAGCTATCCTCTAAACCTTCTTTGAAATCCTTTGGGAATATAGATGTCCTTCAAACCTTTCTGTGAGCAAAAATACACCTCTCCTACAGAGCAATAAAAGTGCCTCACTGAGTGCATCATAACTGCGTTTTTTTAACCTGGGCTGGCGTTCATAAAAAAAGTGTTAACTCCCGTGTTTAATTCGTGTCCATAAAGCTAACACACCGGTTAGTGGAGTGTTAGCTATCCTCGTGTTAGCCTGGTGTTAGCGCTAACACGAGGATAGCGCTGGTGTTAGCCAGCACAATGTGTTAGCGAGGGTGTTAGTTAACACCCTGTGTGCTGGCTAACACCAGCGCTATCCTCGTGTTAGCCGGGTGTTAGCTATTTTTTTTTTTTTTTTTCATTTAAAAACATCCGATACAGCCTGCCATCATTACCTAATGAAAGAGAGGAGAAAGATAGTGAGTGAGAGAAAGAGGAAGAGAGAGGAAGCCCGGAGAGGAAGAGACAGAGGAAGAGCAGAGAGAGGGGGAGAGAAGAAGAGAGACAAATACATTGGGTTATAGTTTCTAAGGAGGTACACATGGGGATGTAGACTTTATATCCCCCCCCCCCCCACTCTATTCTATCTTTCTCCCGCTTTCCCCAGTCTCTCTCCCTGCCTATCTGGCCATCAAAGGCATAATGATCAAGTTCCGTTTTGGTATTATCATTTATATATCATCCAAAGTGCTGTGAAGGTTTCTATTCTATATAAATTGTGAATACTTTAGAACTAGAATATATACAACCGATGCGATTATAGTGAAATGTAACAGGAAAATGTTCAGCAAAATGCTATATAAAAAAATGCAAAAACCCTATGATTAAAAAAAATAATAGAGAAACACGCATATTGTAATTAGAACCGAGGTAAACATAGGGATACTGATGAAAACATAACAACTCGATATAAGATGTGCCTGAAATAGATTAAATAAACGTTTTCAAATCAATTCATGACTGTTAGGCCTCAATCTCTTCATGAGTTGCTGTAGATACTGGTTACTACTGTTACTTTAATATTCCAAAGTAAAATCTAAAATTGATTATAGAATATATAATGAAATTGGGCATTAATTCAAATACTTGGATGCTCTTAAAAGATCAAATCTAAATTGGTATTTTGGTTATCACATTTCTATAGAAGTTCAGAACTAAACCCCTAATCTTTGAAAGATAATTTCTGGCAAAGTATTCTGCACAGAAAGAAAATTCCCTTTGGGTGATTCTTAGAAGAGTTAGAACCTTGATCATGGTCGATCTTACTATCATCATTCCCAGCTACAAAATGAACTAACATTGAACCCAACCAGGGCAACCAGAAATTCTGGCGGGCAATCTATTTTTTCCCTTATTTCGACCACTGTGTATGTTTGAACTAAATGCATGTAATTGCCTAATTGTATGTATCTACCTAAATAATTAAAAGCTAACCACTGGCTGAGGTCCCAACGCAGAGGTGTTGGTCACAAATATACCCCGAGCCCATTTCATCCATCTTATTCATAGGATCTTATTCATAGGAGAATGTGATATGTTAGTGTTAGCCTTGATTCTCTGTCTATGTCGGTAAGATTTAGAGAAGAGACTCATTTGATTTAATCATTTCATTTAGTCAGGTTTTCTACCCTAGCTTCTTTTCTTCCCAGATATCTAAAATTATTAACTCTTTCTATGTATGTTTGTATGTGTATGTATGAACGTATGTATGTGTATTTACACCCTCCAAGAGAAGATGATACCCCTGTGATGGTCCAAACGCAGGGGGTATATTAATGAACATATGTCCGTCGATTTAGCAGTAGTAAACGCAGGCATCCACTGAATGAGCCCAGTTTGAATCTGCCGCTCTGCCTCTCCTACATGCTAGACTTGCACAGGCACAAGTATATTCATTTTCAACAGAAATAAGGATGTCCAGACCAAATTATCACCATATCTCTAGGTAGATACATACACATACATGTATATACGATACATACATACATACACACATCCATACCATCGTATATACAATTGTACAAGTCTAGCAAATGAAAAAAATAATAAATAAGTAAGTGACTAGGGCATAAGGCATGTCTACTAATAAGACTTCACCAGCACGCAGACTGACCACCACCATGGTGACCTCTGTCCAAGTTTGTGTAGACTTGCCACCATCATACATACATTCATACAATTTTTATCTTTATCTTGATTATATACTCTGTATTTTAGGCGTAGTTCTTGTATAGTTCCCTATTAGTCACTATAAAAATTTCTTATATTTTTCTTCTCTAGTAAAGTAACAGCGGGAAAACATGGCACTTTATTCCATAAGCTTGTCGACCTTTTTGTCACATTTATTACGTAATAATTAATGTATCTTTAGTGATGAGCATGTGTAGTTGTATAATCCAAGGAATATTGGATAATATACAAACCAATTACTTCCTCTATTTAGACAACTAGTATATATTTATTACATACAACGCCACAGATATATCAACAGCATAGTCAGATATATCAACAGCATAACTATTAACACACTAACAGTTATATATTAGCACCCGTGATAAGAAGGTTAGCCTTATCAAATAGCAGACAGAGTAGAAGAAAAGAAGTAAGAGACTAAGGCTGGTCTACTAGGAAGACTGACCCGGCTGCCCCTCCGCTCACGCATGCTGAGTATAACCACTGTGTGACTAGTGTGTGCTTCCCTCTGCCCCCTATGCTCAGGCCTACCTTTTAAAACACATTAGCATACACAGCTATACACACACTGTTTATGGGCCTGGCTAAAGGATTATTAATTTCTAGGCTACCTTCAATAGGGAAGAGGGGATTTACATGGCCGGGAAACCGAACAGAATTCAAACATAACAATATCTCCCTGAGCTACATGTGTACCTTACACATATTGCCAAGCTAATCGAAACCAAGTCTTTACCACCTACCTAATTATATCCTCATGATATTTTGAATTGAATTGAATAAAGAGAGGGCGTCAGGGGAAAGGAGGAAAAAGAGATTAATAGGCTATGTATATATGTACATGCATTGTATGTATGTATGTACATGTATATGTATCTATACATGTGTGTGTGTGGGTGTAAGTGTGTATGTATCTATGTGTGTACATGTATTGGTGAAGTACTGGAGGAGTGCTGGAGGGGGTATGAGAGGAAGTACTGGAAAAAGCATTGGAAGGGGTACAGGAAGAGTTACTGAAGGGGATACTGCCCGGGGCACTGGAGGAGGCACAGGAGGGGGTACATACATGGAGACGCACTGGAGGAGGTACAGTAGGTAGTGCTGGAGGTGTTACAAGAGGGGGTACTCAAGAAAGCATTGGTAGGGGTTGAGGAAGAGGTACTGAAGGAGGTACTGAAGGGGTACTGGAGAAGGCACCACAGGAGGTATACTTGAGGGGGTACTGGAGACGGCACTGGAGGAGGTTCTGGGATGTACTGGAGGAGGTACTGGAGGAGGTTAATGGAGGAGTGTACTGGAGAAGGTACTGGAGGAGGTTAATGGAGGAGTGTACTAGAGGAGGTACCGGAGGAGTGTACTAGAGGAGTGTACTAGAGGAGGTTATTGGAGGAGGGTAGTGGCGGAGGTTACTGGAGGGGGTAATGGAGGAGGTAGTGGAGAAAGCATGGGAAGGGGTACTGAAGGAGATACTGAAGGGGTACTGGAGAAGGCACCACAGGAGGTATACTTGAGGGGGTACTGGAGGAGGCACTGGAGGAGGTTAAAGGAGGAGCTACTGGAGGGTGTACTGGGGGTGTACTGGAGGAGGTTACTGGAGGAGGTACTGCAGGGTGTACTGGAGGAGGGTAGTGGCAGAGGTTACTGGATGGTGTACTGAAGGAGGTACTGGAGGAGGTTAATGGAGGAGTGTACTGGAGGGGGTACTGGCAAAGTTACTGGAGGAGGTTACTAGGGGATGTTACTGGAGGAGGTTACTGGGGGATGTTACTGGAGGAGGTTAATGGAGGAGGGTAGTGGAGGAGGTTACTGGAGGGTGTACTGGAGGAGGTACTGGAGGAGGTTAATGGAGGGGGTTAATGGAGGAGGGTAGTGAAGGAGGTTACTGGAGGAGGTACTGAAGGGTGTACTGGAGGAGGTACTGGAGCAGGTATTGGTAATGTTAGTGGAGGAGTTACTGGAGGAGCTTACTAGAGAAGTTACTGGAGGAGGTTACTGGAGGAGGTACTGGAGGAGGTTACTGGAGGATGGTAGTGGAGGAGGTTACTGGAGGTGGTATTGAAGGAGGTTAATGGAGTGATTAATGGAGGAGGCTCTGGAGAGGGGTATACATGGTTACTGGAGGAGGTACTGGCAGAGTATTGGAGAGTCACACAATCATGAACAGGATGGGATACTGTAACTCTCCTGTACCTCCTCCTGTATGTCCTCCTGTATACATGTGCCCCTGTATCCTCTCCTGTACGTCCCTATATCCCCGTCCCTATATCCCCCTCCTACTGTATCCTGTAATGACCCTCTGTGCATCCCCATGTATACCTCCTCCTCTAAGGCCCCCCTGTATCCATCCTGTATGCCCCCCCCCCCTGTACTGCCTCCTGTACATCCCCCTGTATCCCCCTCTGTACCCCATCCTGTGTGTCCTTCTGTACATCCTCCTGTATGTCCCCTTACCTCCTCCTGTACATCCCCCCCATATTCCTCCCTGTACCCATCCTGTACGTTCCCCTGTATGTCCTGTACGTTTCCCTAAACCTCCTGCTGCATGTCCCCCTGTACCTTCTCCTGTACGTTCCCCTCTATGTCCTCCTTACATTCCCCCAAAATACAACATGGCAACATACAATTCTTATTTTGGCGAAATATTAACACCATACATTTAATATCACTTAAACTTCAGATTTTATTTATTACTGTTTCCTTAATTATTAGTTGGTATTAGGAATCCTAACCTTTGGACATTTACCTTTAACCTAGACCGGTGCTTTAGGATGAGGTAAATCAATAAGCAAGAATCAAATTGATCAAGACATATTATGATCGAGTGCCCTCTCAGCTGAATATGAGAAAGGTGTCTACTGACTTTGAAAAAGACCCCATTACTAGTATGAATATATGCTCTTATTTACATGACCTGTAATATGCTTTTACATCTCAAATGGCATATTCCTTATATTATTATTGTTTATGGTTCTTGTTGATATCTAAAACTGGCAAATGGTTGACACAAGAATTGTCAGTTGTTGCCTTACTGATGTAGGATTGGGGAGAATGTTGAATGCATACAACTCATGATTTTCATTGAGGATTGTTTTTCCCTCTTTGATAATATCATGTGAACCCATCGGATTCAAACTCAAGACCTAGCTATCAATAGGTGACTTAAATACAATTCAGTGTTCTACTTGGAGGGGCAGGGGGAGTGGATACTCCTCTATACTTGAGAATTTTTTTAAGCTCTTTTACCGATTTTAATTCTAATTTGTCCACGTTTTTAAGCAAGAACTGTATGTTTTGTATAGGTTAAGTATGGTCCGGGTCCATGGCAATGTACCCCTAGCTGCCCCCAGCCAGGCACTGGTCCGAGATGACATAACAAAAAACATCTGGTGCCTATTAATAGCCGCCAGGAACAGGTGGAAGGTATGGGAGGAAGTACTGTAGTGGGGGTTTTACCACATACCATATTAAGGTATAATCTAGGTATTAAATGTGAAGATAAGGATGGCGGAAGAAGCTTTGATTATAATTTTGATTGGGCCATGTCAACATGGCAGACAGGACCCGCCGAGTCTGCAGACCACATACCGGCAGGGTGGGGGCGGCCAAAGGCAGAGAGGGGGCGGCGGAGCATCACATTCCAAAGGAGTGAAGACTGGCAAACCTTATTTCTAATTTTTGATAAGAAGATTGAGAAAGTAAACAATTTGCCAAGAATAAAAAATAAACTTCAATAGCTTTCTCTGTTAATATTTTAATATTTTGTATAGTCTTTCTTCATCTCACTATGCAGTTCGTTCTAAATACAAGATTTTGATAAAACGGGAATTTTATTTTCACCTAACAGGACTATTTCGTGAGAATGGGCCCATACTCCTATTTTATTTGGTGGAATGAAAACATCTTAAGGTTCTCCTATAATGTGGTGAACTTTGACCACATGGGCGGGCTCAATTAGCGGGAGAGAGAGGACAGAGAAAAGAGGGAGAAAGAGAGAGGGGAGATGCAATATTGAGAGACACAATAGAGAGGGTGGGTGGGGAAGACAAAAGGTTAGGTGGAGATACAATATTGAGACACACAATACATGGGGGGGGGGGGGACGCAATATTAAGTGGACACGCAATACTACACTGGGTGCATCCTAGCCCACATCGCAGCCGCCATCCCTGATCTCGACATGGGGAGAGGTGAATGATTTGTCTGGGTGCATCCACATCGATGGGGCAGAGGTCTTGTGGTTCTAGGGGTTATTTTTAAACATTTTATTAAGTCAGGTTTGATACATTAGTATAACTAATGTCAACTTGTTAAGGCCTACATATATAATATATTTATACAATTCAGCTTCCCACTCATGAAGCAAAATATATAAATAAATAAAAAGGGAAACTACACGCATACATAAATGTAAATGCAGTTCTATTTATGCATTAAACTACATCTAGTATCTTTAATAAATGATCGATTTAAAGACAAACATTGAGAGTGAGAGGATTATGTGTCTCTGTCAGAGATGGTAGAAATGATTCAAATAAAAATAATTAAACTTAGAATAAAACATTAAGCCTGCCTGGCGAATTTGCCACCAAGAGAGGGCGGGGATATATAACACTACCTTGCTAGTATTATCATATTACTAAAGTTGAAACACATGAGAAAACAAGCACATGTTCTAACAGTGAGGGATTTATAGAACAAGTGTCCCGATGCTAAAACAACTGGTTTATAGACAGGTCACT
This sequence comes from Sthenelais limicola, assembly GCA_942159475.1. Lineage (NCBI taxonomy): Eukaryota > Metazoa > Annelida > Polychaeta > Phyllodocida > Sigalionidae > Sthenelais > Sthenelais limicola. The sequence continues at coordinate 71,649,497 of OW804098.1, forward strand.
GGTAGTCCTGTCATTAATTAGACGCTAATATAGCCTTCCTCGGGGGTCTGGTATGTACTTTCGAATGAGGCAGTTTATATAAGAGGAAGTAAACACACTGTGTAAAAATGTGTAGCATGTGCAGAGAGGCTCGAATACTAATTACTATAGCAACATGTAGAGAATTGAGGGAAATGATGCAGTGAATTAGGGAACTATAATTTTAAGTCCTTTGACGGTTAAACTTTAAGACCTTAATCAAAGTAGTCTGAGTTATTGATACTTGGTATTTTTGTATATAAGATATAAAATACCAAAATACCAAATCAAGCTAGGATATTTTGTGGTGGACTTTATCAACTGTATTCTAATAATGGGGGTTGGAAAATTAACATTATAGGTCGAAAGGCCTGAAATATCATCACATGGCCTTGAATCCTGTTGGAATCTTTTAAATGGCCTTGAAATGTTCCGGGATTCTCAGTTTCTTACAGAGGGAAAATACTTGAATGAATCCTTGAATGGCGAGTGGGCCTAAATAAAGCTGTATAAATTTAAGAAAAGTTCAGAACCAAAACCCTTAAGTTAAACAAATAATTTCTGATAAAGTGTTCGTGATTTTAAGATTATCATCCTGATCGATTTTATGTTTGAAATTAGTGAGTGGCATATTTGAATATTTAAAGCATTGCAGAACAATAGCTGGGCAATTAGTCATGATATAAATATGTATAACATTATATAAATAATGTTCTTTAGAATAAAATATGAAAGCGCGCCCCCTCCTTTTGAAAATCCTGGATCCGCCCCTGTTGTGTGGCAACTGTGTTACATAACAGACAGTTTGTGTACACATATATAGGTCGGCTATAGCTGCCAAGAACACAGAGCATGACAGTACAGACATACTTGTTACGTGTCTCTCTCTACCCATCCCGTCCCCACAGTCACATACATGGGATACTTCCTGTCTCCCCCTCTAGTCCCCCACTTTCTCTTCTCCCACCTGACACTATCCCCCCTCTTCTCTATTTTGTTCTCCCGCCTGACCCTCTCTCCATCCCTCAGATCTCTCCTTCCCTCAGCTAGAGTGAGGGAGACAGAGCAAGGAGATTGAGGAGAGCGAGGGAGAAAGAAATGGAGAGAGAAGGGTAGAGACGTTACTCTCTTCTCTTCCTCCCTCTCCCCCTCCCTCTCTAGGTGAGATAAGAGAGAAATGGGAAGAGAGAGAGAGCAAGAGAGACAGGAGAGACAGATAGAGAACATTGCATGAAAGTCCCCTCTTCAATGTTAAAATTAGCTGATGCTATCTTTTCTATCTGTTAAGTTTTTTTTATGTATTATATTTATTTAGAGCCAATATAAATATAATATCTATAGTTACATCAAAACTGAAAAATACGCCTTATCCAACATGGATGTCTTCAGGCGTTGCCTAGCTTGGGCCTGAAAAATAGAATAAGGAAAAACTAGGGAGGGGGATTTTAATCACAGCATGCTATATTATTCAGTATCATGCGTAGCTCTGAAACAAATTTTAATGCTCATGTTACTGCGAACCTCACACACGCACGAACATTCCCACCCTCCCGCCACCAAGGCATGTGAATCTGTCCTTTCAAACAGACTCTAAACAATCATCCTGTCACCGCTATTGTCTGATCTACATGCTCCTTTACTTAATTACTTCAAATAACTCAGTGTCAATCAATTATGATATATATACGGAGTCAGTTTTCAGGAAGAAGCTATAGTGCTGACATGCAACTGCCAGTTCAAACCCTAATTTCGGATTGAATCCAGAAAAGTTTCTTGAGTTCAAATATGCAGCTAAAAGTAGATAGGGTTGACCCCTGGTTACAGGGACGTTACAGACGAATGATTTTAACCAGGTTTATTTGATTTATACGTGCACATGGTTATAAATGTAATATATACAATTTTTGGTTCGGCTGGAAACCTTACTTCAAAGAAAACAGTGGACGTTTTCTCATGAAACACTATTAACATACATAATAATATGTGACTCTGACATGACTAGTCATGAGGCAGTTTGGTTAATACTTCCTACCTAATTGATAGATTAATTCAACAGCTTCAGCACTCTCTATGTGGAATGACATGTTCATAATCTTTTTTATAACATTATAAATCCATCCTGACAGATTAACAATAATCATGCGATTACTTATAATTGCATACAAATCGATTGCTTTTGACCACAACGCTATAACGATGCACAACATTATGTTAAAGGTTCAGCCTCAGGGATTCGGACGCTGCATGTACAAAGGTAGATTATTAGGGAGGACAAAAGGGACAGGTGAACGGGTGGGTGGTGATGGCTGGTTTGGGGGGTTGTGTGTATGTTGGTGCTGAGGTCACGATTTATCCATTCAGGTGTGAAAAGATGACAGTATGCCGTGTAAGTTGTGTGAGGGTGTGTGGGAATCAGGGTATGTTCTTTTCATAGGTGAGTGTGGACGCGGGATGGTGACGGGTGTTCTCTTAGCTGGACGCAATATCTACGGGTTGAAATAGCATATAATGGATAAATTGACTTCAATTAGAATTAGCACATTTTTTTTTACAATATTTACAGATGGATTTTTCTATCATGGAATCAACCACGTCTGATTATGCTTCTTTAATAATGTATTATTTTTGTTGGCCCAAAATGGAATTTACGACCCCCCCCCCCCCCCCCGGATATAGCATATAAATACAACCAATATTTCCTAGTCGCAAAATGAAATTTCTTCAATTGTAATTAGCACATTTGCCACATGTACAGATGGTTCATGTATATCGTGGACAGGCACATACAAAATACTACAAATATTTCCTGGTCGCAAAGTGAAGATTTTTCAATTATAATTCAATTATAATTGCAGACAGAGTCTGGGTTGTAAGGGATTATTGATATAAGTGTTAATGCTTCGAGACTACTTATACAGACTTATATACCTGTATATAATTGTGAAATACTGTATATATAAACGGATGCTATAGTGAGTTAACTATTATTGATGCATGATTCAACACTTGAATTTACCCTGATACACATATCATCCCCTTAATCACAATATATGACATGACAGCATATTCATACTTTTACAATGAAGTATCAGGGTATGTGCATACCGGTATACAGTAGCGAAACAATTAAACGTTAAATATCTAATGAAGGAAGGACAATCATAAATAATTCCCCCGGTCACGTTTGATGGCATGAATCTATTGTTGTGGCGGTCCTTTTGTAAGCCTTGAACACATAGTCTTATATATCTCTTTAAGTAGCTAACACCCGCGCTAACACCAGGTGCTGGCTAACACGAGGATAGCGCTAACCCCCGCGCTAACACGAGGATAGCGCGGGGGTTAGCGCTAACACAAGGATAGCGCTGGTGCTGGCTAACACCAGCGCTAACACGGTGTTAGCTTATGGACACTACCGCTAACACCGTGTTAGTCACCCGTTTGGTGCTAGTGTTAGTGTTAGTTAACACCATTTTTTTATGAACGCCAGCCCTGGCCAATAGAACATTATTGAGAGCATCAGAATCGCATTAAATACACCTAGTCAGTAGTGCATCATTGAGAGCATCAGTAGTGCATTTATAAATCGGGTCCATAGAGCATTATAAAATATAAGTCTGAGCCTCAAAACCGTTTACGATTTCCACTAGTAAAGCACCAGGTCAGATTCAGTACAAAAGTTCCAGGTGAAAACTTGGTCAGGAATGTAATCATGCACATCGGGTTAGTTTATTACCGACGTTAACTGAGAGTGCAGCTTTAATAAATAGGCCTAGGTCGGTATGGAATTAAAAGCAAATGGTCCTATAATTGGCAAAAAAATATATATGCCCAACCATCAAATGATGTGGACGTTTAGCCAAACAACGCAAGCAAAGTAAGTTACTCACCACTCAGTTGACATGCTGGGACACCATACAGGACTTTCAACTTTTGAGCCACAGATACTTCTGGATTTCTCTCACAAGTGAGTAAGGTATAGGCATATATATATTATAAGTAACTTTATTTCCATTTCATACAATAATGGTACAGCTAAAGCTGCATTAAAAGTGAGGCTTAAATTATTGTAAAATAGTTGATGTGATATTATTAGGGTAAGATCCAGTGATGAACAGAGTATTGTGAGGTTGACAAAATTAGATGATTATAAATAAATGATATAACGCATTGATAAATCATCAGTTTGTAGAAGGGTGAATAACCCTATAGTTTACAAGCGTGAAAGTGGCTCTCATTTGTCACAAGTTCTATTTGTGATGCAGAGTTAATACAAGAAAAGGCGCTTCCTTCCAATGCCCAGGAATTTCAATACATTATTTTCCCTGCCTCATTCTTTTAAGATTTTATTACTGACACGTTTCATTGCTGTATGCTTCACCTCATACATGTACTGGCACTTAAGGTTGTATGAGTAGATATACCAAATCATTGTGTAGTGAATCAGAGGTTATAAATAACCCTCTGCATCAAGAGTGTGTTGATGATCAAATGTCCTTGACATTTCCATGCCTCTGTAATGCTCTACTGAGCACAGATTTAGCTTTCGGATTTGTGCTAGTTGCTAGACAACGGTAGGTGTTTTACTATTATCATCCATTTACAGGATTCTTATATTGTATTCAACTACAGCAGAATGTGTATTGTGTATATAACCATTTACTGTATTCCTGTACGACCTATTCTTATATGTACTGTATTTACTGGTAATGTTCCCCTGGTGCAACTATGCAACTAACTCTTTTACTATGTGAGGACAAGCATGACTTGCTCCTGCCTGTATGATGTAGCTATTCCATCTTGGATCGGATCGTTTGGTCTTGGTTAGACTTGCAGTCTGGTCGTGGGTGGCAATAAATCGCAATAAGAGCCATTCCGTGTTGGTGTTATTTGTTGCCTTTGTCAAGATCCGGATCCATCAGAGAAAGAACCTGGGTTGGGTGATCGTCTAGTAATTAGAGCCATTTACTATCGATGGAATTCACTACAATTGTATAACGCACCACCGTACAGAATTGTTATAAAAATATATCTATGCATATCTGAGGTTGTCCTGACTAAATCGGAAAAAAATACGATACGGGTGATATGAGTTTGTGGAAATTATATTTGGATGTGCCTAGTCTGGACTCTGGCTCTGCTACTTCGTCTGTGAAGGTCGAACATTCAGTGGATGAATGGGGCCAAAAGTTTGCTGCTCAGAGTCTCCAGATGCAGGATATGCTGGACAAAATGACCCAACTCTCAGTGTCTTTTCAAGCATTCGCCACAGCTAATCCTACAGGTGCTCAGTCTTCTACGCAGTCCGTTCCCGCGCAGACTGTGACACCTACGAAGCCTGTGACCCCATCGACACAAGCCTCTATGTCGGGGGGGCCTGTTGTCACCCCCAACGTTAATCAGCAATCGATTCCAGTTGGTAATCCATCATCTCATCCACCTTCTGCTGGTATTCCTCAGCAACATGTGGGATTTGGATTTTTCTACCTCGCACCAAAACATCTAACCACTATGATCAACCTCCATTCCATATCTATCCGGAGGCCTAACATTTCTGCGGGGCCTCTCAGACAGATACTCGGACTGCAACAAATTATCCATTGTTTCAGCCAAGGGTAACTTGTCTTCTTCTAACACTGCAACTGCTTCCTCCTCTTCACCCGACTCAACAGAATTCGCACCCGAGTCCCCCGAAACCTCTGACTGTGGCAAGACAGTAGTTTTAGGAGGAGCACGTGGTGGCCTGCCCCTTTTTCTCGCATGATGTACAATTTTCTTAGAAGGCTTTGGAACTGGCGCCTCTGACCCAGGCAATAACCTGCCGACAGGAGAGACCCGAAGAATGTCCCGGCCCTTAGCTACCTGCTTCTGGTATTCAGGGGCCCGATGCAGGTTAGTAGCCTGAACCGGTTGTCCATCAGCGTCAAAAGCCAACTTCAACAAATTGCCATTCCACCTCAAGAGACCATCAGCAGTTTGCAGTTCATAGGTAGAACCCTGCACCCTCCGAACCACCAGAAAGGGTCCATCCCATTTAGGCCCATACTTCTTCTGAGCCATGGGAGTGGCGTATCTCCACACTAGATCCCCCTCTTTGAATTCCTTCGGGCGAGCTCTCCTATCGAAATACCTCTTTTGAAACACAGCCGAATGGCCCAATTGCTCCCTCACAAATTGATGTCCCTTCCTTAATAAAGAACGAATCTCTTCCACAAACACAGTTGGGCAAGGAAAGTCCACATCACCACTTAGAGTTCCATAAATAATGTCAGCTGGTACCGTTACCTCAGAACCAAATACCACCATGTTTGGTGTACAATCTGTACTTTTATGGACAGCACCCCGATAAGCATGAGCAATGCAAGGAACTAATAAGTCCCAATTTACATCCTCATACTCTGTCAGACAAGACAATTGCTTTTCAATGTCCAACATTCCCAGTAAATTCTTCATCAAACTAGACCGGAACTCCGGGGCCCCGTCTGTCTGCAAAGAGACCGGCAGACCATAGCGCAATATCCACTCAGTAAATAACACCATCGCACACGTTGCAGCAGTATGGTCGGGCAAGGGGTAAGCCTCAGCCCATTTACTGAAATAATCAGTCACCACCATAACACACACATTCCCCCTAGGCGTTTTCCAAAAAGGACCAATGATATCTAGGGCCACACGACTCCATCTCACTCCCTGTAACTCCTTTTTCAAAGGAGAGACACCCCGGCCTCCCCGGCTCTTGCAAGAAGCACAAATTTCACACCCCCGAACCCAGTCGGCTGTATCAGAGCGCATCCGGGGCCAAATAAATTTATGTAATGCCGCTTGATAAGTCTTAAATTCACCGAAGTGGGCCGCCAATTTGTTTCCATGCAAAGTATGGAACAGCTCCTTCCGCAAACCCAAGGGTACAGCTGCACGATAATAGATTACACCATTATCACTCTCCCATTCCAAACATAACAGATTATCTTTCATAACCAAAGTTGACAGTAACCGGGCATAGAAACAAAATTCATCTCCCTCTGGCAACATGACAGCCTTAGTGAGAGTTTTGACTCCCTCCTCTACCAAAGTAATTATGCGAGCAAGCACATCATCCTCATGCTGGGACGACGACAACCGATCACCTGCCAAAGATGAGAACAGCTGGTAATCTATTGTCATGACAGCAACTACAGCCTCATGTGCACCACAGTCCGGGCAGTCCTCCCGGGGACACTTCCGAATGGGAAGTCGCGAAAGCGCATCCACATTTAGATGATGTTTCCCCGGCCGGTGAACTATTTGATTCTCTGAAACCCTGTAATGTTGCAGGGTGGTTAACCACCTCGCCAGCATATTGGTCGGATCTTTGAAATTCATAAGCCACCGCAGAGACGCATGGTCTGTCCTCAGCATAAAATCACTTCTACCAATAACATAGTGTTGAAACTTATTGAGATAAGTCAAAACCGCCAAAAGTTCACGTTTGGTGGTACAATAATTGCGCTGTGCCTTAGACAGGGAATTGCTAGCATAGCTTAACACCACTTCCTTTTCTTTCTGGATCTGGGATAAAATCCCAGCCATACCAAATCCGGAAGCATCCGTATCCAAGATAATGGTACCCAGTGGTTGTGGATAACCTAAAACTGGGGCCGAAGTAAGCAAATGTTTGAGTTTCTCAAACGCCAACATACAGCTTTCATCGAACACAACTTTTCTACTCTTCTTTTGATCTCCCCCAACCACCAAGGCTTGAATTGGACCAGCGACCTCGGAAAAATAAGGCATAAAATCCCTATAATATGATGCAAATCCAAGGAATTGCCTCACCTCCTTAACGGTGGAAGGTATCGGCCAGCTCTTCACCCGATCCAATTTACTCGGATCCGGGCGAATTCCTTTCTGCGACACCACCTGACCGAGATACAATACTTCCAAGTGGAAGTAGGAGCATTTCTTTGGCTTTAGTTTTAACCCGTAACTCCGTAGTCGTTGCAACACCAATTCCATATTTCTTATTGTCTCTTCAAAATTAGCTCCGAATATGATTATGTCATCCAAGTACACCAGACAACACTTCCAGCGCAATCCTACCAACATCTGTTCCATCATGCGCTCGAAGGTAGCCGGAGCATTGCATAATCCGAAACTCATCACTTTAAATTGGTATAGCCCACTAGACGAGACAAAGGCTGTTTTCTCCTTACTAGCCTCATCCATAGCTATTTGCCAATAACCACTTTCCAAATCCAGGGTGATAAACCATTTCAGACCTCCAAGGGCTTCAATGCACTCATCAATTCGGGGAAGCGGAAAAGAGTCTTTCTTAGTCACCAAATTAAGGGGCCTATAGTCGGCACAAAACCGACTAGTTCCATCCTTTTTACTAACCATGACTATTCCCGCACCCCACGGGCCATTGCTGGGTTCAATGACACCTTTTTTAAGCATATCCTGGATCTGCAGTTCCGCTGCATCACGTTTCGCCGGGGGCAATCACCTACATGCACATTTAATCGGACGAGCATCCCCAGTATCAATCACATGCGTAACTTTATTCATATGGCCGAGAATCTCTCCCGGTAGTCGGAAGCAATCTTTATACTCCCACAAAATAGTCAGCAATCTACGTCTGTCAGCCACTGTTTCCAGATGAGACTCCCGAACTAATTTCTCCAACGGACATCCATCCCCGGAGAGCATCATTGGCACCTCCGGTTCCAACAAATCCATATCAACCATGGGGCTCTCGCCTTCCTCAGCAAGATCCCTCAGTCCAGGTGATGATAAACTGAACATCAAAGGGGAGCTGGCAGGATTATGCAATGATATCGTCGTACATTGCCGGTCGCCTGCGACCAGCCGACTCACAACCACACAATGCCCCAACTCGGCTTGTCCCGATTCAAAGAATACATCTTCTCCCGCCGGTTCACACAACTACACAACTACAAATGGTAGAGAAAGCATCTATGAAGATTCCCTCATACCCATTTCGGCTGAGTGCACCGCTTTGCAAGCCCCGACACATCACGGACTGTTCACCTGCCTCAAGAGTGAATTCACCGGACCAATCCGAATTGCATCTGTGCGTTAGAATAAAATCCATGCCCAGAATACCAGCTTCTCTTCCCACTAAACCACTTATTACCATACAAGTCAGAGCGAACCACGCTCCTCCTATCCCGAGGGCTACCCGTACACAACCATGTGTGACAAGATCATGTCCCGTACCGGCATAGCACGTTACCTGGCACGGTATCAGATAAGGCTTCACCGACAACTCATCATACATTTCCTTCTTTATTAATGTACATTGAGCACCCCAATCAATAAGAAATTGGCCAGTAACATTCACTATTGTCACATCCGCATACATTCGGTCAGCAATCCACGGTATACTTCTGTCCGAAATAGTTATATCAAAATTACGAAGATCACATGCCATAATCTTGCTTACCAAGGAACCATACCCTCCCCATTCAACCTTTAATATTTGTCCCGGCAAGCAAGCATGTTCGGGTACACCCTGATGCACCACTTCCACCATACATGAAAGCATATCCGATTTCACCTCCGAATCCCCGCATACACTCCCCACCAAGTTAATACCATGGGCGTCCCCTAACCCGGCTGAGGGCGGCCGACCCGAAACCTCCATCAGTGTTTTCCCCGAATTCTGACATACTGCGGCATGTGTATTACCCTCTGCCCCCGCTCCACCGCCTAGGAGGGGCTGGCAGAGTTTCCCGGATTACCGGATTCTTTCAATGCTGCCTCGCGCTCCGCTTGTCTCTTCATACACGCAAAATGCAGAGCTTGCTGGTCACACTCAGTTATCAGATGGCCTTCTTCCCTGCAATAATAGCAGACTGGTTTTTTAAATGAGCCTTTCTGGAACGGCTTACGTGTGGCTTCTGGCTGAGTTTTCTCAGTAACCTGCATCTTCGGAGTAGTCTTAGACTTCGTAGCATCCCAAGCTTTAAAAGCATAAAATTCACCAAGTAAATCCGGACTTATAGGCAGGCTGCTAACACCCTCCACCTGAGCAACTGCCGCAACATTTTCACCTCTCGATCTCTCGCTGCCTTCCGACCCCCCTGACACAGTCATCAAACTAGCAGCTAATCTGGGGTTATTCTTAATCACATCCCCATAGCGTGTGGCAATAGCCCCGGCCGCCGCAATATTCTTCGGTTCTTGCAGTGCTACATGCATAGCCATTCCCGGATCCACCAAACCGTCCAGAAACACCTTCATAGCCATAGTATGTAACGTACTATCCCATTTCCCGAAAGCATGCAAGGCCTTCTTAGAAACAGTATCTGCAAAATTAGCCGGAGTTTGACCCGGAGTCTGCCTCAGAGCCATAAAAGCATCCTTCCTTGTCTGTGAGGACATGGCCGAGCTATGTACCGCTTCCATCATACGTAACAACTCCCGAACAGTATATTTATTCGGTTTAATGGAAGTAGCATGGGGCATATTTTCTTCAACTGCAGCAATCAACTGCACTTTATACGTGTGATCGCTCCAATTCATCGCACAAGCAAGCACAACTGTCTTTCGCTGATACTCTCTCCAATCCTGTTTACCATCCCACTTCGGGAAAGTAAGGGGTTTCGGCCGATGTTCAGGCATACTAGGGTCCATTTCATGGATTTCAAACGCCTCCGGTTCATCCTCCGGATCATAATCAGCAGCGGGGTCAATGGATTTTCGCTTCTCCACATCAATAACTGCAACATTACCACCGCCCCCTGCTACATCATAAACCGGACTCTGAAAAGCAACCTTCCTTTTCGGGGTTTCCGGAGCTCTCGGATTTTTGTCTTCCCAACCACCATGGGGAGTACCCACAGTCCTTTCCTGATCCATATCCCGTGACTGAATAGGACCTACTTTCTTTCCCTCATTTGCAAAACGTGTTGATTGCGGAAAATCAGGTAATTCACCCATTAATCTGGCATAAGAGGCCTCCGTTACCCCAGGTGGCCGAATCGGAGTGCTAGCAGCTAGACCCCAATCACGTTCGGGCGGCAGTACCCTAGACTGCCGTCTGACATTATCTAGTTCAGCTTCAGTGGCTGCTGCTTTTTGGGCCAACTCCTCAGCAATCGACAATTCCGCCAACCTGTCAGCTTTTGAAGCCCTAAGCTCCTGTTGCAAGGTGAACATTCTCTGTTCCTGCTGCTCAATCACCAAATGCAAATTTCGTTCAGATTTTCTAGCATTTTCTAACTCCCGAGCTGACTCGGCAGCTGCTTGTGAACCACGAGTAGTTGTCATGTGCAACGAGTCAGTAAGTTCATTAATACGCTTCATTTGGACCCCTAATAGCGTATCCATTCGATCAAACGTCAAATGCTGCCTCCGCACTGTATACTGTTCATCAGCATTCTGCAGGTGTTCGGATATTTCATCTTCATTTCGTAATCTACGTTCTGGAAAACGCAACCTAACTGGCGCTTGAGCACCCCTTGGTACAGGGCTTATAGGCTGCTGTCTTCCCCTCCTAACACCTACATTCCTATCAGGTGTACGGGCTTCATCCCAAAGTCCGCTGCCTGCCAAAGAACCATTATCGGATCCCAAGGACTGAACCTTCACCTGATTTTCCAGTGCATCTACAAACAATTCATTTTCAGCACGACGAACAGGTCTACGTTCCATCAACCTACGATACTCCGGTGGGGGCAACCGGACCTCCGCGGGAGCAGGCAACCTTAACTCAGCCGGGTCCGGAGCCGGCAGCCTAAGTCCCGGGGGAGCCGGGAGCTGCATCGGAGCTCGAAGCACCGGAGCCGCAGGCGCAGGCGGAACGTCCACTACTATTTCCCCTGCAGGAGGATTGATCATTACAGCGGGTTGGATCGGGGCAGGTAATAAATTAGCTGCCTCCGCTCTGACTTCAAGTTCAATATCTTCTACATTTTCCACATTTTCTACATTTTCCTGTTGATTCGGAACGACCTCTTCCTCAACAGGTTCTACATTTAAACCTGGGGCCGCCAGTTCTGGGTTCTCTTGAACCTCTTCCTCATGTTCGGGAAGAAGGACAAGAGCTTCATCCATCGGCAAATTATCTCTCTCAGCCATAAGGCCGGAGTATCAAGACTAAATACAAAACAAAGTACAAAGAAACCCGAATTGGTCACGGCACCAAATTGTAATGTCTGCTTATTTACTTGTATGGCAATTCGGGTAAATAACAACAAGAATAGAACAACACAGATCTCCGAGTCCTTGCTAGCGTTTCAGTCTTTATTGCCGACTTCAGCTAAAAAACCTCTCATCCACAGTGAAAAAGGTTCTCCCTCCGCTTCACAGAAGAGAGGGATAAGACCAAAAAATTATGGTTAAGAAAGGGTATTTATACACAAGAATCAAGATCAAACATATGCTAGCAGTACAATATAAAAATAAGAGAAACAAAACCCCCACACAGCATCTGGTGGCAAACCATCCCTGCAACAGGTAGAACAACCAGCCCGAATCCAGTCCGGCCGGCCGCACCCGGATAACCGGGTGACTAGACCGGGGGTTCGGGACACTGGCTAGCGGCGCCGGGACAGAGCGGGGATAACCGCATCGACCCGGCACCACCACACTCAGCACCACATGAACCTAAGTTATATAATATTGATTTATTAAACATTAATAAAATCAATTTCCCTTAACTCACTCTCAGACGTTGTCGCTCCAGGGTGGGGGTGGGGGTGAACTCATGATGAAACATGATAACAGTAGCAAAATACTAAAGTATGTATAAAACCGTGCCCTTGGTGGGGGGGGGGGGGGGGGATTTGCCAGCCCCTCAGCCACAAAACAGGCAAGCAGTTTGGGAATTTACCACCAAGTGAATTTTATTTCATTAATATAATTATTCATATAGATTCAGGAGCCACGTTAGCCTGTATTTTAGATAGTTCTTAATAACAGATAAGATATTTAATGTGATTCGGATATTCTGATTTCTAATTTCAGGTCAATTTCTTCTCTGCCATGAAGTTCAAGCATTCATGTGCTGTTACATTGCTTGCATTGAGTATTGTAGCATATTGCTACATTATGGTGACACTCAATTCTAAGAGCAAACACAGTGGAAAAAGATACCCTGGATCTGGCGTGAAAATGGAAACACAATTTTTCTTAAATGAGACCAACGTTGTGTTTTCAGAAAAACGTTGCCAACAGTATAATACTAATATAAAAATATTTGTTCATGCAATGATTAATCTAAGTGATCAAAAGGTTGTGTTGTTCACTAGAGGCATTCGTAAGAGGGAGTTGAAGTTATCAAACGTCAAAGTAAAAAGCTGTGCAGTAAACGATGTAACTGGTTACATCGTACTTGAAGGAGATGTCAATATGTACACATGTTTATTCAATACAACACTTAAGGATAGTGATGAACTCTCCCTTGAAATGACCAAGATTGGAGTAATTCCCACTTATGTCACTTGGGGTAAACGGTTTGAGTACAGGAACGCCATCAGTCCTCAATACACACTTTGCATCTCGACTGTAGTGAAGAATATTGAGGATGAACTAGCTGACTGGATTGATTACCACACTTATCAGGGAGTGAAGTTGTTTGTCATTTATGGAAATAACAATACTGATGGGACGAGGGAGGTTGCAGCAAGATATGATTCAGTTGTGTGGATTGATTGGCCATGGCATAAACCCCAACATGACACAATAGTACATGGTTTACATGTCACAGAGAATAAATGCATGTGGACATTATTTAATGATGTAGATGAATATGCCTTTCCTGTCGTTAACAATAGATCATATACTCTACAGCAAATGATCCCTCAGGCTCCACTCTTGGCAGGACCAGTTAAGAGTAAATTGCCTTTAAGTAGCATCTCAAAAGTCTGTTTTAGAATGAAGACAATGGGAACTTCAAACCACATAGAACACCCAAGCATACCTGTATGGGAAGCGTATGTCACATTTCATAGTTGGGGGAACAGGAAGTGTGCAGTGAGATCAGGATGGAGTGTAGGTTTGAAACACTCAATCCATGGGATTAAAACAAGAGGAAACACTGTAATCATGCCTGAAGATTCTGCCCATTTAGTTCACTATAAGTACCAATGTTGGAAGTGTTACTTCAAGAAATATGTTAATGGTCGGGTTTCTCCCTCGGTCAGCGACTTTAAAATGGTAGCCATAAATAAGCCACTAGCTCTCTTCACAAATGATTCAGGACCAATTGACACATCATTCAGAGACTATATGAGGGATATTATTGCACATTACGAAGTAATTAAAACTGTATGAAGGAGATGCATCACTGTTTTATTGATCACCAATTTGATATGTGACCTTATCCCTTACAGGAAAATGAGTATAAGGTTTCAAGACTGCCTACTGTAAGGTCCTTAAGAATTGGAATGCAGAGTTTAGTTGTTGTGGTTGTTTATACTCTTCAGAAAGGGGACAAACTCTTACTCCAATAGAAAGGGAGGATTTCAGATTTTACATGACTAAGTAAGTTTTAATTTCGCCTAATGTGCCATTTGTATTTATAGGAACAAGGTTGAATAAACAAATAACAAATATTGGGTGGTGACATACATCTATAGAGTTGCCATTTTTTCATTTTTATTGTGCTTGGCACTGTCAGTAGCATTTGTCTCGAAGTGGCAATTAAGGATATCTATAGAAATAGTAAATACCCAATTGTAATGAACCCGGGATATAGTGCACTCTGAACCAAGAACCAAGAGATCAGAGCTGCAATAGCTGGGGCTGCTTAAGAAATAATTCCCTTGGTTTTGTCTGCTCGAGGGTACTGTAGCCTGAGGAAAGTTTGAGGGCTTGCCTGAGAACTTCCGTCAGGCTACAGTACCCGCGAGCAGACAAAACCAAGGGAATTATTGCTTTTAGAACAGAGTTACATGGATAGCTCAGTGGCAGAGCATTTGCCTTCAGTGCCAAGGGTTGGGAGTTCGAGTCTTGCCTGGGCAGCTTTTTTTTTCATCCTTGCGACGTTCCTACTAACATTTCTCTATGAAGGAATCATGGGAAGACAACAAGATTTCAGATATCATAAGAAATCATATTGATTAAGATGTCCTGAAGATGATTTCGTCTTTATACAAGGTCCCGTTTTTTTTATATCAACATTCGAATACGGTCACTGCTTGGCTAGCCGACGGAAGTGACAAGGAACTATAGGTGATCCCTGGAGATGGAAGTCGTAGGCGGGGTTCTATAGAGAAAAAAAACCTTAGCATTATTTCCCATAGCCTAAAATAGCGTATCCACTTACACTCAGTAATAGTCTACCCATGACCGCTTTGCCTCAAAAGATAATAATTACTTTAACAGAAGGCGAATATTGTTATAACCTATTGAATTAAAGTACACATTTTAAGCACCATGATAATTATATAATTATGTACATACAGTCATTTCCAACAATTTGACAACATAGCGATTCAAAGACACGAACGCTATTTCGCTATTATATAGGGGAATGCTATTTCGGGGCTTTTTACCTGGAAAGATTTTTTTTTTTAAATCAATATTTAGCGCTGAAAATTGCTTTTTTAATGGGCAAGTATAATAAATTCCTTGTTTTTTCATGTTTGTCATGCAGTCAAGTGACTTTGAGATAATAATTGGGCAAAAATTATCTCCCGAAATATTTTTTTAAGGGAGCAAGTATTACAAACAGATAAATTTGAGTGTGGGGTAGCCTATATGTCACCTAAAACCAGCACTCTAAATTTAATGTGGAAAATCCTCAGAGAAATAACAAATAATATTATGTAATATTATGTAACATTGCTCAACCTAATTATATTTATATCAATTATTAATTATCACCCATTTATTATTATCATATTTCCATAATCTCTGATTATGGTAATACAATAGCATTGTTCTATAGCAAGTCTACTGGTCAGGATCTGCCTCTATGTTACATAATATTCCTAGCATCATGGACAACACCCACTGTGCATATCACTGTACAAGGATGTATACTTTCTCCTTTAATAAGGGATCGATCTAGAATAATTAAATACTTGACATTTAACCTACAAACATCAGCACCAATATCGGTAAGGGTTTTCATTGAATTCTAACCGAAGAAATACATTGGATCAAAAGGGGGTGGGAAGCCAAATTAAGGGGACGATGTTCATTTACCTTAAGATAAAACATCTTATGTATGGGTACAATTCTGCCAACTGGTAGACGCCCTGAAATGGTGGACATTTAATTATTCAAAGGGTCGACAACTCTGGTGGTTGCATTTTTTTCGTGTCGCCTAACATCAGCAGGGTTCATGGCCCTAGAAGGCATTTTTAAACTAAATCCACTTTATAGTTGAGTTCTGTAGTTTATTTTGGCTATTTCTATTCTATTATTGCAAATATTGATGATTTTGAATTATTTCATACATGGTAAATACTACAATAAGGCCTGTGTCGCCTATTAAACATCAGCTGTGTCACCTAACATCAGCATATGAACTTAAACTTTATTTGTGGAGCCCCAGAACTCAGTTTTAGTATATATATATATTACCCTTAGTAATCATTACATAATCATATCGTACTATAATATTATTTTAATATCTAGCAATATTTATTCATATCAATACAGGTTAATAGGCATGATATTATCATTCATACGACCTCACTCAAACTGTCATACTATTCATATAGACCCGAACCAGGTTCACTACAATAACATTAATATTTTTATTTTTTTTATAATAATGAACGTGTGTGCATGTGTAGAAAGCATTTTTTTCGGCAGAAGTAATATATTTTCTAAATGCGCCTGTACTTTATATTCAAATTCTATAATTAGTATTTATTTTCTAGCCTTGAATGGCACTTTTATCCCAATAGCGGCGAAGATTTTGTCATAAGAACTTTGAAAGTATGGTTCCCACGCTCTAATTTTGGCCAAGGAATTCAAATAAAATGGTTATAATCATGTGTGATCATCCTAAATACAGGTTGTAGATACCCTAGGCTGGAAAACCAAATGCTGCCCGATTGGGAGAATTACTCATATTAATTAATACATCACATTAATTTGATATAGCACAACATTATCATGCAAATGATTACAACAATACAAACATCTCCACAATTATCAAGAAAGTTTCCATACAATGTCATTCAATATTTTATAATCAAGCATTACCTCTTCCAAGACAAGTGTCAGATACAGTCCAAAATTTCTTGTGGCACACAAACCGAAGGTCACCTATGCTATCGACCAAACCCACAAAACTTATGACCTTAGCTCACATATGGTCATGTTTGGATGTACCCTGTTTTTCTGTTATTAGTTATAGTTCAGAACTCATAGTAAGACTTTTGCATACTACCTATATACAGGCCATGTTATCTTTTGGATCACTCTTTTCTATTTCTACGCTTTATTCTCACGACTTCCGCCCAGTTAGCTGGTCCAATCATCTTCAGGTTCATCAAACAAAACATAACATATACAGACGCATTGGTCTACATAGAATTAAGCAATCATAACCCTCCCACACCCACACCCACCCCTACCCCCACCCCCTGGATGACAGTCTGCATAGGCTGTATCTACATGGTCAATATCACTCCTAATAGACTAACACTTTGCATTGAAATACAAACATCAAAATATGATTGAAATTTACTAGTGTCTCCTCCAAGACAAGACAATACATTTTCAGTTCTCTCATAGCACATTAAATATTGGTCTCTCTGTTATCGACTAAACCCTACTTGTGACTCTCATCGCGTCATGTTCTGATGTTCCATATTACAAGTTCTCCAGGTATCTTATTTTATACGTTTTTTTTCAATTCCTTTACAAACGTGGGCTTATCGCCTATGATACAAATATTGTCTGGAAGATTATTCCATATTATTGGAAGATTATTCCATATTATTGGAAGATTATTCCTGTTATTGTTGGTCTTAACTGATAATTAGGCCTACTCTGTTATTCCATTAAATTGACCATGAGCCAGAGTTCCTGCTGTCTTTAAAAAGTCAGTAAACATCATAGACTTTGAGTTTGGGGTTTGAGGACCTTAAAAGTCCATAATTTTGACATTATTGAAATTGGAAATGTGGAACGAGGGACTCTAATACACTGTCCAAGATTTTTGTTTTTTGTGGCCCACAAGCCAAAAGGCGAGTGGGTTACGAAACAAACAAAAATCGAGGACAGTGCAATAGTGTGCCGAGTAGCATATTCAAATTTAGGTTCTATATTTACTCCCACGTTGCTATGTATATATGGTCGATTCCAGAAATTTTAGTGTGATTTTGAGGTTTTGGGGTAAAAATAAAGACATACTTTGATTGTTTTCATACTTATAAGGAAGAAAGTACTTTCATCAAGTAATATGACTGTCAATTTACCTCGACAGACTGCAGTCGCTTCAAAATTCAGCCTTAAAAATAGCATTAAAATTACCAAAATTCACCAGCTCCAAAGCCATTCATAGAGAAGTGAAAATACCTTCCTTGTCCACAAGGAGGCACAGTCATACTTTGGAATTGGCCTTTCGGAGAACTCTAGTACCCAAAAATTTGGACGATAGGAAAGTTGTTCTGAGAGGACTCAGCAAAGGTAAACAAGTTATAAGTAACCACAGGGATCACAAACAGAATGAGCGACCAACCATCTTCAGACCCTGGGAAAACACGAAGCCTTACCACACAACCCGACCTAAACTACACACCCTAGAAAAATCCCCGGTAGAAGAGTAAATCCCTCGCACAACGAAACACAACTATCCAACATACAATCCTACACCAATACATCGCCCGGACCATGGCAACATCGGGAAGGGACAAATCATCTACGATATGTGGCGCATCATTAACAACATCGATCAGGACATCGGAAGAGCGATGCAAGCCGTGATGATAAAGAAGGAATATCTGAAACTGGATTAAAACTAGTTATAAATTTGCAAGAATTATAAAGGTTGCCTACATGCGCATTAATGTTTTTAACTTCATATTATATATGCATTAAAAAAAAATTCTGACTGACTAATTCTACATTCCAATACGTTTCGAATAAACTTTACTTGACTGCCCTAGACCAATTATTAAAGGAACTATTGTGATATACATTATTGACCAATCAGCATCCTTTATTCAATCTGTTGATACCGTAACTAAGCAACGTACCTGCACAAAATTAATGTACCCCCTGTATTTGATCCATGTAAATTATTCCCTGATGAAGGATCGAACATATAGATCCAAAACGTAGGAATCGAATGTACCAACTTACAAAACTTCAATAAAACTTACAACATCAGAAGTTGCTGACTCATGGTTTTGGTGTTCCTAGACTAAAATCAAGTTATAAGTTTATTAAGTTAATCAATCATTTAATGAACTATTTTTCTGTTTAACTTTATAATCTGTATAAGTTAATGCATATATTGTGCGTTTCCAAAGGAAACGAATTCTACGGTCAACTATTTGTGCGCAATGGCTAGATTATGAATATCAGACGTACTGTAATCTGAAATGCCTCGAATGTCTGTATTAGAAGAACACAGGAGTGGAAGTAAAATTCAGTTCATTAACAACTAGGAAAGTTGCACGCTCCCTGTTTACAAAGGCAGTTGGATAAACATGAAAGTACAATGCAAGGGAATTAGACATAAGACATCAAACAATATATTGTAATCTAATGATACACAATTGTCTTTTAGTCTTTGCAATTCCGAGCTTGTCTGTCTCCAAGACTTGAAACCCAGAAATCCCAAAGGGTGTAGTAGGTGTAGATCACTCAGATTCAGTCATGGGTGGTCCTCTCTAAATGGGTTCCTCTCAAAACCTATACAGTGGCCTTAAGTGGCAACTTGTCAATCAAACCAAGATAGCCAATAGAATACAACAAATGTCAACCAATAGGATGTCACACTGGCCTTCAGGGATTTACTGCAGAGATGGTAGAAGGTTGTCAATCAAACAGTCCTTCCATAAGTGCAAAGTTAGTAGTGTTGGCGTGAATTACATCACACAGAGAATCTGTGACCAGCCAAGGGAAAAGGGGGCTCCGGGGTCAAATTTTCGAATTTGAGATTCTGAATCTGCATGTCCTCCTGAGTCGATAACCGAAAAAAATAGTTGAAAATTCCCAGAATTTGCCAAGATATGGGTTTTTTTGTAAAGTTATGTCAGTTTTCAGTAGATGACCTCAAATAGGTTGGGGGAGTGACTCATTTTCCTGTGACACATCACATGTAGAAAAAAATAAATATTAAAAATATTTTTTTAAAATGACAGGGATGTACAGAAGGGGAAATGAACATCATAGAAATGAAAGAATTTTGTTGATACTCCAAAAATTAGTGAAGTTACAGACTTTTATAGTTACCTCCCTCTCAGAATTACTAATATAAACATTTCTGACAGTGACGTCATGAATATGATGTGACTCCTAGCGGGAATACCAGGAACTATAACTCCCGCGCAGAGCCTCCTTTCCCCCTCGGCGGGTCACAGATGGGCATCCAGATATCCTCCCAGATAAGTGTCCACACTCCTCACACCAATCCTCAACCAACACCTCAAAATGTATCACATGAACTTGCTACTCAGGATGATTGACAGAATGGTACCCAATTCACTAACATTCATGAATTTTTTTTAAAAAAATACCGTAGAATGTAAAAACTACTTGTTCCACAACCTCGGAACGAGAGTTTTAAAAAATCCTATATTTATAAACTAACCACACTCTGGAACGAATTACCCCAAAAACCTAGAGAAATTCCAAACAGAAAAGAATTTAGAACATATTTAACCCATTCAGGACAGCGCCGCCAACGTTGCATTATGCTAAACGACCAAGCGTGGGAAAAGAACATTCAATTAATGACGTCCTGAGTGAAATGTACATGTCCTGTCATGACGACGCTTCACCGCGTCCACTGCCCTCTAGATGACGCACATTCTAATAACGTCATCTGAATTAAGGACGGCCAATAACGTCACCACCATTGAATAACGTTGTTATTATGATGCTTTTTGGCAATACGCGTCCTTTCCCACGGAGTGCTTTATCGCATTACGCGTCCTGTGCGTGGGAGTGCTTTTACGCACTACGCGTCCTACGCATGGGAGTGCTTTAAGGCAATACGCGGCCAAACGCGTGGGAGTGCGTTAAGGCAATACGCGGCCACATGCGTGGGAATGCTTTAAAGCAATACGAGACCTGAATGGGTTAAAACAGATTTATCCCCAGGAATTCGACCAGTTCTTGAGAGAAGACAATATTGTTAATTAAGAAAGATCTCTCTCCTATTTCTATTTTTCATGGATGTACTAACTGTAGAGACAAGTGTTCTTTGGAGCCTGGATTCATGCAGAATGTAACCATGTCACTATTATATCAGGTATCACTTTGACGTTGAAATCGCTTGACTAATATTGAGGTAGGGGGGTGGGGGGACTAAATGGGCACGTAAGTCCTGTGATTAAGGCTGAGATATCGGTATCGTTTTTTAACCGATGGGGAAGGTAGGGGAAATGATTGTTGGTTCACTGTTTATTCACTTTTCTTCACTCTGAACGAAATATCTTGTTATTTTGTTTTAACAATGTTGATGATGGAAATAGTTGTAAACCAACCAGTATAGGGAGGAAAACTTTCTACTGTTAAATTCCAACCAGTATAGGAAGGAAGACCGTCAAAAACTATTGATTATGTAATACCGGAAAGAAGAGTAATAGTGTAGTTGTGTACCAGCACATAATAACTATTCGTTTGATTGTTTTATCCGTTTAAAAAAGAACGACAAACTATATGATAATAATGAAGATTTGAACAAACTCTAGAGATTAAAGGACTACTCCTATACAGCTGAAGATGCCTTCAATGATAAAGGTGACAAATGAACAATAATGCTCACCACTGAAGTTTCAACATACAGCATTTCATAACATTGTGTCATTAAGAAACACCTTGACAACTGAACTGATGAAGATCACAAATAATATTACAAATATATGAACAATACTGTGACTTTGCAACTGGACCAACCACTATTCACATAAAAGTCTTCAGTTTATCTGAATTTCTACGGACTATTTTATCTTGCGAACTTTTGGTATAAAGAACTAGTACTAAGGACAAGGATTGTTGAAAACATTATGTAATGACTTGATTTGAAATTTCTCATCTTACTACATTTATTTTATAAAGGGCCCCCCAGGAAGATCACTACTGTGAGGGTTGCGTCCTTTCTCTTGATTATATATGATTGTATTATATGTAATTGTGAATAAAAGTTTTATATATATATAATTTGCCACAACCTGGGTCAATTATATTTTCCAGATACAAGCCTCCAAATCATTGAACCCTGGTCAAAAGTTCCATACGAATACATGTACATGTATGGAACAGTTTAGTAATAACCCAGATAAAGATGTGGACTTTTAATACATTTTCTTGCAAATATATATTATGTTCAAAACATAAGTACCTTTATATAAAACCCCATTCATAAGCGTTTTCAACGAATACACCATTCCATACAAATGCACCATTCCATACGAATACATCAGTTCAAATTCTTATGGAATTGTGTATTTTTTTATACATCCTTTCTGAATAAAATGCGTAAATATAAATGAATAAAATAGTAAATCCTTTCATCAAGAGACAATAATTGACATAAGAATACAAAATATGTTTTTCCCAGCCAGTTTTTGAACGTGTATTTGTCGGAAACCTGTATTTGTGTGAATTCTTTTCATGAAATTATAATTTACTGATCGCGGAATGATGTTGGAATCATGAGATTGGTTCTGGATATTAAACAAATGATTTTAAATGTAACTGCAAAAAACAGTTGATCAAATATGAAAAGTTTTCTCTTCATAGAAGGTAGAAGATGTATTAGCCAAAATAACATTTCTCACCATAAGGAAAACAATATAAGCCAATCTGAAAATTTAAAAAATTGCATTGATAGGGGCAGATATATTCTTTAATATGGAATATCAAAGTCCATACAAAAGTTATTGGTTGTCTTTTTTTTTCTCACTTTTGTGTGTATTCATATGGAATCATGAAAATGAAAATGGTCAATAAAATGATATGAAACTGTTGAAAAAATAAAGCGGTATCTAGCATTATGCAGCATACTCTAAGGGACCCATACATACCATTAAATGGTACAAATTTTGTAAGTTTAAGATAGTTTATACGAACAAGATTGTCAACGTTATTGAATAAAACGTGAACAACATCAAAATCGCACTAAAATTTCTGGAGTCGATCATACATAAGTTTATGAAATGTGTACTGGGGAGAGGAAGAGGGAATATCAATGTCATACTGCACACGTTGAACTGGTGCAAATTACAACACTACTTCCGCCCATACAAATTATAGCATATGGTACATAGGGCCTACGCCAACATGGAGTAAATGCACAGGGACCACGCCGCCTTGTTTATAACGTTACGTTGTGTGTTGCTTTTCAAACTGGTTTGATGAGAGATTTGGAAGATGGTTCTCTTCCCCATCAGGCCCCTCGCAAAGGATCTACCTCAACATGCAGTGAGTAGAGCAAGTGTCGTCTGCTACAATTTTGATACATTTCGTACTTGTCCCGCTCTAGGTTTCTTACATTTACAGTGTATAGTTTTGGTCGATCCTTTTTTTTATATAAATATGCATTTATGCAGCACCATATCTCCTAAAACCTAGCAGAATTTTGAAATTATTATGTGATTAATTTCTCGAGATTTTGTGTCTGAGGCATTTGCTTGAAAATAAACCCCAAGGCCCGAAGGGCCGAGGGGTTTATTTTCAAGCAAAAGCCGAAGACATAAAATCGAGGGAATTAATCACTTTAATAGCCGATTTTTGGATTCAATAACACTGTTTAAATACATATTAACAAATATTAGGCTCAAAAAAAGGTTTTAGATGTACTTACAGCATGAAGAACTCCAATAATTTAACTCCTTAACTCCAATACATAGGTTACTATTTTATATCTGACATGGAAAGGACCGAGTCAAATGCAGCCTTTATAACATCCAAATCAGGATGTTTTACACATTTTAACCCATCACATTCTAATATTTAGATTATTTTACCTATTTCTAACCAATATCACATATGTACACGTAATCATAACTTCAGAATGTCGTTTACGTCAGCCGCACTCTCCGTTCCAGAAACAAACGAAGCTTCCACTTTTTGCATGCAACCAAGCATCAGACTTCCGGTTTACGAATGCCGTATCCGTGTGTCTAGGGACTTAAAAAAGAAATAAATAAAAGATTTGAATCGGTGGAAATGTCTTAAATGTTGTTTTAGCACGATAGCGAAGATTTAGTCAACGGGAATCTAGTATTCAATGAATGGCGATTTCAGAACCCATACGTGCGACCGGAAGAGATGTGGAGACCCTTCGGCATACCCACTCATGTGCACCATGCACTTGGCGTTGCATTGTGTACCGTAGTCTATATAGCGCACGGAAGATTTCCTTCGAAAGTGCCCCCACGTCAACAAACCGGAGCTTGCACGATGTCTACTGTCGTCATGTTATGGCGAGGCTTAGGCTGTAATTACTTTAAAATGGCTAATATTTCCATCGGAAACAGTGGAGGAATGACTTTAATGTGACCAGGACTTTATACACGTTCCAAACTGAACGGGGAATCGACGACAAACAACCAAAGAACTCTAGTGAAGAAGCCCCATGAGGGGAGGCAGCCATTGTATCAAATATCGCTCGCACAATGTCCTCGCACGATGTCTATCGTCGTCACGTTATGGCGAACCCTATGCCCTAAAAACTTAAAAATGGCTAATATTTCCATCGGAAACAGTGGAGGAATGACTTTAATGTGACCAGGACTTTATACACGTTCAAAAATGAACGCGGAATCGACGACAAACAACTAGTTGATGAGGTAAGTGATTGAGCGGAAACACCGGCTGGGGTTTATTTTTCGGATGTAGAATTATTTTGCGGATGTAGTTAAAATAAACCTGAATCCGAAAAACCCTGAATCCGAAACCCTGAATCCGAAAAATAAACTACTACATCCGTTTTCCGGTTTGACGACTTCCTGTCCAAACAGTAATTTATAAGTATCCAGAACCCCAGCAGAATCTAAAGATCTGCTATTAATAAAAAAATAATTTTCAAATCCAAAAAAAAAGACCCTCTTAATTGACTCACATGTTCATGATACATTCATGCCATTTGCTGTAGGGAATGCATTTACGCAATATGTCGGCACCCCATGGGAGTGTATAAATGCAATACGGCGGTCTCTGCATACTTCTGCAGTACTTCTGCACATATCATGGGAGTGAATTTATGCAATACATAGGTCTGATAGGGTTAAAGGTAAACAGGACAGTTCAATGAAAAAAAACGACCAGTCCAATTGCCATTACACTTTCAGGGATTGTTCCTTACTACAGAGGAAACAAATAAATGAATTGGTAAATATGAAATGAAATGAATTATTTATAATTTTTGGTAGGTATTTCAGAGAAAGAGAGACCAAAATTTGCTATTTGTAATTATACACATCCTCTGGCTACTAGACTAATTGCTTTATGCAAATGACAAAACATCTACTCTACCTTCCTGAGTGTGACTGGCCATTTATTAATTGAATAAACACCTATCCTGACTATTATTTTCAGGTTGTCCAATACAAGCGTGCAACCAACGGTAACAATGACAATTGATGATAACCAATGGAATAACCATGTAAGTACAACTGTCTAGATGATCTACTCTACGCCGAATGACTAATGAATGTTCGGGGGGCAGAGGGGGAATGAGGGTGCGGATTGCCACAATGTCTCGCTCAAAATATGAAGGTTGTTGACTGAGGTTGAAAGGTTTGATTGATAATTGATATTCTGAATGATTGAAATAGTTACTGTATTTCGATTTTTCAGTCTAGGGTCATAGCCCACATAATCCCTCCAAACCGAGGGAAAATATCTCGCTCCTAACTGCAAACTGCCTTTAATATCACATGAAGACTATGGAATATTATTTTTGCAGATCCTTGAAAACGAGCGTGCACTCAATGGATGATCTAAAATGGAACAGTGATCAATGAAATAATCTATGATGATGTAAGTATAGCAGTCTAAATCTACACCTAGACCTACACCTAATGAGTGAGTGAGTGAGATTGGTGGCTTTACGCCCTTATCAACACCATATCTCTTTTCATATTTTACAATTTTCATTCTCTCTATTATTATTACAAAATTAATATAATAAGTTGGAGAATCTTTATCGAGCTTTTTCTACTGTAGTTACCCGTTCAGATGTAAAATATACTTGTATGATGATTGTTCATAATTGTAGTTTATAGCACTTAGGTCGTCAGATTCTAATTAAACAGTCATAAACGGCAATGTTTTAGATCGGATATATGCACCCTTTCTTGGGTGTCTCAGGTCGGCACTTCAAACACCCCCAGGAGGGCCTCTGCTGTAATCAAAGGAACTGTCATTTAAGACTGCACAAGCCCACACCAATCATTTATTACCTGCACGCTGAAAATGATAGAGCATGATTGGGAGGAAAATATACCACTCTTGAAACTAAAAGAGAGCACACAGGAGAGAGAGAGGTGAAAGAGAGTCAGGGCCATTGGGCAATACCTTAAGCATACAAAAGTTACAGGCGGATCCAGAATTACTTGAAGGGGGGTTGGGGGTTCAGGTTTGACAAAAAGGCACATTAAATGATAATAAACCAAATTTATATTTTTACCCAAGTGGAATCGATCTAATATATATATATATAATGTACTTGTGTCTAAGGGCCAATAACTGGATTGGCCCTGAATAAGGACAGCAATGTCCGAAACGTCGACCAGTAGTAAGTCCAAATAAAAAGTGCAAAAACTCCACCCCAAACTTCTCTCATTCAACCAAAGTCATAAGCTAGACATAATTGAAATTCAGACGGTTGGCAGAACCCCTCCCAGCATAATATAAATATGTTCTTTAGAATCCTGGATCCTCCCCTGGTAATACATAAACATAATAGGGCGCCCCCCCCCCCCCACAGGTGCCCTCCCCCTAAATCCGCCCCTGATATGTATATTTACATATAACACGGATATAAATAACTAACTCAGGTATGTAAGACTTGTAAACAGAGATAAGGGAATATGATATTTTGTATCTAGTTAAATAACAAAAGTGCAAATTAAGTATGATGATTGTTGTCGAAAATATCACTTGAGATATGGGAATAGGTTAAGAGGTCGATCGTCATACAGGGGTGCGGGAGAGTAGAGATAGCTAGGGCAAGGGTTTGGGAAAGTGCAGGGGTTTTATTGCCACTGATAAAGGATGATAAGCCCTCCTCCAGAGCCTGGGCATTGTGGAGGCCTTCTCAAAGATGATGTCACACAAAGCCCCAAACTGTCTTTGAGGGAATGAGGGAAGAATACCCGAGTAGAGAGAGGGATTGTGTGTTTGCCGATTTATGACTGTTCAATTAGAAATCTGACGACCTTACGTGCTATAAAGTACTTACACCACGGTCAGTCTAATGACATCGTGTTGCTGCCTTTGAAATATAGCACTCGTACCTCGTGCTATATTTCAGGCAGTAACACAATGTCATTAGACTGACCGTGGTATAAGTACTAACTATACCACGATCGGGGGCTGTACACGATATTTAATATTTCTATTTCAGTAATTATTCAAGTGTTAGCTCGTGGTGACATTACTAATTACATTTGCAGGAAAGGCCAATTCTGACTTCCGAAATGATCCGAATCATCATAACTTGGATGTGAGTAAAGGATAATCATCTGATAATAGAGGAACTGTTTGTTTTTCGATGAAACGCCATGTTCATATTGTTTATGAGTTCGTCATCAACCTAGAATGTTATGCCAGAATAAGGCAACCTATAGGCTCTGGCCTTTACATCTGCGCTTCACTGGGGCAAAGCTGGGGCAGAGCTATGAACATTGAATATCTTCAAAATGATACCACGTTATACCGACCATCCATTCAATGAAGGTTCATTTTATGCTTTGCTGGTTGTAAAAGCGCTTTACCCATAGATGTATGTGTGCCACATTTTTTCGAGCTCTTAATCATGACAAATGTCATGACGGTTTGAAAGCGTATCTTAAGAATAATTTACTAATGGCATAATTACAAGTAACATTTTTGTCATGAGCGGTTTGGGATGTTTTATTTTGTATTTAGTTTCTTATTTGAGTCATCACTTCTATGATTAGAATCATATTATTTGGATTGAAAGGCTCATATCAGATCTTCATAATTTGGGTTACATTTGAATCCAGTGGTGGCTGTCTTCCACTACATCGATAATCCATCCGTAATTTTTGTTTTGAGTGGATACAATTCAATTTGCAGTGTTGTCTGACAAGGAAGCCAACATGGAGCAAAGTATGATTAAACATGTTTTGCCCCCAGGTCGTGAGGAACATGGTTCTGAGCGATATAAGTGCTTAAACATGGTACATGCATTGCTAAATGAAAAGGCCAGGGTGGAGGCAGTCTTAAATGATTTGTCAGGGATGTTTCTTTCAATGAAATCAATAGCAGAATTAATAAGTCCCTATGAAATAAGAGAATTGAAAGGTTTAGCGACTGCAGAAAAAGCATCTGCAATTTTCGATATAATAATCACCAATTTAAAATGTGGCAAGAAAAGGATATTAATTTTGAGGAATTATTGGCTTTCCTCACATCGGAAAATCCTAGCCTATTTGAAGCCCTAAACAAGGAATGGGATGATATTGAGGGAATGGCTCAAAAACGGCAACAAATTGTTAAAGCAGTAAAAGACAATCAGGCTGGCCACACTATCAGGAGATTGGTTAATGATGGAGGGTCCCAGCTGAAACATGCATTGTTCCTAGAGTCACTGCAATATGTGGACCCATCATGTGTCACATATGTACTACTCAATGAAGATGGTGGAAAAACTGAAATGTTATTGTTTCAGTATCTAGTCAATAGAATTAGACCAGCAACAAGCGAACAGTGGATAGGGATTTACAACAAAATATTAGGAAGAAAAGCTTTCCACTACAGTCAGACGGTCGAAAAGTGTAAATGGTGGTTAGAGAGGTTGAAGGACATTGGTCCAGACCTAGTTACATCACCAGTGATTGATCATGTTATTCGCAACATTCGTGAACACTTGAGTTCAGATGAAAGTCAAAATATAGACTCAAAAGCAATAGCAGGAGACAAGATGCAGATGTTATCTGACATAATTCAGAAAAAGTTGCAATGTGAGGATGAATATTTGTTTGATAAGTTCAAAAAAGTCATTGCAGGCATAGCTCTTGATTTGTTTGAAAATCTTACCAACCGATCTCCAACAGTGGAAGAGATCATGGCATTTATGGATGGTTACACATCTAAACTGAAGACAGCTATTATTGAAAAGGGCCATTTTTTTTATTTTTTTTTAAATGTTTTTATTGGCCACATCATTTTAAAAAAATTTCATGAAAAGGGCCATCAAACAGATAAAATCACTGATACTCAAATAGATTTAGAGAAACATTATGTAAAATTGAGTCTAACACAAACAAACAAATGTGTGCCAGCTGCTCACTTGGATCCGGATCACCCGATGGCATATCAGGCTTCTCTATCAAGAGGAGATAGAGATATTGAAGATGTTGTAGAAGAGATGGCAAACAATGGACAGTTTTGTCTGATAGAAGGTCGTTGTGGTATAGGCAAAACAATGATGGCACAACACCTGTGCAGGCGTTGGGCCATCAACTGCTGTCTAAAAAATATCCATTACATTTTTCATATTCCTCTCAGGAGATTGATGGTCATGAAGAAGGAACTCTCAACATATGAGTTGTTGACGAATTACAGCCTCTTTGGAAATGAATTTCCTTCGAAGTTGCTAGAAAACTGGACAGAGTATATTCTCATCAACCTAGATGGTTTGGATGAGCTGTCCAAGATCTTAGACAAATTTCAGAATGTTAGAAAAATTGGAGCATCCATGATAAAGGTACCCCAGAGGAGATATGCCTTAACCTACTCAAACGGAATTTGCTGCCCAAATCAAATCTTGTTTGCACATCCAGGTCTTTTGCGGCATTGGACAACTTAAAGCCTAACGTGAAACTTGAAGTGATGGGTCTTATAGCAGAAGTTCATGAATTCATTGACAAAAATGTCCCTCATGCAAGCAAAGAAACAGTCAAATCAAACATAGTGAAGAATCCAATTCTGTTGTCAGTCTGTTCCATCCCATTTTATGCTTCGCATTTGTGTCGAATTATGTCAGGACTGACGAGACCTCTGTCTGATAGTGACTTAGACACCTACACTCGCCTTACAGCATTCCTGATTAGGGAATACCCAAGAAGACAACATGGAGAGATAATTGATCAATCTGTATTTGATAACTGTTACAAAACACTTGCAAAAATAGCACTCCATGCTGAAAGTAGTACTGAAAATAATTTGAGGAAAATCAGTTTTGACTTTGACCGTATCAGTGAAATTTGCTCACGTGAGGATTTAAATTCTATTAGAGAAGCACAGGAGAATGGCATCATTCATATAACTGAATTTGAGGTTGATGGTCTCAGAAAGAAAATTTTTGAATTCCCTCATCTATCTATACAAGAGTTTTTTGCTGCACTGCAACTTTTGAGGGCTGAAAGTCCTTCTTCTGAGGAGTTTCTACATGGATTGCTTCATGGGGAAACTTTAAACATGTTGCAGCTATTTTTATTTGGAGCAGCATTTGATAACATGGAGAATTCCTCATTGGCACATATCAGGCAGATAATTGGAGTGTTAACTGGGGGACAAGAACTGCTGTCAAAATATTTTAAAAAGAGTTTGGCACCAGAAATGACAAAGAGCGCAATTTTGAAGGCAACTCAGATTGCCCATGAAGCACAGAGTCAGGACCTTGCAAGTGCAGTTGGAGAAGTAATTTCGTCAGATGGGAAAATTGTTATTACAAATACTCCCCTGAATGCTCTTGATCTTAAAGCTATGTCATTTGTTTTCACCGATTACAATCTATCAACCCTGAATCTTGCCAATACAAACCTAGACGACTATTCAATAGGGATATTGGCTGATTCATTCAATGACAAATCAACATTAAAATCACTCAATTTGAGTAACAGTCAAATGAGTAAGCAGGGGCTTGGCTATGTGAGAGATATCCTATACTCTACCCCCACCATAGAAGAGCTTGTGTTGGATGGTAACAAGATAGATGATAGGCCTACTATGCTAGAGCACCTGCTAACTGGTGTTGGGGTTTGGAGGGATGAAAGTTTCAAAGTCAGTGACATTAAGTTGGTGGGTGGGATTCCAAATGCTGGAAAATTGATAGAAATCGATGAATCCAATAGAATCAGTGGCAGAGTAGTATCTAATGTTGAATTGACTGCTTCTAGGAAGTTGAGACAGCTCTCCCTGAATAACACACAAGTGGCTATTGAAGGAGTGAAACTACTCAGGAGCAGCATGGATACTCTTCCCAGTCTCTCGATTGTGAATTTGACTAAAGCAGGAATTGAGGCCAAGGGTACCCAAGAGTTGATAGAAACATTTAGCACCTGCAACAAAGCATTAAATATAAATCTCAGCAAGGAACAAATAATTGTGGAGAAGCTTCCTAGTCAGGAGTCCTGTATTCGGCATACCCTCAACCTATCCAGCAGAGGTATGACAAATCAAGATGTAGCTGAACTTGCTCCAATCATGTGCAGAGATGTGTTCACCAAGATTGATCTTCATGACAATGAACTGACTCAAGAGATTGGGGGAGTCCTCAAAGTGTATTGCTTATGCAGTACTATAATAACATCAATCAATGTTTCGAACACAAAAATTCCCAATGAAATGCAAGAGATTTTCCTAAATGCTGACAAATCATGATTTCTTGAAATTGATTTATCAGGAAGAACAATTGGAGAGCATGTGTTGCATTTATTATTATCAATTATCAAGTCAAATATACATGAGGTTAAAACACTTGCATTAGGTTGGAGTGGAATAAGTGATGAGGAATGCTTTTCCATAGCAGAGGCTCTCAAGATCAACAAATGCATCACTAAAATTGACCTTCGGAGTAATAGAATTGGAGCGAAGGGAGGCATTGCCTTAGCAGAAGCCCTCAAGATCAATACATCCATCACTGACATTAATCTTGGAGAAAACAAATTAGAAGAGAAGGGAGGTGTTGCCTTAGCTAAGGCCCTCAAAGTCAACAGATCTGTTACTAAGATTAATCTAAATAGGAATGGAATGGGAAAAAGCGGAGGCATTGCCTTTGCAGAGGCAATCAAGATCAACACTTTCATCACTGAGCTTTATCTTAGAGGGAACAAATTAGGAGAAAAGGTATGTGTTGCCTTAGCAGAGGCTCTTAAGGACAATAAATGCATCACTAACATTGATCTTAGTGGTAATGATATTAGAGAGATGGGAGGCATTGCAATAGCAGAGGCCCTCAAGATCAACACATCTGTCACTAACATTGATCTTCAGAGTAACATAATAGGCGAGAAGGGAGGTGTTGCCTTAGCAACGGCTCTCATGATCAACAAATTTTATCCATGACTAACATTGACCTTCAGAGTAACAGAATAGGAGAGAAGGGAGGCATTGCCTTTGCAGAAGCCCTCAAAATCAATACATCTATGACTAACATTGATCTACAGACTAATGGAATAGGAGTGAAGGGAGGTGTTGCCTTAGCAGAGGCCCTCAAGGCGAACACATCCATGACTATCATTGATCTCCAGAGTAATGAAATAGGGGAGAAAGGAGGCATTGCCTTAGCAGAGGCTCTCAAGATAAACACATCCATAACTAGTATTGATCTTCAGAGTAATGGAATAGGAGTCAGGGGAGGCATTGCATTTGCAGAGACCCTCAAGATCAACAAATCAATCAGTAACATTGATCTTCAGAGTAACAGAATAGGAGAGAAGGGAGGATTTGCCTTAGCTGAGGCTCTCAAGATCAACAAATCTATGACTACCATTGATCTCCAGGGCAATGGAATAGGAGAGAAGGGAGGCGTTGCCTTAGCAGAGGCTCTCAAGATCAACACATCCATGACTTATATTGATCGTCAGAGCAATGGAATAGGAGAGAAAGGAGGTGTTGCCTTAGCAGAGGCTCTCAAGATCAACACATCTATCACTAAAATTGATCTTCAGAGTAATAAAATAGGAGATAAGGGAGGAGTTGCCTTAGCAGAGGCTCTCAAGGTCAATACATCCATGACTAGCATTGATCTTCAGAGTAACGAAATAGGAGTGAAGGGAGGCATTGCATTTGCAGAGGCCCTCAAGATCAACAAATCCATCACTAACATTGAACTTCAAAATAACAGAATACAAGAAAAGGGAAGCATTGCTTTAGCAGAGGCTCTAAAGATCAACAGATCCATGACTAACATAGATCTTCAGAATAACAGGATAGGAGAGAAAGGAGGTGTTGCCTTGGCAGAAGCCCTCAAGATCAACAAATCCATGGCTACTATTGATCTTCAGAATAACAGGATAGGAGAGAAGGGAAGTATTGCCTTAGCAGAGGCCCTCAAAATCAATACATCGGTCACTAACTTTGATCTTCAGAATAATGGAATAGGGGAGAAGGGAGGCATTGCCTTAGCAGAGACTCTCAAGATCAACAAATTCATCACTAACATTGATCTTCAGAGTAACGAAATAGGAGAGAAGGGAGGTGTTGCCTTAGCTGAGGCTCTCAAGATCAACACATCCATAACTAACATTAACCTTGGGAGGAATGAAATAGGGGAGAAGGGAGGCATTGCCTTAGCAGAGGCTCTCAAGATCAACACATCCATTACTAACTTTAACCTTGAGAGGAACAAACTTGGGGGTAAGGGAGGCATTTCCTTAGCAGAGGCTCTCAAGATCAACACATCCATAACTAACATTAACCTTGGGAGGAATGAAATAGGGGAGAAGGGAGGCATTGCCTTAGCAGAGGCTCTCAAGATCAACACATCCATTACTAACTTTAACCTTGAGAGAAACAAACTTGGGGGGAAGGGAGGCATTGCCATAGCAGAGGCTCTCAAGATCAACACATCCATCAATAACATTAATCTTAGTAGTAGTGGAATAGGGGAGAAGGGAGGTGTTGCCTTAGCTGAGGCTCTCAAGATCAACAAATCCATCAGTAACATTAATCTTGGTAGTAATGAAATAGGAGAGAATGGAGGTGTTGCCTTAGCTGAGGCTCTCAAGATCAACAAATCCATCACTAACATCAATCTTAGTAGTAATGAAATAGCAGAAAAGGAGGTGTTGCCTTAGCTGAGGCTCTCAAGATCAACTCATTCACCATTCACATTGATCTTAATCTCAGTAGTGATGAAATAGAGGCGAAGTAAGTGTTGCCTTAGCTGAGGCTCTCAAGATCATCACATTCACGACTAACATTAATCATAGATAGTAGATGAATAAATCCATCACTGACATTGAACTTACATGAAACAGATTAGTAGAGAAGGGAGGTGTTGCCTTATCAGATCCTCTCAAGATCAACAAATGCATCGAATTTCTTTTAAAGGCAAATCAATAGTTGTCAATAATTATCCCTTTTATCTTTATTTTGAATTAGTTATTAGTTATTATTTTACATTAATCTGTTTGTGGTTTGTTGGAAAATCAAAGCTTTATGAATCGTTGAGAGCAGATTGGTGAGTAGCTGTTGTCTCCAGTGTGCCTTTTTGTGTTTTTTTGTTGTTGGGTTGCGGGGGAGTGGACAATCCAGTCCCAGGTTCATAGTGTCCAGTAGGTGGCACATTGCAGTCTAATATCCAAACCCATATATTTTGTGTGAATAAATAATTCCTTATCAGCACATATCCAACATTGAAATGTGTGTTTTCATGTTTTTCAATTCATTCATGTCTAATGTCAGAAACCAGATAAATGTTCTCATTCCTTTCACTTGTCGTTTCATAAC
The DNA here is from genome assembly GCA_942159475.1 of Sthenelais limicola. Classification (NCBI taxonomy): domain Eukaryota; kingdom Metazoa; phylum Annelida; class Polychaeta; order Phyllodocida; family Sigalionidae; genus Sthenelais; species Sthenelais limicola. Next base: position 71,684,531 of record OW804098.1, read on the forward strand.
ATAGCAAATGGACCATTGATATGATATAGTTAGGTAATGGTGTGACCAATGTGTATAGTAATTATTCCGCTTAACAAAGGTATAGTAGAGCAGCCACTAGTGGCTCTATTGGTAAGAGGATCATACATTTCTTAGCTTAGAGAATTGATACTACACAACTATAGGTGAAGTCGCCAGAAAATGTACAATTCACCTTCACCCATCCACTCTAATAACTAGAATTTAAGAGTGGTGTTCAAAGCTTACAGTGTACAGCTCCACATAACTGAACAGTGTTCCTGAAACAATGCAATAAGAAATGTACTCAGTTATTGGTATTACTTTTCTGCCCCAATTAGCAGAATTTACTAAATGTTTTACAGCTGCTGGTTATACATTTTCTGACAACCTGATACATTATGGTCGAATGAGTTATTTATATTTGTATTAGTACATGTATGTGCAGTTTCCCTAACTTCATATTTATGAATAATTGACTTTACATATATTGATTATATATACATGTATAACTGGATAAGATTTTATGAAAGGAATTCTTAAGCATATTATGTTGAGTTCCATAATTATGATAACACTGCACTTGAAATGCTGTCCGAGGCAATAATAATGGAAAGGCCATTGTAATTAAGGACATATCAGGCCATTGTATGTGTCATTATATTTCATACTATATCTCTGAATTCCGTTGAATAAACATTTGCCTGTACTTACAACATCCTGATTGTCACAACTCACATTTACAAATAAAGTTGTTCTCTAATGAATAACTACCATGTGATTAATTTGACATTCATGAATCTGTAACCTATCGATGAATTCTCAATATTGCATTGATAGTAGAATACACCATGCAAGTCTCAGCACCCTTTCACTTACTTGCCTCCCATCCTCCTATAGTCCACAACCAGTTTCTATGTACTATGGGTAACTCATTGCGGAATAGAGAGCCTGCCTAGGGAGGATGTTGCCTCCTTGCATTATGGTAAGCAACCCAAAACTGAAAATCATTTATCAAAAGATAATTTTGTATGTTTAATGCTTGTCCGTTCAGTTGATGATATACTTTACACAAAAGTAAAGTAATGAAGGTATATCAACATTCTAAGTCAAATGTCAAAAGAACAGGGTTTTTTCTGTTTTAGTTTCAGGTTTTTAAAATTGTTTATCTCATACCGCTGATGAAGGCCCAACAAGGCCACACTACATAGAGTAACCAACCTACACCTTTGGCATCAATAAAACCCAGACAAAACTCATTTATATAATCACCAGGGCCAGACAACTAAATACAAAATATATTATTCACATATCTAGAGGACTCTGCAGGCTGTAACTAGATGCATAATAATAACAGTGAAGAAGGGATGGCCTCAACCACCATAACATGGTAGTTTATTTCACCATAAAAAAACACAATACATAAAGAAAAAATTTTCGAAGTACGTGTGGTCCGTTGGGGAGAAGGAGCAGAAGTGGGCGGAAGGAATATTATTGTTTTGACATGGAAGGGGGAGTCATTGTGACGTAACACCGTCGCTTGGCGTGCGCGGAAGGGAGCGTGACCAAGGGGGGGGCGTAACCTGGCGACGTCTCTAATATACGCGGTGACCCTTCACCTACACATATTCAAACATATCAAAATGTTCCACCGGAAGAACCCTTAAATTGGTGCCGAACAAACTGTACACTAATAGCTAATTTGATGAAAGATAAGAAGCTTTGTCTTGAATACAATTCCTCAATAATATATGTTACAGAATCCTTATTATTGATTATAAGATATTAATGGTTATTAATACATTATTGCATGTATAAGGCAGCTGCCTAAATTCATTAGTTCATCGAGGAAGAAGACGACATGGAACAAATTTAATAGACATGCTAATTAGTAGATATATACAAAAAGAAATTTACAAAATTAGGGAATACTGATTAACAAATAAGGGCAATCCTAACAAAAAAAATAACATAATATATCCATTAATTATTGTTAAGGATTTCAATCAAATAATCGTGTATTCAACTGAATCTAGTTAAATATATCAAGTCTCCACATTCATTCGGCGATGGTCAGATCTTTCTGATGATTGGCGACTGGGTATTTGATGTTGGTGACTGGAAAATTGGCTTAGAGGAACCCAGGCTTTTAAGCATAGCATGCTGGAAGGATGATATAATTACCCACTAAAAATCTGCCAAAAGCCACATATTTCTTATATTCTAACTTCTAAATCGCGGTCAGCATCTAGTTCTTGACAGTCAGTAAATTGTATAACTAACCATATCAACTGGAAGCATGGAAACATCTCACAACACTGTAGTGCCGCTCTTTGATCAGATTGCATGATGAGAAGGAAACCCCAAGGAAAGTGGAACTCAAGCCATGAATTCATGAAAAATGAAAAACTGGTATGATTTTTTCTTCATTTTCTTTATTTGAATCTTCCATTCTACAGTACTCAAGGTAAAGAAAAACACCTAGAAAGATATCTTTTGATTTTAGCTGGGAATGCAGCTTTAAGAGCTAGATGTGAGGCGACAGAGGGAGACCCGGTGTAACAGTTCTAAATTACCGATAATAAGTGAAGTTATCTCAGGAATGGATTCCAACAGGTTCTCCAAGTACAAATGAGGACGTCTTAGAAGCCCTGTAGCAAGAATAACTGGAGAAAATCCTTCAAAAAATTAATTTTGTTCAAATAACTTTTAGACGGGTTGAAAAACAATGGAAGACGAAGTAGAAAATATTAAATTTACTTGTTTAGGCCTACTGATGGTAGCTGAGAGTCCAGCTTTAATATAAAAAAACCTCCTTTGTTACCAGTAATAGCAAAGCGTGACACCAAAGAGTTTATTGAATCTCTTTGGTGAAACAGCGAAGAAACTAACAAAACAAGGAGACCACACTTGGACTTTTATGTAGTTTTTCAACTTTATTAGGGTAACTGAAACAAGGGGGAGGGCTTGCTACATAATATATAATTATTCATTATGTACAGCAGCTTGAAACCGACACTCGCAGAAAGGTTTACATGAAAGCTCCTCAGTTTATCATCATCTGAGGATCGCTTCCAATCACAAATTAAGGGAGATCAACAATGTCATAATAATGATATTATTATGTGTCACAGGATAATGAGTCTAAAGCCTTGCCCAAGTGAATGCAAATTTGACTGCGCACAGAAAATTGCCTAAGTGTAATACTTGAATGACACGGAAATATCTAAAGCCTTTGATATTGATTGGCGTGGTGAAATTCCATGTCGTGTGCGGCCAATGATATTTGTTCAGATGCTGTTTTCCACATAATTATACTATCTGTATGGATGTTTTCATTTTGGGGATGTGTAGTTCCTTTATTCTTATCAATACATTCATGTGGACAATTTTATGATTATTTACTGAATAATATCGGTGCGTTCCTAAAGATATGCTAAGGGAATATATAAATATATGAATTAATATAACTGTAACACCAGTGATTGTCCACCCAGAAATATAGTTAGTTATAAAAAAAGAATAACAATTAATAGAAGTACATAATATCAAATGTCTGACCAATTCACACGATTAAAATCTCATTTTTTTTTTCAAATGTGAAAAATATCATGTTTGCAACTTCAGACCTTTTTTTTCTGTGACACACCAAATATGATCATATCAAGCAATAATTCTTACTATACTTTGCAATAATCAAAGCTTTAGTGTAAAGGAATGTGGACTGATGTTATGTCATACAATAATGGTCCCCCACAGTTGCATGGGGAAGCGATTCAATCGCAATTGTCAACTAGAGATTTCAACTCCAGGCACGTTGAAGTGTACATGTCAAATGGCGGAGGAGCTGCATTCTCAGTTATTACGACAAACACAAATGTTATAAATTTTACTCATATTATGACTTATAAGACAGAATTTATCAATATCCTGCTGCTAGTATTGGTTTATATAAGAAAACAGCAGTCGATGAGCGATAATAAGTAACTGGGCTAAATCCGACAAAATCTTAGTTAAATTACTTTTAAATAAGGTTATAGAAGAACGGAACAAAAAGTAGAAAATATTTAGTTCTTGGCCGACGTTAACTGAGAATGCAGCTTCAACTGATAGTGCAGCTTTAACTGAAAGTGCAACTTTCACAAATTTGAGCATAATTATGTAATGTGTAGACGGTGTAAAGTTATTATTTTGATTTATTTTGAAATTCTTTTGATTTTTGTTTCGATTGGGTGAGTAACAAGCATCACATTCCTTTACGATGAAGCCTTGCATAGTACACACGGATCTATGGATCAGTTATTATCTATTCCTAGCATTGCATTAGCCAAACATTGGATGAAATATTCAGTAACAATGATGGTTTACAGTACGTAGCTATACCTGTATTAAGCTATTGATGCATAATCTTTGGTTTCATTCAGTTTACACCATGTTATATTCATTGTATAATCCTTGTACCTTCTCTATCAGAACAAACCAGTAGAAAATCAAAGACAGAACCAACTAATGCCCTTGTTTGTCATATTCCATATATATTTAGCATAGCTAAACAATATAGACCTTTAGCTTCCACTATCCTTAGTGTTTTAATCGACTAGGGTGGTTCTAGTAAAGCTGAATAATAAAGCTGTTCTAGTGCCTGAAAGGGAAGAGATGACATTTCAGTCACAGCAGGGTTCGAGTTTTGTTGAGTTTTATCTCTGCTAGTTGGCAGTGATATACATCTTCCGACCTAATCAAGGACCAATATAGCTTAGCCAGGAACATGTTAAGTAAGAATTTCCTATGCAACAGGCCCCGGATCTGCCTCTGATTTTCCTTACCAAACCATTCAATGATGTTGAACTTTCATGCAATTATCGTTATATTTGTCTTCACTCCAATCTTGAGATTATTATATAAAATCTTCTGGAATCTAGCTGAAGTGTATGATCACATAAACTTTCAAAAAACACCCCAGTCACTAAAATGTGACGTTTTGTTATCATTTGTAACTGTCTTTTAATCAATTACATACTCACATGTATATCAATTAGAAGGAAAATATTCAATAAATCATTTAACAACAATTGCATCATATCCTGGATTCTGCGTGCACTCAATATCATTTAATCAACAATTAATTATTTTACACATCGAACAGCCCTAGATCAGTAAAAAGCATACAATAATTATTGTCAGCATTTCAGACAATGAATGGACAAAGTAGATTATCATACTTTCGGGGTGAAGGGTACGAATGGGAATGATCTAACAGATATCCAAAGCTAATAAGTACCATTTCGCACGCAATTGATTCAATAAAAGGGTTAGGGGCATTGTCCATAATAGGTGGTACACCACACATACTTAGACAATGGGAGGTACGTAAGTAGAATATAAATTTAAAGGGACAGTTCAGTATTTCAGCAGCAGTAGGAGATATACCTTGCAATAGGGAATTTGTATTTGTCACTGCGCATCTCTGTTTCTTACAGCGCATACTTGCTCCACAGAGTTGCATGGACTGAAGCAATTGGACCTATGTGTATGGATGACTACAGATGAGACTTTTAACAGCAAAGCTAGGACATTCTTGGGTACACTTTGTGGCAATTATAACTTTGTTGTAAAAGGAATAAAAGCTTCCTCTTTAATGTTGTTTTGCATCACAAAGGCCACCTAAATTCATGTTTTTTCCAAAATGTAACACGTTAAACATCAAGAGTTTCTCCTTTATATATCATCATTTTAATTTAGATTCTGTCATCAATGAGAAGATGTTATTGTTTACAACGGTAGCAGATAAATATGCATGTTGTTATGAAGTTCCTAGCTAACAGTATTATTGGAAAAGTAAACCTTGTGTCAGTTTTTATATTGTTATTGGTTTTCCTGACGAAGAAATATTGATCATGAAGAAAAAAGAAATAGGGCACGTATCTATTTAGTTTTCAACTGGGTTAAACGAGAAACGCATCGATTGTTTTGGCGTATTAAGATCTTATTAGGTGTCACCCTAAACTCGGGTAGGACATTCTATACGCCTTTGCAGCAAAGTTATAATTTACACAATTTCCTTTGAAAGAAGGGACAGATATACTGGACGTTCCCTTAGTAGCTCCTCTTGAAGGTTATACATTTGTGCATGGATTGTTGCAACTGGGTATGCTTCAATAACTTGATCCCCTTGATTCATCAACATCTTTTGATATGATAAAATATGTCGCAGATATGATTGCAAGAATCGTAAGCAACCACTGTTAATCGCAAGCAATCAGAAGCATTCGTTATTGGTCTGAAACAATCGCACCCAAAAACACAACCTTGGTGAAGAACCTTATAAATTCATATGAAAATGGACAGATAAAGCCTCTGCCCAAATAAGCGATTTTTCTCAGGAGGGACAGTTGGTGGACGGATGGGAAAACGGCCCGACGTTGGGATTCATTCACTCTTGGCGGGAAGTACTGGGCTGAGGGCCGACAGACAACTACCTTCATTTTTCATGGCTCAAGTCGTCAGAAAGTGTAAAATCGGCAGTTCTAGATATAGTCAAATCTCCTAAATTATGCTGAAACAAGATAAGTACTAGGAATACCTAAAATAGGATTGCTGAAGAACAATTGTACATTTTCTGGCAACTTCGCCCTCATGCATCTCCACTGCACTGAAAACCATCGGTGCATCCTCCCACTGGCCTCCATCGAGATAAACGCTTATGGTGGACGCTAGGCATAAGCCAACTGATTCTACCAACACTATAAATATGGGCAATGAATCCATGAAGTCCAAATATAAACTGGTGGAAGGGAAGAAGTACTGATACCAATGTACAATGACCAAATGGCAAACTCTGAACAGTAAAGGTGGAATCGAAAAAAGTAAATTACTACTGAATTCACCTAAATTACAACATCAAGATCCAATGTTCGGATTGAAGCCTTAAGCATAATGTTTTCTTTGGCAAATTGTTATGTTTAGATTATACTATTTGGGCCCATGTTACAATTGTGACTTCAGGTAATGATTATTAAATGGGCCCAACATAGGGTAATGTACCACAGAAAAAGGTTCCTTATTATAAGATAAACAGCCTTCAACACGAACTTTGGTATAAACCCTATGATATGAAGAATTGGTATGCAAATCTCAATTACAATGAAAGACACCATCCCTAATTGGCAATGTTAAATGGACATAGGTTAGCGTACAGTTGTCTAAGTATCTGTCTCCTCTATGTTTGACTCTTTAATTTCTATAAAAGCACATCCATTAAAGGTCTCGCTTCAAATGTGTTTCGTTCTGTAAGCACACAATTCAACCTAGTATCAATTTTACAAGATAATTTGTATGCATGTTGGTCAGTTATCCGTATGCAGTCAGTTTTCGTTCAGTTCTTGGATAGGTTTTCACAGTTGAAATTAAACAAAATTCGGCTTTGTTCATTGTTTTCCATGAAGTAAGAGAATTGTGAAGTTGTTATTTCTCTTTTTATGCTTGTCGAGATTGCATATATTGTTCCTATAATTCTACACATTTCTATCTAATTTTTCAATTCGATATTCAAACTTGGATACATTTCCGCGATTGAAATTGATCAGAAAATGTTCATTGTTTCTATGAATTCAGATTTATGAATCATTAATTATTTTCATTCATTTTAGATTCTTTCTTGAAAGTGTCATAATTTTCTAATAATGTTTCACGATTTCACGTGTCGTATTAAGGTCCAAGATTACCATCGTAGGCTAGCTTCGGATAAATTTGCTATTTGTTATTTGCTATTTATAACACAAGGTATTTTCCTTGTCTCTCTGCTGGCAATAACTTATCCAATACATATAGCAGAGATTTGTATATATTTGAGGGAATCCTACTATTCCATTGCCAAGTAAACAATTGAATGTTAAATCATTTCTATGTACGTTTTATTTCTATTTTCAAAATCACGCAATGGAATTGCATAATTTACACTTCATTTTCAGTACAAATAAAAGATTATTTAAAAAACAGAATGGGTGCGTAGCTTAAGATTTACTTCAAATGCGTGATGCTGTGCAATTGTGACATTTTCGTGCCATGTTTCAAAGACTAGATTCTTGATGCCTGATTAAATTAATCGTTCTATATTGATTTGTCTAAATCTTTTATATTTGTATGCATTTTAAAAGGAAATCTGGGTCAGGCACCGAAGGTGTATAGAGTTATTAAAAACCTCCATCTTCTTTTTCTCAAAACTGTGACTATCTAACAGTTTTTAATCCATATGTTCAACATAATATTGTTCAACAATTTCTCATTACTTGATATCAGAGAATCCTGATAATCGTCAACAAATCTTCAAATGTGTGTTGCCAAATAGATATGTTACTGTCAAAAATTTCGTTCAATTTATGAATCCAAATTTGTTAAACATAATAAGTTTCTCAGAAATGTAAGAGAATCCTGAGAATTGGTAACTTTTCCCCAATTTTTAACTTTTAATCTAAACATTATTTCACAGGGTAATATTACAGATGAACTGAAACGTATGACTGACGTGGTTTCAGAGCTTATTACAATTTGGAATGGAACTTGAACATTTTGCAATTGCATTTGTAATTTCAAAAAGAACTTTGTATATGAATTGTTGACCTGACCCAGATTCATTGCAGTAAATCTCTCCAAAACGATTGAATGGATGAAAATCCCCCTAACATCGCCCAATAACACAGGGCAGAATGTATTCAGTTACCTTATATACAATTACCTACACATCAACATAACCAGATGATACTCCTTACCCGCTCACACTCCCCAAAACTATCATCAGTTCAGCTGTTATAATTTAAATGCCTTTGATACTTCGATATTAACCGACTTCAATATTACGTTGACGTGCAGTATCAGTTTATATATATCACAGTGGACTGACTGTACAACAAATTACATTGAAATAACATAGCGTCAAGCATTGTTTAACATTTTTGTAATTATCTTCACCATCATACTGGCCTTCCAGTATGTGTAATATATATTGAACATATATATATGCATCATACACACCATTTATATGTTAATACATACATGGATGAATGTAGCTTTAGCCTTCGCTAAGAGTTGTCTTTTCATTAAATATTAATTAGAGGAATGCACCTTGTTATCATAAGTATTATTATCATCATCACCAATAATAATAGTCATAAATAATTCTCTAAAATGTGTCATCATAACTCGAATGGCCATTAGTCTGTGCAGTAGACATCTGGAAACAGTTCTCCATGTCATCCTGGTTGCCTAGCAACTCCTGTTGCCAGGTATCATCCCCATGGACACTAGACTCTGTTGGTGACATGTTGTTGATATCAACACCAGAGTCATACCGCTTCAGTGGTGCATCAGCCTCATCATATTTCTGCCGCTGACGCATTTCAACTGGCATTGGGATACGCGTGCGACCATCCCTTTTGTCCTTCCTCATCTTCGGCATATGCGACTCCTGCAAGCTATCTATCCCCAAATTCAATTGAAGCAAAGCTTGATCTTGGTAATAGCGCTCTGGACTTAGCATAGATCTCTCGGAGAAACTTTCCGAGTCTGGGTACAAACAGTTGGTGCTGTTGGACCTCTGCCTGCAGTACTCTCTGGATGGTATGGTCTGGTCTGGGTGGTCCAGGAGCAGATCCTCCCTACTCCGGTTCCTAACTGCTCTAGCAGACTGCGGTCTAGGTGTAGTAATCGTGGAGGATGTTGAGGCTGAAGGACCGTTCCGCCTATCATACTCTCTCTGACCAAGTGCAGAAGCAGGTCTGACTCTGGTTAAGCTATTGTCTCTACTAGGGTTCCTTGAACTAGCTCTTGACCCTGCTCTTGACCCAGCCCTTGACCCCATTCGTGACCCTGGCCTACTATCATTGCCAGGGTCTCTGGAGGTGCTCCTGCCTCTCCTGGTGGACCCCATGGTGCCCACAGTACTGTCCTGTGGTCTACTGCTCATCCCTTTGTTGTTATTAGTGCTAGGAGTAGTGCTTCTGGATCGAGCACTTTGTGCTGAGGCTGAGGGGGTTGTCCTCCCACCACTCACCTGTTGCTTATTCAGTTTGTTTCTCAGCTCATGAGCAACTCCCAAAGCTCCCCTTAGACTGCTTGTTCTTGTAGGTGTAGGGGTCACACTCCTCCTGGCAGAGGCCATCTGCCATGTGGTAGGCTGATTACCTTCAACAGAGGTGGCACTAGACCTCCTTGACCTCACCCTGGATGACCCAGTTTCTTGGAGCAGCTCTCTGCTGGAGCTATTGGCTTTCTGGAATGATGAGGAATGTGCTTTTTGTCTATCATATATACCACCTTCCATCTCCAGAAGATCTGCACTGTTGCTTCTCTTATGTCTGCTCTTGTGCGGCTGTTTATCCTTTTTCTGTTTCTGCAATTCTTGTTTGCGGTACTCCTCAAACATACGTTCCATTTGGGCGTTAAGTGACTTATTCTCTGGTGGTGCCTCAGGATAGTCATCAAAAGATGATGCCAGAGAAAGAGTAGAGGACTGATTAGAAGAGTGGGACATGCAAGTGCTATAAGACCTAACATCTGTGCTTGTTTCAGACTCAGGAGAAGATTCTCCCCGGTCCCTCTCCCTGCCTCCCATCACATGTCCAAGGTCAGCAGTGTGAGAACGACTCATCAGTTTTGGCTTGTCAGGCAGAATTCTATCAGGACCGATGTTGACTCTAGGCGTCCTGGGCCGCTTGGGATCGTCGCCTGTACTACTAGCAGTACTCAGGTAGCCATTAGTGTGCCCGTTAGTGCCACTAATACTACTACTCGTACTGCTATGTCTTGAACTGACAGAGCGAGAGTCGTCAGTGTCAACATCCCAAGCATTTTGCTGCTGCTTCCCAGGAGTAAAGCCGGCGTAAGTCTTGCTGGGACTCTCCCTAGAACTAGCCAACCCACCTCCACTGGTCTCAAGTCTGTTGTTGTTAGAGTTAGTCTTGTAAGTTAAGTTATTGTTATTATTGTTCACCCTTCTTGGTGTTCGCGTCATATTCAACTCCATTGGTTCAACTGATCGAGACCGCACTTGGCGTGCAGGAGTAGGTGTTAAGTTGGATCTTTGTGGTATTCGCCCCCGACCAGAGCTGCTTTCAGAAGCAGCTGACTTGTGACCATCAGAGGAGGATACTGCACCACCAGGACTTCTTCTAGCCCTGGCACTAGCCGGGCGTGGGCGCGGCAGGCTGGAGTCACTAGCAGAAGCTAGTGTCATCTCCTTGGGGAAGGTCAGGTCATTAGCACTGTTGAAGCGTTTGTGTAACCCTGGTGACCCACCACAGGAACTGCTTGCATCACTGGCAGAGTCTGCATGCGGATCCGATCCTCTCTGCCGGGAGGTATGGTGAGCACCCCCTCCACAAGGAGCGCCACTGTAGCTGGAGGATTTTGAGACAGTGCCGGAAGTAGGTCTCGAGGTGGAAGTCTTGGAGGCAGCCGTGCGCATGCTCGAGATGGCCGTGGGATCGAGGCTGCGGTTGAGAGGACTGACGCCCTGTGACTGGGAGGCAGCCGGGGTGTTGGAGGAACGGCGTTGGCCTGGCTCGGTGGTGGAGAACGGTAACTGTTGGGGCGTCAGACTGTGAGATCTCTGCGACCTGAAATACATAAATAGTACAGCACTGTTAGTGGTAGGAATGGAAGAGAGATTCAAACATAGGGAGTGCACTTATTCTCACACAAAAGCACCTGGAAAATAAATAAAAGGTTATACAACTATGTTAATTTTAGAAGTACGGGAGTGGTTCGAATAGAGTATGTACTGATGAAATATGAAACAAAAGGGTAAGGAAAACATTCATTTTAGTGTCGCGGAATTTGGCCTCGCTCAATTTCTGCCTTAATTGTATCATATCTTATCGTTTCATATCTATTTTTTTTTAAATATTCCACAACCATCACCTGCATAGGACACAGAAGTGGATAGGGTTTAATGCCATATCTAAAGATCAAACCCGCCATTTTACCTTTAAACTTGCCCGGATGTTACAACATTGATTTCATGAATTTACCATTAATTGGCGATTATTATAAACCACGATGTGTGGCGGTCCAAAGCACCTCATATCTTTCTTTAGAAACACTACCGAAAAGAATGCAACAAAATGAATGCAATTAAAATATGAACAACGCGGGCAGGAGTAAGAACACACTACTGAGGTATAATCGTCCGGCGAATGTTGCCAATTGAATACAAATCAGGACTTCTTATTTTCCAACACACATAGAGTCATCGTACGTGAGAATTTCAGGATGGTCATTTTGAATATGTCAAAAAGGGCCCAACTACTGGTTGGATTTCGTTGGAATAAAGTTTCCCTTAATTCCTGGAACCGAATTGCATGATACAACAACAACAAACAATAATTCCTCTACCCAAGCCCCAAGATCTGAAAAACACACTTGAAACAAAACGACCCGTATCCATGCCAACGTTTTTATTTACCTATGCACCAGTTGATAAGTACGATATTTCTGTTGATAAAATTATCATAAACTAGATAAAGTTCTTCAGCTATTATGCTTTTAGCCCTTGTTGATACCTCCATATCATTCTAAATTTAAAGGTGCATTTTCAGCTATTCCGACAAACTTAATCCCATAAAATGTACTCATTATTTGTCGTACAGCACTCAATTTCTCAATATTATGCTACTCTTATGTTTATAAAAGAACTTGAAGTCGACTCGGCCGAGGGAAAAGGCCCGCCAGTGAGCGATAATATTTAATAAATTTAAGTGAAGCCATCGCGGGAAAGGATTTCGGTGGACTTATCCTATATCATCTTATCACCTAAGGTATCTATAATGCTGTCATGTTCAATATATAGACGTGAATATATTATCTCATTGTAATTGCTCTCTATCGTTATAGCTTAATATCTTATAAAATTTCTCAGGATGTGATAGAAAGAGCACTTCCGTTTTCGTGTTAATTGTAACCAGATAAAATACTTGAAAAAAATAAAACCCAAATAAAATCAATCAAACGGGAGTCAAACTGGAATAAATTAAATACCTGCGTGTATCGATGCTGCAGTAGTTGTGCTAGACATATATAGCTAATGTATGAGTGTACATGTATGTCGACAGGTATTCGTACCACAGCAGTAGCAATGGCTCTCTATTCAGTGAACGCGTCAATGCTACTCACTTTAACCATGGCAATAGGGGAGTTTCCATAGTCACTACGCATGTCTTAAGTCGGGATTATCGATGGGAATGGTGTTCCTCATTGGAAATTGCCCATAGGGCAACTAACAATTTTGTGATTAACATGTTTTCATATTATTCATATTGTTTTTATTCCGACTATTCAGTAATGAACATAATTATGTCTAAGAAAATGTTCACTAAGTTCACTATTTGTTCATATTATATCACAATGAAATAAAGTAATTGTGCATAATGTGTATCACTGAATAAAGATCATTAAATACAATATTTTGTGTAATTCATATCCTGAATGACATAATTTTCCAATCAAATCAAATCAAATTATGGTGTTCAAATTGACAACAATGAAACCCTTCTATAGCGCGTTAATCCTATGTATATCTGCACAAAGGGCAGGGTATTAACCTTTACCCGGCGGGCAGAAAGCTAAACCCAAACATACATGTATTCTGCTCTAGCTTGTTTCCACCGGTGACCTAACGATAACAGGCCCTGCTTTAAAAGCTTTAAAGCTTTCCCAGGCCCCGCGTCGGACCCGCCTCACCTCGATCTGCAGCATTGTTAGAAATGATGGGTTTCTGGAAAGCTAGTTTACTCACTAAATGAGTCTTTCGCAGTAGACTATCCCTCAACTGTTGAGAGTCGTATTGATCAGTCGGGACAGTATTGGTTTGAATAGGTAGTGATTCTAAAATGACACATTTTAATTTTTTGAGATTTAAAAAATCAGTAATTAAGCAAGTGTAATCTCCTCTTGCCAGCAGTGTAATGAGCGAGATAACGCCCTGTGAAATATATGACGTCAAAAAATAGTTCGAAATTTCTTTGAAATAAGGAATATACAAAGGTATAATTATGATAAAATAGTTGTAACATTTAGCGTGGATCAAGTGCACGAAGTGTAGGATAGTAAATTCGATAGGTTAGGTCCTCGGAAAATGTGCAAGCGGCAGCATTACACATGTATTAAAATCTGTTTAATTATATAGGCTAACAAATAATGCACTGATTCTGCTCGGTTATGTTGAACTGTATTTTGAACCTGAGTTCTGTCCTAAATTTGTATTATTTGAGTGTTTGGTGAAGGCGAATTTTCTGGCGAACTTTTAGCACTAAGATCATTTACAAAACTATTTCTTCTAATAGTGTAGGCACGTCTATAGATCGCAGAAGTAACATACAATACAATAATAGAAGCACTTGGCATGTTTAATTATCGTAAAGATTGAATGTGCAATCGGTGGATTTTACAACTTGTCGCTAAATGGAAACGCTTCTAGATAGCTTAAGAGGCATTGAGCCCCGGATTAGTAATGTTTGCACATGTTGAGTGTTAGCTTTACAATAGTATAAGTTACGCTGCCTAGATTTCGTAGTTATATTTTGGGGAGACCTCCAGAATGTGGATAATCCAGGGGTATACGGGTGAGACCGTCAGAAAATGTATAATTTGCCTTCACCAATCCTCACAAATAACCCGAATTTAAGACACAAAGTAGGTTTAAGATACCGTTCAACACAACCAAACAAATTGCTCTTATCAAGGCAATACCAAATATACTCGTATTGACCATATTGCAGCCTAATTTAACAAAACTTATTAAATGTGTAAAAGTGCCGATTGTACATTGTCTGAGGATCTGACACATTTATAGCTGTTGAGTCTATAGGCACATAACCCCTAACTCAGATGAGATAAGAATGGTATGCCAGTGATTGGACGACTACTGCACTTAATGGCTTTCCCGACATGGAGTAGGCGGTTTAATGGGATTATATAATAATCCATTTTGCGGTTTCGAGCGAGAGGCTTTCCCTCAGTTTGGAGAGACAGCCTAGACTGCGTTTCATTTTTCATGCTTTATTAGTAAATAGAGTGACAATGCTTCATTGATAAATGAAATGAATGTTTCAGAAAATATCACATTTCTTACTAATGACAAAATATGTAAAATATATTGGAGAACTAGGTGAGAGGAAGTTGCAATAAAGATGCGATAGTGATGGGATGAAGATGAGACGAGGATGAGACAAGCATGAGTTAAGGATGCGATGAAGAAGGGATGATAAGAATGATACAGTCTCGGCTCAGAACCTAGCTGATCGCCTCAAACTAAGGAAAACTGACGGCAAAGTCCCATTAAGAGAGTAGTGGTGGACAATTTGACCACTTTGTAAACATGGTTGTGTGTGTCGATCCATTGTATGAATATTCTAAATAAAAAATACCGATCTCATCTCATCTGATAGGCTCTGGGCCTAGATAAGAGAAGAAGAGAAGAGTGGAGAGTGTACAGATTACAAATGATACAAAAATGTCATTTTTATTCAATTATCAATATATTATTTCCGGTGGATCAGTAACTATGGTGGTTAGGCATAATTCTTTCAGAAGTTATGCATAGAGACAGAGACAACGAACATATTTAATAGCTTTATTAGATACACAAATTCAACAAGGAAGTTTAAACATATTTGAGATCAGAAAATCCATCAGTTAAAAACAGCCATTCAAAAAAATGCCTATATATAACAAGATCAACTCAAAAGGCTTGTTTTACAAAAGAAAAAATACAGTTATGTTATTTGGTTTCACCCAGAGCCTTCAAATAGTCAAAGACCTGAATTATAGAAAAATCCTCTTGTATTCAAATAAACATTTTGTTTAAGTGAAACGATAAAGCGTCTGGGGCCTGTTGCATAAGTTAAGGACAGTGCAATTTGTGCACGCGGAAATTCCTATACTTTTCCCCCTTACTTCGGTGGGTAGGAATATAAATGCGGTTCAAAAATTATTCCTACAAGCTGGCACTTTGAAGGAATACCCATACAAATTCCATTCCTTAGTTTATGTACAACAGGCCCTGTAATATTTTTAATAGAAATGTAAACACTGCTTAAAGTAAAGCTGGTGTGACGATTGCAAAGAAACTGCTTTGGAAATATACAAAGGTATTTGCTCATATAAAGAGGTAGTTATTGTCAAGCGTAGACATAGGGGAATCTTTTGAATTTGAAAGGACCTTTCAGTACTCAATGCACAATGTTGGATTATATCGACATATATGTTATACATAATGTCATTTGGGGATATATGAACCTTACCAACAAATAACCATTTTAAAAATGATGTTACATATTAGTGTTTTAGCTAAAAAAAACATTCATCAGGAATAAATATTACTATTTTAATGAAAATGCTGTCCCGCTATTGCGTTTTCAAAGCACGCTTTGCGTAATGTCTTAATGAAATAATTAAATACAGCAATAATATATGTGATGTGTTACAGAAAATGGTCACAAGTTGCAAAAATGGATTTTGAGATATCATCATATGATGAGATCAAGCGGACTCCAATGATGGTAAACATTTATATAAGTGCATCTAATAAGTACTTCTATATTTTGTTATGCATGAAAGAAAGTTAGTGATATATCTTAATGGTCAATCACTAGTAAAATAGTTAAATAGAGTCCTTAGAAAAACCTCAGATATGCATAGATACATTATATGTATTCATGCTACAAGCATTGCTAAACACCCCAACAATTAAAACATTTTGACCAAGGGTTCCTGGGATAAATCATTTGAAAAATATCATTTTTGCGACTTGTGACACATTACCCTGTGGCGCATAACATGTGTTTAAGTATTAGGTGTGCACGTTCACTGCTAATATACACGTAATCCACTCCTTCTCACTTACGCCGTGCGCGTTGTGCTTGCTTGGCTGAAGTTATATTCCTCAAAATGAACCTGAAATTAGATTAATTCTTTGATTAGACATGTGAAATACAGTCCTTTTGCTGATATTAATCCTAATCCTAACATTACAACAAAAGGGATGTGAAATGATAAATCGTCATGACAATGTGCTAACTGACCGTGTGATCAATTTTCTCAAAATGTTCAAAAGTAAACTAAATTATTTGGAATAAAAAAAAATATTCATGATTTAAAAATTTGAATGATATACAAAGATGGACAAATGTACCAATAGCAATTCGTAGAGAAGTAACGTTATTATTATTGCATAATTGTCCGCATTAAATACCGATTATGACTAACCATATCAGACCTACCATGAAATATTCTCAGTAAATAATAATTCACTAAATATAATGCTAAAATCGGATTGAAGCAAGTTGTTTTCAGTTGAGCTGCCTCCGATTACTCCTCATAAAACATAACTCAAATATATGAGGTCAATTTGATTCCATAGCTTCCTTTTCCTCAATTATTTGTGTATAATTTATATAAACTGAATTCTATTTAATCACCCAATTTCAAATTATGTTAATAATATGATAGCAATATGGTAGGTCACATAAAGAGCCTTGTCCATTGCGATGGCCATCCGGTCGGCTATAATACTCCAACATTGCGCTGTTTCCTGTGCGATGCAGGTACACCAGCGGCCGTGGTAATGGATAGGCGGCCGTGGTAATGGATAGAGGGCTTGGTATTTTCAGAGCATTTCTAACGAAGATAAAGCTCTCTACTTGATCATTCAAGGTAGTTTCCTTTTGGAGCATCTACATCTTAACATATTAGTCATTGCATCATAGGGTATTATCAGTAGAACTCCTCTTAAAATCTAGGTTAAGTACTTAATCAAGACAAAGATGTAATCAAAAGGCTTTAATAGAAACAATAACAACAAGTTATGGGTCATGTGTCAGAGTATGTACAATTTGCATTTCACCAATCTTCTCAAATAACCCAAATATTTTACAAAAATGTCGATCAAATAACAGTTCAATATAACCGCACAGAATTCTTGAAACGACACAATACTAAATATAATGACGCATAATCTGGCAGAATTTACTAAATGTGTAGAGTTGCCAATTGTACCTTTTCTGACGCCCTGACCCTTATATCAATCTTAAAGCAGCATTCCCAGCTAATTCTGTTCGTGGATCTCTCATCAGATTATTGTAAAGGCATATAATGGATATACAATCTAACTAGTATTATACTTTGTACATGTATTTTCCTTAAATAGTCTTACAGTGAAAAGGACTGGAAAGCTTAACTGAATTTCAGAGAAGCACGAGAACGAAAGATCCATTATCCATTATCCATTATCAGTTTTACCGATTTAGCTGGGCATGCATCTTTAATCAAAAAGGAACAATCAAATCTTACATAAATTACTTACTTACAAGTTGGACAGGGTGCAAGTAGAAGTAGAATGGGTCATCTTAACCCTGGCCATCTGTTCTATGTGGTGTCCTCCTTGTGCGTTATCTTAATTATGTTCTGTGAAACTTATATTTGGGATCCATATTAGTCACCTTGCTAACAGTAACCCCTCGATAGCCTGTCTCTTGAAAAATTAAAGTGATGTGTCCGTCTTGTCTAGTTACGGTGACATATCTCTATTGTTGAGTTGGAGTGGAGGTGTACAAATGAGAAATGGACATAAAAGAAAGGGTTGGGTCCGTAAGCTACAACTAAACATTCACGAATTTACTGGCATTTGGGCTTAGCGTAAGGATTTTAAAGTTTCTTAGCAACAAATTGCTTCTATGTCTATCAGAACTGACCAGTCAAAAAGCAGTGAAATCGTTAACGGTGCACCCATACATTAGCGAATTCAACAGTGATTAAGGCTAGCACCAAAGTCCAACGATTTTGCGGTTTGTTAGCGACAAATCGCTCCCGTGTGCTCAGACTTTCTGTTATAGATAGCCAGTAAAAACGCCAGTGAAATCACTAAAGGCGCAACCATACATTAGCAAATTCACCAGCGATTTTGGCTTTTATTACATACGTATGTGATTTCAGGGGTGCTATTCAGGGGTGCTATTTGAAAAGTCACATAGCACCTATGTGCTATTTGAGCCGAATATCCACAAGATTGATGGAAAGTAAGGTAAAATACTATTAAAATCGAGTTCTCTTGTTGATTTAGTATGTAATAAATACCTAATAGCACTCTGTTCGGTTTGTAATCGATCTCGAAGTTGGGTCAAATCGCACTCCACCCGTTTGGGGTGTTGTGTGATTTGACACAACGTCTCGATCGATTACAAACCTCCATCGTGCCATTAGGTATGATAATAGCACTAACGCGAGATACGATTGTAAAAAAAAAATCGCTGAGCTGTGTGCTGGAACAGTCTACCAAAACTTAGTCCATATATTATAATGATTTATCACGACTGTAATTCCTATGCAGAATAGAAATGTGGAGCGAAGGGGTTGCAGGGCTGATTTTAGACGGACAATGTAGGGGTGCCTAAGTGTAGCATATGTTGAAAAACCAGGTAGGGCTTAGCTAAGTCAGCCGAATATTACGTATAAATCTGCTTGGGGGTAACCGTCTCTTGTGAGGTAACGAAATTGCATTTGGAGCCTTCAAAATAGTTCACAATTTTATCATTTGAATCTGTATGACTGGTTTGTATCTTTCAGACAGAAAGCTTGCTTATATGATGTGTGTGGTTGTATCTATAAGTATGTTTATGTATGTCCCTTGACCTTATCTTGGATATCAAATAGATATTAAGGTAATATCGTCTTAAAAGTGGACCTTTGGTAGAAATATATAAGGGGACTCTATGTCTCTTGGTATTTTCCTGATATTCGATATGTATGTAACACTTAATTGGCACAATATGTAAATTATTAAATCACAGTTAAACATCATTAAAATATTATCATTATTAGTTATACCAACGAGGTTATTACCAGTACATGACTGCAAGCTCTTATAAGAAGCCTTTAAGCATCTTGTGTAACACTTTGAATAATTGTAACGTAAGTTACAGTAAACCCCGTGTCCACTGACACGATATTTCTCACAGGGGCCAATAGGGGGATTTGTATGTCTAAATGCACATTTCTATTATGGTAGATTCAAATCTGACATACAGATTAAGCAAATTTTCATCGAAAATTGCAAGGATCTTTTCACCGTAACATGTGTTCTATAGCTTTTACACTGACACACAACTCCCATACTTCCATGCAAATGTTGATTCAAAATGGGGGACATACAAACCCCCTATTGGCTGATAGAAGGAAATCGGCCATAATGACGTGACCAGACACACTCGGCTAACTGCTGACAGTCAGCTACCAAATGGATAAACAGCCTTATAATCTTGACCCCACAGCTTCACTGCCCCGTTTCTCCCCCGACTGCATCCCGTCGAGATAATCGGCTCAGTGGGTGTGGGTCTTAATCGATCTCATTGAGACAGACTTGTTTAACTTAAATACATGTATATAGCGAGTATAGAATAGGCAAGGTAAAATAAGAAAGGTTAACTTGTAGTGGTTCATTGAATCTTTTAGCATGGAAGTCTGATGCCCTTAGAGAGGCATTGTGCACGCTCACTCCACTTCACTGAGCAAGTATTAATACATGTCCAAAAGCAACTTCAAAGTGGGAATTAATCATTTCCAAAAGAGCTTTGGACACATTTTCAAAAAGAAACATAGAAGCTGATCCAAGAATATTCTAAAAGGGTTAAGATGATCATCATCGACCAGTAATTATTTCAAAAGGAAATTAATCAGACGAAAAACCACTATTTATCCACTCTTTTCATTTTAAGTTTGATAATTTCGATCAATTTCAGATTGTGTTTCCTACCGTAAAGAGCTGAAAGCCTTGTTCTAATACCTGATATTACCACTATAAACGTCAACATTATAACTATCCATGTATAGAAAAAGGTAAGTATTTTTGCGATTAATATGTTACCATTATGAAATATCAAACAATGCTAATTCCCAGTGATTCCCGGAATTAACCCTTTAGTGGGCACTTTCTTGGATTCGCTTCAGAAACACTAAAGTACAAAGCATTAAAGTGCGGCTCACCTTTTTGGACCAGATTGACTAACAGGTGTCCTCGCCCTCTCTGGTGTCGGGTTCTTGGCAATGTCGCCAGACGGCGTAGAGGTGCGCCGGCGCACTTCTAATGGGGTCAGCGAGGTACTCGGGGTGGTGGCGCGAGAGGGCGTTTTGACCACAGTGAAGGAACTCTTCTGTGGCTGGCCTGCGGAGGGGAGAAAATGTGGGAATGCTAACCATGTGTCTTCCGGTGCATAAAGTGTTTTGTCAATTACATCAGCTTAGACTCATTAGATTAGATTTAGATGTGTGAGCACACAAATTAAATTACTTTGCCAGATAGCTCTTGGATGTATTAAAACTGGCATTTCTCATGGGAATAGAATTTAGCATTTGTGCCAATAAACCAGTCATGGCATCTTTTATTATAGAAAAAAAACCTACAAGATACATTCAATAAACAGAAGATATGAAGATTTAGCTAGTTTAATTCATGTGTTATGAAAGTTTACGATAGCGCGAAATTGTACATGAGTGTATTTTCATTGAGCAGTTAATAAATATATAAATAAATATATAAATAAATAAATAGATAAATAAATAGATAAATAAACAAACAAACAAACAAACAAACAAACAAACAAATAAATAATGAATAAATAAATAAATAAATAGATAAATAGATAAATAAATAAATAAATAAATAGATAAATAGATAAATAAATAAATAAATAAATAAATAAATAAATGAATAAATAAATAAATAAATAAATAAATAAATAAATAAATAAATAAATAAAATAAATAAATAAATAAATGAATGCATGAATAGGCCCTAAGTAAATAAATAATAAATAGGCTACGTTGCCAATTTGATAATAATGTTATTAGCAAATGAGTCGACAGTCCAGTCAGAGATAGGCCTAATGGAAGATCAAGAGAAAAAGGCAAAAGGAGGAAATAACGATATCAACAACAACAAAATATTGGTTGAAGGAAATCGGGAAATAAATGCAGGAAGGAAAGACCAAAGGAAATGAAGAAATACAGAAAGAAATAACAGAATATCAAAGAAAGACAGAAAGAAAATAAGACAGAAGGTAAGAGAGAATAAAATACACAACCACAGAAGGCAAGAGAGAAGAAAGAACATGGCATTAGGGCGCTTCATCAGTTCCCTGCTCCTAAGCCCCATGCGTTTGCACTACTAACACAGGCACTAGCTCAGTAGGTCCTGCCGTCTGGTGTCAATTGTGTGAAGCTTACCTTTATTTAGACAGCGGCAGGGATCGTGACGGCAGAGGTAGTTCTCTAGCGTATCCCAACCACCTCCCACTCTCACCATCACATGGTTGCGTAAAATCTGCAAACAAATTAGCATTCCTTTTAAAATAAGGTCTAATAGATAATGTGTATTTCTTTTTGTCATCACCCACCGTAAATTAGATTTTTAAAATTGTTGTTTGACGTTACACAGACCACAAGTTGCCTTTTTCGTCGGGCGCTAAAATACTTACGGTACCGGTACGTGGAAACAAATTGTTTAAGGTTGCACATGTTATGAGATATTTAAAATTAAAAATTATTGGAATTGATGAAGTAAGATGATTGCAATTCAATGACAAAAAAACAGTTTTACATCTGAATATAATCTGAAGCGTTTCTTCTACTTCAGAATTACTGCCTTAACACTTAGTACCAGGTACGCCCTCCAGGTAGGCCTACGCCTGGCTAGGCAACTCGATGATAACGCCCCGCTCGCACACCTCTCTTCCGAAACTGAAAAATCTAAGCTTGGCCAATGTGGGGGTCGAACCCACGACATTCGCGTTATTAGCACGACGCTCTAACCAACTGAGCTAACCGGCCTCGGCTGAGCGACGTGCCCAGTTAATGCTACCTAACGCTATGTAGCCTACTCGGCTAATCGATGAAATCCTTTTGTTTCCAGCTTTCCTAATTCGTTTCTTATTTCATCAGTAAATGTAGGCTAGCCTACCTGAATTTGATGATTTAAAATTTGAAAACGAAGAAAGAGTGTTTTGCTGTAGGCCTACTTTTCGAATGTCTTTTAGTTGTATTTTTTAGTTCGTCAACTTGGGAGAATACAAATGAGGCCTACTATTTCATTCTTTGAAATAGGCCTTCATTCTTTGAAATAGGCCTAGGGACTACTAGGCTATCTCATTCTTTGAAATTTGGTCAATCATATTATTTTGTGTTTGTTGTTTGTTGAAAATATTATTATGGTTAACAATTGATGGTAGGCCTTAATGGTTGAAAACATTATAAATCGTTGACAAGTTTTCAAGTTTTCAAAAATAATAATTTTAGTGCAAATAGTTTCATCCTTCTAGCAAAATCTCCAAAATTGAAGGAATCAACAAAATTATATACTTCTTTAACTTACCCTAACAAATATAAGTGAACCTGAATCGCCAATCTTGTACTTTCCATCCGATATCTTGTACATTGGGAACTGGGAGGGACAAGTACACCGACCCACCATCTCACGCACCTGCAAAATAAAATCGACATCACTTTATTATATTTATGACAATTTTTTGTATTTTCTTACGTATTTATTGGTTACCCTATATCACAGTTTCTATGTCTTAATGTCTAACTCATTTAAGAAATACTACCCCCCCCCCTCCCCCCTTGAATCACCTTCAAGTGTTTTTTTAACAAAAAAAAATCCGTCCATATATGCTGCATTTTACTCTAACCTCTTTAAACAATGCTAATATAGGCTGTTGAGATTTCCTTCATTAAATAACCTTTAATTGTCATGTATTTGATTAAATCGGAAAAGGCGAAAGTGATGGAAACATTGATAGGTTGTCCATGCTGAAGTACAGGGAGTGTTGTATGAGGTTAGGAAAGGAACCTTTTGTGGAAATTCCTTTACCTGTAGGAAGGAAACAAATCCTTCCTAAGTGAACACTGATAACAGCTGCATGTGGGAACAACTAACGCACAATGGTGGGTAGGAATTCAGATTCTGACCCGCCAAAGGAAGGGGAAAATCATGAAATAATTCCCACACACAAGATCGCGCACTTTGCTTGAAAGAAAGATACGCGATTGTGAGCCTAGCTCACGTCACAATTTCCCTTCCCTTATGTTCCTTACGTTTCCTTATACGTTCCTTGCGTTCGGACATAACAAAAGCCCTTGGCATCTTAAAGAAAATTATGTAATAAGAGATAATTTGAGAAGACTTGGTAGAATAAGGAAAGATTCACAATTTCTCTCCAGAAGCCTGGTGTAGTTTGAACACCTAAAACTTTGCCAGGCAAGCTTCAGCGTAATACAACATACAATCAGCAGCTCTAGACATTGAGTAAATTCTGTTGAATTAGACTAAAAAGAAGATAGATACTAGGTATATGTGATGTGTCATACACAAATGAATCACAAGTTGCAAAGACGTACTTTGAGATTCCATCATATTTGAAAAGATGGCATCATTCTAATGATAGTAATCATCATAGGACATCCAATAAGTACCTCAATACTTTTTTTACATGAAAACTAAATTCTTGTCGTCAATTACTATATTAAAGTAGTTAAATATAATCTAATACTCGTAGGTGAACCTCAGATATGCATGGATATATTCAATGGTAGTTAAATGTAAATGTAAATGTATATACATGTTAAATATAGCCTACTCTCATAGGACAACCTCAGATATGCATGGATATTCAATACACATTAATTCTTCAGATTTGGTAGATCGACTCAAGCTACTAGCAGCGCCAAACATCCACAGAATAAACAGATTCTGAGCAGGGGATCTTGTGAATATATCACTTTCAAAAGTATCTATTTTGCGACTTGTGACTCATTTTAATGCAACACTGAGATATACATTTAGTATATCGTCGATTTAAAAGAAATATGTTATGTCGAACTGCATGCTGACCGCCCCATTCCCCCTAAAATTAATTTATTTGTGAGAGATTGATGAATGCAAATTGTACATTTCCTGACTCCATGCCTCATGATTGCCCTGTTTGCGTGGGTAGAAATGACACCACTTTTCTTCTCACTTTTCTGTAACTCTTTCATTAATTCTCACCTAGGTGGGAGGTAATTCGGGGTCAATACAACGTGATTCTTTACCTGGAGAAACATGTAGAAGGAGTGGGTGTGTTCTCCTGATCAAAAGGCATTCAATCAGCACCAAGGTTTCACATTTAATTCTCAACTTACAGGTAAGTCTCGGTTAACTAAAAATAAATGGCATCTTCTGAAGAATAATGAAGGCGTTTTGTAATTTAAGGAACAAGGATGTCGGTAAAGAGAGCAGAGAAAATTTGTACGTGATTGGTCAAAGAACAATTGTGATATGTGGCAGAAAACGGACAATCATATTTGAAAAGAGATTAAATGGATTGCAACATTGTTAACCGTCAGGAAATCTAATATTTAAAAGCTTCTATGATATTTAATGTTTGGGAAAAACGCAATATTCTTGATGGATAATCACTAGTAATGTAGTTAAAATACACTCATTAGGATGACCTCAAATATATGTAATACACGGTCTCCAAATTTGATACACGTATTCATACGACTAACACCCCAGAAACCAGCCTATAAATGAAAACATATATACTGAGCAAGAGTCCTTATAGAAAAGCAATTCAAAGATATCAATCCTTGAAACCTTCAACTCAATTTTTCAGCCTACAATAATATTCCCAGACAAATTTCGTACAGTAGGTAAAGTCTGGTAGGCCCTCACTCTAGCCTTAAATATGCCTTTTTTTTAATTAAATATATATATTTAATAAAAAAGAAACCCCATTTGCTTGGCCTAATTCAGATGTAAATCATTGCAGTGTGAAGCATGGTCAAATCCATGCTGTGGATGGGAGGAAGGAAGGAGAGCAGTCAGAAGTAATTAATTTCATAGTGGAACTGTATGATTGCTAGGCTTCTATAGGGATTATAGCGAGCAGTCACTCTAGGAGTCATAGGATTAGCCCTTCCCATTTATAAGTGAGCAAATTCGCCTTGAAATGTACAATTCGCCATCGCCAACCCTCTCAATTGACCAAAACTGTTCTCCTTTTCGCGGGATCTTGTTCCCTTATTGGAAATTTTTGGATTACAAATGAATAATACTTGGTTATTCTGAGAGAGCGCTGGATCTGGTGTTGTCTGGCGCTGATAGTTTTCTTAGTTTTTAATTTGAATATAAATGTCTTATAATGAACTCTATTGTCTGCTTAGAACGTAACTATAGACCATAATCCGGTTCAAAAGACGGATATTATCCGTTAAATGCTGTGATTTGATACATGTATACCTAATATATTTTCTTTTGAATGTAATGTGTGTTTCTGAACAAACATTTAATCAATCAATAAAACCACAATTTGTGTATTACAACTTCTCCTTTTTATGATTTGTTTTAAATATTTTGCTTTGATTTGCGGTCGTACAAGGGATGGTGTCAGACATCACCTCGAATCTCACTGCAATATCAGGTATGATGTATCGCAGGAAAATGAGTCACAACATTGGTATTTTTCAAAGTGACTTATTCGCAAGATCTCTTTCGTGGAATGTTCTCATTTTAGAGATTATTAGTGCTGCCAATAGTAGCATGAATACATGAACGAAATATCAAGTATTGTGTATGGAATATGTCTATGTTTATCAGTTTATCCTAAAAGGATTATATTTATGTATTTATCGTTTATCAGCAGAATTTACTAACGAGCGGCCGATTGTACATTTTCTGATGGCATGACCCATATGGTTCAATTACTTCCCTGTATGGGGGAAAGAGAGGTAAAGCTTAACAACTTAATCACAGCAAGGTTTAATACTGCAAGGAATCACATATATAAGTCTTTGTACTAGCTTAGCAAATCTCATTCTACCTTTCCTTGAAAGTGGTTTGAATTGTTGCCAAAAATCACACTTAACTATGGTTGAATAGTATAGGCCTATGTTTATTATTGATAATGACCTACTGGCACCTGGGGTATTATATAATGATCAGGTCGTCAGATAAGATACAATTGGCAGCTCTATATATTCTGCTAAATTAAAATAGTGTTATTTGGATAGTGTATTTAGTATTATATTTTCAAGCTATTGTCACTATTATTCCATTGTCAGCGCTCTCCATTATTATAATTTAGCATCTTATGATATGACTCAGGTGGTGTTCAAAACAACACTCTGTGTAACTCATATCCCGAATGAAATACTTTTCAATTAAATCAAGCATTTGTTATGCACCGGGTCACAGGCCCCTGTTGTATACGAAAGAAAGTAATGTTCTTATGGCAATTCCTTCCCCTGTAGCGAGGGAACAAATTGGCCTATCGAAGGAAGGGAATAACGGGTAGCCCTGAATTATAGCTAATTATTACAATCAATTCATTCCTTAGCTTATAGAACTGGTACCGTGTTATAAAAGTGGATGTGAACTATGTATAGTATACTCGTGAATGTTGGTATACAACTGCCATGTTTTCAACAGCTGCCGTAAATAACTGGCTGATCCCTGAGTGACGAAACGTTACGTAATGTCGTGTACAGAGGTAATGCACATTGTACTTGTCCTCAATGAGGTGCCTTATGCTGGAAATACAAGTATCAATACAACCGGCAACTTATGATCACCTTATTTGAATCTGGATGAAGTCGCCAGAAAATGTACAATTCGACTTCAACATGTATGGCAAGCCGGTTCGATATACATCTATACACACCTGTGCATCAACCAATAGACGCTGGTTTCTCAATCAATAAACACTGATTTCTGAGGTAAAACACCAGTTTTATATTCGAAAAACACTGTTTTTGACTAAAATAAACCCCCACCCTACTATGCATTAGTTTTGATTAATACGCAGGTAAACAGGTTGATGAATATTAGCATACATATGTGTTATTATGATTAATTAATAATATTCCTGAGCATGTTATACATACTTGTCGGTGCGACTATGGCAATTTATATAAGGGTCATGTGTCAGGAAATATACAATCGGCAGCTCTACACATTTAGTAAATTCTGCTAAATTAGACGGAACATTACACATACTCGCTATATCATGTGAGTATTTATTTGGTATTGCGTCTAAAATAGTTCTTTTTGTTACGTTGAACTATATTTTGCACCTCAATTTGAGGTGTTTGGCGGGATTGGTGAAGGCGAATTTCTGAGGACAGAATCCTAGCCCTAATGGTTTAATTGTATATGGAAACCATCCTAGGTATGACCTGCACGTCACAGAGGGTTATTAATAGCATTAGGGACGTGGATGCACCTTCTCATTTTACTGTTATTGTTTTTGTTAGAATCTCAGGTATGGCATACATTTTATGGATGTATACATTCATGCACGCAACTATACATGTGTTATGTGGGATATACGAGTTTACTAGAGAGAGAGAGAGAGAGAGAGAGAGAGAGAGAGAGAGCGAGAGAGAATAGACACAGGGACACGGGGAGATATAAAAGGGTAGGACCATCACTATGCGCATGTAAAATTAACATCATTCTATTCCACGACCGCAGATATATTGCCAAACAGTTGATTATTATGAAAATTATTTAGCGGGGCTAACTGCATGCTCATCTCCTCAGAGAAACATCAAAGAGACCTTACAATACGGTATCCGATATTTATAAGTATATTCTACATTCTATCACGGACAAGCAAGGTTTTTTTTCTTTTAGTGGACCAGAGGTAAAATAAAGGTAACGATTGTGACATGTTTTACAAGGGTAAACAACAACAATCGTTGTCCCTAGACGCAGTGATTACAGACACTTGCGCATTGTGCTATGGAAGATAATACTGGAATGTTATTAATTTCGATTGCATTTCATATGATTCAATTTGATGGTGTATATATCATATGTGATACGTTACAGAGAAATGTATGAGAATCCGATGAAAACGGATTTAGATATACCATCATATTTGAAAAGATGGAATTAAGTGGATTACATCAATGTTAACATTGAATGAAATCTTTATTTCGATATGTTATGTTTGGTTATTTCTATGTTTGACAAAAGGTTTGCAATATTTCTAGGTGGACAGTTACTAGTAAAGTAGCTAGATATAATCCATAAGATTAACTAGGAACGCGAGGATAGATTTATTACTCTTGAAATTGGGTAGATGAATTCAAGCGACCTAGCGCTAGACCAAAAAGAAGAGAAGATTTCCACAAAGAGATCTTGTGAATGAAACACAGACGTATCGCTCACTTTTCCGTAAGACATCACAGACACTTGAAGATATAATTCTATATCTATCGCATAAAAAAAACCAGAAAAGTAACTATATACAATATGTGAGTAAAAAATACTAGGCCTAGGCGTACATGTAAAAAGTAATTATTATCTTTGATAATTGATCCTAACTTGAGGTCAAAAAGGTGAAAATACTTGATAAACTACACTGGACACTATTCCATAATGCAGTAACTGTTGTATGGTCGAATACAAATTCTTATATGCATATGTTCTATGCACCAAGGGAGGCATAATTGTCATGTTATGCACCACCAAGTGCATGTACAAATATACTGTTGAAGGTATAGATAACTACAGCACCGGGGTGTAATAACATACCGGTGCATAATAAATTAATTCATCTGCTTTAGAATGAAGTGCCTACAGTGTACCACTAGTAGACTCATATATTTATTCCCACAGAGGGACTGTAGACAGTTCCATATGGAAACTTGGCGTACAGGTCTCAGTCGTTAAAAGTTAGTTTAAAACAATAGAATAGCACACTGGCGGTGGGTAATTACCTTGAGAGAACTTATGAGAGATTGTGGTCACGAATTTTGCTAGTTAAAGCTGCATTCCCAGTCCTTACCGCATTTACTCTTACCGCAAATCCTCCAAAATGTTCGTCAACTGACTTTTAGATGGGTTGGGAAATAACAGAACAAAAAGTAAAAAATCTTAGCTTAGAATGCAACTTTAGAAGAGGGTTCGTTACGCAACAGCCCCCAGACTCCCAGAGGATTATTATAAGAGACAGATTGCTAGCTTAGGGCTTAAGCTGAGCGCTTCATCCAATATCTTAATGTAGCCTTTGTTGAACGTGGGATCTGTGACTGCGTATCGCAGTGTTTGAACAAACCCCTTGTTACATATTGTAACACTATTGATGGCTTGATATCAGGACTTATTCCCATGGTATGACCTGGCACCAGGCACAGGCGAACTGGGGTCCTACAGGCCACATCTCAATTTTCTGAATGAACACTTTCCAATATTGAAACTTTTTAAAGCTACAGTTTTAGTCAACACCAATCTAAATTGAGTTTCAAAGTACTGTTGACCATGATTTTTTTAACCAACGCAATCGTAGATATATATCTTACTCCAAGTATCTGTCATTTCTCCGCAGAATTCCGCAGAATTTACTGAGTGGATTTCAGAAAATTAAAAGTGGATTCGTCGCCTACACCAATCATTTCAAATTGATGGCAGAAATGGGACTGGCCGTCCTGACTACAGCTGCCCTATTCTTGTAGTTCCCAAGAGCAAAACAAACTTTTCGTTCCCCTATTAGATGCTACCAAACAGACAGTTGATAGCTAGATAGACGATCTATACTGATTTATGATACACATTACCCATGGTGTTAGATGATGTATTCCTAGGGAAACTGCTGGACTCCATTAGTCTATGGTCTGATCCTATCATATAGCAAGACATTGTCCCACCACACCAAGTATTGGTCCACTTTTCAAGTGTGGTATTTTGAAAAAAATATTAAATGTTCTTCCATATCTCTTTAATGATATAACAAAATGGATAATTCTAGCCCCATTTGATTCCTCCCATCCAGCTCGTTCATTATACATATCATTGCCATACCTTTTTCAAGTATCTATACCTTCAGAATCGATTTATCCCCGTTGGCCAATAGACAGGTATTATTCATGATATTGAACATTTATTTAAAAAAAAAAGATATTCATGACCACCTCACCCTGGATCTATTAATAGAATTCCAAACTGCAGCCAGCTTGGACCAAGTAATCCTTATTTGAAATGTTCCTTGCTAAGCTATTTTCCCTTGCTTATGGAGCAAATTCTTACTATATGAAATAGCATTGCTTGTATCGCAATTGCCTTTCCTTAAGGTTCCCTACTAGTCTCTTAGCAGGGAGAAGGAGGTAGCTAATTAAGGCGGACAATATTAAGGAATGTAGTTTCCGTTTTGTATCTATCTTTTATTTGATTTATTTTATCTTTTCAATGTTTTTAAAACTACTGATTTCAATGCACTGCAAAGTACATAATTATTGTATTGTATTGTACAGCAAAATGTGCCAAAATTAGATGACTTTTAAATGTTCCCTTTCAGGCATATAATAAAACAGATAACTACCTCGACGGTTTCAGTCACGAAGTCCGAATATTGCAACTCGGGACATAGATAACAAGATTGCGAGGTGATTATCTTCAACAAAAATATTCCTGAGAGGAAATTTATATACATTTTCTGGAGATACTGCCTGCATCCATCCATAATGAAACTCTTGGCTCTCACAGAGAGGCAAATTTGCATACAAATAGAATATGGATGGCGTTTGGTGTCTGGCTAGCTGCGATAGACATCACCCATGATGCATTTAAAAGCTATCTCAATACTTTTTTTTATCATATAAATATCTTACCGATGGAGAGCCATCTCTTGAAATAGGCCTTTCAGCACATTTTTTTTGTGTAGTTTTATTTCATTTAAGGCCAATATCATATTTAAACAGTTACGAAGAAAACCCCGCATTATTCATCATGAATGTTTTCAAGCGTTGCCCTAGTATAAAATTACATATATCCAAGACTTCTAGACAACGATATTACAAAACATTTCATAATCAATACCTTGATTGATCTAACCTGCATACATTCTTTTTCAAGCTACACTGTAATCAATATATATTATAATTAAAGCTGTTTTGTAACGTTCGTAGGCTGTTGCAAGGTGTTAATATCACCTAGTGACTGACGTCAGTCATGATGCCTTGACATACAATACATTATATACAGGAGCAACTCTTAATTATGCTTAAATTGCTCACATTGCGCTGTTGCCTTAATATCCCACATAGTATTTAATTTAACACCTACTCCTACTCATAAACACATTCCGTATTGAAAAGAACCAGGTCTGACATCTCTATTTCATAATAACTAATGAGAACTACACAAAGAACTCAGTGCCATCATCTAAGCTAGTGAAATCAATGGTGATGTGTTACAGAAAAATCATAAGGC
The DNA here is from genome assembly GCA_942159475.1 of Sthenelais limicola. Taxonomy (NCBI): domain Eukaryota; kingdom Metazoa; phylum Annelida; class Polychaeta; order Phyllodocida; family Sigalionidae; genus Sthenelais; species Sthenelais limicola. The sequence goes on from OW804098.1 coordinate 71,716,827, forward strand.
GCATGATTGTTTCAACGTATTCTATTAACAAGATTTCTTTATATGAATGCTTTTGTTCTTGGGGTATCTAGCAGCTTATGTCGAATGAACAAATGTATAAAATTTCAAGCAGTGCAATACATATTTTCTTGCGTTTCTAAGGTGATCCTATGGAGGATATTCAGTTAATTTGGTAATGATTGTCCACCTATCAATATTGCAAACCTTTTTGCTCAATCAATGTTAACATTGAAATCCTCTTTATCTCATCTTTTAAAACATGATGGTGTCTCAAAACCTATTTTTTATCTACTTATAACTAATTGTCTGTGACACATCACACTCATTGTTTTATTATGCATGCCTCTACTAATGTAAAATGGGACATTATAAATTCATAATAGTATAGAATTAGGTTGGTAAATAACGCATTGGTTGCCACAACTTTTTTTCGTTAAACTGTCAATTGTGAAATTGTCAATAAAATTTGTTAAAAAAAAACAAAAAAAAACACTAGTGGTTTGACACTTACAATTAAACCATATGGTGGTAACCCCACATCAGATCCAATAAGTATGTAAGAAAACACATCGACGTATGTAAAACAATGAGGCATGTTAACTGAGACTGAAGCTTTAATGGACATGTTGAATGTCAGGTTCACATTATCTATATACAACAATTAGTTTATATACCAACTGCTTAGTTAGGCCCGCAGTTATAGGGAGCGGAATGGTGTCTGACACGCAGTGTAGTGCATGTTTTTTTTTCATAATGCCAAAGGATATGGGTCATTTTAGTCTATATTGATTTATTTGTGTTGGCAATTTTTTTTTCTTGTAACTAGTTTTTGATAACTGGGGGTTGTTGGATGAGAAGTACTGTTCCTTGTGAAGCGGAATAATTGATCAGGTAGGAATCTTCTATTAATTGTAGGAATACATCTGTGTGTATAGCAAATTCCTGTCCTAATGTTTCCTAAAGAAAATTAGCTTCTTGTTATGTATTGATTTATTCAGGCGTCCGAAAATGTACAAAATGGCAAAATCTAATCATTACTATTACTTAATTCCGATTATTTAGGCTCATAAATCCTGAATATTTGACTTGTATAAAATTTTGTATTACGTTGATTGAATTTCAATTCTCAAATGATGATTATTTGAGAAAGTCGATGAAGCCAAATTGTTTTCTGACCCCCTCACCCAAATATAACTGCATCTATTATCACAGGGAAAAACATGAATCACTGGCTATACAAATAACAACATTAACATGTAAATACAAAAAACTGGGATTGGTGACCTTTAAACCAAGTTATGAACCTTGTACATATGTATATGACCATGTGAATCAGGGAGCACACAACTGGTACAATTCATACCCTTAGTTAACTGGTATAAAAGTAAACTTGTGTGACCAAGCACCATGCGCCCAATGTTGAATATCCTCCTTATTCCAGTCCATAGACTCCCATTGAACTGTAGCTATACAATAACCACTTCATTGAAGGTTAGGGGAGTGAGGGAGGGGGGATCTGAGAGGGAGGGGGCGAGGGGGGGGGGTCATGAAGTTAGGGGGTTAAGGATGGATCTGAGAGGGTCTAGAGCTTTCTTCATAACAAATCATTGCTTATTTATTTCTGTCGTAGGAAATTTTACTACAGGAACAAGAAAAACTATTATATGTATAGCAAATGCCTTCCCTAAATTTCCTTAGTAACTTGGCAAAGAACAATAAAGATTCTAAGTAAATAATTCTATAGAATTACATGTATTATTCCCCTTAATCTTCCGTCCTTTTCTTCGAAACCCTCCCGCTTTTATCATATACAACCCACCCCCTTTTCACCAATTCTAAGGGAACTAGCCCCCCTGCCCCTTCCCTGTTGCTAGCTATGGCACCAAGTTATATCCGGGCCCTCCTACACTGAAGGCAGGGGGTAATATATGGAAATTAGAGCACAAACACATGTGCTGGGGTCACAGCAGGGTCATGTCATTATTCTTTATTTGCCCTTCTGGCAATGATCCAAAACTCTTACATGGATCTCTATGCTTGTTCCCCTAGACCATGCGAAGGTGAATAAAGTCAAAAAGGCTCTTGTAATTTGACATTTTATGCCACTCGTTAAAGTATTTCTGTGAACTAGCCAAATAGGCATGTGTCCAAAAGTTCAATTAACCCCTATTGTAAGGGTGGTTATGGCCTGTATATATAACTGGTAAACATTTTTTTCTATTTGTCACCAATATTAGATTCTACCCCTGTTAGGGATATTGTGAGAGCTTGCGTGGCCTTTTTTTAAGGGTGAGGTCAATCGTCCCTTCAATCCTAATCGGTCCTATTATATTATTTTATGAAATATTTTTACATCAGAGCGCAAGATAAAAAAGAACTGACTGATGAAACACTGTCCTTTAGGCAGTCTTTCGTTTCATGAGTTCAACTTTTATTGATATACAATAAGCTCAGAAAAATATTTTATATCACACTTGTCTAAGTGTATACATGTACATATATCTGATATGGTGAAATATGTCGTTTGCCATCTTATTTTACTCAACAATATTTGGACTCTGGTCCCAATCAATCAACATGTTTCAATGTAGTACTGTAGAGGCCATGAAGGGAGGCTATATTGAATGAACTCGTTTTGCAAAAACATGTTTCAATGTAAGCTTATGGGTCAGATCGTAAAGAAATGTACAATTCATCTTTGCATATGATCTCAAATAACCTAAATATTAGACACAAATAGGGCTAAAAATAAGATTTAGCTAACAGATTTCTTTAAGATCTCAATGCCAAATACATACTTAGATATAACTAATGCATATCATTTGTCAGCCACCTTTAGCTGAATTATACACAATTTATAGAGTTATTGATTGTACGTTTTCTGACGACCTGACTCACATGGAGATCAAATCAAATCAAATCAAAAGACCAATCGAATCAAAATGCATTCAGTCTTGTGAAAAAGAAGGACTCGGCTTGTCTAGCAATCAGTCAAATTACACATTCTAGTGTTTTGACTTTTGACCACATGAATCTCCTATTCAAACTAGTATGAGTGAGCTTTTTTCTGAGAGCAGCAATATTTAGGAAGTAAGGCATATCAATACCATTGACTTAATTACTGCCCTGGATCTGGCCCAAAAGCCATACAAACCTAATACAATTAATGTCAAATACCGCACTGATAATAGCTATGGGTGAATCAAATGATTTATTGACTTTTCAGATTAGTGTATCCTTTGCATATAAATATGGCTACATTGGAAGGAATCAAGGAATTTAAATTGGATTATGGGACATGTCAGCAAAGGGTTGAAAATCGTGTAACAAAATTCATTGGAATTTCATACTATTCGACAATTTGACAGATTGTAAAGAATTGCAATTCTTGTGGGTTGAATTTACCACTAAAATGGCCGTCCCCCCTTCCCCCTCTTCCCCCCTCCCCTCCGCCTGGGCCTCGACCGCCACGCGGGACCTGGGTGGAGCGGGGGAGAGCGGGGCGTTGGACACCTGTTGTTATGTGTCTACCTGTTTGATTGTCTTAGCAACCAAAATAGCATCACCCTGTGTTCTACAGTGCGAGTCTCATTAAGGGGTGGGGGGAAGGGACTGGGGGAGGGAGGGGACACTTCATGCTTGGGTCAGGGATAATGGGAGGGGAGGGGGGGCTGAGAGCAAGGGATCCTCTGTCATGTGAACAGCGGATGACCTTGGCGTGGGAGAGCGCTGGGAGGTCATGTTCATGGGGCAGGAAGATCCCTCTCAACCAATCATAGGGGTAGATCGCCAGGAGCGCATTTGCTAGAACCCAGTTGATGCTAATGAATAATTAACTTGTGAGTATAAATAAAGGGGACAGCGTAAGCTTGGACACACCTTGCTGCCTGGCCGAAGACTACTATCATCCGACTTCTCTGACTTCATCATTTCCATACCGAATCTCTGGGCAAATTGCCATTGCATTCTCACAAGATATTTCTAGTATGTTATAGTTCAGCCTAATTGAACAGTTCTAGGCAATCTAATCGATATGATTTTATAAGCACCATTAGTCAATATAAATACCAATGTCCAGTACATGGGGGAATTGACCATTACAAGTTGTGTCGTGATTTCTCAAGCTGATCCCTTTGATCCTACTGACCACTCTCTACTGACCCCTAACAACAACCCCCTCCCAATCCTCCACCCACTCCCAACCCCGCCCCCGCCCCTATGCCCTATGACTGGTTGTGTACGAATCCCACTCTACCTCGGTAATGTGCGTAGATTACGCCTATTACATTCTGCCTTGATGAGAGAGCAATGGATTGTGAAAAGTGATCTATGAGATATATGTACAAAAAGCAGTTATACACATTTTTCTAATTTCACGAATGTTTCATATGTTTCCAAAATGTCTTAAATTTGATTCTGTTTTTTATAAAAAGCGCGAAGATAATGCCATGTCATAAGGGATTTGCATATCCGCTATTTTGAATCTCGAGTCGCATGGAATCATGGGAGTTGTATGTCAGTGTAAAATCATTATGCTGGGGGGGGGGGGGGAGGGGTCAGCATATAATATTGATACAACACTAAATCTACGCCAGCATGCACTGTAACAGAGATGCGCAGTGATAAAATTCCCTATTAATCCTTCTACACCTTTCGTCGGGGATATTCGGATGTCAGAGGGGAAAAAAAGAGATTTTCGTAGGACATGCAAGCCACCTGACCTTTCATCCGAGATAGATTGGTTTTACTAGGAAGACAATCGATGAAGAAAACATCTGTTAATATGATTTAATCAATCCTATTGGGTTAAGAATGAATCGTTTAGGATATAGTTGGCCTTACCGAGCCTTGTTCTCTGCAAACCTTTCAAATTGGGCTCAGCAAGGGGTTTGGGGCCCCAATCCTTCCCAAGATTCGTTTTAGATTTTCTGTCAAAACTGTCAAAAAAAGATATTTTGAACAAGGAAATTAATCTTATCTCGAGTAAATAGGTATGGAACGCTTTTTCTTATGGATGAACTACTATAAAACCTTCCAGAAAATGACCGGTCCTCAAACATTAAATGATTTACCAACCACATCCTTCACACCCTCCCCCCCCCCCTCCACACACAATTCATGTGTTCCTAATATCATATACAATGGGCCAGGACGTCAACAACTGTACAATTCGCATTCACCGACCGCCTCCCCTTGTTACATCATGTTACGTAATAATGACGTAACAATGAGTAACCACTTTATGACTATAATTATCATTAATTATTATTATTACATTTAATATCTCAATTAAGTAACATGTCCATAACCCATTAAAGTACCATTACCCAGGAATTTAGTACAGTATTTACGGTAGCATGTCCCCCACCCCCAATATTGCGTTGATGTAACAGCATGACTGTTTGAATACAGATTTCAATTCTTAAAAGTTACTGGTTACTGAACATACACAAACATTTATATTGGAATATTGAACACATACATATACATTATTCACCCTTAGGACTGTTGGAATACAACACAACGCTGATGTGGATTTTTATTTGTCCATGTTCTTAATATTACTATAATATATAATTATTGTCTAGTTTCATCAAAAGATAATGTAATAATTATGTAATCCTTAATTTCGCAAATTATATTTTACAGCGCATTTTGAGAATAGTGATATTGTTGCATAATGACATATTGCTGAATTCATACACAATTTTAGATAAATTTAATCAGGGCAATACCAAATATACTCAGATAAACCTAATGTTTATCATTTCTTACATAAGCAGAATTTACTAAAATATGTAAGGCTGCCGATTGTACATCTTCCTATCCTCTGACCCACACATAAGTACATTAGCCCATTAGCCTAAGGCGATGGGCTTTAATAACACACAGCATTCTTGCTGTTATTTGCCCAGCCATCCATAATTTATGAGGTGAGAAAGGCTTCTCCTAAACAATTGTATGTTACATAACAGAGGTGTTATTTAGAACTGGCGTTGTATTTCCCATGGGGCCCTGGATCTCATTTTATGCAAATCAGGGGCCCGCTGCATAACAAAGACTGAAGAAAACTTTTCCTAACTTTTCTTTGTGCAATACATATGGGTTATGTTTTCCTCCTTTTCTATCAACAGGCAGCAGGAGAACAAAGTTTTGACATTGTAAAAGCCCAGACGGCAGGTTAAAGGGAAAAGAAGTTTTTAAAAAACAAAAAAGAAGAAGGGAGAGACAGAGGGAGAGGACAAGGGAGAAGGGAAAGGGAAGAGTATGGATCCTCTTATAGCCCTCAGGGATGTAGACCCTGCAGGAGCCTGTTACAAAACAAATCCTTGCTTCAGATTTTCCTTCCTTGCTAAGCAGCTGGTAAGGAACTTTTAGGGAAGGAATTTGCTGAAAGACTTGTCTGTCTCTGCTCTTATAAGGGACTACAATACCCAATATTTCTCTATGTTAATTCAATTCTCTCCATTTCTCTCTTTCTTTTTCTATCACCTTCTTCCTGTCTTTCTTTCTCTCCCTTTCTCTCTCCCTCTCGCTCTCTTTCTTTCTCTCTCTCCCTGTCCCTCGTTCTGTCTTTCAATTTTTCTTTCTCCCTCCCTGAATACTTTTTTATCCCAAATAAACCCTAGTTCCCAGATCTGCCAACCAGCAGTGGTGTAGGTCCGGTGATTACACCTATTCGTACATTGTGCCACAATAAAGGGGGAATGTATGTACCATGTAATCATGCATGTGCCACATACAGAATAACAAAAACAGCAAATTGGAGCTACATGGAAAAGTTGAAAAACCTCTTGCGGGAGTACTGTTCAATGAGTTATTCATGCACATGGTTTAGATTGAATGATATTTATTCATGATTTTTCATTGACTAAACATAATTCTTGAAGCAAAATCATATTTTAACCCTCATTTCACTCATCTATAACTTTTGTGAGAATGCTGATTTTGCGTGAAATACACACAATTAGAAAATTAATCTACAATAAGTCTTCTGATTGTACAATTAGGTACTAGTCAACAAGATATTTGGAGGGTGGAGGCCATTGTCTGGATTGGGTCATCCAAAGGTATACCGAGTTATCTAATGACTCTAGTGTACCTTTCCATTCATGTTTTGAAATTTTTTAAAAGTAGCATTTTAATTTAATTCAACAAAATTATTAAATCTATTTCTACCTAAAAACGCTGTACAAAAAGGAGACATGTACCTCCGAAAAATTATTTCTAGTGTGTATCTAGACTATAGAGACACTTATCAAAGAATATTACTTGATGTACGATGGTTATGCTGACTCTAATTTCTGTAAATTAAAATTTGCTACAGCACCTATCAATATCTGTCCCTTTGATCTGGAGTGCAAGGTATGGGTTACTGGTGTTGTTATTCTACTCAAGTACTTATAAACAAGGATATTGGGCCGGGATGTAAGGCTATAAGCCTGAGCCAATATTTATACTCTGTTTTTAGTCGGTCTTATCAAGTCTCATACTATAGGCCTCTTCGTTAAAAGTGGATCTTATTTGCGACTATTTAAAGATAGATTCTCAGCTATTGCGACAAAATTAATCCAAATTTACTCATATCATGACTTATAAGACTGGATTTATCAATATTATGCTGTTGATATGTTTATGTTTATTCAAGAAGTTGAAGGTGGATCAGCTGAGAGAAAACGGCCGCAAGTGAGCGATAATAAGTGTAGGAAAGGATTTCGGTTTTGTTCAGATAACTTATAGATGGGTTAGGAAAGGATTAAAACAAAAAGGGGAATATCATTAGTTTTTGACCGATGCTAGCTGAGAACGCACCTTTCAGTTCTTAGTATTAAAATTCTTAGCTTTCGGAGGGATGTATGGAAATCTATTTCTATAAATCCTTGGCCACTTTCATTCTAATTCATAATATTTCTCAATTAGAATCAGTTAAGCAGAATGGCAATATTGGCAAAACATTAATGTCCTGCCATTTTTCACAAAGGCGTTGATAAATAGTTATGTGTCAGATATGAATTGAATCCAACCCAGCAGGCAATGTTTGCAGTCACGAGTGAGTGGCACATGCAAATTCCCCATTGGGAAGAATTCTATGGTTCAGACCTATAGTTGAACCATGCATTGACTTTAGAACAAATGTTTCGTCCAACAGTCAATATAAACATTACCTACCACTATTACCCTTCATCAAGTGTTTGTCGGTAATTTTAGACTTCAACAAAGTCACTGGAATCTGCCCCCTCTATTTGTTAATTCTTGTGTCAGCAGGAATCTGAATGCATTTGTGACCTTTGACTCAATGCAGTTGCTTTAGGATCAGGTTGATTGTTAAGTAGTACATGCTGTGGACATTGGACAGAACAGGATCTGTGTTCCATGATTCACTGAGCGTATTAAGATTCTTTGCAAATTCGAATGTTAACCCTAGAGAAATACAGTCTCTGACATTAAAGTCATGAGATTTTCATTTCGCTCAATTATAGAGTTGCTAAAAGTCTCACTCCACCCCACCGCCTTTTCCACCTATCCTCCCACGTTTCAAATGATAAGAAATAAAAATAAAAATTGATCATATTCATAACAATGACTCAGAACTCACCCACCCTTTTAATGGTTATTGCTGAGAAATACAAATAAGAATTCCTTATATTTATGATAATTATTCAGAATACTGAGGGTCATTTGAGTTCTTTTTTGCAGTATTGTATAATTTTGTGTGTTAAAAGTGGGTCCCCTTATTATATACTGTTGTCTCACTTCAGTAATATCTACCATGATGCCCAGACTACAGCCTGGGTACGGTAATCTTTTATACTACAGATCTTCTTGTGGAGCTTGTTAAACAGAAACTGTTTAGCATTCACTGAACCAACTGTTATGTAACATTACGTAATATTATCCAACCTAAGCAAAATATTATTAATTACCAATTATCACCAATGCAATATTGATGCCATATTTCAAAATTTGTAATAACGCTGATGACATAGCATTAATATGATCTGTGTTTGTCATAGACAAGGATCAACCACTCTGTTACATAATACTCTAGTAACTAGACCATCTCTCCGAGTATTTTCCCTCACTATGGATCAATGTATAAGGATGCACACTGATCACCAATACATAAGTTCAAACAGAGAACAGACCCGTTGCTTTAAACCTTTCTAGATGGTTACTTAACACAACTACACAGGGGCTCCTCTTTATATCAAGCATTTTTACAATTGGTGCCCTGACCAGGATTCAAACCTGAGATTGTGTGGCTACAAAGAAAGGTGCTAACTAATATACCGTGTATGATAAAACCGACTCAGTTAAGACCTTTTCAGTGATATGTTAGACCTTTAAGTTCTTGTAAATCCTAGCTGAAAATTGTGTTAATCCCATAAAGACCCTCTATTCAGAAGAGGAAAAGGACTACCTGAAAGTAATCAATCAAAACGGCATCTACTCACCGTTTCGTCGAGAGACATAAGGTTGATAGTCTTGCGTTGCGGTTGAGGTGGTGGCTCCTCCCCAGCGATCTCTGCATCAATCTGCTGCTCCATCTCCACCAGTTTAGGTGCTAACATCCCATACTCCGCCCCTCGTCGGGCAACCTCCAGTAAACACAGCACCACATTCCTCTCATTCTTCCGCAGCACCAAATCCTCAGTCTCAAACAATATCACATTATTAATCCCCAGCGCCTTGCACCAGCCGATAAAATTAGACACATTGTCCCTGCTCTTAAAACTCCCAGCTTTGACCTGGGATCTATACTGAACACCTTTGTCCGGTAGGTGTAAAATAGTGGGCCTGCGCCCGTTTTTTAACAATTTATCACCGTTTTTTGCCATCTGTTCCTTAATGAAGCTAGTGACATTGTTAGCATGTTGGCACATGATAACGCCAGTTTCTAACTGTTCAAAGAAGTTGTCCACTTCAATGTCCAGGCCGTACAGAGTGTTGAACCACTCGGCCAGGTCCTCTTTCATGGCGTACAGGTACTCATCCTGAGTGGCAAACGGTTGGACAGATTTGGTCTCCAGGGCTAGTACCCCCTTTTGACTCCCCTGGTCATCCCCCTCCTGTTGCTGTGTTGTGTCCATGGCTACTTTCTCCTCCTCCTACAGGGAACTGGAAATCAAAGCAGATTACATTATAATCAGTATTACCATTGTCATAATCTCATATTTTCCACTTTTCATTTAATACCCTAGAGGAGCTTCTTTTTAGGCCAACAGATATATCATTTTCTCTGTCACATAAAATCGGTTTATGTACATACTTCATTTAATCAATTAATCACACGTCCATGAAGAAGTTCCTGGCAATAAAATATATATAAGAAAATATAATCAAATTGCCAGGGCTTCTCACTAATCATACACCCAATATATCCTAGTTTATAACAATCCTACGGGTACTACAGCTGGGGTCTACAATTTAATATAAGGTTGTGGTCTTTGTAATATATAATCTAGATAAATGAATAATATATAATTAGCTTTGCCTGAATGGTCATTAAATCTGCAATTTAGAAAACGAATGCTGTATACTTCTCTTCCAAGTCTTTATCAATGGTGAAACTAATGGATATATCATTCAGTGACAGTGGAGTAACGTTAGCGATGCACTGTTATATCTTGCTATATATCCAATGATATATTATATAGCCACGATGTCTCCACTATAGCTAAATGTCCCATTGAGGTGATTATGACAATATGACATGTACTGTTAACGTATATATACATATATATTACAAGTATTAAGCTTACTTGATTTGTTAATGACAAATTATCTTACTTAGTTACATGGGATTGGTGAACAGACCCTTTCCTTGAGCTTCCTTCCGGAGGATGCCTTCCGCTTTAATGCAGGATTAAAGTTTAGCTCTAATCTTAAAAGTCGAGGCATACAGGTGCGGGGGGGGGGGGGGTAGCGGGAACATAGAGCGAAATAAGGAGAGAGAAATCGAGGGAGAAAGGGTAGGGAAGAGACAGTAAAGGTAGGACAGAGAGGTAAAGGGACATAGAGAGTGAGAGGAAAGAAAAAGACAGCTAGGGAGAGAGCGGGGAATGAGCGTAAGAGAGGGAGCGGGAGAGAGAGAGCTGAAAGCTGAAGGTGGGAGAGAGAGGGGGACAGCAAGTAAGAAAAGAAAGAGAAAGAGGGAGAGAGAGAAATTGAGGGAGAGTGAGGTACAGAAAACATAAAGAAAGGGGATAGAGGAGAATAGGGAGAAAGGGGGAGAAAGGGGGATATGGAGAGGTAGGGGAAAGATAGAGAGGCCCTGACAATTGCACTAGCCTTTATATTTGATGACCACTATTATGTAATAATTATGACCTTTATAGTCACTGCCTCGAGCATTTATTATGATAACCTTATCATTGACATCAATTATAGCCTTAAAAACTAAAACGATTAATAACATCTAATAACGCACTGTTTGCGTATAATCCTCGGTTTCACCTTGGGATCCTTTAATAATTGACATAAATCATGACCTTGTAATTGACATGAGTTTCTTCATCTTTAATTCCATGATAATAAATGGGCAATTTTAATTTATTTTGTAAAGGGTATCTAGTCAGTATGGACACCTAATTATCAGTTTATTGTATAGGGGTGATACAGATACATTATGTCCTCCCTTGGGGCCGCAGCCCTTACCCTTAAATTAAAGATGAGTAACTACTAACCTGTCACATGACAAGATAATCATTCACTATCTTCTTCATTCTAGGAATAGATTCAAGAGATAGATAGCTCTTATCATATTGTCGATATGGAAGTCCAAATTGACAAATATGAAAACAAGATAATATGTAAAAAGTAAATCCTAAATTATTAATGAAAGTGTCCATTGATTCTTATATGTTGCAGAAAAATGAGTCATAAGTCGCAAAATTGATATTTTTCAAAGCGATTTATTATTATGATCTCTTTGTAGGGATTTTGTCATGAGTTTGATGACTTACCTTCCACTGGTATATACTGAGGGCTCCATTCAGCTGTTACAGACTGCGTGCACACACCCACACCTCCTCCTGCTACTGCTGGGCGCCCGCCCACCTGTACCCGCCTCCACACCTCTCACCTGTAATCATCAAAGTGACATCAAATTATAGATCGTAACTACAACAAGTGGCCTTAAAAACCTCTGAATTATTAACATCTACATACTGAAGGATTAATCGAGATATATATTTTTGATTATGTTGTGGGATTATTTTCTTTTCCGACATGCTCATTGGTTGGTTACCTTGTATCACATGTATGTGTAATATTACTGAAAGTAATATGTGTATTTATGGTACGAGGAGTTGAGTTCCTAAGTCTTGAAATAAAGAAACATCATCACAATGTGCAGTACACAAACATTGCGAAAAAAAGACTTCCTATCTACCTTTTTTGTATTTTCAGTCCATATAACTGAATGTTGCCTTTTACCCTATCATTTTTAGTCGAAGGGGAAGGGGCTCGCTGTATATCGGGTTGGCCGAAGTATTTTTAATAGATGTAGCTTATGAAGAACGTAATAAAGTTGAGTTGGTGTTGATTTTATTAGTTTCTCAAGCTTTCGGGCATATGTGGCCCTTCATCAGGAGGATGGTATCATTTTTAAACAATTCAAATATATTGAAATGCTCTTCATTAAATCGTCATCGTCAATGAATATTTATGTTTTAACAACTAGTGACAACCACCCAAAAAATGTATGACCGCCCATAAAATGGCCATCTTGACTCGGCCTATGCTATCTGGTGTTAAATAGCTAAAGATTGAGAGCATAAGAAGTGACCTAAAATCTTATAATTTATTTGAAATTAGATTTGAAAATGCTATGTATATTTACTTCTGAAACACTTTTCGATAACTGTTTCTTGTAAAAAAAACCAACAACCCATAATTATTTAGATAAATATAATAGACTGTGCCCACAAGTAGCCTACAAAGATGAAATAGTTAGCTCGTATCATGACCTGAAGTCGTGATTTAGGACTTGGTGAAATCGTGATAAATCCTCTTACTAGGGAATTCATTTGGATGGCTTCGAAGTGACTCATTGGTCAGTCGAATAAGGTATGGACAATGATGTCGTTTGAACTATAAGATTTCCAAGTTCATCTTATTTGTGACCTTTCTTGCACATGCAAGCTAAATACTGCAATAATGGAATCATTCAATGCATATATTTCTAGGTATAGATCTATAGATATATATTTTAGGTCAAAGTTTGATTATGGAGATAATGTGGTTTAAACCCTTGTAAAATCTATCCAACTCGTTCGCTATCCAAGATAAGAATCACTGAGGTAATTTTACATACTGTATGATATCATCCCTGAATAAATTTCATTGAATAAAATCAATTATATATGTGATGTGTTACAGAAGTGAGTCATAAGTAGTAAACTTTATATATTTCAATGTGTTTTATTCACACTATATACTTGTGATTCTAAGGTCATTTTATGGAGTATATTTAGATAATTTACCAGTAATTATCAACCGAGAAATATTGCTAACGTTTTCTCTTAGAAAGAAAACAAACGTGAAATATTGAAATACTTTTTAGATTACCTAAATGTGAACATTGTTTGAATCCACTTAATCTCATCTTTTAAAATATCATGGCATTTAACATTTTTCCGTGACGCATCACCAATACAACTCATACAACTAACCCATTTGGGAGGTTCTCCAAACAAAGGCATTGTATTTAGACTTCATAGAGGATCAACACTAAGGAGGCCAGCTGGGTGGAGAAGGAGGGACTTAATACATGTAAGTGCCTTGGTGGAGGCATGCAACAAATACCAGCAAATTCCATGTAAGCTTTACTGAATTTATACATGGGTAAGGTCGTCAAAAATTGTACAATCGCCAGCTTTACAGCTTTGTGGTGTGTTACAGGAAAATGAATCATAAGTCACAAGAAATGAATTTCGACATACCATTATATTTGAAAAGATGAGATCAAGCTGAGTCCAATGGCGGATAAACATTGGAATATCCACAATTGTTTCTTTGCGTTTTTATGCATGAAAAACAAAGTTAGAGATGTGTATTAAATTAATGGTCAATTACTAGAAAAGTGATGAAGCCAAACCCCCGATGAAGCGCGGAAGAGTCGCCAAACAATGAAAATGCTACAATGAATACTCTGTGAGGTGCTTTTTTAATTGAGTTGATTAATCCCTTTCATCTTTACTAGAAAAGTAGTATAATCTACTCCATAGGATAACCACAGACATGGATAAATATATTGAAAATACATTGGAATCCGCTTGATCTTATCTTCTCTAATAGTGATGGTTCTCAAAATCTTTTGCACTTTTCTGTGACACATCACAGTCAATTTTGTTTTGGGGGTGGGATTGGTAAAGGCGAATTACACATTTTCTGACGACTTCACCCATATAAGGTTTACTGCAGAAAGAAGCCTACGTACAAGATTTGGCAAGGCATCTAAAGTCACATTTCTGTGCATTGAGGCAAGGTCTATGAGATTTATCACTCACAACATTCTAAATATGATTTCAGTAATGGGTCGTGATATCTAGATTTGTATTGTAAAACTGGTTTTACTAAACTGATCCTTATTCAGTCCATTGTCAATTGTGTTTTTATCAATGTCAATTGTATTTTTATCAATTTAAATGCCCCAAATAATGATATGGACAAGTACGAATTCTATCATCGATATTTTCTCTATACAAAGGTTACAGAGTATATCTATAAGCTTTATATAGTTCAAGGTCAACCAATATCCATGGGTCAGGGTGTGAAACAAAAGTCCAATTGGTCATCACCAATTCTCTCAAACGACCCAAATGTAAAACGAACATGAGGTTCAAAATACAGTTTAATTCCTGGTAATGGTTTCAACCTCAAGACAAAAACAATCGGGCTTCTATAATTGCCTTATCCTTGCTGCAATTTCTCATTTTTGCGATTTGTAAGTACAAATATAAAGTGATTGTGGAACTTTGATTGATATTGTATTTCCGATTTTAAACTCTGGGGTATATTTATCAAGTATTTTACTAGACCTGATTACACATCTGTCGTTGGATCGATACTAATGATTTAATAGCATTTCCTTGGCGGGAGTTATGCATACAAAAATATTGTTGTAAGATATTGGTCAATGTACTTCAGAAGGTCGTGTCATTGCCAAATTCAAGATGCCCTTCGTAAAGATGAACGTGAACCACGTTTGGTTATGCAAATAATAGGTTATTCAATAAAAATGGAGCAAATAGATGTATATACATGATTGATATTTAGTATATATGCGCATTTCACTTGAGAGGTGCGATACCGGCTAATATAAATCTGGGTATATTTGGTTTTGTGTTAATTCAACAATATTTAGGTTAAACCCTTTGATGAGGTCTGCCTTTCATTTAGTTTTTTGGAGAAATTGTATACTTTCTGGTGATCTGACATATAGATGTCTTCTTTTGTTGCTCTTTTATTACCATACACCAGTCGCTAATGATATACCAGTAACCCGAGCCCCGGGGTATGTATGTGAGGGGGTGGAATCCACCAGTGTATGACACCTGTAGGCCACAGTAACCTAATCAGTGGACTCACCTCCAGTTCCCCTCCCGAGGATGCTACAGTGGAAATGTGAGATCTCTCTCCCGTTGCATTAATGAGTGAGAGATTCTTTTGTAATTCTGGAATCTGGTTCTGAAATCGTATTGGTTCTACAACAATTTGGGGAAGCGTACGGTTGGATAAGTAGGTAGCCAAGTAATTTTATTGTAGTAACTGAGAATGCAGCTTTAATGACATGTATGCTGAGAATGGTAGTTATTGGAATATCTGGTTTCATTCGGGATTTCATTGTTTAAAAAATGTGTCTGGTTATGTTGGAATGTAATTTGAACCTAATTTTTGTGTACGGGCACGGCGCTGGTGATGTTATTTTTAACATATTTGTATTTTAATGTTATTTACTCCTTATATTTCCTAGGAAGCTTGACATAGGCTTTCGTTTTTTTGTATCTTTCGTGAGTCGATTGATGTCGGTACAATGTTCATAGGTAATATGAATCTTGTAGGCCTACTTATTCATGTATCTCTTTATAACATAATTATTCTGTAATCGAATTTTTCCGTAGTATCGATAAACAGTTGTTGTTTAAATCAGGCGTTACTTGGAATATCGTTTTGAACGAAATGTGCATGTTTCTCTGAGTAGAAAAATCTTAAATCTAAATGTAATCGTTCACCTATGCTCTCAACTATCCCCCAAACTTATAACAAAATTGAGGTTCTAAATACAGTTCATTATAAAAGAACAGATTATCGGAATCAGGGTAATACCATAACAGTATGCTACTAATTTAAGGTACGAATTTCAAACAGGATAGAAACCGAACAATTCTTCATTTTGGTCAGATAGTGTCAGAAATTGAACGCATACCTGTTTAACAATAGCCTTTCTGGCCGTGCGTTTTAAAAAAGCTTATTATATATTATGTATTATTTGTACATGTCTACTGCTACACTGAATAAGCGGTTTAATTAACACAATTCCTCCCGAAATTGTTGCCATCATTTGTTTTCAAAATGGTACACTGACAACAATAGTGTTAATTTTCTTACAAGTGTCAACTTATATAGTGTATACGAGTATGTGAGTTGCATGTCCGCCATCTTGAATCTTGATTTGCTTGGGACTATGAGAGTTGTATGTAAGTGTAAAATCTATAGACAGCATGCTGTGTTCAGCATGGAATATATACCAATTCTCCAATGTCAATGGCCATGTGTTGTATAATAATAATGTTTCCATGACACAAGTCCTCATCTTTCCCATCATGCATTTGGTTCTTATAAATCATTTAGACAGGCTGATATGATATTAGAGAAAACATTCTTCCTATTTTCGATACAAATGTTGCTAAATATTTGTATGTCAAACCTGAACTGAATCCATCCCAGCATGCACTGTAATAAACATGCACAATAAAACATGCAAAGCCCCTATTCATCCCGAATTCGTGGAAAAATCTGTTTTCAAAATGGTAGGCCTACAAATGGATATTAGACTTGTAACTGAGAACAATGGTGTTAATTTTCTTACAAGTGTCAACTTATCTAGTACGTAAGTACCCTATTGATAACCATTATTGTGAATCATGTATTCATCATGTAACTTTAATGCTGAGATAGCATGTTGCATCATGTAGAAGGGGAACTCACCCACACAAATTATGTCAAGGTGTGATAAACTCATTATGTGATAACACACAATGCAGCGTTCACACCACAACATGTAACAATAGCGGGTTTGCATTTGCCGTGGTGCATTTCACAAGTGAGGGAAGGAGGGATGATTGAGGGGCGCACTGGTATATTTTGTGCTCGTTTTGTACTTAGAGATATGAGAGTTGTATAGGCTCAGAGTCTCCCCAAACTGAGGGAAATCCTCTCGCTCCAAACTGCAAAATGCCACTATATAATTAGGACGCCTACTCCAGGGCCGGGAAAGGATTTAGCGCAGTAGGCGTCCACTCACTCTCATACTGTTCTTACCTGATATGGGAGGCGGTGAGTCTAGACTGAGTATTCTACCCCAGGAGTTGTTATAAAACCAGCTAAAGGTGCTGAACTAAACAGCCTAGTAAGACATCATAATAAAATAAATCACTACAAAAAATATAAATCACATAGCGTATGACGTCTTACCGTTCAGCAAAATTATTTTCTGCCAAACTGATCTATTCGTGTGGGACAAATCATCAATAGAACATAGATTTATAATCCTCCAAATTATAAGAATATAAGTGGCTTTATAGTAATAATACTCATCCCAGAGCATCGAACCCCTCCCCCAAACCTTGTGATTCAAAATGATGCGCTGCAACACCCCCTATTGAGGGTTGTACACACTGACACACATGGGGTGTGATAAAGTAATTATGTGATTATAGCCCAGCAGAGGGCATGGATGTCACCTGGGGCTGTTATTGACACCAGGTAAACAGACTGCAGGATACAGGGTAATTACAGACACCACACTTACACCCTGATGCCTGATTACAGCTAGTGTAGCCCTTGAACAATGAACATTAATACACTGCTTCAAATTAGGTTCTTTTGAGGATGGTGTACATTGTTAAAAATAACTTGTTTCCGCTATGACTAGGACAGGAGTTCCGTGGAAGTTTCAGTCCTTAAAAATGACTAAAGGCAGGGTTTCACCAAACCGCATGCTTATTGTGGTTAATATGTTTGATAGTGATTGTCAGATCATTTATTAATTCTTACAAAAAGGCTATGTTGCACAACCTATCACGACTCTCCTCAGCTCAATTTGTTGCTGCTATATTCAAATTGTCAATGCACTGCAGAATGAAACATGATGATACAGACCCCGAGTCCCCGAGCCCCCAACGACCTCAGATGGAAATAACGTCTGTGGAGTAATGCCTTAAGTTGTGGATTTGTATTATAATTGGTTCTTTTAGGGTGTCAGTGCTAGAACAATTAATGAGCAGTACACTGTTACAAATAGTATTTGTCAGGTATTTGAGATGAGTTAAGAGATTGTTGCAGTATTGTGGAGGCGCAATGACCATGGGACGCACTCATAGAAACTTGGGGTTATTTTGTAAGAGAGTCCGGTGATTTGTTTCACTTTACTATTGCGGGAATACACATAATGAATAAACCGTTTCAAAGCATCCCTAGGAGACGTAAATCAATCGTGAATGAGAGAATAAATTAAATAGAATGTACAAATAACTATATCTGAAATCTAATTTCTCGCCAAATCACTTTTTCCCATCGAAATGTAAAATATATATGCCACAGATAAAGACATTAGGGAGGAAATTATTTATAGAAATAGTAGACATAAGAGTTCATAAATATTTGGTATTCCTTTCCTTCAAAAATACCTTTCAGTTATATCCAACTGTAGCGTCTTCAATTTGCGTTATATCATAGTATTAGCTGACGGGGAATTGTGTATTGTCTAACACCTTGACCCATAAAGCTTTACATAAGGCATTTAAACCACCTAATTAGGGTTCTGTTGACTACAGCAACGCCAATAATATTGGAGCTATCGCCTAAGTGATAATTGTAAACAATAGTGATTATTAGCCCAACAAGGGAGACATTTAAGGTCAATTTAGCTTATTTAGGCCATGTGAATGGAATACATTTTAAAGGCGTTACTATTTTGCACCGATATTGGTGTGCAGGTGATATGAACTAACACTATTTTAAAGCTGTATTCATCAGCTAATTTATGTCAATTGTGGCTTTAATTAACATTAACAACACAGGTCCAAATGGCAGGGACACTTTATAATGTCCTTGTTTGTATCTAGAATAGTTTTAACCTGTCCTCTATCTCCTCTCTTTATTCTTTTCTTTTTCGTCTTAGTTAGAAATCGGTATTTTGTTTGAAGACTTGGAAAATTTTGTTTTCAGAAACTTGTAAATCCTTTTGAGCAGTCTCAAATGAAGAATTATTTTAATTCAATTCAATTTTGTTGGTAAAAGTAAATCATCTTCAAACGTATTCCTTTCGGTAAACACCAGAATCCGGCCCAATATTTTCAATAGCAATGAAATCCCTTAACAAAAATTAAAGGATTACCATTTTTTAAAAAAAATTTCATCATTAAAATATGATCATTTAACATCACTATGGGTCGAAGAAAGAAAGAATTATGAGAAATATGTATTGGTCGATGTAGCCGGGAATGCAGCTTCAATACGGGGTTTGCATGTTTGCCATTTTTTAATTTGGCTCGAATGGATTCATGAGATTATGGTATTTCAGCATGGAACATTTAACACGAAATAAGCCATGTGATCTACATGGTTCCATAAAACAAGACTTCATCTTTCCCATCGTGCACTTGTTTTTTATAGACCTACTGAAAACTACAGGAGTTATTTATTTATCGGAGCTTAAACTATCCAAATACTTGTATAGATCATTTACAGAAGCAATGATATTGGTGAAATGATCTTTGCTTTTCTACCGTTGCTAAATATAAATTTATATATCAGTTTTGACCATCCATTCCAGCATGCACTGTAACAGTCATGCGTGATGAGTCATACACATCCCCTATTGAGAACTAGTTAGTTGTAATTTATTTTTATCATAACAAACCGTGTATGGTATAATTATCCTCAAACATTAGTATTTGAATTTTATCGATAGTAAATGAAGGGGGACTAATTCTGACAATTTCCGCCCCATTTTATGGAAACCTTTCAGGATGAAAATACCCAAACAATCTTGCAAAAATAAGCACTTAGATATGTTCAGAATCGATATAGAGTTGATGGGTCACACTCTTCCTATAAATCACGGTGGAACCAATGTGAAGTATTTATGTTATGCATATTTTCTGCTGGAACATTGACTATAATCGATTTCCCTAATAGTGGTCATTTATCATTGAAGCGATCATTTCCTGGGACGGTTTAACTCAGGCATTACTTTGAAATCGTTATTCCAGGTAATGGACCAAACGAGTAAATGTGCAGAGTTTGTTCGTTATATTGTTAAAAATTTCACAAAAAGAATGTTGAATTCCATGGAGTTCAACATTCATCAATAAAAGAATTCTTATCTGAATGGTGTCCGCGTATGTCAAGCAATATGTAATATACAGCCTAGGCCTACATCCTGTCAGATCAGATAAGAATGGTATGTCAGTGATTGGACGCCTTCTGCGCTTAAGACTTTCCTGGACTAGAATAGGCATCTTAATGGGATTATAATGGTATTTTGTGGCTTTCCCTCAGGTTGAAGGGACTATCTCAACTCTGAGCCTAGACTGTATATATATATTTAGCATTGCAGTGGAGGTAATTTACTTCATACTGTTCCTGATTGCCATACAGAAAGGTACACTGAGGCTAACAATCCTCAGCATTAATTCATATCAAATCATTATCCAAAGCTTCCATTGGTGAACGCTTAATATACTCACATGCCAGTAATTAAAACATAATTGGCAAATTCTGTGAAACTGTTGTGACGATTCTTATCTTAAATTAAAGGGATTATGAGAAATAATCATAGTGAAATTATATCATCGAGGTCAATTGTGAAAATCAAATTGGTAAACATTTTCCTTGTGTTAATTATGTACATCTCGGCACTTAGACAAACATATTTTCCATCAATATTTGAAAGAAAAATCCGATGAAACCAGTGTTTAAACACTGTCCATAAAAACAACTTCAGAATGAGCACAAATTGTAACGTGTCACAGAAAAATGAGTCACAGAAAACTCACAAAGAAATTGACAGCTGATGATGTCACACTGTGACCATACCTGTCACAAATATGTATTATAGATTTTAGTGCTGTCATAAGGGGATACATGACTACATCCTAATGTGACACTACGTTTAATGGCCAATAAATCAAAGCACACACATACAGTGATGTGCATGTTATTAATTTGATATCACGTGACACGTGTCCATCATTGTTAACAAGGCTGTTTGAAGGAGAATTTATGAGACTATTGAAAATACGTAAATGTCAAGAATTGATGTATTTTAGATAGAAATGTCCGTAATGTTTTAGCATAATTGCAGACTGCATTAACGAGATTAATGATAATAATTTGATCTGTAAGTTTGGGTTCGAAATTACATATACTGATATTTTAAGATAAACACAAAATAGCGATGAGGAATATCACCAAAATATTCATGGCTCAAATAATCAAAATTTGAGACATGAGATTCAATATATAATTGAACATAAGCAAACAATCTGTAGCGAATAGAAACTATACTCAGATATGAGTATGTTTCATCTCAGCCTAATTTAGAAGAATATTCTTGACATGCAGAGCTGCCGATTATTCACTTTCTGACGTTCTGATGTGACTGGAGGTTCTACCCTAACCCCAAATGTTATTTGTGTGTTATTCATCCCTATGTGAGCCTGAGCTAAAACAGTTATAATACACTATAATGCCTAATATTGACTGCCTAATTATGTTCTTGGCTGATCCTATAATAGTCGGTGTACAAACACTCTAGAACAGTGAGTAAATAATAATCGCCAGCATTCTTATCTACTGTAGTGTACAGCAGAGATAACGCCACTGAAATGTGTATGATCGGGCCACATAGTCCCTATATCCACCTTAAAGCTGCATATTCAGTTAATGTCACTCGTCAGTCAAAAACTAAATATTTTCTACTTTTTGTTCCGTTCTTTTCTAACCCACCTAAGAGTCATTTGACCAAAGTTTTAGAGGATTTTGTCTTTTCGTTTTTGCTAGTATAAGGCTTCTAAAGCGTCCTCATTTTTATTTGGAGGACAGTAACAACATTATACGACTGGATTTATCAATATTCTATAGAATATTGATAAATCCAGTCGCATAAGTAATATGAGTGAATTTGGTATACAATTTTCAGACGTGATATTGGTTTAATATGAATTTCATTCCCGATATAGAGGTAGAGGTAGAGGTAGAGGTAATGGTAAAATCACACATAATAATTAGAAATATGCTACAATTAATAGCGGTACATAATAATGGAATAAAATTTTGTTTTCTAGAACGCTCCCCCAAAGTACTGAAACAGTGTTATTAGTTGTTCGTAAAAAAGTTCCATAGAGCGTCTCTATGAATGGTTAACTTCGGAAGTGACTATAAACATTCTGAGAATTGTTTTCAATATAAAGGCATGTGCGCCATCTTCAATCTCGATTCGCATGGAATTATGGGTGGTGTATGTAAAAGCTATTGAAAACATGTTTAGCATCGAATACTTAACAGTGATCTTCTTAAATAGCCATGGGTTTAACATGTTTCTATAAAGCAAGATCATGCATTTGTTTTTTATAGATCATTTACACAGGCTGTGACATTGGTGGAAGGATCCTTGCAATTTCCGATAAAAATGTTGCTAAATTTTACTTGTATGTCAGTTAATGAGATTGGAACTGAATTCATCCCACCATGCAGTGTAATAGACATGCGCAGTGAGACATGCGAATCCCCCATTGTAAAATAGCAGATGCAAATTGAGAGGACCAAGTGTACACATGTATGTGGCCGGATCCATTGTCAGATAAGGGGTATCATTGGCAGAGTAGCTTGTGTATTATCACTCATGTCAACTCCCACAAATATATGATCTATTATATACTGATATGGTCATGTACTATTGGACAGATATGTCAAGTTCCCTGCACAGACCCATATGATTAATATCCCCAAAATGTGTACAAAGTATGTTTTGGAAATGTTTAATCGGGAAAGATATATCCAGGTGTGTATTTATGGTGATACGGTGTGCATTAATTCCTTCTAATTTTGATTGATAAATATCCTTGCTCAGCTTTTTTTTATCTTATGGGTTTTTTTTAAAAAAGAAATAGATAAAACTGGATATTTATCATGCACGTTGGTGATTGACAATAATTCATTGCCTACATTTAAAGACATTTAGAACAGTAATAATCTAAATGCATATCATCTTAATATAATGGGAAGGCGTATTCGTATTATGCACAATGACATTACATTAATAAGTGATTAAGTAGCATATAATTATCCATGATAGTCTAGGCTCAAAACCTATCAGATAGTTTCAATCTAAGGGAAAGTGACAGCAACATCGCTCTAGAATCTCATTAGTACTGTAGTGGTGGGTCTGCTGCTGGGCGGGGAAAGCCATTGACATACAGATCTTATCTCATGTGATAGGCTCTGGGCCTAAACCGACGACATAACAATACATGTCGAAATTACATGTAGGGAATCGACAGCGAGAAATGTTAAGTTACTTTTTTTTAAAAAGATATTGCTTGTGTTTAGCTCCACGTTTAAGTCGCAAACGGTTAACCATATCATCAGTCTAGGCTTGAGGTTGAGAGAGTCCTTCCAAACTGAGGGAAAGCCTCCCCCAAATGCCATTAAAATGTCATTAGAATCCCATTAGGATTCCTAATCCAGGACCATGAAAGCCATTAGCGCAGTAGGCGTCCAATTACTGACATACTGTTCTTACCTGATCTGAGAGGCTGTGCGCCTAGACTGTAATGATAAAAGCTGGGATTTCGTATAATATTTACTTATTATTTTACTAAGAAGCATCCTCGCCGTTGCGCATTGATATGATTTATCTCATTTCATTATAAACCGAAAGATATAAAACCTTCCCAAAGTGGGCTAGGAATTGTACTTATAAATATGTATTCAATATCGTCAAAATAATTACACAAAATGATAACAATTCAAGAAGAAATAATGGCAGTATAAACCAAGAAAATAAATTTACATTGAAAAAGACCTACCCAATTATAACAAATAATAGTAATCCGTTCATGATATATGACAATGTCTGTTGACTAATGTCCAGATATTGCGTTACAATATTCCAATATTCAATTTGATACTCCTGATCATGATATTGGTCTATAATGATCTGGCTTTGATATAAATCCTTGTAAATGTTCCTGATCCTGGCCAATTGATGTCAGTAAGTTTAAAGTTGTGCCACTGTATTTACAATGACTTGTCACTGATTGAAAGCGCAAACTTTAAATGAATGCTCATGACTTCGCCCAGTGAACCCAAACCAAAGAGTGTGCTTGGTGTATGTATACATACACACTCCCACTAGCACAAGGTCTTGCTTCGGGTATTGAAACAGCTGTGAGTCCAAAATCTAGACACAGAAGAACTCACGATCGGTACCAAATCAAACCGACCTCCCGCTCTCCTCCACTTCCAATCTCGTTATAGCGCTTCAACCGCGCATGTCCCGACATGCATCGCGCTCGTGACGTCACAGTCGGCACGTGTGAGCGAGCGGCGACGGGAGCAGACGACTTTTCTGGCATTCTAAAGGCGGGAAGACGAAAAGCTTAAAGCTCCGTAGTGAAAGACTGTGACGTCATAAGTTAGAAGTGCGACGAGGTTAGCGTTGATGGTGTTATTCCTTGGTTTGTAAAGGGTATTTAAGTTGTTTGGCCTGGGATTTAAGTGCAGACTCTTCGTGGAAAGCTGGTGTGAAAGCTGAACAAGAGCCATCGGTTCTGCGTATACATTTTACTAACTTCTTAATAGAACCACTCAGTTTATTTGCGCGACAATAGGATCGTTATTGCCAATGTGATTTCAAAGACATATCAGGATTTGCGCTAAGCCCTATCGTTTGATGTATGTTCAACTTATATTAAACTGGGATTTAGTCGATTGAATTGGCGTTGGAAATTGGTAAAGGGCTCAACATTTGAGAAGATGACAGTGACCCGTGCTTTGGATTTCCTCTTTGAATAATCTAATTAACTTATCCTAGCCTAATTCCGTAACATGAAATAGAAAGATTCAAATCAATTATTGCTTATCCACGACTGGAAGTGGAGGTGTGAAAGAGGTATTCACACAAAACTGTCGCCACTTGTATGTGAAAAGCTGTAAGATATTTCGGTTTAGTTTGACAAAAAAGACAATTAGTCGGCAGCCATATGGCCAGTCCATTAATATGTATGTATAGATAGGACACATATATGTAAAACATCCTATTTATCATAACTTCAACTTCATAATGTATACTATTAAATAGCCAATAGTAATCCAGAGAATCACAAAAACAAACTCCTGAAACTGAGAGTGCAATGATGATGTACGCATCTCTGAACACGATTCAGGTTTTAAAATCAGCAAGTCATTCTAGTCTCACAGCCTCTCAGATCAGATAAGAATAGTATGTCAGTGATTGGACGCCTACTACGCTAATAGCTTTCCTGGCGACATCATTGTGGGATTCTAATGGCTTAATTTCCCTCAGTTTGGAGGGACTCCCTCAAATCTGAGCCTACAGACTAAAATGATGAAAAAGACCAAAGAATGGCCAGTTCACCTGTTAGCGCAGTGAGTGGAGAGGAGTCATACAGTTACTATGGGAGAACGAGCAGATGTTATTTTATAATTACTTACTAATTACATTAGACACGGCAGATGATGCTGACAACACTCGGTAGAGGGTAGAGTGAGTATGTTTATGGTTAATAATGACTAGTAGGTGGTGGTGAAAGAAATAGTCCATAGGTGTGGTGCTACTGCTATAGAGGGAGCAGTTGTAGTATAGTAGTAGTGGTAGGAGGAGAAAGGGGAACGGGAGGATGGGGAGGCGGAGGAGGAGGGAGAAAGGGGAGGAGAAGGAGGGAGGGGGAGGAGGAGGGAAGGGGAGCGAGAGAGGAAGAGGAGAGAGGGGAGGAAGATGAAGGAAATGAGGAGAAAATAGGAGATATATGTGGGAGGAGGAGGTAGGGGAGGAAGAGGAAGGGGGGAGAAGAGAGCGGGAAGTAGAGAAAGGGAAGGAGGAGGAGAGAGTGGGAGCAGCAGCAGCAGCAGGAGGAGCAGGACAAGGGAAGAGGAGCAGGAGGTCAAAAAGCCCAATTAGCACTCGCATATGGTTAAACAGAGGAACAAGTTAAACAAGTTAAACGCACAGGTGGTTAATTATGTGCTTAGCGTAAACGCTGCAGGTTGATGATTCATTTTTCATCACGCCTATATCTCCTCTCTTCCCCTCCACCTCCTCCTATCCCCCTTCCCCTTTACAATCGCCCCAGCTTTGTATACTCAAATGTAATGATATATATACACAGCTAGATAAGTTAAATACAGCATAGAAAAAAAACTATGCAGAAGATTATAATCTGTGCTTCGGTTATAATATCATGTTAAACAGTCTGCGACAAATACAAATATCAAAATACAATATAGATAGTTGTAAGTAAATGTAATTAAGTTTAATTAATGTTACTCCCTTTGTGCCCCCCCCCTCAGCCCCCCCCCCTCCCGCCCTCCTGCCCAGTTCCCCTCCGACACCCTATATGTACCATTATTGCAATTCCCCCACTTTTTACACATAGCTTTATCATGTTAAATTGTCTGTGGCCAATACAAATTTTATAATGAAAAAATAATATTTTTTCATATTAAAATTTGTATCATATTATAATGAAACACCTATAAAAGGGCGACTCCACTAGAGAGAAAAACGGCGCCGACAAATTTGGTTGTTGCCCACTAATTTGTTGCAACAAATATCCATACAGAAACAACAGTTTCCAGAGAATGTGGCAACACATCTGACACTCCTCCATTTGCGTTTTCATTGCAAACATGAAATGAACTGATGTTAGTGGGCAACAACAACATTTTATTTGTCGCCGCCGTTTTTCCTAGTGGCGTTCAGCTATAAGCTAAATCTATGCTACTCCCTTTGTGTCCCTCCCTCCCCCTCCACATCACTCGCCCCTCCCGTACCCCCCCCCCCCCCCCCCAACACACACACCTAAGGCTAAACTTATCAAAATTCATCCACTTTGGGCACATATGGCTATATCATGTCTGTGAAAAAAATATGATAACACAGATAAGCTTTATATATTGTCCTACTCCATTTGTGTCCCTCCCCCCCCCCCCCGCCCCTCCCCCTCTCCTCCCACCACACCCCTAAGGATAATTATCGCAATTCCTCCGCTTTATACACACGGCCAACGCCCCCAAGCGGGACAATCTGTCACCACACTCAATCAGCAGCACTGGGTGGCGCGGCGGTCTCTTATTTAAAACATCAAAATAAAGACTTTAATCTCCCCATGTCAATTATATACAAAGATAATGACTCTAGTTGTCGTTAGTTGTTTTGTTTTCGCAAATATTTCACTATTTATCAAGAACTGTGCATTAGAATACGATCATCAATATAATGTATGTTCTAGATTGACTGGCTGTTAAATCAATTCATATGTTTGTACCTACTGGCCAGATATGTGTATTTAGAATATTCAAAAGTCTATTAACTTGCATACCAATGACCTGAAAAAAGGAGCAAGCCTAGTGTTATTGCGCTGATGGATATATACGGTCTGGAAGACCTTTATTAAATTCTAGCTTAAGGACATCCCCTGTTTCTCCCATGAAGATAAAAATAAAGGATATTATAAGGATAATATCAATGTAGTGTAAACAATATTCGACCTAATATATCTTCGTCTTGGAACATGGTCTCATGTACTTTGTGCGTGCAGTATTCAAAATACAATATCATATTCCCCCAAAAGTCAGTTTACTTTTGCAAATTAGAAAAAAAATCAAAATTGAATGGAAAGCCAGATGGCACATAATGTGATGTGATAGAAAAACGAATTAAGTCGAAAAAAAATGGATTTGGGGATACCGTTATATTTGAATGGATGACATGTATCAATTATCAAAATATTATCAAGTAGCTCAGTATGATATTTGATAGGAGAGGAAGGCTCACTTTTCCGGTCATGTTTATCAATGTAACCAGTCCGATATCACTCCAATATCTCAGGAGTAGACTGAGTGAGACAAGAAGGATCACAAGTAACATATCCCGTGTTTATCTGTATGGCAATAGACACAATGGGCAGAACAGAAGGGATGGGCTGGAGTTGTCTCATCGTGAGTGAGGACATGTAAGGGATTTGAGCCCAGCATGCTCTTTATATAGCTGCATGTCTTTCTCCTGTTTTTCCTCTTCCCCCCTTTCTCTCTCTCCTCTGTCTTACTCTCTTTCCCTCTCTCTATATTTCTCTCTCTCTCCTCGATCTGTCTTACTCTCTCTCTCTCTCCCCTCTGTCTTTCTCTCTCTCTATATATATCTCTCTCTTTCTCTCTCTCTCTTTCTCTCTCTCCTTCTCTCTCATTCCTTTCTCTCTCCCTCTCTCCCCTCCTCTCTACCTCCCTCTCTCTTTCCTCCTCTCCACTTTACCTCCCTCTCTCCTTTCCTCTCTTTCCATCCCTCTCTCTCTATCTCTCTCTCCATTTTTTCTATGTATCTACCTTTATTTGCCCCTCTGTCTCAATCTCTATATCAATCTACCTTTGTATTTCTATCTATCCATCCATCTATCTTTGTCCACTCTCCCTCCCTGCCCCCTCCCACCACCTCTCTCTCTCTCTCTCTCTCTCTCTCTTGCCTTCTCTCCTATCATTTTCCCTCGTCTGTCTCATCCCCTGTCTGTCTGTCAATATGAGAGTGTCTCTCCTTCTGTTCATCTCTCAACATTTTGTACACAACAATAGAGGGAAATCTATAGATGCACATTATACACCCCATCCCACACCACATCAAATACAACTAGACAGCCTGTAGTAGGGGAAATAGTTGAAATCGATGCTACAACTAGTTTCCTGCTGCCCTGATAGGTTATCTCAACACTAGACCACACATAGAGGTGCGGTTGTGGTGGAGGAGAAACTGTCTACTGCGATCTCTATAATCTCTGCCTATCTGTTGCATTGTTAAATCGTCCATTTGTGCTTCAATGTTTTCTCTTTCTTTATGTCTATGGTCCTAACCATATATCTACCTATATACTAGTACCTTTAAATTGTAATTACCTCCAAAGGTCAAACGACATTTAGATGAATTGGAAACGAATGGAACAAAGCAGAAAATGTTTAATTTTTTTACCGACGGTAGCTTTAATCGAAAATGATCTAGGATCTAGGATAAGATTTACGTAAAAAGCATAACAGAATTGGAGGGACTTTATCAGTAATATCCCTACACGGGCAGTATGCGTGGTCGTGTTTTTGTCCCAAGTGAAACTAAAAAAAATATAATCATAGATAAGCGTTCAGGGATAATTAATGAGATATTCTACTGTAGCAGATACCAACGCAGGCCCACCAGTCACTCTGATACCTGGGGGTCGTTGCGTAAAAAGTCCTTACTTAATATTTCCCTTCCTTAGCTATTTTTTTTGCTAAGCAGCTGGTAACAATGTTTAGGTAAGGGATTTGCAAATAAATGATTCGTTAAAAAAGATAAAAAGCGGGAAAAAATCATTAGCCTTAATTAAGTTAAGTCCTTCTCTCCCCATGCACCCCCCTCCATTGCGCCTTCCCTTCCCCGTTTGCCTTCATAATTAGTGGAGACATTGCTAGTGTTTAATATTGTAATTCTTTCCTGCTACTGGATGTATGACAACAATACGTTATCAGAAGCTACTAGTAGATACGGCTTGTGTTAATACTGGCGTCGCAGGTAAGATAGCATCACAAGGCAGACATTATGCTGGCTATTTTTTTTACTTATAAGCTTGATAAAGCGGTATCGGATTTTGGTCGACCAGTTCATAAACGGTGACTCTATTGTTATAGGGAATAGGAATAAAGTCTAGATAATGAGATATTTGATGTTAGTTTTATCTTTTCTCTCTCAAACCTTGTTAATCTTCTGTTTTTCCTTTTTCACTATATTATATACGTGTACTCGTCGCTCTCCACTCATCATATTCTTCACTTTCCTGTTTCGATCCCCCCTCCCTTATCTCTCCATCTTTCCTTTCCTCTCTCTCTTCTACCCCATCTCGGCGTCTCCTTTCTCTCTTGTTCTTCTCCTTCTACTCTCTTACCCTCCCTCTTCTCTCCCATAGATCTTTCTCCTGCCTACTTCATTGTTGTCGAACAAAACTATTATTATTCATTCTCCCTTCTCTTCATCTCCCCCTTCCTTCTCCCCCTACCTCTCCCAATAGCACCCTCTCTCTCATTCTCTCACCCTCCCTCTCCTCCTAAATTAAACACTACAATAATGCCGACACATCAGATCAATGGCTACAAGTGTTGTTGTCAGGAGGGAAACTGTCGGTGTGGTATAACCCCAACATGTACCCAACAACAACAGGAAGACTTGGTTCCATTGTCTGGTCTTCCAGAGCTGGTGATCAGCAGTAGATGTCCCCACAGGTATGGGACGGGAAGTGTTTAAACCTCAGGGTCTGTAATTTTATAAATACCAGCGAGAATAATGTGGTTTATTTAGGGAAATTCATAGGGTTTCTTCTTAGTGCATGCTTAGCTAGAATTGTTTTCGATGTATTTGTTACTGTTAACAAATATAACATTCAGTTCAGTGGGCCTTTTGTACAATTCTTTGTTTCTATAAAGATCTTTATTGCATACAATTTCGTGGACAGGTCCCGATATTCTCATGCGATACAAATATGATATATGATGTTAGCTGTCCAAGCTGCCATAATAAGTAAAGCAATGTTTGATACCACGTTTCGACGTAATATTTTTGCTGGTTTAGTGTTTTCTTCGTTTCTTTGTGTCTCCCTTTGTTGTTTCTACTGGTTCGACCGAGTGACCTGAGAATGTTGTGGGTTCTATCAAGGGGCCCGTTGCATAACAAATCCCAATTAAATGTGTCCTTCCTTCGCTACCTTTCCTGACCAGCTTGTAAAGAAACTTTAGGGAAGGAATTTGCTATACAAACAATGTTGATTTTCATTCCTACGTAGGAATTTCCTAGCAAGGATTATTTTAAGTAAATATTTATATAGGTCAAACAACGAGTAAATTCGGGAAGCCCACCAAATCATTGACCCTAAAAAAATCAAGAAATCAAGAAATATGCAACAAAGTACACAATATCATCTGATGAACATGTTATGGAATGAATTTACTCATCCTCAGAGATCGGAAGTTGTAATATTAATTTTTGCCTAGCTTTACAATACAACCCATTCAAGTGATTATTCACGCGTAGCAACGTATAAGGGTTGATGGTTCAGCTATATTATGTCGTGATATGTTTTCTACACAAATACCATTAAATCTGTGATATAGAAATAGTAGCGAAAATTACCAGTGGTTGGCGGAATGGATATTGTCCAGTGGTAATAACATAGTAAAATAGCAAAACAGTGTTTGAAAACCGCTCTAATGCTGAAAATTAAGATTTTGTTGTGATAATAGCTGAGAATGCAGCTTTAATCGAGAGTCACCTGTATATATGAATACCTTGTTTCTACTTACTAGGCTATATGTGTGGTTCAGAACACGTATAGGAATCTCACCTGCAAAAAGAAGGGAACAGGTAAGAACAATACTATGTGTGTATTTGAGTAAATTATGAACATACCAATATTCCAGCTATTTTACAAAATCCAAAATACCAATAAACTTAGACAATCGACCCACTGGTGCACATATTCGGCAGGAGAGTCGTTCTTCTCTTCCCACTATAACGTCACAAATGGTTGCGACTGCCATGCCCGCCTCCATGGTAACGTCTCAACAGACATTCCATGAACCCTTTCTTCTCACCAGTCGCACTGAGCGGTTGTGTTACCATTGATTTTCTTTTTCTTTTATTGTATTTTATATTGTTGGGAATATAAATCAAGCTTCGCTAGGTTTTCTAGCCATCCAGCTGTCATCTCCATTCATTCAAAGACTCAACGCAAGCCGACATATATATTTTATATTTCATCCGATCTCATTCTCCAACGCAGAGCTTTACTCCTTGCGTTTCCTCAGTCATAGATTCTCGCCCTGCTTTGGGAGGATGCCAGTTCTAGGTTATATAATTTGATAGGTTTCTAGATTTCGTTTACAACTTAGTTTGAGGTATCCATAACTATTTCTCCCCCCTATTGATAGGCCTATAACTGCCTGTGCCATATTAAATGATATACATTGGAGTCATAATATAGTAACCTAATGTATGTCTGGGTCATATTCATCTATAAAACGTTGTAGACTGTTGTAGTTGACTGAGATATTCCGCTATTAATGACTACTGAGAAAACTCATTTACAATAATAACCTCTATGACCTGACATCATAGACACAAATGATAACCCATGCTTAAGCATTAGTGACATTTTGTTACTTTTGCCTGGTCATATTTCATTGTCTGATGCCATGCCAATAAAAACAATATTTAAAAAAAGTAAGATAGCCTGACAAAACAATGTGATTAATTCCCAGCATTATAGCCATAATTGACCACACGCCAACACAAAAACAAATAGAGACAGCTCCCATTTCTCTCACCTCTGTCTGTTGTATATAGTCACGATATAATCCCATCAGCACCAATGTCATGTCACATTAATGGGCAGAAATAAAAGTGGAAAATAAGGATCTTCAGTAAATAAAAATCTACTGCCCACAGATTGAGGTTGATAGATGTGTGCGAGTGTTTGACACTTGAGTATCCATGATCCCTCGCTAAATGTGATGTGTCATGGAAAATGAGTTAAAGTCGCAAAATTAATATTTTTCAAAGTGATTTATTTTGTTAATATTTCTATATCACATATAACAAGAATCCTGAGTTTCACTCAAGGAACTCTGAGTCAAACCTTGATTTCCTAATTACCAGCTTATACCTATGACAGAACACCCTTGAAAAGAGTCGCAAAAGGTGCGCCACTCATGTTTATAGGCGATTTATCACGATCAATATTTGGTACAGTGACCATCGGCGATGTTAGAAGACTGGTGAACATAGTAGGACAAATGGGCAGACAGTTTGGAGCGATTGAGGAAAACGAAAGATATCTCTAGAACCGCACCTTGATATTAGTACAGCAAACGGCATCTTTTATGAACCAGTTTCACGAGAGATTTTCTAGAGCAGAATCCGTAATGAACACTACAAGGAGCGGATTGGAGCGGGTAATTAATTCTTTAAAACATTTAGCTGACACTACGGACTATAGACAGACTTGGAATGACTTTTTAATGTGATTTATTTACAATATCTATTTGTAGGCATGTTATAATTCTTCAGGTATCTAGTGCTTTAAGTTGTATGAATACCTATACTACATTTTTCAAGACAGTGTATTAAATATGTCCTTGAGTTTTGTGCGTGAAATTGTTGTTTTTTCGATATATTGGTGCGATTATCCATTTTGAATAAAAGAAAGACCCCATATATTTCTTTTTTCTCTAACACAAACTTCAGCCAGAGGCAAATGCCTGCATCCAACTAAAAACATCAACTTTCAGTGTCTGTGTTAGTGTTTCAATAGCACCAACGTAAGTGCAAAAACATCCTGATGTTACATTTTAGTTAACTAATTGACAATTTCTCAGTCAGCTTTGAACCAGCTTTGAACCAACTAATCATACTTTTTTCCCTTTGAGTTCTAATATGAACGAAAACAGCCTGAAGCACTCAGAAATACGGCTAGGGGCTGAAGAGTTGAACGATCGTAAACACTCAGCGTTAATAGGGCTACTCCACTAGGTTGCAACAAAAGCAAAAGATTGGTTGCGAGGGGAGATACAATTGCATGAATATATATTTCTATAATTGCAAGTGAACGATATTTGAAGTGTTATAGAAAATTTAGTCATAATATTGGTATTTTTCCAATTGTTTTAGTGACAAGAACTGTTTGTTAGAATATTCTCATTTTTGGGGATGTTACTCATATAAATATATGTGTACATACCAAATTGCAACAGTAAACACCAGTAGCGATTAATATTCAGATAATTGATAGAAAGGATAGTATTTCATACATTAAAGTAGAATGACCGGTATGATGACCAGTCAGAGACTTTATTGTTTAACCTATGTCAATAATTCTCTGAAGTTCAAATTCATGATAAATACATGATATAAATTTACACTTTCACTGTATTTTGATGTTGTTCTTGAATATCTGAATGAATGTTTCATACTTCATGATAAAAACACTTAGGAAGCAACAGGCTAGTTGGTGTATTTCTCATTTAATAACTCCTCCCCCTCCCCCACCCCCACTCTAACCATATTTCTTAGAAAATCAAAATCAAAATATGTCATAATTAGGGTAGGTGAAAGGGCCTGAGACCGCCCAGCCTCATGTCACTAAATGTTCTCCCATCAGAACAAAAGTAACTCTGCCCCAGGGCAGGAAAGATAGTCGTTACCAAAGAATACCGCACCTAGAGATAATAAGCCACCTGGTACCTGCCCCCCAGAGCCTCTATGGGAAGGAAGAAGTATCAAACAGGAGCTGTACGTATGTACATAACTTGGCAGCAATATGTGATGTGTTTACAGGAAAATGAGTCACAAGTCACAAAATCTATATTTTCGAAAGTGATTTATATCAAAATTTTCTTTGCTCGTATGTTCTTATTTTTGGGTACTGACTTTAATACATGTACCAAATTCTCCGAGTGTGTACTGAATATATCTATGCATATCTGGTGTATCCTATTTACTATAGTGAGTGACCATCAAGAAATATGTCTAAATATTTGTTCAAGCATAAACAAATATGAAAATACTTATTATAGACCCTGATAAAGGAATAACGAACGCCGAAACATCGGTCATACACCCAATAAACCCATCTTAAGCAAATACTACTTGACATTGTCTTTCTTACGGTTTTGGTGTTAATCTTTCTTATGTCGACTTATTATAGATAATGTTTACTTTTATAGATAATGTTTACTATCATTGGAATGCGCTTGATCTCATCTGTTCAGAAATGATATTTCAAAATCCATTTTTCTGCAACACATGTTTTGTCCCCAAACAGTCAGGATAAAAATGTGTCATATCCAACATAGCCAACATTTTTCTTTTTCAAATATTATTTTCCTTTTCTAACATATTCCAACACATAATCAACATGACTTATGGATATCCTAATTTCCGAAGAGATTTTCTTTCTTTCTCTCACAGAGATATCTACATAACCATCTTTCTTATGCCAGAGTCAGTTGCTCATTTTCATATACTACTACTATGTGGTGTCTGAATAGTGGCTAGTAGACTAGCACTGAGTCCCTTAAGGTCTGATTCCACTGGTTCGCTTATATATGTGCTCATGGCTCGCTCTTGCTGTGCTTGTTTGTAGGGCGCTCTTGCTGTGCTTGTTTGTAGGGCTGTAGGGCGCTCATCCGCTAATATTTTTAGCACAAGACAAGCGCAGAGCAATTCTACTGCTCCGCTTGTTTCCTTCGGAAATCAATAGCAAATGTGTTGGTGCGCTCTCACTGCGCTCTTGGTCCGCTCGTTTAACAGGCAGAAAGAGCGTTGTGTTGCTACGAGGCAAACACAGCAGATATTAGCGCAGCGTCAAAAAGAAGCGCCAACGTCAAGGACCAAAAAAAAGAAATCCTCACTGTCATATTTTAAAAGGACCAACTGCAATGCGTCATAGACGCAGATGACACAGGTCATAGGTAATCGACATAGGTAGGGGAGTGGTAATAGTAAAAAGACTTCTTGTAATGGGAGAAAAGATCCCAGTAATGAAGAAATAGTCAGTGCCATGATATATTTGTTCCAAGAATAGGAATATCTGGTTGGTAATAGGAAAAGGTGTCTTAGTAATGTATTTTGGCTATGCGTAATATGTGCAAAAAAAGAGGAAAAGTCTTTAATATTACATATATCGTACAGATGACGACTTTGGGACACAACAACACATCACATATCTGTGACTTCTGATATCAGTTTCATATCATAAAATGTTAAGGCGAAAACATCCGCTCAAGTATGAGGTGGGTTTGTATATGTTGGAAACATGAGATGTTTTGAATAATGCTCACAATAGAAAGGGACAATGATACATATTGGATGTCCTTTCTTAAGGTCAGGCCAGTTACTTACTAACGAGGTTGTCAACGCTGTCAACTATCACAATAGATTCATACTTCTTGATGACATATGTGTCTTAACATCATATTCCAATAAAGGGACTCGTGTATGATCATGTCATCCTTTACAGGAAAGACTCACATTTGATAATCATCATTCTTAGCCTATTTACTAAATTCCGTTTCACCTCTTCCAGCTAAGTACTAGGGGAAGACCACAAGTGACGTGAACTATTTTTTCCCTTTCTTTCTCTCCCTTCTCTCTACTTTCTGCTCCACTGTCTATATTATGTTTGAGAAAAATGAGATATTTATGGATATTTAGGATGACCTGGGAAATGTATAGATCTACATAATTATATTCGTGCTGATAGTAGCGCTAAACTCTCCAAAATGCAAATATTCTAACAAAGAGTGAACAAATGAAAAATATAATTCTTCTGTAAAACATCACATATATAACTTTGAGGCCAGTCATGTTAGTAGGACTGGGAGATGGGCATGAGGTAGACCATCTGTGTATACTATAGACAGAACTATAATAGAGTGTGCATAGCCAGTTATTGGTCCAGCAGGAGGTGTGGTCTGGGGTATATATCATTGTCTAACGACCGCCTCTGTCATATGGGTGTCAATATTGTCATCATGTCTTGCGTTCACTCATTGATGATGAAACTCCTTCTCCCTCCCCTCTCCCTCTGTCGCTCTCTCCATCCACTTTCTATCTCGGCTCTATTCTCTCTATACCCCTCCTTCTCTCTCTTTCTTTATATAAAAACCCTCCTCTCTCTACTCTACTCTCTCTCTCCCTCCTCTTTCGCACTATTTCTTTCTATCCTCCTCTTTCTTTCCCTCCCCTTTTTCTCTTTCTTTCTATCTTTACACTTTTCTCTCACGCTTCTCTCTCCCTTCCTCCTCTTCCTTTATATCTTCCCTCTCTCTTCTCTTTCTATATCTCTCTCTACCCCAGGTGGGACGGGTTTGATCGTACGTGCATAAATGAAAATCATACTGACTTTCATATAAGATACATGCGTGTTAGGTGTATAAATAAGTCAGCCTCGAAGCAGACAAATAAAATCGTGCGAACGTACAATATATTAGCATTGAATGATAGACTAATTACACGTTTAGTAGAACAGGAATCTCAGTTACTGTGGCTATGCCCGCCACCCCCCCCCCCCCCCCCAACACCACCACCACACACACATTGGCCAGGGGGTCGTGTAAAGTACAATCGGCACCTCTGTGCATTTAGTAAATTCTGCTAATTCAGGCTGAATAAAATCATTATAAAAACTAGGCTATATATACAAAACATATATGTATTGGCCTTTAATGAAATATGGTGTTGCGTTGATTCAGAAAAATCTGTTCGTAAATGTTGAACTGTATTTTGAATCTCACCTCTGCCTTAAATTTGGTTTATTTGAGTGGATTGGTAAAGGTGAATTGTACACAAAAGACTTGCCTCCACAGACACCCTTGGAATGTGTGGTCGTTGTGGTTGCATTCCGCAGTGCATTCTCAATCCGACTATAATAACAAATGGAGCTACATGTTCAGGGGAACGTCTTGATAGATTGTGGAACATAGGTTTGTAATAATAAATAATAATTACAAGACGATCACTATAAAACGGCTTATCAGCCGCGATAAGCATGTGGCCTGCTGAAGCCGTTGTGATTATGCTAATGAGGTAGGGGGCGGGTCTAGGACTTTGATTGGCAGCAATGCAGTCATAATTAAAAGAAGCAATCAGGATGGGAGCACTGCCTTATTTGACGGCCTGACCCGTCTCGTTAGCCTCAGAGCTGAGGGAGTCCCTCCAAAATGAGGCAACGCCTCTCGCTCCAAACCGCAAAATGCCTAGACTGTGACCACCTCATTCCCATATGAAGTAAAATGATCCATACATTGCATGCAGATCAAGAATGTCAGTTATATTTCTGCCTTTAAGCACTCCAATAAAAACGTGTTTTAGTGACAATAAGATCACTACAAACATCTGCTCCACCATGTAAGTCTATGATTGATATGTGACATGCTGTTAGCATGATGTACTCGCATGGAAACATGTTCGTTTTCTACTCATGGACAATACCGCAAGTCCATCAAGGAATTCTTACCGAGCTCTGAATGTCACGCGAAGAGTCGCCCTCTCCAAATGCTGCTATACCGTGTGAACCGATGTTATATGCTTATTGGAGAGAATTTGTAACATGTGAAATATGTTTCTTTTTTTCTAAATCTGAATTCTCAGTTATTACGACACAAACTATTCTAGCAAATTTACTCATTGTTTGACCTATAGGACTTTTATCAGAATTAACATACATACATACAATGAAATCGAGTTGGCTGCATGAAGGAAAACAAACCACATTGAGTGATGATAGGTACAATCACTGCAGCGAGGAATTTTGATGGAAATATAAATATGAACTTTTATAAAGCCCTGCATGTAAAATGACTGATAAAACCTATCACAATTGTAGTCAAATGACTTTCAGATGGGTAGGAAAAGGATCTGTATACAAAATAGAATCTCTTTAGTTTTTGATCGATGATCGAAGACATCATACACCCATAGATTGTAGTATACTATCTTGGAAGACCTGCTGAACGGCATGGTAAGGTATAATACAAGAATAGATGGTATAGTATACTACCCCTGAGTTAGTGCATGGAAGACTCATATATTTGTATAGCAGCTGCAATATATAAATACGGCCAGATACAATATTTTTCAGGAATAGATGGTAGTGTACTACCCCAGGTTTTAGTGGAAGACCAGCTATATATGACCTAACTAAACGGCCTGGTCAAATACCAGTCCTGGAAGTCAGAGCCATATAGACCTTCCCCGATACATTACAGAGAACTACCTCCATAACCCTGAACACTGAAGGGATTAACTAAATCTTACCTCACCTGACTTACACTAATCCCCCACCTCCACGCCCACCTCTCCAGGGTGTCAAGTTCCCAATGCTTACATCAGCTTATGTAATGTTTACCCTCAGGTATCTGAATGTGAATGCTCATCTCAACCCCAGCTCTAATCAAATTTCAGTTTAATTATTCCTTTTCAATTCATCAGATGAACTTAATGCTGCATCCTCAGCTATAACCACCCACACAAATAAATTTTACCAAATTCACTCATATTATGAATTGTGGGACTGAATTTATCAATATTTGAATTCTAATCACCGAGAGAAAACTGCCGCCGGTGTGCGATAATAAGTGAAATAATCGCATGGAAGGATTCGGGCGGATCCTCTAAATAGAATTGAGGACACTTTAAAAGACCTTCAGCAAAAATGACAAAATCCTCCAAAAGTTTGGTCAAATGACATTAAGATTGGTTGGAAAACAATGGAACAAATAGTAGAAAATGTTCAGTTTTTGAACTACGTTAACTGAGAGTGCAGCTTTAATCTTTCTTTTTCAATTCATTCTATATCACTTGATATACTTCAGTCATGGGTTTAAAGGGTGTTGTATAATAATAATGGTTATGAGTATCAATGAAAGTCATCTATAGTAGGTGTAATTATTATCTAAAGAGCTTTTCAGTTGGAAAGAGCTCCGGATATCTTTATATTGTCAATGTTTATTTTCAATGTTTTGTATTTAGATAATTATATTGGCCTTTAATAAAAGAAAATATTTCATACTTACTTAGTGCATATATAGTGCTCTTTTGTACATAGGGCACATAAGAACGCAACGTCGATTCTCCAACCCTCTGTTTCCCTGCACGATTTATCAATCTTAGATCCAACACATAATATTGATCCAATATCTAATCCTATTCATGAAATGGCGAAAATTGTCTTCTCAGCTTACTGTGAAATAGTATAATCCATTTTGCTCAATCAATCATTTTCCTATTGGTGAACTATTCCTCTGTGGTAAATTACATAACAGTTCTTAGGTTTGCATATGTGTAACCAATACCAAAGCCCTCGTATATGTATAGGAAGATATCATTCAAATCGTTTCAAAGCCTGATCCACTGTGTCATAAGTCTATGATTGATATGTGACATGCTGTTAGCATGATGTACTCGCATGGAAACATGTTCGTTTTCTACTCATGGACAATACCGCAAGTCCATCAAGGAATTCTTACAAGTGCAGCAACCTGTGTCCTACCATTGTTTCCCATCAACTACACACCGCCTCTGATCCATACTGGCTTAACTAGGGGTTGTGTGTATGCTAATGAGATAGGGGCGGGACTAGGACTTTGATTGACAGCCATGCAGCCATAATTAAAAGAGGCAATCAGGATGGGGGCACGCATGGGGCAACACCTATTGTTTGCTGACCATTATACACCGCTTATCATCCATATTGGCTTAACTATAGCTTGTGATTATGCTAATGAGTTAGATAGGCGGGGCTAGGACGTTTTGATTCAAAGAGATTAGAGGAATAATTAGAAGACAAAATCAGGATAGGGGCACACATGGGGTAAATGATGGGCCGGTGCTTAAGCCCCAACTAGAGGATAGTTATAATTAACTTGCTATAATTTGTATATGGGCGAATTCGTCAGAAAAGGTACTACAGGATTTCAATTTTAAGAGGAAAATGAGGTTTAAAATGCAGATCAAAATAACAGATTTTTTTCAATCAACGAAATACCAAATATAATCAGATATACCGAGTGATTTGCCTAAACATGTTTAGCTACCCCTGGTCGCCCACCAGCGCTAATCCCATAGCTTTAATATATGTATGGCGAAACAGCTAACTTAGTTAATCATTAAAGTTCTCATTTAGATTTTATATTTATTGCGAAATAAAGTCATTTCAAATATCCTTTTTACACTTATCTATAGTAATAAACTACCATGTATCATAGGTATATACTATACTATGTAGAGCACGTTGCTAATAGAATAATCATAACATCATAAAATCATAATAATAAAATATTGAACGAAAAAATATCAAAGATAACGACTTGGATGATACCTTTCTTTTCTGAATCATTCTTTTAGATAAAGACAATCGATCCATCGATGATCATATCCTGGAGATCCACTTTCCACGCCACAGTCACGCCCCCTTCTGTGACGTCATAATAGGTGTGCAGTTCCCAAGACCTTATGTCATTGTTACGTCATACGCACATCATTCCATTACACACTTTCCTACCTGATTCCGCACTGTGCGGTTGTGTTTTCCTTTGTGGAATTTTTTTTGGAAAGTTGCAAGTTTTAATCCTGTTTACTCAAGATGGGTAAAGCAAAGATGTGCGATA
This sequence comes from Sthenelais limicola, assembly GCA_942159475.1. Classification (NCBI taxonomy): domain Eukaryota; kingdom Metazoa; phylum Annelida; class Polychaeta; order Phyllodocida; family Sigalionidae; genus Sthenelais; species Sthenelais limicola. Next base: position 71,758,533 of record OW804098.1, read on the forward strand.
AGTGTGGAGTTTCCCATGATCCTCCGATCGGGGATAGTTGCCAGAAAGAAGCTTCTGCAAGTGGTAGTAGTGACAATTCGGGTATCGAGACTAGGATGTCTAGCCTTGAGACCATGATGGGAACCATTCTATCCACATTGCAAGCCAAGTCATCGGATTCTTCTACTTCCACCAATGACTCTGTTCAGTTTAATTCTAAACATGATTCTAGTCCTGCTGAATTGATTTATGATGTTGTGCATGCAAGACATTCGAGGAGGGACAGATCTCGCTCTAGGTCCAGGGCTCGTCTTCAACCATTCGACCCAAGAAAGGACTTGGAAAAAGGTGATTCGATAGACTCTATTGAAAAATTGCTGTCGGTTAATTTGAAACTTGTTGCTAAACTGGCTAACGATGATCGTCCATCTCATGAACTGTTAGGGGTGCTGAACCACTGTATTACCATTTGTGATAAGTCTGCTTCTAACGTGTACTCGTTAAAAGCTAGCATCAATTACGATCAGGCAGTTCGTACTTGTGCAAATAATACTGGATTAACTGCCCTAATGACAGACCAGATAAAAATCTACCCCTCTTGTTAACCACGCCTACTAGCGGTAAACAGATGCACTAGGGGGACAGTCTGCGCGCGCATGCGCGACAGAGTGGAGCCTCGGTTCCATCTGGTTTGCTGGGAGTTGTCAAAGAAGCACAATGGGGTGTAATCGACACCACTAGCGATTAACTCTTTCAACTGTATCATCTTTTGTTGTGGTTGGGATGACATAGGACAACAATATCTGTCATGTTTGTAATGTTTTTCCCTGTCCTCGTTAGAACGATTGTTTGATTTGTAAATAGACTTATGTGTACATGTTATAATGCTCAGAAGGTCAGAATAGGTGCAGTTGGTGGCCATAAAATATGAATAATAGCGTTAATTTTTATTCAATCTAAATACGGAAGCTCTATCTAGAAAGTATGCTCATTTCCCATGCAAGACCAATAAACCTTCCAAAATAGAAAATAGAATTTACTTTGTACTATGATTAAGTGAGACAGTGAGGATTATATCTCTCGGATCTAATTGTAAAAGTTTCTGAACCCAGCTTTTCTGGGTTTATGACTGGTTTGTATGTGCTTAGGGCTACACAAAATATAACCAAAGCTCTACGCAGCCCATTCATAAAGTGTATTTATTTTCTAAACATGTCCATCTTCGTGTTATAATTGGCATTGTGTTTGCTGAGTAGTTGTTTGATGTGTTTAGAGTGATGTTATGATTTACAGAACATAGTGATGACGACAGGATCATAGCAGACGACAATTTTGATGTTGTCCGGTATTGTAATATGAGTGTTTATTGTAATAATAGGCTCCCGTGGAAGTAATCAAGGCTTTTATAGCTTTTTATTTTTGTAATTTACTCATTGTTTAACCAGAATGACTGAATTTATCAATACCGGTACTCTGTTGTTGCTATATGGAAATATAAGAGTTTGTGTAATTTTTTACTTAAATATTTTCTTATCTACAGTTGCAATGAGAATGTTCAGGCCTAACAAATTTTACAATTCGCCTTCACTAACATTAGTTCCCTCTCAAATAACTTTTAAGACAAAAGTGAGGTTCAAATAGAGTGTAACAGAACCGAATTTAATTGTTTAATCAACTCAATTGCAAATATACACAGATAAATGATAAATACTAGATATCTGAGTATATTGTACATAGCCTTGATTCAATAGCTTCTTTTCGTTATGTTAAACCGAACTTTGAACCTATTTTTTTTCTAAAATATTGTAATTTGAGAGGATTCGTGTACATTTTCTGACGCCTTGACCCATGTACAAGCTTCGTATGTATTATTATCCAGCCTAATTTAGTAGATCGAACGTACTAAATGTGTTGATATTGCTGTGTAAATATTGTTATTGTATGTGTACGATAAAAATTCGAACTGGGTTTTCACGTAGCTTTTAGATACTTTGTGGCGATTAAAAAAACCAAAGGTTTATGTTTTAATATTTGCCTATGCTAGGGGCATGTAATAGATATATGGGTAAAGTGATTATATTCACCTCGTTCCATTATAGGTACCGATTTTCCCTTTTCTGACGCGCTCATCTACATAGATGATTCCAACAGGGAAAAAAAGTTGCGTTCTACTGTTCCACGTGTAGAAGTATCAAAATGGACGAACAAATAATGATATGATAAAATCTTATTTTAAAATATTTCTGAAAAACCATGAGCATCTTTTCCCCCTAAATGGAAAACCCTGACAAGAGGATACATGTAAGACAAAGGGTGGTGTGGGAGGTAATTAATCATAGGTCGCTCTAACAAAGTTGTGCTACTAATTGTAGCCATTTGTTACTCCTTGCCCGAGGGTGTTACCCATGGGCGGCGGGCAGGGGGATAGGGAGGGGGCGGGGAGAGGGGCGGGGGAGGAGCTAGCATGGCGTGCTGCTATAGACATGTGCATTATACAGGGGCCCTTTATATTGTAAAACATGAATTTGTTTTAGTTTAACTTTCACATTTCGAGATCCAATATCGGAATCTCCCGAGGGAGCAGAGGTGTACACAAAAGCAAGATGGAGTATTTTTTATAATGAATTTTCGTCATCCTTATTTTCAGAATGTGTTTGTCAATTAATTATTGTTATCTTGTTTTTCATTATTAATCTAAGGGCCTGTTGCAATACAGAAAAAGATGTACATTTCGTCTTAATTGTTCCTCAAAGAAACCAAGTTTGAGACAAAAATTAAGTTGAAAATATACAGTTAAACAAAAAAAGCAAGCTGATTTTCTGAACCAATACAATAGCAAACATACTACCTAGTATGTATCATTTTCTATCCTAATTCAGTAGAATTTTCCAAATGTGTAGAGCTGCCAATTGTACATTTACATTTTCATCTGACCAATAGTTGACTAATTTCAGCGTCTTCCAAACATTCTAACCTTTTAGTCGGATGTGTAAAACATGTTTCAGACAAAAGCGCCTAAAGATAGGGCAATTTAAATAAAGTTTCCCCGAGAGTAAAATCATAGAATTAAGGTCCTACTCTAGGAACAGATCTATAAGCTGAATCTATATATGAATTTCCCGCGCGCCTCCAAATGTCGTCTGCTTCACTCTGCGATGATGTGAGTTAGGCACGAAAAAGGTAAAATCTTAGACAAAAGAGACATGGGTAAAATGATGGATGTGTTTTACCATCTGACGCATGGATTATGCAACAATTGAGTACATCATTATAAAGTGCAATATTGTTTAAGGTCAATAGAAATAGTAACTGTAAACACAATGATCTGTGTTTTATTTAGAATCAGTTATAGTTATGTAATGGCAACAGTTTTGTTGCATTGATTGACAGATAAATTGCCAGAAAATTTTGCATTTGTTTGGTTTTTGTGTGGTTTTTAATGTAGGCGGAAATGTAATATTTCTAGAATAGAAACGGCAATACCATGATAATTATAGTTATATATTTTTGTTCACAAGCGGTTGGATTTTTGTTCTTTGATAAATTATTACATCATTACCCACATTCTGATTTTTTGACTTCATGCTCTATTATCTTATAATTCCATGAAAATGACGTTTCATTTCTTTGATATTTAGAATTACGGTAAGCTATTATATTCTACACATGTCTAATGGACTTCAAGAATAAAGAAAACACACAATTTTAAAAAAAAATCACGTCACCATTTCCAAAATAACTGGAGGACAGCTTTTCAAAAGTAAGTTCTTGGAGGAACTTCACAGACGGACGCTCTGACGTCACGGGAGGCTGATCACATGACAACGACAGGTGGCAGACGACATTTCACTAATGACGTCAGCGCGTCCGTGCTGGCGCCATGTCGATGTAAACACAACAAAGACATCGTAGCCATGTTGCGTAAACTCTGATCCCTGGGTCGCATGCAATAAATTGCTTTATTTTCAGAGAACAAAAAGAGACAAATGTTTCTTTTGAAGCTGGAATTATTCTCGGAGGATATGAGTCAGGCTGCCAAAAAAAAGTTGAACTAAAATGCAATCTGAGTAAATTCTGTGATTCCATACTATTTCTTTGGTTATAGAGCGCTAGAATTTGTTGTACATTTTGATTTGTCAACGACCCCACCCACATCCTCAGTGGCGCTTGTTTATGTATTGTTAAAACAATCTAAGGGAATACTATAATAAATTCGATTGGGAAATTAATGCTCGAAATAGATAGTTATACCAAAACCCAGAACACACCTCAAAAATAAGAGTTTCGTTTGTAGCTAATGCAGAGAAAAGGTGTACAATCATATACGAAATATTCCATAAATAAGAGACAACTTTGAAGAACATAATCATTCGCTTTCCCAACGAAGAAGTTAATCCTTAATTATTTTGGTTGAAGCAGGGTCACTTCAGAATAAAGTAATCATGGCGGTATACACACTATTTGAGGATTACCCAACCCCTCTAACAGCCCTATCCTGAGACCCCTGTTCTCCCCTTTGGGCCACCCCTTCCCCTTCAGGCCATGGAAACCCTAATTATACCCCCAAGCTTTTGACCCCACCACTCTACCCCTTTAGCTTGAGCCCCCCACACCCCCACACCCCCACCCCGACCCTGCTACCCTTCGCTATAGATTTATTCTTTTTTTGATGATGCCCCAGCTCAGTCTATAGGTTCACGGCCTCTGAGTTCAGATACGAATGGTATTGAGTGGACGCCTACTGCGCTTATGGCTTTCCTGGACCAGGAGTAGGCATCCTAATGGAATTATAATGTTATTTGGCGGTGTGTAATGGCATTTTGCGGTTTGGAGATGTTTTCCCTCAGTTTGAAGGGACTCTCAACTCTCAGCCCATATTGTGCTGGTGCTGTAGGGTAGGCCTGTGCGATCACACATTAGCGATTTTACTAGCATTTTGGGTGTCGCATCAAATTTCGACGATTTTGCGGTTTGTCTAATGTCAGTTCGCTACTGTCTACTTATCTTTTGTGTCTATCTAAAACCATCCTCCCTAGGCAGGCCCTATACTCCGCAACCAGTTTCTACGTACTAGCCTAGTATGGAGTAACTCATTGCGGAATAGAGGGCCTGCCTAGGGAGGATGTCTATAACAAGCTATGTGTGACGAGTCGCTGTGCGTGGAAGGGGTGCGCAGAAAAAACAGCTAATGAGACACATAACCTTAACTAAAGTCATCCCTGACCCCACATCATAACAGGTGTCCGATGGAGCGCATCCAATTTATAGGGACTACCGCATTCTCTGTAATAAGCGCATGGAGCGCTATATTCACCTTTTTGGCCTCAGAACATGCTGCAAGTTTTCAAACTAATAAGCAAAGAATCAGTCAAAAAAATGTATCTTGAGATAAAAAAAATAATTCCCCGCACTGGGATATAGGGAGAAATAGAATACATTTATTTTTTCCTCTATGGCACAGATACGGAAGATAATTAAATTTAATAAGTATCTTGACTATCATATTTTCAACGATGCGAACCGTTAGGAATTCTAATAAGTATTTAGAGTTGTTTATGTTTGAAAAAGTCTTTCTGGATGGACAATCATAAATTAATTAAATATAATGACCTAAGAAATATCTTTTTTGCGTCCGAGGTTCGATGCGGTTTTGAGTGATATAACATGGGGTGTGCGCTTATTGGGGGGGGGGGGTGATTACTAGTATAGCATTTACGGTAGTTCCTAGAGCAGTGGCAGACGCAGAATGGGGGAAAGACCATACCCCCAGGGAACTATTAGATGAACACAATTGTGTGACAGACATCTAAATAAAAACTTATGCTTCTAACAATATCATAAATTTTCCAGACTGATGAGCCCCAATTGGCCAATAGAATAATTGTGTTCTTATTCGTTTATAATTATGTGAGTCGAGGCGCCAGAACTTGTATAGTTGGTATTGCAATTTTCTGAGAATTTGTCAAAAATGAAGATAACAGTCATTTTTCTTATTCCTGAATTTTGCTTTTAAACAAAATCTAAATCCCCTCAAACGAAAAATCCAACAGACGATATATAACATATCATTCAGACCAATCTTGCAACTTTATTTAAAATGTCCCTACCGTTTTAATGTAAAGCGGAACAAAATCCAATTAATTTTTCTTTAATATCTAGTATGGCACTGCGTTTTTTTTCAAATATAATCTTGATTAAATATATTTTTGGCCTGAAATGACGTTTTTAAAATACAAAAATCTGAACAAAAATTGAAGGAAATTGTGAAAATTTATACAAATGTCTTCATCATTCTGACAGTACACATCCTGGTAAACCGAACCATCTTGACACGTGTGTATTAATTCTGATTTAGGAATGCAAGAATAGAATCATTGTTTTATATTAATTGGTTCATGCATGCATAATCAATTAATGCCATATGCTAATGAATTGTATTTGCCTAACGAAGGAGTGATGGGAATTTTTTAAAGCTTTTAATTAGGACTCATGCTGAGTTAGAAAGGTCGGTTTTTACATGGAAGTAGGGGTTTTAAATAAAACATATGGAATAACATTTCAAAGCAATAAAATGAAAACAATAGTGAGCACTGAATTACATGTGATGTATCAGATAAAAATGAATCTAAAGTCGCAAAAATGATATTTTAAGAATGTTTTAAAATGTTTATTCTACGATAGTTCTTCGTGGGAATGCTTTGATCTACGGGGTGTTAAGTGAGCTTAGTCGTATTAGCACATGTATGTAGGCCTACTAAATCGCAAGACATTTGTGTCATCACATAGAAGTATATTTAAATACTTTACCAGTGATTGTCCATCCAGAAATATCCATAACGATCATTTTAAGCACACACAGATATAAAAATACTCATTAGATGTATTATTAGATTAGACACTATTTCGGCACCATAGTACTGAAGGCAGTACTTTCTTTTAACTTGCCAAATAACAAACCATTTCCACAATAGAAATAACTGCACCATATATCCCCACTCATCCTACCTTCTCAATGTTATTTCAAGAAACATGTATTTGTTGTCCTGTAAATAGAGGCTACCGTATTTATTTGTGAATACAATCTCCGAGTCAGATACCAAACAAACTGCGTAATATCCCATCTATATCCCATCTATCTATCTATCTATCTATCTATCTATCTATCTATCTAATAGCTTAACTATCTACCTGCATTCTCAGCTTTTACTCCAAAGAAATCTTACCAAATGTATGTACATTGTTTGACTTAAAGTACTAAAGTCATCAATAATGTGCTGCTGTCAATGTACCTCCAAACTGAGGTTATTCGTAATGTAAGTAATAATGGAATTGACAAAATTCATGCAGAAATGACAGAAAACCGATTTCTAAGCATTATAATTATTGCCATTCTGCACAGGTATTGTTTTAAAGATGTAGGACCTTACTTCAAGTATTAAAGTGATTAATACAGGATATATTTGTGCTGCAATCTGGTCAATTACTTTTATTGGAAATCACGAGTTCACATTTTTCAACATAGATAGTGTCATGGTACGTGAAAATTTAGGGGAGATTTTCAATGGGCCAGGAAGGGCCCAACAACATGTCGGACTTAGTTGGAGTATATATAGTATTCCTGAATTCTTAGAGCCTTCGTATTTACCGAAAAAATACTTCCTGTTCAACTTTGTTTTGACATTAGTCCAGCCCTAAGAGTTGGAAAACTGCACATGTACACTTGAAACAACTGACCCATTAGATGAGACTGCGCAATATCAGCCATCTTGCAGCAACTAGAGAACTAACCAGATTATAAAGTTGAAAAGCGAACTTATTCTTGTTGTCCTATTAGAGGCTACCTTATTCGTCCCGTTATACAAATGCCATGTCAGAATCCATTTTCAAAGCAAATAAAGATGTTAAACAAGCAACTTTAATATGGCAGTATTTGTGTTGCCCGATTAGATTTGTAACATTTCTAAGTCACGAACCTTTCCCCCATGAAAAAAAACTGCACCATGTTTCAAGGGTCAGGCTGTCAAAAAATGTACAATTCGGCTTCACCAATCCTCCCATGTAACCAAAATCTAAACAATAATTAGGTTAAAAATACATTTCAATATAGGTAACTGAACATATTTTTTTGAATAAAGGCAACACCAGAATTTACACAGATATACCTATTTTTCACGAATTTTCATTCAAATTTAGAAGACTTTGCTAAATGTGTAGAGCTGCCGATTGTACATTTTCCGACGACTTGACCCCCAGCCGTCTTGCAGGCATTAGGGAGGTAACCAGATTAGAGTAAGTGCCTCGTTTTCACACATCCGCTATAGTAATATTGTGATATAGGCTCTGCCTCCTCAGCCTGCCCTTATACGGCCATAGCTGCAGGGGGCGTGACCTCGCTATAGGGGGGTTGCACTGTATGTATGTGGCTCAACACCCCCAATAATTGTGACAGCAGAGTCCTCAGCTGTAAGGATGCAACTGCTTCATATCTTCATCTTTGTGAGGGGAATGTAGAGGGTTCGTTCTCTTCACTTTAACTTTACTTTTATGTTTTCCATAGACCAGGAGCATACTGGAAGCCCTGGAATTTATTTTCAGATACTTGCCTCCTTGCTGTACAATGCTAATTGGGTACAGGGTAAAATGTATAATTATGCTGGGTTGAGTTGAATTGAATTCTTATAGAACAGCAGTGGGTGGAAGACCATGGTTATTCTCCGGCAAATTATCACCTGTGAGGTCATATCTTGATATGTAAATATCCTCAATTGTAAGTTTCATGATATACTATGCATTGTTTGTTTGTAACTCAACTGCATTTCATGGAAGATTTGCTGTATAAATGAAAGAAAAAGAAAAGTACCGACCTTACCATATTGATTTCCTAGCTATTAAGTCCAATCACCAGGTGCTCACACCATCACAGACATTGCCTTTACTGTTACAAACCCCCTATAGTCATTCTATTAACATCCATGCAGTCAAGCGTATAGATGTACTGATGGTTTTAAAGAGAAAAAAACCTATTGCTATTAAAAGGTCAAATCTAATGGAAACGCCATTTAAATTTAGATTTACCAACAAAAGCCCAAGATTATTCAGACCTCTGAGGCAAATAAATTCAAATACAAACACTTGACCTAAGTAACCGAAGAATGAACCTTAAAAGTGATTGTAAATCAGGGTGATTGGTAAATCTGTTCTTTTTTATCCGAGTGATTTAATTTATTTGTGTGGTGGCTTTCAGTAACTATCTGCTACCTTGTAAATCTTATATATAATATGTACTGATCCAAGGGTTGAAAAGGTAATGTTCATTCATTTGAATACTTTAAGCAATGGTGATTTGTGCGTATATATTGGTGATGTGCAAGTGTCATCATCTCAGATTTGCAATTGATTCAGGTACACGAAAACACGGATGAAAGACGAAGAGGTAATTAGAATTGCGGTTTTAATTCGAATTAGATAATACGAAAGTGTACAAAATTGTTTGAACATGATCTGAATATTTGGTATTAATGATACTGAGTTGTTATTCTTAGTCTACCTGAATCAATCGCAAATCCGATGTTGAGAACCATCGAAGCAGAATATTGATAAATCCAGTCCAATAAATCATAATATGAGTAAAATTGGTAACATTTGTTTTGTCATAATAGCTAAGAATGCAGCTTTTTTTTTATATGAGAAGAGCAAGATTGTTATTTATGAAATGTGTTATTAACTGGGTTTATCGTTTTAAAGAATAGAGTATTATGTTTAACTGGCTGTTAAGTTTAACTTTAAAGTAACTTTATACAGATTTCATTACATCGTAGTGAGATGGCAAGCCATAAAAATAGGCATCTGTATAAGTTCATGCGTCCTAAGTAAGAGATAATTATTTTTATAAAATTGTGACCAATACAAACGTTAAAATTATACACGAAAGTGTTCAATAAAACCTGTTAAAAATATAGGCCATGCCCTGACCTTGACTGTGCCTTGAACCTTGACCTCTCCTCCAGTAGGTGAGGAGACAATGTCATGTTGGAGCCCTGCCTAGGTAACTCTCACCGTGGAGGATTGAATAACCTCCTCTACCTAATCTCCAGGCTAAAGTTACCAATTTTATATAATACATTAGCCTTAGCCGATCCTAGAGGCATTAAGGCACTGGATGGGACTTGTGTAATGTAGTGACCATTGGTGCCAATTAGGTAAGGGTTGGAGAGGGGGGAGGGATTTAGAGAAAGAGGGGGGCTTAGGGGGAATCCATGAATGATACAGTAGTTAAATCTATAAATTCTTTAAAACTATGAACCATTGATATAATAATCTCGAGTGTTCTCATGTCAATAATTCTTACATCATCTCATACACTGTACTGCCATTTATGTCATTTGTTAAATATAAGGTATACCCTGGACGACGCCTGGAAAGTGTAGTATATTTGTTCTGACTTTGAAATGGACAAAATAGACGATACCATTGATTATTAATATCATTATCTTAGTATCATCATTACGCTCTATTATCAATAAGTATTATGTTTTGTATCCCCTTGACGGCCACAATCTTATAAAACTATATGATATTTCCAACTTATAATTACACAAAGATGGAAAATCTACAAACATTAAAATACATCTTGATTCTTGTATATCAATAAAATACCATCTTATTATTTATACATGATTTATACAACAATTGTATAACTTCTAGGTAATTGCTAAATTGCTGTTAAATATTGCAGGAATATACCAATTCTGCCTCTTATTCCCCCCTGAAAACTATTGAATAATACAATAATATTAGCTTTGTTACATGCATGTTAAGCATGTGAGCCTTAAGTACAGCGCCTACAGCATGTTACATGGATTAGGCTGTCAGGAGATGTACAATCAGCAACTCTACACATTAAGTAAATTCTGCTCCACTAGCCTAATAGAAGATAAGTGCATTTGAACATATTGTGCATTTAACTATAATCTGAACCTGATGTGTTGAAGAAATATGAGTCACACGTCGAAAGAAATTGATTTAATTATCATATCATATTTGAAAAGATTGGATTCAGTTTTTGTTATGCTCGGCAAAAGAAGTTTGCAATATTTCTGGGTGGACAATTGCTAGTAAAGGATATAATTATCGATTACATTGTTTCGATTTGGTACATGTATTTCTCCAACTGAAAGTTCTAGATATCCTAAAAATGAAAATCTTCCTACAAAGAGATTCCGAGAATATATCACTTAGAAAAATATCAATTTTGTAATTTTGACTCATTCATCTGTTTCGTGTATTGACTTGATTCAGAAATTCGGCTTCGTTATGTTAAACTGTAATCTAATCACATTTTGTTCTAAAAATCTGTGTTATTTGAGAGAATTGGTGAAGGCGAATTGTACATTTTTTACGGTGTCACCCTTGTATTGTCCCCTATCTAAACAATGCACTAAATACCTCCATGAAAACATAGATGACCGGTCAAGTATAGAGGAGAGGGCTTTGTAAATTGCGTCTTTATAGATATTTGTTTAAGGAAATAAAAGTGGATTTAGAGGGGGTCCCTTCTCAGGTAAATTTAGAGGAAACTACTAGAGGCAATGTGGTTGTCGACACTTTATTATTATCATTTCATTTAGGCCTCAAAGAGTTTACAGGTATTTCAAATGAAAAACAAACCGGAATAATTGTTGCCAGCTGTTTTCATGCGTTCATGCTGCGATCTTAGAACCATATATTTGAAACTACAATACAAGTTTATGTAATCATTTAACACTTTATAAATGATTATATTTTTTTTTCGAAATTATATGATGTGAGGTTTAACTGTGGGTTACAGGAACATTGTCACTCACTTCATTTCTCCACTTTTTTTTAGAGGTTTTACGTGTAATTAAAAAAAGATTATATCAATATTGTTTATATATTTTACGTTAAATATTTAATAATGTCTAACATTTCCCCTTTAAGGCACTGAATGTGTTACAAATCAGAAAATAAATTTACAAGACAGAAAAATAGAGAAATAAATCATATGTTTCAGTATACTCAATAGAGATTGCATCTATGGAATTGGAAACCAACCCGCCCTTCCCTATATCAATAGCCATATTTCATAATTTAGGAACACACATCAGATCTGTCCTGTTCACCCCCTAAACAGTGCCTTTATTTATATACCGAGCAGAATAGCACTACAGGGGGTATAGCCCTGAGGTCATATATTTTAATAGCATTATATCGCTATTCATATAACACACAGTCACATTCAGTTCTGGCAGTTAAGTCAAGTACAGCTATAGGTTCTTTCATAGTATTAAAGATTTTATGAATATTCTAAAAGTATAAAACTACATATTATGCTTCTTTATTATATCTGGAATCTATTGGAAGGCCTAAGCAATCAGAAACTGACACCCATTTCGAAAATAATTAAGGAATACATTCAACTCCATTCAATATTGGAAAAATGTTTGGGATTAATGTACAGGAAATGAAAATATAGGTGAGGGCAATATTAATATATTTCCATGTATCCTAGTTCGATATCGACTTTACTAAATCATAATTATCATGTGGCAGCTCTTTATTCAAATGTCTTAATGTTCAATTGTTCAATGAAATAAAACTAAATTGATTCATTTATGCTCATCGTTCATCATCCATTAAATTAACATTTTTACCGTAATTATCTAGATGTTAATACTATCATTTCTGCATAATTATAACACTAAATTGAATAGAAATTTTTACGAAGATAATCATTTATGTAGGTATGATATAGCTGACACACATGAACAACGTTTTAGATAAGCGATGTATGTGATCACCTGTGCATTTCTGGAGAAACGGGAAGTACACAATTAAAAAATAATCAAGCAGCACCATCCGCATAACCAACAGATGCATTTTCCAAATTATACACCTGACTGGCATGTCTGTGCCACTAAGCACATTAAAGATCCATTGCTAACATTTGAAAAGAGTAGGGTATTGATCTGTTAGCACCCATTAGAATACTACCTCTTAGCAATTGATGGTAGTATACTAACTCCAAACGACCAGCTATAGGGGCTGAGCTGAACTGAAAGGCCCGGTAAAGCAGAAAGAAAATAGATGGCATGCAGTATACTACCCGAGGTTGTCCAGAGCTAAGCTAAACGCAGGAATTGTCCATAAATTACGTCTGAATATATTGAAAAACATGAATTATTAATTCTAGTATTAAACAACCAGTAATCAAACCCTCATACACCCTCATCATTTCACCCCTATCCCCTCAACGAGATCTGAAGGCAATAGACAGACAGAGCGGAAAACACCTGCCTATTAATTGGTGGGGTGGGGGTAGGGCACTGGGCGGGCTTAGGGACAAGTGGGCAGGGCTTAGAACGTCTCGCTTAGAATCACAGCTCCCTCTCTGACTCTTATCCAGAACTAGAACATTATTTATAATTTATTGCAAAAAATACCGAAGGTCTTCGAGAAAAGAAGTGAATTCCTATTGTGCTGGCCCTCTACCACCAGGGTTTAAGCTCATTTAAATCTACCCGTGGCCATTTGCGGCTCGTTGTGCAGAATGAGAGCGAATTGTCCATATCTGAACTCGTTTGTACTTTGGGATGGAAGCGACAAAGATGTATACATTTAATATAATTCTGAAGACGGAAGGAATTCCTCAATAGACCAAGACTCCGGGTAGCTTTTTGATTGTTTTTATTGCACTGAATTAGGTCCTATTAATATTTATTAATATTCGATGCATATTGTACTCTTAATTATATTTATGTTTCCTATTATTAAAATACGAAATCAACTAAATGCTATGTCATCATGAATGTTATAACGATCACTGATAGTCCCAGCCTGTGCATATTGTCCAAATTCTAGTATAGGAGGCTCGAAACCTCTTAGATGACACAAGAATCATATGGCACCGATTGGACGTCCACTGGCCTTTTATGGCCCTGGGGTAGGCGTCCTGATGGGACTACAGTTGTATATTACGGCCCTAATTTTATAATGGCATTTTGCGGTTTGGAGCGGGAGCTTTCCCTCAGTTTGAAGGGACTCAACTTTGAGACTAAACTGGAGAGGCGAGAGAGGCCATATCGCGAACCAAAATTAGACACATACATGTATGAACATTCTAAAACATCTCTCCTACCTAAAATATAGCTCTCAACTCGCTAATCTCTAACAAGACAGACTTAACCCTGTCTCCATCAAGTATTTATCCAGCCATCCACCCATTTGAAATGCATGAATAGGTCAGGGCGTCTGAAAATGTACAATCGGCACGGCTATAATTTTACGAAATTCTGCTATTAAAATTAGGCTGACAATTGATTTGGTATTGCGATGATTCGGAGAATATGATTCGGAGAATCAGTTCGGTATGATTGGACTGTATTCGAAACCTCACCTTTGTTTTAAAATCTGCACTCTCAAAACTTAGGGTTTCCTCAATTTTGTTCTATTCTTTTCCAACGCACCTATAACAGTCATTTGAACCAAAAGGAGGATTTTGACTGGTTTGTTTTCGCTACAGTTCTTGCTAGATATCCGCACATATACATTGCGACTTAAGATTCTTATATAAACATAACATCAGCAGCATATGATAAATTCAGTCCCATAAGTCATAATATGAATACATTTTGTATGACTTTCTTCATAACTGAAGTCGTCATAACTGAGAATGCAGCTTTAAATTTGGCTTATTTGAGAAGGATTGGTAAAGGCGAATTCTACATTTTCCGACGGCTTGACAAAGCATATCTAAATATATCTGATATTGCATTGATTCAAGAATTTGGTTCGATTATGTTGAACTATATCTTAAACTTCATTTTTATCTTAAATTTGGGTTATATGAGAGGATTGGTGAAGGCGCCTTGTACACTTTCTGGCGGCCCTGGCTCCCCTGTATTTATATTCAGCACATGGCCAGATGTTATGTTCAAGCATGGGAACAAATCCTCGCCATTCATGTCTCAGTCTGCCTCCATGTACCCCCAGCGACCCCTAATGAATAAATGGAATGTAAATCCCCTACTTAGTGGCGCCCTCTAGCCTGCCTTTTGACCAGCTTAGTTCATGTATACACCTGTTGTGTGTCCCTCTATACAGTGAATTCTCTCTATTGGGAACACTCTTGTCCTTAATAGTGAGGTGTCAGCATTAAAGATGTCTCATTACTTTAGATCGTAACTATTAACAGGACGATTCTAGCATGGTTTTAGTGGGCCAGGTTGTCACCATTCTCAAATAACCCAAATTCAAGGAGAACATTTCGTTAAAAATTGAAATACAGTTCCCCATAAACGTACTGATACACTCCCACTTTGGAAACCTTTACCCCTACGTAGAATTGTGTTTACCCTGCTTAGGTACCCCTGCTTCAGTACCAGTAGGTGCTCCCAGGTGGCAACACTGAGTTACTCCAGGGGGCGGCCCCAGTTAGCACCCAGCCCAATCCGGTGAGAGATAACAATCCAGAGCTTTCCTGCTCCACGACAGGGATCCAGGGGTACAAGACCTACACAGGACAATTCCTGGACCTTACCGGAAGAGAGACAAGGTCACAACCAACCTTGTCTGTTGTTGTTGTATGCAAGATAAAGTACTGATGCAATGTCCATGGCAGCTACCGGTGGGACCTCTTGCAGTACAGCAAGGGGTCTTCTATCTCATCAATATCTTTTAGGACTATCCATGACTAAGATCCATAAATAGAACTTGTTTTTGCATCTATATTGCGACCTATACAATTCAGCACCTAGTACAACACTGTGTTGTCATTCTCACACTCGGATTACTACGCGTTATTAAAAGCAGGAACAAAAGTCTCCTAACATAAAGACCAATATGAGGCTGAATATGAAGTGTATTTCTCATGTTAAAACAGTTATTGTCATGGAATGTAGTTCCTGAATAGGCGGTTCCCTATAATAATATATAAGTAATAAAAGGTTACCGCCCCCTACTGTTTACCTAGTTTTCAGCTGAGATAAGCAGAAAACGCACTAATTTTTAGTCTTAAAGGTAAATACCAGTGTTTGCTTAAAAAATGAATGAATCATGGAATTTTCTTTAAACTTTGGATTTAGAAAGAACATGGTTGGGGCAACCCAAAAAGGCCCAAAAAACCATATGCCATTGGATTAGTTTTTATTTCAGGGACCACTGAAATTTATTACTGTTCACTATAGAAGTCTATGGGAAAACGGGTATTTTCTGCATTTTCCCCAATAGCATATGATTGAATCATACGATTTTCTTTAAACTCTGCATATACATTGCTGACATGTTATTCTACCTTCCCAATTAGAAAAAATAAGGGGTCATTGAACTAAAAAAAAAGTTATTCAGCTAAACTTGTATCACAATGAGCTTCCCCCATTGAAATCAATAGTGAAGGGAAGTAACTTCACTCATCCCTAAAACACAAAATAATTTGATAACATCCAGTTTTTTTGGCATTTTGTAATCCCCCAACCATGTTCATTCTCAATACAAAGTTTGAACAAAATATATTGACTTCTATTTTTTCATGCATTAGTTCCTTGAATTCCCGCCTGCTGCAGTGCTGACAACACTGGTATTTATCTTTAAAGCTGCACTCTCAGCTCACATCGGTCAAGCACTAACCATTGTTTACACTTTTGTTCCATTCTTTGCCAAAACTCATTTGAAAGTCATTTTGACCAATATTTTGGAGGGTTAGTTTCAGTTGTGTTTGCTACAGGGCTTCTAAACCGTCTTCATTTGTATGTTTATTGCTCACGGGTGCCGTTTCTCTCGGTTGATTCTATTTCTCATTCCTGTAATAACATGTAACACTGTAAAGTGCTCTCTAGTCTGAAGTCTGAGTAGAAGAGGTAAATAATAGGGGATTTACCTTAATGTCATTTTGAATCCAGGCTAGCAGTGGATCATTGTAACTCGAAACCTTCACAGTGTTCTGAAAGGTTAAAATAAAACACTTTTAACAAGAGCGTTGGCGTGCTGAAAAACACAAATAATAAATCATGGAGTAATACAAACTTGTTTAGGCAGGAATCAAGACATAAGTACTTCATGTTTGGAAACATGGTTGAATATATTCAGTGAAACATGCACACCACGTGTCTGTGTCAACTCCTCTATTGCATCACACTGGATGGTCATAGTCAGATGGATTGAACAATACATGAATTGAACAATACATGCATTTCCTCCCAGGGATAGTAGGATACCGACATCGGATACATTAGATCTTTATAATTCTCATCGGGAACATATGTCAACACAAGGAATGCTCGATTTAATCCGTGAAGCCTATCAAGTTTCTCTGATTAGACAAAGACATGCAACTACAGAATGCAAAGGAGAGGCATCTTATTTTCAAATACATACATCTGGCAATTGAAACGTATCACGACTGCGAAATTTTGTCAATAAAAGTTTTAAATTTGTTTTTACACATATCACACTACGATCAGGCATATCAAGTAAATTGTAATAAAATTACTCATGTACATATTTGAATATACACGCATCTTATGATCCTGATAATGCCTTGGCTTTGTTATAGAACTCACTAAATATTTATATTCTTCCATACGATAATAGACGATACAACTCTTTTGAATCATAACAAGATCGAAATCTTAACTTTAAAGGGAAACAGATCGAGAGTTAATATGGTCAATTTAACTCCTGTAGAGTATTAAATTTCTAGGATCAGCTAAGGACATGTATTCACATATAACAACACCATGCATGTATGGGTGAAGTCGTCAGAAAATGTACAATTCGCCTTCCCCAATCATGTCAAATAACAAAAGTCAAGTTGAGAATAAGTTCAGCAATGCAATGCCAGATTATACTCGGGTATATAGTATGTATCATTTTACCAGATCAATTTAGCAGAAGGACTCTAGTGAACGTTTAGAACTACTGATCATATATTTTGGGCGACATAATATGGTCGTCAGAAAATGTACAATCGGTACTTCTAGATATTTAATAAATTCTGCTAGATTAGGCTGACAAATAATAAATACCAGGAATATCTGAGAGTATTTGGTATTGCAATAATTTCCAATAGTTTTACATGTTTCCATAACATTACACAAGCTAGGATATTGGTGAAAAGACTTTTGCATTTTTCGAGAAAAATGTTACTGAATTTTTGTATGTCAGATTTGAACTGAATCCATCCCAGCATGCATTATAATAGAAATGAGCAGTGAGACATGCAAATCCCCTATTGTACATTTATTGGAGATTTCATCCACAGACTAGACATAATACACAGACTATAGGTAACAGGATGAAGTCACAGCCTTCAATATCACTCTTTTCCCTTTCATGGTGACATCAGATTAAGGTACTTAAATCTATGACCCTAAATGTATTTATTGGGGTGGGTAAGCCTCCTTTAATTTGCCTATTTTCATGGCCCATGAACTTCTCTTAAAAGAGGACCACCACTAAGACCTAATAAAATAGTGACAGATGCGACAGACAGGTAAATAAATACCTCCAGGTGAATAAATGTCCAGGAAGATACACTTCTAGTAATAAAGGGTTTTGGGGGGCACGTTGCGTAAAAGATTCCTCCTTAAGAAGTTCCTTCCTTAGCTACCTTTCCTTGCTAGGCAGCTGGTAAGGACCTTTTATGGAAGGACATACAGGGTATACAAACAATGCTAATTGTTATTCCTACAGCAGAATGAAATTTCCTACATAAGCGAGGCAAAAGACCTTAGCAAGGCACATTTTAAGTAGGCTAAGGATAACTTATAATATGTGTTAAGCAACAGGTCCTTTAGATAACTTAATTTCTGTTTGGAATCCTGGAGTTTTCCTTGGATTTGAATATAGTTGTTTGATGTTTGAAAGACAAGTTAAATTTAAAACTATTCCTGTATCAAAATGCATCGAATGTTGTATCTATATAATACCAAATATATTATATATATAATATGCTTGCACCCTATCTTTATATTGAAACACTTCCCTTATGATCCCCAGAGGAATCTTATAATTAGATAGGATTTATTCCATAGAGTTAGGTCTAGCAAGATACAGCAGTTGGCGGAAGACCATGGTTATTCTGAACTGAATTATCACCGGTGAGCCCGTATATATATCTTAATGTAAATGTCTTCAATTGATTATTGTAACTTCATTGGGCATGCTTTTTTATAATCTCAGAAGAGTTGATATATTAAAATAGCGAATAAAAAATGATGTTTTTGTGAATCCAGGCAAATGCACACCCCTATATATCAATAGAACTACATAGTTGAATAGTGTAGAGAGAGTGAACATTTAGCTGTAACTAGAGTCTGTTAAACAGTGATCGGGGACTGTCTTTGAGAGGAGGTTAATCGGCTGGAAGGAATGAGGTGAGGGTGAACAATGGAGGGGTCCGCCAGGAATGAGGTAACAAAAGCGTCACTTGGTAACTTTTCTTCCATCTTAGCGTCATGCTGGGGGTGTGTGTGTGGGGGGGGGGGGGGAGACATGAGGGACGTGGGGCATGGGGGTAGCTTGAAGTTCCAGAAAGACAATGGTTAAATAATCTGGTTGGTAAACATGTGTAATAATTAGGCCAACACAAAATTAGGTGTGTTTCCCATTTAGCAACACACACACACACACCCCGCCCCCTATATCGAGAAAAACTTACCCCACCTAACATTTCTTTTTACCTTTCCTATTTCTTAAATGATTTTTTAACAAAAAAGCTAATATTATTATTAATCATAAGTCTTCCAAACCAGAAAACTCTTATAGGGTACATTTCTTATGTTTAAAATACTAATATGAAATAGACAGAAAATGGGATTTTTTTTTCAGTTCCTGGAAGGGGGCTCCCTAAGGGGAAAAAAAGAAAAAGTTACCACCCCTCTATCAGCTAGATAAATCTGATAAAACACACCTATTTTTTTTCTCTTATTGCGTTACTCAGTATTTCACAACCAGATTTCAGAAGTGAATGTGACAAGTCAATGTTCTGTTAGAAAACGGGAATTGTATCTGGTAAAAGAAAACCTTCATTGTGTAATATCTGCTATTCGATGCTTTCTTGGTCGGAAAACAAAGACTACATTTAATGTGATAGTTAAAGAAACACAAGTGTAACAAACACTAAGGTTTTTGGTGTCAGAAGAAGGTTTGTGTGAGCGAGAAATATGCAAACTGGAAAACTATCGGGTCATCCAAAAATCCTCAAAATCCTCGAAAAAATAGAATGAATTATTATCTTGGGCCTGTACCACATGCTTAGAATATTTCAAACTGTAAGAAGACAAAACTAAGGAGAAACATTTTGATGACAAATAGAAAATCTGATTTTGCGAATTTTCACTTTTGAACGCCAATCAGATTTACTTTTTATTGTTGCGAATGGGGGAATTATAGATAGTGAAAGTATAAATCATGACCGTTTTTGAAAATATACAATAATTTAATTCAAATAGTATTTCGTTTGTCCCTTATGTCTTTGTACGTTACCAGGAAATTCGGTCTAGTCCATTAAATCCCTCCCTACCCTTAAAGTATCCAAGCCCTACCTGACAGAAGCCGATAGTATAGGGCGACACTATAGACCCTACTCCCCCCCCCCCCCCCCGCCCCATGGGGGTCCATTATATTCTAGCCACAAATGATTAAACACTGTAACACATAGGAAGTAACTATCTCTGGGCAAAATTATCAAAAACTGTACAAATGGTGTTTATATATTATATACATATTGCACTAAATGCAGAATTTATGTTTGTTCTTTTACTGTCTATACATTAATGCTATATTCTCAGCTATCACGAGAAGAAAACAACTGGAATTGGTCAAAGGATTTTAAGATGGGTTATATGTAGTGTATACTAAATATTCACTTTTTCATTGATATTTTAAAAACAAAATCAAATGAGTCTTTTCCCTCGAAATATCTCAATTGTACATCTGTGGGGTTCATTGCCCATATCCTGGTTACCTGACTAATCCATTAGGGCCTATGTCACCTTGTGTGTAGGGTAGGTCTATGGGCGGTCCATAACGGTCCATGGGAGGTCCATGGGATGATACTTTCCACTAAACCTTCAACCTTGGTCCACTGCCTTCCCTCTATATAATGTAGGAAGGAGTAAATCAGGCCAAACACCTGTTCCCTGACAGTATTAGTGTAATACCTGACCATATAACTGTCATGTACATCAATGACATCTCCTCCTCCAAACCTTATGTTATTATTATCAAATGTTCTCGTTCTGGCAGCTTGTTAAGGAGGTAGGCTTTTGCCATTCCTCTATATCATTCAGAGAAGAACTGTCGCTCTTTTTTTCCCTTGTACTAGATCTTTAAAACTCTCTCCTCTTTTCCCTCTACCCCTTTCTCACATGCAACTCTCTCCTTCTCTTCCCTCTCGTGTCTCATTTTATATCTCTCCTCTCTCCCTACTTTTGTACATTAGGTATATCATGTAAAGATGTGTATATATACAAAAACATACTGTGTATACCAACTCACTGTTGTCTGACAGTATTAGTTACATAGCATATTTCTCCCATGCTTACCATATCCTAATGTAAGTAATTTGTACGACATGAAATGCAATTATTCACAGGGTTGAGCAACCTTTTCACTGGTATTGTTTTGGGAATTTGATATTTATTAGGTAAGGCCGGATGAATTTATTTAGCATGAATAATTCGTCAATTGTCTGAGAAATACATTGAATTTGTTTTCTCTGAATTGTAATCATTACAGGGGGAATACCTTCCGAATCTCTCAGGTATCTTTCTCAACTAGACTAATCATCTACAATTATACATAAGTTGCTCTTCGTTTGGGGTTGAAAGGGAACATTCTGAATTATAAGCGTAAATAATATTTTAATTAAATGACAACCCCTTTCATTTGTAGAAAAAACATTCCTTAGTGAACCCATCCTTTAAAAGTAGATTTATTCGTTAATGTCGCATTGCACCTCCATACCCTTAAGATGTACACTTTGATCACAAATCAACAATAATTCACATTGGCCATCCGCCCAAATGCTATTCCCCCAAAATAAATCAAATAACTGTCACTGTAATTAAGGTACATCTCAAGGTTTTCTCCTGCCCATTTGAAAAAGGCAAGTCGTTTTTTATTGAGCAAAAAGATCGCTCCAACAGGTGATTTGCCTCTTTCGCTGCGCATTTATATATTACAGTGAGGGCTGAGATGGATTTACTTGAAATCTGACATCCAAAAATTCAGCAACAGTTTTCCTGAAAACTGCTAGGATCTTTTCACCGAAATCATAGCTTGTGTAAATGATGTTACAGGAGATCACTGTAAAATATGTCATACTGAAAATTAACATGTTTTCTATAGCTGTTACACTGACATACAACTCCCATGATGATTCCATCCAAATCGAGATTCAAGATGGCGGACATACAATTCCCCTATTTATAACTTGAAAGTGGAAAGCGTCTTTGTTTTAATGAGTAATGAGAAACAAGAAAAAGAAAGTGTTGTCCTTGACGGTAGAGTTCAAAGTATTTTTTTTTTAATTTAAATTTTAAGAATAAGTCTGCCTAGGGAGTAAACCCCTAAAGCGATTTCTGTTATGTGCCAAAGCTCTGTAAGTCAAAACTGGTCAAATGGAATGGTCAAGGCTAATAAAATATGTACACTCGTAGTTTCTATTAATTTTCCTGAAATGTGAACCACAAGATACAACCAAAGAATCTCAGTTTATTCTATCAGCCCGCACCATTGTAGAATCCAACTTTTACAAGAGTTTATAAGATCAGGGGATTCGTACACCTACTCTTATATATATATATAATGCTGTATGTGGAATTAAGATATTGTAAAGATTTTCGAGAAATCTTAAATATTAATCTTAAGGAATATATCACTTTTTACCATGACTTTTATGACACTGCTAACTACAGTCTGGATATCGTATTGAATTCATTAAATAATATAGATATATCAATTTATGTCAACATTCACTCAAATATTTTCATTGAGAAATAATATCGGCTGTTATAGTTACTTAAATAATCAAGCACAATATTTAAGAACGTATCTTATTGTATATTCTAAGATGCATTGCATGACGCATCGTATATTATAAGATGTATCTTATGTAGACAATTCCCTCTTATTTTTATATCCCCCCCCCCCACACACACACGACCCAGATCATTCAGGATACCCTGCTGAATGACCATTATTGTGTATACGGTACATATATGATTGCCATGACCACTGACCCTCAGCCTACCACAGGGGCTAGCATGCGGTATGATCACCATGGTTATCACACTAGTTGATAAATGGTCATAGGTGGAGGAGAGATACCGATACCATTAATATGATATTCTAGTAGTGTCTGAAAGTAATACATCTTCTATGAAGTTTAATTAAACTTAACTGTCATACGTCTGTGTTGCTCTCTCGTTGACTGATCCTGACCCCTTGAGAGCCGAATAGAGGCACGAGTGTGAGAAAGAGTGAGTGAGAGTGAGTGGGGAAGAAAGGCAGAGAGAAGAGAAGGATAGAGGGGGAGAGACAGGAGAAGAGGCAGACGGAGACAGACATACAGAGAGAAGGGAAATACAGAGGGAGACAGGGAGATAGAGACAGAGGGAAGAGAGAGGAGCAGGACAGAGAGAGACGGACAAGGAAGACAACGACAGGAGCAGAAGAAGATTACGAATTAAAGACAGAGGGAGATAGACAGATAGAGAACAGAAAAACAGGAACAGACAGAGAGAACAGAAAGACAGACAGACATATAGAGAGAGGGCAGGCGGACAGAGAGAAGAGAGAGAAAGACAGACAGAGAAAGACAGAAAGAAAGAAAGAAAGAAAGAAAAAGAGGGGGACAGGAGACTCCCCAAACCCCCAAATCATTCCCTAAATCTTCCTAAGTTGGGCAACCTTTTATACCGGTTCCACTTGACTTACTAGCACTTAAGCCAAACTAGGTATCCGTCCAAGCCGTCTTCAATGCTAATCCCGCTATTGTAAGGCACACAATAGGGTCCTGGAAATGTCCCTTGCGGCACCCCTATACTCAAGTAGATCCCCTAGGCGGTGTATAGACAAATGAGCATCATTGAGTGTTATGCTGGACTGTGGTGGTGTGTAGGGATGGGTCTTTCAGGGCTACTTAGTGGTCAGGGGAAGGCTAATGAACCTTTATTACAGTATCATAGGTGTGGAGTCACAAGGGGGGTTAAAAGGGGTTTCCACCATTAAAGCTAGGGGAAATTGCCATTACTCCGAAAAGCTTCTGCCCTCTAAACATTATAATTAAAATTTGAAATTTAAATCTTTTCCTTTAGTCCACGAACACACTGAACGACCAGAAGTCTTTTTCTGGAGTATGTATGGCTCCTATTTGATGGCTCCTAGCCAATCTAGAAGTATAGAGCGAAAGTGTCAATGATATTAGAACTAAGCCCTCTTTGCCCCCCCCCCTCCCCCACATACTCTATACCCCCTGCCCTGGTACAATTCCTTTCATGCACCCCTGGCTATAGGGAAAAAACCTGATGAACCTTTTATCCCTCAAGTGTTGTTATCATTGGGAGAGGCATTCGACAGGTGCAATAATACATTACAGCCTTATCACACATCTCTCCTACTAGTTGGCCGTAATTTAGTTTAATTACTAGAGCCCACTTTTAGCCTTAGTAGATCCTTATCACCTTCACTTAAGTGATCAAGTCTTACAATTGTGAAGTGGTAAGAGGGGTTGAGAGCAACAGGTGCAAATTTTACATGTTAGATCATCAAACTGGACCTAATTAACATAGATCAATTCAATTCAATTCAACATATCTATTTATACCTAAAGGCATTGCACTAAAAGTAGGCATTCATCTGAAAAAAGTAAATTCCACCTCTTCCAGAATGCTCCTAATCTAAGGATTAAATGAAAATAAAAGTAAAGTTAAAAGATCAAACCATCTACATTCTTAACAGCGATGTAAGGATGTGAGTACATTTCTACTAGCATAATTACTTAAATAAGGTTTTGCTTTTGTTTTAAGGGAAAACCGATATTGGTGCAAATATGTGCGTCACAGAATTGACTAAATTTCACAATTGGCACGAGACAAATATCTATATGTCGACATAATTTAATCATAATTAAATGCTTTAATAAAGAAATGATTTTTTTCTAATTTTCTAACAAATAGTTCACGTTCAGATTTTCTAAAAATCGGCTGCATATATTTTTCGTATGTTCTCAAATATTCACAGGTAATATTTGAGGTTTCAGGTGAATGACTTATGACTATATTTTGCACATCTAGTAAATAAATGTCGGTTTGTTTGAGAGAATAGGTGAAGGTTAATCTCGTCCAATAGAGTTATGTTACTCTATTTTGGCTGGTTTAGAGAGTTCGTACATGGCATATACATGATCCTTTGGTAATCCAACCACATATGTTTAATGTAATAAACCAGTGAAGCAGATAGGTACATATATATAAAAGAATGCATGAATGATTTATGAACCAAACGGGCAGGATGCCATGTAGATGGATGAAGTCGTCAGAAAATATACAATTTGCTTTCACCTCAAATAACTCAAATTAACACATTAATGAGGTTCAAAAAACAGTTTAGCATAACCAAACACATAAAGATTAAAATTAGAGTAAAATAGAGGGAAGGGAAATAGGCGGGATGTTAGTAGGGATTTCGATGTATAACTGACAGATAGTTTGTGTGCGTGGTGGTTGTTATGGACAAATGAAACGTATCACAATTCATGTGAAATTTTGTCTAATAAAATCGTTTAGGATAAAAAGAATACCTAGTACATTGTATTTACCATTTTCCAGCAGAATTTAGTAAACCGTATAGACCCAGAATTCAGAGAGTCCCTTAATTAATCTGAGGGAAAGCCTAGCTTTTGCTCCAAACTGCAAAATCCCATTAGAACGCCTACTCCAGGTCCAGGAAAGCCATTAGCGCAATAGGCGTCCAATTGCTGACATACCAATCCTATCTGATATTAGATTATTTTGAATTATTAATAACCGTAATTCATTAAATGTGTAGAGATTCCGATTGTACTTTTTTCACAACCTAACCCATATACATACATACATGATATCCCCCAACCAATACTCCCCCTCACCCTGTTATTCGTTCCTTTAATCCCGAGGGGTGGACATAACTTGGTTGGAATATTAGAGGGAGAGTACAGAGCCATAAATAGATCTGAGCTGCACCTGGATTCCCTGGGGGGAAAGGCGGGAAGCAAACTGGGTCAATACTCGTGTGATGTTCTGTCACACCTGCATCCTTTCTGTCAGACACATCTTTGCAAATACACCGTCTCGAAATCTGTTTTCATTTTAAAAAATAAATAATAATTCAAATTTTTTTGGAAAAATTCCTGAAAATTAATGGTTTATGACTAGTTGAAACCTACTGACGACCGAGGGTTAACAACACTTTCTGACACATTTACAATATAAAACATTTTCTCTGCTATAGATTGATATAATTATACTGAGGTAAAGAAGCGTTCCACAACCACTTAAAAGAAAAGGGGAGACGGTCGATACTTGTGTGATGTTATTTTACCCCTATACATCTACTATGACCTATTTGAAAAAAAGATTCTGACTAAACCTTGCATATGTCTGGAGTTTCAATTATTAGGACAAAACAAAAATTACAATTAGTAAAACATTCGGCGGCCAGATAAATATCCTATAGGCTCGAAGACATTATTGGGTTTTTTTCTTTAAAAAAAAAAAGATTTAATTTCAACTGGATGATCACTTTCTATGGCTTATGGGCTTTTCATGTGTACCAAGCTTAGCTATCTAATTTTGAATTTTGAATTTTAGGGATAATCACTTGAGAGTTAGTGTGACCCTAAATGCGTCTGATTATTACTGACTCCAAGTGTAACTTCTAAACGGGAGAGAACTCCATTTGTCTTAATAATGAACGTGTTTCCCTTTACTTCACTTCACACTGAGGGAACAATAGTGGAGATCAGTCGGATCCTCACGATATATCAATTTCAAACTGTTGGTATACTTGCCAAAAAGCAAGGGAAGACTGTGTATAATGGAACAGTGCAATAGGGGACTTGCATGTCCGCCATCTTGAATCTTGATTCACATGTATGTCAGTGTAAAATCTCACACTGTATGTCAGTGTAAAATCTACAGAAAACATGCCATGTTCTACATGGAATGTTTATCGATGCTCCAAAGTCAATAACTATGTGTTATCATGTTTCCATAAAAAAACCCACCTTGCCCATCATGCATTTGGTTTTCATAGACCATGAGCACAAACTGTAACGTTGGTAAAAACTTCCTTGCAATTTTCTACAAAAGTGGTGCTGAATATTTGTATGTCTATCCCAGTATGCACTGTAACAGGCATGCGCAGCAAATCCCCTATTGGAGAGAGCGTTCTGTCGTATAACTGGCATTTGAACAACATTTTATGTAAATTTGTATCCTCTATTGTATATGTCTTGAATACCTGATAGCCATAATGAGATGCCCTCACCCAGGTATTGACATCAACCATCCAGGATCAAGATGGAAGACAGATAACTTCCGGGATAAGTGTAGAGGGAAGGGCAAATGGTTAAAGCCAGTGAAGCAGGGGCATTTTCAATGATTTTATACCTAGAAAAACTAAGATTGAACCTACAATTACAAATTTTAAGTACAGAGAGAAGGCAACAACCACACTGTTGTGTAAAGAGCCAGATAAAGAGCCATTCAGTTTCACAGATTCAGTAGATTCTGCTAAATAATGGCGACAAAATGATTAATACTAAGTATATCTTAGTATATTTGGTATTGCGCAGATGTTGAAGTGCATTTTAAACCTAACTTTTTCTTACATTTGGGTCATTTTTGAGAACTGCTGAAGACGAATTGTACATTGTTGGCGAATTCTGACCCCAACACCTTCAAAGAAATACTTCACACCTTTACACGTACTGGGGAATGACTCTTGAACTTGTGTTTCATTGTGAGAGATAGAAGTCAAGCAGTGCAGGTGGAGAAAGAGTTCTCCGTAGAAGACAAGAAACATATTGATCTCAAGTCAAGTTTTAGACGTAAATAATTATAAGGGTCAGGTCGTCAGAAAATGTACAGTTCACCTTTGCAATCCTTTCAATTAAACCAAATTTAACAGTAAAACGAGGTTTCCAATACTTTTCAATACTATTTTGTTGTCAATGCAATACGAAACATATACTCAGATATACCTCAAGTTTATCATTTTCCTTCTAATTAAAGTCATTGGCTAAGAGTGTAAAGCTGTCAATTATACACTTTTCGGGTGCATGGGTGAAGTTGCCTTAAAATGTACAATTCGCTTTCAGCAATACTACTCCAAAACAAATCAATTTTAAAACAGAAATGAATTTCAAATTCAGCATAAGCGAACAGATTGTTTAGACAAATACAATGCCAAATATACTCAGATACATGATTTGCCATTGCCATTTGTTTTGGCCCTTCTATATATATATATATACTATACAACCTAATTTTTAACCTCATTTCTTGAATTAAATTCGGGTTATTTGGGAGGTTTGGTGAAGGTCAATTGTACATTTTCTGACCCCTGGAGCCACCATGTACTCAGGATTTCCACTTCAACTTTATTGTGAGAAAAGGAAGTCAAGCAGTAGCTATGGTTAAAGGGTACTTTAGAGTTGGCATATTGATCTCAAGTGGCTGGATTCTAGATAACATGGTGAATATACCTAAATAAATGTAGAGACTCGTACTTCCTTTTGTAAATTCCCATATACATATATGGGATGATAATTATTTCCATTAAAGTACGATGCATATATCATGGGTAAATTCGCCTATAGATATACAATTGGCAGCTCTACACATTCAGTAAATTCTGCTAATCAAGGCTGAAAGATAATAGGTATATCTGAGTATATTCAGTATTGCACTGATTCAGATATATGTAGGTTCTTGTTGAACTGTATTTTGAACTTCATTGATTGTATTAAACTTGGGAAGATGGGAAGATTGTTGAAGGTTATTTTTGACGCCCTGACTCATTCATACTGTGATATCATGAAAGTGTTTTTTTAAGTTAACTCAAGATTGATTTTATTTTTTTCCATTTTTTTCAGTAGAAACAATGAACTGGGGAGCAACTAGCGCAGTAAGCATCCAATCACTGACATACCATTCTTATTAGATCTGAGAGGCTCTAAGGCTAGACCCAAATTTAAAACAAAGAAATGAGGTTCAAATTACAGTTCAACATAAATGGACAGATGTTATTAACAGATCAACGCCTATTATTCAATAAAGCTCTGAGCTCTCCCCTAAGGCCTAAATTCTAACCTTCCCCGTTTAAGGCGTGGGAGGATTGGTGACTCCTCCTCAGGTGAGTGGGTGCACAGGGCGTGAGTCAGGGCGCCAGAAAATGTACAATTCGCCTTCTCCAATCCACTCACATTTTAGCAATGGTTTTGAATATTGACCACCCTTTTTATATGGGTCCGGTGGTGAGATATCTACAATTGGCAGCTCTATGCATTTAGAAAGTCCTGCTAAATTAGGCTAAAAGATTATGAATTCAAAAAAAACGAAAAAATGGTTATGTTGGACTGTATTTCAAACCTCATTTTCGTTTTAAGTTTGGGCAATTTGGAAGGATTGCTGAAGGCATAGTGTACATTTTCAGGCGACTTCTCCCATTATGTCATATTCCATTGGTCGTGGTTCGGTAGCAGTAACTATAACATTATCACAATTACTATTAAGGTTGGGTGGTGTCCTAAAGGCTCTCATATCGTTAGAGCCATGTTTCACCTAAAAGTTCCGTAAAGTAGTTCTGCAATATAATTCCCTAAACTTCAATATTACAGAACGTTGATGTATACACGCTCTCGTTACGCTACTACAATGTATTTCACCCTATACTTTATACAGACATGAAATATATACATTAAAGGCATTTAAATATTAAGTATAGGCATTAAATATTAATTATAATTTATGCATGCCCAGTAAATTATAAGTCGGCTTATTAAGCTTATTAATGCTAAGACAATCAGCATCTCATTATTATAATCACCTCCCACCACCTCCATATTAAACAAATACATTCAACAGGTAGGGGTTCTATAGTGACTAAACGTCAAGGTTCGTTCAACATTAATGTAAATAAACGTGAGGAGGAGGCTATTTAAAGGTATGATGTCAGCGCAATGTATATAATTTATATAACATTATATGGATGGCTGGAATTGCTAGCATTCACGATTGCTAGCATTCGTGTAAAGTAACAGATCTGCTCCAATGTGAATGGATAGGCACCGAACTTTGGGGGATATATTTAAGGTAATGCTGACGATATAAACCAGGTGTTTGCTCAAAGGGTTGATCGCAGACGTTAGTCTGAATGGGAAAACTCTTTTACTATGGTCAGTATATTCAACGAGATTATATTAACACGTGTTAATATTTTCTCGTTGGTATATTGTACAATCGTATTTGTTTGTTGTTGTTTTGTAGAAAGAATTTAGCGATATTTTACACTTTTAGTGCAGCTTGAACTAAGAGTGCAACATTAACTGAAAGGACAGCTTTTACTGAGAGTGCACCTTCAACTGTGAGTGCAGCTTTATTTGAGAGTGCAGCTTTGAACTGCTGCAGGGTTTGTACAGATACATGTACAAAAGGTGAAGTCATCATGACGGTACAGACCTGGTATTTACACTAAAGGGGTGCAGCGCCACCGTGTGTTTGAATAGTAAAACTCAATCTTGATCCATGAGAGGCACCTTGTATAATCGTAATCTGAAGATGACTTCTAGATTTTAAATTCCAGGGCCCACTTCAGTGAGGTGTGTCGTCTCTACAGGTAGGGCCTTCAAAGTTCAAGGGTTTGCTCAATGGGAAGTGCACGAGGTGGAGTGGAGGATATTTGTAGCTATGATGTAATTGAAAAGGGGTATTATTTTTGTTCTTAAAGAAAGGGGGAGGAGGAGGGGGAGGAGGTGGTGGAGGAGCAGGAGGAGAATAAGGGGAAAGGAAACAGAGGGGGAGGAGAAGAAAGGGGCGGGGCGGCGAAGGAGAGAGGTGAAGAAGGGGTTGAGGAGGAGAAGGAGGAGTAGGGAGAGGAGAAAGAGGAGGGAGGACTGGGAGGAAGATATTTAAACAGGTCCCTTATGGTGACTGTAATTCCAGCAATCTGAATTTTATGTACCTCTCAAGTGAATTGTTAAGGATAGTCAAGGGACGTCACATTAAAACCACATAAAAACAACTGTTGGATATAATGTCTCAAGTGTTGCTTTAAGTTTTAATGTATGATTTGTTCATAATATGAATTTCTAATACTTTTTTTCATTATTTGCAGATTCTTTTGTACACATTCTAATGTTTTGACTCCAAATACAAAACGTTTTATAAATACAAAACAAAATTAGACTTTCCATCTACGAAATGTTTATACATGTGATATGCCTCACTACGACTATTCCAATGAATGTCATGATAAATGGACACTGCCCAAGGTGTGAGTTTTTATTATCGTATTATTATTATCTATACTGTCTACTTACTGTAATAATAACTATTGTCATATTCTTCTTTCTTTTTTCTTAACATTTTCATAAACTCAGCACGCACTGAGAATGATTGTAGATACTATTTACAAAATGTCGTAGCTGAATAAAAATCTTAAAACAAACATGTAATGGGCAGGTCTTTTTCTTTACAGATGTTTAATTACGATCTACAGAAAAGAACTTGGAAATGGATACAAAATATCAATAGACTTTCCCTCTACGAACTTCAATGGGCTGGGGGTTTTTTTTACGGATGTTTAATTGTTGTTCGTAAACAGAACTTGTATTTGGATAATAGAGTAGTTATGGTCGAACACCTCAATAAGTTTGTAACCCAAAATTAATTCTGACATTTTGACCCAGACTTTGAGCAACCGACCCACCCTCTAGAGGGCGGCATTAGCCCACCTCTAAACCTCCTTACGTTGCCCAAATAATCAGTGTCATTTCCCTCTTATACAAGACTCGTATGTATCGCCCTGTTTTCTATGTATTCCCATGTAAATGGGCACCATTACATCGTCTATAAGGCAAGTTGTGTTCCTCCTGATGCCTTTTTATGGGACAACTTATGTATAATATGGTACAGGAAAGTAGCAATTTTAAATATAAAAAGTGGCGTCCAATTTGTTTTGACTCCCACCCCTCTCGGACCTCCTCCCCTCTAGTACTAGTACACGCAGTGTTTACATAGCTTCAGTACTAGCCACTGCCACCATTACATAACACCCGAGCTCACAGGCTTGTTGACAACATGTAGGCTATTTATAGGGTGGCTTGTGGAGGGTGGCTTGTGTAGCCTAGTCATCACCGTTGGTGGTGAGTATGCATTATTAACACTAAATCAAATGGATATTGTAGGTAGGAGGGGTAGAGACAGGGTGGGTGGGTGGATGGGTTCTATTTCCGTCGAAATAACAAACCCCAACACCTAAAAACAGAGAAAAAATCAGTAAGTAACACCACCCAAAAATACTCGCGGGTAAAATTTCTGGATACACAACCTTTATCAAAAAGATTCCATCATCAGGTGTTAGATTGCTATTCACAAACAGAACTTGTCCATGGACAACACAATGAATATGGTCGAGTAGTTATTAGAGTGAATGCCCTCAATACTTAATATACAAATACATTCACCTTACATATAGGTAGAAATAGAGCACATCTGGCCATAGTGACCACTTCTCTCACACACTGGCCATTCACCTATACAACACCTGGGTGTGAGAATAGAGGTAAACCTACTAGTATACATCATATATGTTGAGACTGACCACCACTTGAATCTATTAGCACTAACTAGATTTTCTACATCGTGTATTGCATGGAATTGACTGTGAATTTTGTATTTTTATGTCTCTCTTTATATCTCGTGATATCTATACATCCCTCTGAACTCTTTCTGTATATGTATGCATATATCGCCCTCTCTGTCTCCTCTCTGTCTCCTCTCTGTGTCTCTCTGTCTCCCTTTCTCACTCATCTCCCTCCCTCTCTCCTTCTCCCTCTCCCTCTCTCTCCCTCTAGCTTTCTGTCTCCCTTTCTCACTCCTCTCCTTCTCTCCCTGTCCCCTCTTTCCTCCCTCTCTCTCGTCGCCCTCCCCCTCTCTCCTCGCCCTCGCTCTCTCTGTCTCTCCCTCTCTCCTTGTCTCTGTCTCCCACTCTAACCCCTGTCTCCCCTCCCTCTCTCTGTGTCTCCTCACCTCCCCCCTCCCCATATCTATCTTCCCTGTGCCTCTCTCTCCTCTCTCCTCTCTCCTCCCTGTCTCCGTCCCTTTCTCTCTCTTATAGTATATCTCTATGATATAGATTTATATAAAACGCCATATACTATACATACGTATATAAAGATCCCCTCATAGGGTCAAATACAGCGCACCTGTCAGTATAGTGACCATGTCCGCACCACATAAACTGACCACTACTTCTATTCTCCTAGCATCAGCTGTTAGGGTTCTGCTAATACGTCTACAACCTTGGATGATTGTTGGGTTGGTTGACAATGAAGGGATGAAAACATTATGAACTCTTTATTTATGTTCTCGCTGTACCAAGTATATCCAGATACATGTATTTAATATTTGTCATTTCCCACCATTTGTATGTCAGCGATTGTACATTTTCTGGCGGCCCCGGCCCATATATCAACCATAAGTTATAGTAAGGTCCTTGCATGAGAAAGGATAGTGCAATAGATAACCTCCTACCCATACATAAATCAACGAAATGTTATATTAAGTAAACTCGCTACTACTGAAAACAGTGGCAGAGTTTCTTAACTTCCCCTGCATTCATATATATGAGGAAATACGGTGCCATACTCGTGGTAAATACGGTACACATGAAGGAATTCCTAAACGCTTTCCCAAGTAGTCGTGCTCGTGTATCTAGAGCCAGTAAATATATGGGTCCGGGTGAGGAGGGGCTAGCGTGCCTCAATCCTAAGCATCTTTTTTCCTTTTCTTTTTACTCCCCAGTTAGACTTGTGTGTCTATTTGATCTTTTTTGTTTGAACAAGAAATTAAAAAAAGTAATTTCAATATTATAGTAAAGATAGTACTGCCCGCATTTAATTAAGGATTAATGACCGACATTGTGGGGCTACTGGTTTAGTGTTTGGTGCATAATCTCGAGGCGAAGCAAAGGAATTATACACAGACAATGCACCAGCAGGCCCGAAATGGAAGTTATTAATATTTTTAGTCTCTGCCTTGGTCGTTATAAATAACCTCAAGACCACTGGAGGCAGTGACGAACTCATGCAGATGTGCTCTTTGAGATATGGATCAGATCTCCTTGAAATGTACAATCGACAGCCCTACACATTTTGTAAATTCTGCTAAATCTGCCTGAGTTTGGGTTATTTGAGAGGATTAGTGGAGACGAATTGTACATCTTTTGCATGGTACTTAAGTTTAATCTCAATGAATGAGGATTAATCGTTGTGATAGGCTGAGGGAATTGGTGCACGTCTATTTCTTAGTGTTTCCCACCACCTTCACTTCCCAAACATTTCATGAAAGAATTATTATTTATGGGCGTTTGGGATTTACGTCCCCGTTTCTGATACAAACCAAAATATTTGTCTCTTTTTCATTTTCTCGAGAGAGACTTTCCGTTTTGTATTTGTGAAAGCAGCATTTTAGTGGAATTATATTTATTGCCTTTGTTTAGAGGAATATGGGCCAGACGTCCAGGTCTTCAGTTTGGGAATTTCGTAAAATTTTGAATTTTGAAATGCTATGTCTGATGGTTGAATGATGTTGTGTGATAGGTTTTATATTGCTTTGGATTTAATAATATGTGGTTATTAATTATGGAATATTAGATTGAGTTGATTTGAGCTTTGTGCTGTATTCATGTATATTACACTCTATGTAATATTAACGCATGAAATTATTATTTGGATGTAAATTAAAACCGTCTCTTTCGTCATAAAACTATCTTAAGTGCACCTTTACCCAACGTTCTACTTTTTACTTTTGATTTATATTATAGTTATCTTTATCTAGCGAAGTTATTACATTTTTGACACTGTCATGAGTCATTTTAATTGTCATTTTTGTCTTATATTTAGGTTATTTGAGAGGATGACCCTTACGCCTACAAGTAATACAACAAAGACAATACTAAAGCTAACATTTGCTCAGAGGAGGGGAATATTAAACTGTGTAATTATCAGTACCCGCGCTGTGGGATAGTGTTTATGTAATTATATTTAGATAAAGACGGTAATATATTGTATGTGTGATGTGTTGTGTGGGGACTATTCATTATGTACCAGCATGTGGAGCGTTGTTTATTACTGCTTTTGTTTTGTACTTGATGTCTTAGTTTAGTTAGAGGAGACATGGGAAGCTATGGGAGGTTGAGGTGGAGGAGGGAAGAGAGAGAAAAGGACAAGGCGAAGAAAGATGAGAGTTAGGGAAAAGAGAGAAGAGGGAGGAGAGAGAGGGAAGAGGGAGAGGGAAGGGAGAGAAGAGGGAAACGTGGAGAGATAGAGGAAGGGAGAGGTACAAAGAGAGGGAGAGAGAGGAAGAGGGGAGGGAAGGGAAGAGGGAATTAAATGGATGGGGAGAAAGAGGAGAGAGGAGAAACGGGGGAATAGGTAGGGAGAAGAGAGAGAGGACAGGGAGGAGATAGGTGAGAGAGAGGAACGAAGGAGAGAGGAGAGAAGAATTAGAAGGAGGGAGAGGCAGGAGAGTTCACCTCCTGGACCCAGCCCTGTACTGTTAGTCCAGGCAATCTAGCTCAAAAAACCCAAAATGTCAAAAAAACTAGAACAGAAATGCGGTTTTCACCATCCTTTCCCACAAGGGCCCTGTATTAACATACTAAAAATGTAGAAAAATTTATCGTTGGGAAATAGGGTAAAATAGCCATTTTCCAAAATGGCTGCCATGGGATAAGTGCCCAGCTAAAAATCAATGTAACTTTTGATCAGAACATAGCAAATGGATGTATTTGGTGTCTATAATGGGGTTTTTAGATATGCCCAACACACTGGTGATATTTAAAATCATGTTAGACATTTCCTAATATCCGATATCCAAGATGGCCGCAATTGGAAATCTGACAATTTTGGAAAAGTTCATAACTTTTGATTGAAACATGGTATGAGGCCAATTTTGGTGCCTATTATGGGGTTTTCAGGTATGACCAATGCTGTGATAACATTTAAAAACATGTTAGACATTGCATGACAACTCATATCCAAGATGGCCACCATTGAAAATCTGACAATATTGAAAAAGTTCAAAACTGTTGATTGAAATATAGTATAAGGACCAATTTTGTTGACTATTGTGGGGTTTTCAGGTATGCCCAACACAGTGAGAACATTTAAAACCATGTTATTCATTGCCTAACCCATATCCAAGATGGCCACCACTGAAATTCTGACAATTTTGGAAAAGTTCAAAACCTTTGAAAAAAACATAGTATAGGACCAACTATGGGGTCTAATATGGAGTTTTCATGTATGGTGAATGACAGTAATGCTGTAGGACACATGCTCAGTGGCAAAGCAATGCCCAGAGCTCATAGACACTATTCTCTTGATGGCAGTCCTTATTTTACTGATGGTTAAATCGCATTTACTGAAAGAATACAATATGGCAAGTGATAGGATAACTTCCTTATGTAATTAAATAATTTTGTTTATGATCATATTATGTACATAGACAACTATCTCATATGTCTATATGCAGGAAATTTATCACATCAATCCATAGATTAGACAGTCAAATACATGACAAACTATAGAAATTCTTTCTCAATAGAGAAAGTTCCCCTCTAGCCTTATACAATTTTATCTGGCTCTGGATGCAATGTTCATTACTGATTTTTAACCATGCCAAATGCAGATCAAATGACTGAAACATCTTTTGAAGAAGCAAATTCAAAAGTTGGCCAAAGAGTCCCTCTGCACCAGGAGAAAGTTCCACAGAGAACTGTCCTGGTGATACAAGTTGCATCACCTATATCTGGCTGCAGTATAATGAAGATGGTACTTTCAAGGGCTTTCTGAGAGCAGAAAAATCAGGCAATTGTAAATATCACCTTGCATCAATCCAAGAAAGGTTCTCCTACCATTGCTGCCCCGGAGCCCAACATGTATAACAAAATAATACATTCCTATTTAGAGAATATGGCCAGACTAGAAGACGATGACCCTGATATCCATGATATATACTTGGATGGCCTACAGATTCTGGGTGGTCTCTCCACTGTCCTGGCTATTGAACAGGTATTGATATGCAGCATCTAAACTGGTTATCTCACTAGTGGGGGGAGTATGTAAGAGTTACAAAGGCTGGTTTGGGGAAATTCTCTTCCTACTTGCTCTCAACTAAACCAAGGTATACACGGATATACTGGCATCACATTTCTCAATAGTAAACAACATAGAAGCTTTAAACACTCAACAGAGGTGTGATTGCAAAGCTGGTAAACTTTCTTGATGTATAAACCCCTTTATAATGACAGACACATTGCATATTATTGTCTCAGGTGAAGTGGCTTCAGTACCTGTGACAATTGATAAAACTGAAGCTGTTGTGCAAAATCACTGTTTTTTCAAGCACATCATGTTTTCAATGGAGAGACCTTGCTACATAGAATCATTTGGACCTGTGGTGTACATTTAAGGACATCTGTGGCAATTATATTCATTATGTGAAAGCCAAGTATGGGGCATTATTGTGTTTGATGGGTACTTTGCTCCAGTAAAGGACACTTATTGAGATGAGGATCAAAAGTGCCTCTGACAGTGAAGAAGGAAGTCATTCTGGGAAATACATAAAATAAAAAGTGATTCCGCAACTTATTGAGTGACATCTTGGTACAAGCTGACCTTGTCATTCATTGCCAAACTCCTATGGTTGCTGCTGCTGACAAAGAATTGTTGTTGCAGATGACACATACATACTTATTTTCTTATGCTGCCAGGGCAACAGTAACAACAGAGGATATTTCTGAAGTAAAAGCATGAATCAACAAAGGTCCAGGTCTGATTCTGGGAGGCCAAAACAATCCCCTTAACAAACTTTGTTACCACCAGTTTTATCAAAGAGTTATGAGAAGGACAGCATACATGTGTGTTGACTAAGATTCTACCCCAACTTCCACAGTAGCCCAATCCACAGCCTACTAGTGTACAGTTATGGTTAGGCAACTACTGCCTTCAGCTCACAGACTAGGGGTGGGAAGTGAAAGAAGGACTGATGTATCCAGCAATGATGGGCAAGTCACCAACACCAGATTAACTGTTGATGATGATTAAATGTAATTAAATGTTCTGACTACAGACCAAAATAAAACTTGTACTAAGTTCTATCAAACTTTGAGAATTATTCAAACACTGGTCAACCCTGCTCCCCCATCATCCAATTCATACCCCATCTCCACCATCACACTTCATCTCACCACCACCATATGATTGAATAATGGCAACCACTGATATTTTGAAACCTCACTCTAATTATCTGTTCTCTCTGCTTGTTCAAAAGGACTGATTAGTAAATTCAGGAGACAGCGGAGGACCAGGAGACCATGTTTACCCAAGCTGTCCTGGCCTATATGGCTTATGCCAGACCAAATACCTGAATAAAATTTGTTAAGTTTCTGGGATAGCCATCTTGGATATATGTCAGGCAATGTTTGAAATTAATTTAAATGTCATCACTGTGTTGAAGCATACCCAAGAACCTGATAATAGCCACTAGAAATTGGTGCTTATACCATGTTTCTATCAAAAGTTTTGAGCTTTTCCAATATTTTCAGATTTTCAATGGTGGCCATCTTGGATATGAGTTGTCATGTAATGTCTAACATGTTTTTAAATGTCATCACAGGATTGAGCATACCTGAATACCCCATAATAGGCCCAAAAACTGGCCTTATACCATGTTTCAATCAAAAGTTATGAAATTTTCCAAAATGTCAGATTTTCGGTGGCAGCCATCTTGGATATCTGTTATAAGGAAATGTCCAACATGATTTTAAATATCACCAGTGTGTTGGGCATACCTGAAAACCCCATTATAGACACCAAATACATCCATTTGCTATGTTCTGATCAAAAGTTACATTGATTTTTAGCTAGGCACTTACCCCATGGCAGCCATTTTGGAAAATGGCTATTTTCCCCTATTTCCCAACGATAAATTTTTCTACATTTTTAGTATGTTGATACAGGGCCCTTGTGGGAAAGGATGGTGAAAACCGCATTTCTGTTCTAGTTTTTTTGACCTTTTTCATAAATTGACTGGACTATGTGTATACATCTATTAGATACAGCTGAATTAGGCTGGACAATGATCCTCATTTTTGTACATTTGAATTCATTACAAAATACACATAACCACAATGGTAGTTATTTTCATGCTTTGCCAAGTTAGTCAGATATTACACTTTAATCAATTTGTGTCTGTCTCTGGATCTGTGAAGGAGAATTTCCTTTCAGCCAGATCCTTATTTACCATAGGAGCTTCTTTCCTCAGATGTGTCATGACAGATTGTAGGACAAAGTCCACCCAACCCTTATGGAATGAAACCGCCGCCACAAAAAGGGTAATTTAGTACACAAATATGTTTAGCGGCGCTACAAAAACGTCCATTATGTGGTTTGTGGTAACCACCCAGTTTAAACACTTCCAGAGGATGTGTGGTTTACCCTTTTTCTCTACAGGCAGCATATATATATAGGGATTTCTGTGGGAGAGTTCGTTTTTTTTGTCAGACCATGGCCTCATGCTAGAGAAATGAGGGTGAAGGAAAAATATGATTTAGACCTCTAGAACTTGAGACATTGGTGATTAAAGCTGTGTTGTCAACTTTTACGAAACAAATCAATGTCTAAATTATGGCATTTTTTCATATGAGAGATCACATATATTGTGTGAAAACTATGAATTATATTTACTTTATAAATTTTCGAGATGCCACTCACTGTATGCGACCACGAGGAAAGGACACTCAGCTGCAGGAGAAGGAAAATATTGTTGTTAATAACAGTTATACATACAATTATTGTTTTAGTCACTTCTTTGAACTCGAAATACACAATAAACTAATATAATTATATAAAACATATTTTTTTGATAATAGAATTTGGACGCTTGGACTCGAACAGGAAACTCGCTGCATCTATCTGTCTGATTTTTGAAATCTGTTTTTTCATCTGTCTTTTTTTTAAAAATTGTATTAAAAATCCGATCAAGATGCAATGGTAAAACCGTTCAGTCTAGGCTCACATCATATCAGATCCCTTCGAACTAAGGGATACAGTCCGCACTATATATAGTGGTCGGCCTACTCCAGAGCTGGGAAAGCCATTGACATACCGATCTAATCTGATATGCTCTGAGCCCAGCCTGTATTGATGAAAACACGCCCCCAATAAATGATGAATAAATCCCATAACAATACAAACATGACTGACAATCATTCCACCCTGCGAATATTTAATACAGTTTGCTATTCATCGCCAAAGAATGGCCCCGTCATCAATTAATTAAGGCCTTTAACTAGCCCCCATGTGTAAACGTGATTATTATTTTAATGGAGACTTGGCAAATGTGCTAGGATAAGGGCTGAGGGTGCCTTTATATATGTGCAATTATAACATTCTACTTGAGTTCTTGTTAAACTGTTTTTCTATTGTTCCCTTTGTTCGCTGCAGATCCATAAACTAGTTATCCAAACTAGATTTTCTTTCATAAAAAAAAATGAGCAGAGTAAATATAGGGGTCTTGAATGTGCGACATTTTGATTTGCATGAAACTATAAAATTGTGAGTCAGTGTGAAAGCTTAACATCCTATGAGCTGCGTCCTCAGTCCTCCTATATGTGACACAAAAAATGGTTTCATAAGTCGCGAAGAAAAGTGCAACATTGTATTTAATCTAATTTCAATTCAATTCTATAGAACTGCTGATTGTACACTTCCCCACATCCTGACCATACCCAGTGTCTCCTACAAACCCCCTATCACAAACCCCCGACTACAAACTCCCGACTACAAACCCCCTATCAAAAACCCCCGACTACAAACCCCCTATCAAAACAGAACAAACTGCAACAGATTAGCCACTAAACAGACAATTCCGCCATTAGAAGACACGATAATGGCGATAATTGCTGTATAAAAGGATAAGATCTAGCAGATAAG
This sequence comes from Sthenelais limicola, assembly GCA_942159475.1. NCBI lineage: Eukaryota > Metazoa > Annelida > Polychaeta > Phyllodocida > Sigalionidae > Sthenelais > Sthenelais limicola. The sequence continues at coordinate 71,799,793 of OW804098.1, forward strand.
AACCACGCCATTATTCTTATTTAGTGCCAGAGCTACTTTTTATATACCGATTCTGTGTGTTTTATTCTGAACAATTATGAGGCCCGACATGCTCTGAAAAACCACAATAGGTCACACCACAATGGCCACATTCCAGCGGAATTAATGAGAGGGACTTTTATTTGGTTCGTCAGTCAGAGTTTCCCCCTGCTTCCTCAAATAGCCAAAACAATTAATGGGAAATTTGAGATTTTTAAGTTGAGAGCCATTAGCGAAAGTTATTGATTTATTCCCGGTGGAGAGGGAATTAAAGTTTTGATTTAAAAAACAAGCTGCTTACGACAAAATAAAACTTAACAAATTCATTTATTGTTTGACCTATAAGACTGAATTAGACATCTTTATAGATGTGATTAACGTTTTGTAAAGTTTTCCCATGTATAATTGTCATTCAATAATTTGTTATCGAATTCTGAGTTACAATTATAGGTAAAGCTCAAAGGATTAACGGGAGTTTTGAGATTTTTTAAGTAAGAGCCATTATCAAAAAATAATGATTTATTCAGGATGTATTCCATGTTGACATTAAAGTTTGAATTTCAGTATGAATTATTCATTGCTGTCATCAAAAAGGAGGATTTACCTCTCACAGAATGGATGTTCGATTGCTTAGACTCGATCTTCACTAGACTAGTCTTAAAGAATCAGACATTAGGAAAATAACACTTAACCGTTTGTTCTTAGTCTTATTCAGAAAAATATTATCAACTTATTATTCGTCCATGTGATTCATATTTCTAATAAACAGTCTAGGCTCGAAGCGTCTCAGATCAGATAAGAATTATATGTCAGTGATTGGACGCCTGCTGCGATAATGGCTTTCCTGGTCCATGACCAGGCGTCCTAATGGGGTTGTAATGGCATTTTGCTGTCTTCATGGAAATATATAAGGGTACTTCTTCCACATTCTTGCCTTTCACTCCTCTTCCCTTACCTCCCCCAGCCACACCCTTCTTTATCCATGCTTTTCACCCCCTTTAATTCCTCGACATCCCCCCAGCCCCCCCCCCCCCCCCACACACACACACCGGTGACCCTGTCCCCATCCCCTCCTCGCCAACCCTCCTCACCCCCAGCCCCCTCTCGCCAGCCCCCTCTTCACCCCACACCCCTTCCTCACCCCCCCCCCCTCTCTCGCCTACCCCTCCTCACCCCTCTCTCTCCTGTTGCTAGGACGCTCGCAGGACGCGTTCCCAGGGAATCCCACTTTGCCACAGACAGTGGGAGAGGCATGACGTCAATCTCTTTTAGTTCCTAATAGGGGCTTTCCCGTGCTAATAATAGTTGTATAGAATTCAAATAAAAAACTAAAAAGGGCTTCAAAATCACATTTCAATCCCAGATACCTTCACAAACCACATATAATGTCCTCCAGAGAGGGTGGACAGAACTCTACAGATGAGTAAACGGTTTGTAAAATAACAAATTCCGAGAACATGTGAGACAAAGGAAGCCCTCTTTTCTACCTCTTTTCATAAAATTCGCTCTTCCCGTATATTATATGGATAGCTTTGAGAAAACAACTGTGGTGAGCAATAATAAGTGAAGTCTTCATAGGAAAATAAGGATTTTGGCGAATCCTCCAAATACAAATATTGACGTTTTGGAAGCCTTGTAGCAAACACAACTGGACAAAATCCTCCAGAATCTTGGTCAATTAATAACCTTTAGATGGGTTGGGAAAGATTGGAATAAAATGTAAAAAATAAATTTAGAAATTGACCGACGTTAACTGAGAGTGCAGCTTTAAACAATTTTCACAATGAATTTGGCAGAAATTACTGAATCATGTCAAGATGGTACATTTTCTAACCCCTTGACCCCTAAGTGTCCAATACAAATACACATTTTAGCAATATCCTATATACGATTGAAGACGATTATAGAAATCAACAGATTTATACAAAATTTAATGTGTTGGTATTTGACTCAATGTGTGACACCCATCTATAGATATGTAAACAGATTGTCTCTGACCCTTACAAGACTTAAGGTACATACCAGAGTGGGCTCAATAAAGGCCTACAGCTATATATAGGCATGTCTATGTGCAGATATAGGTGTGCATACAATACACTACACCTCTCCTACTTCTCCTTACATATGTTCTCAAACTACTTCTGGGGCCTGTCTCATAACAAGTCCTTTCTAAGATTGTCCTTATTTAGCTAGTTTATCATGCTAAGCAGCTGGCAAGGAACCTTTAGGGATGGAATTTGGTATACATACAAAACTAGTTGTTTTTCTCCTTCAGTAGGATCTTCCCATGGAAGAAAGGAAAGGTAGGTAAGCAAAGAACATTTTAAGTAAGGATATGTATCAAACAGGTTCCTAGTACTATAAGTACCTGGGATATATTAGAGGGGGGGGGGGCGGTCGGGAATCTAGACAAAAAAATTAAGAGAACGGTAAAAGATGCGAGGTCCATTATCTATTATAATAGTATGTCCTTGGCGGACGAATTTTGAAAAATATACATTCATTATTTACAATTTAAAGGGACACAAACTATATTTGTTCATTAAATAATTCCAAACCACGATAATATGATATTAATTATTCTTTCTATTGGAATAGGTTAACCGCAATTATTTTCGAGATATATACATTTGAAGCTCCTTAGCCGTCCAAACTCGTTCTTTCTGACGCCCCCCCCCCACCTCCACTACCAATGCCTCCCTCCCCCCCCCCACCAACCCCTGCACACCCACCCTCCTTAAAAGAAAATCAGGAGCCCTCTTCTAAACTATTAAGACCTTTTCTATAAGAACCAACAGAAAGATGTTTCCAAGGAGTTTTAAGGTATAGCCCTATAATTGCTCTTACTATGGTTACCTGAGTACATGCCCTGGAGGTATTTAGCCCTTAATGGTCAATTGTGCATACAATATACACATTTGGGTATACACAATAACATATCTAGGGGCCATGTATTGCCAATGTACATATAGTATATTAGTGGTTTTCTAAAGGCAGATTTGTGAGAAGTTATTTTAATCGAAACGATAAGAGGTGTTAATTTTTTTTCAGCAGTGGAGTGGGGATAATAATAAATTGAAGTGTGCTTGCACATATAGCATATTAGTAGTTTTTCTAAAGGAAGATTTGTGTGAAGTTATTTTAATTGAAAAATAAGCGAAGTTTTTAAAATATTTGTTCAACATTGAAGTGGGGTTAAATTGAAGTTGGCTTCCACACAATGGTTTATCATACCATGAAAGTCTAAACATTGAACGCTTTAACGATACTTTTAGTTTACACAATTTTAAACTATATCAATTTTTAAAAAGTTATCCCCCCCCCCCCCCGCCCCAAATGTTGCTGATATGAATTATAGGTCTAGGTAAATATGGTAGCACAATACAAATGATAAAAAAAATTGATAACATACACTGATATTCGGAATGTATCTTTAATATCATATAATTTCTACACTTCTACAATATACTAGCAGTCATTTCAGCGAGCTTTTCCTTTTAACTATTGAGTCAAGGAAGTCATGAAATATTTGGGTCTTTTTAATTAAGATATTTATTAAAAAAAAATGTTTATAATTTTACTAAAGAATTCCGGTGTAGCAGTTCAAATGTACCCCCCATCAGATGTACCCCCCGGTATAACTAACCTAGGTCTAATGTACCGGGGGTACATTTGACCTAGGTCCCATATACCCCCGGGGGTACTTTAGACCTAGGTTGGATATACCCCCTCCAGTTTTAATGTACCCCCGGGGGTAACATAGACCTAGGTCAAATGTACCCCCACCAGGTTCAAAGTACCCCAAAGGGGGAAACTAAACCTAGGTCTAATATACCCCAAATATTTGAAAATAACCAAGTACTGATCGAAACATTAATTCTTTAAATTATGACAATAAAAGTAATAATACATACCTAATAGTCAGAACTGAATAGATTTTAGTAATGAATTAGTGTGATCTGAGAAAAGTATTTAATTCAGGATATGAATTACACAGAGTGCTGTTCTCATCACATCCTGTAGCATTTTATTAGATATTAAATTATTGACATAATATTATAATAGTGACTATTCTACTTATAGGCATTACATAGAGCAAAAATCGTAAATTCCATTCTACAATAGTCCAATTCAATTTTAAATGTGGGGTTGTAGCATAATCTTAATTTGAGGCAAGTAATGGAATCAATAGAATTTACAAAATTCAAGATTATCATAGAAACAAAGGGGGGTAATTTGAACCTAGAGGGGGTCATTTAAACCTGAGGTCTAAATTACCGGGGAGTACATTAGATCGGGGGGTAATTTAGAACTGTTACACCGGCTTAAAAATGAGCTATGAGCTAAACTAAAGATTTTCTAATCTTTACACCATTCCCTAACAACCAATCTAAAATGCATTTGATCAACAGTTTAAAGGATTTTGTCGGGTATTTATTGTGACAGGGCTTCTAAAGCCCCCTTATTTGTATTTTGAGGATCCGCCTGAATCCTTTCCATCGATTACTTCATTCATTATCCTTCACCTGAGGCCGTTTTCTTTCGGTAAATTCATCTTCAAAATCTTGTATTAACACATAACAGTGCTCAGCAGAATATTGATAGATTCAGTCCTATAAGTCATAATGTGTAAATTTGGTAATATATAAGATTTGTTTTGTCGTAATAGCTGAGAATGCAGCTTTAAAACATAAAGTCATGAAATATTGCTGTTTCATCAGCTCAAATGTAGTGTACTTGGTTTGTCATGCTAACTGACACTTTGTAGTTCCAGCGAGAGAGGTGTCATCAACCTACGACGTCTCCACCCATCCCATATCACTCTATCCTCTCCATATATTGTCACGGGAGACAGTGTTATGACACCGTGTTACGTTATTAATTAACATAATACTTGAATGAAGTATGTGTTAAGATGAATTATGATCTAATTAATGTCACATATATACATGTTTACATTTTATTGGAGGCATATGGTTCTGATGTATCTAAATCATATCATTGAATAGTCTCTTAAAGTCATCTGTTGTTGTAATTGTGTAGTTATGGTTTGACATTAAGAAAGACAAGTACAGTATGATATATGGTATTAGCTACCAAGAAGATTAGGGAGGAAAGAGAGGAGCGCATGAAGCGATGGCAGAGAGAGAGGGAGACGAGGAGTAGTGATAGAGGGAGACGAGGAGGAGAGAGACAGAGAGAGGGAGAGAGGGACATAGAGAGAGGTTGAAGAGGGGGAGACAGCGAGGAGAGAGAGGGAGAGAGAGAGAGAGAGAGAGAGAGAAGGAGAGAGGGAGACAGTGATAGATGAGCGAGGGTGACAGAAAGAGAGGGAGGTAGAGAGAGGGGGAGGGAGAGGGGGAGAGAGGGAAACATGGAGAGAGGAGAGGGAAAGAGCGGGAGAGAGAGCTAGATAGGGAGTCAGAGAGAGTCAGAGAGACAGAGAGCGAGGTAGATAGAGACGCAGGGAGAAATGGAAACAGAGGGAGGTGGATACAGCTAGGGGGAGAGGGATGGAGAGAGGAAGACACAGGGAGAGCAAGAGAGGGAGACAGAGGACAGTCTCAAGGAGGGGAGACAGAGAGCAAGGCAGAGGACGGGGAAGAGAGGGAGACAGAGAGATAGAGAAGAGAAGGGATGGAGAGACAGAGACAGAAAGTGGGATGGAGAGACGAACACAGAGAGAAGAGTAGGAAGAGAAAGACATTTTCTGGCAAATACACCTATTAGACTGTCTGAGAAAGGGTTGAGGATATCGATTCCATATGTGTACAAATGCTAGCTATTATCAGATGGTAAACCCACTATATCTACTATAAATCTATCAGTAGCACATAACTGGGGTGGCCCCTATCAGTGGCATGCGACCCAAACACAACACATCAGCTTTAAATAACCATACGCCTTCAGGCTGTGTAAACCTTACACCCACAATAGCCTATAAAGGTTGTCAACAAAGCGAATCAGCCTGCTCTCATATAGCTCTCGTTCCTCTCTATCTCCCCTATCTGTCTTTCGCTCTCTCCTCTTTCTCTCTCGCCTCTCTCTCTGTCTCCCTCTTTCTCTTCCCTCTTTCTCCTCTGCCTCTCTGCTCTCTATCTCCTTTCTCTGTCGCTGTCCCTCTCCTCACTCTCTCCTCACTCTGTCCTCTCGTTTTCCCTCCTCTCTCTCTCTCCTCTCCCATCTCTCTCTCTGCATCTGAATTCAAATGTGGACCTGTATTTCCCATTTTCTACAATTATGGAGGACATATAAGAGAGGGGATGTTATTTATATATATGGGGGAGTCTTATATCTTCTTGGATATTACACAAAGTAAGTCTTCGAAGTGTGCAACTTGATAATATACATGTAGGTATATAAATAAAGATAATGAGCGATTGTAAGGCTGAGGGCTGTTGTGTGATATATTGTGCCCGATGTTGACATTATTTTTTAAAAAAAAACACCTAGCGAGGGATCCATAGTCAAACCCATTCGTAAGGGTGATGAGTGAGTTGGGGTATAATTATGTGCATAGCTATAGTAAATATAAACAACAATATATTTCAAACTACATTCTGATGATTAATTTCATTTATTTATAAATGCCAGAATATCACACAATGCATATATATACATGTACAATTCCACCCAACCAATCTAAACAAAAGTCAGTCAATGTATCTTCAAAACGTACGAAGACCTCCCTGCGTTTTAAGCACCACATTTTAGATACATGTATGTATATTTTTGTTACATGATGCTTTCGATATATATTTGGCTAAGGGATTCACCACAGAATCCTTGCGTCTTGGTTTTCCCAGACCAGACGTGATGTGAAATGTATATTTTGGCCAGGCAAGTCCCCATATAAAACAGTCACCCCCCTTGGCCCCTATCCCTGATCCAAATATGACCTACAGAACTCTTCAACACATCAATCATTTGGATAAAAAAGTACTTCCAAGTTCCAAGAGGAAAACACAAAGGTTCCGGTAACCTACAAGGACAACAAATATGAGAAGTTGTCTCAGCATGGAGGTGTGTGGGTCAGGTCGTCATAGAATATACAATCGGCAGCTCTATAAATGTGGTAAATTCTTCTAAATTAGGCCGAAAATGATAAATAACCATGAAAAATCAGTTAGAACGAGTAATTCTGAGGATACTTGTTATTGCATTGATTAAAAGTCTTCTGTTTGGATATTTTAGACTGTAAACCTATTTTAAAGCTCATTTTTGTCTTTCATTTGGGTAATGTGATCCATTTATAAATGAAGTAGAAAACAGTTTCGGTCTCAAACCGAATGCATGCAATATGACAAATCAGTTAGAACGAGCTTAACTTAGTCAAGCTGTTTCGATAGTGTCATGCTTTTGTGTAAATAGCGAGGCCAACTCTACAACATTAATTATATGGTAGGATGCCCAGACTACATTATTTATGGGTGAGAGCGTCCGAAAATGTACAATCGGCAGCTCTACACATTTAGTAAATATTATTAACTAGGCTGATAAAGTAAAGATACTTAACAGTGTATATATTATCTGAGTATAGTTAGTGTTGTGTGGATTGAAAATATCAGTATAGAACTTCATTTCTGATTAAATTTGGTTTAACTGAAATGAATTGGTAACGGGGCAGATGGGATTTGAATGTCTAACTGCGCATTCTATAACAGTGCATTTTGGGATGGATTCAGTTCAAATCTCACATACAAATTTTATTTTTGTTTAAACCTAAAAATTATTTAGCAACTGGCAGGGGTCTTCTCACTATTATCATAGCTTGTATAAATGAACTATTATAAAACCAAATTTGCATGATGGGAAAGATGAAATCTTGTTTTATGTAAGCAAGTAAGACAAATGGCTATTTACATGGGATTACAGTTAAATATTCCATGCTCAACATAACATTTCCTATAGCTTTTACACTGACATACAGCTCCCATAATTCCATGGGAATCTAGATTCAAGATGGCGGACATTCAAAACATTCAAATCCCCTATTGTACATTTTCTGACGTCCGGACCAATATATATGCATGTCTGGGGTCAGTGGCATCCTCGTGTAAATAGCACACTGCATGAATATATACATAAACATGAAACAAAGGATGGGTTTACTATACCAGTCATATAGGGCCCAGGCTAGTGAAACAAACTAACAAGCAACATACCAAAAACTGTTATCAAACTGACGAAGGAAAGTCATTCATTTCTACTAGCAGAGATGAAAGTTGGGTCATGCAAACAGTACATGTATACTTTCCTTTATATAAAAAAAACTTATTATTCATTATTCATGAATATATTATTTATTTCATAAATCTGTAATTCTTGTAGATTTCCTCAAAATGTAATACATGGAATTTGGTGGAGATTTGCGTAAACTTTCAAAGTATACTAATTTTAGTACAGAAACTGAAGACGTGATTGGTGTATTAGAACATGTGCTTAAGAAAGATTATAGTAACTTTGTTAACTGTGGTTATATTGCCCACGATAGAACAAAACCTAGCTGGGATCTTCCGAGAAAGAATAAGCTTTCTTTTGATATTAGACCTGGTTTATATGTCAAAAGGCAGGACGGTCATAATTTTATATATGCTTCATGATATAGTATGAAATATGTTCGTAGTGACATGTCCAGCTGGTGAAATGACTCCTCACCTTAAAACGAACCTTATGATGCTACTTACAACACTGATAATGAGGACTATTTAGAGACGAGTGAGACTGACAGACTGAGAAAGAGAGGCAGAGTTGAGAGACAGAGGAGAGAGACAGAGGCAAGGAGAGAGACAGGGAGAGACAGAGGAGACAGAGACAGGGAGAGAGAGACATCGCCTGAGGAGATAAAAAGGAGAGTTTGGGGGGAGAGGATAAAGACGAAAGAGAGACGAGAGATTAAGAGAAAGAGGGAGACAAGAAAAGGGAGGAAGAGGCAGAAAGGGGTAGACAGAAGGAAGGCTGAGAGGAGAGAATGAGAGTACAGAGAATGAGAGGAGAGAGGAGACAGACTTGGATATAACCCTCAGGGGAGATTGACATGGGTGGACAGTGAGGATGGGGAGAAACAATGATGGGCGATAGAGGGGCTGAGAGGGAGAAGGGCAGTGGGGAGAGAGGAAGAAAGACAAGAAAACCGAACCATAGATATCCATAAACAGATATAATTCTAACTGACATGTCCAGATGTGAATATGATTCCTTGGTTAAAAGCCCTTCCATACAAGATTGATTATGACACAAAATGGTCCCTCCCCGAAGTTTTTATCATAGGCATATTGTTCACAGCAATCCCAGATGAATATACCCATTCATAACAGTAATATAGTTTATCAACTTTTACCAACGAGCTTCACTATCTCCTCCAAAGTTCAAGGAAAGAAATGACATTGATACCAGTCTACGCTGGGGTTACTAGTTAACATAGTCGGAATTGTTACTAGTATGGTTTCATCAGTTTGGTTTAAGTTTTATCAATGTTTCAAAATATATAAAAGGGAACAAACACTATACTTACTGATCTTTTACCTGATAGACAGTGACTTCTAAATTTCAGATGATTAGATACGTCTGAGTAAGTTGACGCTCGAGGAAATGTAACAATAATGATAATTTGAATGTTTATTCTAACCTCATTTTGTGATTTTTTGTTATTTTATTTAGCAAGTAATGATATACATTTCCTTCGAAGACTTCACACGGGGCACTCTCTGACAAGAAAATATTTTGATTTATAATGATTTTGTAAACAGTATCCATGGTGTAGGCAAACTCTACTCCATAAACACATGCTTAGAGTTCATTTTGTATTGTCAGAGATCTTACTTTGAAGCTAATATTTTGGCGCATTTGGATCTATGAGAATTCTAGGTTCAGACTTGTATTTCTGCTTACCAAACTCTATACAAGGTTTACCAACTGGTAGCTTATAGGCTATATCAAATATGATCATACACTGACTGTATGTGTGTGAGCATAGCTATAGGGAAGACAAACAGACAGACAGGGGGAGGGCATATTTGGTAGCAGGACATGTGTATATAAACAGCATGGGGGCTGCGTGGGGTATATATACTCACATGCCTGGCTGGCCCTGTCATAAACCCATCTCTGTGTGTGTCTGTGTCTCATACAGACTGCCATGCTATACCCTTAAAGGTATGATACCAGCGCTAGAAGATGTGTTGGTATGCCTTTGAGGGAGGGAGAGAGACAGAGAGAAAGAGAAGAGGGGGGGAGGCAGGGATCGAGTGTAAGGGACAGAGAGTGTGTGTGTGTGTGTGTGTGCGAGGAGAGAGAGTCAGTTGGGATAGAGAGAGAGAGGGTGGAGACAGAGAGCGGGGGCACAGAGAGACAGTGGGGACAGAAAGGAAGATGGTGAGACAGAGGCAGAGAGGAGAGAGAGAGGGAGAGAGGGAGAGAAGGAGAGAGGGAGAGAGGGAGATGTTAAGAGGGAGAGACAGGGGTAGAGAGGGACAGAAACAGAGGCGATAGAAAAGGGGACAGAAACACTTTTAAGAGAGAGAGAGAGAGAGAGAGAGAGAGGAGGTAGGGGAAGGAGAAAGAGAGGGAAAGACAGAGAGAATGAGAAGAGAACAAGAAGAAACACAGGAATAGTAAAGGTATAGTTGAACTGATGAGAACAAAAGAAATGGTAGATTGAGCTAAAAAGGGGTAAAGCAACTTACAGCCATATTATATATAATATATATTACAATATATATTATATAGTAATAACTCGCCTCGGGAAAATGTATCCTCTCAAACCTGAGACAAAAATAAGGTTCAAAATACAGTCCAACATAACCGAACAGATAATTGATTTGTTCAGACTAATTAAGCAAAATTCACTAAATGTGTAGAGCTGCCGATTGTACCTTCTCTTCTGCTCTTGCCCCAACGTAAACAAGATGGAAGAAAGGCCATTACAGCAGTCGCCTGAGACTGAGAGGGAGTGGAGAGAGTGATTATTGTTAGCACAGCTTTAACAATGCCCCTCATATACACTCTGACAGTAACAGACTTGTGTGACTCTGTTATTATAAGGGACCCACAGAACAGTGTGGCTGACAGGGCCGCTGACTCAAAACATGCTCACACGAATACATCCCGGACCCGTTGCATAAACACATATATGTAAATGTCCTCAATTGATTTAAGTTGTAGGCTACACTGCACATAGCTTGTTCATAACTCGAATGCCATTTACGGAGGATCTGCTGTATAAAAATGCTACATAAAAACAAATACATTGATGTCCTTCCTTAGCTATTTTCCGACTTAAGCAAAGGAAAGGACCATTTCAAGTATATTAAAGGATTGCTTATGCAACAGGCCCCACATCCCGGATTAGACTCGGCTAGGATGACGGCAAACTCCACCGGATCAAGGTCTGAGACAACATGTCCAGTATTGCGGTCTATTAAAGTCACAGAAAAATGTCTGAACAAACCGTCTATGCTCAGAGTTGAGAAAGTTCCCCCAGCACCCACGAAATAAATAAATAACATTAGAAAAAATAATAACACCCCTACAAATAGTTCTTGATGAAAAAGGACATTTGAAAATATAATTTTTTTCCCCATTTTAGACTTTAGTCTGACTTCGCTGACACATCACATTTAATCACATTTCTACTTACCCCTTTGCCACACACCCTTCTATCTCTCTGTCTCTCCCTTCTCTCCCTGTCTCTCTCCTTCTCTTTGTCCTCCTCTCTCTATCTCTGTCTCTCCTCTCGCTACCTCTCTCTATGTATGTCTTTAGCTGTCTTTATATCTGTCTCTCCCTCGCTGTATCCCCCCTCTCCTCTCTCCCCCTCTCCAGTCTGTTCTATTTCTCTCCCTCTCTCCTCTCTCCCCTCCCACTGTTTCTCCTACTCTCTCTCCCTATCTCTCTCCCTCTCACTCTACTAGCTGCTCTCTCCCCCAAACCCATCCCCCTTTCTCTCTCTATCTCTCTACCTCTCTTTCTCAAACACAAACCCTTCAACAATTTTTACACAACATTCCTTACAGAACGATATACTAGGATCTATATTGGGACCCAGGAGTTATTTTAGCTCTTCAGTGTAAAGGTAATCTGTGTAGACCTTAACAGTACGAGGTGTAACACAACCACTTGTTGGGGTGATATAATCCCCTATTGTCATTCTGATACTAGCATTAACGGCGATGGATGGGTCGAGGCGGTTGTAAGGCCAAACAAAAAATAGGTGTATTTTCGATTTACCCCCTCCCTTACCTAGAGAAACTTATCTCTTTTGACCTTAAGTCTTCCTACCTAAATAATGAATTTAAAAGTACATCTCTGGTTAAAACAACTATTCTTAGAAATAAACTTTTTTCAGTTTCTAGAAAGTGGTTTCTAAAATAACAATATAAAAAGGTTATCACCACCCCCACTACCTAGTTTTCCTATGTATAAATCTAAAACACAGATCTATATTTGTTTTGGCCTAAGACGGTTGTGAACTAAATGGCATTCCTTAGCATATGGACGCAGTCCCCTAAAGATGTGCAATTCTTCTTAATCATAATAAGCTCAAATAGACCAAACGTAAGGAAGGACAGAACCTGGGTTGAAAATACAGTTCAACATATCCGAACAGGGATGCCGAATCATTATGCAATATCACAGATGAACCTAGTTTTTATCATTTTCTAGCTTAATCTAACAGAATTTCCTGAATGTGTATTGGTGCCAATTGTATATTGCAAGGTGATATGGCCCATGTCTGTGGGAAACCTGGTTACATTCCATAGCCCATATCTGTGGGAAACTGGTCTAAAAAAGAAAAATGAAATGTGCCGTTTTGTTTTCTATTCACTCCGAATCCATCGGAACCAAAATTTCACGCAATGCCAAATTAAATGTTCAGATACAGGTATGTGATGTCTTACATAAAAATGAGTCGCAAGTCGCAAAAATGATTTTCAGATTATTTATTCTAAATCTATTAGGAAATGGCAATTTATATGACTAATGTTCTGTTGGAATTTCCTTTTTCAAAGGAATTTACATAAAAAATGTCAATCATGAGAACCACCAATTGATCCCAGGTTTGGTACTCTTTGTGAACCTAATGCACCTGTGCATAGCGTAACCAAGGATATTATACACGTTGCTATGGTGCCCGTAAACAGATGTTTAAATATTCTAAATTCTAAAACTAGCAACAGATCCAGAGATTCGATCCGCGATTTTACAATATCAAATTGTGAGCCGATTCTTCCAATTTTTCAACTCCCTGCCCATATGTAACCTTTCACAAATAAAAGTATTTTCGAACATCTGAAAATACCATTTTCATTCTCTCTGGTTATTTCTTATATGCATGCATCAATTCTAACTTATCTTAAATGAAGTGAAAGACGAAGCAAAACAATCTTTTTGTTCATACAGCAGGAGCAGGAGAGAAATATATACTAATATAACTCCTTCCCGAACAAAAGAATTCGAATCACGTATCTTAAATGTAGTCAATTAATATGCATAAAAACTAATATTCAAGATGGTTTATGAAAATATCATAATTTCTTTGTTTATTTATTTAGTAGTATTTTATTTGATTTTAGTTGGCATGTGCCTTCTCTCAAAGGGGACCAACTAAAGGTGGTGGTGGTACTGAGGGTGGAGGATGCTCCCTCCACTCTCTCCCCCACCCCCTTTTTCACCTTTGCCCCCTTCCCCCATCTCTGTGGGTCCCACTATAATCAACCAACAGACCCAAACACTGGGTAATAAATGTTCTGCTGTCAGGGGTCTTTTAATCACAGAGCCTAATTACGCGATTAATTCTTGATTAATTTTCTCAAGAATGGGACAGGGAATCATACAATCGGCAACACATTTATAGAATTCTTTTAAATTAGGCCAAAAAATGAATCTCGGTTTGTCTCGTATATATAATCTAATTCACGGGGGCTGAATAACGCAACAAATTATCATTGGTGTCCTCAAAAAAACTTTGGTCAAATATTTCATAGATAAGTTGGAAAAGAACGGAACAAAAAGTAGAAAATATTTCGCCTTTTATACTTGTTAGCTGAGAGTACACCTTTTAGATGACATAACGGAATTCCATGTGGGAGTAAAAGCACACACTCTCCCGCTTGCCCCCCCCCCCCCCCCCCCCCACCATCTCAACCTACAAACCCAAACAGCATATAATAAGTGTCGTAATCCTGTCAACTGAGAAACAATTACAGGACATAATTAACTGGGTCTAATTACCTGTGCATACACAGAGCCTCCTCCCCCTTTCAGCCGTTACAGCAGCATCTTATGTTAAGCGAATATCCAACGGTAAATCTGTAGTTTTAAATGATCTCACATCAACGAGGATGTATTATATGTTATCCTTGTTCACACATGTATACTTCCAAGGGTTTTATATCTGCAAAGGCATGAAATCTAATTATAAAGTGCATTACTTACACTATAAACGAGGATAGAATGATTAATTCTCCTCGCTAAATCTAGGTATACACGCAATGATTTTATATTAGCAAAGGCATCATTATATTTTGATCTCCTGGTATGTTGGTGATCTTAAGATTGTATGCCTTGCAATGGCTTTGAAATTATTATTCCTTTAAGGAAGCGCACATATGACCTTTCCAAGGTGGTGCTCTGTCTAGAATATCCTTGTTGTAATTGTATCCAATGATTTGAAAAATGTATGATCGAATATCCAACCATAAAACATCCCCATCTGAATTATATTTAATCATACGCATTCAGTAGTGCACAGAGTTCTTCAGCAAAGATAGCTTCCACAATTTTGGTTATTCAATATTTGAATATTAAGCAGAGAATCGTTCGAAAATTCACAACAAATTTTGCCATTTTGATTTCAGATTTTAGGTGTTATTGAATATCCAGTTGTACATTTTTTAAAGAAATTTTATTGAGCTGATTTCAATGTTTTACAGAGATAATCTCACAGACTCAAGGGAAAAATGCTAACTTTCAATGATACAGTATAATTTTATAATAATTTAAATTTTAACATTTATATAGCAACTTGAACCGACATAGATTACATAGAGTGGTCAGGTTCAGAAACATGAATAAGAGTCTCCCTATCTGAATCGAAATTTGATCCAGCAAATTGGTGTCTATATATAACAAAGACAGTCCTTCCAAATCAATTAATAAATGGGTGAACTTATGATATTATGTAACATATTATAATTCTAATAATATTTATATAATATCCTCCTGGCTTTGTACGATCCACGTCAAATGCAAAGTGTCGCAGCACATCCTTATATTATAATTTATATACCTCAGAGAGATACTATTGAGATCACATCAATATTTCAATGGGCTTTCAATTGTGTAATGATATCATACATTGTATATTATGGATAAAGCCATTAAGGGAGACAGCTGATTTTAAAGACAATTGATCTTACTCACTGAATGCATGTATAATGTTCCTGTTATATTCAGGATATCCATTGGTAGATCCTATATCTCAGAGTAAATGAGATCCTAGCTTGACAAACCGTGTGTCCCATATTCTAGCTTCTATCATGCCGAATCCACAGTTAATATGAGTCAATGAATGGAATGATAGATGGATTCAAGAAAGTCAAGTTGGTCTTTTTCTATGGTTCTCATAGTTGGTTCTTTAGATGTTTCTCATAGATAGTTCTAGGCTATAGTCCCATCAACCTGAGGCCTGAGGCCTGACTGGCCTATGATTCTTCAGTCGAGGCAGAAGTTTTTTTCAGATTTGATTTCTTTTTTTTAAATACAAGCCTTATACCAGTCTATGATTGTTCTTGAAGATGGTTCTTTCATTGAGAACACACCGACATTGATGACGACAACATAGACATCCATCGGAGCAGGCTAAAACAAACCTTTCTGTGTATATGTCTGTCTGCGATTCAATGTAAACTTAAAACATAATATCCACGAAAAGGACCATATTTGGACACTCGAAATTAAAGGCAATATTTCCTTGGGAAGGCTGTGTTTTAATGTTGTGTTATATCCATTTCATTCCAGACGATTTCCATAAATATGGACCAGAAACTGACCTTCATTGTGGGATGATATCTCTCCTGTCATTGATACCTAATACACTTACATATTAACCCAGGAAGAGTATTTATAACTGTATAGGGATAGAGTGAGGTCAGGGCTCTGTTCCCTTGTAGCATATTTATGATGAGTATTTTATATATAATATTCAGTGTAATATCCAAGAGGATCTATCTATGTATAGACACCCAAACTGTATTCCCGCTGTATTCCATTTATTATTCAGTAACAGCACAACAACTGAACGATCTTTCACTTATATCCAGATCCATGAATGACAGACCAGTCTGTAAAAATCCCCTAATGTCCATGAATGGAAAAACACTCATTTTTCTTACAAATCCACCGCAATCGTTCTCTTCAGAAACACAGATATATTCCCTTTGTTTGCTGTAGGTGCTAACATATTAATCCTTTTGCTATTGCCTTATATCCTCCTTCTCCTTCCCACCTCCTCCTCCTATATGTCCTTCTTTGGTTTAAAGTGGTTGAGGATTCGGTAAAGGATGTGTAGCGGTTATACTATAGGTTGACCTGATACCGAGAGGTCCGACCGCTCACTCGCACACACTCCCAGTGACTGGGTGGTTGGCTGTGTGTAGGGAGGGGATATAGTAGTGGTGGAGGGATGGATGTGTTGTGTTTGGGGACAGACAGACAGAGGGAAGCTATTGTGTATGGCCAGGGATGGGTTAGGGAGGAGTGATATATGTTGGTGTCTCAAATGTGAAAACAATTATTAAAGTATTATACATGATACATCCCACATATCCCTCAGGCTTAACTGATCGTGTGTGCAGTTCGGATCAACCAAACTGCACCTTTCAAACTGATCACATGTGTAATACGTAACCAATTCCATTCTCAGTAATACAATTCAATCAATCAAGTATCAAATGTATGTCTGAGTGAGAGGTTTCATCAATCTTCAGAAAGTCTACGTTGAATGAATGAAATACATTTCTCAGATAGCGCTTTTCAAATACAATCTAGGCTCATAGCGTCTCACATCAGATAAGAATGATATGTCAGTGATTGGACGCCTACTGGGCTGATGGGTTTCCCTGTCCTAGATTAGGCATGCTAATGGGATTCTAATGGCATTTTGTGGTTTGGCATGATAGGCCTAGACTGTATATTAGATGATTGATGATCCTTTGCCTCTGGTATAGGGCACGTCAGGCATTACGTAACATTACGTAACAATGCATTTCCTTATTAGATATATATTCAGAAAGTATATCATTGTACGACATTAAGCTCAATCAAATTAATCAAAAAAGGTAATTTCTATTTTGGTTTTTGGTCATAGCTGAAAAAATGTTGCTTTAAGTAACCGGAACGGTTACTTAAAGCAACATTTTGGACTGTGGAAATAAGGATTAATATAATACAATACCAGTTCACCCAATCTCCTGGTCACCAATAATACTCATCCCCTTGGCCACAGCCTTCCGGACAACCAGGAGTCCTTCCCACAAACCTCTACTGTCACACACACGCCCCTACCGGCAGCCACCGCAAACACATCTCCCAGCGTGCTGGTCCCCATAGTAACCACAGTATGTATCTCGTGTCGTCATGACAATACGTTATATTTAAAAAGTGGAGTTTTATTTTGAGTGCTATCGTTTCTAGAGTTTCCGTGTGTGATGTGACGGATATTTGTGGTTTTGTTTCTCATGGAAGGCAGTTAAAAAGTTTGAGTTCCATTTATTTTGTTGTTTGGCTTGGGAATTTTGGTTTATGAGAAAGAACAAGGATATATATGGGGAGGCGTATATACGGTGATACGGAATATTTTTATTATACAGGGTAATGTCATTTTCTTATCTTATTTATTTCAACTGCATAATCAACTAATATAAGAAAGTTCGGCATATATGTTTAATTCCCACGAAAAGTGGAAATCTTTTTGGAACGATGATTGAAATGAAATGAAAATGCAAAATGGATATTTTCAAAGGGATTTATTCACAAGATCTCTTTGTTGGAATGTTCTTAATCGTTGAGTGCTTAGCACTGTTCGCATATAGCATAAATACATGTACCAAATCTCAAGAGTATATTTAATATATCTATGCATATCCCAGGTTATCCTATGTAAGGAGTATATTGAACTACCTTGCTATAGTGAGTGACCATCAGGAAATATCCTTTTTTTCCTGCATAAAATATATAGAAATACCTATTAGATGTCCAACTGTTTACTATCATTGGAATCCACTTGATCTCATCTTTTCAAATATTATGGTATCTCAAAGAAATCGATTTATTTTCGAAGTGTGACTCATTCTCCTCTGACACATCACATATAGATGTATGGATATTCAAAACAATGAAATATCGACAACCAATACAAATGAATGAAATACTCGGTTGGGTCTGTTTAGATAGTCATTCACTGTCTAGATATTGTGACATCTCCTTCTATATATAACCAGTCCTACCTATTACCGGAGGGCCCAGATCGCATCTCCCTTACCCCCTGCGCGCTTGATCGCCCTTTACCAATAACATCTCTTAGGCTGTCACCACAAGGTGTAGGGTTACTGAGACTAGGGCTCCTGAAGTTAAGGAGGGTAATTTTCTCCCAAATTTCTTACCTTTGAAATGGCATAACTTTTTTTTGAATAAAGATATTTTAATTCGGATTTTTGCATTTGAATCAACTGTGCGTCTAGTTTGCATTATTGCATTATTGTTTAAACTTAATTATATTCAGCTATATCTAATTTTGACCTAAACACCCTACTCATAGAGGGCCTCACCCTCCAAACATGTGTTAGTGGTTAAGAGCCGGCGAGGCACCGGCCGCTATATGGTCCCTTCTTACCACAGACCAATTTAACACCCAAATTTGGTTGCTCAAACGCGGTAATAGGTAGCACTGTAACTGACTTCCACGAAGGCTTGACAACCTTTTACAAAAGAAGCCCCCCGCACCGTTCTAATATAGGTCTTACAATAACATACACTGATCATGTTAGATTATACAATTATGAAACTATAGAGCATACGGCCACACAAAAACAGATGTTTCTCCGATTGTATACATATATAGTAGCTGAGAACTAGTTAGGGGGAATTGCAACTTTTTAAATAATTCTTTATAATCTATATACTATTTCTTATAAATTATTATTTACAACAAAAGAAATAGTAGTCTGCGGGTTTTCGGCTTGTATCCTACCTTAATCAGTCTTTTTTATAAAAAAAGAAAAAAAAGAAAAAAAAAAGAAAAAAAGAAAAAGAAAATAAGATAAAACAGGCAAGGCCAATTCAATTTAAGTGGCATAAGGTGTTCCTAGGTAACGGGATGCATGAGGGTGGGGGTTGAATTAGAAACACCAATTTTTCTTTTTGCCTAATTGAAATTATATAGAGGAGCATGCTCTTGTGTGAACGGGACAACACAGCGTTTAAACGTGTGAGAGAGCATTTTACATACTGAATGGGAAGGGAGCATGGGATGAATAGAGTGTTAGGATAAGTGGGGGACGAGATAATTAGCCAGACATAATGAATACATGTATACATGTGAGAGGGGCTGGGAGTGTATACAAATATGGGGAGAAGTGTGGGTATAGGCGCAGCTGCTGGTGAGGACAGCTGACAGACTGTAGAACGTATGTTCGCTGATGATGTGGAGAGCGGAGGGGGGAGAGGGAGGCGATAAAGGGAGAGGGATCTTGAGAGAAACAGGGGGAGGGGGGAGACGGAGGTAGGAGAGTGGAGGGAGTGTGAGATAGGAGGTGAGGGAGAGAGGACGGAAGAGGGAGGGAAAGGGCGGAGAGGGAGGGAGAAGGAGAGTGGGGGAAAGGAGGGTGAGTGTGAGATAAGAAGTGAGGGAGGGAAGGAAGGAAAGGAATGGAGGGAGGGAGGGGCAGGGTGAAGAGGGAGGGAGAGGGAAGGAAGGAGGGGAGATAGAGGGAGGGAAAAGGAGGGACAAAAGAGACTGATAGAGGGGAACAGGGAGCAACCCAAGTAGAAGCGAAAGGGGACTGAAGGAGAGAGACGGATTGAAGGAGGAGAGAGGAGAGAGAGAAAAGAGACACGCGAGAATGTAGAGAGGCAGAAAGCGTATACTAGAGAAGACAAAACAGTGGGAGAGGAGAGAAAGGGGAGACAGGGGAAAAAGGGAGAGAGAGGAGGGACAGCTAGGGAGAGGATGGGAGAGACAATTTAAGAAGGAGAGAGACGATAGAGAGAGAGAGTGGAATTTTAAGGAGAGGTATGGGAGAGGTGCAGCTGGCTAGCTGACATGCAGCTTGTGAGTGGAGCTTCGTGTTCTAATGTCATCAGTCAAAAGTTGTGTTTGTATACGCTGAGGTGATGTAGAAGGGGGATTGGATAAGAAAGAGAGAGGGGGAGAGAGGGAGAGGAAGGAGGGAGGATCCAGTTTATCCAAACGATAAAGATAAAGACTGGTAAACGAAGCGAGAGGGAAAAAGCGAGAGAGAGAGGAAGAGAGAGAAAGTGCAAGAAAGCGAGAGAGAGGGGGGAGAGGAAGAGAACAGAAGTGAGCGAAACGGAAAAAAAATGAATGGAGGGAAGGCGAAACTGCAGAAAAAAGGAAGCAAATAAGGGACGTGAGCTGGAAGAGAAGGAAGAGGAGAGAGAGAGAGAGAGGGTGGGGGGAGATAGTAGAAAACAGTTTGAACTGAAGGACAGGAGAATAAACAATCAATGAATAAAGCCACCTTGTTCAAACAATAAAAGGAGTGTTTTCCTTTTTATGTACAGAGTTTAGCGCACACTAATACTGGTCAAAAGCTTCATGACATTCGCCATAATTCTGCTAATCGGAGGGAAAATCTCTCATAAAAGTCTTTCGACCTGTTACCACTATTCAGCACTCTGATTTAAGGCCTGAATCTGACTTGCAAATCTCAACCAATAAAATTGGATGAGGTCACGTGTGCATGCCGCGTCTGCCAAGCGTTTTGTGATGTCATGTATATTGATGAGGCATGGTGATAATGTACTTATTATTTCTATCATTATTGACGTATTATCGTAATATTGACTCACTGTGCATACATCTGAGGTTGTAACACCAATTTGTATCGAGTTATATTCTGGTAGTCTAAGAAAAAACAGAGCAAAATTATTCAAGAAATAGATAACATGATAAATAAAGGATCAAACTTTGTCATTGTTACTACAAGAAATGAGTGTGTACGGTCAGCGTGATAGTGGTCACCGCAATAACATTACACTGCTACAGCGTTATTCTCAGTTACACTGATAACGATTCATCTTTGTATTGAATAAATATATTTAAAAATTAATCTTTCATTCCATTTTTTAAGTTAAAAAACCTGGCATCCTTAGTTTTGGAGATGTCTGGGAGACTAATCCCAGGTCAGTGGTTCAAGTACCTGGGAGGCTGACATTTTCTAATATTTGTTATGTTAATGAGCTTCTCATATTTCTACGAGCAGGCACCATTTCCCACTGTTTGACTTCATTATTTTCCTTTACACTTCAAATCCCTTTAGATTCAAATGCTTAAAACTACATGCATTCTCAACTATTACTACAAGAATGCCAAATTTACTCACATTATGACTTACAGGACTGCAGTTGCCAACATTCTGCTGCTGGTATATACATTTTATGTTTATATACAGGAAATTGAAGTCAAATCTGTAAGGATGGCCGGCATTGAGCCATAATAAGGAACGGATTTCATAGCATGAATGAGGATTTATGAATGCCCTTGAGTAAAGACAACTGGACAAAAATCCTCGAAACTTTTGCTGAAATGAATTTTAGATCGGTTGAGAAGGAGACAACAATTAGAAACGAGTTAAATTCGAGTGCAGCTTTAAAACCAGTAATATTAAAAGAGGTGTTATTCAATATATTGACTGTAACGTGATGGTCGGATTAATGTAATGCTTTGGTATCAGTTACAATTGTCAGTGTCAATAATTGTCTGCATCAGACACGTGGAAATCTATGATGAATTCCATTTATTAAAGCAGCAATCTCAGCTAATTTCTCTCAAAAAATACAATTTTCTATAATTTCTTTGAGTGAAAAGGTCACGAATCCATGACAAATAAAACGAAATACTAATTTCTCTTTTTTTCAGCATCCAAATCTGTCATTCTACATTGATAAGGGTCATGAAAAGAATACATAGCTTCAGTCGGATTAGCTTGTAACGCAGCTTTAAATGAAGAACTGTTTTTGCTATTAAACCTCTTCATGCCACTTCACGATGATAACCTTATTAATAACATAAATTGCTTAAACCGCAAATTGGGAGCTATATTAACTGGCTTGAAATTTTAACCTGAAAACAGAATTTAAGACTGCTCTGCTGAATAATATATTAGCAAAATCCCAACACACAATATAGAGAACCGTCAAGAGCAATTTTGTGGATAGGTCTTTGTAATTTAGGAATCAAGGACTGATATACAGTTGTATCAGGGTAACAGTGGACGTACGAATTGAAGAAGTGAAGTGGAAAAAGACAGGGACCCAAAGGATAAACTAAAGGAAGAATATCAAATGAGCAAAGAACATTGTGAACATAATAAGGAAATTAACAATAAAGAGACGCGTAATATCTTTATGGACTGATAGTCAAGTATACTAACAGAGTGGATAGAGAAAAGTGTGAACTTGATATATGAAATTAACAAAAGCGGACATATGATATATTAAATCAATGTCTGTCAAGAAATTGCTTTAATTATGGATTGTACTATCGTATACTATGTGTATTACGAACGAACGAGATTAGACAGGGGAACGAGATTAGACAGGGGAGCGAGATTAGACAGGGGAACATGTGATATTCTAGATCAACAAAAATGGTTATTAGGGAATTTTAATTTTAATTAGGGCATTATTATCATGCTAAGTGTATAAACAACTGGATCATTATTGTCATGTATTAAATATTTGTTTGAGGGCTAACTGGAAGAACTGTACGCAGAAGTTATCGCCCTATTCATGTAACTGCTTACTTAATAAAAATCCTTATAATATATGTCTTATCTGATGATACCTTGTAAAGAAGTCGACTATAGGCAGGGTGGTATGAGGTAGCCTAATTAAGGTAAATTGATCAGTAATTAAGAAAAGGTAACGTAACGATCTTAACGGTAACCATGACAAGAAAAGTGGGGTGTCCGGAGGAAGGAACCCCGACCCATGTTTAGTATAATAATTATATAACTTAATATTAACTTATATCTTAACCAACTCAAAATGATATTATTTTGTTTGTATAATATTTGGACATCAAACATTCTGGTTCAGTCTAGGCTGACAGACTGAGTTTGCAGAGACTCTCTCAACTCTGAGCCTCTGGAAATTCTACATGTTCATATAAAATGAATCTCAAATTTCACGTAAAGCTTTTGTACCTATTACCTCCACTTTATAGCCATGGTTTCTATACAATTTTCACTGAAATACAATTTACTTACATCCATGCAAATCAATATGCAAAGTTGGGTATTTCTGATGCATTTCCCACCGACAGAATTGATACAAATAACCCCACACCAGGATTTTTCGTGAAAAGAATCAAAAATCTATTTTGTAGTCATATGTCGACCAATTGTTGGAATTGCTCATAACATGCCTTGCCTTATAGACTTTGTCATAGGGACATATGATGTCCCTATGTTATAAGTCTATAAGGCAAGTAGCCACATATGTAAATCTGCAGCGAAGCACACAGAGGAGTAGACATTTCCAGTGGTTGACTATCCGTTATGTAAACCCATATATTCCCACATTACACACATAAATTACCCCTAATAGTGTCTAGGGGGTGGTTAATGGCGAGCACTGTATATCAGGGATGTGGGTAAAATAGTGTACTATTCGCTTCGAACAATCCTCTCAAATCATCCAAATTTAATCAAAGATGCGGTTCAAAATACAGTTTATCATACCCAAACAGATGTTTTTATTCAACACAATACCCAATATATTCAGATAGGATTAGTATTCATTATTTCTCATCCTAATTTAGCAGAATTGGATAAATGTGTAGACTTCTCGATTATACATTTTCTGACAAACTGCCCTATTAAATATCATCCTGGGCCTGCGTTCATAAAAAGCTGGTGCCAGGGCACTGGTGCCAGGGCACTAGTGCCTGTGACTAACCCGATCTTAGCGGCCGTGTCCATAAAGTTTTAATCTGCGTGACAGCCAGGATTTTCTCGTGACAAGAACCTGGCTGTCACGCAGATTAAAAAGGCTGTCATGAGGGTTTGGGCTGTCTCGAGGAGGGAAATATATTATTGATATTAGTTTGACTATTTATGTATATTTCTCCTCACTACATTTGGCTATAGTTGATAACATTATTTATAAAAACTACTTAGATGTACTTGATATTTAGTATCATTAGAATTGGCTTGAGCTCATCTATTCAAATATGATAACATCTCAAAATCAATTTTTTGCGACTTGTGACTCATTTTCCTGAAACACATCACATATTTCTTACATTTGTCTCCCCCCCCCCCCCTCCACACCAATCTCCCGCAGCCCCACTCTTGGGGTGAAGAAAAGAGAGGGGAGAGGGATAGGGAGAAGGAAAAAGAGAAAAAATGGGGGGTTGCACCACTTTCGTGAGAATGGGTCATATATATATGTGTGAATAGTGAATGAAATAAGGAAAACGGAACTAAGGAACTTTGTTAGGAAAATCCTGGCTGTCACGGGAACACCCTGGCTGTCACGCAAATCTCAGAGCTAAGACCGGGATAGCCAACACACCCCTGGGAGGTGTGTTAGCCCTTTATGGACACGAATTTGACACGCAAATCTTAGCACTTATTATGAACGCAGGCCCAGCTGCACCGAGAAAACACAGTATAGAATGCTGGGAATGTACGAGCTATTCATACAAGGGCTCACGTTCACATTTGTGGGTTTATAATATCTCTCTTTCTTCCTCACACTCCTCTCATTCTGCTTTCTATATCTACCGCGTTCTCTCTCCGTCCCTCTCTCCTCTATCCCTCTCTTTTTGTGGTCCTTTTTCACTGCTCTCTCCCTCGTCTCTCTCCCCTTCTCTTTATGTCCTCTCCAACCCACCCGCCTCCTTTTCCCTCCTCTCTCTCCCCCTCCCCCCCCCCCCCCACACACTCTCTCTACCATCTCTATTTCTCTCCTCTGTCACCCATTCGATCTATTCCCATTCTTTCTCTCTTTTTTCCTTTCATATAAATGTATACACACACAGATGTATGTATAGATATGTTATATGGCGCTTGTCCATGTTAAGGTACGGGAGCTACTGTGGAGCGCCATTTAGTGGTTCCATACACAAGAGATGTTAATGCTTCAGTGATGGCCTTTTTGCTGTGTTCATTGGTTGCCAAAACTGCAGGCAAATACAATAGCGTAGCATGTGGGTCCGATCGCCAGAAAATATTCGATTCGTTTCCACCAAATCTCACAAATAACATAAATCTAACACAAAATGGCGTTCTAAATAGAGTTTAACACAACAAAACCTATATTCAAAATCAACATAGTGCCAAATATACTCCGATATATATATACCCAGCTAGTATTGTTTTTGTTTTCAGCCAGGTTTAGCATGATTGCTAAACCTATAGAGTAGCCAGTTGTACATTAATGTACATTGATGAACTGACCCATGTACGCTCTACCTTTAGTGAGCTATAGATCTATGTCCTCCGTCCCTTCCTTCACACTCCTCCTCCCTCTTCTATCTTCTCCCTCCTCACTTCCACCTCCACTACTCGATCCACTTCTTTTTTCACTATATCGTCCTCCCCATCTTCCTTCTCTTCCTCTTCCTCCGCGCCCACCATCTCTTTCTTCCCCTTCTATAGTCTCCGTTCCTCCCATCCTCCTCTTGCTCCACCATTCTTCTCCTTCTTCTCCTTTGTTTCTTCCTCATCTCCTCTCCACTATTCGTCCTCCCCCTCACACCCCATCCAATCTCATACCATCTTTCATCTTACTCCGCCTCTTCCTCTTCTCCTCTCTCTCCCCTTCCACCCGCTCGTCCTCTCCTTCAATCTTCTCCTCCGTCTCTTCCCCTTCTCCCTTCTTCCTACTCCTCCCCCTGCATCTCCTACTACTCCTCCTTCTTTCTTCCCATTTGTCTCTTCCCGATAACTACTCCCTTCATGTCGTCCTCTCCCTCCCCCTCTTCCTTCTCCTCCAGCAGTTCCTCCCCTTCCCTTCCTCTTCCGCCTCCTCCCCCCGCCTCCTACCCTTTCGTCCTCCACTCCCTCCTCTCCATTCCCTATCCACCTCTATCACTGTGACCACACTGAATGCCCGTGCCGCGCTGCACGTACATCAAAACCCATAGGCCAATCAATGCTGCCGATACATTTCCTAAGATATCTCTGTTTCTACACCACCTTTGACAGTTCACGATTCCAGAAACCTTTAGTAACCATATATATGGTCGTAACTACAGTATAATATAGTCATAGTTTTGTCTCAATTTAGAGAAAACTCCTAAATAAATTTGCAGTGGGATGTCCGTGCAGGTTTTAGAGGGTGTCCGTGCTACAATCCTCTCTGAAAAAAAAGGTGTCCGTGCTGCTGCCAACTTTTCTCTGTTAGTTAGTTATCTCAGAAATACTACTCATTTCGAATTTATTTAATCTGATTAGATAGCTAATAAATAAATTGACAAAAAGAACATTCTATGATAACTATATTCTGTGTCATTTCGCACAAATTATGTACAATGGATGAGTTTGATTTATTCATTATTCAAATGCCAATTTTACTAAATATGTGATCCGTTTTAGGAAAATGAGTCATAAGTCGGAAAAAATAGATTTTGAGATGTCATTATATTTCAACAGATCAGATCAAGCCGATTCAAATGATAGTAAACAGTCTAATTATTTAATAAGTATTTCTGGATTTTAAGTTTAATATTTTCGTTTTTGAAAAATAAGGTTTCCAATATTTCTGGGAGTCAATAAACAGTAAAGTAAATAAATATAGTGCACATGAGGACCTTTAAAACGAAAGGATACATTACATACATTGTCCTGAAATTTGAGGACATTCAGTGTGGTCACAGTGTCTATCTCGTGTCCTCCTCCCCCTATTCCTCTCGTCATCCTCCACAGCCTCCCCTCTCCCTCTCGTCCTCCTCCCCCACCTCTGCCACCCCTTCTCCTCCCGCATCCACCTCTGCCACCTCTCCATCCACTACTTGTCCACATCCTCGTCCTCCTCCTTTTCCCGTCCTCCCTTCCCGTCCTCCCTCACCGTCCTCCCTCCCCCTCCTCCTTCCCTGCCCTTCCACCCTCTCCCCCCTCCACTCACATACTTCCATACTCGCATATGCCCAACCTCGCGAGCCAGGGCAGATTCTACTAATCTAATCTATGACTCAGGAACGCAGGACGCAAGGAGTAAAGCCCTGTTGGGGAGGATGCATATGCCAAGAACAGCATGATACTGTGTTCTTCACCACTGTTATGTCATGCAGCACAAGCCCTACACCTCCACTATTATAGCTGTATGTACACACTCTGCCCACCATTCATCCCTTGCCCAGCCCATTCAAATAACCCTGGAACCATGCCCCTTATCCAGGCACC
The DNA here is from genome assembly GCA_942159475.1 of Sthenelais limicola. Lineage (NCBI taxonomy): Eukaryota > Metazoa > Annelida > Polychaeta > Phyllodocida > Sigalionidae > Sthenelais > Sthenelais limicola. Next base: position 71,827,464 of record OW804098.1, read on the forward strand.
AAAACCTCAGCTGCAGCCTTTGGGGCCTCTTGCATAAGCAATCCTTACTTGGGTCAGATTTTCAGAAAATGTACAGTTGGCAGATCAACACATTTAGTAAATTCTGCTAAACTAGACCGAAAAGCCATCAACACTAGGTATGAGTATATTCAGTATTGCCTTGATTCAAACCATCTGTTAGGTTATGTTGAACTGAATTTTTAACCTGAGTTTTGTCTTAAATCTGGATTATTTGTGAGGATTAGTGAAGGGTAATTGTACATTTTTTAAAAATCTGACCCACTTATAGCTCTATCCTCAGCTAACCTCGGTCGAAATCTAAATATTTCCTATTTCTTCTCCAACCCATCTAAAAGTTATTTGGCCAATATGTTGGAGGAATAGCAATGTCTGTAAACCAAATTCCTCTCCTAAAAGTCCCGTACCACCTGCTTAGCAAGGACAATTACCTAGTTAAAGGAAAGGACATTCTAAGGAAGAATGTCTGATTGTCTCCCGCAACGTGCACTTACTCTCTGATCGAATACACCTTTGCTTGATTATATTTCCTTCTCTTTATTTACTTTATCAAGTATTTTTCATTAAAATTGTCGAAGAGGGATTACCAGATGTGTGTCAATATATTCGGAGTGTGTTGTGCCGGGAAGATATTGTGCTTAAGTTTTGTTTGCGTATTGTATTTTTTGGCGATTTTCCCCACCTTTTTTCATGGGCTAGTTTGGAGGTGTTCAATTCCTTAGTATATAGTTACATGTATCTCTTCGTGTGCTATTAAACTTGGGGAAGTTGTCATGTCATCATGTATGTACAAATACATCCATGATGTAATACACTCTATTCATGTGAATATTGATTTGGTACCTACAGATGCATTGTTTATGTTATCATGTTTAATGCAACGAAATATAAACCACCTGCTACTCTGCATTCCCAGCTCATATGACAAATGAAACCTCACTAAATGTACTGATTCTATAATTTATAAAGGTCTGGAGTTATCAATATCAACTCCTGTTTTATTTCCGGATTGAGGAGCAGCAAATCCTTTGCATGGGAATTTCTTTTGTCTCAAAATATCTGCTGTACATCTTCCATCTCCTCCTTGGAAAAGAATTTGAACTAATCTTATAATCAATGTTAACTGAGAATGTTGGATTTATAACATCTAAAGTACCTCTATATATCGCAGAGAGGCTGTTTCAATGCGAAAGAGAGAAACACAGAGACCGAGACCGATAGAGAGAGAAGGAGAGAAAAAGAGAGAGAACGAATTATTTTGATACCGGGTATTTGCTTGTTTAAAGCTGCATTCTCGGGTATTACCACATATTAGATCTGACCTAATTTTGTAGGAGAGGAACGGACCAATACAGAACATCTTTACATTTAAATCGATTTCATTACCTTATTTCCACTCACTGCATTCCCACTTCGTAGGATAATAAGAATCTTACCACATTCACAGACTGTTTAACCTAGCTTGCAATATTTCGGAAGTTTTCAAAATGTTGCTGCTGTTACATGTGAATACAACAGTTTGGGGTCCAGAACAAAAAGTGGAAAGTCTCAGATCGACTACGAATGTAGTTTTAAACAGGGAATAAATCAGCGAATATCCTATTTTAACTCACTGTATTGCCGTGGAAAACACTCCTGTTACTTGTTGCATTTGTGCACTACAGTTTTCACAAAGGAAACTCGCTTTGGCTTCGTTCAAATCGAAACTTTGCTCGGGGGAAAGATAAACCTTTGCAATATTTGCGCTCCTATAACAGCTACACCAGTGTGTATTTGGATATCATAAACCGTATATTGTTCTGCCTGTTTATAGAAATCTGAGGCCTAAAGGATGTATTGTTATCTTCCTGTTGAAATAAAGTCAGAGGAGATTTGGTTTCTAACAGTTCAATTGTATCCAGGACCCCAGGATTTTGTGATCCCAATATTTTAGGGTAAAGTTGTTTTGCCAGCTAATTTCCACCAAAAGAAATTCTATGTTTGTGGCCTATCGTTTTCCAAGTCATTCGAAATATTCAAAACATCACAAAAGTTCAAATAAATTGCATCCTACAGTTTGAAAATTGAAAACGTGCTCAAAATATAATATCTGGCATAGTTTGAATAATTGATATATTATTGTTGAAGGGTCGAATCTCTCTATTTAAATGGACTGGGCTTACAACCTCAACAAAATAATGAGACGAGCTGCGATTGATTGAAACGTTATAGGACGAGAAGTGCATTTATAAAATACACACGGGCCCGTAGACATTTTTCGATGTTCATTTTATCATAGCAACCGATAGATTATAAATATGAACGATTTGGAAGATCTTTTCAGAAAGCAGCAATTTGACAGAGGTTTTCGGTCCGTATAGCTTGGTTTCGTTGAGGAAGACCCCATATATGTTCCCACTAGTGTTATTATTTACCCAGATCCATGATGCATACTGTAGGGTATGATAGGGGACCTCTGTCTCATGCTGGCCTCAATGCAGGAGTCTATCTAATGGGTCAAGTCCTCGGATATTGTATAATTCATCTTCCCTAATCATCCCAAATATCCTAAATGTGAGACGAGACTGGAAAATATTGTTGAACATAACCGAAAATATTTCTTTAAATCAACGCAAGATCAAATATTCTCAGTTATACCTAGCATTTATCATTTTCAGCCTAATTTACTAGAAATGTGTAGAGGTGCCGGTTGTACATTTTCTGACGAACTGGCTTATGTATTATTCACATGGGTCAGATCGTCAATACAGATTCAGATAACATTACAGATTCAGCAAAATATTATTTTCATAATAATTCCATTTATTTATTCATATTTGAGAACATTTTAAAAATGATTAAAAAGGCAAATTGTACATTATCAAGACGACTTAATTCTGCCATAGAGCTGGCCATCAAAGATACACACAAGTATATCAGATTACAGACAATCAATAATACGCTTTCTATATATGTGGGTGAAGTCGCCAGAAAATGTACAATTCGCCTTCATGAAACCTCTCATATATCCTACATTTAAAACAGAAATGAGGATTGAAAAACAGATTAACATTACTGAGGGGATTTACCGAATCAATGGCATACCAAAATATAGTCTTGTTTATCATTGTTCAGCCTAATTTAGCAGAAATTACTAAATGTATAAAGCTGCCGATAGTACATTTTCTGACGTCCTAACCCATAGATGTACAGGGGTTTCATTCTTTAAACTGGGTCAAATGCTTATTTCACAATTTCGGATAGTTTTAATTTTGATATATATATATACAACTTCAACTTGAACATTGTTATTCCTGTTGTGTATTCATGAGTACTTTTATGTACACATTTTACATCTGCTATTAAATATTTTGAACTTTTGACCTGGGTCTGACGACACATGTTGAAATCTGATTGTTTTGTTTTGAATTATATTTTATCATTGAAGTCTAGTTATAGGGAAAACTTCAAAATCTAGAGGGGGTTAAACCAAACCAGTAATGAATTGAATGGTAAGAGATTGACTGATCACCCACAAGACACATTAGGACATTTATGATAGAGACGCTGTTCTATTGACTCTAAACACCGATCCCAACACAAACCTGCATACAAAACCCTTACAAACTCCTTGGTAAATAAGGGTATAATACATCAAAACTAGGAGTAGTTGTGGATAACGTTTATTAATGAATTACCAACGTTCGGTGGCCATCGCAGCTTTATCAGGGTATATGAGCGTACACCATTCCCACTTGCGTGTGGGTGATATTAACTTTTTTGTGGTCCGTTTAACAGCGATGACGTCTTCAAAATCGTCGATACAGAGTTAGCATGAGAGTTTTTAGTATTAGTATTAGTATTCAACAATAATCATTCTCAAAATTACAATAATCTGCATTCATTATGCTTGCATGTAACTGAGGGAGTTTAGACCCGCCAAACTTATCCTTTCTGATAATAAAAAGTACCGACAGCAACGATTATGGTAACCAATGCTACACAATTCTAATATACCACCTATCAAAATACTATGTAAATATTCCCTGATGAAGAAACGCTGGAATAAAACAACACCGAAACCACTACATTAGATTAAAGAACAACTTCTCGAAAACAGCTGGGATTCTAGTGTTGGTGTCCTATCAACATAATACGATTATTACAATATAAAGGTTTGAATGTTTTTTATGAAACCACCAAAGTAGGTAAGGAATAGCTATGGAAGGAAATTTAAGTCAGGATTTCTTGTAAAACAAACCCAAGCCCAAGGTCCCTATTCACAGATACAGTCCTGATATTTCCATAGTTTTGGCATCAATCCATCTTACCTTTTTTAAAAAAAAAGAAAAGAAAAAGAAATCTCTCAAAAGCAGAAGATTAAACATACCCAACTACATGCCATCAACCTGACACCTTACTAAATGGATAAGCGCATGTTTGATTCCAAGCTTAAGCGGTGGAAAATCGGTTGGCTTTGGGCGATACATATGTCATTGCCATAGAATTGCCATTTGAAATATGCCACTCAAATGCACTCAAATAAAAACACACATAGTTGTAAAGCTACATAGGTAAGACATATTTCGAAGGGGGAACCTTGGGATGTGGGGCAATATTTGTGGTTGATAAATTAGTTATGTCATAGTAAATGAGTCTAAATACGCAATCACAATTATTTTTCTGCCAGGATTCACAATTAAACAAGAACAGGAAAAGTGAGCTTAAAATGAAAATATCTTTGAAGATAATTAAAGGCTTTGGCTGACTATATGTGATGTGTTTCAGGAAAATGAGTCACAAGTCGCAAAACATGGATTTTGAGATACCATCATATTTGAAAATATGATATCAAGCCGATTCTAATGGTAATAAATAGTAGGACATCTTATATGTATCTCTATATTTTAAGTATGATATTCTTATTTTTGAAAAAAAAAGTTCGAAATATTTATGAGTGAGCAATTACTAGTAAAGTAGCTAATATACTCATTACGTTGACCTTAGAAATATATGGCTATATTTATTACACCGCTCTGAAAGTCGGTACATGCATTCAGGCTACGACGGCGTTCGCATCCAAAAAGGGAAAACATTCCCACAAATATATCCTGTGAATACGACACTTTGAAAAATTTTGCGACTTGTGACTTATTTTCTTGCAACACATCACATTTATGTATGATAGTACATTCTGAGGCTCGTTGCAAGCAATGCTTACTTGATGTTTCTTTCCTTAGCTACCTTTCCTTGCTAAGCAGCAGGTAAAGAACGTTAGGAAAGGAATGTGCTATATACGGACAATGCTAATTTGTATTCCTACAGTAGGAATTTCTCACCTAAGCAAGGAAAAAGGGAATATCCAATGCTAATAGGGGATTTGCATGTCTGGCACCTTGAATCTCGATTCGCATCGTTGTATGTCAGTGTAAAAGCTATAAAAAACATGTTATGTTAAAGCCGAAACACCATTTAGGAAACTATAATTTTTTTTTCGCAAATAGCAAAAACATTATAGTCTTCAGAGTATTTGTGAAGCATTATAATGATCGACACCGTTATTTAGCACCAGAAATATTATAAGAAAAGAAGTCTGCTTCTGTCTTATAAGGAGGCAGACATATTGGTAAGCAACTGCGCCACTGGTGGCGATTTCCGTTTATTGATGATGTCACTAGCCCTCACTATCTGCTGGTTACCCTACTTGGTACATATATGTACACAAAGATCGAACTGACAACAGTTCAGTTTGAAGTATTGATATATACATAATAATATGATGTATATACAGTGAGAATGTTTGGATATTCATATTAGTATATATACAAATTATAAATATGCCTTAATTCACCCCAGAGACCTCTAATTTGTGAGTGCAAATCTCTCCCTGCTACTCAGAAACTGGATGCCGTAAGCATAATAATGGCGGCGACGGCGGCAATGTTTTGACACTTTCACTCCTCTCCCCTGCCTCACCCTAACCCCCAGTAGCTTTAACACCTTCCCCAGCATTTGTTTATGGCATATTCAGGCTCAAATGCAACTTGTTGTGCAATACTCATCATTTGGTTATATAGAACAATGGCTCAAAAACAATTGAGAAAATATATGACAGTATGCCTGTGCCTCGTTGTGAGTTGAGGGTATCATACGTCATCAGAGGTCACATGACTTACAACAATGGCGGCACTCATACAAGTTGTCTGCTATAATTAATCCCATGTAAAATACCTCCACACTTCTTTAATAGATGAGAATTACATAAAATACATACGTGAGGTCGTTAATTTCGATTTTTCCGCCTAGAAAATGTATACATGATATCCTATGAAGTTTTGGCTTTAAGTATGTAAATAGCCATGTGTTTTCCATGTTTCCATAAAACATGACTTCCATTTTTCAAGATCATGCCACTAGCTAGGGTATTGGTGAAAAGATCTCGCATTTTTCGATAAAGTTGTTGCCACATATTGCTATGTCAGATTGGAACTGATTCGAACCCAGCATGCCCTGCAATAGGCATGCACAGTAACACATGCAAATCCCCTATTAAGTACAATCCACACCCCACACCCCACACACCCCCACATCCCCGTCGCCGCCCTCTGACACACACATCTATCAAACAATTGTGTAATTGTACCCAATAGTACAATTTAAGCCTGAACTCTGACATTACACACATATATCACTGTATAGTATTGCCAACTATTAAAAACCAATTTGTGTTCGTTTTGTACAGCACAACATTGCCTTGGTGCACCTCTACACCCCATGTGAATGCATGTAATGTGATCCGATTGGAGAGTCCTTATTTAAGATGTCACCTTGATATTATAAGTAGACTTCTTCCCTAATGGTGGATCGTATAGAGAGTGCGTGTGAAAGGATGGGTGGGGGGAGGACTCAACCTCAGAATCTATGGACAAAGATATTTGCTGTCTCTCCCTCTCTCTGTGTCTCTCTTCCTCTCGGTCCCTCTGTCTTTTTCTCTCTCTCACCCTCTCTTTCCTCTCTCCCTCTCTTCCTCTGTCTCTCTTCCTCTCTCTCTCCATCTTCTTCCCGTCTCCCCCTCTCTCTTTCTCTCAATCTCTTTCTCTCCCGTTCCCTTCCCCTCTCTCTTCCCCTCTCTCTTCCCCTCTCTCCCCCTTCTCTCTTCTTTTCATCTCTGCCTCATCCCTCCCATATCCCTTTTACCTATTTTCACCCCTTCTGTCGCCCCTCTTACTCTCCGATATATTCCCCCTCTTTCTTCCATCTCTCTGTCCTAACGCTTATCCTTCAAAACTGCTACAGTGTAGTGCTGTATAGAGCTGGCCTCCTTTAAAATGGTATTTGGTACTTACTACCAAAGTATGTATACCTAATTGTAGTTAAATAAAACAATACGAAACATGACATGATTTTCTATCATTGAAACATAGGTATTAAGCTTTAAGTCAGTTTCGTAAATTTGACAAACTTTTACTTGAGGATTTCAAATTAAGATTAAAATTACATATGGCGTTTGACCTGTTGTAATAGTTGACAGTTAGTTCACTGTTGCTCAAAAGTCCTTACTGCTTACATACGTTCTCTGTGCAGTCATTACAGAAGTACATGTTTCTACTAACATTGTAGTTTAATGTTTAAATAAATGTCAAATGAACAACGCTATTTTTGTTATTAAAGCTACATTCTCGCATATATGATGAATTCAAACTTAATTTACTCATTGCAATATATAGCATTATAGCAACGGTTTAATTATTAATTATAATAATTATGAATAGTATTGATTACAATAATAAGAGTAATTACCCAAAGGTCTATGTTTCGCACAGAAGGTTAAGATCCTATTTCCAGAAATATATTTATGAATATGAAATTGGGAATAAAGCTATTACGTGTACACATAAAATTATACGTTCATACAAGAATCCTAAGTCGGATCGGCCGAGAGAAATCAATGGCAGAAAAATAATTGAGGAATCTTCTTTTCTAACATTCTTGTTTAGAATTACATTATAGCCAAGCTTGTTCAAGAAAATAATAAATACTTTGAATCATTAACAAATTCCCCCCTATCCTATGGATAATTTATTTGAATCGGAGATAATATATATTTTGAAACATCAATGATTTATTTCTTTGTTAACTTTGAGTCGGAAAATAATAAATTATTGTCGTTCCAAACTTTATGCTTTAAAATGGAAAATAGTAGATATTTTGAATCATTAATCCTATTCCTATTTAATATTCAATATTATTTTGTGTTATAATGTTCTTGTTATGTTATGATGGTCTAATGTATATATACATAGCCTAGTATTAATACATTTTATATCCAGGTCAATGTATCTCCTTTAAGCACAGAAGAAATAGTTTTCCGCTCTGAGAGTTTGTGAAGAAGAGTTGGAACATGAAGACAGAGAGACATTGTGGTACTCACCATAGTTACTGTCGTCTGCTGCCAATTGGGCCTTCCTCCTCTTCTCTACGCGCAGACGACATTTGGCCTGTAACCAAGCAACAGAAACATACACGTTACAATGTGTTAAAGAATAGGGGGATGTCAGTGTGATGTAAGGAACTGTGGAAATGCAAGAAACTTTACCGTAACCTATACACTCTTACTTTTTTTCTTTTTTTTTAAATATTTTTATTGGCCGACATATTTAACAAATTCAAGATTATCATGATGTAGAAAAATACGCATAACTGTCCACGCAGCTATATTTCATGCGTTGCCCTTACGTTCAGTATTAATACGAAATCAAAGTCGATGGTACATGACATTATGAAAAATTCAAGTTAGATAGATAAAGACATCTTCAGTCATCATTATACATACATTATATCATCATACAAACAAATTATGGGAGAAAGAGCTGAAACAATTCCAATATTCCAAATACATTCATAGCAGTTTAGACAAATCAATATGGTCACCATATCCAGAACACACCGTTACCTTCTAGTTTGTTCATTCGAAACGATTAGCTAACTCACCGCAGGGATAAAAACAGGGGCAAGTCTAAAAGCAATTCAATTATCATTGTTTATATTAAGCAATTCTCCGTATCTACTCATGAGTGCTCGTTTAAACAGCCTATGATCGACAATTGTTTTCAACTCTTGATCTAGGTCGTTCCATTCTCTTTTCCTGTTATACGTGATCGCTCTTTTGAAACGTTCAGTGTTTGGCCTGGACAGGACCAGGTTTGGGACAATATCATTTCGTAATCCTAATTCACGGTCGATTGCAAGTGATTCATTACGATGTTTATGTACAAGTGATATCATGGCAGCTTTTCTTCTATACTCTAGAGGTAATATATTGTATTCTCTTAGCCTTCTATCAACATCAACGTGCTGCCCATGTGCGATTCTCATCGCATACCTGCACAATCTATTGAGTTTACTGACCAGACCTATGTTCGTTGGTCCAAAGAAAGAACAAGCATATTCGCAAATCGGTAATATGTAAGTCTTGAATAATAATATACATATTTTTGGAGTCATGTATTTTCTTCTCCGCTGGACCTCACCTAGTTTCCAATATACTACTTTCAATATGTTGGAGAGGTGTTGATTCAGTGTTAATTTTTCATCGATTATGCATCCCAAATATTTAAAAGTATAGACTCGTTCAATCTGTGTACCATTACAATACCATATAAGATATTAGCTCTTATTATATCAAGAATTTTGTTTATATGGATCATGAAATTTTCAATTGATCCTGCCGGAGGGCGATATGTATTCACGAGGAGGAATTTATCATACATGCGATATTTACACATAAGTAATTGGCATTCAATGTCCTTATCACAACAATTTAGATACCCAAAAAATACTTAAAGCTGCACTCTCAGCTAATTTATTAATGTCGGTCAAAAACTAAAGATTTTCTACTTTTTGTTCCATTCTTTTCAAAACCCTCTAACAATCATTTGACCAATGTTTAGGAGGATTTGTCCAGTTAATTCTGCTACAGGACTTTTAAGACGTCCCCATTTGCCTTTGGAGGACCCTGTGATGACATCACTTAATATCGCTCAACGGCAGCCGTTCTCTCGGCCTATTCAACTACAAATTCTTGTATATTAACGTAAAACTGCTCAGCACAATATTGATAAACTCAATCCCATAAGTCATAATAGGAGAAAACTCGGCATTTACTTTGTTGTAATAGCTGAGAATGCAGCTTTAAATAAAACCTCACTTTCAGGTAAGATCGATGAAAAAAGAAGTTAATGACAAAGATACTATTGGTAATTGTATGTACCTTAAAGTTTTTTTTTATCTTGATGTATCTGAAACTGTCGTAACCTAATGTTTCAGAAATAAAGGGTTTAATTTGTTGTTAAATCCCCCAAAATCCCTCCAAAAAAGAAAAATAATAAAAACATTTTTTTCCTTTCCTTAATGATATTAATCAACGTTATGTGAGATAAAAATGGAGCATCTACACAGAATTGTAAAGTTAATACAAATCAACAGTGCCATTTTGATTAATCTGTGTTTCTACTCGATTTCATTACTATCACCCTGAACGCCCCACCATTCTCCTCAACTCTTTACATTTAATATTCGATCACTGCTTTATCAGAAAAGGAACGCTTGAATAAGTTCATAATGAACAGGTGCGTCTTTTTTATCATTATTAAATTATATATGTATGCTGTAGGCCTTCAAACGAAATTTAAAAAAATAAAAAAATACTAAACTCAACATAGTAGGGAAATACGAAACTAAGCGCATGAAGGACAGCCAGTTCAGCCATTGTCTGGGTGTGTTATTTGCTTTAAAATTATAATGAGAGTTCGAAATACAGTTTAACATAATCGAACAGACCTTTGGAACCCACACAAGAGAATACACTCAGATCTGCCAGTATGTATTGATGTCTCTGCCTAATTTAGAATAGTTCACTATGATTGTATGCGTAGATCTGCCAATTGTACATTTTCTGGTACACAGATCCATTAACATTCTCATGCTATACCGTCACATGTGTTGTTTATGTTGCATTGTTATTACAGGGTTTTATTATTATTGTTTTTTTATGTTATTTCAAGAAACTATATCGTGCCGTATATATACCTAGTGCTGGATTATCGATGTTTTCTATTTTGTTACAAAGCTATCCTTTACCATTTACGGTAAAGGTAAAGTTTTTCAGGATTTACTACTAAACATCGAGATGAATTTAGTATAAAATCATTGAATTGGTGAATATTATATCGGCCATAAATGAAACTTTAAAAAAAGAAAAAAAAGGCATCAATCACCTTTTTGTATTACTAAACCTATTGAATTTGGAAACATGTTGCCTTTGGCCGGAAAATGTCTTACCGCTCTCACATACACATTTCCCAACTGCGATATCCTTATCATCACCCTCTTAACTTATACAACCTATGCTAATCCTTATTTTCTTTATCACTGGTGGAATTTGTAAGCATTTTGCCTTCTGCTGTAAAATACATCGCCACACGCAATTACCTATGTTCCACAATCAGGGCTATTTCCATAACTAAATACAGTTTATGTTGGACAATGTTCTATATATATTTTAGCATAATATATGTAATATTTAGGTATCATGATGAATCAATCGTAACAATAGTTAATTCCCAGATTAGAAAAACAAATTCCCAGCTTTACAAGTGATTGGTTGGAGCTCAAAATAGAAACAGAATTCCCTCTCAGAATAACTGTGTGAAATATCATTTAAAAACTTCAATGAAGGGAGTAAAACCCTGTATGTTATAAAAATACTTCACAGCTTTATTCCCTTACCTTTACCGCTTTACAAATGATTGGTTGCAGCTCATAAAAGGAGCAAAATTAGCTCTCATTATAATTGTGTGAAATGTCATTTTAAACCTTTCAGGAGAGGAGGTAAAACCTTGAATAATGGACTTAATGTATCATAATAAGTTCATTTTAATTTTTTTAAAGATACTTATGGTTGTTATGTTATAAATGCACTTCACAGCTTTACGCATGATTGGTTGCAGCTCATATAAGAACCAGAATTCCCTCTCGAAATAACTGTGTGAAATGTCATCTAAAACCTTTCAGGAGAGGAGGTAAAACCTTAGAAAATGAACTTAATGGTCCACAGTCATGCAGAGATACAAGAAATTGATACAAAACCTGGTCAAGGGACCGACCCTGCTCAGTGTTATGGTGCTCATGATGGTAATTTTACACAAGGGTATGAATATAAAAATTGTGTTAATGTTCCCACATAAACATGCGACTGTCTCTATATTGGTGTTTGTGAGGTGAATATGGGCGTATTGAGAGCATTATAGAGAGTGTAGAAAGAGGTATTGTTGTTCTATACATGATACCTTAAAGGGGTTGATCCACTATCCCATGAATGCCTTTATGGAGTGTTTATGGGACGTTTATGGGAGCCCCCATCAGCACTCCTGGGCACAATGGATCAACGTCTCCAGGAACGTTCCTGGAGATTGAGGCCCAGGAACAGTTCCTGGAGTGAAATGCGCTCCAGGAACGATATCAAACGTGTCAAATATTTTCCCGGGAAGGGCCCTTCCTGGGATCTCGGGAGCGTCCCATGAAGGCCCAGCAACGTTTATGGGCAGTGGATCAAGAATAACGTTCCCGGGATCGCTGCCATCTCAGCTGTGCGGGAAACTATACACCACACAGTTGATCAACGTTTATGGGACGTTCCTGGGGTCTTTAAGGGGAGTGCCATTCCTGGGGTATTAATGGGGCTCCAGGAGTGGTCCCAGGAACGTTCCGGGGAGCACTCCCGGGAACGTTCCTGGGATAGTGGATCAGGCCCATAATTGATATTTGTATTGTTTTCTAGAAGAGATTCATTCACTTAATTGTTAATAACAATTAAATGAGAAATTGTTGATCATGGCTGTAGACCGCAGCCGAAAGGTGTTTCAAATCATTTTTCACATTATTGTATTTTTCTTCTCATGTAGATTGGTCAGCTCCTCGGAAAATGTAGATCTTACCATCACCAATTCTCTTAAATAACCCGAATTTAAGATGAACATGAGGTTCAACTTGCAGTTCAATATAATTGAACGAATTCTTTGTATCAATGCAACATCAAATATACTTAGGTATAATTAGTATAATTTTCAGTCTAATTGAGAAAATGTCGTCCAGTGAATATTCAATTAACAGCACCTCGTTCCATTCTGTCTATTTACATGAACTTACTTTATATTAGTGTTATGTCATGGTGATTGATAATAAGATACATCTCCACTTTCTATGTTGTACCAGTTTAAAATGGTTTGAAAAGGTAATACGAAAGTGTACAAAATTGTATGAACGTGATCTGAATATTTTGTAGTAATGATACTGATAAGTCATGCTTTACTCTGAAGACAATAGTCAGTTTATATATACTCAAGAGCACAACAGGGTTCTCAATTATGCGTGTATTAACCGTTTTAACTAGAAGGATGATGATCTATATTGTATGTTAGTTTGTCTAATTTGTCTTTAGATCTGCATGGCAACGCACTGAAACAACAACCTTTGTTGGTTATGCGTTTTTGTATCTTATTAAACAATTAACTTACCATCGGCCAATACAAATATTTAAAAAAGAATAAATTACATTTTATGAATCGTGGTACCAATAGACATTTCTCATAAAATGATTTGTTCCTAATTTAATTAGACTACATCATTAAAAACATTCCGCTGGCATTAATTTCAATCTTGTAAGAAGGACACTGCTCACAATGTAGCTTTTGGCAATGACCTGGAGCTAACAAATACTATGTGATGGGGCATTGCCGCCTGGGGGCATCTCACAAGGCAAGGTCAAGGGTCAAGGTCATGTCCTGAGACCGCCAGGGTCACAGGAGTCAGGGCGCAAGTCAATAGGGGAGTTGCAATAGCCATTATCAGTGTCTAAATTGGAGAGATGAAGGCTTGGTGGTAGGTCATTATAGCAAATGACCCGATACTGGGTTTGAACTGATTGCGATGCAGACAGAGAACCAGACAGACCTGAAATGTGTTGAGATCAGTTTGGACCTAAACACAGGGTCATTTGTTACAAACTGAAATGATAATGAAGTCATTTCTTTTCAATATTTAAATTAAACCATTATAAAATAGTCCTACATGTCACGGTGACGAGTAAAGTTAATATTCCTAGTATATGGCATGAAGATTGATCCAATTATACCACAAACCATGTTTAGGTATAACTAGAGAAGTCGCTGATCCCTGATAATTTAGCCTGAATTTTGCTTTGAGGGCCTAGAGGCATTATCGGGACTCCTGATATGGTTGTAAACCCCCTTCCCCCCCCCCCCACACACACCACCACGACCAACAACCCCCTCCCACAAACTAACCCACTCATTCATGCATTAGGGGAAGCCCAGCAATAAAATAAAAACTGATAAATTAGCCAATATTACAATATGTGTAAACGACCCATCAATGTATATATTCGGGGCTGACACAGCAACTAATTGTGATGTAATGTACCTGCATCATGAGGACCAATCAGCGGCCCACAACTATTACGTCACTTGTTCCACCTGGACAGTTGGTCCATTATTCAACCTGCACCTGAGCTGCACAGAGGTGCATGCTATTTGTAAATGTTTAATCTTACCTTTTACATCTTACCCATTTGTGTATCATTATTACTGGTAAAGCAGAGTGCCCACAACATATACATATATATATGGCAATCTATGATTGAGAAGGACGCAAGGGAAACTCCCCTATAACAATCTGCTTATTGTCGGTGCCTGGATGATAAGACAATCATCTTTCAACACCAGAGGCGCTAGTAGTCCTCTGAGGGCATGACCCTTATGTGTGAATGGGTAGTCGGGGGTGGCGATAGGATGTTGCAGCTCCCTGGCCAAATTAAAATTAATACTTTTTTTCCTAAGAACTAATATTACACACTATGAGGTGAAGTAATTATGAATGTATACGTCATGAATTTAATGTCTATAAGTAATATATAAATTTCTTTTCATGAGTTCGATGAATTCGTTCTGGGCTGAAATGGATCTAGCAATAATTTGTCATATAGGTTCTAAGAAGAAGAAAATATTAGTACTTAATAATCTGTATCATGGTATAAGGCATAAGCCATTCTATGTCCTTAATGAATATTAATTCAAAAAGAAAAGGACGTAGTTGATCACAAGAAGTACACTTTTTACACAAACTATATAGAGAACCTTGAACTTCCCCGATTTTACCGAGGAATAAGGACGACCCATTCATTCAAAATATCGGAGAAGTTATGTTGGCCACCGTAGTAACCTTAATAACCGTAGTAACCTTAATTAAACTTTCTTATTCTTTCCATCAGGTTTCCTCCTTACAATCATTATTTAATCAAGTATCCACTCGACTGTAATTGATGTGACAGTTGTACTATGTTTAGTTTCTTCTCGAAGTTACCATACATCCCGCATTCAATACACCTATCTTAAACTCCACTTCTTTATACCTTACGCCACAACCACCCTGCCCTACGCACACCCACATGAATATATAGTGCGGTAAGGGCAGTTAGCAGCTCTACACATTTAGAAGTGCAAAAATACTAGGTATATCTGGGCAAATGTTTGTATACCGTTGATTAATGAATGTATTTAGGTATGTTGAATTGTCTATTGTAACCGATATATGTCTTAAATATGGGTTTAATATTTTGGCGAAGGCGAATTGTAGATTTTCTGACGGTCTGGGCCATATGCCCTGCGCACAACGTCGCCCTTTACTTCGTTATTGTACCCACCCACTCTCACACCCACAGATACACCTACACCCACCCACACACATATTAACGTATAGACAGGCCTACCATACATCACATCCCCAGTCAATACATCACTTGGGACCAGCAATAATTTAGGAAATTGCTTTTGCTGGGACCTGGCATACCGTTTGGAGCATGCCCCATGAATTAAATGAGAAATACCGTTTGAGAACTGAATCCGATCTCCTTATAATATTCACAGTTTCAATAAATTCTTAAACTTAACGTGATGAAGGACATGGGCAGTACCCCTGATTAAATTTGTATTTGTTACATAATATTTAAAACACTTGATACCAATAGAACAGACTTATATCACTCATTTACACAATGTAGGCCTACCTTAGATTTGTTATTTCCAAACATTATTCAAAATAATGTAGCTAGATAATTTGTATTATATAAAAGGAATTAGCAAAGGAAATATAAATTGACTTTGAAATATTTGGATAATCTTAATGGCCTGGTGCAAGCCTTCCCGACTTCCGAAGCAGTTGGGCGTACATAATGGTGTCTGGCTTTACATAACTTGATGGGTTCCTGATCACATTTTGTTCTTTATAACTCTCTTCTACAAACCGTCTACAGTCTATTCCACATACGACGATGTTGCATTAGATGATGGCGTAAAATAAAGGGCAGGACACCATTGTCTGTTGTGTTGTTACGTTAACGAGGACTGATTACGATTATGATTAAGATTATGTATGTAATGCTCAAAAGCCACTTTTATTGTTAAACACCTTTTACATATAGGTCAGGTCGTCAGGAAATTGACCATTGGCAGCTCTAGATATTTGATTCTGCTTAGTTAGGCTGAGAAACGATGAATACCGGTACAGGTATATCTGAGATCTTAAATCCTATGAGAGCTGCCAATAGATTTCTTATTTCAGGTAATCCACCAATCACTTTTTATATTGTTTCTATCAAAGATACCTTATCAAAAGATTATGATCATTTGAATGGAATCCAATTATGGCCACCAAAACATTCCATTAAAACATTAGCCATGAAATATTTTATCTAGCTATCCAGACAGAATAGGAAAGAATATAATCTTCTTTAATTTAATGTGTGTATGATAACCCACCACTAGCTTTCATTTTGCCAAATACTTTTCTTTCTTACCTGTAAAAATCATGATTTCAAATTACACATTTAAAAGCAGTTGCTGTTTCTGAAAATGATACGGCCATTTGCTCTGCTCAACAGCATTTATTTTAATTGCCAAACATTAAGAAAAATATATGGTCCTCAAAATTGTGATAAAATTGTCCACACAACGTCATGAAACTACTACAGTACCGATCGCTGCCGTGGATCGACTACTTATGCTCCCTATTGTGTTGATCTGGTCAGTTATGTATATATCATAACTTTTGTTAATATACTCCAGTAGAAATCGAGTTTGATCTAAGACATTCCACTAACTAATGGTAACATCAAGCAAACACCTAACACATATCTTTCTAACATTCAGGCAAGTATCAAGCTAACCCACTTTCCAGGATTCTTAAAAAATGTCTTAATCATATATCATATGATTGTATTAAAGCTTAATTCTTGAATGCTCAGAACAGGTACGAGGAAATCTAAATTGAATCAAGTTGAATGAAACACATTGTAGTTGAAGCTGCGCCATAGCGACTGGTTTTTGGATCATCTAGCATCGTTATTGCCAAGCCATAGAGCCCTCCACCAAAATCCCATTAAAGCTGCTCAGTTAACATCGATCAATTACTAAAGACTTTCTACTTTTTCATCTGTTTTTGTGAACGATTCAATGCTGGGGTTTTTGCTGTGTGGCTGTCCGAATTTATAAATATTCCGGATATATTTAACAGACTGTCTTGACATTTGATACATTCATACAACTTAAAGCTAGATACCCGAAAGTCCTACAAAAAGAGCATGTGAATAAAATACTGTGAAAAATATCAATTATATCCAACTAAGACTCATTATTCTATAACACATCACATTTGGCATTGCATTGATGAAACAAAGCTGTTCATTTATTTTGAACTGTTTTAGAACATCATTTCTGTCTTAGATTCGGTTATATGTAATGTTTCACAGTAACATTAGGGCATTCAAGAAGTAACTCTTTATTTTTGGATGCATGAACAATTTTTCACAATATTTCTTTATGGTCAATCACTACTAGTGTAGTTAAATATACTCCTTAGGGTAACTTCAGATATGGATATATATATATTCAATACACAGTCTTGAAGCTTGACACAATCATGATTGTATTCATGCTACTAACAGCGCAAAACACTCCAGAAAGGAAACCATTCTGAGCAAGGATTCATGTGGTAAAACATTTGAAAAATATAATTTTTGGAGACTCGTGACTCATTTTCCTGCAACAGATCACATACGTATAAGAGGTTGTACATTTTCTGACGCCCTGTCCCATGTAGATAACATTTCCAAGTTACGCGGGGTCGGCAGGCTCCTCGAGAGAGGGGAACAATCTGTCTGTTTAGCTAAGATGTATGGCTCCATTGATTTTCTCGTAGAGAGCAGCCACTCACTTGGTTATGGCATAGCTCCACTGCTTCCTTTTATGCTTTAAACATTTAACTTTAGCAATAAAGCTTAGGTTGAAGCTTTATGGGGTAGCTTCATCCAGCTTTGTTGCTGTTGCCCTTCTTGCAGTGCTGTGACAAAGGGCCTTTAAATTTACAACTATGAGGGCTATAAGATACAAGGGTCGGTGCATAAATCCATGCATAAACTATTGTATAAGAAATAAGTACTGAAGACTTTCCTTCCTAAACAACTGGTAAGGAATATTTGAGGAAGGAATGACGAAATGCGTGGATTACGAAATAAGCCAAGCGCACCACAAATGGGGAAGCTTGCCTAACTCAGGATCTAACAGCCTAATGGAATACCCCCGCCCCCTCCCCCGCCCCCTCTAATGCATTGTTATTCCTACCCACCTAAGAAAGGAAAACAAGCATAAGAATTTCCACATACAGTTTCCCTTTCCTATAGCTTATACGACATGCTCCTGTATAGCGAATTCCTTCTCTAAAAGTGCTTTATTCACGCCTTAGCAAGTAAATCCAGCTATAGATGAAAAATCCGAATTTCCTATGCCCCAAAGACTCGTGGTAGACCTGGACACAGCGTAGCCTGGTGGATACAGCATATATTATTATAGGAGATGTATGGTGGAGTATTGATTCCCTTGTAAGGAGTATGGTGTTGGGCAACAGACCTTTGCCCTACACCTCCCCTCCACCATAAGAACAACCACCCATAGAACAACTACACTCTGTGATGTATATGTCTGCCCAACTTCTGCTATATGTCTACATATAGTTCCTCCAACCAGACCAGAGGCTCTGGAACTTTCCTTGTCACTAGAGCTTTAGTAAAATTTGGAACCATTAATAAAATGATATGTTTATTTAGTTTAGTTCATTTAGTTACTTAGTATTTTGATTATTAAATTTGGTGATATTGGTAGGAATACAACAGCCTTAAGATTGTTCCTCTCCTCTGGTTTTTTTTTTCGTAATTTAAAATGATTTATAATGAGATTTTCTGGATCTCAGTTCTAGCTGAGAATATTTCAAAGTATAAAATATTACAGCTGAATAAACAATTCAATAATACAAAATCAAAGTCATGACTCTAATTGCATAACTAGATTTACAAGTTGAAACAATTTCAAGCAATTTCTTGCACTATTTTTGCATGCGTCGTATGGTCTCTTTAGCCATATCATAGCATCTGAAACTATTTTTGCAACTTCGATTCCTAAGATAGAAGACCTCTAGCATAGGATACTCCCCCAAAGCACAACTACGCTGCCTGCTATATCTCTTCATATGGTTAATTTAGTTCTCAGCGAAACCTCAGACCCCGGGGCATCCTTATGACTAGAAGGTTTCTTTTAGTTGTCTTAACTATTCATTGAAACGGAAGCGATAGTTATGGGTCAAACCGTCAATATATGTACATTTGTAGATCACAAACAATTAACAAAAACTATGAAATTAAGATATATGCATATTTACCGTTTGATTTCGAATGTTGCAGTGATAATATTCCTTTTGCATTGATACAATAGAACTCCCCGATATACCTTACATAGATACAAATATAAGATATAAATTTATATATGATACATCAACCCGTGAACACGACAAAGTAGGCACATTAATTTTGTCTAAACTATGCAGTGCAAATACTAGCTCCCTAGACACAAAATAATGCAAGAATGTGAATGAATACCTACAACTTAGCTAAGCTCTAACGAGAGCATCATGTATATCTACATGCCCATCCTCTGTATATTTCCTGACATTATTCTTTATAATTATTTTAAGAGATTGGGACTCAACCGATATTCAGGTGCTCTCTCCTCTAGGTCAGAAAGACGTTCACACATGGAACAGGATTCTCCGTTTTCTGGTCACGTTTTAAGGAATGGATTATTGACATGGTCAAGGTCATAGTTGTCATTCTAGGTTGTAGAGAACCATAATACTTCTTGGAAGAACTTGTTCAATGTATCAAAACAAGAAAGTCTGTCTGGCCGAAGAAACATAAACAATTCAGATCATGCCAACCTAATGTATCATAATCTTTCTTCTATCCATAATTTAAGCGTTCTTTCAGAGAAAAACAAAGTCATGACCTTGAAATGGTCCACACTCGACTGTTTTATTTAATAAATGCAGATTTGGAATGCAATATATATTCCTGAATACTGCCCCTCCTTTCAGTGTAAAATACTTTGAATAAGAATAGAAATAAAGAAAATAAGAATAGAAATATTGTGTCTATATGGTTAGGGATATTTGAACATACTCTAGGGCCTGTTGTATGAGCTAAGGTAAGGACGTTTCTTGTTGGAATTCCTTCATCTGTCGGAAGGAAAAGAAACATTCCTACAAGAAATTCCAAGCTGGTAGGAGTAGTCAATAAATGCAATGGTGGGTAAGAATTATTACTCCTACCCAATCCTCTCCCAATCCTCTCAAACAACCCAAATATAAGGCAAACATGAGTTTCAAAATACAGTTCACCCGAACAGATTTTGAAGCAACGCGATACCAATTATACTCAGATGTACCTATAATCATAGTATGTATTTGTTTCAGCATAATTTGGGAGAAGTTATTAAATGTGTGGAGCTGCTGATCGTGCATTTCCTGACGACCTGACTCATATAATTTATGTCTGGGGTGTGGAGAACACATTGTCCGCTACCTACACTCCTGGAAGCGGGGGTTATCATTTGTGTTCTAGTGGTAATGAGTTCTGAATGGCTTAAATGCAATGAGAACCATATTGAAATATACTCCGATACACCTAGGATTAATTCCTTCTCTGACACATTTAGCGGACTTTATTAAATAATTAGAGCTGTCAATTGTGCATGTTCTGGCGGCCTGACTTATCATAGAATGATACAGTTCTAACAGTGTACAGAGTATCAATAACATACTAGTTCAGCCTTAATGTAGGGTAGATATACTGCTTGTTACAGGGGTAAAGAGAGTGTCATCTCCAGTACATACCGCCCCTCTACATATACTACTGGCTTATTATATACGGGTGAAGCCACCAGAGAATGTACAATTCGCCCTCAACAATCCTGTCATACAGCCCAAATTTTAGACGAAAATCAAGCTGAAAATACAGTACAGTTTAAATGTTTTGAATAGAACTTTCCATGGTTCATCCTAATTCAGTAGAATTGGCTAGATTTGTACAGCTACCCATTTTTTCCCAACGCCCTATATATGTGAAGTTTAGTTTTACGCCAATGCTGCAATACAAGTATTCAAATTGGACATGTACCAAGTTAGTTTGATTGCTCCCAGCTGTTCCTCTCTCTCTTTCCTCTCTCCCTGCTCTCTCTCCATTCTCTCTCTATCCTCTCTCTCTTCTCTCTCTCCCCTGTCCGCGTCTGTCTACATGTCCCTCCTCTCCCTCTTCCCGGGCCCCTTCCATCTCTCTCACCTCTATATCCTTCTCGCTCTCTCCTCTCTGCCCTCTCTGCCTCCTCTGTCCTTTCTCACCCCATCTCTCAGTTCACCTTTCGAATACTATATAGCAATTTAGAATCAAACGAAGGTTAATATTTCAATATTCCTCTGAGCTTACATTGCTTTGTTAAAATAAATGTGCTGGTTTGGGTTGAACTGTATTGAATGAGCAATCGGGTGAAATAAATATACTTGTAGCGAGTTCTATTCACTATTCTTGAATTTAGGGTATTGCATAAAAGGCTGGTAATGGTGAATTTCCCTTTTTCGACGCCCTAGCCCTGATGCCCCCCCGCCCACACACACAGACACCTATCTCCATCTACTCTTAGTCTCTATCTAAGTGTTGTCCCTTCTTCACTATAGTCCCCGACACTTTCTATGGAACTTCATATTGACAACCTTTACAATAAGTGTGGTCCATCTAAAAGGGTGAATGCTAAAGTTATATAGGCAATGGTCGAACTTTCCTTTTCCTCCCCTTAAGAGGGGCTGAAATGATAGCTTTCACTTCCAAGACCTTTTAGCCATGTTTACCAGCTTTTATGTGGATCAATATGGCCACGATATGGATTGATTTCTGGATATGGCAAGAAAGAGAGAATTTCTCTCACGTAGAATTTATTGGAATATCATAACAAGGATCTCCTCGCATAAAGGTTAACCATAGTTTTCTAATCTGTTTAAAAAATCCTCCCAAAGTTGCGAATATTCTCGTAAATTGTAAACCTGAGCTACTTTGATTATGCGAATCTTATTTTCTATGTCTCTTATTATGGAACAGTCCCCTGATATATTCACTAACATTACTGACATAACCATTGACATGTGCAATTCCTTTATAAGATACGTGCTTGTCTAGTTTCATGAATACATGTGGTCGTATACTGTAAGAACCAATAGATCTGTCAAAGATCGATTGGTGCATCCAACTGGTCAAATTTAGGATAAACATTTGCTTTTCTGTCTCTCTTAAAATATGCCAGATATGCTGATAAGGGTTGTATAAATGATATATAGGAAATGTTATGACTATTTCATGACAGTTCACCACTACTTTATGATGGTTTATGTCCCCACATGTCCATGGATTATTGTAAGACACTGTCAGTATGAGTCTTTGTTTCCTCAAACCTGGGTCATTTGTGGCATGGTATCTAAGGCGCTTTGCTCCTGCTCTGATTGTTCTAACGAAACCTCATATTTTAAGAGGCCAAGAGTTGCTCCTGGAAATACTGCATTCAGTCCGGCATTTCTTTCATATAATATAGAAAACTTTGGTAATCTTGGGATATAGGGTGGCCGAGTTGTCTAAAGCGCTGGGTCGGCTCAGTGGCATGAGTAGCATATTCATTGTGGGTTTGAATCCGGGCGCGGCTAGTTTCAACTCCTTTCCTCAGGTACTAGAAGACCACAATTAAGATGATCTAAATGTAACAAAAAAGACAAGGAGGTGCATTGAATAGCCTCATATATACCGTAACTTAAGATAATCGTAAAATATATTGATGGGATGTTGTCACATGTGGGATCTTTAAATATGGCACTGAACCCTATCCACCTCCAGGTCATATTGATGCAGGCGATGGTTGTGGGATATTTCCGAAATGTATATTTAATGAAACCTTATTATAGGCCTATACAAAACGATATGTATTAAAACAAGGCAAACAGTGGGCGAGGCCAAATTCTGCAACACATGCAATATTTTCAAAGATGTTGTCATTTTTATTACTTGTGACAATGAGGATGATGAGATGCTCCTTACTACATACCCCGGGCTCTATTATGAGTACTAGAGCATCAGCAGGAATGGATAGAATGAGGAAATATTACTTTTGAAGATTATGTCTCGTCCATCACGTTAGTGATCACGAGACTCTACGAGATGTACGCGCATGCGCGGCACACGTCAGTCCACGCGCTTTTCAAGACGCGACAGCACAGAGTTTAAGGTTAGGTGAGTATTTTTTCCCAATCCATATTAGGAATTCAAGTTTTTCAACTTTGAATTTCCTCAAGGAGGTGGGACTGATCGTAGATCACCACGTTAACTCCTTTTAATTAATACAGTTACCTTTCTGGGCTGAGATTAACTGTTTTCCTTTAATATGTTTCCAGACCTCCATGTCGAGATCCACGAGGAACAGTAGGAACGCTGAGCTTGAAGCTAGTGAGATACAAAAGCTTTTTGAAGAACAAGAGCACCTCAGAAATCGGTTACTTCCTGGTAAAAAGCCTCCAAAGGCTAGGATTCCAAAAGTACCAGCCACAAAGAAACAAGTTATGGCAAATGAGGACGGCAACGACAATGTCGCAGAAAAGCAGCCAGGCAAGATGGCCGCTGAAGCAGTAGGCACCCGTCCAGGAGGGGACCAAGGAGCCAACGGTGGGGCTCAAGTAGGTCAACCCGATCTGTTACAACAGTTTCAGGACCTACAAGCTGAGTTTGGACAGCTACAACAAGCCTTTCAAGGAGGTTTCAACCATTTTAGAAACCCAGGTGGTTTCCAGCCCCCCAGATACCCGGGCCCAAGCAATTGGAATTATGGTTACCAAAATTATGGAGGCATGCCTCCTCACATGCCGCCTCCGATGCCACCTCCAATGCACCCTCCGCCATTCCTCCAAGGGCCGCATACCAAGCGTTCCAGACGGGACCACACACTCTCGGACACGAGCTCTGACTATGGATATGGTTACGACGGGGATGATGCGGAGGAGGATGATGCCTCTAGTAGTTCAGAGTCTTTTGCTGAGAAGAAAGAGGATAATGAGGAAATTCTCTTGAATTTAGCAGCCCAAATGGCTGGAGGAGATAAGTCTAAGGTCCCGGAGGATAAGGACAAAGAACCTCTCTCAGAGTTGGAGAAGGAGACCATTGAACTTCTCAAGGAAAAAGAGGATGAAAAGGTAGGCCCTGACCTTTCTAAAACATGCTTAAATCTAGCGGAGAAATGGCTCCCTAAACCCTGTAGAGCGAAGGTAGAGGAAGTTATGGCTAAATATCCCAGACCAGAGAATACGGAACTTCTCAAAGTACCTAGGATCGATAAAACCATGTGGGAAGTTACTCCTAACCCAGGCAGAGACGCCGACAAACGTTTCAAATACATGCAGAGAGCGCTACACTGTGTTGTAACCGGGGCAATGGGGGTTTTCTGCACTCTTACTAAGCACCCCGACTTAAAGCCAGTAGGCGAGGAGGTTAGAGACTGGACAAGGGTCCTTCTCTTTGTCTCTCAAGAACTGAATACTAGAAGAAAAGAAGCCTTAAAATGGCACATGGATTCTAGGTATAAGCACATTATGTCACAAGCTACCCCTTCTTCAGCGGATTGGCTGCTGGGAGGAAACCTGAAAGAATCCCTAGAGGATAGTGACTCGGCCTTCAAGGTGAAGAAGAAGTTGGAGAAATCACAACCCCGTGGAGGTGGTAAAACAAGAAGTGGAAAATTTAAAGTGGGTTTCAAAGGTGGCCGAGGCGGAGCCTCAAACCAACAATACAACCAGCAGCAACCCCAACAGCAAGCACAGTATTCTTACCATCAAGCTCAGTATTGGCAACAACCCCAGGGAAGTTATCAACCCCAGCAAATGCAACAACAGCAGTATAAACCGAGGGCAGCTAACGCTCAAGGTTACCAACCTCGCCAGAATTTTCAGCCAGGGGGGGGTGCCAAGAAGTCATAGTTCCGGTAAGTCCCCCTCCCTTTTGCTTCTTACCTTTTCAAGCCGGAAATGTAGTTTTTCACTTAGCAAATTGGATTAATATCACTTCGGACAGTTGGGTTTTACAAATGATATCTGGAATAAATATTGCCTTTGACTATGTACCGATCCAAGTAGGCCCACCTCCCCCGTTCAGATCCTCAGGGAAACATCTGGAAATCTTAGGAAATGAAATACAAACTTTGTTTAACAAGGGAGTAATTGAACGAACAATTGAATCTCATGATCAGTACCTTTCAAATGTTTTCCTACGACCGAAGACTAACAATAAGTTCAGGATGATTCTAGACCTTTCGGAATTAAACAAGTTAGTTCACTATGAACATTTCAAAATGTTTAGTTTACAAGCAGCTATAGACCTCATGATACCAGATCTGTATCTAGCTAGTATTGACCTTAGTGATGCATACTACACCGTACCTGTACACCAAGAATTCAGGAAATATCTGAGATTTAGATGGAACGAGGAAACTTACCAATACATGTGTATGCCAAATGGTTTAGCCTGCGCCCCGCTTTACTACCCTAAGGGAAAGGGGTGCAAACTGTTTTCCTTATATTGATGACTCGATTACAATGGAGAGGTCATTTGAGAAATGTAAAAACACAACTTTGGAATTAGCTGAGACTTTAACAAGATTGGGTTTCTTTGTTCATCCGGAAAAATCAGTTTTTACTCCCTCAAAACGCTTGGTTTTCTTGGGTTTCTGGCTGGACTCTGAAAATATGACCGTGTCCCTACTGACGAAAAGAGGGAAAAGATGCTAAGGGCATGTGGGGACCTCTTGATGAAGGATAGAGCCTCTATCAAAGAGATAGCTGGGATCATAGGACTTATGATAGCCTACTCAGTAGCTGCAGAATATGGAGGAAACCATATAAAAGAGCTAGAATGTGATAAAATAGATGCGCTAAGATCGGCAAAAGGAAATTATTCGGCATTCATGACACCTTCAAAGGAAGGCTGGAATAATATCATTTGGTGGAACAATAACATTAGCACAGTTTTCAGAAATATCAGAAACATAAACCCTGACGTGACCATCTTCACTGACGCCTCGAACTCAGGCTGGGGAGCAGTGTTAGACGAATCTAAAGCAAATGGGAGATGGAAGGATGAAGAACTCAGTTGGCACATAAATGTAAAAGAACTAGCAGCAGTGCTCTGGGGCCTATTGGCCCTATGTAAACTTAACAACTCTTGCATCAAGGTCATGACCGATAACACGGTGACGGTAGCTTACATTAACAAGATGGATGGAGTGAAATCACGCGATTGTCAGAGCATAGCAAAGAAAATTTGGTCATGGGCAGAGAAGTCTAATAATTGGGTGGTAGCAGCCAACATCCCAGGAAAGCTAAATGAACAGGCAGATTTTGAGTCTAGGAATTTCTCAGACAATGTAGAATGGGAACTCAGTGATAACATCTATAAACTGATTTGTCAGAGACTAGGAACCCCAGATTTCGACCTATTCGCTTCTAGAGTCAACAATAAAACAAAACGTTATTGTAGTTGGGGGCCTGATCCTGGAGCAGAATGTACAGATGCATTTACTTTCAACTGGAATAATAACGATTTCCTTTTTATTTTTCCTCCTTTCAGCCTAGTGGCGAGGGCCAGGCAAAAAGTAACCAGAGACGGGGCGAGTGCGATCCTGGTCGCCCCGGACTGGCCAGGCCAAAGCTGGTACGGCATGGTAATAACATCAGCCAAACGAATACTGAAAATAAAGAAGAAAAGAGGAAATTTGAAACATCGCAACAAAGAGAAACTAGAAGACCAGCTAACCAGGACCCCCCTTATTGCCTGCCTCTTTTAAAGAGAAATCTTTTTAAACAAGGCTATTCGATAGCCACCGCAGATCTGATTCAACATGCGTTCAGACTAGGAACTAGGAAAACTTATACAGTTTACCTGAAAAAGTGGATGGAATATTGGGTAAATAATGACTTTAATATGTTTGAACCTTCTCCGAGGAACTACACGGATTTCTTGAGAATCCTATCTGAAAAGGGCATTGCCCATGGAACTCTTAATATAGCTAGATCAGCGATCTCTTCTATCGCTCCGGCGGTGAAAAACTTCACGATAGGGCAGGAGAGACCTGTATGCCTTCTGGTGAAGGCAATATACAACAAGAGACCCCCCAAACCGAAGTATGACTCGATGTGGGATGTAAATACAGTCTTAGAACTTTTCAAGAAGTGGGGTAGAAATAACCACTTAGACATTAAACATTTATCTTTGAAAACTACAGTTTTACTTTTGTTGACGTCGGCCCAACGTGGGCAAACGGTGTGGAGAATCAGCGTCGAAGGCGTTGAATTCAGGAGAGATGGGGTAAGACTTCACATGAAACACCTCCTCAAGCACAATAGAGTGGGTGACCCACTAGATATCATCAATATACCAACATTCCCAGAAGATGAACTTTTGTGTCCAGTGAGCTGTCTCACTGAATATCTGGACAGAACCGAAGCAATTAGAGATGGACAAGACCAATTGTTGCTAAGTTACATCTGGCCTCACAAGCAAATTTCAAGATCGACACTGTCCAATTGGACTAAGCGAACCCTAGCTTTGGCAGGGGTTAATACGGACAAATACAAACCACATAGTACAGTGTGCAACATAGTGAATTGGGAGACCAGAGACCGTCGGTCTCTGTCAAATTGTTACAGTGGAGACCGACAGGATTTTACAGAGACCGAAAAAAGGGGGTATTCATATGGTAATTAAAAAATAATCCAGAATAAGAAAAGTTAGACAAGATAATTTTATCACTTTTTCATTTCATTGGAGACAGTCGGCCTAATATCAATATCAGAGACCAACACAAATTCAATGGAGACCTGGGCGTCGGTCTCTGAGTTATGTTGCACACTGATAGTACAAGAGGAGCAGTGACCTCGAAGGCTATGTTGTTGGGGATAAATATGAACATTCTCCTAAAGCAAGCCTCTTGGCGGAACAACAGAACTTTCGCAAAATACTACAACAAAAAGATTGACGACGCCTCAAAGACAGTGGCTCATACTATCCTAAGGGATAAGAAATCAAACAAGAAAATAGTTAGACAGAAGAAGAAGTAAGGTATGTTAAAATAACACCTGATTTATACCTACTTATGAATAAACTCTTTTAAATATAATATATAAAAATACTTTGGGTGAAATCACCCAAAAAGGAATACGTCTATGACTGTTCCTTTATTGGTGGGAAACTCCTTGTTAAATTATTATATTCATAATAATCAGAAATTCGGGTTTCTAAAAATTCGGGTTCCCTAGTGGAGCTACGAAATCTCGTAGAGTCTCGTGATCACTAACGTGATGGACGAGACATAATTTTACAGTTAACCGATACTTACTTGTAAGTTGAGGATTAAACCTGTAATTATGTTGAGGACATCACGGTGTGATCAGACTATACGCCCTCCCTACCGACCCCTCTGTGTTTCCACAGAGCTAGGCTGGGAAAAGTCATTTTCTGACTCACTGTTTACAAATTTAATCCTTTATTATCATTATGTTTTTTCTCACCCTCGACCTTAGGAGAGATGGGTTATTATCCTCCTTTTGGGTCTCGGGGTTATTGATTATTGAGTCTTCCCACCAGGAAACCCTCATTTTATCTTTAAAACCTGACATGTGCCGCGCATGCGCGTACATCTCGTATAGTCTGATCACACTGTGATGTCCTCAACATAATTACAGGTTTAATCCTCAACTTACAAGTAAGTATCAGTTAACTGTAAAATTTAGTTTAATAACTGGGCTTACAAGTTCCCGGATGGGATTTTTCACTTGCCCCAGTCTCAGGGTGATAGATAGTCTGACAGCTAGTGGCATAATATGCCTATAAGATATACATCAACACATTCAAATAAAAAGTACTTGATTGGAAAGAAGGGAGAAAGGGGAGGAAGAGGGACAGAATAAAAAACAGAGCTGAGTGAAGGGAACGAGAGACAGGAATTCAAAGAGAACAGAAAGGGAGTTGGTGAAATGGAGAGTTCAGAAAGAGAAGAGAGCGAGGGACAAAAATTCTTTAGATCCCCAACTGCAGTTCACTCTCCCTCCCAATGGAAAGCCTCTCTCTCCCCTTGAGGCTATAGCCTCAAAGCAGGTCTCTATTCCACCTAATATCTCCCATCTCCATCTTTTACTCTGCTTCGAGGCTATATCACATGACTTAAGACAGTGCAGCACAGCCTATCGGATCTCTCCCTAGAGAAAACGTCTCCATTTTCGAATCGATTCTCTACCGCCTAGCGACCAATTGACAAAGCTGGTCAGTATCACGTGATTGGTTGCCAAGTGAGTATTTGCCCAAATACTTCCGGTGTCCTTGACCTCGTGAATAACTTGTCCTTCCGGCGCTATAACCTTGGCGGAGGTCGGACTTTAATGGAGGCTAAAAAGATTTTATGTGCGAGGTCTGGAAAGAGCCAGAGCCTGTGTATCGGTATAAAATGTCAGAGGGCATTCACTTCATTTTCCCTCATTTAGATTGTGTGTAGTTTTACGTTGAATTGATAGAGATTCAGAATGAATACATATTGCCGAACCTATAATTTACACAGACCTATTTCATAACCAATATAATCGTTAATAAAGTGATTACTACAAAAGTCCCCATCTTTCCCATCATTAATTATGTTTTCATACATCATTTATAATAGAGCTCTAAGATATTGGTAAAAATATTATTGTATGTCAGATTTCATCTGAATCCATCCCAGGATGCACTGTAACAGACATGCGTAATGGCATACATATGCAACTCCCCTATTGATCATTGACAATATTTGATAATAATAATGATGAACCCCATAATCCTTCCCCCGGTTGCATTCAAGTACTCAGGTCTACGTCCCTTCCGTTCCTCCATGTCCCTCTAACATCACACAGATCGACAAAGCCTTTGTGCTCCATTGCAGAAAAGAGATGTGAGAGATAAAAACAGGGTAAGAAGAAGAGATAGGATATATCTCGAGGGATAACATTCCACTGGGAGAGAGGGGCAGCCTTTTCCTGTTGGTTGATGGCTAAGACATCGTAGACCATGAAAATGAATTAGAGGGAGGTGCTTGTTCTAAAGGCTTAATGATATCACATTCGATATGAGTGCAGTATAGCCTGATAATGTTCAATAGGGGACTTGCCTGTCCGCTATCTTGAATCTTGATTGGCTGTACGTCAGTGTAAAATATATGTTCACATGCCATGTCCAGCCTAGAAGATTTATAGGTGCTTCAATATTAATGTGTTATACATGTTCCCATAGAACAAGCATCCATCTTTCCTATGATGCATTTTGTTTTCATAGACCGTCAATGGGTAGACAAATCTAATTTTTATCTCATATCATTTTTTGATTTGATACTTCAAGATTTCAAGAAGTATCTTTTAGATCTGACTTTATTTTAGGTATACAATGAAAATATAAACTTGATATGAGTGAGATAAAAATTAGATTAGTGCTATCTACATGGCTATAATGATAGCAGTTGTTTCGTGCTAATCGCCAGTAATGATTATGCTAGAGATTACGAACCCTCGTTAGAATAACGAAAGTAGGATCAACGATGCCTGACAAGACTAAACAACCATGAAGCACATGACATTATGTGGGTAACCAGGGTCAGTCATAAGGTCATCTATGGCATGGGTCAGGGCATGGTTCAGGTCGTCAGAATATCTACAATCGGCAGCTCTTCGTATTCAGGAATTTCGGCAAATTTAATACGAGTCATATCTGAGTATATATATTAGATATTGCATTGACCGACCAGACCGACCAGTTTTTGTTTATGTTGAACTGTATTTTGAAATTCATTTCTGTCTTATATTTGGATTATTTAAGAGGCCCCGTAAATTATAGGATATAGTGGATTGGTTGGTGGTCGTGGTGACGGGGTAATGTACAAGACACATTATACCAGGTCATCCACCTACTTCTAGCATGGATATCTGGTGTAGAACCATATTCGCACACTATATTTTTTGCCAATAAATAGGGGAATCCACAAAAAAATGTATAATTTGTGTTTACCTAGACCCGTCCTATCAGTTGAGGAATTTTTGTTTGTATTCCTTCACCTGTAAGAAGAAAATAATTCCTTCCTGCATGCTCTTCCCAGGTGGCATACACACAATGCATTTCCTCAATGTTAACATCGTCAGAATCCACTTGATATCATCTTTTCAAATATGATGATATCTCAAAATCTATTTCTTTTTAAATGTTATGATATATAGCATTTCTGTGACACATCACCATTCTGTGCTTATTTTAGGCGATCGATGAGGGCCAACTGCCCATTTTCAGGCGACTTCACTCATATATATCTGTGGAGCCATAATAGACATGAGACATGCCATTCTTACTAGAACTCATAATGGGAAGATGATGTTCTGCCACTATAGGTTCGTTGATATATTGGTATCAGGGGTCTGGCTTACACAGCTTCTATACTCACTAAACTGCATTGTAAGCACAATATAGTTAGTAGTATTGCCTTTCCATTACTTTAATAATTGTGTTTCTATTTTTCTATTTCAGCTCAGTAGCTGGTCTTCTTCCACCAGTTCCAGGGGTCTGCTTTTATTTATATAAGCTAAGGAAGGAATTGTCTGTGGGAATCCAGGACTACACTTCTTTCCCTTCCTTCAATGGGTTGGAATACAAAGCCCTACCCTCCATTGAGTGTACAGGCTATTCCTACCGGGTGGGAATTTCACACGTAGGAAGGAATTGTTTCCCTCCCTACAGGGGAAGGAAATGACATAAGAAAATTCCTTAGCTTATACAACAGGGGCCTAGGGCTCGTTGCATAACAATTTGTTACTTAACATTCACCCTTCCTCAACTACTTTACCTTGCTAAGCAGCTGGTAAGGAACTTTTAGAGAAGGAATTTGATAGAAAGCCCGATAATGCTAATTTGTATTCCTACAGTAGGAATTTTCTATTATAAGCAAGGAAAAATAACTCAACGAGGAACGATCTCAAGTATGGACTTCTTATGTAACAGACTCCTCTTTCTATCGTTGCATAAATAGATGGAACCTAACAAGGGGGAAGTCTGTACACTTGTTATTGACCGAGGGAGCGCGGGAAGTTAGAGGGCGTTAGCCCAAGATCTTCTGTGCTCCCGAGGTCACTAACAAGTGTACAGACTTCACCCGAGCTTTGTTCCATATTTATTACACCCCATTAATAAATAAAAAATATAAATAATTAAAAATAAAAGAAATAATTTACGTTTTGGGCGGACCTACTTGTGGTATGTCCCCAGGGTGACATAACTCACATGTTATGCACCACTTTGACCAAGTGTGACATACAATGCTGAAGGTATAGGAAGCAATAGCACAGGGGTGTAATAATGCTGTACCAGCATATATCCAGTTTAGCTTCTATAGCAGAAGTATACTAAGTAAGTAATTATTAGGCATATAGGCATACTTGCCTAGCACAATCTAGGGTAGTTTACTACTAGTCTAGTCTAATCTAGTGTATTGCAAGTGATTATACCCCTACTTATCCTTTTAATCTCCTTATCGAGAGGTCGGTTTCATTGTTAATTCTAACTCAATCCTAGTTTGGGCCACATTTTAATAAATGATTATTCCCATATTTATCAACTTAATGTCCTTATCACCTCAACCGAATAAGTCTAGGTTATTAAGCCTTATTTCAATCATGCATTTATGCTTTCTATTGAATAGTATAATACCTTCTGTTCATATCTGAAATTCGTTAATGTCAGATCATTACAAACAATGGTGGGGCATGGCGTGTCAGCTCTTTCAATGATATGAAATGGACAGTGATTGATTGATATACCCAGTCTATGTACAGGCTGAGCTCACTTGAAAGTCCAGGTTTTCTAGGAAGTGTAACCCAGCAGAAATAAAATCATTAATAAAAAGTCTAATGTTTCATCAATGCCTTTGTTGCCGGTCTTCCGCACTAGGTACTGGTAGAATTGTAGTAATGAGTAACAACCTAGCACCATTCTAAGCTCTCCCAGATAATCCCGTTGGGTTAAAGCTGTATTCTCAGCTATTACGACAAACATATTTATTTTTATTATGTCTTATACGACTAAATTTATCAATAGTCTGCTCTTAATACAAACATTTCCCCATGAGCGATAATACGTGAAGTTTTCGCAAGAAAGGACTTGGGTGGGCTACGTATTAAATTGATATTTCTGGAGGGTATCAAGTGGTTAATAATCCCCAAATGTATTTCCATTCTCCACTGAGCCCACCTTATAAGGAGCGTATCGGATGTTTAATTACTGCCATTATGTGGGTTAATGAGCGGGCAACTCGTTATAAATAACTGAGCAGTCCATGGATCCTCTTTCAGCTCCTAGAACGGCTTACCAAGATCATAGGATTAGAGGATCGGTTTGGCTTGTACCAGCACCTATGAAAACGCCCTGATCAACATTGCCCTTCAATAGAGTTGATAAATATTTTTTTTGAACAGATTTATTTATTCAGGTAAAATTTTTACAAAGATTATAGCACGCTCATCCGGAGATGAATTTTCGTTGTGCCCTGAGTTACCATTAGATTAACATATATATTGAAAGAGAGCACGATAGATAGTACAACATTTCTAATTTACGACAGATACAATTATATTATCATAATATATCAAGCAGACATTTGATAATGATCGTTGTTGTAACGTTTTTATTGCTCTGATAGGTACATCTCGATGTTGCCATCGTTTTTCGTTTGTATCCTGGGTGAATCTTAACTAATGATTTTCTAATGCTTTTCATTACCTAGCAAAAGATTTTTTAAAGGTATTAGTTATACAGGCTGTAGTAGCATTGGACATCAACGTAGTAATAGATATATTGTATAATGTATTATCTGAGGTATTCATTTTTATACAGACTTCATTGGATTATTTATGTTTCTTGAAATTCGATTTAGTTTAAATACATTTTTCCTGGTGTTAGTACATATATAACATTCCCGCTTACCCCTAATAGGCCATCAGCTGTACCCCAAAAGAGTGATTTTCGTTCCGGATTTTGGGCACTACTTTTTATTAGCAGATTCCTTTTGCTAATACACTATATTATAATATCTCAAAAGTTCTCCATGCAATTCCTGCCAGATTTTGAGTAATTGGCCATTGTTTCTGTAAGTGCAAAGCCTGTAAGTTCCTCAATGTAACATTTATTATTTGATTCCGCTGTTTCATACAATACCGCGGTTATCTATATTATTTATGATGAGTGAATTGGAATATTTTGTTCGTATTAGCTGTGAATGTGCTGCTTTAAGAATGTGGCAAAACGGTGGTGGGTGGTCACTGATGGGTCGCCAAATACAAATGTGGACTTCTAAGAAGCCCTGTGGCAGAAACAGGTCAGAAAGATGTGGATTAAATTCCAGAAGGAAATTCATTTGTCCCTTCATGTTACAAATAAAACCAATAATACTTTGGTTAAGGTATCTCGCTAAATTTTGAAAAATTGGTTAATATTAGGGTGCAAGATTGGTGACTTTTGCATGGAACTACTCCAGCTATCAAACTGTTATAATGCTTGTATATTCTCAGTGGTTTTAAGAGCATAAATAACTGAGTAGCTCACTCATCCTCTTACAAGGGCTGGAAAGGTTTACCAAGGTCACAGGATTAGTGGACTGGGTGTGGCCATGCACCAGCAAGTGTGGTGTCTGCAGAGAGTGGGGAATGTTAACAGAGCTTGTAGGATGGGACAAATTGGATTACTTGAATCATAATTACCTAGGGAAATCTATCAAAACTGAAATATTCACCTTTCAAATTCCTAAATTTCACACAAAAATCAAAAGGAAACTGACATGTTATGGTGATCCTGAATGCAATTTTTTGTTTGTGTCAAAGCGGAGAACAAGTTTGATAAACAAGAAATTGATCACACACGACTGAAAGCTTGTGGCTCTTGTGTGACGAATTGTACCCAATCCTTTTAAGGCCAATGCGAATTTAAAATCAGGCATAGATCTAATAAGGCTAATAATCGGGCATTTAAGGCTAAGGTAATACGACAATCAAGTATCGCATCTGAACCTTTTAACCACGGTTGATCTATAATATTATAATAACCATTTGAATGGGTGTTTAAGGCGTAGGCAATTAATTAAATATGAAAGCCAGGCATTCAAGGTAAGGATTAGGTTGGATTTCGTCTTCACCCTGCTTTACTTACCATATCTCCCACACATGATTAAAGACACTCACCTATGGACAAAGAACAACAGTTATTAGATATGAATATTGATAAACAATGATTGGACATTAAACTGTGTATGAACTCAATGATAAATAATTGCAACCATACACAATGGGGTCGGTGTATAAAACCTTAATGTTTGCTGACTTTCGTAATCAAACTCTTTAGGCCTATGACATAACCCTTCATGAATAATTCTTATATATTATTATTATTACGATAAGCATAGGAACATTGCAAAATCATGATTTTTAGTATCAGTATCAATGCATTTAAACGTAATTGAAAAAATATGCTATTTGGATTAACAATATTCATACATATCATAGCTAATATCAGTACAAACTCACGAACGAATAAACCCAATATGTATAGAAGCTAAACAAACTAACAATACATTTTGGGGCAGAGTTTAACAGGAATGAACCTCCACCATCCATTAGCGCCCGCCCACTGAAGAGATTGCAGTAGAAGCACAAAGCCCTGAGTAAGTAATCCCCAGGATACAAATGAAGTATTTGAGGGCCAGGCAGGGATAATGAGGGCAAAGGCCTAATGCTTCCCACTCAGGGAGGAGCTGCTCCGTCCGCCATTAATCATGCATTACCTGCTGCTCAATCCCAGGTCAGGTCAGGGCTAAGTACTGCTCATATATGATTATTGCACTGAGGGAAAGTGTCATCGGTAGTCCATCTGTTTTCCTTTTCTTTTGACATTGTTTACCAGGATTAGGGCAGTTAATGTAATTGATGAGTTAGTTCATCAGGCAATGTATAGTTAATCACCTTCATTGCTACTCTGTGAACCTAAATTTAAGAAAATAATTAGGTTCCACATGGTAATACTAAATGTGATGTGTCACAGGGAAATGGGTCAAAAGTCGCACAAGATGAATTTTGAGATATTATCCTAATATTTGAGATCGAGCGGATTCCAATGATGGTAAATATTAGGATGTCTAATAAGAACTTCTATATTTTATACATGAAAAACAGTTAGCGACATTTCTAAATGTAATGCATATAATGCTGAGGATGACTTAGAAAATGCATGATAGATACCATTAAATATTATAGCACAGTGTTCGAATCTGATACATAAATTGCTACTACTAAGAGTACTTTACAAAACTGTAAAAAAATTAAAAAGAGATTCGGAGTTCTTATACATATCATTTCACAAATGACTATAGTTAGATACTTTTTTAAAAAGCCTATTTCATTGACCATGAACACTTAATATTCAGTTATATAATGAGGGATACTCCTTGATTGTTTTATGCGTTACCAGTGGGAAAAACAAATGAGCTATCTTGTCTGATCATACAACTTAGTACTATTGTCTCGTCAATGTTCTCTTCTCCTAATAATTTACTACATGCTGAATTGTGTATCTCCCGCATGACAGTAGGCCTACGTTACTGTTGATTTTGAGAAAAAGTTCTAAATTTTCGATTATTATTCCTATATTTCGATAGCAGCTGTGTAGTCCGTAACATGTAGAACCAGAAATCGGAGGTGCTATGTGAAGGTATTTTCATCATAGGTACTAGACAATTCTTTCTATCATTTATGTCTCAAAATCACTTTTTTGTTGTTGTCGTAATAGCTGAGAATGCAACTTTAATAAAGAAAGGTCATATTGGTGGAACAGTTCCTGAAGGGCAAACAAGTCTGTATACCTATTATTTCTGCCTATACACTACCTAAATCGTCTAATTACCATCTCCTGCCGAGCCAGCACCGCTACTCATCAAACTATGGCCTCATTACTCTTATCTTAATCATATCTTCCCCTCCTGTATGTATAACATTAATTAGACCCTTAGTTCTCACTATAGAAAACTAGCAGTAGGGACTAACGTAGATATGGAAGATGGATAGATTGATGTATACGTGGATAGATAGATCGATAGATAGAAAGACAGGTCAATGGATAGGTAGATGAAAGGATGGCTAGAGGAGTAGATAGATGCATATATTATACTATAGATGGATGATAAATATAATATATTCATATGAACAGCTAGATGTATTGGTAAATGATAAGGTAGATAGATTTGTTAGATGGATAGGTAAATAGGTAGATAGATTGAAAGAAAGGTAGAAAGAATGATAGATAGATAGTGCACCAGCATCCCCTCAATGTCAGTCATTAATCCTTTAATACACCAGTGGTTTATCTTGAACAGTATTCTAAGTGTGAAATACAACTCAGGAATGCATATTACAACAAAACAAATCTCACCGAATTCCCTCATATTATCATATATGACTTATAGCACTGGATGTATCAATACTCTGCAACTGTTATAATATACAAGATCTAGAAGTGGAATCGACTGACAGAAAATGGTCGCCGGTGAGCAATAATAAGTGAAGTCATCGTAGGAAAGGATTTGGGCGGGTCCTCCAGATACAAATGAGGATGTTTTAACAGCCCTGTAGCAAAGAAAAAACCCTTCAAAGTTTTGGTCGAATGGAAGTGAAACAAAAAGTAGTAAATATTACATTTTGGACGAAGTGTGTACGAAGAGTTTCCATTGCGTGTGCTGCCCGATTACTATCCCAGAAAAATGTTCATTAGTCAGAAATGTAAGCACTAAATGACTGCTATTCAAAATCCCCTATTGATCCTAAGACAGGGTGAGGAGACACTCATGAGCAACTCTTTGTGTAGCCACGCCCTAACAAAGATAATGGGTCCGTTTATTCAGTAATGTATAATTTCGTGAACTGAGATAAATTTTGTGAAAAAATCGTCAGACTCCAATTGTAATGTGCCACAGAAAGAGGGTAAAAAGTAGCAAAATTGAGTTTTTCCAAATGTTTCTCCACACTTGAACACTCTTGAATGTTTTGATTGTGGTTATGGCGAGCGTTCTTTAACTTGTAAACAATCTACGTGTACTAAATTTCATGACTGTATTGACTATTTCTTAGTGTTTCTAATGTGACCCTAAGGAGTATATTTAGCAACTTTAATGTTGATTGTCCACCCAGACATACCACTAATTTGTGTCCAACATAAAATAATTAGAAGCACTAGTTAAGTTGTCATAAGGTTCGCATCATCGCATCATTGGATTCCACTAGATCTAATCTTTTGAAATACCATGTTATCCAAAACTTCTATCTTTTATTCGACTTAAGACTCACTTTTCTGTGACACATCACCCCTTGGCCACACAAATTCAAAGTTTACTCAGAATCTTATATGTACAGATGCCACCGTCCCGACTCAGCAACAGACAATGCAGGAGAGGCGGCTTATCGATTTATTAGGGAACAAAACTCCCCCTGATCCGGTAAAAGGTTTTCTATTAAAGATGGCATCAGAAAATCCCTTGACGGTTGGAGATCGATATCAATTGATCCATTGATTACAAATGGGCTATTGTGCGAGTCGGACTGGGGTTAGTTTGCTGTTAACTCAATATTATTTTGTCTTCAAGTTCTTTGCATTTCCAAGAGGGGTTTTGTCACTCGGGAATCGCCTGTGAACCATAGCATCTATGCAATAGGGGATTTGCATGTCTCACTGCGTACTACAGTGCATGATGGGAATACATCAATTCAGATCTGACATACAAATATCTAGCCATATTTTTTATTGAAAATGCAAGGATCTTTTCACCAATATCACAGCTTGTGTAAATGATCTACAAAACAACAAATGTATTATGGGAATGATGGAGGCTTGTGGTATGAAAACATGTATAACACATGGCTATACAATTTACATGAGATCACTGTTAGATATTCCAGGTAAACATGACATGTATGTATGTTTTCTAAAGATTTTACACTGATATACATCTTTCATAATTCCATGGAATTAGGATTAAAGTTCGCGGCCATGCTAATCCCTATTGCATTTTCCTATATAATGGACATTAATTTTGTATGCGATATTTAGTATTGTGTGGATCATTGTTTAAAAACGATGTACCAAACATGCAGATACAATCTCACTAGATACATCAGAGTGGTTCGTTGACCATAAGATTAACTTTTCATATCAATATAAGGTGGAGGTTGATAAAGTTCCAGATTGAATAGATATTAATTGATATACATTATCAACCGGAGAAGACCATAAAGCCTGGTACACCAAAATAAAAGGAAAATACCGAAATCTTGTAGGTTGTGGCGTTTTTACCATCAAATACTTACTGTGAATTCTCAGAAGTACTCAAAGGAGCTTGATATAACCTACGGACATAAAGTAACCAGCTCTCACACACACCAAGGGAATACCTGTACAACGAAATATTATTCTTTCCTGTGGTTGCTCGATGGCAACCATCTCATCAATTCGACTTCTAATAACTATATTATAAACATATAACAGCAGCAGAATAATGACAGCCTCTGTCCTATAAGGCAAGCAAACAATGAGTACCTTTGCTAGGAGTGTTATGTCATAATATAAGCTGAGAATGTAGCTTCAAAGATATAGATGGAAGCTAGCTAGGGTTTGGTGAGTTGATTTTTTATCCATTGAGTTTGCGGGGGGAGACAGAGGGGCAGAGCGTAGCGTAGCCCCGAGGTCTCCCTCCGCAACCGAGATGGATAAAAAAATCAACTCACCAAACCCGTGGTTGATTCCATATTTATTTCACCCCTTTTACATCGATATTACATCCAGAGACATTTTCAGAGAACTTTGGAGAAACAATTGGGCCTTCTGCAATGATCTGGGTAGGGAACACTCGACTGACTGCCACGGCCTCCTATTTTCGCACACTCTTACGCATCTAGTGCGTCGTCGAAATACAGAGAATTTCCTATAAAATAAAAGTTTTTCCAGCTTTCTGGGCCTATTAGAAGTTAATCTAACCATTATTGTTCTATATGTAGAAGTATTGGTGGTCAATCTGCGTTAATTATTACAGAATTTAGGAGAAACGATCGGGACTTCTGCAATGATCTGCAGGCTAGCGTATCGGACACGCTACTGCAAGAGTGCAACAAGTCAATGACAAGTGGCGTATTCGATTCGCTACCCGATTCAGTATAGGATCTTTGTTCATGGTGGCTCTACATTGATATAGTTTAGCAAAATAACATTTTATAATGTCATTATATGGTAGAACTTTTCATTTTGAAGCTGTATATTTATTATTTCAAGAGAAATTAGGGTGAACGTTCGGTGGCGCATTTATACACAATTTGACTTCCAGTGAACAGGCTTAGCTGCCGGACCTATTTGTTGTATCAGTCAGGGGCGTGGTAATTTTCATGTTATCACCCGCCTTGATGAACTGGGTGATACAATGCTGAAGGTATGGGCAACTCCTCACAGGCGTGAAATAAGGGCCATTCTCTGGATCCGGACCTTTCTGCATAATTCTGGTAATTAAGAGAGACTATGTAGATAATGGAGATAACAATTAGTAACCTTTACTAACTAGTCTCACTCACATATATCTCTATACGTAAGCACAACTTACGTCGGCCATACCTATCTCATGGGATCGAGCCTTAGAACCAACCTGGAACCAACCTTCAGATATACCTGCCTATTCTAATTGCACAACATAACCCATGATCGTGGACGTCTTTAACTCCAGGCGCCTATTTCATAAAAACTTCTTACTCAATTATGTGACCTTGTGTGCAGCTGGTGAGGAACTTTTAGTGGTAGGGAGTTGGTGAAGACCCTATTGTATAATTTTCTATCGATGATGTTTCTTATTCCTATAGTATACAGGTTTCTTTTAAAGCATGAAAGTATAGCTGAGCAAAGACTATTTTAAGTAAGGGTTTCTTGTGCGGCAGTCCCCTGTATGCCATACAACAGTGTTGTTCCTGACCACCCTTGTTCAGTTAACCTTTCCCTTCCTTGTAATAGAGATTTGATTCAAAACAGCATTACAAGTTAAGGTTGGTTAAGGATTTTTCTATTTTGTAGTTTATTTATTTGCCAAAACCAATCCAAAGTTACCGGATTATTAAACCAGTTATCCCGGTTCTTCTTGGTGTATTTTTTTCCTTATAAGAGCATTACATTTTCAGAGCATTATATTTATCTAATTGAGGTGGGATGAGATGAGATCACTTTGTATGTATTTTGATGTTATGTTATAACAAACTATATATTCAGCTCATTTCGCACTACCTGGTTGAAATACCAAAGTATTAATATTAATATAAACTAGACGAATACGTTTCGGACCTTACTTGATGGTTATCATCTATTTGGGCTTCAGGTATTTCCTCATTTTGGTTCGTGAAATAACACGTCCATTTCACTTGGACAAGGAAAGGACGATTCTATTCCCTAACTCTGTTAGGAACTTTCGATTAACGTAGGTCAGGCATTTCTTGATTTAGTTAGCGAAGTAGATTTAGAACTTTCTGAGGATCAACAAGAAGTGTTTAACGAAGTAGATCCAGTATTTAAGGATTTTCTGTTGTTCCTTACCGACATAGTTTTGGAACTTTCTTCCATTTTACTAACATTTCAAAGGACTTTCCGGTATGGTATCACTTGGAAAACGATAGACATATTCACTTCCCAGCCAATGATGTAGGTTTTCTTTTACCAAATTGGCCAAAAATACTATGAAAACGACCTAAAAATACTAAACTGGCCAAAAATAGCCCATAGATTTATTGATTTCCTACCACAAAAGGGAAAATTATTACAATATAAAGGTACTTAAATAAAATTCTCAAGACACTTCTGACCGTTTCCATAAATTGACCAATAATAACTTCATGCCTTACGAAAATACATGCTAAGAAAAGTCCCTAGATCTAGTAATTAATAGCGTATAGTGAGTCATGTGTATCGCGTAATTATAATAACATAATTCTACGCGGTAGCAGGCATTGGGATAACGCAATGCGGGGATTAGGAAATCAGTCAAGCGCGCCCAAATGGGAAGGCTTGCCTAGCCATTGTCTTAAGTAACACCTGGCAGACAGGCTTTCTCTGTATATAACTAGGTGAGAATATGAATCCATATTCCCTTGTAGCATTGTTACATGAAATAGAGGTGTATGGTGAGGAAGTATATTCTACCAGAAATTAAATTGAATTATTTCATTATTCTAGATTCCATAATTGATATAATTTTATGGTTGATTCTCATGAAATGGTTCCAAATGGGAAAATATCATTTTTTGCTAGTTTTCTTCAATTAGATCTTTCCTATGTGGTCATGCCTCATAATCAATGGTTCCATGATATTGGACTCTATATTCTGAACAAATGCGTACCCACTTTACCATACATACAATGAAAATTTTTTAATATTTCCGTGACGCCAATAACATGAGGTGGTTTCACAAAATATCATGCAAAAAATGATTTCTGAATGTATGATGAAAGATGGACACATGGGTGTATTGAAACAGGAAGAAAAAAAATTGATAAATATTTCTTGTTATGCTGAAGATCTAGGTTTCCAAAATGGGGAAGTTTTTTGCCCTCGTCACAGTCCGTGACGGTCTTTCTACACTGATTTCCATAACGATCCCATGAGAGTAGGTCTATCTGCCATATACCATTCGAAAGGGCTTTTCTTCTTCTTATGGATCTTGCATTTTTTTCATCATTCTAGTGTTCTATTAATGAGGGAAATGACGACAAATATTTTTGTGACCATCACCGTTCGTACATGACGCAATGTATTTGAGAGTATATTTCCAACAGTTTTCATACCTAAGATGCGCAGTTTTAGGGTTTAGAAGAGTATGATATAGAGCACCTATACTAGGCATTTCATTTCATTCTAATGATCCTTCCAAAAATACCCATTTGGAACCGTTTCATGAGAATCGACTATATTTATGTTTGCAATATCTCTCGGTGGACAATTACTAATAAAGTAACTAAATGAACTCTATGCTACAACCTTCAAAACGCAAGGATATATTCAATGCAATGTCTTGAGATTTGGTACGCATATTTATATTACTAACAGAAATAAACTCT
Organism: Sthenelais limicola; assembly: GCA_942159475.1. NCBI lineage: Eukaryota > Metazoa > Annelida > Polychaeta > Phyllodocida > Sigalionidae > Sthenelais > Sthenelais limicola. Next base: position 71,871,223 of record OW804098.1, read on the forward strand.
CCAAAAATTGGAACATTTCAACAAAAAGATCTTGTGAATAAATTACTTTGAAAATATCGATATATAATTATTCTATTTTCCTGTAACACATCACACATATACCTGGATATATTCAATATATATTCCTGAAAAAAAATATTCCCTGCTCTCCCTCTTTCTCTTTTTGTTCTCTATCTTTCTGTTCTAACACACAGTATTAGCATTCAGATTGATTAGTTGAGGCCATGTTGATAGCTGATTCAGTAGTATAATGGTTAAAGCACTTGCTTGTTAATCACAAGGTTGCTAGATCGAACCCAAGCATGGGCAAGTTTTTTTCTCTGCTTTGTCACATTGTAATGGGTGAGTGCACACTCCTTCACGCACTGCCGCACACGGCCAGACGCACCAACTCTTAACGCACCACCGCACACCAGGGATTCGGAGATCTATCTCCTAATCCTTTAGCTTTATCAGTAGCAAAATTACGGAGTTACAAATTACGCCAGAAAAAGATTAAAAAGAAAGTGAAGGGGAATTTCCAACAAATTCCCATAATTAAAAGAGGTCCGCGCTTAGAGTGTAGGCAAGGAAGTTCATGATTTAGCCCTCAGATGCATATAATGAATACCCCATGTCGCTCATAGTCAAGTAGAGTTGGAACAGGCAGGTGCGTAATTCCCCTGCCTTGACCATTAGTCCACGGGGCTTACCCATTGTGTGACAGGGGCAGTGACCTATGACCCTAGGCAACCGGAAGTACACGTGATTACATGACCAGACGACAATTGTCTTCTCTCAGATAAATGTCGCATGTCCGCCATGCTTCTTCCTCTTGGTCAGCAACTATAGTTGGGACCCTACATTTAGCAAACATTCCAAATATTTCAGAGAACTCCTTTACATCAACATATATAATTGTGTTGATGTTGAATTCTTCATCATCAGATCCGCGAATGGTCAGGAAGTAATTGTCTTATAGATGGATGCTTTTAAGCGGCCTTTAATTCAATTTTTCACCTGAGATTCAATAGTCAATATTTCAGAGAATTCCTTTATATTGTCAGCACTTTTGTTAAGAGGTTTGTTTATGTTAAATTCTGTATTCATCACCTGATCAGTGAATGGTGAGGAAGTAATTATCCTACAGTCAGAAGTCTCCAGCCTCAACTGGGATCTTTAATTCATTTTCTCAGCTGAGATCTAGAAGATTCGAACTAATTAGACACAGACAACTAACAATAGAACATAACTAAGCTGATAGTGAGGTCACAGTTACTATAATTATTGCAGAGACAAGAGTACTGCCTTTGTGATTGCAGTACATGTAAATAATGTTTACTAAATTGAATCACATGCATATGGCAAATACTAGATAGGGTTTCCAACAATCATTACTTATTTCAATTCATTTGATTGATAATGACGGATCAACAAAAGATGTAGTACATAACATGGAACAGATTTGTTGGTTATTAAAATTTGACATTTCTTTTGAATTAGCAAGTTAAAGACACGATATAGGCTCCTTATTGTCTTACAATTCTGCACAGTCGCTGTCAAATTCAGGGTATGTAAGGAAAATGATGAATTTGGAAAACCTGCTCGTGATTGGATATTGTTTTAAGATAGAGATCTATAATACAAAATTGATAGCAGGGACAATACTGCAGGATATTGGGTGGCGACGGATACGTCTGTATTGAGGGGCTGTCAGAGGCCAATGTGCCATAACCATGGCTGACAGCGAGACAAACGTGAACATTGATACTCGTCTCTACCTGCCTAGTGGTTTATATGTCAGGCAGCCACGATATGGGATGAATCTTGATGAGAACAATACCAATGATGGTAATAACAGAATTATGCCATGATAAGTAGGCATATACAATACAGGGTCAAATCAAGACTTGCCCTTATCCCCCAGATATTGTGTATTGTAGGGCCCTAAGCAGATCATAGTGCTCTCCATTCACTTTTAACAGTAACGAATGTCCCTAAAATATCCAAATATATTGGTATAATTTTGTAGCTCACATGAATGATCATGTCCTATCAGATTCCTATTTTTGTGAGGCGTTTTTATAATCACAACTGTATAGGTATAATATAGGTATAATATAATACTAAGGAAATCATGTATGAATAGCCTAAGCTTTGTTATACCAGATCATGTTATCTGACTTACTTAATTTATATAGATACACAGAAGATTTAAATGAAATTTATTAAATAAAATCGATTTATTAAATTAATAACAAAATATAAATCAAGTTCTAAAAGTTAGATGCCCTTCAGTTTTCTTAATGTGAAACTTTAGAAGAACAACACAAAATAAATAAAAACTACATTTTTTTCTTCTGGGTTGGTTCTCGGAAAAAACATCTAATTCTGCATAACGTTGAGTATTCAAACCATCTAAAATTGATATTCTTATCCATACACTCAACGAGTCTCTTTCGGTACTCTTTCGGTTCTGACAACCGGTTTCGCACTTAAGACGAGGATACAATGTTTATGAGAAGTGGGATTCTCTTTAATCCCTGCTCGTCTGGCAGGAAATCCCTTCATTTTACATCACAAGCACGACTTGATGAGGACAGGGCTGAACTATTGGTATGTCGGCGCCTGTAGCTTCACTTCCAGAAATAGCATACTGCTGTGATGAGTGGCATGACGTTTCATTATGAAGAATGCATGAAGATAAATCTGTCTGCAAACAAGGGGAGAAAGGAGGACGGTGGATGCTGTGGGGTGGTCTCAAATATGCTCTCTGAGAAATTTAATTATTTAAGTCTTAATTAATATTAGACATTTTAGATTTGACACCTATGGATCGCTATATAGCTGAAGGAGCAGAACGATAATTGAGAGGTGAGGTCTCAGACATTTTCTCTGTGAGATTTAGTTATATCAATCTTAATTAATGTTAGAAGTTGTATACTTCACACCCATGAATCGCTATAATATATCTGAAGAAAGAGGTGAGCGAAAAATAGAAGAAACCAAGACTGCCACGAAAGTAGGAACAGGCATTTCATCACAGTACCTCCCCGGACAAAATGACCAACGCTATAATGGAAGTGCCCTGGGTACAGAAGGTACACTTTCAGTATTGCACGTTTTTTAAAATTATCGCATGATTTTAAAAGTGATTAAAGTGATTTTCTCTCCTTTTACCATCTTTCATCTAAATCTTTGTTCAGTTCATTATTGAATGAAATACTATATTTGAAAATTAAAGTTTGCCTTTTTTTAAAGTATGCCTTCTTTCTCACTTTGCAAATGAGTAAAGAAACAATCTATGATTTGGCACAGGAAAAATATAATTCTAATTAAAGCAGGCCATACAAAGCAACATTTGAAAAGTGAATCATCGTCCATAAGCCCTAGAATATGAGGGATATTACGGATAGACATTTAGGGTATTACCCTTGGTCCGACGGATCAATAGCAACTAAATATTATACTTGATATCTGTACAGGGTTCTCATGCAATGATATCGAAGATCTTCTGAAAAACGTTCTCAAGAATCTGCCATTATTTCAGTCTGAGAGAGAAACATGCCCACACACCCTCTGGCTATTGTGCCAGACCAAGAACCACCTGCCTTTTCCCGCCTGACCATTAGCCTGGAGCAACACTGTCCCTAACCCATGCCCTAGGTGTAGTGTCGACACCCCACCCCCACCGCCTCAATAAACACCCTCAACAACACCACCCCCCGACACTCTCCCAACACGCACGTTCAGACCAGTTATGATCGATCCCTGATCCACAAAGAGTAGAAGTTTCGGTAGGAAATGCTGGACAATAGGGGATTTACATGTACACTGTGCATATCTCTTGCAGTGCATGTATAGATTCAGTTCAAATCTGACAGATACAAATATTAGCAACATTCTTGTCGAAAAAAGCAAGAATCGTTTCACCCAAATCACTTGTTCCATTTTCTTAATAATATTAACCCGGAAAACGACCCAATCATCAACTAAAGACAAATATCTTATTAAAAACCATTATCCAAGTTGTATCCCGACAGATTCTGTGTTAAACTGATATGCACAGTTCAATGCGTAAATCCCCTATCGAAAGTATCTTTGTAAATATGGTATTTTACATCATATATACACTATATAGTAGACGCTTCATGCGTCCGATCCATTCACTGTCATCACCGTCTCAGACCTTTAAGCCTTCATATCGAATCATATTACCTCTATATCATGCCCAAGCAAAAAAGGCATCACCATGGCTCTCTTAATAAGTTTAACACTCTAATCTCCCTCAAGTGTCTAAGTAATTCTGTTTCTCTTACTACACTTTCATCCTGAGCTTAGAAGTTGCATCCTTAGTTAACATAAAAAAACTAGAGATTTTCTACTTGTTGGTCAGTTCTGTTCCTACTAATCTGAAAGTCATTTGACCAAAGTTTTGGAGGATTGCAATCTCTTCCCCCTACTTTGCTGCGATGATTTCAGTTATTATCGCTCACCGGCGCTCTCTCTCCCCCCCCCCCCCACCACCAATTCGAACTCAAACTCTTGTGTAAATATAATTATAAGCGTATGCAGCAAAATATTGATAACTTTATTCCTATAGATGAGGGAGGGAGATCAAACAATCTGTAAATCTGGCTGTATATCGTTTGTCTAACTGATAATACAACTTTAATGACATTTGAATTGTCAGTTTTGGTTTTAACAGAGACTGTATATAAAATAAATTAATTCCTATGCCTGTATTATTTTCATATTAGATTGTATTGGCTGTACCAATTGTAAGGGACTATATAACAGACAGCTAGTCGGGCCAGGTCTTCAGAAAATGAACAATCAATAGCTATACACATTCAGTAAATGTCTAGCCTTACGGCCCTGTAAACGCAATCCCAGATACCGTTACAAATTCTGTTAAATTAGAAAAGAAGATATAAAATTGCTATTTATATCTGAGTACATTTCTGAGTTATTTCGTTGTTTCAGGAAGTTATTTATTTCTGTTCCACTTGTGTCTTAAGTTTGGGCCACTTGAGGCGGATTGGTAAGGGCGAATTGTCAATTTCTTGCGATTCACCCAGTAACAGATCAATAAATTATCTGAGTATGGCAGGGGGAGGGAGGGGTAAGGGCCATAGATCTCCTGGATAATGTAAGCACCTAATTTAGCGTTGCCATGACGACTGTAGCGACACGTCCAGTCATTATTTTATTGGGATGAGGCGAGCGGTGGTTGACCTAGCCTTCAATACCAGTTGTTTCTTTATTAAAGTTTTAAAGCTAGACTGCCAGCAAAAATCATTCATACATTTCTATTTTGCGGTGTATGGCTTCCTACCCAATCCATATGTAAATCGGAAAGCCCCCCGAACAGATAGCCATCGGGTAAATTAGATTGCCCCCGATCATATCAAACATGTTTTACATGGCCAAGATCCTGTTGACGTTAAAGCCGCATTCTCAGTTATATGACAAAAAAGATCTTCATTCAAATTATGATTAATATATCTGAATGTATTCATGATCAATGTTCTGCTGCTGTTATAGGTTCATACATGAATTTGAATTCTAATCACTGAGAGAAAACTGCCGCCGGGGAGCGATGAAAGGTGAAGTCATCGTATGAAGGGATTCGGGCGGGTCCTCCAAATATAAAACTTATGGACGTTTTAGAAGAACTTTAGCAAAAACAAATGTACACAATCCTCCAGAAACTTGGCCGAACGACTTTTAGATAGATTGGAAAAGAATGGAACAAAGAGTAGAACATATCTACTTTTTTACTGATGGTAGCTGAGAGTGCATGTATCCAGATCAAATGCGAGTTATATTTTATTTTTATATCACGATGCAATAAATATAAAAAAATATGTTTATTTACTTTCAGCCAAGAATTCATATGTCAGACTTGCTTTGTTCTTTACTCTTTCCGTAGCACAAAGAAAGGAAGGTTTCTATTGGCTGATACTTTATAACATGACGTCACAAATGGGCGTGAAATCGTCCAGAGAACCTCCAGGTAGCGTAGGATAACTTTAGACGATAGTCGGATTTCGCTCTATATAGTGGTATGTATAATATAACCACCCATCATGATATAACAAGCATGATGCATGCCATCGTTATATTATTGCACAAAAAACAATTTATCTGATCACTGGGTGGATGAGGACATACACGTTGGCGATATATACTCCATGAACCACTGCACGAATGTGGTACATAACTGTAAAATGGAAACGATTTCCATTATGTACCGGGTATGTGATTTTGGTACAATAAATCGGCACAAACTTCCCAAGGACTATTTTTTAGCACCGAATCATTGAAGCCCCACACAATTCATTTTAAAATGGCTCACTATGCATATTATTTTAATCCAAAGTGTCTAGCTACAGTATCTGGCTGGTCTATTCGCTTGGAACTACTTTTGGTATTTGAAAGTTTTTAATATTTTAATTGATGATATTTGATATTTAATATCAGACTCTCGATGCATATTTCTTGAATCCAGACCCCAGAGTATAATAACATGTACACATTTCCAAGGTCCTATAGTATTTAGACACTTTCAGTCAGCCCCCGTTGTTAATCTCTACTTTCCTAAAGGGAAACTCTCCTAACTTTCCTAAAGGGAAACTCGATCCTATTCTCATGATTGACAGACGCAAGTTCTGAAGCTATTTCGGTAGATAAAATACAGACCAAGTTGCCTCCATCCGACAGAGTAAAATGAGCCTCCAAGCTTTGCTGACAGAAAAACAGGAGAGTCCTATTGCCTGGCATCAAATTGCTTCTTTAGCTTGTCCTGTCTGAAGGGGAGCGGGTTGCAATATGCTCCATACTGCGCACTTCTGCTCAGAATAGCTCACAGTAATGAAAGCAATATTTCCCTTATAACTATAGGAGTGAGTCTGAAATCTTCCTTACTGACAGCAAATAATTTGACCGCACGTTAAAGGTGCATTCTCAGTAACATCATTCCACAAATCATTACATAGAACTAAGGTTGAATATGGTTGAATTGGTTGAATACGAGAGATCGTAAATTGTAGAACTTGTAAAGATGAAATTTGTTGAATATTTTTTCCCCACGAGATCTCTTCGTAGGAATGTTTTGATTCATCAAATGTATATTGAGTGTCTCTATTGCATATCTGAGGTTATCCTAAGGAGTTTATTTTCTTACTTCACTACTGGTTGACCATCAAGAAATATTGCCCCCTTTTTCATGCAAAAGAAATATACAATGTAGATGTACTTATTAGATATCCTTATGCTTACCATCATTGGAATCCACTTCATTTCATCATTTTAAATATGATGGTATCGCGAAATCCATATTGTTTTTACTTAAGACCTATTTTCCTGTAACACATGTATATGGCACCTTTGGAAACCCCCAACTTCAGCAAGATCCACATTCCGTAAGAACTTGCGTATGCATAGACCTACATATGAAAGATAACGATGCCTATTAACAGAGGGAGGAACATCATTATCTCGCCAGTAATGATGAAATTGTTCAGGCAAGACAAATGATAATGAGTGTGATGCTATCTCTATGATTACAGCTCAGGCTTGGTGTCAGAACACAGGCAAACAATGGATTTTGAGATACCATCATATTTGAGAAGATGAGATTAAGTGGATATTAACGATGTTAACATTTAGGAAATCTAGAAATGTAAAACAAATTTATGCTTGATTTTCCCAATCCAACTACTTTCAATAATATGGTTCACCTTCGTCTTCATAGACTAGGAACCCTCGATAAAAATCTGGGGATAGTACTGCCTATAGATAGGTATATTTTTAGAGCTAAACAAATGTGCTGTTTCTTTTTTAACCGAATTAGTATTAAGCAGGTAGGTTGGCATATGCCAAGGACTAAATCCCTAGCTCGGTAATTACTACCCAGTCTTCCGCAACCCCCTGCTACGAGACAAATTGACTTTAATTATTGTGCGCAGGGGTGAAAGGTTTTGTACTTTTGAGGTAGTCTGACGCACAGTTCAATAATTACAAGATTTAATGATGGGTGATAATGAAGAAGAGTGATGAAACGAGATGGATTAGGAAGAATGATGGGTGATAATAATCCAAATAACATGATAATGTGCTGGATATTATGTAAACACAGTGGACAGTTGTGTGCTTGCTATATACAGATAGCAGTATAAAGAGGAAAATAACAATTACGAGAATGCATTTTTTAGCTAAGAGAATACCGGCTTAGGCAATCACCTCCTACTAGTAATAAGATGGATGATAAGTCAATAATGTCTTTTACATCAAAATACCATTTTGGTCCTTAGATAGATGCTTAGGTAGGATGTTCCTCTGTGGGAATGAGAATTATCATTGACTGTATAGCAAACCCCATCCATAAATCTTCCTTAGCAAGGAGAAGGAGCCAAGGGATTAACAAAACCAACTTTGATGTAGTAATAATTAGCACAAGGCTGAGTTTGGGTTTAATTAAAACCGATTAAGTGTTTCGAATAATTTTTGCATTAATCACTTCATCTTATCATTACCGAATGTATAACTATTATAGCAGTTGTAAAGTATGTTCTACATTGATTTAGCTACATAACTTCCTATTTATGATAGAAAATTCTAACTTTCAATACCTCTCAGAGATGTGCCAATGAGGAAGTATTAGTTATGTAAATCCCCCTGACATATAGTGCTCATTATGTAATGTTCCACAAGCGGTGGATATGTATATTGCGTGCTCAACCAAATACTTTCATACAAGGGTGAAGTCGCCTCGAAATGTAACTCAGCAGCTCTACGCTTTCACTAATTTCTGTTAAACTACGCTGAACAAATGAAAAATACTAGGAATTATATAGTGCGCAATTCGCCTACACCAATTATTTAAATAACTCCAATTTAATTGTTTTCGTTATATTATAATGAATCCGGAAATAAACAATGTACAATACAATACAAGAATGATAAAGAATGAGGCCAACACCTCGGTTAGCATTATCCTCTTGACGTCTATGCAGCCATCCCCATGTTGCCTGCAGTTTGATATGGCTAGTATCTATTTGTTTTCATCAGAAGAATTTACTAAATGTGTAGAGTTGCCGATTATGCAGTTTCTGACGACCTTACCCACAATAATAAGCAATACACAGTTTGATATGCATCGTTCAACAAGTCCCTGTGTACGTGATAGTGCAATCATCCACATTATACTCTACCTACTGCTGTTCTGTAATACCAGAATCATGATAGAGTAGATGAACACATAGTATAAAACCCTTGCTGCAACGTCAGTGAATATTGTGCTTATGTTAGCAAATATGGGATTGCAGGTGTATAGAGTATAAGCGTCAGGTTGTCAGAAAATATACAATTCCTTTAACGAATCCTTTCAAAAAACCCTAATTCAATACCTATATTATGTTTAAATTACAGTGCAAATTAATCGATTTTTTGATATTTAATTTAATTACTAATTTCTAATAATATCATGGAAACAGATATCCCAATAATTATGTTCAGACATCTGGTGCTAACCTTTCCGGTGATACTGTGTTTAGAAGTCCTTTCTATAACGTAATGAATATTAATTCATTATTTCATACATGTTTCTTCCTTCTTTGTTTTCACTGCATGTGTTTTTCAGTCAATAAACGACAGCCTGAAGGCTCCATGCAACAAAGATTTTGTTTGTCGAGATTTCAGATTCAATACACGGTGATTATCATGAGTTTCTACCCAAATTTGAGAGCTCTCCTCCCCAAAATAACTCAAAATGTTCCTAAGATTGAGAAGATTCCCGACGATTGTATAGGGAAGGTCTTCACTATAGATGCGAAAGGGTAAACAGAAGATACATGTAAGACGACTGATGAACCGTGCCATTTGGCAACATACAGCCATCTAACATATTGGCATCGAGTCAACAGTCGGCAGCTTAGACATTGACTCGATTATTGCGTATACTGTGAAATAGTAATCATATGGGGATGAAGTTGTCAGAAAATATACGAGTCGCCTTCAGCAATCCTCTCAAATAATTTGAAATTTAAGGCAGAAATGATGGCTAAAATACAGTTTAGTATATCCGAACTGATATGCTAAATCAGCACATCACCATAATAAATACTCAGATATACCTAATATTTTTTATTTTATGCAGCATAATATAGCATAATTTACTCATTTATTGCAACTATTGACAAGTGAAAAGTAGGCTTGTCTGTTATTTTGGTTGTTCAATTGCGAGCGATTTTGCCGTAGATATCATGATATAAGTTGATGTATGCATACATAGTGATATGATAGGATCAAAGACATGTACCACAATTGTGAAATTTGGGAAATAAAACCCCGTTTATAAAGAAAGACATGTATATATGGTCAAATCCGGAAATTTTGTAACATTTTTGGTTTGTGTTACAAAAACACCCACAGTTTTTGCAAAATATGTCCGAACCTTGATTTTTTTCTTGCATTGTATACGAAAATATGTATTATATGATGTTGGAAAATTTTATCACTGTAGTCAATGTCTTTAGTTATCAATTATAGCCCCTGATTCATGATATAAATAAGTTTTATACTACGAATCCATTTTCATGGCACAAGAATCAGTAAAATTATTTTAATTATAATTTAATTAATATATCTCTGAGATACACATCACATGTCAGAATAAGTGTGGCATAAGATTTGTAACCTGGCTAAAATATCTTAGGACTGAGCAGGGAAAGACAAAAAATGCCTAAAAATGGACCAAAAAAGCTTTTATACTACGAATCCACTTCTAAATGAGATATCTAGAGAAATAAAAAAGAATAAGAATCCAGCTTTTCAAATTATCATTATTAGATTCTTGTGATTCTATGGGCAAAGTTTTAAAGATTTAGTGTTTATGCATTTGGTGTGGTGGGAGCCAGTCTGAAAAAAGCCAAATGCCAAATATTTATACTACAAATCCACAATGTCATCTAGTGTTAGTTTGATGAACAGTGCCACCACCTACCATTTTACTGCTTAGCTGACTTATCCAGTGTCAATGACCGTTCAAGCTTTGTGCCATTGAAACCAATGTAAGTCTTATTTCTACTGGTTTTCTTGATAGATTGTCTTATAAAGTCGGAAATATTAAAGATCAGGAAGATCAATTCAGCCATAATTTACGTTTTAGCCATATTTAAGTCAAATTTTCACTATGAATCCATTGGCCATACGGCCTGAGCAATAATAGGAGCTGTTCACCGCTTATTTGTAACTGGTTCTTTTGGTATTGATGGTTAACATAGGTGGATTTGTAGTATAAATGGATTCGTAGTATAAATGCAATTTATAGTTTAAGCATTTTTCACTCAAATTCTTGGCATATTTACCATCATTTTGAAGGAAATGAACGTTGCTAGAGGTAATTTAGTCGATTGGATGCCAGTGGACGTATCATATATGCTTTTCTATATGATTTCTATTATTATTATAACTACCATTACGTCTGTCAGATTTAAATGCTTGCTGTGGGAAGAGAAATGCTTCTAGGACAATATGATAAAAAATACCTGAAACCATGCTACAATATCCCTGGTCACCAAGGATGAAGATTAAAATAATTTTAGAACGTACACATTAGATGAAAATCAAGCCATTCAATTTCAATAATTATTTTTATACTACAAATCCACTATGAGAATATTTATACTACGAATCCACTTAACTACATAGGAAATAATATTGTTTAACATCAATTTTTTTTGAGAAATGTTTTACAGATGCTGACAGCTTCCTCTACACACAGTTTCAGGAGTTATACTTGATTGATATTGGAATCAGGAGCGATACAACATTTCATATATTTCAAAATTAGAGATTCATTCCAGAAAAATTAATTGCTTTCGCATAGATGGATAAAAAATACCTGAAACCATGCTACAATATCCCTGGTCACCAAGGATGAAGATTAAAATAATTTTAGAACTTACACACAGGATGAAAATCAAGCCATTCAATTTCAATAATTAATTTTATACTACAAATCCACCATGAGAATATTTATACTACGAATCCATGTAATTACATAGGAAATAATATTGTTTAACATCAATTTTTTTTAGAAATGTTTTACAGATGCTGACAGCTTCCTCTACACACAGTTTCAGGAATTATACTAGATTGATATTGGAATCAGGAACGATACAACATTTCATATATATATTTCAAAATTAGAGATTCATTCCAGAAAAATAAATTGCTTTCGCATAGATGGATAAAAAATACCTGAAACCATGCTACAATATCCCTGGTCACCAAGGATGAAGATTAAAATAATTTTAGAACTTACATACAGGTTGAAAATCAAGCCATTCAATTTCAATAATTAATTTTATACTACAAATCCACTATGAGAATATTTATACTACGAATCCATGTAATTACATAGGAAATAATATCATTTAACATCAATTTTTTTTTAGAAATGTTTTACAGATGCTGACAGCTTCCTCTACATACAGTTTCAGGAATTATACTAGATTGATATTGGAACCAGGAACGATACAACATTTCATATATTTCAAAATTAGAGATTCATTGCTTAAAATTTATACTACAAATCCATTTCTTTGGTCTCTCATAGTGAATTTATTGATGATCTCAGCACCATGAAAAGTTTATGATACCATAGATACAACTCTCAGGTTGGACTAGCATGAAATCTTTATTATCTAACTCCTCTGTCCTATTATTTATTGGGTTTGCCACAACCTAATGTCAATTTCGACTGGTTCCAGGAGCTCCTGATTAAAAATGTCATTAGATGAAAAAATATGAAAGAATGAAGTTCATTAACTTTCTCACCTGTTTTTCAGGCCACCAAAACATTCCTTTTACTGGGACTAATCAATAAATAACCAGGATCAATTCATAGAGGGTAAAGAAAAGCATAAAAGCAGCATAAATCAATGGATTCGTAGTATAAAAGTATGAAATTCACTTTGTATTTCAACCATCAACCCTCCTCTTAATATAGAAAAATAAGAAATGATATTTTCAGGGATTAATCTATATATTATCGACATTATATGGACAAAAGATGAAAATGATCGAAGAAAATTTTTTTGAAAAAAAAATGTTACAAAATTTCCGGATTTGACCATATATTCTTTTATCTATATAATATGTCTAGATTCCTGAATACTATCACCAGATCGAATAAATAGAGGTCAACAAATGAGTTGGTTAAAGGAGCATGAATATTGCAGGAGTTGCGTAGCAACGAGTGCAATATTCTAAGTGACTGAAACCAATGAATTGGTTAACAGATCTATATGAAAATGTACTATATGAAAAGAAGTGCTTAACCCAATTTATTGGTACAAAAAATTAGATCAAAAGGATAACAAAATAAAAATGTTGAAAATCTGTATTTATTATATTATAAATGGTATCCAAATTCCCTGTAAGAAGGTGATAAACTACCTCGGATATAGAGTCGACGAAAATCTTACGTTTGACCAACATTTTACTCGGGTCAAAAACTCAGCAATATTCAACTAATCCAGCTGTCACGCATTAGAGAATATTTAACAACAAACATGGCCAAGGTTATAGTTAAAACTCACGTACTGTCACTGATTCAATACGGCCTTTTCTTATTGGGATTGTCCAATGGAAAAATAAGAATGAAACTACAACGTATCCTTAATAAAGCTGTTCGATTTGTATATCCATACGATGCTCGAAATACCGAGGAACTCAGTGGAATATGTAAGATAGAAAAGCTTGAAAAAAGATGCAACATATCATTGCTAAGAATCATGAACTGTATGAAAGAAAAGATGGTAGATAAAAGGGTGAATATAAGAGAAACCAGACAATACGCTGGTTATGTGTTCAAAATTATAAAACCTACCAATGAGAAATTCAAAAGAAGTCCATGTTACCAAGGCCCTAAGCTATGGAATAAGCTAGATCATCGTTTAAGAAATGGTAAATGGTCCACTCTCAAGACGTATTAGAAAAACAGAGACGACTGGATGTGAAAAATGACCAGTTCGTGAAGAAAATGCCATGATAAGAAATTTATTTATTTATTATTACACTATGTAAGCAAAAATTCTCTGAGACAAAGTTGCTTTTATCACTCGTACAACTGTAATCATACAAGAATATCTTGCTCTGATGAGAGGAGGTCCATTATGAAAATACGAAAACATGTTAATTCTGTACATAAATTGTTGAATTGTTCACACAATAATGGCATGGTAACCAACTGATTCGTGCCGAAAAATTATGTAATTCGATAAAAGTTTAAACAAAAAGAGGTAATACTATAGTAGAAACATCTAAGATATATTGTTGATTGTCTAAAAAAAATTTCCCTTGAGTCTGTGAGATTATCTATGTACCTGCATTGAAACCAGCTCAATAAAATTTCTTTAAAAAAATATATGCTTTCAATCATGAAAATAGAAAAATATTGTGTCATTCATTTGAATTTCAGCGGTAATCTTAGTAACACAAACCAGATTGGTTGCCATGACAACCCCACATAACTCACTAGTGAAACACGCACTATTATGCCTAACTCACTCTGGTACATTGTTTTCAAGGCAATGCCCAAAAGAGGGCTTTATGATGCGAGGGTTGGTGCATAAACTCACACATTTTGATAAATTGAGAGGTCTCTGAGACTAGTCGGAGAATGTCAGGGGGGAGGATTTGTGTACATAGGGCAATGGAAGTTACGCTATGAGGGAGTTACGAGGCCTCTAAGAGTGGTTAACCATACACTCGTATATAGTGCAACATAACATGAAGTCTGGGCTAATAGAATAAACCCACGAGGAAATATTGCATATATTATATATAGCAAGTATTAACAAGAGTCATAAATAAACTTTGGTCACTAACTATTGATAGTGCCAGTGGTTGGTGCATGAATTGATCAGACTATGAGTCAGTCCCACAGACAGAGGTGACGTCATAAAACACATCCTTTGTAGTGAAATCAATATTTGTCCAGCAATATTCTCATTCATCATGTTCTTATTGGGGATGAGCATGGGTTATATTGGCAAATGGTAGATTGATTTTGTCCCCGGTTCGGTTAGAGTTGCATACTCAGCTAACACCATACCTTATACCGTTGTTATCAGACCGGGTGGAGAACAGCAACTAAAATAGACATGCCTGTCTGAATAAAGTTACACCAAATAAAAGAACATGGGAACATTGGGATATCAAGGAGTCCCTATGTTCTTTGATTAAGTGTGTCGAGTGTTTCGATAGATGCTGGAGAAAGAGTTCTATTATTACAATCAGGGTTCTTGAGTCAGCTCCGTTTTTTGATAGTTGTTTATTCATTAAAAGGCCAATATAATGTTTAAGAAGATCCAATACAGATACAGATTTTAAATGTGAACTTTTAAGATGAATGTCACTAATAAGGCAAGAACCTTCAGAGATCCTGGTTTATGCGTATTATATATTATGTATAATATTATTCTAACATGTCAACATGTCAACATGTCAACATGTCAACTTGTATGCTCTCAAATTACCGTTTCTTGGCTTCCATGGATTGCATAGTTAAACTTTTGGTATCAAATTATTACAGGAAAAGAAATCTGACCCCGTCTTCAGCCTATTTCTGTCATTGTTCACGATCAGAAATATCTGGACTGATTTTTTTCCCACCCTAGTTCATTAAATTGTCACAAGGATCACATTGCAAATTTGGTTGTTTGTCTTTAAACACCAGATAGGTGTTTCACAATGAATTTCAATGAACAATGGGGCCTAAGTACAAGCAGGAACTACCACGTTTAAAGCCTGAGTTTCTATTGTGCAACAGGACTTTGGTCGACTGTGAGTCTAGTGAGAACTATAACCTATGAATAGGTTGTGAAACAGGTTCGCATTTGTAGGCCATCAAATGAGCGGGAGTCTCCATGAATTTCACCGAGCACCGAGCAATAGACTACGAACAGCGACAAATTATTATTATTATTATTAACAACTTTTATTATGACACGAAGTATACATAATCGGGCAAGACCCTCTACGGATAAATCTTCCTGGATACCCAGGCACACAAATATATATGGCGAATAGGCGTTGTGCAACTGGTGTTGGATTATTTGTGATGTGTTATACGGCAATGAGTCACAAGTAGCAAATCGATATTTTTTAAAGTGATTTTCTCACAGAATCACTTTAAAGGAATGTTCTCATCTTTGTGGTATCTAGCGCTGTAGGTCGTATGAATACATATTATTCACATTATCATTTGCATCTGAAAGTTATATGAATTGTCGATATATCCAGGAATTTCGAAATGGAATGTTTTGGTAGCCTACTTGGATTTCAAATTCAATGCTTTTAGCACCACTAAGTGGCTTTGACATCTGATTGTTATTTTATGGGATTGGGGATTCAATGTAACAAGTGTTTAGTGCCTTTTTTATTTATTTCTTATAATATGGAAAGTTTGATAGTTCTCAGGTTATTCAAAATGGATGCTTCTCAACACAGCAAGTGGTCACAAGCGTCGCATTGGAAATAGGGTTGTTCGTCTTTGAACGCCAGATTGACATAAACTTTAAGGGGTTGATCTGGTCATGGCAAACCATCCATTCTATACCCCTTCATCAGAATGATGGATGGTTACCTTCATCCTGTCCTTACTAGGAGGATCAGAACTGAGGACGCTCCCATTTCCATAACATTACAACAAAACGCAGAGGATTGAAATTCAACATTTATTTGTCTCATGCATGGCGATAAAACTTTCTCCTGGCTTTTGTCGTACATTGAAGTAATTCTTGATGGAATACATAAATGACAAGCATGTACATATAAGCAGTGAATAACAGGAATTTTATAGGCCTATGAAGAGAAAGTTATATAAATGTAGAAGTGTATAAATGGTAAGGGTGGGAAGGTGGGCAGTGAAATTGCCTGAATCGGAGAACGATGGAGAAAAGAGAGGACGAGACGCCGACGTCCGAGAACGTTAACAGGATCTGACGTCACCTGGGAGGAGAGAGCTCTGCGTGCGCAATGCCCCCCTCTTCCGATTTCTCGAAAGAGAAGAAGAGGGGTGGTCGGGTCTCAGAAATTAAAAAGTGGTCCCGTCCCACACAAGTATGGAATTCAAAATGGCAACCCTATAAAACTGATTCATTGAATCCTTTTGTTATATCTCGATGGGCAAATTAGAAATCTTAAGATTCAGGTCATCTAACAATGCTTAGCAATCTATTTCATTAATCAAAGTAATACAGCTCATCATATCATTTAGTGTGTCTGCAAATGAAATTGAATATATTTTAATTCAGTTCCTAATTGTTTTAATATTATGTCAGGCTATTTATTATTAGGATTTAAGACAATTTCAAATATCATTTATTTTATTATTTTACTACTTTACTAGTGATTGTACATCCAGAAGTATCACTTATCATTTTTTCAAGAATCATGACAAAACGAAGTACCTATTATATTCCCTAAACATTAACATCGTTGGACTCGCCTAATATCCTTAGAGATACCATCATATTTGAAAAGATGAGTTTCGGTGGATTCCAACGATGCTAACCAAAAGTATAAATTTGTATATTTTGTTTGTAGTATACATATATTTATTTCCGTATTGAACATGTACACAATAAATCATCCCGGGAAATGTACATACCCAAGTCTTTGACTACCTTCTGTGAAAAACACAGTTATTCCAGGCTGTCCTGGGGTAAACTTTGTTTGAATAATATTCTATCTGTTTTGTTAACATAAGTCGGCTATTCTCTGAGTTAACTTATATAACAAAACTAATGCAGATCTCTACGCTATGACTTTATGATGCGGTTCCTTCTCGAAATTGTGTGTATTATATCATTGGCTATACTTACAATTTTGCATGTAAATGTTTGATAATATTTCTAGTAATACACGTGTTTATGTATAAAACAATTCAACAGTCTCTTTTTGGATAGGGACTGATACTAATAGAAGCAGCCATACCCCGGTTGCAGGTATCGATTACTGTATAACCCTATCACTGTATCTGTGACTAGACAGTACATAGGAGGGTATTATATCTAATGTCTGTATGTACATACTTAGTGCTTCTTGGCTGTACTTCTAATTAGATCATGGTGGATCCATACATACATAGGAACACCCCAGGTACTATATCTGTCGGGGCCTTCTATGCTACTACCTAGAGAGATAGACAGATAGATAGGCTAGGAATATGTGAACCCAAAATGATATTTTTCGAAATACTTTTCCCACAGTAATTCTTAATAGGAATGTTTTCATTTTTGAGGTACTTAATTAGCACTGGTCGTTGTTTAAAGATACACAGAAGAAATGTCAAGACTGTTTAAAATATCTAGATGCGTTTCTGAGGCCACCATAAGCAGTATCATTGACTAGTTACTAGTGATTCACCATTCGCAAGTCTGCTACAAAGATTGTGTTTACAAGAATTTCTACCAGTTAGCATAATTGCAATACGCTTGATCTCCAAATTTTGCATATGATTGTACCTGAAAATTCATTTTCTTCCGACAAAGGAGTAATTCTTATCAGACACATGACATAATATCATATTATATTACGGGTGATTTAAGAAATATAACATTTTTCCAGAAGGAAAATGCTTTCGAAAGCAGCTTTTTTGTACAATTTACCTCTCCTTCAGGGCCTACATTCATGCATACATCCCTGCACGAAGTTAGCGTGAGGGCAAAGCACATTGTGACAACCCTGATACACAAGTGCAGTCGGCAGATGTTTTGTGAATTCTGCGAAATTAGGCTATACATTGATAATTACTAAGTATTATCTGAGTATATTTAGTATTGATTTGATTCAGGGGAATATGTTGCGTTATGTTGAACTGTATTTTGAATCATGTTTGTTATTTGAGTGAATTGGTGAAGAAGGATTGTACATTTTCTGTCGACTTTTCCCATGTATTTACCAGCCTCTAATTTTGTTCAATTATATATATTATTGCACCATGATGTTAAATAAATCTCTCGTAGCTGATCTCCTCGGGTAGTATACTACTATCTAATGATGTATGACGCCCTATCATGCTGTATGGTTCAGTCCTTATAATAGCAGGTCTAATAGCTCCTGGGGTAGTATACTATCATCTATTGCAGTATTATGTGCTACCAGGCTCAGCTTGTATGGCTGTTCTTCTACTTACTCCGGCTTCCATACAAGTACAACCAGATGATAGAACCTTCTTTACTAGTGAAGAGAATACACATGTAGTGGTAGATACATCGTGATTGCAACACACACTCACCAGTACAATGGATATGTAGTAGCACCGAGTGCACCAAGAGACTGTTTTCATGGAACATGTCGTTAGGAGATGTACAAACATCAACTCTACATAAATTGTAAATTCAGAAGAATTAGTCTAGAAATGATTAATACTAGGTATATCTAAGAATATTCTGTGTCGTATCAATTCACTAAAACTGCATGGCACGTTTTTTTTTTGTTTTTTTTTCACATTTCTATATTCAGGAAGCATTATTGGCATGTGCCAAGATACATTGTTATGACTAGGGCAGATCCCTATCTTCCGCCACACCCTGAATTTATTGAATTTCAAGTGCGGTTAATTACTGTAAGTTTAACTATATTTTGTCATAAATATATTTGTAGTGAACCGCATATTCCTGGTTTATTTTTTCCTATAGGTAGCGCCACAAGTAGGGTCCGCTTCTAGGAATCGTGTTTTTCTTAAACACGAACTAATTGATAATGTATCAATGGTGCGTGGTGGGAACCACGACTTGTAATATTTTCATGTTTATTTGTCTTAAATGTGAGGCATTTGAGAGGATTGGTGAAGGCGAATAGGGGATGTGCATATCTCACTGCGCATGTCTATTACAGTGCATGCTGTGACGGATTCAGTTAAAATATAACATGCAAATACTTAGCAACATTTTTATCGAAGTATATAAGGATCTATTCATCAATAGCATAGCTTGTGTAAAATAAACTATAAAGCCAAATGCATGATAGGAAAGATGAAGTTTTCTGTTATGGAAACAAGTATACCAGATGTATATTGACAAGGATATTTACAGTGGATGACAGATAAATATTCCTTTCTCACCATGGCATGTTTTCTCTAATTTTTACTCCCGTACATATCCCATGATTCTTTGCGAACCAGGATCTAAGATGGTAGCTATGCAAATCCCCTATTGTACATTTTCAGGCGACTTCACCCATGGTCTACATCAGAACGCAGCAACCCACCCACAGTGCACCAATAAATTATTCAATAGAATAGCAATATTGGCCGTCAGCGTTCACAGTGATTAATTGCCATAGAATGTGTCCATGATTTCCTATGCATAACATGGCATGATGCATAGTCAGTTCTCAATGAGAATCAAGGGTTCATTGAAATGCCTGTTCCCAAGGTAATCACGTATATATGGGCCAGGACATCAGAAAATTATAATTCGGCTTCACTAATCTTCTAAAGCAACCCAAATTCATCCCCAAAATGAGGTTCAAATTACAACTGAGCATTTATAACCAAACATATTTTTTAAACATGTTTTTTGAATTCATTAAACCTTTAGTTTCAACATAAGGACCATACAGAAAGGCCAGAAAATTCTGTCTGATGTATGACTTCTCTGTGTACATCCCCCGTATGTACAAATAAAGAATACTTGAATTGAATTGAATAGACCAGCAACACCATATTGTAATGTTCAGTCTCATAGACCAAACAGTGAGTAGATCTGATACCGGTTATTCTGAGAAATGTCAGTCCATTTTCTTGCTGACGGGACCAATATTGGAAGCGTTTAATGAGCATATATAAGGCCTTGTACTGGCAGCAAACCCGGAGAGCAACCGGAGGAACATTCCACAGATGTGCTCACAAGTGTCTATAGCCATAGTGACAGTCTTTGAACAACCTCGACTTGCTCCCCCTCCTCTTCATCTTCCCCTGCCGTTTCAACCTAGTTCTCCTCCACTCATCCTCCTAACATTGCTCTTCACATATACTGAATGTGTTAGACTGTGTTGTATAACGTACTATATAGCAATATTAATCTTACACGATTGCATTGCGATTTAATGATTTGATCTGAACGTTTCATGAGAGTGAATGGGATTGAAATAGAAGTGACTGCATGGATAAAAATAGAAAAATAAATAGGTTGAGGAGGGAAGGAAACCTGGACAGAGGGAGTGACAGAGGCAGAGACAGAGGCAGGACAGAGGCAGGGACAGAAAGTGACAGGGGGGGATAATGGCAGTGACAGCGGGACAGACAGAGACAGTGACAGAGGCGGCAGTGACAGAGAGAGGGACAGAGGCAGGGACATAGGCAGGGACAGAGTCAGTGACAGAGGCAGAGGCAGTGACATAAGTATGGACAGAGAGAGTGACAGAGTTAGTAACATAGGGAGGGACAGACGGAGGAACAGAGAGACAGAGGGTTGGACAAGAGCCAGCGATAGAACAACTTGGATGTATGACTACCAGTTACGAGCTACAACCTTCCATATCTGACCTACAAACCAGAACGTTGATGTTATTATGAGAGCG
Source organism: Sthenelais limicola (assembly GCA_942159475.1). Lineage (NCBI taxonomy): Eukaryota > Metazoa > Annelida > Polychaeta > Phyllodocida > Sigalionidae > Sthenelais > Sthenelais limicola. Next base: position 71,892,805 of record OW804098.1, read on the forward strand.
GTTGTGGTACTATCTAGGAGCCAGGCCTTTAATCATATATACCACCAATATCATACTGGTTGATATAAATCATCCCCCTCACCACCTCTCCCTCTGAGAGGACCAGGCAGCAAAAATCGATATGCTCCATAATAAATAAATGCCAGGTTTCCTGTCCTTGCATTAGGTACCATTTCCCATTGCTGGAAAATGGGATGAAAGGGGAAGAGGATAAGAGGATGGGAGCGGAGGAGGCGAAGGGAAAAAAAGGTGAATGGGTTTCGGTTGTCAAGCGAATTGGTTGTACTGAGAATGCTGTGAGTATAGGGTCCAGTATGAAACACAACACATATGTTAGACTATTTGTAATGTGTCACCGGAAAATGGGATTAGGCAGATTCCAACGCTGTTAAACTATAGCATGTCTAATAAGTACTTTTATATATTTGTATTTTTGAAAGAATAGTTACGGATATTTCTGGAGGACAATCACTAGTAAAGTAATTAAATATATACTTCTTTAGAATGACCTTAGCAACGCAGAGACAGTAAATATAGTCTTAAGATTTGGTATATGTATTCATTAGACCATGTGCACTTCACACCCTATAAGTCCAAATATTCGTACGAAGAGATTTTGTGGGGAAAAAAACTTATGATTCTTTTGACTTTTGACTCATTTTCCTGTAACACATGGCATTTGCCTTTACTAGCACAAAAACATTGTATAATATTCAAATGACAAAGCTTGAAATCATCTATTTCATTTGCTGGACAAACTTGTGGAATTATGTTAAAACATATAAAAGAATGTGAGACGCCCCAATGCATGTATTCATAGGTCTTGTTCCGTTATGGATGAAAGCACAACTCATAATATCAATGACGTGATCCCATTGGGAACCATCTTCCTTTGCTCACAATGTGAGGTAAGGAGAGAAAGGGGAGCGAAGTATGAATGTATGCATGGAAGTATATTGTACTGCGTATACATTTAGGTCATGCCAGTGCACCAATGTATTATATACTGGGGGAAGTCACCAGGAAATGGACAATTCGCCAATTCCGTCAAACAACTCAGATTTAAAACAAAAATGACCTTGGTGCATACTGTTGTTTTAAACAATCTTATATAATTTGTAAACTTGTACCGTCATCTTGATAGGCTTCTAAGCAAAATCAGTCTGCAGAAAATTATAATTAACGAATCATCAATTTGTAATGATAAATTCCTTTTTGTAAAATAATTGCAGGATTTACAACTATAGGTCAATTTACAAGGTTACACAACTAATTGTTTAGTAACGGTCATGCCCCTTTTCCCCTTCCCCTGTGACTTTCATTCTTCCTATTCCCCTGCCCTACTCACGCTGATTACTACTGGCCAGACTTCCAGACGACCATTGCATTGGTATCTCTTTCCTATATTATCTCCTATGTCTGACCTATCTTTTTATTTGCCTCCTTTCCTTTACCATTCTCTCTCTCCTTTCGCTATGTTTATGTAGATTTCTTATCTGTCTATAGCTGTCACTGGACCAGCACCTCCTACACCTTACTCCTGTACCTGCACCTGATAATAAATAGTGCACACTAACAGGCTTGTTCGATTTCCATATATGTCTTTATACGTTGTACTGAATATAGCCATGGAGCATTAGAATGCATTCATCCCACATCTCTATATATTTGTATCTCTCTCTATATATTTGTATCTCTCTCTGTTGAAGGTATGGGCATCTACAGCACAGGGGTTAATAATTGTACAACCATCAGCTCAGGTCTACCATTGTCAACTATATGTATCTCCTACCATGCTCCTGACATACTGATTCACAATACAAGCCGTTCTCTCTTTTCCCTCTAAGCTCCAACTTTTCCCTTCATTCTGCTCTCCTCTATCCTCTTCCCCATTCATTGCTATTGAAAGTGGAAGTTATAGAAACTAGTTCGTAATGTATGAAGATATGATTGGATTACGCATTTTCTTTGTAATAAATTGATGTTAAGCCTCAAATTTAGAAATAGAAACATATATTTCATAGCCAATACATATATACGAACATCATATATATCAATTCCATCTCTCTCTATGTATCTCTTTCTGTCTCTCACTATATGACTTTCTCTGTGTCTGTGTCTCTCTCTATGCCTCTCTGTCTCTCTCCATATATATACCGTACGTCTCTCTTCATGTCTCCCTCTATTTGTCTCTTTCTCTGTGTCTCTCTCTATGTCTATCTCTGCCTCTGTCTATCTCTCTGTCTCGCTCTGCGTCTTTTACTATTTCTCTCTCTATATGTGTCTCCTCCATCGCCTCCTTCACAACGACCACCTCCTCCTGCTCCTCCCCATTCCCCAATACTCCCCACACTACCAGCTCCCACCACCAAAACACAGACATCAGAACCTACCTTGACACGGATACCAATAATCGCTCTATAGGCGTCCTCCAGGGTCTGCTATTTCCCACGAATGTATCAAATACCAGATGCATGCATGCATCACAATTTTCACCTTTTGGTCTCTCCTGGTCTCTCTCCAGATCAGCATCCCTCTCTCTCATGCCCCCAATATTCCTCTGTGTATGCTCCCTGTGTGTGTATAAATAGACTTAAATATCTTGGGGGAGAGAGGTTGTCTGTGGTTGGGTCTATGCAGTCTTTAAGCTTGTATGTGAATATATATAGGCTAGACCTGCTTTACCAGTTCCTATAGAGAAAGGTGTCTGTGGTATGCCAATGGTATTGACATCTCTCTCTTCCTCTCTCTCGCTCTGCTGTCAACGTATTTTTCCCATAGCTCCTCCTTGCCAGTTATCCTTCCTCCATGGTTTAAACTCTACTAGTGGATCCACTGTAAGAACCCTGGAGGAAAGGTTGTTTCCCCAATGCTGGTGGTGGTAGTGACTGACTGGCACTACTACTGTCCTACCCCACCACTCACTCTCCCTATACTACTCGCTGTAGATTCCACATCTCCAGCAGAACGCGCTACGTACTTCTATGCAGTGCACTAGCCCCTCCAGTAGATGATTCAGGGGGAGCGGGTGGAGATGGAAGTAGGCCTCCTCCAGTGGAAGCAGCTGGAGAAACAGCGGGAGGAGCTGGAGCAACAAGACCAGCAGCAGCAGCGGTTGTAGCAGAGGCAGTGGACCAGCCTTAAGGCCACTCCACACGCATGCAGGTGCGTCTGCGTCTCTGTTTGCATACGGACAGTTGTGATGTGTTACAGAAAAATGAGTCACAAGTCGCGATATTTCCTTTATATTTTAAATTTTATTCCGGCCGATATGATATCTAATACATTATAGATGGACGCACTATCCTTCAAGGATGATCTCTTAAAGTTAATTATACAAATTATATATTTACTTCAAGAGTGTTTACCTTATTTATACTAAATCAGCTCTTCATGGTTTTGAAATCGAATCACTTTACTTGTACGAACTAAAGGACCCTAGCATATAACCGCTGCCTTATTTACCTTAATTCTGTTTTATTCCCTGGCTGTGTCATATACTGATACATTCTAAGATGGTTCTAGACCACATTTAAACATTTCATTTCTTCTTCTACAGTACTCCCCCCCCCCCCTCTCCCCCCCCCCCCCCCCCAAAAATAATAATACAGAGTTCCGTTATTCAAACAAAACTGTATAGCACTCTCTCCCCACTATCCCCCGACCCACCTTTTCTTCATAATCGAATAATAACGCTTAGAACTAAAGTGAGGAACACACATACACCTCTGTTGCTAGTAGTACACTATATTAAACTAGTTATATATACTATAGTAAAGTAGTTGGATATATATACTCCTCACATATGCATAGATATATACCATGAACAGTCTTGGAATTTGATACGTATAGCTGTATCTATGATATGTAACAGGTGCACGAGAAAAACCTGGTAACAAATTATAATGAGCCAATATGGTCAAAATCCTTAATTGTTATATCCAAGCGAAGACGTTTAAGCAGAAATATCTCATTTTAAATACCGTAGATGAACTGAAGCCCCCCAAAAAATAGGTGTGTTTCCGATTTATCTGGCTGAAAACTAGGTTGGGGGGGGGGGTGGTAACTTTTTTTTTGTTGTTAATTTTTTTTGTTTGGAAACCACCTCCCAGGAACTGAAAAAAATGTCTTTTTCATAACAATAGTTGTTTTGAACATGGAAAATGTGCCTTTTGACAGTTCCGAGTTAGGAAAACCCGTTTTCCTGCTTTTATAAGCTTTTTTTGTCAAAAAATCCAAAAAAAGTAAGATATGGTGGGGGAAAAATCAGGTATGGTAAAAAAAAATTTAGGTAGGGCAAGGTTTTTCTAGGTAGGGGGGGGTAAATCGGAAACACACCTATTTTTTTTTTGGCCTGAGCATTTGAAACTACACGGCCTAGTCCACAAAGCCGATTCACATGCAATTTTGCGCCGCAGAGGACTCTTTTTTTCTTACTAAATTCCGTGGGAATCGCATGAGAATCGGCTAAGTATACAATATTACATTATATACTAATTTTAATCACGTATTCTCATCGCCCTGCAAAACCTTAATACTCCGTTGAGGTTTTGAGTCCAACGCGAACGCCTCACTTGCATTGAGTCACCCAATTATTTGTTACTGGTGCGAAATAGACTGGCATTTCCCAGCATGCTCCACTGCTAGTGCTGCTCCTGCCGCCATGTCGCAGTACCATTACTCCAAATTATCGCCTGCCCCAGCAGGCCAGACTTATTGGTAAAGTTGAGGATATTTATAGAACACCTTTTGTTGCCTTCCTGTGATATCAACTAGTTTGATATTTTTGCCAGACAAAGCATACTACGGGAAAGGAAAGTAGAGGACTGTTCAAGTATGTGTGTGTGAGAGAGAGATGGAGAAAGAGAAGCTAAGAGAGGGAGAGAGATGGAGAAATGGAGAGACAGACAGACAGGCAGTGGAGATTGGGACATGAGCAGAGAAGGGAGACAGACGAGCGTGCAGTCTTAGGGGAGAATGATTGACAGGACAGAAGACAACAAACGACTATGGAGGCAGAATATGAGTGAGATAGATTGGAAACAGATGGAGGGAGATAATAATTAAAAGAGAGAGGATACAATGAGAAGGAAGAGTTAGAGATACACGATAGAGCGACAGCGTGGAGGGAGGGAAAGACAGACAAAGAGAAGGAGAGGGAAGGACAGAGAGGAAGGATAGTGGGGAGAGAGACTACGAGAGAAAGACAGCAAGGAGGGAATGGAAGAGAAAGGCAGAGAAGATGAAGAGAGAGAGACGGCGATAGAGAAAGAAGGCAGAGAGCGAGGAGGAGGAGGAGGAGGAGAGAGAGACAAAGAAGAATAGAACGAGACATACATGAGGGAGAGACAGACAGACAGACAGAGAGGAGGGACAGATAAACAAAGAAGAGAGATACAGAAGAGAGACAGACACATGCAATAACGACACCGAAGGAGACACTGCACTCAAACATCCTCAACAAAAATATGATTGTCGATGAAAAGTGGCTTGTGTCTCCTCCGTGCTCTGAGAGTTAGCGGGGTGGCAATAAACATCCATTAGCTTGATTAAAGTTAGTCCTCTCTGGTAAAAACCTAATTATCAACTTCAAGAGCTAATACTTGTTGCGCAGACGACAATTACACTAACCATTGTGAAAGGGAGAAGCCCTCTAGAGTAACATGTCTATCAGCGTATTCCCATTGCTAAATTGAACAACGAATCTTGTAGATTATATTCATAAAATGTTAGTATATGCATTTCAATTGTCCATCTGATACTCCTCTTGGATAATTAATGTTGTTTTTAGATCATGTTCATAGATAATCAAGTAGTAGTAGTAGTATAATGCAACAATGCCCCCGTTGCATAAGAATCTGCGAGCTCAATAATAACACTGAAAAAGTTACTCGCAGATTGTTATGCAATGGGGGCATTATTGAATCAAGACTATGTTACTTTACTTTAGTTTATTACAGACTCAAATGTATTGAAAATGAGTCGCAAAAAATGGAGTAAGTGAGTGAGATTGGTTGCTTCACGCCCTTATCAACACATTGAAGGTTATATTAAGGAAATAGAGATAGAGAAGGGAGAGAGAGAGACAAAGACAAAGAAACAGAAAGGCATTTTATGTCCTTACCCGCGAAAAATGGATTTTGAGATATCAAAATATATTTGAAAAGATGAGATCAAAGAGATTCAAATAATGGTAAACGTTAGGACATCTAATACGTACTTAAAACTTAAAAGATGTATCGTAACAAACTTTAAGCCCTGTTTTAGGCCTTCCAATAAATAAATCAAAATCAAGAGCTTGAATATGAAGATGTGTATTCCGTTTCAATGTAATATCAGACAAGCAATGACTGCTGAGACTGGGTTGTGCCTCTCTTTTATTGGCAGCAAAACCCAATCCCGAAATGCAGTATAATAATTACAGGAAGTATATTTAACAAAGGAATTATAACCATTACATACACTGGTCCTGGGTAAGACCATAAAGTGCCTTTCTGTCTCTTTTCCCGGTCTCTCTCTCCCTTCTTCTCTATCTCTATTTCCTGGGTAAGATCATAAACTGCCTCCCTCTCAGCTCTCCCGCCCTTGATATAACCATCTTAAATGTGTTGATAATGGCGTAAAGCAACCAATCTCACTCACTCACTCACCATTACATATACGATTGTCTTTCCCATATAAGGGCGGGAAAACAGAGGCGAACCCTGTACCATTAATTCATAAGACAATAGAAACTCGGTGGGAAGACACAAAGATAAGTGTTAAAATAACATTCAGGAATAATGAAGAGTAAGTCCAAGTTGAGTATGAATGTTTTCTTGTATTTCTATCAAGCACATATATATACAGGTTAGTTATGGCGAGCCTAGTAGTTCAGTCCTTACTATTGGTTGGAGAGGTGGATACCACAGTCTACGTCATAGGAAATATAGTAACAGTAACAAATAATACATTCAAGCATAAACAGATTAAAGCTTAATAATCCCCCAGGGTAGTGACCAAGCTTGTCCCTAACCCTGTACCAAGATTTGTGCCCAACCCTAGGCCTAATGGCGGGTCTAAGCTTTAGTCAAAACCATAGCCAAAATACATGCAATACTTTTGTTCGAATATTCCTTAAAGGTTCTCAATAAATAAACTTTCAATATAATTTCTTTACATTAGCCAGACACAGTGTCTCCAATGAGACGGTAAAACAATAGAAATCCAACTGGCCCGCTTTTTGTCTATGCTCCAATGTGTAGACTAGTACACCCTATGCCGAATCTACCCATTATATTAATGAACAAAATCTGAGTAAATCAATAATGAATAATAAATATTTCTCTGAAAATCGTGTCAAAGCTCTAGTCAAAACTCTTAAAGTAAACCAGAGTTATATAATATTTGAGTCAACTAGAAACCTTATTTTAACAGAAATTAAAAAAATACCAGTTTACAGCAATCACTTCTCACATAATTATGCTTTACAGGCATCCTTTACAAACTGTGTTTCTGCTTTACAGGCATCATCAAATTACATTACAGGGATCACCCATGAAAATAAAAACACCTTTTATACATTTTCTACTTATATATAGCTTAAGTTAAAGTAGATGCGGTATTCCTCGTTGTATTATGCCTCAAACAGCGTATGAACAAATCACTTTTATGAAGGGAAAAGGTGCTAAAAGTTATCAAACAGTTTTGAATGGCCATCTCAAAATCGCCATATGTGATGAGGTAACGCGCGTTACGAGGATCACCGTCCCACCCATGACCATAGAGCGGCACCATCTCCCTGGCACTTGACCTTAGCTGGATGGGGCATTACATGTTCCAAATTTAAACATTAGGCGGCGGCTAGATCGAATCAGGGGTTTTCGAATGCACCCACAGGGAGCAAGTAATTTGATGATTTTACTCCTAATGTGCATGCTTTACTACTGGTACTCTCTCTTTCACCTCTCTCTCTTCCTCCCTCTCCCATCATGTTTCTTTTCCTCTCTCTCTTCCTCTCTCTCGTCTGTCTTGCGCTCTCCTGTCTCTCTCCCTCTCCCTCTCTCCTAGGCCTGTCTCTCTCCTGCCTCACTCTCTCTCTCTCACCATTTTCTTTTTCCCCTCTCTCTCTTCCCCTCTCTCTCTCCCCCTCTCTCTCTCTCTCTCTGCCTCTCTCGTTGGTAATTGACTTGAACGGGGCTATAACTAATAAGATAGAGACTAAACACATTACTACCCTCAATTTCGTGCGTGTTGATGCACTGTGTGTGTCTTATACGTCGCCTCGGGATTATGCACTAAACGGTGCACCAGCGGCTCCTCAATATCGGTAATTAATCCTATAATAACCCTATCTCTCCCTCACTCTTTCATTCTCCCTCCATTCTGTGTGATGCATACCTCCCTTCCCTCCCTTGTCGACCTCAATTCAATACAGAGCGAGGACGTTTACGAATGCATCCGGGTATTCCCTAGGGACCAATAGGGAGGGACGAGGGCAGGGGGGCAGCCATTCGATCCTTTGATCCCAGAGATAAGGACCGGGCGTTCAATAGCAATACCGCCTGACCTATAATTAGCAAGATGATAACCTAGTTATCTCTAAGGCTAGAGAACCACATGGTAGGACTATCTCAGTGGAGGGATGGGTAATAGGGGTCCGCATATTGGGCCCATTGCATGAGCTGAACAAGCGACTTCTGGAGCTTTGTCTGGTCCTTCCCCCAAATGTTATATGAATATACCATTTCGTCATGTATGCTATTGACTTTTTTTTTTATCCATTTAGGGCATCACATTTACTCTTACATCAAAACTGAAAAAACACCCTATCCACCATGGATGTGTTTCAGATGTTGCCACATTTACAAGAACAAGGTAGTTATATTCATCATGATAAAAAAGCCCTAAAGTTTTCAATCAGTAAATATCACAATTTAATATAGTCATCCAAACCATTACCAAAATTTCACAGAGACAAACTGTACTACCGTCGAATGCCTTTTGTAAACAACTAATTTATTATCTGGCGTTTTCTTCGGTTTACAAACAGTATACAGAATCATCAGCAAAGTAATATCTAGGCATCAAAACACATAAACTATTCATACCCTACAAAAATTACTATACACTCAGTCTTAAGCCGCAGCCCAATTAATCTTTAACTTATCGAACAAAGGTGAGTCTGTCGTTCTCAAGTCTAACTATTTCGGGAAGGCTGTTCCACAGAACCAAATTAAACCTTTGTAAAAAACCCCACTTCCTTCCATCTTCTCACTCCTTGGTTTTTGAGTTTCAAAACCCTCTCTCCTCTATTTCTAAGCGCCATGTTCCGATTCCCAACTGTTTCGAACTCGCCTATAGTCTGTCATATATAAGTTTTAAGGCAGACTTATTGATTTCCAAAATGGAATGCTGGCAGCGGATACAAAAAGCTACAAAATAATAATGTTGCTCCCTTTGACTATTTCTTGCTCCCTCTGTCATATTCTCAATCTGTTATGTTATCCTTTTTTCTTCGGCCTCCCCCTCCCGCTCTCCCTCTCTGCCTCCATCTCTCTCTACCTACCTCTCTATCTTCCACTCTTTATTTATCTCCCTCTGCCGTCCTCTCCCTCCCTCCGTGTCGCCCCTCTCCCCTTTCCCTATCATACTCTGCCCATCTCCATGTTTCATTGGGGATTTTCTTTCCTCTTTGCCATGATTTAATCATTTGAGAATTTCTAAGTATTTCATTACCACAATTTGTTTTCATTTTCTTTTCGTCGCCCTCGTGTCGATGGTAAACACCATATCCTGCAGCAAATCCTATGCTTCCTATACTACTGCTTCGCAACCACGCAACCTATTATTTCTACCTCTCTTCATGGATGGCGATGGTTTGATCTTTTCAGAATTAAGTTATTTCGACCTGGAAATCATTTTTCATAATAAAAGTCTCCTTTTTTTACAGTCCTTTTAGGTACAAATACTTAAATGTTGAATTGAAAATATACACATACATCATTCTAATCACTACAGCAGAGTGGAAAACGGTTGAGAACCAGACCCAAGAATGCCAAAAATGTGCAAATTTAGCAAACCAGAGCGAGTAAAACATCAATAATTCGAGACAAACCTGATATTGATTAGTTTATTACAGACCCGCTAGAGGGAGGGCAGAGTACACGCATGCGCTCTCTGTGTGCACCAAGTGACCCCTTGACCTTCTGGAGGAACATGTAACCATCATGGAAAGGTCATGACGGAACATGGGACCTAAGGAAAACATGTTAGTTGGCATTATGGGTGGTTTACTTATGCGTGACATTTTCTGACTGGGAATTGATACTGAAAATAGGTTTCAGTTTCTAATTACTGGGATGGATTAGGCTCATACCTTGCACAATAAAGGCACTGCATTTCATGTTTTAATTTACAAGGTATCGTGGGATATGCAAACCTGATTTCGATATCACACATTAAGCCTGGCTTCCACTGCCACGCTACTTCTCCCGCTACTACTTTTCTTCTTTGCTCCTGCTACTTTAGAAGTAACGGGAAGTAGCCGTTTCAAATAAAACATGTTTCTAAAAGTAGCGGGACCAAAGAAACGGGAGAAATAGAGGGGCAGTGGAACCCAGGCTGTAGTAACTGCCATGAATGATCCTTGGGCTATAACGGTAAACCACCTCCGGCAGAGACTAAAATGATTAATAACCTCCATTTTGTTTTAAATAAATTTTATTGGGTCCATTTTCATACAATGATAATTTCGTGGAATCCCTGGAAAAGTCACATCGAGTGAAGTAGATTATTAGACAATGAGTGTCAATTTTGATTACCTTTTTTAACATTGACTATGAAATAATTATAATATATGATAGGGTACATGTTAACATTAGAAATGAAATATACATAGTAAACAGGTCCACCACTCGACAGGTAAAATACACATCGTACACAATTCATTATTTACATTTGATTTTCTACTCTTGACCAGAGTACTGGAGGACATACAATTGATTAACCAAACCAATCATTGGTTGATATAAGATGACATTTTATGTTTTTCCAGGATTTTTGACGGATTACAGATGGTAGCTTGTTCCATATAGTCAGCCCAATAAAGTGTGGCGACTTTTTTACTTTCTCTAATTTTGGTACAATAACCTTCATTACTGGACATTATTTTGGACAAGCTAATTCACTGTTTGTGGATTATTCCTTGACTTAGCAAAACAGTGCAGTCAACTATTCAATTAAATTCAACATACTATTTGTTTATACCTAAGAAAGCTGTGCGAAAAGGAGACACACTTCTGAAACATTATTATCTAAATAACAGTTGAAAGTGATAAAATACTGATTATCACTTCAGACGCTTCATTTATAGTGGGCTCTTAAAATGTCCAGATTTATATTTAGGCCTACACCAAAATCCTTCAATGCAGCTGTTATACCTATTGCCTTTTTCTCCTAAAATCAACTTAAAATTATTGCTACTGGGGGTGTAAGTAATGCAATTCTTTTTTTTATTTCATCACAGGCCAATAATATATTTAAGGCACTTCAATTGAAAGACGCACAATAAATCTGTACACAATGAATAAGAGATGATTATTCGGGCGGCATCGTTACAACAGGCAGCGTTGGTCATAGTCTCTCTTATATATAAACATGTAAACATAATATTCATTATACATAATGTCATACCTGGATACAATATTTAAAACAAACATCATTCCTCCAGCAAGCAAGCGCAATGTCAGTGGATTGCTTTGCTGCTTATATTGAAGGAGCAACTAGCGTATTCTCCACCCCCGTCCTGTGTGAGGTGTATATTTCACGCCTCACACAGGACTGAAGTCATACGCATTATATAATAAGACAATTTTTCTTTACCTTCAATTTTTTTTCTCGTTGGGGCGATGGGGGGGGGGGGGGGGGGGTAAAGATACATGCGAATTCTTAAATAGTCTTTAATGCTCTTTCCAATGGTGGTTTCCGATTATTGTGTTATTGGGGACTTTCTGGTATAACTGGTAATCAATACATAATGTATTCTCCCAACCGAGATACCAAATGCTGAGTGGCACAGTGAAGTCTAATTTATATTTTTATATTTTTTAAGATACATAAGAAGAATCTAAATAATTAACTAACTTTTGGTCTCTTAGATAACAGTTCTCTATAGATTAGAATAAATAAATCACTCCTGTACATATGTGATGTGTTTTAGGAAAATGAGTCATAAGTCGCAAAAAAAAGATTTTAAGATACCATTATATTTGAAAAGATGAGATGAAGCTGATTCCAATGATAGTAAACAGTCTTATAATCCAATAAGTATTTCTACATTTTAAGTTTGATATTTTCGTTTTTGAAAAAAAAATTCCAATATTTCTTGGGGTCAATAAACATCAAAGTTACTAACTGTAGTCCATATGAGGACCTTTAAAACGAAAGGATATATTAATAGAGTGTCCTGAAATTTGACGCATCGATTGATATAGCTATGAGTGATCAACCCTCCAAAAATTAGAACATTCCAATCTTGTGATCTTGTGAAAAAAAAACACTTTGAAAAATATCAATTTTGCGACTTATGACTCATTTTCCTGAAACACATCACATATATGTATATATTGTTGAAGCGAATGAGAAAAATAATGTATCAGATTTTCAAAGCAGCTTGGCCAGACAGAACTAACCCCGAAAAGGGGAGTCGGTTTACCAAGTATAAATAAAATCTTAAAACAAACAAAATGCGCCGTCTGTAATATTAAAAGATTCTGTTCACAGCATTTCATTCTGTTTGGGCGCTGTTCGTTCAGCTTGGAGCAGCTTCACCGATTTCTTCACCAGTATTTTGTTTTCAAAATTAAGACAAAAATTGATAAGACGGAAGGGTACAATGGATTGGTGGCACAACGGCTTTATGTACCAAAATGGTGCCCTCAACAATAAAATAGTAGAAATCAATTTTAATTTACTTTAGATATGGGTTCAGAGCAATTATGCCATTACATTAGACCAATCATTTTATCTAGAGCTATCAAGTAATTACCGCGTGTGTACAACATTCACTTACCCCATCAGAGAAATCTGCATGCAACGCTCTAGAGTTCAATACAGATCGATATCTGGGCAATGCATAGCTGTACTTACAGCCCATTCTGGTCACCCAGCTGTGGCCTGGTGTAGCATTGCAAGGATTCCCCGTTGCATCAGTTCCGGATACAAGCAACAAGAAAGTTGGGAATGCATGTGACTACTTTGCCACCAAAGCCACGCCCACATAACCATCGCAGTTGTAACTTTTTCAAGTGTTTATCATTGGTCCCCGAAATCACAGCGATTCCTATATGAATGGGACTCAGCTAATTCTCCAAATTAAGAAGACTTCATGAATACACTAAGTCAGAGCCAAAACAAGGTAGACAATCATTCTATTAGGTAGCAAGGTAAATATATTATAATTATGTGATATGTCTGTGAAAATGAGTTCAAAGTCGCAAAAGATAAATTTTAAGATACCATCATATTTCGCTCTGCTCCATATGAAAATGAGATTAGGTGGATTCCAACGATGTTAACCATTAGGCTAACTAATATGTAACACCATATATTTTTATGTTTGAAAAGAAAGTTAACGATATTTCTGGATGGTCAATCCCTACAGTGAAGTAGCTAAATATACTTCTTGGGATGACTTAAATATTGCATAGATATATCTAGTATAATAGTCTTTATCTATCCATACGACCAACAGCGCATAACATTCCCAAAATGTAAACATTCTAACAAAGAAAAAATGTGAATAAAACAACTTGAAATATATCAGATTTGTCACGTCGGATGTCTTTATAGATATAGATATCTAAAACAAAGGTTTCTTGTAGAATATATTTGTTATTAGAGAACCTGTAGTTTTGGATGTAATATACATTACATTTAGATGTTAACCTATAGATGTGCATTAAGTAATTAATCCTCTGTGTGCTGGGTTGATGGTTCGGTTAGTCAATGCCATAGAGATTAGTGTATACAAAGCTATGTAGGATAATGCTTGGATTAAGCGATAATCCCCTGCCTATCACTGGCCATACACTTGGAGGCCGGGTCCCTATGCTGGACCAAGGGGTATCTTGGGGCTGTTGCATAAGCTAAGGAGAGAATTGCCTTTGGGAATTCAGGACTACACTTTTTTCCGTTTCTTCGATGGGTTTGAATCCACATTCCTACCCACCATTGAGTGTACAGGCTATTCCTACCAGCAGGGAATTTCACACATAGGATGGAATTGTTTCCCTCCTTAAGGGAAGGAATTGCAATAAGGAAATTACTTTCCTCATCTTATTTTATAACGGGGGCCAGGGCTCTGTTGCCTAAGAAATGCTTACTTAAAATGTTCCTTGCTAAGCTATTTTTCCCTGCTTAGGAAGGATATTTCTACTGTAGAAATTAATGGTAGCATTGTCTGTGTAGCAAATCCGTTTCCTTAAAGTTCCTTACCAGCTGATCAGCAAGGAAAAGTAGCCAAGGAAGCATACTATTAAGGAAGGACTCTATTCATTATTTCATAACCAATTAGAATGTCAGGGAAAGAGACCACAGTGGGGAGAAAAAAGTTATACAACACCAAAGTCAAAGTCTGTTGGTTTCATTTATAGATGTAATTTCTCCATTCCAGAGCTGAAAGTAATAGTAAAATAAAGAACACCTGACAAAGAGCTGTCGGTGAGGATGTTTACTGTGTTCAGCCCGCTTCTCAGTATTGTTACACCTGTATATATCATGCACCAGTTCACATGCACGTTTGCAGGCAACGCGTGTGGTTTGTGCTAAAGTATTCTTGGGAGGAAGATAAAAAGGAACGCTAATAAGTGATAAAACTGTAGTCATGGAAACATGGTTAATTGATATCATCCCCTATCAGATGGATCCAGAAGTAAATCGCCCCAGGATCTACGTTTCACTGTGATAAATGTGTTGCTTGTGAGAAATAGTTAACCTCTCTCTATAGTCTATCAGGCTGTCTAGCACCCCCCCCCCCCCCCCCCTCCTCCCGCACAAAGCTGTTGATTGTTATGTTGACATTCGTTGATCATGCTCTGCCTGACCAACTCCACAGGTAGTGGTAGAGGGTTGATAGGTAGTTATTCGGTACTATTCGGAATACACCATGAGAAGGTACGGGTAAACACCTTTTTGGTTATTTTTTAAATAAGGCCGTATGAAATATTTCCTTCTGTCCAAGTTGTAGAGCGATATCGTTTATGTAGATAGACAGTGATAATAGCATAGTTTTAAATTACGGGGAAAATACATCGGAAAACGCAGATCCCCTTGATGCGCCCTAGTATTATACGAGAGACCCGATTAATGGGCATCATTCGAAATGTTCTATGCAATAGCTACGCTATGTAAACATAGACGAATGGATGCCGGCCGTCAAGAAGAACTGAAGTAATAGGGGAATTGTATATGCCCCTGTGCATTCCGTCGTATGCAATATTCAAATGTGCAGTGTCAGCTATTACGACAGAAAGACATCTGACATAATTCACTAATATCATGACTTATACGCGTAATTTTATCAATATTCTGCTGCTGTAACATATATGTTTATACAAGAGTTTGAAGGCAGATCATAGAATGAAAATGGGCGCCGGTAAGTGATAATAAGTGAAAGCATGAATTTTAGCGAGTCACCGTAATATAGAATGTGGACACTTATGAAGCCCTGCAGCAAATACAACATGATGAAATCCTCCTCAATTTTGGTCAAACGACTTTCTGAGGGATAGGAAAAGAACTCTTTAGATTTTGATCGATGTTAACTGGGAGTGCAACTTCTTTGTCAGTGCAAAATTTCATTAGAATCCCATTAGGACGCCTACTCCAGGGCCGGGAAATCTGTAGCGCAGTTGGCGTCCAATCATTGACATATAATGTTTATGTGATTTGATAGGCTGTGTTATTCAAAGTCCTCTATAAGACATATTTTGAGGAGCTGTATTCTATCGACCCATATTTCTCAGGCGTGAATGAGGGAGATCAAGCGAGAAACTAACCCAGTTCTCGCTTATTGCGACTAACTAATTTAATTTAGTCCCTTTTGAAATCCCTACATGCAATAACTATTTTTCTTGTTTCTGTATAGGAAAGTTTGTGTTTTATGTAATCTTAGTAGATAATCAAGTCCTTTCATTCAGGACTACTAGGATTCCAGGTTAAAAAGGTCTTGGATGGATAGTTCCTTCCTAATTATTAGAGCATCATTGGCATTCGCTAGATCTCATCTCTTTTAGAATGCAATGTTATAGCAAACATCGATTTTTGCAACATACGACCCATACTCCTGAAACACATAAAAAAATATGTCTTTCGTTTACACACATACCAATGTGCTGCTGAGCGTTTACTATAGATACAAGCAGACGGATAGTGAGACACTGTTTGTTTATTATACAAACCACCTCCTTGACTTCTCTTTCCTCACCTCGCGTTACCTACACCAGGAGGGGGGAACACATAGGTGTGTTTCCCATTTACCTGTAATTTACCCCTACCTAGAAAAAAACGCATTTTTGAGGATACCTGATTTTGTTTTGAGTTTTTTTCTTTTTCTTTTTTACAAAAAAAGCTGATAAAAACAGGAAAACAGGTTTACCTAACCAGGGCCCATTAATGAAAGGAACATCTTCCTTGTTGAATACAACTATTGTTATGAAACAACCATCTGCCAGTCGACTGCCCCACAGGAGAACTTCGTTTTAGTGGATACCGGTTTTATCCACTAAATGTGGTAACTTGGGCATTCATTACAATTCATATTATACATATGTATACGGGCGAGGGTGACAGAATGTGTACAATCGTAGCGTTTCATTATTTCATAATCCATATTTTGATTCTAGGACTTTCCTTATTGGACTATTGTTTAGGCTTTTGTGAAAAGTTTCTTGGTATGGATGGTCAAAATTGTCATGTCAGTAATTTAACTGCTAAAGGATTAATGACGGACATCGAGGGGCTGCTGGTGCACTGTTTGATGTATAATTACAAACAGTGCGCCAGCAGAGGTTGTTAATCTTTCTAGACTATGTCTAAGGCGATTAAGCCCCTGAAATAATTGTGCTGCTAATTCCCTTCGCATTTGGACAATCGTTTTCTTTTCGTTCATTTCTCCCGAGTGTTATAAGGTCCTAAATATTGATTACATTGACTTCATTAACATTTCACTGGGTTCCTCATGCCTGAAAACATAGACAACATATGTATTCCCTCTTAAGTGTATCATGTTCCTTTTCCTTCGAGTTATGATATTACAGATTATTAGCAGCATCCATGCAGTCTCGGCTCAGCGAGAGTCCCTTCAAACTGAGGGAAAGCCTCTCGCTCCAAACCGCAAAATGTCATTATAATCTCATTAGGACCGCAAAATACCATTGTAATCCCATAAAGATGGCCTACTCCTCGCCCAGAAACGTTATTAGCGCACTAGGCGTCCAATCACTGACATACCATTCTTGTAGCTTCTTATCTGATCTAAGGGGCTTTGAGACTAGACTGGCGGCTATTTGCTTTGGGATTTTGGACATATTCACTCCCCTTCTTGGAACTTTGACACACTAATAACCTTGACTAATACTACCCACAATGTATTATATATATATACGTCAGGTAAATCTTAAGTTTACAACTGTACAAGAGTATTTCTAATAAGGCTGACTGACAAAGACATGGGGATCGCAATTATATTGCGATATCAATCAAGATAAATATAATGAATAAGAAAATAAATACTACCCAAAATTGTTAAGAAACCCTCTGTTAGGTTCTGTTGCTATTTGTCCCAATCTCTCATTGCATGCCTCACCAGCACTGCCGCCGCATCTAGCGGGGATAGATTAGTTTGTCAGATGGCCACAGGTGGCGTGGTGATAGGTTGGTTAGATGAAGTGGAAACAGGTCGACCTTGGGGAGATCTTAGAGTAATTCCAGGCTACTCTAAGGGGACGTATATATTTATATCTAGAAGACAGATGCTTCACGGCGAGGGATCAGCGGGACATGTAAGCTCAGAGTAAAGGAAACTCTGAGATTAAAGTTAGAACCCCATCCTCCCATCGTATTCATGTCACAACGACTGTAACACCATCATATCTGGCAAAATCAGGTTATGTGGATTCCAACGATGGTTACATTTAAGAAATCGAAAAGGTTTTTCTATATTTTATGTTTGATTTGTTGTTATGTCAATATAAAGATTGTATGGAGGAAAATTACTTGTAAAGTAGCTAAAAGTACTCCATAGGATGACCTTAGAAACACACAGATGTCTAGAAATTAGATACATGTATTCAAATTAGCAGCCCTAAGCAACCCACAAATGAAAACATTCCTACGGAGATCACTGGTGGGAAACAGATCTCAACATTTTTTTTAGCGATTTGTGAATAATGTTTCATGCGTGTTCGTTTATGCTGAAATGCATTTTGATGTATTTTCAATTTCGACATCTGGGGGATTGCGAATGGTGAATAGTACATTTCTGACGCTCTGATCCTACTCGCTGCCTACAACCGCTAGAACTGAGTATAGGAATATAGATATAACGCCATCTGACAGGAATTCCAAGAACTGTATCATCTGTCACTCATCATCTTACTGTGAGAATTTCATGAATACTTTCGTCAGCGCTTTTCGCTCTGCTCCATATGATACAGGATATATATTATATGCGATTTAGTTGCTCATGTAGTATAAATGCCTCGCCATACATATAATTGCTATAATTATTTGCTATCTCTCCTCCCACTTTCTACTCTCTTTCCTCTCTCTGTCTCTCTGTCTCTCCTCGCTCACTCTCTCTGTTGTCTCTGTCTCTCACTCCTCTCTTCACTCACTCTCTCTTCTCGCTTTTTCTCTGCTCTCTGTCTCTGTTATCTATCCGCTCACTTTCTTTCCTCTCCCCCTCTCTCTTCTCTCTCTCCCTCTCCAACTGTCTCCTTTCTTCCCTCTCGTTCTCTCCCCTTCTCTTTTTCTCAGAGTTATATGGAAGCATACTTTTGATTTTGATTCTTACCCATCTGATTTTCAGATGGGTAAGAAATTAGGGAAACAAATGGGTAGGGAGTATTTAGATTTAGATCGATGTTAGGTATAAATGCAGCTTTGACACAGAAATTGATGTACAGTTGGGTAAATACACAAACTAATTAATTCCCTAGAGTATTTATAAACAGGAGGAGTATTGGGGTTATAGCTCTAAGGGGGTATGGGGTGATGTACCGAAGCTTATCATTTCGCTGTGAGGGTTTCATAGCCTTTATTGCAATAGAGGAGTTTTATAAACCATATGCAGAGACACGTAGGCTTGAAATGTAATTATATAGGTGATGTTTTACGGAAAAATGGGCTGCAAATCGCAAACATATGACATAGAAATATAAAACCATGTATTAGATCGCGTACATTTAACATCATTGGAATCGACTTGATCTCATTATCATTTTGGTTAAGTCGCCTGGAAATGCACAATTGTCACAATTACATCTAGTCCATGGGCCAGGGGGGTCATTAGTACCATCTCGGGGGACGGATTCTCACCTATCCCAAAAAATAGAAGGGGTCATGGGCTTTCAAATGAGCTATGATACGCTTTTCAAATGAGTAGCTTATTGGCCACCAGGGGGCGCTGAAGGTGAATATTTTCAGTTTTTACCCTATTTATGGTTGAAATATTATCTGTACAGCTTCATGCATGTAAAACCAATTAAACAGTGTAGAATTACCTATCGATTGATGTATAACCTATGATGATAGCATTATTAACTGATTTTTAATGATTTTTTGAATATTAAAAAAAAAGCTGTTTTGGAAAATTTCCTGTTTTTCCATAAAAACACTTGACTTTTTCAGCATGAAATATTTGATATATTGCCAGGCATACATTAAATCATTTATTAGGCATATTCTGCTGAATGATGGAAAGCAAACAGCTTGTCTCTATTCTCAAAATCATCAGAGATACAAATATTTTACATAAAAAAGCCAAAATCATAAAACGGCACAAAAATCAATGCATGTCCCATAGTCATCATTCTTTAAAAAAGAGTTAATTTGATATTACCTGCAGTCTAGAGACTATTCTCTCTCCTCATTCTCATCATCTGATGCATCTGTTATAGTTTCAAAAGCATCAGAACCTTGATTACTACAGGATTTTAGACTGCACATGTCAGTGCATGCCATGCCATTACTAAGGCAAATACCTTAGTGTGCATGTTCTTCTACATGTACATGCCAGCTGGGACAATACTGCATTTGGTGCCACTGGTCCAGAGATCCCGTCTATATCCACTTTTTCCCTACCACACTGACCTATAGTCATTTTCCAACCATGGCAGAAGGGCAGTGGCACTGGTTGTACTGACAGGCTCCTCCTCCATATGGCCGCCTGATAGTTTGCCCTCATTTATCCGGAATTTCACAAGCTCCTTTTTGTTATTCTCATTGCCGAGGAACTTTCTCCATTGTTTGACAACATGGCCTGCGGAAAGTTTCTGAAAGGAAGTTCCTGGGTCAGAGTGTCTTCTTTCTCTTTCAATGTTCTTGATAGATATTTCTTTGGATGTATCAAATACAATGTCCAGCCTCTCTGCTGCACAACTGTCATGAAATATGAAGCTGAGCAGGCAACTAGCAATCTCATCATATGTTTTGTTATCTCCGTTTATTTTATTGACAAGGGACATTCCATCAAAGATGCAAGCATAGGACTCTGGAATTTCATTGGCAGGACTGATATCACTTTCAATAGATTTATACAGTGTTGATTTGTTGGTCTTTCTTGGACAACCATCAGGTGTAGCAAGTGCCCATGGAAAAGGTCCAAGTGGATATTCAAGAACCTCTGACATGAAAAGGTTGCGTCTTTGAGCAATAAGTATCATTGATGCAAACAACTTACGATCAGCTTTCAAAATTACCTCTCGATTGCCTACTTTGATGCCAGAAGATGATTTCATGAGGCTGGAAAATGTTTTGAGCTTGTCATGGTATTCTAGCATACAGGCTTTTCTCATGGGTGAACAATCGTTCTTTTTCAAAAGCTTTGAGGGCTTGTTGTCCAATTTTGAAAGCACCCAACAAGTCTTCAGTCACCTGTGACCAACCTTTCAGTTGAGATTGAGATGAGATGATCATATTCACACCTGAATGGATTTAGCCAATTGTTTTCAAGCATGTCCATCAAGGACAAAACAGTCTCATACTTCTCTAACCTTGGGGGATGCAGATCAGGATGATCATTTCTGTTGTTGGTAAGATTGATTTGTCTGCGTAGGATCTTCACAAAAGATGTCTGATATTCAGCTGTCAGGTAGTATCGCTGTAACATTCCAGCTTTTAAGCTGAATCCTTTTGTACCACCTGGAGTTTGGGTATCTTTGTTAACGGTCTCTTCAACCATTTGGTCAATAGGAATTTTCCCAAATGTATTCTTGGGACCAAGTTGGACAGAAATACCTCCATTGAATAGATATTCCTGCACACCTGGATTGGTATCAGGAAGGGAGCACATTGTAGCATAGTAGACAGGCAAGTACCTGGCACAGTTCACATTGTCATATGCAAAGCACCAAGGGATAATTTCTTTAATAGAACTGAGGTGTAGATCCAATTTGCCTTCCCTTGATGCTCTTATCATCATAAGAAGAGTACTGACCATATCTAGGTAGCTCATCCAAAAGGATGCCATCACTCCCTTCTCATTTCTCATCTGATTGAGGAAAATACTGTGGAGAAAAAAGACTCTCTTGAAAGCATCTGTCCTCAGGAAAATCTCTTGGCTTTCCTGTGTAGGCACTTCACAAAATTCAAGAACCAGGTTTTCTATTTCGGTTAATAGGTGTTGCTCTTCACTATAGTTAGTTCTTACCCATGTCTGGAACTCTTTCCATAGAATTCGTTGGAAGGCCTCAAATAACAACTTATGTGTTCTCACTGCCCTGTTGTAGCACCGACCTTCCATCACCTTCGTTACTGTACCTTCTGCAACAATTCCAGATTCAATGCACAAATCCCGAAGACCAGCATCCTGAAACCGCTTATTCCACAGCCTTAGGACTATGCTACGAAACCTTTCCTGCTGCTTTAATTGAACTTCTAACACCTTTGCATATAAGGCTTGGTCAAAAACTGCAACTATATATTTCAGATTCAAGGTTTCCATAATTTTCTTGGACTACAATAGGATCTCTTGTGTTCATACTAGTTGCTGGAGAGTTTATTGTAGGAAGGTAACCCACTTCATCCTGCATGATATGTACATTGTTTCTTGTAATGATATTGAAACCAGTCCACCCACTGGTAGTTTGGTCCTGTTGTTTATGGACCCTTGCCAAAATCCAGGTTAGGTTCTTTTCCTGGGCTTCTGATTCAACCATTGAAAGGTCCAGGTTTTTGTAACAAATGAAAGAAGGGTCTGCTCTGCTTCCACTGTTGTACAGTGGGATAATATCAAAGCTTGTCTCCACAGATCGCTGTTTCTTTTTCTCAATTTGTGGCAATATCTTCTCTTGTTTGGGACCAAAGACTGCTTTCTGCACTACTATACCATTAACCCGATGAGAAGTATCATGACCAGTTAATGTTTCTTTAAGTCGGTCAATGTTATCCCATCCAAGAGATGCCATGATGCCTATATGTATATTGGATGGTAATACAGCCCCAATACTGGAAAAGCTTTCCATTTTTTGAATGCATAGCGCAGTGTCAATCTCTCTGAGCTGAGTGTATGATGTACTGTGGCCTAACCTGTTTAGAATATGGATCAGTTCAACATTACCAGTGAGGCTCTTTACTACAAATGGTATCAGCACATGTTTTGGCATTTTGATCTTGCCATTAGTTGCTGCATACACAATATCGTTTTTGTTGCTGTATTTTAGATCATTTTGAGCAAAATTCAAGAAATCGGTAATTTTGCACACATTTTTTATTTTTAAAAAAATCCTAAAAAATCAGCTAACAATGCTATAATCAAGTATGATACATCAATCAATAGATAATTTCACATAGTTAATTTGATTTAATATGCATAAAGCTGTACTGATAATATTTTAACCATGTGTGGCTTAAAAACCAAAAGAATGATGACTACAGAACATGCATTGATTTTTGTGCCGTTTTATGATTTTGGCTTTTTTATGTAAAATATTTGTATCTCTGATGATTTTGAGAATAGAGACAAGGTGTTTGCTTTCCATCATTCAGCAGAATATGCCTAATAAATGATTTAATGTATGCCTGGCAATATATCAAATATTTCATGCTGAAAAAGTCAAGTGTTTTTATGGAAAAACAGGAAATTTTCCAAAACAGCTTTTTTTTTAAAATTCAAAAAATCATTAAAAATCAGTTAATAATGCTATCATCATAAGTTATACATCAATCGATAGGTAATTCTACATTGTTTAATTGGTTTTACATGCATGAAGCTGTACAGATAATATTTCAACCATAAATAGGGTAAAAACTGAAAATATTCACCTTCAGCGCCCCCTGGTGGCCAATAAGCTACTCATTTGAAAAGCGTATCATAGCTCATTTGAAAGCCCATGACCCCTTCTATTTTTTGGGATAGGTGAGAATCCGTCCCCCGAGATGGTACTAATATGCAAAATTTGAGGCCCTGGCCCATGGACTAATCCTATAGAACCTCATTCTGGTCTTGAATCTGGGCTATTTGAGAGGATTGGTAAGGGCGAATTGCATATCTTCTGGCGACTTCGACATTTTTTAGCGATGGCCAGAATATCGCTATATTTTAAAGTGGCTAAGATAGTTAAAAACATAGGTTTGGGAGTATAGTCAAGAATCGCCTTGAAAATGCCCCCAACAACTAAATCAAACCTTCTTAGTCCTATCACGATCTTATTTTTCTCAGTATTTGAATAATTGCCCCTGAACCCATTATCTTGATATTATGTACTTGACGTCCATTAATTGTAACATTCTTTGTTGACTGTACATGCCTGAATATAATTCTGTCATTTTACAGAATATTGGCTGAATAACAATTCTAAATAAAAAAAATAGATAAAAAAAGACATTGCTTTCACTCACATGGCAGGAAACTTTAGTAGTGTTTCCGTCTCCGTTCACTTCACGCACAATTCCAATTAATTTGTATTTTCTGGAAGCAGCGACAACTTCTATTGAATAATCTACCACGAAATACTCTGAAATCTCTGAATGGTCTTTCTTGGACGGCAAAGACAGACAATTGGGTTTTCTCCTGAAGATATGCGGAATTATTTCAATATCATCCTAGGAACCTGTCATAACAGTAGATTTAAACAGATTGGAAAACAATTTATTCTATGTAAGAGATGGATGCACCTATTGTATAATTATTCCTGGCAATAAGTTCATGTATGTAATTATGCCTTTAGTAGAACATAAATGTTGATTCAAATTTACCGTTCTACCAGAGTTATTCTAATATTAGAATGTTACCGCAGACTTAAAGGGTAAAAATAAAAAGATATATATAGGAACAAGCTTACTAGAACAAAATATCCACTACTAGGACATATATCCACTACTAGTTACTACTGTTTACTACTGTTTGACTATTTAGATATGGTTCAGACATAGATGGGCAAGGCTTTCCCCAAACCGAAGGATTTAAATAAACTTCCTTCGCACCGTGAAATTCACCACGAAATTTGATTTTCCTCTAGGCACTGGAGCGAATCGGAGTAATCTTCCTCAAGTGCTGCCTCCTGCTCCTCCTCTTTCCCATCCACCACCACCCTCCGCGCACCCTGGTGTTAGATTACAGAGATACGACCCCCTGCTGTGCTAAACGCACCGAGACCGCAGCGGTACCTAGTGGCAGAAGCAGTAACTATCAGTGTCTCGCTAATGCCACAATATTGGGTTGTGGAGTGTCCTGGGGGGCGTTTCATAAGTTCGAATAGCGCGCGCTATAGGGCCTAACAACAGTCGTTACCAAACATAGCGCGCGTTAAGGGCCAAAATTGACGTCAAATAACATTGCGTTACTATAACGAACGCGCGCTAAATTTATCGCTACCATAACGAACGCGCACTGCGTTGACTTATGAAACGCCCCCCAGGATTTTTATGCAAGTAAACATTGTGTCTGCCTCCCTGGCGTTATTTGACAGTAATTGGTCAATTTTCAGGCCATATCTCAACTAGAGAAGTTCTATATAAAGGGTGAAATCGTCTGAAAATGTACTTCTAATTCGTTTTGGCCAATCCTGTCATTGTCAGTTAACTCAGATTTAAGATAAATCCAGGCTGAAAATAAAGTTAAATATAACCGAGCTGCTATTTTGAATCAACGTAATACCAAATATATTTATATTCAAATATGCCCATCCTCCCTATAGCACTGTGGTCGCTTGGTTACCACTATTTATAGTGAGTGGTTGCGGAGATAAGGCCTACATGGACAGTTTGGATAAACCTTCATTTTTACTACAAATTGACTAAACGTGTAGATCTGCTGATTATAGATTGAACATATTATAATAGTAAATAGCGATATAAAGTCGGGATACTGAAAATCTGGCTCAGGTCTGTATCATAGGTACTTGGGTCAGGTTGTCAGAAAATGCACAATCCAATCGGAAATCCTACACAAGAGAGATTCTGCTAAATTATAGGCTAATAGATGATAAATACTGTGTGGGTATATCTGAATCTATTTGGTATTGCGTTTGCCTCAAAGCACTGTGTTCGGCTATGTCGAACTCAAATTTGAACCTCATTTCGGTTTTAAAATTGACTTGTTTGGTAGGATCGCTGAAGGCGTAGTGTACATTTTAAGGCAACTACTACCACTCGTAACTCGCGATTCTTTAGTCAGGACTCTTTTAATCAACGCAGTAGCAGTCCAGAGCCTATCAGATCCCTTCAAACTGAGGTAAATTGAGTGCAAAATCCCATTCAAGTTTCACTGGGTCGGTAGTACTATACTAGTAGTAGTGGACCTACTCCGAGATATACCTAGTATTCATACTAAATATTATAGAGCTACCGTTTACATGTATATTTTCTGAAGACCTGCAACTCCCCTATGTCAACTTTGATTATGTACCGCCATTTAATCTACCCAGGCCAACAGATGTTTATCAGTCACCCCAATAGGCGTTTCCGCTCTTTTAGGTCCTAGTCGTTTACTTCTTATATCTCGAGAGGAAAAAATAAAATAATTTGGACGATTGGGACAGCAGGGATAATTTACTGCATCTCTCACTGTCTCACTGATTCCTTTCCACTTCCCCCGTCTGTTTTTAACACAATTTTATTTCGTAGATGTTTCACAATCTGTGATATGTTTTTGTCTGTCTGTCTGTCTGTCTGTCTGTCTGTCTGTCTGTCTGGCTGTCTGTCTGTCGATGGGTCGGTCGGTCGGTCGGTCGGTCGGTCGGTCGGTCTCCCACTTTTTTTTATTTGATACAAGATACTTGACCTAATTTGTTTGTCATCTTTCTTGACACAATACCGGGAGATGCCTTTTAATTTAACTTCATTTTATTTTCTTTATTCTTATGTTCATCTATGTGCTAAATGGGTATTTACACCAGTGGAAACAGTGAAAGCAGTGAAAACTACTCATTATTTCTGTAATTTAAAGGGCGTGCATCAGCTCTCGCTGAAAATAATGTATACTGCTGCATAATGGTTTGCTGAATAAAGTTCTCGTTCTCTTGCTGTCTCTCTCCCTCCGCCGCCCCCTACTCTTCCCCCTCTCTCTTTTGTCTCTCTCTCCCCCCTCTCTCTCCTGTCTCTCTCCCTCTTTCTCCGCCCTCTTCCCCCTATATCTCTCTCCTGTCTCGTCCCTCTCTTTCTCCCTTCCACACCCTTATCCCTTACCCCGCCCACACTCAATCTGGGTCAATTCGTCAGCAAATTACAGTTCACGATAATTCGCCAATCCAATCGAAAACCCCTGTGATGTGTCACAGGAAAATGAGTCACAAGTCATCATACTTGAAAAGATGGGATCAAGCCGATGTCAATGATGGTAAACATTAGGATGTCTAATAAGTCCTTCTAATCCTTATATTTTATGCATGAACAAAAAGTTAGCTTTATTTCTAAATGGTAACTAACTAGTAACTAGTAAATTAGTTAGATGTGATTCCCAGGATGACCTCAGAAACGCATAGACACACTCAGCACACAGTCCTAGCATTAGGTACATGTATTGTTACTATAGGCCTAAGCACACTAAACTGTCAAATCAACACATTCCAATGAATAGCTCTTGTGATAAAGACATTTGCAAAATACAATTGTTGTGACTTATGACTCATTTTTCTTTAACACATCACAAATGGGTAGAGCTGTCAATTGTACATTTTCTGACGCCCTGCCCGTCAGTCACTGCGCACCGACTGGAAGTGGCAGGTAAAGCATTACGTCACGACTCAGGAACGCAGCCCCTGAGTTAATGCATGTTCCCACACCTGGCTACATTTCAGCCTGTTTAACCAGCTCCTAAATATACATTTCTCAGTCTTATTTCATTTCCGGAGAGCAGCAAACCTAGGTGTTGGGACCGAAGCCTTCATAAAACATACAATTCGCCTTCACATCCTATCAAATAACACAAACTTGGAATATTTTTTTATTAAATGCAATACCAAGTATACTCAGATATACCCAGTCAATTCTAGCATTTTCCAACCCAATTTAGTATTTTGAGGCATTGCTATTTTCAATTTAACCTTAAATGTGACATTATTATAGAAGATTATGTAAGATTATTATAAAGACGTTCGCGAAAAGAAGGAAATCAAAACGTTACTGAATGAATGAACGAATACATTAATGAATAAATCAATGACCGAATGATTAAATAATGAATGAATGAATAATGAATAAATGAATAAAGAAATAATGAATGAATTGAATGAATGAATGAACTAATATATGTTCATACATATTGAAGCCTTGACAAAAAGCGATGCATCACTTATGAGCAAGGCTAGATCTTCGGGTTCATGCCTGAGGATCGGGAGAGAACGATCGGTGAATATTACTAGGAGTGACTTATACCTTAGAGTAATGGGTTCCATATTGCCCAGAGCGTATGTACATATAGTCTATATCTATATTATGTCACATGCTATACCTATGACTCCCCATCAGCACTGCCTGTCTACCAGCATCACGGTGAGTCAATGGTCTGACTCCCTCCTCCTCCTACCTTTCTCTGTCTCTCTTCCTCTCTCTCTCCTCCTCTCCCCTCTCCCTCTCCCCCCGTTCTCATCCTTTCCTCTCCCTCTCCCTTCCACTTTCTCCCCGTCCCTCTCCCCCCCCCCCCCACCACACACAAGTCACATCTCTCTACCCATCTCTCCTCTCCCTCTCTCCTCCTCCTCCTCCCCTACCTTTCTCTCCATTCTTGCCCTCCCTCTCCTCTCCCTCTCTCCACCTCCTCACACTCTCCCACACCTCTCTCACTGTCTCTCCTCTCTCTCGTCCTCCTGCCTCGACCAGCTGTTCCATAGCAGATAAGGCACCCACCTATGGAGAGAGGGTGGGTGGGGGGGTGGGGGGGGGGGTACTATAGAAAATGTGTTGTTCTGTTCTGTTTTCCATAGATCAGATCATACAGAAGATGGGGAGAGGAAGCAAAAAGGAAGGAAGGGGGATAGGGGAAGACAGAGGAGAAAGAAAATGAGAGGGCGACACATGCAAATACTAATCAAAGTAAACATAATAACTTATGTGCCCGATAAAAACATCGCTAAGATTTATTTGTAACTGCATTTTAATATGTCTTGTCTGACTCTCTATAAAGATATTAACCTGAACAAAATTCTAATTGTGCAACCTTTTCCCATATGAAATGACCTATGTTATGTTCTTACTGTCACTTATTTGAAGTTGATAGATATCCTTTTTCTGCGATGTAATAAAGTAATAAAAGTCATTTTTATGTCAGTATGATCTGAGAAATTATAAGCATCCCAATCTGAATACAAATTTTCAAATGAGATAAATAGGGACATCTATGATTATTTTAGTTATGAGATGGGTGTAACTGACCACTGAAGTTCCTCATTCCTTTTTGTATAGTACCCCCACCCCCACCCCACGCACACACCACCCATGTTGGTCCATGGGCTGAGTCCAGAGTCCAACTCAAACAAACAAATCGAGCCACCAGTGGATCTCCACTGTAGGTAGCCATGGGTGAATGAATGAATGAAATTGATTTCATCCGTCAACTTATTGCTATACTAGTTTCATTTCATCTTAAATATGGGGCCTCAAACATGGTTAATGAAAGCGTATCAGGCTGTCGTCATTCTTTGAATTCGCACTTAAATCCGAACTAAATTAACATATATTTTCAAAAAAGGGTTTTATAAAGGTGTGGTATGCTTTGCCACTGGGGAATCGTGTCTGAGACTCGATTTCCCTTTATGCTAACTTATTATTGCTTAGAAATATAATATTGACAAATTAATTGTATAATTTATTTTCGGAAAACCACAAGTTCCTAATTCCCTAATATTAATCATTTGCCCTTAAAAGTCTAGATTTGTATCTGTCAATGTTTAATTGATATCTGGCAACTAAAGCACTAGGATGTTCTTTTAAGTATATAACACAATATGATACATTATAGTATAATATAAGATTACATAATATACTATACGAATATTATATGACACAACATAGTATAATATAGAAAAAATTAATACAATGTAATAGATTATATTTATGATATAATATAAGTATGATATATATAATGCAGTATGATATAATGTAATGCAATATAATAAATTGCAATGTAATATAATAATGTAATACAACATATTATAGTATAATATAATGCAATACAATGTAATGTAATGTAATATGATATAATACAATATAATACAATACAATACAATATAATATGATATGATATACCAAGTTGTGATATTTCATCCATTCCCAGCCTCTGACTAAGTAGACTTATAGTGACTGGCCCAGACTGTACATACATGAGCCATGCTTGTAAGTTGTAGTCCAGAGCTAATCCCAGAGTGACTCAATACAAGCGGGGGCCACTCACTGACTACCAACTCACCCACCTCAATCATACACTCATGAACAACTAACTACCAGATTGCATTTATATATTCCCTTCAATGGAAACTTGTGGGTAAAATAAGTATTAAATAATCTCTTACCTTCATAATGCCTTCAGGCAAGGAGGTATAGGGTAAAATCACATTGTGTTGAATGGGTCGTAGGATGAGAGGCCGGTTAGGCTGGGTATAATCCTCCAGTGTGTGTGGGTTACTACTGAGTGACTGGGGAGCGAGTGAGCAGATTGGGCGAGCTACTCCCGAGGAACTCATGCTGGGGTGGGTGGGGCGGGTGGGGATAGTAAGGGAGATTCCCACTGATGAGAGATGACTGGAGGTAGGGGAGATGGAAGGAGCGGGGAGGGGGGTGTAAGAAAGTGTGAACAGCAGGTGGTGGGGTGGGGGTGGGGGTGGGAGAGATACGGAAATTGTAACGGAATATAACTTAGGGCACAGATACATGTCCAAACATTAATAACTTTGGACCTGGCCTAAGTGAAAACACTGGCCCAAGTGAAAAACACTGAAAAGTACTTGAATTAAAATTATAAAAACAGATGGAGGGAGTTAGTGGGTCAAGGACACAAATAAAGTCCACATTTCAGGCAAAAAATGAAGAGGAGGGGCGGGGGCGGGTAAGAAAGTGAGGGGGAGGGGGTAGATAAGAAAATTGTAGAGGGAGATGAAGAGGAACGGAGGGTGTTAGAGGACCATAGAGACGTGGGGAAGGAACATATATATTGGGGTGAATTTAAATATATTTGCCTTCAGCGAACCTCTCAAATTTTAAGACAGAAATGGAGTCAATATTTCAAACAAAAATAAGACTGGAGATCGTGTGTGGTGTGTGTGTGGGGTGTGTGTGTGGGGTGGGGGGGGGGGTGGATTTCGTGGGAGTGGTTTAGAAAGGGGGTGAACATCAGTATCAGCAGGGGTTGGGGGTAGATTTAGGAAACAGTCTAGGCTTTCAGATCACAGAATCCCTAAAAAAAATGAGGGAAAGCCTTTCGCTCCTAACCGCAAAATGCCATTAAAATCCCGATGGTTTTTAATCTGATCTGATCTGTGAGACTGGGGAAATATAGAGGTGAGAAGAAGATTTATAGGAAATTCGACAGGAGGAGGAAGCGAGGCAGTGGTCTATAACACAGTCTCAGCTCAGAGCTGACAGATTCCCTTCAATCTGAGGGATAGCCTGTCGCTCAAAACCGCAAAATGCCATTAAGATCTGATTGGGACGCCTATACAAGGAAAACCAATAGAGCAGTAGGCGTCCAATTACTGATACATCATCCGATCTGAGAGGCTTTGAGCATAGAATGAACACACATAAGTGACTCGAAAACCTAAGTTTAGTTTGTGATGTGTATTGATATCTGTGGTTTGTACATTGAAAGTGTAATACTGTGATGCTTCAACCCATATTCATATACATGTTTATATTCATATTATAAGTCCAGGCTCCGCGTAGACCTATAATTACTGGGATGGTCAAGTTCCCTCTGATCTTGCAGCATAGAAAATGCCCTCAAATAAAAACACCGTCAACACGTCAAGTCGTGGGGCTTCTGTCTATTGGTTCTGACCGTTCACTTTACATTCCTATTTTCATTTTCCACTTTCCATACCAATAAAGGCAATAAGGCAATAAGGCAATAAAGAACGGTTGTCGCAACATAATAATTATAGTTCGCTACCTCAAGTTGTCTATTGCGATTGCGATTCTATTTCTGATTTACGTTTATGATTAATTACTACAAGTATAAACTCAGGAGGAATCCTATATTATGTATTACTACATTATAGTTTATAACGTAATAAATGCTTCCCCTTTTGTCATATTATGATATATATGGGTGAAGTCACCAGAAAATGTACAATTCGCCTTGGCCAATTCTATAGAATACGATGTCCACAAGACAAATACACAAGGAAAGCCTGTATAACGGTTCTTACCTTGATGAACTTATAGCAAGTGCATCCCATTGCATTCGTCAAATATTCGTTTCAGAGTAGTACTTGGCCGATTCGGAAGCAGGAGATTCTGGAGATCTGGAATTCATTAAAAATATTGGTATGATCCAAAACTCAAGGTTCAGCAAATAAATGATATTGTTAAAATAACTATTAAAAATGAAGCCAGGCCATTGGCTCCATAGGCTTTGCAATATTTTTGATATTATAATGTAGAGAATTAACAATTGAAAAGTGCTGTCAAAAAGGAGTGCCATCGATGATGGAACGAAAATCCGTTCCTAGCCGTATTTCTTAGGCTCACCCGATGGCCTAAAAATAAAGAAGTACTAATCAGATGTTTTAATGTTTCCCATCATTGGAATCCGCTTTATCTCATTTTTATAAACATGATAACATCATTCTGATAATTCATTTTCTACAATTTATGATTTATTTCTCTTATTTAACACGTCACATATAACATAGTAGAACCAATATGCGTATGTGATTGGAAAAGGTTTTCTATGGAGAATGAGAATTAGAAGGAAGGAGCATCTGCTTCCTTTCATAACATAGGTCTGGCGGAGGTGGGGCTTATAGTCGTGGGTAGATGGGGTCATGACCTCTGGTCCCTTAATCAAAATATTTATCAAGAAAATAAGAATTTGTTGTCACTCGACATGCCACGCACCACACCAGCACAACATAAGAACTATAACTATACATTATTTCTTTTTCTATCTAATTATTATTGGCACGATTGATTGATTATTTATGCTCATTGGTAGACGAGTTGATTGGCCTGGTATTGATGTATCTAATTGTATATCTTTTATATCCGTTTTTGTCCCTGATGGTATGTAATGCCTTTATAAGTCTAGGCACTTATACCTTAAACAGGTAAATATTGAAAAATTGAAATCCTCTAAACTTATCTCAACGCATATAAGGCGGCATGGCACGATAACCTTGCTGCTTGTATTTTTACCTCAGCTGACTTGGAATAGGCTGAGAAGAGTCAGATTTCATCACTATTTTTCTCATCATATATTAAATTTGTTTCAAGTTACTTATTGAATTAATGTCCACTGGACAAATACTCTGTTTCAAGGTTCAGTAGGAAGACCTGCACTGTGCAGATACTGTATGCCGTATTTCTACATGGAAGGAAGAAATATTCATGAAATAGTGGATTAAAATTCTTACAGAATTTAGTGTAAAAGAGTCCTCTGCAGCGCAAAATCGCATGAGAATCGGCTCAGTGGACTAGGCCGTTTAGTGACAGAAAGGACTTGCACTATAATTATATCAACACAGTAACCACAATAACCATATTGACTGAACTAATCGACTGTACGAGGAGTTAATTACACTCTCTGAAGTATGAATACATGGTATAATTAATTAAACTAATTTATGATAACTATATTCAAAATGCATATTGCTTATAGCTCATAGTTCTTTATAACATGCACCTACTGTTAAGTTTAGATCTATATAAAAACACAAACTTGGGTCTCAACCCCAAGTGTATTTGAGTGCAAGTTACTAGTTTTGTCTAGCATGAAAAGAACATCCAGACATAATTCCACCCCATCAGACGAAGAAGCTAAATTAAGTTTGAGATTTTGGAATCTAAAGTTCATTTAACTTTTGGCACAGCGGAAGTGCACTGCCAGTGACCCGAACTTTGTACTAAATTTGTTGTTTCTTATATGAACAACTCTGTCGGGGTTTTAAATTAATAGAGGAGATACGATGTTCAAGGATACCCAAATGGTAACAAGACATGACATACATCAAATTAATCCTGGGAATGTGTACAATCAGAATATGCCTGATGATAGTTGCGAATTTTGGTGCGGGCCGAGAAAAAGTAAGTCAAAGCCGAAAACATGCTGAAATTAGTTTTTTTTTAATGAAACATAATAAACAATTAAACGCAATATATAATTAAACGCAATATTTTTCATTCTGATTTCACTTTTAAAAAGCAAACATATGTACCATTAGGAAAAATAGAGATTTGTACCCTTTCATTTATCATTTTTATCTGTTTTTCATACTTTTTGACCAAAAAGTGCTCAAAATCGGACAACAATTTTCTCAACCCATACCTTTGACACCATAGTTATGTCCTCCATTTTATTCACGTTTACCTGCCATTTATTTCTTTACTCAGAAAATAGAATAGAACTGTTAGAAATGTGGGAACATCTTTAGATCCTATGAGTACCTGTAAATATGTGCAGGTCTATGTAAAGAAATTATTTGTAGTTTTAATGACAGCATTTAGAGTATTATATCAACAGCTGTGCTGAAATCATGTAGGTTCTTAATGCCATGTTATGCATGTTATGTATGAGAATACAAGAACACTTCATACGACTTCTGACTTTCAATCTTCTTGATTTAAAAGTTATAATAACATCTAGTATACGACTTCTTTCAACATTCGTCAGAGGTTTCTGGGCCCTATCCTCTGGGCCCTATCGTCATTGGGCCCTAACGTCTGGAGCACATTGCATGAAATAAATTGAAAAATCCAATAAATCTGAATATATATATATAAATATCAGTGTCTCCAGGATTATTGCTTATTAGCATACTCATTAAAATATGCGCTAGCTCAACCTCAAAATAAGTAAGCATATCATAGTCTATTATAAGTCATTCATGCAAGTAGAGCGGGAGAGATCTGAGCTAAAGCATCAGTACCATATTACCACATTAACTGGAGCATTTAGTGGGGAGCCTGGAGGGGCAGCCAGTTCAAATGAAAGCTTAGGGGCAGTGGGGGGCTTTTATTCGGGTGGGAGGGCACCTGTGACACTGGTAAAGGAAAACTGTTATAACTTTTGGAATAATAGTCCGATCTGAACAAAACTGGTGTCATCAACTTTGAAATGAAGAGAGAAAACAATGTTGGGGGTACCTATTGTTCCGCCAGTGTGTCCTGGACCCCCTACCGTGGAGGGGGGCTTGACCCAATCTACTGGAATTTCCTTAATAATAATTATGCCTGTTTGAATATAACTGCTGTCATTAAATTTGCAACAAAGAGAATGATGTAAGTATTGATAAGCTGGGGGTAAGGGGTAAGGAGAACATCTAACCTCTCTTTTTAAGGTTTTGGACGACTAGGCTCCTTTCACTCCTTTGGCTTGTTGGTTGACCTTCCTCTCAATTAAAAATCCCTTTGGATTTAATATTTTTATGATAGCAGGGAATATATCTATATATATAGAGAAAGATTATCATATATTTTTTAGGCATTGTGGCATACCGATGTTCCTACTGTTGCAAAGGTGAGATCTATATAGAAATAAGAAAAAGAAACAATACAATTTAACTGTAAACCCAGGCGGGGCTGAAAAAGCTAAAATACCCCTTGGGTTCATTTTGTGAGAATTAGTCATATAAATGTATATTTCTAAGGATGCTAAACAAGAGAGTATAATAATATCTAAACGCCTATATTTCAATACTCTTTGGACCTATAAAAGTAAAGATTCCCTCGGATTTAGATTGAGGACAAGACTAAAGGATAAGTGTATATCTTCCCTATGTATCAGCAAAACACTGCTATTATATATAGTTGTATTTTAAGTCAATAATAAGAGACTACTAATAAGAAATACCGATTGATGCCTTCCTCATTTAGAAGGTCCCGAATCTTCCCCTGATATACCGTATACAGTGGCAGTCATAATTGGAGACGCATATATATGGTATGTTTGAATTTGTCATAGTAATTAAACTTCTTTTTGTACGCTACATACATAAATCTGGGGGGGGGGGGGGGGAGGTCCAAGACACCAAACTTTTTCCCCTCACTTAAAAATAGCTAGCGACGCTCCTGCATTACTACCCCTATAGCAATGCCCTTGGCATGGAACTAAATTCAGTGAATTACGAGGTTCTAGAAATAAACTCAAGACCAACCAATGGTCAAATCTTTGCATGTATGCCTTATGGGATTATATATATTGAATTTGTTATTCCTGTAGCCATACAAATACATGGAATAGGCAGATTAATTCGACAAAACAGTTTGTCCATCATGCCCTAAAATAATAAGTTAAGTTACACTAAATGAGTTCTACGAACTGGCTACAATATAATGTCAAGTTATGTTCAATATTTGTGTTCTCCCATGTTGGTTGGTTTCCAATGTCTTGATCTACTACTGTTCAGCTTAATAAAGTTGTATAAGTTGCTCATAGCTACAGTATACTAGTCCTAGGACTGTAGTAGTTTCGCTCCTTGTCCCCAATACCAATAGATAGACAATTACAGTTCATGGGTTATTACCTTTTATTTAAGGCATTGCCTTATAAGAAGCCACATCATTTTTTTTTCATTTATTCATTAATGGCCAATCATTTTAATATAATTTCATTATATTAATATTAATCACAATCACAACAAATACGGGTTACAATCACAATAGAATATTTCCCTTTCAATTACGATAAAACATGGGTTACAATACGCTATTACTGGCAATATTGTTGTATCAATGATTAATTCCAGGATTTAAAGTCCTTATGCGGTGTAATAAGAATATATACTATTTAGTGTAATCAGACATCTTAGGTCAAATACAACATTTTGGGGGGCACATTATTTCCTATTGATTGATATTAGTCACTTGATTAAAGATCTAGTCAATACTTTTAATGGTTTTTTCACTTCTATTTTTCAAATGCTGATGAATAAAATTCTCCAATGGTTACACAGTGTAAATTGGCAGATTTGGAATCGGGAGATTCTGGAGATTTGCAATCAATCAGAAATTACTGGTATGACCCAAAATACAAGGGTTACCAAATAAATGATATTCTGCCCCTGTATATAACTAAGAATACAAAGTTCATAATTTACTAATTTACTATTTTATGTGTACTGCTTTCCTGGGGCAAGTGAAAAATATGGAAAGCGGTATGCAACCACCGACAAATCGCTAGAAATGTCGGCTACCCTCCATAGACTTACTATAGCGATATTTAAAAATGTCGGTAAGCACATTTATCGGCCGATTTTTCGGGGGCACGAATTGAATTCTAAAAAAACATTGGTAAATTTCCATAAATTTCGGCTGTCATTACCGACATTGCTTTCTCAAGTTTAAATTGCTATTCCACTGAGCGCATAATAAACTTTGTCGGCCAATAAATCGGCGATAAGTCGGCGGATATGTTGGTGACTTAAACTACAATTTGCCGACATGGCGGCTGACATGGCGGCCGTCAAAGTCCGCCGATTATTCATGTTCTCCTGATTCTAAACACAGTCCCTTTAAACGGTCGAAAAATCAGTTGGCCAGTCACTGTAACCCTCCAAGGGTATTAACCGAATTGAATCCCTCTATATCGCAAAATGTACATTTCCACACCTCCTGGTTGCAGAATTAATAGTAGAAATTGTACTAATCAACGCTAGTGCTAACGCTAAAAGAAGGTAGATGGGTGATAAATTTTAGACCAATACATCGTTCACAATTGCTTAAATATAGGATTATTTATTTGATGTTTTTTCATAAATTAATCAGGGCCTAACTCAGAAATCATTGTGTCTAAAAAGTTAGCTTTTAATGTATCCTACATCACCCACTTTGTTGTTTTAAGGTATTCTAGAAAATGTAATTTATGTGAATTCATGACGAAAAAAAATAGAACATACTGGTGGTCAACCATAATGGCTCATTCTAATATCATTAAGCAAGGGTGTGAGGGAGGAGGGTATAAGGGCAAAGGGTATGAGGGAAGAGGTGTGGGAGAGAAGGGTGTGAAGAAGGAGGGGTGGATGGAGACGGGTATAAGAGAGAAAAACAATCTCAAACAATCTCAAATAAATTTTACATGGATGAACTGTTATTGATCAACCTAAATGATGCATTTCTCATAGGATTGCTCATAAGTATCAGCATATGATATCAAAATGGTCACAAATGAACAGTTTTAATAAAGGAATTCATCTGGTTAGGTCTCTTTTTATGATGTGTTTCACCTGAATCACATGCATTTGGGGGTTTAAATGCTAGAAATATTGATCCCACATGTACAAATGTATATGATAGGAATCCTCAACGCAACACCATACAGTGGAATTGATTTCGTAAGAATTGATCATATATATATATATATATATATATATGCGTGTATACATATATATACATGCATTCATATATACATATACATTACATACATGTACATTATACATGTATAATAATTGAGTATATGTACATGTACACATGCATACCTGTATGTACATACACCTGTATGTATACATACATGTATACATACTCATGCACATTACATATTCTCATTCTATATGTATAATCAATGACTACAATAAACTCAGGTATATAAACAATATACCTCAAACCAGTCAGAAATATCATACGATCTAGAACATAGATTACACATATTTCTCTCTTCTCTCCCTCCCATCCGCTCACCTCCTCCCCCCCCCCCCCATCTATCCCTCTACATGTATACATACAGAGAGAGATTACGCCATCTATTTGGCTTAATTTTTTTAAAAAAAATTGGACCAAACAATCGGCCGATATAGCGGCCGACAAATTATTTATTTGCCGATGATCAGCCAACTTGGAGAAACTTTAGAAATATTTGCAAATGTAAAAATAAAATTGCCGACAATGTTGGATGCATAATACCGACTATCGGAAAATTACCGAAATAGTCGGCTTCATACTCTCTCTGTTACCGATTTGTCGGAGTTTTTACCGACATTTCAAGTGATTTGTCGGTGGTTGCATACCGCTATCCATAGAAAAACCCTGCTATATGGGACTCGGAGACCCAATATAAATAAAGTCTTTAAAAGCAACAACAAAAAACTAATTGTATAGAATCGTCATAACAATATAAATAATGCCATTCATCATGATTAAGTGGATTAATATCATAATTATTAATTTGGTTAGATTGAATTGTTGTTACATAAGGTTCATGTATAGGTACGTTTATCAAGAATAAATAGGTTTTCATAGTATTTTACGCTTTGGACATAGAAGTATGTTCTTTCTGAAGCAAGGCTCGCGTATGGATATGTGTTCTTACACCAGTATACTACCTTCAGATTCTCCGTTTTCCACTGTGCATCTATCATCAAGACCACTGGGACCTGTTGCATGACTTACCTTTATTTTGCAGGTGTTGCATAAGAAAACATTAACATTTATAAGGATATGGGGTGTTCAAGAGCGTGTTGCATCCTTGTCCGTATTTTACTAGTAAATCCAATGGGGCAATTACAATAATAATTAGGTTAAAGTTATCAATAGTAGGCAATAATGGACCCGTGTTGCATGAAATGAGCCATCACTCAACTTTCCATTATGGGATTAATGACCCGAGATTTGGTGGCTTCGGCTGTCTGTGGTGAAATAACGGCCAAGGCCCGCCAGGGCCTTGGCCGTTATTTCACCACAGACAGCCGAAGCCACCAAATCGTGGGCATTAATGCCTTTAGTCATACATCTTTGGATTCAATACAACTGTTTAAACAAATATTAGAACATTTAAAAAACGTTTTAGAGGTACTTACAGCATGATGAACTGCTATAATTTAGCTCTTCCACTCACCATATGGGTTAATATTTTACTTATCACATGACATGGAAAGGACCGAGTCAAAACGCCGCCTTTATAACGTCCAAATCAGGATGTTTTACACAATTAAAACCATCACATTCTAGTATTTAGTTTATTTGACATCTGTCTTACCAATATCACACATGCACACGTAATTATAACTTCACAATGTCGGTTATGTCAGCCGCACTTTCCGTTCCGGATAGAAATAAACCTTCCACTTTTTGCATGCAATCAACGGAGCCTGGATGTCGCGCCCACATTATGGCGACCTTGACCTTGACCGATTCGGCCGTGTTAGCGTGTCTAGCGACTTAATAAAGAAATAAATAAAAAATCTGAATTGTTAGAAATGTTTGTAATATTGTTTTCTCCCCGATAGCGAAGTTTCCTCTATGGAAATCAAGGATTAGCGATTTTAGAAGCCATTCGTGTTTACTTTCTAGCGAGCAAGGCAAAAACAGTGTGGAGACTTTCGGCATAGCCACTCTGTGCACAATGCACTAGGCGTTGCATTGTGTACGGTAGTCTATATAGCGCACAGAGGATTTCATTCGAAAGAGTAGAAAATGCTTCCGGGTTTTAGTTCCTTTATATTACGCCAGTCGTCACGTATATAACAGGCCCCTTAATAACAGGCCCAGCATGGGCTGAAACTGGCCGGTTACAACTCTCCAGCAAACCCCCAGAATCCAAAGATCGGCGACTAATTGCTGATAGCGCTGAACCAGACAAACAAAACATTGAACGCAGACCCAGGTATCCCCCATACTAATACAGATAGGTGGTAGTAAGTCAAAAAGCAACTGTGGCTAACTGACAAAACACCACATAGGCCTACCTAATCAACTGCTGTGGAGTGAGGACGACTAGCTGTGCGAAGCTGCCAAAGCCAGATTCAGTTGAAAATTAGTTTGGGTACCGTAAATCCACGTACAAACCCACACTCCTTTTGGTGAATCAAGGCACAGAAATCAATCATAAATCCAAGCGTAGTTAAACTTCCCACCGATGATTTGAGTCAATATGACAGTAGGCCTACTGCGTAGGCCGTACGGTAACACAAAGTGACACTGTAGAGGACCAGCAAAAGTCTGACCGGCTTTGGCTGACTGGTTAGAGACTGGTTCATCGGCCTATGTCTTGTCAAATCGTCAGGTTGATTCCGAGACATTTCGAATCATTTCAAAGACATTTCTCTGCCAAATATTGGGATAATAGGATCTCCATGTTCTATTCTTAGGGTTGATGAAGATTAATCCAATGACAAATGAATTAGATAAGGTGAAAGCCATTTTTTCACTTTGGTAGGCCTAGGCTATCACCTCGCAGAAAAATGCCAACTTCCGCTATACTGGGCAATTGCCGTACGGTCAGGAGAGACGTCATTTTCGGTCCCATATTAGTAATTAGCAGCCCTTAAAATTCTTTACAGGAAATAGGTCTATGGATCATGCACTCTTTTTTTGTCATGATCAAATTGATACAGTTAGTGCGGTTCAACTTGTAATAGTAATCAAATATAATTCAATTATACAATAATTTGATTCTAGGCTACATTTAACTACAGGGTTTGTGATCACCTGTACGTCATTAGTGACGAACATCTTTTACGAAATGTCCTGAAATATGTTATTAATATGAAAAGAGAAAAATAGACACATATCCACAGAGTTCAAAGATAAAATCAGGTTACAGGCACCTGGCCAATAATTATTGGTCAGGTAGAGAAATCCCTTTTAACATTATCCTTTTTAAAATATCCTAGCGGAAAGTGCAAATACAAGATTTCCCATTCAAAACAAGCATCATCTCAATCATTCAGAGAATCTAGTTTCAAAAATACATATCAAAGCGACATGCGGGTCCATATCTATCCATATATGGTCCATATCATATTCTTGTCTTTTATTGGGAGCACCTATATGAGAACATTCTATATTCAGGGAGGGAGTGATTGATTGTAATTGATGGCTCCTAGTAGGTGCATTAAGGTAAACCAAACCATTTTGTCTTTGTCTTCATTTCTCATTATCACAAAAATAGCAATGAATCATTCAAACTTCAAATGAACAGTAAAGGGAGTCAGCTTCCTATGGCACATGAATTAATTATATTACTATGCATATACAATTTATGCGAATGGTCTCCATGGAAATATAGTGTCAAGTTAGTTCGCTTTACCTGACGGTATGTACCCTGACCCACATCTACCCCAACACATCTCCCCTCCCCCCTTCCCCCTCCACGCTGCCCCACCTCTACCTACGCACCCCTCCACCCTCACTTCCCTAACCCTTACAAATTCAGTTATTTCCCCCCTGTAATCTCTAGTAATCTGTAACCCCCCTACACCCCCCCCCCGCCCACATCTCTACCCCACACTTGTCTACCTCCCCCACACCTCCCCCCAGTTACCTCTACCCCTGTACGGCTCTACCCCAAGTTATCTCTACTCCCACTTACCTCTACCTCCACTTACCTCTACCCCAACACATCTACCCCTAGTTACCTCTACCAAACTAGTACCTCTACACACATCTACCCTCAGCTACCTCAACCCCCATACACCTCTACCCCAGTTACCTCTACCCCCACACACCTCTACCCCTACACAACTTTACCCCCAGTTACCTCTACCCGCCCCCCCCCCCCCCCCCCAAACTCCACTCACTGTCAACAATCTTCTACTTGAATGTGCAGACTTTTATGATGCCCGTTTCAAATATATCAATGCTCCTGACCTCAAAACACTATTTAATGCGGTCAATGGTGACAATGTCATCAAATATCTAAAGGTCTGTTCTTTTTGTTATAGTGTCTTTCATTCAAAACCAAACTTTCTGTTGTTGTTATTTCTATTTACCTGTACACACCTTACCCCTAGTTACCTCTACCCCCACACACCTCTTACCCCAATTACCTCTACCCCCACACACCTCTACCCCCACACACTTCTACCCCACCACACCTCTACCCCCACACACCTCTACCCCCATACACCTTTACCCCAACACACCTCTACCCCAACACTCCCAATAACCTCTACCCCCACATACCTTTACCCCCACACACCTCTACCCCAATACAGCTAAAGAGAACTAATTCATTGAGTAGGAAGTCTGCATGGAAATTGTGAAAGGTTAAGGTAAAGAATTTCGGCTTAAGTCAAACAAGAGTTCAGCCTCAGTCAAACAATTAATACTCTATTTGGTATTGTGTTGATACAAACAAATCTCTTAACTTAAGTTGAATTGTACTTTGAACCTCATTAACTTCCTGTCTTAAATCTGGTTTATTTGAGAGACTTGGTGATGGCTAATTGTACATTTCCAGGCGACTTCTCCCACATGTGATGTGTGGGAGAATTCTCCCAACAAGTCATCATTTGGTTTTCCGGCCTCGGGTGTCTACAAACTCCACTTGGGATGATCACACATTATTATGACCATTTTATTCGAATTCCTTGGCAAAAATGAGACTGGGAAGCTTACTTTCAAAGTTCTTATGACAAAAAGCTTCGCCGCTTTTGCAATAAAAGTGATTTTTCAGGCTAGAAAATAAGTAACAAATATGGAATTGAATATAATACACAGGCGCATTTAGAAAATATATTAATTCTGGTGAATAACATTGTTTCTACATATGCACACATACATGTTCATTATTATGGAAAAACACAATATTCATGTAATCACTAATTTAAACTGATCTAGACATGGAAAATAATATTTTGGAATATTTGTGTTGCCGTTACAATATATATTGGATTCAAAACAATGAAATACCCCAACAGTAACTATTAATATTCAATTGCATTTAGTTTATTTATGTGGAGGGAAGATGTATGTATATTTTGATAAAAAGAAAAGTTATTAGCCCACGACGCCTCGGAAATCATATATATTCCTGAAATAACATAACTCCAATATGTGGAATAGATTTAAATTTAAAATTAAATACATTTAGATACAGATGCAGTTGAATTGCAGTGAGCATGTATTGTACTGTCGCCTTTACTGATCCTTTCTGTAGGGTGAACTATGTATATTGTATATCTGTCAATAGGTTCTTAAGCCTTTTCTGAATGTACATTACAGTAATAATGATTGCGATTAATTTTGGAGGCGGGAGCTATGGGAAGCCGTTGGTATATTTATTCTAGAATTGTGGATATCCACAATTCAATTCTAGATATCCAAAACTCAATTCTGGATATCCAAAATTCAATTCTAGATATCAAATTCAAATCTGGATATCCAAAGTTCAATTCTGGATATATTTAATTTTACCCAATTTTACATATCCAAAATTACATTCCACATATCCACAACTCAATTCTTGATATCCAAAATTCAATTCTTGATATCCACAATTCGAATTCTTGATATCCAAAATTCAATTCTTGATATCCAAAATTCGAATTTCACATATCCACAATTCAATTCTAGATATCCATAATTCGAGTTTCACATATCCACAATTCTCTGTCACATATCCACAATTTATTTATTGGCAAACATTTGATTTTCGGTTGTGAAATGTTTATATCTAAAGTTAACTTCTGATATTCGCCAAAACAATTCATATATCCAAAATTCGCATTCTGGATATGCAGAATTTCATTTGTGTACATTCTATCACCTTATTTTCGAATTATGGACATACATTTGACATAGATTAATACCAGTTGAATTAAGTATATCAATAATTCAACGTGCCCCATTAGAAGGGGGAGTTTGCAGAATTGATTCATGGATATCAAGAATTAAATTGTTGATATCTGAAATTCGAATTTTGGATATCCAGAATTGATTTATGGATATCCAGAATTGATTTATGGATATCAAGAATTGATTTATAGATATCAAGAATTGAATTGTTGATATCTGAAATTCGAATTTTGGATATCTAGAATTGATTTATGGATATCCAGAATTGATTTATGTATATCAAGAATTGATTCATGGATATCAAGAATTAAATTCTAGATATCTGAAATTCGAATTTTGGATATCCAAAACTGAATTCCAGATATCCACAATTCAATTTTGGATATCAAGAATTCAATTTCAGATATGAAGAATTGATTCATGGATATCAAGAATTCAATTTCAGATATCAAGAATTCAATATTCAATTCTGGTATTAAGCATTCAATTTTACAAACTTGAACTTTGGATATTTTAAGCATAGAATTAAT
Source organism: Sthenelais limicola (assembly GCA_942159475.1). NCBI lineage: Eukaryota > Metazoa > Annelida > Polychaeta > Phyllodocida > Sigalionidae > Sthenelais > Sthenelais limicola. Next base: position 71,937,693 of record OW804098.1, read on the forward strand.
TCCTCCACACACAATTTTAGGTATAGAAAGTTTTAAATCAGATATCCAAAATTCAATTTCAGATATCCAAAATTCGAATTTCAGATATCAACAATTCAATTCTTGTGGATATCTAAAAATCAATTTTGGATATCTTTAAAAGATGTTTATTATGGATATGTCATTTTTAATTTTGGATATGTCACGGGCAATTACAGATATCTATAATTCAATTTTGGATATCTAAAATAGAATTGTGAACTACTATATCAAATCTTTGCTTTTGACCTGTGGTTTTGAGGTCAAGCTGCACTATGTAGGTCAAGCCAGTGCGAATGAGAGGCTGCCAGTCCACTCACCACTCCCAGAGCAACGAAGGACTGGGACCAGTTTAAGAGAGGCTGGGCGCCGACTGGTCCTTCCCTATTTTTTTCCTAACCTATTACGTCACGTCATGCCTCGCTGGTCATGAGTGCTGTCCTCTCACTATCTCCCCCATAGGCTCCCCTCACCCCTCACCTATCTCCAACACAGCTCCCACTAATCGCCGCGGGTAGCGCCTGACGACTTTCATTAGGCTTCTCATTCTCCACTCTGTCCCCCCAGGGATGCCAGTCAAGGTCGACCAAATTAATGGAATATTCAGTATTGTCTAAATACCTAATAGGATCATTTCGAAAGTATCAATGCTATGGGTTTTATGTGTCTAGGTCCCTTAGTGAGTGTTGCATCCATCCCGGGTCCACCTCCCTGCTATACCATGGTGACGGAGAGGGGTGTACTGATCACCGCTACTGTGCCAGCGGCCTGCACCCGGTCTGATACATCCATTAGAAAAACAAGATGGAATTTGACCCCTGGAAACACCCGGTCTTTACTGGAAGATGGCCTGCTCACCACACCGCACCACTGACGGGACCAGGGTGGGCCAAGGCAGCAGCACATGCTCCCTGTTTCTGGTGCTACTTGAGCTGGGTAGACACTCAGAAATGCTGAAGGACTTATGTATTATGATATACCGTAATTGTAGGGACAAAATGGGGTTTAATGGAGAAGAAAATCTTAAAATGTTATGGAGATTCTGATTTTTTTTGGAAGCATGGATATTATGGATATTCATTAATTCATGGAAGACTGGCATCCCTGTCCCCCTCTCTCTCTCTGTCCCTCCCTCCCCCTCTGCTCTCTGTCCCTCCCTCCCCCTCTGCTCTCTGTCCCTCACTCCCCCTCCGCTCTCTGTCCCTCCCTCCCCCTTTCTGTCCCTGCCTCCCCTCTCTCTGTGTCCCTCCCTCTCTCTCTCTCTCTCTCTCTCTCTCTCTCTCTCTCTCTCACAGAGAAAGAATGTACCCGTCCACACATTACTCCTCATTGAATTTATAAAATCTTTTTAAAATATGATTCATTTGGTATCAAAGACAAGTTTATAGACCCACTTTTTGTTTAGACCCACTTTTTTTCCGACCCAACTATTTTGCTATCAACTTCTTTTTCCGACCAACTTTTTTCCACGACCCAACTTTTTTACGACCTCTTTTTTGAGGTGTACCCTGTAACAGACCTAGCTTGGTTTACGACCCAACCTTTTTACAAACTTTTTTTCCAACTAATTTTTTTTACGACCAACTTTTTTACGACCAACTTTTTTTTCCGATCCAACTTTGTTTCCAACCAACTTTTTTTTCTAAAACTTTTCTTCGACCAACTTTTTTACGACCAACTTTTTTTTTACGACCTAACTATTTTTACGATCCAACTTTTTCCCAACCAACTTTTTTTCTGACCAACTTTTTTCCGACCAACTTTTTTTCAACCAACTTTTTTTCGACCAACTTTTTTTCCGACCAACTTTTTTAAAGAAAGTATGCACCTGTCAACACATTAGTCATTATAATTAAGGAGGGAGAATAAAAGGGGAGGGAGAGCAAGAGAGGTAGTCAGGGAGGGGGAGGAGAAGGAAAATTGATAGATGTATAGGTGTGTGTGTGTGTGTGTGGGGGGGGGATGGCAAATTTTTTCCCATGAAACCCTCTTATTTCAGTCATTCTCATCTCTCCTCTCCCTCTCTTCTCCTCCCCCCTCTCTCTGTCCCTCTCTCTGTCCCTCCTACACCTTAGGCCTACTACCCCGTAGGCCCCCTGTGATTTTAGTCATTTTTGGCAATCAAATTGATATCTCCAAATTAAAATAAACGTCCAGTAAATTGTTGGATTTCTATAAGAAGTAGAAACACAACTGCCTCTACAATCCAAGTGCCGAAGCCACTTGTGGATATCTAAAATTAATTTCTGATATCCACAATTCAGGAATAAATATACCAACGGCTTCCCATAGGGAGGCCACCTATAGTATTAAAGGATAGCAGTAATTCTCACAGTGAGTAGTGAGTGGTGGTCATGTGACTACGGGCGCCAGCTAAGACGGCCATTTGGGACCTAGCAGTTGGAGCAGAAAGTTCCCCACCCACCACCCTACACAAGAAGATATTCAAGAAACCTAAAAGACCCTCGAAGGGGCCAGTACAGTAGTACCAATTGATGCTATCAAAATTAAACTTTTAACGCCTCAGAGAAATAAAGAAAATTTAATCGGCCTCCTTGGTTTACCTTTCTTATAAAGACAATTTCACTCATGCTAGTCCATAAATTATGCACGAGTACGATCTGTTATCTTCAATTAACACTTGATGTTTTATTGTTCTAATACCTTTTTTGTAATGCTGACAATGTTGTCATATTGAAAAAATAGACTGTCGACTCATGGAGTCGGTCTTCATATCCATTACTGTCCTATTGACCCACATATTTTCCGAACTCAGAAGGCAAAACTTCCTTGTTCAGAAAGATTTGGAAATAGGAATGTGGTACAACGCCTGATCGTTGAAGAGCTAATTAATGGAAAGAACCGGGACTATCTCAATAAAGGGAGCTAGGGAGAACATTCCTAAGGTGAGTTTTAATTCCGCTATCTAGATTAGAAGCCCAGACGAGATATATTCCAATGGAGACCGACCAAATTCCAAAAATGCCCAACCCTGGGAAGATTTCATGTTTCGCATCTTCATAAAAGTACTTACAATAGGATATTTATATCTATAAAGGAGAGCTCTGGTCGTGGGCCTATATGGGCACACATGTATATGACCAGACCCGTAGCAAGTTCTGGACGTAGATTTAATATAGGACCCATCGTAGTTATTTTTTCACGGATGGTACATCATATTCATTAGCTCATTGCTACTCTAGTAAACAGGACATTATAATCGGAATCGGCAGCTGGACACATTTGTAAATTTAGTCTGCTATCGCTAAATCGCTAAATCCCGCAGAAAATGATGAGTATGTGGTACATCTGAATATGTTTGAATTGTGTTGATTTGAAAATACTTGTATACTTTTAGTAGTACTAGTAAGATCATACAGGATTTTACTCCAATCCCTATTGTGTGTCCTAGTTGTTAACTGCTTATCAACCGCTTGACCCAAAATTGATCTGAGTAAATAGGAGCGGCAAAGCGTGAACGAATCAGAGGGAAAAAACGAGGAGTTAAACAGGTAAGTAGATAGTCTATATACAGCCCTACATGAGCCAAGCTAGGTCTGTTACAGGGTACACCTCAAAACCCTGGGCGTGGGTCGATGGATTAGGCTAGTAAGTAAGCAGCGCGACAATGGATATATGATAATTATTATCCTAATGTTTTTCTTACTTTTCTTCCATGTCCATGATTCCATATTGAAAATCTGACATCTTACCATTTTCAATGGCAGATGATACTCCGGAAATACAGCCCTGATTATACGCTCCCCCAATTATTATATCTTGTCTTTTCTTATCTTATCTCCCTTAATATCTAGACATTTATGACTTCAGGTATGATATTATACAGCATAGTAAAACAAGGATTCTATGAGGAACTATGATTCCCCCATATTATAGAAAGAGATGGCTCATTCATATAGATAAGGAAAGAGAAATGATTTTTGGTCATAAAACTCAAGTTGGTGATGGAGGTGGGGAGGTACCAGGTAAATTGCTTACCCCTGGAGGATTATGGCGATCCATAGCTTCGTTTATTAAATAATTAGTGATATGTCTATTACATTAGAGATATCTCTATTCCGAATACAGATATCTCTAATGTACATTAGCGATGGTCCTAATGTACATAATGACACATCCATATATCCAAATCTCTATTCAGAATAGATAAGTCTCTATTCGTATTTTAGAGAAATCTCTAATTCCCAATAAAGATATCTCTATACATAGTATTCACTGACGTCACGGCGCTCGCCGCGGCTTGCCATAATGTGGGTCAACTTTAGCTGGACATGAGTGCTCCAAGCCTCAAAAATGGAGTTTTCACCTCCGAAAGTTTTAGAGAATGTTATATAAAGTATGCTGATAGGTTATATGGTCATTTGTTAGTGTGTCATGATAGAATAATAAATATAATTGCCATTAGCAAACATTTGAAGCAGGAAATCCTGTCGATCTAGTGTCTCCCGCTATCTATGCTGCCACACATTATGGCTGCCAGTGAGGATAGCCGCTGACTGGAGTGACGTCATGTGAATACTATGTATTGGGAATAGAGATATCTCTAATTATTTAATAAAGGACGCTATGGCTCGCCCTCGTCCCTAAATCTGGTGTTGTTTGTAGGGCCCTATACTGCAGGTCTGGGACTCCCCATACATAGACTGTCTTAGAATTCCTCAGTCAAGGGGGAGTGACCATAACATGATAGTAACCATAACATGATAGTTTTCGTTTTTTAAACAAAGAACATTCTAAGACTTAAGTGAAAGTTTAGCTCGCCATAGTAGTGACCTTAGAGAGATTCCAGTTGACTTTGAGCTCAGAGTTACACTCTTGGTATTAAGTCACTATAGTTACCATTGAGAGCACGTGCATAATAAAGAGACAGGAATAACAGTCAGAGAAGGATGAATTTTTATATATTTTATTTTGTACATACTTTATAACATGAGTCTTTTCGTCTAAGGATTTTTTAAAGTTTAGCTGATCATTTGATAAAATATATGTACTGCTAGCAATACTCCCTGAATGAGGACAAAACTCTCTTAAAAGCATGACTTTCCATTTTTACAGGAACAGCAGAACTTGTAGGAACAGCAGATAAACCAGTACAATAATAGAAAGTAGGTGATAGTTACCTTTTACCTCTACTTGGTGTACACTATCTATACTTGTATAAATCAATATAAGGAAGAGTTCAGGTCAAATCAGAATGAAGAATCAGAATCAGAATGAATAATTCAAATGTATGACTCGATTCGTTTCTATTTTCATGATTGAAAGCATGTATAATAAATGTGTTGACTAACTCGTTGGTTTCAGTTGGTTAGATATTGCACTTTTGCTGCACAACTCGAGCAATATTCACACTCCTTCAACCATCTCATTAGTTGACCTGTATATAGGTTGCTGCTCAGATATTTGGTGTTGTTTAAGACAAAGTCTAGGCAAGCTTTCCCGGTGTGCTTGACTGATTTCGTAATCCACGCATTTCGTAATTCCGATGACTCGTTGGTTGTGGAATCAATAAACATACTGTGTGTAAATTCCTATGCAATTTTGTTGTGTATCTAGTGAAATTTCTGAGCGTGTTCTAATCAAACCTTGTTTATTTCCAGTGGGTTTGATTCGTACAGGTAAAAAGAAACATAAAATATTGAGAGACACAAAATATAAGGATATTATAATAAAAAATGGATCTAAACTGGAGGAAGATATCGTAGTTATAAAGATGATAACACACTTGTCTGCAAATGGAGTTGTGAGGAGACTAGATGAACAAGACATAATGGTTTGTTTCATAGCACTTCAATACATGAACTTTATTAATTAATTTTAATTTTGATAATCATAATTCCTGATTAGTTCTTCTTGACTCTTAGACTCTCCTGTGACCATTCTGTGACAACCATTTATATATGTGTGTGTATGTTTGGTCAGAAGCTACTCAATTGAATATTAAGTAATTGGATTTCTTCATCCAGGCTGATGAGCGCAATTTCATACGAGTGCGGAAACTTCTAGACCACATTCAAATAGGGGATATTGACCGATTTGAGGGCTTCCTTCAAGCTCTATGGGACAGCGGCCATGAGGCAATAGTCAGAGAAATATTTGGTTTGAGCCCAGAACCACCTCCATCAGTGACGGCTGGTTTGAGCACAGACCCACCATATCCATCAGTGACAGCGTCGGGTAGTTTACCTCCTGCAGTTGAATAACTTTATTTTGCCATGATGCTTTGACATGATCCATTGCTTTGTATAAGTATTATTTCGCAAAAACTTTAAATTTTTTCTTAAATTGATCCTTATCTTTGGCATTTTACCTGATATTAACATTTTTTATTCATTTCTTGTTCACGCTATGAAATTAGTGAGATCCACACCTTCACAAGTATTGAAATATTGAACTCAATTCTGACTCAACATTCCTCTCATATCAAACCAATATTTCTAACTGATATTCTGCCACGGCAAACCTCCATAACTACAAGTAGCTGTCAAGAAGGTCAATAGTTGTTTTCTTGTGATAATTACAGACATGAGCCAGCACGTCCACATAAGAGGAGGTAACGTCACCATTGGCAACCTCAGTCACACCATGAATACTGGTGAGTTCTGCATCTGCCCCTCAACAGCAACAACAACATAAAGAGGCTTCACCATGTACATATATGTACAATATGAATGTGAATCAGGCCCTGATATTAACAGCTTCAGTTTGGTCTTAGTTATTATACACTCAGGGGACCGTTTTGCTAGGAACCCCATGAGACTTTCTCAATGATATTTATACCAAATAGCATGATGTAGGATTATAATCGGGTCGAGAGGAGCTGCAGAACGGAACGGGTCCCAAAGGGATGAGTTCCATTCTGCAGCTTGTCGAGACCCGGTTATAAACCGTACAGAGTGCCATTTGGTATTTATTACATACTGATTTGTAGTTTCATGTGTCATATTTACCATATCATTACCGTATTTCTTGCCAAATTATCTGAACTTTGCTTGAAAACTTTCGAAACTTGCTAGGTAGCGCTACACTGCAGAGCGCAACGTCACAAAGTGCGCAACATCGGCAAACCAATGAAATTGCGTCATATGGATCACGTGTTTGTGCCCTGCTCAAATAGTACATAGGTGCTATTTGACTTTTCAAATTTGACTTTTCAAATAGCACCCATGAATCACACCCTTGAAATCACATACATATATGTAATAATAGTTAATATAGTATGTGGCTGCATAAGTATACATTATGCCTAGCAGTTATTAGTAAATTAGCAGTGGCAGTGGTAAATGGAACTATGCTCATACTATCTCTCTTTTTAGCCAAGGATTTTACCACATAAAGTGTTATGGGAATTATTTGTTGTGTGTGTGTGTGGGGGGGGGGGGGGGGGGGGGGGGTAGGGGGGGTAATCTCTGTGTTAGAGATGTCACTTAACATTAGAGAGAAAAGTATTTTATACAGTCAATTCAAAGTGAACCTCAAAAGTAATTAAAACCAAATTTGGGGCTTCAAGGATATCTCCAAAAGGAATGATATATCTGCCTAAAATTTTACACAACTTGTACTCATTATCATGGAGATTCCAAATATAGTATTTGTTAAGGCAGATTCCGAAGTAGATTTTGTGCTATTTTAGTTTGAAAATAAACACAATTTAATATAGGGATGGGAAAAAGCTCATTTTTTTTTATATTTTCTCAATTTTAAGTCTGTGTTGTAGTGGCAATTGGCTTAATTCCTGATGGCAATTATAATTTAAGGGATATATTGTCTGAAAATAACAAGAAAATTGGTGGTTTTGGAATTACTTCAGAAGCTGAAAGCTTGACAGTGCAGTGAGTGAGAGTGGACTCTCTGTCACTGACAGATCACCCCTACCTGAATTGACAGGAACGCATTACCATCCAAAACTGACATGTCGGCTCAGCATTTTCTATTATACTTATACCCCTGTATGTCAGACGATTTTACCAAATAGTTAAACTTTCTTTCTAGTTCAATCTTCAGAAGTGTTTCTTCATAACTACTGAACATCACTATCTAAAAAAATGATAAAAAAAAATATGAACATCGTCAATGTTGTAAATACCACTGCTGTTTTTGACAATTGATAAATACCTGCGATCATCCTCAACCACATTAGGTAGTGACTGAAAGTGTTAATAACACTTAACTTTTACCCTTAATGGTCTTGGGTCTATAAAGTCCTAATGCAGAAATTAAAAAGGTTAATACTTAATTAATTCTTGCCATTACAGCAAAAGTCATGACTGGCAACATCATTGGAAATGTTGGAGGTGGTGTGAAGACAACTGTAACTGGAGCAAAAGGTAAAGTGGCAAACTATATTCATACTGGATGAAAATATAAAAGCTTAATTGAATGATACTAGTCATTCATGTATTGGGCACTTTTCACTGATTGGTAAATAATTTAGGGTGAAAGCATATGGGTTACCTGGCACCTGGTTAATTTCAACTTCATTTGATAGAAATCAAATAAAGTATACTTTTGTTGTTCACAGTTACCTTTTCTATCAGACAGTGGGCCTAGTGAAGATAATAATAATAGAATAGTGGAATCATAATAAATTGACTCATAGAGAAAAATACTGGCATCTGTTTAAAACTATAGAACTACTATATTATATGCCTATGACAATTATAAATCCATGGCTAAGACAATGGGGATTTGTTAAAGCATTCAGGACAATGCAACCGACGTTGCGTCATGTTTGAGGACCATGCGCAGGAAAAAGAACATCAATTGATGACGTCCTGAGTGAAATATAATATGTCACATTAGGACAATGCTTCACCGCGTCCACTTTTCTCTGAATGATGCACATTCTAATAAAGTCATGTAACTTAAGGACGGGCCGATAACGTCGCCACCACAATATAATGTTGTTAATAATGCTTTTTGGCAATACGCATTCTTTCCCACTGAGTGCTTTATTCCATTAAGCGGCCTACAGGTGGGAGTGCCTTTTCACACTACACGGCCTACCGTATGAAGTGCTTTAAGGCAATACGTGGCCAAACCATTGAGAATGACTTAGGGCAATACACGACCATATGCATGGGAATGCTTTAAGGCAATACACGACCTGAATGGGTTAATGCTATTTTTTAACAAATACAAATGGGTTATCTCATTCCAATGCATCTACGCAGGATGACAATTGACAACTCTATGCACATTTAATGTATTCAACTAAATAGGGCATAAGTAGTCAACGGCAGAAAAAGAAACTAAAAAGATTAATAGGTAATTAAACCTTAACATTACAGCAGAAGTCATGACTGGCAACGTCATCAGGGATGTTGGAGGTGGTGTGAAGACAACTGTAACTGGAGCACAAGGTAAAGTGGCAAACTATATTCATACTGGAAACATTGATGCCAAGTACAACTGCATGAAAATATAAAAACTTAATTGAATGAATCAAGTCGTTTGTGTATTCAGCACCTAAATAATTTAGTGTGAAAGTATATTAGTTCCTTCATTTGATAGAAATCAAAATGAATTATTTTCTGTAGTTCACTTTTTCTATCAGACAGTGGGCCTAGTGAAGATAATAATAATGGAATAGTGGAATCATAATAAATGGTCTTAAAAAGGAAATTTAGAAAAATACCAGCATCTGTTTAAAACTATAGAACTAATATATTGTATCTCAATGACAATTATAAATCCATGGTAAAGACATTGGGGATTTGTTAATTTTACTTTTTAACTAATAAAAACGCTTTATCTCATTCCAATGGATTTACGCAGGATGACAAATCTTAGGAGGACGACTTAACCTCTAATTGCCCATGTTGAGACTCATTCAACTGTCTCAGTTCTAAAGTTAAAATTCTTATCATATGTTTTATGGTCTGTCAAATTCATGTGCTCACCATGGTTACCAGGATATTTCAATGTATGGGATACTCATGGTATCCGAAAATGAACAATTGTTTAGATTCATTTAGCTATGGCGCTTTATTAGGCTGAACACTGATAAATACTGGGTATTTCCGTCTATAGTTGGTGTTTCATTGAATCACAACACCTTATTATTTATGTTGAACGTCAATTTTGCATTACAATACTGTGATATCAAGATTTTGTTTTGCTATGTTGAGCTGCATTTTGAAACTTTTTAAATTTGGAGTATTTGAGAAGATTGGTGAAGGCAAATTGAGCATTTTATGATGCCCTATTGCCTATAAGTAACCTTCCCTTTCCATATGAATTGTGGCGATGGCTGTCACCCTAGAGTTGTAATAAAAAGTTTAATAAAAGGGTGAATGACATCTTCTTTCCAGCAACAACAGATCAGTTTATTGGCGCTAACCATTCAGAGTTCAGAGTGTGGTGTGAAGACAAAACTTACATCCTAAACTGATATTCACCAATTTGAGTCCTATTCACGGTCTCAACAATGAATACATGATTATTCATAGCAGATAATTCACAATAAACTTGCAATATAATTACTTTGGACATTTGATGAAATATAACACAAAATCTGAAGGGATACATGCAATAGAATGCAGAGCATTATCAATGTTAGTTTCCTACAATTATAGCACAAGTCATGACTGGCAACAAGATTGGAAACGTTGGTGGTAGCGTGGAAACAACTGTAACAGAAGGTGAAAATAAAGCATCTGAGGCCGAAGCCCTTAAAGCAAAAGCCTCATGGGATGGTGAGATAGTTTGTGTCTTTTTGGCTAAATCTAGCATTGCTTTGGTTCATCTTTTGTAGATCTTATCACATATCAATGTCATTCATTATCATTTCGGAGGATGAATATCTACATTAATTAAATTTATGTTGACTACTAACAGGAATGTCTGGTACATCAAGAATATTTTTTTGAAAATAAATCAAATACATTTTATCTCCAAATGAAATATAATTTCATAATGATTCAGCTTCTCAGTAGGGAAATTAGACTTGTCAGTCATGGACCAAGGGAACCTGATAGATCTGCGTTTTAACAATGGATGTAACTATGTTAAAGGGAACATGTATATAGATCTATATAGCGTTAAAGCTGTACCCTGAGCTAACATCAGTCAAAAAGCAAAATATATCTAGTCCTTTGTTCGAAAAATCAGTACATTTGGTAACTTAGCTGAGAATGCAGCTGTAATATTGTTATAATGCAAAGCATAAATCAGATGACTTATAATTGCAATGGTGTAAATAGTAATTGTCATGGTTTCCCCCCAGTGCCTTATGACATATAAAATTTATTGATAAACTAAAATCTCTATCACTCAACTCTCTAGTTACCAGATCAGACGAAAAACCTGACGGTGCTTCCTATAATACACAGGTAAGTTGACAGCAAGATTTTCCCTAGGGACCAAAGAGCTTATTAGACAGAGATAATCTTTTAAACATTTTGATAGAAATATGAAGCTGATCCCCCCTCCATATGGAAACAAGCAAAACAATATGGTGGCAGAGAGTGGATCTGTATTTTGTTACTTGCTGAATTGTATTGAACCAATTTCTGTCTTAAATGAGGGTTATTTGATTAAAGTAGAAAAGGCAAATATTTCCACAGACTAATGATATACTTTTTACTTTTAGAATGAAGAAAGTGGAAAAGCATTAGGACGTTGGAAGAGTGTTTATGAATCGATGAAGATACACATAGAGACGAACTTGGCAAAACAATGCTCCCCTATTGTGATTGCACTGTTAGACTCCGGTATTGATATGCAATTGACACAATTAAGAGTAAGTTCATGATTCATTGTTTTTAGTTTATTGAGACTCAAGACTCAGCCCCTCTTTTTTATTTCATTGAGTAGGTTAGCAGGCAATGTTATACACTTCCTCACTGGATACCATCTAATAAGATAATACAGATAACGTGCAGAGGTGCAGAGGTGATCATATGAACCGTTAAGATCTGTCTTAAGTAAACTTAATAATGACACTTGAAGTAGGCAGGTAGGGAACTGGGTAAAGAAGTGTTTGCTGCTAGTTCGCTAGCACTTCCTTCCCTATTGCAAACATATATATACACAATTGTGTAAGCGATCAAGGCTGGGTATATTTTGCAAGGACAGTAGCAATGATGTTCACCTCTCTTCACTACCTAGTAGAGCACCCATACTATACTAGCAAATCGGCAATTTATTTTATTCTTTTACAAATATTTAATCCATTTGAAAAAAAAACGCAAACGCAATTTGATTCATTTATGTATGGTATACATAACATTAATGAGGGCATATTGCATAGATACCGTGACCATTTAATGTGGTGAATTGCACCAATGTTACTTTAATTTCTAGAATATCTATAAAGTTGTATACTGCGCTATAACTAATCATGATAACAGCTAAATATTACTTCAGAGATTATAATGATTATTCTTATATTGCAGAATATGGTCATTGGATTCGCGAATTTTGTCCCAAAAGAGAACGAACATGATAATATTGGCCACGGCACAGGCATTACTAGAACCCTATGTGCACTATTTCCTGACGTGAAAATACTGAACCTGAAGGTTGGTAACTAAAAACATTTAATACATAAACAGAATTACCCTGGTTTCGAGGTGGAAGTGATATGGACCAGTAGGCCCACAACTGTAGAGCAGTGTCAGATATCACAACAGCGAGATTTAAGGGTTGTTTTGTGGTTGTTTCACTCTTCGAAGAGTGAAACAACCACAAAACAACCCTTAAACAACGCATTAAATGAGGGCTGCTATGCTGTCAGGCTCACAATTAAGATGGTAGAATTGATGAAAATAAAACGATGCATTTAAAAAGAGAGCAACACATGTACAAAATTCCCCTCGAAATATTTAGGGAATAATGATACCCTTCAAACCTTACTGATTTATTTCAGATGCTGCTGATATAAGGAATCTGTAGTACACAAATATCCCGTTCAAAATGCCATAAGAATTTGCTGATTATTGCACCAATATTGCGTTATACCCTTAGCGTGACTATCTCGCAATCATAGCGCAATAGTTATTGCGCAAAAAGCGTCCACTCTCATCACAGAACTATGGCGAGATGATTGCGCATTAAAATTCGCGTAGAATCGCGCTCATTTGCCCGTCGGGTCAGTGAAATATTGGTAAATAAAGACGACAATTGACTTTACATTCTATGTTTACTCTAACTTTGCTAGGTTTATAATCATTATACCACGATCGGGGATTGTACATGCTACAAATGTGTGGCTGTATACATGCTATCATGTTTTGTCAAATGGATCCATGCGCGAAAATATGACCCTTTTTTAGCCTAAATCTAAGAAGCATTCTTATTGGTTGACGTTGTGCTAGCTCATGATGTCACACCTATTTGTGACGTCATATGCTGCCCATGCCGTCGTTCAGTAATACGCTTGTCTAGCGCTTTGGTATCAGAAATCAACATGGTGGGTCATGGGAGCAAAGCAAGGTAAATAAATAGTTTGTTTCTTCATTTTATTTTACAATATGAGATCGTGGTATAAAAATAGGATGTAACTTGGTTAGTTTCTGACTTACAGTACACGATGCCCACTCGTTTTCAACATGTTTTCAACATGTAGATCTACAGTAAGTCAGAAACCAACCTCGTTACATCCTATCATAAAACATTAGAACTTTTCTTGCACAATCAACAGCAAGTCGGAAATGGTTATCTTCATGGCAGTCTTAATCAGCTAAACCAAAATGAAATAATTTTTCCAGAATTGTGAAACTGACAGCTCTTAACAAATCTATAGGCATATGCCTACAGTGTGGAGGTACTGTTAGAGCTATTTTTCTTAAAATATAGTATAATAAACTATACAACAAAACATTTCGGCAGAACTCTGCTGACACTGCAGGTTAAAATAATGCTAAATACAGCGATCTTTGTCTTGTTTTGTTTTTTAATCTAATATACATATGAAGTTGTTCTTCCTAAGCGGCAGCCTGTGCTATTACTATTTGCCTGTGCCTATAATTATCAACTCTGTCATTTAGCTTTTATATATGCTCTTATATTAAACCTCTATCTATTATTGATGCAGAACTTTCTGTTTAACAACTTTGTCAGGAATGTACGTTTTAAAAACCAAGTCTCAATGTTCCGTTTAACTGTTGCAGGTAATTGACCATCAGGGATGTCTTCTACCAGAACGCCTCAAGCAAGGTCTTGAATATATCAGCCAATGGGAAGCTAAAGCGAGAAAAAAGGTAAACGATGAAAACATTCTTTAACGTCTGCAATTTATCTCTAAGAGATGCAAAATCTGACAATATATATTTACTCTATTTTTTTATAATATTTGTTTTTATTAGGGTATAAGATTGGTCAATGTTTTGGCCGAGCGGCAACTGTAGGCCAGTGGCCCTCCGCATAACCTGGCCTGCAATCGCCGATCTAATATCTTTAGTCGAAGAAAGGGCAAATGCACATTAACAATCAATTATAAATGATTTTGAAGCAAAATGAACCAGTGGAAAGCCATGAACTTGCATTTTTGAGCAGTAATGATTTTCATGTAAGCGATTGGTCCGGAAGCAGATGTCCAATCTGCGCACTATAATTACCCTGTCATAAACTATAGAACTGGTGTGCAAGCCTACAATCTGGCCACGAATTTGCCCTCTGTCAAAAATACCATTGCAAGCCCCCTACGCAAAGCAAAACGATGACGTCATCAGGGGATTCCCGTTCCCCCAACCCTCAGTTCTGGCGCAGAATTGGTCCTAGCTTCAAAGTGACAGTCTGCCAAAAACATCAAAAGCCATGTCTCCCTCTGCCAAACAACTTGATATCCCATACATAAAAAATATGTGAATGAGTGAACAAGATCTTAATCCTGCCTAATCACCTAACCATGCAAAGCGGTCCACACATTAAAAATGCAAGGCCCGTTCCCGGTAGTCATTTTGTTCCCGATCCCGGTAGTCATTTTCTTTCCCGTATTCAAGTTAATATCAGACATTAACAAAAATCAAGTAAAGTATCACAACAGATTATAGTGAGTTCCTCTGATGCACCATGCATGTCTTATGGTTTGTCATTCCGCTACTCGACACAGTCTCCACACTGTTCTTAAATCCAAGCAAATTTTATTTTCTCCTACTCCTCATGCAAAGCCCTCCACTCGACTTTCTTGCTCACTCCCTCCTCTCTCCCTCTCCCGCTCTCCTCTCTCTAACTCCCTCCTCTCTCTCGCACTCCCCCGCCTCCAGTCCTCTGTCTCCCATATCTCCCATGTCACTCACCCCCACCCCCCGGTCCTGTGAGAGGGAGTATGGGGGAGAAGGAGGGGGAGAAAGGGGGATTCGGCTCGGAATACAGATATTAAAGAACCAAACTATTAACCTGACTGGCCCCCTTTTGACTTTCAGCTACCACAGACGGGTACATCGATCGCTAGTAAATATTAACTATAGATAATATGGACTAGAGGTCACCTTAAGACCATCGTTGTGTATCGTGACATAACATCGACGGACACCAATCTATTCTTTTGATATTCCACATATTCCATATTTTCCTTTATACAGCTGTAAATATTGAGAATAACCCTACGGACATGACATTTTTAGGTCTCCATCCTCACTATATGATCACTATCTCCATCCTCACTATACTCACCTATATGATCTGACCTGCGCACTAATTGTAGAAACCATTGTCTGCTATTTTAGGTTGATATTATAAACATGTCATTAGGGTTTGATAAGGAGAGGTTCGAAGCTATTGAACACATTCTGAATGACTTGGCGCGAAAGAAGGTATGTTATTTTCTTTTATTCTTCATAGAGAGCATCACCACTCTACCATGTTGGTTGGGCAAAGGTGGATCGGTAGTGACAGCAATGTATAAATACTAGCAATTTATATCAGCTACAGAATTAGACATTTTGATAAAGGATTGTTTAAATTTTTAACAATGTTGCTTGACATGTTAACAATGTTTATACTATTCAAGAGGTAGGCATAGGGTATGTTTATAATGGTATCCTGGCATAGCCCCACTGGCCAGAACCCCCGGGAACAGAACCCATCTTGGGCATAACCCTGGCAGGGTTAGGATTATAATCCTAAAAAATCATGCAAAGGTTTAATACACGATTAAAATTTAAACCCTATACCTTTGCATGATTTTTCCCTAGATGGGTTTCATCATTGATACAGGTTTCGCCTATGGATGTGTGGCTTCATCAGATTTCATACAGAATCATGGGTGGTGTGGTGTGGTGTGGTGGCGGGGGGATGGGGTGGAGAGAGGTCATTTTAAAAAATGAGCAAAATAGAAATATGTACAGTTGGCAGATTATTATTAGTTTGGTATCATTTATGCAGAGTTGGCAGTGTAAATTTAATGTTCATCTGTTTAGTTTAGTATAATTTTCATAAATCGGTGATTGTATGAAAAGAATCACGTGGATCTGTTATGGAACAGATTTTGCAAATATTTTCTGCATATAATTATTATATAGTATTGATTAGTTAATGTCTCTGTGGGGTTGCAAAACCACGTTAGACCATTTTTATGAAAACAATTCATGAACCTTTTATGTTTATGCTTCATTTCATATTGCCAGGTCTTAATTGCTGCTGCTTCTAATGATGGAGAGCAGCGTTCAGATACCATTGCCTTCCCTGCCTCTCATGGTCATGTTATGGCTATTGGCAGTTGTAATGAACATGGCGTGAAAAGCGACTTCAGTCCTGTTGGTCAGAAGCTCTCTTTCCTTTTCCCCGGAGAGAACCTTCCTACTTTGCCAGGACAAAAAGGGACATCGTTTGCTGTACCATGTGCTGCCGCCCTTGTTGCTGCTCTGTTATCTTTTGTTGAGAACAAACATGGTGAGCAAAAAAGGCGTAAGTGTTATTTCAGTCCATTTATTGATTTATATACTATTTTTTGTTATTCAGGCCGATGTATTTTTTAAACAACTATTGCCTTTCTGGCTATCCTAGTATTTACAGTCCCAATATCTTGCCATAAATATGTTGATGTTGTAGAAAGCGGGAACATAACTATACTTTTGAATAATAGTACCATCATTCCTTGAGTTTTCCCACCACAAATGTGCAGGACAGCATAATGACTTTTGAAATTTGAAACTGGATATCATTCCATATAATATCATATCTAACTATTACCCTCGCTTGTCGTAAAATAATGGATTTTGAGATATTATCATATTTGAAATGATGAGATCAAGCAGATTCTAATGATTGTAAACATTAAGACAACTAATAAATATTTCTATACTTTGGATTTGATTTTTTTACCCCCCCCCCCCCCAAAAAAAAAAACCCAAAAAAAAACCCAACCGTTTGCTATATTTATGGGTGGACAAGTACTAGTAAAGCACTAAATATACTCTATATCATGACCTCAGATATGCATAGCTATATTAAATACACATTGAGAACGTTCAAGGATAACTATGCTTAGTCTCGAGTATGAGTACCTGTATAGTATGGTACCCCTGGACCACTTTTAAATGGGCCAGGGGCTATAACTACCTCAGGCAGAGACCAAAGCCATTCATAATCTTGGCAGTCAATGTGAACACTTGGTTGACGTAGCTTCCACTCTCTGCAAAGCCTACAACTCTCAAATTCTAAACAAAGAATTGGAATGTCGACCTGCGACATAAGTGTAATCCATTATAAACCTTTCATTGTATTGTTCGTGCTAATCTATGTGTTAAAATGTTTGTAAAACTGCGTTAATATTGCTGGAAAGTCGTTCGAAAGGTGAGAAAAGCACTTAATGATGACCACCTTCAACATCCTAACTAAGAGGCCCTTACAAGCTCATACAACCTTAAGACACTCTAAGCAGTTGTAACTCTCAGCGAGTTGTAACAATCACATTGCAAATATTTTGTACCTTTGCAGCAATTTTGGAATATTGCAAGATAATTATGCCCTTCGCCCATTTAGGGATGGTGCTTAATAATATTCATTATCAGGGCTTCCTACACTCTTTCAACTATATTTCAACCAACTAATGACCCTCCTATTCGTTGTAATTACAAGTTAATTAAGAAATCTACATAGTTACAAGCTTCTAAGCTTGCAAACCGGGAAGCTTACAACTATTATAATATTATACACCACCTCCATTGTGTGTGTCCATGTTGATGGTGAAGGCGCCGAAAATGTTAGCCCTCACCAATCCACTCAAACGAGCTTAAAGATTCAGGAACAAAAGTCGGTTAAAGCACAGTTAAACATAAACAAACAAATCTGTTCAACTAACAAAATACCAAATATACTTGAATATGATTAGTATTCTCCCCCCCCCCCTTTTTTTTAGCTCAATTTAACATAATTTCCTTAATGTGTATTGGTACCCATTGTATATTTTCACTTCAGTTTATTGGTATGGCATCATATATCAATAGATGGGTTAGTACCTATTTTTAAATAATTTATGCAAATCCTATCATGTTCCAGGGGAACTGACTGACTCAATCGTTATGGAAAAGCTGTTGTCAAAAGTATGCCATAAAAGTCACACAGGCACACAGGGATACGGTGTGCCACAGTTCGAAGACCTTCGGAAGGGGTTGATTAGTGATTTCATTGAGCAGGAACTTCCGCCTTTGAAATTAAAATAGGAGCACTATAGACCTTGGTAGGTATTTATATTAGTCACAATGAGTCTAAATTCGCAAGAAGTTGATTTTGAGATACCACCATATTTGAGGAGATGAGGTCAACTGGATTCCAATGATTCTAATCGTCATTATAATCTAACAAGTACTTATACTTTTATAAAGGCCAACTTAGCAGTTTTGGTAAACTATAGCTGTACTTACCACCCATTCAAGTGACTGGCCTATTCACGCGTACACAGTAGCCAGGTAAAGGGTTGATGGTTCGGCTAGGTAAACTACAGTCATGCTTTTATACTCTGAATGGCATTGTTGTATTATTACTGGGATATCTGGGATACAAATCGTGGAGAAGTTATAGGCCAATTTTCGAGTCTGTGGAAATAAAGATGTTATATGATTGAATAAGGAAATAACTTGCAAATACAAACAAACCTTTGACAACCACCCCTGAAGTCAGCTGAGGTTCACCAATAAAAGCAGCAAGCAACTGTTTTGTGAGTTGGTGCACACAAGTTACAAAACTCTCAAAATTATTCATATTAAGATTCAATAATATGTCTGATTGTCCCTATTCTCCAGCTGTTTACGACATGGTATTCTTGTATCTTCCTACTCTGTGTGCACTTACATAGATTGACGGTGCATTGGTGTTTTACCCCATAAGAACAGCAAAATTATGAAAAACGAAAGCTTGATTGTTAGAGAAAACGTGACAATATCTTTAAATATATTATAATAATTAGAGATGTGTCTCCTTTTGCAGAGTCCAAGAGCCATCCAGTGAGTGCCGTGGATCAAATAAAGATGGAAGATATGCAAGAAACACAACTGGGACACTATATGTATCATAGTTGTCTGGATTCGGATGTTAAATGAATTTGTACGTTGTTCTTCTGTGGTTTACACCAACGTCCAATTTAAAGTGTAAATGCTTATAATATTATTTCCCTTGTCTAATAGAGCCAAATTATGAAAGACATGCTTTTCTTATCTGTTCTCTCTAAATGAATGATGGATGTATATGGAAATGAAAGAAATTGTAGCTTAATCCAATCTCATCTTGCCAATTGGTTAATATGGGTAAATGCTTATAACTGAGCTTATAATGTTAACTTTCTTTAAAGAATTTAAGTTGTGAATTCACCAAAACAAAACTGGTATCCCAGCAGTTCCTTTCGTATTTGTAGTTTTATTCAGTGTTAAATGGGGATGTAATTCCAAAGATTTGAGCCATAGTCGACCCTTCATCAGGGAATTTCTTTAAAATGTATTTGGATGTTTGATATTTTCATTTCACCATGTAAATGTATTCTATGGTTGGATGGAATAACTTAGTACTATGAATTGGATATCAACAGTATTCACTAAAAGCCCCAAACAAATCTTTGAGGAGAAACGTTAGTAATTTTGACATTCCCTGGCGTGCAGATCTATATCCTGACGCTGACGTTTAGAAGAATAACTAGAAATCTGTCTCGTGTGTTTTTGTTTTTAAAGATGTTTATTCAGCAGAGTGAAATTATGCAGTTACACACTATTCTCATTCGAGGCTGATGGTTATGAAAAAAGTTATCACATAAGTTCATTACATCAAAAAGAGATTTTACATATCATTTAGACGAATAAAGGCCAGTAAATTTACAAGTGAAAAAAGAAACACACATAAAAAACCACCACCCGGGCATCATCCTTTTTCTACAGCCCAAAGAGATTCATATTACGTTGTTATTCACATATACAAAGCATTCATGAAGATTTCAATGATACAGGGCATTCACGAATGTCAGGGCCTCTCAGATGTTAACAAGAGAAGATTAATTACACAAAAATATGAGTTCACAACAGATAGACAAATTACCACCATTACCTCTTAGAGTAGACAGAGTAGGCACTTTTATCCTAATAAAGCCTTTGGTTCAGGTATCAACCAGATATTTTGCGTATTTGTAAAAGCGTTTGCGCAAATGATTTTAACCTGGTTTTTGAAAAAATCTTGCTCGAACGATTTCCAAAACAGGATTATTAACATGAATATCAGGGGCCACCTGGTAGGAAAATGAGAGTCCTCAGGTGGAAGAAAGGGACAAAATCAAAATCTATACTTGCCGAATCCAACAATATCTGGAATCGACTGCCATGAATTTCCTTCATGAATTCTCATGACAATATCACCTAATTTATTCCAGTTTAATTCCCACGAAGTCTCTGGGAAACATACACACGTTCTATATCAAGATAGTAGTATGAAATGGGAGCGTTATTATGCTGGTCTCACATGGCTTTAGCCACTAAACACATTTTAGATATTTTGCTATTTTTATTGTCTTCTGCTTGGGAGAATAGAAAGGTTTTCTCAGACTTCCACACAATTCACCTGCCTTTTTGCAACGGGTTCTGCCCGATTTGATCTGATATCCTTAGCGAGTGACGCCACCTGGGGCTTTAGTGTCCCATCATTTATATGTACACATCGTTAAATTTACTGGGTCTGGGATATTCCATATTTCTTGACTGTTGGTAAATGGCTCTATATAATATTTCTTCACAGCCTGTTTGAAGGTCTTATTTTCGTCGAGGAGCTCAACCTGTCTGATTTCTATATGAAGCTCACTGGGACCAGTTTCTTAAGTACAGGTATACATTGTAACTGGTTAGTGATTGTTTACAACAATGTCTGATGTGAAATATGGGATCAGCAGTAAATTGCATAAAAAAAGTAAGAGAGCCAGTAAACACACATACCTTGGAATCCAGTGGACCTGTCGAAAAGGATGTTGCTTCCCCATGGCAAACATCCTTCATGATCCGTCACGGTCAGCTTTCTAAAATCACAAACATACACACATCAGTGAGGTAACAATGACATTGAAATCAATTGAACTCAACTCAACCCACCATGAGGAACTCCATCGCTTGGTCTCGCAGTCAACATGAATGCTTGCTTTTTCTTCCTGGAAATAAGTCATTGTAACTGGTTAGTAACTGTTTACAACAATGTCTGGTGGGAAATATGGGATCAGCAGTAAATTGCACGGTCAGCTTTCTAAAATCACAAACATACACACATGAGACAATCTTACAAGTTTTAGTGAAGCAACAATGAATGAAGTGAAAGCAATAAAACAGAAGAGACCTTTAAGTTGAGAGGGGCATAGTCATTGATTGGCCCTTGGCCAACAGGAACACTTGCTTTTTCTTCCTGGAAATATATAAGTCATTGTGACAGATTAGTAACTGGTGACACCAATGTCATATGGCAAATCTGGGAGGAGCAAATTTCATGTAAGATTGTAATTATAACAAATGAATTGATATATCAGTTTTAATACCTAATGGCACTCTCTGCATTTTGTAATTGATCTTGACGAAGGTTAAATCTTACTCCACCCCTATTACTATGTGGGCTGTCGATTGGCATGACCCTCCGTCTCTATCTATTGTGAACCTCAAGCCATTGGGTATAATGATAAGGTACCTTACTGGTATGTACACCTTTCTGCAGTGAAAGTCGGTCGATAAAGTATGATGGCTACTGCAGTGAGTTCAAAAATCAAAAGCTATTCTCACTAGTAGTAAAGCACAATTTCGATTTTAACCTTTTTCATGACATTGGCTAGGTCTCTCTCCATCGGCTTGACGTGACAAGTGAAGGCAAATGAAACGACGCGCCCATAATCAAACTTTTTTTTAGATGAGATTCCCCTGCTGAATCACGATGCTCTATAGGCACTTCGCTTCCTCAGGGGAATCAAGTTCAAGAAATGTTTGTTTACGAGTCGTGAGTTCCATTCTATATGGATTATATAAATATATATATGCCCTTTCACTGTCAACAGATATTAAATGAAACTCATCTGATAATTCTGAGTAACTACTTGGTACAGTAATGGAGTGACAGTTAGTGTGAGAACGTCAATGTGTGTACCCTCGCTTAGATCATCATGAGAGCTTTATTCATATGGTTATATATATGCGAGGACTACATTGGAATTGGTTATACAAGGGAATGGGTTACAAATCTCACTGTGGTTTGCGTCAATGAATATTAAGGGCAGAAATCAATTTAGGAAATAACAAGAAATTTTGGTTGTGACCAAGGAAGCAACGTACCGTTTCCGACTATTTCCACAGTTTCTACTAACCTCCAACCAATGATTCTAGACTATAGCTAGACCTACACATAAAATCGATGTGTAGCTATAGAATTGTTGTCGTGGCCGGCATATAGGAAATTATTGTTTAATGGTAACGGTACAGTTTCCCTCATAACTTCCTTATTTAAACACAAATGTTGATAAAATTAAATATATATGGGTAGAAAAGCATGTTCTTCAAGAATTTAAACATCTTGACAGTATATTTCGAGTAGATATAGCGTTTTTTAATTATTTCGCGGGAACGTAATTTCCCCGCGATATGCCGGTTACGATGCGATAATGTCTTTGGTTACAAACCTAGTTTGCATTGGTCTGTCACAGCTGATATCTATATCGATAACAGTGATATAGATCTATATAAATATGATTCTCACCAAATGCAAGCTTAGAAATGTTCTCTCTCCAATGGTGTATAGGGATAGGCAATTATTTTATATATTAATGCCTTAAAATACCGTACGATATTAGACAAGCCAGTTTTGAACAATAATGATCGGATTTTTGTCAGTGGAGTCAATCCCGCCTTCGGCGGGGGAAACCTTAAACAATGAAATAAAGAAATGAATTCTAACACCAGGTCGGACTATATTTAAAGTTGATATAGTTCTAATATTTTCTACCGAGGGCTGCATTTATGTAATAAAGGGCAATTGGCTAAAGGACAATCGGTAAAATTAGTAAAACTAATAAAATAATAATCATATCAGAATAATATAAATCAGGCTAGAAACGTCTTGCGTTCGATTGATTTTGAGTGAGAAAATAGAAAATGACATATTTGTATCCTGAGCAATTGCCTAAGGACCCAGTTGATTTGCAGTTATGTCAATTGCCTATATAATAGGGCATTATTGCCAGCATTTCAGAAGCCAATTATATTATTTGTCATGAATAAAATTAATCTAGCTAGGAAGTTGCTCAGGATTGTCTCGAAAAATCAAGATGAAAATAAAATAGGCCTAGTAAGCACCTTTGTTTCTTGCCGGCATATAACAACAGGCTATTTGGAACCTTATACCTATGTTGGGGGACCAGCGGGAATCCAAAGAACGTGCTTTGGCCTTTTCGCGGTGCCCGCTTCAAATTGGGCTTTGTAAGATCGGGGCGAAATTCTCTTTAACAGCTCCCTGAAAATGTCATTCCTTATTAACTATATTTTATAAAGTCGGTGTACTTATATCCCCAGCGAATGAGTGAAATAAGGGCAAAGACAATAAATGTTGTAAAATAAAATAGAATTAGAATCCTATCGATATTCTATCCCTGAACGTCGCCGTGAACAAGAACTATATCTAAAGTTGATGTAGCTCTAATATTTTTATCATATCATAAAACATTATATCAGGAAACGCCAGGGCAAACAAGAACTGTATTTAAAATCAAGTCTATTACTCCCGGCGAATGAATGAAATAAGGGCTAAGACAATTTGTAAAATAAATCAATAAAAATAGAATCCTATCAATATTCTATCAGAACACGCTAGGGTGAACAAGACCTATATATTTCATGTCGATGTAGTTCTACTCCAGTGAATGAACTAAATAAATAAAATGAAATAGAACTAGATAATTTCATCAGAAATCGCTAAGGTGAACAAGAACTATATTTAAAGTCGATATCGTTCTATTAATATTTTTATCAATTCTACCCCCTGACCCTTTCCCAAAAGGTAAGGGATGGTGTAAGGCTACCCTAACCTGGCCCAGGCAAGTAAAAAATTACAGAGATAGACGGAAATAAGACACAAGTACCATGTGTGGATCAAACCTGGACAAACGATTTCAAAATCGGCGAGAACCACAGGCAGATATATAGATAGGGCCCTAATTCCTGCCCCAATGTATTCAACGGTCGCACAGATTAGGTGACTTATGCCTCGTCTATACCTATTATAGTTCTATTAATTCCCAAAGAATGAATGAAATAATCAAGGGCAAAACCAATTTGTAAACTTAAAATAAGTTCTACTAATGGCCACCGAGGGTTGCATCGATGCTAGTATGTATAACTTTGGTTGCATGAATGAAATATCTAGCCATATAAATTCCGTATGTGGCGAATAAGAGTACACTTTGCCGACGAATAGACATTCAAAATACAGGCAGAAAAAAAACAGTGAAAAACTTGCAACATAATTAATAAAGCATTGTTATAATGAGATCAAGGAAAACCAATGCGTGAATAATGATTTTGGAAAAGAAATGCACAACATTTTAAATGTCATCTTATAGCTAATGGCCGGATGAAACTGATCGAGACTGTCAAGATCAGTTCGAACCCGAACAGAGGGCTATTAGCTATTTATCACACACTGGAAATATCATATTATTTAAGTAGATCTAACTTGTTTAGCCGGGAGTGCAGTTCGTATCAACCGATCTGCACCTTTCAAACTGATCATGCGTGTAATGGACAAGGATTTTCTTATTAAATCTACATGCCCTCTGCCCTAAAATCTCCGTTTCATTTCGTATATCCATATATCATTATCTGCTTCTATCCACATGTTAAAGATGAATGTCTTATAGCGGAACTCCACTATAGGTAAAAAATGGCGCCAACAGGCAAAAACGGCTGCGACGAATTTTTTGCGACGAAATATCTAATCAAGTTAGATATTTTGCAATTGTTGGCAACAAATAAAGGTGTTGCCAACAACCTATTTTACCCCCTCATCCACCAGAATTTTTAGTCATGTCGAATTTTCCGAAATTTTTAGAAATGTTGGCGACGATTTTTTGCCTGTTGGCGCCATTTTTTACCTATAGTGGAGTTCCGCTATTACGCTTAAACTCACCTGCATACAAGTATTATCAACAATCAAAAGATGAATATGGCAAACAAGCGGTCCTTAGGATCAATGTAATGGAACAATAATAGGGCAATTCCGGCCGGCAACTGTCCAAACGATTGGCAAATATACTGTCCAAACCACGGTGAATCCAACTGAGAGGATTCAGATGGAATTTTAACTATACTATCAATGTGATACTAAACTATCAATGGAACTGCGCAGATTATATTAGATAAATCATATATATGTGCGCAATTCGATCGACATTTGTGTGTAGAATTATGATAACAAATGGCAAAGTAATCCTCAGTTATCTCCTAATGAACAGTAACATTGTCTCGAGAAATTGGTTCAAGAATAATCACACCGGATAGCGGCTTGTTCGCCATGGGGGTTGGTCGACGAAATCTTTTCTGGCGCTGGAAATTTGTTTCCAGAACATTACCAAGAACAAGATCAAGAATATTATCAAGTCATCCCCATTGCAACGTGCCACCATATAAGGACAATCAATGCATAATACATAAATAATATGTATGAGGCACCGATTATTAAACAGTTTCTTTTTCAAACGTCCACTCACCTCATTCAACAAGAACTTCCACCCACTTCAATCATTCTACAAATGAAATCAATTCTACACTGGTCAACTAGGATTTTTCATATTTTTATGTCCAGAGATGTGTGTGGCACCAGGGGATAGGACTATCGTCACAATTTGATGGGAATGAGGAGAAGTCTTGGGCTATTTACTTTAAAAAATATGGAATGTTTTTGTATGTTGACATTGCCCACCATCCCGCCCACCAACCTCCAACCTCCAAAATCGTTTAATTTGACTCTTAAGTCAACGCGCAAAACGATCATTGATGTTTTGCGCATCTTACGGTAGCCCCATTGGTGAGACAGTGAGAAACCATCTCCGAACCTACCCAACGTTTGGCCATACGAGTACGGCCGAGTGCAAGGAAGAAGGCTTAAGGCTTAAGCATTGGGAGCTGGTAGACATGCGTTGGGAAATCAGGGTATGTGCATTACGCGTACAATATAGACCGTATGAACCCCGATGTTTTGCTTCTGAAACATGTGGAGGAAGTGAAATCTGGCATTAGTTTGTGATATGGATGACGAAAACATAGGATATCGGGACATCGAGCCAACTTTTATAGAGTAAATTCGTCGCTCCAGGGGGCTGGTGGCGCGCTCTTGTGCCTATGGGGAGAATCAGGATTCCCTCTATAAGGGAAGCCACTGGCGCCGGTCGGTCAAGCAGTTATAAAGAAATGTAAACTTATTAAGTAGTTATACTTAGGTATATGATTGAAGAATGAGAATAAGTGAAGAGAATTTAAGGGTGTAGCTTTTAAAATAATAAACTTAGTTACCTCATGCTGTCGTGATATGAGGTCAAATATAAATAGTTATAGATAGTTCACTCTGGCAGCTGAAAAAAGCATCCCCATAACACATATATATATATATATATGCAGATATGAATGCCCCGCTTCGATATGAATACACATGACTTGAGAACACCACCACCAGAGGGAGCTGTGGAAGGCACCCCAGCGCCACCTATCTGTCTCAGAGAGACACTAGCTGGTACATGCTAGTCGGGGCACCAAACTCTAGAGAGAGATACACACACTTTCCAGACATTTTTCTTTTGTAAAGCGGGTAAAGGATTGACTTTTTCCCTTCAGAGATTTCCGATGAAATGCTTTTAGTTAAGGGGAAAATCCGGTAACAAATCTGATGATTATTTCTACAATAGTTAATTAATACTGCGACTTTATAGTAATTTAGATCAATATAACACATTAATGTACATCAGAGGAAGACGCAGGTAATGAAATAGTTTGGTATCTTTGGGTCTCCCTCATCAGTATAACCATAATCTCATTAAGGGGTTATCACGACGTGGATTGGTCAATTAAAATAACGAGATTAAAATATATATATATATAAATTTAAATATAACTTTCTTTCATTTGGCCATTTTCGTCTCTCAATTTATGTGTAACTATTTCATTATCTGCGTCTTCCTCTGATGCACATTAATGGAATCGGAATTTCTGGATTCTACCTTTGTTATTGTGTACTTCACAATATCACATCTAGATTTTAATGTGTTATATTGATCGAAGGTACTCATTCTCCAATCCTCTCATCTCCACCTCACTAAAACAATATTTGAATTATGATAGTGCATGATTATGATCTTGTCCTACTAACCCATGTCACCAAGGCAACATGTTATCTCCTCCTGTTGCCCCACATAACATTATGTCTCAAACGATTAAACTTCCCTCTTAGGAAAGATTGGAAACCAGAAGGATATATAAGTTGATGCGTTGAACACCTAAAGAATTGTCTATAAGGTAAGTTGTAAATTCCTACCTCCATTTGAAGGAGAGACACCATATATAAATGGAGACGTATCACTATATATATATCAATCTATGTAACCATTTCTCCTATTTTGGGAAACCTTAGATAAAAGTATATGTAGAGGTTATTGCTATTGATACCACGCTCGATGGGTCAGGGCATTACATTGGGAATCGGTAGCACCAGGAGTTGATCCATCCAATGGTCAATCCGTTAAAAAATGATGTACGTTCGGTATATCTGTGTATGTTTGGAAATTAGTTGATTTGAAAAGTTGGTTATATAGTTTATGTTGAATCTTATTTTTGCTTGAATGTGGGCTATTTGAGCGGATGTATTGCATATCATCTGAAGCCCTTACCTATTCATAAACAAATCGCTAAGTACAGTCTAGGCTCATGGTCAACAGGATCCCTCCAAGCTCAGTGAAAGCCCCTTGTAGGGTAACGCCCATATGCCACCTGAAGTCCATTAGGTGGTTGCCCTATACTCCGGGCCGGGAAAGCCATTAGCGCATTAACCGTCCAATCACTGACATACCGATCTTATCTAATCTGAGACGCTCTGAGCCTGGGCTAATTAGGCTCTGACAACCCTTCTTATTATGTGGACCTATATAATTGTAAACCTCCCTCCTCATTATAGTCGCGGATTTTACAGATTTTAAATATAGTTTTCGTTTCATTTTCTGCCTGCAGGATATGAGTCTTTTGAAAGGTCCTTTTTTTAATACTATCAGTACCCGCTATCTATAGCTAACACTTTATACACAATAGTCTAGTATTCAGAGAAGGGGAGAGGCTATTTTAAAGATTTTATTTTCAAGAACGATATGATTATATAGCTTTATTCCTGAACCTAGAAATGCAGTCTCCCATTAGAGCCAGATATACATGGGTGACTTTGACATCAATCACATCATTAATTGTTTAACACTCCTGGATTTTCTTACCTCACTACATCATCGTTGGCTCCTTTCTATTGCAAATATTATATATACGTGATTAGGTCACTTCTTATGATGTTTAATAACGATTAGCAAGTATGACTGCGAATAGTATCGTCTCATGGATGTAATGTTATGACCTGAATACAAATATTTCGAAATCTAAAACCAATGTACTAATTAACTAACTGACTTTGAACATTAGAATATTTTCCTCTGGATAAAAAACCCCAGCAATATCTCTGAGTTTATTGGTTGTGGTGTTATTTATTTAACATCATTTTTCTTTTCTTTTGCAACAAAAGCAGATAAACAAACAATAAACCGAAAGTAGATGATCATATTCTTATCTATTTGCACTTTATCCACCTACTTGTACCATGCGGTTAGACTTGGTACTCCGGGACATGATAGTTTAGTTGCATTTGTGATAGACCTAATACATCCTTATACATACACGGCATTTCCTGTTTTACAACCATACTGACAGTGACAAGTCATATAATATCATATAATATTTGCAAAACTAAATAAGTCAAAGTCAAAAGTTATACCAGTAGAAAGTTCTATCATATATAGAACCGGACACAAATACAATTCGTTAGTTTAGAAAATGCTCTCGACCAACATATGAAAAGGCGTGGGAGGCCAGCAGATCGCCACCTGGGTTTTTATATTAATCCCAAGAAAAGCATGAAAAATACCAAAAAATCGATGTAGTCTACCAGGTATAAAACTATAATGGTAACAGTTAGAATCAGTAGGCTAACTGTCAAACTACGTCCTTGTGATAATATATATAGGACTAATGAACTTGTCATTATGTCAATTGCATCCCCCACCCCCACCCGGCCTAACTCTATCCCCGGATGTCCAAGAAAATATGTCCCCACCATGCAGGCGGGAATTTCCCTTAGTTTACCACAGTATCAAGGAAATTCACCGGGGTGGAGAATATCAGTCACGGTTGATATTTTTTGTAAAATTTGTATTTGCAATAATAGGCCTAATGTGAGAAATGTAGGCCTAACCCATGGGGTCAGGGAATTTACACAAAATTCTTGCCCTGGTGGGGTAAGGGGGGGGGAGGGGATTTCATCATATTTCCCATAACATTCCCCATACCCCCAGGGGTGGGGGTGGGGTGAGGGGTGTGGGGGTTGCAATTGACAAGTGCATAATTTTAACAGAAGACCGTTAGGTCTAACCATGATTAAATCATTCTGATAGACCACGTTCTATCATATCAGGTGGATGAAGAACAAGGGATAATGAAATAAAATAATCTTACTGATTGGTGCTCAAACGTTAGGCTGACGTTTAGCTACGTTTTAATAATATATCATTATCAATAAAGTCAATCGGCCAACCTAGTTTTGAGGCGGGAAAATAAGGAAGTGTCGCAGCAGACAAGTCCCTTATATGGAAAGGGACGTCATGACTAATATCGCGGTATTACCGGGGTTTTACATATATAATACCGGGCCGACATTAGAGCAACAATTGTATCGTTGATTAGAGTCCATGTTCATATCCTAAGATATGTAGTGGATGTTTCGGTCGTTATCAATTACAGTAGCGGAAACAAAGGTAGGAACCCTGATTAATTCGTGTACCTACAGCTGTAAGTCCAACAGTTTGTCTCCCCCGACGGCCCCTGACCCCCCTGACTCTTTTCAAAGTTAGGGAGAGCGCGGAGGTGGATGAGCGGTAGCCAGCAACCAGCTCTAGGGTCCCCAGCGTTGTCACAGAGGGGAGATTCTACCTAGATGAGCGGGGGAGAACAAGAATTAGTTAACAACAGTGATCAGTTTACATTTATTCATTTATTTCCGGTTCATGCAGAAGATTGCGTTTCCAAGGGAGGAGGGATAGTAGGAAGGAGAGGAAGGGGAGACAGAAAACATCCCATATATGACTGGTCACTCCATGTAATTCTGTTGGACCCTTTAACACTTTTGCATAGGCCTATATGAGGCATCTTACTTCTCAACTTGCCACTTTGATTCACACATGGTCTACCCTTTAATTCACACCTAAATCACAGATTCATAGGGGTACAGACTTCCATTGACAAAGCACCAATGCAAAATCACATCGTCGGGAAATATCAAACATGTTTTGATGTTCATCGCTACCCTTGACGATGCAATTTTCACGTTGCCCACTCATCGCTTGTCATTGCTTGCTGTTGCGCAAGACATAGCGATGACAAGTCAATGTAAAGACAATGCAATAAATTTGACAAAACTCTTATCGACTAGCTCATCGCCAATGCATCACCAACGATTTTGTCAACAGTGGTCGGACCGCTTTACACTCATTGGCATCTCCCTCCATCCCTACCCCTCAGAATACCGTATTTGTTAGGCTCAGGTTAGGCTACTCAGCTAACTCAGAGAGTGGGAAAACTGGCCTAGTAGCAACAGGGGATGTTATACTTTTGCCAATAAAAACGAATAATAGTTCAAAAAAGTGTGTGCGTGTGTGTGGGGGTGGGGTGGGGGGTGGGGCGCAGAGACAGGGAGAGGATTGGGGAGGGGAGAGAGAGGGTGAGGGTGAGGTGGGGAGGCCCGCAGGAGAGAGGTGGGGGCGGGGTAGGCCTAGACAAAGTATCCGTCCCCTTGCCCCCAGAGGCAGAGCTTGATGGGGGGGGGGGGATCAGGGAATCAAGGCCAGCTAAGCGGGCTAGGGGCGGGGTGGAGAGGGTAGATGAGGGCAGGTACAATTTTGTATCCTCAGGCTGTGGAGCAAGAGAGATGACGCGTCAGCCGCTACAGCTCAGAGCACAGCAGCTCACTGAGCAGCAATATACAAGGAAGTCATAGTCCTGAGCTCCTGAGGTAAATGTGAGTTGGAGAGTTAGAGGTTTGAGAGTAAGAGGCACCTTAGAGCCGCTCTGGAGCCGAGCCGAGGACGTCATGTTTTTTGTATGGTCAAACTGGGCAGACATTCTGGGAGCAAGATTGCTCTGTCGCAGGAATGCAAGGAACATAAGCAAATAAGCAGCTGTGAGCTGCGGAGCATAGAGATGAGTTGTAATGTAGATGAGGACTTGTTAAGGAGGTCTGGATAGACTGGGAGTTTCTGTGTAGGAACATGGTGTAGCGAGAACTCAATCCCCCTTATAGCATTCTTGTCGATTTGAGCGTCAAATATGGAGACATCGATGTTTGATAGAAGTAGAAATGTCTTAACAGAAAACAGGGAGTCTTTAATAGAGCTAGGGACCTTTGAGTGCTTAGCTAAATATTCCAGATACCAGCAAAGGTGACCTGCGTGGAGGCAAGAGTAGTCAACGTTAAGCACATGACAGAATGCCAGGTAGACTGGCGGGATTGAGCTAGGGCCTCGCAATGAAGTTGGCGAGAACCTGGATGAAAGCAGAGATAGAGAAGTGACTTTCAGAGATCTGATCTGATGATTGAAGCTGCTTTAAGCTTGGTAGCATCTGACATGAATGTGCTGGATAGCACATCTGGTAGATCCATAAACATGCCTGGAACATGGACAATCTCGAACTGAACTGAACATGAGGCTGACAAAAACGAAAAGCCTCAGGAACAAGCTGCAAGTGATGGATCATGAGCCCTGCCACCATTTAGGGCCTGCACAACAGCTGAGTTATCACAGCAGATTCGCACTATGTGGCTGGCATCTGAATGGTCAGTTCGGAGCAAAGCTCCTGCCAGGCAATTATAAGCTTCTAGGTGGTTGACCTACTCCAAGGCATGATGATCTGCGAATTCATGAGCATACCATTAACGGCCATCTGTACCTCCAGATCTGTCAAGACAAGCATCGACCCACAGAGTCCTTGAGACTGTAAATGATGGCATGATTGCTCTGCCATTGAAGCATGGTAGAAACCCTGAGAGCAGACAAGAGACAGTTCATGGATAGACGCGCAGGTGGGATGGCCTTTGACAGGTGGTTGCTGGTGACAGATGGTTGCTGGAGTTGCCTAGTAGAGATAGTAGAGGTGAAAGACACTTTTGCCAAACACAACTGTGTGTCATGTAATTTTGCTAAAGGAATGGTCAGTGAGTTCTAACCAGGTAACACAGTTTGATTGAGGCTCAAGTTTTTCTGTGGCAATCTGAAGTCTGAGATCCTCTATGAGGGAGCAGACTTTATCCAGCTGTCTAGCAATCAAATCACAGCCGGGGCCCATCAAGACAAGGTACATTAATGCTGTAACAGCCTGCATAACATAGGACGACATGCGAGCACCGAAAGGTAGAGCGCAATAATGTCAATGTCAATCATGATGTATGCCTATATAGGGGCCAATCTAGAGGACATACTTTGAATTGTTGATAGGCCCTTTTTAGGTCTACTACGGCCAGGGCACAATCCTTAGAGAAGGTGTTGATGACACAAACTGCATCAGAAAGTGTGGGTAGAACTTTGGTGATGCACAGGCAGTTCACTATAACAGTTCTTTGGGATGAATTGATTGAACCCTCCATCAGGTAATGACAAATTGACAATTATACAAAGCTTCTTTGGTTCCTGTTTAGGTCTGGTCATAAGCAGACTTATATGCATCCAGGGAACAAAGGGGGGGGGAGTATGGTTCACTTAGGGCTTGGAAAGCGACCTCAGTGGTGATTTATTCATCTACATGGGTGGGGAAGGCCAGAGCAGAGTGGTGGTTATCAGGGGGAGTAGATGAGAACAGGGGACCACCTCTATATTGAAGGGGAACTCCGAATTCAAGACCTGTGATGCGGTTTAAGTGAGACTTTAGACTTATCCTGGTGGACTAATCCTGGCCAGTGGCGGCAACAGCAGCATATCAGCTTGTGATGATACAATAACACTTGCTGGTAAAGGCCAACCTGTCCTAGGGTTATTAATGAGGAAGTCAGGGAAAGGGCCTGAGTCTCTGAAAGCACACCCAACACTATATGCTCATCCAATATGTTTTGTATTAGTTCGTAGCACAAGGAGATGTAATTGGAAGGTCTGTATTGACTTGATCATGTACACATAGCGATTCATGAGACCCAAACCACTGAGACTGCAACTCTGTAACATAAGGCAAGGGCCTGAGACTATGTTGTTGATCCACACTATTCACACCATTTTCCTCTGAAGATGACAAGGAATGTTTGTAGAGAATGTTAGTAGAATCAGCCCCTGAAGACACTGCAATAACATGCCGCGGAGAAGTCCACATGCACAAGGCATGTTGCTGATCGGTCCACTCACAGTGGGCGATAAAGGGGGAAGATGAACAGTAAAGTCAGAACCTGGTGATAAATTGCCATTACCAGTTTCAACACAACACACATCCTTAGAAGGAATAGAAACTAGTTCATTGGTGACTGACAAAACAGTGCAGCAACAGGAACAACGATAGGCGAGGAGCATTTGTGAGAAACTGCAACCTCCCCATTGGACATGGGCACCACCATATTTGTTTACATTGAGCAATTCTTCAGATCAAGGATTACAATGGACGCCAGGGGAAATTTTGTTTTGATGAGGGTTCGGTTTACACTTTAGGATTACCGGGGATACACACAGAGATGCACTTGAATTACAAGAAGTATTGCAACTCACCGATGGAAAGTCCAAACGCTTTTTTCCTGACGCATCTAGTTTTTTGATGAGGTAGAAGATGATGTTGGAGAAGCTGATGGTTTTGATCCATTACACCAGTCCCTGATCCTAACTGGAATGTTCCTTTTGTTATTACACAACTTTGCAGAGTGTGGGAATTCTCTTCCTTTTGTAAAGAAAAATCAAACCCTGCACATATACATGTAGAAGCTTGACCTGTCCATTCATATGAGATTCAGTGGAATCACAAGAGTCATTATTGAATGATGGGCAGGGAGTGGAGACATTTGCAGCTGATGTGGCGTTATTAGCTGCAGAAGAGGAAGACTTAGTGGTAACTGACATTTCAGAGTGGAATAATGAATCATTAGTCCATGTTGCAAGGCCATCATTCATGAGAGCAAGACAAGGTGACAACCATGCCCTAACACCCTCCCAAGGGCGCGTCAACTGCATCTTGTTCTAGGTGGCAGGCATAGAGTATGGAGTAGACAAGACAATGGTGGTATTCAATCATACGAGCAAAACCACATACATATATTCTGGTAGAAGCAGCTCTCTCTAATCCTTACGCACATACTTGTACATCATAGGGGGGAAGGAGGACTCAGCAGTGGTGAACGATTTCATAAATTTCAACATAGCTTGTGGATTGGCTAGTGACAGGCGTTATATACCCGTTACAACGCTTGATATTTTATCAATTGGTAACCGGAAATAAACTACTTCCGCCCAAGCATTCAGGCTCACAATCTACGTCGTTAGACTTCAGTTATTTACTACAAGGTCTAGAACATAACATGGTGTCAGATTAGAGGTTAATTAGCTGTGATTAGAGAGTAATTATCACAGAGAACCCACAGGACAAAGGTATTTAATAAGTTTACTTTTGCCACTAATGCAGAGAAGAAGGATCTGAATGTAGTACTAGGGAAGTTTGACAATCATTTTGAACCAAAGAAACTCATGAAAAGCTACATCACAAGATTTCACCAAAGGCTCCAGAAGCCCAATGACGGTACTGACGGTCTAGTGAATCAAATGCAAAGTCTGAGTCCTGGTAGGCAGACAAAAGCTCTCTCAGGGGTGGCAAATCCTCATCGTCATTAGAGAACAGTGGTTGAAGCACTGGTAGACATCTAGAGTTCCTACAATTTGCCACCTCGAGCTGTCGAGGAGCCAGGGAAGCCATAGCTGTTGACACTGTTGACTGGTGCATGGGGGAGGCAAAGCTGGCTGCAGTCTGGCGGTGATGATGGAGATCTGCATGTTGAGCATCAAGCGGGTAAGACTCCAGCGGAAACTGGAATATCAGCATCTAATGGCTGGGCTGAAGCATGGCCTGTTTTTATCTCAGAAAACATTTGCAAATGTCATTGTACAGTTCACGCACCTCTCCCTTCATTGCTGGTTGAAGCGCTGGGCTCAAGCTGATATCAACCTCATGTTGGGCGCAAGTGGAGTGATGGTGCGCATGCATGTCAGGCAACCCTTCCTCGTGAATAGTCTGAGGCATGACTTGCCAAGCCATTCTGGTGAACGGGCCTATCATGGAGAAGCAGGGTGGCGATTCTTCTACGGTTCCCAGGCATTCTATGGTGTTAGATGAAACAGCTAGCCAGTTCTGAGGATGGATGGAAGCCAAACTGGAGCTACGCCAAAGAATACGAACCAATGAAATCTAAATCCCACAACCATCGAAAAATGTCTGCCTGGAGTCCCTGTATGTAGGAGATGACATCACAAGCTTGAAGAGTCTGGAGTTAACAAAAGGAGCTATTTAATTTGTGAACTACCCGTTCACATATTGATAGCGGCACCATAGAAAGAACGGTGGAAACAGCGCAAACTATGAGCTATGCAGGCAGTGTCACAGAAGCATTATATTTTAACCATAGGCTTCTAACTTTCTCCTCCCTTTTCTCCCAGAATTATGGTTTTTGTCATATACTGTCTGCTATCCAATATTATCAGATGACTTGTTAAGATTAGTTATACTTGATACCAGGACATTTCATCTCCTTGATTTTAGTATATGGCAACTTTTGTAACAGTGTATCAACAAAAACAAGTAACAGTAGGGGTATGGGCTGCAGTGGGTCAGCGGTTGAATGGTCCAAGGCACACACACACCTCTGCCCATCCACTGGGAGCCCAGGTGGAGGGCGCATGGTGTGGCCCGCATAGCCAGGTGGGTCAACTGAATTGCGCATGCGCTCAGTGGTAGAGGTTAATCCCGCAGTCCCTGGCAGTCACTGGTTGGGGATTATGTGAAGTGGCCTATTGTAACTAATTACAATTTACGACCACTGTCATCCAACAAAACTAACAGTACTATCTCTGAATGTATTGGTTGTGGTTGATTTGAGATTTTTACTTCTATTTGGCAGAAAAAGCAGATGAACACTGAATCACAAGTAGGTTATATTATTTGTCTATCTATACCTAGGTTACAATGTATCTATTAGTTTATGTCGGGTATAGTCAGTTATGATTGACAAATGTTGCTAGCTTATCCTCTTTTTTTCTAAATGAATTTTATTCAGTCCGATTTCATAATACATGATATTGTTGTGGAGCTCAAAGCTCTTCCCAATTTGCTTATTTAATCCAGTCTATATAGCTGTGGCCAGTATGACCAGCCTTCCTTTAACCAAGATCAATATTCAGTTTGATATAAGGTAGCTGTATTAAAGCTGCACTCTCAGTTAAGTCGGTCAGTCAAAAACAAAATATTTTCTACATTTTGTTCCATTATTTTCTAACCCATCTAAAAGTCATTTGACCGAAATTTTGGAGGATTCTGTTGCGTTGTTTTCGCTACAGGCTTCACATCTTCACTTATTATCGCTCACCGGCAGCTGTTTTTGCTTGAATGTTCTGTATAAATATACAACAGCAGCAGGATATTGATGAATCCCGTCCTGTAGATCATAATAATACATTTGGTAATATTTTGTTAGCCATAATAACTGAGAATGCGGTTTAAGTGTTTCACTAGTTCTAACCGTTCATAGAAGGATCCTTATTAATCTTCCCTAGAAGGTGTATACGATCTTACACACACACCATGATATTAAAAGTGTACTGGTCTGGATCTATATTGTTTTTTTAGTTGGGGAAATAAAGTAGTAAAATTGAATGACTTTGGAACAGCGGTAATTTCCTCTAAACACAATTAAAACTGAATACACTTTGACCTATTTACAAATCATTTCTGCAGTGTGAATATATGGGATGTGTTTCAGGAAAATGAGTCATAAGTCGCAAAATTGATATTTTTCAAAGTGTTTTTTCACAAGATCACATTATTGGAATGTTCTAATTTTTAGAGAGTTTGTCACTTAGAGGTATATCAATCGATGTATCAAATTTCAGGACAATCAATCCAATATATCCTTTCGTTTTAAAGGTCCTCATATGGACTACATTTAGTTAATTTACTGTTTATTGACCCCAGAAATATTGGAAACTTTTTTTTTCAAAAACGAAAATATCAAATTAAAATCTAGAAATACTTATTGGATTATTAGACTGTTTACTATCATTGGAATCAGCTTGATCTCATCTTTTCAAATATAATGGTATCTCAAAATCTAGTTTTTGCGACTTATGACTCATTTTCCTGAAACACATCACATATGTAAACCTATGTAAGACATGACATATTGTGACATATGATATATATATTATTTCCAGTGCCTTTCCAAACGGGGGAGGAAAACAAAAGCAAACTATTGATGGACACACGATTTAAAGCCATAATAACAAAAAATAGTCCTAAGCTGGAATACCTCATCAATATCGTGAGATTGGCACCATGGTTAACTGCCAATGGAGTGATGCAGGAATTAGATTTGCAGCTATTAGAGGTATGTCTCATTATATTCAGCATAGACATAACAGCAAAATGCTCAGTTACTCCAGTAGAGCGTCTATAAAATCAACTTTCCATTCTAAAGACTTTTTTTTTCTATTTGCATGCACCAACTAAATTTATGTACAGTGGCCCAACCAAAATGGTTTTTCTTTTCACTTAGACACCAGATGCGAATTTTCTTCAAGTAAGA
The DNA here is from genome assembly GCA_942159475.1 of Sthenelais limicola. Taxonomy (NCBI): domain Eukaryota; kingdom Metazoa; phylum Annelida; class Polychaeta; order Phyllodocida; family Sigalionidae; genus Sthenelais; species Sthenelais limicola. The sequence continues at coordinate 71,976,270 of OW804098.1, forward strand.
AAACTGTTACAACATATCCAACGCGGTGATGTCGGCAGATTTGAAGGTTTCCTTGATGCTCTGTGGGAGACTGGCCAAAATGTAGTGGTGACCGAAATATTTGGCTTGAGTTCTGTTATACCTGATACTGTGACAGCCTCGGTTACTTCAGCTTCTACAGCAGAACAGGCTCAAGCGAGTGCATCTCATGGTAAGCAAGAAGTCTATTTAGTTGGTACTGACCAATTTCCAAGTAGAGTTTGGGACGTAGTTGCAAGATAAAAGTATGTTATGTATCACTCAATCTAAAAATGTTTATTCAGGTAAATACATTTTGTATTTCTCAACACAACCTGATATAATTCTAAATGTCTTGTATGTGTTATATCAACCACTATTAAACTATTTCACTAGGGTAAATTAACTTTGTAACACTAATAAACTTAATTTGTAATTCTTTGAAGGTTTGTAGTTTCTCCACCTAAAAGAAACATAGTAGAGTAGCAATATTTAAGTAACACTGTAACAAAGACAAGGAAGGAAGATAAGCATGGTCTCGAAGGCCTCTGTTTAAGCACAACATTCACAAGACAAATAAAGAATTTACCATTCTAATCTAATCTAATAAAGATAATCCGTTATTCGTCATAATATATAATATAAGATGTTGCTGACAAAAAGGTTGTAGTCTTCTCAAAAAGAGGTCTTCCAGACAACGCCTTTCTTGACTTTGCGCAACCGCCCCGCCCCCTACAGGGCGGATTTAGACCACCTTTAAACTTCCTTACGTTGTTCAAATACCCCTGGTCTTCTCAGTTATACAGAACTCGCAGCCATGGACCTGTTTTTGATGTTTTCCCATCTAAATGTGTACCATTACATCATCTGAATGGCAAGTTTTGTTCCTCATGAGGCCTTTTCAGGGGACGACTTATGTATAATGTGGTACAGGAAAGTTGCAATTTTAAATATAAAGATTGGTTTAGACTCCCACCCCTGTCGCACCTCTCACACACACTGCACCTTCACTCACTCACATAGCCCAGTACCACACACTGCCCCTCCCGCTGCCTGCCACTGCCTGCTACTGCCTGCCACTAGTGTGTGTGTAGCCTTGCCTCAAGGCTACACACACACTAGGCAGGTAGGCAGTCAGGTATCAAACACTAACCCATGGATTCTAATGTGAAGGGAGGAGTGAAGGGTGGGTGGCTGGTGGGCAGTGTCATTCAAGGTGAGAAAAACGACAACTATAAGGACAAAAACAGTACAGCAAGCAAAAGTACTAGCGGGTAAAATTTCTGGTTTTTCTTCTCTTAGATACAAAATATCTAATTCTACCTAAACTATGACTTTCTGTGCGCGTACATAACACAGTATGCACCTACAATCATGATACAGAGTAGTCTAATGAGATCTTAGTTAGATTCTTAATACAGAGTTGTGTCTCAGCACTAACACTGTAAAATTAGAGTTGAATCAAAAATAGACAAAATTTGTCTCGATCAGTAATGAAGCTAGAATTAATGTCAATATCAATAACAACAACAACAATCTTTGTGATTACATTTCCAGGATAGCGCCAATAGTGAATACTTTATTTTTACATATTGAACTTCTGAAACTGCGCCCTTTGTCCCACTATGAATTGTGTATAGCTCTTGTAAATGACCCAAGTTCTTTAGATCTTTATATTATAGATTATTGCTCCCAATTATCTTACTGCTTCTGAGGTATTGCCTCTCTGTTTAAAAAAAAGTGGACATTTTCATCAAAGATTAACCTGAATTTTCATTTTGTAAATTCAATAAAAAAAAATGATGAAATAAACCAAAAAGTTGGTATGATCGATGAGTGGAAACTATTAATGATTATTTATTAGTCAACCTATCATTTTCAAATCAGTTGCAGCACAAGCCATTATTGGCTCCACTTTTGGCGACATTGGTGGCGATCTGAACGTGAATGTAACTGTAACACAAGGTAATGTATCAAACTATATTCATATAAATAAAATCCCAGGATGGGAACCAAGATATTTGAGTTAATCAATCACTGAATTAAAATATTTCCAATACATACACTAAATAAATATTCATGAAGCAACAGCTGAATCAGGCTATATAAATCCCATAGTATGTGCAGACTGTTGGGCTTTACAGTGACAGTGATTTCGCTTTGAATCTGTCTTCCTCCTTCCTCACTAACTTGTGATGTAAATGAATTATAAGTCGAAGAAAAATGAATTTTGAGATACCATTCTATTTGAAAAGATGAGATGAAGTGCAATCCAAAGAAGTTAACAATAATTAGGAAATCTAAAAGCTCTTTCCATATCTTATGACATAAAATACAGACAGAGCTTGTAGATTCCTTAATTGTTCTTAACATTATGTTTTATTTCGTTTGTTTAAATATCTTATTTTATATTACAACTGAATTAGCTCAATACACTTCATTGGATAACATTAGAAAAGCAAAGACGTATTTAATACCCTGTATTGAAATTTGGTACATTCATTATCATTGTATATATTTATACACACATGTATTCACATCTATAGGTGCCGCATTAGCACCAAATGGGAGTCAGGGGCAGGGACCTCCCAAACAGTCATCCAGCATTAGTGGTAAGGCAGTACTTACAGTCTAGTGTGAATAATGGCAATCTTCCTCATGATGTAGTTTCTCGTGAGGAACTCCAAATAGATCTCTCATTTGATGTGTCACAGAAAAATAAGTTTATAATCGCAACAAATGATATTTTCCATATGCTTTTTCCTCAACAACATTCCACGTTCACATTCTAGTTAATGTGAGTTAACGCTTTCAACTGTCTTTACTTTGTTAATAAAAAAAACATGTGGACATTTGTTGGCTAATATTTGGTCAAATAATGAACTAGCATGGTTGTTAAAGCTACATTTCAACCAACACCAAAAACAAGAAATAGTTAACAGTGATCAGTTTACATTTATTTATTTATTTCCGGTTCATGTAGAATATTGCGTTTCCAAGGGAAACGGAGATTGATGTCAGTTAAATGTAAAGTTCGAGTGGGAGGGATAGTAGGAGGGAGAGGAAGTGGAGACAGAAAACATGAAATCCCTATCCCATATATGACTGGTCATTCCATGTGATTCTGTTGGTCCCTTTAACACCTTTGCATATGAGGCATCTTATTTCGCAACTTGCCACTTTAATTCACACATGGTCTACCCTTTAATTCACACCTAAACGCCATCCCCTCCCCCTCCCAGCCATTACCAGCATGATTCTGATCCCATCTGCTGATATCAGAATCAACAGATTCTTTACACTGATATCCAGGATGGGAGGAGCCAAGATGCTATCAATGATTGACAGATCTCACCCCAATCCATTTAGATTGATGATAACATCAATCTAAAAATCTTTTTATTCAATAACTTGAAGTTGTATCGACCAACCGAAAATAAGTGAAACCTCCACAGGGAAGAACATCTCTCAAATACATAGATGTTTATGAAATGCTTCAGCAAATGAAATCTCCAATTCCCCAGATACATAACATATTTAAAAATACTTTTCTTGGCATTCCCGTGGGGTTCCACCTCGTAAAACTCATCTCCTAGCTCTGTTAATTTCCTGAATCAGCGATTTTTTACCATCACGAGTGCAGAGTGGAATGTGTCTCGAATTAGGCTTTTTATTTGTCTTTTTATTTCAGGTCTCAAAACAAACCCTCAAATTCGTTTCAAGGATTTTGAGGATGACTTGCTCCTCAGCCAAGATGATGCCGAACCTGTGAATGAATTCTTCGAAGATATAACACCAACTTTGGTAAAAAATATATCATTTGCTGCGACCTTCTGGGCATCACTTAGAAAGCAAAAGGTCATTGAGAAAAACCAGAGAGAGGTGATTCAGGTAGGAAAGATGCATTCCCAGAAGATTTAATCTTAAACTAATTATTCTCATGCTTGTCTTTCTTTGATCTTAAGCAGAGGGTCGATCTAAGTACGGATAATTATGGGAAATAAATTGACTACAGTTGATGACTTTTTACTTAGATTTTCAATTTGCAGGTCTATAGTGGTTATGTTGGGATTTTGACTTCTCCATTTACCCCGCTTGTGTAGGGAGTGCTATCTTAAGATTGGCATTCAGGAATCCCTCATTTTCAGTTGACACTGGGCCATATTGAAAATAGTTGTTTATAGAAAATTTTACTGTGAAGATATTCGCTAATGTTAATGCTGGTCCAACTATCAAATACAGTATGATGTACACTTATCTAACTAATGACTAAACACTATAAATATTTTTTTCCAGGACAAGCCAGGAAATCAAGCAAAAGCTGACGCTTTGCTACAAGAAATCCGAACCGTCGGACATTTGAGAAAGTTGCTTTGGTGCCTTTGTGAAGACAAGCAGGAGTTTATTCTATCCAACATTGGAATAACAAAGGAAAACATATGCAGAGAGACGTGAATATGTAATGACCATCACCTCCTTCTCTGTGTTATAGTCAATGGTTTACCATCATGTAATCTTTAAAAATTCCAATAAGACACTACTTAACATTATTGGGATCCACCACTAGGTTGTGAATGGGAACAAATATTTGTAATGGCGAATGCCCTTGCAAACATCCTTGCAAACATGGCACTGGAAATGGCCTTGTGAGTAGGGATTCCATTCCCTCACGTTGGCCCAGCCTCCTCACATCCTAACAATATAAGAGCGAACGGTAGCAAACTGCTGCAAACGTCATGTTTGTTTGCAATACAAAATCAAAACTTTGGGATATTTTTTGTGAACATATGCCAATCTGGACAGGTTGTGAACGGCGGGGGGGGGGGGGGGAGAACATGTTTGCTACTCTTCTACTATTGCAAACATATAAGCGATTGTGTGAGCGATTGAGCCTGGTTTCTTTTACAAAGGCACTTGCAATGATGTTTGCTCCTGTTTGTGACCTAGTGGAGAACCTGTATAAGCCTTCGATAGTTTCAAATCAATGATGTATTGCAAGGGTTCAGAGAAGTATATCTGGATTTGGCACCATGGGGGATTAGATAGATAGTGATGGGAATATCTTCAATCTAACTTTAGTATTAATACGCCCCCGATTCATTCCAAGAGTGAATTAACAACAGATAAACCATGACCATGAAAACTTAAAGACAGTCACACAAGTATGATTTTTTTCTATCATGAATATTATTGGCTTCATATGCATGTCATAATTATACCTATTGAGGGTTTATTTCATGGTCACATATATATTATTCTTTTGTTACAATTCCTCTGTTGCAAGCTCCGCTCCCGGTTAAACCCTGCCTTAGCCTCGTTCCCCTTCTCAGTAGACATAGTCAATGGTTCACATAAACTTAACATATTCCAGTAAGACAGTACTCAGCATTTTTACCTTTCTGTGGTCACAACTATAGTGTGTTGTATAATATCGTTCTGATAGACATACCATAGGTAACAATGTCCATCTTTTGTTATAGGATGAATTACTGACATTGAAGACTGAGAGAAGGCCCAGCTGGTTGATAATGCCAATTAGTTTACTACAAAGAAAATATTGTAATACTTAAATCCTGCTAAGTTGCGATTTGCTCTGATGTGTTTAGACTTCTTTGGGTACCCCTTGTTTATCGGCTGATACCAGTATGCCTGAATCGCATTCACAAATGGCCTGGCCAACCCTTGATTTTGTTCCTGTTTTCATGTTACGTGTTTGTGTCAAACCTGTGTCAGTCACTAATCTTCTTAGTCTATTTTGGGGCGATTTTACACATCTCTACCCAGTAAACAAGCAGTATTGATTAGGAAAATGTACTCCCAGGGTAATTATAGTTCTCCCAAGGCGTTATTAAAGTATTACTTCTTTAGTCTCAGCCTCCTGTGATAATAGCTCCGAGACTGTTCTAGAGTAACTAGTTCCAAACATTATTTTCTTTCTGGTGTACGTGGAAGAACTAACCATTACCATAACCATTTTACAACTTAAGTATCATAAGCGATCCTGTAACCTTTAAAATTACCATAAAAAGAATGGTCTTGTTAAATGAAACTATGTAGGGGGCTTGTGCCTGTTCATTTGACAAGTAAGCTGCCAGAATTAAATCATTTAATAATAAACATTTCCAATAAGTCACCATCAGTGCTTCCGTCGAGTCATATTCATGTCAAACATGATGTAATAGCAAACATCGACACCTTTTCCTAGATGAATGAATGTCATTTATTGGTTCGTTCGTCCATTTTTTACCGAAGTATTGATAAACTAATGATGTTGATACCACATACTAATAAATCCATGGTCTAAGAGTTTCCTTCAAGTTACTTCGAGATACGTAGTGAAACATGATGATCAGTAATTATTGTCGTCTCTATGTATCTTCTGATTTCTGACCATTAACAGTATGATTATTTTGAAAGAGCATAGCACTGTTGACGGTTCTTAAAATTACTCTTAGATGTATTACCTTTTCTATTTCTATTTGTAAAGTATTACATGTTGATTAGTTGATACTACAGGTTGCTATGTTGGTTTTCGTATAATGTGTTCATTTTTATTGAATACCTATGTGTTCATAGCTGTGGATGCGTGAACGATGAAATGTCTATATATATACAGCTGAATGCTCTATATCAAAGCTGTATGTGTATAGAAGAGAATGCCTCCATAGGACATTGTACATGTATAGGACATGCTTGTATATTTTGTGATAACTTATTAATCTAAATTGGCTTTTGTCAAATACTTTTAAATGCTGAATGACATCAACGAGATTATTATCAACATCGACAGTTCCATGAATTCACTGAGAACAACATCTAAATAATGTGATGCGTCCTTGCAGAATAAATATTTTATACATGTATGTGTATATTGATCAATCAAACGACTTATGCCTTCCTTTCTTTCGGGATGGTTTATCCCTTCAAACAAGAGTCCCTATATATAAAACAAAAAGTCAGAAAATAAATGGCCACAGTAAAGGCATATACCATGGTTCTAAGTGACTAGGAATGAATGTTGTCAAAATAAAATAAACACGTCAGAACACACTGAGAATTATTCCAATCAGCGGTATTCAGGATAAGATTTCCAAACTTTTCGATGATTGTCTTCTGATTTATAAGTTGAAAATATCAATATAATGACAGATACATAACTGGTGGCTATGATATGAAGAGCATCGCTTGACTGCTCTTCGTTATTGATTGTAAAATACTCTCTATGTACTCTTAAAGATGAAACATGGTGGTGGGGTGGGGATCAGAAGACCACGATAGGATAACTTTATTTTCTAAATTGTTCCAGTAAAGTGACATTTGGTTGAATTATATACAATGATAGCCGAGACGATGTCCCACGACGATCGTTGACCATAGCGCTATGCGGAAGTCTCACTCCTCACCTTGACGACGTTGTGACCCTGGTATATAAACGGCGCCTTTCCTAAGATGCGTTACTCTGCTGGTATCCACCACCGCGTACACATCGCGCGCCACTGAAATTTTTAAAAAAATTGCAGCAAATCTCTGTGTTCATGTCCATATATACAAGCGAGTCGGTGATGTGTCAAAGGAAAGTGAGTCACACGTCGCGGAAGGTTCTGATTTATGGAATGTTTAGCGCTGCTCATAGCATGAATACATGTACACATTCTCAAGACTCTGTATTCAATATAATACTATGCTCAGGAGTATATTTAACTAAATTCAATTACTTTACTATATCTATAAAATTATAGTGAGTGATCATCAAGATATATCGCTAACTTGCCATGCATACAAGTATATAGAAGTACTTATTAGATTTCCTAATGTTTGCCATCATTCGACTCCGCTTGATCTCATTCTCTCAAAATAATCTGTTTGCAACGTATGACTCATTTTACTAAAACGCATATAATAAACCATATATTTAAAATAGTTAGACTTAACTCACCATCGTCTTCTACTGTGGATAAAGGGATTCTATGCAGAGGTTTTCTCTTCGCCCGAATTCACCTTTATCCTAATACCATCAACTGTTCCCATTTTGTTGCGGTTCATGACTTGCACTGCAATTGCAATGACATTTACATCAGTTGTATTCAGATTGTAAAGTATCGAGATATTTCTATCAATGAAGAGGCAGCAATTCGAGGTTTGGTACACTCTAAGAAAAAAGGGTTCTTTTGGGTTCTTGATAGAACCTCATGGTTCTACCAAGAACCCTAGGGTTCTTCAACACCTAAAAGGGTTCTTCGGGACCACAGGAGGTTCCATCTAGAACCATAGGGGTTCTTCAGCGATTTAAGGGTTCTTCGTGCACTTGAAGGGTTCTTTAACTCAAAGCGGTTCTACAAAGAACCTCCTTTTTCTCCTTAGGGGTTCCGTCAAGAACCATAGGGGCTTTTGCCTGATTTTAGGGTTCTTCCTGAACTTGAATTAAGGGTTCTTTAGCTCAAAGCAGTTCTACAAAGAATCTCCTTTTCTCCTTAGGAAAGAGAATGAGGTTCTTTCGAGAACCCAGAAGCATGGGTCTTCACCCTGCTTTTTGATAAGAAATCAGTTGAATATTCATCGGGATCCATGTAAAAACAGATGAATATTTTAATTTTTTTTTTCAAAACTTTTTTCAGCCGCATACATCGGTGCATCATAAAACATATAAAAGAAATTGTACAAAAACAGACGGGAAAAAAATATTTTTTTTTTTACAAAACCGATGAAGCATTAATATTTTCTTTTGTTATTTTATTTTTAAAAAAATCAAGGCGAACCATTCCGGTGGTGACTGCTGCTGCAAGTAACTAGGGGTTGGTACACTGGTGCAGTCCGTTGACCCACGTATACGTTGACGCACATATTTCCCATAGGTTTCCCCTCTAGCTTAGACAGAAATATTAAATTTATAACTATAAAAATGATTAGAATCAATTGGCAAGTACTTAACCTCACTATTCATAGAAACAACGGATGGACAAAATATTGCTAAAGTAGGGTTCCCCAGACAGATTTTGACAAGTTACACCCAACCAGTGTCATGAAAAATAAACCTGTTCAAAACTAAACATAGTAATGATACATAACGTAAATAAATATTTATGTAAGGCAAGGGCAGTCTCAGAAGCAGACTAACTTCCACACGGCAATGCCAATACAATAGCCAATGTAAACAAATACATGAGTCTAGAATCGTAGACGATTTTCGTATTGAATTAAAGAGATTAGAGACCTTGTTCTGGATTTATTCACTAGATATAGATGTTTTGAGCATTGGTCAGTAAGACCAGCTCTCCATACGAACTAGAGAGTTTTATTTCTGCGATCAAATTAAATCTATCTGTTCAGCCTGGTCATTTTGGCACAGCTGCCATAAATATATATGGAGCGCACTACACACTATGAGCTACTGCAATCCTGTACTGGCCAGTGTCACGCTTCAATGCTCTCCCTAGCGACTAGAGGTGACCCAGTTACGCTTGGACGGGGCAGTGATGTGTGACTGTGACGGGAGAGAGCACAGTAGGTGTGTGGCTTGCTAACATACTCACTTACAATCTAATGGCCAGAAGAGAAGCACACTTTAAATTGACTGACCAGTATGTGAGTGAAGGTAAGTTTATATATTACTACTACGTTTGTTCTCACATCAGCTCTATACACTAATTTACCTTCATATTCCTAAGTAGTATAACATAACTTTTGTATTAATTAATTATGTTTTACTTATTCCCAGGATATATGCTCATATTCTGTCTCCAGCCAGACAGACCAAGGATGGTGGGATATATTTGAAGCCTGCCAAGCAAGGCAAACACCTAGATTAGAGATGTGATGGATGTTTCAACGACCAATGGGGTCTCCGACCTTCTGCATCATGGAACCTATTCATAAGTTAACATACATTGTATGACTGAGAATAGAACAAAGCTTCAGAAGAAACTGGTAAAATAGAGGAGCTGGTTATAAAGCAATTGTCTTTTTATACTTACTGTACTTTAGTTCTTATTTGGTATCAAAGAATGATATTTCCATTGTGAATAAGTTCTTAATGCAGTAACATACTGGTTTAATAGTGAAATGTTTATCTCTCATTTAAAGATTTTTCTTCATATTTTGTTAAAATTCAGTACATGTACATCTTTACTTATTATTGTCAATTTTTTTTCTAGGAGATAAGAATGGAAGGAAGAAAGGAAGTATCGACTGGAATACTCACTGAAGAATAAGGGAAAATACTATCCACACCATGAAATGGAATATGTTGAATAATTTGATGAAAAGTGATGTTACTTCAGCAATAAAAACAATAATAAAATCAACTGTAGCTTCTATCAAGAACCCCGGACATTTTCAGGGTTCTTCAAATCAGGGGTTCTATGTAGAACCCTACCTATTTTGGCCAGAGGGTTCTTCAAATCCAGGGTTCTATGTAGAACCCTGCCTATTCCCGAAACGGGGGTTCTACTTAGAACCCTCAAAAAAGGGTTCTAACAAGAACCATTAGGGGTTCTGCCACGTCGACAAGCCGAAGAACCCTTAAGGGTTCTTGTTAGAACCCTTTCTTCTTAGAGTGTACCAGGCAATCTTTTATTGGTTCTCCAGGTCTTATATAGTAGAATCTTCACATTGTTGGATCCATCCCTCGATCATTCATTGGTCGGCTGTCTCCTCTTCCTCCTTCTCCTGGGTGGACTGATTAACTAGTCCAGAAAGGCAGGGGGGTGGCGATTACATGAGTTAATTATTCTTTATTGATCAAGACATGCATAACAATGTTTTTATATATATATAATGGAGATCCCTGGAAAATATTAAAACTCTATAAGGAAAGGTTATAATAATTCATAATGGCATTAATGATGATTACTTAATTCCCGGTATACATGCTTACCCTCCGCGCTAGAAAATAACGTATTTTCTACAACGCGTTCTTTTCGCATGGCTTCAGCAGTTATTTACCCAAATGGCAGGATGGAGGTTACAAATACAGTTAGTTATCTCACCTTCTTTCCCTTGTACCTTTGCTGTGACACCGGTCTGAACGGTTCCAATCTTGTTGTCATTAAAGACGTGTGCTGCAATCATAATGAGATGTACATTAATAATTCAAGTCCAAACGCAGGTTGACCCCCCATTTTTTCCTGTGACAATTATTTTTGTGTTTAATGATTAAGTTAAGTATATCATGTGGGTGGTAGGAAGCAACATAGTGGCAACCTCTTATAATTTAAAACACAGACACAATAATTCAGTTAAAGATTTATCATTAAATATAATATTGAACCAATTTATTTGCATTATTCAACTGACCTTACAAAATCATAGGCATTTTTTATTTATCAATGAAATTATAAACGCATAAATCTACGGCAAAAGGTTCGACCACCTTTAAACACAGCCGCACAGTGCGAAATGTATCCACAGAACCGTTCCAAGTCCTTCTTGGTCATGTATTTCGCACTCTTGGTGAGCTTGGCAAGTTTGATGAGCTTTTTTACTTTCTCAAGTGGGAGAGAAAGAGTCATATCAGAAGTGTTGATTGTGAATCCCAGGTAGACACATGAAGTGGAGGGGGCGGTTACTTTCTTCCAGGCCACATGAAAACCCAGGAAGCGGAGACAATTCAAGACAATATCACGGTAATAGGTACAGTCATCATAACAATCACCAGCGACAAAAAAGTCGTCTAGAAAATTTACCACAGGAAATTTAAAAAATTCTACAATACATGTGACAAAGAAGTTAGAAATGTGGTTAAAAATGCATGGGCCTGTCTTGAGACCAAAACAAAGTCTGTTGTCGACGTATAGGGTTTCATCACCTTCTTCACCCCACCTAAAACCACAGAATTTACGATTGTCAGGATTGATCGGTACAGCTCTGTATGCCGATTTTATGTCCACGACTGCCATGTGAGAGTCACTTGATACCATTCGAACTGCATCATCAATAGATTTGTAGGAGAATTCATTAACTAAACTACTACAATGTTCGTTCACCGACTTGCCGATGGGTCTACTGCAGTCAGTTATTGGATGGATACCACCGTCCGGCTTTGCTACGGCACCTAAGGCGTGAATACATTCCGGCGTAGAATCAGCTACCGAAATAAAGCCTTCACCCAGTTCATTTTCAACGATAGTGTCCATTTTGCATTTAACATCAGGTTCTAAGATCGATTTGTAGTTAGCACAGTCATACGGTTCAATATCTGAATCTATCACATCAAAACCGTCCAATACTCCGTGAAAAACCTCAATATAGACATCAATACAGGCATATGGTAAGCAGAATAAAAGGTAAGCGAACCTACATGGTTTTGATTGTGCACGAGTACCACCTAAAACATGTATACAAGAACAACATCCACGGGCGCAAGCAGCAAAAACATCAACAATACGGCCTCGCGGTGAAACTGGACTTCTAAATAGTAATACATCATTACATACATCGGCGCCAGCACTACCAAACTCGGTAATACTCAATCTAATATCACCATAAATACCTTGTTCAGGATTTGAAGATTGTTCGAGGTCCGTCGAGAGAAATAATGGAAACAATCCACTTGCGAAGTTCGAAGAAACTTGGCATTGTTCCAATTCATCGGCCATGACAGTGTCACTCAATGTCAAGGACGGGTCAGCCGGAACCTTGGTAACCACTTCCGGGTCATAGTCACGAATGGAATCATCGCACAACAACACACCTTGGTTACACAATACACTCTCCGCATGGTCAACAATAACATCATTACATGGTATAAAAGCACTATTTATACAATTAGATTCAATATCATTAACCTGAACTTTCTCTCAAACGGCCTCATCCTATTTAGTGTGCTTCACACTTGTGCATGCCCTCGCTCCATGTTCCGAAGCTCCGCATGCCGAACACTTGTGTGGGTACTCGCAATTCTTGACAGTGCAACCACCCTGGTTATTAAACTTGAAACAGATCCTTTCCTTCTTGGTAGGCTTAGTAGATTTAGAAGGGATTTTACGGGAGTTTTCAAAAGAGTAACACCTAAGTACTTCCTCCTGTTTAACTTCCTGGAATGCGGCAAGACCAGTTTTATTGGCACGGGCCCTAACAGCGTTATCGTAAGCCAAACTAGCTTTTAGGGAATAGACTTGCGACCCTGCTTTCTGGCAAATGGTAATACAATGGCTGACGACTCCCTGGATTTCAGTTAAAGGTCTAGCATCCGTTACCAACTTGTCTACAAGTTCTAGATTTAGCAATAGCAACTGTTCAATAGATTCAATACTTTCACCTTTCTCCAGGTCTTTCTTCTGGTCGAAAGGACGACATCTGGATCTCGAGCGAGAACGATCACGGCCACGGGCCCTGGAGCTGCCTGCCCCGCCCACATTATAGATGGAACCGTCATTTGAAAGGCTACGACCCCTGTTCTTGTAAACAAAGGAGATCTCAGGCTCACTCCCAACTGATGATCCACTTGTAGACGTTTCAGCCTTGGCCCCAGTGTTGGGTTCAAGCTTCGCAAGGATATTCTTCATCATACCTTCCAACGAGCCCATCCGCGCATTCAAACTCGGATTTTCAGCATCAGTGTCTTTCTTGCAGTTCTTCCCAACCGGAGGAACATGGTCCTCCTCGCACTTGGAACAATACTTAGGACCAGTCATTCTGAATCCAACTAAAGCAGGTTAGCAAAAAATTATCTGTTCCTGCACGTCTGTGCGTGGCGATGCTGCAATTGAAAGTGAGTGAACAAGAACGTTTCAGGTGAACCGAGACGCAGCAACGGTTCTGATTGGTTAAGAGAACAATGGGCGCATCATAATAAACTGGATGATGGCCTGTGATTGGTTGAATAATTGTGGGCGTGGCCCAGAAGGAAAGTAACCGCCCTTGGTCCCAAATATGGGCATCGACCCGTCGATTATATATACATGTACCATTGCTCCGAATTTTGTTCGAACATAGTTTGATCCCTCACCTCGATCTTCATTCACTTCGACTTGAATACCACCAGGTCCAACTTGTTCAATGTCATTGTGATTCATGCCTTGCACTGTAATGGTAATGGAATTTACATCATTATCCCTCTGCATTCTCTGATTTGCCACTGTCTATCCCATTCATTCACCCATGCACCATAATTGTTTCCCAGTTAAATAATGAATACAAGAAATACGTTCAACATAAAAAATAGAGGTGAAGCTTGTGCGTCGACAGTTGTTTAATTTATAAAATAGTATAACTTATGTTTATACATTGTTGAAGTTTAATAGTGATAAGATTTTATAAGAATTGATTTTTTAAGAACATAATTACATAACACATTATGAATGAAATAGAATACATCCAATTATATTTAATCAACGATATTTGGTAGTTTATGTTTTTTTATTTTGTATAGAGGTTTGTTGGTGGATGGGAATACTTGTTAGGTATTTTTACGAGTGATTGAGTGTTGCATGTTTAGAAAAGAATGTGAGTGAGGTGTGGATATTAGTACCGTTGAACAAGTCGAGGGGCCAAACCAATGCCTCAAAACCTTAGATTCCAACAACATGATAGATCCATTGCACGGATCTAATGTCAATGATATAGTCACATTTACACTGGCGTGTCACTAATGAAATTTATCTCAATGCATTGCCTATGAATAAGGGACTTGCATGTCTGCCAACTTGGATCTTGATTCGCATGGAATTATGGGACTTATGGAACAGTGTAAAATCTATAGAAATCAACAGAATAATGTACACCCCTGACGAAGGTCGAAATGCATAGGTTCAAATGACGAAAATAAAATGCTTCACTTAAAACAGTCAGATCAGTGTTTTCTGCAGATTTGTCTACCTCAAAATTAATAGAGAATTGGTCGATCTATAGGATTGGTGATGGTGAATGGTACATTTTCGGAAGATATGATCCGATTAGGCCTGTCCTATGTTTTGACATTGGAGAGCTCATTTAAAGATGACTTTATGGGGGCTTCCTCTACAGGTTCATAACATGGGGCATGTGTTATGTGTTAAGTTACAAATATTATATTTTTGAAATGTTTTTTTCACAGAAACCCTTGGTCAGAATTGTGTCATGAGTGCCCATTAGAAAATATCCCCAACATTTTTTCATACATACAAATATAGCAGTACTTATTAGAAGTCCTAGCGTTTACTATCATTGGAATCCACTTGATCTCATCTTTTCGAAAATGACAACATCTCAAAATCTATTTTTTGCGACATATGACTCATTTTCTGTAACACATTACATTTAGGTAAAGCAATTTTGATAAGGCCACTCTATTTGTCACTGTTAACTTACTATCAACTGTATTCGTTCTCTTAGCTCCATCACGTGTATTTGCTGCTTCAGACATATCGTTGTTTGGATCTGGGCCAGCCTCTGTTAATGAAACTTTAAAAGGTTTATTCCTAATTTACAAAATCTAATCAATCTATATCAATTTTTATTTAGATATTTTTCAACGTGTTTTATTCAAGATATCTTTGCAGAAATCTTTTTTGGGGTATCTACTGCTGATTGTATGATTCGTAGTTCATAAATAATAATCAATTGATTTATATCTCTCATTGAGGATTCAGGATTTGGAAAATAGAATCCATCACCTAAACCGCAAACAAATATTATTCCGAGGTAGCAACATTTGCAAAATTGGGTGTCATAATGTCAACTCTAACGCCATCAACACAATGGTGGACAAATAATTGGGTTGATCAGTTAAGTGGGCCAAGACGGAAATATCCTTTAATGGAGTGCTTACCTTTTGTGGACTAGAGACCATTATATTATGCACAAACGACTGACCGTTCTACCAAAGAATATGACGAATATGACGAATATGACCATATAACACAAGCTGTGAAGCAACACAATACAAGGTATAGAGAGATGTAAACCCAAAGTAAAAATTACTTTCTGATGGGTAGGAGTGAAAAGAATTACAGTATAGATTATGCCACTTACGAGTATTGCCTGTGATGTTCATTACTGCACTTGCATGTAGCGGTACACAACAGGTACAAATTTGAAAACATTGGCATCTAATTATGTTCCCCGCTATCTTCCTGAATGAATTCGGCTCTCCTCCTTCTGCAATTACATGTGATAATATTGGTGACATTATTTGAGCACTTACAATTTGTCTGCACCAGTCCTCTCAAACAAGCCAGTACACCTCCCTGTATCATATATATGTGCGTATATATATATGTAAGCAGATTCAAGATAGAGGGGCAAGGTAATAAAAAGAACGAATAATACAGGTACGTGTAGAGCCGACTTTTCCGTTTTCAAATATCGACTAATTAGAAGGATAGATTACCTTGATCACAGCAACAAGACATTTCAGGACCTGACTGAGAGACTGGAGCCACTAACGCTGATAAAATATCTAAGAACCCATGCACTGTAAAAGAAAGTTGATAAAGAACAGTTGGAGGCCCCAAATTGAATGTCAGAATGCAGCCAATATTATGTTCATATATTTTTCTCTTGTTCACCTATTCTCGTTTCCTTTTTTAGTGAACATTCTGAGCTTCCATAGTACCAAGACTGCTGATCAACGTAACAAATAATCACACCTTGATGAAGGACAAATGTCGCCTAAAACATTGGATACCCAATAAACAAACCGGCAACTTAAACACCAGCCACTGTCCCTATGGTTTTGGGTCAATCGATATTCGTTATCTAATAATGTTTATAACTATTGATACGTGTATCCATGTGTTGGTCACTTGCAATTAGCAATGACTGGGCATTGCGACTCCCACTAGGGTCGCGACCAGAAGCACCACATGCTGCCCCCTATCCTCTCCTCTCTCCACGACCTCCTACCTCGCAACACGCGCTCCTCCTCTCCCCCTCACTCTCCTCCGGACGCCTAACCGTCAACACCTAGTCACCTTCTTCAAACTTCAAAATTCTTGGCTCCAATCAAATGTTTCACATCTACTAAGAAACAGTTGGGCAGGAAATACATACCACCAACAGGAGTACACGTTAAGATAAGAACATTTCGGGAAAAACATTCAATATGCCTAGGAATACTAGATCGAGAAAGACCGGCAGTCAGCAAGACGACCAAGATAGTATAGACAGTAACACCATCTTCAAATTCCCCGACCCGCCGAAAGCCAACTGTAAGTCTCTACAGGAAGGTCTAATCGGGGTGTCCGGAGACGTAGCAGCAGTGAAGGAACAAATAGCGAGTCTGTCAAAACAATTCGCACTGATTCTAAAATCAAAAGGTATTGGCTCGGAATCATCGGAGGCAGATAGCTCGGACGCTGGGTCACAATCATCCAGACGCTCCAGGTCTACCACGAGGTCGAGTAAGAGCTCCAAGCGGGGACGCGAGCAGTCCTCAGAGACCGGCAGCAGCGAGTCCAGCGAGGGCTCGGCGAAGCCACCCAAGAAACCACAACACGGACGCGTCGTTAAGTGGGTCACAGACTCACAACGCAGAGCACACTCCGCGCCGAGGATTATTCGCCGCCAGGTCCAGGCAGATGACTTCTTGGAGAGGGAACTGGACCGGGAGAGATTTGCACACAAGTTACATGGTAGGGTAGATATTATATCAGACATTCATAACTCCAAAATTATGGCTAAACCCTATATGTACGTCTACAAAGAGGGCGTCCAGACCATCAAGCAAAAGCTTGATGCCCGATCATCGCTAACTTACAACGAATATCTGGACGGATATCTGGCATTAATGGATGACCCAGAGGGATACATATCAGACGACTACACGCATCTGATGCATCACCTGAGACAGGTGACGAAAGACAGTTTAGAGAGGCCATGGAGTGCAGTGAGAAGATGGTCCCAGTACATCTGGGATATGGTCGAGAGCGGCAAGATCAGCTGGTCAGACAAGTCCACTATCCAAGACGAACGAGTAAGGATTTGCCTGACAGGTGGGGGACAGGGATACAGTGCCCCCCACTCAAATGACCGATCCACAAAGAGTCAGAACAACAACCATAACAACAAAGGAGAAAAGCAAGTGGAGGCTATATGCAGGCAATACAACTCCAGAGATGGTTGCTCATTCTCTGCCGACCACAAGGAAGGTCTGATCTCAATGTTACATGTCTGTACATACTGTGACTCGATAGGTAGGAGGAACAAGCACTCCATCAGAGAATGTCAGAAACGGCTAAAACACCAACAAAGTCAGATAGATGGATCTTACACACCAAGGAATAACATTCAAACACAAAGTGGAAGTGGTCCTAGACACAAGCCTAACAATGGATACGATGCCAAGTCCTCCACAAGTTCAAAAAACGAGTAGCGGGCGTGGCGCACGCGGAGGACCTGCCACGCCCACTGGATGTAAACATACGCGACCTAGTTAACCATCCAGGGGCGGCCCCAGGGGCCACGGTGGCGAGCCTCGCTCCACGCCACGTTCCCGGCGAGACTTCCGCCGAGAACCATCATGGCGGACCACAACAGACATCGAACGGTAACACTGATTATCAATACGTTAAATCACTCAATCCCCAGAGTTCATTCCAAGCGTTAAATACAGCCAGGGGTATACAGGTAGGCCACTGCTCACCCATGAGTCCTACCAACAGCATTTTGAAACAGTTATACAAGTGTGTGCGGGAAAGATCAGCCCGGCCGATGTAGACACGAGCCCAGTCTACCTCGCCGAGCACAGGCAGCAAAACTGGCCTAAGACTCGAAGTAATAACACCTGGGGTCAGTTTGCAAAAATATATGAAATGGTTCGTGAACAAGGAGTACCAAACGCAATCGGTTCACAAGTGATAATACCTTCTAAACTAAACATCGCAGAGTGGGACTCGCTGCTTACATCGTCAGATGAGGATAGAGAAATTCTATCGTTTGTGAAATATGGATTCCCTATGGGGTACCTGGGCCCAATATCACAAAACTGCGGAGCTAAAAACCACCCCAGTGCTAACAAGTTCAAAGAAAAGATTGACGACTTTATTAAGAAGGAGATCGACCTCAGAGGCCTCTTAGGCCCGTTCGATCAGCCCCCCTTCGTGGAATGGTCGCACACGTCACCCATGATGTCAAGGGCCAAGAAAGACTCAGACGCCCGGCGTGTGATAATTGATCTCACATTCCCCGAGGACAATTCAGTTAACAAATACATAATTAAAAACTCAGTATGGGGAGAACAGAGGGATCACTCTCTCCCCACTGTTGAGTCACTGGTGTCACACCTCAAGAGAATAGGCACCGGAGCGCACATGGCAGTAATTGACATCTCACGAGCATACAAGAACTTTTACAGCGACCCCCTCGACTGGCCCCTCCTCTGCCTCGAATGGGAAGGCAAATGGTATTGTGACATAACTATGCCATTCGGCAGCCGAGGATCAAGTGCACACATGCAAAGGGTCGCCAATGCCATAGTAAGGATGCTTAACAGAGATGGACACACCGCTTTTATGTACCTGGATGACCTCGTGCTGATCTCCAATAACATCAGCCAGGCATCACGGGCATATGAAAGTGCAAGGGTAATACTAAAGAGATTAGGACTCGTCGAAGCTGCATCTAAGCTACAACCACCATCACAACATGTCACCTGGCTAGGTATAGAGATAGATGCAGAGCACATGACCCTAGCCATGCCTCAAGAAAAGGTCAGACAGGCCGTAGCAATGACCACAAAGTACACATGCCGACGATCCATCAGCAAGAGGGAGCTGCAGTCACTCATAGGCACATTGATACATGTCAGCAAATGTGTCCCCCCAGCGAGACTTTTTGTGTCTCGTCTACTCGAGGCCCTAAGAGGTTTTAAAGGGGCGCATACAAACATCAACTCAGACATGAAAGAAGATCTAAGGTGGTTCACCGCCTTTTGCTCAGAGTGGAACGGCATGTCAGTGATACCAGACCTCTATGCAACAAAGGTAATGTTAGTAGACGCCTGCTTATCAGGCGTCGGTGGCACTGATGGACAGTTTGCCTATAAGCACCAGATATGTGACATATCAGACCAGGCAATAAATATATCAGAGGTGGAAGCGGTAAATGTGGCGATCGCGCTACACACCCTGGTCAAGGAAAACGACAGAGGCATACACATACACATCCTATGTGACAACATGTCGAGTGTACAAGTACTAACAACAGGACGAGGAAAGAACAAGGCAATGCTAGCAGCCGCACGAATGGCCTGGATGATGCAGGCAAAATATGACATCAGGCTCTCATATGCCCACATCCAAGGATCTATTAACAACGTGGCTGATTCGCTCAGCAGAGCACACCTTAGCAGGCGCGATCATGATAAATGTCAATATTGGCTAAACCATTACTCTCTTGAACTTGTAAATACATGCACCTATGCCCTTGAACAATCCATTATCTCTTTCAGGGACTCCAATGGAGGGGCTCGCGAGACAAGCAGCAGTAACACAGGAGAAAGCCTGGGCGCCAGGAACAACCAGCAACAGAAGGTCCGCAGCCAAGGCTTACATAACGTTCGCACATGACATGGGCTTTGACTATCGCCGACCAAGGGTGGCCCACATATGTGTATACATACAGGCGCTAGCAAACCGCCTGGGATCCCCCAAAACAGTGAGAAACCATCTCTCACACATAAAGACATTTATGAAGAAAAGTGACCACGACATAACGAACTTCCAACACCAAAGGGTCGGCTGGACCATCGAGGGCTTAATGAGAAACAAGTCCTATACCCCCAAGGCGAAGAAGCCTATACAACTATCAACCATAAAACGGATGATCAAAAGGCTGGGCCAGGATCAGGACTCGATCATGGTCGCAACAGCCGTACTAATGATGTTCTATGGTGCAATGAGACAGTCTGAGGTCACACCACAGTCAATTAAGAAGTTTGACCATCACAGACACCTAACAAGGGCCGATGTCACCGTACACAAGGACTACGTCACCATCAGAATAAAGGGGGGGAAGACCATGCAATCAGCTTTCCAGAGTAGGACCATCACTCTTAATAAAGCTGACGACAAAGATATATGCGTGGTAAGAATGATCAGAAAGCTCATCGCAATGGCCCCCACTAAGCACGCTGACCAACCATTCCTTACATTCAAGTCTTCACTGCGACCTGTCCCCGCCTCATACATTGCAAGGCGCTGGAAGCACCACCTACAAGCCAATGCAGTCGACGTGAGAGCGCTGTCGCTTCATAGCCTGAGGAAGTCAGCGGCCACGGCGGCCTTCTGCCAAGGAGCGACCGAGACAGAGGTCAAACGCCTAGGTGGATGGGCGTCTGACGCATTTAGGGTCTACATGGGTACAGACCAGTCAAATACTAATAAAAAACTTGTGAAGGCCATTCAGGCCAGCCAGCCACTATAAAGTGGATTTCAGCACGCGGACAAGTGCCCTGGCAAAAATATAATTATCCAAATAACCCAATAGTCAAGAGCTCGCAAACTGACATAATACAAAGCAGATGACATGACTCAACGAACTGTCTCCTGGCATAATGCAGAACTCTAATAATAACGCCTACTCAGCCGTACATCAACAATCAAACTCATATATCAATAACTCACGCCCCTGATATACACCTCACCTACTCCACATCTACCACTCTTTTAAACCCTCCCTCCTCTTCCCATTCTATATGGCTCTTGGCCGTATATTAAATAACTCAACTCTTAATTACCTCGGGTAATTAATTAATTAACCCAATTACCTATCATCTTAATTACTTATTGTTTTTGTTTCCTGTGTATACTACCACATAAGCATTGGAAAATAAAAACAATTTCCCATAACTGCTCTCTGGTACTCGTCACTGGGGGGAGAAACTCGTAATGTGTTGGTCACTTGCAATTAGCAATGACTGGGCATTGCGACTCCCACTAGGGTCGCGACCAGAAGCACCACATGCTGCCCCCTATCCTCTCCTCTCTCCACTACCTCCTACCTCGCAACACGCGCTCCTCCTCTCCCCCTCACTCTCCTCCGGACGCCTAACCGTCAACACCTAGTCACCTTCTTCAACCCACCCTCCCACTCCTCTCATCAGGTGACACGGGGGCCGTGTATATTAAATAACTCAACTCTTAATTACCTCGGGTAATTAATTAATTAACCCAATTACCTATCATCTTAATTACTTATTGTTTTTGTTTCCTGTGTATACTACCACATAAGCATTGGAAAATAAAAACAATTTCCCATAACTGCTCTCTGGTACTCGTCACTGGGGGGAGAAACTCGTAATGTTGTTATTATTATCATTATTCAACTAGTTTTTGCATGTTCATAGAAAGACTAATTATTCGGAATTAGGACTGGTGGCGCATCAGATCGACTGACGACTCTCATGCTAAGATTACACTATATTATAAGCTCATCTTTTCTTTTTAAATTTTATTCACGGCCAATCATTTTAATCATCATACAAAAACATGCGTGTCAGGCATGCTGACGTGTTATCGCGTTGACTCATAAGATCTATATGTACACTTAAGATTAATTAGACATTGTATATTATTGGTCAACCACGGCCACGCATACTGTCATTTATTGGTTATCATTGATTGGCAGATGCAGATAATTATCATCTCATAGGAAGAAAGTACAGCTTCACCTAACAAAAAAATTTATAGTCATTCCAACTGGATAACAGAGTCACATTTTGCGACTTTCTTATCAAATATGTAATTTCCAGGCATTTAGATAAATGTCAAAGGAAAATGAAAAGTGAATAATATAAGTTATTTACCTCTATCGTTAGATTAAATTGTCTCGATATCAATTCATGAAATACATATTATATTGATATACATGTAAAGATAGATTATGATTCATAATGCAATAGATAATGCAATACCCCACTGCATAAACTTCACAGTAAGATAGGAACTAAAAGTATACAATCGAGGCAACAACCAAAACTACCAGAAGTATTTCATAATTAATGTTCACAAAAGAAAATAATATAGTAAATGTAGAATAGATAGTATAATGCAGAAAGTCTTACAACTAGCAAATCAGTACACACTAAACGTGTCAGGAATTGATATAATAATTTTTACCTGTACAAGATAAACAAACGACCCATGTAAAAGTATTCGTCTCTTCCTGAAATCTAGCATTACATGTTGTTACCTGTGACTTTCCAGTGTGTTGTGTATGGTTGAATATGTACGATCTACAGTTTAACAAGGAATAATGGAGTGGTAAGCAGAGTAATAACAAGTGATATAGTTCTAGGTGACGTCTGTCCTGTCTATGACAGGAAAGATAGTGGAATTTAAAATACTTAAGGACAATTCATAATTAACCACTGGGAGGGGGGGGGGGAGGGATTCCGTGGGGGATATCCATATATATAGGGATCAAGTTCTCCACATAACTAAGGCTGAAAGGGGAACATACTATGCTTTTTAAGCGTGCTTTTTGTATTTTTCATTCTGGATTACTATGCAGGTGAGATTGTTGGTGTTTGAATTTCAGGTTTTATATTAAGCTATGTATAGTAATTGGAGGCAACTCAACTGAAAATAACTTGCTTCTATTCAATGTTAGCATTTTATTTCACGACCCTTTCATATTAAGCACACATTGCACAAATATTATAATATAGTTTTATATCAATTGCCATCATGTTGTTATTTAGTCATTAGCCTTCCCCTTATATATATTATCACAAGTGACCCAGCACAAGGACTGAGAAGATGTTTGCAGAACATTAGCTTGTTGCCATTCACTGTGAGATATCCAAAGTTTGAAGCTGTATCACATAAATAGAGAGAATGGGATGAGCCGGCAATAATAACAAATTTATTGGACGAGATTTTTTATTATTGCCGGCGAGTTCAATTCTATATTTATTATATGTGCATGAAATTTGATCATATGTCATTAGATATCACTGAAAAAATATTAAAGAAGTCTCAGAGAGCCCCGCTGCCCCGCTGACAGCCCCATTAGTATATTCATGAATTAAAACGTTCATATCGCGGCCATTTCTTGAGCTACATTAATAAAACTTATATCATTCGATAGAGAATTTAATGCTCTATTTAATGATGTGGTTTTCATTATGTATTTCTATAATTATAGTAGCAGAATCACAGGTGGATTACCGATCACGGGTATTTGTTTACATGCTTCGCGGAGAGCCAAAGCTCCGCGAAGCATATCAACAGAGCTATTTTTAGACAACGTCCTATATGAATATTTTTATAGCACCCCACTTATATAGCACTTCTCATATAGCATGCATGTATAATAAAGGTTAGTATATAATACCGGCTCCTAGTTGAATTCCAAATCATTTTACTAATCTAGGCACTGATGTCATACTTTAACATCTCTCTAAAAAGAAAGAATAATTGAAAATTATTGTCAGTGAAAGGAAATAAAATTGATGCATTTATTTCCTTTTGTTTCCATTTATGTCCTATTTGCGAAGAACCCATAGTTTATATGTGCTGTGATAGTCAATGCAATATGGTTACAGGCTAACACCATTGACCTTTGTTTCATTGAATATCACTCCCACCTTGAAACCGGGTACTTCTATCTATATATTAGTCTTTACCTTGAATGGTTCAGGTGGTATAACCCAATTATGCAGACGCTAAAGGATTGATAATAATCTTCTTTTTTTTTGTTACAAACGTGGATATCAATATACTATTTATGATCATACTGAGAAATTAGAATTCATAGGAGATCTCCATTATCACGATGCAGGAAATTAGAGTATTAACAGTTTTCATTGGGGACAAACGGTGACATCAGTACAAACGGCAACATTGACTACATTTCCTACTGCAAAAAGCCTTCTCCCAAAATTAAAAAAACATATCGCGGTTGATAAAATGGCTGCACTCTTAGTTAACATTGATCAAACACCAAAGATGTTCTGCTTTTTGTTACTTTGAAACACATCTAAGAGTGATTTGACCAACATCATGGAGGATATTGTTTGGTTGTTTCTGCTACATGGCTTCGTAATAGACGATTGTGATAATGATTAAAATGATTATGAGGGAGAGCCATGATCTAAGGCATAACTTTTTAAAAACTGATGTAACTGCTGAACCTGAATAAAAATAATTAAAATAAAAATGATATCCTGTAACATCACTAAATAACACCTGAATAAATGGTCATTATTTCAATGCTAAGAAAATGAAATAACATTACACCTCCACTAACCGACAAGTTCCAGTGAGCTCTCACCAATATCACTCTGTCTATGAGGAGGATGACTCTCATAAGAATACGAAGGGCACTATTATTATCATTAAATGAGGAGGCGAAGAGTAAATTAAAATACATTTTGTTTATTATTTTGGGTAAAGGTTATAAAGATCCAGCGATGAACATTTTCATTTGTTGAATAAAATGAATGGTGTGGTATATCACATAAATATCACATTGTCTGTTGAAATTGCTGGGTAATAAATAGTTGAAGATTAAAAGAGATAACCCTTCGTGGGATAGTTTTTGTGGAGTCTTTTGGTAAAAGATTCAGGGCGGAGGGTGGGCGATTTCGCTTCTGACTAGGTTGCGAGCGAAGGTCCAAGTGGCGTGTATGACAGACTTGGGGGAGAGTTCAGCTATAAGTCGTGAAGGTGGCGCCACCCATTCAATGCCCTATAATGACACGTCATTATTAGCCTCATTAAATGAGGAGGCGAAGAGTAAATTAAAATACATTTTGTTTATTATTTTGGGTAAAGGTTATAAAGATCCAGCGATGAACATTTTCATTTGTTGAATAAAATAAATGGTGTGGTATATCACATAAATATCACATTGTCTGTTGAAATTGCTGGGTAATAAATAGTTGAAGATTAAAAGAGATAACCAAGGGGATTCGCTAAGCGATTCGCTTAAGGGCGTGATGGACAGATGTTCTTGTGGAAGAGAAGGGCGTATATAGGACGCCACCGCGTCGGACGCCCACGTCCCGTGGGATTTGACATCTTGGAGGGAGGCTCCGGTGGTGTTGTAAGCGTATGACGCCGACCCTCGGCGAAGGCTGTGTAAGGAGAAAAGGCGTGAATCAAGGTGCGCAGCTTTGAGAAGGTGCTTCCATTGAGTCACTATATAGTTAATGGTCATGTGTCGGGCGTTAGGGAATTGTAGTAGCGGGAGCTCAAATCTCTTGGCGGCGCCTGTTTGTCGAGGCGTAGAAGGGCTCTGCGGAGGCAGAACACTGGATCATCTGTCGTCAGGACAAATAAGATCGTGGCCTGGCGCGATGACTGCATTGATTTCGACCACTTTATAGAGATATATGAGCCGTCCAATGCTATTCTGCAGTCTTCCCGCGTCAGATGTCTAGTGGCGTCAAAGGAGGCGCCAGATCTGGGAGCGAGATTGCTCTGACGCAACATGCCCATATACATGACGAGTATAGCCACTCTGATGTGCGTAGGAAAGTCGAGGAGGTGTATATTCAATAGTATTTTCTTCAAGATCTGTGGCGTGACAGGAAGCTTCGGCTTGGGGACATGCCTGAGCGTCAGTTGCAGGCCCCTTATGGCGTAGGCGACCCGCGGATGGTAGAGAGATGCCGAGGCATACCCCGTCAGCTTGAAGAACGTCCTGACGCCTGTAATAGTGTTTATGATAGTAGCAGGGACTTTGGTATACTTAGCTAAGTATTCGATGAACCAGCATATTAACTCAGGAAAAGGTTGCTTGAAATTATGGCCCACAGCTTTGCAGAAAGCGATATACTTCCTGACGGCCGCATGCCTATTTGCGACTGTCCCCGGGCGATGTGCTTGGCGTTGTCTGGCCTGAGCAGCTTCCACGAGGTGCCTAGGTTGCCTGCCTAATAGAACATATGAATGTTGAACATATTATCACGAGCACAGGACATATAAATGTCATTTTCTTTTGCAATGTCTTTAGCTTTGAATAATTCTTCAGAAGAGAGAGCCGCCCGAGAGAGTGCGTCAGCTATGACCATTTGTACGCCCGGGACGTGAACAAACTCATATCGGACTTGAAATTTCATTGAATGATACCAGAGCGCCCTGGCGCAAGCACCCAGAGTCGGGTCTCTAGCTCTACCATCTCTATAGGCAAACACCGCCGCAGTATTGTCACAGTGAATCCTTATTATGCCCCCGGCGTGCCTAGGTTTTGTAAAGAACCGAGCAGCTGCCAGGCAATTGATCGCCTCCAAGTGGTTGATGGATTTCTCAGACAACATTTCGGGCGTGAATGTGTACATATAGGCGTGGTGACCGTTGGTGGCACCTCCTCCCTTTAGACAAGCGTCGGCCCATATGTGTTCCACTACTTGTTGACGGGGAATTATGGCTTTGCCGTTGAAGGCTTCAGTATATTTAAGAAACCACTTCAGGTCCGACTTTATGTAGGGGGAGATGGTGACCTTGTCTCCTGCGGCTGCACGGAGGCCAGCCAGAAGTCGTTGCATGAATAGGCGTGCAGGTGCGATAATTTTGGCAACGTGTGCAATCTTACCGACCAGTGATTGCATGGCGCTTGTTGTTATTTGGTGTTGACGCAGTGTATTTGCCAAGCAGGAACTTGTTTCTGCAAGTTTAGAAATAGGTATTGAGAGACGATTTTCTTTGGTATTAATGTCAATTCCCAGCCACCTTACTGCGTGGCTAGGGCCTTGGAGCTTTTTGCGTGCGACCTGTAATCCCAAATCTGTAAAAAGTTCCATTGTTAATTGCATTTGACATTTTACTACCTCAACAGATTCACCGATTATAAGTAAATCGTCCAAATATTGCTTTGCTGTTACGCCTTTCTTCTGCAAAGCACGCACTATAAACTCCGCCACAGACTGCATTACAAAGGCAGAACTACGAGCCCGAAGGGGAGCACCTTATCGATGTAATAGGCGTCATCTACCATGATTGCCGTCAGCGGCCAGTCTAACGGGCAGAGAGGAAAGTGTCTATATGCGCGGCTCAAGTCGATGACAGCCATTGCAGGAGCCACGCCCATTTTTCGAATAATCTCGACTGCACAGTTTATAGTGGGTAGTTGGTGATATGCTGGCGCACAATTGTATCGATTTTTGTATATATTGTCATTGACGCCCCCCTCCGGGAATGAGTAGTCGACTATAATCCTCCTGGAGGTTGTATCAGATTTTGGACGGGTCATAAGCGGACTGACATTTAACCATGGGGTGAAAGGCGGCCGTTTGTACGGTCCAGATATGGCGTTATGTTCCATTTCCTCCTTTACATAATCTCGAACATGCGCCATATGTTGCTGTGCTGACGGATGATTCACTACTGACTGTGCGTAATAGCGAGGCCCGCCGACATATTGCATCGGAAAACCAAAGGTAACGCCTTCCAGCACCATTTTATCGCCTTTGTGTCCTGTGGCTATGTCTGACCATTTTTCAATATTTAGCGTCGACTCAAGCGGGATTTTTGCACCTTTATAGTTGGGAACATTGTAGATTTTAACCTTTTCATAAATGCCAGCCATTTTAGAGTCCATATATAGATCAGGGTAAGGCCAGTTTGTATATGCATCAAAGGCAATGTTCTGTGGGCTATCACTGTCACATTTGTTGGGTGAAGTTTCATTTAATTCATACTCACAGACGTCTAAGTCATTGGTCACTAGTTCCTGTTCATTAAACACCTGTTCGTAATGTGGATACTGTACTTTTTGAAGAAAGGTAGGCACCTCTCTCGTGGCTTGTTCGCCGTCACTCGCTTGTGTTTGTAAGTCAAGTTCTCGGTCGTGGGCGTGAGTTTCTGCCTGGAATTGTACAAAATTGTCATTAGAAATACACATTGCGCCATCGATTGCTTCACTGTTTCTCCTGTTCACATTTTTAATGGTTTGAATTGACCCAACTTTGTTGATATTAACTCTAGAGATAGATTTGTCTGCGGCAGAATAGCTTCTGTCGGATTGTTCGTGTTTATGTCGGCCATTTTGGTTGTGTTCTCGTTCCTTGCGAGAATCGCGTGGGACACGAGATTTTACACAAGAAGCGGCTGCCATGTTGGCTTGCCCGCTCTCGCTAGTATGGGCGCCGCCATCTTGGATGGGGCGTGGCACATATGATCTGACGCCGACATATTCATTAGATTCAGAGTTAATTGCACATTTTAGATTGTCTTGAAAGTTGGTCAACTCACCGATCGTTTGGGATTGTATGATGGAACAGGAGTTTAAGAGTTTTTTGAAGCCTGAGATGCTGGTTTCTTATGGAATGGTTGGTTATTCCTTCGGCCAGCGCCGTCGCCGCTGTGTAAATTGGCTTGAGCTGTTCTTTTATTTTGGCAATCCTTGACGGCATGGGCGTTCTCTCTCTCCTTCATTGCAAAATAACAATATCCACACACATGTAGAAACTTGGTATTGCCATCCGTGTGGCTGTTCTTGTGGGCACAGTTGTCAAAATTAAAGTCTCTACAGATTGCTTGGTTGTTTGCCTTCGTATTATTATCCACGCTTCTTGCACCTTGTGTGTCCCAGGCCATTTTAACACGGTAATCATTGAATACATCAGTGTGGGACCACTCATTTTGCTCCTCCAGAATAAGATCTAGGCACGCTTGAGACCATGCATGCGCCGAATCCCAGGTGCGGAGAGCTGTATCCTCAGCTAGAGTTGCGAGATGGTGGAGCATAAACCACGATGTCGACCCGTATTTTACACTATTCATGGTCATGCGTGCGAAGCCGCAGGTATATTCAGCAAGGGACAACTCTCTCTTCTGTTTTTTAATACGTGCCGCCATATCTGGCGGTAGAGAAGTTTCAGGCACACTAAAAATTTCAGTCCTACCTCGTCTCCCTGTGGACCTGTACTGTGCGTCAAGGGCTCACTTAACAACCTTCGAAGAGCGATGTCTAGCGGTCAGGCGTCGAGGCGAGGGGAGAGAGTCACTATCCGAAGCTGACTCCTCCGAACTGTCTGCGGGCTGGCGTGATCTATATGAGTTGGCCGGGTGCCGGCTGCGTAGAGGCGGGCTGTCACTACAGTCACAATGCTTCTTCTTCCTCCGTCCGTGATGGTGACGGTGGCTATCTCTCGTAAATTGCCTTTCCCGGGGCCGTTTAAATGTCACTATAGTATCGTCCGAGTCCTCAGTTTGGGATTGCTCAAAGTCAATCTGTGAAACATCCACTCTAGACCTTTTGGGCGTGCGGTGTACTTGGTGCAACGCCGGGGGTGACTGCCGCTGCCTCGTGTAGCTGTCACGATGACTGACACTCGCTGACGCAGTCTGAATGGCTGTCGTACAGATCTGTTGTAGCATATCTGACATTTGCTGCATCGAATTAACACAAACTACAGGGGCGTTCTTTGGCCTTCCACGCCTTTTCGGAGTAACGATAGTCTTTCGTTTGGCACGTAAACCACGTCTGGGCAGTACTTTGTTGGGCGTCTGAGGCGGTCCATCATCTTCCCCGCCGGCAGAATCCCGTAAAGCATGCTCGTCAGCGGCTTCCGCCATATTGGCGTGCTCGGCCCTCTCCTCTGGCGTGAAGTCTTGTTCTTCATAAGTTTCCTCCTCGTCTTTATGGTCGTCGACTATTATTTGCGTTTGTTTAAGAAGCCTTTCCTCCTCCTGTTTCTTTAGTTTCTCTGCCTTTTTAGCGGCTTTAGCGGTAGTGGTAGCTTTGGGAGGCATAGCGGAGGTTATCACAACAAGGATTTCGCTTCTGACTAGGTTGCGAGCGAAGGTCCAAGTGGCGTGTATGACAGACTTGGGGGAGAATTCAGCTATAAGTTGTGAAGGTGGCGCCACCCATTCAATGCCCTATAATGACACGTCATTATTAGCCTTATCATTAAAAATGCATTTCTGCACATGTGTATATTCACAACTTAATGGTAGGCCTATCACTATAACTGCATTCCAATAGAATAGTAAGGTATTTTAAAACCAAGTAAAGAAATAACATTGATTACAGAAATAATATGATATTGAGTATCCTTTCTGTAGGCATAATAGCTTTCTCTTCCAGAATTACCTAGGGCTCTAAAATAGTCGTTCTGGGACATAACATTCTGAATATTCGTCTCAGATGCATTAAAGGGTTTTCCCATTGCATTCTTCTCATCCCGAATTCCATTCACGGTGGCTAAAATGGTGGAAAAGCTTGATTTCAGAGGAGAGAATGGACCTAGGATGCGTGAAACGAAGATCGGAACAAATGCTTACTAAAAGATGGAATCAAACTTTTTATTTTTTTAATTCAAAGTTTATTCAAGGTTTATTTTATTTGCGTGTACATCTTGGAAAATGTCAACAAAATTTCACATATTAGGCTGAAATGTGCCAATGAGGTTCATCAACAAGACACCAGTGACAATAAAATTGGAAATTGTAGGCTATATATCGTCAATTCGTGAACGTTTGTCCAGGGACCTTTCTGGCGAAAAATATAGTATTCAAAGTAATGAAAAGTCTACATTCCTCTAATCAAAATCAATAAACAAGTTGCCTTGCTTGCATACTACATACATGAAAAGCAAAGAGGAAAAGTATACAAGTCTCAAGTCGTACATAAGGTTATAAAATATAGCAAAATCCAGCATTTCGCGGATGATACGGTTCTTTATGGTATCAGAGCTAAAGACTCAAACTCAAATCCGGGATTGCAGGAAGATCTTGATAGCATTGTTAACTGGTGTGAGCTAAATAAAATTTCGCTTAACACCAAGAAATGCAAATCAATGACCGTTTGTTTAAGACCAGAAAAAATAGATGTATGTAATTATAGCATTGGTCAAAATGGCTTAGAAGTGGTAGAGTATTATAAGTTCCTGGGAGTAGAGATAGACAGAAAGTTAAATTTTAAAACATTCATGGAGAAAAAAATTCATGCCATCAGAATGAAACTTAAATCTATGTCGAAACTTTATGGAATCTGTGATACCAAAACCTTACTATTAATATTTAAAACCACAATACTTCCCCATATAGATTATGGGGACATATTTTACCAGACTACTCCAATAAAGTATTTAAATCGATTACAATCTTTACAAAACTCTGCATTAAAAATAGCACTGAGATTGCCTAAATTGACATGTTCTAAGGATATCCATAGAACTACACATATGCCTTCACTCTCTACCAGGAGACAAGGACATATCCTTGAACTAGCCTTTAGGCGTTCTTTGGCACCTGAAAACATAGACGATAGAAAGGTCAATTTAAGAGGGTTGAGCGTAGGGAAAAAACTGAAAGTTCCCAAACCCAATAATGAGAGTTTCAAAAAATCTTATATTTACAAAATGTCCATGCTGTGGAAAGGTTTATCACAAGATACTAGACAAATAAAAACAAGGGAAGCCTTTCGAAATTGGTTAAAAAACTCCTACCCCCAGGAATGTGACCAATATTTAAAAGAGGAGGCTGTAAACCCCTCTGGTCCATAGAATGTATTGAATTGTACTATTAGTGATTATGTATAAAGGTGCGACAATTTTATTATATGTATGTATGGTTGAAAAGTAGGGCACCAGTAGACAAATCAGGTACTGAAAATGGGAAAACGGGAGGGGGTTTGTGGACATGTAAGTTGCCACGATAAAGACCGATACAACGGTAACAATCACATTTGGGTGGGATGTGGGGACGAGGGATTCATTACTGTTAAGATTAGTTATTTATGCAACTATATTCGCAACACTGCCTTTTAATTAAATCCCTACCAGTACAGGCGGGAATTCTTAATACTCTTAACCTATCTTTTAAGCATTATTCAATTTGTATACGCTAGCACTAGTAAACTAATGATTGTTTTAAAAGTCCTACAGTAACACCCAGTACAGGGCCAGTAGTGACAGTCAGGTGCATTGTAATATTATCAATTTATGTCATGTTATTAAGCCTCATAGTAATACTGCGAGGTGAAAAATTCTAAGTTTTAAGTATCAACAATACTATAGGAGTAGAAGAGGACCTGAAAACAAAACAAGACACAGGACACATGCTACAGAAAAAGTGCGAAACATCAAACCTTATAAGCCCTAATACGGACTAAAACGCCGGACTATAAATCATTAATGGAAGGGCATTGAATCTATTTTAAATCTAAAGCCGAAAAGAACCTCATAAACATTGTTCATTTTATGAATCACGATTATTTCAATATTCTCTATGTATTCAAATCTTTTGTTAAAGGGCTACCAGGAAGATCTCCATTGGAGAGGGATTAATGGTCCTATTCTTTATTTCATATGTATATGTTTACTGAATAAAAGTTGTATAATAATAATAATAAAAGAAAGAATTCTATATACTCCATTTTATTTTAATGATTGCATTAGGTGGATTCCAATGATGGTAACCTTTATGTTTATTTCATTTTATTCGTAAAATCACCATATTCATAATTTAGCATCTAATTAAGTCTACGGAAAACATTTCCTGCCAATTATTAAATTAAAGGGCCTATACGCCGTTTCTCATGCGATTTTGCGCTGCAGAGGACTCTTTTTCACTAAGTTCTGTACAAATCAAATGTGAATCGCCTTAGTGGATTAGGCCCTTCACTATAATTATCAATTGGTGGCTGATTTCAATTCCCCAAAGGGCCTATACATGTATGTATTGGTTGTACTGCTGGTCGTATTCTTTGCTGGTTGAAAGGGCCAAAGGTCATATATAGTAAGTAAAGGTGATTTCTGCAATTGGAATAATTGACGGAAATTTGTCCCTTAAACAATTTTAATTGGCACTAAAGTATGTATTGGGTGCTTTTATGAATCGGTAGGCAGTTTTGACACTGCTCACCTATCCCCAACCATATCCATATACTTATTACTTTAGGGATGAGTGAGCCGGGCGTACTGGAGCCTCCAAATTTAGTTTCAGCAGACGACCCTATGTACGCAAGGCCGTCGCCTTGCCCTTGGTCTGCCCACCGAGAAAAACTCAGGGAGAGCTGGTCAGGTCGGCACCCAAGATGGAGGTCTCTGACCGGGTCTCCAACGCTATAGTAATGCTTTTTTAACCATACTTTCTGCGATAAAAGTGTTAACTATCACCAAACTTGCTAGGCAAGGACATCAATAACATGTTTAATATTGTTCCCAAACCATTTTTTTTAATGTAAAATGGCTAGATAGTTTGTGATATACTTAGGTATAACCCCCGCAACAGGTGCCTTTCTTGGTATATTCCTCAGTGGAGGTCCGGTATCCCCCTCATTACCTATGCACTACCTGACATATTGACCTAGTTCCGCACCGATACGTACGGGTTCGCTCCTGAGGAGCGTCTGTCGAAACTCCCTATTTACTTTAACTTTTTACCCGATACACAGTATTGTCTACTGCAAGACTACAGGATAGGTAGCAGAAGCTGTACGTGGTTCTGGGTCCAAGTGAAATACTTCTTTGATTATTGGTTGGTGTGTCTTGGATACCCACAGAGTGTTGAGAAAGCTGTCAAATGTGCTGACAGGATTTCCCTGAAGGTACGCTAGCAGTCTCCTCACTTGAAGAACATCACTTGTGTCCTGAGAGTAGATTAACTGAATATGTCTTTATTGGGTTATAGGCTGGTGTAGTTATGAGATGGTGTTTATGATGGTGTTGGAATGAAAAAGCTTTAAGGAAAGATTGTTCTATTTTTTATTATGATAATCTATAATTATTATAATGCTCTATGATATACTTATTCTATATATATTAGGTGGATTCCAACAATTGAGGCTGAACTTTATATTTTTCATCTTATTCGTAGAACTACTCAATACACAGCTTTAGGAAAACCTTGGTTTATCTATAGTGTTCAAGGTGTTTTAATAAAATAACTTTCATGAAAGTTCTATTTTTTACTATAATGTTCTATATTTTCAGGAAAACCTTGAATTATTTCTAGTATTGAAGGTGTTTGAATGGAAGAACGTTCATGAAAGATTGTCCGATATTATATCATAATGTTGACATGAAATGGTACAAACCTCTATGTTTTCTATACCAAATTTCTCCTTGGCTTCATTTGCAGTTAATCCTGATAACAATTCCTTAGGTATGATACACGTCTCAAGCTTAGCACCATTGTCTCTTATCATGTCATAGAACCGTGTTTCCATCAGTGGTAGATCTTTGTTCGTCCCTGTGCCAAAATCTACTGTAAATTAGATTATTTAAGTATGTTATTATATGCGTATTCGTCTTCAGAAGTGCAATAAATAGGGGGCAATACAAATATTGTTATTATATATGTAAGGTAAATCGAGTTTGACAGGCCCTGAGTGATATCATACAGGCATGTGCTGTCACACAGACACATATTTTACCAAGTATGTGATAACACCAGCACCATGTGTAACACAACTGCAAAATTTCATATGAAAAGTTTGAAACATCACCTAGTGTGTCACCTCCAATCGGAGCCCCATCCACAGTCACTTTCACATCCTTAGCAACTGTCTTAATCTTGTTCTCATTCATCACTTCTACCCTGCCTGAAATGACACAATTATTAATTAAATACTTTGCACAATTAAAATTCAATTCCTGTTATATTATGCAATATTCAGTGGCAATGTATCTATATATAGGTGAAAGTTTCACATAATTTCAGAATTCATTTTAACATAGGGAGAAAAATTATCTCTTGTACTGAATTAATTGTATATAAAAAGAGAAATGATTAGATTGGAGGTTCTCCAACACAAGCACTGTTGGTGGTGGTTATAATTACATATATTTTAAAACTAATCAGTTATACTTGATCAATTGCATTTTTATCTCTTCCATGATCGATTTGAATAATATATAGATAACAAATGTTTCTATAGATATCTCATTAATGTTCGATATAATGTATGTGATCAGCGCAGATTGAAGATATTGTAACTGTATAAAATGATTGTTGCTGCAATAAATATTAACGATGAATTTGTCACTCATGATATGTACATTTTTACTCCTTGGGTAACATCCATAAAACGTTGTAACAAGGACGCTGTAACACTCCTGTTGAATTTGTGTTCATAAAGTGCTAACACACCAGTTGGAGCTGTGTTAACTTATTTGTGTTAAGTTAAACACGCCATGTTAAAAAATAGTACTCTGTGTCAAGGAAATAATACTCCATGAAGTGAATTTTGAACCAAATCACATAGTCATGTATTCATTTTTCCCTGTGTAGGCTATTGTGTAATGCGTTAAAGAGAATTACTAAGTTTCATATCAATTGCTTTATAAAGTTATGAGATGTTATGTCAAAAACCCTCAGAAATTTAATTGTTTTTCCTAACATCATGTTACTGTCCGTATTAAGCTCTAACACAGGCCAAACCATGTGCTACCTACCAACTTTATAAAGGCGGCCACAAAGAAGGTCTATGTCATTGGCATGCGTGTCAACACTGCATGCTAAAAATATATTTTTCTTTATCAATGCCTGCCCTTATTCGACTGATAACCTCTTACAAACTAACCTCTCGTTGCAATCTATCAAAATATAGATTTTGGTCACTATTGGAGCAACAGGGCAGGATTCCAATGCGTGAATGCATAATAAAATAGTATATTCATAGTTATTGACAATTAAAGGACTAATATATGTTGTAAAGAAGTTTATCTTTGATTAGCTAGTCTTAATTCACATTCATTTATCAAAATAAGTGATAATACAAGGTGCATTAAGGTGAAATATTTTACGACAGTATACCTTTAAGATCTATAAAGTTGTTGTATAATATGCTATATCCCTTAAAGATTACCACACTACTAGTTAGATTAAGTATACTAGAATACTTTAACCCGCACACTGGAATATTTTCAATTGTTTTCACATAGAAATATGTTTCTTCCGAAAGAACTGACCAAAATAATATAGCATTATATGCATTATTCTATGTGCTTGCAATATTGAAAAGAACACTCAATTGTATTCGTACATCATACCACTAGTGGCATATAATATTGTAATAGATTTTTATTTCCATAACACATATACAATTACAATACAATGTCGCAGACTAGAATATATATGGAAATAGGAGTAAACAGTACAGTCCTTCCAAATACCCCTGAATTTGGGAATATTATATTAGATAATAAGCACCAGTATCAGAGTATTACAAAAGCATTAATTATGATATGTATAGATATATATAGCAGTGGGTTCGACAGTAATTAATGTAGATAATTTGGAACATCAACTGGAACATTAGCATTACAGGCTAGATAGATGAATTATTATATTATAATAGTATAATAGTTATGATAATATACATAGTTACATAGTTCACATGTGTCAAAATATGACACTGATGTCATAAGTACAAACGTATTGTTTCCCATTATTTGAATTTTTATTTCACATCACCTTGTACTCCAGAAACCGCGGCATGGACGCTGCCGCCAACATTTCCAATTTTGTTGCCGACCATGACTGTAATTGTACATAATGGAATCTTCATTTCTATATATTAAACTACAACTTAAAAATATGAAATATGTTTAGAACCAAACAATCTGTAGCAACATTTATATGCAGTTGTAAAAAAGTGACCTTATTTGACTGATTTTTAGAATATATAAATCTCATATTATTAATTTTATTAATTGAATAATCTTTTCAGCAAGAGCCAAGGTGGATTTAGAGTGAATCACTCAACTAACATCAGTCTGTTTGATTTTTTCTCGCCCATTCTAAATGGTGTAAATAATGGAAATCTGAGTGTGGCATCCTACTACGACATCTCTAAGGCGTTCAACTGTATAAATCATGAGATATTGCGCTATAAACTTATTTATTATAAGCTGAATCCTCAACTTATAAAAATTATAATGAACTATCTCGACGATCGTTGGCAGAGAACTAACCTGAATGGTCATATATCTGATCCAATCACCATAAATTGTGGGGTCCCCCAAGGTAGCCACTTAGGACCGGTTGTATTTTTGTTATATATCAATGATCTACCCCTATGTATAGACCAACTTGTAACTGCGGAAAACACTGTCAACCTAACATTATATGCTGACGACACAGCTTGTACTGTAACTGGTAAAGATCTTGAAGACTGTATAAAAATATCTCAGAACGCAGCCAATTCCATCAATAAATGGATGAATGACAACATGTTAAAGCTTAACGAAAAAAAGTGTGTTATTCAAATACTAGGTACTGGTCACAGACTAAAAAAAAGTGAACTTCGCCATGGTTGGTCATATGTACCTGAATGGTCATAGTATAGGGTTAAGAGTGCAAAAATTGTTGACTATCTCTGATTTAAAATAGATAGTAAATTAACCATGAACAACCACCTAAATCGGTTGAAGGGTGCAATGATGAGTAAGCTGATTCTGTTACACAGAATAAGGAAATACCTAAACACAGAGATGACAAAGACAATTGTAAAGGTACACATACTATCGTCCCTTGAGTATGGAGGCCTATTTCTGTCATTCTCAAGTGCTTACCTGAGGAACAAGTTGCAAAGACTTATACATAGAGCTACCAAACTTATTTATAGGAATGATCGTAGAGACGCTGAGACCTTAAGTCAGATCTGTGGTATTGAGCCTCTTAGGAAAAGGTATGACATAACCCTTATGGGAGTGATGTACAAAAAACAATTAGAGATCGATAACATCATGATTGTTCCTAGATTAACCAGACAGAACGCAGGTCCTGTAATTAGGGCAATAAGACCGGCACTGGAATTGGTAAATAAATCCCCTCATGTTAGAGGGCCAAAGATCTGGAATAATTTGCCAGGTGATATCAGACAGAGAGACTGGCCCGTTATCAAATCTTACCTGAAAGGTCACAACGACTGGTATCGTTGATATTGTGTATACAAATGTCTTGCGTGTGTTTATAGAAATGTCCTAAGAAAATGTACCATGCTCTGTTGATTTTATTTAATGGATAATGGATGTTTTTTTTCGGACGCCATTGAATTATGAGATATAAGTAACGAGCCACGCGAAGCGGCGAGTTTTTACTTATATTTCGTAATTCATGGTGGCCGAAAATCAAAACCATTCATTAGCTATTTTATCACACGCCAGCAATCATGCCTACACGCCAATTAACTAGGTAGACGCCCCTAGTGGCCAAGTGACCATTAATCACTGGCCACAATCTGAAACCACATACCACATCACAAGACGCTCCACCGATTGTCTAATCAAGTCAACATCTGGTCATCTTCACTTTTATTTTCCTATTTCAGACTTCTTATTTTCAAGTCAGCTAATAAAATCTACGAATATTAAACATTAGTTTTAAAATAAAAAAGTTAATAAAAAAGGTTCATAATAGATGTTGCCTGCTTGGCTGTCCACTAGACACTAAAAAGTGGCAAGAGTTTGCTCGTGCTTTTATACTTTTGGAATGTGTACTGTGCAAACGAGATGACCGAAGCGCCCCCTACATTTCGTGTTTGGACCGGCCACTTTTTTCCAGAGCGCTAAAACATATAAAATCTTTGTCGAATTCATGTCCACCGCCAGTTGATACTTGAGCTTCAGCAAGCAGAGTAATATGAAACAGCTGTTGTTTTGGAGGCATTGATAAAGCTATCGTATGTGTGGGATGAATGTGTGAGTCTGGGCCCTGATTAAGCCATTCCATGTGGCCTCATGATAAGATATGGAGACAACTCTGGGGCACTTGATTATTAGTTCCAAATCGACTAAAGTTGAACATAGCATTGTAGTCACGATAGAATTTTATACGGCGACTGAAGCAGTAGAAGGGGGCGTGGCTTGTTTGGATCGGACACATTCCAAAACTATAAAAGGGGGAGCAAACTCTTGCCACCTTTTACTTTTTAATGCAAATCTAATCAGTACAGATGCAATATAAATAGCAGTATGTTCCTAATCTTTATTGAAGATAAATGACAACAAGCTTTGTGATGCATATTCCTACCATATATATATCCAAAGTTAGAAAGATGTGTAAATAAGATCTGGAAATAAAGAATCTCTAAATTTATTTGAAGATTTCTTGTTAATATGAACAAGAAGCAGTAGAAGGGGGCGTGGCTTGTTTGGATCGTACACATTCCAAAACTATAAAAGGGCGAGCAAACTCTTGCCACCTTTTACTTTTTAATGCAAATCTAATCAGTACAGATGCAATATAAACAGAAATATGTCCCTAATCTTTTTTGAAGATAAATGACAACAAGGTAGAATGTATTTAAAAATCCTTTACCCAGTTTTGGGAAAAAATTTTTTAGAAGGTAGAAGGTATTTGATTTAATACATCGATTACTTTAGTAATAATTTTAATTGTTCATCGAGTGACAAGAGTACATTTCTTTTAACTTCTGTTTAGGTGTAACTTAGAATATCAAGGACAAATCAACTCACCCCATCTCACCTTGGTTGTTGTTGCCATTGATACCATGTCTAGACAACATAATTGACCCATATGAGTTACTCCCTCCCATACACTATTCCCCACGACCTTGCTGCCCTTTCCCTTGTGTTGATTACTACGCCCTCCCACCTTCCTCCAGGCCTTTGCTGCCTTGTCCCGGTCAGTCCACGAGGAGGCACGAACCGTGATGGATTTCCAGTTGAACCTTTCGTGCACCCCTGAATTTTCAGGTCTGGAGATTTGTAACGATTCCCTTGATCAAGACGACATTCAAAATTTCATCACCCCCAACAATCCCGTTGATAATGATTATAACCAGGAGGAAGAATCTGATGAGCAACTATCGTTTATCCGCGATGAGGTGTCTCAAGTTCACAGCCAAATGCAACAAACGGAAGCACAGCTTGAGGGCGACTGGATGAAGGATTTTGTAGAACAGGATGACTATTG
Organism: Sthenelais limicola; assembly: GCA_942159475.1. Classification (NCBI taxonomy): domain Eukaryota; kingdom Metazoa; phylum Annelida; class Polychaeta; order Phyllodocida; family Sigalionidae; genus Sthenelais; species Sthenelais limicola. The sequence goes on from OW804098.1 coordinate 72,017,021, forward strand.
GGATAATACTCCTGTTCCCACCTCAAGAATTCCTCATTCGGTAGCAAACCCTATTCCTAAGACTGTCACTGATCCGGATGAAGTTGATTTCGTCGAACCTATGAAACAACAACATAAGAGGAAAGAGGGACTACCACCCATTACAGATGAACTATGGGAACATGCTTCCCTAAGTGATGGAAGGAAAGCACCAGATCCAGTCACTCATAAACCGCCGACTGGTTATAAGAAGAAGAAAGTGAGCAAATCCACAAAATCGCCCAAGAAATCCGCCAAATCTCTGAAGACTAAAGCTTTCAAGGAAGGGTCTGAAGATGGGAAAGCATCTCGTTTTGCCAGTGTCACTGATGAGGAATTAGCCCAGATGCAACGAGATGCGAAAGCCGACGCCACACACAATCAGACGGCATGGGCGCTCAAGATTATGCAAGGTTGGTATAATAATATTTATTTATCACCCCAACTTTCACCACTCTGAATCTCCCTTTATAAGCATTATTAATGACAGTGATAGTCAATCCCTGTTCCATGTAATCTTTACCACAGTAAATATAAGGATTGTGTGTCATTTGATAGGCCCCACGCTTCTGGCTACCTCTCACTGCACGTGGTTAACCATATCAATGTTTTGAATTAACATCCAAGCGATAAATAAAGTAAACATGGTCGCTCACCAATACAACATAATTGACCCATATGAGTTACTCCCCACGACCTTGCTGCCATGTTTATGTTCTGAAATCGGAACCTTATCCAAACCATTTCCTCTAACAATTTATTCATATTATTTTCAGGCTGGCTTGAACATTCCAAGTTGCCACTGGATTTTGAAACCTTAGAAGAAGAACAGCTTGCCAAATTGTTGGCGAGATTTTTTGCTGAGGTCAGGAAGCAGAGTGGGGAGAAATATGGCCTCTCCTCCATGCGGTGTATACGGTCAGGCCTTCACAGACACCTTACCGAGCCACCCAGCAACAGAGTAGTGAACATAATGAATGGGCCAGCATTCGCTTCCGCAAATGCAGTTATTTCAGGTAAAAATGTTTTAAATACTTCTAACCAAGCATAAAGTGTACGTTTTGCAGTCAAGTGGGCGGAGCAATAGTTCGACTCAAACAGTAGAAATGTGCGCGGCCGCTCTGTACTGTGAAGGTAGAAACAATTATAAGTAATAACCAAATGTGCGATATGCATCTTTGTGGGCGGGGCTTCTTTTCACCATCTCGTTTGCACAGTACACATTCCAAAAGTATAAAAGGGCGAGCAAACTCTTGCCTCTGTTTAGTGTCAAGTGGAAAGCCAACCAGGCAACATCTATTATGAATGTTTTTGGTTAACTTTTTGATTTTAAAACTTGTCTAGCATCACTAATTATATTATTTAAGATTTATTTGTGGCAAAATTGGATATATTAATATTAACAAGCCATAATGTATCTATGTGGGCTGGGCTTGTTTGCACCGGACACATTCACAATGTTATCTTGTTTGCACAGTACACATTTCAAAAGTATAAAACGGCGAGCAAACTCTTGCCACTTTTTAGTATCTAGCCGAAAGCCAAGCAGGCAACATCTCTTATGAACCTTTTTGGTTAATGTTAGGCTTTTAAAACCTCCCTAGCATCACTAATTATATTATTTCATTACAATCTAATATTATTTTAAATGTTTTTATCCTGGAACAGTTATTGACAATATTGAATCAATTTACAGGTGCTATTCGCAAAGCTAAAAAGGATGGGTTGGACAAGTCTAAACATTACGGCCCAATTTCAGAAGCTGACTTGAAAAAGATGTACCAAGCACCCATTTTTAAATCTGACAACCCTCGTTCACTCCAACACAAAGTTTTCTTCGAGTTGGTGCTCCACTTCGGACGTCGTGGCCGTGAGGGACTGAAGGACCTCAAGGTCCAGGATATAGAAATACACAACGACTCAGAGGGGGTGGAATATGCCACTCTCGCCTTTAACCCAGCTGAGAAGAATCATGATGGGCTCAACTCACACCATACAGAGCACGACCAAAGGCTTTCCGCCACTGGTGGTGTGGGTTGTCCCTTGGCGAATTTGAAATTCTATTTGGGTAAACAAAACCCAGATTGCGAATATTTCTTCCAGAGACCCAAGACAAATTGGAAAAAATCAGTCATTTGGTACATGGCCTTTGCCACTGGTGTTAATACTATAGGTCTGTTTATGTCAGTTATCTCTACTGAGGCAAACTTATCTAAGCGATATACCAATCACTCTGTGCGAGCCACAACAGTCACCTCCCTTCGTGATGCAGGGATCAACCATATTGACATATATGTGCAGTGACTGGACATAGGTCAGTTGCATCTATAGAGTCTTACTCAAGCACAAGCGACTCAACTCGTCGGGAGATGAGCCACAAGCTGTCAGCAGTACTAGGTCACAGAGTAACTCATACAGCTGCAGCACCTTCTCCTCCTAAAAGTCCAGTCGCATTACCTCCTCCAGTTGCTTCACTAAGCCCCCCTCCCCTTCCTCCAGTGGCTGCAGTAGCTCCTTCACCCAGGGTAATGATCAAGAGCCCCCCTCTGAGGCGCTCACCACGACTCGCCGCCTCCCAACCCACCAAGGGAAGGGACGCCAACCGGAAATGTTTATTTCCAAAAGATAACATCGACCTAAAAAACCAGGGACATACCTATATCATCCAGGCTGGAGCTGTTGTCAACATTTATAATAAATAAATGTCCTTTTTTTCTAAAATTCTGCAGGTAGCCAGTGGCTTATATTGGTAAAAAAAATGGTTATGTCTGTATTTCTGTTCAGGGTAGTAAAACATTAGAAATATAATTTCTTGTGTATTGTTGTAGGTCTGAAGCAGTTGAAGTCTAAGTTACCTTTTCTCTATTTCTGTTGTACCGCTACGGCTTTGTGTACCGATATAGAGAGTAACAAAACGTTAGAAATATAATTACTTTTTGTGTAGTGTTGTAGGTCCGAAGCAGTTGAAGTCTAAGTTACCTTTTCTCTATTTCTGTTGTACCGCTACGGCTTTGTGTACCGATATAGAGAGTAACAAAACGTTAGAAATATAATTTCTTCTTGTGTAGTGTTGTAGGTCTGAAGCAGTGAACGATATGTTTTTATTCCGACTGATGTCATCGTGTATATCTTTTTTTCTCTCACATAATAAAAAAGAAAACATAAATGTATATGTCTGTTTGCATTATTTACTTATCTGATATTATTAATTAATCTCCACACCTTATCACATAGTGACATTACTTTAGAAGTATAGCTTAATCAAGGCCCAGAAAAATCTCTTTTTCACACACCCAAAGTATCTCTTAAGAAGATATAACATAGGCCACATTGTCATTAGAATATCCAGACGATAGTTCTGACTGCGGCCTATTGAAGGAAGAGTGCTTTCTCCCACGTCTGCGCGCTGAGACCGACTTGCTCCCATGAAAGTTTGACGGCCTGAGCGCGACTTCTTGCCGACTGTGGTCGTCGGGGCTAAGAAGTGTACGGTAAGGAGGCAAAGGGGCAGGGCTTGTTTGGAAAGTGGCCGCTCCAAACACGAAATCTTCGGTCATCTCGTTTGCACAGTACACATTCCAAAAGTATAAAAGGGCGAGCAAACTCTTGCCACGTATTAGTGTCTAGTGGAAAGCCAACCAGGCAACATCGGTTTGTTTTTAAAGATGTTTATTCCACTAGGTGAAATAAGGATATATTCAAAAAGCTTCCTGCTCGATTTATATTGTAAGATGACCAGATGACCAGATGTTGAGTTGATTAGACAATCGATGGAGCGTTTTAAACATATAGAGATATATTTACACATCTTTCTAACTTTGGATATATATATGGTAGGAATATGAATAAAATATGATTATTATCCTACAAACTAGTAGAATTTATTTATTCGAGAAAGAATTTTGTGTGATTATTATTTGTTTTGCCCACAAATGTCAAGAGATGGACATGTGGTGACAATTATGTCTACTACTGTCAGAGGGCGGTGGGGCGTGGCGGCGGGGGCGGCAGGGCGGCGGGAGAGCGGGCGTCTAATGAGAGATAAGATAAGAGACAGGAGAGGAGGGGAGGGGAGAGATAGAGGAGGCTCAGATTATTTCCTTTTCATCATAGGAGCAATGCCAGGTGGCAATAATTCATTTGCCAGCAAGTGAGAGGAGTGTACTAATGCACAAGCAAGCAAGTGACAGCCAATTTATCACATTATCAAATTAGCAAAGATGCACGAACAAGGCCTCATCGTGCATTATCATTTTTAATAATGCACGGTGAGTACATTAGTAGCATCATTTTAGTGAATTTCCGTGACTTTGTCAATAAATAATTAATGACAATAATTCATAAAAAAGCCCTAAAAGTGTGATAATATTCTCTGTTGATTTTATTATTCGTGTAGCCTATGGCAGAGGCAAAACAAACAAAAAAAGACTAAAAAACAACATTCGCAGTGTAAATGTACAAGGAAAACATGCTCCTCTTCCATGATTATAATTTAAATTAACTGTATATTTTGTTAATTTTTGAGTTGTATGAAAATGGTAAAAATTTAAATGTATGTATATGATAATGATTATGTTTTGAAATGGGTTCCATGAGATTACCCTTGTTTTGTAACAAAGGAACTGGGCTCAATAAAATTTCTTTTGAAAAATTTTTTTTTAGAAGGTAATATACACTAAAATCTTTTTTTTCCAAGTGCATAAATGTATCTAAATTATGTTGTTGAAAGTAATTATCTAAAATTCCGATCAGGCCTTAACTGAATACATTCATGGTTCATACAAGTAAAGTTTTTATCAACAGAGCATTTCATTTTGGTTATCAGGGAAACTGTCATCGGGTTACGTGAGCCCTCCCTTGTTTACTCTATGACATTACAGTATGTTCTGAATTACATGAGACTTGAAGTACCTTTATAATCTAAATCGTTTAAACTTATACTTTTACATAGTATTACACTGTTCAATATTACTTAGTATGTTTAAGAGAACATATATATGCATGATCGAAGGTAATGTAATAGTCTATTCTTCTCAATAAAGGAGTTATCGGTCTTCTGATAATCTCTATTGTTTTGAAACATTTTATAGGTTGGAATGTTTTCCACCAATAGAATCAGGTCAAATATGATCCAGGGGGGATACTTATTCATTTAGGGAACATGTCAACTATGTTTTATTTCAATAATTAGTTTTAATTCCCTTTATCTTACATATAATCTTCACCTTTTAGTTTTAAGTTATATAAACTTTCATCTTACATCACTTTCTATTAACTAAATAACACATACACTTGATTTAATCAATGTATGAGGAGTTGAACATTTTAACATGTTCTTTTATTTCCCCAAGTGGGCTTTACAACGTGATTCCGTGTAAGGTTTATATTCTTGAACATGTCAATAAAAATGGCTTTTATGGTATTCCTTGGCCAGCTTGACAATCAACTTCTGTTTGTGAATTCCTCGCGGTTTTACACAGTAACATGTGAGTATGATTTAATCAGAGAAATATGAATGAAGACAAATAAGGTTTTAAAGGAAAATAGAACACCTACCAAGATAACAAATTTATTATCAAACCTGCATACATATTTGTAATAAAAATACTAATCTATCATACTAACTATATAGTCATAAATGAAAGGGAAATGTATTAGTCGAAATGCCATGATGATGACATAAAATGTATGTCATCATCATACAATGAATGAGAAACATTTATATAAACATAACGTCATCCAACAAAGGATTTATAATGATTAACTTATTATGCCACTTATTATCGCTCATCGACTGGCTCATTCGGCTTCAAATCCATGTATAAACATATGAAAGCAGCAGAATATTGATAGATTTAGTCCTATAAGTTGTAATATGTTTAAATTTGGTAAGATTGGTAATAGCTGAGAATGCAGCTTTAATATGGTATTGTTGACTTACCCTTAGCTCCATCTCGTGGTCTCGGCATGATCCTTTCTGTTATCAAGTCAGCTTCTGATATTAAAGAACTCGTGACAATACATCAACAGAGAAACTATGAGGACCCATTCCCAACCACGAGTGTCCGATGTTGTACACACTCATATCGGCCTAAGTTAAATAAAAAAAAGGTGTAGTAGGCGATCTTCGGCCCATTTTTGTTGTAATAGTCTGAACTTTGGAAGGAATTAATAACAAAAATAGTAAGATAATAGGATAATTAGACATAAAAGGATAGTTACAGTCAAAGCTATTGCGTACCTGGAGAGAGGTCTAAGTGTGGGTGAATTTGAGGTAGGTCTGGCGTGGGCCTGGTTTAGCCTCGTCGCCGAATTACAACCTAATGAGACACACTTTAATATGAAGGAGAAAGTTTATATACGGGGAGCCTAGTCAATAATGTTCAATATGTGATAAGAATTCCAAAGGCCATTCTTTCATCATCTCAATACAGATTGTATAAGAAAGTAGTACATACCTCATGATACTTTTGTGTTGCAGATTTGTTCTTCGCAATGGGGGTGTATAGATACTTGTTAAAACCAATGAACTATTTGTTTATATTTTTCTTTTATAGTTACCAGGGTTGGAAACGAGCAGACACAAAATATAACATTAGCTGGGGTGAATGGAGGATAATATAAACTGACGATGATTTTAGTGGATATCTAAGTAGCCTATATAATGACGGACGTCTACCAGCGAATGAATAAATGCTATAACGATAAGACAGTGCATATAAACAGAATTAAGGGTACATTGAAAGGTTTATCTCATGGTAAAAAGAGAAGGTTGATGTCAAGTATACGTTAAATATATTATAAATAAAAAATGATTAACGCTACCTAAACATAGTGGTAAATCGTTGCCGTAAACATTCAGGACATCTAAGTAGTATTTTTATGTTTGATATATTCATGTTTGAAAGAAAGTTTGCATTATTTCTGTATGGGCAATTACCAGCTAAGTAACTAGATATACTCTATAGGATGACCTCCGGAAGGCAAGAATATATTCAATACAATGTCTTGAAATTTGGTACATGAATGCATACGACTCAAAACGATGAACTCTCTAAAAATGAGACAATTCCAACAAAGCAATCTTGAGAAATATTAGTTTTGCGACTTGTGACTCATTTTCCTGTTACACAACACACATAAGTTTTATCTATGTATCTGGATAATTTCTTCTTAACCTAAATGATGTATGTTTCATATATGTGGCTAGTCCGCTGTAATAGTAGAGAAGGAAGACACAGAAGAAGGGATGGCCTTGAACCACCAATAAAGGGGGTTTATTTCACCATAGAAACATACATATAAAATGCAATAAAAGAAAAAAAATTCCAATACACGTGTGGCTGAATTGAATGGGAGGAGTAGAATGGCGTGTTTACCTTGTGGAAGGTGGGAGGGCATTGTGACGTGGCGCTCTGTGATTGGATAATGGGACAGGTGTCGTGGGGGGCGTGGTTCCCAGGGAATGTAACATAGCTACCGTTGCCAATATACTTCGGTGATGGTCACCTGCACATATGTGGCTAGTCCGCTGTAATAGTAGAGAAGGAAGACACAGAAGAAGGGATGGCCTTGAACCACCAATAAAGGGGGTTTATTTCACCAAACCAAGGCCAAACCACAGTCAGTCATGATGAGATAAGTTGTCTGCGATGAGGGTATCCACCTTCAATTTCATCTCCAGGGCGGGCGTTATATAGGAATCCACGCAAGAAGATCTCCAATTACCTCTAGCTTTAATGTCTGATAAATGTATGCCCAGTGAAGCCATATGAGTAGCTCCTCCTCGTCTCAAAGATTGTGGCGAAAACACACCACTAATCCCAGCACGTAGTAAGAGAACTTGAATAAATTTTTTGAAATTGTCATAAGAGGGGTTCACATGCTTTGACGAATTAAATAGTAAAGCTGAACCCGGCATAAGTGAAGACAAAGTTGATTTCTTCAACCAGTAGACAGCTCACAAAGTGCGATCCACCAGCTTGACGACAGGCACTTGAAAAGGCGTAGCTGACGTCTTAGAAGATTCCACGTTGATAAGTATTCCCCAGGGCTTAACTTCGACATCCTTTCGGCGAAGCACGTGTGGGGAGGGGACAATGTGGCCGACCCGTAATAAGGATCTAAAGAGAAAAAGTATCATTGACCACATCAATGTTTCAGAAGTTGAAGAATGGTTGACACGCCTAGACATTAACAGCAGATGGCGTGGAAGAAGGGGCTCAGAAGGTGTAGGAGCGGATCCAGGAAGACGGCTGATGCCCTTCAGCAATGACTTGATAGCCAGGTGAGATAAGGGCGGGCAGTCCAAGAGGCGTAGTCTAGCCCCAAATGTGACACCACAGAGATACGTGGTGACCGACGAGACCTTCATAATCGATGACAGATAGGCTGCATACATACACATGATGTCCAGGTTAATATGAGAAGAGGGAAGATGGTTGTCTGCGATGAAATCACTAAACACTCTCCACTGGCGTTGTCTCTGCTGGAGCGTCGATGGCGCAACTGAGCGGGCTTGTAGCTCGCAGACTCTCTCCATCCATTGATTCATACCTATAATTATTGCAAGTAGATGAGAAACAGCATAATCCCGCTTCAATTAAAGTAGAAAAATTACACGGTATTTTTTGGTAAGGGAGACGAGATAAGTAATCTGCAACAACATTGTTCTTAGTGTTGATATAATGGGGCACCAACTCAATACCAAAGATGAAGGTAGTCCAAAACAGCTCGTACAACCACTGCATGCAAGTCTTATTACAGCTGATTCCGTTGGTCAGCATTGCCACTACTTGCGTGTTATCAATGTAACAATGGACACGTGTACCTCTGAGGTGATTTTTCCATCTTTTTACACCCAAAAGCACCGGGTATAACTCTTGTACGTTGATGTTATGGTAGCTCACATTTTCAGTAGGCCCTTGGGCAATATGGGCACACGAAGTATCCGTCCATGGTATAATATTACTGTCCCACGCCCCTGCTATCCAGTCAGCACCAAGGAAAATGCCGAATCCTTTACTGGAGGCGTCGGAAACCATAGGTAGATGGAATTCGGGTTTAGAAATTAGACCTACACCGTTGAATACCTTACAGAAGGCGTGCCACCAAAGAATATCTTCTCGAAAGGCGTCTGAGATACTTGATCTACTGAGACGTTTACACAACATTATCTTATATAAGTCGAAGAGCCTCCGACAAAAAGTACGCCCACCTTTAAACACTGATGAGCAATGCGCCAGATAACCACACAGGCGCTCCAAGTCCTTTTTACTGATATATTTAGCATCTTTAACAGCAGTCAGAAGGAGGCGTAACTTCTCTACTTTTTCCATCGGCAAGCAGAGGGTCATATTCTCTGAGTCAATCTTGAATCCCAGGTATGTACACTTCTTGCTGGGGGTGGTCACTTTGTGCCAGGCAACGTAAAAACCTAGGAACCTTAGGAGGGCAACAAAGGTGTCACGGAAAAGGATACAGGTGGATTGGTCGGGGGAGGAGAGGAAAAAATCATCCAAATAATTCACCACACATATACCGTAAATATTAAACATGGATTCAGCAATCAAATTAGAGATACTGTCAAACACACAAGGGCCAATTCGGAGGCCAAAGCATAGTCTATTGTCTGTCAAATATTCATCTCTTCCGTCAATGTTCCATCTGAATCCGCATAATGTTCTGTGCTCAGGATTAATGGCTACTGCCCTATAAGCCGCCTTAATATCAACCACACTCATAAAAGAGTTTCTTGACACCATGTCTGTAGCATCGTCGATATTATTATAAGAGAAACTACGTACCAGTGAGTCACAATGAAAATTGACTGATTTTAAATCTGGGCGAGAGCAATCAGTTATCGGTCTAAGACCACCATCGGGCTTAGATACGGCCCCTAAAGAATGGATACACTTAGGTTTTTCATCAACTATAGATACACAACCCTCTAGTAACTCACTAGCTACAATTTTATCCATTTTTTGTTTTGCATCAGGTTCCATAATGGAACTATAATTCGGGCAGTCGTACGCCTGAACTGGCGTATCGATTACATCAAACCCATCAACGATACCGTTAAAAACATCGATATAACGCTCAAAAACTGAGCAACCCTGGTAAAAAAGAATAGCCGCAAATCTGCATGGCTTAAGTTGAATTGGTATACCACCTAATTTATGACTACAGTCGCAATTACCACGAAAACATTTAGCATAAACATCAACTACACAACCTTTCACTGACACAGGAGTGGAAAAAACCACATTTTCCGAAGAAATATCATCATCGATGCTGTAAAACTTGGAGACAGCTTCACAAATACGATTGTACTTACAGTTACCGTCACATTTAGTAGCATATTTAGAAGAAAGGTGAGAATCAAGGGGAGAATCCAACGACGAGACATCACGACGATCCGAGGTGTCGTCAAGTTCCGCCATTTTGTCACTGGTTCCTATCTTCGCGACCGAAGATTCACAAACCATAGCAACTGGTGCACCCTCAATAACATAGGTGTCGCCACCACCTTGATTCTCGACCGTATCCTATTTACTAGACTTTGTGGACGAACAAGCCTTGGCACCATGTTCAGTAGACCCGCACCCAGAACATCGGTGGGGAAAATCACAGGGAGACTTGGAACAACCCGCAGCGTTGAATTTGAAGCACACCCGGTCTTTAGACGCCTTGGATTTTGATGAAGAAGTTGCTTTACTAGCCGTAGCTTTCCTTGAGTTCTCATACGAGTAAAACCTAAGGACCTCCTCCTGTTTTACTTCACTGAAAGCCACGAGACCGCGCTTATTGGCCCTTGATCGCACAGCTTGGTCGTAGAGTAACGATGCTTTGAGAGTGTACATTTGCGAGGCATTTTTCTCTGCCATCGTAATACAGTGGGACAAAACACCTGCTACCTCATCATATGGTCGTGAGTCAGTGACCAATTTCTCCATAGTATGCAATGATAATAATATTAAATCGTCGAAAGTGTCAATGCTCTCACCCTTCTCCACGAATTGGTCGCGGTCGAAGGGCCCCGCCCTCTTCCTAGAAGAACTGCGCCTACGGCGGCTCGCAGTGTTGACGTTGTATATAGAACTTTCACGACTTTGAGACCTATCAAAATCTCTATCTTCACGACGAGATGATCTTGAACTATGCATAATTTTGACTTCAGAGTCATTCGACGCCACCGATGAAGTAGTACTCTTCTTCTCCAAACTCTCCACCGCACTCAAGATCCGAGTCACCATCCCCTCAAGATGGTCCACACGCCCGGTAAGAGCATTCGTCTTGTCACTTTCAATGGCTTGAGCCTCGGCGTTAATCTTTCTGTTACATGAAGTGCCAGTTGGTGATTCATGTTCCTCTCCACAAGGAGTACAATACTTGAGTTTTCCCATGTTGAAACAATAACTGCCAACAAATATCACACCACAACGGAAAAAATTTTCCAATACACGTGTGGCTGAATTGAATGGGAGGAGTAGAATGGCGTGTTTACCTTGTGGAAGGTGGGAGGGCATTGTGACGTGGCGCTCTGTGATTGGATAATGGGACAGGTGTCGTGGGGGGCGTGGTTCCCAGGGAACGTAACATAGCTACCGTTGCCAATATACTTCGGTGATGGTCACCTGCACATATATATAACAGCATATATATTATATATATAAGCATGTAATAATATCAAAATGATAAGAAATAAACAGTTGTAATGAATGAATTGGTCTGATTAACTCTTTATTACTGCAAGAGTGCAAAGGGCATAATTTAAATAAAACGTTGACTGTTCAATGTTAATCCAAAATAGTATAGACTATTTCTACAACCTTAAATATGTGAAATTGTTCATCTGGGATTTTTTTTATGATTTCTTCTTATGTTTTCTTATAATTATTATGAGTGAAAATACAATAAAAAAAAAAAAAATCTGTTATACACGACTACATCGCACACAAGCAACTACGTCGCCCCCTAAAAACGTCCTCAGGGGAGTGATATAGAATGAAGCTTGGTTTGGATGATCAATGAACGACTAAAGGACTGTAAAACATTAACTCTGAGGGTGAAAAAATGAAAGTATTACTAATATTTGAAAAACGCACCAGGAATAACCTGGGCGACGTAGTCATGTCACAAATTAGCCACACAGCCTTGAAGGACCACAAGTCCTTATAACTTCCTTTAATATGCATACATTATTTTCCTTCATACCTCATTTGAAAGGGTTTCTTCAAGGCGTTAATACTGCGCATAAAATACCTGTATATTTATATTCTGTCACTAATCAGAGCAGTTTAAAAGGTATGTGATGTAGTCGTGCATCTGTTTTTGCCAGTTGTGGAAGGTTTATATTAGGGCATAGAATATGGCCAACCATAAATATATTATGCTGAGATATAATTTAATGTTATTTGATAGAGAAATCGAGTACTAAATCTCATGTACCAAGTCTTTTTTTAATTTTTTGATCAAATTATGTATTGAAAATGCCATTTTGGCCCAGAAAAACACTGTTTTCAGGGTTTAACTCCTGAAAACTTAATGTTGATGTTAGATTGATAAAAGTATATATGGCACAAATCCTCATGGAGGGAAGAATGCAGCTGGAGGGTTTAATTCTCTCTAGATGGTAAATCCACTACGTTACAGCATGGTAAAGCTGGAAAAAGGGATTGTGCCCATTTCGTGAGAACTGCTCATATATACACAGTGTACAAGTGTGCTGAGGAAATAACTGAGTCCTGAAGCCACCCCTTCCTTACACACCTGCAGGGCAAGAGAGCAGGCACTGAACATAGAAGGTAGCATGACACTTTGGCATGTGAATCTTTCTTTCTGGTTTGTCTGGGCATGTGTAGGGTTCTCCCATTGAACCACAAATGCTTCCAGTGCTCTCCACTAGCAGTTGCTTGGTCAGTTGAGAGTATTCCCTGTGAAGCAGGCCCACTAGCTGGAATGACCAAATAAAATGAAGGCATTGGGTAGGAAGTGGCTTTGGGTGGCAGAAAAAAATACATGCTGGCAGAGGCTGGTTTCAACCCACCGAACTCTGGGTTATGGGCCCAGCATACTTCCACTGCCCCACTCTGCTCTCCCCCAAACATGGGAAGAACGACTGCCACTGGAGCCTGCAGACATAGGCTGATGCAATGCCCAAAGCCTGATGGCCTTGCACTGACTAGACGAACGGATGCCCAAGCGCTTATTTCGATAAGCGGATGCTATTTCCGAAACACTACGAACGCATCGCCATAAATGTACAGCGATTATTAGAGAGGGGGCCCCGGGTCTGCAAAAGCTTTCTCGCACTCATTTTCCTACAAACGTATCCATCCAGGCACATCAATAGCCAGCAAAATAACAAAGCTATACTTGAGTTAAGTCAGTTTAACCGAAATGCACACAAGTAAATGACAATCTTCGTTCAAATTACGTTAACACTAGCGTGAATGGGGACTGCATATCGGCCGATCGACCGACCGTGAAAGTTGGGCCACATGACTGAAATGTATGGGAAATGATACGTAAGGCTTCTCATAGTGTATTGAGCACGCTCCTTCCGGTCAGACACTTCCGTCTTTGCAACTAACAACAAACAACTAGCCTAGGATTATCACGTGCATGTATTGCTGTCATATTCCATGTAGAAACTCCGCGATTATTCCATTAAAAAGGTAACGAAATATAGATTCTTCTCCTGAAGTCTAAAATCTGCAGGGGTTTTATGGCATTGCCATAAAGACGCCTGCAGACCAAGCAAAACACCGAGTCAACTCGTTCCCAGTGGCCAAGTTTAGCCGGGTCCCCCGGCTCTGCAGTCGCCGAAACCATAATTTTAAAAGCTTTGATCAACGATACCAACAACGATATAACAAATACAGCGGCCGGAAAATATTCTACTAAACTAACCAGCCAAGCAGTTACCATACACCTACACAACACAAATTCTCGCGCGGATACTTTCTAGACTGGTGAACTGAGGGAGTAACTAACGCAGTGCCCACCTCTACCTTACACACCTGCAGGTCAAGAGAGCAGGCACTGAACCACATCTACTGCCTCCTACTGTGTCTCCTACCTTTCCCATTACCCCATACTCCTACTACCTATTTCATCTATTCACTTTTCTCCTACTTCTCCTATTACTACAACTTCCACTTTTATTACTAATCATGCTACATCCAATCATACTTCCATCTTCCACTGCATCCATGCCAACAACTCCTATGTCTCCTATTGCATCAATTTAGTACTACTTTTCCTACTTTCTCCTCCATCACCAACTTGTACTACCTTCTCCTACTAGTCCTACTTCTACTTATCATTCATCTACAACTTTTCCTACTAAACATACTTTTGATATGTTCTACTTTCCCTACCTCTTCTATTACATCTGTTACTATGCCTTCTCCAACTATTCATTCCTCTACAAATTAACTTCTACTACACACATCCACTACCTTCCTCCTACTACTCCTACTTCTAATATATCCACTACTACTTGTTCGAATACATCCACTACTGCTTTTACTACTTTTCATTCTTCATCCTTTGCTCTTACTACTTTCTAATAATATTTTTGTACTACATCAACTACTCATACTTCTTTCTACTACTTTTTATACTGGAGGAAATACTTTTTTAATACTGTAATAGGATAAGTAGTAGAATAATGATTATTGGCACCTGGAGAAGGTAGAAGTCATACTTCTACTCAGGATATGTACAGTGTACAAGTGTGCTGAGGAAATAACTGAGTCCTGCAGCCACCCCTTCCTTACACACCTGCAGGGCAAGAGAGCAGGCACTGAACATAGAAGGTAGCATGACACTTTGGCATATGAGCCTTTCTTTCTGGTTTGTCAGGGCATGTGTAGGGTTCTCCCATTGAACCACAAATGTTTCCAGTGCTCTCCACTAGCAGTTGCTTGGTCAGTTGAGAGTATTCCCTGTGAAGCAGGCCCACTAGCTGGAATGACCAAACAAAATGAAGGCATTGGGTAGGAAGTGGCTTTGGGTGGTTGAAAAAAATACATACTGGCAGAGACTGGTTTTGATCCATGTACCTCTGGGTTATGGGCCCAGCATGCTCCCAATGCCCCACTCGGCTCTCATCCAAACATGGGGAGAAAGACTGCCACTGGAGCCTGCAGACATAGGCTGATGCAATGTCCAAAGCCTGATGGCCTTGCAGTGACTAGACAAATCGGTGTCTCCGTTAGTTTCTGAATTACTGTACACATTGCCCACTAGTTTTTTTCGACCAGGGATTTCACGAGAAGCCGCTTCGAGTGATAAAAACTTGTGGGCAATGTGTACAGTAAGTCAGAAACCAACCTCGTTACATCCTATCATATGGTACATAATTACTTTTATTGAGTGTTAATTAGCATGTCACTGGGTAACCGTTTAATTGGGAGTATAGTAATTTTTATAAGTTTTGTAGTTTAATCTAATTTGGTATTCGGTATGTCCTTTTCTTTGGAAATCTTGAAATCCTGTGTTTCAAAAACGTTACTCCAGTATTTTTTAAATGTTAACATAATTTCCTCAGAACAACAAAGTCTTGGGAGTAGGCAACAGCATCAAGTGATACTTTGATTTGTGACTAAAACCAAATCTAACGACCCTCTGTTACACAACACACATACTGCAACTTGATTGTATTTTTTTATTTTTATTTTTATTACAATGCACATAATTGTTATGTTTTATTATAGCCTATTTATATTGTCTTCATCCAGATCAATGTTTTCTAGAATGTACCCTTGGTCATCTTCCCAGAGGCACACTAGGAAGTTCCTGAAATGTCCAACCGTCTTCAGATCATCTAGGAGTTTGCCTGTAATCTCGTTATCACTTGGTTCCTTCTGAAAAATAAGAAATATTTATATAAGAATCTTATAACACTTAAACCTAATGACAGTAACAGGATTATTTTTGAAGGCACAACTTTGAGAAAATAGTGACTTTGACACTATAAAAACACTGAAAAATAGAATAGGGAATCTGACTGGATATGACAGCAAAAACGTTAGTTGAATAATAATAGTAATTGGATCCATGTTCTTTTTCATACAGATTCTAGTAAGTGTACTTATTTATCCCTGCTTTGCCTACAACATGTTATGCTTCAATAAATGGTACTTCTATGAAAGTAAATAATTCACGTCATGTTTTTGTCTGTAGCTCTTTTTGCCTCTAGTTTTGGCATTTGGTGTAACGTTTGAATTTACAAAAAAAGATAGAAATGGAATAGTGGTGATAGGAATGACAGCAAACTACAGACTTCTTTGATAATACATTCTGTGATGACATTTATCATTTCGCTTGAAGGATTCTAGGTTATTGGATTAAAAAGCTATCCTTACTTTGAGTACTTGTATCCTAGCTATGTCTACCACGCCCTGTGCTGCAAGCATTGCCCAAAGTTTGGCGCTGTACTGAACCATTACTATGAGAGTCTGTTTCTTCTCAATGAGGAACTGGTTCACCTTTGTGGCCTCGCGTCGAGCAAGGCCCAACACGTCCTCATATTGTTTGAAGCGGAATCCAGGTCCTTCGCTACGCACTACATGTAATAAGGCAACGAAGAAAGCATCAAACCTTAATACTATAATAAGAATTAAATATTTAGAAGCAGATCATATAGAAACCTGCTAATATTTTCAATCAACACAATTAGCAACAATAGCTTGATAACTGATAACTTTGCGCAACTGTCCACTTATCTATCAACAACAGTGTGATTCAACTGTGCAGTGGCAATAAATTTGTCATGATAAGCTACCATAACTTCTTTCAAATACGAATTTCTCAAGATTATTGATCATTTCTAATTATCATTATGAGTGGCTTTTCTCATTAAAATCAGTATTCATGAAATATCTTGAATCTTTTTCAGTTTAAGTATTAAGTAATTCTCCCAAACGTGCAGCTTTTGAATTCAGGAGGCCATTAGTTTAGAAAAAATAAAATTCGTTGAATCTCTACAATCGTTGGCGTACATATAGCAGGGAATATCAGTATAATGCAGACAAAGTTTGGGAAGGCTGTGGCAAATAGTTCTATTCATCCACATATGCTATTTTTTGCCATATTTCGGCCCTATTAATGCAGATTTATAAAATAATATTGTATATTCTGAAGTGGATTACCAAGTAATTATGCCAGAAAAATTAAATGACAATGTCAGAGCTAGGGAATCGATGTTGGCCGCCAAAGTAAGACCTGGTTGTAACCAGAAGTTTGACTACAGCCTTATTTTTGCCAAAGAATTCAAATAAAATGGTTATAATCATGTGTGACGTTCCCAAACACAGGTTGTAGACACGTACTCTAGGCTGGAAAACCAAATGACACTCGATTGGGAGAATTACTCATATAGGATATCTATGGCAGCAGTTTGAGGTATAGAGCACGAGTATTGTGTTTTTATTCAATAACTCACGAATAATTTTGTGAAATGAATGGGCCAGGAGACTATATTCAGCACCTCTACCCATATCAAACCACATGATTGCCTGCTGCCCCCATACCCAAGTGGATAGAAAGGTAACTGATATACATGATGTAAATTTATGATTAACATGTTGTAAAAATGTCTTTGTCATCAACATTTCTGACACCCAAAGGCAAGTAATACATTCTTTCTCATTCCAATCCTCTTTGGAATAAAACTGTCAACTATGGGCCACATTGCGTTTTCATGAGGTGCCCTATCTATCAAAGAATTCGACCCCACTTACCCTGTGGGATTGATGTTTGAGTAGTCGGTCGAATTGATTTGGCAGAGTATTGGCTGTGTCTATCTGAAAATTGAATACACTACCATTAAACCAAATCGCTAGTGAAATGGTGGGTGTTAATGTTATGTAAGGTGATGTGACCTGACCTGATCTTATTCACTATAATTATAGAGGCTAGAATTAATGATCAAAAGTTTGTTACAGTGACATGCTTCAGGATATTCAAAATATATCTCCAGGAAAGGGTCTAAGATGATATTTTTAAGCAATCGTTCCTTTTTTTGTGATGAGTGATAATGTAGATGTTTGAAAACGTGGCTTGACTAATTTCTAGAAATCTAAACACATAAACTTAGGGCCTTTTAACACAAATTAGTTTTTACCTGGTATTACATGTAGGCCTACTATATTATTAGTGACAGTGAAATCGCGTCCAATGTTTCCGATTGTTGAGTCTGTGACAGATTTTACAGCAGCTGTTGACGTGGTAACTGCCGAGAGATACATAAACATGCTATTGATTTTGTTTGAACTTTTCATTGCACAATATAGAATCGAATGTTCACTTCTGAAAACAGTTTTATTTCCAGGACATGACGAGAGTTACAGTAAAGGGAAAGCGTTTATCACCAAGGCCATCAACAAACTAATGCACCATACACAGTGAACTGGTTTTCTCATTGACAGTTCTACAACTTACCATTTGCATTGTCTGGTTGGATTTCATCTATGAATGGAATGCCCTCTTCCGCGGATTTTGGTACATCTAGTGAAATAAATGTATTTCTGTTAGAAGATGGGCATCATGCTTCTGCCTAAACAGAATACCCAATACAAAATATAGTTACAAGACATAGATATGTAGCTATATGGGCAACCAAATACCAGAATGTACCAAGAATGCAGTTCTTCTAAACTGTATAAAGATAAATATTCAAGAGAACCCCAAAATAAAACAATTCCTTCTCAAAGACAAGAAAGTGTTTTTCTAGGAAGAAGATTTGATTATCTTTCTACCGATTTTGACATTTCTTTCTCCTTCCATCGATCTGAAACTCTTCAAAGGATTTCAAAATTCTCCAACTCTGAGACTCAAGGCTCAGAGGTTGGGAAGCAAGCATGAAGAAACTTCTATTATCACACTCACGTCATGATATTGAACTTAATTGCCTCGTTTATTACTGGTGCCCGCCTTCAATCAATGGGAGAGGAAGTTTACCAGAAATATGAATACACAAGCAATTCTATCTGCGTTATGTATTGCGGGGAACTAATGAGTTCACAGAAAAAGTAAAAAGGAATCATGTCTACCCCAGATTCAAATCTAAGAAGGAATTTGTGGAGATCATAACGTCCGAAATTGAGCAATTGGTCTATAAGCTAAATGCTCTTACATGCTGTAATTATGACACAAATTGCCGGCCTATCTTTCGATTTATATAAAAAGACGGAATACAGACAGAAGCAATCAAGAACTTATTCATAATACTCTAAAAGAAATGAATACGTTTATTTACTAAATATTATATCCATTAAGGTGACTCAGTAGTGATTATGTGACGGGGTGCTCGGCAACGCCTAGCGTGAGTAGCGGGTTACAACTTTTGCCATTTTTCACGCAATGTGTATTCAATGTATGTGAATAACGCTTGGGTGATTTAATATATAAAGGTAGCAGTGGCTCCCCCTGGTGTATGTATTGTGTATTGGTTCATTCTCCCACTTCTCAGTTCATTCACGTGCCTGTCCTCAGCCGTGTCTCACGTATAATTTCTTGTGTATGGAGAGGGAAATGCCGGTGAAGTTGTGCTCGAAGTGTAAATCCAAGCATACCGGTCCTTTTGGTTCCTATTGCAAACAGTACAAGATGCCTATTCCCCCAGGGAAAACTGCTGAGGAATATATTGTTGATTTGGAGACTTCCCTTAAGTCTGCTGAAGATGTAAGTTCTCAACGCGGGGACGAGGTTGTCTCCCTAAAAGGCCGCGTAGATGATCTGCAAATGCATCTGTCCAGTGGTGTAAAACCAGAGCCGGATGCTTCCAATTCTTTCTACTACTGAGGATTCTGCTCTAACTAAGCTAGTGTTAGACCTATCTCTCCATTTGGCTAAACTGGTGGTGGGGAATCCATTTCCTGACGCAACCAAGACGCCATTTGTTCCCGACGATTCTCTCACCGGCTGCTTGTCTGATGCCCTTTCAAAGCTAGCCACCACAAAGGAAGAGAAAGGTAAACTGGAGCTGGTACAGAGCCCGAAATTTTGTTATTGTGCTGCTGACGAGTACGACAGATATATAATCGACGCTTTCGTCAATGGAAAAGCTACTGTTTTCTCCCCCAACCCTGTGGGATCATCGCTTTATTTCACCCCTCATGTTATATCTGATTCTGCTAAGGTGGGGCATGGCTCTACTCTACACAAACCATTTTTTGATCGGATTTCCAAAAATGCCAACGGTAACCAAGGACGCCGTGGCAAGTCTGGGGCCGCTTCTAACAATCAAAGGCCTCAAGCTTCTACCCAAGCCAATGACTCCGTCACCGCAGTTGAAGAATATTGCTTATTTTTTAATTACGGACACTGTTCTAAACAGAAGTGCGATAAAAAGCATAGTTGTAGGAAGTGTAAGAGTGGGGATCACCGTGCTGATGATTGTCGAAAACTTAAATCTTGAAATTTTGACCGGCGTCATGATCTTGTTTTCAATGTTAGTAGCGACCATGTTTGGTCTGGTGATAGCTGTCATGGCGTCGGCACCTTGCTCGAGCCTGATTTTCCTAGTGAAACATGTGAGTTACTTGATTTTTCTTGCTCGAATGTATCTGTTCATGAGGATAATATCAATGTATGTACTGGTGTTTCCCCAAACTTTGAAACTTGTGCTAATTTACGTGGTTCTCCTACTGCTATACCTGTATTTTCGTGGTTCTCCTACTGCTATACCTGTATTTTCACATTGTTTCGATAGTGTCCCACTTTCTGAACCCGTTGTTACCGAATGTAACGCTGACTGTTCGCAAACTGAATGTATTGGTTATGACACTGTATTTCATGAATTTCACAAAGATTTGTGCCCTGATTGCTCGCATGATGATACCCCTGACATTGTTTTTGATTGTATAGCCGGCTTTGACCGGTACAATTTCTACGATCCTGTTATTATTGACTGTACTTTACCTGTTTACGACACTAGAGTATTTGATCATTATATAGGTGGTATTCGTTCGGCCTGGAATATCCAAGCCTGGGAGCATGAGCTCAGTAATGAAAATGACTCTGATCTTCGCTCTTATTTGTCTTTTGGTGTTCATAATGGTTTTCTGATTGTCAATAACGATGAAGATATTCCCTCTAATGACTGCCAAAATTACCTGCCGGCCACCCGTGGCTCGGCGCATGAGTTTATTTCTGATCTGATCGTAGCTGAATTGAATGTGGATAAGTTTGTCGTCACATCTGATAAACCCCATTGCATCCACGCTATAGGTGCTGTCCCAAAACCTGACGGATCTTGGCGTCCCATAACAGATTGTAGCAGGCCAGAAGGTTTGTCTATCAATAATTATATGTCCTCCACTTTTAAGGAGTTCAGTTTTTCTACGATCGATCAGGTTGTTAACTTATTGCGCCCAGGTTCTTTTATGGCTACAGTTGACATTGCCGCCGCATATCGTACTGTTAACATTCATCCTAGCAATTGGTCCTACCAAGGCCTCCGTTGGAATTTAGATGGTGAAGTTAATTATCTGCTTGATACTCGTTTATGTTTTGGGCTTCATTGCGCCCCCTACATATTCCAACAAATTAGCAATTTTGATTTCATCTTTATTGGTGATTCAAAAGAAGAGTGTGCTTATGGTCAAAACTTGCTTATACAAATTCTAGGTTCATTGGGTTTTCTGGTATCATGGAAAAAATGTACTACTCCCTCTACGACTTGTAAATACCTAGGTGTGATTTTGAATTCTTCTGACATGTCAGTTTCTCTGCCCCAAGACAAGATCGACAAGTTGTTTTCTGAAGTTGAGTTCTTTAAAGGTAAAACCAGAGCTACTCGACGACAAATCCAGAGGTTGTGTGGTATATTATTAAATGCTAGTAAAGTGGTGAAAGGTGGCAGAACTTTCAGTCGCAGGGTCATTGACCTTTTGAAGGGCCTGCCTACAACTGGCCACATATGAGTTCGCTTGTCAAATGATTTCCTCATGGACTTGGAGTGGTGGAGGTCTTTCCTTCCTCACTTTAATGGTAAAAATCACATGATTCCTTATAACTACGGAGACGGCCCCATTCTCTATACTGACTCGTCTGCAGCAGGCTATGGCTTGTGGTTGGGCCAGGACTGGCAAGGGGGTTTCTTTAATGATGTAAGCAAACCTATTGGTTTTTCAAACCTGGTTCACAATCATTACCACTGGCAGAACATTTTTCTACCGGACGAAATTGACACCAACATCAATGTTTTAGAGCTGATTCCGGTTTGGCTGGGCATAAAGAGCCTTGCCTCTCAGAATGTTAATTCTCATATCGTCCTATTCACAGACAATACTCATGTCCGCCAGATGGTAAACAAGGGTACAAGTTCAAGCCCTACTTGTATGACTTTCATCAGAGATATGTTTTGGGACTGTGCTATTTATAACATTCATATAACGGCCCAACACCTCGCTGGTGTTTACAACACTATTGCTGATTCTATCTCCCATATCAGTAATCATATGGATTTGTCCTTACTGGCTTTATATGATTTGTGTTGCAGCCCCACCTGTAAAACTGTTGGATATTGATCAGCGGTTGGGCTTCTATATCAACCATGCTTGGGCACTGTCTACTCAACGTACACGTGCCCCGCAGTGGAGGAAGTTCATCTGTTTTTGCAAAGACTATGGCCTCTCTCCGATGCCAGCTGAGAGTTCTACTGTGGACCGCTTCATCGCTTTTTGGGGCTTAAAATGTGCATATAGTACCATCAATAACTATGTGTCGGCAGTTATCTCTCTTCACCGCTTCATGGATCAGCCGCATGAGTTTAGAGACAGTTTCCTGGTTCAGCTGGTGCTTAAAGGTGTGGCCCGTGATGAAGGAAAACAAGTGAATGCCAAGCTTGGGTTCACTGTAATAGACTTGAAGAACATGCATTCCTTTCTGCCTGGCGACTTCAACAGTAAAGCATTATGGTCTGTGACTATGTTGTGCTTTCGCTCATTACTCCGTAAGTGCAACGTGGTTCCGGAGAAGACTGGTTCCCTGGATCAAGTGCTTCATCGTGGAGATGTCATCCGCTCATCAGATGGTTTGGTTTTGTCTGTAAGGAAAACTAAAACTATCCAGAATTCTGAGAGAGTTCTCCACATTCCTCTCTCCTTCGTGGATTCGAAAGTGTTCTGTGCTGCGTCCATGCTACTCCAACACATGTCAGAAACCCTGGGCTCTATGGACGGCCCATTGTTCTACTTGTCCACCACCAACGGTGCTTGGAGGCAGATGCTATATATTGACCTCCTGAAATTCGTCAAAGACATTGCCAGTAAAATTCACAGTATGGGCGTTCCCCTATACTCGATATTATGACTATGGGTGACTGGTCTTCCTTATCGGCCCTCGATTATCTGGTGACCTCCTTTGAGAGGAAAAAAGACATTGATCTGCAATCTACTACCTTTTTGTGCTCCTTTGACTGTACTAAAGTGTGATGTTATATTACTATTTTCTCTTTCTTTTGGGGGTTTGGTGGTCATAAATTCAGCCGTGGCCACAGCCGCACTTACTTGTTTGTGTCATTTCCTTAGCAACTACTTTATACATATAGCAGGGAATATCACCATTATGCAGATAAAGTATGTATGCTAAGCCTTGATATAAACATTTTAGCCAGAAATTTGATGCTGATTTTTGGTGTGGGAGTTAGTATCTACGGTCCCTACATCCATATTAAATTTCATTAAAATGTATGGAACCATATGTGTATAAATCAAATATTTATCAAGAATTTTCTCATTTTTAGCCTATTTTCTCATAATTAAGTTGTAACATAAAAAAATTCAGCCTGGAAATTCATGCTGATGTTTTGTGTGCGAGTTAGTAACTATATATATGATAGCTGTATCCATATAGAATTTCATCAAGATTTATGAAGCCATTTTTGTTCAAATCAAATATTAATCAGGAATTTCATTTTTTACCCCATTTTTTCTCATAGGTAAGTTGTAATATAGAAAAATTTAGCCTGGAAAGCCATCCTGATTTTTTGTGTATGAGTTAGCAAATACTGTATCTACATTAATATTAAATTTCATTAATATTCATCAAACAGTTTTTTTAGAAAATGCTGATTGTCATCAGCCAAAGTTAATTTTGCTAGTGCCCCATACTGCCACTAGGATGCTTTCACGGGGCTAACTCAGGATGTGAGGGGAAAAAAATTATTTGATGATAAGTATAATAATATTATATATGTTGAATGTCTGGGTGAAATTTGATGTCTGAATTCATGTCAGAACCATTTTAAACGAATTATGTAAATAAATTAGTCAAATGCAGTAAAATTACTCAAATATGATTTATTATTTCTATCTCTATACTGCCATAGCATGAAAAATAGCCTGGTGACCTATATTTATTTTTCACTCAATAATCATTATTTCATGTCAAGTATATGATTGGTTAAAATTATAGAGAAATTCATCAATAATCAAAATCACTACTGAGTCACCTTAAGAACACTCGACCAATAATTGTCTGTTGTCTTTGCAGGCCCCCCCCCCCCTCCGAAAGGTCAATGAAATGATTAACTATTTAAAAGATACCCTAACCCTCCTTATGACCAATACTAAAATAGAAATATTCCTACTCAGAGACTTTAAAGTAAAATATCTATAGAAACATAACAATGTGTCATGCATATCTTTGAATTCATGAGGAATTAAAAAACACCACATTATAAAGTAAAAATGATCCTCTCTCTGACACCAAAAGGCAATTAATACGCTCTTTCCCATTCCTATATTATTCTTTTGAATAGCACTGGTAATTATTGGTCACAATTCTATTTCATGAGGTGGCATATGTATCAAAGAATTTGTTAGAGAAACAACAAACTATATACCTCATCCTGCCAACTTACCCTGTGGGAGTAATGTTTGAGTAGTCTGTGGACATGGTTTGGCCGAGTATTGGCTGTTTCTATCTGGAAATTGAATTAACTATGATTAAACCAAATCGCTAGTAAAATCATGTCTGCGTGTTAATGTTATATAAAGAGGGGGGGGGAAACTGAGCTGTGATCCGACCTGATTTCTTTTCACTATAATATTATAGTATAGGCTAGAATTACTGATCAAAAGTTCGTTATTGTGACACACTTCAGGATATTCAACATATATATATATATGTAGATGTTTGAAAACTTCGCTTGACTAATTTCGAGAAACCTAAACAGATCAACTTAGAAGCTTACAATATAGATAATGCCTCAGAGATTTTTTAACAGAAATAGGTTTTTACCTGGTGGTACATGTGTTATATTATAATTAGTGACAGTGAAATTGCCTCCAATGTTGCCCATTGTCGAGACAGCAGCTGAAGTGGTTGATTGGATAACTGTAGAGAGATACATAAATTTATATACTAATTATTGTTTATTTGAAGTTTTCATTGCAAAATATACACAATCCAATGTACACTTTTGAAAACCCTTTGAATTCCCTCATGCTGGGAGTTAGAGAGAAAGCATCAGCCATCAAGACCATGAACAAACAAGGTCACAGATGGGTAGAGATTCTTCTTTAAATGATTACCTATACTCAATTTAAGATGTGTAAGATTTTACTTAAAACTAATGTCCCAGACACAGTAAGCTGGTTTTCGTACTGACAGTTCTACAACCTACCATTTGCATCGTCCCGTTTGTCTTTATCCATTAATGCAATGTCCATGCCTGCGTCGTTGGTTACATCTAGTAAAATGAATGTATTTGTGATAGAAACATTGTTAACAATGATAATATGTCTTGGAATCAAATGACATCGTTAAATTGGGATTGCTTCATCAATATTTTTTAAACAGTTTGTATTCAACATAGACTGCCTTTTGGCTCTGTAAGATGTATGGCAAAATTTAAGTCAGAGCTGATTCAGAGCATGGCCAACCAGTTATAGATATAATTTGGATGTTGCCACAAAAGAGGATTACATATTCTTTTGTTACAGGAATAATTAGCGATATGTTTTTTGATTTTTTAAAACTAATTTTAATATCAAATGCAACAGACATTTCATTGAAAGTGATGCTTTTTTACTTGAAGTATTTTCACTCATTAGTTTGTTTTACCTTGATTTTTAATAGATTCCTTCTTGCAAATATTAGCCTTCATAATCATTCTTATTAATGCAGACACTAAGATTATGACAACTAAGCTGATCACTAAATACATCACAATCTTTATCACAACGTTTTCAGTTGCATCATCTGGAGATTTGGTTATATCATCCAATGTTGTTTCATCCATTGTTGGTAAAATATCGCTTGTAGTGGCAGTTGTATCTGTGTATAAAAACATAATGTAAGAAGTGATTTACTTTGAAGCACACCAAAACACAATAAACACAACCAATGAAGGATGGAATTAAAAAGTTTCAGGTTCATTCATTGAAGGACCAACAACATGATCAATCAGCAGCAATAAATGAGAGTTCCCAGATAATGTAGATAAAGATCACAAAACATGGGAAAGCTCTATAGATAACTGATCTTAGTGTGGGACAATTCAGAGAACTAATAACTGGCTGTGCAAGTCTGGACTAAATTGATGACAGTGTTTAGATAATTGCTGTTATTATGCCCATCATATAAAAAAACTTGAACAATTTCCTGTCTAATGATGTGTGGCTTTTGGCGGTCACTGATACAGTAAGGCTAGAAAAGCGAGTGTTGTAAAGATGGGTGCAGTAATTATTGTCGTGAAATCTGGAAATTTAAAATTGGTCTCTGGTACTGAATACAGAGTAAACACAGCAGCGGAGGGATTGTTGATGGACATTGATGAATACACCAACTCTCTGGCTTACCACAGGTTAGTTTAGTTTCCTACTTAGTTTAAACGTTGTTCTAGATTGATTTGGGCCAGAATGAAAACAAAAGAATTAGATCCCTCCATGTTTAGCAGAAGTTGTTACATGTGTAGAGCTGTCGATTC
This sequence comes from Sthenelais limicola, assembly GCA_942159475.1. Lineage (NCBI taxonomy): Eukaryota > Metazoa > Annelida > Polychaeta > Phyllodocida > Sigalionidae > Sthenelais > Sthenelais limicola. The sequence goes on from OW804098.1 coordinate 72,043,989, forward strand.
TTCATTTTCCAACAAAATGTCTCATAAGCCATTGACAAGAAAATGTTATTTTGAGGTCAAAATTAGCCGGGAATACTAAGTTGTCTAGGCTCAGAGTTGAGAGAGAGCCCCTTCAAACTGAGGGAAATCCTCTTGTTCCAAACTGCAAAATCCCATTATAATCCCATCGGGACACCTACTCCAGAGTCATATATTGGGCAGTGTGCATCCAATCACTGACATACCATGTGATCTCAGAGGCTGTGAGACTAGACTCTAAACTAGATGGTGAAGTTCGTTGAATAAAAACCAGTTTTTAAAAAAATATATTCCACCTAAATGTCCAGGGTTGTTTATTAATTAGAATTTGACCTCTTGGACACCTACTGGTCGGATATAAATCTTTTGAACTCCATGTGTCATATAATAAGTTATTCTTGGAAGCCTACCTTTTAGCACACAGAGATCAGTATGTGTGTTCTGGTAATAGCCCTGCTTACAGCCACATATGGCATCATGGGTGGCATTACCTCTGTCTCGGTATATCATTGCTCCATCACATAGTTTCCTGCAAAATAGAAAGATTGAAATCACGATACAGAAAGAATAATAGCCAGGGATTGAGGAAGGAAGAGTGCTTCAGTGTTCAATAATGACTGAGGATGTAGTCCAAGTGTCAAGTAATAATCAAGCAATGAGTATATAAATCTGTTTCGTTGAAAATCTGTGATCTAACTGGTTTATTGAGCAATTAATTGTTGATCACCACATCCTGATCTTGGCCCAAAATCATATTTCTATGATTATTTCTTTGTTATAGCACTCATTTTAATCATGATATTTCCATTCAATCATGGCATATGTTTAAACAGGATTAATATGAAACTGGAACTGGAAATATTGTTTCAAGTAAGGAAATAGATTGTCATTGATTTACACAACCAGCAGTAGAAGGAGTGTATTATAACATCGATGGTTGATAAATGCTAGAAGTATTAATCAAGGATTAAATACATAAAAAGTATTACTTAGAACTGAGTCGATAACATAAATTATTGTTACTTTAGGATCTGGTTTCACTCACAGAACTGTCTTCTCCATACACATTCCCAGATGGTGCGTGATAATCCATCTTTACAATTACATAAAAAAACCATCTACTTTCATAAAGTTGGAATTTGTTCACAACTTACTTCAGCGAACATGGGCGCTCAGTTGAAGTCGGACTAGGAGCATACATTGTGTCAGGGCAGCGTTCACAGGGTGGGCCAGAGAGATCTAGTTCACCGTTGGTACACCGTGGCTGTAACCCTGCATGAAAATTGTGAATAAAATATAATAATATGTATTAAAACAAAATATCCACATTCATCTAAAACCTACATACTTGCATTCCCCTTTGATTAGAATTTCTTTTCTTATTTATATATGTGCATTCCACTTGCGAGGTACGAAAAACTGGTGCATTAAAGTATTTCTATCGCATGTGTACGATAACAATTTAAATTGTTTTTTCTTTCAGCTTTTAGATACTTATGAACATTCAAAACTAAAAACACAGGTTTATCTCTATACTCTTCTGTACTAGGGACATATATAATAAATAGTCAATGGAACCCTCTGCTGTGCAATCTCGTCCAATATATATTCAAGTAGTAGAACTTTCTTCCTGTCTCTCTATAGATATAATATTTGCCATGACATAAAATAATTTAGTTAAAAGTTAGTATGTTACGTCTAGTCCTGGCCTATGGCAACTTATTGGTGCATTTTTTAAATCTCTGTAATGTTGGCCATAACGACAGTTTTAAGTTAGCATGATACATCCTGTTATGAAAATATTGAATTATACCTTTAAAGGAGATTAATATAAAATACATGTACCTTTTGGGCATTCGTCAGATCCATTTTCTCCACGGCAGCAGTTTAAACTTCCCCGGACTCGTGATCTGAGTACACATGTTTCACTCCACACATCAATAAGACACATGTGGGCGAAAACCAGCAATCTTAGGAACTGATACTTCATCTTGACGCCTCACCTAGGAAAGGTATTAAGGCGCAATCAACCTGTTTAGCATATCTCAAAATATATTGGTTGATACGTAGCCACCATCGCATAGTGGGGACATGGATGCATGCCGGAGTGTCTCATTGAAAATTAATGAATAATTCATAATAATGAAATTATGTAATGATAAAAGAGGGTGATATCACTGTATATTGGGAATGGCCTGTGTCTGAAATAATGGATTAATGTAGAGGCGTGTTAAAGTTTGTGTTGTACACAAGCTTTCAGGCTTTAGATACCCTTCATCAGATGAATTCTTTTAACGGTTTAGAAAGAAATATGAACATTTTGACAAATAAAATAAGGGGATATGAGAGAGAGCCTTTTATAACAATATTAATAATAATAGATTTCTATTTCCATAGCATCTATACAATATTATCCTACCATGTAAATTAAGAGCCTTGGCTCATAGGCTACACAATGGTAGTTTCATGCTCACAGCCTCACTCGCGCTTAGCATTTCAGTGGTATAAATATATATATAAAAGTACTTTTTGTGAAATTAATTAAAAGTTATATCATTACATTCAGTTTTATCAATGACATAATTTACATATATGATCCATTCTCACGAAATGGGGGCAATGGGATATTTCAGAGCTTATTAGTTAGGTGCCTACACTGAGGTAAGGTTTGAACCGGGTATATGTTTATTTAGGTACCGTGTGTAGGTCCCACATCGCGTCTCGCAGCCGAGTTCCAATTATGAGATTGCATGTATATGTTGGGATTCCCCTAACCCCAAAGCGGGTGATGATGTCACTCAGTGTACTGGCCGGGTTGAGTGGCAGAGGCAGAGGGAGGGCCATGAGGGGCAGTGTGGGCTATAGTGTGTCAAGCTATGTGAGTGAAGGGTGCAGTGTGTGGAGGTAAACATGGTGGAGAGGGAGAGAGGGAGAGAGTGCATGAATGTTTATGTATTAGCGCCGGCTGACTGAATGTTTAACAGAAATCAATACTAAAACTAACCCTAAACCTAACCTTAAATTGGTGGTCCTAAGTCAGTAAAGCGGGTAGTGGACTGTCCCGAGTAGGTCCTGGACTGCATCAAGTGAATGAATGCAGTGTTAAAAGGCAAAGGCATACGATGGACACAAATTATTATCAATTATTATCAAATTTTGCAGTAATGTGATAACAGACACGTATGTATATGTGTAGAGGTTGGTAAGTTAGGTCATGTATGTGTTTAAGGAAGGGAGAAGTGGATGAATCAAGTGCTGAAAGGGCGGGTGCAATGTGGCAACTGAAGCCAGTGCCAGCAGCAGCGTAACTACGAGTGGTAACCGAGAAGAAGTATGCTCTACTGTAAGGTTTTCTGGACATTTCGTTATATATTTTCCACATAACGTTGTTCATGCTCATTTGCTAATTTGAAGTCGTCAATAGTACACATTGCCCAATAGGTACTAAGAGTTTGAAAGATGAATAATAACAGAATAGTTAGATAAATTGTACCCCGACGTAGGCACATGCAGACTTTAGCCAAATTCATTCCTTTTCAAAATAATTTGCCTACCATGAATAATTAAAGGGGCAGCCACAAAAGTTGTTTTTTTCTTTCATGAATATTATTGACGTGATATGCAGAATAAAGTTACCCCAATTTTGAGATAATTTCTTACATTTTTTTACAGACTTTATTACTCAGACGTAGACACCCTTCAATTTTAGCCAATATTTTAGCCAAAAAGTGGCAATAACAAAGATATCTCCCTTATTTTCCCCAGAACTTAACAAAGAACGCTCAGTAAATGGTCAGATCCCTTTCATGAAGTACAAATTTGCACATAAATTCATCATTCTGAGTACCTGATTACGTTCTCATTTCATTTATTTCAGATTTAAAAATAGTAATTTTTCACCAATAGATAGATATTTATTTTATGTACAAAATGCATATTTTCTGATTAATAAACCATATAATGGCCCGAAAGCTCGAGGTGAGATATAAATGATGGGAATGACAAATTAACAAAAAGAATACAAATGTAAGCTCAGTGAACCTTGGAATGCAAAAATGCTACCTGCCCCTATTTCTTGAGAATCAACCATATAATATATATATATTATTTCCTTTTTATACAGATGTAAGCTTAAAACTCTGAATATAACCCTGCGCATGTCACAATGCCAGGGCTGGGGTGGAAATCGAACAATAAGATCGATCCCCAAATTTTGAAAGGGCAGGCACATGCCTAACCCTGTCTGTTATCACCTGGATAAATAAAGTATTAAAAAAAATGTAAGGTCGGAAATAAGGTCACACTATTTGCGATACAGGTCTTCCCGGCCCGTGTTCCTTAAATAATAAAATGAATGTCATAACATATTGCGATGCAAGATACATATATACATTATAGGTATCATATCAAGTATTGAATTTACATAATAGCAGTGGGTTATTAATCACATAGTTTGGTAAAATTTCTTCTTTATATGTATGATGTCTCTATTAAAGCTGCATTCTCAGCTATTACAACAGAACAATCTTACCAATTTCACTCATACTATGACTTATAGGACTGAATTCATCAATATTCTGCTGCTGTTATATATGTTGATATAAGAATTTGAAGTCTAATCACCAAGAGAGAACTGGAACAATAAGTAGAAAATGTTTAGTTTTTGACTGACGTTATAACTGAGAGTGCTGCTTTGATACATAATATTGTGGGCGATTCAGCATTCAGGACTATCATTATACTCAGTGCATTTCTGGATTGTTCCCTTTGTTTATTATATCCTTGCCTTGATTCGACTTTTCCTTTTAATCTCCTCAAAAATTGATATTGGTAGGCAAATATTGTCTGAAACTAAGTCATATCTGTCACCTAGTCTGCCATTATCTGCAAGTAGGTTGTGTGCCTTGAACACTGAGCGATATTTAGGAATATTTCCTTAAATCTCCTAAAGTTAACATTATTGACCCTTTGGGCTGACATAATATATAACTATTACATAACCTATGAATTCATATAATAGAACAGTAAATAAATCTTATAATTATATGTTATCAGTATGTGAGCTTTCTGGTTATATTTTATCTAAACAAAGTCAGTAAATCGGGGATATCATGAGAAGTAAACATACAAGATTGTATATATTCTAAATATCTAGTAGAAGTTTACCCAAATAGTCACCTAAATCTGACGGAAACAGGTGACAAAACTTCAAAAGCGGTACGGTAACAATGAAAATACTATATAGACAACATAGAACGTATAGATCTGGAAATAATATAATATTATATAGATTATGAAGTAGAGTTACCTTTATCGATGATCACCAACTATAGGTTAAGTTCTCACCTGAGATGTACAGGAGACACATTCAGTTCAGTTATTTCAGAGTGTGTCATTGAAAACGAATGTGTAGAAACTAAACTTGTCATTGGTATACCTTGTTACATGTTGAAGAAACATGACCGCTCATGAATCATGAAAATTGAGACTCGGTGTATTAATTAGGCCTATAACCGCTTCGATCCTTCTTGATGGAAATCCCAAAGTCTAACGTTACTTTCTGAAGTGTGGTGACCTCTATTTCAGACACTTTTGGTCGGAGATAAGGGGATGAGATGATAGCCTATACAGTCTGGGCTCAAATATTAAGTCTCTCAGACCAGATAAGATCGGTATGTCAGTGATTGGATGCCTACTGCGCCAATGGATTTCCCGGTCCCGGATTAGGCATCCTAATGGGATTCTAGTGGCATTTAGCGGTTTAGAGCGAGAGGCTCTGAGCTTAGATTATGTAGTTATCATTCTTACCATTATAGACCATTGTATTACACATATTTGAAACATTGGTTGTCAAGTTTTCTTTATTTGAATAATGAGTCGACCTGACAGGAAATATACAAATAAACAGAAACAATGATAATGTAATCTGTGTGAATTGTTGTATTTAGTGTACAATATATGATGTTATATTTAAAGGAAATTGAACGATGTTAATAATCCATGTGAGCTGTTACATATTAAGGTAAACCAACCTCTGAACATTTAGAATGGTTGTCCATAAAAACTACCATACGAGGTTAGTGCAGACCAGGGTGAACACCATTAATTTCATGTCTGTGTACTGAATATCGATGCAAATCTAAGGCCATCTTATGGGAATATGTTTAGCTGCGATGTTGGTCTTTGATTTATTTTGTTTACAAAGCGAAATCTTGTCAAAATAAAAAACCTATCATATTGTCACTGCCATCTTAGGGTCACTACCCACTAAGATTTTTGAATCGATTAGGCGACGGCGTTACCACTATCATTCATCTTGATTCTTAAATTTTCTGGCATTTTCCATTTTTTTCTAGATCTCAGTTAGTATATTACCTATATACGGTAAATGATCAAACAAATATGACTGGTCCATTCTCATGAAAATGCTTCAAATGGGGGTATACAGGGCTCAGAAATGCATGTTCTTATATTCAAGTTATAATGGGTGTACCTATAGCTGATTTGTTGGTGAATATTTGCCAGAAGTTGGGTACCTAAATTCCTATAAGATATATATTTGACTTAGATATAGCATAATAAACAAACTCCATACACCCATTTTTTCTATGCTGGCCAAGCGTTAACATGGTGTTTAATTGTGTTACACTTCTGTTGGAATGAATTGTTGATATAGAAAACACCCTAATCATCACCATGAAACCTAAATTTTCCATATTCAAGAGACTTGTTGTGTTTCTAGGGGTATCTTGAAAATACAATAGTGTCAAATTACTTATAAATACATCAACATGAGGTAATGTCAAATAATGGCAAGTCATTGAATATCAATTTAATGTTGAGCCGATTTCCTAAATATAAACTTGAATGCGCGTACTTTTAGCATGAATCAATTTGTTTAAGTACTAATTCTTATCATGTTGATGCATTTGTCACAGAATATTTTAACGCTCAGTCAGTAGTTCATGGGACTGCTATGAATGGGTTATAACAAGATACTACTGATATGAATTTTCCCAATTGGCCCAGCTGTCAAGCGCTCAGTTGTCATCTTTTGTTCAAAGCATAAGAATTGATATACAGGTAGCTAGTTGATAATGTGTGAATAATTCTTATTGGAGGCAGATCCGACTCATTCAGGACCACCATCCAAAATGGCCGCCATTTCTGTTGTTATTCTCATATTTTGGGTCAATGCTCAACAATGCCTAGAGATAAAAAAAAGTTTTTGATTAATAACACACTTTCAGGGATTTTGTGTGCAAAAAGGCCATGCAATATTCACGGTATGCGAACGCTGAAAACACCAGCCTGCAATAACCATGTCTGAGCATGCAATAACCAACATGTCTGAACGTGCATTGTCCCTCTCTGAACATGTCTGAACGTGCACTATCCCTCTCTGAACATGTCTGAAGATGCAATAACCAACATGTCTGACCATGCAGACAAGGATATTTCCTCTGTCTTTGATGCTAGCCTTGCGAAAGTTTACACAATTGGAAAGTTTACCATGCATTGACCTGTTGGACTGGAGATTTTACTATATTCTTAAGAGAAATTGGTAAAATAATGACTTTCCTTGGAAGTTTTTCATGCAATATATACACAGCTCTCTTTGGAAGATTGTGGCCCTGACAGTTTGCAACCTGACACTAAGGGATGTGGTTGAATTTCTCACAATGGTCATTTATTGGTAGTCCATAAAACCTTGCTCCCCATGAACATTTATTGGTGGTCCATAAAATGAACTGGCCTCACATGTGTTACTTTATGACCCACCAAGCTTAGGAAATAAATCTTAATCAATAATTGATATTCAAACATATTTCAATACTCTAGATTCATATAGCTCGTGTTTTATGCATCATTTTGCTAGTTTCAGCGTATTTCTGTGACTATTTTAAGTGGAAATATAACTTTTGTTACTGGTGTCACAATAGGGAAAGCAAACATAAGAAACAAGCCCCATTCTCCTGAGAATTAAAGGTTCAATTGATTCAGTAATAGGGGGTCGATATATACAGTGCCCTAATCCTTAAAAAGAAAGTAGATTTTAAAGTTTTCATTTTAGTTTCAAATGAGTAGTTTGTTCTTATTGTTTGGATGTAGGTATTAACATCATTTGGGCGATCTAAAGTCAAGTTGTGTGGTTATCCTGTACGATAATAAATTACATATTATTTGTAGCATAAGAATAAGGGAAAACCAACGATTAACAAATATTGATCTTCATGATCGTTGTGGATTAATACCTTTATGTTATAGACGATTGGTTCGGTGTTTGTGCTTGTTTTGGGCTGAGAAGGATAGTGAAACCGTCCAAATGCATGAATATAACATGAGGGACCCCTATAGGGTGAGAGTTCGATATTGGAGAAAGGAGAGTATACGGAGAAGTTTAATATGTAGGGTTAATACAATTTGGAATGTGGTACCAAATGATATCAGAAGGTTGGATGAAAAAATTGTTTTCTCGAACCAGATAAAAAAGATCTGTTCAAAGTCATTTAAAGACAGTGGTAACATCTGGAATATTCCAGATCCGATGGTATTTTAGGTTGAAATAATTAGGAATATTGAACTGGATGGTAGTATAATGTTATTATGTCTCTGCTCGTATGAGTACATGTTCTTGGATTCTTCAATAATGTTTAAATGAACTTAGAAAAACTTTCACTGACTGTCATGATTTGAACAAAGCGCAGGTGTTTGTTTTTAGATACATCTATCATAGGTGACTACGTTTTAATTATCGATATACCCATACCTTATGTTAATTTTAAAGTACTTGTAAATTTATGTGAACTTATTGCCACTAAAAATCTTTCGATTCTGTAAAATATATAGAAATTACTAGAAATCAGCGAATTCTGAGAATACTGTACTTGTACATAATGTTTTGTCTGAATAAAAAATCTTAAATACAAATACATTTCTAAGGAATAGGGAAAAAAGTAACAGGTCCTTTCTGGCCATGAAAATGGAACAAAAATCTCTGACCCACCAAGCTTAGGACAAAATCTTAATCAATAATTGATATTCAAACATATTTCAATAGAAAAAATGGTTATATCTTGCGACTGGGTGACTCATCTTCCTGTGACAACACATTTCCCTGAATGCAAGCAAAACCTTTTCTTTGTTTAAGTTTATTTATTCCCCAGTTCAAGCAATCAGCATATTAGAGATATTAGAGAAATGCAATTTATCAAATTTAATATTTGACTAACTTTGCTATCTAATGGTTAATATGAATTTTCTTCTATTGTTAAAACTTCTATGGTAGGGCTTTAAATCCTCCCTATGTAGGGAGATCAGTACCCACCGATAGTGTCATTTATCTGGATAGACAAATAAAGTATCAACAACAACAACAATGAATGAGCACGTACGGTGTCGACAGAACTGTATAATATGTATTTTAATTCATCCCTTAGACTCTTTCATTCTCAATGATTTATGAGTATGGGTACTGTTTTTATATGATTATGCTTTTCGGTAAAACTCTAGCTCTCATATGTCTATGTTAGAAAGCTGACATTATTTATTATGTACGTTTAACTTATATTACTATAATGTATCAACATTCATATATTATTTACCTCATCGAGATCTATGTAAAAAAAAATTCTTTATTTAAGTCAGGCCGTCCTGAAAATATTCATGCTGTATGTATGAAAATGTTCGAAGACCTGAATAAAAATATTTCTAAATCAAAAATCTAAATATGTATCTTTGGTGATGAATAAACAATTTTCAAATCAAAATCAAAATTAATGAAGTCATATTTGCACTTAAAATAGTCAATGAAATATGCTGAAACTAGCAAAGGATGCATAGGACATTAAAGTTTTCTTCGAAACTCATTTCCCTGTGACACATCACATATATGGTTTTTATTACACGTTTATTGTACCTGGGCCGATGGCCGTGATTGAGACGTGTGATAAACTAAATAAAGGATTGCTGGTTCGATGGCCTGATCCATTACACCCCTAATAACCCCATTCGTACCTCGTGTGGTTATTGGGGTTAATGGATGGCCATTTTCTCCAGCAATGCTTTATTCAGTAAATAATATTATGATAAGATCATTCTATCAACATCAATATTCTTATTTTATCCCTGGGAGAATGAACTAATGCTCTTTCACATTGAATTTTCTCAAAAATCTCATGCCAATTGTCAAGATTTAGCTTAAGGTTTCAAGTTGAAATATATGAAAAACATTTACAAAAAGATGAAAATAATCACATGCCAATAGTTAACGCTTGGATTATGAATTATGTAGTTCATAACTGTAGAGGAAACAAATAAAAACGTCTTTATCTTATGCCAACATTTCTGTCAATATTTGGGGCATAGTAAAAACTTATTTATTAATTATCACTATCCACAATTTAATAAGAATCAGATACTGTATATGAAATTATTTCATGCTGGCAAATATGATATACCGTATCTCCTTTAAATACCGCCGAGCCTTAAATAACCGCCGGGACTTGAATTAGCGCCGGGGTTGAGCATGCTTGTTCAGTGGAAATTCATTAAATTCTGTATTTGAATTACCGCCGGGTCTTGAATTACCGCCGGGTATAAATCTCTTGAGTTAATAAACGCCGGAATTCAAGGAAATGCGCTATGTTCCCTTCGACATAAAATCCCACAATAGAAATTAATATGTAATCGCCCAGTCAGCTATGTTAACGCTCAATCATTATTTCTGGAAAAAGGGCTCTGGTTGGTAAAGAAAATTATTCAAAAAAATTGGTTTATATCTTGCATTATACCTGTTGTTCAAATTTGTATTCGGGGCATTTCTATTCATTAACTATAACATTTGAACAAGATACAATAGAATTATTTTACCTATTTGAGCCAGGAGTATTTAGACACAGCAGTGGGCGGAAGACCATGGTTATTTTGTATTATTGAATTATTGCCCATGAGCCCATACCTCCATATGTAAATGACCTCTATTGATGATTACTCTCAATGTACACTGTGCATATTCCTGTTTATAATCCAATTGTCATCTCCTGGGGATTCGCTGTATAGAAATACTAAATTAAGAATAAAATATTCATTAAAGAACAATAAATGAAGAAGCATAATACAATCGACATTCGTCACATCACATGTTATTCCTTTATTATTGGAACAAAATCCACTTTGAAAGATGTTTAGAAACGTGCAAAGATAAACATCTAATTTGACCGGTAATGTCTTGATGTGTTATTTCCATGAATTTTTTTTTGTATATTCCCATAGCTTAAGCCTTCAGATTGTCCATGTTACGTGAACAGGTCGTACATAATAAGGGATGTGCATGTATCACTGCGCATGTCTATTACAGTGCATGCTGTGATTAATTCCTTAAGTAGAAACGTCATTGAATCCGCCATGCAAATATATAGCAGCATATTTAGACCCTTTGGATTCCAAATGCATAGTTGATATAGACTTGTCATATCATATCATGTATAATATGAATGACAATTTACATTCGACCACTGGTGTATATTTCATGATAACTTGGAATGTTTCCCCTAGTTTTCAAACTGAGATACAACTCCCCTAATTCCTTGCGAATCAGAATTCCTTATTGTATGCATAGCTTTTCATAAACATATTATAGGAGTATTATCATCAGTATTATAAATATTGTAAATATTGAATAAAGATTGTACACATGATAGAACTCGCGTCGAGAATCCATTTAGTACAGCTGCACTGTTCATAGAAACATTTGACCGAGAGAGCTAACTCATGAAACCAATAAGGCTTATATAAAGGGCGGGAAGTATGATTAATACTCATTATATATATCAACTCAGAATTTGTCCATGCATTTTTCCTGGTTCATGGCTCACAAATTGTCGACAAGAGGGATGAAGGGTGAAGGGTGACACAAAGTCCTGCCATCTTTAAGAGTATGTTATACAAATTATATTCCATCTTGAAGAACTTCATTAAATGTCCTAAAATTCTTTTTTTTGTTATTCGTAGAATATACTACGTTATACCTTCTTGATGCACACAGTTTGCCCACATCAAAGAAGCTGAGTCAAAACTGCATTTAAGACAGAAAGCGAGTTCTGACACGTTCATGTCCATACAGTTACAATAGCCAAAGAAACATTTGGATCCCAAAGGACCAATGCGCGATATTCCTTGTGGTCCATCTGACGCTGTCCCTTGGTAAATATTGGTCACTTGTTTATCTGCTCCGGCTAATATGCCCACTAAACATGTATTAGTTGCGTTTGTATACATTATCCCCTGTTAATCCAATGTTCTTGATGATAAAGCCTTGGTCGTCTTCTATAAGACAAACTAGCAGCCTCCTGAACTGTCCTACTGTTTTTAGACCATCCAAAAGCGCCTCCGAAATGTCTTCATTTACTTGTCTGGTCTGTTGAATGATAGAAGGAGACATATAAGGTTAATTTATGATAAGTGATAAAGTAAACAATATGGGACAGTGACAGTGGATACTAGGATATATTTAGGCCACATATGACATATTGTGAAGAAATTGGTATCTCGCGGTAAAATGTCTTAGAAGGTCACGAGGCCGAGAAAGAATGCCATTAAATCCAGCTTGCTGTCATCTCCCGATTATAAACATAGCTGGGATATGTATGGTATATCAGTATATTCGTCGGGACAGAGCCCCTTAATGATTCCTTAACTCTGTCCTTCAGCCACAAATGCGACCTGGTATATCGGTCGAATCAATTGACCCCCACCTACAACCACAAATGCAATCCAGCTTATCGAGGAAAAGTGTTAATTAACAGTTATAGCACCCGCCTGGTTCCTGTCCTGGTAAGATCATGTCATATAACACTATCTATAAATGATTTGATGTAAACGAAATAATGCTGAATATGGAGTGTTTTGTTACAGATAATTTTTAAACGTTTGTGCGCACCACAACATACACCAAAATATTTTCTGGCATCTCACATTATTTTCTCTCTGAATATAGTGCTTCATATGTAAGTGTTATGGTAAGGAGGCACTCAGCTATGAACCTTTTTCTCTGCAAAACTGTTTTAAAATGCCCAACCCCAAAATATTAGCCCACTCAATTTGGTATATATATATGCACGGTATTTTTATTCTGACATACGACTCCTATAACTCCATGTCCATACACACTGCATCCCTGCAGGGACGTAATGGTCTTTTGTAATGCGCTGGAATATTGGTGAAGGGGAATGGTACATTTTCTGACACCCTGATCTGACCCTAACTACAAGGCGAGTTGTCATACCTTGAGCCTCTGCTTCTCTGTGTGGTCAATAACATACTGCTGGACAAGTCGGGCAAATAGTTGTGGCCTGAAGTCTATAGCAGTTCCCAGCGTAGGTCGGATACTGTTCATGTGATCCTTGATTACACACGCATTCTCATCCGTCAGGAACATATCATCGATATAGTCCTTGAAGTTATACATAGACCCGCTACCATCTGAAATTGATCAATATTATTAGTCTAAGTCTGTATACCTTGAATGTTCCAGGGGCTCTAGCCACCTGTGGCAGAGACTAAAGGGATTATTAGCCACTGCCTTGAGCAGTCCAGAGAGGCTATATAACTACCTTAGCAGAGTAAAAAGGTTGTTTTTTAACGAATTTTATTCAGGTTAATAACTGGCATGGCCATAGTTAATGCTGTTCGGGTCAGAACTGGTCTTCCCCCGCACCCTGAATCTTTAAGGTTTACAACTAGGGAAAATAATTAGTGTGCGTGAAGGTTAATGACCTTTTTGCATTCATTACAGACCAATGATATAATTATATTTTAATCGGTTACATGTCGGCCTTTACTATTTTATCAATCCCTACTCAATAATAAGATAACTGCAATTAAGTGTCTCTGTCTTATGTAGGGTCATAAGAGCCTTCAAAGCAGCATTGTCACGTAACATATATATTGGTCAGTAAATTAATTATTATCTTTTCCAGAAATGTTTTCGGAAAACCTGTTGGATATATACATTATTGGCCTGTAACTTTACTTAGATTTTGAATTTATGAATGAATTTGTCACTGGCAAGTGTAGTAAAACAAATTATAGGAGAAAGAAATCAAGAAAATGGGTCTTAGCCTTAAATAGGTTAAAGTACTAGGGTGTTTTAAGACTAAGTGAGGTGAACATTTCCACTTTGGAAGTACGCAGAAATAAATTAACACATATTTAAAAGAGCTAATCATCAATTTGTTTAGTCTATTTTGAAAGGATTTCAAACCTACCTAACCAGTATAGTGCCTTTTACCTGACCCTTCAGGTCATTATACATTTGTTAATTATAACATAACCCTATTACTCAATTTCTATGATTTATCACAGAACTTGAATATAGACTAGTTTTGTGGATTTATGAATTGTTAGATCCTTACTCCAAAACCTGTCTATCTTGTCCCTGCATTATTAGATTTTTTGAGTAACAGATATCTTATACCTTTTACCTATTCCTTATTTTCATAAAATGTTTGCCACTGTGATGACTGAGAAGATCATCGAACTGATGTAATGTTATTTCACGAAAGAAAAATATTCAATCAATCAATACTGACATACATCTCCCATAATTCCATGCGAAACAGATTCGAGACGGCGGACATGAACATCCCCTACTGTACATATTCTGATGTCCTAAACCATATAGATATAATTTGAAATTTAGCACATCTTACCTCAATTCTATAGCCTTTACACTGACATACATCTCCCATAATTCCATGCAAAACAAGATTCAAGATGGCGGACATGAAAATCCCCTATTGAATAGTGACTTATAGATATTACCTGTGAAGTCGTATCTGGGTGCTGGCTCCTCCCTGTTGAAGCCGAGATCCTTAACCACGGCCTTCTGGTTACTCTCCCAGAGTGCTCTCAGGAAACCGTCAAATCTGGCTAAATCTCCTCTTTGTAGGTGGGCTAGCAGCTCCCTCACTCCGAGGTACTCTCCCCTTGCACTCTATTTGATATAATGAGGATTATTATTATTCGCATTAGGGTAGAAGGTTATGAAGATGGTCTGGTACTTATTGCTGGAGGCTAAATATGTGTCCATTTAAAGCTGCTTTCTGAGGTGTTATGACAAAACAATCTCACCTACGTTTTCACACAATTCTGACTAATTGGACACTTTGTCAATATTCTCCAGCTATTATGTTTATACCAGAACTTGTAGTCGGATTTTATCGCACGATAAAAGATAGGTATATCTGAATATATTTGGTGTAGCGTTTATTAAATCTGCGTTCTAAGCTATTACAATACAATCTGACCAAATATTATGATTTATCATTATTCTGCTGATGTTTCATGACATGTGAACAAGGATTTGAAGTTGAATCGAGCGGAACGAAAACGGCCGCCTGTGGGCAATAATAAATGAAGCCACCACAGGGAAAGGATTTTGTTGCATCTCGAAATATTATAAATGTAGACTTTTAATAGTGAAGACCTGTAGCAAACACAACAGAACAACTCCGGCAGGGGGCAAGTTCTAACACATTTTGTTAACAAGTAAAATGCCTTTCCCCATTACAATGGCTACTTATATACAGAACCATTCATGTTGTGAACATAGATGTATGGCCTGCCTTATTTCATGCAAATGTAGAAAGCAATAGCTTTAAAATACATGATGTTATTGCTGAAAATGTGTTAGAACTCGCCCCAGTCTCCCCCATTGTACATATGTGATGTGGTGTGTTGCAGGACAATGAGTCACAAGTCGCAAAAAAATTATGAGATACCATCATATTTGAAAAGATGACTTCAAGGGGATTTAAATGATTGTAAACATTAGGACATCTAATAAGTGCTTCTATATATTTGTAAGCTAGACAAAAATAGTAAGTAGCCTTAGAATAACCTTAGATATGCATTGATATATTCAATACACAGTCTTGAGACTATGGTACAGTTATTCATGCTACTAACAGCGGTAAGCACTCAAAAACTGCAAACATTCTAACAAAGACATCTTGTGAATAAATCCCTTCGAAAGATATCCATTTTGCGACTTGTGACTCATTTTCCTGACAGACATCAAATAATTATATGAAATTTACACATCTTACCTCAATATTCTGTCGGTCGTATTCGTTTATCACCTTGTATTTCTTCAGGTAGGGAAGGAGTGCGGCCAGAGAGATGTTGATTTCCAGGTGTGGCCCTTTCTGGATAAGCAGTCCGGCATACCGAGTTGGGCTGAACAGATCACTGCCACGTCCACCCAGTTGGAAAAACAGTCCTTAAAACGAAATAAATTGATTAAGTAATCAGTCTAAGCTTAGAGCCTATCAGATCCCTTCAAACTAAGGGAAACCGATCGAAACATCCCATTAAATGGTAGTGGTGGGCCTATTCTAGGTCCGAGAAAGACATAACATACCAATCGTATCACATCTCATAGACTATAGCTGAAATGTTAAATTTTGAAGATGAATATTCAAGTATCCTCTTTCGTAGTCCATGTTCGTCAAAGTTTATTTTATCGAGGGATTTTTACCATTTAAAACATGGGATTTCACCATTTAAAAATGATAGTTGTGATATAAATTTTGAATACAAACTCAAAGTTGGTTTGCTCGTGGATATCGTTTGCACCAAATATCAAATTGTTTGACTTTTTCATATGTTTCCTATAACATAACAAAAAGGTATAAAAGAGTAAGTAATGCGTTATTTGCCCAAACAGTATTGAACGACAACAGGGTGTACATAGAAACAGTACTTGTCAATTCTATGGAAGAGACTTAAGAACTCATTGTAAAGGAGTGCAAGATGTAACTGGCACTAGGTTTATAGTATGAGGAAATGCCTGTAGTAAGACAAAACTATTTGTAATGTTGAGAAAATGCCTGTAGAAAAAATAGAAATATTTGTTATGTTGATTTAAATCAGACTTGAATTTACCTGTGTTTTTTTATAGTATTAGAAGGTTAATCTAAATATTAAAGGAAAAAGAAAAAGATATAGGGATAAGCTCACTAGAACAAAGTATTCAGTAGAAGTTGTTTAAAGCCTGTTGATACTGTTTGATGGAATTACTTTCATGATGTTCTTATAATTCGGAAATAAACGGGCGAGGCAGAAGCTTTCCCCAAACCGCAAACCGTAAAGAACATTCTATTAAATTGTCCTTTGTCACTTAATTTTAGTTATATGGCCGAATTTTGTCACTAAGCACTAGTAAGGTCTAACACAAACAAAACACAACATGTGGATTTACATGTAGCCCATGTCATACCAAGCTAAGTTGTGATATAAATGCAATTGCTCTATGGGTCAAGTCACCAGAAAAGGGGATTTCTGGAAGAACTGTTATAACCTATATATAATAAATTAATGTATTCCCATGATGTTTTAGAAGAAGAATCTTATTGTATGCCATAACCTCAGTTAAAAGGTAAATAAAATTGATAACAAATTATTAAAAAGAAATCAATAGTAAAATCCATCTAAAATGACTTACTATCATCTGCCATGGCTTGAAATCATCTGCTTCTGTACCTGAAGTATTTTAAAAATAAAAATGAAAATAAAATGGTTGAACATAAATTAATACAGTCTAGACTCAGAGTTGACAGAGTCCCTCCAAACTGAGGGAAAGCCTCTCGCTCCGAACCGCAAAATTCCATAAGAGGGTCCCGCCTACTCCAAGGCTGAGAAATTCCATTAGCGCAGTAGGCATCCAATCACTGACATGCCATGCTTAGCATGTATCTCATTTGAGAGGCTCTGAGCCTAGACTTTAAATGATTTCGCCAACAACCAGATAGTAGTTAATTAGTCAATATGCATTGACTTCGGAGCATTGGATCGAAAGCGTTTATTTATCGAGAAAAGAAATATTTAGTGACAAAAAATAAAATAAATTATTGGAATATTAGGTTAGGGGGCTGGGAGTGACGTGAGGGCGATAAAGGAAGTTGAAGTGATGACATCTGACCCAAGGACATTGAGTGTTTACCGCAGGAATCGGGAGTCTGTCCTCCCTTCCAGGCACTGGGGAAAACCAATTATCAACTGAACGAAAAATAGATGGATACATAAAGGGAAAGAGGTGAGAGAGTAGAGAGAGAGAGTAAGGAGAGAGAGGAGAGAGAACGAAAGAGAAAGATTCAAACAATTTGTTTAGTCATATTGACCGTTATTTTGAACATCATTTTTGTCTTAAATTTACGTTATATTCGAGAAGATTGATGAAAGTGAATTGTGTATGTTTTGGCCATCTGACCCATATACAATAGTTATAGTCGAGAGATGGTGTGAAGGGAGAGTGAGACAGGGAGGAGAAATGGGGGAAGAAGAGCTGAGAGAGCGGGGAGGACAGAGGTAGCTGGTGATACGGAGAAAAAGTGCAGAGTGAGGGGGAAATAATTCATTTTGTGATTATAATCTAATGTAAATTATAGGTATTTCTAAAAAGGACTGTTATAATAGAAGAAAGGAATTATTTACCAGTTCTAAAAACTCTATTGTAACCTGTAGTTAAAATAGAATTAAAATAAATAAATATTACCCACCTGACAATCGTATCTGACTTTTCTACCCTACCTCCACATGCCGATTCTCGACCACGTGACTCCAGATTCTGCAGAAAGAATTTTTGATTCTGGAATCCATGTCAAAGTTGATATAGGTTGATATCCAATCATATATTCAGTAGTAATAATCCAAATTGAGAGCAAGATAGTGAGGAAACTAGTCGGTGCTTAACCTTTTATCTCGTTGTCTAGAATGTGTGCAAAATACTAAGTGTAGGTGTGTTTAGATATTCACTGTGACCCAGTTGATAATCAGGGAGGGATTTGGGTTCATAGATAAGATTCGATATGCTATCCACTCCTACTATTTGCGAGATATTGCACTCTTAAAACTGAGGACCAAGTACAAATGGTTCATGAATTGTTTTAAATTGGCCATATTATTGTTTACTTGACGTTCATAATACTACAAATCTATCATAACATCAAATGATCTGCGAACTTTTTTTGATGAAATCTTACTGATCGCATTTTTACAACTGTGAAATTTCTAGGGTTCAAACTTTACAGGATCCAGGATTCAAATTTTACAATATAGTTCTCTGAGCTACATTTAACCAAGGAATTTAATGATTTATTCTTATTGTTTTTTATCGTTTTTGTTAAAACAAACTGACTAAGACCGATGGTTTCTCATGGATTATTTTGCCTAGTGGAAAAACATATAATTGGAGTCGTCAGAATATCAACAATTAGCAGCTCTAAACATTTAGTAAATTCTCCTAATTTAGACTGGCAAATGCTTAATGTATAGCCTAAGGTATAGCTGAGTATGATATTTGGTATTGCATTGATTCAAAATGCCTGGTCATATGAAATGTTAATTTTATTAGGCATGCGCTATTGAATAGTGTTATGATAGTGATTGGCATATTTCAGAACAGGGGGCAGCACCTTGGGCAGTAGTATACTAAATTGCTTGTATGGGAGCGGTGCGGGAGGCTCTTTCTTAGAGCGACAAATCGACATGGGATTCGGGGACAAGAGACAAATGCTCATCCTTAGCGCGACAAATAAAACAGGATCCCCCCCCCGCCACCAGGAGCCCTATAGGGAGGGGCAGCTAGGGCGGGGGCATAAATATAATATATAGGTTACGGTATTAAAGATATAGGGCTCTACCAATATGCCTGAAAATGTAAAATTCACATTTACAAATCCTCACACATAACCTATATTTCTATATTTTGATAAGACAACAAATGGGCAACAAGAAAACAAAGTCTAATATATCCTATGGCTAGACTAAACATTTTAACAACCTTCATTTCGGCCCTGGTGGTGCACAGTGCTTCTGTATAATCCCGAGGCGACGCCGAGGGGGTATACACAAACAGGGTCCCAGCAGCCCCTAAATGCCGCTCTTAAACTTTTAATAATACCACCAACCTATGTGGACTACATTGTACGTGACATAGCATCAACTGGTTCAGAATGTACTGTAGGCGACCTAGTGACCCAGATATATCCCAAACTTCCTCCCACAGTATTCGATACTCTTATTATGACTTTTATAAACATTCACATGTCTATCAGACTGCAATACATGGGAGTATGTTCATAATGTAGTTTAATAAGTGATCTTACCATTGGGTTTCTTACCTGTGATAGATTCAGTGACAGTCTGTTGGTGTTAATGTTGCCTATAGATTGTAAATAGACCTGGACCCGGACGCGGACTGTCACGTATCTCCTAGAGTGAGTGCTGAGCAGTGTGCTAGCCTGCCGGAGAGGTTTAAGGCTATACTACAAATATAGGTCATGTTATTAGATTATGTTATTAGATGAGGGGACTGACTATACAATCGGAAACTATATACACATTTGATAAGTTATAAATGCTAAAAAATTTAAATTGTCTGAAAATTATAAACTAGTGTCTATTTGAGGATATAATATATATACCAATCCATTGATTCATAAAATCTCTTCGGTAATGTTGATTTTATGCGGATTTTATGAGGCTTCATAATAAGCCATAATATTGTTTTAATTGTTGGGGATATTGCGAAGATTCATGGAGGCAAATTGTACATTTTCTGATGGCTTCAGCTAGCCATATTATAATTAAAATCAGTGAGCTACATAGCTTTCACATGCGCCAAATTAGTATAAGATCTAGCCTAAGTTGTAATAAAAAAGCAATGAGAAGGTCGGCTAAAGGTGTGTTTAATAAATGAATTACCATTGCTTAGAAAGGTTAAATAATTGTATTAAACATGGAATTATCAATCTCAAGTTGGGATCATATCGATATCATCAATTATGACATATAATTAGCATTCATTATTGATATTATTCAGTGAATTGTCTGGCCTATACTATGATAATACAAAATTATATTTGACGTATTCTTTAATTACAAAAATATCCTTAGAAGTATGATAAACAACGAAAGCTATATGTCACATTACTTTATTGGCATTTAATTATTCAATTATGTACTTCACATCAGATGGAATATATAATTAATACGATGTGGCACGGAAAAATGAGACAGAAGTCGAAGAAAATGGATTTTGATATAGTTTTTGAAAATATGAGATTAACTCATTGAGGACGGGGGCAGTTTACACATAATTTGCCTGGCTGACGGGGGCCCTTTTCCCCCTTTTGGGGCTTTAGGACAGGTGTTTATCATGAGGTTCAGGGTATAAAAACACTTTAAGAATATTTTCTTCAAATAATATATGTCATATGTACAAAGTTTAATAGGTGTAAACAGTTATTGATCATATTTTTTCATAATTTCTAGAATTTGGTCTTCAATAATTAAAATAATGGGTCTCATTTGGGTGCAATATGGTGCCAACCTTGCTCCAAATTCACTTTCCAGCATTTA
This sequence comes from Sthenelais limicola, assembly GCA_942159475.1. Lineage (NCBI taxonomy): Eukaryota > Metazoa > Annelida > Polychaeta > Phyllodocida > Sigalionidae > Sthenelais > Sthenelais limicola. The sequence continues at coordinate 72,065,430 of OW804098.1, forward strand.
CATATGTTAGTTATGACGTCATCATTACTGTCTCCATGACAACATACCTATAAAGATATTTCTAGTGTGTTTGTATACATATATTTTAAATTTCATCAAAATCCGTTCATTTTTTATTAAGTTATGCCCCTTTCAATTTATATAAAAAATTGCTGCCTTGAGGCATCACCCCGTCCTCAATGGAGAGATGTCATGCTGCCTGCAGGCAGCATCCCGTCCCCAACACCATTTTGAAAATGCTGCCTTGAGTCAGCATCCCGTCCTCAATGAGTTAATAAGTGGATTCCAACGATGTTATCATTTCGGGAAGTAGGCTACTTCTATAGTTTATCTTATTTTGAATGTTTGAATAAAAGGTTTGCAATATTTCTGGGTACCCCAAAATGAGAAGATTCCTACAAATTAAGAGATTATGTGAATAAAACACTTTGAAAAATATCAATTTAAAATTTGTCGACTCATGACTAATTTCTTTCTAACAGTCAAACACATCACAATTGTACAGTTTGTCAGATACTGGGTAATGTCCTGGCACCTTGAGAATTATTAGGCCTATACAATTATAGGCTAATCGGGTAATCACATTAGGACCTACAATGGCCGATTGGTGTACGGCTGCCGGACGGCAAAAAAACACATAGTTAAAGTATTACAGCCGGCAAGTATCGGCCGGCTGGTCGTGGTAATGGGAATGACCTTTATATTAAGAATGATAAGACACATACATGTATCATGTATCGTGAGGACTTCTTTTTCCATCGCGAGCTCAATAATGGATGATTAGTGACAAAAGTTGTTTCTTATTAGTGATGAAAAAAGTTTGTGAAACAAGTTCTGAAAATGCTTTTCTATTTTGAAGACACAGCCAATAATTATACCTCTCTCATTTTATTGTTATAAACTCTCAAGCCTATTTAGACGCCACATGTTGAACTCAGAGTCTACACTATCGCCTATACACGTTGTCCTCATCCAAATCAATGTTATCTAGAATGAAGTCTTTCCCATCCATATGTAGGCAGACAAGAAATTTCCTGAATTGGCCAACTGTTTTTATACCATCCAAGAGTTTCCCCGTAATCTCCTGACTGCTTGGCAGTGCCTATACACAGTTAGATAAATAAATAAATGAATAAATAAACACATAAAACAATGAATAAATGAATGAATGTATGAATGAGTGAAATGAATGAATAGTGAATGAATAAATGAATGAATAATGAATGAATGAATAAACAATAAATAAATTATAGATAAATAAATAGACAAATAGATAGATAAATAAATTTATGAATTAAATGAATAGATGGAAGAATGAATGAATGAATGAATAGATGAATGACAAAATGAATAAAAAAATAAATGAATAAAAGAATGGATGTAAATAACAAATAAATACAAATTTGATACATGAAAATGAATATTTAAGACTTCTAATAATTTATACAATATTATGTGAAATGTGCCTTAATAGTGATCTATATGTCTTAGGCCGGGCCCACACATTCAAGAACTCAGAGCCGAATTGGCCTTAAGACAATTCGTATGAATCCAAATTCAGTCTTACTCATTAGTTTAAGACATTCCAAAATCATTCTTAAGAAACATACTTGAGTTTGGTAATGTGGGGGCTTTCTTAGGAAGAAACCTCCAATTCATATGACAATCATGGGTCATAGGCAAAATTTTGGACTTTTCGTGAGTCCCTAATTCGTACGAATTATGAGTTCTTGAATGTGTGGGCCCGGCTTTACATAATAATGTAATTTACATATTCCTTAAGTTTTAATTAATTTAATAAGAGGGTTCCCTACTTGAAGTACACGCTTCTGGGCAGGGTCTACAACAAGCTGTGCTTCTAGCTTTGCCCACAGACCGGCATGGTATTCAACCATTGCAATAAGAGTATCTTTGTGCTCGCGTAGGACATCATTCACCTTTTTGGCCTTGGGGATTATTAAAGCCCATTTGTCTTCAAACTGTGAGAAACGGAATCCAGCCTCACCACAATCTCCTGTAAATTACCCATTTGAATACCAATGAAATCAATGTCATGTTGCCTAATTGCAAATTTTCTGACGACAAGTATTTGTGCAAAACATCTTAAAAAGGATTGTCAAGGAATTAACAACAAAATTACATCATTGAATCAAAACTTCCTTCTATTGATTCTATTACAAACAAAGGTCATTGTACATTTAATCAATATTTTCAGTAAAATAAATTGCTAGCACAACATATATAAATATACACTTTATTCAGAAAGCCGATGCAGGAATGGGTTTCCTCTCAGTAAAACAACCACTGAGGAGGGCTAAGGTAGCCTCCTCACATCCAAGCAGAACCGAGGTGATGCTGCTATCCTCTCACATCGGAACCACATTTTTTGTCTATTTTTATTGAATCATAACCAGTATTGAATCATTACCTGGAGCTGATGGATTCATTGTAGGGCCTGCAGTAGTATGAACCACTTCCTTCAAGCCAAAGATTCCTGTCACCACTGGTCTCTGGTTGTTATCCCAAAGAGCGTTCAGAAAACCGTCAAATCTGCCAATATCACCTCTTTGTAGGATGTCCATCAACGCACTCACTTTTTGGCTATTGGTCGAATGCCCCTATATACAACCAAATTTTATCTATTATATATTACAATTATTTGATTTTAATTAGTTTTCATTTTGGGGAGCCCTGAAATGTATTACTGTTCACGATAGAAGCCTAAGGGGAAAGGAAGATTTTCCCCTTTTTCCATTTATTATATCAAAAAAACTGAATACATTTTTTCCTTCACATATCTATCCTCACAAGCAAACAGAACAGGGCATCAACTGCTTTTCAAAAGAAATATTTGGCTGAATTCGCATTCTGATGAGTTAAAAACTGGAATATTGAAGATCTTCAAAGCTAAATATTATCTTTCAAACTAGGTTGAAATCCTGTTCGGTCATGCATGAAGGCAGACCTATGGTTAGGAAGATTTTCAAGTGATTCATCCGTCTGAAATCTTGGAAAAACTGAGAAGATATTTTACTTTTCCCCCACTGACTTGAATTATAACTTCATCTTCAATACGATGTTGGAGTCTCACAACTAATATATATCAGTTTGATAATAAAACATTCAATGAATATTATTTTATTTTTATTTTCTTATACTTGTTCATGAAGCTGTAGCTCAGCGATTAGAGCACAGGCTTTGAGGTCAAGGGATCGTGACCCACCAAGGATATGGGGAGCTTTCATGACCAGCCCCTAGGTCCATCTGTAGGTCCAATGGGAAGGTTGACCAGAGAACCATGGGTCATCCTCATAGGAATGCAACTTTGGGGTAAGCCCTATATAGCCCTATAACCCCAAAGGAGTGAGTCTGTTTTTTGGACACTCAAAGTCAGTTCAAACCCAAACAGAGAGCTATTTGTTATTTATTACACACTGGAATTATCATAATTTAATTTGTTTAAAGAAGAAGAATAAAGAAGAAGATCTAACATATTTAGCTGGACAAACCGAACTGCACCCCAAACTTTCCCTTTCAAACTGATCGTATGTGCATAATAAATAACGATTCAAATCAATATGAGCACAACAGACAGGCAGATAGTTCAAAATCAAAAGTACCAGAAAGAGAAAGCTCCATGAAAGGAAGAAGGGGGATGCTCACAGAAACTTTTTCAAATAGATTTCTCTGTCTCTGTCTCTGTCTGGGTTCAAACCCAAACAGAGAGCTATTTGTTATTTATTACACACTGGAATTATCATAATTTAATTTGTTTAAAGAAGAAGAATAAAGAAGAAGATCTAACATATTTAGCTGGACAAACCGAACTGCACCCCAAACTTTCCCTTTCAAACTGATCGTATGTGCATAATAAATAACGATTCAAATCAATATGAGCACAACAGACAGGCAGATAGTTCAAAATCAAAAGTACCAGAAAGAGAAAGCTCCATGAAAGGAAGAAGGGGGATGCTCACAGAAACTTTTTCAAATAGATTTCTCTGTCTTTACAAAGCAGAAAATAATTCAAATTCCTCCCAGTGTTGTTACCTTTGATCACAAACAAGTTTTGACTAGGTGATTCGCTCAACAAGAATAGGAAAAATATGAATTTGCTATTTTCTACTCTACTATACCTGCAACGATTCTACCTCTGCCAGTACCACTACACCATTAGCCCTTAGGGAGGCCAGAATGGGCTGGACAGTGATCATTTGCGCCAGCTCGGGAGTCTTCTTTGTTATAAGCTCATGGAACCTTGTTCTCGACAGCAACTCACCCTTGTTAGCTCCTGTCCCAAAGTCCACTGCACATGATAGATAGATAGGCAGATAGATAGATAGGCAGATAGATAGATAGAAAGTCATATATCTGTCACATTGTCACATTGCATGATGGAGGACAAAAAGGGCTGTCAGGTTTCTATTCCATATTTGGGTTATTGGGAGCACTTCCTTGACTGTCGAATTTATGAAATAATGTAGATCTATATACTTATTTCCTCATTTCCTCAGAGATTCTCATTAACAAAAAAGTATTGGATGTGGTGGCACACATATAATGAAGCACAACATGTAAAAACATATCCTATAATATGCGAACATTTCAACAATGTACTTTCCATTTCAGTCATAGTTTGAGTTATACCCTGGTACATCAGATTCCTTTTATAGAAGATCTTGGGACACTGAACTAAGGGCATTGGGGTCAATTAAAGTTGTTGTGATTGAATTGTTTCGTTTATAAGTGATCAGTTCATAAGAGCTCCCTAAATATAATTCCTCAGTTTCAATGGAGCCCCAACGACTCCTTTTATTGAATGCGCTTAACGATTACAGTATCCAATTTCAAAATATAATTCTGCTTCAAAAGAGACTAGTAACATTTAAGACAATAATTTATAGATGCATCGTATAATACAGGTTGTATATTATATTGTATGATTTCATCTTATTTGCATTAAACACCCCCTACCCAGGTGTGCTGCACATACTCAGACAAAGTATGAATGTGACTTCATTTAATTCAGGTACTAACCAAATAATAGGCCAGTGAGCCATGTGGGTAGGAGCTCACCACTCCTCTACACCTACAGAACCATCTCGACAACAGCAACCATTCTAGGCTATAGCTACAGAGCTACAGACAATTAATACCTTTCCCTTGATATTTATTCATACTTCAGTAGTGTCCGATTTAGTTTCATATTTTGCCTTTTTTCAATAAGATCCCATGATTATAATCATGAACGTAATGAATATGATACTATATGCAATGGTGGTATTTATATATATTACATACCGTATATGAGTTGGGTTTTGAGTAATGTACAATGGAACATCTGGTATATATCAGACGTGCCTATGGAAATAACATTTGAATGAACACATCTGACCCATATAATTATTTTAGTTTGTGCACCTGAATAATTGATTAGTAAGATACATCCCCAATGACAGAATTAATACTATTCTTTCTAAATTCAGAGGCAGAATAATAAAAGAGTAGTTCGTTTTGGGAAAAGGATGATTTAATATCTTTTAAGCCGGCGCCACAAACTAGACCCTAGACTGTTCACATCCAAGTTTAAATGACCCATTCAGATATATATCATATATATATAATGGCATTGCCCGTGGGATATATCACCTATATATAAATGTATAATGTAAAATTATAGGCTAGAAAATGATAGCTAAATGGTACTGCATTGATTCAAGAAACTTTTGCAGGTTTGTTGAACTGGATTTCAAACCTGATATTTCTCTCCAATTTGGTTTATTTGAGAGGAATGTTTAAGACGAATTGTACATCTTCAGATGATTTCACCCACAATATAAGAAAATGCAACACTGCAAAGATTCATGACACATTAGCAAAACACTTACTTACTTTTCAGAGACTGTTATCTGCTTCATCCACACTCAACTGAAAAGAAACAGTCCATATAGTAGGGTTCATTCTTTCAGCCCCTTTTTTTTTTTTAGCGTAGTATGTTTTGAAGATTGATTCTTGTACAGAATTTTCCACTCGTTCATATTAGTCAGGTCCACCCTCGCAAATGTTTGGGGAAAATCCACCAGGGGGCAAAATCCAAGATGGCCGCCAAATTTAGGTAAAAATGCAATAAGTCGGTCAAAAACCAATTTTATATGTCATGTTGTATATCAAAATTGAGCTCTCTTTGAGATACATAGTTTTAACTCAGAAATCTTGTTGCCATGGCTACCTAGTAACCATGGCAACATACAAAATTTGGCCATTGTTGGCTTAGAGTTAAGTGCCATTTTTGAAAATGTTTCTAAAAATAATTGTCAAAATTAAGTAATAATTGGCAGCGAAGACTAAGAGGTATCAAAAACCCCATAGAAAATTGGGACAGTTGCCATGGATACTAGAATATGGTTGCCCCAACATTGCAATAATGTTTGATCTGGGCCATTCAATCCAGCAATAGTTCTCCCCCATGGATGATGCTAATAGTGGGGCAGATAAAGTGGAGTTTTCAGAGTAATCGTTCAAATGATGGTACAAGCACCAAATTTGGCACAAACGATCCTCAGGAGTAACCTTTCAAAAAAAGCTGTTTGCCATGTGAAATTTCAAGATGGCCACCATTTTACAAGATGGCTGCCATTTGAGACCTGAAAATGCTATTTTTGTCATAGAATTGGATAGGATAGTCCGATTTGAATGATCTTGATGTCAAATTATATGCATTTACCTACGCAGAGGCCATATTTGTATTCCTGGATCATTTGAAATTCAAAATGGCCGCCATTTTCCAAGATGGCTGCCTTTTCCCCCCTAAAATTGCTACTTTTGCCACAAAATTGGTTTGGATAGTCCAATTTGTATGAAATTGAGGACAAATTATATGCATTTACCTATGTAGAGGCCATATTTGTATTTCTTGATCATTTGAAATTCAAAATGGCTGCCATTTTCCAAGATGGCTGCCTTTTCCCGCCTAAAATTGCTACTTTTGCCACAAAATTGCTAAAATGCTACTTTCTCCACAATATTTGCCCTTAAAGGATAGGATGCATGAAATCTGAAATATTATTTTTAGTGTTTTCCTCTTTAAAATTGTTCAAAGTTAAATTATTGAGTATAATTATATATTCTTGGTGTGATTAATGAAGGTGTGAGAAGCACTTTTATAAAGGTGACCTCAATACAACTACTAGCAGTATCTAAGTAGATAGTGACATCACAGGGGTAACGCAGTTCTGCCCGCACTGATTAACTTCATCTACACAACCCATAACAAATGCCTTAGTTCTGTGATTATCTTCCGTGTAACTTCTCATTTATCATCATGAATTAGAAAAAAGATGTTATGGGACTCTATGTTTGTTTGTTGTTAAGAAGGACTAGTTAAGAAATGACCTAAAGACAATATATTGATATGTATGAAACATGCCGTCCTGGTGTTGTATGCAATATCTGACAGTGACAGTGAAAGATATCTAACTTTCTTCCAAAAACCTTGTGGGTACAAGCATTCCATATAAGCAGGAGGAATATGTAGTTACAAGCCAGGAGAAGGGTTAACTTGATTATTAGATGACATGATGACATCAAAAGGACACAACAACATAGGTAAAAAGTAAACTGTGTATACATGCTCTATGGCCTTGGGATATATCATGCCTGACTTCTCCTAGGACTTCTCCCAAACATGGGCAGACACAGCTCTGTCATATAAATAGGCCTAACCCATTATTTGTAACTCTGGCTAAGATTAAGTCCATGTTTAGTAAGTTTCCTGATTAATCTTTACTGCATCCAAGCAACCCTGGGTTTTAGAACATAGAACATAGAACCTTCACAGGACGTGGGTGCAGGCAGGACACATGTGTGTATGGTAAGCATGCAGGCTGTGTGAACGGGATAGGTACCCCTATCAAGGCTGGACCCTGGCTCTACTGCTGTAGTGTGGGACCGCTTTAGCCCATTCATGGCGGGGGCAGTTTACACATATTATTGCCTAGTGGCCGGGGGCCCTTTTTGGGCTTCAGGACGGGTGTTTAACATGAGATTTAGGGTTTAAAAACACTTTAAGAATATTTTCTTCAAATAATATGTGTCATATGTACATTGTTTAATAGGTGTAAACAGTTATTGATCATATTTTTTCATAATTTCTAGAATTTGGTCTTCAATAATTAAAATAATGGGTCTCAATTGGGTGCAATATGGGGGCAACCTTGCTCCAAATTCACTTTCCAGCATTTACATATGTTATTTATGACATCATCATTATTGTCTCCATGACAACACACCTATAAAAATATTTCTAATGTGTTTGTATACATATATTTCAAATTACATCAAAATCCGTTAATTTTTTATTAAGTTATGCCCCCTTCAATATATATAAAAAATTGATGCCTTGAGGCATCACCCCATCCCCTGGGCCAAATTATGTGTGATGCCTTGAGGCATCAGCCCGTCCCTTGAGCCATTTTGATGTTGATGCCTTGAGGCATCAGCCCGCCGTCAATGGGTTAGAGGCAGCCTGGGAGAGGCACACATGCATCGGGGTGATGCCTCAAGGCATCAATTTTTTATATAAATTGAAGGGGGGCAAAACTTAATAAAAAATGAACCGATTTTGATGAAATTTGAAATATAATTATGTTTATAGGTGACCCATTCTCACGAAAATGGTGCAGCCCATCCTAAAACAGTAAAAATTAAATTTTGCTTAATCGATCTGAGACTTGGTAGGTTTCAATGTAATATATAAGCGGTAATATATCTGAGTTGGCCATTAAATTAGACCATTATTTTTTGTACAGGAGGTTATCAAAGATTAGTGTTGAAAAGTTGGTGAAAAAACGTCGCCCACCCCTATATATCTTTGTAATGAATATTTCTCTCATTTAATTTGTATATCATTATTATTTCTATTACCATTCTCTTACTAAATGTTTTATTGATTTAATAGCCAAGAAAATTTTTTCTTTCCTGTATGACAAATTTTCAATTTGGGGACAATAAAAAAAAGTCAGAAACTGGATTCCCATATCAATCAGATGAAACATCCTATCATTGACAGTATTTTTATTTATTATTCTCAAACCGTTCTATTTTTTCTGTTACAATATAATCAAATACCAGCTTTTACCACTGAATATGATTAGTAACCCTGATTTTTTTTAATTATCCACATTTTAAGGCTTTAAATATGGGCGACGTTTTTTCTGAGTGAAAAAACGTCGCCCAATCTATGTCATATTTAGTCAATTATTTAAAGCTTGATTGTTTTTTTTGTTGTTTTTAATACATGACTGACCCCGTTTTATACCGTTTTAGCATTATTTTTTGAAAATTTGTCATTCATGACAATATTGACTCAAGGATGGTGACGTTTTCATGCAGTAGAGTCATATAGGATGTGTCACAGAAAAATGAGTCACAAATGACAAAAGTGATATTATTCAAAGTGATTAAATCATCGGATTTCTTGCTTGGTATATTCTTATGTTTGGGGTGCTTAGTGCTATTGAACATAGCAATACCTGTACCAAATGCCAGGACAGTGTATTAAATATATCCTTTAATTTCTAACATCATCCTATGGAGTATATTGAGGTACCTAACTGGTAATTACCCATTCAGAAATATTGCAAACTTTTTTTCAAACATGAATACATAAATACATCAAACATAAAATATGGAAACATTTCTTAGATGTCCTTAATGTTTTCATCATTGCAATCCAATTGATCATATCTTTTCAATAATTATGATATCTCAAAATCCATTTCATATGACTTGTAACTCATTTTTCTGAAACACATCACATTTATGAGAAAAAATGTTGCCCAATGAATACAGCCCAGTATTTAAGTCAGGAAAGATATTTTGAGATTATTTTGTAAATTAATTCTTAAAGCTAAGCCATATTTAAACATAAGGTGAAAAATAACTTAATTTGGCTGATATTTGGAAAATTATGTGAAAAAACGTCGCCCGGTGGCGACGTTTTTTTCCACTGATAAAATGCTGATTATCAGGATTTCTGCTGATTGTAAGTAATAAGTATATTCCAATGGTGGTATATGTGTGTCTCTAGACCTATAGTTATGAAATCAGACTATTTAGAGAAAATTTATTTAATAATTTTAAAAAGCACAGTCATTTTGTCTGGCGACGTTTTTTCACCCCAATTTAGCCATTTTCCTATAGATTGAGTTGGAAACATAAATTATGTCAATATATTAAACCTTAATATATCATTTTGTTTGGTTTTCATCTCTTATTCTATGCCATTAATTTTATTCATGTATTTCAATTCAATTGGATTTTTTCCTATAATAACTATAAGTTAGAGAATGATTATTTGGGTATTTCTCCTGATTGAATAGTACATAATTAATAAAATATACATTATAGATACACAAAAGTATATATCTTATTAATGCTCATGTAAAGACGGATGCATCTGGTCAATCCATTTGTCTTTCAGATCAGAATCGACCAAGTTATTGACCAATCAATGGAAAAAATGAGGGGTTGCACCACTTTCGTGAGAATGGGTCAGGTATGTTGTCATGGAGACAATACTGATGACGTCATATCTAACATACGTAAAAGCAGGAAAGTGAATTTGGAGCAAGGTTGCAGCCATATTGCACCCAATTGAGACCCATTATTTTAATTATTGAAGACCAAATTCTAGAAATTATGAAAAAATATGATCAATAACTGTTTACACCTATTAAACGATGTACATATGACACATATTATTTGAAGAAAATATTCTTAAAGTGTTTTTAAACCCTAAACCTCATGTTAAACACCTGTCCTGAAGCCCAAAAAGGGGGAAAAGGGCCCCCGTCAGCCAGGCAAAATATGTGTAAACTGCCCCCGTCCTCAATGGGTTAAGTTTCTTTTCTAGATGTGTATTTTTCCACATATACATGATGACATTGAGAGGTAATTTCATAATCAATAGTAAAATTTTGGCATCCAGGAACAGGAACCAATGAGTATGCTGTGATACTCAGCTATATTCCTTCTAGGCTACTGCTTTTCAACTTCCTTTCCGTGGACTAAGCCAGTCATAATTATTTATTTGTGGCTCCATAGAACATGGCTGATCCCGTTTTCAAAATCAAAATCAGAAAGTGCCAAATCATGGGAAGAAATAGGAGTCTCTTTCTCCTCTTTCTGCTGCAATACCCCCGACTAGATCCCTTTGCCACGCTTGTTTGTGGGTCTTCTTCCTCTGACCCTTCTGACGTCTCGGCGGCTGAATATACACGCCAGGTGGTGTGTATAGTGTTTCTTTCCTAGTACAAATTTCCATGAAGAAAACTGGTCATAACTTTACTAATATTGGTCGCATTGAGCTCATATTTTAAAACGGAGACAAGGAACTGGCCCTCTTCCCGAGAAATAAATAAAAAAGGTCATGCATCCTCTCCTTTAAAATTGGATGAACTCATTTCACTTGACCCACATGAATGATCATGATGTTGAATCATGTTTGCCCATGTAGAAGTCTAATTCTGTATTCTGAGCCACTTAAAATGAGAAGACAATTTCTGCTGGCCATACTGTCTGATATTTTTCAAAATGGCCACTTTTTTCCAAGATGACTGCCATTATTAGACATGATTTCTCATACGTAGTTACTGACAGCCAGAGTGTGTGCGTCCGAGGATTGTTCGAACGTTTTTCACCCCAAAAGGTATGTTTTACTTGCTTGTTATTACCTTGCTATTGCTTATTCTTTCAGGTACTGTTTGTGTAAGCGATGTCTACTAACGGTGAATATGACAACATGACTGATGACCAGTTGGCTGAATCACTGAATGACAAACAAATCGACATGGATGCAGATCTGGGCGATTCAGACAGTTGGCTGATTTCAGAGGTCATATTAGTTGTGTGTCATCGAAGGATCCAAGATCCTTGTGAGCATGGCTCACACTAATGATGGGGTTAGGCAGGTAGCCATGATTGGTTGCTGGGCGGAGGTGATTGAGACTGAAGAGAAAGGAACTTCAGTTGAGGATGAGGCCTAGGTTGAGTCTGAGACTCCTGAGGTGAGATACTTCAGTTGAGATCAAGGTCTCCACACAAACAGGCAATCCCGAGGAAGAGGGAATCTGATGAGGCAAAGTCCCCAAGGACGCATTCTCAGATGCCCATTGACGCTTTGCAGACCATTGAAAAAGTGAACTTAGGCTTACCAGCTTAGGAAACTCGGTCAGCCATGAAGAAGTCAGGCAAGAAAGCTGACAAGCCGGTGAGTTTGGGGCCTGAGCCGAGCTTAAGCACAAGCAGTACTGCGGGCGGATCCGCTTCGGCTGCAATTTCAACCAAGAGGTTTCACAAGCTGAAGCAGACGCATGTACACTGTGCTGGGGAATGGAAGGTGCAGTTGGCAGTGCTGGGCATGCTAGCTAAGTTCCAGACAGACTGTTGGCTACTGTTGCAAGTGATGTAGGGGTGAAGTAGGGTGTGGGGGCATATTGCCCCTAAAAATTGTAAAACCTGTGAAGGAGTGAAATGGTGTATTCTGGGAGCATCATAATTAGCCAGTTTTGTTTGTATTTAAAGATACAAAAAAAATAAGGGGGGGGGGGGAAATCTCAAAGGCAAATTTTACTATTTGACATTGAATCAAATTTCCCTCAAATGATGAAATGTATCCAATGTCACATTAACAGATCAATGGGGGTTTGTGTGTACTTCCTGCAGGCAGGCCTGCCAACAATATGTAAGGCAGCATACTTTAATTTTCTCACAACTGCCCCAAGTGATTGTCCATATGATGTATAAATGTAAAGCAATCATGAGAGGGGGAACTAATGTCAGATCAAGCATGTGTGACGCCCATCAATCCAAATTAGGAAGTCATGGAAACAACATTTATAAGTTCTTTTAACAGCCTTTTATAGCTGTTACACAAGACACTTTTGGTTGTAAAAGAAATTAAGGCACCTTTGAACCATAAAAAAGGTTTTGGTTCTTCAAAAAAGGGCACTTTGGGTTATAAAAAAAGGGTCTTCCAAGGCTGGTACTGTAAGGACCATGTCTACTTCAACCAGAGGAAAGGGTAGTGGATCCTCGGTTTAGAGCAAACCGAGTTCCTCAGGCTCTAGTTTGAAGACTGCTCCAGTCACCAAATGCCCAAGGTCTAAGAGCCAGTCTACGGCAACCAAGTAGCTGCTCCTGCTGCAAACAGCAGACGTTCAAACAAGACCCTGAAATTGGTGGCTGGGACTTTAGCCCAGTTGCCTTAGACACAGCTGCTTTGGTGGAGACATCAGAGTCAGGAGTGAATAAGGCCCTGAAGGTTCTGCATGAGGCAGCAGAGGAAACTAAGAGGCAGGTTAAGGCAATGGTAACCTCCCTTGCAGGACCTCTGCGCAAGCTTCAGGCGGTGGATGAGGTGGGTACACTGAAGGAGACAATCTCTAGGCAAGCACTCCTCATTTGGACTCTGAAAACGTCCAACAACAAAAAGGAACCGAAAATCCTGATGCTCCTTGAGGAAAATACCAGGCTTCAGGGTTTGCTGTTGGTGGACTACACACTTGGATGAGTCAAACCAGGGCCAAACACAGGGTTCGCTCATAGGAAGCCTGCCTGTCTCATCAGACAAAGCAGTTGAGCCTGATCGGACCAAGCCTTCTTTTGCTCCAATATGACTCCTGCGTTGACAGTTGTGTCCAGTGGAGCTGGGGGACGTTTGAGGCTGACAACCACCAAATCAATTTCCTCACCAATCTCCTGAACCAGTTCAAGTCCCAAGGACAGCCGCCACAGGTCACACAGACTGTTGCTACTGCTGTGCGCCAGACTCCCCCTCCTGATGGTGGAGTATGTTTGACACCCCAAACAGGCCTTCCCCTAAGAACAAGCCTGATGATGACGATGAGACCGACCGTGGACAAAAGAAGATGGACCTGGACTAAGACGATTTGGAACAATGATGGCTGGAACACCCCTTGACTCGAAAGATGCCACACTCGAAAGATGCCACCCTCAAATGCTTTTGGATCATTGGACTTGTTGCCCTGGTGTGAAGCTTCTAATTTAAGTTGACATATTGATATGAAAAAATAAAATATAGCAAGCAGGTTGTAGATAATACAGTTGAAGACTTTTTCATAATCGTTACTGATGTTTTAAAAACGATGGGAATCAAACTGATGAATTTAAAGATTTCTGCAGAAAATATAACAACAAGAACCTTGCTGTAATAATAGCTTTACCTGTTCCATTTTATATATAACAGCGGTCTAGCTGTTGTCAACAGATATGAAAACCTGGGTTGAACTCATTCCTTTTGCTTGTGTAAATGTTACCAAGTTTGTGATTGACTCTAAGACACCAGTGGTCTTGGGCTGCCTGGCTGGCCAGGGAGTCCTAGACTCTTGGATTAAGTCAGGATTGTGTGGGCTTATGCCAGCAAATTCTAATGATACAATGAATCCTTGTGAACAGGTCAGGCTGTCTTTGTTCCTTTGATTTAGTTGTAAGTAATATTTAATACTTTTAGTGGCTATAGAACTCAAATATGGCCTCTACATAGGTAAATACATATAATTTGTCATCAGGATCATATAAATCAAACTATCCAAACCAATTTTGTGGCAAAAGTAGCAATTTTAGGCGGGAAAAGGCAGCCATCTTGGAAAATGGCGGCCATTTTGAATTTCAAATGATCCAGGAATACAAATATGGCCTCTGCATAGGTAAATGCATATAATTTGACATCAAGATCATTCAAATCGGACTATCCTATCCAATTCTATGACAAAAATAGCATTTTCAGGTCTCAAATGGCAGCCATCTTGAAAAATGGTGGCCATCTTGAAATTTCACATGGCAAACAGCTTTCTTTGAAAGGTTACTCCTTGCGGATTGTTTGTGCCGAATTTGGTGCTTGTACCATCATTTGAACGATTACCCAGAAAACTCCACTTTATCTGCCCCACTATTAGCATCATCCATGGGGGAGAACTATTGCTGGATTGAATGGCCCAGATCGAACATCATTGCAACGTTGGGACAACCATATTCTAGTATCCATGGCAACTGTCCCAATTTTCTATGGGATTTTTGATACCTCTTACTCTTTGCTGCCAATTATTACTTAATTTTGACAAGTATTTTTAGAAAGATTTTCAAGAATGGGACTTAACTCTAAGCCCAAAATGGCCAAATTTTGCATGTTTCTCAGTTGCCATGGTTACTAGGTAGCCATGACGACAAGATTTCTGAGTTAAAAATATGTATCTCAAAGAGAGCTCAATTTTGATATAGAACATGCCATATATAATTGGATTTTGACTGACTTATTGCATTTTTCCCTAAATTTGGCGGCCATCTTTGATTTTGCCCCCCTGGTGGATTTTTCCCAAACATTTGCGAGGGTGGACCCGACCAATATGAACAAGTGGAAAATTCTGTACAAGAATCAATCTTCAAAACATACTACGCTAAAAAAAAAATGGGGCTGAAAGAATGAACCCTACTAATATGTAATAATGCGAGGATAGGACTTCGGGTAGCTATACAGAGAGAAAGACGTTAGAGCAGTCTGCTCCCCTAAATCTTCTTTTGTTTCAGATTCCGGATATTGCCAAGCGCTTCAACATTTCAGAGGTTTACTATGAAACCATTGGGAATATACACAGTGAAAAATTGAGAACATTTACGCTTATCTTCAAAGTGAATTTGGAAGGACAAACCAATACGGTGGATCTACCCGCCAAACCTCGTGTAGATCAGCAGAGATAAACAATCTGGTATTATCACTCACTATCACATGTAGCCATAGGCCTACTACTGATACTAGGACTCCTTTGAGGATTACATCTTGACTGGACTAGCTAGACTTTGTTTTATATATACATATTGATTTGAAGAGACTGTTGTATTTATGGCCAGTATGATAATGAACTATTGATTACTGATTTGTGCGTTGACAAGCTTGTATATCCCAATACTGACACTCCAGTGGTGCCATCTATTGTTATAAGAACCAACCAACAGAAAGCTACACCAGTGCTGCCATCTGGCGGATATAGTGTCATCTGTATTAAACAAGACTTCACCAAGCGTTTTCAATACTCCCTCACTATGAGTAGGGAAGGAAGATCCCATGAGGATCTATTGGCACTGGTTACAACAATGAGGGATCAGGAGATGGAATATTTCCAAAAGAAGATGGAATATTTCCAAAGGGAGCAGAAAATGTTTCAAAAACTATTTGAATTGCTGGAGAAACATGAACAAGTTGTGGACGAGAGTACCAACAAGGCCATGTTGAAGGTTCAGCAGACCAAACCCAAGGTTATGTCTGAAAGGTCTGATACAATTAAGATGAATGACTACCTAGAAGAACCCAAGGAGACTGAGCAAAAAGATACAGGACTCATTCAGGAAGAATACAAGAAAAACATTCCATTTCTGACTGTTTCTTTAGGCAGCAAACCCCAAGACAACCTTAACTCTAAAGTCTCCAAAATTATAGGAAATCTCTATGCTTGCCCCGACATAGATTTAAGGAGATATTACAGAATAAATAGACAGTTGTTGTTGGATCCAGGTTAGACTGGCCAACACAAATCAGGCAGCTTCCTAAGCACAAGAAGCATTCTATTGTATCAAGGGGATAAATGTAATGAAAAAAAAAGAATCAAGGTAAAAATAAAATTAAGAATGATGTATAACATAATGGAGTTCAATTGATCGAATTGATCTACAGTGTTCTAATACTTCAAAAGAAATTATATAAAGTGTTCATTCTAGTTTCATGAGGTAGGCCTATGTTTATGATATTTATAAGTCATGAAAATTGCCACCGGTGTTGATCATTTGAATAAAGATATTTCAATGATTAGATATGAAGAGATACTTATATAGTATCTTTGTGAGCCAAATAAGAAAAATGTGAAAATCAGTGTGAAAAATGAGTTATTACCATTTTATTTCTTTTAAGTATTGCCAATAATGAGATTTAGCAATGTATAAGCCCAGATGGCAGGTGTTTTTGAATAAAGGATTGTTAAAAAAAATAATAATGCGAGGATAAGGTTAATCTGGTTGATCTGATCTTTTCAAGTATGATGATATCTTAAAATCCATTTTCTGCGAGTTATGACTCATTTTCCTGTGACGGATCACAAAGATAGCAAGAATAATTAAGTAATTGTAAAACACAATTGTAAAATTACACATCTAATAAGTATTTGAGGAAGGGTTCTTGTGGATAGATCACTTTGAAAAATATAAGTTTGTGACCTGTGACTCATTGCATGGAATGATTCCGGTGGGTCCTCCAAATATAAATGAGGACGTTTAATTTAGAAGCTGTGTAGCAAAAGTAAACACTCAAAATCCTCCACAATGGAGAATGAAAAAAAAGTTGAAACATATTCAATTCTTGACCGATGTTGTCCTGTTAATGTAGCTGTAAACACAATTCAGATTTTTCTTCAGAAGTTACTGACTACTGATGCATATATATATACGCACAACTTTCTAGTATTGGAATAATATTTTGTTTCTCGCTCACGTTGAAAGTTGTTTTACGAGTCTTAATCTGCAACAGTTATTTCCTATGCATGAAGTCTACGATGAACAGGAAGAAAATTACTATTACTGTACATATACTTGACCTAAGATTGGGGCTTCGGTCAGATCGTAAAGGAAAGTATATAATTCATCTTCGCATAATATATGGCCTGAAATAACCCAAATATTGGACACAAATAGCGCCGAAAATACCAATTAATATAACCCAACTTATTCCTTTGATAGGCTCAATACCAAATATACTCAGATATAGCTTATCATTGTAATAGGCAAAATTACAAAATTTGTAGAGTATTTTATTGTACATTTTTTACGACCTGACTTACCTATTCAAATGCTTATCTCAGTGGACCCGGGACTGGCGAGAGGAAGCACTGATAATGATATTGAAAGTACTAACCTCCTTTTACTTTAATAGTTCGAAACAATTTTGCATCATCGAAACCGACTTTTGAATTCCCGGTGTTTCTTTTACTGTACTTATCAGTGGATTTGGTCACAGAATAATGATTTATGCAATAAATGGGTACCATGAACAAGAAATAATTAGGATTTTGTAGGTAATAGTCTTGAAAAATATATCGGTTGTAGTAATAACCTTTTGTTTACACCTAAACATCAATAATACTTACGCTTATATTGATTTCATGCGTAATAAATGCAACTAGTGACATTGGATACAACAGTACCTATATATATATATATATCAGTTAAATCAAGGAGGAAAAGTACAAGCAGGAAAACAACCATCAGTCTATGGCCGAGAGGAAACATACTAACCGATATGATCTGAAAGTGAGACGTCTGAGACCTTCTGGTATCTTATCACAAATGACACAATGTACTTTCCTTCTAATACAAGGACGTCACTTACTACTATCAAGATGTCAAAGTACAGGGTAAACAACATTATGTTCTTTACTGGCCTCATAGTGTTGGAGCATTTTGATGATAAAGATTAGCTTTGATTAATGATAATATCTAATATGAAATTTGATATTACATATCATGGCTGTATCACACATTTTCTTTTATAAATAATTTTCTTTTGACTTAAGGAGATAAACCACAGTTCAACTGGGAAAAAAACTGAAAACAACATTTTATTTAAACTTTGCCTCGTGAAAGAACAAGATGCAAAAAGAATACAAAAAGCCAATAAAAACAATATGTCACCGGGTTAATTTTCATTTCAGGGAGCCCTGAAATTTATGGTTGTTCACTATAGAAGTCTATGAGAAAAGGACAATTTTCGATTTCAGGATTCCAGACCCGATTTCAGGACATAGGATTTCATTTTACAGAATTGGAGAATTGATGAAATCGGGGGGCCTTCCCGACTAATCGGGAGTGCTCTCCTGATGGTCCAATATAATGGATTGTCGGGGCAAACCTCCCGATTTGTCCAAAAATGTTTGAAGTAAATGGGCAGGTGACTTTGAAAGACTATAACTTCACTAATTCCTGGACTATCAAAACAATTTTTTCACTTTTATACAGCTCTCCCTCTGCACGGGCCAACATTTTAATTTTTTTGTAAACATTTTTTTGTAGACAAATGTGATGTGTCACAGGAAGAGAGTCATGGATCACAAAGATTGATTTTGAGATACCATCAGATTTTAAATGATGGAGATATGTATAGAAAAGTATACATTTCTTGGAAGAAAAATCTGTTTTCTTCATAATAAAACAAAAATGAAAGGAATCGCATAATTTGTAATGACACAGTGAACGAAAGAATGAAGGAAGGTATGATTTTATCTAAATGTTCAGAAGCCATGGCAGACTATATATCATCCCCGATTTCAAAATGAAATTCTGAGACAGTTTGGGAGCCCAAATCGGGCTTCAAATCGGGTATGTGTGGGCCAAGTACAGCCGATTTCAGTTTGGGGAGAAGTCGGGACTGAAATCGGCTCTGTGTGGGCCAAAAAATACGCCCGATTTTATGCAAACAGCTCCTAGGATTTCAGTCCCGATTGATCGGTACACCCCAAATCGGGCCATTTTTTAAATCGGCCCTGTGTGCGCAGGGTTTTTAGCAACACCCGACCGAGCCAATTATCCCGGAACTATGAAAACCCGTATTCACTACATATGTAAAATATACTTCTACTATGAAGCGATTATAACATTCACGGCCAAAATCGGGACAAATCTATAATCAGGCAAAAATAGGAATTAACTGGTCCTGGACTAGCTGGCGACAATGGCATAATTTTAATTATGTAAAACATAACCCAAAGCAAGAACATTCGCCATCACTCCTTCGGAGATGCCAAATGTACTATACAACTTCCTCCATGATCGGGAAACCCCCTCTATTTCTCATTGTCCAACACCCAAAAGTTACATGAGTGCCTAAGTTAGAGCCTTAGGGAGAGATTGGACCAAGATTTTTTAGCTCTTACTGGTATAATTACTGCATAACAGACCTCTCGCGTTGACGCCTCTAGGGCTCTATAGATCGGTGTTCCGATGCCATTGCTTCATGCTTGGCGTATCACGTGACAGCTGAGAGAATGGTTTCTCACCCTCCCATGAGGTAGTGCCACCGTATGATGTGTAAAACAGCGCCGCGTCGGCGATTGTTTTTCACGTTGACTTAACATTAAAATTAAACGATTTTGGAGGAGGGTGGGCGGGACAGTAAGGAGAATGGTGGGCGGGATGGTGGGCAATGTCTGCCTACAAAAACAAAAACGTAAATAGCCCAAGACTTCCCCTCAAACTCTGACGATAGGCCTCGATCTGGTGCCATCACACTCTCTGGACCTACGGCTGCCAAACGCTTATTTAAATAAGCGGATGCTATTTCCAAAACACTACGACCGCAGCGCCATAACTGTACAGCGAAATACAGAGGGTGACTCATGGGATTTATTTTTGTTTCTCGCACTTATTTTCCTACAACCTTGGGCATCCAGTACAATGAATGGCAACAAAAATAATACACCTACACATTAGTCAAGTAGATTTAACCGATATGCCCAACAATAGTTCACAATCTTCGTGTAACTTACGTTAACATTGCCGTGAATGGGGACTCGACATCGGCCAATCGACCGACCGTGAAAGTTGGGCCACATGACTGAAATGCATGGGAAATGATATGTAAGGCTTCTCATAGTGTATTGAGCAAGGTCAAGGCTGCGCGCCCAGCCTCTTAGCCAATGGTGATGCTTGCAAGCTGTCACGTGATCAGGAGACTAGGAATTAGGTCGTAATGGATTTCAAAACAAATGTAGGGAATCTAGGATTATCACATGGATGTATTGCTGTCATATTCAAGGTAGAAACTCTGGGATTATTTCATTAAAAAGCTAACGAAATATAGATTCTTCTGCTATAATATAAATGTCTGAAGATCGGCTGCAGACCTCATCAAGCAAAACACCTGACAACCATTGCCTGTGTTTATAGGCTATAGCCAGCCGGGTGCCCGGCTCAGCTGTTCATTGCAAACGTGACGATTCCTTTGAGGAGGATGGCGATCCTTTATTATTAAATATAAAAACAATATTAGCCGTTTACATCTTTTGAAATATAACCAATTTCCTTCCCCCGAAATAAATATAGCCTATAGTATAGGCCTTCCTTGCTGCGTTAACTTTCCTGGTTGCTGAAAATCACTGCCGATTGAAGTGGCATAATTAATCATGCATGCATAAAACAAACCACGCTCGTATCTCCGCCACCATCCCAACAGGGTGAAGGCTATTAGTCAGGATCCTCCGAGATTTCCAAATAATGCATTATTTCCCATTTCACCAGCCTACAGAGTCCCAGATGTGAAGATATTAGTGAAGTTAAAAAATAAAATGACGTGACAATGAAACAAATGTAAAACGGCTGCCTGCACTGGGACTCGAACTTACAATCCTGCTTGGAAGTCCAAAGCTTTAAACACTATAGGCTATAGGGGAGTATGTCCCGGCCGAACACTGAACGTTTCAAAAGATCGATTACTTATAACGGGAAAAGAGAATGGAACGAGCTAGATCAAGAGTTGAAAACAATTGTCGATCATAGGCTGTTTAAACGAGCACTCATGAGTAGATACGGAGAATTGCTTACTATAAACAATGATAATTGAATTGTTTTTAGACTTGCCCCTGTTTTTATCCCTGCGGTGAGTTAGCTAATCGTCTCGAATGACCAAACTAAAATAGTATTCCAGTAACAGTGTGTTCTGGATATGGTGACCATATCGATCTGTCTAATTGCTATGAAAGTATTTGGAATATTGGAATTGTTTCAGCTGTTTCTCTGATAAATTGTTTGTATGATGATATAATGCATGTATAATGACGATTGGAGAAGTCTAATTTATTTACTTAACGTAATTTCATAATCACATGTACCATCGATTGTGACTCCTTATTAATATCGAATGTCAGGGCAACGCATGAAATATAGCTGCGTGGACAGTTATGCGTGTTTTTCTACATCTTGATAATCTTGAATTTGTTAAATGTCTGGGCCAATAAAAATATTTAAAAAAAGAAGAAGGGTACATGCATATAAACACTTCCATTGATCCATCATATTTTAGGTTTACTTTAATCCCCCGCATTCTCCTCATGGAGAAGAGAATGGGGATAACATCTTGAGGGCCCCTGTGTTTGGTGCAGGCAATTTAATGATTCATATTAATCATAAAAATATATCTTGCATCTGCAATCTATTTCTATAATACGCGAATGCAGAACTCCTAGTTCTGCGCGCTTCCTGGATGAATCATGGCCGTGCGAAAACCATTTTCACCGAAAATAAACACAAGCTTATGACCGCCAACCATATAATACCTCTATAACAGAGAACCTATATATATACCTCCAACCCCATCCAACGGACTTTTCTTCCTTAATTCGATCTTAGACTCCCTAATTCTTTGACTAATTGAAAGGGAATTGCATCAATAACTACAAGTGTGAGTTAAAAAGAAATCTGAGTCCCAGATGTGAAGTTATTAGTGAAATTAACAAATAAAATGACTTGAAAATGAGATAAACTTAAAAAGGCAGGCTGCTCTGTGACTCGACCTCACAATGTCCAGTTTGAAAGTGCAAAGCTTTAGCCACTAGGCTATAGGGGAATACATTTGGGCACATGCATATATAAACACTTACATTGATTCGTCACAGTTTAGGTTCACTTAAGTCCCCCATTGTCGTCATAAGGATTGAGGAGAATGGGGTAAATACACTATCTTTGAAAGTCCCTCTGTTCACCGCAAGTGATTTAATAACTCAAAATACTCATAAAAACATATCTTGCAACTGCATTCTATTTCTATATATATGCGAATGCAGGACTAGTTCTGCACGCTTCCTGGACCGTTTGGTACAACGAGCTTCTTGGGCAAAGTACATGTATATACAAAATAGGAAGCTGGTAGAAGATGAAGAATTATTGGTCCTATGGGATCCCAACTGCAGGATCGCAGCTGAGACCCTACAACTCAGGACATACTAACAAACAATTCAGACATCTGTGAATCAATATAAAATCAGCAAAGAGATACTAGACAAGTCTTTGCCCACATATTACTCACTTCACTTGTTGACGAAGAAGGCGTTTAGGTGTGCAAAAACAGAGTGTAGCGCCGCCCACCTTATGCCGGAAGAACTAAATCTCATGGAGGCGGGGTTCAAGAGAGGTCATGAAACCCATCCACAATCTGGTGAGAAGTTTTTAGTTTATTAGCTTTTTGTATTTTGTTTGAAATAGAAAATGATATGAACTCTTAAAAACTCCTAATCAATGACAGTGAACTCTGTGTACACATGCAAAGTTTTAAAACAATATTAAGCGGGTGATCATTGATTGTACCTCGTTTGTTTCATATTCACATATGTGATGTGTTACAAGCAAATGAGTCACATGTTGCAAAAAATGAATTTTGTCCACCCAGAAAGATTGCAAACATTTTCAAAAATAAAAATATAAAACTTAAAATATAGCAGTATTATAGGATATCATAATGTTTACTATCATTAGAAATTGATCTCATATTATTGAATAGGATGGTATCCCCAAATCCAATTTTAGCGACTTGTGACGCATTTTGCTGTAGCATATCACAAATGTGACACCTCAGAATAGAGAGATGCGTGCTAATTAGGTAGTATTTGATTGTTATGTTAACGTTGATTACGGTAAATGCAATTGAACATTTTTGACATCAGAAAGGGATTTGATTATTAGTTATTATTGAAATGGACCAAGGTCGCATGGGATATGATTGTTCACCGGGGGAATATTTTCTGGATAAATTACATATATATATTATAACATATTTGCATTCGAAAATATAGTTACGGTGATAGACCCACTCAGAGGGGGATAGAGTCAGCTTTTCATGCTAGATTATATCATGTTACCAGTTGACATGTATCCATGGATAAGTGTCGCCAACATGACGTCACGCTTGAAGTGACTCAGCACTTTTGATCTCTCTCACGTGTAATGGCGTAACTCAATGGCCATAACCCGTTTTATCGCTCATGCTAGTGACTCCTTTCGGTCGAGCTCACTTAAGCCTTCTCGTCTGTGTAAAACATATGTTGTTGAGCTTATGTTTCGGTTTTAATTTTTTTTAAACAAAATATGTTAAAATGTTTATCTGATTCAAATTCATTGATAGGTCATATGTTCGGGGAGCAACGGCTGATCTAACTCCTTTCTGGGACATGCATGATGAAATCAATTGGATGTGACGATTAAATGTGTGGTTATTTGTGTATATATGTTCATACATACTTACATTAATAGTTGGCATGCTCGTCTATAGTTCCTTGGGTAGTAGCCTCTTGGGGATAATTGTCAAGAAAGTGATTCTTTCGCTTGGTAGTTTTTATTTGGCGAATGACTCAAAATAAAGGATTGATGCAGAAAGTTGTCCATCATTGATAAGATCGGGCTAAACTGCCATCTTTTGGCATCAGATTACTTCCTAATCTGTGTGAAGTCATGGGGCGAAGGTGTTGGACAGAGATCAAATCTGTTCATATGTTTGTTTGGAGTGTTTCTGCTCCGCCCAGGTCCTGTCCAGTTTGCTTTTTGGATATGATCAAATGGAAAAAAGTGACTGCAAATTAGTCAACAAATAGTACAAATAAATTACCTCATGGTACTTGCTCCTTTTATGAAATTTTACAAATGAGGTCTACAGGATCCGAGCTACAGATGTTATAGACCCAATTCCGAAGTTATAATCAGATTTATGCAATATTTAAACAATAGTGAAAGAAACTTTACTGGCATCTCCAAAACGGATAGGGAACTGGAAGTATGTGTCCCTTTAAGAAGGGACAATTTAAACAACCTCGGTTAAAAGGGTGACCGCCATAACCACTCTCTTGAAATTGACCCTCGTTGGTGCAACATATGACACTTGACATCTGACACAAGTAATTGCATTTGAGAAACATTTCCCTTGGAAACGGGAATTAGTTACATTATGTTCACCCTAATTGTAAAGTTGAAAACAATGTCATCAAAAGTTAATATACTAACTGATTTATGGCTTGTTCTAATATGGTTTCAGTTCTGTTAGTTTACAACATTTTAATCGAAAATTGCCAGGATTCATTCAACAATATAATAGCTTGTGTAAATGATCTATGTAAACCAAAAGCATGATGAGAAAAGCGTAAAATGCATAATGTTCTTGTTGAATAAAAAATCTTTAAATACAATAAAATGGGTTGGATGAGTTGTGTTTTATGGATACATGTAAAACACATGGCTTTTTACATATATCATTGTTAAACATTCCATGCTGAACATAAAATATTTTCTATAGCTCTTACACTGAAATACAACTCCCATACTACCATACTACCATGCGAATCAAGAATTTAGATGACGGATATGTAAGTCGCCTAAGTCGCAAAAATGATATTTTCTAAAGTGATTGATTTACAAGATCCCTTGGTGACATAAATGCATATACCAAGTCTCAAGATTGAATAGATCTATGCATATATATATGTGAGGTTATCCTAATGAGTATATTTCACTACTTAACTATAATGGTTGACTATCAAGAAATATCATCTTTTCATTTAAGATGGCATCTCAAAATCTAATTCTTGCCACTGTAAGTGAACTGTATTTTTTGTATTTTTTTGTTTGCGAAACTTTTTCATTCAATATTCCTGCCGTCTTGGCTTCATACAGACTAAGACATGCTATGCAAATTTTCAATAAGTAATGTTAAGAAAATGGTTAATCACAATATGATGGGAAGTAATTAAAGATGGCGATTGGCATTAAAAAGGGAGTCAACTGTATTTTCTGTTTAATAGTTTCTGGGCGTACGTAATCTTACTGATGGTCGTTTGCTCAGCAGTACTCTTTCATATACTCTGAAAGCTTCAAGTTAATAATACAGTAGTTAATAACATAACGAAGTTACATTAAGCTGTGAAATGATAACTACTAGGTATATCTCATTTTCCTGTAACATATCACATATATTAAATTCTGAGATACCATTTTACAACAAAAGATGAGTTCAAGGGGATTCCGATGATGGTAAACATTAGGACATCTAATATGCACTGTTATATCAAATTTTGTTCATGCATGGAAACAATGTTTTTGATATTTCTTGATAGTCAATCACTAGTACAGTAAGTAAAATCGGCAGGTAATGTTAAAGCCGAAGCATATTTAGTACCGCTTTGCTTCAGAAAGAATCGGCTTGGTTATGTTGAATCGTATTTTGAACCTAAGTTTTTCTTAAATCGGAGGTATTTGAATGGATTGGTTAAGACGAATTGTACATTTTCAGACGACTTCACTCCTTCCTGGTTCGTTGCCAAAGGTTTTCCTAGCTGCTACTTAAAAAAGTCATTAAGAAAAGAAATCGTCACTATAGAAGTTGTTGCGGTGGTTATTTTCTAGAACAAAGGAATTTTTAGTATAGTAGCTTTCCCATGTATTTTTTGTCTAATAGTTTCTGGGCGGTAGTTTTACTGATGGACGTTTTCTCAACAGCACTCTTTCATATACTCTGAAAGCTCCAAGTTAATAATACAGTAGTTAATGACATGTAAACAAAGTTAAATTAAGCTGCGAAATGATAACTACTAGGTATATCTGAGTATAATAATAGTTTTTAGTATTGCATCAATTCAAATAGTATGTTTGATCATGTTAAATTTTATTTTCCGTCTCAAATTCAATTTTTTAGGACATTAGTGAAGGCGAACTGTACATTTTCTGATGACCTGACCCATATAAAACATTTGCCAACTTCTACTAGAGTCAGGTTAGAGGGGGCATACTGTAGTGACGCACTACTGAGTCCGTCAGCCAGTCAGTCATCCGGCATGAATAGGAGGTAATGTAGGAGAAAGAGCCAAGGCTCTCTGGCAGAGGGGAAAGAGAGAGAGAGAGAGATGCACACAGCATAGGGGCAGAGTGAGAGACAGACAAGATGCACAGAGATACATAGAGTCACGAATAATATGCGGATAATTCACAGAAATTAAGATAACCAATGGAAAAAATATAGTGAAGGACAGAGCTAGAGATATAGAGGCAGAGAAGATTCACAGATATACATAAAGAGTGCAGCATATATAACGGATAATTCCAAGAAATTAAGATAAACAGAGGGAAGACAGAGATATAGGAAATAAGGGATATAATAGTCTGAGGCCTTGGTGTCAGACAGATAGAGCAATGTTTGGATGATCAGTGATAATCCATTCAGAGACTGACAAAGGAAGAGACGAAGGTAGTGTTTCTTTTCAAAGATGTTTCTTTAAAGGATTAGACAGAGCATCTACTTAAATGGGCAGAAGTGTTTTTATATAAGCTTTTTTGTGTCAGATTCATAGACTGAAACTTGTATATAGAAGGATACTTTACAGAAATTGATATGACAAACAAGGTACACTAATACACAAGGGAAACGAATATAGAGAGCCAGAGAGATACGAATAAAGGCCTAGTCTTAAAATGCAGACCATTAAATAGCCCTTCGTCGAACAGTGACATTCCTTCAGCATACGGATAATCCACGGGAATTACAGGACACACAATGTATACTAATATAGTAGGGAAACATATATAAAAACAAAAATATACGATGGAATACTCTGAAGAGACAGCATTTGGATTAACAGTGATAATCCCTTCAGATAATGACAAACAAAGTCCCCAGTGATATGAATCTGACATATACTAAGTAATCTTACAACATGAACCGACCACAAAAGAAACTAAGAGATAATTAGCAAGATAATTTGTAAGATAATTAGTTATGTATAGATTAATCCATCATCATCCATCATCGGGGAGCCAGATACAGACGTATATAATCTACAGAGACATACACAAAAGGAGACGAAAACATTGTTTTATTTCAAAGATATTTCTATTAAAGTGATAAACAAAATTAACAAATATGCTAGGATAGACAGGAATGTTTATATTCATAAGCCTCTATTGGGGGTTACTCCTGAGTTGCTCATAAGAGGCAGCTTAGATTACCATATATGGAATAGGAGATATGGAAAACTGAATCCTAACCAACTGAGACCAATCCCCACCAAGTGACAAAGTGAATATCCAAAGACCTAAGCATATAAATATCCTCCAACTGGGACATATGCAGTGGCTAATACAACTCCTCGATTGAAACAGATCCACCTGGAATTATTTTTTCTGGAGATTGCTTTAGGAAAGGACCCTTTCACCCATTGTGTTCAGGAGTGGGATTAGGGATATCATAAGAGAAGTTTTGAGGACATTGTTTTATTGACAAACCATTACTGGAGTTAACTTTTGGCACACGAGAACTAAAAATATCTAGATGAGGACACTTTTGAGCATCAGTCTACAAATAATAAGAAAAAGGTGAGATATTTATTTTCTCGAAGGATGAGATTCAATAGATTAGCTTCCCTCAGGATCCAGACAACCACATAAAATCACGGGTAGGTTTATAGGTCCACGAGATATGCGATTCAATCAAGGATAATTGTAGGTTCTTCAATGGTTTGGGAAGTATTGGTACCCTTTATTAGCATATATTTAGAAGTCCAGGGTGAAGGAACATGATTCACAAATCATCGCCGCCGCCAAACCAAATGAACACATATATATATACATTATATATACATTCTAGTTTGAATACAATTTTCTATTAGCCACTAGGAAACCAGAGAAATAGGACTTAAGACAATATAATCAGAACCCTACCCCCCCCCCCCCCCGCCCCCAACGTATGAGCCAAAACAATTTAGAATATGGGACTTGCAGCCATTGGGTATTTCAGTGATAATCATAGCATATTGGGACATCTGCGTCAAATATATCAACATATTGGATACATGTCATACGTTTAATACATTATCCAAATGTTAGAATTTTGATTCCATATAGGTGAGACAGTTTTATGATATTGTACCATGTATCTTTCTGGGATTTGGGAGTCTGAGTAGTCGATGATCGTGCGAAAATATCACCTGAAATAGGGGAGTTGCATGTCAACCATTTAGAACCTTAATTTGCGTGGCATTATGGGAGTTGTAAAGAGTCAAGAGTAAAAGCTCTAGAAAACATGCCATGTTGAGTGTGGAAAACATATGTATCAGTGTTGTATTGTATATTGTGTATTTCTTGTTAAATATATTGATACAATTTAAACAAATAATTTAATTTACTCCTGGAAACTTGTATGGCCGCCATAGTTCTTTCAGGGGTCCTTATTGACCATCATGCATTTGGACTTCATAGATCATGTATACAAACTACAGTAGGGAGGTTTAGCAATCAAATCGCAATTACGTAACCGCATCCGCAACAGGTTTCTTTTTATGAATGACGTCCATTTATTTTTACGTATAAAGACTAAATTGTGAGATGAAACATTTTGCTTAATATGTTACGCTACGTTTTTCCCGCCATGTTTTGCTGAACATCTTTCTTCCTGTTAACGTATACATGTTTGTATGTATCAGAGATATGGATGCTTTTACATAATAGTTTAGACTTGCTAACCCTCCCCTAGTACTGACAAAAATAATCTGCCTACTTTTGATTTATAAAAAAAAACGATGATCAATATTTGCACATCAAATTTAAAGCCAATTTATTCCAGCACCCACTGTAAGAGATATATTCAGTGACACATGCACATTCCACATAGGTGATTTATTTGCAAGTCCGCCATCATGAATCTTGATTCGCATGGTATGTTATGTGTTTAGCCATGTAGCCATGTATTTTACATGATTCCATAAAACAAGAGTTCGTCTTTTCAATCATGCATTTGGTTTTTATAAATAATTTACACAAGCTATGATATTAGTGAAAAGATCTTTGCAATCATTTTTATAAACATTGTGTTAAATTTTTTAACTGAATCCATCCCAGCATGCACTGTAATAGACATGCAAAGGCCCTATTGAAACTGACGCAAATACAAGTCCGTCATTGACGCATAACATTCCTGATTTATGGCCATGACTGCATTGGCAACAACTATATCATAATATGACTGTATATGTGTGCACTTAAATGTGAACTCTATAACTGCTGTAACTAGTAAAGAGGGCCTGGATAGAACAGCTCTGAGGCGCAAATAGCTGAGGTTTGATCTTTTTTTTTTTTTTTGGAACAGAGTTTATTGCAGGATAGACATCAGCGTCGCCGCAGTGACGATGTTCCTACTGCCTGCCTATTAAAATTTACAATGATACATTCTTCAATTTATAAGAAAGGAAAAAAAATAAAAAACAAAAAAACAAAAACAAGGAGTATTTCAATGTTAGTAAAAGGCATTAGGTGAGTCGGTCGAGGGGGAAGACCGGGTGAGCTATAGAATACCCTTCATATATTTACCAGGGTAATACTATGTTAATATTGTATGTGGAACATATTTGATTTATTATGACAGATAGTTCGGTATGTAGGAAGGGAAGTGTAAGGATTTAAGCTGATCTAGTCTGGTTCCCTAGGGATGTATTCTCTTTTTAAGTGCGTTTTGATAGCGGCAGGATTCATATTTCTAATATTTTGGGCACAATTGTTCCAGGTATGGCTGAGTTGATAGCTAACAGATTGTCTGCTTTTTTCTGTTTTTGGATACAATTGTGTTAACACTACTGCCTCTCCACGTCTAGTATCTCTATTAGGAACGTTGATATAATTTATATTTTGAGAGCTTTTTAGCTAAATTAAGTTGCAGGAATTTTTTTCTGTTATTAATGGTCATAACCCTACAGGATTTGTGAATTTCAATGGTCGGTGTGTCATATTGACTTTTGAGAGCAATTCTAAGGGCCTTGTTTTGTATTCGTTGCAATTTCATCGTTTTACCGATACCTATTGGAGTTAAGAACAGGAGTGAGTAATCTATGATTGATAGGATTAAGGATTTAACAAGGCAGATTGCTGCACTTGTGGTTAAATATTGTCGCATCAAACCCAGCTGGTACACTCTAAGCCCCATATTACGCAATAGATTGTCATACTGATGATTCATAGTTAATTTAGAATCTAGTGTGATCCCAAGGTAATCGTAACTATTAACGTATTCAATAATAATATTTTCTGTTCTTATTATGGGAGGATTTAAAATTTTTCGTTTGCTAAATATCATGCTTTTGGTCTTATTCATGTTCATGAGGATTTTATTACGAATAGACCAATCCCTAAATTTTGTCAGGTCAGTTCCCATAATATCGGTCAAAAGCATTAGATTGGCTCCAGAACAGTATAAAATAGTATCATCCGCGTATTGGATAATCTTGCTATTAATTGGTAAATATTTCAGGTCATTTGCATAAATCAAATAGAGCAAAGGGCCGAGGACCGATCCTTGAGGGACCCCACAAGGCACGATTCGTGCTTGTGAAAGAGAATTATCCACTTTGACAAATTGGTATCTATTTTCTAAGTATGAGCGAATCCAGGCTATGTATTTGTCTTGTAGTCCAATATATGTGACCCAACACCCCAAAAACAGGCACTTCTCGCTCAAGTCCATGTTGAGCTACAGCCATGCAAAGGCAGAAAATCACTATTTCATCAATATTGAGTTAAGAGTTTTGCCATCAAGTTTCATATCCAAATTACCATTTCCCAAAGTTTTAACTTAAAAATAGTTCTAGAAATGTTATAACTGTTCATTTCAAAATTAGTTAACTAATTATCATCATGCATGAGTGGATTCAATTAAGGGAAAATCAACCAAACTTATTATAGATGTAACATTGCCATTATGAAGGACAATCTTTGTAGTCATTTTTCTCAGTTTTGATACCGGTGACAGCTTCTGACATTTCTGGTCATAACTTTTGAACTAATAAACATAGGCTCAAGATCCAAACATCATTGTAAAGCTAAAGCTGACCTCTTCTTGAATATTGAGATATCTAGGAATCTTCAAAAATTGAGAAGAGCCTGGTTTTGGGGTGTTCGGTCACATATTCTAATTTCTTAATCATTAAATCATGGTGGACACTGTTAAACGCCTTACTAAAGTCGATGAAAGTGGCTACTAAATAATTATTATCATTTATTGATCTATCAATATCATAGACTAATTTATAAAGGGCTTCTCCAGTAGACCTACCAGCTCTGAAACCGTACTGATTATCCGTCAGTATGCTATTCGCTTTGAGGTATTGAGTCAGATTATCAACCATAATTTTTTCAAGCATTTTTCCGAAGATATGCATAAGACTAATAGGCCTTGTATCATTGGCGTTCATAGGATTATTTTTTTTAGGAATGATTTTAACAATGCTCAGCTTCCATTTACTGGGAAAAATACCAGTTTCCAGTGAAGCATTAAAAAGATAGAGCAACTGCGGAATCAAATCGTATGCAGCATCCTTATATATTTTTGAACTAATCTTCTCACAACCAGACGATTTTCTGGTATTAATTTCAGTAATTCTCTCTAGCAGTGTATTAGCAGTAGGCATCGAGAAGACGAGTGGAGCAATCACGATTTCTCTGTTAAGCATAGGCGGCCTGTCAGGGATAGAATTCAAAATATTAGAACCAATATCACAAAAGTATTTGTTTACGTGTTCAGCCAGTTCGATACCCTCAAGAACCATTCCATTTTCGTCCTTTAAATGTGTAATATTACTACTTTGTTTGTTCTGAATCTCAGATATGATGCGCCAAAATTTCTTGCTGTCGTGTTTATTTTCTTCTAATAATTTGACGAAATATTCTCTCTTACCTTGTTTCAACAGATTATTAAAATTATTTCTAGCTATTCTTGCTAGATTTCTATTTTCATTCGACTTATTCTTATGATATTTCTTGAATGCTTTGTCCCTAATGATGCCTAATCCTATCAATTCATCAGTGTACCATTCTGGTCTATCCTTTCTCAAGTTGAACTTCTTTATTGGAGCAACTTTGTCACTAATTCGTTCACATTGTCGGTCTCATAATAGTCCCTCCATTGTTCCTTATTCAATTCTATGTGCAGTATATCTCTGGAATAATTTTTGTAATCTCTACCGATAAATTCCTTCTTTTCAAATTTCATTTTCATACTTTTAATATTCAAATAGATTCCTTGGTGGTCCGAAATATTATAGTTAACAGTGCCACAGGTGAACTCCTTCTTAATCTGGACCAAAAATAAATCAATTACCGAGTTCCTATGCAGCCCAAATCGTGTATTAAAGCTGCATTCTCAGTTAATGTTGATGAAAACTTTAAGAATTCGTACCTTTTGTGACGTTCTTTCTTGTACCTGAAAGTCATCATTTGACTAAATTAGTATAGGATTTATTTGACCCTGTTGTTTTTCCTGCAAGGGTTCATTAATGTCCAAATCTATAATTCTAATCTATGGACAATACTTAATATATCGATGAAAGATCATAGTATTTTGACCCGTTATACATGTATGGTTTCAAAGGGGTTGAAAAACGGGTATTTTAACATAGGGTTCAATGGGCCATGGCTATTGTTGTTACCAATGCAGCTGAGGCACGGTCAAAGCCAATCGTAGCGCCACCTGGAAATACCCAGATTCCTGTCTCAAAGAATCCCTGCTTGCTAGGCTATTGATCGATCCGGTCGTTCAATGACTAATAATAATTATCTGCCTCTTTTTTTTAAATCCTTTATTCAAACATAACCTGCCTTTGGAGCTTTTACAATGCTAAACATGATGTACACAAATATTTTCGCAATAGAAAAACAAGAATATGAAAATAGATCATCTGCTTCTAACTTGGTATTAAATTATTGTTTTGCCTCTTCAAAATATCCACCTATTTAACCAATCCTATTACACACATGCAGGATAACGTTTATGTTTCTCGGATAAGTATTCTGCAGGGCAACCATATGTTTCTATTCGTCGGGTGTCTCATTATATTGCATATTATAAATATCCTGTTGTATCTTCCTTAGGCCAACAAAATTAAAGGTATGTTTGCTGTTACAACTAGCTTAGGACTAGGCAAAGAATATGGTTGGTATTTGTCCTCATCACAAAGAACCACAATGGCTACAAATATTTGTAATAGTGCATTAGTGTTGGAGATCTACAGCATGGCATTACCACTCTTTTAAAGTGTCAGTAAACCCCAAAATATTATGAGCAAATCCATTTCTTTACTATTATTGAAATGTAACCACCCTGGTTTTACTTAATTCAACCTATCATTTAGCAAGTTTGTGAGGAGAGAAGGAGAGAAAAAGTAGTTCCACAGTTTAACAGTCCATTCAAGGCGCCACTGTTTGCCTATGTCACAAAGTTGCACCAATCTTGAAATGAACATGTAATGAACATAATAAACAACTCTCATAATTGCTCCTAGAAATAAGGAGCGTGGGGTGGGAGGAAGGAGGTTGACCAACGCAGGTGTGCAGACCAAAACAAATTGTATTACAGGTATAGTTCTCTGGTCAAAACAATGGCTGAAAGCAGTGACAGTGAACTGTTTCAATTGCTGGGAGATTGCGGGGGGGGGGGGGGAGGTAGGGATATTATGTTCATTTCTGGCGCACCTTTGTGACATCACACAGCACTCTCAGTGCCCTCTTGTGCTAAACAGACCTTTTCAACTAAGCTTTCCCAATTCGTGCCTGTAAGTTACTATAAGTTAGACATAAATGGAAGTAAAAAAATTGAGACTTGGGTGTTGTATTTATGGCTCCATGAAGTTTGTTGTCCTAAAAGTGACCGGGAACCCGTTGACTGACTGACCCTTTAACTAAGAGCAATTCAGATCCTGAGGCACAAAAGAAATCATGTATAACATATTTGCCTCGCATATATATTATAATCATATTATGTAAAGTGTCACATAAAAATGAATCATAATTCACAAAATTCGAAAGTGTTTTATTCACAAGACCTCTTTGTAGGAATGTTCTCAAA
Organism: Sthenelais limicola; assembly: GCA_942159475.1. NCBI lineage: Eukaryota > Metazoa > Annelida > Polychaeta > Phyllodocida > Sigalionidae > Sthenelais > Sthenelais limicola. The sequence goes on from OW804098.1 coordinate 72,100,396, forward strand.
CTTTTTCAAGCATAAACGAAATCAAACATGAAAATATAGTAATTCTTTTTACAGTTGCTAAATGTTAACATCATTGGAATACACCTAATCATACTTTTTCGAATATGAAAATTCAGTTTATTTCGGCTTATTACTCATTTTCTATGTAATAAAAAAAAATGAATACTCCCCTGCCCTTTCACCTTGACTCCTGCATGACCCCATACCAATGCCTACTGGACCATACCACTATTGACATTCCAATGCCCTTCCATGGGAGAAAAGAATGCTGTTAAAACCTGCATTAATTTTCGCAAGCAAAAATGAAATATTTGAGTACAAAAAGTATATTGCTGGGGTACATTGGTCATATTTGACTAGGAAACATGAACAATGTTGGTCATTTACATTATGAATTGATGTAGTAATTGTTAATTAAAGGAAATAGACCCCTCACTTTCCAACCCATTCCTATTATAACTGACACGCACAGTCGTGTATACAAACACCCTATGGAAACTGACACACACAGTGGTATACACAAACCCCCTATTGTAACTGATACGAACACAGTGGGATATACAAATCCCCTGTTGTAAGTGACACATAGTAGTGCACAGTAGTGTATAAAACCACTTATTGTAACTAAAACACACAGTGGTGTATACAAGCCTCTTATTTTAACTGACACACACAGTGGTGTATACAAACCCCTTATTATAACTGACACACACACAGTGGTGTATACAAACCCCTTATTATAACTGACACACACAGTGGTGTATACATACCCACAATTCTAACTGAAACTGACTGAGGAATATACAAACACCCTATCATAAGTGAAACTGGCAGCACTTGGTGTGTGTAATAAACCCCTTATTGTAACTGAAACACACAGTTGTGTGCACAAACCCACTATTATAACTGAAACTGACAGTGGTATATACAAACCCCCTATTATGACTGACGCACACATTGGTGTGTACAAACCCTATATTGTAACTGACACACACAGTAGCATGCAAACCCCCCTATTACGAGATACGTACTTGGCACGCTGTATATGATGGTTGGCATGGGGACAAGATGCTGATAGACTAGTTGACGGCTGGACCGGAACTACCATCATGCACGGCAAATATGTGCCAGGACCATGTGACCTGTGACCTAATTAGTACTAATTTAACTGAAATGTTTGTGCAAAGAGAAATTGAAGTGTATTCAAATATGAAAAGTGATTGCATAAAAGTAGTTGATATTTGTGTTGGTGTGTACTAGCATCCCCATCGATCACTGTCAGTATGGCGCCCGTTCATCTTCATGGATATAGAAAAGCCTTGATGTCACTGAAAATGTTAATATCTTTTTTTAAACAAAGGACTCTCACTCTTAATATTATAGGTGGTTTTCGTTGTAAATCGCTATGTGGGGTTTACTGCTATGGATATATCAAATATAGCACTGCTATTGCTATGTCCAGAGGCTAATTGCATGCAATGTTAATCCATTTTATCCCAAATCGCCATAGATAAAAATAACAGAAAAATAAGGAAAGCTTCAGGCAAAATGCATGACAAGCCGAGGAAATACCAATCTTCTGATTCAGAAAAGAGAGAAGATAAAAATCCATGTGGATAGAGATACAGTGAACTCGGGAGTGAACTGCCCCATCAGTTCCAATCATCCAAATACTATTATTGTTTTAGAAATAGTAAATTTTGATGTGAACATAAGATACAAACTGGTAAGTGGGAGAAGTGGTAAGAAATAATAATACTAATGTTTATTTATATCAGGTAGCATGTTTTGGCACTGTGATAGACATTACCTACTATGGGTTTGAAGGTCAGCTTGGTAAAACATAGTGTACAATCGGCAGCTTTACACATGTAGCAAATCCTGATAAATGGGACTGAAAAATGAAAAATTCTGTTTGGTTTGGAAACATTTTTATTCAAATGAATTTACATCTGTGTAGAACGTTGTTCGTATTTTCGTATGGGAATTTTGCCTACATGGCTTACCTTTTTGTACAATGGTATAATAATATCATTCTAGTTTTTTCCCATATATTATATTTATTCATTTATATAAATATGCACTTTTTTTTGTATTTCGTTAAGGACAATATAATATTTAATACATTACAAAAATACGCTCTGTCCGTTATCTATACGTTCTATACGCTCTATACGTTTCATGTACCAATATGCGTAAGCATGACGTCTCCTAATTTATGTAACGTTATTAACGTACATTGATGATAGAAGTCCCTGACAACGCTTTTTCCCGGGGGAAACCGTTGTTTCCAGGGGCCGATCCAGGGGGGGGGGCCTGGGGGGCACGTGCCCCCCCCCCTAGACCCCACCTCATAAAAAAGATTTTAGGCAAAACATTGATAGTTCCAATGTCAAACAATGCAGAACAAATCAAAAGATCCCTCACATATGGGTAAAATCACCAGAAAATGTACAATTTGCCTTCACCAATTCTGTCAAATAATCCAAATTTAAGACAAAAGTGAGGTTCAAAATTCAGTTCAACAAGATCAAACAGATAGTTTGAATCAAGGCGATATCAAATATACTCAGATATACCTAGTATTGGCCGTTTTTCACCCTAATTTATCAGAATTTAATAAATGTGTAGATCTGACTATTGTACATTTTCAGAAGATCTGACCCATGGATATATACAAAGACCCAATACTTTGCAACAGCATCCCCATGAATTAAAATTATATGTTAAATGGGATTTCCGATTGTGTACGTTCCTGACAGAATGTATGCTAGCTAAATAGCTTTGAAGCCTGCACAGACCAGGGCCGTTCCGGAGGGTTGTGATATCCATCTTTATGCTGCCTGTCGGCCTTGCTGACCAAATGTATATAAATAAATTATCACTTGACCACAAGTGGTTAGCATTACAGAGAAAGAGGATCCCGATGCTAAATTGCAGATATGATAGTTTTTTGTTTTCATCATTCTTATCACTTACACTCACCAGAAAAAGGAGAAAACACTAGTAAAATGATAATTCTGAATTAATGTAAGAAAAAAATAATTTGTTGTGTTGATATATTTATTTCTGATTAAATGCACTTCCTATCTCTTGTCCCACTATTAGAGAGCCTCAAATCTGAGGAATGGAGAAGGGGGACCCTCCAAACCACAGGACTGGTCCTGTGGTTTAGAGCGGCCCCCTTCTCCAGTCATTTGGTGGCATTCTCTTATCTGCCCCCCAGATCGGGGTGTTCAAAATCAGAACGGACCTGGTCTGTGCATCACCTCTCCAAATCATGTTGTCCAAATACATTTGGACCAAGATGCAGTGTGTCCAGTACTAGGTGTACTCTAATATCAAATAAGCATTCTAATGCTCATATCACTGGATATATCAGAGCAAAGTGAAAAGAATTACTGCAATAGACTATCATTGATTATTCTTTTAATTTCACAAGTCTGGAATTCTGTCCTAGTTTAATTAAACATATTGCACTGTTTACATGTCAATAAACCATATAATATTTTATTCCAATAACCTTTTTGGGGAACATTAAAGATCAGACCAAAATATTATAATTCTCATAATTGCAGTATGAAGTAATGATTCATCACTATTATCAATTTATTTTTCCTTCTACTAATGTAGTACAAAATATTAAATTCATGCAACTTCACGTGATGTACATTATACTATTACAAAATTTTTTTATTTTTGTTTATCCAGGGCTGTTCCCTTCTTTTTATTCTTTGGAAAACCTCTACAATTGTATTTAAGAATCATTGAACCCTGGTCATATCTTTAGGGTAACTGTGAGAATAGTTTGATCTTATAAATATACCTTCTGTCCTAATCGGCATGAAAGCCAGCAGAATGCATTAAAACAGTACTCAATGTACTAAAAAATTTCTTGGGGGATCATGTCCCCTGCAGGCCCCTAGATGTTAGCTACACTCTCATATATTTCTGAGGAGAACCCTGAATGGAGATCCATATTTCTCCTACTTAATTAATGACAGTTCAAAGCAGGGTTTTGATTGTTGGTTTTTAAGGGCCTTAAAAATAAGTAATTTTCAAAGTGCATCAGTAGTTTTAGATCTGAGCCTCAGAGCCCTGTAGAATGTGCTCAACTGGCACTCATTTTGTAAAAATATTTCCTGGGGGACCATGTCCCCAGACCCATATATGCTGGCTTTGACACTGTTGGGTCATTATTTGAAACCAGCTTTTTAGTTTTATTTCATAACCAGTAACATTCATCTCATCTCAGGCAACTTAAAATGTGAAATCTTTAATTTTAACAAGCAAAATTTTGCCAGAATTATTCCTTTAAAATAAAGAGCTCTTATGTATTTTAAAGACATTTTTTGGTATGCTAACAATGCTACATGCTACATGTAAAAATTGAGCTAATTAGCCCCCTCCCACCACACATAAATGATCTGAATGAGGACTGCCTGTGCCCCCCCTAGAGTCCACCTCCTGGATCCGCCCCTGGTTTCCTTGGTCACAGTCACAATTTCTCGTTATTTCCACTATTTTAGCGCACCAACATTTGTGCATGAAAATAGATCCTGTGCAAAAGGTAGAATTATTGCATAAACAAGGCTTCCCTGCTGCACAAATGAATTTTAACCCCCGCGAAAAGGTGTCAAAGTACTTAGTGCGCGGGAATTTATCCGTGCAAAAATAAATACATTAACAGTATGCAGGAAAATAGCAGCTAAAACTTTATAAATGGCTGCCATCAGGAAAAAATGGCCACCATCTTGAATTTTATCATGGCTGAAAATGTGGTTCCTCAGTAGCATCTATGCCAATTGTGTTGCTTGTATCACAATTTGAATGATTACTCCTGAAACATGGTCTTATCTGCCCCACTGTTGTTTTTCCCACACACCCTATACTCCCCGCGCACACTGTAACTACACGTGCACACATTACACACCTACATGCACCCACACCTGGGGGAGCTGTACAACCATAAGATCAGTTAAGATGACATTTAAACCCTGTAATGCGCACGCGCACATACATCTTCCACCCCCTGTTAGAGAAACTTGGAGTTGAGAGGGAGTGTGTACAGATGGCGCAGTATGTCTCATGTTTGCCGCAGTGCCTGCTGGTCAGTCGACCATAAGGGGCTGTCAGTGGGTTTATTTCTAGCTGCTGGGGACCTGAGTGTCGCCCATATGACTTGGTGTGGACAAAACAATTGACCCATAGTTAGTTTCGTAGGATATCTGTAGTTAGCCACAACATTGAACAGTCCAGGGGCTATAACAACCATAGGCACAATAAGAGATTAAGGGGTTGCTGGTGTATCGTTTGGTGCATAATCCTGGGCCTTCTGCTAAGTTATGCCATTATAAACTCATTAGGATCCCAGGAAAGTCATTAGTGCAGTAGGGACCTAATCACTGATCACTACCTGATCTGAGAGGCTGTGAGCCTAAAGGTGCATTTCCACTGGATCGTTTGTATCTGCTCATGGCTCGCTCTTGCAGAGCGATTCTACTGGTGCGCTTGTTTCCTTATGAAATCAATGGCAAATCTCTTGGTCCGCTCTCATTGCACTCTTGGACCGCTACTTAAACAGGTAGAAAGAGCGTCATATAAAACACAGCAGATATGAGTGCAACGTCAAAAAGAAGCACCAACATCTTAGTTTAAGAGCGTATAGAAAGCACATTAACTGATTCTATTGGACCGCTCTGTGTTCGCTTGTCAGGCGCTTGGGGAAATAAAAAGAGAGGGCCATGAGCGCACTAAAAGAGCGAGCCAGCGGAATCGCAGCCTTAGCTGTCACAAAATATCATCTTGTTCTTTAGGCAAGTTAAAAAGTTCTTAAGGTAGGTATGTTATTTTTACTATTTGAAAGCGATTACAAATCAGGTAATTGACACATAGAAGAAACAAATTGACATCGAACGATGACAAATGGTATCTAGTTTGTATCTGCAAACGTTAATGAATTATGGTTCCTCCCCTCCCCCTCCCCCTCCCCCCCCCCCCCCCACCACACACACACAGAAGAAAACCAAATGTCAGTAATATGTTAGTTTCATCTAAACTCAGTTGAAGTTTAATAGGTTTATTGCCTATTCTGTCCCCTACTGCACAAAACAATGCAAAACTGCCAGCTAATTGTGGCGTTTTGCAGATTCGGAAAAAAACTCAAATCGGTTCTCTGAAGAAGTAGATTAAAAAAATAAAAAAAGTATTATATTTCAACATCCCCAAAGAAATAATGAGTAAGAACCTGTAGCCAGTGCAAACATACTAATGAATCACACACAATAGAAATAGAAAATTATGATAATGATAATTAAGAAATTCAGAATTTTAATGAGGGTCATCTTGGATCTAGTGACCGACTGACTGGGGTTTGATATTGATTCATAAACCTAATATAACTACCTGCATTCAATGTTCTTGTTTTGCATGCTTTACTCAAAGGTCATGCTTTTCTAAAAAAACGACCAGTTATGTGCTTTCCCGCTGATTTATTTAACCAAATAATGTACCAATACATAGTATTCACATGACGTCACCCCAGTCAGCAGCTATCCTCACTGGCAGCCATAATGTGTGGCAGCATAGATAGCGGGAGACACAAGATCGAAAGGATTTCCCGTTTTGAATGCTTGCTAATGGCAATTATACTCATTATTCCATCATGACACACTAAAAAATGACCATATAAACTATCAGCATACTGTATATAACATTCTCTAAAACTTTCGGAGGTGAAAACTGTATTTTTTAGGCTTGGAGCACTCATGTCCAGCTAAAGTTGACCCACATTATGGCAAGCCGCGGCTAGCGCCGTGACGTCAGTGAATACTATAGTTTAGCGCCCTATTCCTTGACAGTAAAGGAGGAAGGTGGAAGAGAGAATTGGGGGACAGACCACATGTATTGACCACTGAATGTTATCCACCACCACCTCTGTCGTTAGACCGGAACGGGATGCGAGATCTGATATCCTATTACTGCTAAGACAGGAGGAACTATCATCCCAATTTGGGTCGAGGGGGCCGAGTCATGCCATGGCCCAGCTGGTCTTTTATTATTTTATATGAGGGTGCTAACAGATTAACAAAAACTAATGGCCATTCCTTCTTCCACCCCTCGACATCAGAGAGAAAACACCGGTGTCTAATTAACCTGTCATAAACTATATGTATTACATCCTTCCCCGGGGTCATCTGAGGTCAAGTTTTGACCAGTCCACTCCTGGTTCATCTCGCAAGTTGCACCTATGCCCCTCCACCCACTCCTCCCTGGTATCCATCTGCCCCCAGTAGTTCCTGGCAGTCCACTAGGGGCGCCTAGGGGTTGTGTTAACTGCTGCAGAAGGGCGTGTGTAACGAGGCGAGGGACTGCCCGGGGACCCGGGGGTAACTTACACTGGCCCCCGCCCCCACTATCATAGACTTACACTGGTCCCGTTGTTGAATGTATTATTCTATATCAATTTAGCCGCCTCATTAGAAGCTGATTTTCCCGGCAATTTCCCACTAACGTGATGGATTTTGTTCTAGAAAAGGTTTACCAAAGTAAATGTTTTGAAAAATTGACACCTTTTTCAACAAACCACTAATCTCAATTGCCTAGCTTGCATTATTGTGTTATGTTACATTAATCATTTGACATTTCCACTGCAATACATTATGATTATAATAATATTGTGTACATGTTATTGTTCATCATTATTTTTATTTAAGTGGTACCATCTATTATCATATACCCTTTTTTACGAATCCAATTTTATTGCTCAAGTCATGACACATATTTCCAAGGTTAGATCTAGGATAATCACACTATATATTTCTTGAGTTGTGTTCTAGAAGTAGGTACAAATGCCTCGGGATTAGTACACAATAGGGACTGTAGGTACAACATTTGTCATTCTTTTAACCCATCGATCGTTCGTTTCTTCGATATCTTCTTTCAGTCTTTTCCATAATACTAGTGTCTTCCCTTTACCCTTGTGAATACAATAATACTACACATATTCCCCTCGTATATGACAGTTAAAATTAAACTTTCCCTCTTCGAACAATTTCTGACTTCTGATTACACGACAATAATATGAGCATTTTAGGTTCAATACATTATATTCAATTTTAGTGTGTTCATGTAGAAGAGCTACGTTCTGGCAGAGCAATACATCGTGTATAAAGTGTAGAGTTCGACCATTAAATGATGGGCTAACATCGTAGTACCTTTATCTAATTATATTGATAGATTACTCAAATCAGAATTAGGAAAAGAAACGAAATAATTATATGAGAGTCAAGAAACTTAGCTAAATTTAATATGAGAATAATTTGAAGAAATTGTAGATTATTGATGAGTACCATGAGTATATAGGTAGACATATGAGACACAACTGACTTTATATAGCCCGTCAGCAGACACTTGTTTTTTAAGTTCACCTCACTCTGTGATAGGAAACTGAGTAACAAGTAGCAAAAATATGTTTTTGCTATGGTGTGGTGTTTAGCGCTGCTAGTGGCATGAATACATGTATCAAGACTCTATACATATTGAATGTATTCATGCATATATCTGGAGTTATCCTAATGGACTAAGTTTAATAATATTGCGTTATTAGTGATTAATCATCAAGAAATAATGTGAACTTTCTTTTCATACATAGAAAAAGTAGAAGTGCTCATTGGATATTATAAATCATAAATATTTACTACCTTTGGAATGCACTTGATTTCATCTTTTCAAATAATATTATGATGGTATCTCAAAATCCACATTTTGTCGACTTGTGACTCATTTTCCCGTAACATAGTATGTGTACTATGTATTTATCAATTCTTACTTTTATTTCAAGAAGATGAAACCAGAAGTGTGCCTTTCCAACCAGGTCCGCGTCGCCGGCTCTAACTCCTGTTGCCATGTTTGTCCACCAGGGTCTGGTGTTGCTGCCGCATGCACCACCAGTTCTGACACCCAGTGTGAAGAATGCGAACAAAACAAGTCCTACTCCCAACGTCCCAGCCACACTGAAACTTGCCAACCTTGTGCGCTATGTCCTGAGAACTCTAACCGCCTCCATAGATGCAACGCAACACAAAATACAATCTGTGAATGTGATAAAAACTATTATTTTGAGAAGGATTTGGCGAAGTGTGAGTTGTGTGCGCTGTGCCCCATTGGGTATGGGTCGTGGAGGGAGTGCGAGGGGGGTTACAACACAGAATGCAGGCGCTGCGGGGATGGGACTTTCTCTGACAGGACCGGCCTGGGAGCGTGTAGAAAGTGTAGAGTGTGCCCCCCAAGCTGGAAACAGGTGAAGAAGTGTAATTTTAGGGAGAACACTATATGTCAAGGTAGGTACTGGGTAGACCTTAAAATATGATATGAACTATGTATACAGGAAAATGAGGCTTTGTCCACTAAGCCTATTCTCATGCGATTCTCACGGGGAAAAAGAAGAATTTGGAGATACCAAGATTACGTGGATTCTAATGATGAAATTTCTATATTTTTGACTTGTTCAAAAAAGGTTTGCAATAGTTTTGCATGAACAATTACTATTAAAGTAGCTAAATATAAAATACTCCATAATTACACTAATTATAGGATGACCTCAGAAACGATATATTTAATTCCAAGTCTTGAAATTAGGTACATGTATTATGACACGTTGTTATGTAACGCTACACATATGACATACTGAAATGGGATGTGTCCCCCGCAAAATTAGAAATGATGAGCTAGAGGTATGAGAATGTTCTGGGTTCGAATCCTGCCGTTATTTCGCCTCCTCCCCATGCAGGCACCATGAGATCACATAATTATAATCATGTTGAAACAATGTTAAAACGATTACGGATTAATTACAGACATTGAGAGGCTGCTGGTGCATTGGTTGGTGCATAATCCCTCGGTGAAGTCAATCTCTCTATTTTGCAATACTTGAAATATATTTTTATCTTAATACGCAAGAATCGAGCATCGGGGACAATATTTGATGGGTCACAGGAAAATGAGTTGGCAAATTGATATTTTTCAAAGTCATTGATCACAAGATCTCTTTCTTGGAATGATTTCATGTTTGGCGTGCTTAGCGCTACTTGTAACAAGAATATACATATATACTGGGCCAAGTGAAAAACTCCGTGAACTACTTGTTCACCCAGTATACACAAAATCAATAAAAAAAAATCCCTTCTACCTAGTTCTCGGCTGTAAATCGGTAACGCACATTTTTGTTGGCCTTGAATAGACCAGTGTTACATTTCTCTCGATTCTTCATTGACATTTTCATAATGTACGGGTGTATTTTTTTATCTCGTCAATACAGCATTAGGATCAACAACACCGTCACTAGTACAGTTGTCTGCCACTGGGACACGCCCCTCTGTTGAAGGAAACGGAAGTGACGTCATACCAGTGTATTGTGCACTTCTATCCGCCATAATAATAGGACTTGTTATTTATGTCATTGTAGTACAAGTGAGTTTTAATTTTCACTTTTCAAATTAAATAATGACCTGATTTTTACTCTAAGCAGAACCATAATGGATTAAGTTGACACACGAAAATATCCTTTCTGGAATTTGATCCGGGTGTTTCAGGACAAAATTAAAAGTTAAATAGTAGTTATAACGAAAATAAACTTTGTGACATATAGTATATCATGACACCCCATTTTGTCAATAAAGTCCCTCTTTCTGTAGTTCCATTATCTTTATTTTACTTAGTAAGGGCCTAGTTCACTAAGCCGATCCGCATACGATTTTGCGCCACAGGGGACTCGTTTCCACTAAATTCTGTGAGAATCGCATGAGAATCGGCTTAGTGGACTTAGTGGACTAGGCTGACTGACTTTAATCGTTCAGTATTATGTTCAACATGGACTATTTAGCAGTGATCTAGTGTGAATATCCATTATGTTTTACATGTTTCCATAGAACAAGACTTCATCTTTCCTGCCAGGCATTTATTTTGTATAGATCATTTACACAAACTATGATATTGGTGAAAAGATCCTTGCATTTTCCGAACAAAATTCTTGCTAAGTATATGTCAGTTTTAAATGAATCTATCCTAGCATGCATTATGAAACACCTGCGCAGTGAGAGGTGCAAATCCCCTGTTGGATTATTTTCCCACGTTATATCACAGCAACTCCCATGAAACAATTCTCGAAAAGATCGATGTTATGTATTATGTTGTATTAACAAATTATATATTAGTTAATCCACCAGAGGATAATTACGACATAATACATTTTAAATCTGATATTAAATACTGCTCATGTGAGCCACAGGTGAGGAAGACCCGGATGAGAAAGTCAAGGTCAGGGACGTTATCTCAGCTGCGACCGCTAGGGGGCAGCACTCTACACCAGGTGGCCCCAGGATCTGCAGACAGCGGAGTTTACCTCGAGCAAGAGATCAAGCCAGGTACATGACTGAATGTATTCTTTATTTGAGACTCAAAATTATTATATTGTTCTGTAAAGGGGTTTCCAGGTCTTCAAGCATCCAGTTCAAAATTTCTTTGAAATAAGACATAGATTGATTTCCATATTCATTATTATTTTTTTATCTTTTTTTGTTTTTAAAAGGTTTCATTCAACATATGCTGCCATCTGGGCTCATACAAATCTAAATGTCATCAATGTCGCGTCCCTTGTAATTTTTTTTTTTTTTTTTTTTTTCTTACATTTTCTTTCACTCATCGTCAATGATTTGATATCTCAGCTGTTTATCATTTGTACAATAACGACCTTCTCCTGACTTACAGACTTCTTCACCTTACAAATTTGAGAAACAAATTGTGGACTATCTCTTACATTAAGCGAGATATTTATTCGTCCCGTTCTAACTCACCCAAGATTTTATTCCAATCATTTTCTTTGGATTTTCTTCTCCCCAGAACACTATTATTATATTCCCTCATTCTTATATTCATTCTCAATTCGTTGGCGAACGCACTGAAGTTTATTTTGTTGTTGTCAAAGATCCAGAGTCATTATTAAGTAACGCGACAAAAGTTCAACCTAAAACCACAACTGATCGCTATACATACTAGGATCATAAATAATCTGAGTTTGTATTTTGATTAAGACAAATTAAGGAGGAAATAATTAATAACAAGAAGTTCAATGGGTCGAAGGAACAATGGAAATAGAAATTTATTATTCCATTTGAATGCTCTAAAATTACCAAATGGCAAGCATTACAATACAGAGTGCTACACGGGGCAATTGGTTGTAATGAATATCTCAAGCAGAAAAGAATGAAACCATACCCAAACTGTGATTACTGCCAAAAATCAAATTGTTTTTTTGTTTTTTTTAAAACTTTATTTATACTGGGAGTGCAAAAATCCCAAACTAGGGTTTTTCACTAAGCCCCAGGTGTATCTTATAAATACATTTCACGGGTATGATCCATTATTTACACATAATTTACAGTGATAATGTGTTGATGTTAATGACTAGGATGAACTGATTCGAAGTGTTAGTTTTCCAGTCAGGATAATACTTTTGTCCAGTAGGGTAATATTATTGTCAAGGAATGCACTGTGACACTATTTCGAAGTGTTAGTGTTCCAATCCATTGTATCAAGACATTATGATTGAGTGTCAATTTTACATAAATCAGGAATCGATTCAAGAGTATTTAACAAACTCCATATACTCTAAGATAGTGTGATAGTAGGGAGTAAATTGTTGATGGTGAGTGAAAGAAAATTCAGAAAAAAAACAAAAAACAAAAAAATACAAGGGACGCGACATTAATGTCATTTAGAATTGTAAGAGCCCAGATGGCAGCCTATGTTGAGTAAAACCTTTTAGAGAAAAAAAGACAAATTAAGGTATGGACTTAATGGTCCAATAATAATTCCCTGCGATGCAAATGCTGAAATGTAATACGCATCAGGGGGAAACGAAAATCACATGAATTTGTGAGATTGTAACTGATGCCTTACTTGAATAAAAATTATCTGTGGAAAAATTGTACACCCCCGTCATCCAGCGTTTGAAATACTGGCCACGATTGCCAGTAACCGGACCGGGGATCGGCCGTCGTAATGTGAATGGGCCTTTAAGTGTTTCAATTTAATACCAATCCCAAATAAAACAGAAAGATAATATCCTTTGTCGATTAATTTTATAAAAAATAAAAATGAGGAATTTCTCAGATTAACTAATATGACGAAATTATACTATGGGTCATTTGGGTAGTTTTGAGTTATCGCCTAAAATATAAGCTGGACACCCTGACGCAATATGATATGAAAAACGATATTGACATACCTTTCTAGTGGGTAATATGGAATACCAAAGGCTACAGCATTGGTGCTCATGCCACATACAGCGTGTGGTATGGCCTGTGTATCAACCCCAAAACTAAAAACAGAAGTGAGGATGGAAACAAAAGTGTCACCATCAATTTCCGACATAGTTTCCCTATTTTCTCAAGTATAATAAATACTTACCCTCCTGAAGCCTCCGGGCTTAGGCTGAATGCAAAAAAATCGAAAGGATTTAATATTGGTGGAATAAAATTATCCAACAGAGAAATATTGAAAATCGAATGGACAGATGCCATGCGAGTGCTGGGGGTGACTCTCCTCTCTCCAAGAAATGAATCCAAGAAATGAATCAATAAACAGCGAAAAACTGTTGGAAAGAGTTAAAGAGATAACCAATCAGTGGAGAAAAAGAAGCCTAACTATAAAGGGCAGAGTGTTAGTATGTAATGTTTTTCTCCTCCCTAATTTTCAGCATGTTTTAGCAACAATATCTCTAACTGAAAAGATTCAGGATGAAATCCATAAAGAGATGATGAAGTTTGTGTGGTCTAATAAAGGTCATAAAATTAGCACAGCATTTCTAGCACAAAAAGCAGAAAACGGTGGCTTAGGCCTAAGAACAATTAGAGAGGTTATAACAACAAATAGACTCAAATGGGTACAAAGAATAATACTATCAAACAACGACAGAGACTTTAAGGCCATGGCCGCTTTCTCAGCCCCAGGCAGACAAGCTCAAGAAATTATGCTAAGTAGGAGCAAGCCCAAGAAAGCTTTAAACGGTTTTTACCAAGAAGTATTCAAAATATGGCATAAATATTATTTCAGTAAAGCTCCAGTAACAAGAAATGAAATCCTCAAGGAAAGGTTGTGGGCGAATCGCCTTATTAAGAGTAAGAAAAAACAAATGTTCTATTATCAAAGCTGGGAAAGAGAATGATTGCTATGTATAGGGGATATTGTTAACCAGCAAAGAAAGGTTATGTCTATTCTTGAGTTGAAGAGGCAACACGGTATAACCCCAGACTTTTACCTTAAGAAAGAGTTGCAACAAGCTATCCCTAAGGAATGGCTTCTCACAATTAGAAATCCCCCCCCCCCCCCCCTGCGAGGATAAAGGGAATATAGAAATAAAGATAAATAGTAAAAATTTTTATATTCGTGTTTGCACGAGTAAGGCTATATATGGCGCCTTAGTAGAGAGTATGAAAGTAAAGAGAGAAAAGCTTGACAAGTGGAGAAACCTACTTCGCTTAAGCGAGGAAGAATACTTAAAGTTACAGTGGAGGGATGTTTTTAATAATTCGTACAAAACAACAAGTGAAACGAGACTGCAAGTTTTGCAGTACAGAATTCTACATAGAACCATAACATGTAACCTTTACCTGAAAAACGCCTCCTTTCGAGATCATCCTGGATGCTCTTTTTCTGACAGGAGAGACGATTTAATCCATTTTTTCCTGACGTGTCATGACACAGAAAGACTCTGGTCAAGGGTGTATAACCTTATTGAATCGGTGGGATATCTCAACGAGGATATAGGGGGCAGAAAGATAATAGGAAGAAACCCTTCTGGGACCTTGTATGTCGAAAAGATCAACATTATGTTCGGTTTTAATAAAAAGGGGACAACTGTAAAGGTTATAAACTGGATCATACTTAATACAAAAGCCTTCATACACCGGCAGAAATTGTTTCACCAAGGGAACTTGGAATGGTTGTATTACATATATGAGATGAGGTCGAAAATAACGATTATATTGTATCAAAATAAGTTCAGAGCCATAAGCAAGGAGGAAAACACACTGTGGAAAAGGCTAGTGGCAGATATTTCAGATCTGTTGAACAATAACAACGTTTAGGAGTAGGTGTTATCCATTTGTTTTATTTCCCATTGTTTGAAGATATATATCTTTAGGTTTGAGGCTTGTAAAATGTACATTTAAATCACATCCTATCGATGCACTCCAGTCGTGGACCCTTGAAATAAACCATGCAAAACCAGAGTCAAAAAGAAAATGCTCTGTGTATAAGGAGTAGAGGTGTACGGTAAGGGTCAGAAGGGGCGTGGCCACAAAGCGATAGACCATTAGGTGAAATGTTTGGACTGGAGGGTTGACTATCGCGGCAACGTCAAACGTATGGAGACATGTAGTTCTTTGTTTCGGTGATGTGTACGGTATGGGTCAAAGTGGGAGGAGCCACGATATCGTCGACCCATATCACCATGTTTGGACTAAACTAGTGTCATATTTAACAGACCGTAGTAAGAGTTGTCGTTAGAAAAATCATAATAGAGCATGCTCGGCAGGAAGAAAGGCATATGTAAATCTAGATGTAGATATGCTGGAGGAAGAGAAAGTTTTGTTGACATATTGAATAAAGTTGATGTAAAAAAAAAAAAAAAAAAATACTTACCCTCCTCCAAGTTCATATTACACGTAGGGTATGAGATTTTGTTGAACACAGGGATCATCATTGGGCAATGTAAGGTCAGGTCAGAGAGTTTAAACTCCCTTATAGATGACAAAATATTTTTTTATCAACCATTGACATATTTGTCTAATGTCTCTAGGGGCTAAACTGTCACCGTCAACCAGAGTGAAGGACCTACCCCCAGCTACGATGAGGGCTTTAGAAAGGGCTTTTAGCGGCAGCCAGGACACCATATCTGGCTGGAAGTCCCTCGCCAGACAACTTGGTAAGTCGTGCGTATATTGTGTGTGTGTATATTACATGTATGTATCTATGTATGAATAGTATGTACGTATGCCATTTCCACCAATTTGACGACAATTGGTCCCAGACAGGAAAATTAATATAAATGAAGCTACATTCAATATTCCCTTTTTAATGTTTGCAAGCTAGAAATAGGTTGGAGCACAACTATTCTTTACCTTTTTTGTCACAAAAAATGAAAAGATATAATTATGAAAATGACATTTTTATGTGTCGTAGGTGGGTGTCGCATCACACAATATGGTAAAAAATAAATGAACAGATCAGATCATGGTCGGTCCTATATCGCCTCCTATTTGAACACTTTTTGTTGCTTTCTCAAACATTGTTTGCAAGGACCAGGAGACTGAATGCACTGAGACATAGTGGAATGGGTACCGTACGTAGTCAATCCTGTCGCATCATGTGCCACACATTATGTACCAGGAAAAAATATGTCCCCCCCCCCACCCCAAATTATCTATGGCCAAGATTTTTTGATTTTTTCTAAAGTATCATATTACAAGTTTACATAACACATACATTCTTTATCTGAATACGCCACAGATCCTCATAAACTGTTCAATTACTGAATAATACAAACATCGCTTCTTCTTCACTCATATCTTTATATAATTTGACACGATACGTTTATCTATTCATTTATACAGATAATTCTGCTTATATATATACCCAATTCATAATGGCTGTTGTATGGGCTTTTTTCAATGTTATCGCCTGAGCCCTGATAAGGACATTTGTTTGGGTAAAAACATGTGGAACCGATAAAAACATCCAATAGTAGGCCTACATTCATAGGTCCATAATATGCTCATCAATTCCTTCCTCAACTTTCGACCAATAGAATTTTACCAATTTTACAGCGAATTCGTCTTTATCGTTGCAATTTCTAACCTCATAAGGTAGGCATTCCACAACTTTGGTCCCATTTTAGATGATACATGACACTAAGAAGGTTAAAAGCATAAAATATGATGATGTAAGTTTTGACTTGATGTCACTCCATCCTGGGTCCTGAATTATACACAATGTCCACGTGATGCGACACCTTCCCTCTCATGTCCAATATATGGTAAGTCCAATAGGAAATTATATCATATGTACATGTTTAGAGATCAAAATAATGTTTCTTTGGACTAAAGCACTCGTTTTGTGTGAGGCGATCACCTTTCTGCAACTGGAAGTATATATAAAGGTACTGATGACATTTCATGTATTAAAAAAATAGAAGTACTTGGATATTGGATATCCTAATGTTTTCCATCATTCGAATCGGCTTGATCTCATCTTTTCAAATATAACGGTATCTCAAAGTCCATTTTTTACGAGTCGTGACTCATTTGTATGTAATACATCACATTATACCTCCCTCCTTATAACCTTTTTTTAGTTTTCGGGCCATTGACAGAATTAAAATTGCACTATATAAAAACAAACCTATGCGCATTATATAATATACATGTATGTAACATACTATCAAATATCAATACAATTACACTTCTCATCTCTCTACTAGTATAGATACAAGACAGAATTTGTCAGTCATCTAACTACTCTGTGTTATTGCTCGTGGTTTCTTTATATAGATTATGCCAAGATTTAGCCTACTTTTGATACTCGTTGGCAGCCTATTCCCAAGAAAAGGCGTCACCCCTGAATTACTAAATTATCATCAAATGTGTATAATTACATTTATAATTGTTGGCAATCAATGATAGTAAGATTTTAATCTGTTCTAACCATTTCCTCCATCCTTGACTAACAGGTTATAACAGTTCACGGAAAGTACTTTTCCAGACGCGAGCGAATCGCGATAATTCCACACCTGCCCATTATCTGCTGTCTGATTGGTCCAGAAAACACCATGCAACAGTTGGAGCGCTTCAGGTCGCGCTGCACAAAATAGGCCGCGATGACGTAATAGCCAAGGTTAATGACAACTGTCTTTTGTTTTCACATTTCACATTGCCACATATCAACTTTCATCCTTCCATGCTGCAAGACACGAAGCATGGTCATAAAGCTGCACTCGCAGCTAACGTTGGTCAAACATTGAATATTTTGTACTTTTTCTTTCATTTGACCAACATCTTTCAGGATTTTTCCCAGTTGCTTTTTCTAAAAGGCTTTTAAAACGTCATATTTGTATTTGGAGGACCTGCCCAAATGCTTTCATGGGATGACTTCACTTAGTATTGCTCGCCTGCGCTAGTTTTCTCTCTGCAATTAGAATTCAAATTCTTGTATATATAAACATACAACATCAGCAGAATATAGATAGATTAAGTCCTATCAGTCATAATATGAGGGAATTTGGTGAGACCTGTTGTTGTTGTTATAGCTGAGAATGCAGCTTTAATTGAAATGTACATATCACTCTTATAGGTATTCCCAGTGGAAGCTCCAGTGACGTCACGACCAAGTTTCCGGCGCTCGCGAGAGTCCATGTTCGGCGACGGGAAAATGCTGGGGAGGGTGAGGTCGCAGAAGTCCTCAGGTGTTGTCTTGGGACGGTCAGTGTCATTCAACCATGTACAGAAATCCTCGTCGATTGATTTTTCTGCACAGAGTGAAGGCGGCTGGAAGAGGCACAAGAAAGGAGGAGCGACTAGGAAGTCATTTAAAGACAAGAGATGTCCTATGAGTGTATCTCTACCAGGAGGCAAACAATTACTTGATGTTTAAATAGAACAATCTGTTTGGTGTATCATTCTGATTCTGGATAAGATGTTTACTTACCTCGATGTATTCTAAAATGCTCCCAAAATTGGTATTTTTTACCATTTTGATCCTCGATTCATACAGTGTGTATTCCTTGTGACAAAGTTAGAATCGCAGATGTCATAAACCACAGATGCAGATATTAATTTTTTTCCCCCACAACTTGAAGACACAACAGGTGTTCATGAAATGAGAGTGATTTGATGGCCACAAGGTCCTTACTCGAAGTTAAGCATAAATGTTCCAAAAGTTGTTTGACCAAGATTGTTCACAATGATCCACGTTTATATTTCCAGCCCCGCTAAAATCAATTCTGCGGTGGCTTACCTTATTATCGCTCACCGGCGACCATTTTTACTCTGTTGATTCAACTTCAACTTCTTGTATAACAGTAGTGGGATATCGAAAAATGCACTCCCATAGGTAAAACAATGCCTACATTTGGTAAGATCATTTTGTCGTAATAGCTGAGAATGCTTTCAAGTTTCATGGCATCTTGCTAAATAGCTGGTAAGGAGCTTGTAGGGAAGGAATTTGCTATCGCAGTTTTACCTCCCTGCTGTCCACACATGGGCCAAATCATAATGATATTTTCAATCTGACCTTTTATCAACTTAAATTTCAAATTTGTAAAAGGGAACTGAATTATTTGAAACATAGTAATATTAGGCCTATTGTATATTGAATTATATACAAAGTGAGATCCTATTTTGCAAAGTGAGATTCTTTTTCTGCTCCCTTACCTACATTGTTCTATCGCTAGAGGTTCCAATACAGACAAATATGCTTTATACCTGCTGTTTTCTTATTTGAATGAAATGCAACTAGTGGTCACGACTTTGTATTCCATATTTATAACACAACTATTATATCATGTTTAAAGCTGCATTCTCAGCTATTATGACAAAGACAATTTTACCAGATTTGCTCATATCATGACATATATATGACTGAATTATCAATATTCCCCTGTTGTTATTATGTTATTTTACTAAAATTTGAAGTAGAATCGGTCGAGTGAAAACAGCCACCAGTGAGCGATAATAAGTGAAGTCATCAATAGGGAAGGATTTGGTGGAGTCCTCCAAATACGCAGGACGTTTCAGAACCCCTGTTGTAAAATCAACAAGACAGAATCCACCAAAATTTAAGTCAAATGACTTTTAGATGGTTTGGAAAAGAATGAAAGAAAGAAAATGTTAACTGAGAATGCAGCTTTAAATGGTGTGATTACTTTGTGCAATTGTTTACCAGGCATTATTTAATTAGTGTGTATGCATACTGTATTTTATTTTTGCTGAATAACATGCTGTCAATAGTTGTAGTTGAACCAGATAAACCGAATATTACTAGATCTGTCCTTCTGAATATAAATGGATATTCTGATTGTTATATGCTAGAGAGATATAAAGTATTTGTATTTAGATATTTTTATTCAGCGCAAAACATTATGCAACAAGTACACTATATCTCAGCCGTCGCTGTACTGGTCATAATAAAGTGATTCAAATTCTTATTCCGGGAAAGAGTTATATTATTTCATATTTCTCTCTTGCTCCTGTTGTCTCAACAAAAATGTTTTTTACAAGGGTTGGTGTCACACCTCGCCTCGTCTCTCACCATTGTTCATGTTTATATTCATTTTTGTCTCCAGTGATGGCTGAGAATAGCAATGAGAATTCGTAAAGCTGTCTGCTGAATAAATATAATTATCTTCAACTGAACTAGCAGTTTTTCTGACCGCCCACCTCCCTAAATATCATCTCATGACTCTGTGCACAGAGGGCTGAAGTCCTTGTGTGCTATCAAAGACAAGACTATTATAATTAATGGAACTATCAAATCAAAAAACTTTCAACAACGAAATACCTTTCCCAATACTCAGATAAATAAAGTAACAAATTTGGAACTCCTGTGTCTGCGCTGGTTACATAAATTTACATCTCCATTCAGTTGTCATGATGGAATTGAAATGTCAAACTCTGAGGGAAAGTTACATGCATCATCGTACATCACGCCTATTTACTATCCTCGTCACTCGGGGCAATTCAGAGGCTAAAGAATATGAAAGTTATTCTGGATATTCATTATGAATAGTAGTTAGGTTAAGTTGTAAGCATATATATATAAAGATGTTTTTGTACATTTCTCTGGCCGTGGGATAGGCCTATATATGTTTGATACAGCAAAACGTCATCGTACGTCACGCATCATAATATATGTCATGCTCATCTCTTAAGGTACTTAAACAGGTAATAACAATTCCAAATGAGTACATTTTAACTTATCAACCAATAGTCTTTATTATAATGACTGATATCAATTTCATACCTTCTAATATATAGAAAAATACATTACATTATATATATTAACCACAATATATCAAATTACTATTGGAATCTGAATAAATAATTTTTTTTGAAGGTAGAAGAATTTACAGAATGTGTAGAATGGGCCGATTGTACATTAACGGGTATAACTTCACCTATATATAGCCTAGAAGAACACATGCGATTTGGGTGTTTAACTAATAATTGCCGTCAACATTGTCAACAATTCTCAAATCAATGGCGAAACCATTATATAATAGTCCAGGGTACATGCATGGGGGATTCTGGACCCTCTCCCTACCCTGCCCCCCCCCCCCCCCGCAGACACACGTGTGTACCTACACGCATGCACGCCACCACCCCATCCTAAACAAACCCAACATGTAACTTATTAATGCAGAGGATTAGCCATTATACACGCACAGCTGCATGCCACGCCCCCTCGCACTTATATATATATGAGCGAAGTCGCCAGAAATGTACAATTCACCTTTACCAAGCTTTACCAATCCTCTCACATAACCCATACTTGAGACGATGGAGTCAAAAATACAGTTTAACATAACCGGACAGGTTTACAGAATCAACGTAATTAATGCCGAATATACTATTTCGTCCAGTCTGATTTGTGATGTGAACAAGTTAATGCGTTGTCATCACCCTATTTCAACCTTCTTCCACAAGAGATTCGGGCGCGCAGACAACTTCATATTATAATGTTATGCACTCCGAGATTTGAAATCAAAATAAGCTGTAAACACTTATACATTACAGGAGTGAAGGTCTATTTTAAATGCTATGAGAATACACGGGCTGAAATAATTCCTACTTATAATATTGTAAGACGAATGAAGAAAACGAACACTAAATGGCTATAAACAAACGAAGGACATTAAACACTCGTGTCAACATTGCATACCAAACAAAAGACTTTTGCTGATATAACCATAGGCATAGCCATCTTGTATAACCAACGACACCTATTGGACAATAACCATAGGGAGCTGTATCTATTGTAATTACCACCTAGTAGAAGGCATGGTCCCATTAAGGAATTCATAATAAACTTGTATTGATATAATATTATATATAAATTTATATATATATGCTCGAATATATTATTTAATGAAGAAAGGCAAGTCAGAGAACGATGGAGGCATGAGCTAGTGTGCCACCACTTCTCTCAAACTGCGGGGCCTGACGAATACTCTTTTTTATTAAAAAGGGAAAAGAACAACAAATAATAAAAAAAAATAGTACTTCTCACACGTCCTGCCCGTTTAGTTGACTCGAGCACTCTAATTGGAAAGCTGGTCGGCGAAGCAAGTCTAAAATATACTGTCAGTCGCCAGAACAAGGCATTTCGGTGATCGGCGACACAAGCAACTTCGGCATTTATACTCCGACTTGTATAAATTAATCCTTGACATGAATTTCGCCAACTTTTATTGTCATGCATACACACAATATAAAAGTACTTATTAGCTGTCCTCGTGTTTACCATCATTGGAAACGTTTTCCTTTGACACATCACATTTGGTAGAATTTACCTAATGTGTAGAGTAACCGACTGCACAATTTCTGACGACCAATATACCCATGTGTAATAAAACTACGCTGAACTCACACATAGTTATACACCTCCCCTATTCGTGATCCCCCCCCCCCCCCCCGCACCTCGCCCGCCCTCCCCTCGCCTAACAATTCCAGTCAATCGCATGTTTTCTCTAAGCAGTTGTCCAAAATTACCTTTCTACCAATGACCTACTTTACAAACAAATAGTGGGGTCGGTCGTGCATGAGAGAGAGAGGGGGTGGGGAAGAGGGAGACAGTGAGAGAGAAGACTTCTAAGCGAGACAGCCTGCAAAGACTTAAATCTGACAGAGTAAAACAGAACCAAATATAGATCCAGAGGGATTACTTGAGGATATATAGCCCCCTTACACATATCAATTATAATGGTCATTAGACCATGGGCAGAGACATGAATCATTGCCTAGAGAAATGATCTCATGTTTACCCTAGAGCAAAAGGATATAGCCACTATGTATGACTGTATACAAGTGCTGTCATACCACCATATTGGGAGACCTGTTGGAAAGGATTTAGAAGAGAAATTGGCTGGGGAATGAGTATACGTTTGTTGTCGGTGGTCGAGACTGACTGACTGGGTCAATGAAATGGACACACCTGTGATATATTACCTGGACTATTGTAGATTTCATGGTTTCTGGTCTCTCTAGATCCGACCTGTACGAAGGTCATTTATATGTGAGTAATGTTTTGTTTTTCTCATATAATATGCGTCACGTCCCTTGCTAGAAACATGGCCCATAATAATGGGCATAACCATGTCTGAGTGTATAACATGGTTGTATGTGGATGTATATATAGTCCTACATAATATATAGGGACTTCATAGTGTGCGTCTATATACCTGTATACATGTGTGTGCATGCATCCACATGTGTATGCATACATGTGTTTGTATATATATATGCATGTATATGAAGTATGTATGTATACCTGTTATGTCATGCTGTGCAATATTATGCATACATGTATGTATACATGTGTGTATGTACTGACATACATGTATATGTATGTATACATGCATACATACCTATAAACCTGTGAATGTATATAGTATGTATATTATCTACATGCATGTATGTCCGTGTATGTGTGTATACATGTTTGTTTGTACATACATGTATTGTATGTATGTATGTATGTATGTATGTATGCATGTGTGTTTGTATGTGTGTGTAGGGGTGTGTGTAATGTATGTTTATATAAATGTATGCATGCATGTATACACGTGTATGTATACATATGAATATGTACATGCACACAAATACATATCTAATTAATTTGTGTTTATTTGAAACATGCCATATATATAGACTATTCGTGACCGCAGTCATTATTTCCCGTCTGTATACAAACCAAGACGTATTAGCTTTTGAATTACTTATAATGTGGCTGACCCGCTTTCCTGTTTCAGAGTTGCTATTAATTCAGATTTCAGGTGAAGGGTGACGACATGATATTTTAGCCTTTAGAAAAAGTTAGTTATTTAGAAAGGAGTAGCATCAGCTTTGTATAATAGAGTAGAAATAGACCCCGTTATTGTGGACACCTCGTTAATCCTGACTAATAGAGACAGTTGGGTTCTGTTCCATGCAGCTAAAGGGCCGCCCACACCTGAGTGCCCGCCGATTTAACTTCTCCCGATCCGATTTAACTTCTCCCGATCCGATTTAACTGCTCCCGATCAAGAATTCTAAGGAATAAACTTTTAAAACTGTCCATTTGTGGAGACCCACACCAGGGACGTTGACCCACACCTACCCAAATTCTCCCCGATTTGTGTCCCGATCCGATTTAACTGCTCCCGATCAAGAATTTATTTAGGAATTAAAAAATATTTTTTAACTTTTTTTTTCCAAATGGTCATAACTTTTTTTGCCCAAAGGTTACATCGTTGCGCCTGGCAGATCTGAAATCAGGAGATTCAGGAGATATAGAATCACTCAATAAACGTCGTTTGGACGCCAAACCAAAATTCACCCTCCCGATTTTCCATTTTTTGGATAATCGGGAGAGCCCTCCCGACGGCTCTGGAAGGCCCCCCGATGCATTGGGACAGTTCCAGATGCATCGGGCAGAGACCCACACTAGGAAGGGATTATAAAAATTCAAAGCCAAAATCGGGACAAATCTATAATCGGGCAAAAATAGGAATTAACTAGTCCCGATTGATGAAAATTACTTCAATCGGCAGTGATTTTGCAATCGGGAGTATAAAATTCGTCCCGATTGAACTCCCAATTGATCGGGATGGAAAGTTAAATCCTAAAATGGATCGGGAGCAGTTAAATCGGATCGGGACAAGTTAAATCGGCGCAAATTTGCTCAGGTGTGGGGGGGTTTAATACTGAACATTTCTATCAAAGTGACAGCTCCTTTATCTCGACACCTCCTTTGTACATGTACATTATAATGACAACTCTCTAATCTGTACACCTCATTATTATGGACGGTCACAGGATCTTTCCCTTCACTGTACAGCTCTATTATATTCTGTTTTTCAATTTTTATTTAGAATTTCTATAAGGCTAATCCTTCGTAAAATGACAGTTAAATCGTAGACCGGTATGCACAGTATACAATCAATGTTAGAATTAATGGAGTTCAATATCAAGATAATGGGCTCATGGGCAATGATTCAATACTGAATAACGGTATTGATAGCTCTATATATATAACCTTTTAGTCCCTGCCTTGTACGGTCCAGGGGCTATACCAACCTACGGCAGGACTAAACATATTAATAAGCTACATTTCGGAAATTTTGGTGACCTGTTTATTGTTTAATCCATCGGCTTTGCCCCAGGATTATACACTAACGAGCGTAATATCCTATGTGTGAAGGAGTAAGCGATGCAATTTATATGGCGGACACTTCCACGCTTAAAATGGCCATGGGGCAATTTAACTGCATTATAGAATGAATACAAACAAACTGAATATTTTATGGCCCAAACATATTACATAAAGGTTAGAGCAGACGCCACGGCCTAGGCCCGCTCTTGGGCATATTTATCATACTTACTACTATAAACGTTGTCATATCTGTGTAGACTTTTATGCATTTTATATATATATATATATATTATAGATATATATTATATATTATAATATAATATCATGTCCTTGGTGACTTGGTACAAAGCCAGCCATATATCCTACCTACTCTGATAGACGTCGATATATTTTAGTGCATGATGGAATTTTATGGATTGCATAAAGTGACATAATATATAAAGTCAACCTCATAAAACTTCGTATTAACACCTTAATTAACTATATGCTGTAATAACAAGAAGACTTAGTACAACGTCTAGATATTATATATTATATTACTCATTTTATAAGCAGTAGGATTATTTAAGAGCCATCATAAATACTGCAACTGTAACCTCACCCACCCCCTAGTCTCCTCATAAAACCCCTATAGTATGCCCCAAACTAGCTATAGTGGCCCAACGTACGTATGGCAACCCAAGGAAGACCAGATCTTGATCTGATATGCACCCCCTTTTTTGTAACAACTATTCAGTGACAAATAATGAATATAATTATTATTATTATTGTTTTGTCCTGTGACCGCGGCCGAAGGGCAAGACTATAGAAAAATAACAATGCACGGGGGTGGGGCCTGTCCATTGTTTCTAACTTTTTACCGGTGTACCGGCAGTCCGATATAATGGAGGCTATCAATCTTCTTAGTCACTGTATTAGGTGGTTATAGCCCCAAGGCAGTGATACCAACCTTATGAGGACAGGAGTAACAATACAGTAAAGCTTCATCGCTGATCAAGGTGGCTCTCGTTTACAGCCATTTTATTTTATTTTTGGTTTTCCATAAGCACAACAATTGACAATGCTGTTGAAGAAATGCAATTATACTTATTATTGTTTTCAAGCATTCTATCTATTCCTTACCAATGAGAACTCAGCTGTACTTTATTGGTTAAGCTAGGTAAATGATAAGCTACTATCTTTCCTCAAAGAGTACGGTTTGGACTAACTTCATGTGAGTTTCATGTAAATATAAGCTGTCAGTTACTGTGGGTAAGGTGTGAGATATTTTTAAAAGTTTGCGTTAGATCGTATACTGCCAAAACAATCATGTCTGTAATCTGCAAAAACAATTTGTTAATTCGAAATAATTTGAACAACATCTATAAACAAAAACTAAGAACAATAGAAGACATTTACGCAAAATGGAAAACAGAATCAAGAATTGAGGTTTCATTGTTTCACTTTCAATGGTATTCTAAATACATTATTGATTTTCACTAAATCAGATATTACAAGGAATCTGAAGTAGGTAATATATGTGATGGCTTACAGACAAATGAGTCAGAAGTCCAAACGAATGATTGTATTTTGAGATATCATTATATTTGAAAAGATATGATCAAGCCGATTCCAATGATAGTAAATATTATAGGTGTTGCAATAATTACCTCTATTATTTGTTATACATGAAAAAAAGGTCGCGATAATTTGTTTGGTCAATTACTAGTAAAGCAGTTAAATATACTCTATAGGATAACCACAGATATCGTGGATATATTCATTACACAGTCGTCAGAGTTGGTAGATCGATTCATGCTGATAGCAGCGCTAAACACCCAAGAATGAAACATTCTAAGCTATACCTATATAGGGATTTTGTGAACAAATCACTTATATAAATATATCAATTTTGCAACGTGTGAGTCATTTTCATTGAACACATCACACCACAGACGAATTTCTTATTCAAAAACGTTTTATCCTGAGAATGTCCATAGGCGTCTATTATATCATATACGATAAATAAAACCTTTGATTAAACATTACAGACCAACATCTGACAGGCTTTTCTACGTAACTTTTTATTGATTACTGGTGAAAGTTATTGGGACTATTATGCTGGGCAAACAAATCCTTGGAATTGGAACAAATCCTCCAAGTAAATTCGAGTTACCACCCTTGTGCGTCCACGTCTGCTTTTCTAACGCTGCAATCTCAGTTAACATCGGTAAAAAACTAAAAAGTTTCTACATTTTGTTTTCCAACCCATCTACATTATATTTGGAGGATTTTGTCCATTTACTTTTGCTACAGGACTTCCTAAAAGTTCACACATATTATACATAATTATTATATAATTTTGAAGACCCGCCGAAATCTTTCCTGTGTTTGCATCACTTATTATCGGTCCCAGGCGGCAGTTTTCTCGCATTTAGACCCATAAGTCATAATATCGACCAATTTGGTCCAACGATTGGTTTCGTCGGAACACCGGAGAATATAAACAACTTAATAAGAGCTTTGATTGACGTGTGTTAAAATGTATGTATAGCTCTGAGAAGACCGACACACATGTGTAGAAGGCAACCCATGAAAACTTTGTGTTTATTTAAGGCGACGCTTGAGTGAGTGAGTGAGATTGGTTGCTTTACGCCTTTATCAACACATTTAATATGGTTATATCAAGGGCGGGAGAGCTAAGAGGGAGGCAGTTTATGATCATAAAGAGACAGAAAGGCACTTTATGGTCATACCCAGGACCAAAGGCGACGCTTGAAAATATTTCATAATTTGTTTTACGATTATGTGACTATTGATGCGAATGTGTTGTGGCTTTGAGGAACATGAACAACATTAGTATACACTCATAAGTACGTTGTGTATGCCGATTTTCACCAGATGCTTTGAATAGTGGAACTTTAACCTGGTTAGCAAATGTTTATCTAACAATTTACTTGCAAGTAAGTAGCGACTGCACGGGAGTTTTCGTCAATATTTTGAGTTCTCTTAAATCTTGGACAGGAACAACAAGTTCTGTGAAAATTATGACTGTCCAAGAACATGGGCATTCATCCCTGGGCGTACCTACATGCATTTACATTTGTATGTAGATTTTTCAGGGTATTGTAAATAATACAATCAAAATCCAGGTTTTTGTAAAGTTAAGACCTGTAATCGAGACTTTAAAGCTTGGCATGACGACACATTCAAAAACCGATTAATTCATTTTTTACTTGATCAGAGTGTTGTTTATGTTTAGGCCGGTTGGATTACATACCGATGTCCATCTCATGCATGTCAAATAACATCCCAGGTCGCACCAGTCGAGTTTTTCCTCTCAACTTGCACATATATAATGCTTATGGGTAAAGTCGCCTGACAATTTACAGATCGCCTACACCAATCCTCTGAAATATGCCATAATTAGTTTGTATGTTTTATGCATGTGGCCAGTCGTTCTATGGCCATACATGAAAGACCCATCGGCCATAGAAGGGTCAGGGCTTCTGAAAATGTACAATCGGCAGCTCTACACATTTAATAAATTCTACTAAATTAAGCTGAACATGATACTTGGTGTATCTGATTATATCTGGTATTGCGTTGATTAAGCAAATTAGCTCGATTATGTTTAACTGTAATTTGAACCTCAGTTTTGACTAGAATTTGATATATTGGAGAGGATTGGTGAAGGCGGGCGGATTGCATATTTTCAGGTGACCTATCCCAGAAAGGTATCACAAGCCTCATTCTCAGAGTCCTTCAAAGTAGCATAGTAGCCTATTCAACTTCAGTAGAGAAGGCGAACGCTCCTACACAAATAAAATGTAAATTTCTAGTACATTCTGGAATCATTTCCTCCACTATCCGCCTCAGGCGTTCACTGAAAGATGTAAACAGTGGGGGCTGGGGGGGGGGGGGTGCGTGTGATGAGTGTGGGGGGGGGGGTCGTCATGTACTTGTTACCATTTTACCATTATACAGATACACATTTCCTCTCTGCCTGCCTCGATCTCTCCCCGCCCCCTTTCCCTCCTTTTCTCTCTCTTTTTCTCTCTCCCTCTTTCTCTCTCGTTCTTCCCCTCTCTCTCTCTCCCCCTCTCATTCCCTCTTTTTCTTCCCCTCTCTCTCTCCCTCTTTCTCTCTTTCTTCCTCACTCACTCCCCCTCTCTTCATCTTTCTCTCTCCCTCACTTGTCCTCCCCCTATATCTCCTTCACTCCCTCCCTCTGTCCGTATCTCACCCACCCACCCCCTCGCCCCCACTATTCACATTTATGTATAATTGTAAGGTCACCAGGACACGTATACAACAGAAACATTCTCTAATTATATAAAAACAACTTTTCTTTACCAAGTCATGGCCTACATGTGAAATATCACATGTTGGAACAAACCTTATGCATTCAGTTCCATTTCCTTCCTAGTGTTGAAGGGTCTGTGGGTGACCAGCCTTGGCCAAGCTCAGGTGAAACCACCAGAGAATCTACAATTCGTTTTCACCAAACCTATTAAATAACCCAAATTTAAGACAAAAATAAAGTTCAAAATACAACTCAACACAACGTACCAAACAGATTGTTAGAATCAATGCAATGCCAAATATACTCGAAATTACCTAGTATTGACCAAATTGCAGCCTAATATACCAAAATTTACTAAATGTGTAGAGCTGCCAACTGTAATTTTTCTGAAAATCTGACCCAGTTAACGCTGAGATAGCTATAGCTGCCAGCAGGGCAAAATTTGCTGGCCATACTATGGCAAGTGATAGCGGGATAGACGTATGGCCTCATATGAAATAAGTGTAGGGATACTCAACAAGGTATTTTTGCTTACATTTTGGATATTCCCAGGATATGGAAGCCAATTTGCATGATGGTATTATATCATTTATGTATATATATAACTTTTATTCACAATCACACATAATACAATATATATAATCAAGAAAAGGACACATCCTCACAAGAGTGATCTTCCTGGGGGGCCCTTTGCAAAACAAGGGTGTTTATAATAATAATTATCAAAACATGTCCTCAATGTATCGTTTGATAGAATTCGAGACAGAATCAAATTTAAAGTCCGCAGTTTAAGATGTTGTATTCATGTGAATAGTGGTTTGTCCATGAGACGGAGTTAACAGTTTTATATAATTTTCTATTTAGTCCAATGTCCTGATGTTTTCCATTGTTTATGTTATTGATATTTCTTCAGTGGAGCGTGTGGAAGGTTGATGGTCCATCGCAGAATTTGTTGCGTTATTTTCAATCTTTATCAGATTATAGGGGTTAATTATTCAACCCAGAGTCCTTCTTGTGTAACAAATTATCATTACAATACACCTCCACACTATTAAATCTTCCGGAATTTTTTATCCGAATCGATCATAATAAATAGAATACAATATCTCATTATGGTACAAGACTACACTAAGTTTCATCCTTAAAATTACAATAATTAACTAAGCGTATTTACGCCACATTGATATATTTTACTGGGTTATTGTTACATACTTGCATAATGACGTCGAAGGTTTCACTCTGACATAATATTATGTTAAAGTAATACATTTAAATCTCGAATTCTGTACCGAACTTGATAGCCTTTTTACCGCCAAAAGATGTGTTTGAGGTAGAGGCAGGTATTTCAAAAAGGACGGGTAGCCAATCCCAGAGAGAACAGATGGAACAGTCAGAACGGCGAAACAAGGACGATTTATTACCAATATATTTCTAGGCATTTTGTATAGCCTGATATATATTATATTGTGTGAACTCTACCTCACCTCCTACCTACCATGCGTTGTGCTAGACAAGCGTTTTTGTAATTCGGACTTCGGATTTATATTTGATTTCTGCTGTTTGCTGATCGTTTCTCCTGACCATTTGGAATCGTAGACATTATTTATACCTCTTGCCGATCATCATTGATAAGAATAGATCACAATCATAGTCTGGTTTTGCTAGAGCTATCCCCGGTAGCACTCACATGATTAGACATTTTCTCAATTAATTATTTGATATTTTATCATATGCCATACAACTGCCAACAACGTTCAAAATGGCAGCTAGGCATGTATTTCCCCCATTTTGAATCATGTCCACATAACAAGGGGCCCACATATGAGGCCCATATTACATATAGCTTAGTAATAAGTGCAGTCCCCTGGATAGACACAACAATTATAATAACGGCATGCCATAGAACCTCTATACTTAAAATTATGCATGTAGTATAGGGACTGTCCCCACCTGTCCATAAGGATGTGATGTGATAGAAGAGGTCTCTCCAAATAGTGGTTCTCCTGTATGTTGTAGATTAAATAAACACAAGTTAACTAGTACTTGTGTTTTCACATAGTGAATGTATTATTATTTTGCGTTGCCAATATAACACAACATCAGTAAATGACTTTCTAGCATGCCCTGTATCTGACATACTCACTGGCAAGGCGAAAGCTCCTATATTAGTGTGGCATTTGGCCAGAAATACAAGTGAGTCAAGTATGGTCAGGTTGTCAGAAAAAAGTAAAGTTTAAGACAGAAATGACGTTCAAAATACGATTCAATGCAACCAAACATATATATATGTTCAATCGACACAATAACAACTATGCTCAGATCAATCTATTGCATTCATCCTTTTCCAGCCTAATTTAGAAGATGTTGGTTGTGGGAACTGCTAACCGTGAGGAAGGGTGAATTGTTGATCGTTGAGTGGGTGAAAATAAAGACTTCTGGGGAGGAATATGTATTTTCACTTTTTTTATTTTCCCAGACTTATAACAAATTGCCAACGTTTCAGTACTCTCGTACCTTCGTGAGGGCTTAAGTCCAAGTGTTTCTAATTTAGAAGAATTTAATAAATGTGTAGAGATGCCAATTGTACATTTTGTGGCGATCTGTCTTCTAGATGCATGTTTTATTTACACCCCAGTTAATTCGCTATAGACATCTACACACAATATGCATTCAGTTTATATCAGGGTGCATGCAGTGCTGACCTTCTTTCAGTTGCTCTATTAAGTAACAAATTATTTCAATTCCAGGCTTATAAGATAAGGGACTTGGTGTGGAATAAGGCTACTATTGAGAAGCAGCAATGATGCACGAGATCGGAGCGTACTGCACAGTAAGTTGGTTATTCATTGTTCTCTATTCTCTATTCTCTCCAACCACCTCCCCTGCTTCTCTCTGTCTGTCTCTCATTCCTGTATCTCTCTCAGTCTCTTTCCCTCGCTCCCTCGCTGGATCCCTCTCTCTCTCCTCTCTCCCCCTTGTACATTTTATTGTAAGCTATATTATGTCATTGGCAGTGCATGGGTATCAAAGCACTGCAAGAATTATCTGAACGGAGGTTTTGTTACTGGAAAATATTTGTCTGTTTGAAATATTTCATCCAGCCTTTATCAATATGTAATAGAGTTATGTATGTCTGGTCCGACAATATAGGGAATACAAATATCAATATAACTTTCACAAGATATTAAAATGCTATTGCATGAGGGACTATAATGCATAAGAGATGGCATCTTCTAGCATACTAAAATGTTAATCATTCATAACATTTAATTCATCAATAAGTCCATAGCAGACATGTAACCTGAATGGGATTCACGCCACATGACCAGTTACGCGCAGTCTATCGGTTCATCACAGGTACCATAATGCTAATTAGCCATCACGTAAACATGCATTCTCAGCAATTACTACAGAATAAATATTACTGAATTCCCTCATAATATTATGACTTATAGGACTGGAGTTATCAATATTCTGCTACTGTTATATCTTGATACAAGAATTTAAAGTAGAATTGGTCGCCGGGGAGCGTCAGTGGACCATAAGTGAAGTCATCATCTATATGGTTTGGGTGGGTCCTCCAAAATATAAATGAGGACGTTTAAGAAGCCCTTTAGCAAAAACAACTGTAGTGTTGCACTGTGTTGCACTAATTTATACTGAAGTGTATTCCAACTTTCCATGCATGAAATGCCTTTTAATAAACTCTGCTCAGTGAAAAAGGTGTATGAGAGCGCCACATTCATTGTTTTTCCTTTGACCGCAGCCGGAGGCCAAGGTCATAGAAAAACATTCCAATTTTAATTGTACCTGGCTTGTAACTTCTAATTTCTTTGAATAACTAAATATCCACCCCTTTAGAGTGACATCCAGTTGAAATAATTCATATTGAACAGGAAAACATTCATGTTATTACAGTTTTAGTAACCAAATAATCATCAGTCTTACACAAAATGTCCAACATTGTAGGTTTAGATATCGTCAGACATATTGACAGGCTGTCAACTACTGACATTAAATATGTTGTCCTATTAACTTAAGCCTCTCCCTATTTCTTAACGTCATGGGTTAAGGCGATTCGCCTCCGCAAATCGCCTACAATAACACAATAAGGTTTATGACCAAAGTAGTCAAGATTACATAATGTGTCCAATAGGTTTAGACTCAAACAATATTAACAGGCCTTAAACTAAGTTTTATTTTTCAATTTTAAAGTTTACTTTAACTTTTCAATAATAGATTAACACAAGTAAAAGTAATATATTTGAGTCCACATTACAATACATTGTACCATATTTTCTAGTCTGCTATTATTTTCGTATAACATTATATAATGTTATCTATATTATGGAAATAAAAGTTTCTTATTATTAAAAATATACTCAGATATACCTCGTATTTATCACTTTTTAGCCTAATTTAGCAGAGTGTGTACATGTGTACATGCATTTTCAGTCTACTTCACCCATATTCTTCTTGTTCGTTTTTAGAACCGACGACTGCTGGCGTTTACCACGCTGTGCCTAGTATGGTGCACAGTCTGTGGTCTGGGCACCTTCTACTCCACCTCCCAGTACATAGCTCTCAGAGGTACCTCCCAACTCTATTTCTCACCTTTATGTCATTCACATTTTCACTTGAATAAATTGACTATCTTTACGACGTCATGATTTATGTATTGGTTTGTTAAAGGATTATTGACTACAATTGAGGGCTTGCTGGTGCACTGTTTGGTGTTTAATCCTGAGTTGAAGCCGAGGGATTATATATATGAAAACTGCACCAGTAGGCCCGAAATGGAGGTTAGTAATCCTTTTAGTCTCTACCTTGTGTAGTCATAGCCTCTGAACTATCCAAGGCAGTGACTAAAGGAGACCTACATGTGATGTGTTACAGAAAAATGAGTCATAAGTCACAAGTCGCAAAAGATGGACTTTGAGATATCATTTTTGAAAAGATAAGATCAAGGGGATTCCAACAATGGTAAACATAAAGGCATCTAATATGTAATTCTATATTTTCTAATGCATGAAAGAAAATAGTGATATTTCTTGATGTTCAATCTCTTGTAAAGTAGATAAATATACTCCTCAGATATGCATAAAGTCATTTCATAATTATACAGCCTTGAAATTTGGTGCAATTATTTATGCTACTGCCACCACTAAACACCCCAGAAATAAAAACATTCTCAGCAAGGGTTCCTGTGAAAAGAATTTGAACAATATTATTTTTGCGGCTTGTGACTCATGTTCTACATCACATATATTCACAAGCACCGGATTCACACATGCATCTCTCCCAATTTTAAAACCATCAAATCTTTTTCTGCTTTTAATTTCACTTCTTCATGTCTATGACAGTGGAAATCAACCAAACAGTTATCCACATGTTGATATTTATTGGTAGAAATGTGTGCCAAGATGGAAGTCGTTGCAAAATGTTATAGGTTGTTCTTTGGTTCTAGATTTCGCAAAATAAATCGCTATTTTTAATAATCACATCGATCTAAATCAAAGAACTGAAAAACATGTAAGCTCTACGTTTCTTTATGTAATGTAAAGCAAGTATATAATCAGAGTTTCCAACCTGCAAATTATAAAAGTAGTGGGGAAGTAGATCGCTGTATATCGGGAAGGCCGAAGATTTAATCGATGTAGACATTAATAAGGTCGTAATAAAGTTGATGTTGTTCTTTATTGTAACTCAAGACTCTCGGGCTAGCTTGCCCTTCTTCAGGAGTGGTACCAAATTATAAAAGTTATCTTTCAAAATTTGAAATTGAATGAATTTCACGTGTTATGTGTCATAGTAAAATGAGTCTCACGTCCCCTGCCCCCCCCCCCCCCCCAAAAAAAAGAAGACAAAATCCAAGTTCTGATTCAAGCTTATATGGGATGATATGCGACTTTCTTTTCTATGACGCATCACATGTTGAGAGAACTTTTATGACGTCGCTTATTAACTTGGTAGCGGGGTGCATGTAATATTTATAAAAAAACATTTACGTTATCATTAATTGAGATGTTTTTTTAAATACTTGAATGTCTCATTTGAACAGACGCTGTCCCAGCAAGCCGTGTAGTTGGTAACCATTTGCTAACAGGTTAGCAAATTATGCGTTTTGAAATCTCAGTTAACAAAATCTCCCGAAATTCACTCATATTATGACTTAAAGGCCTGAATTTATGAACGTTCTTCTGCTGTTATATGTTAAATTGAAGTCTAATCGGCCAAGAACCGTTTGGCTGCTAGTGAGCGATAAGTGAAGCCAACGCAAGAAAGATTTCAGCAGGTCCCAAAATATAAATGCCGACTTTTTCTGAAGCCCTGTAGCGAAACAAACCGGACAAACCCGCAAAATGTTGGTCAAA
The DNA here is from genome assembly GCA_942159475.1 of Sthenelais limicola. Taxonomy (NCBI): domain Eukaryota; kingdom Metazoa; phylum Annelida; class Polychaeta; order Phyllodocida; family Sigalionidae; genus Sthenelais; species Sthenelais limicola. The sequence continues at coordinate 72,136,519 of OW804098.1, forward strand.
TGACTTTTACATTTGTTGGAAAAGAACAGAACAAAATATAGAAAATCGTTTGTTTTTGTGATTGGTGATAACTGAGAGCGAAGCTTTAATAGTTAGATAACGCCCTGATAATTGAGATGTGTGACAGAAAAATGAGCCACAAAATGGATTTTGACATTAATGAGTACTTCTATATTTGTGTGTGCAAAGCAAAGTGTAAGAAAAGCAATTTTATCTTGATGGTCAATCACTAGTAAAGTAGTTAAATATAATCCTTAGGATAACCTAAGACAAGCATAAATATATTCAGTACACAGTCTTGAAATTTGGTTCATGTATTTATGCTAAGCATCACAAAAAAGTTTCTCGTGGAATAACATTTGAAAAAATTTGACTTGTGACTTATTTTTCTGTAACACTTCGCAATTATTGTCAATATTTTGCTGATCAGACACTTCACATTTAACATTCACATTTTGTTCATGTGTGATTCCTCCTGTACAGCTGCTCACTCCGACACTACTACTATCCAAAATATACATACCCAACCAGGTGAGAGAAACACCTTTTATTTGAGCTCATTTATTCTCATTTATTCTCATTTATCCTCGTTTATTCTCATTTATTCTCATTTATTCTTATTCTTACTGTATACGTAACAAGGGTAGCATACATTGTTTTATTTGCATCATTATATTATTTGTTTTGTGTATTCATTTAAGTTGTTTTCATTTTTACTTAAACAATGTTCATACCGCATAAATAGTATTGTTCAGTGGGATGCCGCTAATGGAACCACTGTTGCGAATGAATGATTTCTGGTCACATAGCGAGGTGGTCGCATTATAGAGAGGCTAATCGATTAGTTGGTCGCATAAGAGGGGATTATCTAGTACATCATAGCCCTATAGGGCCCCTCACTTTCATGAGTTACCCCAAATATATACAAAATTAAGTTTCCGCTGCCAGGGAGACCCATTATTTCAGGTAACGAAAGTCCCACTGAAAGAATTTCTACTTTTGTTGATCTTTTTATCAACCCTTTAGTTCCCCAACTAAAAAGCTTCCTTAAAGACATGACCCACTTTCTTGAAACAACCAGAAAACTTGACAACCTAACAGATGATTAAAATTAAAATGGCGGCAAACATGAAAGAGCGGCGCTAAACAGTCTAGGTCTAGTAGCTGTATCAATGTTGTATTTACCAACCAGAGAGTTTTTGCAAGTCAGGTACTTAAAATGAATATTTCCAATCATTGTCCAGTTTTGAGTGTGATTGGGAAACAGAAGCAGAGTCTGGCAGAAAGGGAGTATGTTTGGGTCAAAACAGGTTGACATACTAAAATGAATGTCTTTACAAATAAAGTGAGGACCGCTGTTGATGGCTATGGAATTGTTGACAATGACGACACTACCAACCAAATATGGGGTAGATATTTTACCGACATACTTGGGGCAAGTAGCTTAACTTTCAAGTGGAAGCGAGTAAGGGTAAGACACAAAATAAAATCGTATATCACAATCAAAATCCAATCTCAGATTGAAGACAGAAATAATCTCTTTCAGACAGCCCTTAGAAATAATTCCAGAGAGGATTGGGAGGCAGCAAGGTTAATGAGAAAAGAAGTCTGTAGAGCAATAAAGCAGGCGAAAAGGGATTACCTAATGCAGAAGATTAACACCTTGCAGAATGACCCCAGAAACTTCTGGCAAACCCTCAAGGATGTTTATGAGCCAGCTGAAAACAGTAAAGAATCTATAGACAAATGTGTGACCCCAAATGGCCTCAAAATTGGAAAGGGTGCAATGGGATATACTACATTATTATCATTTTGGTACACATCGAGGACATAAGTCTCAAACAAACCAATTCCGAGTTGCAACAACAACTCGGATGAGGTCACAATCGGTGTTAACATACTCATGCACTTAAGCGGTACCCACACAGAGCTCATTCTACGGCACATTAACAGTTGCCCAGGTGAGTTCAGGTAGATCGTTCCTTCCTGGGACCTCAGCCTCTGTTGTAGTAGCACTATTCGGGCACGCAACACGTCCCATGTTATAATATAGACGTAGCAGTCACAAACTATTCTCAATTTGTTTTCAGAGAAAAGTGCCCAGACCATGCATGAAAATAAAATCAACCAGTCACACATAGGTAGGTATCTGGTTATTAGCCCATAATATACGACTCCCGATAGTGGCATATACGTATACATGTACAGGTTAGCCTATATATATGGTTGAAGGAATACGGACATGGCTTGGTGCTGTGTTAATTAGTGGTTCAGATCGCCTCAAAATGTACAATTGGTAGCTCTACACATTTCACAATTCTGATAAATTTGGCCGAAATAGATATATTTGAGTATAATTATTTGGTTTTGCGTTTATTCTGTAATGTCTTCATTTTGAGAGTTCAAAACTGTCATTGTAACATTACTACTCTTCTTTATTTCAAATCAATTTGTCTCTAGATTTTAACCAAAGAAAGTACTGGCCAGCCATATTTTGTTGCTGGGCAACTACTAAAATTGAAATTCTGAGGGATCTGGCACCCCCTGATCAGGCTGATGGTATTTTCAGCATAGCGTATGTCTTAAAAATGGTTTGTTTGAGAGGATTAGTGAAAGCAACTTGTACATTTTCTGGCAATCTGACTCATCCTTTGTGAAATTATAAGCAACGGAAACCAAAACGTCCGAGACCTGAGGAATAGTGGTCCATTTTTTAAACGATAACCACCAAATCTGATGTTCCTAGTCATTTTGGGAAGGAGAGTGCGAATAGTTATGTGAAATTAGCATACCACGTATAGAGCCAAATGTTCGTGGAGCAAATATCCTGTGAAACTTTATTTTGGTATTTAATTCTACAACTTATTAATTTGCATGTGTCTTGATGGCCTACTCCTTGCCACAAACTCTATGATCTGCGAAAACACATTTTTAGGGTCCCCTCGCAAATAATTGGGCCGCGCAGATTTAGCGCTATTCATGGATACAAGAGACCCTAGATCAATTAACATAATTATTATATACATGTATGTATACATGATTTCAACGAAGTAATTCAGGGTTGCTTTCTGAAAAGTCTAATTGAATACCGCAGAGCAACGGGTTGTCATGGGAGCATGTGACCTTCGGGATGGAGTGTGATTTCACCCTCCGTCTCAATCAACTTCGTTGTACCATTGGGTTGAATAATTTAATGTTCTATGGTATTTTAGTTCCAGCAGTACAAAGACATCCTGAGAAAGAGTTATCAGCTCATACGTACAACATAACCAAACTAAGTATGTTTCATATATATTGCAATCGTATTTTTTGGAAGGAATTAATAATTGGGTTACTAAATATCATAAAAAACAAACTATTTCTATGTATAATTTTAGATCTTCCCAAAGACTTTTGCTCTAAAAAGATCTAAAAAGTAAATTGTTCATTGATTAAAAACATTTGTTTAAAAGGGATAAGATGCTCAGTTTAGGCTCATAGTTGAGAGTCCCTCTAAAAACTGCAAAAGGCTATTATGATCCCATTAAGATGCCTATTCCAGGGCCAGGAAAGCTATTAGAGCAGTAGGCGTCCAATCACTCACATACCATTCTTATCTTATCTGAGAGGTTGCAGAGATCATATCTTTGTTACATCAAGTAATTGTCCCACTCCATGGTGGAGGGCAGAGTAAGGGAGGGGACAGTAGAGAGAGGAAGGAGGGAGGGAGGTTAATTGGTGCATGAGACAGTGTCTGAGAGGTGGCAGCAATGATCGGTCATTTAGCTAAAGCCTATGTCCAGAAAGCATACCGCTGGATTGAGTTGTGTGGGGTCTGACTTTTAGGCTAGTTGCTTGTATAAATAAAGAAAAACAGTTGCCGACGAACTCCCGTCTACCCAGCTGCCCCGTTCTCTACCACCTCCACCCCACCCCCACCCCCAGCGCTGCTCAGTGCGTACGCACTGAACAGCGCCTCTAAGTTCTAAGGCGCTTGCGGCAGTATTGGGAGACACCATTTTTGGCGCTTGTTGATATATTTTGCGGCAATGGCCGTCGATTCGAATCTTATCACATGCCTTGCTGGTGGTAAATGGGCTTATATCTTCTTTTCTAGACAATATTGTTCCAGTAATCACTGGCAAGACTGGCAAGATAACTGGCAAGACGGCAGTAATTCTCGTTTCCCCATCTATTGCGCCCAACCGTGATAACGGGTAGAACTGATTAGGGGGTAAAGAATAGCCGATGGCAGCTTTTTTTAAAAAAAAAGCGGTGGTTGTGCAGTGTCAAGTCAATTACATGTGAATAATATCAAGAAAAAAGGCCTAAAGCAATTACACTTTGTGACACTTTATATTTCTTACAGAAAACTGGATTACTTCAAATGGAGTAAAAGCGGATAACAAATCCAACCTGATGGCAATACGCTCAAGGAACCTGAATCCCAAGTCCAACCAGAAAACAAATCTGACCGAGATTTTCCAAAAATCCAAAAGTTTAGCGACAAGTACACATAAGGTTCAAAAGAAGGATGGGATTTCAAGTTTGAAAATGCTAAAGGACAAGATCAATTCCTTGGATGCGAAAGATAAAGCAAAGTATAAAATTTCAAAAACAAAAGACATCCAGGACTGGGATGTGGGGAACAAAATTTTGCCTAACAAACAGGAAGAAATAAAAGGACCAAAATTTGTTGTAGTAAAAAATGGCAATGGGGCTCACCCCAAAACAGCAAATGCTATGCCGAAAAAAGAAAAACTAGTTGCTTCAAAACTTAGCTATAAAGCACCGCAAAAATCGGGAACATTGAAGATTTTAAAGATGAAACCCAAAGTAGACATTTCAAATAATACTGTAAAGTCCAAAACGAAAAAGAAGCCCAAAGAAAGTATTGACCTCTCAAAATTGATTTACTCACAGAGCAATGAAAAGGCAGTTCCTGTAAAGAAAGCAAAAATCAAAATCAAATATAAAGTAGGATTTTCAAATTTAGCAGTGGATTACTTACGTAATGACACTTTGGTTATAATTATGCCTACATATCCCAGACAAATCCAAAGACCTTTGTTAAATATGCAAGCTCAACTTTTGGCGCAGGTGCCCAATATTCATATATTAGTGGCGGAGGACTCAGCAGCTCCCACTCAGTTGGTGAGAGACATAATGGATGAATACAAGTTTAATTACACCCAGGTGGCATGTACACTGCCCGCTAACTGCAATGGTACTAGTGGGCCCTGTCTCTCTAAGGACAAGGTCTCGGGTCGTGGAGCAGTCTCACGAAACTGTGCTCTGCAGTGGTTGCAGACTTCACCCATCAAAGGCGGTATTCTATACTTCGCGGATGATGATAACTTTTACCATCTTAATTTGTTCAAAGAGGTAAGTAACTGCTCTGCTCTTTAATTTAAGTGTATCCACGGGTCTCTGAAGTATAAATATCGACTTATAATTATGTAGCTACCTCGTAACATGAAAAAGCCCACAAATCTTACAAAGTTTTGGTCAAATGACTTTTGGACAAAAGAGAAATACCTCTCAGTTCTGGTACTAGTATCTAAAAATCAATTAATTTTTTTTGACTTGAGGCTCAGCCTCAGTGACATATCAGAATCAAAATCATTATACAAGGAAAACGAAACTTATTCGAATTTGTTTTATTATTCTATTGGGGAATAAACATTTTTTATTCCAGAGGTGATGCGAAAGTGATATGTATTTGTATTATTTCCGGGCAATGTCAGTATTCAGGTGTCTGGTTTCCAATGTCACATATATTGTTCCCTCGATTATCGAAAGATAATGATATGATGTTCTACGGGAGGTGGGTGGGGAGACAAATTCTCTGTCCGACTGTCTATGGATGTGGGAGAAGTTGAGAGGACGAGTGAACGTCCGATTAGTGACGTCATAAGACGTGACGCTCATAGTAAGCTTCGCTTCCCGTCACAATGACCCGATGTTAATCATAATAGCGGAACTCCACTACAGGTAAAAAACGGCGCCAACAGGCAAAATTCGTCGCCGACATTTCGGAAAATTCGACATGACTAAAAATTCTAGTGGATGAGGGGGTAAAATAGGTTGTCAGCAACACATTTATTTGTTGCCAACAATTGCAAAATATCTAACTTGATTAGGTATTTCGTCGCAAAAAATCTTCGCAGCCGTTTTTGGCCGTTTTTCCCATAGTGGAGTTCCTGCATAAGATCAACATTGAACAAATGTATATGAAACATTTTTCAGCTTAGGAAAACTAAAAAAGTGGCGCTCTTCCCTGTGGGTGGTTTCGGCACTACCTGGTTGTCCAGTGTCCTACTAAAAGATGGAAAATTAGTCGATTTTACCGATATTTGGAAAGGTAAGAATATTTCATTTTTGTAAGCTGCAATCGCAGCTAAACTGACCAAAAACTAGTTTGATCAATTCTGACTAAATTCATTGATCCTTATAGCGATGTGGAATACGGAAATAAAGAAAATGTTGGTATTCCCTCCTATTTTTCATGATTCATTGTTTCTTCTTAATACAAGAAGAAACGTTTGGATAGAATAGATGAAACTGCAATTGTTTTCGGCCTTGAATATAATTTAGACATGCGCAGTCCTTCCATTCCATCGCAGGCACCGTGTGAAAACATCTCTGAGGGATATTGCGTTTTTTCTATAATAATTTAGATATTGTATTGGCCTTAAATTGAATTTTAAAAAATCCTCGAGTTTAAGGAGACAGTGAGAGAGCACTTTGAAAAAAGTGGGATTCTGGTGATATGTAGTGATGAATGTTTTTTTATTCATGTTTTTATTTCTTGCGGGTGCAATTTGCTGAGGCTTGCCTATGCATCATTTAAAGACTATTATCTGAATAATAACACTTTTGAAAATCCACAAATCTACGAATTACCGACACGTTGACCCCAAACTAAAAGGTGATATAGAGACTTCCCTAAAAATGGTGCCATGTGGTGTTCCCCAAGGCAGTACCTTGGGACCGTTGATGTTTTTTATATTCTGTAACGACCTGGGAAATTTAGATATTAATGGCAAATTAGTCCTGTATGCAGATGACGCTGTAGTAACTGTAACATCTGACAATTTTGACGACCTAAAAGTGAAAGGACAAACGGCCATTGATAAATATAATGAATGGTGTATTACCAATGGGCTAGAATTGAATAAAAAGAAGACTAAATACCAGCTGTTCTCAAAAGCTAGAAAAAACAGAAATAATAATGATGTAATCCTAGAGTGTGATGGTAGTAGGATAGAGAGATGCTTCATTTTTAAATATTTAGGGGTGTACATAGATGAGAGATTGTCGATGGCGCATCATGCCAGTACATTATATAATAAGGTGGCATGGTCACTAGCTGACATTATGAAACGGAGACCTGTACTATATGACAGGTAACATTGCCTGGTTACTATGTAAAACATATGTCATTCCCATGTTAGAATATGCTAGTCCATTATTCCTACACACTAACCTCACCAAACAACGAAAATGCAAAAGCTGTGCTATAGGGCTCTGCGTATGTGCTATGGGAGCAATTTCACTAAGAAGGAATTGTTGAGCAAGGGAAAGATATTACCGCTGAGGCATAAAACTGAGATCTCGATGCTTAAAAATCTATTCAATAAAAAGGATAGATATGATAGATAGATAGATAGATAGATAGATAGATAGGATAGATCGTGTTTCTATCAAGAACTGATAGTGTGGAACAACATGGATAGAAATATCAGAGATAGCATTGATAAAAACGTGTTTGCATGAAATATAAAGGCTATATATCAAGAGAAGTTCCAAGAGTTGGACGACCAAGTTCGGTTATGAATTATGTCTGTAGGAATTTTGAATTGTGCCGAGAAGGAATGTATAACCCACTTGAGGAAAGAAATGTTTTTATTCATTTTATTATGTTTCCTATGCAATGAAGAGTCCTTCTAAGGACTGGCGATTATGGTATGGTATGTAATTGCATTGTAAAAACTATGTATGATGTATATTTGAAGATTAACGATCCGAGTAGTGCTATGAGGTAAATCGACGAAGCAAATACTGAATAATGTATTATATGTTTAATCAATCAATATTATAAGTGATGTAATTTGGATTTGGACTTAACCCTTATGGAGCAAGGCAACGCTATAATGTATCAACATGGTTGATGTGCGTATTTTGAATTACTTGTTAAATGTTTGGCTGTAATAGTAATAAAAGAAAAACTCACTACAAACCCTTAATAATAAGAACCCGTCTAGGCTCAGACCCTATATTAGACCCCTTCATACGCAGGGAAACTACTCGCAAAATCATATGAGAATCACGTTAGGGCAGTAGTGGTGGGTCAGGGTCGGGAAAGCCATTGTCATAACCGATTTCATCTCATCGGATAGGCTCTGAGCCAAGACTGGAACCATCTATGAAAAGATCTTTCTAGTTTTATTCTAGTTTTGGTGCTATCAAATTCGAAGTAGTTTTTTATTTATTCATGAATTTATCATTTATCAGGTAATAGGCAGTGGCCTATAGATATGGCTGGTTTCTCTGTTTCCATTGGTTACTGGAGGAAAGTAGGATGTCCCAAGTTCATATTCCATGCGGGGTATTTAGAAACTAAATTCCTTGGTGCTTTAAAGGTCACAAAGTAAGTCAATTATTTATTATATGTCGCTAGCATAGAAAAATATTGAGATATATTATAAACCTCTGTTCGTGGTTTTGAATCGTCCTGGAGTATCTAAAACCTACAAGAAAATCTAATTGGAATTGTTATTGTACACATATTTAAACAATATCTCTATTGCACTCCCGAGCCTTACACACATTTGCTATGGCCTAAGCCAGCAGTTATACTCCTGAATAAAGATCTGTTTTTAAATAAATGACACCTATCAAGTGGAATACGAATATTAAGATAGAAACTAAACAAGAGCTGCGTATGTGTCGACGTATTCAAAACGCAAGTGGCTTTTGGTGCATGTCTTTCAAAAGTGACAAAAGACACGAGCAGCAGCAACAGGGGAATATTGATGGATTCAGTCGTATAAATTATAACAATCATGAGTAAATTTGGTAAGATTGTCTTTGTCATAGTAGCTGAGAATGCAGCTTAAAGGAAGCAGGTCAGACAATGTACAATTCGCCTTCCACAATCCTCCCAAATAAGCCAGATATAACACGAAATTCGGGGGGAAAATACATCTTAATTTCCAAACAAATTCAGCCGAATTCATCAAATGTATAGAACTGATGATTATACATTTTCTGGCATCCTGGTCTATGACAATTTTTCTGGAGATTGATTAATCTTACTTCCTTCTCTTTCCAGGGATGACATTGATATTTTGGGAGAGGGTGCCACGAAGGTAGGTTATTTATTATCATTATTTCCACATCAACAACAAATCATCATAGGTTTATTTACAAGTGGGAAATATTGATACATTTTGCTGCGTACTTCAATTTTGCATTTTAGGTTTATTTTATTTCTTAAGTAGAAATAAAACGATTGAATATTAATTGTTAATAATATTTTCAGGTGTATGTGTGGCACAACTCCATCAGAAAGGATAAATGTATGAAAAAGAAGGACTACGAGAAATTACAAAAGCTCCAGAAAGAAAAATACGATAATATCCAGGAATTGACAAAAGATATAATCCCATGTGCCACATGAAACATTTTAACGAAATTTCGAATTTCTCAAATTTCAGGGATTAATTTCCTCGAATGAATTGCCAACCATTCATGATATTTTGTCACCAATGGCACTACGAAATGTATTTTTCACTGGACCTGATTTTTGCCTATGGCTGCTATTTTGCATCTACAGCAAAGCCTCGATAAACAGCCACACATCGAATCTGGAAACCTCGCTGTTATGGGCAGTAAGGGCTAGTCCCTATACTGTAGATATTTCTATTACAGTGAACTTCTTGGTCACCTCGCTATAATGAACACAAGTCCCTAAACTGGATATTTCTATTATGGTGACACCTCTTCTATTGTGACATCTCACTATTATGGATATACGGGCTAGTACTTTGTTAAGCAGAAAATCATATCGCAACATAGCCGCTAATAGGCGGTCCTCCTGCTGCCTGCATTCATCACATGTACACAGTCTAGGCCCAAAGACACACGGGACAATGGGCACACGTTGCATGCCTGAAATGAAGAAAAATATGATTTATATATTGATGTTATTGTATGAGTGTTATAAGTAGGGAGGTAGAGGTATTGAGCATTTCACTCAATGCTATTGAGTGTTATTCTCTACCTCGATTGGTCCTGAGGATATAACCATGGTAGGCAGAGACTAAAATGATTAATAACCTCCATTGGGGGTCTGCTGGTGTATAACAGTCCGTCGATGTCAGTTATTAATCCTTACTCACTGTTGGGCTGCTTGTGTACTGTAAGGTATCCTGAGGCAAAGCAAAAGGTACACCAGCAGGCCTGAAATGGAGGTTATTAATCCTTTTATTCTCTTCCATAGGTGGTTATAGCCTCTGGACAGCTGAAAGCAGGGGGTGAGTGATATCTGGCCATTCACTCAATGATCTGAGGGTTTGGGTTGTACACTTCAATCCTACCAAATTGCACGTTGGAGGTTTATAAGAGGGTCTCGACAAGCTGAAAGAATAGTAACAAGTCAGAAAGGGACAGCTCATCAAGATCCAACTATAAACTGTACAGAGTGTCATTTGGTATTTATTACATACTGATTTACCTCATCATCAATGCTGCATTTTTGTGGCATTATTGTAATAATGTCTGGACACGTTTGTAGCTGACATATACGAGAGCTAGGCAGAGCCCTATGATGCGCCAAGCGTTACATACATTGGTCATTTTCTGTGACTTAGAGAGACAGAGTTAACACATTATATCGACTGAATTATTGTAAAACTGAGAGTGAATAAATAAACGCAGTGACAGAATAAATAAATTCAGTGGTCCATGTAATTATTAATTCGGTCCTTGTATTTATTAATTTGGTGAGTGTACTTTTAATTTGATCTTTGTATTTTTAATTTGGTGCTAGAAATCATAATTTGGTCTCTAAATTTTAATTTGGTGTCTGTATTTCTATTTCGGTCTTATTAATTCTGTGTATTGGTTCTTTCTCCATATTCTTTCTTTCTGTTACAACGTATTTTAATTCGGTCATTTTACTTTTTAATTCGGTCTTAGATTCATCTTCAATGTGTTACATGTATTTATTAATTCTACCACTGAATATGTATTCTGTCCCTGCATTTCTTATTTGGTCTCAGTTTTTTTTTTCAGAAAAAGACCAAATAACGCAGGTAGCGCCTCATATAACCCATTAACTTTGCGTCATTTCAGCCATGTCTTACCATGACAAACTGAATTGCACACCTGTGCGATTATGAAGAACTGAAAGCACCCCTGAACGTGGCTATGTTAACAGAGCAATTCTGTAATAATTGTGATGGGTTACAGAAAATGAGTCACAAGGCGCAAAATTGTTATTTTTCAAATTGTTTTATTCACAAGATCTCTTTGCAGGAATGTTCTCTCTTTTTTTTTAATTTATTTTGTTTTGTTTCGGGGGATGGGGGGGGGGGGGCAGTCTAGCGCTTTGCGTCATATAAATACATCTACTAAATTTCAAGACCATGTATTAAATATATATACCATTTCTAAGCTCACCCTATAGAGTATGTTTAGCTACTTTATATAATTGTCCACTCAGATATTGCAAACGTTTTTTTCAAAAATAAAACTATCAAACTTAAAATATAGAAATATTTTAATTATGTTTACTATCATTAGAATCGGCTTGATCTCATCTTTTCAAATATGATGGTATCAAAAAAATCCATTTTGTGACTCATTCTTATAGCATATTACAATTGATAATGGAAAAACGTGACAATAGTAAAATATCAGGAAATCAACTTCAACTCCTCTCTCGCGGTCAGTCTTTGATTGTTTAACCCAATGTTTTGAAAACATGTATGTCGATAGTCCCATACCAGGCCAGTGTTCCGTAGCTGCACTCCTTTAGTGCCTTCGCATTCTATAATAATCATTAATTTGTACATTGTTAATAAGATTCTTAAAAGTGTATTATTCCATGTTATGACTGTGATCTAGAACTGTCTGCATAGATGGCAAATGCCCACGTGAATAGACATTATCAGTACGGTTTCATTCTCATATAAATTATATCTCACAAAACTAAATAATGTCCACCTTAATCTAGATATAAGCACAATCATCAAATGATTATAATACATCATTTGCAACCCCTCTAAGTAAACCTTAACTGTAAAAAGGTTTAGTCGTCAGAAGAGGAAGAGTTGAAATGGAAGACTTGCTCAGAAAGTTTTCATATTTGAGGTGACGTGCGCTGCTAGGAACAAACATGAATGCACACATGTATCAAATCCTAAAGCTTTGTATTGAGTATATTCATGCCGATCTGAGGTAATCATAAGGAGTATATTTAACTATTTACTAGTGAGTGATCATCAAATGATATCACTAACTTATTTTTATGGAAAGAAATATAGAAGTACTTATTAGATGTCTTAATGTTTACCATCATTGGGATTACCTTGCTCTCATCTTTCCAAAAATGATAGAACCTCAAAACCCACTTTTTGCGACTTATGACTTCTTTGACAATCATATTATGACAATCATATTTGGTGACCTTAATCTTGCCTTATCTAACCTTAAGCTGCAGTCTGAGCTATATAAATCCAACTTTATGTTCTCAAATTAGCATTTTCTTGTTTTCGCTCGTCTTTTTTCATGCTCTCCCTGTTAATTTGATATTAAATTCTACATAAAATAAGTAATGGCAGCAACATAGTAATGACGTCCATTGAGTGAATAATGAAAGTGTGTATTGGTTAATATAGCTATGTAAGCACCATTGATAATTCTAACAGAAGATTGTGAATATAATCTATTTCTACTTAAGTCTTTCAAGTGTTATCTTTTGTAATAAAACGTGGAAATAAGCATTGATTTTTGTATTTTGTACACCGCTCGAAATGTAGGAAAGTCACGTAAAACAGCCAAAATAATTTCAGTTGCCTGTCGGACCTTTTGAGTGAAACATTTACCTTTATTTAATTATTTGTATTGGCTTTCAACGCTGCATTTCCAGCTAAACCGACCCAGCAATATATTTCTCGGTTTTGTATTTCCTTTATCCTGAGTACTGTAGAATGGAAGATTCAAATAAAGACAATGAAGACAAAGTTATATTTCCTCGAATTTTCTGAGTTTTTCATGAGTTCATGGCTTTTCCTAGAATCTTTTCATGAATTTGTTTTTTGCTGATCTATAGCGCCAATCTGGATCAAATGGGATTAATACTGCAATTAGTCGGGTTCTTCATATATACCTATCTAGCCGGTGTTATAATTACATTGTCGATTCCAAAGAATTCCCAAAGTTTAAGAAGATGATTCAGAGCCGATCTTTTTTTCCTTGTCCATGCCAAGATGATGCCACCGCCGATAACCCTCCTCGTCGACGTGCATCGCAGGCAATTACCGTAAATAAAATTACATCGTCTTTGCATCGACTTTGCATCGACCCCATTTTGTTGGCTGGCTGGACCGCTTAAAGGTGTATTCCATAAGAAAAGTTAAAATATAACAAAGGGTGCTATGTGAATATTCTAACCATTACATAGTTAATATTCTTCATACAAATTTGCTTTATATCTCTTTATAATTGTGAAACCTAGTTCAGAATTTGCAAAAGGTTCACACTTATAAGCAGCGCTATCTTGAATTAACGTAAAACGTATTTAATGTTTCGAATAAGTTCTGTATTAATCACTTTCTTCAACATTATGCCAGACTTTTATAGTTATTACTTCCACATATCTTTGGTAAATTACTGTGATGAATCATCAAATGTCTACACATAATGAAGTATGAATATATGAAATTAAAGTTAATTACAAAAATGTAAAACAACATTTTTTTCTACATAACAATATAATAACCAAAAGACGGATATTGATAACATAAATGTTTTTTATTCATTCATGCTCCAAAGACTGAATTTAGACGCCAGTATGCCTTGTGATCCAGGATCTGAAGTAGGTAAGGCGGGTGTAGACGGATGGGTAGGAGGTGTAGCAGCCATTGATGCCCCATGAGGTGACACCCACCAACTGGAATTCTCCTCCAACTCTGCACACAAGAGGGCCACCACTGTCTCCCTACAAACACAAGTATTGTACTATTGTTAATTCCCTCCCTTCTCGGTGGCATAGAGAAAGTCATTATATCATTACAAATATTGTAATAATTAAGTCTCAGATGTATGATTTCAAATAACTAATTTGTATTCAACAAAACAAGATAAAGTGACCCACTCTGCAAAAACGGGTCTTATTCAGGGGGTATATAAGACTGGTTTTTGCAGAGCGGGTCACATTAATTTAATATAGATCTTGATGTTGCTCTCTCTAATTAAACTAAACATCTGCCATAGCGAAGTGTATTAGTTAGCACTCGATAGTAATTATAGGCACAATAGAGACAGCGCCAGGCAGAATAACATGGTTCACCCCTTGAGCTCTGGTCTTTAAGAAATAATTATGTTGCATAATAAATGTTCCTGTGACACAGCAGATATTTTGATCAATTATATTATTGTAGCAAAAATTAACATAGGCCTACATTGCACGATCCTCTGCCTGATGCTCCGATGCAGACGTGTCCGGCATTGATGCTGCTTCCCCAAGTTGCCTTGCACTCCCTTTCCGTATAGACATTGATGTTAGCCTCCTGGAGGTAGGTAGGGATTGTACCACCGCCCCCGGCTAGAAACAATAGAATGTGTACAGTTTATCTACACTATACTTGTACACCTATATTTCTACACTATACTTGTACACCTATAATTTTCAAATAAAACGTATCATTCTTGTGAAACTTGCCATCGCTTGCCATCATTTTTAAAGTTCCTAATTATGAGTATTTTGGATTTAAAGTGAATCCATAATAAACTTCACTGCACTGTAACAGACAAGCGCAGGGGTTATGCAAATCACTTATTAGAGCTACATTCTCAGTTAACATTGGTAAAAAACAAATTACCTTTCATTCTTTTCCAACCCACCCAACACTCATTTGACCGAAATCTTGGAATATTCTGTCGAGCTGTCTTTGCTATAGGACTTTTAAAACGTCCTTATTTGTATTTAGAGGACCCACCCGAAACCCTTCTTATATTTACCACTTATTATCGCTAACCGGCGGCTGTTTTCACTCGACCGTTTCTACTATACATATACTACCAGCAGAATATTGATGAATCCAGTCTCATGAGTCATAACATGAGTGAATTTGGTAAGTTTTAGCTAGTTTTGGTTTGTTGTAATAGCTGAGAATGAAGCAGCTTTAAAGCGGACTTACTCCTCGTGTAACCCCAGCCGGTGATGTGACAGTCGACGTTGCCTGCTGTCTCACTGCTCACGATTTTGGCTGCTTTGACATTGGAGCCAGTGGACACAGCACGGAATTGCATCACAGCAATATCATTAGGGAAGCTACCAGATCCGGATCCCCAATTCTCATGCTGCAAATATAATGGACTCATTCAAACATTGAAAATGAGTAAATCGTTGCAAAAATTATTGTTTCAAATGTTTCTCCACGGGAAACCTTGCTCAGAATGTTTTAAGTTGTTGGATGTTTTGCGCTAACATGAATGCCATAATTTCTAGAATGTGTATTGAATACATGTATGCATATCAGAGCTTATCCTAAGGAGTATAACTAACCACTTTACTATAGTGGTTGACCATCAGCAAATATGGCTATCATTGTGTTCATGCATACACAAATACTAGAAGTATTTATATATTAGATGTACTACTGCTTACCATCATTGGAATAATGGTATTTCAAAATCCCTTTTTTTCGACTTATAATTAAGGTAAAATTGTGATAATTTTGAAAATATAAGTTACTCAATTCAGCCCCAAACCCTCAGATCAGATAAGAATGGTATGTCAGTGAGTGGATGCCTACTTCGCAAATATGTTTCCTGGCCTAGGACTAGGCGTTCTAATGAGATTATAATGACATGCTGCGGTCTTAATGGAATTATAATGGCACTTTGCGGTTTGAGGTGAGAGGCTTTCCCTCCGTTTGAAGGGTCTCTCATCTTTGGGCCTAGACTACTTACGATAATAATGTTGGTCGGTTCAATCTTTTGACCTCCGGACCCCTTGTTCACAGATCCAAAGCGAATACGGTAGTTTGATCTGTAAGGAAACAAGTATCAGGGATATATATGTTGATATCAAACAGTACTATTTCATTTGTGATGAGTTACAGAAAAATGAATCA
This sequence comes from Sthenelais limicola, assembly GCA_942159475.1. Lineage (NCBI taxonomy): Eukaryota > Metazoa > Annelida > Polychaeta > Phyllodocida > Sigalionidae > Sthenelais > Sthenelais limicola. Next base: position 72,152,868 of record OW804098.1, read on the forward strand.
CAAGTCGTTAAACTTTGATACTTTTGAAATGTTTTCCCAGATTGTCCACCCAGGAACCTTTTTTTTTTAAAAAAAAAAGATAATTATAGATAGCTAGTACTTTAGAAGTACTCAGGTTTTCCAAGTAATCCACTTGATCCAATACTGTTAGATACGTTGATATATCTCAACATTCGTATTTTTGCTACTGAAGACTTTTTTCTATGTGCCATATTAATGTTATCTCTATTCTTCTTTTATTTCATAACTCGCAAATTCAGTAATTATTAATGCATAACAGGAAAATGAGTTATAAGTAAACAAATGATATTTTTCAAATGTGTTTTGTCACAGGAACCTTTGGTAAGGATGTTTCCACTTTTGAGGCGTTTAGCGCTGCTAGTAGCAGGATCACATGGGCCATATTTCAAGATTGTATATCTATAGAAGCTATTCATCCATATCTGAGGTTATACTTAGGAGTATATTACTACTATATTACTAGTGATTGACCGTCGGGAAATACGGCTAACCTTTTGTTCAACACATTAATTCTTAGTAGATGCCCTAATGTTTACCATCATTGGAATCGGCATGATCTTATCTTTTTAAATATGATAATATGTCTATGATATAAATCCATTGTCATGCGACTTGTGGCTCATTTTCCTGTAACAGTTCACATTTGAAACTTACGGAGCGTTTCCAACACAGTGAGCTGCGGTGACGGCCCATGTGGAGCTAATGAGAGCACAGCCACACATGTGACTTCCCCAGGAGTTCTGCAGGGATCCTGTGAGAAATAATGAAAATAGCAATGAAATAATAACAATATACACATTATCATTTTGTAATAATGAAATAATTTCTTTATTTTGCAAGACCAAATATTACAACATTGATTATGCATATCTGATTTAGGATCCTTAATAAATACTAAAAAATAATATGTATTTATTATATTATAGTAATAATAAAATGTTTACTTTGCCAAACTAATAACGATTACAAAATTTAGAATCTGTTCTTCCAGCGCATGCCATAATACAGCCTAATAATTATAAACTAAAAGACCCCAACTAATAAAAGATATTGTAACCTCCGACATAAGGAAATGGTGAGAAGTGCGTTAGAATAAAACATAATTTGTTTAGAATATCTCATAATAATGTCGGTAGAATTTTTGATTAACTGGTGACTTTAAACACATTGTCATAAAATCGGTGAAATTTGATACATGTGTTGATATAACTTAGAGCTCTACAACTCTTACAAAAGAATTCTTCCTTACCTTGCCATGGGTATTTGGAGGCATCGTTGACCTGGGAGCCTCCAATGATGTAGGGCAGGCTATTGCCGAGAGAAGGAGCCACTAGGGCAAAGGCAACGAGGAGGATGCTGAACATTATGATGCTGGGTCAAGTCACAATGAATTGATGCCTGATGTCTCAACACAGCCTCTATATATACCCACAAACCTCTCCCCTCCATATCAAACGCTTGGGAAAAATCTCTCAGTCGACAGAGGCCCTAAATGATTAAAAGTCGAAAATCGTGTCCATGTAGAACTTATCTGAAGAGCTTGCACGAATGTATAACAGTGGGTCAGATCGCCAGAAAAAGCACAATCCACAGGTCGATACCTTTAGGAAATTATGCTAAATTAGAATGAAAAAAGATAGATACTAGCTATATCTGAGCATATTTGGTAATGTGTTGATTGAAAATATCTGTTCGTTTATGTTGAACTGTATTTTGAACCTCATTTCTGGCTTATCTGTGAGTGTTGGTAAGGGTGAATTGTACATTTTCAGGCGACGTCACCCATTTATGAATGATATGAGATAAGATTAGATTCTAATTCCAGTCCAAACACCAAGTTATTTTAACACATTTCATTAATATGGAGTCTAGGTCATGGAACCAAACACCTGTTGTTAGAAAAGTGAGTTATCAAACTTTAGTCTCGTGATAAGAGATAGCCTAGACCCTAATATCAGACGGCCTAATTATGTGATGTGTAAGAAAAATGAGTCACAAGTCGCAAAATTGATATTTTTCAAAGTTATTTATTCACAAGTTCTCTTTGTTGCAGTGTGTTCACTTTTGGGGTGCTTAGTACTGCTAGTAATGTGAATACATAGAATCGACCCATCGATGAAGATATTCCCGGTGAGCCTTTCTCACGCCCGTCACAAGTCACGCCCTTTGTGACGTCATAAATTTAGTGCGACAAGATTATTCCACTCCCATTGTAACGTCGCACTTGTAACCATTCTTACTCACTTCTCCTCCTGTTTTTTCTCTTATCATATCATTGTAATTGTATATTACATTATGGTGAAATGAACCTTGCTTTCTGCTAGGTTTCTGGCCAACCTTGCCTCCTCGTACATTATTCCATAACAGGATCACCCCAGGACATATATATGTGCCAAATTTGAAGACTGTATTGAAAATACCTATCTTTCTGAGGTTATTCAAAGAGTATATTTAACTACTTAACTGTATTGAGTGACCATCCAGAGAAGCATGCAGGGCTAGACATTCCTGCATTCGCATATTTTAGAAATAGATTGCAGATGCAAGATACTTTTATGATAATTTGAATCATTAAATTGCCTGCGGCTAACACAGGGAACTTCATGGATAATTTAGTTTCCCCATTCTCCTCATTCACCATAAGCAGACAGCCTTTTTACATTTGTCTCATTTTCAAGTCATTTCACTTTTTAATTTCACTATTATCTTCATATATATGGGGTTCAGTTTTCTTTTAAACACACACACATTTAGTTATTAATGCCATTCCCTTTCCATTGGTGAAAGAATTAGAGAGGCTAAGGTCGAATTAAGTGAGAAAAGTTAAATGGGGTTCTGGGATATATGGTTCAATAAGAAATATCTCTAATTTGTGTTCATGCATACAGTTATACAGCAGTACTTATTACAGAGTTAGGCGGACGGGGCTCATTCAAAGAAATATCCATAGGCATTATTATCTATTATTAAGAACATTATAAATGACATGAAGGAGAAGTTGGCGAAATTAGAATATTTATTCCACCATAAACAAGACACGTCTCAACAACGTCAAACAAATATATCAGACGCAGGTAGGTGTGGCCTGTCGCTCGACTATAATATGGCAACAGTTTGCCTTCAAGAATTTCAAGAATTTGTATTGAATATATTTATAAATATCTAAGGTTATCCTGAGGAGTATATTTGATTATTTTACTATAGTGAGTGACCAGCAAGAACTATTTCTTCATACATAAACACATAAAGAAATACTTATGATGAAAGAATCTTTTTGTCGTATGACAATATATATATTGTTGCTTAGATATATATATATTTAAGCAACAATAGTTTCCACCAGACATAGAATCCGAAGAATATTAAGCAGCAACATTATTACGTATTAACTATAATGCCTCAAGAAATAAATTCTTTTCACTATAAGATAGGCTGACGTCCACTTGGCCCATCTCTCCTCAGATGAGAGACAGTCCTGCTTATCATTTGTGTGGTATCTCCATATGTGATGCCTTACAGAAAAAGACAGATTCATAAATCGAAATGAATGGATTTGAGATACTATCATATTTGAAAAGATGAAGTGGATTCCAACGATATTCACATTTAGGAAATCTAAAAGGTTTTTCTATATTTTGTTTGATTTTTGTTATGCTTGAAAAAGAAATCTTGAGAATGAAACACTTTGCAGATATCATTTTGCGACTTATGACTAATGACTTGTGACTTTGTGTACACCTCATCATCTTTGATGTAAGTTGACATCTACTCTGTCTCTCCTTGGATGGTAGAGTTATACCCTGAACTCCTGAGTAAGCATAGATGGCCACAGAGACAGTGGGGAGGGTGAAGAGAGTGGATGCTATATAGCATAGGCTGATGTCTACTCTCTCTCTTATACAGAAGCTAACTTCCATTTGACCACTCCCTCCTTGTATGGTAGAGTTATACCCTGAAGTAAGCATGAATGGCCACAGAGACAGTGGCGAGGATGAAGAGAGTGGATGCATGGGGGGTGGTTCCACTATTGCAGAAATCCTTGTTACAACAGTGGTTTAGAGGCAGTTTGCACCTTGTCGATCCCGCACAGCCCCTTGAGGCTGCTGTATTGGATCCAAGCCCACCTGCAGTTTTGACCTGAAGTGAATAAAGATATAATATGTAGAGTGTCACAGAAAAATGAGTCACAAGATGGATATTTTTCACAGGGATATGCCCAAGATCTCTTTGGTGGAGCGTCTTCATATTTTGAGTGCTTAGCACAAATGACTGTACCAGACCTAAAGACTCTGTGTTCAATATGATATCTATGTAATGCACATTTTGAGGTTATCTTTGAATCATTATTACACACGTGAGCAGTTAGAAAGGTGCCGTTTGGGGGTGCCGTTCTGTTGATACGAACCGCTCATGTGTGCCGTTCGGCCAAAGACGCAATTTGATTGGTGCAGCGTAGGCCAGATGACGTCGTCCCGACCGCGTAACCTAGCCTACAAATTGCGGTGAATGAAGCCTCCTCAAGCTAAACTATAGGCTTAACAAGTTAAATTTATTTTTTAACATCCAAATAGAGTGTGTAATAAATAGCAAATGGCCCTCTGTTCGGGTTCAAACTGATCTCGACCCATCAGAAAACGGGAACTCACCCCTTCGGGGTTCGTCCCGTTTTCTGATGGGTCTCGATCAGTTTGAACCCTCCATCGGGCCATTTGCTATAAGTATTTTTAACTACTTCTGTTGATACGAACCGCTCATGTGTGCCGTTCGGCCAAAGACGCAATTTGATTGGTGCAGCGTAGGCCAGATGACGTCGTCCCGACCGCGTAACCTAGCCTACAAATTGCGGTGAATGAAGCCTCCTCGAGCTAAACTATAGGCTTAACAAGTTAAATTTATTTTTTAACATCCAAATAGAGTGTGTAATAAATAGCAAATGGCCCTCTGTTCGGGTTCAAACTGATCTCGACCCATCAGAAAACGGGAACTCACCCCTTCGGGGTTCGTCCCGTTTTCTGATGGGTCTCGATCAGTTTGAACCCTCCATCGGGCCATTTGCTATAAGTATTTTTAACTACTTTAGTCCAGCGGAATCTCAGAAAAGCGTGTTTCGCGGTACGGATGATGTTTTATTGTTGATTCTGGTAGTATAACATGTCCTGAGCAGGAATCAGCCGAATGCCACTTTGGATCTCTTGGGGAAAATTTTTTACAGGCAAAAAACAAAATGGCCGACGAAAAACCCCATCGCTGTCCATTGATAGCCCATAACTTCCTTATTATTGGTGCTAGAATCTTAATCTTGGTGTCTATACCTAGGTTTTCATGGTCTAGGAAGTCAATTATGTACACAGATTACCCATATCTATAATATAAATGATCAAATCTGAACCTAAGATAAAAATATTGTGAGGAAAATATGATATTTTATTTACCAGTTAAAAAATCAGCAGGTAAAAATAATATCTTCAGCTCTGCAAGCAACAGTAGCTACTATTAACTGTCGTTAACAGAACTAATACTATATGACAGCAAACTAATAACATAAGGATTGGTCATATCAATACAAACAGCAAATAATATATAAGACTTTTATCATGAACAGTATAATACCTGTTCAATTATAGATCAGTCTGATGGAGTCATAAAATATAGATACAGCAACTAAATAACATTTAACCCTTCACACATTTATATCATCTTCCAAGTCTTCATCATCATCCTGTGGTGATATGGTCTTGGTGTTAATGTTGTTGCATTCTGCTCCAGCATGACAGTTACAGAACATGGAGCAAGTCATCTGGGCAACCACACAACTGCATCTACCGGTGGAACATGGACTTGCTGAGGCACAGCCGCACTTGATCATCTCAAGCAACTCAACTGGAACCAGTGAAGCATTGTCTGGTAACATTACTGGAGACAAGTTGTTTTCCTTCTTGGTCCACCCATACTGCAGAGGATCTGCTACTGCAGGTGGTGCACTAGAGAGTGAAGCTTTCCAGATCATAGTCTGGTGGTGGGAACGGAGGACGTGCTCAGTGAATGCATCTGTGGTGGGTGGCAGAGATTTTAGTTTGGGAGCACTGGATAGTTTTGGCCTGGCCATTTTGGTGAGCCAGACAGCATGACGTGTATCTGACATGTCTCCATCATGTTTCGACCCATAACATAGTGACATGAATGATGTTGCTTCTAATAGGATTTCATTCATACTGGCATCTTTCATTCCCAACAACTTCAATGACTTTCCATTTCTCAGTGTTTTCAAGGCTGTTGCTTTGCCAATACCATAAAGATAAGATGTAGTGTCACAGCCGCTCAATGCATGAACTCCTGGAAGAGAGTCTGTGATCAACCTATGTTTGCTTGCCGTAGCCTTTATGTCTATGACACATCGTCCTGCGATAGGGCTCTCCATTGTCACACTACAATTAAGGTTCTCTGAGTTGTAGAAGTGTATAAGAAGTACAAAGACGTCAGTGTCATCACAAACTACACAGATGTTAGATGCCCCTCTACCGGCAAGATACACTAACTGATTTACTATGATGACATCAGCCTCCTCATGAGTGTTATGGAGATCATTTCTGGAGGTTATTTTATTGTTTCGGATTGCAACAGGAACTGGGTGTTCAGATGTTATGACCAGTTCATTGTTGTTATCAACCAGATGATCCACTAGATATTTACTGATCAAGCTGATCAATTGAGTCTTGTTGTGTGTCACATTCAGCACTACTTTCTGTGCTGGTAGAGGCGTATACAGTGTCAGTACATGTTTGCAGCTAGCATTTTTGCCAGCACGGTTAGATCGAGTTGCACCTTTGGTGCTTGTTGGTGGGTACCTGTCGAAGATTAGATGTACACAGCACTTTTGAAGGTAGCGGTTGATGAGCACCACCAAGTTCTTTATGTAATCTTCCACTGATCCACTTACTGGCCAATGAACACTCCACAATAAGGCACACCCATCAATGATGATGGTATCTGGAGGGCTGGTATAACGGTTTGACACTTCAACTTGTAGCTTAGTCTTAAGCATAGCTTTTGCCTGTGATCTCATGTCCCCATTTTCATCAAACAGGGCTGGCGGAACTGCAGATAGTTCGTACATAAGGACATCTTTAATGTTGATATCACGAGACTGTTGAAGTCCGATGACTCTGGTGTATATAAGTTCAGTATCAAACACATGTGTTCCATCAATCTTGATAGATTTTTTGTTAGCAGCCAATCTGATTACACTTTTCTTCAGTGTTTTATGGAAGCTAGCAGGCCAGCCAGATTCAAATTCCTTCATTTGTTCTTGTCCAATTTCTAGTGAATTGTCTACAGTCACATTGTTGGGAGATACCAATCCATTAGCAATGTTTACAACACCAACTGGATGACTGCTTGGGTCTAATGGATCAATGAAGGTGCCAAGTGTGGTCTTAAGCTTCTCCCTGTCCATAACATCACTTTGGATTCTGGATTTGGTCTCCTCCTTGTGTGTTGTCATCACTTTGTTGCTCTCACCATCTTTCATCGCTGATAGGTCTACACAGAGTTGACTACATACATGAAGACTCAGAGCCCATCTCGTGACAGCAGATGGTTTCAATGTCAATCCCACCAGACCACCAGCTTCATGTCCATAGCGCATGAAGGTACTCTCTATAAACATATCGGACCAAATCCCATTCCACAGTCCTGGGTTATGCCTCATGACATGGTGACCCTTCATGAACTCTGATAGGATTTCATCTGGTAGGGCCTCCATGGATCGCAGGTAGTATAGTCCATATCTGCAAATAAAACATACAGTATAGGAGGGTAAGAGATTATAGTTAATGAATATTCAATTGTATTTGCCATTCAACTAACAAAGATGTAAATATACCTGGCATAGTTGAAGTGAGCACTGGCAAAGAAGTATGGCATCATGGCGGTCACAGCAGCTAAATGTAATGGCCAATCACCTTCCCTCTCGGCTCTCACAAACTGCATCATTATCAGGACTGGCTTGATTAGGTTGGTCACCCACATCTGTGATGTTCTACTTCTGGAAGCCCTAGTTTGGAAAACAGGTAATATCTTCATAATCCATTTCAAAGAAGGATTGGCCATCTTAAACGTATTAAATGACATTAAAAATGCATTCTATGATTCTTACCTGATCTCTAAGTCTGACATCAAATCAGAGAAGCTCTCACTGGCAGGTATAACATCTCGGAGGAGCTCTTCAACAACCATCCTCAGTGCTCGGAGGTTTTGTGGGAACTTCTTCCCTGATAACATCTTTAAAACGCCACCGAAAGCAGAATTCATCAGTCCTTCAAGGCCACTATTGCTCATCAGTGTTCCAACAGCACCAATGAAACTCATTAGCATATGCATGCCACCAAGACGAGGAACGAAGTTCTGGAATTGCTCAGGATAGGCCCATAGCAAATCAACAGCAACTCGATACAATTGCTGGTCAACAGTGAATAATGTTACTAACTGGTTGGTTTCTTGTGTTATTCTCTGCGACTCTACCATTGCAGTCATAATTGTGTCATGATCAGATGGCTTCATATCAATGAGTGGAGTATATATGGCTTTGGTTGAAGGTTTGATAGCATGTCCCTGTGCACGAGCCATCTCTGTGTTGAAACCGTTGTATTCTGGTGTGGACTTGTCCTGTGTGATCCTACCAAAGAAAATGTAGTCAGCCTCCTCAGCTTTGTTCATTGTGATGACCTTAGCAGCAAGTATTCGCAATGGCAGGATGTGATGGAGGACACAGGCCTCTGGCATTGCCGGTTTCTGAGGCCCATTGTAACGTTGGATATCAACTGGCAATGTTTGTTCTTCTTTCAGTTCACCTTTTCTAAGCTTTCTGATTGTTGGACTGTCAGATGTTTGCATGTCATCTGTGCACTCCTGAAGTTGGGTTAGAAGCAAGGCTAGTGAATGCGTTGATTTTAGTCCATTTGGTGATGCTATATTTGCATCAAAGTTGTCAGCAACTGTTTGAACTAGACCAACCTTACTGTCCAATGATAATTTCCGTGATCATAGTTCTGATCCCTAGGCCTACTCACCTTGTTGATCATTTTATAATATAAATGTAGGTAATTTTACGAGCAATGAATAGTCATGAATGATACAAATATATTAGACATTATCTAAGTTTAAATGTTAAGTATCTGTAGTATGAATCAATGTATATGAAGAACGAGCCCATCCAATATTCTAACCTCTTGTTGAACTGTATGATATAATACTCTGTATGATATGATACTCTTTCAGGATATTAATGCAATTTATTATTTGTTGCATGTATTAATATGACTAATCATTAAAGGTATTTTCAATGAATTGTGATAGTATTATTTTCTTAAGGACAGTTAATAGTAGCTACTGTTGCTTGCAGAGCTGAAGATATTATATTTACCTGCTGATATTTTAACTGGTAAATAAAATTTCATATTTTCCTCACAATATTTTTATCCTAGGTTCAGATTTGATCATTTATATTATAGATATGGGTAATCTGTGTACATAATTGACTTCCTAGACCATGAAAACCTAGGTATAGACACCAAGATTAAGATTCTAGCACCAATAATAAGGAAGTTATGGGCTATCAATGAACAGCGATGGGGTTTTTCGTCGGCCATTTTGTTTTTTGCCCGTAAAAAATTTTCCCCAAGAGATCCAAAGTGGCATTCGGCTGATTCCTGCTCAGGACATGTTATATTACCAGAATCAATAATAAAACATCATCTGTACCTCAAAACACGCTTAGGCCCCTAATCCCAGTTTGGCAACTGGACTACTTACATTAACTCCATACGTAAACACTATAGTGAGTGACCATCAGGAAATATTGCAAGAAGGAGGAGGAAGGAGAGGAAGAGGGAGGAGGAAGATGGGGTAAGGGAGAGGAAGAAGGAGGGAGGAGGAAGGGGGAGGAATGAGAGGGGGGAAGGGGAGAAAGAGGAGGTAGGAAGACGGAAGAGGATGGGGAGGAAGGAGTATGAGGAACGAGCAGGAGGTAGAGGAGGATAGAAGCGGAAGAAGGAGGAGGAAGGGGACAGGAAGGAGGAGGAGGAAGAGGGAGGAATAGGATGAATGGGGAGGAAGAAGAGGGGGGAAGGGGAGAGAGAGGGGTAGGAAGACGGAAGAGGATGGGGAGGAAGGATTATGAGGAACGAGCAGGAGGTAGAGGAGGAAAGAAGCGGAAGAAGGAGGAGGAAGGGGGAGGTAGAAGGAGGAGGAAGGGGAAGGAACAAAGTTGAAAGAGTGGATGTTATAGCATATATAGGCTGATGTCTACTCTCTCACCTATACAGAAGCTGAAGTCCACTTGACCACTCCTAGAGCTCCTTGGATGGGGGAGGAAGAAGGAGGAGGAAGGGGGATGAAGAAAGAGGAAGGGGAGGAGGAAAGGGAAGGAAGAATGAGGAGGAAGGGGGAGGAAGGGATAGGAAGGAGAAGAGGGGAAATTAAGAAGGAGGAGGAGGATGGAGGAGGAGGAGGAAGAAGAAGTAGGAAGAATAGGGAGGAAGAAGGAGGAGGAAGGGGAAGGAAGAAGGAGGAAGAATGGGGAGGAAAGAGGGAAAAGGGCAAGAAAGAAGGAGAAGGAAAAGGCAGGAAGAAGGAGGAGGAAGGGAGAGGACGAAGGAGGAAGAATGGGGAGGAAGAAGGAGGAGGAAGGTAGAGGAAGAAGGAGGAAGAATGGGGAGGAAAGTGGGGGAAGGGGGCGGAAGAAGGAGGAGGAAAGGAGAAGAAGGCGCCAGAAGGGGGAGGAGGAAGGGGGCGGAAGAAGGAGGTGGAAGAAGGAGGAAGAAGGAAAAAGAAGGAGAAGGAAGAAGGAGGAGGAAGAAGGAGGAGGAAGAAGGAGGAGGAAGAAGGAGAAGGAAGGGGAGGAAGAAGGAGGAAGAAGGAGGAAGGGGAGGAAAGGGAAGGAAGAATGAGGAGGAAGGGGAAGGACGGGAGAGGAAGGCGAAGGAGGGGGAAGAAGGAGGAGGAAGAAGGAGGAGGAGGAAGAAGGAGGAGGAAGAAGGAGGAGGAAGAAGGAGGAGGAGGAAGGGGGTGGAAAAAGTAGGAGGAAGAAGGAGGAAGAAGGAGGAGGAAGGTGGAGGAAGGGATAGGAAGGAGAAGGAGGGAGAAGAAGGAGGAGGAAGAAGGAGGAGGAAGGGGGAGGAACGAGGAAGAAGGAGAAAGGGGGAGGAGAAGTAGGAGTAGTAGTATAAGCAGGAGTAGGAGAGCAAGCGTGAAGGCAATGGTTTTCTGAATATTGTTAAAAGGTCAATAGTGTATAATATACATACACACTCTTCATTGGTATCACATGTCCTATTGTTGGTGCACATTGTGTTTACCTCCAATGGACAGTAATAACACACAAGACGTCGACCTTCAGCAGTGGTAATGGCTGAAACAAAGTCAACAGTAATATTGTGATGTTGAATGGTGATTGGTCGTTGTCATCATTTTCAATGTTGAGCTTTGATTGCAGGGATACAGAGGAAAATTCTGGGTGTACATGTATGATAAGCGTCAATTAAAATCAAATTTGTCAAAATACAGTGCTCCATTCCGATCGTAATAAAATCCTGATATCCTGAAAACCCTAGTCTTGAACATCTTATAATGTCAGAAAGTGTACCTGTAGTCGGCAGCTCTACAGACTCTACAAATGATGCAGTTGGATTTTATATAACTCGCCTGCGTTTTGGGAGGTCTCCAAGCCCTACCGGACAGTATTTACAACATACTTGAGGAAACCATTAAGTTCCACGCTCTGCAGGCTTCTATGGTTTGTAGAGACAATTGTTATAGGGATGGTTTTCATTGAGAAATGATTAAATTTGTACTATTTTGTGCATGGCTTCTATATATTTCTCTGTCTTAATTTGTGTTGGGCTAGGTGAAAAGCACTCTCCAGAATATGAATATGCCTTCTTTTTTCGTATATAATAGTTTTAGATTGGACAGCTAGCTCATTCTTTATATTGGTCCTCTTGTTCACGTTCAAGATGGAGCTATCAGATGAGTTTAATAATGATTGCAGTCTCTTCAAAGATTTAGTAGAAGAAGATGAGTAAAAAACATCTGCCTAATCAATATTCATTTCTGTATTTTTTTTAAGGAATCTTATTTTCATATTTAACAGAAAATGCGCTCAAAACACTTCGCTCAAAAATATTTTAAGCAATTTTCACGGCTATCTGCCCTAATCAATCATCAAAAGCATTTCACAAGAAAACTGAGAAAATGGTATATTTTATATAAACTTCTTGAGCGACCTGACGATAATTATTCAGGTTCATTTACTAATATCTCAATACATGAAATCCGCAAAGTAATTATGAAGAACATGATAATAGAAATATGATGGAAAATGAGAAAAGGATATTTCCTTACTACATATCAAAACAGTTCTAGAGGGCGGACGGATAAGGAGAGGATCGAGCAATTAGATTATAGATTTTTGTCTGAAACATTGGAATATTCTTAAATTAATTAATTAATTTCATTTCTAAATTGTTCATGATCTTGAATGTTTCTGAGTCTAACGGGATAATAATGAATCTAATTAATCTAATTAACATTTTTATGATATCTGTTTTAATCTTTTTGTTTATTTCTGAGTAAGTTTACCTTCCATCTGACTGTATTATTTCTTATGTATGTGACACTTAAAAGTCAGTTTCTCATCGATGTCTAGACCCAGGTATTTATATTGATCAGTTTGGGGTAAATGTTCACTTCCCACGGTATTTTGGAAACTATTGACGTCACTCAACGCCTGCATGTATGGTTGGATACCAGAAAACTATTACACATATTTTGATGATGTCACGCAACTACTTTATGGTTACCCACTAGCAAGCTATTACACATGTTTTGATGACGTCACTGACACCCTCGATATAGCTACATACCAGCAAGGAGTACCACTGCAGAGAGAGGGAACCATGAAAGACGCGCCATTTTGTAATTATGAGTTCAGTCAGTTCTGCTGTGCATCCAATATCTGAAATAATGAACACAACTTAATTTTTAATTTTTAATAATATGCGTTAACAAAGATAAAGTAAAATTGAATCAATGAATAAATTTGTATCCCAATAATGAATAAATGAATGAATGAATGAATGAAAGAATTCTTTATTTGAGTCTGCTCAAAATAGCTTTCTGAAAAAAAGCTTTCCAGGTCTTCCAACTTAAAGAGATAAACCACTGTCCAACAGGGAAAAAACTGAAAATAACATTTTGTTTGAACTTTGCCTCCTGAAAGAACAAGGTTATGTGAATCCACAAAGCCAATAAAAAGCAATATGTCACCAGGTTTTTTTTTTGTTTTTGCAACTGACTTTATTTCTGATACCTGCCGACTGGGCTTTTACAGTTCTAATATTCATTTCTGAAAGGAAAGGACATATATAAGTGAGTTATTTTTTTAGTTCGTTAATTTGTTCCTCAATATCTTCGGCCATACGCCGCCATATTATTTTTTCTTTTGGGCATACCTTCCTAATTCTAAAGGAGTATATTACCACCTTTGCCCTCATTCTCAGTTCGTACATTGCTGATAAATAGTCCACTCTTCCTTCCTCGAACAATTTTTGTCTGTAAATGAATGATTTTAACTGAAGTATGATCCAATTGACAATTTTTGAGTTAACATTTGTAATCTCTATACCCAAGACAATGTCTTCTGGTTTTATCACAATATTTCTACCTCTTTGATTAAAGATTACCTTGCCATCCGCATCCTTATTAAGGTATCCACTATCGTAGATCCATTTCAAGATATATTTCCACAATGCTTTGGTTTTAAAACATGTTACCAAGAAGTGAGATATGTCGTCCTTATTTTTACAGAAGGAACAAGTATCTTTTTTAATAATGTCTATTTGTTTCAAATACGCATTACATACAAGGACACCATGTAAAACTTTGTATTGGAAAATGTGGATTCTTGCCTCAGTTGAGGCTTTGTAAGGAATTGTGAAAACATTGCTCCATTGTATTTTATCATAACTTTCTTCTGTCAAACCAAGCCTCTGCTCCCACTTTCGAAATTTTTCCCATTTAGGTTTCAGTTTTGAAATCAGCTGGCTGTAAATTATTTTCGCATTACATTCACAAATGTCAATTTCTTTACCATTGATTACAAAGAATACAGAATTATTCAATACATAGTTTCTCTCTCTCTTTATGCATCTTATCCATTCATCAGGTATTGCATTTTTAAGCATTTGTCTAGAGTAAAATGACGGGGCCATCTGAAAATTGGAGGCAATCTCCTTTGTAGACATCATGTTGCCATTTTCATTAAAGATATCACCTAGAACTATTATACCATTTTTTTTCCACGTTTCCCAGTAAAGCATTTGGCCTTTATCTTTGATGTATCGATTGGCCCATATTCTTTCTTTTAAGATCTGTTCAATACCTTCTGGTTTAAATTTATAGTAGTATTTGTTCCATATTTCGAATAATTCTTTGTAAAAACCATTTAAATAAATACTTGGTTTGTACCTACACAGGAATATTTCTTCAATGTCTCTTTTGTGGAAGGCTTCGATCACTTTGAACCATGACCTGTTTCTACCAATAATAATTCTTCTCACCCACATTATTCTATTAGTCTCATAAATTTGCCTGATCAATCTCAGATTAAGTCCACCTTTCTCTGGTTGTTGAGCCAGGAAATCCACACTGATTTTATGGTGGTTACTATTGTACACAAATTTAAACATAATCTGATCTATCTCTTTGAGCAAGGCTTCACCAAAATACATACATGATAAGGCGTGCTGAAATATTGGAAGCAAGAATACATTACACACCATAATTCTTCCTTTCATAGTAAGAAATCTGTTCTTCCAAGAATTAATTGTTTCCTTAATCTTCAATATAAGCTCGCAACTGTTTACCTTATACATTTCATTTTCATCCCTTGGGTTAAGGAGGTGAATACCAAGGACTTTCATCTTATTTGTCCATTTGTCCATTCGAGGACAGACCTGTTAACTAAAGGAACTTTACCTATATTAAAACCTTTGGACTTCTTAGAATTAAGGGTTAACCCAGAGGCAAGAGAAAATTCTTCAATTGTTCTGATAGCTCGTACCAGGGAGAGCTCATCTTTAACAAATAACGTTAAATCATCTGCGAACTGGATTAATTTTGATTCCTGCTCTCCATGCTTTATTCCAATTATTTCTCTGTTTCTTCTAATACTTTCAGACAATTTTTCCGCGACAATTATGAATAAGGAAGATGATATAGGATCACCTTGCTTAACGCCCTTTTCTACATTGAACCATGCGGACGAAAAACCATTATTTGTGAAAGTGGCTTTGGACCCCTTCAAAAGCATTTTTACCCAAGATATAAACATCGGATCTATACTATGAGCCTCTAGAGCTTTTTCCATGAAAGTCCATTCTCTTCATCATGTTGTTTGAGCCTTGATCGAGCCTCGTAGACAACTTTTGCCTGTTCGGAATTCTTCAATTCTATTTTTATAGGCATGTCAGGCTTGGTGCTTACACGTACTGCTTTTATCACTATGATGTCGGCAAGGTTAAGGTAGTTCGCTATTATATTGTTTACCTTTTCCAAGAGTCGTTCAGGAGTTTCTTCCTCAGCAGATTTAATTCCTAATATCAACAGATTTTTTTCAAGTTTCAGAGTCTCTTTCCTTATAAACTCCTGGTCCTTTTCCCTTTTGGTCTGCTGTTCCTCTAAATAATCCGTGTCTTTGGGAGCAGCAATGGTTTCTTCCACGACGACCATTTTCTCTTCCTGCTTTTTTAGCCTCTCTTCAAATCTTGCCATCTCATCGTCACGATATTGGCAGCCTTCTTTAATTATACCAACTTCCTGCTCCAATTTGTCAAGCTGGTCCAATCTTTTTAGCACCATATCATATTTTATTTGAGCTACTCTGTTTGATTCCGCTTGGTCTGAAGCTAGGGATGTTATGAGACCTCTTAAACCTTGATCCCCTTTCTGATCTTTCTTACCAGAATCATTGGCGCTTCCATCGTCGTTCAGGTCGTTATCTTTACCTATTTTCTTTTCGCCCGACATGTTTAATTTTATTTTGCTACTATCGTTCAGTTTCACCGATTTTATTTGCGGTACTCCTAGGTCGGGAGAGCTTTCCAGCCCCCTCTTCTGTCCCTGACTCTTGTCCTCGGCTTGATTTGTCGTCATGCTCCGGCAAGAGCAGTCGTTGCAACGGTTTCTGTCAGGTGTTCCCTTAGTTATTTCTATGAGAGTTTCCAATTTTTTGCCTTTTAGCAAGATGGCGTCGGTTTACTTCCGGTTATCAGATTTTACGTTCGTGACAGCTAGAAAAAGTTCATTTTGTGGACAGTTATAGCAGGTTAATGAAGAAAATGTCACTATAGTTCTACAATCTCCCTATTTTATCCTTGTAGGGTTTTTTTTTCCCTCTTTCCAGATACAAATATTTATTTCTACTGTTCAGTCCTTTCCGACCCGGGTCGGTTCAGTGCGAACACTGAGGCCACCTGGTGGAATCTCGGCTAACTAACGTTCCTACCATGTTGGAGCAAGTCTATTTCTCCTTCAGATGGCGTACATGTTCCTTTATCTAGTTCGGATTAACGCTTTAATCTTTTTATATTCAATTCAATTTTCTACCAGTCTACTGTTTTTGCTATCACCTTCTAATCTCCGAGTATAGCTCCCTATTTTGATCTTAACGGCTTTGGTGAGGGTTTCCAGTCAGTTAGTATTCTCCCGCTCTTTTATATCCTGGGGTTTCTGATTTCCTCCAGGGTATTTTCCAGCTTTAATCCTTCGACACGCTTTTTCTCCACTTGGGATTAAGGCGTTCGATTAATTTTCCACTATCCAAGGCTCTTTTGTAGCTTTGGGTATATGTCCGTAATCCTAGAGATATTCCTTGACGATCGTTAATCCATGTGCTCTCTCCTGTCGAAGCCCGGAGAAGACAAGATGGCGATTAGCGATAATCCGTGAACTCTTCGATTCGTTTTAAATTTCTGTCTGTTTTGTTGAGAATTTTCTCTGACAATACTTTTGCAGATATTCTTCACGTACCGTGATGGTTTATCTTCCTTTTCCCCGTGTTTGGGGAAGTCAACAAGCTTTAAATCTGAAAGAAAAGAAGTATTAATGCTCTAACAGAGCGTAAGGCCTTTCTTTCAAATCGAGCGCGAACCGGAAGTCCTATGTCACCAGGTTAGTTTTCATTTCAGGGAGCCCTGAAATTTATGACTGGTCACTTTAAAGGTCAATGAGAAAAGGACAAGTTTTTTCGTTTTTACAGTATAAAAAAATAATTGAAAATAACTTTTTCCTAAAAATCTCTATAGACATAGCTAACATATTGATTTACCCTTTCAAGCAATAAAACATGGGGGTCACCAACCAGCATTTTAAAAGGTTATTCAGCTGAATTTGCATCCTGATGAGGAAACAGGAATATTGAAGATTTTCAAAGTTAAATAGTATCTTTCAAAATATTGATACCCTGTTCTTTCATGCATGAGGCTAAACCTCTATAGTAGCTATGTTTAGAAGACATTTCAACTGAAAATTGTTATTCGTCTGTCTGAAATCTTGGAAAAACTGAGAAAATATCTATTTTCCCCACACTTCAATACTAAACTTTGCTGGTCTCTAGAAAGAAAAAAAATATGCTGAGATCCATTTTTTTTTGCTTTTTGTTATCCTCCAACCATGTACTTTCTCAAGACAAAGTTTGAAAAAATTACTGTCAATCCTTATTTTTCATGCATTAGTTCCTTTAACTCCCGCCTGCAGCAGTGCGGAGAACAGTGGTTTATCTCTTTAAGATTATCAGTGAAATATCCATACAAGGAACAAGGAATACTAATACTATAATACTACAGTTACATTATAATACTATAAATACACAGGCACAATATAACATAATTTGTGCTACCCTAGACCGTCCCTCTTAAAAATTCTTGTTTGACCATTTTGTTGAAGGTGTCTCGGTCTGAAAAAGAGATCTGAGATCCATTTCTTTGTGCTTTTTGTTATTTGGTAATTACTACATACTTGGTCAGTTACTACAGGGCGGTTCTGTGGTACCTTTAGCTTTTTGTAATCGCACATGTGTGCCACTACACTTGCCATACATATCTAGCCTGTATATGTACATGTGCTGAGAATACAAGAACACTTCTATGACTTCTGACCTTCAATCTTCTTTATTTAAATGCTATTTAAACATCTAATATACGACTTCTTGCAGAAATAAGTGTTGATAGCGATTATCTAAGCAGGGCTCAGTATCAAATATGGAATTTTTATGTGGATTTGTAGATCTATCAAGGCTATGACGAAATAGTTATGCACATTAATTCTGCCTCTATTATTTGACGTCAGACGTTAGGGCTCACCCCCATCGGACGTTAGGGCCGACCCACCTTCAGACGTTAGGGCCCAGCCCAGAATCAGCCGTGGGCCCTAACGTCTGAAGGTGGGTCGGCCCTAACATCTAGACTTTGGGCCCTAGCCGTGTATGTCTTAAACCTCTGACCTCTTAAACTTGATGGGACGGAGGGGATAATAGGGGACGTGCATGCCCATTACTTGATTCAAATGGAATTGTGGGACTTATGGTACAGTGTAACTTCCATATAAAAAATATCTCAAGTTCATCATGGGATATTTATTGGTGCACTAACGTTAATGCCCATGGGATTTACATGTTTCCAAAGCACAAACCGCCATCTTTCCCAGACTTTTGCAATAGTACATGCAAGTCCCCTATTGAAGGAGGGTCTGACAGGGCCTGGACAAATGACCAGAGCTAAAAATAGGTGTGTACAGAAAGCTTGACGCTAGCCAAGTGATTGGATGAGAGGGCTGATGAATTATTCATGAATCCTGGAAAAGTGCTAATGATGGTCGGGGTCTAGTACTGAGGAAACGCAAGGAGTGCTGCTGTAGGAGGATGCTCAGCAGCTGCTGCTAGCACTGGCTTGCATGTGTTGTGCGATTTGACCTTGGTTGAGATTAATTACAAACACTAGAGAGTCCCATTGGGTATGAATATGTTTTATATTATTTGAAATTGTGCCATAACTGATGCCCACATCTTTCCATTGGTCGTTTCATGGTTCCAATATTTTTTTTCAGCTATGGCAGGTGAAACAGTTACATGTATTAATACATTTTTGTCTCTCAGGATCTGAGAGACAATTGTTTCTATGTGAAAACTGTCAATCATCTTGATCAGATATGACAAAGCTGCAGTCTTAATCAGATGTGAAATCAGATGACATCAGATCGGCATCACTTATCTATTCCACTTGTCCCGCCTATACATTTCTCACCTCAACGATAGAACAGGCCAATGCAGACTTGATTGACACTTAACAGTGTGCACCCAACCATGACCGGGCAAGGGTGGAATGGCTCACTTGGTGGTTTCTGTGAGCGGCACTCTAGGGTTCTGCACGCTGGGTGTGTAAGTACACTAGCACTGGCTGGGCCTGCCCCTGACCACCACCAGCCAGACATTGTAGGCACAGACATGACTTAGAAACTCTTTCAACCTCATGTGTTATTTTAGTTGTGCGGACTGACATTTTGGTTCTCATGTGCTACCAAAACAGCAATTTGGCAAACCCTCAACATGTTGAGAACGATGGGGGGGGGAAACAGGGACCAGTTTAGGGGGTCTAGGTGGTGGGGCAGTACCCGCTGGTACCGCCACTGAGTGTGTGTCTTTCCAAACCTGTTGGAAAAGCATCGGCCAAAACCTGCATGTTCATCTAAACAAGTTGCATTCAAATGGAGCAAGGACATCTGTGACTTTTCTTTAGACAGGTATAGTGACGGAACTATTATAAACTATATATATTATTGTATCGAAGTAAGGTGGGTCGCTTGTATATCTTTCGCCCGGGTTGTTGAATCAAAGGTGTGGTAAAGGATTGGAAAAAACCCTTACTATTAGTTTGGTTATTTTTATTAATCACTAGCTTTCGGGCTATGGTGTGCCCTTCATCAGGGGTCATTACTATATTATTGACCAAGGCTTTATCTAAGTCATTCAATACATGTCCTAGAACTTAAAAAGATTGTCATGTTCAAAATGTCGAGAAACAAATGAAAATGAGTATCAATAGAAGATTAGATTAGAAGCATTAGCAGTTAGAAGCATTTAGAAGCATTAGCAGTTATTTACTGTACGCTCAGCGTGGCACAGGCATTCAGTGTGACATACACTCTCCCGCGCACCGTACCCGCGCGATACGGAGCGGCAAGTTATTTCGTCTTCAGTGAGACGATATTTGTCTACCGAGCACCGCGAACGCTACTGGTGAACTGTTGTGACGAAATTGCCTGAACTTCTGATACGAAAAACGGTCATTTGAATCACGGAGACGAAATATGATATGCTCCGTATTCGCGCTCCGTTTTTCGTATTGAAAGACCAACAGACCAAAGGCTTGCCTAGCCATTGTCTTGACTTAAGTAACACCTCCCACAGGCTTTCTCTGTATATAACTAGGTGCGAATATGAATCCATATTCCCTTTTAGCATTGTTGCATGAAATAGGTGTCTGGTGAGGATGTATATCCTACCAGAAATTAAATAGAATTATTTTATTATTCTATATTCCATGATTGATATCTTTATGTATATATGGTAACCTTCAAAACGAAAGAAATATTGTTGAGTTTTTTTTATATTCTGGCACATTTTCCTGTAACTCATCACACATATACCTGGATATATTCAATATATATTCATGAAAAAAAAAACATTCCCTGCTCTTCCTCTCCTTTCCCGCCCATCTCTTCCTTACTTTCTTTCAATTGCAATCCTCCTGTCTGCCTCTCCCCTCTTTCTCTTTCTGTCCTTGTCTCTGTTTCTCTCTCCCTCTCTCTCTCACACACTATTATCATCCAGACTGATTCCTTGAGGTCTAACACACAGCTGGTTCTTTGGTGTAGTGGTTAGGATGCTCGCTTGTGAACCCCAAGATTCTTAGATCGAACCCAAGCATGGGAAAGTTCTTTTTCTCTGTTTGGCATCAGTGGTTCTACACTAGTGGCCGTCATGCACTAATGGTCAAGCCAGCTTGTCTGGCACTGGCCGGCCGGCCTAATCCTAATCCTTTAGCTTTCCCAGGTTATTATTTAGCCGTCGCAGGTACGAAAAACGCCGCGCGAATACGCTGAGACGAAAAATTTCGTATCAAAAGTGGGGACAAGAATTTCGTATCCAATTTTGTATCACGCAGGTACGGTGCGCGGGACAGTGTAGTGCTTGAGGTTATTCACTACTGGTGATACATCACATTTTCAAGTTTCAATCTTATTTTTACTTCAAACTTATATTACAGGAGCTCCAAGAATATAATATAAATAAGCATCATCCATATAATATACAGCAAAAGCGATTTCTACGAAAAGAGGTAGAAAAGAGGGGTTTCTTAGGTAGAAAATAGGCGTTTCTTTGTCTCACATGTTCTTGGAATCTGTTGCTTTACAAACCGTTTTACTTATTTGTAGAGTTCTGTCCACCCTCTCTGGAGGTTATAATATGTTATTTGTGAAGGTATCTAGGGTGAAAATGTGATTTTGAAGCCTTTTTCATATTGCGATCTCTACACTCTATTTATAGCCTGGGAAAGCCCCTGTGAGATACTACATCATTTCCCACAACCTATGTCCAGGGGGACCTAACTACATGCAGAGGAGTGGGAGAGTGAAGAAGAGGGTGTAGGAATAGGAGATGGGGAGGGGGAGTGAAAGAAGAGGTGGGGGGAAAGAGAGGAGGGAGAGGAAGTAGGGAAAGGGAGAGAGGGGAGGGAGAGAAAGCGGGAGGGGGAGCATGAGGAAGAGGGGAGGGAGAGGGAGGGAAATCGGAGATGGGGTTGAGAGAGAAAAACAGGTATGAAAGACAGAAGAGGGGGAGGGAAAAGAGGGAGAGGGGGAAGTGTGGGGAGAGAGGGTGACCATCTGGAAGACGGGTACTCTGCTAGTCTTATATGAATACATTCTATGTGGTTCAGGGACCACTCGTATATTAGTCTAGTATATACATTTTACAGAGAGCAATGAAATTTTATATATTCTTTATGAGTATCAAATCATTAAATAGTTTTTTTTTTGTTTTTTTAGCTTATATATGACCCATTCTCACGAAAGTAGTGCAACCCCCCATTTTTCCCATATATTGGTCAATATCTTAGTCGATATTGATCTTAAATACATAGGAATTGATTAGCTAAATCCGTCTTGGTATAAGCATTATGAAAATATATACTTTTGTGTATCTGTGATGTATATTTTTTTAATTATGTATTATCAAATCAAGGAAAAGAACCCAATAATCACTACCAAACTCACAGTTATGTTGGAAAAAAATATAGTTGAATCAATATGCATAAATAAAATGTGTGCCATAGTATGCAGGGCTGTAAACCGAATAAAATGATGTATTAAGGTTGAATATAACTGCAGAAGTTTTGCTCCTAAGTCAGTTAATGTGAAAATGGCTAAATTGAGGTGTAAAAACGTCGCCAGATAAAATAGCTGTGCTTTCTAAAATAATTAAATTAATTTTGTCCAAGAAGTGTGATTTCATAAGCATAGGTTGGCAGACACATGTATACCACCGTTGGAATATTCTCAGACCTTAGGTGACTCTGATCTTAATAATCAGTGGAAAAAACGTCGCCATTGGGCGACGTTTTTTCCACAGTATGAGGACGTTTTTACATAAGAATATGAGCTAAATATTGACCAAATTAAATCATTTTCCACTTATTTACCATTATATCATCTTAGACTTTGTGGGAAACGATCTCCAGAAACTGTTAAGATTCCAAACAGTGAGTTATTTAGACTTTAGATAGGGCGACGTTTTTACAGTTTTCACTCAATATATGACTTGGCAGTGTAAAAACGTCGCCCCTATTAGAATCCTTGTATTCAAGAAATAATTTGATTTTGATGTTCATATCCTGCTCGGTCTTAAGGAACAGGCCCTTAGGTAGCTTCCTCTAACAAAATAAAAAAGATTGATAAATATATTTCATGTAGATGAGTGATTATGATACATTGGATGAAAGAGGTATGGACCTCACAGGATGCAACATATATATTCTTGTTACAATTTGTTACAATTCTTTGACAAGAATGCATGAATATATCAGGGATATATTTAATACACTGTCCTGAAATTTGGTACAGATATTGCCATGATCATTAGCACAAAACACTCTGAAAATGAGAATATTCCAACAAAGAGATCTGAGAATTTAACCACTTTGAATAACATCCCTTTTCTGACTTGTGACTCATTTTCCTGAAACACATCATATATATGACCCTACTGCATGAAAACGTCACCAGCCTTGAGTGGATATTGTCATGAATGACAAATTTTCAAAAAATAATGCTAAAATGGTCTAAAACGGTGGCAGTCATGTATTAAAAACATCAAAAATAATAATCAGGCTTTAAATAATTGAATAAATGTGATATAGATTGGGCGACGTTTTTTCACTCAGAAAAAACGTCGCCCAAATTTGAAGCCTTAAAACATGGATAAATTACCAAAATATTTGGTAACTAATCATTCTCAGGGGTAAAAGATCATATTTGATCATATTATAACAGAAAAACTAGAACGATTTGAGAATAATAAATAAAAATACAGTTAATTATAGGATGTTTCATCTGATTGATATGGGAATCCAGTTTTCTTTTGTTTTTTTTGTCCCTGATTTGAAAAGTTTTTATACAGGAAAGAAAAACTTTTCTTGGCTATTACATCAAAAAAACAGTTAGTTAGAGAATGGAGGTATAGATAATTGATGATATACAAATTAAATAAGAGAAATGTTCATTACTAAGAAATATAGGGGTGGGCGACGTTTTTACACCAACTTTTCTACACCAAACTTTGATTACCTCCTATACAAAGAATAATGGTCAAATCTAATGGCAAATTCAGATATAGTACCGCCTATATATTACCTTCAAACTTACCAACTCTCAGATCAATCAAGCAAAATATAATTTTGACACTTTTCGGATTTTCGTGAGAATGGGTCATATATTTTTTTTTTTATTTTTACACTCCTTTATTTTCACTTTCTTTTTTATTCTCTCTTTTTTGTCTTATTTTATTTCTAATTTTCCAGGTCTTCTTTCCATCCTCATGTTCCTTGCTCTCCTTTTATTGTCTGTAATCTAGCTCCTTCTCTCCGTCTTTGTCATCTTGTCTTGTATGTCCTTATATCTTGTCATTATCTCCTCATATTTCACTTTCTCGAGGTCGGTCCTCTCTTCCTCTGTGACTGTAGTGGGTCCATTTTTCGGTTTGAGACATGCTTGCCAGTTGCCAGCCTTCATGATCGCTATCACAGCCACAGGTCAGTGGGTGGTCGCCCATCCCTGGCCTGTGGTTATCCTGATTAATCAGGCCCAGAAACACTGACAGCTGTGGAGGTTGTGACTTAAGTGACTACGTGTGGGGTGTCAGAGCCTTCCCTCAAAGTCGCACTTGTAGAGTAAGTGACCTTTGACCTGGTGGACAGTCTACCCAATTGAGCCAGCACTCTCCTCTCGACCCCTCAGAAAACGGGAATTCACCCCTTCGGGGTTCGTCCCGTTTTCTGAGGGGTCTCGATCAGTTTGAACCCTCCATCGTGCCATTTGCTATAATAAAACTTGATGTGTAATCACAAATGTATCATGTGTAAATCTTAAACAAGTTATAAGTTTATTAAGTTAATCAATCATTTAATGAACTATTTTTCTGTTTAACTTTATAATCAGTTTAGTTCAATGTATATATTGTGCGTTTCCAAAGGAAACAAATTCTACGGTCAACTATTTGTGCGCAATGGCAAGTCATAGTTAGCAGTTTAGTTTTTGCTCAACTGAAAATGCTTAATATTTAATTAAAAGTGCTTATATTTAATTATATGTGTAAATTTTGTGATAATAATATTGGATAAAGAACATAACACTGTTTTGCCATTTATCAATGTCTATTAACATTTACTTAACCATAGTATCATTTCTGGTACAAATGTAATGTGCGGTCATTCATTTTCCAATCATTTAATCATGTATACTGGTTAACCTTGTTGAAACAATCTGTATTACTGTGAACTTAGTAACAGTGGAAACAATTACTAAATAGTAAAGATCACTCAGATTCAGGCATGGGTGGTCCTCTCTAAATGGGTTCCTCTCAAAACCTATACAGTGGCCTTAAGTGGCAACTTGTCAATCAAACAAAGATAGCCAATAGAATACAACAAATGTCAACCAATAGGATGTCACTGGCCTTCAGGGATTTACTGCAGAGATGGTAGAAGGTTGTCAATCAAGCAGTCCTTGCATAGGTGCAAAGTTAGTAGTGTTGGTGTGAATTACATAACAGAGATGGGCATCGAGATATCCTCCCAGATAAGTGTCCACACTCCTCACACCAATCCTCAACACCAACACCTCAAAATGTATCACATGAACTTGCTATTCAGGATGATTGACAGAATGGTACCCAATTCACTAACATTCACGATTTTTTTTTTTTTAAATATCGTAGAATGTAAAAAGTAGCCTACTTGGTGATGAAGTAGTTAATATAGTACGCATACTATATGAATATTTTTATAGCATCCAACTTATTGCACCTCTCATATGGAGTGCGCATATAATAATTAATGTTGTTATTGATGCTGGTGTTTAGTTCCACTGAACAACACTGTTTGCTATAGTACTTTATAGTAATTTAGCCAGTGGTTTTATTTCTGATCGATCTACCAGATCAATATTGTATCAATAATAAGGTATGGAAATCGATATTATTTACCAGACTGTGTCAATATGTGTTTAAGTGTTTGTGATGTATGCTTAATGCCTCAACTTGTATTATTTCATGGATCTCTGTGTATATATGTATCATTTTGGTTAAACACCTTGAACTCTTAGGTGGCTAAATAAGCTCTAGTTTTGGTCTAAAAACTTTTAGACTGCATATGACCCAGAAGTGGATAGGGTTCAGTGCTGTGTAAATAAGATCAAACCCGCCATTTACTTCTATAGTTGCCCGAATGTGACAATATTAACTCCATAAATTGTACGATATTTTAACATTAATTTACAATTATTTTTAAATTACGATATGTGGTGGCTCAAAGCACTTCATAGAGTTTCCCTCATTTTCTCAGAAAAACTGCCTTAAAGAATACATTAGCCTCCTAAAGTATGATGTCGCTTTCATTAGAATAACGAGGGCAGCAGCAACGCACCCAATGGACTTGTGTGAATTTGGGTGAATACCAAAGGAATTTGAGAAAAGGTTTGTGTTCTAGCGAAATTTCCATTTACAAGCACTGAAAAACCCTTGATTTTCCTTTCATCTTGATTAATTATTATATAGTATACAATATATATTATATAACACATTATTTATAGATACAAAAAAATGATACAGTGAGTGATAGAAATATGACCTCACCTGTTGCTGGTCGCAGACAGTGTGATACAAAGTATGCCAAAGTTCCAATCTTTCATGCATATGATGTAGAATCAATACAATTATTTCTACGTTTGGGGAATAAATCTATGATTCCACCGATTTATTGAACCTGTAAATGTGTAATCACTTCCATCAAAATGAACAGTGTTGAAACAGTTTCATCTTTATTGTCGTGCATATTGACTTCTTGTGATAAAGATATAACAGTGATTTTTCCTGATTTAAAGCAGCAATGGTATCTATTAGGATATGATAGATGGGCATATCCACAACAAGAGGGCCACATTAGTCCATGGCATGGGTAGATTTCACTAACGGAATCCACTTTTCGAATGCAGCAAAATTATGACGCTATTTTGATTGGTTACGTAAATTTAGTTCAGCCAATCAGTGACGTCCTTTAAATGGCGTCTTTTCAATGACGCACATTTTGAGGAGCCCGCTTTTGCCGAGTCAGAGAGTTGCGAAAAAATAACTGAAGCTAAATAAGGGACTGTTCATAATTTACCACTAGGGGGGGAGAGGAGAATTCATGAAAAATTCTTGCGCAAAATTGTATGACCCCCCCTTAAAGTCTTGCGCAAAAATGCATGACCCCCCCTTCAAAGTTTGTGCAAAATTGTATGACCCCCCCTTTAAACCATCCTTTTTTGATACTGATCCAAACTGATTTAACCCATTGAGGACGGGCTGATGCCTCAAGGCATCAACATCAAAATGGCTCAGGGGACGGGCTGATGCCTCAAGGCATCACACATAAATTTGGCTCAGGGGACGGGGTGATGCCTCAAGGCATCAATTTTTTATATAAAATGAAGGGGGCATAACTTAATAAAAAATGAACGGATTTTGATGAAATTTAAAATATATGTATACAAACACACTGGAAATATTTTTATATGTACGTTGTCATGGAGACAATACTGATGACGTCATAACTAACATACGTAAATGCTGGAAAGTGAATTTGGAGCAAGGTTGCCACCATATTGCACCCAATTGAGACCCATTATTTTAATTATTGAAGACCAAATTCTAGAAATTATGAAAAAATATGATCAATAACTGTTTACACCTATTAAACCATGTACATATGACACATATTATTTGAAGAAAATATTCTTAAAGTGTTTTTAAACCCTAAACCTCATGTTAAACACCCGTCCTGAAGCCCAAAAAGGGGGAAAAGGGCCCCCTGTCAGCCAGGCAAAATATGTGTAAACTGCCCCCGTCCTCAATGGGTTAAAATTGATGACAAAGGAACAATCAGGGATTAGTATCACTTGAGTGGTGAGAGCTAATCCATCGGAAATATGAAGAAACTGGAGAATTTGACTTTCAGATGTGGACAGATAAACATAACATAGGTCATCAGATGACAACAGCATTGTCTAAAGAGAGCTGCATTACAAGAGACATACTGGCAGTTATTTCATTGGGGCAGTGAGGCCCGCAGGTCCATACCTATTTCCCTCACATGGAGGCAGCAAAATGTGCAAAATGTGCAAAAGCAGGAAAGAACAGCTTGAAGGAAGTTGACCATGTGGAGGTGCTACAATGTGATAAAACAATTTGGGGATCCACACCGCCACTGAGGATGAGGCAAATGAGTTCTAGCTAGGCCTGGTACCCCAGCAAGAAAAAAAAGATCTCAGGAAAAAACATCGCAGAAATAGGTTTGCAAGAGAAAGCCTGCTCAGGAAAAATGATTCTCTGAAAACATTGCTGAATTTAAAAAATTTTGCACCCAGAAAAAATGCTTGCAAACTTTGGGAGGGGTTTTCAAGGCTCTTTCCCTCACAAAACTGCAAGCGGAGTTATTCCCATTGCAAAATCTAAAATAGACATGAATATACCTTTATCACAGCATTTTCCAGTTCAATCTTCGAGTGTGTACAATCTTTAGTAATCTTAAGAAGTAAAGAATCTCTAATCACCAATTAATTCTTGTCAATTGTGGAAAGTTGTAACTTTTATTTAATAGCTGCAGGCATTTGTAACTAGCTTCAAACTAGTAGAAGAAATACCCTCCATCTTTATAGTGTCGCAGAGGATACTGAGGAAGATGCACTGCTGGGCAGGGGATGAGCACTTGCACCACGAGATGTGAAAAACCTAGCTAAACAAGTAGATGGATCAGGGCATTTTGTTTGAAGGCACAATCATCCATAGGTTCGCCAATGATGAACAAGTCATCTAAGTAATTGCAAATGCCACCAATCCCACGTCTAGCAAGGCATCTCACCACAAAGTTACCTAGTTAAAATCGCTGAATTTCCCTTGCTAACCTGGTTTGGGATTTTTTTTTCTGGGTGGGGTCCCTGGTGGACGGTCAAAGCAACAACCCAGCCTCATCAGGGAGGCTAGTATGCAAACAAGGCTGATAAAGTGTCCAAGTTTGTGCCAAAGCACATAGCAAACAGACTGGCTGAGAAACTCTGGGAAAAGGTTACCATCATTCTAGGAGCCAATTGTGCTATACAATTGATGGAAGGAACATGAAGATTAGGTTGATGGATGAATCAGGTATGGCCAGCCTGAGGACCATGTGTCACCTCAAGACCAACAGAGACCTGCATAAAGACCAGAGAGAGTATTACCTAGCATACATGATAATGATTTTTTATGTAGTGGAGAACCACAAGTAGCCCTTGATCCTTGCATATAACAGTCCTTATAAGGAACTGCAGGTGCAGTTTGACTTAAGGTAGGGGACAGCCCCTGGGTCATAAATATATCTGCCTTGCTGATCCCAAGAACAAAGAAAGACAATGCCCAGTAGAAGTTCTTGGGCAAGTATAAAAGAAGCTATATTGTGGAGCCCTACAGGGCTTTTGCCATGTTTGGCACCTGTAGATTTGCGGATAATTATGAATTTCCCCATGTGAAAAGGATACCAAGAAGTTGAGCGCTGCTTGTGTACCCAACCACAACTAGTGATCATTGCAGCGATATGTTTTGAGGCTTGGGGGAGTTGCTCCTGCCCTCATACAGATATTTTACATAACAGCATACAAGATGGATTCAAGATAGTGAAAAAAGACGTTCAGGCCACACCAACTGTCATGGAAAATTACAGATTGAATGGTTGTGGGGCAGCAGGGGATTTGTAAATGATGGAGAGTTAGTGTATGTGTCATGGGCAGGGTGGCCAAATATCACTGACAAGTATATCATAAAAAAGGTAGCAATTCGATCCAACCTGCCATCCTTTTAGCCCAACCTCGATGAATAGACAAGTAATGGTCTATTCTGATGACACAACAGCCATGTCTTTCATCAACAAGAGGTGGGCAAGGGACCCAGAAAAAGCACAAGTGATGAATAAGATTTGCACCTTTCTGCATGCTTCCTCTCATCTAGCACAGACCACCATGCAGCTACACTATGTGTTACAAACCTCAACTCTCCCATGCTTCCAGACCACTACAAGTCAGATGCTTGCAGACTGGCTTAGAGAACGGTCTGCTTGTCCAAATACCAGAGAATTTTATGATTGAGATACAGGAATCTTCTTTCATTACCCAGATTTCAGCAAGGTTTAGCAAGTATAAATGGCGCTGCCCTTCGTAGTTGGTGCAAAAAAGGTGCCCCCCTTTAAGTCTGTGTCAAAAAAGGTGCCTCCTTGACCTTCAGAATCTGTGCAAAAAAAGATGACCCCCCCTTCAGAGTCTGTGCAAAAACAGGTGACCCCCCCTTCAGAGTCTGTGCAAAAAAAGATGGCCCCCCCTGAAAATTCTCCTCTCCCCCCCCAGAGGTTAATAATGAACAGTCCCTAATGATAAAATAATGCTTCAATATAATTATATCACGGCATAAAAATAAAAATAAACTTGAGCTGCATATATATGCCACAACGCATTCACAGAACGCTTGTGTCTTTTGGTGCATGTCTTTCACGCATGCCTTTGGCCTATGACATGATGTAACTTTATGGGTCCATCCAGATCCCATCTGTCTTCTCTTGCAGTCCATCCAATATTGCTAGGATCTTTTCTTCTTCACAGGTCAGAACCCAGTCAGAATACAGTTCCATGTAAACTTGTCAACAGTATCTATAGAGTGTTATGTCAAAGGTAACTAGTGGGATCTGTACATTATTGAGAATTCAGTAGCACATTGCAGCTCATTCATTCCATGCTTTATCATAATAGCTAAAGCTGCTTTCTTGTAGAACCGGGGCAAAAGCTGTGTAAGGGTTGTGTGTAGATCAGCTGATGGATCTGCCAAGAAGGCATGAATTTCTGACCCAAGTGGCACCATTTTCAATTCTACCTTATTTAACAGATGGCTAGAATGCTCCTGGCAGTTTGCTCTTAATCTGTAAAACCTGCAGAGAACTAGTCTATGTAAACACAAGTATGAAATGGGATATGGTGCAAGGTGTTGTGCTGAAAGGCTAGTTGAAATTGGTCTAAAATATGCCATTGCCATTGTGAGAAAGGGGGCAAGCATAAACAGCATGTGCAGTAGTCCATAATGAATACTATTATGTCATGTATACATCTTTTTTATTGATAAATATAATCTCATACTTTTCTAAATGGTATAGCTGTGGTCTTTGACCCTGGAAACCTATGTTTTGACACGAAGATTAAGATCCTTTGTTGTTTGGAAGCTGAGATATTTGAATATATAGGTTTTTACACGATGGCGTCAGTCAAATTCCAAGATGGCGGCCATAATATAATTTTTTAAAAGTGCTTCAGTCAAAAATTGAAAGCTAAGGAAATGAATAGCATATGGACCAAATTTGGTGCTTTTATCCCAAACATCCACACCCATCTCTAATCTGGCCTGAAGCTGCCTGACTAAGTGTTTGTATTGAATCAAGATTTTTTTCAAAGAAATTGATTAAAATTAAAGTTCTTTATTAAATGACTGTCAAATTATACCAAATGAAAGCTCTTTTTACACTCTACAAGACTTTCAATACTAACTTAGTTGTCAGATCCAGTGCTTTTGAGTTAGAAGTGGCTGTTTGGAGGTTTATACCAATTAAACGAGAATTTCACAAAAATGATAAATATTTGAAAAATCATCTAGAAAAATCTAGAAAATAATCTAACTAGCTATTGCATCGTATGATACAGATTTGTAAAGCTCTTTTTATGTACTTTAATCAATCTAATAATATTATACACAAATCTGTATTTCAAACAATAATATATCAGGGTGCAAAATGCTGAAAAAAATCGGCACAAAGCGCCCCCTGGTGGCACCTAAAAGGCTGAAAAAAATTGATGATTTCCTAAAATTAATGATTTCCTAAACTCTTGGACCCAGACGGAATTTTCTGTGCAATAAAATTAATTTCAGCATTGAATTCCCACGGGACTTAATTTTGCTACATTGCAAACCCTACTACATGGTATGGTCCTGACTGAGTATGACCATAAAGTGCCTTTCTGTCTCTTTTCTCTCTCTCTCTCCCTTCTTCTCTATCTCTATTTCCTGGGTATGATCATAAACTGCCTCCCTCTCAGATCTCCCGCCCTTGATATAACCATATCAAATGTGTTGATAAGGGCATAATGCAACCAATCTCACTCACTCACCCTACTATGTGGTGTCTGCAGGATCTCCCTTTTGTCTCCATCTAGCTATATAGACCCTCGCTACGGCAACATACTGTTTAAAATTGCTTGCTGCTACCATCTCAGGTATTACAGGATATTCTTTTTGTATTTATTTATTTTCCCTAGTGTTTATTACGCATTATAACGGTTACAGAAAAAATATATGCCAATATTAATTTATTTATTAATGAAAACAGCGGCGACATTTGTATTCCCGCCCTTTTCTTAGCATCCTTTAGGCTTAACCCCCTGTAGAGCAGGGAAGGATTTGCAAGAGATTTGTCCATGGATACACAGTGTGTACTTATCATAGGCAATGTTACAACTAACTTTGGTGTGATGTCAAGTTTTTCTAGGTCCATATATTCCAAAGATAATTTAGACCCCCGCTACGGCAACAGGAGCCTTCCAATTAAATCAACCATACATTATTTCATCAAGAAATTAGGTGATTTTTCTCCACTGAATCCAAAAATACCAAAGAGAATAATCTCAGATAAGTATTGGAGGAGCTGCATGGAGGAGCTGTTGTTTCTCAACCCAAATGACGCATTTTTATGGAATTGCTCATATACGTAATTATTTGCTGACCCTAAATTATGACATAAGGGAATATTGGAAAAAAACATGTGTGCCTAGCCTGATGATAAGCCCTCCACCCAGCGGCTGACTCCTCTAGGAATTATGGAGATACTTTAGCGACCAAGGTAAGCCTAGTATCTTCTACCAATTCATCCAAGCAAACAAACGTTCTCACAAGATGTGCCAATACAGCTGAATGATATGTAGGTGTGTATAGCCGCTTGGTTCTGGTTTGCCATAGACCACATCGATTATCAATAGCATTGGCTGCAAGTTATTCTAGATGGTGCACCTATCGATATCCTAAGTAATCAGGTCAGCAAATGCTCAAAGATGAGAGAGTCCCTTCAGACTTAAGGAAAGCCTCTCGCTACAAACTGCAAAATGTCATTATAATTACACCAGGATGCCGATAGTCTAGTGCCAAGAAAGACATTAGCGCAGTAGGCGTCCATTCACTGCCATACGATTCTTATCTGATCTGAATGATGTTTATTAATGTTTCCGACGTTTCAATAATCATATATATGCTTCATTAGAGAATTTAAGAGTTTCTTCAATTAAGCTGACAAATGTTAAATCTTAGTTGTGTCTGAGTATAGTTACTATAGATATATATGTGGTGTGTTACAGAAAAATCATATATATGCTTCATTAGAGAATTTAAGAGTTTCTTCAATTAAGCTGACAAATGTTAAATCTTAGTTGTGTCTGAGTATAGTTACTATAGATATATGTGGTGTGTTACAGAAAAATCATAAGTGTAAAAAAGATAATGGATTTTGAGATATCATAATTGAAAAGATCAAGCTGATTCAAATTATGGTAGACATTAGGAAATGTCTAATATGTACCTCTATATAAATTACTTTTATGCATGAATAACATTTTTCCTAGTGGTATAATTATGGGACAGATCGCCATAAAATGTACAATCGGTATCTCTACACATTTAATAAGTTCTGCTAAATTAGGCTAGAAATGGATAAATACTAGATTTATCTGAGCATATTTGTTATCAGAAATATGTATAAAAGAGTCAGGCAAAACGAGTCACTTGATTTGACCCTTTTAGGAGGTGCTGGACTCGGATATAGAGTCAAATGACTCGATTATGTTTCTCTGTGTTGTGTTGATTCAGCATATCTGTTTGTTGCGTTGAATCGTCTTTTGAATGTCATTTTTGTCTTAAATTTGAATTATTTAAGACAATTTTAAAGGTGAATTGTACATTTTCTGACAACTTGACCCATATATCGATATATTCAGTATACATTCTTGAAATTTGAAGCATATATTCATGCTCATAACAGCGCAAAACAATCTAAAAATGAAAACATTCTGAGCAAAGGTTCTCGTGGAAAGACATTAAAAATTTTGAAAAATATCAAATTGCGACTTATAACTCAATTATTTAGGTGTAATGGTGGCGCTTAACATAGACAGATCATTGGATTTCGTGAGTTGCCTTTGTATTATTATTCATTTGATGCCAATATAATAATTTACATACATTTATCTGAAAACGCTCTACCCTACGAGGATATTTTCAGGCGTCTCTTTGTTGATTAAACAATTTATCTCTTCTACATATACGATCCACGATGCTAGGAAGGAATAAGGAAGACAGTCATATTGAATTTGGCCAGAACAGCCAGAAGCTGTTTATTAATATAATACCCTATAAGATATCCACAGATACAAGTGATTATCAATCAATATCACAGAAGCAATAGCAATAAATAACACCGAACAGACAATATCGGATACATATAAACAGTAAAGTTAAAAAAATTTCGGCGATAAGGGACCCAACGTCTACACCCACTCGGTGAATGAACTTGAATGAGACGGTTGGGAGAATAGAAGGGGGGCGTGGCAACCCTAGCCCGCCTGTGATTGGCTGAGGCACCGGTGACGTCATAGTCAAATCCTCTAGCAAGGGGGCGTGGTCGATATAACCACTGAGGCTTCAGTTGCACATAGTATACATCCACAGACAACACTATAAAATTCATAATTACCATTACATATATCATCCTTATTATAATCTACCTTATTTATTTCACTACGAATCCACGTTCCTATTAACTACTTTGACGAAACTAACTAACCGACTAAAGCCTTTTTACAAATTTCCCTTTCCCTTTCCCCTTCCCTTTCTTTATCATTATTTCTCCTATCCCCATGTTATATACCTTTCATATAAACGTCCCCTGGTCATTTTCATTTCTTAAATCAAGACGTAGACTATTCCATGTAGTATTAGCTCGATAAAAAATACTTCCTCAGTCTAGGCTCAACAGATTCTCTCAGATCAGATAAGAATGAAATGTCAAGTGTCATCTTTTAGCCTAGTCTGTCCTCGCATTCTCTCAGATCGAGGTCTTTCCACTCTTAGCGGCGAACCTTTGCCTGAAGTAAAGCCTAATAATGGAGCTCCAGTAGTAGTTTCATTTCATTACACACGAGGGCAGTTTGTTTAGTTGAAAGGATGGGATTAAGGTGATTCCTGCGATGTTACTATTTAGGTGAGCAATTCTCACGAATTGGGCACACTTTGGTGTTTTCTCAGTTTGGAGCCCTATAATATTGTCACATCAAACAATTGAAATGGAATTTGTATTCAAATATCTTGGTAGGAATCATAAGGATGTATTTCTTTGCATAATGCAGATAATACACTCAAATTTAGAATAAGGGAGATGATTTACTTAGTGTATGTCTGGGAAAGGTTACCTCCGTCTGGCATACAAACACTCTTGTAGCATTACAAAAAATACCAAGAGTTGTCATATTTTAACCTGAATACATCATTTAACCAATACCTTTTCCAATAGGTTAGAAAAAATTATAATCCTAATACATTCTCTTGCATAAGAAAGAAAAACAATTCTTTTTTGAAATTTGGCTAAAATAGGGTGTTACCTCTGTCTGTACAATAATCATTGTGCTATTTCCATAACTATGCTAGAATTAAATCAGAAATAGAATTATCTGATGTCAAACATAGCAGACATTAACATTACAAAATATTATTCCTCTAGCTTCATTATTTCCTGAGATATTGGACGTTAGGATGCAGACGGAGGTAACATGTTACCTCCATCTGCAGCGGATGGAGGTAACATGTTACCTCCGTCTGCATCTTCAACATTCAATATCTCTGGGAATAATGAAGATAAAAGAATAAAATTGACATTAGTGGAAAGAACATGGCCATAGCTTTATAGAAAATATATAATAAATTACCAATCTTTATTTCCTCTCATGTTACCTCTGTCCCCATGCAGACGGAGGTAACATCTAGTATTGTTGCATTAGGTGTTACCTCCGTCTGGCATTTTTAATGTTCATTATCTCAGGATATAATGAAGAACGAACAATAATAATGATATTAGTGGGAAGGACATGGCCCTAGCTTTATGAAAAATATATAATAAGTTGCCAATCATCATTTCCTTGCATGATGTGAACAATGAAAGGACATCAAATCAGGCCACAGGGAGGTGGAAAAAACTATATTAAAATTTCCAGGCTCCATGTTGTTGGGAAAAATACATGAAAATAAATATTGTGTACATAGCACCTCAAAAACTATTTGAGACGGAGGTAACCCTATGACCCACTTTAAGACAGTATATTAAATATTTCCTTGTGTTCCAAAGGTCATAATGTGATGGAGGTAACCCTACGATTTCAATACGATTTTGGGGATTTTTTACTCATTTTTCTATGACACATCACACATATATATGAACATGTATACATCTTGGATATGAAAACAGTACCAGATTATACATAGTGCATTATTATTGCTCCAAATTCCATCAATTTCGAAGGAAATACTTCACACATTTTCAGGTACTGTATTATATCTACACATCATCTTGGCCTGACAGAACAAACCCCCAAAGAAGGGGAGTCGGTTAACCAAGTATAAAAAAATCTTTAAAAAATCTTTTTAAAAATCCACCAAAAGTATGACTTTTGTTCCATAGTGATACTATTCTTGTGTATTCAAATGCAATATTAGCATATATGTATTCCCCTTATTAAGAGCTGTCGATGGTATACCACATTTATATGTGTACGTTCAAAAATAGTTCTTTTGGGGTAATTAATGTGTGTTTTATTTCCATAAATTGCTTTAAAAATCTGAGTTACTCTTTTTCGAATGCATATAGAATATATAATGTGACTGCATATTATTAATTTTGATACATTGAAACATGTCAAAATACATCGAAAATAATTTCATAAAAATATATGGTGATAAGAAAACCCTCTATAGTTGTAGATTCACAATTTGTTGTGGGGTAGGAAGATTTAAGCAATTGCGCTACAACTGTTTAAAACAATTGTAGAAAATAATACAACATGAATTTGGCATTTGCCCCTATGTTAAATAAGGAATTTTACATCATGTTGGCCATGGAAAACATTCTTTTCATATTCATTGGACATCTTTGATAAAGCATCATGTTTATTTCCTAAAAAATGAGCATGGGCACACTTTAGTGTAAGCGACCATGCCATATGTGAACGATTATATTTTTTCCCCATTCATTTTCTTACAGACAATTTTTAGTGAAAACATATCCCCCATCAATAGGTCAATATTATTCTCTATTTCTCAGTCAATTCTGTGAGATAATTCTTTTGGAAAATTATTCAGTTGGTCCGATTCTGTTGGGATAAACGTTTCTTGAATACCCAAAATCCATATTTTATGTTTCAAAGATGATATGACATGGATAGAAATACTGCACAATCTGCCTCCAGCTCAGCATTATTTTATGCAGTAGGAATACCTTAGAACAGGAAACATTAATGTCCTTCCCATTGATATCAATATTATTCCTCTAGTTTCATTATTGCATGTGATATTGAACTTTGGACATGCAGACGGAGGTAACATGTTACCTCCATCTGTACTGCAGATGGAGGTAATGTTGGAAGGTGTCACCTCCGTCTGGCACTTTCAATGTTCAATATCTCAGGAAATAATGCTAGTTGCCTACATTTTCAAGGTTGTTTAACAAATCGGGACATATTATGAAGCAGAAATAGAAAAAGAAAATAACTTTCGGATATTTTCCCCAAGAATATGAGGCCTGTAAATTTTATTTTATTTTTGTCCACCCCCCTAAAGCCTGACTTAACATTCTGTGACTTAACCTTTGAATACTTGCCTTTAAGATGAACGAATCAGAAATTTGATATGCAGTGGTAAAAAAAATCACATAACTGTCACTAAGTGTGCCCAATTCGTGAGAATTGCTCAGGTAATCTAAAAAGTATTTCTATATTCTATGTTCGATTTTCTTTTATGTTTGAAAAAAGCAATAGAAACCTTAGAAATGCATTTAATTGTAATTCATACAGTTTTACTGTTGGTATTAAGGTGGTAACAATAGAGCAAAGGAGAAAGCACAACTTTCTAGTTCTAGCAAGGTTAAGATGTCAAGTGTTGTAATCATTTTATTACTCCATTATAGCCCCGGATAACATAAGAGAGGCCCTCAGTGCAAAGATTGCTAGGCAACGGCCTGATATATACAATAGGCCCATGGACTCTCTACATGCACGTAATTAAATGATTTAGGTACAATATCGATATCTAAGATATATGAAATTTGATAAAAGTATTTATACTACATAAAGCACTAGATGCCCCAGAAATAAGAACATTCCTACACTGTCATTCTTGGAATATGAGCATCGTTTGGAGGATGTATATGGTTATACAAGTGTATATGGTTGGACGTCTGCTTATTTTTTAACCACCTCTAGCCGTATACATAACAGGTGTGACGGCGACTTCAGGGCCAAGTCGCCCATCAGTCGCTCATATTTTCCACCCAAGTCGCCCAAGTTTCCAGTCGCGCCATGTCGCCCGTTAAGTCGCTCATGTTGGCTGCTGTGTGGATTCCCAAACTAAGAACCTCTTCTGGCGACATGGCTAATTACCTTGGCGACTTGCACAGGCGACACAACTTGAGCGACTAGATTAAACATTTTCATTCCAGTCGCTCAAAACGTGAGCGACACGGGGGTCATAAATGTGAAGTCGCCCATCGGGAGGTCGCCCAAGTTGGTTTCATATGGCTCAACTGTGTGTGGATTCCGGCCAGTGAAATATAACTCAGCGACTTGGGGTGTTTCAACCAATCACAAGCCAGGAAAGCTTTGAAGTCGCTCAACTTCCATGTAGCTGTACTTGTCAGAGCGACTGAAATATTTTTATTTTGGTTGTGAAAGCTTGGCGACACCACCAAGTAGCCATACATAAATCGCTAGTGGATTCCGATTTTGACGGGCGACTTGCATGTTGTCGCTCATTCTGGATCCTAAAACAATGTGCAAAGTCGCCGTACATTAATGCAAGTCGCTCAATTAAAATGATATTAAACAATTTCCAAAATTTGTGAAGTCGCTCACCGTTTTTAGGCGACAATGGATTTAGGCCTTAAAGGCCTAAATCCATTGTCGCCTAAAAACGGTGAGCGACTTTACACAGTTCTAGAAATTATTTGATATCTTTTTAATTGAGCGACATGCATTTAAATGTGGCGACTTGGAACATTATGGTAGGAATCAGCATGGGCGACAACATGCAAGTCGCCAGTCCAAAACGGTGTCCACTAGCAATTTCTGTAGGGCTACTTTAGAGTGTCGCCAATCTTTCTAAATATATTCCTGTCGCCCAAACAATTCCAACGACTTGTAAATTGAGTGACTTCATAGCTTTCGAGGCTTGTGATTGGCTGAAACACACCAAGTCGCTAGGAGGTATGTCTCTGACTGGAATCCACACACAATATAGAACATATCAGGTGCACTTGGGCGACCTCCCGACGGGCGACTTGGTGTTTATGACCCCCGTGTCGCTCACTGTATGAGCGACTGGAATGAAAATGTTTAATCTAGTCGCTCATGTTGTGTCGCCCGTACAAGTCGCCGAGGTAATTAGTGGTGTCGCCAGAAGACGTTCTTAGTTTGGGAATCCACACAGCAGCCAACATGAGCGACACAACGGGCGACAGAGAGCGACTGAAAACTTGAGCGACTTGGACGGAAAATATGAGCGACTGATGGGCGACTTGGCCCTGAAGTCGCCGTGTGGATTCCCGGCTTAACAGTCCCACACTACAGCAACTACAGCACAGCGCGCATGCGCATCTAGGACAACCAAAATGGCGGATGTTTTGAAAGTTTGCATCGCATATTTCCACCCGATTTACACAGAGAATTTGGTGGTCTGGGATTAGAACTCAATCTATTAATGGTGTGCCAGTAGCTGTAAACCAGGCGGAGTGTTGTGGCAGTATCCTAGGGTCAGGACAGGGATTTCGGAAATTTCGAATCTGTGAAATAAGTGTAGCTACACCTCCTTGCCGCTCACACTGCAGCAAGCTCGGTCACCTTGTCAAAGTGCTAACACCTCTGCCGGGAATGACGGCAGTTGTGTCCGCCAAACATTCCTTAAATTGGGACCCACGGTGTCAGGGGGTGATATAGTGGAGAAGGAGTGGGTGAAGAATGCTATAATCCGTATGGGAATAACTTATTAAAATCGATCAGGAGCATATCTAGGTAATTCGTATGGGAATGGGAAAGGGTTGTATTAGGAATAACACTATTTAAAATCATGGATAGGCCTACATACAATTATGCATATATTTATGTCTGAACTTCAAGGGAAACATCCAATGATTTAATGCTTCGTAAATATCATTCATATTATTAAACTTGTACATCTATTTTGGTAAAGTGGCCAGTGTGAAGGGATGTGACAAAGGTGTCGGGTATAGCTTCACCTTATCCCTGTCCTCGCCAGTGTTCGCGCCCTTGTAGCGTTCACACATAGGGTCCCACAAGACCGATCCCATTAGACCTGGGTCCCAAAAGACCTGTATTCGCACTTGACAGGTAGGTGAGAGGAAAGGTGTGGGCGAAATATACCCCCTCCTCTAACAAAATAATTCTGCGCGAAAATTTATTGTCACCCAGTCCCTCCCCTCCCCCTTACATACCCCTGCAACCTCTCCCGGTCGCCGCCGCCTCCCCTTGAGCGGCGACGGCAGCTTATGAAATCAAATTAAAATATATGTACTGAGATCCCTATACTAATGTCCTTCTAGGAAACCAGAGACTGACATTTGGCTTTAGGCATTTTTATATCACTCCAACATCACTCCCCTCCCAGCCCCAATAATAAAAGCACTTCATTTCTTCTAAATTGTTAAAAATATGTAATCAGAAATTTCTTTTCATTTACAGGATTTATTTCTATATTAACTCAACAAGTGGAATGAAATCCAGCAATGATGCCATGCTTCACCCCTTGATTTCTTCATTCTACATCTACAATGGACTAGTTTGACGTTTCGATGGACTAGTTTGACTAGTGTGAATCACTTTCGATGGACTAGTTTGACGTTTCGATGGACTAGTTTGACGTTTCAATGGACGAGTTTGACTAGTGTGAATCACCTTCAATGGACTAGTTTGACGTTTCGATGGACTAGTTTGACGTTTCGATGGACTAGTTTGACGTTTCGATGGACTAGTTTGACGTTTCGATGGACTAGTTTGACGTTTTCGATGGACTAGTTTGACGTTTCGATGGACTAGTTTGACGTTTCGATGGACTAGTTTGACGTTTCGATGGACTAGTTTGACGTTTCGATGGACTAGTTTGACGTTTCGATGGACTAGTCCGACTTCCCGATGGACTAGTCCGACGTCCCGATGGTCTAGTCCGACGTCCCGATGGACTAGTCCGACGTCCCGATGGACTAGTCCGACATTTCGATCTTTATTGCATCAGTTTATGACAACTATTAGCAAAGATATGAGACCGACATGATATTCATGGTATCCCTGGATGATATATCCTGCAGAAGGTATAACCATTTTTCCACATGCATGTAAAATGCAAATCCAAGTACTATATAGATGTGCGTTCAAAATAAATGATTAAAGAGAAAACTGTATATAATGTGAGCGCAGTGAAATACCTGTTATTATAATCTCTGACATTATGTATATTTACCAATCTGCTATGGTCTCTTATTTTTGGATAATTCTAATGATTATTGTTACTCATTAGTATTTTGGTTCCAATTTTATTTAATTTTGAATCAAATAATGAATAAACTGCATATGATATAACCATTGTCTTCTCTTGCTTCTTTGCCACCTAGAATAACTCATCTTTCTACATATTCAGCATTGTACAGTACAGTACAGTAGTTGCCAGGTGAAATCCAGCATAAAAATGAACTATAATAAAAACTACAACCCTGCCGCCCCCCATTAACTTATGACCACCTTCCCCCCCCCCCCCCCCCCCCCCCCCCCCCCCACCTCTGACGCGGTCATGCATGCAGGCCCCGTGATTACACGCTGCGGCAGGCCGCCGACGTGACTGCAATCAGGCGCGACGCCGGTGGCGCCTTGTTGCAGAACACCCTGCTAGCGTATATTTGGACAGACGTACATTCAGTCTGTGGCTGGCTTGAGGATGTAATCGAACATGTGAATAATGTTACTGGCGTAGCAGTGTACCAGGTATCCAGTAAATAAAACACTTTGAGCAATATCAATTTCGCGACTTATGACCTTTTTCCTGCAACACTTCATATACAAGGCAAAAAAGACCTGTATACATTGACTGTATAGTATCTGAAAAGAAGGGAGGTGGGGTTAACTTTGTTTTTAGGAAACCACCTTTTAGGGACTGATTAAATATCTACTTTATAGCAATAGTTGTTTTACACATGAGAAATGTACCCGCATTCTTAGCTATTATGACAAAACAAATCTTAACAAATTAACTCATATTATGACCTATAGGACTGGATTTATCAATATTCTGTGGCTGTTATCTGTTTATGATTATAAGAAAGTGAAATTTGGAAGTGGAATAGGGGCCTTCACGAATAGGTTGATGACAAACTTTGCAGTGGTTACTATGCCCCGGGGACGGGACTAGCTGCGGGCGCCTTCCCCGTCAGCTAATACCTTCACTATAGGTGTCAAACTTTGCCTCCTTATTCTAGGAATACAATTTGCTTTGTGGCTGGATAGCTGTTCCAGGATTATCAGATCACATGTTGACAGTAGTTTTGCCTAAACTTAAGTAGATTTTACCCGCTAGATCTTATAATAATAACAACTTTTGTCAAGTGAATCCATCAAAACATAGGGTGGGAAGAAGCATACACACAGGGAAGGGTGTGCAGGCAGAGGACAGGGCAGAGGAGCGGGACGAATGTATACACAGAGACCATGCATAGACTTGCAGTATGCCTCTAGGGGGTCAGAACTAGTGTGAGTGTACAGTGCGTTGTATATATAGAGAGAGGGACTGTGCAAGTCTGGTGACCAGCTGGTCACTGGTGGTATGGTGTGTGCTGCCCCTCTCTCCCTCTCTGGGCCTTCCCCGCTCCCCGTCTCAGTGTACAGCTAGGTGCCCGCATTCCAGCCACCACTGGCCAGTAATGACCTGCGCAGTGAGAGTATCTTAGCACGTCCGGTTACCTCTACAATAATTTGTGATACCCCCTATAGGGTGAGAGAAAACGGCCACCGGTGAGCGATAATAAATAAGTATCTGTCTTGAAATTTGGTATATCTATTTAAATGACTGAGAACATTCCACCAAAGTGAAAGTAAATCACTAGAAAGTATTGTGACTTGTGACTCATTTTCCTGGAACACATAACATAGTGGGGTGACTTGACTCATCATACAAAATAGTGTTCACATTGATGAAATGATAAATGCGATGACAAACACAGCTTAAAATTATGTTCTTCATGTTACTTACGAGTTTGCTGATATATTTTTGATTAATGAATAAAGGTAGCTTCTTTCTTGATTAATCTTATTCTAATTAGCATCATGATTACCGGGCAGTCGAAAATGGTCAGCTCAGTGACATGAGAATGATAAAAAATGATTGAAAATCGAGGTTAATAATCTTTATAGTCTATTTTGGGACAATTTCAAATTTCTCTAACCAGTAAACAACATGACAACATGTATTAAATGTTTGTTAGAGTATGAAATGCTCTTTAAAATGACATATTGTACATGTCTCTATAACTAAAATTGATTTTTTATGAATTTATAGCAATTAAAAGAATATTCCATTATCGGTTAAATTCAAAAACCTCCTACGTTCAAGTGCCTGTAGCTTGGACTTTTGGGGTCAAGTCACCCAACTATTGTCATTTTAAAGAGCATTTCATACTCTAACAAACATTTAATACATGTTTAGCTCTATCTCCAACAGAAACTTGACTGTGTTTTTAGAAATAGAGGCCTACTTCATTTTGTCACAAAAAGCACAAAATGTCCTCATTTTTCAAAAGGTGATTATACAAAAACTACTGCATGCAGAATCAAGTGGTTGGTATCAATCAATAGATGAGTATGTGCCCTACACATGGTTTTATTTAACCTAAGATGTAAATGCATTATCCTCAGAGTTATTGGCAAAAAAACTAAAAAAGTCAGAAAAATTGGCGGCCATCTTGGATTTTCCCGGCAAATATAGGTCAGCGCAAGTGGCA
This sequence comes from Sthenelais limicola, assembly GCA_942159475.1. NCBI lineage: Eukaryota > Metazoa > Annelida > Polychaeta > Phyllodocida > Sigalionidae > Sthenelais > Sthenelais limicola. Next base: position 72,197,177 of record OW804098.1, read on the forward strand.
TCCACCATGAATTTAATCAGTGATGGTCAGGCTACCAATCCAGGGTGGACGCCACCCTCTAACATTCCGTACCTCCTAAAGTGATTTCTAAGCCCCTTATGAAATTCTGCCTCCCGTCTAAATATGATTCATATCATTTTGCCATTTTGCACCTCTAGCACGGGATATTACATAAACCACTCAGTAGGAAAAGAGTCGAAGAGCAGTTCGTCCCCATAGATGAATGGATTAAGGAGTTGTGTCTTGTTCCAGCTGTCGTTTATGGCATGTGATCTTGCTTTTCCATCATTTATACAGCCTACAAAAGCATTTCTAACTTTTATTCCGCAAGCATTTGTGTAGTTCCTTAGTGATATTCCAGTAAGAAAAGAGTCCAAGGGCAGTTCGACCCCAGAGATGAATAGAGGAAGGAGTTTTCTTGTTCCAGCTGTCATTCATGGCTTGTGATCCTCCTTTCCCATTTCGTCAACTTCAAAGTCTACAGACTGAAACAAAGGAGAAATAGATACTGATTTATTACTTGATTGATTCCTTTACTTGCAGGAATGAAAAAGTAATAAAAAGGACAATAAATTGTGTGGCACATTGAATTCTCAATTAAATGTCCATTTTCTGTGTTTAGGATGTACACCTGTTATGTGAACTCTCAGCGGTGCAACATACCGAGTGCACTAGAGCCTTATAGTGATGAAAGCAAGTTTCAGTGGTCCAATTACGTAAAAGTGAAATTGTGCTAACATTTTTTTATGTCTGGCTTATTATGTAAGATTACACCCCATTGGGTAATCATGTATAATGACGAATGATTGTGTAATACCCACGCATGCACGAGCATGCGCATTGCATACATTTCATGTATAAATAGTCATGTTTCTGATCATTAAATGTTTTGTCTGATCATTAAATATTATGTCTAACAAGTGTCTTCGGCACTTGGGATAGAGCAGATTTTCCCTTCTCTCTTTACCCTCTCCCCTTCCCTTTCTTTCTCTCTAAATTTCTGGGGGGAAAATGGAACGATATCTTCATTATTTTGACTGTTAGAATTGCCAAATTTAACACTGGAAATCTGTATGAAAACAGAAATAATGAGGATTTAATATTAATTTTAAAAGTACTGATCCTGACGAAGGTCAAATGCAGACCGAAACGTAGATCGCCCCAATGAATTAAACTTCCTTCAAATACAAATGTCTGTGTCCCTTCATGTATTGAGTCATCTCAATTATTTTGAATTTTACAAATAATTCAATGTTAAGAAATAAAGAAGAGAGGGAGGGAGAGAGTGCAAGAGAAAGGGAAAGAAGCAGAGGGGAGAGAAAGCAGGATTGAGGGCAGGGGAGAGGGAAAGAGTAAGGAGAGGGAGAGGAAAGATGAGAGAGAGACAGATACAGGAGGGTGTCATGGACAAAAACTTGCAGCCCCCCCCCCTCCCATAACACCTATAGATAGTGGTTCCTTGATTCGAAATACAGTAGATAATTTAATGTTATGAGAGAGGGAAGGAGGGAGAGAGAGTGGAAAGAGAGTGGATTGGCATGTCAGCTATATACAGTGTGATTGCGCGGGTCCCCTAAATGGTCATTGTCATGGTTAACGTCATTGTCGCAACGTAGTGCATGTAATGGGCGGCCCGCTTTGCGGTAGTGGCCCGCTTTGTGGTAGATGCCTAGTCTGCGCACTGGTTAAAAATAGGCCCGTTTTCTATATGGGGGAAAACAGGAAAAAATTGCTGCTCTTTTATTCCTAGATCTAGGCTATACCATTGCCTAGCCTCTAGATCAACAATGATATTATATCTCCAATATACTCTATCACTAGAACCCCTACCTTGTAGATATTCCATACATATCAGATTTAATCATCTTAGGTTTAATAACCTCAAATTCTGGCCTGCTGGAGCAGCCCCTCAATGTTCGATTATTAACTTTAATGCTGGCACACTGTTTGGTTATAATCCCTCAACTTTGGGTTATACATCACACAGGGCACCAGCCGCCTCTCAATGTCGGTTAGTGACATAACATTAGTATAGTGTATAGTGAACCCATAAGTTCTTGGTGCATAGTAGACAAACAGAGAAAAGTACTTGTGAAAAGGAGTATGTTGCTTGGACCATAATTATTTTTAGATGATGTTATTATTCTTAGATATAATGTTACCTTTAGATATTATTAACTTTAGGTATATGTGAAATGTGTATCAATAAAAAATATCTGTCTTTTAAACTTAAAGATTTGTATTTAAAAATGGCATAAAACAGGTCAAACTATGAAAGTATTTGTTACTAAATGATATTGTCTGCATAATGTTTTTTGTGTATGTACTTTACCTTGTACAGTGTAATTTTCAGGTATGCCTTAGTATGATATTTAAATGAACCACAATGATGTGGCGGTGCATACCACATGTTATGGTTATGGATATATTCCTTAATGCTTTTCTTAAAATCTCTGCCTTAATATAAGTATTTCAACAACAAAAGTGTAACTAGTACAGTGGAATTGACAATTACTATTGTTCTATGTAGTGAATTCATTGGTGACTAACCTGGTTAGACCTTTTGGGCGAGCAGCAGATGTAGGTGCTGGTGACGGAGAGGATGACAATGTCCATAATCAACAGCACAAGGGCAAGTACTAACATTGGAACCCACTCAGTAAACAACTGCAACACAATACATTAAAACAGAAGTTAACTTATATTGATACTATCTCAGTACTGCCAAGTTGCTAACTGGCCTTAGTTACAACTAGTAACCTAGTACAACTCAACTTCTATTCCATAGAGTGAACAGGTATGGGGGCAGCATGAATTGTTTGCCTACTAATTTGACTTTGCATTAAATTGATTCAAAGGGATTTATTTCTGAATATCCCCATGCTCACACATATGATTAATCTATATCTGCTATGCTGGCTTTTTAACCAGGTGGGCTAACCTGGTGTTTTGGGTGGTTACATAACAAAACTGTTATCATGTACATAGTTGGATCTTGTGGACCATCCTGTATGTTATGTTATGATGAGCATAGGTACCAGATGGCATACCAACATTCAGGCTTCTACAGGCAGCTGTAAAGCACATTCATTGACTAGAGAATAAACTACACTTGACCACCAACCCTCAGAGACTCCACTTCATTCTATCCAGCTAGATATAAACAGTTAACATTTTTATTGTAGTGGGTAACCATTCTATATGGAGTAGTCCTTATTTTAGTATATACTATCAACACCATACTATATCACTATGCATTTCATAGTATCTTATTATAACCTGTCCTAATGGGGGTAACCCCACCCATTTCTGTGTATACTCGTTTTGTATAAATAAACCAGATGATGTTGTTTAACTATTTACTCCCCCTAGTCCCTAAGGGAGAAAGGGGAGCGGGGCAAATCTAGGTATATAGCCAATTGCCTGAACTGAACATTCCTTGCATTAAAGTTTCCTTACTTACTTAGATATACCACATCTAAAACATGACTTGGTATATTTACCCACTCAGTCTCAATCCCGTTTATTTCTTCCTTTTACTGTCACTATTTTCAGGTAGAAAAGAGAATACAGTATGTGGAAATTAATTACTTACAAAAACTAGACCCCCATTAGATGTCTGGAGATTTGTAGTGGCAGCAACCATTATAACTGCCTCATACAAAAAAGCGGAGCCAATACCAGCTATGACCATGGTAATGAGGCTCATCACAAATGTGCCAATAATCTTAAAAAAGAATCATTGTTTCAATCATGATAGGTATGAAGTGTGGTGCTAGGGAGTATCAGTATCAATAGAATTGATATATATAATTATAATAGTAATATATAATATATATTTGATATCAAATATTGTGTGGTATTGAAATGGTAAACAATCAAATTTGCGTTGTTTTTTTTTTTGTTTTTAAAAACAAATTTGCGTTGTTTATTCAAGTTAATATTTTGACACATTTTCTCAACTATACCTGACCTTCTCCCAGCTCCCATGTAACTTATGCAAGAAAATATGACCAAAATTTCAACATTATGATCAAAAGTTCAATGAAGGAATACCATAGTAAGATATTGTGAAGTATGAGGTGGACAATATGCGCCAGAATATGCAGCCCAGAAGCAAAGAGGCTATAGGCCTCTTTGCTTCTGGACTGGGATAATGATTTTATGTAAAAATTTCAGCATTTCCCGGATTTTTTATTTAGAATTGTTTATTTTTGCTTGAAAGCATCATTTTACCCCACATTCTTACAATCAACTATTTAGGGCTGAAGCAAATTAAGCATTTGAATAATTAGTTCAAGTAATTAATTCAAAATTGATTAATAAATTTTCTCATCACACTACACAATTCAGTGTCTCCAGCTAGCTCCAGGTATTGTACATAGTTAGCCACTTGAAGTATTGTAAATTCAAATTGACTTACCACTCCTCTGCCCTCACTGTGTCCACCAGCTGTGGCCAGGATTCCAACTACCATGTACTGAAGAAGTGAAGGAGGAAATAATGGAAGTAAAGTGAGGAATGTTCACAAATTAGATGATTATGTATTTGTATTTATATTTTTTATTCAGACAAAAAAAATTATGTAACTGCTACACTTTTCTCAGTAATTGCTGACTCATTACAAATTCAATAGTATAAAAAACATGATAAAAAAACATGAATAAAAGTAGTAAACCGTATAAAGAAATATTCAACATGAAATAATTAAAATAACAAATTAAACCATTACCGACACATGTTCAAGTCATGACAGTCAATCTAGGTTTGTAATATGACGAAAAAGCTTAAATAATACTCCATTTATGGTATCCACATGAGCAGACTTTAGCCCTAGTACAACTCAAATATCTAATATTCAATAATAAATATGTCCAAAATACAATATATCCGTTATATATAGGTTAGGTAATAAAAATTACTTAGAGGAGTATGAATATCACATGAGTTGTGTAGAAATCAGTGTGATATTCTGAGTGAGGGAAATAATCAAGCTAGTTCAGATGGAGGGGTTGTGTATATCACTCAGTGGTTTACAAGCAGTGGTTTTGCTACTGCTACTGGACTAAGGGCAATTCTTAAAAACAACAGACGTGGCCCCTCCCATATATTAGGCTATTCCAACAGTGTTTTGAAGCATTTACTTCTATGCAAAAAATAACAGAGGTCCTGACCAAAACGTATACTAAATAGAGTTGACCAACCAGTTCTTGGACTTCAAGCAAGGTGTGTATTCGTTAACTTACTAAAGGTATATATATAAATCCAAAACTGGGTGGCATATATACTTTCTGGACAATTTTAAAGTATTCAATAAAACAAATTAATAAATACCTGAAAGAGAGCCTGCAATAGCCAATACATCATACTGAAAATTATCAATATCTATCAAATAATTACCAGAATACCAGCCCAATAGCCAGTCCCATGTGGGTTAAAGACATGACCAAAACTAAGAAGGACATCAGTGGCTATTTCCCAACCAATCAGGACAATGGACAAGATGACTGTTGTGATGCCAGACCCCATTAGGCATGAGTTCTTGCTTGGAAACATCTTGATCTGGAAACAAATATTGAAGCATTGAAGTATAGTTCTAAAAATATTCATATAGGACGCGTCCTATAAAAATGTAGTTGTCTAAAAATAGCTCTGTTGATATGCTTCGCGGAGCTTTGGCTCTCCGTGAAGCATGTAAACAAATGCCCGCGATCGGTATTATAGCACTTATAGCACGTCTCATATAGAATGTGCGTATAATAAACACGGCTATAACATTGAGTTACTATTACCACTACAACTCTAATGATTCTATACCGGATTATATACCCTATTATAAGATCTATAGGAGCAAGTAGTAACACAAGTCACCACAAATCTTGGACGTTCTTGTAGGCAGAACAGGAATGGACAGTTCTTATCATTGTAGGCAGGAACAGAACCAATGGTTAAAATAAACCCCTCCAGTGGAGGGTGTTACATCGTAAGGGGCTAACCAAGTTCTAATGTCGCACCAGCAATGATTACTCCTATGACTACTCCTATAACATCAAACTACTTCTATAGAAATATACAAGACAATAACATCGAGTTACTACTACAACTACAACTCCAATAGTTCTATACCTCAATCACCCCCTATTATGAGATCCTTAAGAGCAAGTAGTAACACAAGTCAGCAATAAATTAATTGTAGTGATGGATCATTGCCACAACCCAGGATGCAGTTCTGCAACCTGTACCAGTACAACCGACACTGTTCCTTTTTAAAATACTTATAGACTCAAATAAAAGTCTTTAGTGGATCACAGGATCTATGAACCAAGAGATCACTGGGGCTACAAATATCATTATAATTGAACATGAAGATTATGTAGACTAAGTAGTATAAACCTAAGCAAATAAAAACAAAAGAAGGAAACAAGATGATTAGAAAAAGTGGCATTAGACACCAGGAGCATTGAAAAATAAATCTGGAGGTTAACACCAACATAATCTGGTATATACACATGTATGTACAGTTCCAAATTAAGTTTCTCATCTTTTTTTTTTTTTTACTTCTCTCAGTCAGATATGTTTAGTTCCATACCATATGTGAAACCTCCTGTCTTCTCAATCGCTGCCTTGGAAGTCTTAGGGCTCTAACCATCAACACAGTGATTATGTAGGACCTATGGGTATCACAGACACCTTGGTACAACTTCAGTTACAGTCTATTCCACCAGGTGGGGTTTATATAGTACAGTGATTGGTGTACTCACCATTTAGAACACTAGAGGTCTACTTTATACGCTACAGCCTGTATTGATAATTGCTGTATTGTCTTATGTTGTGCATGTACTCTGTGTCATCTGTATGCTATTGTGACACACCTATATGTGTTGTGTATGATTTGTGTACTGGCCTTCTGTGACAAGGGGTAGGCAGGTTCAGTACTCCTGTGGTACTAGCCTCCCAAGCTTTTGATGTGAATAAAAAGATTGCTGACTAGGTTCAAGAACCTGTGTTAGTGTTCAGTCACTGCAATTATAAGGATGAATGATCTTCATTTTAGGCCTGCTGGTGAAATGTGTATCATTCCTCAACTTCATGAAATGTGTGGTGAAAAAAATTGTCTTCTTTTAAAACTTGATCATCTAAATTTAAATATGGCAAAAAAATGAAAATACTGAGGGTTTCTCTTACTAAATGATATTTTCTGTGTGGTGCATTTGTGCATGTACTTTACCATGTATAAAGTAACTTTCAAGTTTGCTTTAGAGTAATATATGGATGAGCCACGATGATCTGGCAGCACATAAAAATAACTGTGAGTTGTGGTTATGCATAGTCTTCACTACTTTTCTTAATATCTCTGCCTTAATATAAGTATTTCAATAACAAAAATGTAATCAGTACAGTGAAATTGACAATTACTATTGTACTATGTAATCAGTTTATTGGTGACAAACCTGGTTGGAACTTTGGGGGGAGCAGATGTAGGCACTGGTAACGGAGAGGATGACAATGTCCATTATCAACAGCATGAGGGCAAGTACAAACATTGGAATCCACAAGAAAAACAACTGAAACCGAATACATTGAAACATTTTTTTCAGTACAAGGGTTGGTGTCCATCATCTCTACTCCTCGTCTAGCACCTCATACATCTACCAAGGTTTGCTAGTCTTGACATAAATAAAACCAGGCATAGATCTAAAATGACATTTTAAATGAGATGAAGGGGAAAATAACAATTTTAATGAACTCTGCCGTGCCAGACCCACACTCACCATCTCCATAGCAACTGGAGACCATAGGGTCTCTTCTATTATATTGCATAGAGTGAATAGATATAGGGGCAGCGTGGAGTGGGCGGGGGGGGGGTTATTTCTTACCTAGTATAGCTAGTACACTCTAATAAATGATCGTTTATAAGCAGTTTGCCATAGTATAAATATTACTATTTCATCATAGTAGTGTATGTTACGATCAGCTTAGGGCACTACGAGCTCCGCGGGAGCGCTGCAAGCCTAAGTTACGACAAGCTTGGTGTGCGCGGTGGACCGCGATGGCTCACTGGCCTTCATGCCTTCATGCCTACTAATGACACTCACAGCTGTAAGGCCAAGGCGGTGGTGGTGGCGGCGGCGGAGGTGGCAGAGAGGGGACCCACCACTCACACTCCCAGTACCTCCAACCACTGGGCAACACACACAAAAGTTCTAGGTATATTAGTATGTATCCCAGGTAAGTATAATGCATGCATCTCTTTTATTTTACTCCAATTCATTAACAATGATCTTTAGTATCATTTCTTATGAATAATCTATGTTCAATTTTGTTTCAGTTTTGTGACATTCATTGAATCATTAAGCGCCTGAGAAATGTACATATTCTAAGGTGAGTTGTAGAGCGTTAGGTACTGTGGGTAAATCGTAGATTACCCATCAAGAAACATTGCAAATTTGGTAGATGTAGCCTTTGGCCCTGCGATTTTGCTTGCAAGCACGTTATCAAGGGGCTAAAACTGTACCGAGATTTAGTCATATATTTATTATCTTGACAGAATGTTTGAAATGTTGGAATGATTTAAATAGCCTTGGAATGTTTGGAGATTCCCAGTTTCTTACAGAGGGATGTGTGAGAGGGGGTGTAAATAGGTTATGAAATAGTTCAATTATAGTTAATGACCTAAATGCACCCTCAGGAATCAAAATGTATACCTAGAACACAAACTATTTCATGTAACCTTAACCATGTAACCAAATATGTCCTTTAAAATAAAACATAAAACCGCGCCTACTCCTTTTGAAAATCCTGGATCCGCCCCTGATACACCAACCCCATTGTAATATTTAATTACTAAGTTAATTGTTTTGAAATACAGAAAACATTGATGCGTTTCATTTGATGTATATACCTGTACTTTTTCTTTACAGAAGCTGGCATAAGGAAGAAATGAATCAGAGAGAAATGATGCACCAAAATAATGAAATGATGAGTTTGAAGGGAAGAATAAATTCACCCTCTTCAAAATCAATGAATGAATAAACGAATAAATATTTAAGCAGTATTTTCGTAGATCAGTACAGGCCATGCAATGAACCCACTCCTCCACCCCTTTCATAATCACCACAGCATGACAAACCCCCTCCCCCACCCCACATGACCTCGCTGGGCTTGTCTGGCGGCGCCGAGGGCGGGGACAATTACGATTAGCTTGCTGTGTGGCTTACGCTGGCCCTCTATACTACAAGGGGCAGAATCTACACTCATGAAGGAACGATGTCCGATGCCCCATTGTATTTACACGATATGGCTCATGAGAGTGTATGTAGACCCTGTTTACTTCTTCCTTTTATTGTTACTATTTGCAGGTAGAAAAGAGCGTACAGTATGTGGAGATTAATTACTTACGACAGTTAGATCACTGTTACTTGCTTGAAGCTTGATAGTGGCAACAACAGATATAAGCTGCCCATACAAAAAGATGGATCCAATACCAGCTATGACCATGCTAATGATGCTCATCACAAAACCACCAATGATCTGCAAAAAAGAAATCATTGTTTTGATCATGGAGAGGGTGGTCGGGGTTGTGGCCGATTGAGGTCTGTTACAAAGCCAAAATAAGGTGAATCTGAGTGAAATGTTGAATAATGTATGGGATGTTGGAAAGACATATTTTCAGACAATCTCGTCCAAATGGTTCTAATGGGATTCTGGACTCAACTGAAATCTTTAGGTGATGAGTCTGTAGAAATAGCTTTGGCTAAACTTTGGCTCCACCTCAGTCTAGATCCGAACCTACCCAGACACTCATTCTTTTAGGCTCCAGTTGAGTCAAGAGTCCCCAAAGGATGACCACAATGCAGTTAAATTTCATATGCATGATGTAGAAGACATATATTCTTCAATTCTGTACGCAGATTATGACATGCAATGCATGTTTTATTTGTATCCATTGGAGACAAAATAGTGCAATATATAACTAAAATCCACTCAGAAAACCGGTCACGGCAGACAACTGCCCAACTAAAAGAATTCTGACCTAGTTAATGTACTCTTGAATTAGCCATTGGTACTAGAAAGTCAACCCTACATCAACTCAAACTGTCAGACTTGTTAACTGGCAGAAATACCATCTTACCAGTTCTCATGAGATCTTGTCTTGGTCCTGCACTTATAATTCTTCACACATTTTCCATCTGTTAGGCATAAAATATATTTTTTTATTTTTGTCCCTATCATTTCTTTTAAAATCTAAGTGAACATTCTGGCCTTCCGTACTTTGATCCCATATCCAGGTAGGTCTCAAGGTTAGCCACTTAGAATATTGTAATTTAAATTGACTTACCATTATTTTGCTCTTGTTGTGTCCACCAATAGTGGCCAGAATTCCAACTACTATGTACTGAAAAAGTGGAGAAGGAAGTAATGGACAATTATAATGAGTTCAAGGAAACAATGATTAATTAATAGATACCTGAAGGAGAGCCTGCAGTAGCGAACATATTACAACATAACAACAATGATTAATGATGAAAAAATTACCAGAATGCCAGCCCAATAGCCAGCCCCACTTGGGGTAAATATATAACCAAAACCAAGAAGAGCATCAGTGGCTATCTCCCAACCGATCAGGATGATGGACAAGATGATTGTTGTGATGCCAGACCCCATTAGGCATGTGTTCTTGCTTGAACGCATCTTGATCTGGAAACAAAGATTGAAGCATTGAAGTATAGTAAAGGCCATTGAGCGGAAGCCTTTCAAGCAAGGAAAGATGAATAATTCATCATTACTCCTTGAACAGCCAGAGACTCCAAGGAGTAATGACAGACATTGAGGGGCTGCTGATGCACTGGTTCGGGCATAATCCAAAGGAAGAGGTGGACAGATGGGGCTATGCCAAATGTGGTAACCATATTTTACACCAGCGGGCAGCAGTGGGGATAGTAGGATACTCAATTGCTAATATGAGTAATGCACAGGCCCATGGTGAGGTGGGTCAAGGGTATGGGCATGATATGGTAGGGGAAGGAAAAAGGAAAAGCCCTGATGCTCCCAATATTTAAACCCTTGTAAGCTATTAAAAGACAGCAAAAGTACTAAGTGTCTTGCGTTGAGTCAATAAGTTGCCTCCATTCTATTACAGATTCAAAATGAATCCCGACTAAAGGTATTAATGCCTGAGGTTTGGGGGCTTCTGCTTGTTTATGACAGAAGACATCCAGAGGCCAGTAGGGTTTCTTCTATGATAAACAAGCTGAAACCCCCATACCTCAGTGATTAATACCTTAAGTCGGGATTTGTTTGGAATCTGTAAGACAGGTACCCAGGATAGTGTTTCCGCTAGTGTCTATGTTGTTGTTTTGTTACTGTTCATTTATATCTGTAGTTCTGTCTTGGTGTAATTGTTCAGGATATGTATAGCTTCTCTCCCACCCAATCATCACATTTGAAAACAACTGTGCAGACTGGGACCGGCGCTGGGAGACTGGGCTGGCTACTATAGACTGTCACAGAAGCAAGGGATGTCAGGTGTTTTGCTTGACGAGTTCTGCACTCGAACTGCAGACATTTAGATTTTAGCAGAAGCTTTTTGATGGAATAATCCTGGCATTTCTACCTCCAATATGACAGCAACATTCCTTAGTAGCTCTTAGTTGTTTTCTCAACGGGGATTCCCGGACTGCCGCTATGACGTCATTGTTGTAGCCTGATCACGTAACAGCTCTTGGCTGTTCTATCTTGGTTGTTCTGTCAGGTTTGCATACGCACCAAGCAAACAAGGTGAGTACGATGGCGGCGAGTACAATGGCTGCGAGTGACTTCCCTGCCCTAAACCCTGCCATGGATTATTACAGACTGTGAAAGTGTTGAGAACGGATTACAAAATCACACTAAACTGAAGTGTAGTAAACATGTTCGAAGAACTGTTTTTGGTGTTTAGAAATATTTTCACTGGGAAAAATGTGGAGAACAACTGGAGAAGGTGGAGGTGGGAATGAGTGTAAAATCAAAGGACTATCAGGGAGGTGGACCGGTTTTGATTGTAAATAGAAGTCATTAATTTTTTACTTATCCAAGAGAAAAAGCGGAATGGTTGCCAATAGTCAAGTTTGAAACTTAAACTTCACCCATTCAAGGTGGGGGAAGTTTATACATATTTTGCCTGGCTGACGGGGACCCTTTTCCCCATTTTTGGGCTTTAGGATGGGTGTCTGAGATGAGGATTGGGGTTTGAAAACCCTTTAAGACTATTTTCTTTAGATACTATGTGTCATACATCATTTAATAGATGTAAATGATTATCGATCGGATTTCTCCATAATGACTAGAATTTGGTGTTCAATAATTAAAATAAATGGGCCCAATTGGGTGCAATATATGGGCAACTTTGCTCCGAATTCACTTTCCAGCATTTACATATGCTAGTAATGATGTCATCATCTTTGTCTCCATGACAACATACCTATAACAATATTTCAAATGGGTTTTTTTTACAGATATTTCAAATTTCAGGAAAGTCCGTTAATTTCTTATTAAGTTATGCCCCCATCAATTTCTATGTAAAAAATGCCTTGAGGCATTCACCCATCCCCCAGGCCAACTTGCAATGAATGCCTTGATGCAATCACCCGCCCTGAATGGGTTAATAAGTTACTACAAAACATTTTTAGTGTACTTACGCCATCAGAATGAAGAAATATCGAGAGGATATTTGTCATGTTTACATGTCCACCACCATTTTCTTTCATTCTCCCACTGACTTCTGCACACTTGTTGAAGGAAAACATACATTATAGTCAAATAGTCAAATTTTCGGCAAAGCAATTTGTAGTTGATAAGAGCATTTCTTTTTGCTCTGAACCAAAACTATACATTTTACAATATCCCATTCACTCATTACATTTCTGCACAGAACTCTTCCAGGTAGGCCCAGGTTAAGGGATAAACTGAAATGGTGTTGGCGTAACATATGAATATGGACTACCAACACTTCTTCCCGAACTATAAGTCTCACATGATGGATGCAACTGCTAATGCTAGTGTGTCTCACCATTTTTCCACATTCAATTCAGAATCAAAACAATACAACCAGGAAAATAAATAGGAATATGGTGCATTATGAATTTAATGTCAGGGATGGCAGAAACAAAACTGTTGAGTCACCGATGGCCACAAACACAAGCCTACCAAAAATCTTGTACATTCTTGTAGCCAGAACAGGAATGGACAGTTCTTATCATTGTAGGCCGGAACAGAACCAATGGTTAAAATAAACCCCTCCAGAGGAGGGTATATGGTATGGTAAGGAGCAAACCAAAATTCCAGAGATATCCCAACTAATGTTATACAGCTGTTGCTCTAATGTCACACCAGCAATGATCACTCCTATGACTACTCCTATAACATTGAACTACTCCTATACAAATATACAAGACTATTACATCAAGTTACTACTACCACCACAACTGCAATAGTTCTATACCTCAATCACCCCCTATTATGAGATCCTTAAGAGCAAGTAGTAACACAAGTCAGCAATAAATTAATTGTAGTAATGGATCATTGCCACAACCCAGGATGCAGTTCTGCAACCTGTACCAGTACAACCGAGACTGTTTCTTCTTAAAATACTTATAGACTCAAATAAAAGTCTTTAATGGGTCACAGGGTCTATAAACCAAGAGATCACTGGAGCTACTGATGTCATTATAATTGAACAGAAAGCTAGGTCGACTAACTTTTTTTTTATTCATTGAGGGCATAAACATCTACTGTTAGATCAAAATTGAAAAAAAACGCCATATCCACCATGGATGTGTTTCAGACGTTGCCACAATTAAAAATAAAGCAATTTATATTTATCAAGTAAAACCCTAAATTTTTTCAAACCAATATTAACACAAATTACTAATAACTTCGTATCAACCACTACTAGTACTACTCCTCCATCTGTCCTACTGTCCAATACCTTATGAGAACATATAATTTATTATCTGGCATTTTTCGATTTACATACAGTCCAGAGGGGTCCAATTAGGGATCCCTGGGGTACACCGTTTGGTACCAAGATTTTTGACTTACAACTCCTTTCAAATCTAACAAATTGTGTGCGAACAACTTAACAATGTAGTATCAAATTAAGCAAATCAAAACAAAGTAAGGAAGGAAGCCAGGTAAAGAAATGTAATCAAAATCAAGATGGTTAGAAAAAGTGATACTAGACACCAAGAGCATAGTAAAATAGATCTGGAACTCAACTTGGGGATAATACGGATAAGATGAGCCACGATGATGTGGCAGCAGATAAAAATAACTGCAAGTTGTGGTTATGCATAGTCTTTGGTCCTTTTCTTAATATCTCTGCCTTAATAGAGTATTTCAACAACAAAAGTCTAATCAGGACAGTGGAATTGACAGTTACTATTATTCTATGTATGTTTATTAGTGACAAACCTGGTTGGGAATTTTGGGGGAGCAGATGTAGGCACTGGCAATGGAGAGGACAATGGTGTCCATTATCAACAGCATGAGGGCGAGTACAAACATTGGAATCCATGAGACAAACAACTGCAACCCAATACATTGGAACAAAACTTAATTATATACATTATATCTTAGTCCTATTTGTTCAAATTCTTCTGCACTGGGGAGACATGTACTGCCTTATGTCTTTCCACTTATTTTGAGACAAAAAATCTGATTTCTTGCTTAGTATAGCTATATTATATACTCCTTCCTTTTATTGATACTATTTGCAGGTAGAAAAGAACATACAGTATGTGGACAATAATTACTTACAATACTTAGATCACTGTTACTTTTTTGGTGATTGATAGTCATAGTGATTTTGGCAACAAGGGATATAAGCTGCCCATACAAAAAGATGGATCCAATACCTGCTATGACCATGGAAATGATGCTCATCACAAAAGCGCCAATAATCTGGAAAAAAGAAATCATTGTATTATCCATGGGGAGGGTGGTGGGGGTTGGAGGCTAATATAAAACATTTTGTGGCCTTGAGTTGGCTAACAATCACATTTCTCAGTTTCATATTTTACTCCGGTTAATATTTTGACACAAAGTCATTTTCACAATCATAGCTGACATTCTCACAAGTAACTGATGGAAGGGAATATGACCAAATGTGGCAAGCTTTAACATTATCAGCAGAAGTTCAATGAAGGAATACAAAGCAGTCACCAATTTACTTGAATCTCCAACTACACACAATTGGGATCGTTTTGACGAGACTGTGGAAAAGAATATTGTAATTTAAATTGACTTACCACTCTTTTGCTCTCATTGTGTCCACCAATTGTGGCCAGAATTCCAACTACCATGTACTGAAAAAGTGGAGAAGGAAATAATGGACAATCATGATGAGTTCAAGAAAACAATAATTTATAAACACCTGAAAAAAAGCCTGCAGTAGCCAACATATTACAACATAACAACAATGATTAATAATAAAATAATTACCAGAATGCCAGCCCAATAGCCAGCCCCACTTGGGGTTAATATATGACCAAAACCAAGAAGAACGTCAGTGGCTATCTCCCAACCGATCAGGATGATGGACAAGATGGTCATGGTGATGCCCAACCCCATAAGGCCAGTTTTCTTGCTTGAACACATCTTGATCTGGAAACAAACATATACAAATATACAAATATTAAAGTACTTTATATTTACTACTATAATAAACTAATTTTACCACATGAAGCCAACATTCTTACATCAACATCTAGAATGAATATTACCACTATAAAGGGGCAGACCATAGACCGAACAATGCTTAACGCTCCTCTTGAGGGTGGTTAAATAATACCAATTTAAGGCATGGACTACTGACCAAGTCCTAGTTCTGACTAAGAAATGCAATTGACCTTTCTAAGAATTAGAATCCTGAGAAACGTTACTTTATCATGTCTAACCTATGGCAAGTTTGATGTTAAAATATGGATGTTATCTTTGGGTTCACTCAAAAATGTATTTATTATATGCGCATGCTATATGAGAGGTGCTATAAGTGGGGTGCTATAAAAATATTCATATAGGACGCGTCCTATAAAAATGTAGTTGTCTAAAAATAGCTCTGACGTTACCTCAGCACTTCCGCTGTCTCCGCGGAGATCCCCGCAATCGGTAATCCACCCGTGTTTCTGGTACTATAACTATGAAAATACATAATAAAAATCACACCATTAAATAGAGAATTAAATTCTCTATCAAATGATATAAGCTTTATTATTGTAGCTCAAGAAATGGCCCCGATATGAACATTTTAATTCAACAATATCAGTAGGCCTAAATACTGCCTACTAACGGGGCTGTCAGTGGGGCTGTCAGCGGGGCTCTCTGAGACTTCTTTGATATTTTTTCAGTCAGTGATATCTTACAAATTAAAGTAGTATATTCATTATATTATGATAAAATCTTATGCACATATAATAAATATAGAATGGATCTCGCCGGCAATAATCGAAAATTTATTGGACTTGATTCAATGGCGCATTGAGAAAAGACATTACTTATGCTGAAAAAAATGGTTTCTACACATGCATCCAAGTTCAGTAATTTGAACTAAGCTAGGCATGGAAAATACTGTTTTGGAATATTTGTGTCGCTGTTACGACATATATTAGCTTCAAAATAATTAAACACCCCAAGACTAACCACCAATATTAAATCACATTTTACATGTGATTTATTCACATTTACATCACGTTTTTTGCGGAGGGAAGATGCATATATATATGTGACCCGCCAAGTAGAAAGGTACCTTCCCGTGGGAGTTATAGTTCCTGGGAATCCTGCTAGGAGTCACATCATATTCATGACGTCACTGTCACAAATGTTTATATTAGTAGTCCTAATTCTGAGAGGCAGGTAACATTGAAAGTCTGTAACTTTTCTAATTTTTGGAGTATCAACAAAATTCTTTCACTTTTATAATGCTCATTTCCCCTTTTGTACATCCCCGCTATTTGTTAACTACTACTAAAAACTGACATAACTTTACAAAAAAGCCCATATCTCGGCAAATTCTGGGAATATTCAACTATGTTTTTCGGTTATTGAAATCGAAAATTTGGCACTGGAGTCCCCTAATTTCTGCTTGGCTGGTCACATATATAATGTATACGTATTGGGATGAAAATGAAACGTATTAGCCCACAAGGTCTCTGAACCCTTCCATTCCCTTATATAAAGTTCCTTGAACTGGTGCGGGAATAGTTTATGTCACTTTACGACATATGTGCAATATCTCCAATATATCTTATAAAAATCACACTTAGTTTCGACCTTCCTAGTTTTTGTTTAGGCCTGCTTGAATTTGGTGAAAAATATAAATTATATCAAATACAGATTGTTGTGAAATTGAAATGAGCTTGTGTACTAATATCGGCGTTATAGTGTCGCCGTTACTAAATAATTATTACTGAACAACCATTTGCTGGCCAACATCGATTCTCTAGCTCTATAGTGAGTGAGTTAGATTGGTTGCTTTACGCCCTTATCAACACATTTAAGATGGTTATATCAAGGGCGGGAGAGCTGAGAGGAAGGCAGTTTATGATCATACCCAGGAAATAGAGGTAAAGAAAAAGGCAGAGACAGACAGAGAAAGAGACAGAAAGGCACTTTAAGGTCAAGATTACTCTAGCTCTATATTTTCATTTAATTTCATCACAGACTTCCCAAACTTTGTCTGTATCATGCTGATAATCCCTCTTATACGTACGCCAAAGATTCAGAGATTCAACGAATTTTATTCTTTCTAAAAAAGTGGCCTCCTGAAATCAAATGCTCTCCGTTTTGGAGAATTACTCTTATACTTCAAAGGATGGTTTAGTGTAGGTAAACAAGAGCCATGACCCTTGTCTTTATTTCGTAGCTGCATGGGGACAATTTGCATGTGTCACATCTGGTTTTCAACCTGTAACTCGTCTTGTATGGCCAACGGTTCTTAGCCATCAAAGTTAACGACAGTTAAACTTAAAATCAGACAATGGTAGGAAGCACCGCACATTTATCTATTACATTTAATTTTTCAAACTCTTAATGACTCAAAAAATAATAAAACAAATCATTTACCTTAGTCAATCAATTTTTATTTTTACTGTAGAAACAAAGATAAAAATAATCATATGCATATTCTAGAATTGAGAGCTCTTGGAAGGTAGAAGCAAGACAAATGATAGAACTGAGAGTGGATAGGTGGATCACTCAACATAAACTCAATTCCGCCATCCGTCTCCCCAATTGCCATGACACCAGACAACCTTGGTAAACCATTGCTTATACATGTGGGTGAGGCAGGTGTACTTAATGAGTGGGAGGGAAGAAAACGAGGTGAGGGGTTGGAATATGGAAGGGAAGGGGAAAAAAGAGGAAAACGGGTCAGTTGATCATGCAACCCAAATTAGGGAATGAATCCCTGCAGGAAATACGGGTATCGATTCACAAGTTTTTGGCACTTGGTTTTGGTGCCAGCTAATGGCCTCCAAAAGTGCCAAAAACAAGTGAATTAATGCTTTTAGTCTCTTTCCCACTCTTTGTTCATCTACGTCCTCCACCCCCCCCCCCCCCCCATCAATCTCCAGACCCTAAAACTCTAAACTACCACCACCTACTTCGTAATTGGTTTCACAAAAGCATTTAGTGGAATACGCACATTTTACTGGTGTTATAAATCCAGAAAATCCAGAAACAATATTTCAGATTCAAGCCGCAGGTTGAACAAGTTTATCAAACTTCCACTGACATACTGCGTACAATATGGTTGGAAGTAGGACGTATTAAAAAGTTGTGTGCTCATCCAAGGGTGCATAGTATGAGGCGCCAAGTGTTACCTAAATAATTCAGTGTTTTTCTGGTAGTCAGACAAACCGAATTTTAAAGTACACCTACAAAACCTGGCACCAAATAAATAAATGCAGTTTTTGTTTGTTTTTAAGATTTTTATTCGGCGACAACATTTTGCAAGTTGATTTCAATAATTCTCAGCACGCGCTGCATTTAATAAACATAGTAAAAAAATACCAAATTTTAGCAAAATCTTTATTGTTAAAAAATACATCTACACATTTCAGAAACTCATAGTATATATGAGAGAAATATTGTATCTATTTGAACAATAGAAAGAACAAGAGAAAAACAGAAAACAAAGAATGTTTGTCACTGCGAGCATGTATTGGGATATGGGATGCGGGATGCTACCTCTGAATAGCACGTGAAAATAATCTTCTTTTTTATTCACAAAATTGGTATGAAATATGTTTTTTTCTGAGTGGAATCGATCTATATTATGTTCATGTGTCTGAGGGTTAGAAACCAATTTAAAACTAAAATACAACATAGTCGGATACTGTACAGGTTCTAATATGTCTAATAATGCTACCTTCAGACAGGGACTTGCACGTAAGAATTATTAATTTTCTATGAAATATAAAAAATATATGTTCTGCCAGTTTGGAATTGATATAATTCATAATAAACATGTTTCTACGGCTAAAAACAACAGTAAAAAATAATTTGAAAGTGCAGAACGGCTATATTCTGTTACCTTGATACCTTAGAATAATTAATAAATGTTAGTTGATTCTCTCATCTAAATAATACTCTCAGGGATATGTAATATCACAATGAAAAACAGAGAATCAAAAGAAGTCGGTCTAAGGTACCGCAGTGAAGTCGAGGTCGATACAGCGGCCACCGACGATATGGAGTCAGCACTGCGACTACTAACTGACATAATGCCAGACAACCTAACACCACCAGCCACTATAATCTTCGGCACAACAGTAGGTCTGGACCTAGTTACATACAATCAAAACACAGCTAGGAATAACTGGAGACTACGTAGGCTTCTAACTGCAGAGAAACTCATGGCTATCAGTGAAGACCAAGAGCTATTGAACAGACAGGTGATAGCATATAATAACAGTGTCAAGACATTTTGTAAAGACAGAGGAGTACCAACCCCCTATATTTGCTCATTAATCCACCCACACAGAGCAGCACGTAAACATAAAACAACAAAGAGGATGGTTTACTCAAACCTATACCACCTCCTAGCCCCAGACGGATGCCACCTGACAGTAGAGATGCAAAGGAAAGTAGCAGAGACAGTCGTTAAAGCATACAGAATAATATGAAGACCAAGAGTAAAGAGTAAAGTCAGAGACCCTCCGCTTGTAGGTTTTCCCCAGTAAAGACAGGTGCTCACATGAACCCGACATTGAAAGGGAACCTGTAAGATAAGAAGGGCAGCTGACACAAGGAAGTGAGAAAACATCAAACAGTAAATACATCATAGTGACTATTGTATGTAAAGGGTTAGTAAATCAGAAAAACATTCAAGATGGACTGTTGGGCGTCCAGGATCGAGGATCTCTCTCTCAGTGAGATCGGAGTTAACCAAATCTAGTCAGATGGAGAAAAAGTAAATAGTAACAAATACTAATGAACGTAACGGTAATAACAAATGAAAATATGGGGAATGTTTGTGGCATGAAGGACTGGAGGTATACCATAATAGAGACAGGAGCTCACTTGAACCCGATATCGAAATGGTAACCACCTATACTTTATTGTTTGAACCATTACCCCTACAAATTTTAATATAATTAGACATATAATTATATAAATAGATTAAGATGACATATCCCTCCACGATATGCCCCTATGAGTGCCTTCGCATAATATGTACCAAGAACACATGCTAAAGTCAAAAAGTTATAAGACATGGGATATCCCGACATGTATAGGGACCCAATTATATAGCCATACTAGTCATTGTAGACACATTGTAGTAGTCATTAAATACAAGATTAGAGAACCAATTGGTGAACCACCCCCCTCACTAGGAGGGGAAAAGAAGAACAACAGAGATAATGGCTAGGAAAAGTGTATTATTAGATGTAGAAGCCTTTAGTAAGTTAAAAGGCTTAAAGATTGTATCTTGGAATATAAGAAGTGTAGCGCCAAAGTTTGACCAGATATGTCAATTTATAGGACAAACTGAGCCGCATGTAATTTCATTCCAAGAAACCTGGTTGAACAAAAACTATGGCAGTGAGAAATTGAAAATCCAGGGATATACCGCTGTAAGATTAGATAGGACTAGGAAAAGGAGAGGCGGAGGACTAATATCTTATGTTCATGGCTCAATGGATATAGTTGATTGCTTCAGGGATCTGGACACCTGTAATGAACATTTGGAAGTGCAGGTTTTTGGGGTCACTAGAAAGTATATGAAAGAAAAAATATGTCTCAACGTCTATCGACCGCCACAGGGTGGCTTGTCCCAAGCTCTTGATCAACTAGATAATATAATAAGTAAATTAGACACTACCAAGGAAATAGTCATTGTAGGGGATTTCAATTATGAAGACAGTAATATATCAGACGGTAAGACAACTGGAGCTGATAAGTTTAGGAGTCTATTGAATAAATTTAATTTACAACAAATCATAAAAACGCATACAAGAATAAGTAGATCTTCGGCCACCACGATAGATCATGTATATACAAATGGGAAATGGATCAACGTTAATGGTTCAATCGATTTAAACATCAGTGACCACTTACCGATATTCATTCAAATAAAGAAGGAGAGGAATAGTTACAAAACAGCCTCATTCAGTGCAAGAGATACCAAAGCGTTAGACACCAAATTACTTAAAGAAATTCTGCTAGATCTAAATTGGGAAAAGTTATACGAAACAAAAGATGTTAATAGAGCATGGGACATGATTATGAATAATATTACTAGATATGTGGACAGAATGTGTCCGATAAAAAGCTTTAAAAGGGTACGAGTCACCCCAAGTTGGTATGACGAGACGATTATTTCTGCAAGTAAGGCCAGAGACAAAGCTTTTAGAGTAGCCAAAAAATCAAATAAGGAAGAGGATTGGATGAGAGCTAAATCACTGAGGGGAAAAGTAAACGCTGAAGTAAAAAGAGCAAAAGACACTTACATTAGGAACCAAATCAGGGAAAAGCAAAATGAACCCCACAAATTCTGGGAAATTTTAAAACCTTTACTTTCGACCAATAACAAAGCTATCAATGAGGAAATTAAAATTACCGCTGAGAACGGAGGGAAACTTAAAGGGAAAGAGGCTGCAGAGGCCATAAATGATTTTTTCGTAGGAATAGGCCCAGAATTAGCAGGCAAAATTGAGGAAGACGATGAAATAATCAGAGAAAGGAAGGAAATTAAAAATAGAAGCTCAGAATTAACATTTCAATTTAGAGAAATAAATGAACTAGACATTGAATTAGCTATAAAAAAGATCAGCAACTACAAAGCCTCAGGGATCACTCTCATGCCTACTAGGATTCTTAAGCAATGCCTGTTGGCTCTTAAAGGCCAACTGGTATATTTGTTTAACCTGACCATTGAAAAATCGGACATCCCATTAGATTTTAAACAGGCGAATGTAACGCCACTGTTTAAAGAGGGAGATAAAGGAGCACCAGGGAATTATAGGCCAATCTCATGTATAAAGCTACCGGCTAAAATTTTAGAGATATGTATTCAAAAACAGTTATCACAGTACTTGGAGGACAACGGCCTATTATGTGAATGTCAGTTCGGCTTTAAGGCGGGAAAATCGATAAACAATGCTTTAGACCATATGTTAAGAAATGTCTACAATAATTTGAACGGAAAGAAGGCTACAGATTTAATATTTTTAGATTTTAAAAAAGCTTTTGACACAGTTAATCACAAAATTTTATTATCAAAACTAAGGAATTATGGAGTCGAAGGAAAAACACACAAATGGTTTAGTAATTATCTAAGTGAAAGGTCACAGAGAGTATTGGTCGGTGATAGTCTCTCCTCCCTAAAGCCGGTGACATGTGGCGTACCCCAAGGTACTAGCCTTGGACCTCTTATGTTTATTGTATATATCAATGATCTCCACAGAGTTGTAAAAGACTGTAACATCCAACTATTCGCGGATGACACAGTGCTGTATAAAGAAAGACCACTAGGACAGGGAAATAATGGAAAGCTCCAAAAGGATCTGAACAGTATAGTCAGATGGTGGGCTGTAAATAAGATCTCCCTCAATATAAAAAAATGTAAAAACCTGACTATAAGGTCGAAAGGTGATGCCAAAAACATTATAAAATATTATATAGGAGACCAAGAGTTAGAGAATGTTACGGAATACAAGTTTTTAGGGATGGAAATAGATGAAAGAGTAAATTACAAGGTGTTTCTTAGAAAAAAATTGTATACGGTGAAATCAAAGATCCATGCTATGTCCAAGCTATATAACGCATGTGAGAAGAAGACTCTCCTACTCTTATATAAAACTATGGTTCTCCCAATCATTGATTACGGAGACTTGTTTTATGGCTCATCGGCAATAACACAGTTAAAGAAGTTACAAACACTGCAAAATTCAGCTTTCAAAATTATACTAAAATTACCAAAATTAACTAGTACGAGAGAAATACACAGATCACTTAATCTACCATCACTCTCTTCAAGGAGAGACAGCCACTTATTAGACCTTGCCTTTTTGAGATCAAGAGACGAAGAAAATTTAGACAAAAGAAAACTGGGTTTAAGAAGTCTAACGAAAGGAAAAAAGCTGGTAGTGCCACAGCCAAAAAATGAAATTTTCAAGAAGTCATACGTTTATGTGTTATCAAATCTATGGAATAATCTTCCAGATAACATTCAAGTTACAAAGACAAGAATCCAATTTAGACAGTATCTCAAAACCACTTATTTCAGTGACTTTGATGAATACCTATCAAAAGAATAACGTATTATTATAAAAGGCATGTAAGTCCTTATTGTAAGATCGATACATCGATAAAAAGTTAATTAACTGTATAGTGTAGTTAGTGAATGTTTATAGGGGTTTTATACTGGGGACAGGCTCATATATATGTAGGGAAATGAGCGGGGTGGGGTCTAAATTATTGAATGATTACTTTGAATCGGACAGAATGAATGCATCCCGATATCTTGCTACCACATAGTAGATATTAAAACAAGGATCCCCCAGGAAGACCTCCTCAGGGAGAGGTTGGCATCCTTTTCTGAAAATTGATGTAACTGTTTGATTCGGAATAAAAATACAATATATATAAGACCACACATTTATCTGTGGATGTGTGGTCTAATTTAAATGAGAGAATCAACTAACATTTATTAACAGGGACGTTGCAGGTGAGAATTATTACTTATATATGCAAAATACACCAAGAATAAATGTTCCCAACAAGCGAAATTAACTATCAGATAACTATGCTCCGAGATCAGTAGAGACACTAGAGTGGAAGGGTAGAGGAGACACACCAGGTGGGGCGGAGGGGCAGGCAGGGGCAGGACACTCAGCGGAGGATGGTGCCCATATGTTCCAGTCTACCTTATAGACTTGCCCTGTGCCTTAGTCTCTGACTTATTCTCTTCTTCTCTGTGTGCTATTTAACATGGGTTACTTTACACAACCTTCCATGCAGCAGTTTCATCGAAGATATGAATGAACACAAATTTGTTCTTTGCAGAAATAATATAGATTGATATAGATTTTTGAATATATACATGTATAGTTATATCATAGACATTTGTCTAACGACAATTGAATGCCATAATACTCAATCGTGTGTTCACTGTCACTTTGGCAGTAGGGTCGACAGGGGACACCCTTCGTTAGTGGACGATGGACGAATGATGTATTGGGGTATGTTCGTCCGCCGCTCGGGGCGCTAGGGTCTCGTACTGTGAGCGAGGATGGGTCTCTGGGGGGAGGGAGTATAAATAGGGGTGGGAAACGGGGTAGGGGCAGTTGGTGCCCAGGCAAGGAACGAGGTAGAGCCCCTTTGAAGATCAGAGAAATAAAGAGACAGCACGATTGCTAAACCTGTACTTTGTGACTTTGAGTCTGCTTCATCGGAGATAGACGTCAACCGGCCCTGCTGAGCATTCGTCCCAACCCAACTCATGTAATTAACTAATACAGAGAGCCCTGTGTGTGTGCGATCCCCACCAGGAAGGCTACAGCCTCTGCTAGGTCCCCACTTCCCCCTCAAATATTCACTATTTCTACATAATTGATAATCGACTACTTGGTCAAGACGAACGTGGATGAACGCGGACGAACTCAGATGAATCCAGAAACAAAAGCAACTCAGCATGTCTTTTGGGTTATTTAATAAAAGCTCAGACTATCGAGACGGTGACAACAATATATATATATATATATATATATATATATATATATATTCTCCTTGATTATTTTAAAAGAGGGGTCCTCCTAACCAGGTAAAATCTCTTCGTTTTAATAGAAAAGGGAAAAGTCCTTGAAAGGGAGCCGTGAGGGAAATGGGTCAGCTTGTCAATCAGAATAAAATAAAAATGAATTTTGACGAAAAGAATGAGAAATCGATGCAAAGACGATGCAATGAATTTTACGAAATTCTTATCGACAAGCTCATCGCCAACGCATCGCCAACGATTTTTATCGATAGTGACCGCGCGCTGCTTTATCGAAATGCTTCGTCTGTTTTGAATGTCATTTGCTATACATGGGGCCTATATCTAGTGGAGTAGAGTAGCATGTGGGATGGGGGCACAGGTTATAGATGGTCGAGTGTATAGTATGGCATGGTTCAGATTTGTTTTTCGTGAAATTTCGTGAAATCTGAAAAGAATAGAATGAGGAGGAGGAGTTGGGGGCTGGTAGTAGGAGAAGAGTTGTGAAGAGTTGCTATAAGCTGACTATATTTCAACATGGAATTGTATTATCCGGAAAACCTGCGTATTTTGTGCTTTAGAGTGTGAAGAGAATAAAACAACAATTTCAAACTACAAGTACGGCATCCGTTTCCCTTTACCTTGTTTCTACCAGATGAGTTGGAAAATGAATTGATACAACAATTAACATTGCCAAGCGAACAGTTAATCATTAAGATAGAAGTCGAAAAACTCCGGGATTAGTTCCCCATATATTTACAACAAAATAACAACTAATTATTCCCCGGACAGTAAACCAACAATAAGATAAACCATCCGCGATGGCAACATCGGTACATACAACATATAGCTGTTCCATGGGGTTAGTGACATTGCGTACACCCCTTTACTTATTTGGATTCCCAGCCCGAAATGGACAGTCTAAATTGGACGATTCAGAAATGTAGTTAAGTATATCGGCTGCTATCGTTCGGTCATCACCTGTTACATCCATCTATTATATGTGATGTGTTGTGACAAGTCGCAAAATTGATATTTTCCAAAGTGACCATATGAGCACTTTGTCGGAATAAGGGGCTTAGCACTTTAGTCATATTAATTCATGTACCAAAATGGAAGACATTGTATCAAATATATCCTTGCGGTTAAAAAGGTCATCCTATGGAGTACATTTAGTTACTTTACACTGTTTACTGGTTATTGCCCACCCAGAAATATTGCAAACAGTTTTTCCAACATAAATATATAAACTATAGAAATACTACTTAGATGTCCTTACTATTTACTATCATTAGAATCTGCTTGATCTCATCTTTTCAAATATGGTGTCTCAAAATTAATTGTTTGCGACTTGTGACTCATTTCCCTGGAACACATCGCATTCTTGAATTGCTCTGCCTGACAGAGCCAAGATCATCCCTCCTTGTAGTACCCCCTCCCCCACACCAACCCCTGTCACTACTACCCACCCCTCTTTCACTCAACGTCACACGGGTCAGGTCGTCAGACAATGTACAATTGGCCGCTCCACAATTTAGGCAATCAGACGGAAAAAATGATGATTACCGGGAATATCTGAGTATATTTGGTATCGCATTGATTTAAAGTTCTGTTATGTTAAACTGCATTTTGACGCCAGCAGATGTGTTTCATCATTTATATATATATATATATGTTTTATGTTTATGATATATCCATTAACGAATGTGTATCAGCGTATAATTTACTCTATCATTTCTATAGTATTAAATCAGCACAGACTGAGAACAGTGAATAACAAAATCTTCAAATACAAATACACACGACAATAGTACATATATATATTATATTATTATGGTTGCAAGCTATAGAGTGATATTTTATGTTATTTTATTCGCTTCTCTCTTTCTCCCTTTCATTCACCCTCTCTCCCTCTCTTTCTTCCTTTGCCCCGCCTCTCCCTGTGCCTTTCTCGCTCTCTTTCTCCCTCTCTTCCGTCTTCCTTTCTCTGTCTCTCTTTCTCCCTCTCCCCCGCCCCCCTCTCTCTATCTTTCTCTCCTCCGCCTCCCTCTCTCTCCCTCCCTCTCCCCCGCCTCCCTCTCTCTCTCTCCCGCCTCCCTCTCTCTCCTTCTCTCTCCCTCTATCTTGCACCTTCTACCCCGCCTCTCTCTCACTCCCTTTCTCCTTCTCCACCGCCTCTCTCTTTCTCCTTCTCCCCTGCCTCCCTCTCTCTTTCTACTTCTCCCCCGCCTTCACCCCTGTTCAGGGATCCCCACGTGGATTTTCTGTATAAGATAAACACAAACTATAAATAATGATATGATTAGTGTCATCACTTTTGATCTATTATAGGTCAGTTGTCATGGCACCATCCTGGACTCCAAATTACAAATGTAGTTTGCAGAATATGATTCTTGAAGAATAATTCAAAATCATACCAGATTTTTCATGTGATACTGGACACTGGTATTTTTGCGCCCCAAAAATGTTAACTTTTATTAGAGTACAATTTTGATTGATACCATTTTGAAATGCCTTATTGAAAATTATAAGTGTGTCACAGAAAATTATAAGTATGGCATATAATTGTGTAGCCTATATCAAAAGTAGTGTCTTCTCGTGGGGTTCTATTTCGACTACTGTCATCCCATTAACTTAACATTAAATTAGACTGAGACTTTTCCATATTTAAGCGAGAATTATTTTAATAGAGTGATCTACTGTATGTTTTCTATAATCAATTTAAGGAAAAGTGAGATTATGCAATAGCTAAGAACAAATAAGATAAGATATACATAACATTCACTGATGTCACGGCACTGGCCGCGGCTCGCTATACTGTGTGTCAAGCCTTGTAAGCATTAGCTGGACATGTGTGCTCTATACAACGAAAATACTGTTTTCCGGCAGTTTTCACCCCCAAAGGTTTTAGCGAATGGGATATAAAGCATGCTGATAGGTTCGATGGTAATTCTTTAGTGTGTCATGAGGGAATAATGAGTATAGTCGCAATTATCACATGCACATTTGAAACAGGGAAAGCCTGTCGATCTGGTGCTTCCCGCTCTGTGTGTAGACACACAGTATGGCTGCCAGTGAGGATAGCCGCTAACTGGGGTGACGTCATGTGAATCCTATGTATAATTTTGCTGACAGAATACTCTGATAAATAATAAATAATGATAATAACAGAAAGGAAAGAATGGGCATGTTCATCGACATGGTTGTACCATCTGACAGAAACTCCTCTCTCAAAGTGAGCGAAAAACTGTCCAAATACAAACACCTAGGATTTAAAATTGCACAAATGTGGAGTATGAAGACAAATTGGTCATTGTTCATTGGAGTGCTAGGACCGGTGAAGAAATACACCAACACAGTCTCAGGTCACATCAACATCTCAGAAATCTAGAAGGTCCTGCCCTCCTCGGGAAAGCACTCTACAAAGTAACATCTGCCCTTTAGCGCCTCAGGAACATGAGCTTCCATGAATCAGAACTGCATGAAGTAAAATTAATATTTTTTTGATAATAGTAATAAACATAATTACACTATTTTCAATATGGCGCTCTTAACCCATTCAGGCCGCGTATTGCTTTAAAGCATTCCCACGCATGTGGCCGCGTATTGCCTTAACGCACTCCCATGCGTTTGGCCGCGTATTGCCTTAAAGCACTCCCACGCACAGGACGCGTAATGCGATAAAGCACTCCGTGGGAAAGGACGCGTATTGCCAAAAAGCATCATAATAACAACGTTATTCAATGGTGGTGACGTTATTGGCCGTCCTTAATTCAGATGACGTTATTAGAATGTGCACTGTTAATTTGTACGGTCTGAAAGCATGGTCCAACTGCACTTATACATGCTTCTTAGTTGTGTTACAGCATCGTTTGTGTTTATACATGCCTCAACGGTACATCGCACGCTCCTCTGCTATAGAGCAGGCGAGCGCCGTCAAAATAACTCCCACTGTCACCACAATCACCATCCCGGGCGCTGCGATCGTTTTCCAAGCTTACAGATACCCGTGACGCGCTGTGCCTGCTGTCGCACACTGAATGCATGTGAGTCCATCCAGGAGTGGCAGGGACGCTCAGGGATTGACTGGCTCCGATTGGCCGATCTATTTTTAGTAACAGATTCAAACAGAGGTCACCCCATAACAAGATGCTTGATGGAGGATGTACGATCGTTAACGATGTAAGTAACACTGATTTAACTTGGAATTACTGGTTCTACCTTTGTAAAGACACCATACAAAAGATCAAATAAGACTATAGTTATGTATTTTCAATGTGTGTAGGTTTGGATGGGTTGGATTCTCTAAAAACGAAGCTCTTTTTTATTTTGACCTGCCTTGATTTGGAACGAGCAAGCCATACCATGTGCTACCGTTCACGAATCTCTCTCTAGCCTAGTGCTATGGCTCTTGTTGTCGTAGACAGGGACTGGATGTCAATCTATAATGTAGGTTATCTGACTATTATAGGTTATATATGAGGCCTAATAATATTATAATTAATGGCTACTCACTGTCAATGTCGATAATTAATTAACATAACAAGCCAGTGACAGTGTTTTTTCATGAACTGTACTGTTCACATTGTCATTGGTTTGCTCTGACTCTTGTTTTAACTTCTGATATAATCGAAACGCTGTAATTAACATTAATTTTACTTCCCTCTCCCTCTGTCATTTCTCTCTTGCTCCCTCTCCTTCTCTCACCCACACAAGAGTAACTAATTCAAGACCTAAGATATGAAATACATCAAACAGAAACATCCGTTTGATATTAGGCACTAAGACATGTCTTCTTAAAATAATTGTGGTAACATGTGTCGAAATAGTATTGAAATAATTAAAAAATTTTGTAAAGAAATTAAATTGTAGTCCTATACGTTCTATCCTACATAGGCCTAGATCATTATTATGACGTTTGAAATACACACAATTTTAATATCAAATAACTAAATAATATATCTGAATAATCGCATCATTCTAACCCATTCCTATTCTTTATTACAGGTCACTATAGTGGAGGCTGGAGGCTATAAGCAGGCCTATGATATCGACAGACACAGCATGTTTACTACTCAGTCATAAGAACATCATGGACATCAAATGCTGTCAATAATTTTTCATCATGAACAAGACTTTAATTTAAATCACATAAAAGCTACCTGTACATAATCATTTCTGACGTTGTCAGCCCTTAACAGTACAGTTAAGGGCTGACAGTACTGTAAGTTGTAACAAAATCAGAGGAGGCTAATTTACGCAGATGGAGAATTAGGCCAACTAATTGGTGGAGGCTAGTAAATCGTGTCTGACATTGTTGGCCAAGACAAATTATTCATCTCTGGGTCCAGTCAGGGATGATTCGGCTGCGATGTGGGCTATGTTGGCCCTTGATTAGTCAGTTATGTTGTCAGCCCTTGACAGTACAGTTATAGGGTTTGCATCGTTAAGTTGATGCGTATGTTGAAGAACAGTATAGTTCCAGGTATTTTCATGAACAAACACCCTTAATAGTACAACTGTAGGGTTGTGTTGCTTGCTGTCATGTTCAATAGGGTGAACGGGAAACCCTTTAGGATTTGAAACAAGCGATTGAAACCCCGGAACAGTACAGTTTCAAGGGGATTAATGTTTGATTCCTACATCGATTATATTATAATAATATTAGTATATTCTGTATTTGTAAATGACTAGTAAATAAAGATCCAGGGGTACGAATCAGATCATGATCTGATTCTGAGGGGTTTATTGAGGGAGACTAGGAGATGGCAGGTGTTTTGTATTAGGTGATAATATAGGTACAAAATTCCGTACATTTATCCCCAAGAGTGAAAGGGTGCGAAGAAGTGTCTTTTACAAGGGACCCAAATTATGGAATAGTCTCCTATATGAAATAAGAAACTGCAATGAAAAGGATGAGTTTGCCTCAAAATTGTTGAAATACTATTGGTCGAAGATTGAGGATGGGATTGATGAACACATAATGGAGATATGAATGTAATAAGAATTGTTTTTATCGGTCTCACAGGTTTTTATTTTCGAAATAAATGCCCTTATCAGGGTTAGGCGATAACTTCTGATAAAAACATCATAATACAGCATCTATGTGAAAACGTATATAAACAAAGAATTGTACAATTATGTGATGCCAGAATATGTGAATATAGTGAAGCGTTAATTTGATGTGTGTAGTAATGGAATAGTAGAATGAAGATGATGTTTGAGATGGTTTTGATAAAGAATGGATCTATATATGTAACCTAATGTATAATGAAGAAGCGGATTAGATAAGTACTGTGTATAGCAACGCAACAAATACTGTGTATAGCAACGCAACAAAACATCGACAAAGTCCACACGCGTATTTGAATGACTATTAAATGTAATTATCATATCTTTTGACAATTGTTAATTTGAATTTTATTATCTGGTTAAAGTAGATAATTATAACCAGCTCTGATCTATAAATGATCGCCTATATCAAAGGAAATGTAATATCACCTGCTGAAACGATATATTATGATAAGACATAGCAGACTATGTAGTCATATTACTATTATAATAAGTTTAACTGTTAACACATAATTATGTATTTAATTAATGTGGACTTATAGCCTATTACTGATGTTTTTCATACGCAAACTTGCCACTTAGTAACCTCTAGCTTAGTTATCTATTATTATTCTTCCAAAATAATGGTAATTAACGACTGGAAGAACTGGGACGATCCCAGAAGTCTGTAGACCAATTTGTCATTTTTTCCTTTTAATTGTACCTGTTACGACACTATTGACAAATAAAAGATTTTTCAATTTCAATTTCAATTGGCTAATTTTGAAATAATAGAAAAAAATAAATAAACGACCGAGTATGTATACACACTTGTCCTGCATGTATAGTGACAGCGCCACGGCGTCACAGTACAGAGAGACTCTATGTAAGCCCACTGCTGCATTACAGGCCAGCGCGTCAAGGAGCGTCGGCCGTATGTGGGTCAGCGGTCGCGCTGACAGGGCAGCACTGTCAGCGGACGCTGTCAGCCCTTGCGCAGCACAGGTGTAAGGTGCATGGGTACATGTGTAAGCGCTACGCAGCGTGGTGGCCCTGGTGACGTATGTTGCGAGGCAAAGCCTGTCAGGGAACATTAAATAAATTAGCAGTGTGCGTCATCCAGAGGGCAGTGGACGCGGTGAAGCGTCGTCATGACGGGACATGTACATTTCACTCAGGACGTCATTAATTGAATGTTCTTTTCCCACGCTTGGTCGTTAAGCATAATGCAACGTTGGCGGCGCTGTCCTGAATGGGTTAAACATAGAAAATCCTCGATAAAATAGAAAATGTTTAGATAGCACGTACATCAAAAAAGTAAAAAAATACTCCATTATTAATCGTTTCCCCCCTAAATTGACCCTGTAGAACAACAAAATTGATTAATTGTTTCTCGAGCTACGTTATGTCAGAGCTATTATATACTAAGATATAACTAAATGCGAGATGCATATGGGGCAACGGATTCACAAAACGCAAGTGGATTTTGGTGAGTGTCTTTCACAAGTGCCGAAGGCACGCGTGAAAGACACTCACCAAAAGCCACGAGCGTTTTGTGAATCCGTTGCCCCATATGCAGCTCAAGTTTAGTTATATTTTTATGCCATGATTTAAGAGTTAGCCTATTTAAGAGTAACGTTGTAGATTGGTTGCATTCGAAAAACGGATTCCACTAGTGCAATCCAGGCATGTTTATGCCATGGGCTAATCTGGCCATGTTTTTGTGAATATGCACACCTATCATGGCATAAAGAGCTATAAATGTTTGTATATAGGAGTGGATTATACTGCTTTCATTTTTGCTATAGAAAGTTGGATGTCTGCTTTTATGATATATAAGGTGTGTTAAAGAAACATGTGAAACACTTATATATGACCACCATTTCCCATATCGCCAACTCGCCCAAGGCTGGCAATATTTGTGGATACTACAGTCAACGCATCCAAGCTTGACTTGACTGAGAGAGGTGCTTGGTTAGTTTGTTACGTAATATCTCTGATAACAGCTTGACAGGGAGTCCACGTCTCCTCTCTGTGCACCTCCACACGCATATAGCACACAGGTGTGGTGTGTGCCTAAAAATAACAAAACACCACGTATATCCAGAAATACAAAAGAAATCAAAAGTACTGTACATAAGTTCTGAGAAAAGGAAAAAAGAGAACAAAACTATACTCTCAGATTTCAAGAAGAAACTAGCCTATCCAGACCTGCAAATCACACCTCGTTTGAACAGCACCATCCGCCAACATACAACTGTTTGAAGTGACCACTCCCCTCCACGTCTCTCTGGGCCGCACACCAACAGCCACAGCCAACACACGACGCCACGTACTCCAACCAAGCCCATCAAGCGCCAACGAAGACCGCTCGGCATCCTCTCGCTCAACCAAGAAGTGGGTCACGAAAAGTATGATGGCTGCCGTGGTTGGTGCAGTACACATCAAACTGCTACACTTCCAATGATCGCCCCAAACTGGCCTCCGTGATGATTCCAGATCCAGCCAGTTTGGGGGAATCTGCACCTCACCTGCACCTTCACCACTGCACCAACCACGGCAACATCGCACCACAACACCGCAACAACACGGGCAACCTCGGACACTAGGGCCCAGACCCAGATGCTAGGGCCCAGAGTCCAGACGTTAGGGCCACTCTCCTTCAGACGTTAGGCCCCACGGCTGATGCTCATCAAGGTACTAACATCAGCCTGCCTGGGAAGCATCCTGCCAGCGCGGTATACCCTGTGAGAATGGACATTAGCCATCCTTCACCTCTCACACAACCACCACCACCGTCTGCCTCTTCCCCACTCACAACTAGAGGTGCTCACTGCCCGGGGTCACTGCTTCTGTGCAGTATTTTTCTCACTCTCATGTGAGAAATAATGTTTTTCATTATTCGATGCCTTAGAAGTAAAATCACTTTAGATTCGGATGACTTAATGGATCTGTTATGTTAAATACCGGGAGCAGGTTATGTGGGCCTAGGCTTTCTTATTGTGATTAAGTCTGAAGGATTAATTAAAGACAGACCTGAATAGCGCTCCGCCCAGCAAACGTCACAGGCTATTTAATATTCATGAGCTAGCGGTACGCGATTGGGAGAAGAAGGTATTTGAAAATGGATTGTCTTGATACAGCATTATTGCTGGGAATTTGGAGATAGACATGTATGCATATTTATAACACACACTTGTAAATTGGGTTAGAAATTGATGTATATTTTTAGATTGTGTGGCGGGTTGATCCTTTGTGGATTTGTGTTTATTCATGCATGGCGAAAAAATGTAGAAAAACGAACACATGAGGAGCTGTATACAGTATATCTAAATGACATCATCATAATCTCACATCTCATAATGTAACGCTTTCAGAGCTGCCAACCTGGGAAGATCCCAAATCCTAGTTTTTCGCGGGAGCCAAATGTGCTGGGCGCCAAAGGCGCGAAGCCCTGCTAGGGGGGTCTGGGGGATGCTCCCCCGGATTTTTTGGGGGGAAATTAGGAGTCAAATAGTGCATTCTGGGAGTAATTTTACCCATAATCGACTTAGAAATGGGAGAATTTCTTGAGTCACACAGTACATAAGGTAAAATAATTTTAAAAATTTTTGGCAAGTGATGGGTACCGGTAACTGAATCTGAATTTCCAGGTAAAATAGAGCCTGAATATACATACTGGTGCCATAGTAACTGTTTATACTTTAAAAACACTCTATGGTAAAAAGCTGTGGGCGGTGGATAGGCCTACAAACTACAGTATTCATCTATTAAAACATGTTTTGGTCCCAAAATTCCCCCAAAACGTAGTTTTTGTCATACAGATCGTAGCATCGTATTTTGATTCTGAAATCGTAGTAACTATGGCGAAATCGTAGAAGTTGGCAGCTTTGCGCTTTAGTAACGAGTAAGTAAGGTTAAAACAAAAATCTGTATTGTATTTACCTTCTTTTCGAAGAATGAGAACTATACAACACTGTGAAACTTTGTCAATAAAATTTATTTTAACAAAAATGGGGGACAGCCAAACAAAGTCAAACGCACATGGGCGCGGGTCCCTAAGCTTAGCCATTACAATCAACCCACAACATACTCACACAAAACGTCCTTTTACACAGAATCTTTTCATATTTTTCCTTTGAATTTCACACAGGTTGTCAAGAAAACCTGTTGAACTTTAATGATCTAGTTTTGTAAAGTAAACTACTAGGAATTATAGAATATTTCATAGTGGCAAGTTGTAGGGAAATAGTGATAGATGTGCATGTGTAAACCCCAGGGGGTTCTAGGGCAAAACCCTGCCAGCAACCCCCCCCCCCCCCACACCTCCTAGCCAAAACCCTGCCGTCAAAATCCCCTAGCCATAGCCCCCCCCCCCTATGCCAGAACCCCACCAATACAATCCCGCCAGTCAGAACCCATCCATGCCCTAACCCCGCCATGACCCAACAAATTGTGTGTGCTTTTTGGGTGAGGGTTGGGGTCGGGATGGTGGTGGGGGTAGGCGGGATGCGGAGTGATATTTGCCAGCCACAGTATGTATACTCCCTACACCGCCCCCCCCCCCCCCCCCCCCGACACACACACATAGTCTCTCAACCCCGCCCTCCCTGGCCATGGCTTTCTTGTCATCCCTGGCATAGCTTTTACTGCCTCCCATGTTAAACACACCAACACCAAACATGCAGCAAAACCACAACGGCCAACCACTTTTATAAACTCATATCTCGACCACAATAAAGATACAGATAATGTACTCATGGGTGGAGATGAGAACTTGACGGTAAAACGCGGGACAGGCTGGCGGGGGCGGGTACGGGGCGGGGTGGACCCTTATCTTTATTATTGGTAAGATGGTCAGCTTGTGGCGGATCCCACCCAACAGGGGCCATTAAGTCGAACATTAAAACATTTTCTTTAGTTTTTTTTGAGCCAGGAGAGAAAAATCGTCTAGGGGGAATTATTCTACATCTTTAAAATACTGTTAAAATTACAACATCAACAAAATGTTTATTTTCTTGCCTGCACCACGCATAAAAAAACGAGGGTTTTCCTATCCAAATGATCTGATTATGCTTTCATTTGAGCACTGATCGGTCACATGTTGGCCTTAAGACAGAAACCACATGAAAGCAATGAAATGGTTGAACAAAATCGTTTTATTAGACATTTTGTTTTCGCCACTGTGGCTAAATCAAAATATCCAAATAGAACTTGCTTGCGCCAAACTGATTTTCCTTTTGCCATTGTGTTAAAATAACATTCAAATGATGAAATATGATGAGGATGCAAATCCTGTTTATAGAAAATCGTATTTTAGTAGATGAAAAGCAAATATACAGCAATATATGGCTAGTTTAGAACTAGCTTGATATTAAGTTGCTTCTCACTCCATGTTGACTCTGTTCTGAGTTACTATTGAATCTAATCTTCCAAGACGCAAGACTTTTTACTGATCGCGGAACCCTGAGCTCCAGCCAGGCACCTTATACATCTTCATAATACATGCACTATCTAGTACATGTATTTTAATCAATTTTGAAAATTCACAAGTAAGCTGAACTATTGGGAGTCAAATTGAGGATGTGCAGAGGAAGGAAATCTTTAGTATATTCAGGAGTAACTTAACATGTTCAGATTTTACGCGATCCATTAATATTCTCTCAACAACCTTCAATTGTTAACAAATGATCCGATAATATATTTGAAAGTTGACATTTAAATAAACACTTGCCGCCGAGCTCCTGATTTTGAGCAAAATATTCATCCATGTTTTAGATGTCAGTAACTAATACCCAGGAGCATAAATGTCTTAGCCACTTTAAGATTAATTCAACTAGAACTTGGTTGACTTGAAAATCAGCATCAACTATTCAGACAACAAAGACGCCATTGGGATTATTAACTTTATTCCTGGATACAACAGAATTACAATGACAAACCAAAGAACCGTTCAACGGTTGTTGAATGAGGAGAAGCCTGCTTTCATAACGGAGGTATATTCAGTCACAGACTAGAGAAAACCAAATCTTAAAAACAGCAGTTCAAGTACTGAAAACATCGGCTGAGAATCCTAGATAATATGTTAATTCTAAGATTCCAGCCAAGTACTGATAACAAGTTCCTGAGATTCCATCATGATCAAAATTTTAATTTTCTAGAATATAATATAGTGCCAATCTCTGGCACAGTTTGACTAAAACAGAGTGCAAGGATGCAAGTCGGATATGCAAAAAAAATCTGAGATCCGAGGGGAGGTACATATATAACCCATTTAATAATGTGACTTATACAGCTTTGTACAATGTTTAACCAACTCCTCCGAAGAATAATAGGTCATTGTGTTACAGCGTGTGGGTTATAATAGGGCAGTGAGCCCTATTAGCAGCATATGTAGGTAATTTGTATACCTGAAAGGTGTGAACTTTCAGACAATTTTACCAAAATATTCGAAATGATTTGATTGACTGGGGTGATTTCATTCAGCTGACTGAATACTATTACTTGCATCCCTGCAATACAGTTTACCCAACAATTGTT
The DNA here is from genome assembly GCA_942159475.1 of Sthenelais limicola. NCBI lineage: Eukaryota > Metazoa > Annelida > Polychaeta > Phyllodocida > Sigalionidae > Sthenelais > Sthenelais limicola. Next base: position 72,235,002 of record OW804098.1, read on the forward strand.
TTACTAACTGCGGGCATATTTCTTTCGAAATAAACAAAGACTAAAAATAGGATAAACTACTACTATCTACGACATTTCTTCCTTATTTATCTAACTTGATAAAAACTCCACGCACTAACATAAGGGACTAGAGAATAGTGACAAAATCGTTTAAAGCCTTGAAGATGGGTGAGCTAGTGGTCTGAATCAATTAGGAATCGATCTCAGGTCAACACTCTTGATCGAAATATGAAGACAGCGACAACACCGCTGGGTGAATAACGTATATCGGTGTCTCATGCTTAGTGTATATACAATTGGTCCCTTTATTTAGTAGTTCGGTGGTATTTTAAACACTTTTCTTTAACACAAGCATATTATAAATGCTTAATACACATTTGACTATTTAAGATTAAGACTCGTTACCATAAGGAATGATAAAATGATGCTGCAACTAATTTTCTAAACTACTAATCATTCTTTTTCCCTGTATCATAACATGCATTAAACAATAGTTTCGCAACAGACTTTCCTTCTATAGGATAAAGCTTAAGACAATATTGCAAGTACATCACACTCAAATGCTGCCATTTTCTTCTTTTCCTTTTGCTCTAAGACTTGTATTATTGAGATTCGCCCCGTCAGTTTTCCATGCAGTAGAAAGTAGCCCTACTCCAAGGGCAATCAGAAGCAAGAGAGGATGGAGGTGTCTCGTCTCAGGTGTTGTTTTGTGTCATGATCCTCCTTTCTCGTCATGCAAGCTCAGTTCAAACCTGAAAAAATAGAGTGAGTGAGTGAGATTGGTTGCTTTACGCCCTTATCAACACATTTAATATGGTTATATTAGGGGCGGGAGAGCTGAGAGGGAGGCAGTTTATGATCCTGAAGAAATAGAAATTGGTTAATTCTTTTACTTGCATGATTAACAGGTAGCTAATATCATTTATGAACAAGGCAAGCAGAATCCCTTGCATGATTCTAACCCAGGATGCCTAAAACCGACCTCTGAAACCCTCAAGAGCGCTCATGGATAATATAGCTGTATCTTGAGGGTCCCTTGGGAATGTTCTATCACATATTTAAGCCTAAGAATAATTTGATTTATTCTTTCCCACTAGGTCATTTTATGTTTTCTGAGAAAAAAATGATCGCATTATTCTGTACATTTAGTTTAAGAGAAATCTATATTTGTGTGTCAATTTAAGAATCTTGGAATTAACGAATATCAATATTTTGTGCATGTAGGATACAATTCTCGCGTAACCTAGACCTCTCTGAAGACTGGCATCCCTGTTGCAGTCTCAGCCCGTAATGACAGGTGATTGTGTTCATTTTGTAAATAGGCCAATGATGTACAGTATTTAACAAATTAATATATATACTCACATTTTACAATAATTATAAATAATCAGTGTTTCACCTTAACTTCCCCAGTCACTAGGTGTAATATTGTATGGTATGAGGCGGGGGGAGGAGGAAGTGTTCTAGTTATAAGAAATTAGAGTGAACAGTACGAAATGGATAATCAGGGCATCTGACGGTTACAAAAAGAACAAGTCGCAGCGCTACACATTCAGAAAATTCTGATAAAAAAGGCTGAAAAACTATAAATACTACCTATTGTTTGTGTTTTCTAAAGTATTTGGATATGTTGAAATTTGTTAACTTCATTCATTCCTCATTATTGTCTTGAATTTGGGTTATTTGATAAGATGGGTGAATGGCTAAGGGACGTGCATGGCCGACATCTTGGTGTCAGTATAAAATCGATATAAAGAATGTTTTGTCCAGCATGGGATATTTATCGGTGCTCCAATGTCAATATCCAAGAGTTATACACGTTTCCATAACACAAGCCTCCATTTGTACCATCATGCAGTTGTTTCAGAGATCATTACACAAGCTTTGATTTTGATGAAAAGATCCTGGCATTCTTTGATAAAAATGTTGCTAAATATTTGTATGTCAAACATGGACTGAATCTATCCCAAAATGCACTGTTATGTGATATGCGCAGTGGCATATGCAAATCCCCTATTGTACACATTCTGGCGCCCTGTCCCAATAACGATTACGAAAACAGGTCCAAGTTAAGTAATACCATGAATACTGAGAATTTCAAACAAAAAGAGTGAGTTTTGATATTATTTAGAGCTTCTACTACATGTACAGACTGTACCATTTACACAATACACATTTTGCTGAGAATAAGATTTTTTGTAGTTTTAATTTTTGACTTATGTTGAACTTTTAGTTATAAATGGTGGAATTTGGGGCGAGATTTGACAAATTTTGGAATTTAAAAAAAAAACTAATTTCAGTACTAATAGTGAAGACTGGCATCCCTGCGAAAAAACTACTTACAAGAGCAACCAGGTGCTCCCGGGTATTCTTGCTTCCACGAGCGATCCGGTGGAACTGTGGTTCATCCGTGTCACAGCAACAGCAGCAGATATTGACAATGGTGGTGATGATAACCACAACATCCAGAACAAATAGCACGATGGCAAACACGAGCAGAGGAAGCCAAAGAAGATACAGCTGCAAATAATGAATTAATTTATAGATCAATACGGAATATTTCTATGGAAAATGTCATATATTATAGATATCGGGATTATACCATAACCATTTAATCGGCCATTGGCCTCTTGTATATATCAGACCCATGGCTCCTGCGGCCCGGAGCACATCAATTCTAATGACTTTTAATGACTAATTTACATGATTTTAAATGACTTCATAGAGACAAATTAAAGGAACATTGCAATCGTTTTTTTGCTTATCGCTATCCCCCCCCCCCCCCCCCGCCCATGGTGGGAAAACAAGAATATTACAAGGTCATTTCATGTGGCAATTTATAGCCACATATCGCGAGGCCTGGTTATTATATTAATAGAGGGGTGATCTCTGTAGAGAGGTGGTATTGCGCAACGTTATCTCTTAAATCGTCTTATGTAATCGGTCAACTTATGACTTTGAAGTAAGACAGGGAAGCTAAATAAATCAGGAAAAAATCGTATGGATTTCTACATTTAAAAAACAAATCATTTCTGGATTTAACAAATTTCTGAATATGATAAGTGCTTAGTTAGAGTAAAAGGGACTCTTAATCTAAGGACAAGTGTGGTCATTCTTAAAACGATATTACTAGTTAATCAATACCAATTATTAACCTGTTACTCTGAGAATGTTATCAATGCCACCTGGGTTGATGTTTCCCCAAACAATTAATGGCCTTATCTTATCCGTATCTATTAATTACACCCTCAGTGACTCTCCCTCTGTAGATGTGCATAGGAGGGTGAGGGGGGGGGGGGTGTGAGGGGGGGGGGGGGGGGAGACCTGGAGTGTTTGGAGTTGGAGGTCGGGGCGAGGGGTTATTTGGGGTGGGGGTCCGGGGCTGGGGCTGGTGTGGGAGTGGGGGTAACATGAGCCACCTGGAAACTGGAGTCACTTACTCAGGCATCGGCGCTAGGATTTTATCTGTTATCACCTAATTAGTGTCAAAGGGAGGCTCACAATTTGCGATGTTCCCATCCCACAGCTTTATAGGAATGTCTTTTGGGAGTGGAGTAATACTGCACCCTGAAGGTGTCTTCGGGAAGTTGTGGCACATTATTTAATCATCATTGGATATGAATGTTCACTGAATGTTGAACAAAATCTCAGAAATAAATTGTAAAGGAACAGAAGGCAAGGAAAATCCTCCTTGGATTGAGAGATATGCTTGACTTTAGTGGGACTGTTGCATAAAGTTAGGGAGGACAAATTTGTATTGATATGAATATTGGACTCCTACTTCGTTAATGAACTGTTATTACTGCTACTGACTATAGCAACGATTACGATTCCATACACAACAGTACAATATCTAGACTCAATAAATTCTTAAATCAAAGAAACCTTTGGCTTTAACACATCGTTTTGTTAAGTAAAGTTAAGTAAAGTTAAGTTAAGAGGGAAGAGGCGCGCCACCGACCTCCTACCTTAATGCATACACACAACTGACCCAGTGCTACATACTGGGAAGAGGGGGGAGGGGAGGGGAGGGGCAGGGGCAGGGGCAGGGCTCCTATCTACAGGTGGTTGTTTTGACGGGGCAGGAGCAGGACGAGGACGATCAGGTCACTAGGGGGGGGGGGGGGGAGGTCCATTAACCCCATTAGCCCATCCTCACATTCCTTAGCTTTCAGGGGTAGTACAGGTCAGGGGTCAAAGCAGTATCAGGCAGCTAAGTGACAGGCTACAGTACTAGCCAGTCTACTGAGTCAGCCTACTAAGACAGCCAAGTCAGCCTACTAAGAGAGCCAAGTCAGGGTGAGATAAAGATCTCACTTCAAAGCCTACGAAGGTGGTTTACCGCTTTTGGAAATAACTCTTTTCAGAAAAACAATTTAAAAATTTAAATCACCCTATTCAACCACAATCGGTTTTCCTGAGCCATTTACCAAACATGAAAGAAATAGCTTGAAAAGAAAGGCATGTACTAGGTCACCAAACACATGCAATAGGTTATGTCTATATTTGTATCTGTCTCTTTCACAGAAGTCAGATGATAATCCGCTTCGCGAATAATAATAATACTTACACTGATATGACGTAGGTTGAAGGAGATCAGGAGTAGGTGCAAATCGACGACTATTTGGAGATTCACAAAATAGCCATTGAGACTAGCAACAAGCACCCCATAGACAAAGAGGGCCCAAAAACCGGCGGCGCCCAAGGTAATGATGCCCATCACCAACGCTCCAATCATCTGGAAAAAAAGATTTATTTTACAGGCATTTGTGTTTATAAAATTCATGTTTTTTTTTTATTTCGAAGGGAGTGAATTCAATCAAGAACAAGGAAAAAACAGGACGTGTTGCATTTAAGTGTCGGTTTTTTTATTGGGGTTCCGACGTTTCGGGCAACATATCAATATTTTTTTAAAAATTATTATTCAATTTATTAACAGCTCTAGGTTAGTCCTCTTTTCAGGCTGTTGATTAAAGAAGCTGACTCAAGAGGACTAGATAGATGGACCAGTCCCTAGTACAAAGGTTTCACTCCCAAACTGTCAGGGGTCAGGTTTTTCCCATTAACACTTTTAGCCTTAGTCTTAAGCCTTATGGTTAAGCTTATCGCTGTATGCGGAGATGGAACGCTGGGAAAACCTGCTTTGTACTACGGACTGGAACAGTGAGTGAGATTGGTTGCTTTACGCCCTTATCAACACTTTGAAGTGTTATATCAAGGGCGGGAGAGCTGAGAGGGAGGCAGTTTATGATCATACCCAGGAAGTAAGAGATAAAGAAGGGAGGGAGACAGAGAAAAGAGACAGACTGGAACAGTGAGAGTTGTTTGGTGATAGGAGATGGAAGAGATGAAATGCATGCGAGAATCTCAGATGTTGCGATTCTTATCCAATCATACGAGCCTAACTAGTGCCTGATGAGACTGCTGATGGTCGAAACCCCAGCAAACCCCACTTGGTGACTTAATATATCATCTTCATTCATATCATAACTTGTCATCATTTGTTAACACAAAAATTCCGACTAAACAGGGAATTAATGAGAAATAAGTATTCATGTCTAAGCATATGTCAAGGAGGCTACGGCAACAACTTTGACGTAACACGTAATAATGGGGGTTATGAGCAACATCATATTTAACGATTCTTTGTAACTATAGATGAAAATTGTGTTCTTATAACTGCTTTTCATCAAAACCAGTTAATAAATATATTTTGTTCCGAATTGTAAGTAGTACAAGTGCAGTAGCAGGGATGAAAGTGGGGCCATGGCAAAAATACTGAAATATTTCTGGCAAGGATAAAAAAATCACCCATGGGTAGGTGGGTTGGGGGGAAATTTGAAAAGCTATTTTGGTGATTTTAGTCTTGAAAAGTTTCGACGAAATTTTGTGAAATGTTTCTGAAAATTTCCGATTTATTTCTTTAAAAAATTGGGTTGAAAATGCTGTAATTTTGATGGAATTCGAGGTTTTCATGAGGTTTCAAAAATACTGATTTCAGTATGAATACTGACGACTTCCATCCCTGTAGTAGGTCGGTAGTATCTTCGGAGGATAAGCAGTATTGATTAGGGAAGCAAGTTGTGGTTCACAAAATTGACCGAAGTGTTCAAGCTCTAGTGCAGTTGGGAGGTTGATTAATATATTTTAATAGAAACTACATTTTGTGGGTCCCTCTTGAGCTCCTCTATTGCATAAGGACATTTCCAATCGATTCAAAATAGAACTATATTTGATGTTTTGATCTGGGTTTCATTTACTTCATAGCTGATATGTTTTCAGACATTGGGAGAGACAATTTTACCGAAATGGACACCAGGAATGATTAACCGATTTCCGTCACCAGATTGATCATACAGCTAACAGGAAATCCAGGACATAAATGCGAAAACAGAATTCAAGAAATGCATACTTCCCATTTGTCTTTTGATATTCATCAAAAAGGAACCACAAGGGCCGCGGCCATACACTCTACGTCAGATTAGATAAGAATGTTATGTCAGCCTACATCGCTAATCGGTTTCTCGTCTATGACTGCACTTTAATGGGAATATAATGACGTCTAAATGGAATCATAATGGCATTTTGCGGTTTGATGCGAGAGGATTCCCCTTCGTTTGAAGGGACTCTTGAAGCTCTTGAAACTCTTGAAGCACCCAGCGTATTAAAGTGTAAATTTAAATGTCCTTACCACTCCAATGCTCTCACTGCATCCCCCTAATGTGGCCAAAGCTCCAACTACGAAGTACTACGAAAGAGGAGAGAAAGAAATAAGAGGAAAAGCAAAGAATGATTAAAATAAAATATAACCCAAGAGGAAAGACCTCATGGTTTTGTGCAATGCCAGATATATTCAGCAAATAGATTTAAAAATTACATGAATAAATTAATCATGATTAGGCCTACCGGAATGCCAGTCCGGGAGCCAAAACAAGAAGATGATTTTAGTTTTTACCAAGCAGACTAATGTAGCAGCCAGAAAACGGGCGTTATGTAAAAGGTGCGTGCACATAAATATCCGAAATATGGTACATCATGATAACTTTAATATTATAGTAAAGTATTTCAGTGTATGATGAATTTGTATCATACTGATTGGGGTTTTTCTTGAATTGAAATCTATCGTCGAGAAGTTTTAAGTCTTTATTTTTTCGAGGGGACCTCAGGACTGCAGAGGTAGCATAATGACGAACTACAGCTACAATTACCCAGTTTAACTATATTTCACCCTGCAACGACTAATAATAGTCCCATGTCAGAATATTTAAGCTTATTTCCCAACGACTATTAAAAATGTTTGTTTTGTTTGTTACCAAATTCAAAATGTGTTAATTATGTGATAATATAACACTGCCTTAGTGTAAAAATGACCCATTATAGGTTTCTCGAACCTGGAACTCGAACCTGGAATTGTCAATATTCAGTTTAGACCCCCAAAAGTAGGGTTTGAATATAGCATTTTAATGAACCCTCGTTCTAAGGTCCAATATTCCTATGTCAGAACCTCATGGACGCCAAAAAATAGAATTAACCATATTATATATATATAATTTAATAAATAATTACCAGAGATCCACCCCAATAGCCTACGGTGGTGATTTGACGGAGGAACTCAAATCCAAAAAGGATATTATTTGCTGCCTGCCAGCCGATCATGAGAAGAGCGGCGCTGATCGTGGTGCGGCCTGTCTCATATAGAAAGGAGGACATCTTGGTCTGGAAAATAAAATTATAGATATTGAAGGATTGAGACACATGTGTCAGTGTACAGAGTCTCCGCACTTTTGCACTGCAAGAAATTCCAGGGTTTTCACGGCCTTTCCAGGCCCATTTTACGGGCTCCTGCGTCGATTTGTTGTGCTAAGGATGCGCATTTGTCTCGTGTCCCCAGAATCCCATGTCGATTTGTCAATCATAAGAAATGACTATGTCAGTTTATCGATTTTAGGCATCAGGACCCCTTGCAATGTTGATTTGTCGCGCTAAGGATGAGCATTTGTCCCGTGACCCCAGAAGCCCATGTCGATTTGTCGCTCTAAGAAAGGGACTACGTCGTTTGTCGATCATAAGAAAAGGCTGTCACTTTGTTAATTTTAGGCATCAGGACCCCTGTTTTAGTGACTTTCCAGGGCGATATCTATGTTTTTTCAGAACCTTCTTAAGATTCATTTTTTGTATCAATCACCGATTTTCAACGGAGCTTTGTGAGTCACTCTGTGGAAATTGTACAGTAATAAACAGAATCTTCGAAAATGTCAAGGCTATTTATTATTTAATAGGATTCAAGGCCCATATATAATGATTTTCTAGCCCCTTCAACCAAAATGCCCATTTATCAGGTCTTGAATTTATTTTTCCAATTTCAAGGCTTTTCCAAGCCCCAAAAGCTGCTTTATCAGCTATTACGGCAAACAAAATTTTGCAATATTTAGTCATTATAATGAATTATAGGCCTGAATTCATAAATATATTCTGCTGCTGTTAGGCTATATGCTTATACAAGAATTTGAAGTAGAATTGGTCGAGCAATAAGTCATCATTACACGAGAATGGATTCAACGTCCTCCAAATACAAATAAGGAAGTTGATGAAGCCCTATAGCAAAAACAGCTGAACAAAATCCTCCGCAATTTGAGATGGGTTGGAATAGAAAGGATGAGCAGAAAATATCTTTTAACTGAAAGTGCAGCTTTAATGGAAGCCAGAAGAGTAGCCTGGAAGAACTGTACATTTGTTTACACAACAAAAGGTACTTAATCATATTCCTCTTCAAATGTAAATGTCTGCTTTCAGACATTTACATTTGAAGGTCTCTCTTAATATCTGAAAGGGAATAAAACAAGAAATTAGCCTACGTTCGATTGATTTATTAGTTTAAACAGTATTCAGTCATAAGTTGGATTATTTCATTGAGTGAGTGCCTCCTGGCATAAAGATAAGTATGCGAGAGTCGGAGACCAGACTCATATAGTTTGGCCCCGGATTCCTTAACAGGGAAGGGGGAAGAGGGAAGAGGGGGGAAAGGCCAGATGCTTTGGTCATTTAACTAAAGCGTGGCGCAGCACAGCGCTGACAATTTGATCATTTTCATTTTTTAAACAAAAACTGGTGGAGCGTTCGTTATGATGCTGTTACGAATGTGTGATGACTCTATGAAATGCTGGGAAACCTCCAGAACAATCTCCAGAATATGTCCAGATAATCTCCGGAATAATCTCCGAAATATGTCCGGATAATCTCCGGAATTACCTCTGGGAAATCACTGGAATAATCTCCAGGAAAAGTCCGGGAAACCTCCGTGATATCTCCGGCTGCCACCAGGGGCTACATATCAACAACTGCTGCTATTCTCTGCTCATATTAGTTCATTATCTTATAACTAATTATTGGTTAATGATAGAGCTTCCAGACTTCGACCATCTCTTATGTTATATATTACTGTAATTTATGATGAAGTTAATACTTATTTGCTCATTGTATTTATTTATGTATTCCTGATTCATATTGTACACACCTTATGTTACTTGTTGAAATAATCATGACCTATGCCCGGAACTCTTGTATTGTCAGGTTGGGGAACAAGGACCTCAACCTCACCTCAGGGATTTAAAGGAATAAACTGGACTTATAAAGTACTCTCTATATATGTTATTCTTTCCGGAGAAGCGCTTTTAAACATAGAATATTATCCACCCTAGGCCTTTGACATAGTTCTTTCCTCCACTACCTTTGCTAGAGATATGGTTAATATTTATTCAGAGAAGTAACCTATATGATCACGAATATATTATTATTAAATATCGATAGTATTTAAGCCTGGAAGAGATCCAGAGTCGATACACAGAAAGTGCAACACTGGCAAATCATCTCACTGGAAAGAACATAGGCAAGATTCACAACAATGCTACACCTTAATATATTTGATAAGTAATCTTGGCCAGCCAGGAGCCCCTAGCTATGTTACCGAAATCACGTGCGCAATGCCCCCTATAGCCCGAGAGGCTCATTTTGTCGCTCATAGTCTAGCTTAGTCTTAGAGCAAGCCTATCTTTTTCTATAATAAAATCAAAGCCCCCATTGAATACTTTAAAACGGTGACATTTTCAGACTAAATACTTGGGCCTCTACTTATTTTTTTATAATAAATAAAGCTGCGAAATGCCCCCCCCCCCCCCCCATCCCCGCCAATTGTGTCCGGGGGGGGGGGGGGGGGAGGGGGTAGTAATCTTAAGCTAGTGTGGCATCTTTAAAGTTTAAACAATAGGGCGACATATTGGACTCATTGCGTCGCCTGGCCACTTTCGCACCTCACGTTTTGGGGGCGACGGCCGCCTTGCAGGTCAGGGGCAAGTAGGACAAGTAACATAAGCAGCCCTAAGACAATGGAAAGAAGGGTTATAGGCTTATGGGGGAATATGGCTGTACTACTGCGAATGTCGTTTCGGGTGGTTTCTTTGCCATAGCATTAGGACAAGGAAATTATTCCTGTGCCGTATAATTTTACCGAAGACAAAGACAAAGTGTCCACACTTGCATTCCCTGCATGAGTTTTTTGAGGGAAACAAAATAGAAATTAGCGAACTGAGATTAGCCTATAGGCCTATTCGATAAAAGCATAGTTTATAATCCAAATAAGGCCAAATCAAGAAATAAACCAACATCCATATGACCATTATAGATCGGCCATAGATCTAATATAACATGAGACTTGAGAGCAGAAACACCGGGAACGGGTCACGCTCCAGTCACTCCCTCTGGTTGTTCCAAACGGAACTACGAAGTTCTGCTGATTTGTCAATTTAATCGGGAATATTGGTTCTCGCTGGTGGTTCGAAATTATTTAACTCGTTAATTTGATTCAACCTTTTAAGTTGCATTCTAGAGAACATGTGAGAGAGAATAAAGTTGATGTCGGAGCACGGTTAAGCACCGTATGGGTGGATGAACTTCGCGGATAACTTGCATGAGTTATCCAGTTCATCCTTGTTGCATTTGCTAGATGTAGGGCCCTAATTAATAACTTTAAAGCCTAAATAAAGGAAGCAGAATCGGGACTTCGAAAATAGTTAACAGTGTTCCTACATCAACTGTATTCGTCGTAAATATACTAGAATGCATATTAAAAGGTTGTTCAAGTTAATGAGTACCGTAGCTTACCCCCGAGCTTACCGTACCGGCCTTAAGTTAAGTCTTACGTGAAACTGCAAACTCCTGATTAATAGATGAATATATTTGTACCCTACGCATCCTACAATTACCACACGATTATTTGGCGATCAGCACATGACCACATGAATACGGGTTATCATCCATGTTATTTACAGAAGCTTTCTTCATCACGTTAAGATATAAAGCATAAAACGCTACTATTTTCTTATCCGATTGGCGAACAGGTGCGCGGCGCCATCGTGTTTGCCACCCATCTTCCAGACTAGAGCCGAGGTCTAGACCAGAGATCGCTGCTAAAATAGCGATTTATTTTGAGTACACCACATGACAACACATATAAGCGACTTCCACGGGACAAGCAAACATCATGCATTGTAAAAACAATACTCACGGTTTCAGATGATGGGCTTTTGCACTTGTGTTTAAGGCGGTTTAAGGTTGTTTGCGATGAGCCGCTAAGTTTTGCCTCGTACCACGGTCCGATCAGCAATCGTAATGCCGCGCTACCAGCGTTGCGCATGCGTCAGGTTTAATTAAAAAGCTCGTGTGGTGGCACCACTGGCATGCTGCTAACCAACGTTCCCGCCTAGGATTTGGTCATACCCTCTGCATCGAACCACACAAATACCACTGTCACAACGAAAATATATCCATAAAGATGGAGATTAACATTAATAGAACAAATGAGCTGATTTCTGAGATTGAGACCAAGAGGTATTTGTCTCCCTCGCCACTTTGGGAGTGTGGGTCGGGCGTACAGACAATAGCTGATCGAGGGTACGTAGGACTACCCTCGGGGGTACGTACCCGATAGCTGAGGTGCCTACATACCCGCCTCCCTGCCTCCAATGGCTAGTCAGGGTTACTGGTAATAGTATGTAGGTCTATGGGGTACCCGCAGACGTAGGGCCTAAATTTTGTTTCGCAATCAGTCTGGCTAATTAATGAGCGATATCTTCCAAATGAAAGATAAGGGTAGCCTGCGTATATTCACAGAAGGTACCGTATTTCTTATGGGAAATTTAGATATCCTGTTTCTTTGTTAAGAATGAATGGAGGGATTATCATGAATAATTTATGCATTCTATGTTTATTAATTCGGCTACTTATATATAAAACCCAAATTATTATGCATGTAGAGACGTCAACCTGGGTTACTTTAGTTAAATCTTTGATCCGCGGGTATTTCTCAATAGGAAACCCTGTTTCTTTTATTTTTAATTATTTAATTCATAAACACAAAGTGTCCCGTTCTGGACTTTTTCTATACCATACATCATTATTATAAGTATATGATCGAATAGATTACCTTCTGACGAAGGTGTGGACCCAGGGTTTTTTTGGGAGTTCTTTTATTTAGAATTTTTATACAGCTAATTTGCGACACTTGATATCTATTATTTTAGTATAGCGCTAGAATAGTGCTTCTCCATTATTAATGTTATAATTAAGGACCGTTTAGAGCTAGGTTATCACAATTGTATCTATTTAATTTCTTCTATGTATTCCTGGAGCAGTGGGTCATAATAGTATCGCATGCGCACCAACGAAGTCCTCTACCACTCTGTCCCTAATTTTAATTAACTGGCATATTCAGCTAGTTCTAGGGTGTGCCCGGGAGGGTGTGTAACCTCACTATCTTTACTTTTAAAACATCTGTATAAACTAGAACAGCATAAACTTTACATATAGATCTTTAGGGTCTAGTTACATGACTTTACAACATAAAAGACCTTAATCTGCTATGTGTAAACATATGCCGGTTGGTCAGCATTCTTTCATGTTTATAAATGCTAATCCGCACGCATGTCAAGCTAGCTATGTCCACCCATATGACTTCGGCGGTGTGTGTGTGTGTGGGGGGGGGGGTTGCCGAAATGTACATGTATACTGTAAATTTACATTTATGAAGCAAAAACAACCGAACAAAATCCTTCAACAATTTGGTCAAATGACTTTTAATTTAGATGGATTGAAAAAGAACGGAACAAAATCTAGAAACTCACAACATGGGGAATCTCCTTGGGATTCCCACGTTAATAATGGCATTCATAAATACAGGTGGCCCATCTCATGGAGGACGCACAGTCACAATAAGATCAGAGAAATGCATGCTTCGACGCCTGGGTGTAAGGCGGTGTCAGGACTTCCCTCTCTTGCAGATGTCTCTATGCCACGCTCCCCTGACTTAACTCTTACACTGAGTCGATTTAGAACATGGGTAAACACCATACGATCAACCGGAAATGAGCCACATCTCATGAATTCTAATATGACTTACAACCCTTCAATATTCAGGAAAGTTTCCAGTTCGATGGAATACCACCAGGTGGCGGTACTTGGTTATTAGCCAGATATCCCGCCGGGTGTCAGTGAACTGTCCCACAAAAGCCGTAGTGTGCGACTGCATGTACTAGACTAGAGTCTAATAGTACAAGTGCCTTCGGCACTTGGATCGAAGGGGCAGTTTTGTTTCTAATTCTTATAGGAATCCAACAATTGACTGAAGGGTTTTTTTAAAATATGCAAAGGAATAGGTTTCAGTCCTCTGCTCATTTGCAGGTCTTCTTCAACTGCCTGTTGACCAAATAAAATACAATATCATTCTATCAAAAAGCTTAAAGATACTTATTATCTAACAATTCATTCACTCATTAATACACTTCCAAGATACGATATACATCAATTAACTTAAATGTCAGCGTCACAGAGAATTTTGAATGATCAAAATCCCTCGATAAATGGTGACACTGTCCCCCAACATGTAACCAACGATTCTATAACTCCCCCTTCTTGTTGGACAAATGGGTTTTAAGGTAATAATCTTCAGCTTATTACCCCTATTAATATGCCATTAAAATGTTAGATATCCAAATGGGATATGATATACAGTATGATGTAAAGATAAGATATTATCTGAGAATCTATATATTATATCTCCAGAATAATGATAATACTTTGACTTAATGTGCTTATGTAATGTTACATGATGATGTACAGAAACATCCTCAAAATCGGGACTATCATCATTAAAAAATCATCATAGGAAAAAAAATAACATAGCATTAATGTCACACAAACAAAAAATAACCCTCTCAACCCTAATCAAATATTCATCCTCTGCATCTTCTCCAGTATTCCCCTTCCCAAGCTTACTTCTATTCGTCCTCTTTATTCCTTCACCTCTAACCAATTGCAATTTATAATGAGAAATCTTGGCCTGGAGTTAATTTAATCAAGTCAGTTTGCTTCCCCGATCGGAAATACATCAGATACACCCATCTTATGCATATTTATTGTCTAAAAATTAACGAAAATATTGCTAATATGAAAGAAATGGTGTGAAGAGAAAAAAAATATGTCCACTCATGGTTGCATGTTTATTCAAATTTCATATCATGAACCTGGGTACCGAATAATTTGAAAAAAAATAATCTAATAATCGATTGGTAGATGTGCAATGCAAAAATGTCTGTATAAAAAATAACAGTCGCATCATCCCCCCCCCCCCCCCCACCCCCACCCTGCAGTACATTATTGCACCTCAAGAGAAACTGCTGGGCAAGGAATTCTACAGCTGGCTGATCACGATCCATGAATGTTTTTGTTATGATATTGTAAATGTATTGGCCTTTATTTGTAATAATAAAAAAAAACTATTGTGCGTAAGTTGTGGCCGTAATTTGCCGTATTCAACGCACGGAAATCTTGGTCATTGATGCGCATATTTCGGTGGAGGTGATTGAGGGGTGTGGGGAGCCACTGCCGTATGCACGGAAATACCCGAGGGGGTCAGGGGTCAAGCATCACCGGAGCGAGGGTCCAGGGGCAGGGGGTAGTGAGGCGTGACGATCTCAGCTTGACCAAAACATACACTTGCTGGGTGGCAAAGGAATTCGAAATTGTTTGTAGGGGAGAGAATGGAGAAACAAAGGAGATATTAATTAATATATATCCCTACATCCCTGCGGATAATCATTAGAGTATTAATAACTTACATAAGAAGAACTTTAAAATCCATAGTACACTGAGTGATAAGCGTGCACCTGTACCAATGCGTACACTGAGTGATAGTCGCGCAGTTGCCCCACTCAGTTCAATGGTCAGCGCCGCCTCATTTTATATATGGGTGAATAATACTGACGAAGTATGGGAAGGCTCTAACAAATACTTTGGTTCCTACACCTATGCTTCAGATATACCTTCATTTTTGCCTATCTTTTGCCTTATTACAGCCATATTAATATTAAACCCAAATCATTTAATGATAAATTATAATGATAGTGTATGATTGAGGTGAATTATCCTAAAAAATAAATGAAAAGTCAGAGGTAGAGGATCGATGATCATGTTGGCCGGCAAAAAAAGGGCTTGGTTATAACCAGAAGTTGACGACCTTTTTGACAAAATATCTGTTTTATTAAAATTACTGTCCTAATATAGGAGGAATCGGGCAGGATATATCTTTATCTCTAATAATAATGGCGTAACGTTGACATTGCAATGAATGTTCCCTGCAACATCTGTATATTATATTTATAATACTCATTTATATTTTTTACCAATTCCAGGCAGGCCTAAACAAATATTAGGAAGAGCAAATACTTAAAATTACATGAACATATATGTTTTGCCAAAAAATATGGGAGATATTTTACATGTCATAATGCGACATAAAGATTCTCACACCAACCCAAGGACTTTTATGTGGGGTAACAAAAGGTTTCAGGAATGTCGTGGCTAAAACATTTTCTTTTTATCTAAATACAAACATCTTCCCTTCACGCAAGAAACTAAATGCAATTTAATATTAATCATGCCCCCAATACATCTCCCGACCACTTCTCCGACTTTGGGTGCAGTGGAGCAACCTGTGGTGGACATAACTGAGCTTTTAGCACGGCTCTATGGTAGTCGTCCCTTTGTTCCCTGGTGATTAAGCCCCCGATTTAAAGAGGTTAGATAATAATAACAAGAGGCTTTGCCTCTTGAGAGAACAGCAAAGCTGACTGAAAAAGGTTTAAAAATTCTCTATGTACAAATGTCTCTCTATAAGTTTATGGCAGGGTAATTATAGAGCGGGGATTTCTCTCTGATGTCGAGGTGTGGAAGAAGGCATATTCCATTAGTTCCTCTTAATCAGTTCACATCCCCATGAAAAACAGCTGGGCTCACCTCCCTCGACCCAATTTGGGGGGAAGTTCCCAGTGCGAGTTAGCGTGAGCGAAAGCAAGCTGTGGCGGAGGTGGTTGAAGGGTGAGGGGAGGGTGAGATGACCAATAATGATCAGCTGGCATAACGTGACATCATTGACCATTGGCATTTGTGGGGGTTTCCCAGGGCTAGTGGATGTGGGTAAACAAAGGCAAATAGGTTTGCGGTGATGCGTCGATGGAAATGTACGAAAATGCATGCAAAAAACGGCTCACTGAAAGGCCTAAATAAGCTATTAATATGTGCCAGGGAGAGAAAAATCTGAACTACTGGTTATAATGTTCTTCTTACTACATACAAAAAAACATGTTAAATTTCTTGCGCCGTCTCGCCACTCTTGACGCTGCAGTCGGTGGTCTGAGATTTGGTTGTGCAGCTGCAGATAGGGATATCAAGCCTATGGGGAATAATCAGATCATGGTGTCAAATGGTAGATCTAGAGGGCGCCCCTCACACATTCCTTTTGTTAATGGGAGCGGGTATATATATGAAACTCAAAATCCCTCTACCCCGCTTCCACAAGCTTTTTAGTGAATTTTGTCTTTTAAACAATGAAAAATATTACAATATAAAAGTTGCATGTCATTTAATCACCATTCCTAACAAATTGCCGTCATAATTTGATGATTTTCTTTTTAAAATTGATTTAAGTTTTTTCAATTGATTTAAGTTTTTTTTATTCATAGATAAACATTACATTGTGTGTCGATGCTATTAATTCTCAATAAGTTCTGATATAAAAATAGCTTCCATTAAGTATTTTAGGTTGAGAAACTTATGTACTATGAAACTATGTAATTATTTTAATAGTCGGGATTGATTAAATCATTAGCCTACATCTTTACAACAATTCAGAAAACACACCCGAGCCCACTAAAGTAATGTTATAAGTGTATGCGTCACCTTATTTCTCCTTCCTTGTAATATCTTTTAACCCCTTCAACCCCGGCCTCCCCAGGGGAATTTGGGGGTAAATTTCCTACAATCAATATGCATATATCTGAATAAAAACTACAATTTAACACTTTCTCTCACCATAAGATATATATACCACCTTGAAGCACTTCCCATAAAGATCCCGAATTTGAAATGGTTATGTACTACTATGTTTACCATAATACCATTATTCAATATTGAGTAGGTATGAAAATAGATATCCAATCTAAATGATTCCCCTATTAAATTAAGTTAGTTTTTACATTATGTGAGTCTGTTACCATAGCAACCAAATGAAAACACATGAATAAAAAATTAAAAGAAATGTTCTACTTTCGGTTGCCATGGTAACAGGTCTACCCCAATTTGACTCTTATGCGATTATCACAGAATTAAGTGTAAAAGAGTCCTCTGCGGCGCAAAATCGCATGAGAATCGGCTTAGTGGGCTAGGCCCTTAACCCATAGAGGAAAAACTTGAGAAATGATTGGAGTTATAATCTTTATTCCAAAATACAATGTACAATACAATGGCAGAAGAACCGTTATTGAATGAATACAGGCCTGGTATCATAACAATAATGTATACAGAATCTCGGACGGGTAGATATCAGAAGGCTACTAATAACTGTCAAGCACTGAGAAGAAATTCTGAGATTCC
The DNA here is from genome assembly GCA_942159475.1 of Sthenelais limicola. Taxonomy (NCBI): domain Eukaryota; kingdom Metazoa; phylum Annelida; class Polychaeta; order Phyllodocida; family Sigalionidae; genus Sthenelais; species Sthenelais limicola. The sequence continues at coordinate 72,252,981 of OW804098.1, forward strand.
ATCAAAATCTTATTTTCTAGAACAGTTTACAATGCAGTGACGAATCCAGGATTTTCTTTTAAAGCGAGGAGGAAGAGGTTGTATAACGATTGCCTTAACGGGCACTATCAAATTGGGTTTTTTTCTTTCGTTAATTCTGTACTGGGATATTATTAGTCAATGAAATATTTGAAAATTATTTCTTGATTGATGTCAAAATGAGTACATAACTTTTGAAAGTATACCTCTCCCCCCACACACAGACCATTTTCTGGATCCACCTCTGAACAATGCCATAATAAAGAAAACAAACACTTCTTTCTTTTAATTTCAACATGCAACAAACAACCATGCTTCTACTTTAGACACTAGTAAGGCAATTTTGGTATGAGGTTCCACTTATTCATATCCCAGTTTTTGCGAGCCTAATATATATCCCTTTAGCTTGGCTATTCTTGGCCAGTTTATTTGTATGGTCCCTTAGGGATTAGTGGAACAATCTATTTATCTACATCTCTGTGTTAGATCTATCATAATTACATCAATCTACTTCTAACAAATCTCACTTTCTTTTTAGTTTATTATATAGATAAGCAATTTAATAGTAATTTCCTTCCTATCATGAAATTATTAAACAAAAAAAGCACACGAAAAAGCAGTGATAATAGACCAGAGGCTGATTCGGCATACAGCACCCAGTTCTACCGAGGCTAACCTTAAAGAACTGATTGTCTGCCAGTAGTGTGTATTGACACTAGCTAGAATCAACCCAAAAGAGATTAGGTGTCCTGCTTGGGTACACTTTCGGGCATTAGTGATTTCCTGACTCATGATTGGCTCAGTCACCGCGAGTGGACATAATCCCAAGTGATTTCCTGACTTCTGATTGGCTGAGCTACAACCCCCACTGCATGTGGACTTAACCCTTCGGGGAACGTGTGTACACATGTACTGACTTCTGCACAACTCACATATAACGTAGCTTTTGGTCGATTCTAGCTAGTGCCTCCAGACTACTTGTGCAACAAGGTGATGGTTCCCTCTATAAATTCAATAATATCCCCGTGTCTCATCTACATCTAGATGTGTCGCCTGAAAATGTACAATTCGCCTTCACCAATCCTCTCTAATAAGTCAGGTTTAAAACATAAATGCGGTAACAAGATTTAATATAGTTCAGCATAGTCGAACCGATCATTTTTAATCAAAATAATACCAAATATACTCTGATATTCATAGTATTTCTAATTTTTAGTTTAATTTAGCAGGATTTACTGAATGTGTTGAACTGCCGATTGTGGATTTTCAGGCGACCTCGCCCAGATTTCTACTAAGTTCATTGACAACATGAAAACAATTAGACCGTTGAAAATGAGTTTGAACATAAAAGAATTAGACCTTGTCTTCTTAGATATAATATAAATTGTCAGAAGGCAAGTATGACAAGTAACAATATAAATCTACTGCCCACCATGTCACCACCATGATGTCATTCATAATTTATATTACATGCTGAACATGAGCATGGGAGAATTCGCCCGAAAATGTACAATTCGCCTTCACCCATCCTCTCAGATAACCCAAATTTAAGACGCTCTGCTCAAAATACAGTCCACCATTATCAAAAATATGGTTTCATTCAACAAAATACCAAATACTCAAATATATCTGGTATTTATCCCTTTTCAGACTAATCTAGCAGAATTTATCAAGTGTATACAGCTGCCAGTTGTACATTTCTTGGCGACCATGCAGATTTTACCCTTACATACATCTCCCATTATTCATCATGGTCCAAGATGGCGGGCATGTATACGCAACTCATTTCAGCCCAAATAAATCTTTTTCAAAGCTTACAAAAGAGACTTATTATAATTTACAAAACAATTGATTATGGACCAAGCTGAGAATGTCGAGATTCCAAATAATTATATACGTTTTTGTTCTAATCTTAACTGAGGTTTAAACATGTATTTAATTGCATTGAATCATGTCTCAGCTCTTTTGGAATATGAAAATAACCCCAGTATTTTGATTATTTACTGCAAGATTTAAAGGAAGTGGCAAAATTGTATTTAAATATGCCTTAAACACTGCACAAGCTTTGGTGCCTCCATTTTTACCACTAGTACGCCTAAGACTCACAATGAAAGTTGTTTATATATGGGTCTTGGCGGCAGAAAATGTACGATTCGCATTCACCAACCTTTGATCCAAAAATCAGTTACAGTTCAACATAAAAGAACAGAATTTTTTTTAACCAACACAATACAAGATATATCCAAATACACCTAGTATTTTTTTTACTTTAAAATTTCCTTTCAGGTCAATACTGAGTATTTAATATTTTTAGCTTAATTTAGCAGAATATACTAAATGTGTAGAGCTACCGAATGTACACTTTCTGACACCCTGACCATAGACTAATGACACATTATTTCGAGTGCGAATCACACTTAAATGCTGCAGTTTTCTCTTCCTTTTGATGTAACGACTTTGACGTTTGAGTCTCGTAGGCAGAAGAAAAGCGCTCCAAGAGCAATCGGACCCCATAGACGAATAGAGGAAGGAGGTGACCTGTTTCAGCTGTCATTCAATGGCTCAGGCTCCTCCTTTCCCATCATTTATACAGCCTGAAAATAGAAGGAACAGATATTGATTAATTCATTGAATGCTTTATTTATGCTGCATGATTATAAGGTAGATTTATTTATCCTGCATATATATTAATCAAAGAGTGATAGGTATGTTGATAACGAACCGTAATGTTAATTTCCTAGTGGTAGATGATGAATCAAATTTCTATAATACATTGTGATAGCAACGCAACAAAACATTGACAGAGTCGACACGCGTATTTTGATATGATTATTAAATGTAATTGGCTTAATTTTGAAATTAAAAAAAATATGAATAAGGTGGATCAATCTATCCCGCATGAGTATATATAAGGTAGATTTATTCATCCCACATGTCAATATCTATTCAGCCTGCATAAATATGTATAACATATCTAGACGTATTTATCCCGTATATTAAGATTTATTAAAAGGTAGATTAATTTATCCTCTATTAATATAAGGTTGATTTAATCATCCTGCATATGAATATAAGGTAGATTAATTTATCCTGCATATGAATGGTAGATTTATTTATCCTCCATTAATATGAGTTAGATTTATCTATTTTATTTATTCTTTTGTAGAACAATAATTGTCTAGTCGGGTTTGAAATCTTCCCACTTAGTAAGAGGTCAAACCGACTGACATGACCTCCCTTGGCAAATAAAAGTAACAACAACAAATCCTGCATGAATATACTATATAAGGTAGATTAATCTATCCTACATGAATATATGGTGTATTTATTCATCCTGCATAGTTATGTAGATAAGGTAGATATATTCATCCTGCATATATATATATATAAGGTAGCTAGAATTATTTATGAAGTAGATAATTCATCCCACTTGGATATGAAGCTAACTCCCAGAATTCATAGCAAGTCAAAAATCAATACGGCGGTTGTATGAATGCAATTCCCCTATTACACATAATATAATAATGATCACAACCAATTACCTACTCTATAAAACCAGTTGTAAATTAATGTATACATAGATTCTCAGGGAAATTGCCTGAATAATAGGGCAAATAATTATATATAAAAACAGTGGATTATATTTGTTAAGACCAAAAGTATTATTTTTATCAATGTATCACGCTAATGAATATAAGAAAACAAAAAAATACAGTTAAGAAGTTAAGAAAAACAGCTCCACAAAATGGTTGACGCAGGAATTGTACAGGCAGAATAAAATACAACTCTCTACCTGGATAGTATATAGTTCAGGGCGTCAACAATTTACAATTGGTCTTTACCAAATGACAAAAAAATAAGAATTTACTAAATGTGATGAGCGCCCGATTTTAAATTTTCTAATTCCCTGACCCATATAACTCATAAATATAATATTATGTTGAGTTAGCACATAACATCTCAATAATATATCTATTCAATAAAGCGATATTAAAACTTACAACTATAAGTAACATTGAAAATGATAAGAACAATATGTCAGAGAGATTATGAAGATGTACAAGAAAACAAACTTCAAGAAAGAACCTGTTTTAGCCAAAGGCTTGTTTTTATGTGAACCCTGATGATTATAAATCTTTGATATAACAAAACATTATACTTCAAAAGAATATGACAGAAAAAGTTGACTCAAAGACGATGCTTAATATCAAAGGTAAAGTTAACTTAAATCTGTAAGTAACTTTAACTATGAATAGTATTGAGAATATTGAATATGATCTGATAATGTAATGCAACGTTTAAAAGCTATTTTCAAAATAATATTGTCAATTGCTAAGTTCACGCAATAAATGATTTATAAAGAAATTAGAATAAACCATTTAGAATCAAGTTGTAAAAATCAACCCATGTAAACAGTTGGAACCCAATTATCTTTATATATAATAATATCCCTATTTTGTATCACACTTAACTGTAGCCTTAATTAAAGTGGAATAAAAAAAACATTTAGAAACTGAAATGTAATGTCATCTACAACGTTGTAGGAGAATAGCAATGGCATATATAAGCTTCTTAACATATTCTCAGGCCAGAAGATCTTTTTAGAAAATATTTTTGTTAGTTTCGCTGTGCTCGAGAAAAGGGAGTAGCAGCATGTGGGAAACGATGTTAATTAGTGCCACCCATGAAGTGATAAACTCTGGCAAATGACACAAGAACAAACAGAGAGGATATCCAGGACAGGGCGTATTTGCCACCACATTTAGATCTGGTGATTTATGAAAGGTGATTAAAGGTTGATTATTGCGATCTACCAATCGGTTTTTTACTTCATGCTCTGATGAGTATTTAAGAAATATTTTGACAACAACTTATAGACATTGGACTGAAAGGACAGCTGACTCCATTCATCTGCCTGAGTTTAATTATTGGATTTTCCAATTTTTTTTTCGAAATGTAAAAAGCGACCAACATTTAAGGGTGAAATAGTGGATTATAGGCTTTTATTAAATACGATTGGCCCGAGTTGTTTACCAACGTTACAAAATAGAAACAGGTCGAAGTAAAAAAAATTTAAACAAATAATGAAATGTTAATATTCAAAATATTTAGTAATATTTGGTATTAGAATAATTATATGACGATCATACCTTTGTCATATTTGGTGACATCTTGTAGTTGTTTTAATAAATAAAAAGAATATCATGAATGAATCAGGAAGAAGCTGACCAATATATTACAATACATGCACCCTTTATTATGGATAAATTACCAATACTTTTATATTGTTAGTTTTAAGCTTTTGATGTTTTTTGAATTCCTGAAAATGAAAAGTTAACGAATTCTACATAAATATTCACGGATCCAATCCTGTTGTCAGCTATCATGTGACAAGAACTGAACTGCAAGATTAATCGGCGATAATACAAGAAAACAAAAGTCACTCTGTGTGGCCTTCAAAAGCAGACGACATTCACCACCCTCCGTCCCATAAACTCATCTTTTTAAAAGCTAAAATCATTCAAACTTTAGCATATTTTAACCTGTTCTCTTCCAGAAGACCAACTTCCACCTCATAGAAGGGCGAAAAAAGTTTTATATGGCTTCCATGTTTAAGTCATTATACGTTCTGATGCATTCCTATATCCTCATATTATATAACGTATATAAATTATGAAGATAATTGGCAAAGTTTATAATGATGAGCAACGAGTATTTAGTCACTGTCTCAGACCGTCCTGGGGCTATAACAACCAAGGGGAGAGACTAAAAAGAGTAATAAGAGTAACCTCCATTTCTGACCTGGTGGTGCACTGTTTGTGTATAATCTCTCGGCATCCCCTGGGGATTATGCACTAACCAGTGCACCAGCAGCCCCTCAATGTCGGTAATTTATCATTGAATGCCTCACCCTATAGATGATATGGCCGTTGGCCCAAGGAAGGAGTCATTATTCATATTGGCTGTGTATGGAAGTCTATTAATTCCGTGTAACCCCTATATTATTATTATTATCTTTGGTATAAGTCATAGAAATAGACCCAGGATATTTGACTCGCCCTATCACACCATATGATATATATTCTTTTTGCAAATCGTGGTAGGAGCCACGCTTATTTTTGTATGCGATATATTTATCTTACTTTTGAATCATGGTTACCTGCAATATCTGTACAGGTACTGCAATGTAACGGAAGATTCCCGGTACAATTGGTGATGGTAAAAATCTAATAAGTATTTCTGTATTTTTGTATGCAGGAACAAAACGGTAGCGATATTTATTGATAGCCAATCACTACCGTAATTTTCTATAGTAAAGTAGTTGAATATACTCCTAGCTTAGAATAACCTCAGATATGCAAGTGATTCCCTTCAAAACACTGCAGCCTTGAAAGTTGGTACATGTACCGGTATTCATGCTGATAGCAGCGCTAAATACCCCAGAAATGAAATCATTTTGACCTAGGAAAAACAGTTAAAAACATCATTTTAGGGGGACTTGTGACTCATTCTTGTAACACATCAAATATATACTCAGACATTCCTATTATTTATCACTTTACCGCCTTAGACTTTGTGATGACCTTGCCCGATTGCACTTCATCTAACTTGGTACAGTCCCCATTCGTTTACTAACTGATTAATTACCTGTGACATAACCGGCGCCATCACTTACCGCATAGGAAGCTTAATCTACTTCAGTAGATCTGCTTCTTCTCCAATTAAGTGTTTTAGTCTAGGCCCACAACCTCTCAGATCGGATAAGAATGGTATGTCAGCGATCGGATTCCTAATGGGATTTTAATGCCATTTGAGGTTTGGAGCGAGAGGCTGTCCCTCAGTATATGAGGGACTCTCTCGAGAGGCTGTCCCTCAGTTTCAAGGTACTCTCTCAATTCTGAGCCTATAGCCCCCGTTGCATAACAATCTGCAAGCGCAATATTAACACTGAAAAAGCTACTCGCAGATTGTTATGCAACGGGGGCTATATAGTCTGAGGTGTACTTGGCGCCACCAGTATTGTGTAAAGATAATTATGTTGGCGCCAGCAATTGTCATAGTCGACTCGGTCCCGATTCTCTCATGCACTCACATATAGTATACATGTACATGTATATAGTATACATGGATACATGTCAGGTCAGGTCATCTACACAATTTGTAAATTCTCCTATTAAAATTAGGCTGAACAAAATTATGAATGCTAAATATATCTCAGTATCTTTGTCATTCTAATTAATTTAAAATATTTGTTCTATTATCTTTAACTGTATTTTAAATGCCATTCTTCCTTAAAATTGGGCTATTTGAGAGGATTGGTAAAGGAAGATTGAACATTTTCCAACTACCTTTAACCCCTATACTATACACGCATTATTATATGTAATTCATATATACATACATGCACACATGCACATACATACATTGAACTTGCCCCTCTGATGTGTTGCGGCAAGGACTAAATTATTTGGTGGGAGAAAAGCTTTCTGAGTAGAAGGTTTGGCAGATTACCAATTGGCCTAAAAAGTTGGGGCTTATAATATATTGCCTGGAAGAGGCATATTTAAGCGCATGTAGACCCAATATACCCCTGCCAACACAAACCTGATATTCTAGCTTAATATCCTGCTGTTTATTTATATGTATTATAAATAGAGAAAGAAGGAAAAGGGAGAAGGAGAGAGAGAGAGAGTGAGAGAGAAACAGCCAGAGAGACAGACAGATACAAACACATGTAAGGAGGAAGGAAGGAAGAGGAATGGAATTAGGAGAGATCAGACAGGGAAATACAGCTAGGAGGACACTCAGAAAAACAGACAGACAGGAGATAGGCAGAGAAAGGAATGCAAGACACCCCTGTAAGGAGAAGGAAATGTTTTTTGCACAATCCATGGTGCGTTATTTCGTATTGTGGTGCAATCCTGATATTTTCTACCCAGTCATGTGTGTGAGAGAGAGAACACTCGTAGGTTCTTGGCATGTTTTCTGATAACAGGGAACTTGGTTCCACTGGGTGGCTTCTTAAAATTCAACTTTGGTTTTAAGATACTATTCATCAACCCTCAAAGAAATTGGCCGAAGAAAGACATGAAATGGTGCTATTGGTTATGCTATATTTCTGTTCTCAGCATCCTCCAGTGAAGAGCTTTACTCCTTTCGTTTTCTCAGTCATACGAGATTAGTAGAATCTGCCCTGCTTTGGGAGGTTGGTTCTCAGCTGGGACATCTTAATCATGTTAGAGCTTAAAGCTGGGATTCCACTGGACAGCTCATGTAGAATTACATTATAGAATTATTTTAAATGTTCCATTAAGTGAAAAAAACAATTGGGGAGACACTTTAGATATGGGACTATGTTATATAGGCGTATAAGCCTCCCCCACACCTCCCATTGAGGTGTAAGGTTACTAACGTTAATGAATATGTATGTATACTACCAGGAGCGCCCAAGCTTCGATACCATTAAACACTCATACAAACACTACCATCGTGTGAGGGTCATTCTTACCTTTTCTCTATATTATCATTACAATAGCTCTTTAGGACTATATAACATATTGGTGGAGATACCCTATAAGATCCTTTTATGGAACATAGGTCGCATTTAAATAGACAATCAAAAACAGCACGAGGATTCAGCAAATATTCGGAATTATTCACGAAAAACCCGCCTAACCTTCAGCATCTAAACTCACACTCCCCACGATCGGGGTTATACAAGCCTCAGACTCTCAGCAAGGACGGCAAAGCCTCTATTCCAAGGAAAATGGTACTGACGGCGGAGGAAGAAAAGCAACTAAGGGATGCTAAGGAGAAAGCAGAGCAGGATCTGCTCGCAGAGAAGCAACGACATGACCAGGTAATAGAGCAGTTGAAACAGGAGAAGCTCAAGGAAGAGTTAAAGCAGAAACAATCGGAGGAAGAGAAGCTCACGATGGAGGATGTGGATACCGCCTATTATAGAGGCCTGGCAGACGCCATGAAGAATTTATCCATCGAACACCAAACGGCTATGCAAGGCCAGCAAGAGATGTTCAAAACAACGATGAGCGATTTGGTAAGGGAACTAGCGAGAAGCCTGGGTCATAAGGACAATGAGAAACAAGTACAGCCGGCAATCCTGAAAATGTTTGCCTCGCCCCCAGAGGTATTCTCGCAACCAACGGCGATGGTATCTGCCGGCAATTTCTTGGACAATTATAATGCCTATACGAGCCATGTGCAATTGCCCAAGGCCATGAAGATAGAAGGATTGAGAAAGTTTCTGGCTGGCGATGCAGAAGCATATTTTCTACAATATAGAGCAGCGAGCCCAGAGAAAACATTTGAGGACTTTTCTCCTTCGTTTATGGAAAAGTTTAAACACTTACCGTTTGAGGAGAGAATCAATGATTACGTGAATAGGGCTCAGGGGGAGGACGAATCCGTACAGGATTACAATAGAGATAAGCTGCTGTTGCTGTCCAAACACGGAGAACTGACCGAATCGTTGAGAACAGACCTATATTGCAGAGGGCTAAAGGAATATCTCAGAAAGATGGTTCTGGCAGAGGCCCCAAATACACCCATAAGTGCTTCGAGACTGGCAATTAGGTACGAGGTAGCTTATGAGGCATTTCAAACAAAGGCTGGAGAGACGAGGAAGGAAGTATTCTATGTAGCTGACAGCAGAGGAAGATCAGGATACGACAGGAGGGACCAAAAGAAAAATGGTCACTATAGTAAGGAGAGGAAATCTGGTGATAGATATCAAAACTACAGTAAGGATGGCAGGTCAAAGTCTAAGGACAACTACCAAAGACCACACAGCAAATCCAGTGAAAGAAGGAACTCCAGCAAGCCCAGAAGTAACAGCAGGGAATCGTGGAGACAACAGGAGGAGAGACCAAGATCAAGCAGTCGCAACAGGTCTAACAGCAAGGAAAACTGGAGGAACAACAGGTCTAACAGCAAGGAAAACTGGAGGAACAACAGGTCAAATAGCAAGGAGAACTGGAGGAGCAATTCCAAAGACAGAAGTCATTCGAATGGAAGGTCATCAGGATACAGACCTCCTACACCTCACCCCAGGAGTGAGGAAAACTAGATACCCATGGCGAAAACAAGGGCTATCGCCATGAGGATTGTGAAAAAGACCCTAATGTGTGCATTAATGAACTATTCGGACAGACCCAGGAGGAGGACGCAGTATTGACATTGACGCCAGGTAAGGGAGATCCCATTTCTATTGGTTTAAATAAGGGTTGTATTGTGTTGGAACTGAGTCATTACAAGATACCAACTTTGGTTGACACAGGAGCAACTCTGAGTTGCATTTCTGGGAAATTTTACAAAGCTTTGTTGAGGAGAGATGTTATACTCTTCTCAAGAAACTGTCATATCAAGGTTTATATTGCAGACGGTGGAGCACAAAGCGCCAGAAAGCAGATCAAAATTAAATTCAGGATCAGGGAAAGATGGTTTTCCCATTGGTTCACTGTAGTCCCTAAGCTGGACAGGTCGATGATAATCGGATCCGAATTCTTAAGAAGCAATTCTGCTAAATTAAAATATAATGCACAAAGACAACAGATTTACACAATAAGAGCTAGACGACGATATGTCATACCTCCTAGATCAGAATTGGAGGCTACAAACTATGTGGTTTCATTTGAAGATATATCAGATACGATCGGTATAACAGAAAATATGAAGCGAAAAACGAGAGTTCCTTATATGGTGAAACGGGTGCTTGCTAGGCCCCAGGGACCTAATGGTTTGATACGTACATGTGTATATAATACCAGCAGGGGATATAGAGTTATTCCTAAAGGTTCTATCGTTGGTTTGTACTGTATTAAGACTGAAAACGATTTTGTGTCCCTAAATAACATCGAGTCGGTGAAGGGGAACACAGCTATCGAGACTGAACGAAAACAATCCGATAAGGGTAAGGGACTCGAGCCAACAAAATTTGACATAGGTGAACAGCTGTCGCTGAGTCAGAAGGAGCAGATGGGTAACTTGCTAAACAGATATGAGAATGTATTCGTCGGCAGTGATAAAGTGTTGGGTTTAACGACCAAATACAAACACCCCATAGAGTTAAAGGCGGAGTATGTGCCAAAACAATTTCGGAGCTATAGGATTAATCCTAATATTAGAAGAGAAATGAAGCAGATTTTAGACGAACAAGTTGAGCAAAATATTATAGAAAAGACAGATGAAAATTTGGAATTCACTAGCCCCGCTTTCTTAGTAGAAAAGGGCAGTTCTAAAGAGGGTAACAGAGCTTATAGGCTCGTTACAGATTTCAGGCATCTGAATTCTCAGGTAAAAAGTCAATCAAAATCATTTCCTTGTGCAGAAGAATCCTTGCAAAATGTTGGGGAATTGCAGGGAAAGTTCTTCAGCAAGCTGGATTGTTTTGGGGGTTTTAACCAGGTCCCAGTTTGTAAAGAACATAGGAAATTGAGTGCTTTTAGCACCCCCTTTGGGAACTACATTTATAAGGTTATGCCCATGGGGCTGAAAACATCTCCAAAAGCTTTCCATGGAGTCGTGGAATCGCTGTTGAAAGATCTACCGTCAACAATATGCTACATCGACGATGTATTGCTGGCAAACGCCAAGTGGGATGACCACTTGAGGGATCTTGAGAAAATATTTAAAATTTTTCTGGAGGCGAATATACTGTTCAAAAAGCAAAAGTGTTCTTTTGGATTACCCAGGGTACCTTTCCTAGGGTTTATGGTAGACGGAAGAGGTATAGCTCCAGATCCGGAAAAGGTGAAACCAATTGCAACCTATCCGGCACCAAAGAATGTGAAAGATCTTAGGGCTTTCAATGGTCTGGCCAACTATTACAGATCATTTATTTCAGATTTCAGCAAGGTAATGCAGCCTCTGTACCAGTTGACTAAGGCAAAAGTCAAATATATTTGGTCGGAGGAGTGTCAGAGGGCTTTTGAGAAAATCAGACGTTCTATTTGTACTGAAGCTGTGCTGAAATACCCAGACTATAGCATCCCTTTCATAATAACAAGTGATGCAAGCTCAATAGCCCTAGGGGCATCGCTCTGGCAGCCTGATAGAGAAGGGTTTTTGAGACCAATTGCATTCGCAGGTAGAGGGTTAAATGCAGCCGAGATTTCATATTCAACAACGGACCGTGAGCTGATAGGTACGAAATTTGCCCTAGAGAAATTTAAACATTATGTGGCTGGCTCAAAATTCAGAATTCTGACGGACCATGCAGCTTTACTGGCCCTAAATGCGAAGCAAAATTTAACAGGAAGGATGGCAAGATTAGTAGAATTTTTCAACCAGTTTGATTATTCCATTGAGCATTTGAAAGGCCGTCTAAACATCACAGCTGATGTTTTGAGCAGAAGGGAATACCCAGTGGAGAAAATAGTGGCAGAACCGAAAGAGGAGTCAGAAAAGAGGCAGATTTCTTTCCATCCCATAGATGCCGTAAAATCGTTCAGGGAAGATGATTACCTGGAGAATTATCCAATTAAAAAGCATAAGTACAGGTCCATTTTAAAGCAGGAAAGTTATCGTATTGAAACAGCTGTGAAAAAACCGACAGGGTTATCAGATAGGGTCGCAGTCTCGTGTCATGAAGGTGACACGCCCCCTGAGGCGTCAATTGATAAGGACCATATCAGCCACGCCACCGTGATGGCGGTAACCACCCGTGAAACAACAAGAGCTGGTACTGTCAACAGCAAATTAAAAGCTGGCCTCATTGAGGAGGATAAAACTATCAGTAATGCAGGGGGAAAGAAAAATGAGAATAGCAAATGTTCAGGGAAAAGAACAAGTTCACATAGGAATACTGACAGATTTTTCTATGGTACATCAAACCCCGAAATAGATTGTCCTTTGGATACTGTAGAGCTGAGGCAAGAACAGGGTGACGACCAGTTTTGTGCTCAAATGAAAGATTACTTGAATGATCGAAAACTGCCAGAAAATAAAAAGCAGGCAAAGGAAATATTGAATAGTCACGAGCAATATTTTTATAACAATGATATTTTGTGCAGAGTGCCAAGATCAGCTGGTGGGAGAAGGTTTGAGAGTGAAATTCAGTTGGTCGTACCAAAGTCGTGTGTGGATAAACTAATGAAGATTACACATACTAGACCTTTGGGGGGCCATATGGGTATTATTAAAACCTTAACAGCCATCCGGCGAAATTTTTTCTGGCCATCGATGGTGAAAGATATTAACAATTACATCTCAACTTGCGATCCGTGCCTAAGGGCTAAGAAGATGAAGAACCCCATCAAACTCCCGATGACTATCAGAGATAGATCACCTGCACCCTTTTCTCATCTAGTAATCGATGCTATGGGTCCAATGACCACTACAACAAGTGGTAATAAGTATATACAACTGTGTTTTGATTTTTATAGCCGTTTCGTCATCGGCTGGGCCTGCAAGGCTATTGATGCTTCAAGCCTGAAGCGAGACTTTTACAAAAATGTGATCTGCAGAGTGGGAGTACCTAGCAATCTGTTTTCAGACAATGGAGCCTGTTACATATCAAGTGAATTCAAGGATTTTTGCAAATCCTTTGGAATTAAGCAGGTTTTTTCCAGTGCGTATAGGGCTCAGACTCAGGGATTATGTGAGAGAGGAAATCAGAGCACAATAGAACATATACGGACTGTTGCGTCCAAAAGTAGACATATGTACTAATGATGAAATCCGTACAGATTTTCCTCTGTGGTACAAGCTATTTCTCATATTACAAATTCTTTTCCAACTGCTAACTTCCTATGTTCGGGCAGATTTGACTATTTCCAGATCAAAAAGTTCCATGTCTGTGGCGATTTCTCCATGTCAGCCTCCTTTTCCACTATTTCCCTTAAATAATCACCACAGAAAAGTATGTCACGGCACCTTTTTCCTATGTCTCCTATTGTATGTCCTATTTCCCCTACATGAAAAGTCATGTCTGGCTCCTCTGATACCTATGTCAAGATTTGGTCTTTCTTTTCCAATCGATTTCCTCCCTGGTACACTCCTTTTCTACCCATCCAAAAGCAGACATGGGTCAGATTTTCAGAAAATGTACAATTGGCAGCTGTACACATTTAGTATATTCTGCTAAATTAGGCTGCAATTTGGTCAATATTATGTATATTCCTGTACATTTGGCATTGCGTTGATTCTTGCAATCTGTTTGGTTAGGTTGAACTGTATTTTGAACTTTATTTTGGTCTGAAATTTGGGTTATTGGAGAGGATTGGTGAAGATGAATTGTACATTTTCTGAACATCTAACCCACATGGGTAGTGACTCAGTGTTATATAACATTATCCACTACCCCTGACTGTGGGCACACCAGCTATCTTTGTAGTGTAGCAGTGTTACATAACACATCCAATACATCTTCTCTTCCTTTCTCTTTCTCCCTCTCTCCCTCTCCCCTCCCGCTCACCCCCCCCCCCCTCCCCCGCTCACCCCCCCTCCCTCTCCCTCTCACCCTCCTTCTCCCTCCCAGTCATGTTGGGGTAGGAATACATCATGGTACATTTGGGTGAAAAGGAGTGGATATTTGGAAAAGGAGTGGATATTCGGAAAAAGAAAAGGATATTCCAAAAAGAAAAGGATATTCCAAAAAGGAAAAGTATATTCCTAAAAGGAAAATGATAATCCGAAAAGGAAAAGGACATTGGCAAAAAGGAAAAGAAAGTTGACAAAAAGGTATTGGATATTCCAAAAAGAAAAGTCTTGGATATTTTTGATTTTTCCTATTTCACGTTTATATCCTTTCAGATTGGGGACAAAACACGGACATTTATTTCCAAAAACCAGCGTGATTGGGATCAATACCTAGAATCGATTCTTTTTGCCCTTAACACGACCGACAGCTACAGCCTGGCTTGCACCCCGTATATGATGGTCCATGGCCGGGATGCGGTAACGCCCAGCGACGTAGCGCTCGGTATGATTACCGAAGAAAATAAATCGGTGAAAGAACATCTATTAGATATAGTTTCAAGGCAGAAACGAGCTGCCAGGAAAGCTTCAGAAAGTCTAGAGAAAACACAGGAGAAAATGAAGACCAGGCACGATTCCACACTAAGAGAGGGAAATATAGAGCCTGGTACCATTGTGTACGTGAAGGTCCATCGATTGATGGACATGAATTGCTCGAAGAAGCTCCAAGACGTTTTTTGTGGGCCCTATTTGGTTAGGAAAGTTAATAAATGCACCGCAAAGTTGAGGAGGATGAGCGATGGGCAAGATTTGAAGAGAAACGTACATTTATCTCAAACCTGTGAGAAGCAACTTGACCGATGACTTTTTGAGGAAGCTGGACAGGGAATTCGATCTAGATGCATTAACATACAACCTGGAAGAACAGGTTTCAGATACCCCAGCTGTCGGGAGAGGACAGGTTTAGTTCCCATATTATTTTAAGGAGAGACTGTGAGTGGAATTGTAATCAATGAATGTTAATTTAGTCGCTTTGTCCCGTTCCAAGGGGAGAGAGGAGAATATGAGCTTTTATTCCAACTTCACTAATTATTCATTGCCTTTGTGTGGGGAAAAGTTTGGTCATCGAGGGCTGTATCACATGCAATGTCATGATCTGTTCTCAGTAGGGAAAAGGGGTGGTCCATGCACTCAGAACTTAAATCAGGCAACAGGTGGGTACAGGAAGAGTTTGTGAAATCCACACACATGGGGGTGACATCTGACTTTAGATTAATATTAATGAGACCTGGAGAGGACATCATCAGCTATGGAATCTCCTGGGAAAAGTCAAAATGTTGTCACTGTATAAGAGCCCTATCCCTCAACTCAGTTACAAAGCTTTTAGGCTTCAGAGGGATAGGACCTACCCGTGGAAAATAGCAAACATCTTCTCTGTAAGAGCTCAACCCTCCTGCAACTAGCCTAGGATTAAGCTGGACCAGCCACAATGCCTGGCACCATTTTAATATGGTAGGTTATTTTCCCTGATATCTGCTCGCCTGAATTGGTATTTATTGCCATTTTTGTTCAGGTTACCAAGCTTTCCTTACTTGTTACATTATATTAGGGGCTCGGTATTGAGTGAATCGGATAACAATTGTTTAACTTGTATTTTTCTTTTTCACCCAATAGGGCTGCGATTGTTTTCGTATACGCCGCTCAGGCAGACTATACATTTCGGCAAAACTATGGTGTCGTGTTTAAACAATTGCCCGGAAGGCTAAACACACGAGTTGGCACGCACACCGTCACCCTAAAATTGCAATTAGATATTCCCAGACCCAGCAGCCACAGGTTGAAGCGTGAGGAACCATATCATTCCCTTAATTCGACTAATATAAAGGTATCCGAGTTCCATGATCTGCTATTGAAATCAAATTTGGACACATACGGAAAGATTGATAGAGTTTTACACAGCTTTAGACGCACCAGAACAAAGCGAAGGGGGGTCCAGATCATTGGAAACGTATTAAGAGAGACAATAGGAGTGGCAACAGAGCCTGAGTTCAATCTTTTGGCCTCGGATATGGCTGAAATTATAAAAGTTATGAAGGCATCGGCAGAGGAGAACATCGACAGAGATAACATTATTTTAATTCTGGCTGAAAGATCCCATACACTGGCTTCATTCCTTAATAAACACGTAGAAGAGGTATTTGATATTATTACCAACATAACAGAAGTTACTAAGACGGCTTTTGAGTACACTATTGAGTCACAATCGGTCACCTCCAGCACTCTGAGCAGCTTAATACGACTTACAGAGCAGCTGGCGGGGATAGCTGCTCAATTGCAGTACCAACACGCCTCCAACAAATTGTTGGATGCTTTAATCGAACTGCAGGCAGGAAAATTGCCTGCTCTGATTATGACTAAAGATAATTTGATATCATGTGTGGACGATTTGAGATTAAAATTAGAAGAAAAAGTAGAAAATATTAGACCTTTGGGAAGCTATGAGTATTGGAGATCACAGGCCAGAACAAACATGATGAACAATACGCTTACAATTACTCTGCCTTTGTCATTTGCATATGCTCAGTACTACTACCGGCTATATGAGCCTATCGCATTGCCAATTCTGATTGACGCTCAAAATCACTCAGGAATGGGATATACTAAACTAGATATGCCAGAACACATCGTTCTAGGATGGGGCTCAAATAGCCAACATTATTTAATTTCCTCACGCAGAGAACTGGGCGACTGTGTAGCAATGAGCCACGATATCACGTGTCCAGGAGGCATACTGGAATTTGACATGGATGGAAAGTCATGTCTGGCCGCCATTATGGCGAATAAACGTGACAAGATTATGCGAAATTGTAACTTTAAGACATTTGTTAGAAGTAGGATAGAATCAACGTATGTACCACTGTCCCAGGGAGAGCATATTCTAATTAACCAAGGGTCTACAGCCATGTTCCATTGTGTCGGTAGACCATCTAGAACAGCTGAATTAGCTGTTTTCTCAATTCTAAATGTTCCTTGTGGGTGCAGCGCCACCATTGGTTCGGCCCACATCATGACTAAACATGCACATTGCAATTCAAAATTAAACAATATTAACATTACCGCTAATGTCAATATGCCACTAGCGTGGGCGTTCAATATTGATATTGGCAACTTTTCAGGCGAGTCAAGGATCAGAAAAATTATACAACTACATTTCCCTTCAGGCAAAACTTTGGAAGAGGCACTTGCTCACGTGCCAAGAGAACTTTTGGACGGAGGTTTGAACACTATCGAGATGGTGATAAAGAGTGATAAAGATTTGATAAAGAGGGATCAAGAAATAATCACAGCTTGGAACAAAATAGACTGGGCAGTGGCCGCGTTGAAGAAAAATTCAGCTATTGAATGGTTAGGTTTCATCATTTCCATATCGGCGGGTGTATTATCACTTTATATTTTATACAAATTAAACAGGTTGGCCTTGATCATGTCTGTAACCCACACCACTGAGGCTTATAACCTCACGAGGCTGGATATGAGGCCGATGAAGGTGGGAGTGACAAGGACAACCCACGCGCCGATGATAGCCGAAAGTACACTGGAGAAGCTAGCTTACAGACCAGACTGGGTGTCTATTGTCTTCTTTGTACTGGTCGGCTTGTGGATTATTACCAAATTATGGAAATATAGACAGATTTTTATTTCTTGTGTTAAATGTTTAAACCCTTTCAAAGATTTATGTGGCGATTGCTGCACAGGGGTCTGCGGAACGCAGATATTAGACCCTTTGTCTGCCTGGATTATCCTTAAAATCCAGACAGATAACAATATTATTTCTATTCGTTTGAGACAAATAATTGTGGAATCAAACTCTCTGAACAGGGCAGCTGCACCCAAAATTACTGGGATTGAGCTGCGGAGACCCTGCTTGTATGGCCACAAATTAGTCATACACTGGGTGGAGAGAATGATTATCCTCAGCAATTCGGAAAAATTCATAATAGATCTGCCGGTTGAAGCGAGCATAACGAGAACGGAATCCGAGCTTATTGAAAGGGCCACAAGGAGGCTGGACACTAGGTACGTGCTGCTGCTAGTATTCGGAAACGGGGAGAGGCTGCAGATCCCATGGATTGACAGTGCAGACGCGGAAAGGTGTATATCTATTTTTTTTTTTCCTTTTATTAATTCTTAAATAATTATTATTAGTTAATGTCTAAAAAGCTTTACAAAGCGGCCAACTTGGCTGGCAAAGCCGTTTTAACTAGGTTGAGTCGGGAGACCGACCGGCCGCCCGGCGACAGAGCATACACGGCACGCGGCCGCGCAAGGCCGGGGAAGCCTCCTCGGGGGCAAGTTGCCGAAAGTTCACAGTAGCATTGTAGTCATGATATATTTTCCGGGCCCGCGGCATTGAAATACACCACCTGTTGCCACTACTCCATAGAGAATACATTGCGCGACTCGCACAGGTGCTCTCTCCGACGTCCGCGCTTTTGAGTTAGGCAGGGCTCGGCCCGCTCGTATTGCTGTCAAGCTAGACGAGGCGTATAGCCAACTCCATTATGTATTATCAGTGCCTGTATTTGGCCGTATGCAAAGATCTTCCAGATCGTTAATATTTTATTTGTCTATCCTAATCTGTAAATGAAAAGCAGAACTGGTCTGATATGTTTTGGGAAGCATTTTTATTTATGTTTCGACTCAGTTCCATATCGCAATTCTCACCCAGAGACCAATGGGACCTTCCTACCGATTGATTGAATGTATTTGGTTAAAAACATGCCATTGGATTTCTTGTTTTCACACGATTTAATGGGCGATTTAAATGTACTTGACTTGCAGTGAGGCATCGACGGACCAACCAGGTGCTACCCTGATGGCCCTTGGGGAAAGCCATGCTTGAGGATAGCATCGTGGACATTGCAGTTTCCGCAGACACGCGTCGTCATAACAGGGAGCATTTCCTACACGACCATATTCGTATATACTGCACGGCTGGACATTAGTCGGACATTGATATGTTGTCATATTGCTTGAACTTGTTTTAAAAACATTGGAGTGAAGGCCTCCCAGGCCACTGATTACTGCTTGTCGTAGGGGTCCGCAGTTTGTTCGTATTTAAATCATATTTTAACCTTTGCGTTGTCAAAGAGTGAAGGCCTCACAGGCCGATTTCCATGTTGGATATTATAACCTTTAACAGGAGATATGGATAAAGGGGAGATTTGTAATTCCCACATCTTTATTAATATAGGTAGCCAGCTTTATTTTGTATTTAGGCTGATTCTTTGTCGTATAACTTAAAGAGACGGCAGCATCTACCCATGTTAACCCAGTAGTTTGACTAAAATGTTTTGGGACGAGTGGCACCACCTGGTGGGCATTACCGACACTTCCGCGCCTCGCGGAACGGTAGGCGATGTTGGTGAGCAAACCTCTATACAGGTTGATATACGTCGTTATGGGCGGCATGTTCAAAGGTACATTTTATTAAAATCTATTCTTTTATGGTGAGATAGAACAGGGCCAGAATCAAAGAACACATGGGCGACATCACCCACAGGAGAAGGGACAAACCTGTGGCCAAACACTATATAAATCACGATCTACAGGCAAAAGACCTGATAGTCACTATAATTGATTCATCCCCATGCAATACCAACGACAGGAAACGCCTAGAAGAGGCGTGGATAATCATGATGGACACGCTCACACCGAGCGGCCTAAATCTCCAATACTAGACAAGTGGCGGGAAATCCCACCACGCGTCAAGAAACAAGAACCGCTCCCCTGACACAGCCCCGCCCACAATAGAGCGCTCCTAACAACGCCGCTTGACAACGCGCGCTGATTGGTCGGCCCACCACGACCGACCTAAATTCAAATTAGATTCCAACGTCAACAATAACAAGAGCCACGCGATCACTCGGAAGGTGCGTACACCGTAAATCTTCATCAAAAATGAACCAAAGCAAGGAGGATAAACCTATCCAGTGCCATCTATGTAATACCTGGATGGCCAACAGAGGTGGGAATCTCATCAAACACTTAAATCGAGTACACGCAGGCCCCAATGATAGGGGTAAGTACCCATGTCCAGTTTGCTCCAAGTTGTTTACACGGAAACAAGAGTTCCATACACATGTAGATCGAGTACACGATGGCGGAATCCCTCTGCCCAGACCGATCTTATGCTCTGAAGCGATTGTAAAACCTAAGCCACCCGAAAAAGAACTAAGAATTATCAAAACTTTCACCACTAAAAAACCACCCGCACTGTTTCGTATCATAGAGGGTAATAACTCCCCATACGTTTCAGGCCGCCTCCCGAACAAGAATAAAACCAGCACCACCACCAAAATGCAACACCCACCTTGCTTCCCGGTAGTAAGACCGGCCGATCGGATTCAGAAGCAACAAGACCCCATACCATCCACCAGCCGTGTCCATGAGAGCAACTGGGACCCAACCATTAGACGCCCACGCCAACAACACGCACCACCAACTCCCGAAAAGAGAGCCCCTCGCCATGAGAGCCCTCCTAAGAACCACACGCCGAGTACGCCAACCAAAAGACCATCTACCTCAGAATCGCCTATTCCACCCAAAGTGAAGCCAGTTGGCCTCACTCTGCCTCAGAAAACCACCACCTTCACCGAGGCACTCAGGGGAATCATACCTATCCAAAACCCAATTATAGAGCCAATCCCATTAATTAGCTCTGTCATCACTGATATAACATTTAGAAACATAGATCGTAGTAGCACCCCATGCCAGGACGAGATAATACCGCCAACTGATATTTCAATTGACACCACCTCGAACGGTGACCTCTCTATCTCAGACAGTAGCAGCTCTTCTGAGATGAACGCACAGCTTGAGTCACTTATAAACAATGATTACAAGACCGTAACAGTGGAGAAAAGCACCATGACACTCCCAGACAACAGTGTATTGAAACAAGCTGAACAATTATTCCATATCTATCATCTAATTCATTGCATTGACCCAACACTTGCTACTGAATTTAACCAGCTTCTCATATCTAAGGGGCACCAGTATTCCCCCGAATAACTTACCAATACTTTCTGGTAATTATCACATAAATTTAAACATAGAAAATTATTGAAAACCACTTGCTCTATACTAACATCGTATCCTTGTTATTCTATCATATTGTATATGTAAACAAAATTTTTTACATTCACTGCGGCCAGAACCCACCCATGACATTCTGTGCGGACAGAACCATGTAAATCACCATACCTGTCACTACATCTTTTTACACTTAAGCATACCTGTATGTATACCTAATCACCTGAAGAAGGGCAAACCAGCCCGAAAGCTTGTGGAATAAAATCATTAAAACCATAACACAAGGGTTTTATTTCCAACCTCACATCAGTTCAACTACCAATAACCACCGGACCCCTTGGTATAAATACGATATTTACCCACCTCGATACATCTATTCTTTTATGTACAAGCGTTGGATGGTGACAGGAAAACGATTGGAATATTATTAATGTTAATCTCTTGATGGTTCATATAAGATGTTTAAGATTCTTCATTGCTTGAGGTCAGACTTGTATATTATAATATGATGTCTATTTAACTGATAAGCTCAAATGCTCCATTTATTACTTGAAAATCGAAAAATACTCGACGATGTATTGCATTGACATTCATATTTCATTCCTTTTCACCTTTAGTCGTATTTTGCGATTAATTCAGGGGGGGGGGGAGATTATGTTATATAGGCGTATAAGCCTCCCCCACACCTCCCATTGAGGTGTAAGGTTACTAACGTTAATGAATATGTATGTATACTACCAGGAGCGCCCAAGCTTCGATACCATTAAACACTCATACAAACACTACCATCGTGTGAGGGTCATTCTTACCTTTTCTCTATATTATCATTACAATAGCTCTTTAGGACTATATAACAACTATCAAGTAGGAGTAAAATCATTTGAATGTTCAATATCTAGAAGATTAATGTTTTTTCATTAAAAAACGGAGGGGAAATCGATTCCTGACATTTTGAAGGTGTATTATATTGGTGAAATTATATAAAAGTATATGGAATGAACCAGCAGATTGAGAGGAATCAGATGCGAGTCTAGTAGAATCATGAGGTTTCATGAATTATTAAAGAAGATATCGACGACAATGCAGTACTTTGGCAAAATAGCACACTTGAAAAAACTAACCAAGGATCTGTGCCCATGGTTCACTATTAGTTCACTTCTTAGCAGGGGAGGAAATCCTTTATTTTGACACAAATAGTGCACTTTGTGACACCTTTTTGGTATGCTGTTAGATCAGGCCATGAGGTTTTCAAAAACCACCGGCTACAAGTTGGGGGCCCCTGGTGGCCAGTAGCTGCAAAATTCAAAATGGCTTTCACCAAACACCAAATACACCTGATCATGGCTTCTACTGGCTGGATTTTCAAGTGTAGTAGCACTTTTCATATGTTTTTGCATATATATGAGGAATTCATTCGTGTGGACTATTTTCGGTTTCCAGGTCATTTCCAGGTCAAAAGCCAATATGGCTGCTGCCATGAAACAAGGAAGGGGAGGGAAAGAGAAAAGGAAGGGGAGAGAAAGAGAGAAGGGGAGAGAAAAAGAGGAAAGGAGGAGACAGAAAGAGAAAGAGAAAGGGAGGAGAAAGAGAAAGGAAAGAGGAGATGGAATAAAGCATTTCATACTCATCAACCTCTGGAATGCACGAATAATGCAATTTTGTGCAACAATGCACATACATGGATTGCATCCAACTGGTACGCTATTTATAGACATGCCAAGTGTCTCATTGGTCCACATCCAACTTTTCTCCGGGGAGCTGGGGGGAATGGGTAGGAATAATTCGCCTAAATTTACAAATATTCTCCCTGCTGTCTTGCACTAATTAACTTAAATTGTATCAAATCAGTGACAGATCTTTTCAGAATTCTTCAGCTTTTTACATGTCGGGAGAGTGGACAGAGTGATTGGCTAAACTAAGATTGCTTTAAATTTGTTCAATGAAGTGATATTTCTTTATTCTTTATGGGAAGGATTTAATTAATTTATTGTGTATTTATTATGGGAGATAAATAAATATGAGTATGTATGGTTAGATTAGGATATAACTGGAAAAACTAATTTAGTAGAATTTCCAAAGTCTGCTTATTGTAGATATCTAGGCGATCTAGGCGCCCTCTATTTTCGCTTTGTACTTGTGACTGATACAATGACGAAATAAAATAAATGTAATCGACCCATCGATGGAGATATTCCCGGTGATCCCAATTCCACGCCACGCCCACTCGTGACGTCATAAAGGTAGTGCGACAAGATAATTCCAATGTCATTATGACGTCGCACTCCCAACCCTTCTCATACACTTCTCCTCCTGTTACTGCACTGTGCAGAGGTGTTTTCCGTGTGGAAAAAAAATTTGGAGAGTTGTGTGATCCTATATCTATTCGTTCAAGATGGGTAAAGGAAAGTTGTGTGACAAGTGCGGCAAGGTACATGAAGGTACTGATTGTGGATCTATTCCGAGTACAAGTGCTGAAGTTTCGGCGATGGCAACTAGAATGACCAGCTTAGAAACTATGATGGGTACCATACTAACTACTCTTCAAGCAAAGCCTTCTGTTTCGACCACTTCTACCGAGGATTCTGTGCAGTTTAATAGGCGTACGACAAGCCCAGCTGGATCGATCTACGATGTGGGCGGGGCGCCAAGACTTTCTAGGAGGGATAGATCTCGTTCCAGGTCGCGGGCACGACTTCAACCCTTTGACCCAAAGAAGGATCTGGAAAAAGGTGAATCTATCGATTCTATTGAGAAGCTATTGTCGATTAATTTGAAGCTGGTTGCTAAGTTAGCTAATGACAATCGTCCTATTGGTGAATTGTTGGGGGTCTTGAATCACTGTATCACCATTTGCGACAAGTCGGCCTCGAACGTGTATTCGTTGAAGGCCAGTATTAATTATGATCAGGCTGTAAGATCGCGAGCTAACAATGTTGGGTTGGATGCTTTCTCAGAAGTAAGACAAGAGGAGGTGTTACGCCACTTTTCATATGAGAATTCTAAGAAGGCTGTTACTTCAAAACCTATCAAAGCAGCTAGAGGAAAAGTCTGTTTTAAATTTAACAATCCCAGTGGCTGTCCGAAGACCGCCACTACATGTGAATTTCCCCACAAATGCTCATCATGTGGGAGTGCCGAGCATAGTGTACGTTCCTGTTCATCTGCTAAAGCTAACAAATAGGATGAGGAGGGTCGTGGAGAATTGACGAAACAACTGTTTAATGTTAAAACGGGTTGTGATGGTGCAAATTTACCTGATGAGTATGTTTATGTCGACAAATCATTGGGTTACGAAGCTTTCCAAGATGGCGGCTATTGTTATGATTCCATACCGGAAGTATGCCATGGTAACTTGCCGGAAGTGGAGACATCGGAGAGTGTCATGGCGGCCATGGACCCTCAATCTCAACTGAACTTGACTTCAACAAAATGTTTCTTCCCTATTATTCTCCCGGCCATTGACGAGACTAAGGATTTCGAAGGTGATTCTGTTTATTATGACATTCGTAATATTCTTACCAATTTTGGAGAATGTGACAGTGATTTTACCGACGATTTTTGCCTTTTTGATTGCCCGGCTTCGCCAAAAGGGCGTGTCGTAAATGTTTATGCTGGTTGTGCCCGAGGTCGTTGTCAATGTGTACATCGCCTGGGTGGTAATACTGTTCAATTAAAACCTTGTAGGTTCGCATATTTATTGTTCTGTTTATGTGATGCTGACATTGCGACCTATATCGATGTTTTTTACGGTATTGTAGATGGTTTTGATGTAGTTGATACAGATGTAAAGCCATATGTATGTGAGAACTATAATTCTATTTTAGACGACGTGTCAAAAAGTAAAATGGATGATATTATTTCTCATGAATTGTGTGAAGGGTTTGTATCTATAGCTGACGAACCTCCAACGTGTATCCACGCCCTAGGTGCAGTGCCTAAGCCTGACGGTGGTATACGCCCAATCACAGATTGTAGCAGACCTTTGGGGGTATCTGTCAATGACCATTGTTCATCGTTGGTGACCGAATTCTCGTACAAGTCTGTGGATGATGCTATTCAACTCGTACAAGAGGGCTCCTACATGTCAGTCGTGGACATCAAGTCAGCTTATAGAGCTATACCTATTAACCCTGAGCATAGAAAGTATTGTGGTTTTAAATGGAATTTAGCTGGTGTTGACACTGTATTTATTGACAATCGTTTATGCTTCGGTCTTCGGACTGGACCTTGTATATTTAACCACGTTTCCAACTTTTTTGCAACATGTATGAATGTATTGTTTAAATTTCCTGTCATCAATTATTTGGATGATTTTTTCGTCTGTGATGTTGACTATTCTGCTTGTACAATACACCGTGATACTATTATATGTGCATTGAGATTCTTGGGTTTCCATGTGGCGTGGAAAAAGGTTACTACCCCCTCTACCAACTCTACATATCTTGGTTTTTGCATAGATTCTGTGAATATGACTGTTTCTCTTCCGCAAGGGAAGGTAGAGAAATTATGCACCCTTGTCGAGGAAGTGAAAGAATTAAAGTATTTCTCCAAACATCAATTAGAAAAGTTCTGTGGGTATATCTCACATTGTGCCACAGTGTTCAAGGGAGGTAGAACTTTCTGTAGGAGATTCTTTGACTTGTACAAAGCTATGATAATTAAACATTTGAAGAGGATTACCATCAGCCAGGATGCTCGCAAAGATATTATGTGGTGGCTGGCCTTCTCAAAAATTTTTAATGGCATCAGCATGATAAATAAGCCTGAATATGGCATGCCAATGATTTCAGATTCCTCTTCAAGAGGTTTCGGCGTGTTTCTGGGTGGTGATTGGGCAGCTGGACCATGGAAAAATCATAATATGCCTGCTGCATCCATGTTTTCTAACCATATTTACCCTACCCCAGAGGAGAGTGAACTAGCATCGAATATAAACATTCAGGAGCTCTACCCAGTTGTTATTGGTGTTAAGCGTTGGGCTCATTTGTTCAAGAATTCTACTGTGATTTGCTATATCGACAACACTCAGGTGATCGCTATGCTTAAAAATGGCACAAGCACAAGTACTCAAGGCATGCAATGGCTATATGAATTATATTGGACTTGCTTCATTTTTAACATAACTTTGAAGCCTTTTTACATTAAAACTGATTTTAATGTCGTGGCAGATGCTCTATCGAGGCTACCATACTTAAATGAATGTGACTCTATGCCTGATGTGCTTATAAACACTGGGTTATGCTGTTTTTCTTCAAAATATTGTAGGGTTGGCGATATGGAAAGATCGAGTGACCCAACTGAAGAATCGTTCATTAGCGCCAACCACTAGGCAGCAGCGTGAGAGACAATGGCGTCTGTTTGACAAGTTTACCCAGGATCATTCTACGCCTATCACGCCCATCACACCTAGTAAACTATGTGCTTTTGCTGCATATCTCGCCTCCTATATGAAGCATTCATCTGTATCGACATACGTTTCTGGTGTCATTTCGCACGCCAGGCACTTAGACTTGGACGCCCCTGCTTTATCTCACCCGAGCATTAAGGCTGTGTTAAGAGGAATTAATGCCCAATCGAGCTCCTCTTCATCTCCGGCTCCTCCAATCACACCTGCCATACTTATGATTATGTATCGTCATTTGGACACTTCGTCGTCTCTACATTTACTGTGTTGGGCGGCGTATATATTTATGTTCAGAACGTTGCTGAGAGTGGGGCATATTGTGGACTCTCCTCATACTCTTAAACGCCAAGATATCACCTTTACTGATCTGGGATGTAAAGTGAGAGTTCCTTCTTCAAAGACATCACATGCCCCCTTCTATATCTCATTGCATCCAACTACGTCCAAGCCCTTGTGTGCTGTGTATTGGGTGAAAAAACTTTTGACAACTGGACTACCAGCTCACGCCCAATTGTTTTCTTGCCCTGAGCATCCGTGCTTCAACTACGAACATTTATCATCTCACCTATCGGATATTACCATCAGGGCAAGGGTGAATCTTCCCCTCACATCGCATTCCTTCCGTAGGGGAGGAGCTAGTTATTTGTCTTCCTTGGGCATACCTACTGCCCAGATAAAAATCAGAGGGAACTGGAAATCAGATATTGTGAATTCTTATATAATTCCTTCTTCATCCGACCAGGAAGAGTCGGAAAAACGTGTGGTTAATGCATTGAATAATATTTAACTGGATTTTTTCTCTTCGTCTGTGTTTGGCCTTTGGTGAAATAAACCTTGCATCCTGCTAGGTTTCTGGCCACTCCCGACTTATCGTGCATTCTTCCAGTATCAAGATCACCCCAGGACATATATGTAATCAACCCATCGATGGAGATATTCCCGGTGATCCCAATTCCACGCCACGCCCACTCGTGACGTCATAAAGGTAGTGCGACAAGATAATTCCAATGTCATTATGACGTCGCACTCCCAACCCTTCTCATACACTTCTCCTCCTGTTACTGCACTGTGCAGAGGTGTTTTCCGTGTGGAAAAAAAAATTTTTTCTCTTTTAATTCTGTAATTATTGTAACTGTTTTATTATGGTGAAATAAACCTTGCATCCTGCTAGGTTTCTGGCCACTCCCGACTTATCGTGCATTCTTCCAGTATCAAGATCACCCCAGGACATATAAATAATAATTATAATAGTATAATTGTTACACAGCTATAATGAGTCCTGTAGTTGTCAGTGCACATACATGCAGGGAGTGTAATGGGGCTATGACTGGCTATGGCTATATATGGCTGACAACCAATGGCAACAAATAGGAGCTGTGTAATGGAATTGGTAAGTGGGGGAAGTCATTAGAAAATGTACAATTGACCTTAACCAATCCTATAAAATAATCCAAATTTGAGACACAAAATTAGGTTCAAATACATAACCGAAGAGCAATGCAATAACCAAATATGTACTCAGATATACCTAGTGTTTATCATATTTCAGCCTAATTTAGCAGAATTTATTCAAATGTGTGGAACTGCCGATTGTACAATGTGACGTCCTTGCACAGGTGTGGAGTGCACTCGACCCGATATTTCTAGAAACGTTATAACTGCCTATCATCAAGTTTATTATATACACGCATTCCGCTTGAGAGATACGATGAATGGGATGCAATACAAATATTTGCATCATACGTGTACGATAACAATTCAAATTGGCCTTTCTTTTAGCTTAAATTAGATACTTTATGACGGTTCAAAACCATAAAACAATTAAAGGTTTATATTTTAATGTTTTGTCTATGCTATAGGGGCATATGACAAAATTTAGTAAATGAAACAATTGAATATTTATTGGACTCGATTACTACGAAATCTCGGCCATTAAGAATCCAATTTCTGGCACGTATAGTACTAGTACTAGTTCCATTCTCTCTAGATTAATTACATTCAGTCCTTTATTTGCTTCATAATGACAGTAACATTTGAAGATTTAATTGTAGCTATATGTGAAATTTTGCATAATTCGACCCAATGTACTGTGTTGACCAAATACATTCTGCAAATAGGTCAGACAGTTCATAAAAATATTGGAAAAAAATTGGAAAAACAATCATATATGGGTGAAATCGCCAGAAAATGTACAATTGACCTTCAATAGAGGGAAAATGAGAAAAAGAATCCATACATATACAAGTAAATAGCCAAAGACTTCCCCTGCATCAACCTCTATCTAGCGGGCACGTACACACTTTCCCTGGATCCTCCCTCTATATGTATTTTTCTCGATTTCTCTTTCCCTGCTATTCAAACTCTTCCTCTTTCTATCACTCTCTCTATATTTCTCTCTCCACCTCTCTCTCCCTCCTCCCCCTCTCCCACTATATCTCTCTTTTTTTTCTATCTACTCCCCTCTCCCTCTTCTCGACCTCCCTCTCTATTTCTCCCTCTTACTATCCTTCTCCCCTCTCTCTCTATTTCTCTATCTATCTATCACTCTCCCGCTTCTGTCCCTCCTCTCCGCCCCCACTCCACTCTCCCTCTTGTGTCACTTTCTATTTCTCCCTCTTACCTATTTCTCTCTTCATTCCCTTCTTTTCCTCCTTCTCCCCTCTACTTCTTCTGCGCCTCTCTATATCTCCCTCTTTATATCACTCTACCTCTCTCTATAGTTCTCTTTGTCCCTCCCACTATATCTCTCTCTTTTTTTCTATCTACTCCCCTCTCCCTCTTCTCGACCTCCCTCTCTATTTCTCCCTCTTACTATCCTTCTCCCCTCTCTCTCTATTTCTCTATCTATCTATCACTCTCCCGCTTCTGTCCCTCCTCTCCGCCCCCACTCCACTCTCCCTCTTGTGTCACTTTCTATTTCTCCCTCTTACCTATTTCTCTCTTCATTCCCTTCTTTTCCTCCTTCTCCCCTCTACTTCTTCTGCGCCTCTCTATATCTCCCTCTTTATATCACTCTACCTCTCTCTATAGTTCTCTTTGTCCCTCCCACTATATCTCTCTCTTTTTTTCTATCTACTCCCCTCTCCCTCTTCTCGGCCTCCCTCTCTATTTCTCCCTCTTACTATCCTTCTCCCCCTCTCTCTCTATTTCTCTATCTATCTATCACTCTCCCTCTTCTGTCCCTCCTCTCCGCCTCCCACTCCACTCTCCCTCTTGTGTCACTTTCTATTTCTCCCTCTTCCCTATTTCTCTCTTCATTCCCTTCTTTTCCTCCTTCTCCCCTCACCCTCTACTTCTTCTGCGCCTCTCTATATCTCCCTCTTTATATCACTCTACCTCTCTCTATAGTTATTTTTGTCCCTCCTTCTCCCGCTCTCCTTCTGTCCCTATCTATTGCTAAATGAGTTTATTTTTCTGATGTTACAACTGATGTATGTTAATGACAAAACTCAAACCTACTTTAATTGGCAGTGGGTTGAATTTTAGTACAAGGTTCAAGGTGATGATAGAGTTCAGTCCTCATGAAATACTAGACACGTACAGCCCCATGGGTGAACCATCAAAGGAACCATTATTGTACAGTAATAGGTTGGCATGCTCATGAATCTCCCTGAAACGCACCCAACCTGAACGTCTTGTTGAACAAGTTTTTAATAGTAACTCTTTCCCTAACTATAGCTATAAAACCCTATTACATTACATTTCAGCGGAGTCCCCACAACTCGTAGAAAACATGCTGGGATGGATAGTGTGGTTTCTGTGCATATCAGTTATAATAATATAAGTGTAAAAGGAAATATATGATTTGTTACAGGAAAATCAGTCACTAGTCACAAAATCAGTCACTAGTCACAAAATAAATGATATTTTTAAGTCTTTTTTCACAGGAACCCTTAGTCAGAATATTTTTATTTTTGGGGTGCATACCAAAAATATAGAAGTACTATCATTGTAATCCCTTTGAGCACATCTTTTCAAATCTGTAATTGATTTGTACAATTCTAGCATTGATATGTACTTCTGTAATTGCTTTCTCCTTATCTTACATAATTATTTCTATGTACTCATCGTATGTACTGGCACACGCGCTTCATTCATTAGTTGAGTTGAATAAAACTCCTTTCCCTCCACTTACTCTTGAGTTAAATATATGATCGTATACTTATTATGTTGACCTTTTTATGAACCTGTTTCCTTCTCTCTGTCATTCTCTATGTCTCTGTCTCTATCCCCTCTTTCTCTCATTCCGTCCCTATTTCTGTCTCTTTCTGTCTCTTTCTTTCCTTTATCTGTCCGTCTTGCTCTTAGTCTGTGTCTTAATTTTCCGCTCTCTCCATCTCTATTTCATCCCTCAATGTACATATTTGTAAATACAGTCATAGACTGCCGAGGTCTATATGTAGTGTCCTTGGTGGTAGGATCCAGATGGTTGTGACCAGCTGGATTTCAGTAGCCCGAGAAATTCTGACTGGCTCCGCTCTATTTTGCTGGTCGCTACACACAGTCAGAGTGCAACGTAATGTTTTTCTATAATAGAATCAAAGCCCCCACTGAAAACTTTAGAGTTGTGACATTTTCAGGCGAAATAATTGGATCTCTACTTACTTCCAAAATAAATAAAGCACCCACATGATTTGTGTGGCATTTCTAAATGTATTTCATCACATTCCACATTCATGTTCACCGCACGGTAGGCTAGGTAGGCCTCAACAAATGGCAGCAATGTTCTGCGTCACTATAGCGCCACCTGTAAGCTCCTACAACACTAACTTATTTTTGGCGAGAATTAAATTTAAAAGACCAAAAGACTACTTCTTTTTATGTCAACATTGCTCTGTTTAATTTTTTAGCAAAACAAACTGAAATTTTCATAGATTAGCAAAATATCTGCATTATTTTGGAACATTTTTTGTTTACTTCCGGTACCCAGAAGACCTTGCTTCATTGTTTTGAAATTACCGCCAACTTTGGCCAGAGTCATCCATTCCAAACCCATTGTCATTTATTAAAACTAATCGAACTTCAGGTATTATTTTTTGCTCTGCACACTTGTAAACATAAATGATTCCATTGGGGACATTAGATTTCGGTGGTTAAAGCGTTTTTCTATTATATCTCTACTCGGCCATAAGTGGCTCAGTAAATACCACTGTTCATGCGGTTCTGCTCCCAGACCGTAGGTTAGGGTCTGGGAGCCCGGGCTAGATTTCAGCAGCTTGGATAGCTCAGTAGGTAGAGCATTGGAACGCAAATCCAAAGGTCCGAGCTTCGGTTCCTCATCTAGGTAAGGCTGTTTCAGTGGGTCCACTACATAATTATTATCTCATTGTAGTATTGTTTCTTAAAGATAAATATAAATTTATTGATGACTCACCTGGTCAGATTTGGAGGAGCAGCAGATGTAGGCACTGGTGACGGCAAGGACCACAATGTCCAGTACCACGAGGACAAGGGCAAATATAAGCAGAGGAATCCACAAGGCATACAGCTGCAAAACAATACATTAAAACATTAGTTATTTCAAAAGGACTTATCAAGCAGCCATTTTCATAAAGCTGATATACTTGAAACAAAATACTAAAACGTTATGTTATTTTTTTTAGAAATTAAGTTAATCAATTGATACATATTAATAGAAACTGACAAATAGACAAAAGCAGACACATCCACAAGGCTTTTCATAAACCATAGGACAGAATTTATCAATATTCTGCAACTGTTAGTTATATGTTTATACACAAATTGGAAGTGGAATCGGCTGAGGGAAAATAGTCGCAGGTGAGCAATAATATGAGAAGTCATCATAGGAAAGGATTTGAGTGGGTCATTTAAAAGCCCTGCAGCAAAATCAACCTGACAAAATCCTCCAAAATTGTGGTGAAATGACCTTTAGATGGGTTGGAAAAGAATGGAACAAAAAGTAGATAATATTTAGATTTTTATCAACGTTAACTGAGAGTGCACCTTTAACTGTGATAATAACTGCACAGCTCTTAATGAGAACAACCCCACCACACCAGCCCCACCGGGCCGCTCCCTGACTAACCATACATCACTACAATAAAAGAAAACCCAAATGTCCCCCTGCCCCCCCCGAGTTGTATCTATTGAGACATCTCTCCCTTTCCATCTAATTTTATCCAATATAATAGTAATAATGCAAAATAATAAATGATAATAATATATGATAAAAGATTAATACTTACAGCGCCAAGGTCAACATCGCTATTTTGGGAATCTACGATACCGACAGCAGCAGCATTTCGCCCATACACAACAAGAGATCCGATACCGGCTATGATCAGGGAAATGATGCTCATCACAAATGCTCCAATAATCTGGAAAAAAATCATTGTTCAATAAGGTGCTGGAGTGTGGAATGACCTTAAGTAATGTGTTAGTAATGAAGAGGAGAAAGTGCAACGAGAGAGAAGTTATAATATAGAAGAAGTAATGCTGGGGGAAAACAGAGGCAGAAAGAAAGAGAAAATGGGGAAATGTTCAAGGATGGAGATTGGCAAAGGGGGGAGAGAAGGGAAGAAAGAATAGAAGACACAGGAAGGAGAGAAGAGAAAAGGAAGTGAGTGTGAGAGAGGAAATATGCAGGTGGGAATTAATGGGGATTGGTTACTTTTGACTGGTTACTTTTTGGGGCACAGTATAACAAACGGCTCGAGTCTGGTTTAATGGTAGTTTTATGCCCTGTCATAAGAACTGCAAAACAACAATGAGGTATTTGATATTGAACAAAATATACTGAGCAAAATAGACCCCTCGACCCCTCCTTACAACCCAAATCTGTTGTGTGGGATATAATGCAGCCTCTCTAATAAACATTGTAAATAATAACGTGAAAAGGGAATGAGACAAAGTTGGATATCTGTTGCTGAATGATGTCTATTAATGGTTCCAACGTTTCAAATAATCATATATTCTTCATCGGGGAATGCCTGTAAATAATAAATTGTCTTACCACTCCTCTGCTCTCGTTCTTTCCACCAATGGTAGCAAGGATTCCAACTACGAGGAACTGAAAAAATGAAGATAGAAAAATGGATGAAAAACATTATACATCTTATCAAATAAAAACTCTGCTTATCACTTGAAAGGTCTTGATGTCACTTAATATACAGGTTTTGTCAAAAATCTGTGCTTATCAAGGTAAAACAATGCTTTTAATTTATAAAACACTGTTTTGTCTTGGGAAACTCTGTTTTTCAGTCAAGAAACAATGTTTATCGAGATATAAAACAATGTTTATCAATTGATAAACATGGTTTTAACTCGATCAACAGTGCTTATTGAGTTGTTACCCAAATGGCTTGCCATACTAGTGCTGGTAACTTGACCTATAAACATCCACTATTCACACACTATTCATCAATAGCATAACCACAAAGTATATCTATCTTCGTTATTTCCCCAAATGATCAAACTTGCTCTCACAGAACGTACTCAAACCTGGCAGCTTGAACCAGAAAATATATCTAGTGTTGCCAGACTAACCACAATAAAATATGGCGGACTCCCTCAACCCTCAATATCTGTCTTTCCTTCATTAACTAATAAAGGATTAATGACCACCATTGATGCTTGGGCATAATCAAAACAGTGCACCAGCAGGCCCGAAATGGAGGTTATTAATCATTTTAATCTCTGCCTAAGGTTGTTATAGCCCCTGGACTTTTCAGGCAGTCATATACTTACTCTCAAACTTACCCTCTCCCTAACTTTCTCCATTTTCAAACACTCCGACTTTCTGACTTTAGCACTCTCTCACTTTCATGATATTAATTCTGTTCTTAAATTTGTGTTCCTTTTGTTTAAAAATAGTTTACTTCATATGGTAGACATAAAAATGCAATTCTGCATGTTATTACTGTAAACCCTTAATTAAAATCGAAAAGGTAATCCAGGGATACTACTCAGAAATATTAACGATTTTCTCCTGTGGAGTATGAATAAATAAATGCTTATTACATTTTGTTCTATAATAACAAGATATAGGATACTTAATTATTACCTATAGTTAATAATAATTGATAATTACCAGAAGGCCTGCCCAGTAGCCACAGGCAGACAGTAGAATCAGGGAGATAACGCTGAGCTGGACATCGTTGGCTATCTGCCAAATGAACATCAGGAGGGAGAAGATGATCATAGTGACGCCAGAGCCCATAAGGCAGGTCTTCTTGCTTGAACACATCTTTGTCTGGAAATCAGATATTGAACAATTGAAGCATCTTTATTTACACATAAAAAGTAATTACAAATATCCCTGATCCCTGATGAAGCCACGATAAGCGCCGAAAGATAAAAACAAGAAACCTTTGGAAACAACAGTAGTTGGCGGTTTCTTCTCTTCACTTGAATTTAATTACAAACTAGATGCGCTCCGTGTAAAATATGCAGAAAATCCCAGCATGTTTTGTTGTTTTGAATATTTCATTCAGCGTTGACATTGTGCATATTACAATTTTCTCAGTGCAAGCAGATTTAATCTGTTATTATACAAAAGATAATACAGGAAAATACTAGCTCATTAATTAGCAAGTATTCAAGCACCTCCACCAGGGCGGCGTCAGATTCATGACATACAATAGAGATACTCGGCTGGATATTATACCACCAATACACAACAAATCAATGCAGTTTCTATTCAATTCCTCTATCCCTTCTCCTACCTTGTTTTCACTCCTACCTTTCTTGGGTTTTTTTTATTCATTAAAGGCCAATATAATAATTTATAATTCACCTTCTATACTCTACCCCACCCTTGTCCTTGTCAGTCTCCCTTCCCCATCTACCTTTCCCTTGTGGCCCCTTACCCCAACTCATCCCCAGACCCCAGCCCCATCTCTCCCTCCCTTTCAAACAAATCTACAAATCAACATTGCCTTTTCCGATGATCAACAATCCTCCCACAATCCTCTTAGGTAAAAAAATAGGTGTGTTTCTGATTTACCCGCCCCCAGCCCCCTACCTAGAAAAACCTTCCCCAACCTCAAAATCTTTTGACCCTACCTGATTTTTTTTGCCATACTTTACTTTTTTTGGATTTTTTGACAAAAAAAGCTGGAACTGTCAAAAAGCACATTTCCCTTGTTTAAAACAACTATTGTTATAAAATAGACATTTTTTCCAGTACCTGGGAGGTGGTTTCCTGATAAAAACTTTTTTTTAAAAAGTAGGTAATTGCAATAAATAAGGCCCATGAGGTGTACACTTATAGAAATATAAAAATTCTACCAGTTTATCCGGAATGTGTTAGTTATAATTTGGTATACTTATAATCTTAGAGCCAAACTTAAAATTCAATTTGTTTTTCAGAAAATTGAAATCACTGTTGTAACCATGGCAACCAACTAGGCATAACTATTCATCATTATTTGTTTATGCCATCACTGACCATATTTTGGGCTATATTACCCATTTAACTAGTAATGCGGAAATTTGTTTACCACAACTTGTTGAGATAAAAAATAGTTTTCATCAATTTTTCATGAAATGGGAGAGATTTGATTGCCGCAAGGTCCTTATTTTTTTACAATTTCAAAATTTGTCAGAAACGGTTGCCATGGCAACTTGACAATCGAACATAATTTCTAAGAAGTGACAGTTGTGCCAAACTGTTCCCCACATTGTAAGCTCTGATAACATGTATACATTTTCAGAACTCAAACTAAAAAAATATCAGGGTTCACTTGAAGGGATGTCTGGAAACATAATGTTTATGGGCCTTATTTAGTGGCTCAGGCTATAGTTTTCAGCCAGATAAATCGGAAACACGCCTATTATTTTTTTTTGGCCTTATACCCAATCCCCTAAATTAAGACAAAAATAATATTCAAAATAAACGTCAACGAAATACCCAATATATCTTGTATTTGCTAAATGTGTGGTACTGTTGATTGTACATTTCGAGGCGGCCTGACACTATACCCCAGTACCATCCAGGTGTTGTGATGTAACCAACTCTAATTAGATGCACAAGGGAATATACTCATGCTCCCAGGGCAGGGCGAGACTCCCAACAGCTCTACTTGAGTAATATTATTCTAAGACTGAGAAAGGTCAAAAGAGGCACCGTTGTGGGAGAATGCTCCAATTACATACCTGGGATGGTTTCCCTGACCACCAAATTAAAACAACAATTTCTGATCTCCCCGACATGATAGGCCTACTGTTTTTAATCACATTTTTACTCGAAGGTTTTCGTTGTTAAATCTGCATTTATAATTCTTAGCCATTACAACAAACACAATCTTACCAAACTTGACCTATATAAGACTGAATGTATCAATATTCTGCTACTATAATTTTATATGTTAAGTTTGTACCGGCACGTGAATTGGAAGTAAAATCGGTCACGAAATAAATATTGGTAAATGCTTAATTATTAGCGAATTGTAGCATATAACCGGTCGACCTCAATCCGATGATTGACAGGTGCTAACTGACCAATGGTCATTTAGCATAACAATTAAACAAATATAAACTTGAATAAAATTGTTAATTGATCTAGAAAATAAATATCCAGAAACACTTGTTAAAACATGTAAGGTATACAAGTAGCCATCATCCCATCATCAACAAAATTGTGATATATAATTGCATGTGCTTAATATCATCTTTGCAACTAAAGGGCCTAGTCCACTAAGCTGATTCTCATGCGATTTTGCGCCGTAGAGGACTATTTTGCACTAACTTCTTTGAGAATCTCATGACAATCGGCTTAGTTGGCAAGGGCCTTTAGTTTGTTGTGCTACGTACGGTGCGTAAAGTTTAAGAGTAGGCCTACCGGTAACGTAATTAACCATATATTTATGCAGCAGAGCTAACGTTAGCACCGACCTAGAACTACTTAATTAACCCAATTTTGTTGTGCATATCCTGTTCATAATAGGCATTCAAAGGAGTCTAGTCGGGCGAGCCGTGTATTACATGTAGTTATGGGGCAGATTATTGAGGGATTAATGACCAACATTGAGGAGCTGCTGGTCACCACAACCTCCCAAAGCAGGGCAGATTCTACTAATCTAGACTGAGAAAACAAAAGAAGTAAATAAAAGTTCTGCACTGGAGGATGGTGCACCAAAACCAAACCAAACACTCTTTATCTACTAGAGAATATCAGTAAATGGGGGCACCAGAATTTGGCAAGGGCTCTACAAACAACCCTGTAGTATTCCAAATCAGAGCAAATCCTGTAATGTTTCTTTAAAATCAATTTCTTTAAAAACACCATTTAGTGGCACGTTCGAATGACCGCCTTAAAGTTTGTCATGTTATGTCTTTTACAGTAAGCGTCGTATAAATGAATACAGTGTCATAGCGTCGGCTTCGTCACAGATCTCGTATTTGGTGCGCCGCCAGAGGGGAGAGACTATTCTCCTTGGCAATTAACGTATCGCCAGCGCGGCCGTAGCCACGCCTCCACGGTCACGTGACCCACTTTTGGGCCTAGTCCCACAAACATACCCTCCCGCGTGGTAGACTCAATGCATAACAGTAGGAAATGTACCATATTCCTGAGGCCGGGAAGTGATAAAAGGAGGCAAAATAAATTGGAGAAAGATATGTTTAAGGTCTAGGAACATGTTGGAGGTATATATACACCATTTCTTTAGACATGTATTAACTTAATTTTGTTTGAATAGCGTTTATTTCAAGGTAGATATGTCTGAACTTTTAATGTATTCAAGATGATTTTTCATTTTCTATACCATACTCAAACTACTATCCTTGTGATATGAAGGTTGGCAAGCAACCCCATCGGTTGAAGGGGTGGATATCATAACCCTACGTCATACTAAATATGGTTACAGTATACAAATAACATTGAATATAATAAACATATTAACAAACAGAGTGCCTACCAATCCAGGCCAGCCTAGCCTTTTCAGGCATGCAGAAGGAGTCGCCTAATCTGAGGCTAAGACTTTCGCTCGTGTAAAGTTTTAAAATAATAAATTGTAAAATAATATGGTCTCACATAACCTGGGTCTAAAACTTCTCCCCTATACCGACATGATTATTAATGTCTGTATTTACCCTGAGGTGGGTGTAATAGCGAGGGTTGATGTTACTTATTGTTAGGGAATTACATGTATACATAGGTTTGTGTGGTTTGTCACTTTGTGGGGCTTGTGTGACTGCATGCATGCTTGTCCCCAACATTTTTAAAACATGATCTAGATGTAATTTTAGGGCTAGTCATGTAGTTCCTTGGATACATACAAAAATACCTCATATAAATAGGGGAAGGAGATCGGAGTTAGGAGATTAGAATCATATTTTGTAACCAGCTACAGGAACACATCTCTATTATATTGGCTTAGGCCCCACTCTCCATCATAGAAATATCCAGAGATTACTGTAGGACTCAGCTCTCTTTAATTCTGTCATTAAACTACAAATAACTTCTTTACACAATATACTAAGAAGTAGAAAATGTACTAGATTCAAAACATCCAAATACTAAAAAGGTGAGGCAGAGTGCTTTTAATGGGGGTCGACATTATGGAATCAACTACTCAAAAGTATTAGGTGGAGGAGGAGATAAATGTAGGCCTATATGTAGGCCTAATCTTAGTAGTAATATATTACTACTAAGGCCTAATTAAACACTAGTGTACAAGGATGAATTCCTATAGTTTTCGCCTAAAACGCCGAATGGAACTGGAAAACATATTTTACTTCCCATTCTAATTCAATTCCTGCTTTTGCAATTATAAAATTCCGGAGAAATCCAGTTGTTATTCTCTGTGTACATGTGTAGTCACATAGCACTACACACTGTAGAGACCACTGAGTGACCCTTGTTTGTGGGGATGTTTGGGTCGGGGCGCTGGGACACACACGTGGCGGTCATCTGTTTACAGTTTTGAGTTATGTGATTGGTCAACCCCTTCCCGCGCTCAGTGGCCGGCGATACGTAACAACCGAAGTTCCTGTTTATTGTTATTCTCAATATTTAGAGCCAGTTTGCCAAACCTGCATTATAGATCTAGTCGTTTAGAGAAACATACATGTATGCCAGCCGAGGCTCAAAGTTGAGAGTCCCGTCGAACTGAGGGACTGAGGGATTGGAAACCCTCAAGTACCATCATAATTTCATTTAGGGCCTCAAAATGTCACGCCTAGTCCTGGGCCAGAAAGCCATTAGCGCAGTAGGCGTCCAATCCCTAACATACATCGTACGTCAGTGATTGGACGCCTACAGCAATAGTGGTTTCCCCGGCCCTGGAGTAGGCATCCTAGTGGGATTATAACGACATTTTGGGGGTTTGGAATGAGAGGTTTAATTTTCCTCAGTTTTGAGGGACTCTCCCAACTCTG
Organism: Sthenelais limicola; assembly: GCA_942159475.1. NCBI lineage: Eukaryota > Metazoa > Annelida > Polychaeta > Phyllodocida > Sigalionidae > Sthenelais > Sthenelais limicola. The sequence goes on from OW804098.1 coordinate 72,293,275, forward strand.
AGCCTATATACTGATAATGCAGGAGGGTACCTAATCGTATGTGACTCATGCATTTCATTCAACTGTCACTCAGTCTACTTTGCACTCAAATATCTTTAAAACCCTGATCACTGACGAAAGTAAGGAACATGCCGAAACATTTTGGATCTATACAAGCCTTTTTGTAACAACCAACTGAAGTAAGGAAATAAAAATAAAATCGCCAAGAAGGAAGATTTGTGTGTCATTACAACTTCTTTAAAACCACTGATTTAATAGAATCTAATAGAACTTTTACCTATAGAATTATGTGGTAGTATACTACCATCTGTGAAAACTGGGAAGGGATCTTAGAGTAAAACATATGTTTTACTCTAAGGAAGGGATATATTGATCACTAAACGAGATAATAGCCAGAGGGACCACTTTAAGTTGTAAGGAAATCAAGGAGCGATTGCTCAAACACTTTAAACCAGATAATGATAATAAGGGAAATTCCATTCAATATTTTATTTCGGATCACAAAGGTCCACATGAGGTACAATTTAAGGGTTCCATCTCTTAACACACTATATCTTGTCTAATACACCCGGGAAACATTAATGTGCATACAATAGCTTTACACAGTGAACGAGTGCAACCATATACATTGGAGCGGACTGTTTGTGTCCACGGGGCAACAACCCAGTTTCGACCAACATTCCTCTACCTAATCTCTCAGAATATAACCACCCAAACCTATTATGGTAAAAAAAGGAATGCAGGACAAGAGACAAGAGTAATATGATCGGTGTCCCTGTAGCCTTAGAACAATAGCTCTCAATTCACGAGCTACTTACCAAACCATGGGTTCAGCCAGCAGAGTATGTACACTTGGAATTTTCAATCCTACGGAAACAACCAGAATTATGAATTCAACTAAGGTTTTAAAGTCATTTATTCATATTAGAATCTGTTCTCCCTTTGCCTTAATTCCAAATGTACTCAGATCAGATTTGCTCTACATTAATTTAATCCATAAATGTGTCAAATGTATTAAAAGCTATTGACATTCCAATTATACAGTCTTTTTGGTGTCTATATGGTAAGAAAGAATGGAAATTCCGGATTTTGTTCTGCACAGTCTGACAATAATACGGGGCCAATTATTTTGTCACCAGCCTTTCGGTCCATACAGGGGCAGTCTAGAATTTTCACAGAATAACGTTATCATATATTTATCATTATTTATTAAAGATAAATGTCAAGACTTAGTTCCCATGCTACCTGGGCGGTTTAGAAACATTCCATGGTATCAAAACTTTGTTTTATCTGAATTGACAGTTTGAAGAAAAAAATTTAATATTTTCTAACGCTGAATAATAGACTAGTGAGCCGAGACTGTTTAGACAAGGTAGCTCTAGCGCAAAGCTAGTATAAGGAAAGCAAAATATTAGCAAAATTTTAACCCCCGAGAACTTAAAGTAATTCATTGCGGAATAGAAGGCCTGCCTAGGGAGGATGAAACTATGTCGACAGCCCCGTTATAGATATGTGGGTGTCTTGACCGACATTCCATGACTGGCAATATTCAACATGGACACCAGGCACTTGTTCTGTTTGTCTCATCGATCTATCTCGCGTATAATACTACTGTCGCTGGAAGGACGACCCGGGATGTTTACACTGGCTCCTTTTTCATATTGGGCTCATTGAATGACATGTCGAAACACACTGGCAATATGGATTCCTATATAGCCGGAAATCTATATTTCGAGGATTGTGAAAAAAGTTGGAATTTCTTCTTTCTTGGATCTGATCACCGAAAGATGTTGGCAGCTCTAAAGATTTATATGGAAATTATGTTAAAGTGGGCTAGAAAATTTTAAATACTAAAATATTTGGTATTGCCTCGATTCGGAAAATCTGTCTGATTTTTTAAACGTACGATTACTTAGTGTGGAAGCAGTCTAGGTTCACAGTCTCTCAGATCAGATAAGAATGGTATGTCAGTGAGTGGGCGCCTACTGTGCTAATGTCTTTCCTGGCCATGGAGTATGCATCCTAATGGGATTCTAATGACACTTTGCATATTGGAATGAGAGGCGTTTACATAGTTTGAAGGGACTCTATGCTCTGACTCTAGACTGTAAGGGTGGTATATGTATAATGAACCGAAAAGAGTACTCAAATCTACCTCTGTCCAGGGCATTTGGTACCCGAAGCTAAATCTAGGCACTCTGGGTGAACTCGTTAGCATGACTATACTCTACAATCCCATCTGATAATACAAGAAATCATGTCCCTTTTCCACTGGATCCTTAATTTTACACCAACACTAATATTAGAGAATTTCTTTTTCTCAAGCCATAAGGTTGCAGGGATATTTATATATATATATTTATGTATAGGCCTATCTATTTCGTACACTGTACATTAATGGCCCTACATAATTCTATCATTTCCATGCAATATGTTGAATGGTTAAGGGACTACATCTGTAGGTCTGTTGACTGTCTGTCAACTGTCATTTTTAGTGTCTGCCGAAATTGTTTCTAAGCAAAAAAGAATTCTTTTGTAAGTTTGTAAGATTTCTTTCTCTAAGTTGTAAGTCATAATAAATTAGCACGGTAGTTGTGCTTTTGATGCATACACATTTCCCTTTACAAGAAATTCATCCACTCTTGTAGAACGGCCCGAGAACTAATAAAACCAATACCATTTTCATTAAATTTGCTCAATGAAACCATTATTTCATCTCCGTCCCACCCAATATCAAGCCACACTTCTCCCCTCTACTGTATAAGAAATTAAATGAATTTACGGAAGAAAAAAAGAAGAATTTACAGATTCACAGAAATTCTCTGAATACAGAATAGTACTGTCCACCACAGTGATTAACATCCCTCGCTTGAGGAAATAAAGACCCACACAAGAAGTTATGCAGCAGGACTCATAGGCCTGTCATTATATAGATCAGGGTGTCAGAAAATGTGCAACCAACAGATCTACACATTCAGTAAATTCTGCTCAATTTGTCTTAAAATGTTAAATACTAGGCATATCTGAGCATATCTGGTGCTGAACTGATTAAAGAAATGCGTTTGATTATGCTGAAGCGTGTCTCTTGGTCTCATTTTGCCTGAACTTTGGGATATGTGAGTGGATTTGTGAAGGTGAATTGTACATTTTCTGACGAACGGACCCTTATGCAGCAGAACTCTCAGCAGAGATGTACGTAAGTACACTAATGATAAACACTAGCGGTTAGGGTTTGTATCAGATATATACATGACCTCTAACCGTTTACAGTTGAGATAGCCAGGCTTAGCTAGGCTTCTTCGGGGCTTGGTTTACCATACCCAACGCTAGCCTATCGTCCGAATGCATGACCCCGCCCCCCCCCCCCCCCCAGAATTACCGTAATACTTGTAGTAAGGCACCCAAAAGAGACCTCAGGGTCAAGGCGTCAGAATGTGAGTCAGATCACCTAGAAGTGTACAATTCCTGTCAGAATGACACATTTTAACAGTTGGTAAATTTACGTAATTTACATATTAAGTTGGTAACTTTACATGTTATCTGATTCTAATTGATAGTGTACAACTCAAATTTTAAGAGGATATTAATTATACTAAATTAGTCTGAATGGTTCCAGATTTCTTTCAGGCATGTAATGGATGGATCGTGTAGCACACGATCTACGATGTAAATAAAGGTCTTCAGCCAGATGCACCTTAATAGATTAGAATAGATTCGTGTAGCCTGACTTTCATAATTAATGAGACCTTGAGGCACTATGCAGTATAACATAATATTATGCCATATAGAAAGAGAAAAGAAAAGGATATCAATCACAAGAGCAAATAATCAGTGATCCAAATTATACTAATGAAGTGAAAAGAAAGATTTGGCGCCGTAAACGTCACATATCCCCTTTAAAAACATGATAATCTTTCCTAGTGATACCAGCAATTTATATTATTATTATATATAGTCAATCCAATGAGTCAAATTTTCTTTTTATACAAACCTTTATTCAGGCACTGTTACATAATGCCAATAATAGTTTTTCACTAATATGCAAAGTCTATAATTCAAACGTAGTATGAAAGTATGGTGTCAATGCGTAAAGCAACCCCCCCCCCCCTACCGCCACAATTTTTTACAATTGAAACATATATTTATCAGGGTGTGAAGGAAGACCGGGTCTGACCCGAGTCACATTAAGTATGGCCTAAGCCAGCATATCAACCTGAAAAAGATTTGTCCAAAAATAATAATTTTTTATTAGAATTGAACCACACTGTCAGACAGGCAAAACATATAATAGATGTTTTAATAAGGGGCTAGGGGCTGGCCTGGAGAGGATGAATTAACAACGAAAATCTTATCCTGTCACACAAAGTGAACTAATTTAAAATAAGGATTGAAATACTCGTATATAATAATAATCTTTTATTTCCACATGAATACAGTTACATATTCATCTTCATGTTGGAAAAAGGATCGACCTTCTGCACACAGTGCCACCTCAGCGCGACCTATGTTGCCGTCAAGGTAACTCTCCTGAGATTTTGTGCAGTCGCACCAACCTCCCACGGTCGGGACATGGTAGGAGAGAGGTTGCCCCTTTATTGCATCTAACTTTTTAAAAACCCATGTGACGAACAATTCCAGTCCCGCCATCCGCTTACCCCGACTATTCTCCTACTCCTAATGTAGGTCCCTTGTCTCCACAACTGTAGAATTACCTATTTCGGCCACTTTCCACCGCTCGGCATGAGTCATCCTAGGCCTACCATTACTAGAATGTTCAGCCCCACTGCTACTACCTTCCCATAGCGCAGGGGTTAGAGCATTTGACTTCAGAGCCGAAGGTTGAGGGCTCGCACCTCGCCCGGGTTTGCACTGGGTGAGGAGAAAGGCCGGGGAAACAAAATATCCATATAATGCTTTAACCTGTGCCAACAGTAGCCTACACAAACGGCCGCAACATTATCTAAATTACATACGCAAGGTGCCGACTAGCAGCCGCCCCTCCCTGGACAATAAGAGCTGATAATAGCTTAATTGGTCGTTGTTGTTGTTCTTGAGTACGTAGAAACTGGTTGCGGAGTATAGGGCCTGCCTAGGGAGAATGCACATTTTGAGGTGCAATTGGAATATTTAGACTATTCAATTACATTAGATATTAAGTTGACCTATGGAAACCAAATGCATGAGGGGAAAGATGGAGGCTTGTATTATGGAAACCTGTATCATACATACATATTGATATTTAAGCACCGATAAATATTCCATGCTGAACACGGCATGTTTTCTACAGATTTCACACTGTACCACTACTCCCACAAATTCCATGCGAATCAAGATTCGAGATGGCGGCTGTAGTGTTGACCATTTCGGTGAATCCCTCAGGGGCACCAATGCTGTTCCGGCGCTTATGAATAAAGGAGGCTCTACTTCCGGGACCCGAAGCTATGGTGTTGACTTATCATTACGAGCAGTAATATCCAGTGAATATCTCTATTCACATATAGACTAAGGGACATTACATTGGCGACGAGGCAGAAAGTATCCACGTAGGGTCAGGAGATTCCATTCATGTAGGTGTTAAGCCATCTAGGAAGTAGAAACAGGGCTAGGAGTGAAACCTAAAAAAAACGGGAGCTGAACCACGTGCAAAACGAGCGGGTCCATGCAGCGTGGAACAACAGCTGGGCTGACACTAGGATTGGAAAATAAGAGACTTTCCTTTGGAAAAAGAAGAAGATCCTGAGAGACAGTTCATTTAGGTGCCATAGGGTTTGTACCTGTGTTTATGAGACCACTGTTGTGTATAGATGACTGAGGTGTATGTTTGTTCACATTACTGTCAATTGTATTGTACACTGGGAAAGTCAACGGTGTTTGTGAATGATACAAGGGACTTCCAGTCGTATTGTGTATGTATACTGAGTAAATTTGCTAATCGTGGTCCAGTAAACAAAGACAATGGCAGAGAGAGGCCCTAAATTAAAGGTACAACCATTTGATCTCCATGGTGATAGACTGACATTGGGGAGGAGATGGGACAAATGGTTGGAGAGGTTTGAGAGAGACCTCAAATACAATGGAGTCGACCCAGGAGTTGTAGCGAATGCCGAGACGTGCAAAATGGCGCTGTTGATTTATGCGGGGGAGGCGGTGGAGGAACTTCACGACGCTCTGGCTGACATTGACCGACCAGCAGGAATAACTGCAGCTAATTGGACAGATTACCTGAAGGCAAAAGGGAAACTTAGTCAGAGGCTGCTTCCAAAACAATCAAATGATTTTGCCCTTTTCGAACTAATGACACTCAAACCTACCAGTGAGGAAAGCATGGTGGACTATGCGGGACGTTTGAGGAAATATGCAGAAAAGTGTGACTTTACAAACTGGACATCTGATAAAATGATAAAAGCTCTAGTCATCAGCAACCTCTCAGATAATGAGTTAAGGCTTAAATGCTTAGAAGAAGAGCTTACTCTCGATAGGGTTCTTGATAAGGTGAAGCTCAAGGAAGATACCTTGGCTATGAGTTGTTTAATGTATCCACAAAGTTCAAAAACTACTACGGTAAACAAGGTAACTTCAGAAGGTAAAAAACCCATTGAGTGTTGGAATTGTGGAGGTAATGGCCATATTAGTAGTTATGATAAATGTCCTGCGAAGGGTAAAACCTGTCCTGTGTGTAAGAAAATTGGACATTTGGCCACAAAGTGTAAACAGAAAGGTAAAAAGGCTAGATGGAGCACTCCTCAAGGTAATAGTAAAGGTACTGTACATTGTGTCGAAGAGGAGGATACTGTAAATGAGGAGGGTCATGCATTTGTTGTAACAATCAATTCACTGACTCACAAGGTTAAAGACCAGACAATGTCTATTGAGGTTGGAGGTATCAAAGTTGATTTTATCATTGATTCGGGATGTGATGGGAATATAATCAGTAGACGGGAGTGGGAGCGCTGTAAGAGGGATAAGATTGTCTGTAAATCCTTCAAGTCCACAGAGAAACTGTATCCCTATGGTACATCAACACCCCTCTCGGTAGCAGGTTGTTTTACGGCCAAAGTAGCTGTGGGAGATAACCAAATAACAGCAAAGTTTGTAGTGGTCGAGGAGGCAGGCCAAGCTCTCCTTGGGCGGGTTACTTCAGAGCAGTTGGGTATTTTGAAGATTGGCCTTGGGGTTAACAATGTCAAAGGGCCTGGGACAGAAGAAATTCTTGAAAGGTACCAACAGCTTTTTGAAGGGGTAGGCTATCTCAAGGGGTATGAGGCTGAGATTTATGTAGACAAGACAGTAAAACCAGTTGCTCAGCCACTTAGGAGGGTGCCGTTTGCATTAAAAAGAAAGGTAGAGGAAAAGTTAGATGAACTTTTGGACCTGGGGATAATTGAAGAAGTGCCCGAAGGGCCTAGTTCATGGGTCTCTCCACAGGTAATTATCCCAAAAGGGGATGGGGACATACGCATGTGTGTCGACATGCGTAGGGCAAATGAGGCGGTCATCAGAGAAAGACACCCAATACCGACTGTGGAGGAGGTAATGCACGACCTAAATGGGAGTTCGATGTTTAGTAAGTTGGACCTAAAATGGGGATTCCATCAGGTCGGACTAAAAGAAACAAGTCGGGACATCACAACGTTTGTAACACATAGGGGATTGTACCGATATAAAAGATTGATGTTTGGGGTCACTTCAGCTCCAGAGAAATACCAACAGATTATTCGGGATGTCCTCCGAGGTTGTGAGGGGGTTGTGAACATTGCTGATGATATTGTAGTTCATGGACGGGACCGTGCAGAGCATGACAGGAGACTGGGGAAGGTCTTAGACAGGTTAGTGGAAGTCGGGATGACTTTAAACAAGGGAAAATGTGAGTTTAGACTTGAAGAAATCGTATTTTTTGGCCACAGGATCACTTCAAAAGGGGTAAGGCCATGTGAAGAAAAAATAGCTGCTATCCAGGATGCAGGAGAGCCGAAAACAGCTAGTGAAGCTAGATCATTCTTAGGGCTTGCCCAATATTCAGCGAAATTCCTTCCAAATTACTCCTCAGTGGCAGATCCTATAGCGAAATTGATTAGGAAAAATGTAGATTTCAATTGGGGGGAAGAGCAGAGGGAGGCTTTCAAAGAATTGAAGTCGTTGATGACAAGAGCCACTACATTAGCTTACTTTGAAAGTGATTGCTGCACTCGCATAATAGCTGATGCATCCCCAGTCGGCTTGGGATCAGTCTTAACTCAATTCCAAAGGGGGGAGTGGAGAGTTATTTCTTATGCTTCAAGGACATTATCTGATGTGGAACGTCGCTACAGTCAGACAGAAAAGGAGGCACTAGCGCTTGTCTGGGCATGTGAACGTTTCAATCTTTACATATTTGGGCGTCCTTTTGAGTTAGAAACGGACCATAAGCCCCTAGAGTGCATCTACTCTAGAAAATCTAAACCATCAGCTAGGGTGGAGCGCTGGGTATTGAGGCTTCAGGCCTATGACTATAAAGTAGTTTATAGACCAGGGAAAACAAATATTGCAGATGCTCTATCTAGGCTCAATCCCAAAGTACAGAGAGATGTTAAAACTAACTATGATTGCGTGAGAGCAATAGCAGAGGTTAGTACGCCAGTTGCCTTGAAGACAACTGAGATCGAAGCTGCGTCCAGGTTGGACGAGGAATTGGGACACATACGGAAATGTGTGAGTACGGGGGACTGGAGAGAATGTCGAATTCCAGGGTATATACATGTGAAAGACGAGCTTTGTGTATCAGGAGACTTACTCCTCCGAGGAACAAGGCTGGTAATCCCGAAAAGCCTTAGGGATAAAGTTGTACAATTAGCTCATGAGGGACACCAAGGGATTGTCAAGACGAAGAGTAGACTAAGGAGCAAGGTGTGGTGGCCTAAGATTGATGCAGATGGGGAAAAAGCATGCAGGAGCTGCCATGGGTGCCAGGTCATGGGGAATGGGTGTAGGCCAGAAGAGATGGCTAGGGTGGTTCCCCCCACTAGACCATGGAAGATGTTGGGAGCAGACTTATTAGGGCCACTACCCACTGGAGAAAGTATTCTTGTAGTTGTGGACTATTTTAGCCGGTGGTATGAGATAGTCATTATGAGGTCCACAACAAGCGAAAAAGTAATTGAGGCGATTTCACCCATGTTTTATAGATATGGAGTCCCAGACTCATTACGAACAGATAATGGGCCTCAATTTATCTCTGAGGAGTTTAGAGAATTCCTCAGAGAATTCAACATCCTCCATGAGAGGACTACCCCACTTTGGCCCCAGGCTAACGGGGAGGTGGAGAGACAAAATCGCTCACTGTTAAAAGCGATCAAGATAAGTAAGGTGGAGGGAAAGAATTGGAGGAAGGAGATAGGTAAATTCCTGATGGCCTATCGGTCCACACCCCAGGTTACAACAGGGGCCTCTCCTCACTATCTTATGTTTGGGAGAAGCATGAAGACAAAGTTGCCAGAACTTTGGGGAGAAAGAGGGGAAGAGAAAGGAATAGTCTTAGATGAGGGTATTCAGGACAGGGATTGGGAGAATAAAATTAAAGGGAAAATATACGCAGATCAGAAGAGACACAGTGAGGGATCACAAATACAGGTCGGGGACAAGGTTTTGATGAAGATCCCAAAAGAAAATAAGATGTCCCCCAACTTCGCAGTTACCCCCATGGAGGTAGTGGAAAAGGTGGGAGGGGAAGTGGTAGCAAGAAGCGAGGGTGGTACAGAAATGAAAAGAAGCATAACATCAACTCGTTTATTCCAACCCAATAGAGATCATGTAGAACAAAAAGAAAGTATTGAGTCTGAAGGAAATAGCATGGGAACCCAACGCAGGTCATCCAGAGAAACAAAGCTGCCAGAAAAGTTCAAAGACTTTATTGTAGGATGAGGTTTTATCTGTCACTGTCATATAGAGTATAGCATGCGCATTGATGTCTTATGTACTGTTTTCATCCTTTGAAACAAGATTACTGAGAATGTCCAAAGACTTGATTGTAAAATGAGGTTTTATCTGTTACAGTCATTGAAGAGTATAACCTGTACAATGATGTCTTATACACTGCTTTCATGTTTGAAAAAAAGGAGGGATGTAGTGTTGACCATTTCGGTGAATCCCTCAGGGGCACCAATGCTGTTCCGGCGCTTATGAATAAAGGAGGCTCTACTTCCGGGACCCGAAGCTATGGTGTTGACTTATCATTACGAGCAGTAATATCCAGTGAATATCTCTATTCACATATAGACTAAGGGACATTACAGCGGCTATAGTTTAGCGCTCCTTTCCTGGGAAGTGGGAAGGGGTAGATGGAAGGGGAGGGAAGGCAATATATCCATTGGTCATTTAGGCGTCATTTTATGATTTTAAGTGCCATTAAAGGTCGCCTACTTGATATAGTTTAGCGCTCCTTTCCTTTAGAGGGAAGTGGGAAGGGGTAGATGGAAGGGGAGGGAAGGCCACATGTCCATTGGTCATTTAGGCGTCATTTTATGATTTTAAGTGCCATTAAAGGTCGCCTACTTGATATGTGCTATTATGACCTGGCTTAGAGGAGAGAGGATTAAATCTAAGACAGGAGGAACTTCCCCCCAAATTGGGTCGAGGGAGGCTAGCCCAGCTGTTTTTTATGGGGATGTGAACTGATTAAGAGGAACTAATGGAATATGCCTTCTTCCACACCTCAACATCAGAGAGATATCCCTGCTTTATAATTACCCTGCCATAAACTATATGTGCTGTCATGACCTGGCTTAGAGGAGAGAGGATTAAATCCAAGACAGGAGGAACTTCCCCCCAAATTGGATCGAGGGAGGCGAGCCCAGCTGTTTTTTATGGGGATGTGAACTGATTAAGAGGAACTAATGGAATATGCCTTCTTCCTCACCTCGATATCAGAGAGAAATCCCCGCTCTAAAATTACCCTGCCATAAACTATATGCAAGTCCCCTATTGTACACATTGTGATTGCTCGACCCATAATATATGGGTCAACTATAAGAGAGAAGGATTCACAAAATGTGAAGTAAAGTGTAGTCATGGAAACCTACTGTAGTGGAGAAACAATGGTGCCCCCAAGAAATAGACGCACGTACCATGCATGAACTATAACAACACCACGGGTCATATATCAACCCACAGATCAAAGCCTCAGTGATAAGGATCTGGTAGAATAGGAGATGTTCTCATAACTGAAGACCTTGGCACATTGCCTGTTTTTACTGGATTGTGAGGACAAAAGCCTATTATCATAATTTCGCCACCTTGAGAGTGATATATTGTAGCTATTTGTGCTAAATATGTCCACTAGAACTAGCAGCTAAACCCTGAGAAAACTAATGTATTGTATAGTTGTCTTGCATCTATTCTGTAAGCTGCTTTCAATTATACAGTACAATTGGCAGCTCTTCAGATTTAGTAAATTCTGCGAAATTAGGCTGAAAATAATAAATACTTGGTAAATCTGAGTATATTAATTTTGGTATTGCTTTGATTCCAACAATCGTTTCCTCATTAAAAAATGACAATCTACCCTATCAGTATACTTTATATTACATTTGCTAAAACTTGTGGAGGTGAAAACAGCCGGAAAACCGCATTTTTTAGTCCAGCTAACGTTCACAAGGGTTGACACACAATATTGCGAGCCGCGACGTCAGTAACGTGACGTCAGTGAATACTATGTATATCGCTGCCTGTGCTGCCATTGGAACCTCAGGAATTTGGCTAGAAGACGCGCGAAATTTAGCTTCATTGGTGAAACAAAACCTGACATCGTGCAGACATACACGACCAGCTGTCAACCCTCTCAAGCCGTTTGTAGCACAACGCCTTTACATAAGTTTACACAACTACAAAACTCGAGCTACCTACTCTCTATACGCGTCTTGTAGGCAGCGGCTTTCCATAGGGTTAACCACAGCGGGCTTTGGTGTAGTATTTGATATTTAACGAAGAAGAATATCAACCAAGCCAGTGAGTATTTTAGTGTATCACAATCAACCATGACGAAACATGGTATAGCACTGTCTTTGTTTCCTTTGATGACAGGTGGCAAAAGTATTTCCTCGGGACAGCAAATTTCACATAATTTGTTGTATACCATGGTCCATTGCAAAGAGCGACTCACGGGTCAATGGTTGGCAGGATATTAACATAGAAATTGCCTTGAAAAGTGAAAAAAATAGCGGCCATCTTGGTTTTTCATGGCGAATATAGGTCAGCGCAAGGGCCATTCACGTACCCAGAATTGAATCAGTGTTGGTCAAGATAACGACTCATGGTGGATGGCACCATTTAACATTCCATACCCCATGAAGTGATTTGAGCCACTTTGTAGATTCTGTCTCCAGTCTAGGGCAAAAAGAAAATAGATGTGTTTCCGATGTACCTAGAAAAACCTACCTAAAACCTACCCGACCCTACCTAAAACGAACTTTTGACCATGGCTTGTTTTCAATATATTTTTTGACAAAAACAGCTAATTAAGACTTTTTAACGTGAAAACCCTTAAAAGGTACATTAATCCTTAATCTAGTTTATAAAACATCTCCTAAAAAATTCTATGAGAATAAGTTACCCCCCCCCCCCCTTACCTAGTTTTCAGCTACTACAAATCGAAAACACACCAAATTTTGCTGTTGCCTAGTGTATATATAGGGTAGGGTAGTTTGCTTATCTGCCCTGGTCCCATTCTGCTCGGGAGTGGGGTGTGGGGGTTGTGGTGGAGGGGGTTGGGGGTGCTGGAGGACGAATATTTGTCTAAGTTGGGGTAGCTGTATATGCATCACCACCTGATACCCTGGAGAAGAAGCTGCAGGAGGAGGAGGAGGAGGAGGAGGAGGGGGGACAGAGAGTGGAATAACACAAGCTGAACCCTTGACCTGGATATTGACAAGAGTCACTTACAGTGTTAGCTCAGGGCTGTCACATTCCTCTCTCATCTACAGTCCATTCCGCGTAACTTGGTGATGGGGGCATTCTCAGCTATTACAACAAAACACATCTTACCAAATTTACTCATATTATTACTTATAGTACTGAATTTATCATCAATATTCTGCTTCTGTTGTATGTTTATACAAGAATTCGAAGTGAAACCACCGAAAGAAAAAGGCCGCTGGTGAGTGTCATCATAGTGAAGTCATTATAGGAAGGGATTTAGGCAGGTCCTCCAAATACAAATGAGGGCGTTTTAGAAGCTTTGTACCAAAAACAACTGGACGAAATCCTTCAAAATGTTGGTCAAATGGCTTTTAGAAAAGAATGGAACAAAAAGTAGAAAATGTTTAGTTTTTGACAGACGTTAAGGACGCCATATGGACAGGAACTTGTCATAACTATAAGTCAAATCCCCCCCCCCCTTTTCCCTCTTCTTAAAGAAACCCATTTAGCCTGTGTCGGCTACTTATTGGACAGAGTATAGTGGGGTGACAGCTGCAGATGTTTAGTGTTACTTGGTCCAGCTGACCATGGGATAGCTTTGTGCTGTTGGTAGACGGTAACCCTGGCAGTGCAAACATGTGAGAGGGAGCTGTGGGCTGACATCGTCCTAAAGTGAGATGGACTGCTACAGAGTTAGTAGAGAAAATATTTTTTAAGGTGACTCAGTAGTGATTTTGATTATTAATAAATTTTTCTAAAATTTTTACCAATGATACTTGACATGAAATAATCAGTATTGAGTGGGAAAAAAACCAGGTCACCAGGCTAGTTTTCATGCTATGGCGGTATAGAGATAGAAATAATAAATCATATTTGAGTAATTTTACTACATTTGAGTGATTTATTAACATAATTCGTTTAAAATGGTTCTGACATGAATTCAGACATCAAATTTCACCCAGACATTCAACATATATATACTTATCATCAGATAATGTTTTTTTCCTCAGATCCTGAGTTAGCCCCCTGGAAGCCCCCTAGTGGCAGTATGGGGCACTAGCAAAATTGACTTTGGCTGATGACAATCAGCGTTTTAAAAAAAAACTGTTTGATGAATATTTTTTAAATTTGATATGAATGTAGATACAGTATTTGCCAACTCATACACAAAAAATCAGGATGGCTTTCCAGGCTAAATTTTTCTATATTACGACTTATTTATGAGAAAAATTGGGAAAAAAATTAAATTCCTGATTAATATTTGATTTGAACAAAAATGGCTTCATAAATCTTGATGAAATTCTATATGGATACAGCTATCATAGTTAGTAACTCGCACACCAAAAATCAGCATGAATTTCCAGGCCGATTTTTTTATGTTACAACTTAATTATGAGAAAATTGGCTAAAAATGAGAAAATTCTTGATAAATATTTGATTTATACACATTATATGGCTCCATAAATTTTAATGAAATTTAATATGGATGTATACTCCCACACCAAACATCAGCATAAATTTTTTATCTGAAATGTTTATATCAAGACTTAACATACATACTTCGTCTGCATAATGCTGATATTCCCTGCTATATGTATTGAATACACATTGCGTGAAAAATGGCAAAAGTTGTAACCCGCTACTCACGCTAGGCGTTGCCGCACAAGATCAGTACTGAGTCACCTTAAAAAGGGCTCCCACAAAAGGAACAACATTGATTCCTATGACAAAAAGTGCAACCTATGGAGTCATGGGGTGCAGCAAGTTTCTGCTCATGCATCTCTTGTGGCTCAGGTTTGCTGGGCAGGGGGCGAAGTTAGAAGAGAATCACACATATTATTATATATACTTGCCACAACTGCCACAACAGTTTTTGTTGCAGCCCCTGACAAGATATGATAATCTAGACATTGCCTCAGCAGTATCAGAACCTTCCCAACTCCCTTGTGGACCCCCAGTGGCCCCTGGATCTTGAGGTGCAGTGGAGCTGTACTACTGTCAATTACAGAGTTTTGTTTTTTTAGTTTTTTTTTCTACTCAGGAGAGTAATTTGGCTCATGCCAAATGAGTTATATGGCTCAGGTCTTTTGCCATAACCTGAAATTTCACTTAATATAATTTAAACTTCATTAATAGCTGTGTTGCGCATTATCATTTACAGATCAATAATATATGAGCACCACAAGGGCTGCAAATCTCTTATGACGTGAAGTCACTGGATTAATAGTCCCTATGGAGTCAGGTAAGAAACAAGAGTGTGTCGGGTCAGGCCAGTGGAGATCTAAAACGTATTTTGCTGACTCTCAGCCAATTGCCATCTTTCAACATTAAATGGATTTAATCAGCCATTTTCCTATTTGTCAGCCAACTGTGGATACAGGCTTTTTGGCATGACGTAAAAATTATTTCACAAAGCTCTCAAAATGCCGACATTTGCAAAAGGGAATTGCATTTTTCACTGCCCATGTCTATTGCTGTGCATCCTGGGATGGATTCAGTTCAAATCTGAGATACAAATATTTAGCAACGTTTTTATAGAAAATTGCAAGGATCTTTTAACTAATATCATAGCTTGTGTAAATTATCTATAGAAAATCAAATGCATGATGGGAAAAATGTAATCTTGTTTTATCGAATCATGTAAATCACATGGCAATTTACATGAGATCACTGTTAAATATCCCATGCTGAATATAACATGTTTTCTATAGCTTTTACACTGACATACAACTCCCATTATTCCATGCTTATCAAGATTCAAGATGGCAGACATGCAATTCCCCTATTGAATACAGTAACTTCACAAAGTTTCAAAGCTCTATTCTCATTTATCATTAACATCGATCATAACCCAGTTGTTATCCAAAATCTTGTGTAAACATGTAAAAGCAGTAAAATATTGATAAATATAGATCAAACAATGAGTAAATTTGTCAAGCTTGTTTATGTCCTAATGAATGCAGATTTTGGCTTTAAATGAGAATGCAGCTTTAACATTAATTCTGGCGCTTTCCCTTCACATACAGGAACTCAGAGGCTACATAAACCTTCAAAAAAGCTATTTAATTAATTTTGAAATGTCTCCTTAAGACAATTCCCAGGGCTGGCATGAAATGAAAAGCAGTATATATCGGTATCAGAGTTGAGAGAGTCCCTCTAAACTGACGGAAATTTAGCCTCTCGCCCCAAACCGCAAAATGCCTGTACAATGCCTTAAGACTTCCATTAGGACGCCTACTCCAGGGCTAGAAAAGCCATAAGCGCAGTAGGCTTCCAATCACTGGCATATCATTCTTATCTTATCTGAGCTCGAGCAGTTCTGAACCTAGATTGGTATCAAGTTATGCTGAAAAGACTATAATTTAAGAGCCCCCTGGCCCATATGTGAATATGATTTTTCTATATTTTTAACCGCAGATTCCTTTGTCTGGCCTGAAAACGTTAGTGGGAAAAGAACGGCCATTGTATGGTCCTTTTAGAGTTATAGTCTTAGCAACCAGTTTTGACTATTTAATAGAATTTTTAGTGAATGTAAAATGTTAGAATACAATGGGGTGTTTTGCGGTTCAAGTATATTAATTGTGGTTTCACAAGTTCTAAAGGAGGACAAAGTAACAGTCTAGGTTCACAGCCTCTCAGATCAGATAAGAATGGTATGACAGTGATTGGACGCCCTAATGGGTTTCCTGGCCCAGGACTATAGGCGAGAGGCTTTCCCTCAGTTTGAAGGGACCCTCTTATTAGATACTGTAAACGTACTAATGTTCGCGCAGTATTTATTTTCGCGCACCCACCTTTGTGCGCGAAAATAAATCCTGCGCGAAAGGTATAATTATTCCATAAACAATGTATGAGACTTTCTTGCTGCGCGAATTTAAATCCCCGCGATAAGGTGTCATTGTATTTAGTGCGCGAAAATTTATCTGCGCGAAAATAAATACGTTTACAGTAAGGTTTCTTGAATGTCCTCGATGCTCAGGGGTGCGGAAAAAACATGTAAACATTGGAGAAAGAAGTACACGCCCAAATTTAGATAAATCTAAAATTCTTTTAACATGTTTTCTACCAATCGTTGCTATGTATACTCACTAGACGGGTTTGAAAAGCTTTACAAATTAGTGAATATATGGGTCAGATCCTTAGAAAATGTACAATCGGCAGATCTATATATTTAGTAAATTTATACTGTTAAATTTGACTGCAAAAATGGTTAAGACTAGGTACATCTGAGTATATGTAGGGGGGGGGGGGGGATTCGTAAATTCTAACAATTTTTTCAGAATACTGATGTAGTAGAAATACTGAAGACTTTCTTTCATCCGTTAACAAAACTATCTGTCATAGTTCAGATCTAATAGGGGATTTGCCACTACGAGGCATGTTGGTCACAGTGCATCCTGGGATGGATACTGATGAAGTTAGACATAAAACTATGTGGCAACATTTTTATCGAAAAATGCAAGAATTTGTTTACCAATATCAAGATTTTATACTGTAGCATTAGTCCCATAATTCCATGCGAATCTATATTCAAAATCACGGCTATGCAAATCACCTATTAACATTAAATCAGTTTTATAACACTTTAGGGATACACCTTACAAAATAGAATGCACCTCCTCCATAATATAAATAAATGGGTCGAGGAGTCTCTTATAGTTTCAACAGTAGAGATTTATACGAGTAGTCCGAGTACAATGCGAGTAGGGAGACCCGGATATGTATTTTTCTTGGAGGGAGTGCCACAGGCGGAGTGATGGATTCCAGCCCAGCCAGACACATCTAGGTTTCGGGCTAGGGTCGCAGAACCCACATTCCTACATAGCCTTATCGAGGTCTATTTTGGGAGGGGGCGCGGAGAAGGTGGCTCTATCTTTCGCAACTGAAAACAAAGATTCAATTGTGTGTTCTTCATTGTGTCCTGAGCCGGTCCTGAGTATGTCTTGATATAATATTTTCCTTTCTTTACCTTTTAGTTTTCAGGTTGTAGATGAAGAATGGTTGGGTGAAGCTTAGAGTAAGGTGAAGCTTAGAGTATACCTGAAATATAGTCTCGTTGGGAGAAGGCAGTCTCGGCCCAAAGCTGAGAGAGTCCTTTCAAACGGGAGGGAAAGCCTCTCGCCTCAAACTGCAAAGTGCCATTATAATTCCATTAAGGCCGCAAAATGCCATTATAATCCCATTAGAACGCCTAGTCCTAGGCCAGGAAACCTCTTAGGGAAGTAGGCGTCCAATCACTGACACACCATTCTTATCTGATCTGAGAATTTGGGCCTAGACGAAGAGCGCCCAAAAGATGGCAGCACAGTTGCCGTTGAGGTAACTCTCCTGAGAGCTGGCGCAGGCGCCCCAGACCTCTACGGTCCGGACAAGGATAGTAGAGGATCTCACCTATATCACATTTAACTTTTTAAAAACACATGTGACGAACAGTTTCAGACCTGGATTCAGACTCCCCCTCCTATAACCCTACTGCTAGTCTAAGGCTGATGTCCGCACACTTGTAGAACAAACGATTTCAGTCACTTTCCACCGCTACGCATGCGTTGGCCCTACTCATATGACTAGCAAAGTTCAGCCTCTCCATCACAACCAAATCCCATAGCTCAGTGGCTAGAGCACTGGCTTCGTGAGGGGAAGTATGCGAGTTCGAGCCTCAGCGCTGTGGCACTCTCCTGTGTTTTTTTCATCCTGTACTCATTGAGCCGTGTAGAGCCCTCACTCTACACGGCCAGGGCAGCGGGTGGGTTCGCATGGTTTGTGGTGAGGGAAAGGCAGGAGGATACAAAATATCCATATAATGTTTTAACGTGTCAACAATAATACAAAAATGGCCTAAACACATCTAAATTATACTAGCACTAGCAGCTGCCACTCCTGGACTGGAAGCTAGGTACCTTTCTGTAACATTAACTATACCAATAACGGGAGGTGATTGAGACGGCAATTACTCATTGCAATTAGTCTCGTGTAAGAAAATTACTCTTTAACAGTTAAAATATTAATATACATTTCTCTCCATCTCTCCCCCTCTCTCTATCACCCATCCCTCTATCACTCACTCTATTTCTGTGTGTCTAGGGAGCAGTAGTCGTAGCATACAACACCTATACGAAGTATAGGGTTGTACAGTATTCTATATAAGGCTCCCATAGACGCTGCTTGACAGTCCCGTAACTTGAATTACTTCATATAAACATACAAACGTACTTCCCGAATGTATCTCCTACCTTTTCTCAATGATGAAACTTACTTTATTGCCATTGTATGTTGCTCATAGATTAATATTAAATAAACTAGAGACGAAAACGCTAGTGGACCGATGACATCGCCGCCATCCATATTTGAATGGATGGCGCTGCATTGCAAAAGTCAGAATGTTATTCCAGTCATAGAGGCCGGCAGAATGAAGCCACGCCTATCTAAGCTGGCTCAGCCAATCCGCTTAAGGGACAGCGAAAATGGTAAAACATGTCTGCAGTGTTGTAGCTGGTTATTGGTCACTAGGTATGGTAGGTTTCTGCCTCCTGCGGTCATGTGACTCCAGTCCAAGATGGCGCAGCATGGCATGGAGTTGTGGTTACCGATTCAGAAATGTATCAGACCAAAACATCATGTAAACTTCGACGGCGCATTACGAAATTGCAGCGAAATAGTGCTAGAGACAACATGTAAAAGGTAAACAACTTTGCATGTACCCATTGATCTTTGCCTTCCCAGTAGACTCACGCCCTCATTATTAGTATAAACTTCCACCCAACCCTGTCTGCGACAGGCGTATGCCTAGGCAATGTACAGGTGGTGGGCCTCCAAACTAGGGAGCAGCAGTTATAGGAGGGGAGGGGGACCGGGAAGGTGAGGAGGACCCTATAATAATATGGTTCTGCTCTCTGTGTGTATAGGTAGAGGGGGCAGGGGGAGGCAGGGATGGAAGGTGACGGGAAAGGGAGGCAGCTAGCATGAGCTAGGCGGAGGGGCTTATTAATATAGGCTCACCTCAATACATGAGTTCTACTTCCTCTGTCCATTTTAATAGTTTTATCAAAATGACCCCCACCCCACTCTTTCTCACCATTTCTTTCCCCATTCTCTCTCCCTTTCTTTCCACACTCCGCACTTTCCACACTCCCTCTCTCTTCATTGTCTCTTCCTTTCTGTCTGCGCCCCGCCCTCTCCACCACTCTCACTCTAGCTGCTCTTTCTCTCCTCCTCTCCCTTCGCCCCCTACCCTTCTCCCTCTCCCTTTCCCACTCTCTCCCCATCTCTTTTCCTCTTATCTGTCTTCCTCACTCTTTCCCAGTCTCTCCCTCTCATCCCCCCTCTCTGCATTATGTCAATCTGATACTTAATTGGCATAATTACTTACAGTAAAGGAAACCAGGCATTAAGCTGCATTACGTATACACGCCTGATTAGACTATGTACACATAGATCTGGCCATTAAATAAATAGATCAGATATCTTGATTGCTCTAACCCAAGCGCTCGTAAAACAAGTAGGTCAGACCCTTAACTTCCACATCCGGTTATAGACACATTAGGCCATTACTATTTGGGTCATAAACCTTTTCCTTCAGTCAATCCAGAGAAATAGACCGTCAATCGTATCAGACCAAGAAAAATAGGCGTGTTTATGAAACTAGGTAGGGGCTAAGGGGAGAGGGTGGTAATTTGTTGTTTTTTAAATGAAATCACCGTTCAGGATATGCTTATTTTGTTGTTATTGTAACATTGTTATGATATAATCACAGGTGGAGGTCGATAACCGGTATCGTAATGATAAGTATGGATCTGTATGAAGATGGGGATGTTGCTTGGTGTGATCCTTAAATAGTCTTTCAAACCTAGATGGCATCCTACGCCAGTGATATCCGTGCACGTTAATATTCCAACTGATCTTTTAGAACTCCACCAGTGATAAGTATGGATCTGTATGAAGATGGGGATGTTGCTTGGTGTGATCCTTAATTTGAGGTACCGATGAATATGTATCTTGAATATTCCAATGCACACTAATTAATACTCAATTAGCACCTACATGCTAATTGATAGTCCAAATGTTATGATAGATGATGATCGATATTTACTTAGTGATAATTGATACCCAATTATCACCTGGATGCTAATTAATAAGAATAACTCGGAACTAGTTGGATCTTGTCTTGATCTTACGATCGCCCAACGGTAACTGATCTTTATTTTCGGATACAACATACCTGTCAGGTGTGTGCCTGATCTGCGTGCGCAGCCGTGCCCGGCTACTAGCTCTGGCGTCCCATGGGGAGGCCCAGGCGTTACGTAACCTTACATAACAGTAATTTTCCCTTTTATCCTGGTTGAGGATAATAATGACACAATTAAGTCATATATATATGCAGGAAGGTATATACAGAGGGAGCAGAACCGAGGTTCAATGCGTGGTACCCCCATAGTTAAGAGTAATACCACTACAGCTTGTGGCGCTAACTACAGTCATAGAAATAGACACATAGAAATAGACACCCTTAGGAATATTTGTATAAGACACAACGCAGGGATAATTGTTTTTAATTGTTTTATTCACAATATGTTTTCTTAAAAGCTGTAAAGGCCAACCTATTCTTTGTACATGCCTATTTGTGCCAGGCTCTTAATATTGTTCTTATCTAAAGCAAACTGTATATATACAGAGACATGGAAAATTGAACTTATATTGCCATCTTCTATTTTTTCTAACACTATTTGTAATACACCAGCAGACTCTGAGAATATTGTAAAAGTTGCATAATGTTTATTGCTGAATAAAAATCTTAAATACAAATTCATGTGTAGTGTCTATTTGCTACAGTGTCTATGCTACAGTGAATCAGGTCCACCCACCCCCACCCCCATCCAATAGCCAGCAATTGTATAGCTATTTTTAAGTATGTGACCGTTATGGTGTTGCTGGGAAAAGGCAATCAAATTTACCTGGGCTACCAATGTTTCAAAGATTATGTATGCTGATGGAACAACTTATAATTATATAGCTGTTGTTTAATGATGTATGATTAAATGGTACTTATGTCAACTACAGCACCGCAGCGCCACCTGGTATACCATAGTGATAACACAACCGTGAACCCTGACAAGGATCGTCCTGTGTGATCAGCCCGTGGCTTCCGCTCCCTTGTATATACCTCCCTGATATATGGTATTCTTAATTTTAATTTCTGTAACAATAATTGTTCTAAAACTTGGGGGAATGTCATTTCTTACAACAAACATTTAGAATTTTACTTTTTAAGGGATTCTAGTTACCTTCCTCTTTAACTACGGCTCCGATTCACCCACGAGCGGCTTCCGGTCAGCAATATGTTGCGCACAAATGCCTGCGTAGTGGGAGAGGTGTATGCTGGGAGATATTTTTTTTTATTATTTCATTGCGTAATTTACCAAATTATCATTTACCATCTCATATGTTTCTAAAGCATCTTAATGTAATACTATATTGAAAGGGTTGTTTGTTTAGGTCAGAAGAGTTAGCAATTCCCGACCTTTCGAGAGCGATCAGTGCGACGTTGACCCGTCCCATCGCGCCAGTGACGTTGTGATGTTGGCGACGTTTATTGATGACTCATAGACACACTTTTTCCCGCCTCAGTGCGATCAGCATTGAAGAGAAGTTGTACATTTTATCAACGATTCTCCATTCTGTGATATGCATTTATCCAACTTTAGCTAACTTTTGTCCCTTCTGACAGCATAAAATCGCCATAAATACACAGTAGGCCTATTACATGATTTGTGACCACATAAATGTTAATTGTCACTTAATTGATGCTGGTCAAGATGTCAAAACGGGCGCAACTTTGTTGACTTCTAAGCAAGATCTTGGCCTCTAACTGGAGAGTTCTACCAAGGGGGCTGTGTAAAATATTCCCGCACATTTAGGGTCTGCATTAAATGATCACACCCTAGGCTAATAATAAACCTGTATCTAAGCTCTTAGACTTGCTAAATGTAGGCCTATTGAAAAAGTACAAAGAATTTTATATTTCACATGTTAAACTTAAATTCCATGTAGCATCAACCACAGTGCTGCCTGACTCTAGGCCTACCCATGATTATTGAGTAGATCGAGGCAGTTTCGACTGACTATATATAATAATCCTACAAAAGATGTGATAATGTGATGTATTTACCAGAAGTCATAAATATCTATTGAACGTTGAAATAATCGATGGTTAGATGGGAGATGGGGAGATATATATTATTTATTATGAAACAAAAGTCGTCGATTTGATATTTATATTAATTGATAATTATTAAAATGGCAGTGCTAGCCGCCACATACTACACCTTATCAAAAACTTTTAATAATAAAATTATTTAAAACTAAAGCTGGGACTTGCGCTAACTATGCACTCTCAATAAATTGGGGCTTTTAATTAATTCAATCTGCTTTAATTGATCTCTCTTCTTCGATACTTTTTTTAATGTAATCTGTTTTTCTGATTGAGGGGCCTCAGCCGAAGGCTCTTGTTTGGTTTAACCTTCAGGTTTAGAGCTGCCAATAGGGCATTTGCATGTGCCACTGCGCATGTCTGTTACAGTGCATCCTGGGATGGATTCTGATCAAATCTGACATTGAAAGATTTGGCAACATTTTTATCGAAAAATGCAGGGATCTTTTCACCAATATCTTAGCTTTTTTATAAATGATTCATGAAAGCCAAAGTCATGATGGGAAAGATGGAGACTTGTGTTACGGAAACATGGATGTTGACATTAGAGCATTGATAAATATTCCATGCTGAACAAACATATTTTCTATAGATTCTACACTGTACCTTTTAATATTTACCATTCCATGCGAATCTAATTTCAAGATAGCGGCTATGCAAGTCCTCTATTGACTGTACATTCTAGGCGACCTGACTCATACATACTCGGTATCTTAATATATTCACATATACCTATAGTTTTAATCTATTTTCATGATTGACGACCTAACCCATAACTGACAGGCAGGCGGTGGAATGTGGAGTTAGTGGTAGCAGTTTACTGGGTCACTGCCCCCACTGGTAAGCTCGCATTGACCCAGTTATATTGACCCCATATCACGAGGTATGTCCAATCACAATGGTCAATCTTTATTTAGACTTTCGATCGTTCCTCTAAGATTAGGGAGATCCGTCTAAAAACAGCACATGTATGGATTTGATTTTCACCTCTGATGTGATCATCGCCTATCAAATGTATGCATTGATATTGATTATACTAGTGTCGGGAAAAAGGAGAATGTATTGTTATAGAGTTGCGGAATTGAGGTATTTAGGTTTTAATACAGGCCTAAAAACTACAACAGCAAAACGTGTACAGAAACTTTTCTATGGATAACAAAAGGGAGAAATACTAGGTATATTTGAATAATACATTTTCAGGCGACTTCGCACAGAGAAAAAGAGGGAGGGAGAGAGGGGATGGGAGGGAGGGAGTGACAGGGGGAGGAGAGAGGGATAGCTGAGGTGGGAGGAAGGTGGAAGGAGAGGAAGAGGGACGGGAGAGAGGAAGGGGAGGAGGGGGGAGAGACAGAGGGAGGAGAAAGCATGGAGAAAGGGCTGAGATGTGGGAGGGAGGCGGAGGGAGAGGGGGAGAGAGGAAGGGAAGGAGGGAGGGAGGGATATGAGGAGGGAGGAGAGAGGGATAGAGATGTGGGAGGGAGGCAGAGGGAGAGGAAGAGATAGGAAGAGAAGGAGGGAGGGGGAGAAATTAAGCTAGAGAAGGGTCGTGAGGGAGAGACTGGGGGAGAAGGAGAGAGGGGGAGAGAGAGACTCGATCACATAGAGAGGGAGCTCTCATAGAGAGCTATAGAGGGGGAGACAGAGGTCGAAGGAGGGGAAGTGAGGGAGAGTGACTGACTCAGTGAGAAGGGAACAGAGAAGGGCCGGGAGAGAGAGAGGGGGAGACAGAGGGAGAAAGGGGGGTGGGGTGGAAGAGAGAAGAAGAGAGAGAGCGGGAGAGAGAGAATCATGAGATAAGGCTTGCAGTAATATTATATTACTCCAAGGATAAGGGGAGAGGGGGAACGTGGGTGAGACGGAGATTGAGACTCAAAAAAAGAGAGAGAGGGAGGGACAAAGGGAGAGAGAGGCATGGATAAAGAGAGGGGGAGAGGAGGGAGAAAGGGATCGAAGTGACCCCATAAAGAACAATCTCGGTGAAGGAACCAGGCTGCTGTGTACACTGGCATCATTTCAGGTGGTGAAAACCATCTAAGATACCAACACATACCTGTGTGGCATTATATCAACTATTTTTTCTACCACACTGACAACCAAGAAAACATACGGGCCCCGGGTCATACATATATAGCTACATATACTACACATGAATGACTGTCCTGGCCACCTTTTTGCGGCCGTATATAATACACTTGTATGTACCCTGGAACAGTTCTACACTTAGGTATGTCTTTGACTTTTCTTGTTTACAAAATCTTGAAGATCCTGAAAATAAAATATATATCACAAGCGCTTCGACTGAGGAATCAAGCCCAGCGACGCCCAGGTCAAGCTGATAATTATTGATATTCTTCAAATGTTACCCTAAATGCATTTCACCTAATATTGTCAAGACTAAATGAAATAAACCCTCTTCTTCAACCAAACCTTTTTCTCTTTTTTTCCAAACATCGGATGTTTATTCAGGATGTCAACACATTCTTTCCCTTTGGCGATTAACAAAAAAACTGTACACATTTGTTACGTTACAATGCTGTACTCGATATTCAATTATATAATATATAAATTATTTCGCCGTAACAGGGGTCTAGTTTTCAACAATAAATAAATTAACATTAACTAAATTATTTTCTGTGAGCATTATAATGTGTATGAAACACTAGGAAAAAATAAATAAATACAAACACAACTTTTCAATAGCTGCATGAGATGGAAGCAGCAAGCAAAAACAGTATGTCGCCGTAACGGGGGTCTAGATGGGGACGGGGGGGGGGGGGGGGGTCGGGAACTATTTTTCAGACAATCTTTCCCTGAGAATTCTGCCTCTTGATCCTTAAACAGAGCCTATGAACAACCTTCATGAACGTTTAGAATAGCATTTCCTCTCATCGTCCTTATTCTATGCTCTTTTCTTGAATTTGCGTCACAGATAGATGCCAATCTGCCGATGGTACATGTATTTCTATATCAAGTTGTGTTTATAATATATTACTTTTGTATCTCATTGTCATGGGTAATAATAGTCCAGAAGTATGTTTATTGCCGATACCATTGCATCATTTAGCATTGCGTCCCTTTCCCTTTCCCTCCATCTCCCTGACTCTCTCTTTCACCCCTCTCTCTCCTGTCTGGACAGTGGTACAGTGCTCTCTTTTAGTTTCAAGGGTGCTATATTTTCCTCCTAAACGTGCTCTATCATATATATATCCTATAAGTTGCATTGTAATCTTTTTCACAGTTGAGAAAAGCAATTGCGTTTTGTAATAATATTGCGTCAATAAAAGGCGATGTGTTAAATCAGTAAATAAAAAGTGGTTAAAAAAGGATATTTTTCACATGTGTCTCTACGTGAATCCTTGCTCAGAATGTTTTAATTTTTTGGGGTGTTTTGCGCTGTTAGGAGCATACATGTGCCAAATTTCAAGACTGTATGTATATTGAATGTATGCATACATATCTGAGGTTATCCTAAGGAGTATATATAATTACTTTACTACTAGTGATTGACCATTAAGAAATATTGCGAGAATGAAAAGAATGTCATGCACGAAAAATATTTGTTCTAGTGCTTATTGGATATCCTAATGTTCACCATCATTGGAATCATTTTTAGGTAGAGTAGGTTTTACTAGGTGTGTGCGCGTGGGGGGGGGGGGGGGGTTAAACGGAAACGCACCTGTTTTCATTTTGGCCTTGTTAAAAAGTCATGTGTAAGGTCCTCTTATTTACACATGGTCTGACCCACGTGTCACTCCCATAGTAGGAAAACCCATGAAATAGTCACCAGCAACAATAGCCATTTAAGTATCCAATATGTCGCACCAACGGGTTTTAAAGGATTTCCTGGTCGCACCTATGGGGATGCACGTACACAAAATCCCCCCCCCCCCCCAAAAAAAAAACCCAAAAAAAAACCCAAAAAACCAAAAAAAACAACAACAAACAAACAAACAAACAAAACAAAACAAACAAAAACACACCCAAAAAAAACAAAAAAAAACCCCATAAGGCATCATTTGGGAAGGGCTATTTGACTAATAGGGTGATGTCATTAGGCATCGTTTGGGAAGGGCTATTTGACTAATGGGGTGATGTCATTATGTCATGACAATGGTAATAATATACCATACAGTCTAGGAGTGCTTATTGGATATCCTAATGTTTACCATCATTGTAATCATTTTACTGCACCAATGGCTTTCCCGGCCTGGGAGTAGGCGTCCTAATGAGATTATAATGGCATTTTGAGGTTTGGAGCGAGAGGATTTCCCTCAGTTTGGAGGGACTCGCTCAACTCTGAGTATAGACTGTATAGAAAAACCTTTTCTTTCCTATTTTCCCATACAAATATGATCATTTGGCGCCAATGGTATACAGTTTGCACCATCTGTTGTTCCGTGCCCGTCTCCGTATCTAATATATGATATCTAGCGTAGTGGAATCGTGTTAGAACAACTGAATTATACAGCACACCTTGCTATGTCGGGGCATGATGCGTACAATAATAGTCTAAAGTTGTTGCCAAATGCATGACCCCTCTAGGTTCAAAACAGGAGGTAGAGTAATGAAAGCTCCTGGAGCTTGGCCCAAATATAGGGTCCGGAGTGGGGAGGGGGCCCTTTCATCTTGTACTGGCATAGACTTATATATATAGTGGGGCAGGAACCAAATTTGATTTAGCAAAGTTTGGAAAATTAGGCAAAATAATTATAAGATAGATGTGATAACAGTCTCAAAGCGTCTCAGAGCAGACAACAATGGTATATCAGTGATTGGACGCCTACTGTGCTAATGACTTTCCTGACCCAGGACTAGGCGTCCTAATGGGATTATAAGGACATTTTGCGGTCCTAATAGAATTATTGTTATACCTCCTTGTGTCATACATTATATGTATATATCCTTAAACTGCATGTCACCAAGGATAGGGAACAAGCATAGACCCCAACACACAAATTAACCCCAGAACACACTAACATATACCAATACTTTACCTTACATGTTACCCTACGGCGGCCCCATGCCAAATGACCAAAACATCGTTTACCTACTTATAATATAATTCGTTACCTTTTAGTTTTATGTTACATCACTTGTACCATTATATATAATAATGGCACTTTGCAGTTTGTAGCGAGAGGACTTTCCTCAGTTTGAAGGGACTCTCTCATCTTTGAGCCTAAAGAGTAAACTGATAGTCTTGATGCATACTAATTGTAAATACACTAAATTATCATACAACCTGGGTATAATCAATAATGAAATTGGATGGTCGGATCTCCATGCAGCTGTGCTAACGCTTGGGTGACTATATTGCCTGAATGTATTTTTGGTATTGCGTTGGTTCAAAACAATGTCATTTTCTCGTTATGCTGTATTTTGAACCTCATTTTTTTTTTATCTTGAATTCGGATTATTTGAGAGGAGTGGCGAAATCGAATTGTACCTCTTCATGCGAAAATCCCAATCGAGGTCTTATAAGTCAATCTTTTCCTCTCGGCTCTCCCTCTCTATGGCTGCCCCTCCCTATAGCTGCCCCTCGATCTCTCTCCCCTCCTTAGAGTTATATTACTTAATGTTTCTTGGGTGTTTCTCTCTGTGTCTTTCTCTCTCTCTCGCTCGCTTTTCTTTCTCTTTCCTGTCTCCCCCACGCTCTTCCTCTGTCCCTCTCTCTCTCTCATCTCCCTCTCCCCCTTCTATCTACAACTGGAGTGTCGCTATGTCCTGTCTCTTTGTATATATATTCCAGTCAGTTTCAGTTTCTTCGCCCCAAAATGAAAGAAATACTTGAAATATCTGTTCCCTCCTCATCTTTCCCATTCCTATTATATTTCCCTCTCCCCTTCCCCCGCCCCTTCCCTATCACTGTCTCCTCCTTCTCACACTCTTTAATTTCCTCTTACAATTCCTCTATCACATCTCCCAATGCTGGCGATGGCACCGCATTCCTCTAGCACAGAAATCAAAACTTTACCTTTGCTTTTTAACACACAGTCCTGCTTATGATAAGAGAAAGGAAAGGAAACCATATACAGAATTGATGGCACAGAAGTAGAAGGTGAAAAACTCACATTTTGCTGGTGTTTAAACGATCCAAAAACTAGAGAAACAATCCAGGTAGGATGACGATAAGATTATATGAATCTTTCTCAGACGGAGCGACTGTGTATAGGGGAAAGAGCGCACCAGCATATATATATATGCCTGGGAAGCTTGGGGCAAGAGGGCGGGGCCAATGACATGCGAGGTAGCTCATGAATATATATTTCAGAGGTCTACCACACGGCCCATGCAAATGCAGGGTTGGGAGCGGAATGAAAAGACATCCGTATAGTACCTCTACATGGGTCATTACTTCTAAGGTCAGACTTTCAGAAAATGTACAATTGGCAGATCTACACATTTAGTAAATTCTGCTAAATTATATTACATATGATGTAATGCGTTGGCGATGTCTAGTCGATAAGATTGTATGTATATTATGTAAAAGCAAGAGTTCTATAGTTGCCGATCTTATTCTGGTTGTTGATGCAAAGATGATGCCACGAGGCACGACCCTTCTCATCGTCACCAATTCCATCATTTTGTTGACAGTGGCCGCACTGCTTTACAGAAAAATTTGCCTCAAGTCGCAAAAAACGATATTTTCCTCATATTTCTCTATAGAACTCTATAGAGTAATGCTATCATTTTTTGCGATGTTTAGTCGTAGCTAGACCGTCGGCACCCTTCCCAGGGAAAAATCCAAAATGACTTCTATTATCAATCAAGCCCGGTGCGCCTCCGTTTTGGCTTCCTACGATATTAGCCCCACCACCAGTTCTCCAGTTGTACTCCACATTTTTTCCGGAGAAAAAATTCTAAATACCCAAAACACTTTCCCACACAGTGCTGTGGGTATTCTGCACTTACTGTACACTCTAGGTCCAAACCCTCAGATCAGATAAGAATGGTATGTCAGCCTACCTCGCTAATCGGTTTCTTGTCCTAGAACTCGGCGTTTTAATGGGAATATAATGACATTTTGCAGTCTTAATGGAATTATAATGACTCTTTGCGGTTTGAGGCAAAAGTCTTTCCCTTCTTTTGAAGGGACTCTCTCAAGTTTGGGCCTAGACTGTGTATATGATGCCCACAATTTTGTTTCGACCAGGGAGGGTGGATGGGAGGGAGGCTACATATCCTGAGCAATTACACCAAGACAAAACTACAAATATAAATGAACAGTAACAAAAACGACAACATAGACACCTAGCGGACACACACTTCCCTGGTCGTAATTATAGTTGTATGTACCAAATTTCAAGACTGAACTGAATATATCTATGCATTTCATTACATCATCACATTAGTGTTGCCATCTTTCCCCCACTGGGGAAATGATTACAAGTGCAAGTTTAGGGTTGTTTTGTTTAGAAAACGAAAAATTCAATGGCCGAGGAATTTGGTGCAAGTCAACAGCGGCATGGGAAATCTTAGTTTTTGGCAGGAATGTTAACTATAATGAATTCCTGTGGAGATAAACAGTTGTGCAAGACTGTTATGTAAGACCTGGGTCATGTAGGATTGTTATTCAGTAAGCCAGGCCAGATTTTGACTGGCTATAAAAAGAGACGTACAGAGATAAAGTAGTGTATGGAGCTTAAAAGCTGGGTTCCACTGGCCAGCTACTACTCCCACTACTACTCCCGCTACTTTGACTGTCTATTGCTTCCGCTTCTAAAAAAGCGGGAGCAAGCAACTGAAAGTAACCAGCATAGGTGATATTCCCACGTTTCTTCCACCGCTACTTCTACCGCTAGTCAGAAATTTGAGCAGACCACATTTTATTTTCTAAATAAATGAACGCATCAAGTAATGTGAGGAGTAACCTAGAGTGGTGCCAGTGCCTCGCTTCAGCTCCCGCTACTTCCCGTTACTTCAGCTACAAAATAGCGGCCGTTAAATATCAAACATGTTTGATAGTAGCGGGAGCACTCTACGCTTCTAAAATCTGCCAAAAGAAGTGGGAAGTAACATGGCTATGTAGCGGGAGCCAATAGCACCCATCCCTGTTACTCCCCAAATCCAACATGATTGAATTGAAGCTGCTACCTCCCGCTACTTGCTCCTGCTTCTAAAAGTAGCGGAACCAAAGAAACGGGAGTAGTAGCGGGAGAAGTAGCGTGGCAGTGGAACCCAGGCTTTAGACTAGCACCAAGTCCCTCAGCCTCCCTCAATGGGACCTCTGAGGCCCCAGCTTAATTTTTTCTGTTATTTATTAATTTATTGTTATGCTAAATGACCACAGGATTCACTGAGAACAGCATCTAGATGTTATGTCTTTCCTGAATAAAAGAAATCGTAAATCTTTAATCTTAGATTCCTCGGTTGAGGCATTATATAGTGACTCTAATATGATAGATTTTCTTTATTTTGTGAAAGATTTATTTAAAAAAAGACTTACTAAAGTCTAGTAGGCAGTATTATATTACTAGAAAATGGTGGCAGTATTATATTACTAGAAAATCGCGAGCTCCGTACAAGACCAATTACAATAATGAACATTTCGAGAACAAAACCGGTGAATTCATGACAGACAGAGAAAATACCAGTTTGTTTACTTTGTCATACATGTATTTGAATTTTCGATCATTCTAAGGAGCAAGGAAGAATTGAAAATAGTTTTGGGTGATTTAACGTTACTGGGAATGTAGGCCTACTTTTAAATTGTATGTTACTGCCATCGGAACACTTTATATCACTTACTATTATATTGTCCTAAGTCGATACAATTGGCATAGTGTACATAGTGACATAATGACAGTTGATAATTCATATTTAATTGTCACAGTCTTGGCTCAAAGTCTCTCAGATTGGATACGAATGGTAGGCCTATGCCAGTGATTCAACCCCTACTGCGCTGATGGCGTTTCTGGACCAGGAGTAGACATCCTAATGGGATTATAATGGCATTTTGCGGGTCGGAGCGAGAGGCTTTTCCTGAGTTTTAAGGGAATCTCTCAACTTTGAGGCTAGCTTTAGATGAGTCAGTATTATATTGGATCCCTCAGGGCTTTTGGTCATCTAGGAAGTTTCCGTGGATGAATAAGTAGGTGGGGCAAACTGTTTGCCCCACCTACTTATTCATGCAGGGATTATACAGGTACTGTATAGGAATGCCGGTTGACATATTCTGAGGGCTGTCTATTAGGTGGTTAGATCCTTCGTTTATGGTCCTTCGTTTTCTCTAAGCCTGCCGGGAACAAGCTGTTAAAGGTATAGGTAAGGTCGCCAATAAATACGGTTGGATATAAAGAGACGCATTAAAAGCATATATATAATGGGTCAGATCTTCAGAAAATGTACAATTCGCCTTCACCAATCATCTCATATAACCCACATTTAAGACAAAAATGCAGTTTAACATAAGAGAACTGATACTTTAAATCA
The DNA here is from genome assembly GCA_942159475.1 of Sthenelais limicola. Lineage (NCBI taxonomy): Eukaryota > Metazoa > Annelida > Polychaeta > Phyllodocida > Sigalionidae > Sthenelais > Sthenelais limicola. The sequence continues at coordinate 72,325,799 of OW804098.1, forward strand.
ATGTGATACCAAATATACTCAGATATACCTGGTATTCATCATTTTTCCGCCAAATTTAGCAGAATTTCCTAAATGTGTAGAGCTGCCAATTGTGAATTTTCTGACGATCTGACCTATATATATGGTTTCAGTCACTACGCAACTCGTGCAATATATATCCTAATCCTTCAACCAACTCGTTTAAAAGTTACCCTGTATTTATATTATTTCACGAATTCAATCACCTGTTCAGACTGTACACAGTAAGTAAGATACGTCTTTAGAACAAATTGAAGATATTTTTTATGAATGTTTGCGATATCTTAAACCCGCATAGTACAAGATTAGGTCTACGTTTTTTTTATATACCCCCTCCCCCCCCCCCGCTCTCCCCCGCTCTCCCCCGCCCCACGCGCACTAGCGCACTATAAATAGCTCTGACTTATAGGGCTTGCCCCTGAGGAAAGTCCTCAGGACCGTCATGCCTGCACGTGGGAATCCTTGTAAATCATGTTTACACTCCCTATCGAAAGTGTGCGTAAATAAAGGTGTGGGGGAAATGGGTGTCAAACAAGAGGAAGGCATTTACTGCTGGGTGAAATCTATTAATTACAGTACATGTTGGGATAGATTCAGTTCAAATTTGACATGTACACACATTTAGCAACAGTTTTAATTTTTATCGGAAAATGCAAGATCTTTTCACTAATAGCATAGCTTGTGTAAATGATCTATAAAAACGAAGTGCATGATGGGAAAGATAAAGTCGTATTTTATTGAAACATGTAAAAGACATGGCTACTTACAGCTATTGTTATGCAGAATATTATATGTTTTCTATAGCGTTCACACTGACATAGAACTCCCATAATTCCATGCGAATTTAAAAATACAGTTTAGCATAACCGAGTAGATTTCCTGAATCAACAGAATACCACATATTCTCAGATACACCATCTTTCATTTCTTTGCCTAACTTTTCCAGAGTTTACTAAATGCAGGCGCGGCGGAACAGATACAATATTGGGGGAAACTTTTTTGAGGGAGTGTCTGTGTGTGTGTGGGGGGGGGGGGGGGGGGGGCGGGGGGGTCCAGAAGTATCAAAACCACTAGGTGGCCCTTCGGGATGATTTATTTTTGTGCCAGTGTACTACCGTATACCCTTATTGTTTTGGTTGCCAACAAACTCCCCTCCACCCAGCCCCCGACCCAGCCGTCCCCTTCCCACCCCCCAAGCTACCCCACCCCCACCCCAACCCCACCCGTGGGGTAGCTATCCATTTCGAATATATCCCATTTGCCGGTTACGTTTATTAGCGTAAACGTGACTTCTTGGAACGGGTGCAGTAAGCACAGTGGTTCTCTTAGGGCTCCAACGTGGTGGCGCAAACGTGCCAACGCATCCCCATAGGATTAGTATAGAAATATCGAAAATCTATTTTACAGCCTAGTTTGATTATTTCTTCGGACAAAACTTGCAGAGGACATCCTATCGTTGTGATTTCTGGGTAAGGATGTCGGCTATCGGTATGTTTACTAGGAAAACGACGCGGTCAGGTTGAGATGTGGAAGGTATTGAGCCATGGTTGTGAAGGCCCGGGGCGACAGAAGGATTCGAAATATGCCTGCTGCGCACCGCCTTTCTCAAGGCGGTTTTTGGTCGCCTCTTGTCGAGGGGGGTCGGGAGGCATAGAGGGTGACTTTGCATTACCCTGCAATAGTATAACCCAATGCCTTATCACACCACTTCTCTCAAATAACCCTGATTTAAGACGAAAATCAGGTTCAAAATACAACATAACCAGACGCCTTATGGACCATTAATGCCGATACATATTGTTACAGAATTGTATGTTGGGGGGAACATAGCTTGTTACGAATCGCATAAAAAATAATTTTTATATGTCTAACTCTGATAAATGTTACGATTCGCTTGTGACTCGCCAGAACGAATCGTGCAGATTCGCAGGTTTTCTAAGACTTTATGAACCTTTCTCAGATTCGCATATTTACGATTCGTGTATTCTGACCTGCTTATGGTCCGCGCTTTCTCTATAAATATGGGACAAATTGCCATTATGTTCATTAATAAACTGGGCGTTACTCTAGCACCTTGTTTGTTACCATCCTTCCTCGATAAGCCAACTCTAGTCGATTAAGAGCAGTTGATATTAGAGTAACTCAGATCCACGAGACCTCCATCTTTGCAAATCAGATCCACAAGACATCACCTCAGAAGCGAATCAGATCCACCAGAACTCCATCTTCAGTCATTGCACGAATTCTAGCCTAGCATACTCCCTCTTCAACATGAGTTTCCACGCTTCGCCTTCGCTTGATAACCTATGGGACGAGGATGAGCCTCTCCCATACATTCCCCACGATCCCTATTACATCAGACATAATCGCTCCCTTAATATTGGTGGCAGCGGTGAGGATCGTCAGAACCCTCAGGAGAGCGATTCAGCAGGATCATCAGCGACAGACCCACATCCCTTTCCACTTACACCCTCGCTGGAGATAACAGTAAATCCTAGGCAGTATGAGAACTGGAGATCAGCCCAGCCAGCCAGAGACAGGAAAGTCAGAGTACTGGACCAGGTGGAGAAGCCGGACGTCAAGGTGCGACCTGGGAGTGGAGGTGGAGTAGCAGTAGCAAGGCCTGGACGGAAAGTAAAAGCTTCACCCAGGATATATGACGGCACTTCTTCCCTTGGGGACTTTCTGAACCATTTCAGAGTAGTAGCGGATCTGAACGACTGGACAGACAAGGAGTGCGCTCTATACATGGGGGCGAGCCTGGACGGGTCAGCTCTGGCCGTGTTAGAAAAAGTGGATCTAGACGGACCAACGAGTTACATGCTACTCGTGGAGGAGCTCGAGAAAAGGTATCAACCGCCAGACCAACTGGCCTTGTACAGAACACAACTGCGGCTGAGGAGACAGGGGAAGGAGGAAAACGTGAGTGACCTAGCTGATGCGATCGAGAGGATTGTCAGACTGGCTTACCCTAGGGTGGATTGTGAGGTCCGAGATGACCTGAGCAGAGACGCATTCATCGCAGGCATGAGGGAGGAGAAACTGCGCCAATGGGTGGTACAAGCACGACCCAACACTTTCGCGGAGGCTAGAGCAGCAGCCCTGCATGCAGAGACGTTTAATCAGGCGGAGAAAGACAGATTCGCAGTCCCCAAAAATCAAGTTAGGGTAGCCACACAAGAGAAAGGCCCCAGTCAGATGGAAGAGGTGTTTGGCAAGATTCTGGAGAAACTGGAGAGATTGGAGATGAATAACCGCGCAGCGCCTAGGAATCGTGGATGTTTCCAATGTGGAGAACTGGGACACTTCAAAAGGGAATGTCCAAACCGGCCAGCCACGCAATCACCAGTAGCGGGAAACGACCAAGGGCAGCGATAAGCCGGGATCAGGCTGCTCAGCGACTAACCGGTGGAGGTAAAGGATGGACAGCTATCCAGGGGAGGTGGGATCCATCCACAGCAGGAGTGGTGATTGATGGGTGGTGTCAGGGAGTGCTAATCCAGTGGTTGGTCGACACAGGAGCATGTACCACAATAATCAGCAAAGAAGCATGGCAGCAGATGAAGGATCCGCCACCACTAAAGGCATCATATATGAGAATCACAGGGGCTGGGGGAATGCCGGTGGACGTGCTGGGAGAAACAGAACTAGAGGTGGACTTTACATCAGTGACAATTAAAATGAACGTGATAGTGGCAAAGCTGGATCAAGGAGGGATCCTGGGTATGGATGTCATCAGAGCACGTAAAGGACAATTGGACACTGTAAGTGGACTGATGTGGTTGGAGACGGAAGAGGCAGTCTCGCAAGAACGACTAGAAGGATATGCTTATGTGACTAAAGAAACTACCGTCAAAGCAGGGAGTAGGGCATTGCTGGGAGTCACGTGGGGAAAAATGCCACAGAATGACAAAGAATCTGAGAAACTAATGATCATAGAAGATGGAGGACTGATACCAGAAATACGAGTCGCACAATCTGTACATGATGCTACCAACCCAGGAGGAATCACAGAGGTGATGAATGGAGGTGTTGAAGACATTAGAATACCTAAAGGAAGCAAAGTCGCTTGCTGGTCGGAGGGAGAGTGTCTCTCTGTGAGGGGGAGAAGTGCAACAGAACGGACAAGCGAGCAATACAGCTTGTTACTAGAACGACTCTGGGAGCAGACAGACCAGCGCACTGTGGGCGAGCATAAGGAACAGGTGAATCAGTTATATGAACAGTTTGCACATGTCTTCTTCATAGAAGGAGAGGAACTGGGACGCACAGGGATTACCAAACATCAGATCCAGACAGGATCACAGTCTCCAGTCAGATGCAAACCGAGGAGGGTGCCCATCCATCGCCGACAAGTGGTGGAGGAGGAGCTGGAACGAATGGTAGAAGGAGGTATAATAGAGCCAGCCAGTGGACCATGGGCATCGCCAGTGGTATTGGTAAAGAAGAAAGATGGAGGCTGGAGATTCTGTATCGACTATCGAAATCTGAACAAAATAACAAAGAAGGATGCATACCCCCTGCCAAGGATGGACGACACACTGGACATGATGAAAGGGGCTAAAGTGTTCACTACACTGGATCTGGCCAGTGGGTATTGGCAGGTGGAGATGGATGAGGGGAGTAAAGAGAAAACTGCATTCTTTTTAATGTGATGCCATTCGGACTGGTAAATGCGCCCTCAACATTTGAGCGTCTGATGGACACAGTGCTAGCAGGACTGGTGGGGGATCAGTGTCTGGTGTACCTAGATGACGTAATAATCTTTGGAAAAGATGCGGGGGAGTGTGCAAGGAGAGTTGCAATAGTACTGGACAGAATCTCCAAAGCCGGACTAGTAATCAAGCCGAGTAAATGTCAGCTGTTCCAAGAGTCGGTTGCCTTCCTAGGACACTTGGTCTCAGGAGAGGGAGTGGCTACTGACCCATCCAAAATTGAAGCTGTGCGATCCTGGCCTACACCCACCACAAAAGAAGCATTGAGGAGTTTCTTGGGATTCTGCTCTTACTACAGATCGTTTGTCAAGAACTTTGCTAGCATCGCCAGCCCATTGTTTGAACAGACTAAAAAGGACCATGTATTCGCGTGGAGCGATGACTGCCAGAAAGTGATGACAACACTCACAGCACGATTCTGTGATGCTCCTGTACTGGCGTTTCCTGATGCTGACATACCAATGATTCTGGATACGGATGCGTCCTACCATGGCCTAGGGGCGGTGTTGTCTCAGGTGATTGATGGGAAGGAGAGGGTACTAGGATTCGCAAGCCAATCACTGAACAAACCTGAAAAGAACTATTGTGTAACGAGAAAAGAACTGCTGGCCATCGTGTTTGGGGTAAGAAAATATCGATCATACCTGGTTGGATCCCACTTCACAGTAAGAACGGACCACAGTGCATTGAAATGGCTACTGGAGTTAAAAGAACCAGAGGGACAGATGGCTAGATGGCTAGAGGAACTCGCATCTTACACCTTTACGGTACAGCATCGGCCAGGAAAACGTCATGGGAATGCCGATGGCCTTTGTAGAATTCCTTGCTCCCAGTGCAAAAGAGTGGATGAAGAGGAAGATGTGGGAGACAATAGAGACATGGTTGCCAGAGTGAGGACAATAGTGTGGGATGTGGGGCAACAATGGCTAGCTGAACAACAAGAGGAGGACGCTTTGTGTGTGCTATTCAGAAAAGCAGTGGAGGAAGAAAAATGCCCCACAGAAAAAGAGAGACTACCTGGCAGCGATTGGAACTGGTGCCTGCAGAACTATCAATCATTAGCCACCCACCAAGACCTACTGGGATGTTGGAGATGGTCCGCGGCAGGAGGGAGGGAATGGAAAGTCTATGTGCCAAATCAAGCCAGAGAAGAATAATTTGGAGCAAATGCATGAGGGACCACTAGGAGGACATCTAGGACGTGATAAGATGATCAGTAAACTAAAACGCTCCGCCTACTGGCCCTCTATGTCTAGGGATACTGCGCTATATGTAGCTACATATCTACCTTGCCAGCAGAAGCGAAATCCAGGACACAAAAAACGAACAAAATTAGGAGAACGACCTTTGAAAGGGCCATGGGAAGAATTTGCTATGGACATCACTGGACCATTTCCTGAAACGACTAGGGGAAATCGCTACATACTGGTCATCACTGACCACTTCTCCAAGTGGACGGAGGGATTCGCTCTGAGAGACTTCACAGCAAAAACAATAGCAGGAGTGCTAGTGAATGAAGTAATCTGCAGATTCGGGACGCCTCTGGTATGGCATTCAGACCAGGGGAGGAACTTTGAATCAGCTTTGTTCCAAGAAGTGGCGAAACTTCTAGGCATATGGAAGAGCAGGACTTGCCCGTATCACGCTCAGGCCGATGGACAGACGGAAAGATTTAATCTCACAATGATTAAGATGATCGCAGGATTAGTGGACGAGCAACAAAGCGACTGGGACCAGTGGATTTCCCTAGTAACTGCAGCATATCGCGCTTCTGTCCATGCAACAACAGGATTCACCCCGAATTTCCTAGCACTGGGAAGGGAAGTGAACATGCCCTGGGATGTAGCCTAACCTGTACCAGAAGAGGAGAAAATTTCTGGACGGGAGGAGTATGTAGACAACTTAAGAAAACAAATTGAGGGAGCACATAGCTTGGCATTCAAAGCCATTCAGACGACTCGCCTGCGCCAAAAGGACTATTATGACAGACATACAAAGGAGACTAGATATGAAGAAGGCCACAATGTCTGGATATTTCAACCCATTAAGAAGATAGGTCGTTCCCCCAAACTACAGCGATTCTGGACCGGCCCTTGGGTGGTGATAGAAGTGCTAAATGACATGATCTACAGAGTACAGAAGGGGAGGAAGAGGAAAGTTGTGCACGGCGACATCATGAAACCAGCGCATCGGGGAGAGTGAGTTATCCGGTCACTAGGCAGCAGAGAGAGTCCCCGAGAAGAAGGGGATTTCCCAGAATGTCCCAGCCTCTCCCTAACTACAGCACTCACCGCGGTAACTGGGTCATGGAACCACGAAGCTGAGCCGCGCGGGGAAAGGGACTTTCCCGGGGAATGGTGCGTTGCTAAGCACACGGAATTCCCCGCCAAGATAGCGCGCTTGGAGACGGCGCGCCCCGGCAACAACCAATGGGAAGACAGGAGGCGGAGCTTAGACACGCGCTGGGAAGAGCATAGCAAAGGGCTGACTCGGGTCATGGATAACGTAACTCTGTGTCAGAAACTGCAGCAAGCCTATCGAGAGTTGCATTCAGATGAACTGTCAGACTCCCCACAGGACACCAAAACATTAAAAATCTATGTTATGACTAGGGGACATAAACCCCTGGGAACAGAGCAGAAGGGGGAGGAGGGAGTTAGATCAGACAGCACCAGTGCAGTGAGAGGGAACCAAGACCTACGGGCTTCCCCGAATCGTTCCCCGAATCGCCCTGTGACGTCATTACAACCACGGTTGATTAGAGCTGAAGGAAACTGCAGTTCCTGGGTAAATCCATGTGAAACAAGCGATGTGAACTCGAATGACATGTGTATTAAAACTAAACTCACCCTACTGGAGGAAAGTACAGACTCAAAAACTGATAATTTGGCGCAGAAAGCCACAGGTGTGCGTCGCCCCTGGAGGAGGGAGGAACGGCCTTTCCACGAGTCACTCGGCGACCTGTCAGCTATAAAAGGACCCGAACCAGGTGACGCTGTAACAGTCGGCAACATGTCAAAGGGCCGGGTGCTGGAGTGTACCTACGGGGATTGTGAGTTCATCACCCGGAGCTTGGTCACTTTGGAAGATCACAAGCAGTCAACACATGATGACATAGTACTCGGGGTGCTGTGTGAGGAGGATCATTGCTCTCGCATCAGTTTTCACACGCGAAAGAACAACATGAAGAAACATCGCAAGGATGTCCATCACGATCTCCGAAAAGACATGCCGGGTCCAAGCATTGTCTTGATTGTCACCTGTCGGCGGCCTGTCAGCTATTACCAGCAAGGTGTGAGTTCGACCATGGATCTACCCCCTGATCCATCTCGGAGGGTGAGGTCAAGCGAAGCGGCCAAACCACGCAGGGCATCAGCACCAGCAGGATCGGCAGCTACTCTACCTGGTGCTGACACCACGACTCGTGATGAAGCTTATGCCCCCCTAGTCGAGCCAGTGACACCTGCCTCCCCCACAGTGGAAGATAGCAGCCATGATGATCATGCAGACTTTGTTAAGATCACAGATCGGACGAGACCAGGTAGGCCGATCCGAATTCCGACTAAATTGATCAGTGTGCTATCCCAGCCCCCATCACCGGAAGCCAGCCCCTTCGTAAAGGCTGAGACCCTGTATGAAGTGGAGCGTATCGCCTACCCCCCACCTATTGTTGTGCTGGACTTAACTAAGACGAAGACGAGCCGGAGCTAGACCAACCTGTGGACCTTACCAGACTTGCTGCTAGCAGGTCTGCCAGTGGTGGACCTCGTGCCACACTAGAGTTGTGCCCCCCTCCCCTTCCCCTGGAGGACCAGGAAGGCCCATTTGTCCCCCCCAACCCAGATCTCTCGGTCTTACCACCCCCCCACCACCTCCTGAACCAGAGACTGATTCGCGGATGCCAGTGAATGATGTTGGCCAGCAAGACTCCTTTCCTACCGAGGCACACTTAACTCCTCCGCCTCGCATACTGACCCCCCCCTCCCCCTTCTCGCTTGCTGACTCCTCCTCCTCCCTCCTGAGTCGCCACTCCCCCTTCCACGAATCACCAGGAACCTGGGCCTTATAACTCAGGAGAGTTTGAGGCTGGGTGGGCACTCACACCGAGGACCAGGGACATTGTGGACGAGCTGGTCACAAACACAGCTAGGAATGTGGACATTCCTCCCCGCACAGCCGTCCTCAGTGGAGATGTGTTCTCCCCGACTTCTCCCTACCCCACTCTCGACCACATGGTTATACCAGTCGGCGTCGACCACAGATGTGCCAGCCAGGAATGGAAGGTGGTGCGAGGAACCCAGGTGAGCAAGTTAACATTCCATCGGGTATTCACCTGGACAGGAAGAGGAATACTTAATGCCCGAACCTGAAGGACCCCCGTGGTTACCCAGCTGGCCCGGCCTGCCCCAGGAAGTGAATACCGAAAGAAACAAGAAGAGACGATTAGAACAAGGAGGTGTGGAATATACGCAAGTCATTTCTACCACATACCGGAACGAGCCCCAAAAGTGACTGTTGTGACTATAAAGTTGTTAATATTAAAGTTAATATTGACAGTTCACCTGATGCCAATCTGTGATACCCTATACTACTTAGAACAGTAACCAGTGACTCTTACCCGCTACCAGGGAGCGCTGCGCGCGGCGGACCAGAGACCATGTGTATAGCACGGACACTTTTAAATCAAACAAAAGACAGTTCCAGAAGTGAAGTAAATTTTATTGAGTGTGTTTTTACCAAATGTAGTATAGTAGAGTTTCATGTCTGTGATCGGGGATTTTTCTATCTTTCTTACGGGTCAAGAAGCTTAAAAGGGGGGATAATGTTACAGAATTGTATGTTGGGGGGAAAATACCTTGTTACAAATCGCATAAAAAATAATTTTTATATGTCTAACTCTGATAAATGTTACGATTCGCTTGTGACTCGCCAGAACGAATCGTGCAGATTCGCAGGTTTTCTAAGACTTTATGAACCTTTCTCAGATTCGCATATTTACGATTCATGTATTCTGACCTGCTTATGGTCCGCGCTTTCTCTATAAATATGGGACAAATTGCCATTATGTTCATTAATAAACTGGGCGTTACTCTAGCACCTTGTTTGTTACCATCCTTCCTCGATAAGCCAACTCTAGTCGATTGAGAGCAGTTGAGAATATTAGAGTAACTCAGATCCACAAGACCTCCATCTTGGCGAATCAGATCCACAAGACATCACCTCAGAAGCGAATCAGATCCACCAGAACTCCATCTTCAGTCATTGCACGAATTCTAGCCTAGCATACTCCCTCTTCAACATGAGTGCCACGCTTCGCCTTCGCTTGATAACCTATGGGACGAGGATGAGCCTCTCCCATACATTCCCCACGATCCCTATTACATCAGACATAATCGCTCCCTTAACAATATATAATATAACATACATATTGAAACAAAATTTCTTGCTATAGATCCATAAGCCAGAGGCTTTCCTCTTAGACTTGGACACATTTTAAGCATTTTGGGTGTTAAAATTTATCTTCAGTAGGATTTAAAATGTTTAGTTTTTCTCGCATATTCTTGATGAGATGAGTTAAAAAACGGGTGCAGGTTTAATCTCCAAAGCTGAATAGTATTCGTCCAAGTATGTTTATATCCCATTTTCTTGTTTGTGTGGACAAATTAGTATGTCAGCCATGTTTGGAGAAATTTACAAGGAACAAATATCCTTTTTCTATCTAAAATCTTGTTATCAATGAGAATAATTATATGCTTTTCCCCCATTGTCTTGCAGACTAAATGGTAGTAAAGTTCAGACGTCCAAAAAAATATAAGATAATATGATGATTGTTTTGTATGCTTTTTGTATTCACCAAACCAAACCAAGACAGGGTTTGAAAAAGCTATTGTTACACCTAGTTTTTCATGCATTAATTCCTTGAATTCTTGCTTGCAGCAGTGCTGATGACACTGGTGTATACCTTTAAAGAGTATGAAATAAAGATACAAAAATATGTGAATATCTAACATGTTGTATACATCTGGATGGTTGGCACAAAATAATTTCCTTGTATAGATCTATAAAATGTTGCCAATAGATTATCAAATTTAGAGTATTCTTTTCATCACCCACACCAGCAAATCCGAACATAATTTTATAACTATCTGGATCGTCCATATAAATATCCAGATTATTTATCACCCATGTATTATACCTCAATAAACATGGCCCACCCTTTGCCGAAACCCTTGTGGAAGGAGACATCAATATAGAAGGAGAGTAGAATGAAGAGATGGAAAGAAGGGTGGTGGGTTGAGGGATGGAAGGTGGTCGGGGGGGGGGGGAGGACAATGGGAAGAGTAGTAGAATGGGGAGAGGGGAACAACAGGAGTGGGGTGAGGAGGACAGTGAAGAGAGTATGAGGAGAAGAGTGAGAGATGAAAATAGACTGGAAGAGAAGGAGAGAGGGATATATCGAGAGGAGGAAGGAAGGAGAGAGGTAGAGGGAATGGGCTGCAGCTATGTTGGGGAGGGGGGGCAAAATGGAAGTCAGCTCACATAAAATAAAAACACCACCATATTATAGCAAATTGAAGCTAAGACCCTCACGACTTAGGATCTGATATTGAAATAATATTATTGTGATTTGGTATGACTTTGAAGACATTTGCCCATATTAGAGGGTACCTTTGAAATCAATTTCTTTTCTAAACAAAGATGAAAATGCATAGGTAATCAACTAAATCAAGGTGAAGAATTGATCTTATTAGTTTTAGATGAATGAGGTCGGAACTTATTACTTATGATGTCATTAGTCTTACCACTTTATACATTGCACAAGGTTCCGTAAGTGACAACTCATTATTTGCCAAATAAAATTTCAAAATGTAACAGAATTATTGGGGGGGGGGGGGGGGGGCAGGCCAACCCAATATAATTGGGGCAAGTGTCCCCCTCCCCCCCCCCCCCCCCCCCCCCCCCGGTTCCGCCGCGCCTGAAATGTGTAGAGACTGTCCCATGTATAGGTCCGTCTTCAATTGGGTTATTTTCAGGCGACCTCTTTTGGTCCATTATAATCTCCCGTCATTTGTTACGATCGAGAAATCTCCTGTTTCGTCTTGGGTGTGTGATCCTATTTTACCTTACGGAGGTATTCAAAACAAATCAGGTGGATACATACGTATTTTTAGTTCCAATATACAGCAGTTACAGCAAATGAAAAAAGTGCTTTCACTTTCGATGACTCATTTCTTCCAGAGTGCCCTTAACTCTTAAACACATAGTTCAATCTTACTTCTTTTCTACTAGATTGCTGTTACACATATTTATCGTTCATTACAATATCATTTCCCACAGTGTTACTCACTTGAGTGGTTCAACAACCATTTATGTTGGCGTTTCCGGGTTAGGTCGTATTGGGAAATAAATGTTGTATGGGAGCGTCCATAAACGGACCTTCAAGACCAGGAGACCAGGGTTGTTTTTTAAAAGAAAGTGCATCTTTTTAAATTTTGATTCCTATTTGTGATTGTGTCACAGGAAACTGGATGTTGAGATATCATCATATTTGAAAAGAAGAGTTCAAGCGGATTCCATTGATAGTAAACATTAGGACATCTAAGGCCTTAAATACAAATTTAAATTATCTTTGTTTCCAGTCACTTCATGGTAGAAATTTGGGTCTGTAGGTCGGGAATCTATTCCTTTTTTTGTAGCAGTGATGTGAAATGAAGGAGACGCATTATAAATTATGTAGCAAACCTCGTCATGGTGTCAAGAGAGTCCTTGCTGTGATGCCTTTTTTTCAGTAAATCTTTTGGGTCAATAGGGATTTTAAAAAAAATGTCAATGCCTTGTCGCTTGAGTTGGCGGAAATCCCTAGAACAATTGAATGGTCTAATCTCACATTGTGCCCAGGTGGTAGGGGGGGGGGGGGAGGAGGGGGATCGTACCTTCAGCCGTCGATGCTATGATCTATATATAAAGAAATGGTGACAAAAGAAAAAAAATTCTTCCAATTTCTAGTGGTATGAAAGAAGATTTAAAGTGGTGGAATTTTGTTTAAGTCTTCAATGGTGTGGCCTACTTCCAGCAACCATTGAACGATTTTCCAATGGTCTCAGATTCCTCATTCAGAGGGTTTGGGTTCTTTCTACAGGAAGATTGGCTGGCTGGAACATGGTCGGAGAAAATATTTAATGACTTTCAAACAGACTGCGGCCACATCTCACCACCTCCAAGTGACCCTGAATTTGAATTCGACAACATAAATGTTCTTGAGTTATGGCTAATATTGCAAGGCCTCCATAGGTGGTGTCAATGTTTCAAGGGACATTCAGTACTGATGTTCATCGATAATACTCAAGTTATCTACGTGTTGAAAAATGGCTCTAGCTGCAACAAAATTTGCCAACAATGGCTGAGACAAATTTTTGGATTTGCTTTATTCATGACATTGTGATTATACCAAAATATATTTCATCAAAGAATAACTTGGTAGCCGATACTCTCTCTAGACTCCCCTATGACAAAGTTAATGTTAACATGTATGAACTGTTGTGTGAATCTTTTTTATGCTGCTTTAAGGAATTATCCGATTCTTTCTCCAACAGGAAGAGAGGAATTAGCATCGGAGGCGAGGTATCTGAAGATGACAGCATTGGCCCCAGCCACTAGAAGACTGCGTGAAGGACAATGGGGATGCTACCTGGGATTTTGTGAAAAGTTCCAATTTTCTCCTATTCCTTGCAGTATTAATCTGTTATCCATCTACTCTACAATTTTTGGAGGCTAGATGAAGAGCTCATTAGTGACCTCGTATATATATTCAAGCAGTGAGTTACTATCACCAACTCTATGGCCTTCCACCATTGGCGACGAACGAATTAAATTAACCGAATTAAATTAAATCAACCGAATTAAATTAATTATTTAATTATTTCTTAAATTAGATATTTTATCATATGAACTGTATAATGTCTAGGGATGTCTGAACCGTTAACTGAGAATAATGTACACGTTGAGCTGAATAAAAAACAAACTTTATACAATGCAAACACCTACGAATGGAAGTTTATCAATTTTATTTTTAAGCCATATATTCACAGACACAGGTTATTTATTTACCAATAACAACATGTTGCAGGATGAGTCAACTTCTAACATAGTAATATCCTACAACATTATTGAGTTACAATACCAGGTATGTCATACAACTCATTTTGTTTATATGACTCAATGTTGACGCTGTATACCTCTGTGAGCAAAACCAGATAACAATTATGACACTGCTATTGTGTGTGTATAGGGGATTTGCATGTTATATTAGAAACATTGAGGATAAGAACCTATTTAAATCTAATATCAAACGTTTGTACATGACAGGCTTTTTTTTATTAAGGGAAGGACACATCTAATGATGCATTAAAAGATATACTGCTGTGATTATGTACTACCCTTTGTACTCGGAAACGAGCTCAGTAAGAATGGACTAGATATCATTGTGGTAGACAGATTCTGTGAATTTATGAACCTAGGTATTGATGCACGGCGTTATCAATCACCCACTTGTCATATATTTACTCAAATATCCCCAAAGTTTTATTATCACCGAGAAAATCCCAAAAGATTTCATCTATCATGTTTAAGAGCGGAATTTGATAATATTATAAAGGGAATGTAACGTTAGATCTAATATTATGGGCCTATATTTTTGTATTTATTTATCATTTTTTCTACCATGTGAGCTGAAAACATCAATGTAAGTTGATAGCTTATTGAAATAAAGAAAAAAAGAAACAATCATGTCTCACTGCGCAAGTCTATTACTGTGCATGTTGGGATGGATTCAGCTTAAATTTGACATACACATATTCAGTAACATGAGTAACAGATCTTACACTGCACCATAAATCCCATGGAAAAAGAAAGTAGGTAAGATACAAAATAACTGACTTCCGGTTGATCTGGGAAACGAGAAGGTTACCACGAAAAGGCCCGAGCCTTGTTGTCCCTTCTTTTTCAGGTCGATCAGTGTGTGGAAAGACAAATTTTTGTCAAAACATCTATAAAGGTATAAAGAATAGGCAGGACTCTGGTTTAAGCTATTGGATCTAAAGTGATAGCAAGATATATATATATAGAATTTTTATTCAGTAAATAAATCTTACAGAATTGGACGGATACCTCTACGGATAGATCTTCCAGTAAGCCCGGAAAATAAAGATTGGACATTACAAAGTCAGCGCACGAGGCCAGCCTCTCGTGCCCTTGTCGCCATATTGGACCTTAACGGTGTTGACGAACACGGTGATAAAAATCTTAAGTGGCAGTAAAATATCACAACACATGAGCAAAGGACACCCATAGAGACTAGGAAGGTTCACAAATATAATTTTGTGAATAAAAACCTGGCGTTGTTCCGCAAACAGTGAGTTTAATTTGCAACGATTTGATTTTGCCGCCATAGACATGCGCGCGCATACATAGTTGGTTCAAGCAGGAAAGCTAAAACAGCGGCCATCTTGGATACCGTATCGAGTCGAAGTTTATGTTGATATATAAAAACCCAAAGCTATAGGAGCAAACCTGAACTGGCAAAAAAGTTTGTATTAATGTACTAAAGCCCCGATCAAACTTTACAGTTGCTTTTATTTTGAAACGAACGAGTGACGAATAGTTGTGTATGTACCCTCTCAAAGCCTCAAGGCGCATGACAAAAGGAACCGGAAGCTAGGACAAAAACAATAACATCCGGTAAAATTCGACAAAATTTCTGATTTTGAAACTTTGACAAGTGAAGTTAGGTATTTTTAATGACGTTGGATAAAGATAGGGACACAGTTAAGAGGAGAAGAAGTGAGGAAAGCTCAGACCTCAATAGTTCCAAAAAACAGATAACCAAAATGGCCAGCATTTCGAATGCAGAAATAAAAGATATGTTCGACCAGTTGAAACGGCAGATCTCCGATACGGCGGACGATCACAAAACGGCAATAGACAAAGTCCAGACTCAAGTGGATAAAATAGACGGGGACAACTTTGTCAGAGACAAAAGAGTCGATGATCTGGAAGAGATGGTTAAGAAACAAGCAGAAGATATGGAACTGATGCAGATCAACATGGTCAAGAAAAATGACCACCGCCTATTGGCAATTGACCAAGCGACGATAGGTGACGAAGAGGAAATAATCAGAAAACAGATCAAGGACCTTGAGCTTAACTTGATTATTGACGGTATAAAGAAAGCAGATGTGGAAGACGCCTTAAGCCTGAAGGTTAAAGTGGCAGATATCTTTGAAAACCTTATGGGTGCAATCAGAGGGTTGCAGTACAAGGCCAAGAGGATGGGGAAAGGTCTAATGGCCCCGACTATGGTTACCTTCACCACGCTGGAGGAGGTAAAGGAAGTCTGGGCTAAAAGATCAAACCTAGAGAAAACAGTGGATACCGAGAACAAACGTCTCTTCTGGATTAAGAAAGATTTGCCATATGTGATCAGAAAAAGAATTGCAAGAGCAAGACCCTGTGTAGCAGCTGCAAGGCTATCAGGCAGGTACAACGAAGTTGCTAATGCGCATGGAGATGTAATCCTGGGAAAAAAAAGGTACAAATTCAATCAGCTAGAGTTATTGCCCAAGCAATTCACTCCGGCCTACCTGGCTAAAAGGGAAGATATGGTGACCTTCGTATTTTTTACGAGGGAGTGCCCATTGTCGAACCACTACATGGCCACCTTTAAAGTTGGCAAGAGATGGTTCAACTGTGTTGAACAATATTTGGCCTTTACCAAAGCTATGTTGGATGATGATGTTAACAAGGCAGAGTTCGTGATGGATCTAGAGGACCCTGTAAGATGCAAAACCTCCCTAGACGCTTATGTCTCTGACGAAGTCTGGGATAGGTGGGAGGAAGGTTTGATGGATACCCTATCAAGAGGTCTGAGGAGAAAAATCAGACATAACGACCACATAGCTGACTACCTTATTGCCACTGAAGGAAAAGTGTTGGGTGAAGCTTCACCTTCGCAATCGTTCTGGGGCATCGGCATGGGGCTTCACAACCCAGAAGTACTGAACCAAGAAAAGTGGAACAAGAATGGCAACCTATGGGAAGAGCCTGGATGGCTGTCAGAACACGCCTGGTCGAGAAAAGAGGAAGAGAGAGGGCAGAAGAAGAGGAAGCCAAGGGAGAGACCGAAGAAAGAATGGAAGTGGTGTCAGGAAAAACTTCGGGATAGATCTCTGTATTCGTCGATATTGTATATTAATGTTGGTCCCTGATTAATATTCACAATGTATTATTACTTAATTGCAGCAAAGCCCTCGCCCAGGCTAAAATGGGCCAAAAAATGTAAACAAGTGGTATGCAAAAATGTTTATTGGATGGGTAGCAGCTATGAATATATTGATAAAAGTTATATAAGAGTACTATGTAAAATGAATCGACAGTTTAAAGAGATATCCAGATGTGAGAACTTTATAACCTCTTTTAATGGAGGGGAATGATATTAATTTCTACTCTCTTAATGTTAATGGAGCTGCTAATATTGTCAAAAGAAAGGCCATTTTCAGATTTTTAGATTCAAAGAAAAGATCGATTTTTGCTCTACAGGAAACCCACAGCTCTGTGAAAGATATAAAAATTTGGAAAAATCAATGGCAGGGAATGTCTCACTTTATACATGGCAAAAGAAATGCCAGAGGTGTCGCCTTACTTATATCTAAAGATTTGAATGTTGATATACATAAGAAAGGAGGTGATGATCAGGGAAGAATAGCACACATGGATGTCTGTATAGAACAAAAAATGTTGTCAATATTTTCTGTTTACTTTCCTACGAAGGATAAGTACAAAGAACAAGCTGAAGTTTGCAATTCTCTAAGAAAAATCATTGAGAGTAAATCTGAATATTCTACCATACTAATGGGTGATTTCAATCTCAATATAGTAGATGTTAACGATTTCCTAAGTTTGAGTGAAAGTCAGCAAAGTAAGCTGGAAGGTTTGAGAAAAATGTTAGAAATAATAGAGGATCTAGATATGTGTGACATCATAAAAGAGTTATCGCCCGATGGGACAAATATGAATACTTGGTTGAGAAAAACCCAAAGCTCGAGGTTAGATTATTGTATAATCGATTCAGTTCTTAGACCTGAAGTAACTGAGGTGGGAAATGAATTTTGTGAACACTCTGATCATAATATAATACATTTCGCGTTAAAATCCAATGAACAGGGCAGAGGACCTGGATTATGGAAATTTAACAAACACTTATTAAACGATGACGAGTATGTAGATATGATGAAAGAAAAAATCGTTGATGCGTATAACGCAGAGGGCCTGAGCAGCTCGAAAAATAGATGGGATTATATTAAATTCGTAATTAGAAGGGACACGATCAGATATACCAAACAAAAAAATTATGAGAAGAGAAAAAATGAAAAAGAGTTAAGAACTAGAATGAATAATCTTTTTCAGAAAGGTGTGCTTGACGAAAATGAGAGTCAGGAGATTGAATGTATTCAAAATGATTTAAAATTCGAACAACATATCAGAGCTCAAGATGCGATGGCACGTAGTAGGTCTCAATGGCTGGTAGAGGGCGAAAAGCCCACTGCTTATTTTCTTAATTTAGAAAAAAGAAATTATAAAAGAAAAATAATTTCACAGCTGGAGGTAGAAGGCCGAGTGTTAAATAAATCTGATGAAATCTTAAAAGCAGAGAAGAGTTTCTACGAAAAGCTATATACAGAGAAACCAATGTGTTCGCCAGACACCAATACTTTTATGATAGAAAATCTTAGCTCAACTCTTGATGAAATGGACGTGCAGTTGCTTAACAGAAGAATTGGTAAAGAAGAGATTAAAAAGACCTTAGACTCATTTGCCAACAATAAAGCTCCTGGCCCAGATGGCCTTCCAGCTGAATTCTTTAAATCTTTTTGGAGTATTTTAGGCCCCATTTTTGATGAGGTAATATACGAATGTGTAGAGGATGACTGTTTGTCAAATGAAATGTACAGAGGAGTGGTGTCACTTATTCCCAAGAAAGACTGTAATCTCAAACTAATTGGGAGCTGGAGACCCATAACTTTGTTAAATTCAGATTATAAGATGATATCCAAAACCTTAAGTATAAGATTGAAAAACTGTATAAGCAAAGTGATTGACGAAGATCAATATGGCTTCATCAAGAATAGATATATAGGTTGCGCAGTACGAAGGCTGGAAGACGTAACACAATATCTAGAGAAAAGTAGTAAAAAAGGTCTTTTTGTATCGTTAGATTTCAAAAAGGCTTACGATTCGGTGTCGTGGAGCTTCTTATATAAATGTTTAACTGACATTGGTATTGGTGATGAGTTCCTATCGTGGATAAAGAGATTAATGAAAAACTCACAGTCATGTATTATTAATAATGGATATACCTCAGATTATTTTAAGGTGGATAGAGGCGTTAAGCAAGGCGATCCTATATCATCGCTCCTCTTTGTTCTTGTGGTGGAAAAACTTGCAGTAAAGATTCGTAATGATCCTGATTGTACAGGAATTATATTTGGTGGTACTGATAATAGAATTATACAATTCGCAGACGATATGACTGTTATCGCCAACAATGAAAAATCCTTGTGTAAAATGATGGAAATTATAGAGGAATTTGGAAGAGTGTCAGGACTAGAGTTAAATATAGGAAAAACAAGAGGTTTTAATATTGGGCAGATGGTTCTTTTTCAACCAGTTACTATGAATATAAACTGGGTCACCTCTATGAAAATCTTGGGTGTTCATCTGTTATATCCGTATAAGAAAGAATTGCAGAATAATATGAACTTCGAGTCTGCTTTTGACAAAGCTCGTACAGTCGCCACACACTGGGGAAAGAGAGATATTTCCTTGAAGGGTAGAATTATAATCGTGAATGTATTAATTGTTCCACTCTTTCTATATGTCGCCAATCTCATAGCTGTAGATGAGAGAATGATATGCGAGATTCAAAAATTGGTGGGTAAATTCATATGGAGAGGTGGCAAACAGAGAGTCGCCAAACATTATCTAAGCAGAGAAATAGAGGATGGTGGATTAAAGTTGATCGATATAAGAGCAAAACTAATGGCTGGTAAACTGAAATGGATTCAGAGAATCTTGCATGAACCAATGAGTAAATGTTATGTGTTTCAGGAAAATGAGTCATAAGTCGCAAAAATTGGAGTTCGTGATATAATCATATTTGAAAAGAGGAGACCAAGGGGATTCCAATGAATATAAACATTGAGGGCATCTAATAAGTATTTCTATATTTAAGTTCGATATTTTTATTCCTGAAAAAATGTTTTCAATATTTTTGGGTGGAAAATTACTATTAAAGTAGCTAAATATACTCTATGGGATGACCCTATAAATGCAGGACAATATTTAATACACTGTCTTGCAATTTGGTACATGTATTAATACTTCATCCGG
The DNA here is from genome assembly GCA_942159475.1 of Sthenelais limicola. Taxonomy (NCBI): domain Eukaryota; kingdom Metazoa; phylum Annelida; class Polychaeta; order Phyllodocida; family Sigalionidae; genus Sthenelais; species Sthenelais limicola. The sequence continues at coordinate 72,345,976 of OW804098.1, forward strand.
CGTTAGTCACACCAAAAATGACAAAATTCCTACAAGGAGATCTTGGGAATATAGCACTTTGAAAAATATCAATTTTGCGACTTATGACTCATTTTCCTGGAACACATCACAAATGGTGTGCTAGCTTGCGAAATTCCTTTGGAGATAATCTAAAGGAAAGGTTAAGATGTAGAAAAATTCTAATTATGAGAGATTCCAGCTTTTATAATGATATATTCTTGATATGGAATAGGTTTTATAGTTCCTGTGAACCAAGATGCAAAAAGAGTGTGTTGTGTGAACCTATATGGTCTAACCAATGGATCAACCTAGAAGATGCTATATGTAATATCAAACTATGGAAAAAAAAGGGTATAAACAAGATAGAAGACATACTAACCAACAATCGAGCCAAAACCAAAAATGAATTCAAAAGTGACTTTGGCATCAAAATTAATTATTTAGAGGAGATGAGCATAAAGGGAAAAATCCCTGAACGCTGGATTCCTATAGTAGTGGATGGAGAAATAGATAATTATAAAGAAGAAATTTTGTGTTCGATTGGTGAAAAGCAAGTCAATATCATCACAGCCCATTTTAAAGAGATTTACACAGCAGTGAAAGATAAGCTATACACTCAAGACGACAGAAATAGTGATTGGTACGATCGTTTTTTGCAGAAAAATATTGATATTTCGAATATAGAATTTAAAGTATGGTATCGTGTTCCTTTTCTATGTACTAGAAATGTGAGACTACAGTCGTTCCAGTATGGTGTTATTAATAAATTAACTGTTTGCAACGTTCACCTGAATGATATGGATATAGTAACCTCCAATTTATGTAAATACTGCGATTCGGTAGATGATTTATTTCATTTCTTCATAGATTGTCAAAAATCATGTGATTTTTGGTTTAGTTTAATACACTGGGCCAAGAAGAATGAATATCTTGATAAAGAAATATCGGAAAACATGAACGCAATATTCATGATGTTGGGTATTCCAAGTCTGGAAGAAAAATACTGCGTTTGGAATTATATTCTAATATACGCGAGATTTTATATATATAAATGTCGACTGTTTAAAGAAAACAAGTTATGCTTCTTTGAGTTCCTAAGGGAATTAAAATTTAAGTTGAAAGCAATGAGAGATGGGGCATTTGTTAATGCTTCACATAAGAAAGACTGGAGGAGGTGGGAAAAAATATTTGATACAATATAGGATTAAGAAGTTAAATCCAGTAATCAGTGTTTAAGCAGCCCCCCCGTCAAACTGTGCATTCTTAGGATATAAACAATGTTGATGAAAATGATCTGGTAACCAATGCCTAGTCAAGTTGGTGAGAAAACGCCAAATATGTGGTCTTCTTTGATTCTTAATATGACCCCCCCCCCCCCCCCCCCCGGTGCTATCGGTGGGTCGAATCAATGGGTGCTCGATCGCAGTGGAAGCTATGTCATTTTTGTATAATTTCTTGCCTTTTTTATTTTTTGATCTGTAAACCTGTGATACCTAATGTTTATCCTAGGTTCCACATATATTTAATGTTTTAAAGCAGAATAGTCAATGTGGATAGAGAAATGAAAAACAACGAATATGCTTGGTATATAAAGTGTTTTATTTTTAGGTCATTGTGAAAAAAAGAAGCGATGTATCTAATGTAAACGCTTCTCAGTGTTGACTCTGTCTACCTCGGAAATAAAGACCCGGTGTTGGGAAAAAAAAAAAAAAAAGATACAAAATAAGGAAGCATATGCTTCCTTATTTTGTATCTTACCTACTTTCTTTTCTTTAAACAAGTACTGGTTATTTAATTTATCGTTGAGACTTTAGAGCTTTAGAGCGACTATCTGACTCTGAGGTTAAAAGTTTTAGTGAGCTTTGACATTCATGGATGTATATTGAATGGGTTTATTTTTTCTTCTGTTGTAATATAGTCATATTGAGTTTAAATTAAGATAAAATCAGGCTATACTGAGAACATCGTATGACTACGAAATGTATATGATATTATATGTTATAATATAAATCAAATCAAGATGGCCTCTATTGTATGACTGATCAATGTATGCTCTATGTAAAATTGCCATATGTCTTCTCATGTTTTATGCAATACAGTTTCGTAGTTTTAAAAAAAGGAGAAAAAATGGTAGACTACTGGTATGGTAAATTACATTTTATGTTATCCTTCACCAGTGCTTTATTCTCAACTAATCAATACAAAAATGTGTGACAGGATTTCCCTTGTAAAATGCTTAACACAAAAACATGTTAAACACCTGGTCAGGTCTCGCACCACTGTGACTTTCTATTCGGAGGTCCGAGAAAATCTTGTGGAGCTCGATTGGCCCATATTAAGCCAATGGGGAACCATGGAGGAAGGCTTGTTTAAGTAGCTTTTAATTGCGTAAACACAGTTGGATTTTAACTTTAGACTGTTAAAGGCCATTATTAGTAACTGCTATATGTTGTATACGGAGATGTAGCCTTTATTAAGGTCTGGAGGTGATTTTTGACCAATATTAAGGTTGAATTGCTGTGCAATAATGTAGGACTAGAGGAGGACATGGGCCGATATGGAACGAGCTAGCTGGTGCTGCCCCCTTACCTTCGAGTGGGGAACTGATAGTTGGCGCCTCTGTAGCTTCCTTATCCTATAGACTTGTTCAAACTTGTGGGTGAACGCGTCGGGAATTCATTTTCAGTCTAATTTAGCAGGGTTTAATAAACATGATTAGTGTTGCCGATTGTACGTTGTCTGATGTCCTCACCCATATCTCACCATATTATATAGTGCAATGGCGTCAGAAAATGTACAATTGGGATCCCTACATAAAATAAGCAATTTCCATTTAATTGACCCTTGCCCCGGGCCAGAATCGTAAAAAATGATTTAGGGCCACTCAGCTCTTTTTGCATTTTCATATAAATTCATGGCAGGGGGAATTAAAATCCCAAGTATGAAACCATTGGTATCAGTACCTTTTTGTGCACAAAGGCTAGAAATAATAGTGTAGATTATAGAAAAATCATGAAAAATGGCCAGTCGCTTAACGGGGACATGAAGACATGATGACACATCACCAAATAAATACATCATCTGTATTGTATTTGCCTCGAAATGAGAAGAGACATGTAGAAAAACATTTGATAATTAATATGATTATAGTAAATAATTTAGAGAATAATCACACAAACCTTTTGTTATCAGAGGTCGCACTGGGAAGAGGAACACCTTTTCTAGTCAACTTTCTTATTATTGCAAAACACAAGTGACTGGGGATAGCCTGTAGACACATTCTATTAAAATATACATCATGAGAACATGCGAGTAATGAGTTTTCCTGAAGAAATAAATATATTGATTTCAAGATATTTTAATTTTCGATAGTATAGGTACCATACATTCTGGAAAGTGATCCCATACATGTGCCTATTTCGGGTTTGAGATAAAGATAAAGATAAAAGTTATTTGCAATGACTAGCCTCTCATGAACGAAATATAGTATGTGCAAGCTTGAATAGAACCAGCCATACAGAGTCATTGATAAAAGAAATCATACAACTTAAGTTACAGGAAGAAAATGTAGCAACTACACTTGCCCATCGGGCAAGTATAATCAGCCAAGATTTACTTCACTAACATTATTTTTTCCTTGCCCAAATTCATTTGCAGAACTACGATTGAAATCACATCAATCTGTACTTATTTTTTATTAACACAAAACATTTATTAACATGTTATGCATAATGTTGTAGCGTGAGAAAACCTTATTATATCGTATGAATTGAAATCTATATCAGTGTATCGGTATCGGTATATATTATATAATTGGACATGTAAATCGAATAATTGGATTTCTCCCACAGATTTAGGTTGTAAAAATATACCTTTTCCTACGCAATGGTCATGCATGGATATCTACATATTTAACAGCATGTTAACCTCTTATTAAAAGTCATATCTCAGAAGACATAATATATTATTGTTTAGCATATATCTGAAATGATTGTGACGTTTATTTATATCCCCCCCCTTATCCTCCCTCTTTCTCCGCCACCGCCTCCCCATCCGCGCTCAACTCGCCCTCGCCCTCGCCCTCCCTCTCCTCTCCCGGAGACATGCATAATATTGTGATATTTAATGGGCGAACATAATTCAAACCAACATTATTCAAAGTGAAATGAAGGAACAGGTATCTAAGAGGATTAGCGGCGGAGAATTGTACATTTTCAGAAAACCTGACCCATATAATATTTTTTTAATTTTGTTTAAACATGATAAACTATGCTGAGATCTAGTTCACAGACTTTAATTTATATATCCGACCGCGGGGCCTGTTGTATAAGCTAAGGAAGGGATTCCTTTTGTGGAAGGATTCTGTCTCCAGGACTGTCTTCTGTAGGAAGGAAAAAAATCCTTACTTTGTGAAATTCCCAGCTGGGAGGAATAGCCTATATACACATAGTAATAGATCGGAATTCTCATTCCTACCTACCGGGGAACAAGAAAGGTTTATAAATTCCCTCGCATAAGTTTCTTTTTTTGTTTTGTTTTTGCAAAAGACTTTATTCAGTTGCCTGCCATCTTGGCTTGTACAATTCTAAGAACATGAAGGTGAAGGCAAGTAAGAGCAACAGGATAATATATAATAGTGGGAAGAAGAAAATAGAAAATTAATAATACAGCGAGAGGAAGGGATGACGGAGAAAATATAGCATATTATTTATGCATTGAGATTAATTCCTCAATATCACTGTATAGTCTTCTCCATAGCTTTTTTTCCTTTTCATCCACCATTTTGAATTTAAAAGAGAACAAAATGACTTTACACCTCATTCTTAACTCATATAAAATTGACAATAAATCAATTACACCTTCTGCGAACAATTTTTGTTTATATATGAACGTTTTAATCTGTAATATTAACCAATTGACAATATTTGAAGTTACATTTGATTGTTCGATCCAAAATAATATGTCCTTAGGCTTTAAGCCCAAACACTATTTAGGAAACTATAATTTTTTTGTTGCAAATAGCAGAAACATTATAGTCTTCAGAGTATTTGTGAAGCATTATAATGATCGACACCATTATTTACCACCAGAAACATAAGAAAAGAAAGTCAGTTTCTCTCTTACAAGGAGGCAGCCATATTGGTGACCAACAGCGCCACTGGTGGTAATTTACCTTTATTGGTGACGTCACTGAACCACTAGGTGTGACTGGTCACTCTACTCGGCACATACATTTAAACTAACATTGAACTTACAAGTGCTTAGTTTAAATCATTGGTATACATAATTATATTATGTATATACATTGAGAATGTTTGGATATTCATATAAGTATATATACAAATTATAAATATGCCTTAATTCAGCCAAGATACTCCTAATTTGTGCGTGCAAATCTCTCAGAAACTGGACGCCGTAAGCATTATAATGGCGGCGACAGCGGCTATGTTTTGACACTTTCACTCCTCTCCCCTGCCTCACCCTAACCCCCAGTAGCTTTAACACCTTCCCCAGCATTTGTTTATGGGTTATTCAGACTCAAGGCAACCCGTTGTGCAATGCTCGTCATTGGTTTATACAAAAAACTGACTTAAATCAATTGAAAAAGTATATGTCCACTCAGGTGCAAGACAGGGGCAAAGGCCTGCACCTCGTTGTGAGTTGTGGTCCTCATACGTCATCAGAGGTCACATAATTTACAGCAATGGCGACTCCCATACACGTTGTCTGCTATAATTAATTCCATGTAAAATTGCTCCCCACTTCATTAATATGTGACAATTACATAAAATACATAGGTGAGGTTGTTGGATACGATTTCCCCGCCTAGAAAATGTTTACATGGTATCCTATGAAGTTTAGGCTTTTATAAGTATTACTCCATTTTTCTTTTGGAATATAATATTCCCCGCGTTACACATGTTTAAATATCCTGAACTATGAATTCATTGAAGAATTTCATTCCACAATGATTTTGTTTTGGGACATTCCACCAGAAAATGTGTAATATCGTCATTTTTAGGACAAAAGGCACAGCGAGGGTTGTTCTTAACCTGTATTTAGGATAGGTGACCATTACAAGCGATGGCGCCATTTATAAGCTTATACTGGAACATGTAATCTCGATTCAGTTGAGGTTGTGTATGGCCTCTTAAAATATTACTTTCCAGTTGATATCCTCAAATTGTTTTGGGGATAATCTTAGTAAGCTTTGTTCAAAACTCTAAATATATCTTTGTAGAATTCATTTAAAAATTGCTTTGGCATGAACCTACATGAAAATATATTTTCGATGTTTCTTTCATAATAGTTTCTAAAGATCTGAACCAAGAACTATGTCGTTTGTATAGTATTCTTTGTTCTTTGTACCCACATAATTCTGTCGGCGTCATAGATTTCATGGATTAATCTTAACCCTAAACCTCCATTTTCTGGTTTCTGTGCCAGAAAATTAACTCCTATGCTATGGTATTTTTTTCCATACACAAAATCCACCATTACCACGTTTATAGCTTCAAGCAGTGTTTCTCCCATGTGAATACATAACAGGGCGTGTTGGAATAAAGGCAGTAGGAAAACATTACATATTAATATTCTGCCTTTGAGTGTAAGATATCTGTTTTTCCACTCGTTTGTAGTGCCTTTAACTTTCGCTAAGAGGTTATCACTGTTTATTTTATACATAGCTTTTTCATAAGTTTCTTTTCCTTAGCTTATACAACAGGCCTCACCCACATGTATCATACTTACTCAAATTTGTACCTTATAACCCACCAACCAGACCGCGTCAAGATACAATAGTTATGTGGGCATGCATGTATATTATACCCGGGATATTATACACGTTTTTCTTTTTGCCAAGACTAAGTGCAAGTGATCTATTTGCAGGATAGTTTTCTTGGGACGGTGAAAGCCCTCTACACATGACCTCACTTCCTCCAAATGGCTGACCCCCTTCATTCCAACAAACGTCACGCGACAACACTCATCCCTCCGCGCACTATGGTGGCCCAACTTCCCCAGGCAACTTATAGCAATCTTCTTCAATGCACCCAGAACATGGATTATCCGTGGGATCTGACCAAAAGTCAACTAAACGCAATAATGCACTCAGTTTGGGGCCTTCAGACAGTCTTTTTTTTTTTTTAAACATATTTTATTTCGAGAGACAATTCCATACAGGTTATGGTACGTTTCATGTTCACGAAAATCCATATGCGATGAGAATAATACAAGCTATATTTTAATTACACAATCAGTTAAGCATACAAGAAAGATCTTTGAACCACATGGCTCTCTAGAATAAAGGAAGAAAATTTTATCAAGTTATCTATACAACATGTTTTTGTGTGTTTTTGGCCGTAAAATTAAAACATACATACATACAAGTCAGTCCGCAATGGCTAAAACCCCGAGGTACTTATTCTTTGCCAGTTGGTCTATGTAAGTCAAATCTGAGTGGCTGTTTACATAATTCCACATAAAGTGCAATGTCCAATCTGTTCGTTTGTACAGTCTGTTTTCAGACAGACTGTACAAACCTCGTGCATTATTGCTAAATTAGATGTTTATCCTTTACATTCACCTACAATCTCTTTTATGTTATTCATTGATATATAGACCCATTTCTCTCATAGACCTGATATATAGAGCTCTAGAAGGGTTTTTTTATCACGCATGTTCTGGGAATCTGTGATCTCCCCATCGGTCTTTTTGGTCTGTACAGGTCCATCAACCCTGTCTGGAGGACATTATGTGGTTTGTGAAGGTATCTGGGGTGATCTGGGGTGAAAATGTGATTTTGAAGCCTTTTTTAAATTGGGATCTACACACTCTATTTATAGCCTGGGAAAGCCCCTGTGAGATACAATGTCACTTCCAGGGGGACCTAACTACATGCAGAGGGCTTGGGAGAGTAAAGAAGAGGGCAGGTAGAGGGTCGGGGTATTGGAGAGGGGGAGGGGGAGGGAAAGAAGAGGGGGAGGGAAAAGAGGAGAAGGAGAGAATGTAGGGGAAGGGAGAGAGAGGACGGAGAGAAAGCAGGGAGGGGGAGCATGAGGAAGAGGGGAGGGAGACGGGGGAATCAGAGATGGGGTTCGGAGAGAAATAGATGGAACGAACTGCAGTTATGTATTTCTGATCGTTCTTCACCAAGTTGGAGGCGGGAGAAATCCCAAGGGTCGGAGCGTAGCGTAATCCCAAGTGATTCCTATACCAGAAATGAGGTGGAAATACATAACTAAGATTAGTTCCAGATTTATTTAACCTCTTTCAAATTATTTTAAATATCCTGGATTGCTTTTAATTATAGTAACTTGCTGCGAGAGAAACACTGTGAGGGCGTGGCATGGTTCCATTGACGCTTAAATTCATGACGGCCGTTGTTATGTTGACGACGGCCGCCGCAGTTTGAATGCTTAGCAGAGGATGTAGTGTCATGGCATGACGTGTAACAATGATAAAGCTGGCATACTTTCACAGTACTCAATGAAAAGGCAGAAGGATAAACTGGGTCATCTGTTTCTTCCCTAAGGAGGAATGAGAATTGTTTCTTCCTGCTCACTTGCATATAGCAAGTCTATACAAAGTCTATGGACACGCCATTCCAAGCTATTCCAGAGGTGAAATAAATACAGGTATGAGAGGCAGAGAAGAGGGGGAGGGAAAAGAAGGAGAGGGGGAAGTGTGGGGGGAGAGGGCGAACATCCAATAGAGGACGGGTACTTAGCTAGTTAGGATATATGTACACAGAAAGCAGCAAACATCTTGCTGAATCCCGCTTGGACAATTTATGTGACCACCTTCAAATACCTGGGAGCAATCATCATGCACATAGGATGGCAGTTGAACAACCAAAGACAAAGCAAGACTTATTGGATCAGCCTGTGCAATGAGCAAACTGAGCCTAATCTAGAAGAGCAACACCATCAGCATCCCTCAATGATGTACAGGTCACTAGTCCTCTCCATCCTTCTGTATGGTTGTGAAAGATGGATTTGTCACGACTATAAATAACACTTTTATATATTATCATTATTGATTACATAACATTGTGCAACATTAACCAATGTCATTAATTATTCATCTTTCTTATTATATATGTTTACTCATAAACACATGTGATACCTTACCTACTCACAGTGGGGAGCCAGGGGTCAACCCATGGTGAGTCAGGTGTGACCTCACCCACTGACCTCCCCCCTCAGGTCACGTGCAGTGACCCAATTTATCTTATGTGATTGGTCACCTTAATGAGGCACCAATAGGTGATTGGCCAATGCTCACCATTGGCCAAGCTTGAAGAACATGCAAATGTACACCACATGTTTTATGTTGATAGAATGAATGAAACATGTTGATAAAATGAATGAATGGGAGTCGAAGTGGGCATGGTTCCCAAGTAGTGTTGCTAGGATCCAGTTCCCAATATATATGGTGAGGTTTCACCTACACATATATGTGCCTCATCTGCTTGATCTAACGTAGCAATAAATAGTCAAGAGAGGGAATGGCCTTTAACCATCCTATAAAGGAGGGTTTTTTGCACCAAAGAAGGCCAAACCGAAGTCATTTATGAAGAGCCAGCTTGTCAGCAATGAAGGTGTTCACTTTGGTTCCTAGAGAACTCGGACCACTCTGATGTCGGACCGGGCGGGTTAGTGGAGTCGGACAAGGGGGTTAGTGAACTCGGACCACTGGGTTAGTGAACTCGAACCACTGGGTTGGTGGAGTCGGACCAAACCATACAATAGTGTCAATACAAAAACTAACCCTAACCCTAACCCTAAAATTGGTTGTCCTAAGTCAGTAAAGCTAGTAGTGGAGTGTCCGAAGTAAAACTGACTAATAAAAGAATTACTTTAACTATATACCTATCGTAATAATGCTCTGCCTAAAGCTATGCCTGGTCCGAGTCTACTAACCCCCTGGTCCGAGTCCACTAACCCACTGGTCCGACCTTACCCAGTCCGAGCTTACAACGGTCCGAGTATACGATGGTCCGAGCCCAGAACGGTCCGAGTTCACCAGTCACCTTCATTTTTAAGCTTTGTCTCCATTGTGGGCGTTATGTAAGACTCCACACATGGTAAACGCCAATTACCTCATGACTTAATACCTGCTGGGATGACATACATAATAGCGGACTTTACTAATTCCGTCACCAGTGCGTACCAGTGACTGCGGGATTAACTTTCACTACTGTGCGCATGCCCAGTCCAGCTGACCTACCTGGCTATGCGGGCAGCCTCCACCCGGGCTCCCGGTGAACGTGCAGGGGTGTGTGTGTGCCCCTGACCACACGCCCGCTGACCCCCTGCAGCCCGTACACCTATGCTTACTTGTTTTTGTTGATACACTGTTACAAAAGTTGCCATATACTAAAATCTAGCGGATAAAATCTAATTGAGTTTAGGCAAAACTGGTCTCAACATGTGATTTGATAATCCTGGAACAGCTATCAAGCCAAAGAGCAAATTATATTCGGAGAATAAGGAGGCAAAGTTTGACACCTATAGTGAAGGTATTAGCTGACGGGGAAGGCGCCCGCAGCTAGTCCCGTCCCCGGGGCATAGTCACCACTGCAAAGTTTGTCATCAACCTATTCGTAAAGTGGGCTATTATGTAGAAAAACAGCATAACCCAGCCCCTTTTAAAATAGAAAAGTCACAGGGCTCTCTAAGATAAGGTAGACAAGATAAATAGTCAGCCACAACATTATTTTTTGTACTTATATAAATGGTCACCAACTCAATGCCATAGATGAAAGTTGTTCAGTATAATTCATATAACCACTGCAGGCAGGTTTTACTGCAACTAATGCCATGGTGACAACTTGAGTATTGTCAATAAAGCCGGGAATCAACACAGCTACTTCAGAGCCGAGTTGCCCATCAGTCGCTCATATTTTCCACCCAAGTTGCCCAAGTTTTCAGTCGCTCTATGTCGCCCGTCGTTTCGCCCACTTTGGCTGCTGTGTGGATCCCCAAAATAAGAAGGTCTTCTAGCGACAGCTCTAATTACCTTGGCAACTTGCACTGGCGACACAACTTGGTCTGTTTCAACCAATCACAAGCATGGAAAGCTGTGATGTCGCTCAACCTCCATGTAGCTGTAATTGTTAGAGCGACTGAAATATTTTTTTTTAGGCTGTGAAAGCTTGGCGACACCACCATGTAGCCAAAGATAAATCGCTAGTGGACACCAATTTGGACGGGTGACTTGCATGTTGTTGCTCATTCTGAATCCTACCATAATGTGCAAAGTCGCCGCATATTAATGCATGTCGCTCAATTAAAATGGCATTAAAGAATTGGTAGAATTTTGTAGAATCGCTCATCGTTTTTGGGCGACAGTGGATTTAGGCCTTAAAGCAGAGGACCTTAAGCCGGGAATCCACACGGCGACTTCAGGGCCAAGTCGCCCATCAGTCGCTCATATTTTCCACCCAAGTTGCCCAAGTTTCCAGTCGCTCCATGTCGCCCGTTAAGTCGCTCATGTTGGCTGCTGTGTGGATTCCCAAACTAAGAACCTCTTCTGGCGACATGGCTAATGTCGGGGGGTCATAAATGTGAAGTCGCCCGTCGGGAGGTCGCCCAAGTTGGTTTCATATGGCTCAACTGTGTGTGGATTCCGGCCAGTGAAATATAACTCAGCGACTTGGGGTGTTTCAACCAATCACAAGCCAGGAAAGCTTTGAAGTCGCTCAACTTCCATGTAGCTGTACTTGTCAGAGCGACTGAAATATTTTTATTTTGGTTGTGAAAGCTTGGCGACACCACCAAGTAGCCATACATAAATCGCTAGTGGATTCCGATTTTGACGGGCGACTTGCATGTTGTCGCTCATTCTGGATCCTAAAATAATGTGCAAAGTCGCCGTACATTAATGCAAGTCGCTCAATTAAAATGATATTAAACAATTTCCAAAATTTGTGAAGTCGCTCACCGTTTTTAGGCGACAATGGATTTAGGCCTTAAGTCCCTCTCAGAGCCTCTCAACATCTCTTCACGCCTAGATGAACAGGGTAAAGCTCCTGTACATTTATGTTGTCCCTTTTTAAATTCTCCTTTGGGCCATCAGCTAAATTTATGGCAGCAGTCCGAATCACTCCATGGATTTATTAACAATCTTAAAAACCACACCAATGTAGATGATGAACACCAAGTCTTATGTATTATGCCACTTGAAAATAGACGCAAGTTACACACATTACAATTTGGATATAGCCAAAACGAGAAACATCTGCAGCAGACTATGAGAACAACCAGGCATATAAATCCCAAAAGGAAAAATGTACTTATTAACAAATCAAATAGTATTAGATTTAGGACTTCGATCTCATACAAAATGCTGCATCTGTGGAATTCTCTGCCAACGTATATCCACCAATGTACTATATGATACTTTTACTCCAATGGCCTTGAATTATATCGCAACAAATAATATGAATTAATAAAAAATAATATTCTAAAATTATAATGATACTATTATAAACAACTTACAGGTTACCCTAATCGTGGCCCACCTGTCCCCGCACCCCTCTTGCTGTCCCCCTATATCCCACCAACACTTTATACATCCACCCCCACATGATGAATGACATTCCCCCTCTCCTCTTGCACCCACAGTAAAGCCACCCTTTATTGAAAAGCACTTTACGAATTCTGTGTTTTTCGTTCAGCTTGGTATAACCATATACCTATGTTATACGAATCCATAACAGCAGAAATTTATCCTCGAATTTAGGCCAACAAACGTTTATCAAACCATGAGATGCAAACCAATTGGGACATGAACAGCCTCAGTGATGCATAGCTACATAGCTACCATGTTATTGCTTTATCTCACTTCATAGTTGCACTGGTTAATCAAGAGTTTTTGCTGAAGCTTCATATTTTCTGGTTACTTTTAGGTTACTCATCAATTTTAGAAAAACATCTGGAAAACTCATCTAGAAAACCAAAACAACTATAACAACCCATGGAACTGATTACATTTCAAGCATATCTATATATGTTAACAACAACAAATGAGAAAATGTGAAAGAGAAAACAGTAAGAGCTATAGTATGTCTTAAACTCAGTTCAAGGAAAATCAATTATTTTGGTCATTAAGCTGGCCGCATCACCGTCATTCTCATATACATCATCGCTATTCTCACATGCCTGACCACATTTGCATCTTGGAATAGTGTTTGGGGAGAGGGAAACTGATAAAATAAAGGGTGGTGTCACCAAAATCGGAGCGAAGTATGGGAGACATTGCAATTAACAGGAGGTGGCAGATTAATCGAGAGTAATGGCATTCCTTCTTCCACACATTGCCATCAAAGACATATTCACCGTGAGTTAATTAGCATAGCCTACAGTATAGGGTGTCTGTGTGTGTGGACACTCCTGGTTTCCTTTAATGAATGCTTCCCATTCTTTTCCAACCCATCTAAAAGTCGAGTTGTCTCTTCTTATATATCTTCTAGGAATGTAATCTGTGTGTATTACAGTTCGATTTCTGAGTTTAACTGCGTTCGCCAGCTTAAACTATTTAGGTTCTCCACCATTTGATATGAATGGAATATCTCCGAGGTATAGGGTAGCTTGCAGTAGAGTTTTGGAGATATTATATGAATATTAATCGAACGAGAGTCTAGGCTAGGGATAGCCTAACTCTATGAATAATCACGCAGAGATTCGTCCTGTTTAGACGTAACTTTTATTGAGGAAACATGGGTTTATATATATGAGATACATGTACTGCGCATGCGTGCACATGCGCATAATTAAGCCAATCAAGTCATAATTACCTTACTCTCATTAGTATTAACCAATGATATTAGATTATACATATGGACCATGGGGGTCCCTATATCCAGCCAATGAGGCTAGGGATATTGGTTGGACCAATAGCCTTGTCTGTTGGTAATACCCAATCAGACTGTATGTCTCATTAGGCTATGGCCCAATTGGGTGTGACCCAATTACTTGTGGTCCACCTGGTGTGTGACCTGGGTGTGACCCATATACTCACGGTTCATCTAGTGTGAGACCTTGTAACTTAACTAATGAATATTCATAAGGCTATCGCTTATGGAATCCAATATTCCATATTGATCATATACCGTTACTATTAGGTAACCTTACGTAATACCTTTATAGTTCTTACGTGGACAATATAGCTCGTGACAAGGGCTTCTGCAACGTCCTTATTTGTATTTGAAGGACCCGCCTGAATTCTTACGATGACTTACCTTATTATCGCTCACTGATGGCTGTATTCGCTGGTCTGTTTCTACTTCTTGTATAGACATATAACAGCAGCAGAATATTGATGAATTCAGCCCTATGAGACATGATAATATGAGTAAATTTATGTGGTAAGATTTTGTCATAATAGCTGAAAATGCAGCTTAAAGGGTGGTCTCCACTGGCTGCGGTAAGCTCTGCGGTAAGCTCTGCGGTAAGCCTTCCGATGGTGCTGTGATGTTGAGAAGTGGCGAGGTCCTGCCTACATGGCCGGTGATCCATGTAGGCAGGACCTTATCACTCCTCTCCACCTACAAAAGCAGCACAAACCATCGCAAGGCTTACCGCAGAGCTTACCGCAGCCAGTGGAGACCACCCTTTAATGAACAGTATTTGTCACTTGTCACTTAGAAAATTCTTTCATCATTTGTCAAAATTATTTTGTCATTTGTCACTAACTACCTCTGTTGACTTAAGGGGTGTCTCCACTGGCTGCGGTAAGCTCTGCGTTTCAAACTCTGCGATTCTATCAATATTATGTTGGAGCCGCATCCCAAACGCAGTGGTTACCGCAGTTTCAATAACAGGTCTCACAAGTGCGATAGAGACTGCGACTGGATATCCTTCCAGCGCTTGGACAAGGTTTTAGCAAGTTGCAGACGACTTTTCATCATGGTGCCTCACTGTGTCTACCACGTCAGTTTAATACTTTTCAGAGGCATTGGAAATTAATTTGAAGTTGGGGTTAAGTTATAAGTTAAAACATATGATGAGAATTGTAATTTTGGCTGAAATAAATCCTCTAACAGCTATAAAAAGAAAACTTTTCATATTTGATCAACTCTTTTGTGAATAACAGTAAAGCGATTCATCTACTATGTTAAAAAAAAATGGATTCATGGCAGGTGTAACATAGATACCATCTATCATTATTAATTTAACGTATACTCTGAGAAATTATTAATAAATATGGATGTCAAATGACAATTTGGCTACATCACAGCATTCTTGTGGCATTTACCTACTCATATATGAATAAATAATGACTAATGAAGGGGTTTCATTGTTTTCAAGGTTAAACACCAATGTATTTGTGTGCGAGTTTTCTTTATTTGATAATTCTCAGATTCCTTGCTGCTCAATATCGTCATATCAGAGACATTGTTATGTCTCTTGTCGATTTGATATTTATTATCTAACCATCGTCTGCACAAGAAAAAAAACGATCTTCAAACCTCTCATCTATGAAGATTATTTATTTGCATTTATCAATTTCTCAAAATCTATTTCTTGCAACTTAGGACTCATTTTCCTTTACCACATCACATTTCCAACGTTTTCCAACATGCTGGAATATCTCAGATATGTGTCTCCTTTTTGTACACTTCCTTCCCATATGAATAAATAATATGGCGTTAATGACCTTAGCGCTCATGAGAAATGGCTTGGGCCTTGCAAGAGAAGTCATAAGGGTGAAACTGATTGGTGGAAGGCGCTCTTAAACCCAGTCTTTCAATACTTAAGGATGGAACTGATTGATGGAAGGTGCGCTTTTAAAAGCTCAGTCTTGCTAGGCGTATGGGTGAAACTGCTTGGTGGAAGGCACCCTTAAGCTCAGTCTTGCAACAAGATGTAAGGGTGAAACTGCTTGGTAGAAGGTACCCTTAAGCTCAGTCTTGCAACAAGATGTAAGGATGAAACTGCTTGGTAGATGGCACACTTAAGCTCAGAATTTCGAGACATGAGGGTGAAACTGCTTGGTGGAAGGCACCCTTAAGCTCAGTCTTGCAAGAACACGTAAGGGTGAAACTGCTTGGTGGAAGGCACTCTTAAGGTCAGTTTTTCAAGACGTAAGGGTAAAACTGCTTAGTGGAAGGCACCCTTACGCTGAGGTTTACTCTATATGTATGCATGAGTACTTTCATGCATCACATCAGCTACCTCCTCACACATGCATTCTCAGTATACATAGACGCTGTGCACTCCCTCGCCGCTTCCACACAGTCTGTCTGAGCACGGCTGATAAACTTGTCCTACCTGTGGATAGATTGTTTTTCTAGTTCCTGAAATCACCAGGAAAATGTAAGTACTTGCTAATTATTTCAATAATTTTTGTCATGAGCAATGATATCCTTGCAGATCCTATCACACCATTTTGTGCGTTTCATGCATTTCATGGAGCCTTCTGTCTACCCAGTCTATAGGGGGCTTAATTTACTCTCGTCGGGTACAGTAAGAGAACGGATACTGTGAAAAAAAGCTACAAAACGGGAGGTGACACTAATTCTGGTTGAAACTGGGCTTTCCAGTTACCGCCCCTGTTCCGTAAGAAAGATTTTGATGAGAAAAAAAGGACACTTAAAGGAGTGAGTGAGTGAGATTTGTTGCTTATCAACACATTTAATATGGTTATATCAAGGGCGGGAGAGCTGAGAGGGAGGCAATTATGATCATACCCAGGAAATAGCGATAGAGAAGAAGGGAGAGAGAGACAGAGAAAAGAGACAGAAAGGCATTTTATGGTTATACCCAGGACCAAGGACACTTAAAGGTATGCATAGGAAACCTATAGTATGTTCTACCGACTAGGGTATTCGCAATAATGTTCTAAGATCAAAACAAGTAGAGAATTAATTATCTTGTTATTTATCTTGTGATTTAGGTTTATTTATAGACTTCTAGAAGGTGGGATGAATTCCCGTATGAAATTAAGATAAAACAGACAAAAAGAGATTTACTGTATCTTGTAGAATGCTATTACAGTGGAACATCATACATTGAAGTATTATTCTCAGATTTTGCTGACAAATCATTCAGAAAAGTGCTAACAAATGTTTAATACAACTTTCATTATCCAGTCAGCAAATTCCTTAGATGATTGTATAATCTGCATACCGGTATATACTACAGTCACAATACAAATCCTTCTCACTCTAGAGTAAAGCAATCAGGTTATAAATCAACTTCTTCCGCACAGATAAAATCTAAGGCCAGCGGCAGTAGTATAGCATGTCTAACAATTATGCTACACTACACATATCATTATAGCAAGATTCGCTTATATTGCGAGGTGCATCCGAATGATCCAGCCCCTGATGATCACTGCAGTCGGTGACATGCTAATTGTAAATGTCTCACCAAATGCCCTATATTTGTTGCAGAAGGTTAGAGCCAACTTTTGACAAGATCTATACTGAATGTGTAGAGTACTCGCTTTAGTCGCAGTCAGGGCAAATGAGTGGCCGAATTGTAGGACTACATACCAGTCCTACTAATGTTGGACATCCGGTTCCAGGCCGACCACTGACATCAACGAAAATATAAAACAATATTTACTGCTCAAAACGGCAAGCTCCTGGCTTTCCACTAGTTCTTTTGCTTCAAAATCATTTATAATTTGTTGGTAATGTGCATTTGCCCTTCCTGCGACTAAAGATTAGATTGGTCCATGTTTGGCCGAGCGCCGACTGTAGGCCAGTGAATGCCAGTCGCCTAATATAGCTGCATTGCAACCATTTGCCTTTTACTTAAGTTGTGTATCTACCTATGCAACGCAACAGGGCCCCAATCATTAAATGCCCCTCATTTGTTGCAGAAGGTGAGGGCCAACCTTTTACAAGATAATGAATGGGTAGAGTAGTATAGCTGCATTGCACTCATTTGCCTCTTACTTCAGCTAGGTATCCACCTATGGGAGCAGGGGTTGGGGGTGGTAGAGAGAGGGATAAGAGAAATTCGCCACATTGACATTTTCAATTAACACCAGTTGTTATAGGCGTTACTTCACTAATGTATATAATAAAAAATGGAGTTGGACAGAGACCTACCCGACGGGCAAATGAACGCGATTCTGCGCGATTTTTAATGCGCAATCATCTCACCAGAGTTCTGTGATGAGCGTGGACGCTTTTCACGCAATAATTATTGCGCAATGATCGCGAGATGGTCACGCTAAGGGTATAACGCAATAGCATTGCAAACATTAGCAAATCTTATGGCATTTTGAGCGTGATATTTATATACTACCGATTCCTTAGAATAATAGCATCTAAAATAAAGGAGACTCTTCATAACAGTTTTAATTTTCCTGCCCTGACAGCAGCAATATATTTGTTCACATTGAAAGGTTTGAAGGGTATCATTAGTCTCTCTGTTACCCTCTCTACATATGCATCATTTTATTTTCACCAATTCTACTATCTTCTTGGTGGGCCTGAAGCATAGCAGCCTTACATGTGATGTGTTCCAGTTGTTTGGTTGCTCTGCCTCCCCCAAGCCACTAGGGGCAATCTATATGTACAGTCATTAGGGTGCTTTGATCACAGCATTTTTCAATATTAAACAGGTATACAACACACATAAACTATAGAAGTATATCACTTATACCATTCCTATGTACAATATGTGGAATATCTATAGTGCTATAAATGCCACATAAGTGTGTTATTGTCACTTTTATTGTAAAAAAAAATTGTAAATGCACCCCAGTTAGCCAGCTGCACCACCTGGTGAAAACTGTACCACCCCTGCTGAGGACAAGTGGCATAATGGTAAGGGCTAAGGGTAATGGGCTATTCCCAATATTTCGAACACATATCTGGTTGTCCGCTGGAGAAGTCAATATCTGTAATGAGGAGAGTGTAACACAAGGGTTGGCCTGAACCACCAATGAAATGGGGTTTTATTTACCAAAACAGGCCAAACCGAAGAAGTTAGTCAGATAAGCTCCTAGCAGTGAAAGCATCCACCTTTAATTTAAGTTCCAAGTCCGGAGTTATGTATGACTCCACACACGACGAGACCCAGTGGCCTCAGGATTTGATATCCAACATATTGATGCCAATGGATGCCATATGGGTGGCACCACCACGTCTCAATGATTGGGTTGAAAAGGAGCTGATAATGACACCAAATGGGCTAAGAAATTTTTTAGGGCATCATAGGTAGGTTTGGGGCAGCGACGAGATGCGAATAGCATAGAGGAGGCCGGGAGCTTATTAGAAGCCCAAACCTTCAATAACCAATGCACTGCACATAAGGATTGGTCCTTGAGTTTTACAATGGGGATCCGGAAGGGCGTAGAAGACGTCTTGGACGACTTGACATTAGAAGAAGGGTAATGTCTTCACGAAGGAGGGCATGAGGTGATACTACGAGATGACCTACTCGTAAAAGTGATCTAAATAGAAATACTATTATAGCCCACAGTTTGACATCCGATGGGGCGGTACAGTCAACAAACTTGAACATCCTGAGCAGATGGCGAGGAAGTAGAGGATCCGAGGGAGATGGCGCGGCGCCCGGGAGGCGACTTATCCCCTTCAACACTGACTTAAGAGCTGGGTGGGACATGGGTGGACAATTCAAAAGCCTCAGACGAGCCCCAAACGTCACTCCACATAGATAGGTAGACACAGACGAGGCCTTCATATAGGCTGACAGATAAGCGGCATACATACACATTGTCTCTATATGAATAGCCGAAGACGATAAGTTATTCTGTTGATGAATGACTGGAACACATTCCATTGACGGTCCCTCTGTTGAAGCGTTGACGGTGCGACGGATAATGCTTGTAACTCTTTCACCCTGGTCATCCACTTGGTTAACCCTGTCACAATGATAGTCAGTATTGTTAAAACAGCACAATCCAGCATTGGATAAAATGGAGAAATCAACAGGGAGTTTCATGTAGGGTAATCTTGATAGGAAGTCAGCGACAACATTATTCTTAGTGTTAATATAATGTGGGATTAGGTCAATGCCAGAGATGAATGAGACCCAATACAACTCATACAGCCACTGCATGCATGTGCTGTTACCACTCACACCAGTAGTCAGCATAGCAACCACCTGAGTGTTGTCGATAAAGCAGTGGAGTTTCTTGTTTTTGAGGAGATGTTTCCAACGCTTTATTCGAAGAAGAACCGGGAACAACTCTTGCACGTTTATGTTATCCCACTTAACATTTTCAGTTGGTCCTGGGGCAATATGAGAGCAACTAGTGTCAGTCCATGGTATACAGTTGGTACCCCAGGCACCCGCAATCCAGTCATTCCCCCAAAATACTCCAAACCCCTTACTGGAGGAATCTGACACCATTGGTAAGTTGAATTCTGGTTTAGATAGTAAGCCGACACCATTAAACACCTTGCAGAAGGCATGCCACCAGTCAATATCACTACGGAAGGCACTTGAAATAGGCGAACGAGTCAACCTTTTGTTAAGCATAACCTTATAGAAGTCAAACATCCTTCTGCAAAATGTACACCCACCTTTAAATACTGAGGCACAATGGGCTAGATAACCACAAACTTTTTCCAGGTCCTTCTTGGAGATGTAGCTAGCCTCCTTGACTGATTCCAGCAAGAGGCGAAGTTTCTCAATTTTACCCGGAGGGAGACTGAGCGTCATGTTCACAGAGTTTATATTGAAGCCCAAGTAGGTGCAAGTAGTCGAAGGTGTGGTGACTTTCGGCCATGCGACGTGAAAACCTAGATATCTCAAAAAGGAGATGAGTGCATTTCGGGCCAGGGTACAGGATTGGAGGGAACTAGATGATAGGAAAAAATCATCTAAGTAATTAACCACACGCACACCATAAATATTGTACATTGAGTCGGCAATAAAATTAGAAATGTTATCAAAAACGCAAGGTCCTATGCGTAAGCCGAAGCAAAGTCTATTATCTGTTAAAAATTGCTCTACGCCATTAATAGTCCAGTGAAACCCACATAAAGTCCGATGTTCTGAGTTAATTGCTACTGCTCTGTATGCCGACTTGATATCTACGACACACATATAAATACCAGGCAATACCAACTCTGTGGCATCATCAATACTGTTATACGAGAAATTGCGTATCAAGGTAGAACAATGAAAATTCACAAACTCTTCATCCGGACGGGAACAATCCGTAATTGGACGGATTCCCCCGTCAGGTTTAAAAACAGCGCCAAGGGCGTGGATACTATTATTTAGCATGCACAAACTTTATATCTACAGAACGCTGAGGAAATAAGGAATTTAACCATATGCATCATTATGGTCTCACTAGTAGCAGGCGTGCGTTAGCGCCGCGCGTAATTGTTACGCATATTTAGTTATAAAAATAATAATTGAGATTTTTAAACAATTATAAAAAGGTCAATTAAATCCGTGGGAGAAGTTGAGAAGTGATAATGATTTAGCTAATATGGAGGTAGCATTACATTGTTTAGTTGTGTCTAGGGGTTTCTATGACTCAGTGTCAGATATTGAGTGTGGGTGTCAGAGAATGCAGGGTCAATTGTGCGGTAGTGAGTGTGAATGCTAGCTGAGTGAGCAGTGCCAGGTATTGCGTCCTGCTGTGGCTTCATTATTATGAGTATCTAGACGCGATTTTGAATGCGCATTATATGCGTGATTGAGATCACACTCATATTATTGACATTTGAAGAAAATAATTATATATTTGCAGATAGAATTAGTTGAGTAACACATGTTTAATATAAACATAAATGAATATGAATAAGTACTTGATCCAACACAAGTGTGATACCACCAACAACATAAGAGGAAATAGACGCAATGGATTTCACATAATGGTGGCTAATGGCATATCCATTTCACTGTGATTCAAAGCCATAAGTATCACACTTCACTAGTTTGCAGTCAATCACAAAATGATCACAGTGCTATCACACTCAATTGCACTCAGTGCCCGTCGGGTAGGGGAGTTTTGATAGGTTGTACAGGTTCTTTATAATAATTAATATATGACAATAACTATCAAACCACATATTAGCCGCAATAAGTATGTGGCCTGGTGGAGCCCTTCCTTATCCACACATTAGTTGCAATAAGCATGCAGTCTGGGGGAGCCCTGCCTTATCCACACATTAGTTGCAATAAGCATGCGGTTTGGTGGACCCCTCCTTTTAGGCGCTTTTAGGTGGGTAGCAAAAATTGTGGTGCAGAAGGTTGCCAGTTAGAGGCGTAGATGTTTTGGGTTTTAATCTGCATGAAATAATGAAAATACACATTTCTACCGAGCATATATTCTTATGCGTTGCCATCAATCACACACAAAATACATGTGATACATTTAAGTCATACTCTATGATATACAATACAATAAAAAATCAGAAAAAAAAGGTTTTTGGACCGCAACTATGTAAAACTATAGCAGGAACCTATATATTCGTCTAAATGATAACCAACAGACGAGCATTACAAAGGAGCCCTTCTCTTATTATACCGGAGTGTTTTCGGTGTTTATTAGTACTGAAACTATATTTACATGCAAAATATTGAATATTGAATTGATACCTAGGTGTAAACTATTATGGACATCCTTTTTTGACATTGTACAATGAGAGCAGGAATGGCTGAGAGTAGCATCAAACGCTGCAATGATATCTCCTGATTAAAACAAATCTTAAACAAAACATTTCCAAGTATGAGTCTTCATATCGATGTCATTCCAGATATTATATATAAACTTGGGAGAAAGATTATGTTTTTTAATGGTGTCAGTATACACTATCCGCTGCTATGTCTGGTACCGCTGTTACTAGGGCATAAAGCAATTGAGCAGCCACCCATGACTTACGCATGGTGCATAGAGGTGCAATATTATCCCGGGGTGACGTTTTCTGAAAATGTACAATTGGCCTTCACCACTCCTCTCAAAATAACCCAAATTTTAACAAAAAATAAGGTTAAAAATACTGTTCAACTCAACCAAACAGATATATTTTATTAATCAACACAATACAACATATAGGCAAATATTCCTAGTATTAATAATTGTTTAGCCTAATTAATTAGATGTATAGAGCCGACCCACCAGTGCTGACTATTCCTGTATGGGATGTCACCGCATGGTACCACCACATTATACCTACCTGTCGCTCCCTTGTCTAATATCTACGCAGTGACAATTTTACTCCCATCGAAGAAAGGATCGAGGGCTTTTCACCAAGCGGGTGTTTCTTAGAAAAATTATCGTAGACCTGATCTTATAAGAGTGTCGTAGAAGGGTTTAAGGTGCTGTAAACATTTATGAAAAATCTTAAAAGTGAGCTAGGTTGTTCTTGAGAAGTATTTTACTATTTTTTATCAAAAGATGCTATGCGGCGAGCGATCATTCAATTGATGTTTCATGTTCCCCTTGTAATAGGGAATGTTTTTATATTTTTTTCTTTCCACACTTATGATTTTTCTCATTTCAAGAAAAGTATGTTTCCAATTGTCTCGATTAATAATTCATATAAACTCATGGCTTTAGTTTCATTTGATTCCTCTCATCCCCCTCGTTTATTTCATGTATAAACTTTCTCTAAACTTCCTAATCCTATATTATACCAATATCTATATCTTTAAAATGTCCAAATCGATGTTTTTTCTTCTCTTTTTCGTCAAGAAAATAGAACATTAATCATGATATCAAACAAATAGCATATGTTCTAGACATTAATCATTCAAATTATCTTTCTCCTACTGGATAGTCCCATATCTAAAGTGTCTCCCCCAATTGTTTTTTCACTTCAATGAACCACCCCCATAAATTTATATATATTGCCAAATATTCAATATTCTCCCGTACACGTCCCAACAAAATGTAAAGGTATGTTCACTGCAAATATTACATTGCAGACAAACCTATAGTTATTGTTATTTCTATTACATATTATATATGCATTGCTCTTAGAACAACGTAGCTTGAGTGAGTTAATTATGCACAGTGCATATATTATGGCACTATAGTGAGCTATGTGTGGGCATCATGGCAACCAATTCAATTTTCTTTCCAAGTTTAGCGCCAACATTATGTGACTGGAGGTGCAACTTAAGCCACCTCCCCTCTAGCTACTTTTACCATTTTAAAATTCTGGTTCTAACTAAATCAATAGGCCAGTGAAAAATTTAGGGAGGACCTCGCCAAGCCTTTCCACCTACACAACCAGCACAATAACAACACGTTTTTCTATTATATTATAAAGTAAAGGCATATATTATATTATGTTGATTAAAAGCATATATTATACACGTGGGATATTCATGATCCTTCAACCAACTTGATCAATATGCGGTTTGGTAGTTATTGTCATGTATTAATTATTATAAAGCACAACCAATCAAGACTCCTCTGACCAGCTCCATTTGTTATTATATATTCGCATGGAGCCATGGAGCGAGATGTACTCTCCTTCATGTGTGAGTTTAAGTCCATTACTTTTCTGAGTGGATTATTATAAGGTTTCATCTGTGGTCCTGGATCAATCAATAATTTGTGGACAATTTCCTTGTATAGCATAATCACTGGTAGTTTTAAATACATAAGGACCACCCCCCTATAGACACCACCCCTCTATTGAGACCAGTTTCTCTCAGTCCCAAGGATGGTCTCAATAGAGAGGTTTCACTGTATTGTTGCATTAGTGGAAGGTGTTACCTCCATCTCGCACTTTCAACGTTCAGTATCTTAGGAAAATGAAGATAGAAGAATAATATTGACATTAATGGGAGGGATTTGGCCTGCTCCGAACGACGGTGAACGAATAAAATTGTGTAGTCCAAGTGTAATATGGATTTTGGAGATCGCATGAGGGTAATTTTGTATTTATTATACTTTTCCTGATATTCATGGCAACAACAAAATGAAAATTTGATAGAAATTAATGGTGAGTCTAGCGGGTAATACACGGGCTTTATTACCCACTGTCTGTGATATGGCCACCCATGCTGTAGCCTATGGCGTTCCATATTACCCACTAGAAAGGTATAATATATTTCTTGTTTCCTCCACAACAACAATTTTGGTCGTCAAAGGATCCCTGGGAGCGGCAGAAAATACTAATTACCTACTTCTCTAAGTTAAATTCTTTGTATATGAGAGAAAGAACTTTGACAAGACAAAACCTTCCATGTATGTTTTCTGATTGTCTTGAGAGCTACCTTGCGTGTTCTATTTCTTTCGAAAGTTATGGATAAAAACGCAGCTAGGATAAGTGACACAGACCAGTTCACTCATTGTATAGACTCTGTCCTACTGACCTTTTCCAGGTCCTTTTCATTATATAACCGCTACCTAGTAAAGTTGTGTTGTAAATTGATATACAAATACCAAGATTCTAAGTGGAGATATACAAATTCTTTGTTAGAAATTCCTCGCCTATGAAATGTATCTTATGTCTATGTTTGAGGGATTCGAATAAAAGGGGTGAAATGATATATCTTTCTCTCCACATATGTAAACAGCATTTACTAATAGGTGTGCACAGTGTTCCTGATATATCAAAGGCAAAAGCCAGTCGACACACAACATTCCTGTGTCTTGAAGTAGCATATAAATTATATTTTTGTCCTGGATGTCTTTTCTTCTCTTTATTATAGAGCAAGGAAACCCGGCACCTTGCCACAAGATTACATGGTGCCCCCTGAAGGTGTGTGGAATAGAGCTAAGATAATATATTCTGTTATTTCATAGACTGGAGCCAGAAAGAGTCTAAATAGCGAGTGTCAGTGTCATGGCGGCAGTGAGCAAATTAACGTAAATTTACGGTATTAACGTCACGCGCTTGTGCCGATGTATTGACCAGAAATAAACAATTCCCATAGACTTAGCATTCTGGGTGGTAAATATTCATTCCATACATGGCTCCATCAGAGTTTAACAGATTCTATAGTTCTTAACTGGACATGCTCGGAGCTGAGGGGAGGGAGGACCAGCTAGGACCACTCCTTTAGGTAATGAGGCCCGCCATCCTGATACACTCCACCGCCATCGTGTTGTGCATGATCGCCATCAGGGCCTGTGGGGTAGAGGGTGATGATAAGACAAGGGGAGCTGTCCCCCAAATCTGAGTTCCTCTATCCTATCCCAGCTAGCTGTTGTTTTCATGAGGAGGTAACAGATTTCGAGAGGTTTAATGGAATTCCGTCTTCCACCCATCCCTATCAAAGAAATATCACTGCTACGCGGGTATCAAGTTACCAACTATAGTGGACAGATTATAAGTAAAATATTTTGGTCCTTTTAATGGATGTCCGGCATGCAGTGACCACCCTCCTCGCGGCTACTCTTTCTGGTTGTCAGAATTTTTATGATTTCCCTATTATTTCCAGAAGCATTTTTTGTGAATAGTTGGTAACTGGTGGTTTATATCAAGTCAAGTATGCTGAATCCGAAAATTTTAATTAACACCCTGGCAGTTGAAACGGAAGAGTAGGTAGAAAATCCTTAATTTTGATCGAAGTCTTAACAGAGAATACAGCTTTGAACGCGCTGGTAAAACCTACCATTCACTTGTTCGAGACCTTTCATTTTGAAGTTGACGAAATGGAAATGGACGATACACTTTAAAGCTGCAGTCTTAGCTATTACGACAAACACAATCTTATAAAATATCCTCATAATATTATGACTTATTCGACTGAATTCATCAATATTCTTCTGCTGTTATATGTTTATACAATAATCATTTTGAAAGTGAATCAGCCGGATCAGCTGAGAGAAAACGGCCGCCGGTGAGCAATAATAAGTGAAGTCATCACAGGAAAGGATTCTTGTGGGTCCTCCAAATACAAAGGAGAATGTTTTAGACGCTCTGTAGTAAAAACAACCAGACAAAATCCTCCAAAATTGTAGTCAAATGGCTCAAAAGAATGGAACAAAAAGTAGAAAATCGTTAACTGAGAGTGTAAGCTTTAACCAATCCTCTCAAATGACCCAAATTCTGGTTCGCATTACAGTTCAACATAATACATTTTGTCATTGAATCATTGCAATACAAAATCTACTCAGATATTCCCAGTAGTAATCATCATTTTCCAATTAAGAAATTAAGCCAATTAAGAAGAATTTATCAAATGTGTAGAGCTGCTGATTGTATATTTTTTGACGCCCTGACCCATGATAATATGAGGGGTCAGTAGGGTAATAAGCACCGGATAGAGATTACACCGGGGTAGACCTAACCACATACAACCACCTCAGCCGCCCACACCCTCAACAACACATCTTAGATGAAGCCATACCAAAAGTAAACCTCATGATTTCACAATTCAACGACCAAAATGGTGGAATCACACCTTGGACGGCTACAGCTAGCTGTTCACAAAAAAGGTAGATCTGGTATGTATAAACACCGATACGATCGACTCACTGATGGCTGCCATCTAACCCAAGACGCCGCAGCCTACTGGGCTGACAAACTAAAAAAATCAATTACTGCAAACACTGACTATTACTACACCATCATGAAGCAACTAAACAACCTCTATGCACTTGTCAATTGCAACCCCCCCCACCCCCCCACCCCCCCACCCCCACCCCGGGGATGTGGGGGAATGTCCTTGGCCTTTTGGGAAATTTGATGAAATCCCCGACCCCCCAGGGCAAGAAATTCCTGTAAATCCCCGACCCCTGGGGCACATTTTTTGGAGGACATTTCTTTTAGACATAAACTATTATTGCAAAAAATTTCCTGTGGGACATCACAATTCAGCACCCAATGTTATGACCGTTTTTGTCATGATTTTTCAAGTTTACAAGAGTATCTTGGTACATATTTTGCGACTTAAGTACAGACATGACATAGTGTGTGTGTATAGTGGGGAGGGGGGGGGGGGAGGGGCGGGGGAGAGACCTAAGTGGGACATATAGACAATAGATAAGGTTTTAGGGGGGATGTCCCCCGGTTTCGGAGGGGGTACATCCCCTTGATTCTGACACTTATGGACCCCTGTAATCCATCAAAACACTTTGGCAACCTTGCCAAAATTAGACTATCTGCGGCCATATTAAATTACATTTTCATATACTACTACACCCCAAAATTGCTAAAAATCGGTATTTTTTGGTTTATTTTTTGGTGGGGGGAGCAGGGCAGAGGGAGGAGGGTGGGGGCAGTAGGCTTATTATCATCAAAAGGGAGCCTAGATAGACTACATTGATGAAAACAATATCCGGAAAATTCTTTTTAGGGCAGGGGGTATGCCTATATCTACAGGAGACTTGTAACAATTACCCCCCCCACACACACACACATTGCCCCCATCCCTGACCTCCTCAACAACCCCCTCCCATGAGCTCTTCCTGCCCCCCCCCAAACAAACCCATACCTTAACCCCTACCCTAACCCCAACAGCTAAAGGATCTTTACATTTCTAGTATAGTGAATTAAGAGTCCCCCATCATGTTCAGCATCTCACATTCAGACCTGACACTGTTGAAACACTATATAGGGGGTGCTAAATCCCTGTCAGGTTCAAAGGTGACACTCTTTGTGTATATGTATTGGCGGAGGTTTTTAACTTTAGATCTTAGCCCAGCCAAGCCCATATGCCCACTGAAAACCACCAAAACTCTCTTAGACTGGGCAACAGATGAGAAATTCTGAATCCTAGGAGCATTTTTGAGTACAAAGGTGCATCAGCACTTTTCTGGCTAATTTGGGTGTGCTGGACACGAAAATCACTGTTGCCAAGCTGAAATCTGACTCCTTCCTTGTCAAAAATCAAAAACAAAAATGGCTGCCATTCATTTTTTAGAAAAATCATAAAACACACATATATAGTTGTGTGATACCTCAAAATGATGGAAATTGAGAGCACAATCCATTTTACACACTTACCTGGATGTCACAGCAATGTGGTTACCATGACAACCAAATATCCACACATAATATGAGATGTGCTCTATCAAAAAGGTTCCCATGTCGGCGAGATCGATTTTGGAGTTAGCTATTGGATGGGTAAGCACCAGAAAAGAGCTTTCCAATGATGTATAGAGCTTAATTTTAGGCCTATTAGGTATATTTCTACGGTTGCGGTGAGTATTTAAGGGACGCGGTTACTGGAGGAGCCGGAAACTGAGATACAGACGGTCAAAGTTCGGCGAGTGACCTTCGGCGCGCCGTCCTTGGTTACGGGCATTTGTTATCAAGCGATTTCTATGAAATTTGAGACACACTTTACTAACTACCATAGCCATAAGATATACCAAATTCAGTTCATTTACTTAGTAACTTATTATTTTATCCCGCGATGAAAATTGGGTGAAATTTGGGCAAAATACATTTCTAGGAGACTTTTGTGGGATTTATGTCGGACGCGTCGTCATGCAAAATGACCAGTTCATATGATTCGATTTTTCTCAGATTTGGGGCAGGTATTATAGACTAGTAGGGCCACAATATATAAAAAAATCAGTGCATTTCATTTAATATTTTTTATTTTATTACCCTGTTAACATGAGTATAATAATTCTGTACAAAATTCTTCGGTGCAGTGCTTGCAATATATACATGATTACACACCTATTCATTCTAACAAAACAAAATGTACAACAGTATTCACCAGTAATAAAATCAGTAATAAAATCAGTAATAAAATCAATAAAATAGCAGTCAGCCCCTACCCCTCCCCCTCCCTGGCCGGCGTTGCTCAACATTTCCCCTCCCCCTCCCCCTACCTCTCTTTGCTGGAGGAGGTGCAACCTCCCCATCAGAAGAAGATTCTGAAGATTCCCTTACCCTGCCCCTTCCCCTCACTGTTCCTCTACCCCTACCCCTACCCCTACCCCTAGCTTGAGGTTCCTCTTGACGTTCCTCTTGAGGTTCCTCCTCCTCCTCAGAAGATTCATCACCACCTAATTGTAATGATTCGTCAGAAGAAGATTCCCTGTCCCTTCCCCTTCCCCTTCCTCTACCCCTCCCTCTTCCTCTAGCCCTTCCACTTCCGCTCCCTCTACCTCTTACTGGGGCGACTGCAGGAGCCTGTACAATGTAGCCATTCCCCCCCCTCCCTAGCCCTTCTTCAGGTACAGTTGGTTTGGGGCACATAATGTCTTTGGTTTCTTCGGTACAAAAATTACGAATAGAATTAAAAAGATACCACTGTCTGTATGCAGACAGTCCAGGAGAAGGTACAATGGGTGGGTTATCCTGAGGGACATCACCCACATCAACAGTAAGCATTTTTAAAGTACCACTATTTTCAGGGCCTACAAATGGCCTGAAAGAAATAACACCAGGTTTGTCACTAGAAAATTCAAAATGATGATACCCTTTGATACCTGGAAAAGATTTGGAGAAAGGTGACAGGAATGCCTGCCAGTCGTACAATGGAACAAAAACAGTACCCCTTTCATCACCTACAAGTTGGGCCTGGTTGACACCCCCTGGCGTACTGCGCTGCACACTGTCTTTTAATTGCTGAAGAGAAGAAACGTTGTCCCGACGAAATTGTTTTTTCAAGAGACCAAAGCACCAGTCGGGGGCAAACTTAGTGTGCCCAGTAATCAAAAAGTTAAGTGTAATAGACCTGTGCCTTCCAGTAAGGACACGCCACATCAAATAGGCCAAAACATACTTGTTCTTGTTCTGGCCACTACAATTGTCACAGTTAAGATCTAAATCTTTCTCCCCAAGACCATAGTTTTCAAAGTAATGATTCAGATAAGAAATTACTGCATTTGACCCCTTACTGGTGCAATGGCTCTCATCTATAAGATAATTAACTTGTCTAGGCATTCCTTCCATGCAAATACCAAACAGGCCTACCTTCCTCGGGGTCAGAAAATAAAGGGGACCTGGTTGCATCTGATAGGAAGGTAAATGCACTTGTTGTGCAAAGTCAAAACTGAGATGTACTCGAATGTCACATGAGCAAGGGGCATGTTTGCCAAGGGGGGGTTCACCATTGTCTCTGTATGCTTCTTTGGCATCAGCACAAAATTTCTGATAAAGACACAGAAGATATAGCGTCGTCGAGGGGGTCAGACGGTTTGAGCCAGCTCTCTACAATTCTCTCCATATCCTGGATTCTTCTATGGTTATGGAGCCATAAATTGGATTATAGTACGTTATAACTGTGGGGAAGACGGTGAGCTAATTTTTATGACGAAAATTTAGTTATTTGATTGATTCCTTGGACATTTCTGTGCATTATACCCAATATCGCTCAGTATGAACACATACTTCGAAAGCCTTGTTGGCGGCGGCCAGGCCGTCGGGGTATTTAACGAGCCTGCTAATCCTGGACAACCCACTCACAAGGCCCGTTTCCTACTTGACTGTACTAAACCTTTCGTGCATGGCGACTTACTTGATCGTGATGACTATAACTTGACTAATGATAACCCCTCTCCTCGTGATTTAAAGAATTCCCTCCAAATGGCGCATTCTAATATAGCTGCATGTAAAAACAAAATTGATAACTTGATTCAGAATGAACACGATTCGCGTAACGAGATACTATTCCTCAGGAATGAAGTCAATAAGGTTACTCTGAAGAATCGGCTCTTAGAGGAGAAATGTATTGACTTAGACGTCGATCGTCGCAAGGTAAACCTACTGGTTAGTGGCATCAAGCAGTACAGAAATGAGAATTTAGAGGATATCTGCTACGAACTCATTCGTTCTATAGAGCCTAATATTCACAACGACGAAATTACGCATGCTAGACGTATTGGGGCGAAGTCAAAGGGCATTAAGCAAATTCTTATCCGGTTCAAAAGTGTCGAATGCCGCGATTACTTTTTCATGAGAAGAAAATTGTTGGGGAACTTTGACAATTATAGGTATGTCTACCTCAATGCAGATCTTCCATCTGAAGTGATTGAAAGGAAAACGAATCTAAGGGCTGTGCAGAGGCATGCCAGTGCTTTAGGTGGGAAAGACGTAGGATACATCAAGAGAAATTCAATCACAATTGGTGGCATTTCTTTCAAACACGACGAATTAGAGAATATTGAACCTGGGTATCGTTTAAGTGACGCGAAAACTAAAAAAGTAGGCGAAAAGGTGTACTTTCAATCGCAGCATAGCCCTCTCAGTAACTTTCATCCAGCACCAATGGTTATTAGAGGAATCGACTTTGATAATGTGGAACAAGCCTACCAATTTGCTAGGGCAAATGTCTTGGGTGAAGAAAATAGAGCTTGCAGAATTATTAATTGCAACTCCCCACTAGAGGCTAAGTCAATTGGAGGAGAGTTCCCCTCAACTGAGCCGTGGAACAAGATTAAAGTTAACGTCATGAGGGCAATCGTTAATGAAAAGTTTTCACAGAATGAGCCGCTACTTGATTTCCTCATGTCGACTGGAAACCTCAGCCTTATGGAGGCTACGAATGATAAGTTTTGGGCGGCTGGATGCCGTCTAGACTCAGACCTAATGAAATCTGGCCATCATAAAGGTGATAATATGCTAGGAAGAATATTAGAAGAGATCCGCTACCACCATACAAATGACACATCCCTTGCCGCTAGACTAGATTTTGATTTAACTGGTAATGATGGTAAAGCCCTAGACCCAACTCGTAGCCATTCACCCACACGGGACCAATTCCCCAAGCAACAATGGGAAGAGCGACTATATTTCAATTCAAAAGCTGCCCTGGATATCCCCGCTCCACCACGCTTGGGTGATCAGGCAATTGTTGACAATATCGAAGAAGAGATGGCGGTAGGAGGCGAGGCGCAGGACAATCAACAACCAATTCAACAGAATGAAGTGGCCGCAGTTCTTCCGGCAACAAAGGGAGCCCCGGCTGTTGCACAACAAAAGGTAAGCTCCACACACACTTCTCGAATTGATACGCCTAGGAGAGCGAATGCACCTGTGTTGAGATTATATGAGGTCGCTGCGAGATCCAGATCAACTTCTTCCAAAAGGAAAGTATCTGAGGACACAGTAACGCCTAAGCCTGTAAGTAAAAAAATACATCTTAGACCCTCGCCTACTTATGCGGACAAAATTAAAAAAAGTACTGAGAAAGGCAAGTCTCTGAAAGGGCTAGGTGATTTTGCTCAAGTCGGTAACCCAAGAAGGCCCTACTCTCTCCCTTATCCCCCGACTGCCACCTATGATAGATATAATTCCAGCAAACTTGAGGAAGACCCTCTTGGATCCATTGAACTTGGCAATTTTGGAACTCTTAAGAGGTGATATCCATAATGTTCTCTTCATACCTTAGAGATAATTTAATATTTACTTTTGACTTACAGCAATTATAATGGCCCTTCGCCCTTTGACTATCGTCGTCTCCGACTCAAGAGGATCGGATCTCATATGTCACATCGAATCACGATCAGAGATTCTTAGTTTCTCTTACCCAGGAAGAGGCCTTATTAGTCTTGCCAACATAGCGAAAGACAAAATAATGGAATTGAAACCAACCGCTGTCATAATTCTAGGCGGAATCTGCGACTTCTGCAACAAAGACAAGCGCACGAAATATATTTCTCTCTCCAATGTGGACGAAGGTGAACTGGTGCGGGAAATGGTGGGCAAATATACCTACGTATTGGAAATGCTACAGGAAGAGCAAACCAATTGTCATATTTGTATTGGCGGTCTCATTGGTGTGGACCTCAACCGCGCCAACTATGAGGATGGCATCTCTCGATTACAGGTTATGGCCAACAATGCTATTATTACTATAAATGAGGACATACATGCGTTAAATATCAATCGTGGAATTGCTCATCCCTTTTTCATTGGAAGAATCCACACCAGCAGAAAGGGACGCCCGAGACACTACCTGAACAGGCTACCAGACGGACTCCACCTTGATGGCAAGACAATCGAAATATGGGCACAACAAATAGAGCGTTTTCATTTAAATCCGACCTTGAGAAATTAAATCATGGTACAGTACATCGTGCTACCCTTTATAGGAGGACCGTGCAGAATATCTGCCGCATCTCTCCCTGCGCGTGCCGACAATCGCGATTTAACCTATCCTAGTGCTAATATAAGATGATGATTAATAGTCCTAACATGGATC
This sequence comes from Sthenelais limicola, assembly GCA_942159475.1. Lineage (NCBI taxonomy): Eukaryota > Metazoa > Annelida > Polychaeta > Phyllodocida > Sigalionidae > Sthenelais > Sthenelais limicola. The sequence continues at coordinate 72,379,995 of OW804098.1, forward strand.
TGTGCAGAACATCTGCCATAATTCCACTTAAATAATGATATCTAACCTTTCTGCACTTGTTCCCTCGGTCGTTGTGATGATTAGTATTCGTGTCTTTCTTACCTTATACTTCTTTTGATGAATATGAGCATGAGTCGTTGCGATTATTATTATTATTATTATTATTGAATCTTTCTTAGCTTATTGCTGTGATGAAGAGAGCATGATAGGAACCGAATGGAATAGTAGTAAATATTATGGATCTGTGCAGAATATCTGCCATAATCCGGTAGTAGTTGTTATCTTCCTGATCGCGATGCATGGGGTCGAATATTATTATTATTATTACTATTATGATATTCCAAATTAAGTCCTTATCTGTGCAGAACACCTGCCATAATGAGGCATAGGATAATTATTCGTTATATTGATATTATATTTCCTTTGATACTGACATGTACTAACAATTGAATGACTATCCTCCCTGTCCTAGCCCCTTATTCCTGGTAGTGAGGTTTTCAATATACGCTAGATTGCTGCCATCATGAACACGCCAGCACTTAGTAACTGGAAGGAACTGAACAAGATTAAGGGACTTAAAATACTGCATTTGAATGTTAGATCTCTGCTGCCTAAAATAGACAATATTAGACAAGACGTCCTACGATACAAGCCGGAGGTTATGGGAATATCTGAAACTTGGCTAAAACAGTCGATCCCGTCTGACCTGATTCAAGCGGATAATTATTCTTTAGTCAGACAGGATAGAGAAGGGACAAATTCTGGAGGAGGGCTATGCCTTTATGTTAGGAGGGATTTCAATGTGACAATACTTAAGTCATCATCTGTGATAAAAGACAATGACAATATAGAAGCCCAAGTTATTAGTGCTCATAGGACAAATGTCAGAACGTTGATAATCTTTAACTTATACAGGAAGCCGAGCGGTAACATGAACAGCTTCATAGATGCCTTGAAGGAGCTGATCTCTAAGACTAAGGAGGAGGTTAAAACCAAAAATTATGACATTATTATGTGTGGTGATCTTAATATAGACATTTCGAATAAGAAGGACTGCAAAACAAAATTACTCTACAAGTTTAGTAAAGAATTTGACCTGGATATCAGTATGAATGGTATCACCCGTTTTGGACTAACTAGAAACTCAGTGATTGACGTGTTTATGGTACAGATTAAGAAGGAGTTTACTTACGGCACCATCAACTATAATATCTCTGACCACCAGGGAATTTATCTAAATATTAAAAGCAAGAAAATGAAGTATGAAAAGAAGGAATTTGTGGGCAGAGATTACAGAAATTATTCCAGAGATATATTGCACATAGAGCTGAACGATGAACAATGGGGGGACTATTATGAAACTAATAATGTGAATGAGCAATGGGACATTCTATTCAATAAGCTACTCAGAATTAGTGACAAAATAGCACCACTAAAAAGGTTCAATCTAAGAAAGGACAGACCTGAGTGGTACACTGACGAGCTGATAGGACTAGGGATTATTAGGGACAATGAGTTCAAGAAGTTCCATAAGAACAAAACAGATGAGAATAAAAATGCAGCCAGATTAGCTAGAAATAATTTTAATAATCTACTGAAGCAAGGCAAGAGGGAATACTTCGTTAAATTACTGGATGAGAATAAGCACGACAGTAAAAAATTCTGGCGGATCATATCAGAGATTCAGAATAAACAGGATAATAAAATTACACACCTGAAGGATGAAAATGGAATAGCTCTTGAAGGTACTGATCTAGCCGAACACATTAATAAGTATTTTTGTAATATTGGTTCGAATATCTTGAACTCTATCCCTGACAGACCACCGATGCTGCACATAGAGACCATAACTGCTCCACTCAATTTCACAATGCCTACAGCTAATGTACTATTAGAAAGAGTCACTAAAATCAATACCAGTAAATCATCTGGATGCGAGAGGATTAGCTCCAAGATTTATAAAGATGCAGCCTACCAGCTAATTCCGCAACTTCTATACCTTTTTAATGCTTCTTTGGAAACTAATACTTTTCCCAGCAAATGGAAGGCGAGTATTGTCAAAATTATCCCCAAAAAAAATAATCCTGTGACTGCCAGCGACACAAGACCAATTAGCCTCATGCATATTTTCGGAAAAATGCTAGAAAAAATCATGGCTGAAAATTTAATTCAATACCTCGAGGCAAATAACATATTGACTGAGAACCAGTATGGTTTTAGGGCAGGTAAGTCAACAGGAGAAGCTTTATATAAATTAATATACGACATTGATAGATCTATTAACGATAATAATTACCTAGTAGCCACCTTCATTGACTTTAGTAAGGCATTTAATAGTGTCAATCACGACTTAATGATTAAAAAATTAGAACATATAGGACTACAGAATAAATACGTGGCTTGGATTCGTTCATATTTGGAGAATCGATCTCAGTTTGTAAAAATGGGTAGTACTATCTCAGAAAGGTGTAGCGTGCCATGTGGGGTCCCTCAAGGATCAGTGTTAGGGCCTTTGCTTTATCTAATCTATGCAAATGATTTAAAATATCTACCAGTTAGCAGCAGAATTATCCAATACGCGGATGACACCGTGTTATACTGCTCAGGTGATAACTTAACGCACTTGGCCGATAGCATGGGAGTTGATCTGTCGAAATTTAGGGACTGGTCAGTTCGTAACAAGATCCTCATGAATATGAATAAAACCAAGAGCATGATATTTAGTAAACGGAGAATTGTGAATCCCCCAGTAATAAGAACAGATAATACTATTATTGAGTATGTGAATAATTATGATTACCTAGGCATCACGCTAGACTGTAAAATGACCATGAACTTACAATATGAAAATCTGCTCCGTAATATGGGACTCAGAGTGTATCAACTTGGACTAATGCGACAGTATCTAACTGCAAGTGCAGCAATCTGCCTTGTCAAATCCCTCATACTATCGATAATAGATTACTCTCTGTTATTTCTAACGCCGATTGGTATTGGTAAAACTGCCAAGTTACAACGTATACAAAACAAGGCCCTCAGAGTAGCTCTGAAAGGCCAATACGACACACCCACGGTCGAGCTGCATACCTCGTGTAAGGTCATGACTATCAGTAATAGGAAAAAATTTTTACAATTAAATCTGGCAAAAAAGCTGTCTCAATATGAATTCTATGTTGACGCCCCAGTTAGAGAAACTAGGCGTGGAGAAGCCATAGTATTAGCGCAGTTACATCCGAAATCAGAAAAAAGTAGACAGTCAGTTAGCTATCAGCTCAGTCACACCTGGAATAATAGTGCCCAAAATGTTAGAAACTTGGACCCTATTGCTATTAAAACCCATCTAAAGCGAGAGTACATTCCAAGGGAACCTGACTAGACTAGCCCATATCTTAAGACCTCCATTAGCATATTTAGCTAGGAGACGCCACTATTCTCTGTAGCATGATGACTACTTAATAGCTCACCCGGTCTTCCCCCTCGACCGACATACCTAATGTATTTACTAACACTGAATTAATATTTTTTTGTTTTTTTTTTCTATATAAATGGAATGTTGTACTACTGTAACTGTTATAAGGCAGGCAGTAGGAATATCGTCACCGAGACGACGCTGTATTGTCTACCCTGCAATAAACTCTGTTCCAAAAAAAAAGAGTTCTCTCGTCTGCTACAGTGTCTAAATGTTTTTGCTGTTTCTTTAACTTGGCAGCTTTCACAACTTCAGGTAAATTACTACTACAGGAAATGTCTCTGTTATTATGCTGGCACTCCCAGCAGAGGTCTGTCATGGGACGACTTGCGACTATTTTAGGAAGATATCTGCGCCACAGTTGAACAAAAGTGGAGTAGGCAACAGCCCTATTGTCAGTCTCGTGCATGGCTTGTGTGTAAAGACGATGAACTTCGGCATTTGTAGAATGGCAGGGGAGAATGAGGATGTCGTCTCTGTGGTGTGAAGCTACTCTGCCTGGCAAGGCAAGAGCATGTATTTCGGCATAAGATGTGATGAAGTTGATTGTGTTCTTCAGGTCATTTATTGGCAATGACCTGACAGTATGGTGACCACCACCACGTCGTAGACGAGGGATCAGACCATCCTCGCTGAAGGATTTTAGTACAGCAGTCAGCTTGTTTTGGCTAATCCTAGAAGAGAAGAGAGAGAAGAGAAAATAGAAAAATAATAATTTAATCATTTGCAAAGGAAGAAATTAAACATAATGCAGGATTGTAAATGAGAATACAAAATAATGATTCTTAGCAAATAATCCATGTTATCATGAATAGCTATGTAATGTTCAGTATTAATGGGCACAACAAGATTCATTACTCACTTGTAAAGGAATTTAAAGGTAGCTTTGCAAACAGGCTTGTTAGACACCCTGTAGTGGCTCTTTGGGTGTTTTCGTTCTCCCTTCCATTGGGGCCCCTTCTTTGTTGGACTGCATTGTTCACTGTTGTCAGTAACAGTATTGAAAACGCCTAAGAGTGCCATGTCGAGCTCATCTGAAACGACAGTATAACAAAATATAAAATGATGTGACCCACCAAAATATCACCGACACAAATCTTAAATCCTACTGGAGTAGCAAGACATTCCCTACAGTTTTCCTACATAATTAGTTATCATATCTGATTAGTTATCCGTGTCCTCATAATTGAACTACAGCTTTAAATACTGATTGAGTATTATACATGCATGTATGGGCAAAGAAAAGGCAATAGAGAAAAACATTATTTAAAATTACCTCGATTGATTTGATCATGTTCCGACCGATGAGAGATGCGCTGTTCCACAGTGAACTGGTCTATGCACGGCCCGTTGTTAAACAAATGGCAGTTACAACTGAAATGGACAAAATCCTAGATTTCAATTTGCCCAAAACTGACAGGTTGTTACAAGTAATACATTTTTAACCCTACATTCCACACAAGACGATTATGGAATATCAGACATCCTAGGTAAATAGTTTACTCCCCCGATCTCGACTCGATGCTTCCGAGTCCCCATGCACGAACAGCACGAGGCGAGGTAAAACCTCTACCGATCAAATTTAGAACATTTAAATATACACACAATATATCTCTCACACATAACAGCATTGGATTATAGATTTGATTGATTTCCAGGGATGACATAGCATAGTTTTCCGATCGCCTCCCCCAACGCGTCAACACACACGATAGAAAACATGGCCGTAGAGCACCGACACTTACCTAAATGTGGAGCACTTTTCCCGTTCCTTGTCCAGGACTGCCTGCATGTGGTCAATAATAATAATAGGTTCTGGTTCTTCCTCAGCTTCTTCCTCATTCGTGTCCTGAGTTTCAGGAGGATCTGGGACGTCTGGTTCTCCATCCGAGTCAGATTCCACCGTCTCTGTTTCCTCGTTAAACACAAAATATTCCTCGATGAGGTTACGCCATTCGGAGTTGTCGACAACACCTCCCAAATTGGCTCGAGCGATGCCATTAAGAGCTTCTGTGACGGTGGCCTCAGCTTCCATGTTTAAATAATAAACCTTGGTCCATTTAAAACTTTGTTGGAGAGTAAAACACGTCTTGAATCGTCTGGAATCGAGGAATAACTGGTCGCTTCGATTCAAATCCAAGACCACGCTAGAAGATGGCGTCAGCCGGAAGTTGATCTTTTGGAGCGGCTGAACCAATCACAGCGCTGTATCCACTACACGTGGGCTCCCTAGCAACAAGTGTTTACGCCGAATGCACTTTAATAGAGCTCTGTGATTGGTTAACTTACGCGGGCATTCAAAAGGGAAGACTGGGATTGGATAGAGGAGATTCGCGGCTTTCCGAGGATACCAAATGTGCTGGGGTACCCTACACTCAAATGTCCACGGCATACGAGTGAATTTAGTGAAAAATAGCCTCCGACACCTTTGTTTTAACCCATCCAACCATGTTATGAAAATGTTTACCGGCGATTATGAAGCATAAATTATTGTTTATTTTACAAAATACTTTCCAGTCTCACAAAAAACATATTAAAGATTAATATTACAGGAAAAAACGATTTCGGCCAAAAAAGTCATATACCATCTTTGGAGCCCTATATCTCAAAACGAAAGTTGCCGACATGGGACTCATTTTGATGGAGCGGATCACATATGTGTTTTTCACTCATTTCTGAGAAAAATCATATAAAAACACATATATGGTCATGTGATACCTCAAAATGATGGTAATGCAGAGGGGAACCCATTTATAATATTCTCATTATTGTAAGGACATGTCACAGCATATTAGAGCATATCATAGCAAAATAAAATCTGAATAAAAAGTCCATACATTCCTGGCTATAACATCATAGTTCAACCAGTTGAAGAACTACCATACATGTGTGTGTATGGTGCCCATGCACCTAAGTAGTTCAACAATCTGATTGGATGCAATATCCTTCTACTAAGCTCTCCCTATATGCTAACAGAAGGCTATAGATTCATGGAGGCAATTCAGAGACTAGAAATATATACAATTGTACAAATCAGAGGTACAGAGAAATGCACCAACAATCGAAATGACAAAAATAGGTTACATGCCCACCATCCAAGCACCTGCCCATGAAGTGGACACACTTAACACTGAGGTGTCAGAGCAACTTGGCCAGTATTATACTGTAATAATGGTTGATCAGGCCTTAGTTAGTCACTTGATGGAACTGAAGTGGCAAACTCCATTATTCCAGCAGAGGGTGTTCACTCGTCTTGGAGGCCTACACATATGTGACATAGCAATGAACTTTCTGAAACCTATCAGCCAACATATACAATGTACTGGGTTAAGGGTGACATCTTGGGACAAGGTACATGACTACAACAAGGCTACAATGACTACAACAAGGCAATGCATACTCAAAATCACACACCATGCCCTTTCGAGGATTCTGCTCCCCAATTTTCTCAGCTATCTCTCTGAGAAAGTGTTTTAATGGATGTAACATTAAGGACTGAAGAACTGGTAGAGTATGAACTGTTTATCGCTGTATGAAGATGGTATGTACCAGGTGAAATAGGTAATGGCAAGTTCCCTTTTAGGTGCGGGAGGCACCTGTTAAATACCTAAATGGATTACCATCAGGTAATCCCTTCACAGTAATTGGCAGGTGCAGCGCAACCAAGAGAAATCCTGTATTAATTAATATTGATTATCAAATGAGGTATAACAAAAGGTTTAAACCTTGTGCAAAACATTGAGGTATTAGCTTCATCAGGAGATGTAGTCACTCTTCTAGAGAATGCTGACATAAATCAGCTTCTCTTTGACTTTGCAAATAAGAAAGCAAAAGAGAACACTAACTTTCTGTACTGGTGGCAGAACAAGGACATGGTTAGGACTCTTCTACAGCTGATAAGCACCTCCAAATTGAGGCCTTTAAGAAGATGCTACCATATTTCATATGGTATGATCATACCAACTATGCAAAGTGGGGTTCAGTCTACCTTGCAGAGATGGGCAATCTTCCACTTCCACATAGTTAGCCAAGTTGGCTGGAAGTGGCACATTCCTATTGTCAACCAGTTTCCTGATGGGTATGTTTTGTTTCTGGCGGTGCTTTCCTGACTTGTATTTTGATAGTAAGATTTTGATAGTGTACATTGATAGTTCAGATTTTAGAATGTGCTGGTCAGAAGTTGATTATTATTAGTGACAGCTTTCCCAATGGTGAGGTGAAAAGTACCATTCTCCTTGACCTTGGTCCTCTGGTAGCAGAGCATGAAGAAGCAGACACCAGACTCAATGTCATCCATTCTTTTTCAAATGTATATTCCAGTGCATGAGATTATACACAATATCCCTGAAGGTTCCCGCTAGCATTCTGCCTTCCATGCCATAAGAAGGTCAGACACAACATCATTCATAGCAAACCACAGACAACAAACCAATGTGTTTCTTGAAAACCATGACTTACTTGGAGCGAACTGGAACTCTTCAGTTGAGAAGTTTGTGTGCTATGTATACAAGATACCAGGAGCAACATCAATTGATAATGCAAGGTTACTTCTGTTTGGAAAACTGAATAAGACACAAGTGTTGCCATCCACTGCTGATGCACTGATGCTGCATACTCAATGTGCCCATTACTAAGCCCTGGTTCAGAAGTTTGCCCATATGGCTTATCCTAATATTCCTTGGGTGGAAACTAAAGAACCAGCAATTTGTGCCCATCCTTATGACCAAAGATGCTGTAGCTGATGCTTGCATATCACTGACATCGAGTCAATGCAAGACTGGGAGTACAAATCAACATTGAGGTTGCAGGAAAACCATTCTACCATGCAATTCAAAACTGTCAGTGTGATAGAAATGCAGGTGTCTACAGCAACATAAGGGAATAGACACAACACTATATGAAGGTTTCACTGTACGTCTGATTTTGTACATTGTGTGGTGCGCGGCTCTGGATTGACATTTGTTAAACCAGAGCCGGGGCTACGCGGCTGTTGTACCAGTCCCGCTAGTAAGTCTAGAGTAGCCGCGCTGGTCGCGGTTGTGGTGGGTTTGACCGATAGAGGTCGTTGTATTTCGGTGGTCTGTATTTTAACTTTTTTATTGCTGTGTGATACTGCTTGTTCCATATATTTACTGTTATTCCTTCCTTATACACCCATTGTGTATGCACACCTATGTATTGATTATTCGATATGACGTATTGTATTGTTGTTGTTCTCGTGAGAGCAGCCCGGGTGAGGAACAGAAGTATATAAAGAGAGAAGCTGGCGAGGTCCATTAGATCCTGTTGTTGTCGTTGTCTTTATTCGATAGATTAAGTCTCATAGTCGCTTAAGGCCGTCGATCGGACACTACAATTTGGTGCCGTGACCATTTTTGGATTTTTGCTCGCTAACGGGTGAGACCTGTGTCAGCCGTCGGTAGCCTCTAACGAGGAGTGCCGATGGGTGACAAGGGGAAAGATGTCCGGCTCTCCACTGGAGCACCGGATGACCTGATGGCTGTGGATGAATTTCTGCAGCAAACGAATCAGACTATTCAGAACTTGGAAAATCAGTTGGCCCAGTCAAAACTGAATTTCAATCGATCGCTGGAACCCCATGTTGATGCTAATGTGCGGGTGAAAGCGAGCATAGAAGCTAATTCAAGTAGCGGCGATGAACATGTACAACCGCCCGATTTGAAAGTGACCATGAGAAGGAAGTTGTCAAAGCTTCCTCGTAGTGCGTTGAAGAAAAAACCGGAGATTGTGGATATTGGCTCGGATGAGGATGAGTTTTTGCATGGTAAATTGCCTCCCATGACTCCAGTGGTTCATGCGGATATTGGTCAGTTGCAATCCGAATGGACTCAGGACCGTACTAGGAATAGGCGCATGACCTATGATAGGATGGATAAACTCATCTCTACGCAAGTGAGTACTTTGAATTTGATGAATGATTCGGTATTGGAGTCTGCAAGGAAGGGGAAAGAGGCCCTGGAGAAAGCGGCTTATGCTGAATCGGAATTGAATTTGGCTAGAAAGGAAGAAGCTCGTTTAAGATCTGTAGTGAAAGATCAAAGTGAGAAATTGACTTCACTAGAGGCTAAGCGCGCTTGGGAACGTAAGAATAATGAGCGTATGAGAGTGAATTTGGAAGAATTGAATAGCCGCTTTGACTTTCAAGTCCCACAGCACAGGGCTAGGGGTATTGCTTTTGCTGACGAGGTGGAAAAGGTTAGCACTCCTATTCATGAGAATCCGGGCGGTATAACTAATGAATCATACACCCGAATCATGAATGATTTACCTGACTTTGATCAAAGGAAAGGAAGTCCAGATAATGTAGCATCATATCCACCACATTATACGTCGGTCATGCCGGACGCACCAACTGGCGGGCGGGCGTTTAAAGGTGACAGGAGGAGTGCTTTAGAAGCTGCGCGTGGTTTGCGCCCTTCTAGTCCTAGTCCAGTCGGTTATGGAATTATGGGCGCGGTAAGGCGATCATTGCCGGCCAATATGAGTGGAGTTAGGCGGTCAATAGATCCAGCCGCGGGTTACTTACCTGAAGGTAAGGGACCTGCATTTGGCATGCCTAAGTTCAAACCAACTAAGCCAATTCGCAACCCTAGAACTGTGAACTTCCCTGAATGGGATGGTCGGGAGGATTGGCGTGACTATCAAAGACGCACAGTAATGATAGCACGTTCAAATAATTGGGATGATGAGACTTATAAAATACAACTGCTAACCGGAGTAGGTAAACAGCTGCCGCAAGCTATGATGCTGGAGCCGGATGATTTTTCAGTCGATCAGCTGCTACAGATGCTCGGATATGATTATCAGGCTGAAAAGTCTGATAAGACGCGAAAGCGGGAATTTTTCGAATGCAGGCAAGATCCTGGGCAGAGTCCGGCTGCTTTCAGCCAGAACTTAAGTTTGAAGGCAGTACATGCTTTCGGTGAATGGGATGGCACGTTGCATGATATGGCGGTGAAAACATTTCTTGATGGGCTGGTGGATAAAGGCATGTCGCAATATGTTGCAATGCAGGAGCCGACCGATATAGTTTCGGCTGCGGCAGCCGCTACTAGATATAGGGATGTATTTGGAACCAGTGAAGTTTCACACACGTCTTCGCATTTACACTCGATTAAAAGCGGGGCGGGTGTGTCAACGGTAACTACTGTGACCAAATCGGAACGAGAATGGGATGATAGAGAAATGGCAGAGTTTCAAGCTTTTCGGGCGTGGCAGAAAAGGCCAAAACCGCAACTGGAGGCTTTACCACCACCACCACCTGCCGAGTCGGGTGAGGGGGGTAGAAAGGGTTCTTCTGAAGGAAATTATAGGAGAAGACCTGGTATGCCTCGGAAATGTTACTATTGTCAGCAAGAAGGACACATGTGGGCGGATTGTGTTAAACAAAAAACACATGTTAAGTCTTTTGATGACTTTACAGCTCAGGCTGCGGCAATTAAGGAACAGTTGGCTCTGCTGTTAAACAAGGTCGGATCTTCTTAGGCGGTGAACAGGAGATCGCGACAAACAGCATACACACCGCATTGTCGATAAATCGGGCTAGTAAACCAATTGGATCCGATGTTCTTGTGCCCCTAGATCAGCCTGGGGACGCCCATGGAGAAGGTGATCTTGGAGGTGAAGTGCACGAGGGCAGCGGCATTGGCGCAATTGGGCGCGCCACATGCTCAGTGATGGTAGTGAATGAAGGAGATCCTGAGTATGTATGCATGCCTGGGCAAATTCTAAAAGTTGAATGGGGGGAAGATGCCCGGGTGGTGAGTAAAGTGATGGTGTGTGACTTGCGTGATTTTGAGATTTGTGTTTCAGACCGCAATCGTCCGCTTGTGGCTGAGCGCATGTATGCGGATGTGACTTTAGTGAATGTAACTGGTCAATTCCTTATTGACTGGGGGGCACAATGCACGCTGGTAAAAAGGCATGTATATGATGAACTCTCAGTCAGGCCGTCATTGATGCCATGTGGAGTGACGTGCTATGCTGGGACTGGTCATAATCTAAAGACGCATGGGTGTGTGCGACTCGCGCTGGGGTTGGGAGGTGCTTGGTATGCCCTCAACTGCCTGGTGGTAAGTGGTTTGGTTGGAGCAGAAGCTGGTATCTTGGGGATGGATTTTATCTATCTCCATAAATGTAATTCCGACTGGTCTGGTTTATTCACTCTCGAGGCAGGTGAACATTCGGTAATGTGCAGGGCATTGCAAAGTGGGCCTATGACAAGGAGCAACTGTGAGAGTATTTTCATAGACGCTTTCTCCACTATTTGTAGTGGCATTGGCCCAATGTCCCCGAATGAGGACATGTTCTTTGAACCAGATGAGCCGGAGTTGGGATGTTATGTTGCAGGGAGTTTATTGGTTGCTGGCGACCGGTATAATTGCACGCTGTCTGTATGCAATCCCACTAGCTCTCCCGTACTGATCGAACTGCAGACAGCAAGGGGAGAAGATTTCTTGAATGATAATTCTCCTATTGTTGATGTGGAGATGTTGGAACCGGAGGTTCCAATGCCGCCAGTGGATGAATGTCCACTAGCGAAATTGGTAAGAGGGTCTGATTTGTCTAAGGCGGAGGACATAATTAGACTAAGGAATCTGCTTTGGCAGTATAAACATTGCTTCAGGTTGCCGGGTGAAACACTGGGACACACTAACAAAGTGCGTCATGTGGTTGACACAGGTGATGCTGTGCCAATTAAAAGTGTGTATAGACGCCTGCCGCGCGCGCGTCGAGAAGCTGCTGAGAAACAGATTCAAGACATGCTCGATAAAGGTGTTATAGAACCTAGTAATAGCCCCTGGGGATCTGCGGTTGTGATTGTGAAGAAAAGTGACGGCACTGACAGGTTTTGTGTTGACTATCGTCCAGTCAATGCGGTCACAAAGAAGGATTCTTTCCCTCTCCCTAGAATAGATGAAAGCATTGAGGCATTGGGTGGTAACTTATGGTTTATAACTTTGGATTTAGAGAGCGGTTACTGGCAAATTGCCATGGACGAAGCTAGTAAGGAGAAGACGGCTTTTGTCTCGACTATGGGCCTGTTCCAATTCAAGGTTATGAGTTTTGGACTATGCAATGCGCCTGCCACATTTGAGCGTATGATGGAACAAATGTTGGCTGGATTGAGGTGGAAATGCTGTCTTGTTTATTTGGACGATGTAATCATCTTTGGCTCCAGTTTTGATGAAGCATTGTTAAATACGGAAAAAGTCTTGCAGAGACTAGCCGATTATGGGTTGAAGCTTAAACCGAAGAAATGTGAATTTTTCAAACTGAATGTGAAGTATTTGGGGAGAATTGTTTCGCAAGATGGAGTCCGCGCGGATCCGGATAAGTTGGAGAAAGTCCATTCTTGGCCGGTTCCGACTACTATTAAGCAGGTCCGTCAGTTTCTGGGTTTCGCTTCATATTATAGAGAATTTATGCCCAATTTCTCAGAGGTTGCAGCTCCTATTCAAGCATTGGTAGCCGGGGCGGAGCTGAAGAATAATCGGCGTGTGACCTTTGATGATAATTGTCATAAGGCCTTTGCAGACCTGAAAGATTTATTGACATCTCCTCCTGTATTAGGCTACCCACAGCCGTCTGGAACTATCATTCTGGATACTGACGCGAGTGGATTCGGTATGTCTGGAGTCCTCTCTCAGATGCAGAATTCGAGAGAGGTGGTTTTGAGTTATGCCAGTAATACGTTGACTAAGGCCCAACAGAATTACTGTGCTACAAAAAGAGAGTTGCTAGCTGTTTTGACTTATTTATCTAAGTTTCAACATTATATAATAGGGCAACATGACTTTATGTTGAGAACTGATCATGCTTCGTTGCGCTGGTTAATGAACTTTAGAGACCCTTCTGGTATGCTAGCAAGGTGGTTAACCACTTTGCAGCATTATGGATTGCGGGAAGATCAGATTGTTCATAGGCCGGGCCGCAAACACATAAATGCGGACGCGCTTTCGCGGCTGCCGGTGAGAAGATGTCCCAGAGAAGATTGTCTGGATTGTGGTGCACATGACGCCGTAGTAGCTACAATGACTGTGGACTACCATATATTTTCAACATTGGCGGGTGATCGGCTGAAGGTGGCGCAAGAAGAAGATGATGTTCTCACCAGAATCAAATCAATAGTACAGGGCCTTACTCAGAAGCCAGACAATAAAGCTTTGTTGGCTGAGGGGGGAGAGTTCTGTTACTATGTGAGTAAGATAGAATTTTTAAAAGTGGAAAAAGAATTGCTGTGTATGGATTGGGAAAGCGACAACGGAGTTGTGTATACACGTGTACTGGTACCTCTAGCTCTGAGGAAGGAGTTATTCCGTACTTTGCACGGGAGTAAGCTTGCAGCTCACTTTGGCGAGTTCAAAACTTATCAGGCGGCAAGACAAAAGTTTGTTTGGCCCCGGATGAAGAGGGATATCGCCGATTGGGTACGCGGCTGTGAAGTTTGCGCTTCTTGTAAGAGTAGGGGTGGAAAAGGTATAACCCCGTTGAAGAAGGAAATCCATGGTGTGCGCTGGAGCCGCATTGCTTTGGATATCATTGGTCCATTTAGGAGAACCCCTAGGGGAAATAGTTGTGTGATGGTTGTCACAGATTATTTTTCTAAATGGGCTGAGGCTTACCCGCTTCCCGATCACACAGCCGCTACCTGTGCGATGGCCTTGTTTACTGAGTGGGTGCTAAGGTACGGCCCACCGGTCTCCCTCCAGACTGATGGAGCGCCAGAATTTCGTTCAGCTCTTTTAAAGGAGTTATTACTCTTGCTTGACATAGAGCAGTTGATGTCCCTTCCCTATAGACCCCAGGCAAATGGGCAGGTAGAACGTTGGAATCGTGTTCTTGTTGAGCAATTGTCATGTTTGACACAATTTGAGGATTTGAATTGGGATTTGTTGGTGCCCTGTATTGCACATGCTTATAGAGGAGCGGTGCATAAGAGTACTATGTGCACGCCAAATTTGGTGGTATTCGGTACGGAATTAACAGTCCCGGCTGACATTATTTATGGTACTCTGACTGGGGACGTTGATTTCCCTTGTCGCAGTGTCTTTGTGGAGGAGATTAAAACGCTATTGCTGAAAGGACATAGATTTGTTAGGGAGCGTTTGGGGCATTCAGCCGTTTATCAGAAACAATATTTTGATAGACGGGCGAGACCCAAGGTTTTCAAATCTGGAGATGTTGTATGGAGGTATGCGACGCCTATGGCTCAGAAGAAATATGGCCCTAAATGGGATGGTCCTTTTGAAGTCATACGTCGTGTGCAGGGTTCTACCTATGAACTCAGGACTGAGGAGGGAGTTCTCAGATGGAATGGAGATTTACTAAAATTGGCTTTTGATGCAGATGGGACTCCAGTGCAGGTTACTAACTTGCATAGAGCATCTGAGTATCAGAAGCAGCAGGTAGCGGGTAAAGACTACTTGAAGATTACTCCTCAAGGTCGTGTCATACCCGGGCGGCATGCTCCTGCCGTGTTACCTGCAGCTAATATAGTTAGACATGTGAAAAGGCGCGGCCGTCCGCCCAATAAACCAGCTTTGTTGTCTGACCAGCCGCCGGGCCTGGGAACGAAGCTGGAAGGTGGCACAGCGGCTGTGGTGTCTGAGAGTTCCAGTGATTCAGATTCTGAGGAAAAGGTAGAAGGTTCACCACTAGCCAAGACTATGGATGGTTTGTTGCGATCAGGTTACTTAGAGGAGCGGCCTAGGCGTCATAGGCAAGCACCTGACCGATTAGGCTATGAGTGAAAAAATTGGGTGAAAGGTGCAAGGAAAAAAAAAATGACACAACGAGAAGTACTGGTTTAATAATGTCTTACACGAGCATGGCGGGGGTGAAGCTACTCCGTGTGTGGGAGTTATTTAATAAAAAAACATCATAATTACTGTACGTGGTTCAGTAATTGAATTGATTTGGAAAATGTAATCGACTGGCAGGGCATGTAGCCTCTCATTGTCCTGACACCTACTGGGAAATGTGATTGGGCCGAAGCAATACACCCCACGGAAAGTAGAGAGAGACTGCTTGATTTTCTTTTCTAATGATATTGGTTACTGCTAGTGGAAGAGTGATGGACTTTGCTCGGGAGTTCAGGTCCCTGGTACTGTGTGTATGCTTGCTATAGTGAGCAGGCAGGCAGCGGTATCCAGGCCGTGTGTACTCTGGCGTGAACGGCTCGGCAACAGGTTTATGATGCTATATTTAGAGGGAAGAAAGTCCTCCGATTGGCGGAGGTGTCGCGAGACTAGGTCACGAGAGCTGGCAAGAGCGTCCGTCTGCAGAGTACGCTCGGGCAGTGAACACAACACACGTGTTTCACTATCCAGTTGTATGTGACTTGGTTTGCTTGGCTTATCCCCCCGATAAATCATTGTATTCCTAGGTTGTTGTTGAGTTGGTTGGCAGAGTTTGTATTTTGTCTGTGTCCCTAACCTTGAAACTCCATCTGGAGTTCTCAAGCAGATAGGATGTCTGACAAGGAGGAGTCGGCCATGGACGTTGAGTCGCCTCCGGGCGATAATCAGAAGAAGGAGGCGGTGGTTGGTGATGTTGCAGCAGCTAGCGGGAGTCAGCCCACAGCCGAAGACGCTGCGCCTGTGGTCGCTGAATCTGTCTCCCTAGAGGAACCGCCTAGTGCAAGCTGGGCTGAAGAAATGGAGGCTGAGATAAAAGCAGATTATGAGAAGATTGAGAAAAAGAGAATGGAGTTGGAGAAGGCGAAGGAGCGCAAGGCTGTGGCTGATTGGCAAATTCCTAAGCTTAGGTCGCGGAGGAAAGTTAAGCATGCCAAGGCTACTGCTTCTGCTTCCAAAGCCGCCGAGGCGGGTGATAGTGATGGTGAGGAAACTACCACAGCCGCTTCTTTGCCTAAACCTAAGAGGAAGGACAAGAAATTGGATGCTAAGACAGACAAGAAATCGGATGTTAAGGCAGACAAGAAATTGGATGAGAAGACCGAAAAGAATAAAGACTCTGGTGCCGTGTCAGATAGTTCAAAATCTGACAGTGGTAAATCGAACTTGAAGAAGAAAGAATTTAGTTCTCCTAAGGGTGCGCCTAAGGACACCCGCAAGACCCGTGATAGGCAGAGGAATGCGAGCAGTAGTTCGCGAGGCTCCTCCGTGGATGGTGGTGACCAGGCGCGTTCCAGTCACACAGGTGGTCCCGGCCTAAACACGGTAGAGGATGTTGTGAAGGCGTTGTCAAAGCCAGGTTGGAAGGGTGCGGCTAAGAAGATGACTGACCCCTCTATTCCCGTGCGAAACCAAGCTCGTTGGTGGTTGAAAGATAGGCTTGAGGGAATTGAGTTGACTCCAACCAATATGGCTAATATTGTCCCCAAGAAGAATGATGGAGTTACCACTGCTCCAGAATCGGATGATGAAGATGAGGTGTTGGGAGATTATTGGACGGAAGCTCCAATAATGCCTCGGTACGAGGATAAATTTCACTACTTGAAATCTCGTACTGGGAAAGCTGATGGACATAAGCAGATTATTGAATTGGTAATGGATAAGCTGAATGGCGCCCCCTTGCTATGGAAACCAGGGTATAGGTGTCCATTCACTTGGTGTCGTTATTTGGGCGAGGAAATTAATCCTTGTGGGATTAAAATCTATCGCACCAAAGAACGATTTTATCGACATTTGTGTGAGGAGCACTGCCCAGCTGTGCAACTCCTTACTTGCCCACATGCTCATTCGTGTGGAGTAAGGTTAGACAGACGATCAGATTTGATTAAACATTTAATGAAGGGTCCTAGTGGACATAGAAATGGACCTGAAAGATCGCGGGAGTGGACGTCCAGCTACAGAGTGGTAGAGCAGGAAGCGGCTAACCTCGGCTGTGTGAGATTTGCGCGGATGGGCAGATACGATCTTGATCGTGTTATGACCATCGGCCGTCATCGAGCTCTAGCCGAGGCCCGGCATAGTGCTACTGAGGCTAGGAGAACGGTGAATAAAAATTTCGCTGATGCTCCTTTGCCTGCTAAGAATGCTTGGACTGCTAAAGGCCCTTCTCAAGCGACTATTGCTGCCGTGTTGACTGGTGCTCGCCCGAAGGATACGTCAAGCGTGGCTGCATTGAATATGCCTGCGGCTGCCGCTGGTGCTCCTGGTGATGAAGCAACTGATAGGCGGGTGGTTGCTCATGGAGAGTTGCCTGTCAATATGGTAAATACAAATCGGGAAAGTACTAGGCCGGTTGCTTCAGCTTCTGTGCTTCCTTATTTGCCTACAGATGAGACTTTGTGTTCTGCCGCCACAGATATTGATAGAACCTTGTCCGATGCTTCAATTGGTATCAACCAAGCTGTCGCTCGGTCTTTAGATGCTGTTAAGCTAGCCGTACAAGTTGCTTTAACCCCTATGATTGATATCAGCGAGGTGAGAGCAGCTGCGGCAGAGATCCCGGCTATGCGGGCTAGGATCGTTGATTTAACCAGGCAGTTGGAGTATTATAAGCAGGAGGACCATCTTTCTAGGGAAACAATTCTAGATTTGAAGTGTCAGCTCTCTGCTTATGAGTCTGGTGAACCGGAGATGAAAAGGAAAAAGACTGAGAAGAAGGAGGAAGCGGTTGACTCTGATGTGGTGAGGAAATCGGATCTGGCAAAGATTATGTCGGATTTGTTGCAGCAACATACCGCTTCTCTGGCGAAGTTGCCTTTGCCTGCTTCTCCACAGAGAAGGCAGACACAACCGCCTGCTGAGGGAGTGTTGAAAGTTTCGCCTCGGCCGCAGCGAGTTGTCGTGCAACCTCACCCACCTCTACAGAAATTGACTTTGCAGAGATTGCCAGCTGCTCCGGCTGTGACTCCTGTTAAGCCGATTATTGTTAAGGAGATTTTGGAAGGACCTTGTGGTGATACTTGGAAGTCAGTGATGAACCCATCAATTGATTTAGTATCTCCGCAACGTTGTGGTGCTAGGTGGAGTCAGACTACTGTACAGTTGCCTGCTCAATCGCCATTACAACAGCATATGTTGCAACAGTCTCTGCAACAACAACAGCATTTGCAACAGCAGCAGTTGCAGCAGCAGCAGTTGCAACAGCAACAGTTGCAGCAAGAACGGCAGTTGCAGCAAACTTTGCAACAACAGCAAAGCCAGCATATGCAGCAGTCTCAATTGTCCTTGCCTTCATATAGTCCTTATTTAATGCAGGGCTTTGCGCCTCTGACCCAGTTCGGTGGAGTGCAGCGGCAGTTAGGGGGAAACCCGTCTATACAGGGCTCTCCCGCTCGTGTTCATGGTCAGTCAGCCGCTGGTATTTTGGATACGAGTGGCGCTCCCATTGCTCCGCCAGGATTTGTTGGTGTGACTCCCGTGGGTATTGAGGAGAAGGGGTCAGTTCAACTGTCAACCGTGACTCCTCTTTTCTCCTCCCCGGTGAGAAAAATTGGCGATATGATTGCTAGGGCTATGACTTTTGGTTCGGGAGAAGACCAACCCACACCGACCAAGGAAGTCACGAGTCAAGAAACGCAGTCAGACCCGGGTACTATCTCTGTTGGTAATGAGAAGCAGGATATTTCTGGTTCTCCCCATGGTAGCGATACCTGGGAACGGGGTGTTGATGAGGAAGATAGAAACATGGAAATTGATCCTGCGTATGAGGAGGAATTGCTGAAGGGAGACCCTGATGATGCTTACCCGACGGTTTAAAATTTCGCCTTGGAATCTGCCTTGGAGGTTTGTTGTTCATTTTTGATACTTGAGATGTGATGAACTCGAGCCGTATGCGGTAGTGGATAGCCCAGCTGAGATGACCAGACTTGATGGACATGACCCGGGATGACCTTTCTACCAGTCGCCTTGGTCGGATTGTAACCAGCTTGGACTTGGACGTTGGATTTTACCTCGAACACCAGCAAAAGACTATTATCAAGACCTACCAACTTGTGCCTCAAACGGACTAAACTAGGATGTTACCGGACATTTGTGCTACGTTTACCAACCTGCGGACAATACCTTGCGGTTGGAAACTCTGTGAATACTTTTACATACGGACTAAAACTTTCTTATGGACTGGAGTGGATACTTCTTCACACTGCGATAGAATTCCTTGTGTGTTTTTACTTCAGCGTTGTTCGTGTATTCTACAAACCGGTATGGATTCCTGTGTTATCATATTTTTACTCTGTGATGATTTTTATATTGTTTGAGTGTCAAATTTACCTACTATTGTTGCTTGCGTTAAACTTACTTGTAAACCTTATGGTATAGACTCTTATGTAAGGTCTAAAGCGGTTGTGCCCTCCTAACAATAAAAGGGGAGGGGCATTGTGGTGCGCGGCTCTGGATTGACATTTGTTAAACCAGAGCCGGGGCTACGCGGCTGTTGTACCAGTCCCGCTAGTAAGTCTAGAGTAGCCGCGCTGGTCGCGGTTGTGGTGGGTTTGACCGATAGAGGTCGTTGTATTTCGGTGGTCTGTATTTTAACTTTTTTATTGCTGTGTGATACTGCTTGTTCCATATATTTACTGTTATTCCTTCCTTATACACCCATTGTGTATGCACACCTATGTATTGATTATTCGATATGACGTATTGTATTGTTGTTGTTCTCGTGAGAGCAGCCCGGGTGAGGAACAGAAGTATATAAAGAGAGAAGCTGGCGAGGTCCATTAGATCCTGTTGTTGTCGTTGTCTTTATTCGATAGATTAAGTCTCATAGTCGCTTAAGGCCGTCGATCGGACACTACAATTGTATATATTTCTTAACATGTCTCTGTCTCTGAATTGCCTTCAGGAATCTATATCCTTCATAGCAATATTGACATGCCAATGATATTGCATGCAATCAGGTTGATGTACTACTTAGGTGTATAGGCACCATATACAAGGCAGTTCTTCAACTGATTGAACGATGAAGTTATAGCCAGGAATGTATGGATTTTTATTCAGATTGTTTTGCTATTGTATGACCTGATATGCTATAACATGTCCTTACAACAATGAGAATATTATAAATGGGTTCCCCTCTGCATTACCATCATTTTGAGGTATCACATGACCATATATGTGTTTTTATATGATTTTTCTCAGAAATGAGTGAAAAACACATATTAAGTGTGGATATTTGGTTGTCATGGTAACCACATTGCTGTGACATCCAGTATCTCCGCAACGTTGTGGTGCTAGGTGGAGTCAGACTACTGTACAGTTGCCTGCTCAATCGCCATTACAACAGCATATGTTGCAACAGTCTCTGCAACAACAACAGCATTTGCAACAGCAGCAGTTGCAGCAGCAGCAGTTGCAACAGCAACAGTTGCAGCAAGAACGGCAGTTGCAGCAAACTTTGCAACAACAGCAAAGCCAGCATATGCAGCAGTCTCAATTGTCCTTGCCTTCATATAGTCCTTATTTAATGCAGGGCTTTGCGCCTCTGACCCAGTTCGGTGGAGTGCAGCGGCAGTTAGGGGGAAACCCGTCTATACAGGGCTCTCCCGCTCGTGTTCATGGTCAGTCAGCCGCTGGTATTTTGGATACGAGTGGCGCTCCCATTGCTCCGCCAGGATTTGTTGGTGTGACTCCCGTGGGTATTGAGGAGAAGGGGTCAGTTCAACTGTCAACCGTGACTCCTCTTTTCTCCTCCCCGGTGAGAAAAATTGGCGATATGATTGCTAGGGCTATGACTTTTGGTTCGGGAGAAGACCAACCCACACCGACCAAGGAAGTCACGAGTCAAGAAACGCAGTCAGACCCGGGTACTATCTCTGTTGGTAATGAGAAGCAGGATATTTCTGGTTCTCCCCATGGTAGCGATACCTGGGAACGGGGTGTTGATGAGGAAGATAGAAACATGGAAATTGATCCTGCGTATGAGGAGGAATTGCTGAAGGGAGACCCTGATGATGCTTACCCGACGGTTTAAAATTTCGCCTTGGAATCTGCCTTGGAGGTTTGTTGTTCATTTTTGATACTTGAGATGTGATGAACTCGAGCCGTATGCGGTAGTGGATAGCCCAGCTGAGATGACCAGACTTGATGGACATGACCCGGGATGACCTTTCTACCAGTCGCCTTGGTCGGATTGTAACCAGCTTGGACTTGGACGTTGGATTTTACCTCGAACACCAGCAAAAGACTATTATCAAGACCTACCAACTTGTGCCTCAAACGGACTAAACTAGGATGTTACCGGACATTTGTGCTACGTTTACCAACCTGCGGACAATACCTTGCGGTTGGAAACTCTGTGAATACTTTTACATACGGACTAAAACTTTCTTATGGACTGGAGTGGATACTTCTTCACACTGCGATAGAATTCCTTGTGTGTTTTTACTTCAGCGTTGTTCGTGTATTCTACAAACCGGTATGGATTCCTGTGTTATCATATTTTTACTCTGTGATGATTTTTATATTGTTTGAGTGTCAAATTTACCTACTATTGTTGCTTGCGTTAAACTTACTTGTAAACCTTATGGTATAGACTCTTATGTAAGGTCTAAAGCGGTTGTGCCCTCCTAACAATAAAAGGGGAGGGGCATTGTGGTGCGCGGCTCTGGATTGACATTTGTTAAACCAGAGCCGGGGCTACGCGGCTGTTGTACCAGTCCCGCTAGTAAGTCTAGAGTAGCCGCGCTGGTCGCGGTTGTGGTGGGTTTGACCGATAGAGGTCGTTGTATTTCGGTGGTCTGTATTTTAACTTTTTTATTGCTGTGTGATACTGCTTGTTCCATATATTTACTGTTATTCCTTCCTTATACACCCATTGTGTATGCACACCTATGTATTGATTATTCGATATGACGTATTGTATTGTTGTTGTTCTCGTGAGAGCAGCCCGGGTGAGGAACAGAAGTATATAAAGAGAGAAGCTGGCGAGGTCCATTAGATCCTGTTGTTGTCGTTGTCTTTATTCGATAGATTAAGTCTCATAGTCGCTTAAGGCCGTCGATCGGACACTACAATTGTATATATTTCTTAACATGTCTCTGTCTCTGAATTGCCTTCAGGAATCTATATCCTTCATAGCAATATTGACATGCCAATGATATTGCATGCAATCAGGTTGATGTACTACTTAGGTGTATAGGCACCATATACAAGGCAGTTCTTCAACTGATTGAACGATGAAGTTATAGCCAGGAATGTATGGATTTTTATTCAGATTGTTTTGCTATTGTATGACCTGATATGCTATAACATGTCCTTACAACAATGAGAATATTATAAATGGGTTCCCCTCTGCATTACCATCATTTTGAGGTATCACATGACCATATATGTGTTTTTATATGATTTTTCTCAGAAATGAGTGAAAAACACATATTAAGTGTGGATATTTGGTTGTCATGGTAACCACATTGCTGTGACATCCAGGTAAGTGTGTAAAATGGATTGTCCTCTCAATTTCCATCATTTTGAGGTATCACATGACTATAAATGTGTGTTTTATAATTTTTCTAAAAAATGAATGGCAGCCATTTTTGTTTTTGATTTTTGACAAGGAAGGAGTCAGATTTCAGCTTGGCAACAGTGATTTTCGTGTTCAGCACACCCAAATTAGCCAGAAAAGTGCTGATGCACCTTTGTACTAAAAAATGCTCCTAGGAGTATTAAGAGTGATGTTTAGTTGGATTTTGCCTAGTCTATCTTGGGAACCAAGGTATAGGGTGGGCACTGGCAGACATTCCCCCACCCATCCTCACATTATTGAAACACTATAAAGGGGATGGTTGCTGTCCAAACACTGTATAGATAGTGGTTACAGTCTGCATGTATACAGTATGCCTCTGTAGCTGCTGTCCAAAATACTGTATGGGCTAGGGTGAAGCCAGTTGGAAGATGACTGAACTGGTAGCCAGTGCATCTTACCATCTGTTCTATAGCTGTATATGCTGTCAGAAATGACTACCCAGGGCAGCCACATGGGAAGCCGCCTACCCCCCCCCCCCCCCCCCCCCCCAAACACACACTTCCCCCTGCCCCATAACCCCTCCACTAGCCCTCCCCCACTAACCCCCCCCCCTTGTGATACATATTATGCAATGACATTCCCCTACCATTCCCCACTTCCCCGGGGGTGGGGGTGGGGGGGTTGCAATTGACAAGTGCACTAATTGCCCGCCAGAAACACCAAAATCCATGTGAAACAACAGGCTATGCAGAAACTTCTCGCTAGCCTCTCTCTCACACCCGCAAATTGCCCCATTACTGCAGAGAGGGGACGCACCAAATCCTAAACAGTTCTATCACTCTACCTAAGGACCTAATTACCTAGGCACAATTTCTCATATCAATCTATATAAACCAGGACACATACTGACAATCACTCCTTCCATCTTCATCATGGTGCTACTACTGTACCTACAAACTGTTGAATCACTGACTAAACCACCTCCGTCCTAATGTGCTACCTTGAACCTAAGTCAGATTTAGTACCAACTGAAATATTACTCCTTTATCTCTAGTCACACTGCATGTTTATCCTTACATCTCAAAACCAGACTAGATTGCCATACAAACTTATCTAACTGTAAAATTATCCCATA
This sequence comes from Sthenelais limicola, assembly GCA_942159475.1. Lineage (NCBI taxonomy): Eukaryota > Metazoa > Annelida > Polychaeta > Phyllodocida > Sigalionidae > Sthenelais > Sthenelais limicola. Next base: position 72,404,000 of record OW804098.1, read on the forward strand.
TTGTATTCATATAATCATTCCCGCAATACCTGGAAACAAAATATATACCCATGGCTGTATTGCCCTAGATCCTAGTATGTGGTAAATATGTAAAATTGTATTGTAATTTTTATTATTGACAAAAAGTTGTATTGTACTGTATTATTCTTTCTAAAATTATCATCCCAAATTGCATTGTATTGTATCTTTGTCATTGTCCCAAACTGTGCTATAAAATTTACTTTATAAATGTCTTCCAAATTTGCATTGCATTGTATCTTATAATTGTTTACCCACAAATGTTACCTAGACGAAAAGGGACAAAACTGCACTGCATTACTCAAAAGCTGTATATGTTGTGATAAACCAATGTTACTATATTGAGAAACAAACAGCAAATCCAAGGCTATACTGCCCTAGATCCTAGTCTACAGTAATAAATCTGTGTTAAATGATATTGACCTGTATTTTTAATTTTCTACCATTGTCACAAATTGTAGCGTACTATATCTCTATTATACATATTATATCTAATTATTATGCCAAATTGCATTGTAGTCCAAAACTGTACCGCATTACCCTAAAGCTAGTGATGTCCGGCAAACCAACGCTGCTATATGCGGAAACAAACCATATATCTATGGCTATTGCCCTAGATACTAGTGTATTGCTCAACACTGTGCAAACCTACATTGTATTGTATTTCTTATCATTGAAATTGTATTGAACTGTATGTTTTTCTTTTTTCCCTCATAATTATTGTCCTAGATTGTTTTTATTGAAATGACATAATTGCTTGGTCCACCGATCTGCCAAGACATAAAGGGACAAAACTGTAATGGAAACTGTATTGTACAAAAGTATATCATACCTTCCATGTCATATCTAACTATTCCCCACTGTACTATCTTGTCAAATTGTTTAGTCTTAGATATTGTTTAACCTGCACCCTTATATCAATTGTGCACCTGTGGCTGTATTGACATAGGCCCAAACCACGAAATAGTGGCTGTGGGTCAAAAACGACCTAATTGCTGATGTAATGTACTCATCACTGAACTGTCTATAGTCAATCAGCTGATGCTTTTTTCTCCGGAAAAATCAAACAAATGTACATCTAAGGCTGTACTGCCTGAGATACAAGCGTCACAACACCCTCTTACAGTACTAATAAAACAGTACTGTACCACACTACTGACTGTACCCATACCCTACCTTGAATGTAAAATCACAAACTCAAAATCATACTCGCTGATCGCAACACTGTCTAAACAAAATCATGTGGACAAGCGCACACCACTGGTGGCCTGCCCACTGCTGTGTGCCCCAAGCATGCCCCCTCACCCATCCCCATCTCATCCCTTTCCCACAAATACCACTGACCAACATGAAAATACCCAAAGCACCTATCTCATATGACAACACACAAACACAACCCAACAAGCGACAACAAACCCGCAGACGCAAACATCAACACAAAACAAAAACACAATCACAGAACAGAGAGCCCATCAATAAAAATTCCCAAGGCAGACCCATGGCTAGCACCATCTCATGCATGAAAGACCTTGGCCAAAGGAAAGGACTATCCATTCTCCACCTGAATATACGTAGCCTGGCAGGTAATTTCCTACAGATCCAGACAGAAGTCAAGAATTCAGGAGTTAACATTGTCACCTTATCCGAAACCTGGCTGAACAGCTCAATTTCAGACCATACCATCCAGCTTCAGGGATATAACCTCAAAAAAACAGGAATCAATCTCCAACAAAAGAGCAACTCTAGGACTAGACACACTCAAAGACAGAAGAGACAGGCATCTTCTCTGCCTCATGTACAAGCGCTCATGCACACAACACACTATGCCCAACACAAACACCAGGATCACACGATCACAACACCTGTACAACCTCCCACTACCTCTACCCAAAACGGAAACACTCAAAAATGCACCATGCTACCTAGGAGCCAGAAATTCGAACAACCTAACCCCCACCGTAAAATCACTACCAACCTACAAGAATTTAAAAAATGCAATCAAATAAAGCACAACAGATCAAGCAGAATCTTCTCGCTGACCTGAGAACTGCACACATTCACCAACTGCCTATCTGCACCCAAAAGCAAACACAAGCCATGCAGTAACTTCCCGCTGGCTGAACAAAATGAAAACCACCAAAACAAACACCAAAATCAACACCACAATACCTACTCCAACACAAACCTACCTACTCCAACACAAACCAAACACAGCCCATGCAGAAACTTCCTGCTGGCCTGTGGACAAAACACACACAAAATCCAACACACCTCACCTCACCTCATTCCCCCCTGATTAAACCTTCCAGGTAAACGCCAATGTCCCCATATCACTCATGTCCTAGTGTTAAGAAACCCTAGCCAGTTGACTTAGTTAGACACAGCAGTGGGCGAAAAAACCATGGTTATTCACAGCTGAGTAAACCCCGTGAGTCCATGTCATTATGTTGTATCACTGTATGATCTCTTGCATTTCCTTACTTGATCACTCATATCTTTGACCTCGCTGTATAAACATCCTGAATAAAAATAAAAAAATATGTTATGTAGTATATGTAATTAGGATTATAACGCAAAAAATGGAATGGTGGAATAAAGTATAGAAATTCCTGAATCCACCGCTGCATATTAACTGGGGTGGCATTCATGAATGAAATAATCATCGAATGATAATCGCTAAGAAAAAGATACCTCGCGAATCTGAGATCCTGAGGTTCAACTAAAATTATTGGATCCCTAATTAAGTTTAAATCAAAATGATATCAATTATCATTTATGTCCAAATGTTTTGTACGAACTAGGAACGTTTGGAGGTATAAATTTCAGCCCTCACATGGCCTTTTCCTTTTTAAAATTTATTGAGCACAATTTCAGTTCATACTGACATTCTCATGAAAGTCATGAAAGCTTATTAAAGTATAACTAGCAAATACCCATGCTACGCACGGGATTTGCTAGTGGGACAGTGGGGCCCACATCTTCATCTCTCCTTGTTCCCTCTCCCACTATCTTTCTCTTTCAAGTTGTCTCTATAACTTAGTATCTTCATACCACAAATGGAACCCTGTTTAGATGCTTTTTTTGGTCACTGTTCAGTGTTGTGCTGTTGTTGTGTTGCCATAGGCTGTCCCTGTCCCTGTCCCTGTCCCAATCCCTCTCCCGCTCCCTCTCCCGTTCCATCTTTCACTGTGAGGTAATTAGTGGGCGGGTTCCCCCCGCTCGACTTCAAAAACCATCACAAACAATAGTTTATGAACTGATTCAACTCTGACGATGCTCCTTTCGGTGGAAATATATCAACTCCCATCCCATAGTGAAGCAATGATGTGCCTGTCCATGACGTCATGCTTTGGGTGACCCAGAAACCTGGTGATGGGGCACTGATAGGTTTGTTTTCAGGCAGTGCTGGGGGCCCTGGATGGGGGTGCTCGATGTAAACCCATTTCTAACCCCTTTCCAACCCTAATTTGTTAATGAAACATAGTGGAATGGTTCGGCAACATTTTTGGCAATGTGCATGTGAAATATAATGGAGATCTGGCCAGCGGTTTCAGAGAAGATAGGGGTTTAAGGCTCCAAACCCTTATTTTATTAATATAGAGATAATGTTTCCACGACATTGTTCATATAAATGCAAGGTGTCTCCACCTGGATGGTCAGTAGGCAGATGACTGACAGCAGCACACTAGCCGCTACCACTGGTCACTCTGCAGCTGGATCCCTAGCAAAAAGGACCGATTTTTCGAATATACATGAAATTACAATTTTAAAGGATATAAAGTGTTTTCAAACGTGTATATTTCTTATTTGTTTCTTATAGAAAATAAACTATTTTAATAAAACAGTGTTAGGAATATGTAGCTGCTGATTGTACATTTTTTATATATCGTTGTGAAATGTACCATTCACACTTCATCAATCCTATCAAATATATCCAAATCTAAGACAGAATTGAAGTTCAAAATATTGATTAACATAACCAAACGGACTTCTTAAATCAAAGCAATACCATACATAAATATATCTAGTATCTATTTTTTCTTATAGATAACTACCGGTATGTCCTTTTCCCTGCAAATTGTAACTGCGGAAATAAAAGTATAAATGTGGACTCGTTCAGTCCTACAAGTTGCCCTTTTCATAATAACACCGATATCAAGTGTCGACCTTGATCTTGAGTTACTTTATACTATGCCCCCTGTAAAGGCTATGATCTGCACTTTCAGGGCTAGTGTCAACGACTCGATTCAACCAGTGTCAATGATGCGGCGATAATTTGTTGAGTGTTTCCTACTCATTACCTTTAAAATAATGGATTGATATGTGATTAATTTCTCGAGATTTTGTGTCTGAGGCATTTGCTTGAAAATAAACCCCGAGGCCCCGAGGCCCCCGGAGGGCCGAGGGGTTTATTTTCAAGCAAAAGCCGAAGACACAAAATCGAGGGAATTAATCACTTTAATAGCCGATTTTTGGATTCAATACTACTGTTTAAACACATATTAACAAATATTAGGCTTAAAAAAAGGTTGTAGATGTACTTACAGCATGAAGAACTCCAATAATTTAACTCCTTAACTCCAATACATAGGTTACTATTTTACATCTGACATGGAAAGGACCGAGTCAAACGCAGCCTTTATAACGTCCAAATCAGGATGTTTACACATTTCAACCCATCACATTCTAATATTTAGTTTATTTTCCCTCTTTATAACCAATATCACATATGTACACGTAATCATAACTTCAGAATGTCGTTTACGTCAGCCGCACTCTCCGTTCCAGAAACAAACGAAGCTTCCACTTTTTGCATGCAACCAAGCATCATACTTCCGGTTTACGAATGCCGTATCCGTGTGTCTAGGGACTTAAAAAAGAAATAAATAAAAGATTTGAATCGGTAGAAATGTTTTAAATGTTGTTTTAGCTCGATAGCGAAGTTTTCCTCTATGGAAATCCAGTAATAAATGAATGGCGAGTTCAGAAACCATGTGTTTACACGCCCTCAAGTTTGCACGCTTTAGTCGGAATCTGAATGACAACGCGACGGCTGGCCGAATGAACCTCCAGCTACAACAGCCAATCAGAGATGCGTATTTACTTAGGTTTATGTTCAGCGAGCCGGCCTGTTTTTATGAGGATCCGCTGCTTGCTATCCAAAGCAGAGGAGACTTCCGGTTCTCGAATGCCGATGTTTAGTTCATCATGAGTTGTTAGTTAGTAAACAGTGGGTATATTATGATCTAGTACTTGTATTAAAGGTAAATGTAATGTTAATACTTGTATTAATATCATGTCATTGGAGAAGGCCTATAAAGATGCTACTAAGACAAGAGCTACGTATGAAACTGATTTATTAGGTCAGTGGCTCTACAGAGCCCCGCCAGGTGGAGGCACCACTCGACCACTGGCTAGTATCCAGTCACGCCCCTCTGAAAGATAACAATGACAAGACTGGAAATATATGTTTCAATTAGGAATGAATCACTTATGGATTTGTTTCACTAATAGATTGAGTCTCTCAACTGGCTTTCTTATTCTTCCTGATGTTCTTCTGATAGCTGGTGTGACGGTGCGGTTACACATGTTCTCTCTAGTGTTCACAGGTTCCTTTTTTGTGTGTATCTGTTTATTTACTCTGTCTCTGGTGTCACCTATGTCCATGCTTCCTTCATCCCCACAGTTCACTTCTCTCACGTCGTCTAGAGCTGTGTTTAGTCCCAGATTTTCATCTAGCACTTCCACATCCTCTCTGTAATGTGGTTTTAGGATGTCCCTCCTGTTCCTTCTGTATTTACACCCATTCTCGGCCAACACCTCGTAGGATCTAGGAGCTACATTATTTAACACTACTCCTTTTGTGGCCCAGCACTTCTCGCCGAGTCTCAACCTCACAGTTTCTCCTGTGGTTAAGGGCGGATGCTCATATTGGTTTTCACTCTCTACCCCTTCTCGACACTCTTGTTTTGGCCGTTGTTCCGATCTTTTCTTCACTTTTGATGGTAACTTGGCTACTGTCCCCAGCAGCTTCCGTCCCATTAAAGACTCTGCTGGGGAGGGCTTGCCTTCCCTGGGGGCCATTCTCAGAGCCAGAAGGCCTAGGTATGGATCTTCTCCATTTTCCTTGCATCTGTTCATTACATTTTTTACTGTGCCAATGCCCTTCTCAGCCTTCCCATTGGCCTGGGGGTAGCGTGGACTTGACGTACGGTGTTCAAACCCATAATTTCTCCCAAACTCTTTGAATGATATACATGCAAACTGCGGCCCGTTGTCACTGACCACTATCCTAGGTATGCCATGTCTGGCAAAAATGCTCTTTATGTGGTCGATTACGGCTTCTGATGTAGTGCTCTTTAGTTTTACTACTTCTGGGAAATTACTGTAATAGTCAATCACCAGTATGTGGTTGATTCTCACAAAATGTTGTCAATTGGTTGATATGGGTGACAAAATTGGCTTAAAAATTAAATATACCAGAATTCTTAAATATTTTATCGATTTAAAGTTATAGTACCATACTTGATATGTGCAAAGTTGGGAACACTAATATTGAAAACTGCCTTGTATATTGAGGTCTGAATTATTTGCATCATCAAGCAATACAGAGTTGATGGAAACCATGGAATTAAAGGCAAAATATTGAATTTAGATGCAGTTTTGGTATTTGAATACTGATGTAATCTGCTTTTAAAGGGACAAAATATTATAACTTAAATATATACATGACATACCAGGGGTATAATGAAAGAAAGAAGTGGTATCGCTCAATGACATTTTTGCTGACTTCATACATTCTAGAATTATGCATAATTAGCATTAAGCAGAAATACTATGACTATTATAGTCAATTTAGCAATAATTGTGGCCAGAATTGATGTGACATGACACTTTAGCAAAGTATATACATACATCCTTGTGCATTTTGTTTTTCTCATGAATTAACTGGATACATATCTTACCATCTGTATCGCTCAATGACTGTATTGCTTGATGATTTTTTTCCTATTAAATAGCCAGAAGCTTCATACATAATGGGAACTATGTACAAAAATATATCTAAAACAATAGATATTGACATAGGCTATATGTGTATATATATTGTGACTTATTAATATTTATATGCAAATAAGTTATGCATAAATAAAGATGTATCGCTCAATGATGCCAAAACTACACCAAAAGCCTTTTATATTATAAAAAGGCATGCTGTCATAAGGCTTCTCCAGTTAGGCCAATATTAAATATACCAATAAATTATAGAGGTGTTGAGCTCTGCTCTCAGTATCAAGAACTCACTCATTTTAATTCCAATGGTGACTAGCATACTACATGATTTCTGTATCGCTCAATGACGTTTTGATTACACAAAATGAAAAATGACACTGGAAAAATATCTAATGCACCAGCTTGATTTATTTTTCATTTATTAAAAACGTGCCTGCCTAAATTTTCATGTTGTATTTGCTTTAAGTTGAAACTACATGATTTCTCAGGGATATTGATGCTCCAAATTTGATTTTCATATCTATTTTCCTTTAAATGCTTAAAAAATGGCACTTTAAGGCATCCAGCAGTGTAAATAGATATTGTAGATAGTGAAAAGTATATACCCACCTGTTCCTCTGCTCTAGCCTGATCATTTTGACACATCCATATTAGTTTTTGAATTACATATTACAAATTATGGCCATATGAGAGAAAAAGGCCCATTTGACGACATTTAGTGAGAATCGACCATGTATTCGCTTCCCTGCCACGTAAACAGGTCCATACCCACCATTTCCCGTGGAGCAGCATTCGTGAAATCTTCATTCACCACCAGTTTTTCCTTCCTTTGCGCTGGCCTGTATTTAATGCATGTTGAGCAGGAGTGTACCTTCTGATCTATGTCCTGGTTCATGTTTGGCCAGTACACCACCTCTCTTGCCATACGCTTTTCTTTTTCCACTCCCAGGTGTCCCTGGTGTAGCCTGTCTAACATCTCCGCTCTTATCGCGGTGGGTATTATGATGCGGTCTCCTTTTAGTACTAGGCCATTGACTATTGATAGCTCTTCTTTGAACGGTGCGTAGGCGGGACATTTGCCGTTTCTCCAATCCCCCATTACACACCCCATGACGGCTTGCATTATGGGATCTACTGCTGTTGCTTCTCTTATCCTATCTAGTTGTGTTGTTGAGACCGGCATTGCTTCTGTTACTAGTCTCACCTGTGCTTCTATTATTTTCTCTGTTCTTTGCTGTTGCTTATCTGATGACTGACACCCTTGGTTGGTCCTGGATAGTGTGTCAGCCATGTGTAACTGGCTCCCTGGTGTCCATATTATGTTGAACGAGTACCTCTGTAGGCGCAGCATCATTCTTTGGATGCGGGGTGTCATCTCACCCATAGGCTTGTGTACGAGGTGAATTAGTGGTTTGTGATCCGTTTCTAGAGTGAGATCCTTGATCCCCATGATGTACGAGTGGAATCTTTCACACCCGTACATCAGTCCAAGTGTCTCTTTCTCGATTTGGGCATATCTCTCTTCCGCCTTGGTAAGCGACCTGGCGGCGTAGGCCACTGGTTTCCAGTCGCTACCATGTTGTTGCATCAACACTGATCCAAGACCGGACTTGGATGCGTCGCTTGATACCTTTGTTGGTCGATTTTCATTGTAGTACGCCAACACTGGTTGTTTTGAGAGCACGCCCTTGATGTCTTCCCACTCTGTCTGATGTTCTGGCTGCCATCTCCACTCCGTTTTGTGGCACAGTAGTGATCTCATGTGGGTTGTTCGGCTTGATAGATTCTCAACAAATCTCCCCACATAAGTCACCATACCTAGCACTTTCTGGACATCTGTCTTATTTTCCGGTGTCCTCATTTCCATGACTGCTTGTACTTTGGAGGGATCCAGTTGAACCCCTTCACTGGTTAGCTTCTCTCCAATGAAGGTGATCTCACTCCTTCCAAGTTCACACTTCACCCAGTTCATAGCTAGGTTGTACTTTTTCACTCTCTGTCTGATGCTTTCCAACCTTTCGTCGTGTTCCTCTTTATTCCTGCCCCAGCATAATACATCATCCATGTAGACTTTCACCCCTTGGAGACCTTCAAACAGTATCTCCATATACCTGTGGAATATTTCCGGGGCTGAACATAATCCGTGGGGAAGGCGGTCATATGCAAAACGACCATAGGGGGTATTAAAAGTGGTTAAGGATTTGCTCCTCTCTGATAACTTAACCTGCCAGAATGCCTGAGAACAATCTAATTTTGAAAACACTGTTGCACTCTTAATGTTCGCAAATATCTCTTCCCTCATCGGCAGTAACTGATGTTCTCTGAGGATTTCCTTATTTAGGTCACGAGGATCTAAACAGATCCGTAACTTTCCACTGGGTTTCCTAACTACCACCATTTTGTTGACCCATTCAGTGGGTTCTTCTTGCCTATGAATCACTTCTAAAGTTTCCATTCTTTGTAACTCCTCTTTGAGAGCCTGCTTGAGGGCCACTGGCACTCTCCGCGCCGGTTTGATGGTGGGCGTGGCTCCCTCTCTCAGCTTTATGTTATAAGTGAAGGGTACGGATGTTAGCGGCAGCTCAGCTTCTGGAAGTAAGCATTTAGTAACCTTAATGTCCTCCTTAGTCATAGGCATTACTTTCACATTTTGTATCCTCTTCACTAGATTTAGCTTTTCACATGAGTCTACTCCCAATAGGGTGGAACCATTTTTTACGACCACAAACCTGACATGAAATTTACTTGCCCTCACTTCTACTGGGATTATGCACGACCCCACTGATTCGATTGCATTATCATTATAGTCTGACAGTTTAATGTTAGTGCTGCGTAACTTTGGTCTGTTATCAAGTCTTCTGAAATCAGTCAGGTTTATCAGATTTGCTCCTGCCCCTGTGTCTAACCCCGCGGGTACTATTTGTTTACCAATTACTAAGGGTTGTGTCCATTTACAGTGCTGAGATATTTTCACATTTCTCACCTTTACTGCCCCAACGAATCTGTACTCCTCCTCGGAGCTCTCCGACTCGTATTCATATTCTTCCTTTGTGGCCACTACATTGATTTTGGTCCTACATTTCTCTGTGAAGTGACCTTTCCTCCTGCATTTCTGACATTTGACGTGGTAGGCGGGACATTCCCTTTTTCCATGCCTCTTTCCACACCTACCGCAGTCGAACTGATCCTCACTCTCCTTTTGTTTATGTTTTTCCTCGTGGCCTCCTGTGGCAGATGCTGCTGATGTGCCGGGGCGCATGTTGCCTCGCTCCGATCTGCGGCGGTCCTTTATGTAACTCACCGAAGCCTCTTCTGTCGGGTGCAGCTCTTTAATCCTTTGCTGAGTTATTTCAGCTGTCCTCGCTATGTGTATGGCTTTCTTTAAGTCCAACTTATGTAGCTCCAGTAGTTTCTGTTTTACTTTCCCACTTCTTATGCCCACTACAAACCGATCACAAATCAACGAGTCCTTCAGCCCCTCAAATTCGCACGTGCGAGCCAGTCGTTTAAGCTCCGTCACGTAAGTCTCTATGGGCTCAGACTCCTTTTGGTCCCTCGTGAGGAATTTGTATTGCTCATACGTCAGGCTTTTCTTTGGGTTACAGTACTCCCTGAACTTTTGTAACACTGTCGGATATGTGTAGGATCCTCTGCTGGGTGGTTAATCGGATGTTCTCCATCTTCATCTTCTATCCACTCTTCAGCCCATTCGAAGGTGTCGTACACCTCCTCAGCCTCCTGGCCCGCCACATTGAGCAAGATGTCCGTCCTCCTGGCGTGGTCCGCCACTGGGATTGCGTTTGCTCCCATGTATCTGGTGAGCCTGGCTTCGAACTTCTTCCAAACTTGAGCTAGGTTACCTGCTTGCAAGTTGAGTTCCTCTGGTGGTTTTATACCCTCCATTTTTCTCTTGGATGCTCGATATTTGTACTTTTAACTCCTGGTACCATATAAAGATGCTACTAAGACAAGAGCTACGTATGAAACTGATTTATTAGGTCAGTGGCTCTACAGAGCCCCGCCAGGTGGAGGCACCACTCGACCACTGGCTAGTATCCAGTCAAGGCCTATATGCATTGCTGATATTTAAAACGAGTAGGGTATAGCACCCTCTATCTATCCTCTCGGCAATAGATGATGGTAATGCTACCCCAGTCAGGAGTTATAGTGGAAGACCAGCTATATGGGCTGAACTTGCATAATATTAAAAGAGGAATAATGAAATACAGTATATATGTGCATGTATGTAATATATACTTGATCACTGTTAAATTCTATATTTATCACAATTAGGTAGGCTTGAGTGTTAATGACCACCAAGTTTAATTTTTAGTGAGATTCTATTTCACGATGTTGGAACATGTTTCGGTTCTCAGACGAACCTTCTTTATGAGAATATATGGCCAATTGCAGAAAACCATTCTATTTACGATGTTAAACCAATAGTATATTATACACTGTTACATTTCATATAAATATTTTGTTAGATAAAAGACTTATGGTATAATTACAATTCATTATGACTGTACACAATCAGTGGATGGATATGGGAACAACCTTCTGACGTCTTCCAAGAGGTCTTCATGGTATACATAAATACAGCTTGCGACCTTATGCCTATATATATTGATAACGATGAAAAAACACGGCCCTATGTGATATTATAGTCTTTAAGTGCCTTACTATACGCAATTATACAGTTTTTTAGGCCCAAAAGCTGTGTCTACGTGATCATTTCATATAGGCAAAGAAAAAATGTGTGTTTCTGATTTACTCCCCAACCTAGAAAAACTTACCCCACCTGTAGTTTGTTTGACTATGCCTAATTCTTTGGGTGATTTTTTTTACATAAAAGCTAAAAACGCTAATAAAAGCAGGAAAACAAGTGTTCCTAATCAGGAACCGTTATAAGGCACATTTCTCTTGTTTAAAACAACTATTGTTACGAAATAGATGTTTCTCACTTTCTGGAAGGTGGGTTCTGAAAATAATTTCTCTTAAAGAGAAGTTACCTTCCCCACCCCCTACCTAGTTCTCAGCCATATAAATCGGAAACACACATATTTCTTGCTTGGCCTAATACACGGATCAGTTGGGAGACGTCATACTTATACTATTATATTTTTGTACCGTCTCTAGATTATATTATAGAAAGAACTTAATATAATTACTTCCGTAGCAATTGCGTTGGTAGGCGTTTCCATGTCCTCGATCTGGGGTGTATTTTTTCACAACAGACCACAGCAATCACTTCCGGCAACTTCCGGTAAGGAATGGGGGTTATAGATGTCAAAATAACTGGTAAATAAAAGTCAGTAAGTGGTAAATAACAGTCGAATCTGACCAAGCCGGGTCTAAAAGCACTAATACCCTCGGTTTTGGATGGTCTGGGTGGTCTATTGCCTGGTGGAAATTCTCGGGGCTAACGCCCCTCGAATTATCCACTATAGCAATAGACAACGAGGATTTTAGCGTGAGAACTGTCTGTACTCCCATAGACGTCCCAAGGCCCAAGGCCGAGGGACGTCTATTATAGCAATAAACCACTCAGATTTTAGCGTTCGAACTGTCTGTAGGCCCAGTGACGCCACTCGCCTGCAGGGAGAGAGAGAGACAGAGAAAAGAGACAGAAAGGCCCTTTAAGGTCTTACCCAGGACCAGCTTAACAATTATAACTTACTAGCAAAGTACCCGTCCTCTGGACGGTCCCCCTCTCTCCCCACACTTCCCCCTCTCCCTCTTTTCCCTCCCCTCTTCTCTGACTTTCATACCTATTTTTCTCTCCCAACCCCATCTCCGATTTCCCCCTGTGTCCCTCCCCTCCCTGCTTTCTCTCCCTCCCCTCTCTCCCTTCCCCTACATCCTCTCCCTCCTCTCCCCCCCTCTTCTTTCCCTCCCCCTCCCCCTCTCCTATTCCTATACCCTCTTTTTCACTCTCCCACTCCTCTGCATGTAGGACGGTCACCCTGGTCATCCTAAATGCTTGTTGTAGATACCCTTGGCTGGAAAACCAAATGTTGTCCTATTGGGAGAATTATTCATATAGTTAGGTCTCCCTAGTTTGTGGGAAATGACGTAGTATCTCACAGGGGCTTTCCCAGGCTATAAATAGAGTGTGGATATCCCAATTTAAAAAAGGCTTCAAAATCATATTTTCACCCCAAATACCTTCACTAACCACATACGACGACATCCAGAGAGGGGGGACAGACCTCTACAGATCAGTAAAGTGGTTTGTAATACAACAAATTCCGAGAACATTCCGGACAAAGAAACCCTTCTTTCTACCTTTTCTTTTCTACCTCTTTTTGTAGAAATCGCTCTAGCTTTATATTATATGGATTAGTGTTGCTAATGACCAATTGCCTTCCCTTAAATTATATTATCACATGTTATGGCTGGCAGGGGGTCGTTTCTAGTCGGTGGTATACTTATTATCATTCAATTATAAGTATCATTAAATAAAGAGAATGGAAGGAGGTGCTAGTAATTGGATTTATTGGACCGGATTGTGCAGCAATCGGGTAAATTATTATGTCAATTACTAGCATGCCCACATTTTACGGGAACCTCCCTTCACTATATTTGTTATAATGTCCCCATACTGCCTAGTATAGATAACTATTGGAATATACATATTTCTTTGGTTTTGATTCGTCATAAATTATCTTAAAGCTAAAAGAAAGACCAACTTGAATTTTTAGTGTACACGTCCGATAGAAATATTTGTATGAAATGAGGACAGATATATATGAACTGATCACAAAGTTAAGGAACTTATAACAAGAACACTTCAGCATAGATAACCCAATCCCTCTGTATACATATAGAGAACTATAATGTTACTAGAGGAACAAAACAATCAATCTCTCCCCGCACCCCGCACCCGCACCCCGGCCCAACCCCCAAACCCAAACCCCTCTCATAACTTTACCACCATTATTACATATATGTATGTGATTTTGAGTGCGTGATTCAGGGGTGCATTGGTTTGCCGACGTTGCGCACTGGAGCTCGTTGAGACAAGATTAGAATCCTACATCGTGCCATTTGGTATAAGAATCGAGCAAAGTAGGCAAAACAAACCCTGATATCTAGACACAATTGCCTGACGGCGATCCCAACGTTCCATATTACACACGGGGGAAGTGATTGCAGTAAGTGAGCGCAGCGAGTAATTGAAATTGTGTAGCCCTTGTGAAATATGGAACTTGGAGATCGCCCAAAGGTAATTTTGTATTATAGTTTTCCCGAAATTTATGGTGAAAATGATGAAAATTCGATGTTGACTACTACATTTTGAACCTAATTTGTATCTAAAATTTGATCATTTAGGAGGATTAATGCTATTTGTACATTTTTTGGCGATTTCTCCTGTAATATATGTTAGAATAAAGAAACTTATAAAATAAATACCGGTATACAATAGATTGTATGGGTACAGGTGGATAACAATGTTGGATGGAAAAATTCAATCAATCAATCGATTGATCAATCATATCAGTTATAGTTGTGTCCCTGTTCAGAGCACGTTCAGTCTGGTGGAGGTTTTTTTAATATTTCATTTTTTAATATATATTATTCATACTGGAATTGCAACAGTTGGCCCATCATTTTTTTGTGACCTTTTAACTATGAATCTGTTGGTATTTATATATTTGTATAAAGAAAAAACTCTAGACTCTAGATTTCTTTACGGAAAAGATGGGATTAGGCAACCTGTACAGGTTCAATAACCACCCGCAATTGAGGTCCCTGAATAATCTCTTCCATATATAAATCTTAAAAATTTAGTTTGATACGGCGTATCCTGGTTTCACAATCAAATTTGAGACATTATATAATTTAAGTTAGATTGCCGTGTAGAAGTTATGAAAAAGATAGGAATCGAAATTAAGTGTGATATGAATGTAGCATTTGTTAAGAGTATTAAGAATTACAATGTTAATTTTCTTAATTGCCAATATTTTCGTTAAACAAATCTGATCTGTCTATTGTTTTATCAATTGGTATAGTAAAATGTCTTAATAAGGCTCAGATTTACGGCTCAGATTTATCAGCATGTCGTTGTGACATAAGTCTATAGCTATATCTCTGGTATGTCATTGCTCATGTCATTTTTTAGCGCAAAATGACGTACTTATTTTGTTATCCTAAATCGCACAATTTTCTAAGTCCTGACACACAAACCCATCGTACATCTGGATTCATTGCATGAGATACAAAACAATTCCTAAATAAAGGGATTTCCTATCTTCTTATATCAATCCCTATGTCTAACTAATTTTTAAAAAGTTGCTACCCTTGAACCACCTTCAAGGTTATCTTTGCAATTTCCAGTCCATGCAATTTTACATTATCCTCTTTAAACAATGCTAATATGTCATTAGAACCAGCACAACAACAACATTGAGATTTCCTTAATTAAATATAGCCTTTGCCTAGGAAGTATAACCATAGTCGGATGTATAACCGTTCTTCCAGCTATCCCTATTGGCCCCATTACCTAGCCCCTTAACCACATGAAGAATGTATCGTTGACACCAACAACCAGAACTTTGTGGTGGTTCACCACCACCCTCACCTTTGATATAAATTGTTCCTTTCATGTTTCTCTTATGGGTGGGTCAGGGCGTGAGAAAATGTACAAACGGCAGCTCTGCACATTTAGTATATTCTGCTAATTTAGTCGGAACATGATAAATACTTCGCATATCATATCCCATCTAAGTATTTTGGTATTGCGCAGATTCAAAGAATCTGTTCGTTTATGTTGAACTGTACTAATTTTTGTCTAAAATTTGAGTTGTTTGAGAAGATCAATTGTACATTTTCTGACGATCTGACCCACATGAATGAAGGCAAGTCGCCTATCTAATATTATACACGATTGATCACTGCCTTGCAAGTCGTGGGATTATAACCACCTAAGGCAGTGATTAAAAGGATTAATAACCTCTAATCCCGGACTGCAGGTACACTGTTTGGTATAAACCCTCGGCTTTGCCTGGGGATTATACACCAAATAGTGCACCAGCAGCCTTTTACAGTGCGCCAGTAGGCTCGAAAAGGAGGTTATTAATCTGTTTAGTCTCTGCCTTAGATTGCTATATAGCCCTTGCACTGTTCAAGGCAGTGACTGAAGCTGTATGATGGAATGCTTCTTTGGGTTATTTGAGAGAATTGGTAAGGCTGAATAATTATACATTTTTTGACGTCCTGACCCTTATTATGCTAAACCGGCTGAAGGTTTGCGTGTCATGAGCAGAGGCAGACAGGGACAATATAGGCCTTCCCACTGGGCCTTTTATTTCTGTGTTATCTGAAGCGGAGTGATCCGAAACAGGTCCATTCACTATGTTGATGAGAAATAGTCCACTACTATTTCCTTTTTATTGATCTCAGGCCTCTTAAAGGCCTGAGATCAAATGAGTCACTACTAAATGTGCCAATCATTCTTCATCTGATAATATTTGTAGCTGTATGTAAGGTGTTAGAGGTGTGATATGACATCAGGGGAGCATGCCATATCTAACTCACTGATCAGTGATACATTTCGCACTTAGATGTTATGCCAACACCTCAGCCCCTTCACCCCCCTCCCTCCCCCCACCTTCCCGCCTCACCCTCTGTCCTCCGCCTGGACAGCCCACCCCCAACACAGAAGGGGGTTGGCCCATGTTACCCCCACTCCCACCCCAGCTGCAACCACCAACACCTCCTTCACTGGTGCTACTCTGCCCAACCCCCTCTCTCTCCTCATTTCTCAGCTGTTTATCTGCCCAGTCCTCCCCTTGGGTGTATATGCAAATTACATTGGCATCTTCTCCTCCTATACCATTGATTTCCGTATTGCATTTTATTTATCTATTTAAATTAAGCCTCCTTCAAATCTGCTATGAATGCACATTAATAATGTCTAACTAAATTCAAATGACCTCACGCTCTCTGCCTGGACAACAAGTTAATAAATTGACATCGGACACAAGTAATTCAGCCTGAGAATCGTTTCCATGATTGGAAACGCCAGGTATATAAATTAAGTTGACACTAATTGTAAAGTTAAATAGATAAACCAAACTTAACTTGATAATTTCTTAACTTAGTACTTGTTACAAGTGTAAATTGCCAGCCATATGGTGACTGACTGCTGAAGAAGGTCATGTGACTGAAAGCGTGACAGTAAAAGTAATAAAATTCTTTTACATAGATTTCTATTACTTGCTGGTAATATCATAATACAAATATTATCGCAGTGTGCGACGAATGATGAAGATAGTATTGGCCTAAGCCTATACAAATACCTTTCTATCACATGCTTGTTAGTACTCAATTGGTTCATTTTGAAATTTATAAAAGCATGAACATTGGATATATACAGGTAGTTAATTATATAAGAAATAATATCAGAGCCATACCCCACTCATTGGGCCTCAAATCCAAAATGGCAGCTATTTTTATGTTGTTATCTTCAGATTGCAGATACAAACTAAATGGCATTAGGCATTTATCGAATAATTATAATAAACCTTTCTCTTGATATTAATATGATTCCTCTATTCCTGTTATCTGATTTCTTATCCATCAAGTAGGGGTTGTTCCATAACAATAAGAGGACATTATACGATATAAGATGTGTCATCAATTCAATTCAATTCAAAGCATTTTTTATTTATATGAGAAAGGTGTACAAAAAGGAGCCCCGTATCTGAAAGGTGACTTCCAGGTCTTCCAACGGGTTCCTGACTAGTTCCTACCAAGAAAAAATAATTTTGACTTTACATTACTATGGCGAAAATAAACTTTAGGGCTATTTTCTAATATTTAATCAAGCGTATTTGGTTAAAGTGAGAAGCAGTTCATAGCAACAGAAGCAGAGACAATAAACTTCAGCTGCTCATGTATCTAGCTAACAGTTAATACAATCTATCTAAAGCAGTTTAAATTTAAACCCGATGTGCATTGGAAAATCCACCAGTGCATGTAAAAGTGCCACTGACCAGTCACAAAAGTGCAATCCGCTCAAAAAAGCAGTTTTGCACCTAGTTTTGCACCTGATGCACTGTGCATCATCAGATGCACTCCAAAATTGTGTATCAAATTTATGTATATAAATCGGGTATCAATGCACTAGCTACATGCAGTGGAATATAATGGATGTCAGTCAGTTTAGAGGAATTTATACAATTCGTAAATTGTAGTGTCTTTTATTTTTCGGTCTAAAAAATATAATTATATTTCATAATTATATTTCATGTTGTATTTATTTGAGAATCTCATATATTCATCTGTATAACCTAAATATTCTTAACACTTCTTTCACAAATAATACATTCTATGGACCCGAATTGATATCTTCAACTTCAAATTCCTACTATACTATACTAGCTGAATGATTATACATTCAGATCAATCATTCTCACATTTTGAGCGAAATGTACGTCTACCATATACTCACTACGACATAATAGCCTAGGTTTAAATAGTCTGTACTCTTCTCATCTCATTTTCATCAATTCTACAACTCATCTTACTCACAACTTCATTATTTCTCACCGGCGTGACGACTAAGTGTAACTAATACTTAGATTGTTATCATGTACTTAATGTAAATATGGAATGAAATAAGATGGTATAAATTACGATGCCCTACTACCGATTGTAAAATAAATAGATTAGAGGGCTCTTATGAAAACCAGTGTAAGTTGAGATGTTCCCTGTATGAAATAAAAATATTTGAACCAAAAAAAAAGTTCAAACCAAATCCGCACCCACAACTACCATACAATTCTACAACAATGAAGCTACAGTAACAACAGTCCATAATACCTGCCACTGCTCACTCACCTGCATGGCATTCACACCTAATGTCGCACATATATATGTGACACTCCATTCTCGACACTTACACTTATTCTCTGACACCCATTCATAGAAACCCCTCTCCACTAAACTAAACGATGTAATGCTACCTCCATATTATATACAAATATTACTTCCCAAATTCTCCCCCAGATTTCCTCCATCCTTTTATAATTTTGGTGGCAAGTCCCTCCTACAGCCATGAAATACAAATATATGCGTAACGATTACGCGCGGCGATAACGCATGCCCGCTACTAGTGAGATCATGATGATGCATATGGTTGAATTCCTTATTTCCTCAGCTTTCTATAGATATAAAGTTTGTGCATGTTAAAGAATATTTAATATGATAGAGTAGTTACCAAAGATAATCATTTATTTTTTTTGCTGGAGAATAATAAGGAATAGCAAGGGGCGGACATGAAAATCGACCATATATAGCTCATCCTATAGAGTCTATTCAGCTATTTACATGTAGTTGTCCACCCAGAAACGATGCAAACCTTTTTTTAGAAAAGAAAAAGAAATATCGAACTTAAAATATAGAAATATTTATGAGATGCCCTATTGTTTGATCTCATTGGAATCAGCTTGATCCCATCTTTTCAAATATGATGATATTTCAAAATCTATTGCTTGCGACGTGTGACTCATTTTCCTGAAACACATTACATAATGTTAACTCTGAGATTATCAAGATGCTCGGAAAAGAGTGAGAGAGAGCGGGAGAGAGACAGAAAGAGAGAGGAAACATGAATTATGTTTGACAGTGAGGGAGAAAATAGGGCAGAACGAGAGATATAGAGAAAATAGAGACACACACAGATATCTTTTTTTCATCGATCTCTTTATCCTACATATATCAATGAATACAAATATTGCCCTATTGTACAGTTCTTGTATGTTTAACACTTGGTAAAATAATCTAACAGTGTACAACATGTGCATTTACAACCGATTTAGACACAGAATTTTAATATACATTTTGGAATGGATCAGATGATGCATGTTGCACCAGGTGCAGAACCAGGTGCAGAACCAGGTGCAAAAGGGATTTTCACCAGGTGGCAGTAGGGGGCCTACTGTTTTCACCAGGTGGCGCAACTGGTAACTGGGTTGCATTTACAATTCCTTTTACAATAAAAGTGCCGCTAATACACTTGTGTGGCACTTATACCAAGATAGATGTTCCACATCATGTAAATATGAATGTTATAAGTGATATAATTCTATAGTTTATGTGTGTTAATTATATACCTGTTCGGTATTGAAAAATGCTGTAATCAAAACACCCTAATGGTTGTACATTTAGATTGCCCCTATACTGGCTTGGGTGAGGCAGATCCAACAAACAACTGGAACACATCAAATAAGTGCTGCTCATGCTCACACAGAGGATGGTAGAGTTGATGAATATAAAAGGATGCATATAAAGAGAGGGCAACACATGCACAGTCCAACTCTCTCCAAAATCTTTTGGGAAAAATGATACCCTTCAAACCTTTCTGTGAGCAAAAATATCCATCTGCAACAGCACAATGAAAGTGCCTCACTGAGTGCCTCATAAGTGCGTTTTTGAACCTGGCAAATAGTGCATTATTGAGAGCATCAGAAGAGCATTAACTAACCTGACCAATAGTGCATCGTTGAGAGCATCAAAAGTGCATTTATGAATCAGGTCCATAGAGCATTGTAAAATCAAGTTTGAGCCTCAAAACTGTTTACGTTTTCCACTAGTAAAGCACCAGGTCAGTATCAGGTCAAAAGTTCCAGGTCAAAACTAGGTCAGAAATGCAATCATGCACATCGGGAAGGTGGATATATATATACGTAGAGACATGAATCGGGGGGGGGGGGGGGGCTTCATAACAATAAGAGGAAACCGTACGATATAGGATAACCTATTCAGACTGTTTTATAAAGGTTATCGTAAGTAGTACACTCTAAAACTGTGTTTGGGGAACGTCTTCAGTTGATACACAGAATAGGACACTAGCGTCCTCTTAGTGTATCAACAGAGGACGCAATTGCGTCCTAAGACGTTAGACGCAGTTTGCCACACCCTGACAGCTATGGGTGAGCGAAAGGGGTAACATAATATGACACAATGAGTATTACTGTATAACAAGTGCCTTCGGCACTTGGACTATAACATGTTAGGTCTGCAATTCTCTCTTTTCCTCCTCTCCTCTTCACTCTCCCCTCCCCCTCTTTCTCTGGGTATATACCGAGAAAGAAATGGAACGATACCTTCATTATTTTGAATGTTAGACTTGCAAATATAACACTGGAAACCTATTTGAAAACAGAAATAATGAGGATTTAAGATTAGCATTTTAAGAATTTAAGAATTTTAGGAGATAAAAGATAAAGGAGAGAGATAGATAAAGGGAGGGGAGAGAGAGCATAATTGAGGAAAGGGAGTGGAGAAAAGAGGGAGAGGAGAGATATAAGACAGATATAAGAGGGTTTTATTGAAGTATTGCACCCCCCGCACCCCCACCCCCCACCACCACACATACCTATACATCTATCTATTTTCCTTCTGCTCCCCCTTTCTAACAGGTAGGCCTATGGTAGTGAGGTAGTAGGACGGGGAGGAAGAGGAGGAGGACGGGAGGGGAGAGAGAGAGAGAGTGGAATATTTTAGAGATATCGTTTTTCTATTAGGTAGCAAAGTGTCATCACACAATTAAATCATTTGAAATAGAAGAAAAACATAACATGCTTATTAGAATAAAAACGACAGAGAATAATAACGACTGGTTCGGATAGATGTTTGTAATCTAAGGTGGGTCCCATGTAACGAATTCTCTTGTCTATACATGAAGGTAAAATTATAATGTATGTTGTTGGTTGTACAATTGGCCGCTGTACACATTAAGTAAATTCTGCTAAATTAGGCTGCAATTTGCTCAATAATAGGTAAATTCGACATTCGGTATATTTGGCATTGTATTGATTCTAGCAATCTGTTTGGTTAGGTTGAACTGTATTTTGAACCTTATTTTCGTCTGAAATCTGGGTTATTTGAAAAGATTGAAGAAGTTAAATTTTAAATTTTCTGAAAATCTGACCCATATACAAAAGTTTTTCCAACTGGGCTCCATGAGAGTACCATTGTGTTTCGCAAAGGAACTGGACTCAATAATTTTTTTCTACAGAAAAAAATACCATCTCATGTCGAATGCATTAAAATCTTAAGAGATATTGACCAGTAGTTCAGAAACTTGTGAGAAAAATGTATAAATCTTACTGATTTTCAATTTTAACCGCAACATATTGAATGGTCTCTGCCAAATTGTAACAACAATTAATGCCATTATTTAACAGTCAGAAAGTAATTTCATTCATTTGGATTATTGTTTTTATAACACAAAATATCTATCGCATTGTCTTAAAGTCCTGCTCATCAGATTCATATCCGTCATCAGCAGAATCCTCACTGTTAGGGCTAGCTATGTGGGGAGTGATGAGATTAGTATTTTTTAATCAAATTATGGCCCACTACGCTGTCTCAGAGACAGTAGAGGCCGATTTGTAGCGTAGCGGCAACAGGAGACAGCGTAGCAGGCCCCTACGCTCAAATAGGCTGGCGAGAACCCTGTGAGAGAAAGGCAGAGGAGGGGTGTGCCCACGGTTACATAAGCCTATAGATATCAATGACGTCATAGACCATTGAGGGGTTTTCTGGGGTTTTCCCAGTGCATGCATTGCGCAACAGGGATAGTAAACAATGCGACGACGGAAATTGACGGAAATGTCCGCTATTTTTTTACACATGAAAACGCATCTTTTATACATGAAAACGCATCTTGGCAATAATCGTAGGGTACAGAATAGGTTTTCACAACTTAGGAAGAACTTAGGAAAAAAACAGAGAGGGGCCAGTCGGCGCCCAGTCTCTCTTACACCGGTCCCCGTCCTTCGTTGCTCCAGGAGTGGTGAGTGGACTGGCAGCCTCTCATTCGCATTGGCTTGGCCTAAATAGTGCAGCTTGACCTCAAACCCACAGGTCAAAAGCAAAGATTTAATATTAGTAGGTCACAACATGTTACATTATATACCTGACACTGCTCACTCACCTGGCATTCAGACTCATTGTCGCACATCTGACACCCCACCCTCTTTGACACTCATAGGGTCATAGATATATATATATATATATATATATATATATATATATATATATATATATGAATGAATGAATATATATGAACTAAAAAATGTAGGCCTATATCTACTGCCATATTATTCTGATATCACTTTTCAACTTCTCTCCTCATTTAATTCCCCCATTTATAATAGCAACCGATTCTTCATCTGAAAAAAAATAACTACTTGAATTATCATTAAGAAGATTGCGCCCCGTCCTAGATGGCGCTCAATATTACATAGTGGTGGATATGAATTAAATAGCCACATTCACCCGAATCTTAGCTTCATTTTGATTATAAATACTTCATATTTAAATCATTTGGAAAGGAGATAATTTTGAGAATAAGAGTAGGAGTCTTAGAGCATTTTATTTTGATACAAAGGCCACGTCTGAAAACATCCATGATGGATAGAACGTATTTTTCGATGTAACTTAAATATTATACTAGCCTCCAATGAGTAGAATAAATATATATACCAGATTAGGTCTATGCACCTGAACTATATACACAGCCTTTGCAACCAAACATCATGCCCACTGGTCTGTTGTAGATGACGTCTAAATGACGTTAGTAACGCATACCTTGCCTTTTGAAAACGACAGCTTAGCGGAAATATCGCACCCTTAAGCTGAATGTACCAGGGATTATTGGTTGCTTTACGCTCCTTTTAATGCTATACTTTCATATAATGAATATGATATTTGGTCGTAACGGGGCTAAAAAGGAAGCACTAAAATTTCGGTTCACCAATGGCTTCCACTATGCAGAGTTTGACTGAAAAACATGTTTTATTAGAGGATTAATGATCGACATTCAACTGGTACACTGTTTGGTGCAGTTTGGTGCATAATCCCAATTAAGGTCCCCGATATATAGAGGTTATTAATATTTTTAGTCTCTGCATAAGGTGGTTATAGCTCAAGGACCATTTATGGCAGTGATTAACAGGAATTAATGTGGGAATGACCCAGAAATAAGATAGTTCATGGGTATGCACTGGGTTAATAATACCTTTAGTTCCTTTTCATCCATAACCATTACCCCATAATTATCTATCATTACCTTTTTATGTAGCGTTATATATATGTATCTAAGGCCAAAAAATAGGCGTGTGCTCTTATTGGTTGCCATGACAAAACCACTAGTGAAATATGCACTATGTGTAATGTACTCTAAATATGTTGTTTTCAGAACAATGCGTGTATACATACATACTAGAATTCGAAGAGCACTTCTTGCATTGTTAGGACCACCAGTGCATGCCCGAAAATGGAAAATTCAGAAAAGTAGCTAAAATAAGTTAGAATTAGGCAAAAATAGAAGTAAAGGTGTGTTTCCGATTTTGTTGCTGAAAACTAGGTAGGCCTAGTGTGTGTCTTGGGGGGGGGTATCGTTAGTTATTTAACTTCTTAGTTAACGTATATACATATATACTGAAACGTTGATGCAATAAAGAGTTAAAGAGTAATGATAATAACAATAATTTTCCCCACGGACTGAAAGAATGAATTGGTTATAGAGTATAGGAGAATAGAGCTGACTCATAGGGGACCTAGCTCACGGGTGGGACGGTGATCCGCATAACGCGCGTTACCTCATCACACATATGGCGATTTTGAGGCACCCATTCAAAACTGATTGCTAAGTTTTAGCACCTTTTCCATTCATATAAGTTATTATTTCATACACTGTTTGAGGCATAATATAAAAAGGAAGAATGCATTTACTTTAACTTAAGCTATATATAAGTAGAAAATGTGTAAAAGGTGTTTTTATTTTCATGGGTGATCCCCGTAACGTACATTGGTGATGCCTGTAAAGCAAAAACACAGTTTGTAAAGGATGCCTGTAAAGCGTAATCATGTGAAAAGTTATTGCTGTCAATTGTTATTTTTTTCTTAGTAACATATGACTGTAATTTCTCATGAACTGTCTTTAAAAACACTGTAATAACCTTCCATGTATAGCCTATTATTATTATCATTATGTAGGCACACTTATGAATTTTTCGAGGGCAAAAGGGTTTCTAACCCAAAATCATATTAATAATAAAACACATAATATATAAGAATGAAATTGTAGATTTCTATTTACTTTTTTCACGACGGATTCAATTCAGTCATTTTGGTCACATAACAGTGATGTAGGAAATAGGGGTGGGGAATTCATGGATTAATCTTCTAGTTTACCAGGCCGATTCAATAAATATGTGTATGTCAAGTACATGCTATATTCAGCGGTGTGCAGAGAAGAATGGGAAAAGTTATTCCTAAATGACATTATTTTCAAGGTACCGGTAATACTAATAAATAAAGAAATGTACAACTAATTAAGACTCGGTAAATACAAAATTGTATTGTCACGCTATGTGAATTTATCATTCATGATACTACACAACTCTTTGATTGATCCTATTCAATTACTTTAATGTGGAAGGAATGAAGATCTGTGATAATGGAATAAGAAGGGACTGGCTAAACGATTTTTTGGATATATATATGAGAAACGCCTGTAAGTCTAAATAGCTTATCAGAGGTGAAAACCCTCATACATCAAGAACAAGTTATAAGTTTATTAAGTTAATCAATCATTTAATGAACTATTTTTCTGTTTAACTTTATAATCAGTTTAAGTTAATGTATATATTGTGCGTTTCCAAAGGAAACAAATTCTACGGTCAACTATTTGTGCGCAATGGCTAGATTATGAATATCAGACTACTGTAATCTGAAATGCCTCGAATGTCTGTATTAGAAGAACACAGGAGTGGAAGTAAAATTCAGTTTATTAACAACTAGGAAAGTTGCACGCTCCCTGTTTACAGAGGCAGTTGGATAAACATGAAAGTACAATGCAAGGGAATTAGACATAAGACATCAAACAACATATTGTAATCTAATAATACACAATTGTCTTTTAGTCTTTGCAATTCCGAGCTTGTCTGTCTCCAAGACTTGAAACCCAGAAATCCCAAAGGGTGTAGTAGGTGTAGATCACTCAGATTCAGTCATGGGTGGTCCTCTCTAAATTGGTTCCTCTCAAAACCTATACAGTGGCCTTAAGTGGCAACTTGTCAATCAAACCAAGATAGCCAATAGAATACAACAAATGTCAACCAATAGGATGTCACACTGGCCTTCAGGGAGTTACTGCAGAGATGGTAGAAGGTTGTCAATCAAGCAGTCCTTGCATAAGTGCAAAGTTAGTAGTGTTGGTGTGAATTACATCACACAGAGATGGGCATCCAGATATCCTCCCAGATAAGTGTCCACACTCCTCACACCAATCCTCAACCAACACCTCACAATGTATCACATGAACTTGCTACTCAGGATGATTGACAGAATGGTACCCAATTCACTAACATTCACGAATTTTTTTTTAAAAAAATACCGTAGAATGTAAAAAGGAATTGTCCAACTACAAACAGGTGTAAGCCGATTTAAAATATTCTGGATGAAATAAAGTTTAAAATCGATGTATTATCTTCTCAGTTGTTAATAACACTGTAGCCCTATATGAAATTTAACCCCCAATCTTTTTTTAAAATATTAAACGAACTTTGTTCAGGTTGATATTTATGGCATATGCCATGCAATTAATGTGACTCGGGAATTCCCGGTCTTCCTTCACACCCTGAAATTTGAAAATAAATCTTTATATCATATAATAGTGTGTGTGTCAATTCATATTAATTAGACTCATTTCGGTTCATTTCAAGTTGGATGGTAGATGGATGGTGATGAGAAAAAAGAAAGAAAAGAGGAGGGGGGAGAAATAATTATTAATATCAATCGCATGTATTTGGGTAGTTAGGGCTATTCTAGTATTGACATGTGTCAGGGTTTTATAGAGGATTTATGACAAGTGACAATGTGCAGAATGCAACAAGGAGTTATGCAAAGTCTGGTACATTGACAGGTTTTGACGGTATGTCCCTCTTCAACATAATTTTAAAATGATCAGTTGAAGTAATATTTTTGTACACTTGATGTAGGCTGTTCCACCATGATATTCCCTTAAAGCTAAGTGATTTTTGATATGTACATAATTATAATTGGTCGATTCCTAACTTCTCTGAAATGGTAATTATCGTCAGGCCTTCTTCTCTCAATCCAATCGATTCTTGGATGATGGAGTTGCTTATGAAAGAATTTCATGGAATATAAAAAAATACATTCTCTAACTGTCATGGTATTTGTCATGGCGTGTAAGTCAACAACATGATGCCATCTGGGTTTCATAAGAGCAAAGCGTAGAGCCTTGTTCTGGAGGATCTGTAGTTTATCTAGTGTAGCTTTGTTCCAATTTAAGTAGCATAATCGCTAGTCGGACCAGTGTTTTTTCAAAAGTTCATGGCCCAACTGAAATTTTTTTCATAGCCTGGTCTATAGGCTATGTCGCACACTGGAGTAGGCCTAGTATTTAAATGATTCGCTGCATGGTTCACATTCATAGTCTAGTTATGCTAGAGCTATCCCCGGTAGTGCTCACACGATTAGACATTTATTTAATTCATCATTCAACACTTTGTCAATGTACTAAAGGAATTTATTTGAATGGCCAATAGAAGATATATGGGGTTGCGGGTATTTTCGAATAATAAAAAAGGAGTGAATTGGTTTATTTAAGGGATTCTTTTACTGTGGCATTTTGAGCCATTAATTCCCATTCCTCACAAAGAAAATTGCATAGAAGTTAGGAATTTATATATTTAAGAAATCCACTTTACAGGCATCAACCAGTTGCTTCACGGGCATCACCATTATTAACACTGGTTGGCGTTACCTCATCACCATCAGAATTGTTTACACATATTATAGAAAAACTACTATTGTGATGACCATAATAAAAACAATTTTCATGATCAAATATCGAATACCATCTTTAATGATGATTCCATACATGTCAGAACTATATAAACACCTGAACTCAAATGTAAACAATGACCACTTTTAATTGCATTCGCCATATGTGATGAGGTAACGCGCGTTACGGGGATCACCGTCCCACCCGTGACTATGATACAGATCCCTTGGTGAACATAGGGAGAATGCTGCCAAGTAGGATTATTTTGTAGGGAAGGTGAATATATATCAGTGTAGTGCCAAGTTAGTAGCCTAAAACGTATCCTCAGATACCATAAATAGATATGATTTTATATAATATTGGTACACTATTGATATGGTTAACTGGCGAGTTGGTTGAAGGAGCATGCATATTGCACGAATTCTCTGATTTATTGGTCTGATATGCCTGAAAACTGATTATATACCCGTATGCCTTTAAAGAGATAATTAAACCACTGTTCAACAGAACAGAAATGAAAAATAGCATTTTGTTTAAACGTTGCCTCATGAAAGAACATGGTTAAGTGATTCCAAAAAGCCAATAAAAAATATGTCACCAGGTTAGTTTTTATTTCAGGGAGCCCTGAAATTTATTAGCGGTTACTATAGAAGTCTATGGGGAAAAGGACATTCTGCTAAAACTAGAAAAAATGCATTCTCTGCATTAAAACAAACAGTGGGACAGAGCCCAACAATTTTTTTAAAAAATATATCAAGCAAGGCCTCGCATGCTTTCAGGAAATGGGATAGCATGATGCATACTCTTGCATTGCATATTTTTGGATGGTTTGCTCGATCAGGAAATGGCCAGGTATGTGGCGTTGCAGGAGTCGAAAAACATCGCAGTAGCCGAGCATTAGCAACTCGTTATGGGGATGTTATTTGTAGGAATGATACGAGGGGTGGGGCTCCTGAAAATGTCCATTTTGACAAAATCACCCATTTTAATTCCATTATTTATTCGGATTTCATCCCACATTACGAATTTTTCAGTATTTTGTACCTTTCCAAGTGTATAATGAGGACATATTGAGAAATATATATAAAAATTCCTTTTTATGCAAAAAAATCATATTTTTATGTTAGAAAATGTCTCCAAATGTATGTCCCTGGCATAAATTCTTTTTTGTTTCAATGAAAAGTTATATAAAACTTATCAATTTGTTATTTGCCTTTAATTCTTCATGAAGCATATGTAAGAGCCTCCTTCTGAGTTTATTTTTTAATTTGATTTTGTTTTATTTATTTTATTATTTTCTGTCTTTTCATTCACATCTTTCTAAATAGTTTATGAAGATTAGTGATAAAATGATAAAATCTACAATAAAGGCTCTACCTAGGAAATATTTTGCTTTTGGTCTCTTGTTATTGATATAGTCCCATATCACATAAAACTTTGAATTTTTATTTTTTTCCAATTTTGACCATACTCAAGGTTCCATAAAGTTGAAACATAGCAATTCAGAGTCTGACCACCTTTTCTTCTCACAGTGATAAAGAGAGTTTTTATTCAAATATTCATGAAAATACATGTGTGATTATGCACATTTATTTGATATTTACCCATCTTATATGTTGACTTTGAATATATTAGCATATAACCAACCTTCTGAGTATGTGTTGTGTTCGGGGACAGGGGTGTTGTGTTCGGGGACAGGGGTGTTGTGTTCGGGAACACAAGAGATTATGACCAAAAAGTAACAAAATTGAAAAGTAATGGAAAAATCGACGAAACCCTTCATTTATGCATGTAATTTTGTATATAACCCATTGGTTATACTTACATTAACTGCTTAATTTCCCTTAAATTAAGGAGGTGTTGTGTTCGGGGACAGGATGGGGTGTTGTGTTCGGGGACAGGGGTGTTGTGTTCGGGTAAAAATATGCTATGATTAAAAAATGAAAAAAATGAAAACTAAAGTATTCTATTCAATTGTGTATGCAATTCTGAACATAAATAACTGGTTATATTCCAAATGTCTACTTTCTTTCCCTTAAATTAAAGTGGTGTTGTGTTCGGGGACAGGGTGGGGTGTTGTGTTCGGGGACAGGGTGGGGTGTTGTGTTCGGGGACAGGGGTGTTATGTTCGGGTACAAATATGCTATGACCAAAAAATGATAAAATTGTATAATAATGAAAAAGTAAACTATTCTAATCATTTCTCTCTGTAATTCTGCACATAAATCTTTTGTTATATTCCTATTTACTGCTTGGCTTTTACTTAATAAATGGGGTGTTGTGTTCGGGGACAGGGGCCTTCAAGCAGGATGAGTAAATTGTTAATTAAAGGGAAAACATGAATAATAGAATCAAAATTAATCCGAAATAAGATACCCCTGTGGGTATAGAATGTATACCAACATAGACAATGGCAATATAATAGGTATTTATAGGTATTTTTGCAATATTTGTGTGTCTGTTGTGTTCGGGGACAACCCAGAAAATAGAATATTTATTATAAAATCATAAAAATATATGAATATAGGCCTGAGTTTTATCAAGTTAATTCGATATATGTAGTATGAAAACAGAAATAATTGTTAAATTCCATAAAAATTGACATGTGTTGTGTTCGGGGACTTGAATAGCTTAGTCTTCTTCCTTGAGCAATTAAATTCATGCTTTTTAAGGAGGTAGTGATAAAAATAGGTAGAAGTGGGGAGAAAACCCCTCGAAATTCTGAGTTATCCGTTAAAAAAGCAGAAAACATGAGATATTTAATTTTACATTGGTTTGCAGGGAAAACTTTGGGATCGAATTGGCATTGAAGCAATAGTGGTTCAAACAACAGGAAATAGAAATGAATAAATATATGAAATATCATATAAAATATATATTTCTTCACTCAATACAAGAACACTTGTCTAAGTCTAAGTGGATGAGGAGTAATTACAAAAATATAATGCTATTTACCTTTTTTATTCAATTTTATTCATTTCCTCCCCGAACACAACAGGCACTGTGGCCAAAAATGGACACTTTTTGGATAGACATTGTAGGAAATCAGAAAAAGCTCAGAAAAATTCATAATTTTAGTATGTTTAAGCTTGTACCATTAGCTATGACCAGGAGAAGGCTCAGATAAATTGAAATAGAATAAAATTTTGGCTTTATTTTTTTTAAAGTGGACATTTTCGGGAGCCCCGCCCACGGTCCGTTTGTCTTCAACTGCTATGACAGTGTCAGGGGGGTAGAGTGGAGAGATGAAATAAGGAAAACAGAGAAGTTGACAACAGCTACAAATGTAGAGAGCAGTGGTAGTCTGTCGGTGGATACATTGGCAGAATTTTATGATTTTAAATCTTGGGAAGCTAAATCTAAGATTGCTTCGAAGGACAGGGCAGCCGAGAAAAACACTCCTGTGCCTGAAACTACTGGGCGTAAGCCATTTCGGAAAGGCCTGCCCAGGAAAATTGTCTGCTATTACTGTAGAGAAGAAGGTCATATGGTAACTGAGTGTGAACAGCAAGCTCTGCATTTGAAGTGGTTGGACAGTATGGTGAAACAAGCAGCGAAGAATGAAGCCAATAAGTCAGGAAACTCTGCAGGTCCCTCCTTTTCGGAGAAAACACTTGTTGAGCTTCATGGTCAGGTGCCCTCTCATGAACTAGGGGATGCCCATGATTGTAGCATTGAGGGGATGATCGGCATAGGCCTAGAAGGGAAGCCGGATATGCTTTCATGCTTGGAGGAAGTGGTAACATCAGGGTGTACCGGAGCATGCTTGCTTGCTGGGGCAAATATTAAAAGTTGAATGGGAAGGGTA
This sequence comes from Sthenelais limicola, assembly GCA_942159475.1. NCBI lineage: Eukaryota > Metazoa > Annelida > Polychaeta > Phyllodocida > Sigalionidae > Sthenelais > Sthenelais limicola. Next base: position 72,435,670 of record OW804098.1, read on the forward strand.
CGATTCAATGGCAAGCAAGGTTATGGCATATGATTTGCAAGATTTTGATATAACTATTTCCGATCGTTTTAGATGCCTTCTCTACTATTAGTAGTTGTGTGAATCTAGAACCGGCGGGGGAAAAGATATTCTTTGAGTCGGGTGAATCTGAATTAAGGCAACTGGCAATGTACAACCTTGTCTCTACCCAACCCTGCTGGCTCGCCTATAATGTTCAGTCTGTCATTGCCTGGATTGAGGTAGCTTGCTGGAACGGGCAGGTCCCCAATGGTGGAAATGGACTTGGAAATGGAAGCCGGAGGTTCCTATGCCCCCTGCAGAAAGTTGTTTATTTGAAAAAATAGTGAGGGAGTCTGATCTTGAATCGGTGGCTGAAAAGATAAGATTGCTGACTATACTGAGGGAGTACAAATATTGCTTTCAACTGCCGGGTGAAACTCTCGGCCACACAAATATGGTGATGCACATTATCGTTACTGGGGATTCACCGCCTATAAAATGTGCATATAGGCGCTTGCCTCCGGCTAAGCAAGAAGCAGCTGAACAGCAGATCCAGGATATGCTTAACAAAGGGGTCATTGAACCAAGCAGTGGACTGCGGGGGGCCAGACTTGTAATGGTGGGCAAGAAAGATGGAACTAGTCGGTTCTGTGCTGATTATAGGCCATTGAACTTGGTTACTAAGAAAGATTCCCAGAATTGATGAGTGTATCAAAGCCCTAGGAGGTATGAAATGGTTTATTACTCTGGATATGGAAAGTGGGTATTGGCAGATAGCTATGGATGAAGGGAAAAAGGGAAAACTGCCTTTGTCTCCTCTAGTGGTCTGTACCAATTCAAAGTTATGAGCTTCGGTTTATGTAATGCACCTGTTACCTTGAACGGATGATGGAACAGATGTTGGTCAGTCTCCCTTGGAGGTTTTGCTTGGTGTATTTAGATGATATAACCCTATTCGGAGCTACGTTTGAAGAAACCATGAATAACATGGAGTTGGTGTTGAAAAGGTTGCGGAGTTCTGGTCTAAAACTGAAGCCAAAGAAATGTTCATTCTTCAAGCTAGAGATACAGCACATGGGCTGGGTTGTCTCTAAGCATGACATCTGCCCGGACCCTGCTAAACTGGACCAGGTTAGATCTTGGCCGGTTCCGGCCACTGTGAAAGAAGTGCAACAATTCCTGGGCTTTGTGTCCTAATTTAGGGAATTTAAGTGGGGTCTCCACTGGCTGCAGTAAGCTCTGCGGTAAGCCTTGCGATAGAAAAATAGGAAATTTTATGCAAGCGCAGTTCATGTGCAGAACAACCGTAGCAGTGGAGACCTGTTCTGCGGTTATATCTGCGTTTGGATTGCGTTTGAATTGTGGCTAGAAATGTGTATTTCTTGTGCTGCAACTGACGCAGGAATCGTTCAACATGTTGAATATTTTCTGCGACTGAAACACCTCTGCGATGTGATCATGGCTCTACATCAAGAGTTGCAGTTGAAATTCGCAATGGAGACTTGTTCTGCGGTTGAATTGCAATTGTCAGCCTACAGGACGCCAGGAAGAACGTTTTTAATATACAGCGTGGATTGTTCCTTGTGGTTCAGATCGTCAGAAAATGTACAATTAGCAGCTGTACACATTTAGGGAATTCTCCTAAATTAGGCTAAAAATTATGAATACCAGGTATATCTGCATGAGTATATTTGGTATCGCATTGATTTAAAGTATTAAGGCTAACATCAACACACCAACATTACAAATGCATAAACAATAGGCCTCCTGATTCCGTCTTTTAACAATAGAAAAAGATAAGACCACTAAAACAGACATTGCTTATGTAAATCATAGTTCTAAATCATGTACGCTCCAGAGATGAACTTAGCATGGGAACCTGAATGATTTACTTTTTAAATCCCTTAAATAAACAATTATCGAAATTAATACGATATCAACCATCAATCAATATATTGTATCTCACTGAAATTATAGTAGATGTCAAGTAGACCATGTACAGGACGCCGGGAAGAACGTTTTTAATACATGTATACAGCGCGGATTGTTGAAAAAGTAATAAACTGACGTGGTAGACACAGGGAGGTGCCATGATAAAATGTCGTCTGCCCCTTGCTTTCCCTTGACCAAGCGCGGGAAGGATATCCAGTCGCAGTCTCTATCACAATCATGAGACCTGTTAATGACGCTGCGGTAACCTCTGCGTCTGATCTGCGACTCCAACGTAATACTGATATAATCGCAGAGTTTGAAACGCAGACCAATCGCAAACCAAACGCAGATCTTACCACAGCCAGTGGAGACACCCCTTTATGCCTCATTTCGCAGAAGTGGCTGGCCCCATTCAGGCTCTGGTTGTTGGTGGAGATCAGAAGAAAAGTAGGAAAGTTATGTTCATTGTAAATTTCAGCATTATGTAATTGGTAGATAGTGAAGAAGTGATTTCATGTTGAGGACTGATCATGCTTTGTTGTGTTGGTTGATGAACTTTAAGGGTCCTACTAATATGTTGGCTAGGTGGCTTACTACCTTGCAGCATTATGGTATTTCAGAGACTCAAATTGTTCATAGGCCCGGGAAAGATCACACCAATGTTGATGCACTTTCTCGTTTGCCCACTCAAGTGTCATCCCCACCCTGCATCACCTCCATTGATGTGATGTTCTATTTAAGGTCTAGGTACCAACAATTCCAATTAGTTTACTTCAAGGAAATTGTATTCACGACAGTATATTTTGCAAATGTACAATATGATGATAGTCTCAGGTGCGGCAGTCGAAAATTAACCAACATGATCAGACTACATTGAAGTAATTTAAGTAACATTTCACAGCCCAAAAGCAACGTTAGAAAACGTTAGAAATATTGGCCATATAATTTCTGGTCAATCTTTTCATTACTCTTTAGAATTGTTAGAATCAAAGCGATTACACTCCTAATTGGGAGTACAATGCACAAATACATTGTAATATTCCTTGTAACCAGATGAATAACATGTTGGGGGTGGTGTATCGTCGCAACTAAATTGCAATTTTGTTATTTGCTTGCAGTGACTAATCCTACTATTACGATAAAATATAAGACTTGAAACCCCTTAATAATGTGCTTGCAAACTAAAACGCAGTGCCAAAGGTTACATCTACCAGATCGTAAATACATAATTGTTTTGCAAGGACTTGGTGGTGATAGGGGTCATCATAAGGGCTTGTAAGGAATTTAAAACAGCTTACCAAAAGGCTTGTACTTATGATTTGTTCTTGTAAACGTATTAGGCCAATTCCACCAATTTGACAACATTTTGATCTCCTACCATGGAAAGTGATTAAATAGGCTTAATACCAATTAATTACCATTAATTTGATTTTTTTTGTGCTTGGATGGTTCGGCCAACCTGTGGAACAACATTTTTGGTCTTTTTACCCGATTATTATTAAAATCCCATTTTGGGGGCAAAAATCTATTTTTTTTACTGTCAATGTACCGTGGAATTGCTGAATTTTTAAATAATCATTTAAATTAAATTATTTTCTTTATTTGTCATGATAGTAGGTTACGTGTAGATGATTTGTGTAAAAAAAAATCTAAAAAAAATAAAATTTTAAAATCCTATTTGTGATGTGTTTCAGGAAAATGAGTCATAAGTTGCAAAATTGATATTTTTCAAAGTGTTATTTTCACAAGATATCTTTTATTTATTGTAAAGTTCTGACCTATAGAGGGTTTAGCACTTATAGTCGTATAAATTCATGTACGAAATTTCAGGACATTGTATTGAATATATTCTTCTGTTTTGAAGGCCTTTGTATGGAGTATATTTAGTTACTTTAGTGGTAATTACCCATCCAGATACATTGCAAACTCTTCTTTTCAAAAATAAAAATATCAAACTTAAAATATAGAAATACTTATTAGGTTCTTAGTGTTTACTATCATTGGAATCAGCTTGATCTCCTCTTTTCAAATAATGTGATATATCAAAATCCATATTTTGCGACTTATGACTCATTTTCCTGAAACGGATCACATTTTGTCTTTTGTCTCTAATTGACAAGGATAATAAGGGTAATAACAAAACTTTAACCTTTCCAGGCCCTGCGGAGACCCTACATATCTAAATAATAGTAGACTAGAATATCAAGTCATTCATATGAGAAGAAATGGTCGCTTTTAAATAATCAAATACCACACTGCATGCGACACACCCTCCCACCTAATTTATTTTGTTGTAACTTGCATAATAATAACTATCAAGTCTACATCATGGAAAAGATGGTGAATGGAAAAAGGTACCCACTGAAAAATTGGTGCAATATAAATTGGACATTTATTTACTTTGTGGGCTAAATAACAATAGGGGTCAAGAGGGATCACCTTCCATTGGAATATTATGCACCAAGGTCCATATTTTAAGAAACAATGAAGAAAGAATTCAAATCTATACTATTACATAGAGAGAATTGATTTTCCTTAAAGAAATAGGGTGTGCGACATAGTTGTGCTAATTTTTTTCATCAAAGTTTGAATAGATGTAGCATCATGGGTAATCATATATATATCAGCATTTCTTTGCACACTTTGGTGTTTTCTCACTTTGGAGCTCTATAATATTGTCACATCAAACAATTGAATTGAAATTTGTATCTAAATATCTTCAGAGGCGTCGCTGGCAATTTCCAAGTGGGGGGGGGGGGGGGACATATTTTGGTATCTTGGACCTTTTTTCCATATTCATGAATGAAGTGTACAACAATATGAATCAATTTTCAAGTCTAAAATTTCGTTCAAAATACCATTATCTTATGTAAAAAAAACTGAAGAATTACAATAGTGCCAGTTCATTTTCTTTGATTAATCATTTTAAGACATTCATGTATATTGTTACAAATCATTCACTAGAATCAGAAAGAGGTACAACAATCATTAAATAATCATCATAGAAGTATGAGAAAATTTCAAAACATATCTAACCTATGATATAAGAAATTTTCTTAATGCAAGGGAAGGTACATAATATCAGGATTGAAAACAGGCTCTCACAATTGTTTCAGTTTTTTTCAAGTGGGCCATTTTCCAATTTGTTGGCTTGGGTAATGGTCAAAACAAAGTTAAACAAGAATTATATTACACTACATGGCTGTGGTAATTCAGGAAAATTATATTCTGACCTGATGTTGGGCCCTTCCCAGCCCATTGAAATGAGCTCCCCTAAATTCTCATGTATAATAAAGCTCTTTCCAATTTTTAATAACAATTCAATTATTATTGACCAAACTGTAATGAGAAAAATTGGTCCTGTATTGTAAAATCTTTTAAGGAATTTTAAGGTTACTTCTATAACAAATAACTTCACAGAGTTGATATGCATAAAATCCGCATGCCCTTCCTGGTTAAGTGAATCCAAAAAGCAAATAAAAAGAATATGTCACCCAGCTAGTTTTCATTTCAGGGAGCTCTGAAATGTATTACTGTTCACAATAGGATTCTATGGGAAAAGGACAATTTAACTTTTTATAATTATATTGCTTTACAAGCAAAAAAAGGCAGGGGGTGGGGTCACCAGCTTTTCTTTTTAAAAAAAACATCATGGCCTGAATTTTCATTCTGATGAGCCAAAAACAGGATTATTGATCATTCTGCATTAATGATTTTCAAAGCTAAATTTCCATTTTCCTCACAAATTTCAATAGTAAACATTGGTGGTCCCTACAATGAAAAAGAAAATATGTTGAGAACTATTTTTTTTGCTTTTTGTTATCACCCAATCATGTTCTTTCTCAAGACAAAGTTTGAAACAAATAATGTGAATTCTAACTTTTCATGCATGAAGACATTTTGATATAAAACATACATATGTCTAAATGTTAGAAATCCATTTAAAACAATAATGAAATGTAATGTGATGGAACAAGCAGGGACATTGCACATGGAAGTTATCCCTTTTCTATAAAATTGGCCAACAAATGCTATTACAAACTACTATTCCTTCACATCAAAGACTCTACACATGTTTAAAAGTCTGCATCGAAACTTGGGAACTGTCAATAACTTAGCTCTGAACAAAATAGTCCTAGCACTGCCACCATATTATGAAATCACTGCTAATTATAAATACAGACATTAGTGGGAAATCAATGAGATGAGTATATATAAAACATTTAATTATGGGTTGTTTTTACACCAGCATCTTGATTGAGGACCAGACCAGTGCCAGATCAAGTGGTTCAGACCAGTGCCTCTCAATTCAAATTTGAGGAAATTCCTATTTTCAAGACTTCTTAGAGTATCTAGTCTAAGCACTTAGCGATACTCATATGGTAATTGGTTTATTAATATTAAAGCATCCTTAAAATGTGTATTTGTAATAAGGTTTTCTGATGCAAATGAAGCATACACCTTTCAGATTAAAACAAAGTTCTACAGCCTTGGACCTTTTGTACTAGATATTAGAAGGCTATAGAATGAAAGTTATTCAGAGGGCTTTGGGAGGATTTTTTTTCAGAGCCTTAGGCTTGGACCTTTTTTTGCCTGCCACCAAAAGTGTGTGTGTGTGTGGGGGGGGGACATGTCCCCCCCGCCCCACCCCCCCCCCCACCCCCGCAGCGACGCCCCTGTTATCCTATATTGAAAACCTGTAATATCCTTGTATCGTATCATAAGAAAACATGCCTATAAAACTGTAATTTAATTAATCGTAACTTATATTGGTTCGACACAATCTACTCTTGTAATCTTACTTACTTTTTGTCATATATCTTTGGCAAATCAGGCTGTCTTGAGAATATTTGTACTATATGTATAAAAATGTTCAATGTCCTGAATAAAACATTTTTAGATCTAAATCTAAATCTAAAGTTGATTTTTGATACATTATCAGCTGAGGAAGATCCTGAAATGTAATGACTATCCTGAAGAATGATGGTTTTTCAATCCGAAACTGTTATGGGATATAGAGTCAGAACATGTATACATGCACAATTCAAGACGAATAAGGTGATAGGATTAGCTTTAACATTGTTTTCATAGCATTCAGGGTCCGCACACTGGGAGTCCCAGGATTGTTAGAGGGTTAAGAGCAATTGTTTTGATAACAGTTAGGGAAGGAGCTGCTATTCGGCAGCACAAAGTACATATGTACCATGTAGCAGCTGTGATACTGATGGGATAAGAGCTTGCGTTATAAGGTGCTATAAGGACCTACTTTACGCACAGGGGAAAGCAGGTTTTTCGTCCAGTGTGGGAGAGAGACTAGAGGAGGTGGAAAGAAAACAGAAAAGGGGAGGGGGAAAATGAAAAGTGGAAGGGGGGGAGAGAGGACGGGAGAGTGGGAAAGGAGGGAGAGTGGGAAAGGAGGGAGAGTAAGAGAGAAGGGGAGAGGAGAAGGGGAGAGAGTGAGAGGAAGAGGTGGTTACAAAACCAAGGGTGGGAGCAACACACCAAAAAGGAATGGGCGAGATGGAGGTAACACTTTCCACTGATGCAATGATACTAGTGTAATGTCTGCTTATTTACTTGTACGGCGATTCGGGTAAATAACAACAAGAATAGAACAACACAGATCTCCGAGTCCTTGCTAGCACTTTAGTCTTTATTGCCGACTAAAAACCCTTCAACCACAGTGAAAAAGGTTCTCCCTCCGCTTCACAGAAGAGAGGGATAAGAACAAAAAAGTTATAGTTAAGAAAGGGTAGTTTAACACAAGAATTGAAATCAGACATATGCTAACAGTAAAATATTAAAATAAGAGAGACAAAACCCCCACACGACATCTGGTGGCAAACCATCCCTGCAACAGGTAGAACAGCCAGCCCGAATCCAGTCCGGCCGGCCGCACCCGGATAACCGGGCGACTAGACCGGGGGTTCGGGATACTGGCTAGCAGCGCCGGGCCAGAGCGGGGATAACCGCTCCGACCCGGCACCACCACACTCAGCACCACACTAGGTGTTGATTTGATTTGAAAAAAAATTAATGTAATGTTTCCTCCATCTGTACTGCAGACGGAGGTAACATCATAACATCACAGCATAACAGGAATTAAAGAGTAGTAGAATCTATTATATATTTTCCATGAAGCTAGGGCCATGTCCTACCCATTGATATCAATATCATCCCTCTAGCTTTATTATTGCTTGTGATATTGAATGTTGAAGATGCAGACGCAGTTAACATTACCTCCATTGTTGCATTAGTGTTACCTCCGTCTGGCACATTCAATGTTCAATATCTCAGGGAATAATGAAGAATAATATTAACATTAATGGGAAGGACATGGCTCTAGCTTTATGGACAATATAATAATGAATTGCCAATCATCATTTCCTTGCATGCTCTAGACAATGAAAGAACTTCCAGTCAGGCTGCAGGAAGGTGGAAAAAAATAATTAGAATCTCTAGGCCCCATATTGTTGGGAAAAAGAACTGAAGGTTAATTTATTTTTCTGTTTCTGCTTTGAGATATATCCCTATTTCGTTAACAACCTTAGGAATATAGGCAACTAGCTATAATTTATATCAAAATCAAGGCATTAGTTCATTATGTCTTTTTGCAGACGGAGGTAACATCTAGTATTGTTGCATAAGTGGAAGGTGTTACCTCCGTCTGGCACTTTCAATGTTCAATATCCCAGGGAGTATTGAAGATAGAAGAATAATATTGACATCAATAGTATGGACAGGACCCTAGCTTCATGGAAACTATAATTATAATGAATTACCAATCTTTATTTCCCTTTATGCTGTGAACAATGAAAAAACATCAAGTCAGGCCGCAGGGAGGTAGAACAAAATAAATTAAAATTTCTAGTCCCAATATTCTTAAGAAAAATAACTGAAAGTTAATCTTTTGTCTGTTTCTGCTTCGAAATATGTCCCTATTTGGTAAACAAGAAGTAAAAATTATAGCTGAAATAATAATATTTAATCAAAAACCCTCATACAGTGAATCACAGCAGTGCAGACGGAGGTAACATATATATAAATCAAGCATGACCTTTGATTTACTGCCCTGAATTAGGGAATTATCTGATCATGTAGCAAACTTTGCCACATAACCTTTAAATACTTGCCTTGAAGATGGACGGATTAGAAATTTGATATGCAGTGGTAAAAGAAAATCCCAATAATCCCTAAGTGTGCCCAATTCGTGAGAATTGCTCATATATATAAATTCCCTCACCTAACATTGTTATCAAATATCAACTTTTTTTCAGGGAGAAACGTTTCAAGATGGGGAAACAAGCTTACTTCAGCCTGACCGTGTTACTGTGCATGGTGTCATACAGTTCCTGCCAATCTGGTATACATTTGCTACACCTTTAAGCTGAATTGACTTTGATAGGGAACACACTGATAATGATATAGGCCCCAAAGGATGTTTTTGAAAGAAATCAATCCAAAGTATTATGAACATTTATTGTTTATTGGTTGATAACTGTGGCACCATTTTGCATTGAAAGAATCTACCTTCATATCAAATACTAAACTAAATCAGAATGCTACTAAATTATGCGTATTATGAACGGCTGACTCTGTACATATTATAAATTTCCCAGAATACCTCAGTAACCTTTCAAACTAGTATAAAAAGAATTAATCCCCTATGTGTTATCATAAAAGTCCCTGAAGAACGACCCAAGTTCGAAACGTTGGATCACACTGTTAAAGATATAGTTCTACAATGCCTGGCTTCAGTACTGGCTACTATATCCCAAAATCAAATCAAACTAAACTAGAACTATGAATACCAAAAAGTGATTATATTTATGGCTAGTCTTCATTTACTGTTTTACTTCTTGTTTAATACCATTTTATATGATTTATTTTGTCATTTATATAATTAATTTAACAGACACTAGAAGAACTTTCTACCCCAAAATGTGATTGTTGAATATTGATTTGTGTATTCTTTTCTCCTAGTTAGTTATACAGCAAGCACAGGTAAGAATAAACAGGGAGCAACCGAAGGGACTGCCGCCAATGAAAATGCATGCATTGCAAGTTGCACATCCGATAGCAACTGTGGGGGAGTGGACTGGGAGCCTACAGGCACTAAATGCTGGACACACACTATTACCAATGAGTGTGCAATGTCACTTGAAGACAACACCTGCTGTAATCATCATGAGAAAAATTCAGCATGTGGACCTACAGGTATTTAATAGCTGAATATAATTGATACTCACCACTGATGAATGATCTCATTCATTACTTAATTTTCTAATATAGGGGCAGCATGTGTATAAGCTATGAAAATCATACCTTTTCGTAATTTGTGTGAAGGAACATAGTCCATATACAACGACTGGCCATAGATCGGCAGTGGTACATAATGAAGCAAGTATAATGTGATTAAAATGAAGCAATGGGCATCCCCGCCCCCCATTTTATGCATCTGCAGTGAATATTTAGACAATTCGGTCCAAATAATTTCATGTTTTTAGTAATCTTTCTGGGGAAAAAAGTATGTATGAAAAGAAGGTCTATATTACTAAAAAATAAATATTCACCATCATAAATGAGGCCTAAATTGGTGTTTATCCTTCAAAACAAAGAAACCCCTTCAACAGTTGTTATTCATTCATATAGTAGTAGTTATTGGACACTCACTCTTACGTTGTTGCATACTTATTTAACTGAATATTTCTTTAATTAAATATATGGTCCATTCCTATGAAATCGGCCCAGTAGCCTGAAAATCCTTTCAAAGGTTTTCATCATTAGGGAACCTAAAGTAGAGTAATGGAACATTTCAAATCTAAATTTGCTACTAAGTTGATTGAATAGTTTTTATTCTACATGAAATCAAAGACTGGGTTAGGATTTCCTATGTTTTTATGTTGCATATCAAATTGGCACTAAATACTAGACATTTTGGCAATGAGAAATTAGATTGGGTTTGATAAGGCAATTTATTTGGAAAAAAGGGGCAATGCAACATGTGTCAACAATTCATATCAGAAGGACTCTCCTATTTGATTTAGGAATTTCAAAATTAAAGACAGCTTTGTTTTTCAGTTATAGGCTTTTCCAGACATTACCCCTTTTGTCATCTCACTCTGTTCTCTTCTGTTGTATAAGGTTGTGAGCCTCTCGTAAGTTATTGTATGTCTATCTTAAGTTGATTCCAAGTGTATAAGCTATGAAAGTTGTACCTTTTCGTAATTAGTGTATATGGACATATGTGGTGCTTTGTGTGGTGGTGCTGAGTCGGGGCGGTTCTCCCCACTCTGGCCCGGCACCGCTAGCCAGCTGCCCTGCTCCCCAGTCATGGCCAGCTAGGCTGGACATGAGCCGGCATTACCTCCTGCTGCAGGGAGATAGGGCTAGATGTCACTATCTGGGTTTAATATTGTATATTTCTCATTTTTATGGCTAGTCTTCATTTACTGTTTTACTTATGTTTACATACCATTTTATATGACTTATTTTGTCATTCATATACCTTACACCCACTTCAATGTAAGGGTTGTTTATGTGTTGAACGTCTGGGTGAGGTCTCGTTTAATAAACGGTTGAAGCTAGCAAGGACTCAGAGATCTGTGTTGTTTCAAGTGTTGTTATTTGTAATCATATGCCGAGGTAATTAATTTAGCAGACACTAGAAGAACTTTCTACCCCAAAATGTGATTGTTGAATATTGATTTGTGTATTCTTTTCTCCTAGTTGGTTATACAGCAAGCACAGGTATGATTAAACTGGAAGCAACCGAAGGGACTGCCGCCAATGAAAATGCATGCATTGCAAGTTGCACATCCGATAGCAACTGTGGGGGAGTGGACTGGGAGCCTATAGGCACTAAATGCTGGACACACACTATTACCAATGAGTGTGCAATGTCACTTCAAGACAACACCTGCTGTAATCATCATGAGAAAAATTCAGCATGTGGACCTACAGGTATTTAATAGCTGAATATAATTGATACTCACCACTGATGAATGATCTCATTTATTATTTAATTTTCTAATACAGGGGCAGCATGTGTATAAGCTATGAAAATCATACTTTTCGTAATTAGTGTGAAGGAACATAGTCCATATACAACACCTGGCCATAGATCAGCAGTGGTACATAATGAAGCAAGTATAATGTGGTTAAAATGAAGCAATGGGCATCCCCGCCCCCCATTTTATGCATCTGCAGTGAATATTTAGACAATTCGGTCCAAATAATTTCATGTTTTTAGTAATCTTTCTGAGGAAAAAAGTATGTATGAAAAGAAGGTCTATATTACTAAAAAATAAATATTCACCATCATAAATGAGGCCTAAATTGGTGTTTATCCTTCAAAACAAAGAAACCCCTTCAACAGTTGTTATTCATTCATATAGTAGTAGTTATTGGACACTCACTCTTACATTGTTGCATACTTATTTAACTGAATATTTCTTTAATTAAATATATGGTCCATTCCTATGAAATCGGCCCAGTAGCCTGAAAATCCTTTCAAAGGTTTTCATCGTTAGGGAACCTAAAGTAGAGTAATGGAACATTTCAAATCTAAATTTGCTACTAAGTTGATTGAATAGTTTTTATTCTACATGAAATCAAAGACTGGGTTAGGATTTCCTATGTTTTTATGTTGCATATCAAATTGGCACTAAATACTAGACATTTTGGCAATGAGAAATTAGATTGGGTTTGATAAGGCAATTTATTTGGAAAAAAGGGGCAATGCAACATGTGTCAACAATTCATATCAGAAGGACTCTCCTATTTGATTTAGGAATTTCAAAATTAAAGACAGCTTTGTTTTTCAGTTATAGGCTTTTCCAGACATTACCCCTTTTGTCATCTCACTCTGTTCTCTTCTGTTGTATAAGGTTGTGAGCCTCTCGTAAGTTATTGTATGTCTATCTTAAGTTGATTCCAAGTGTATAAGCTATGAAAGTTGTACCTTTTCGTAATTAGTGTATATGGACATATGTGGTGCTTTGTGTGGTGGTGCTGAGTCGGGGCGGTTCTCCCCACTCTGGCCCGGCACCGCTAGCCAGCTGCCCTGCTCCCCAGTCATGGCCAGCTAGGCTGGACATGAGCCGGCATTACCTCCTGCTGCAGGGAGATAGGGCTAGATGTCACTATCTGGGTTTAATATTGTATATTTCTCATTTTTATGGCTAGTCTTCATTTACTGTTTTACTTATGTTTACATACCATTTTATATGACTTATTTTGTCATTCATATACCTTACACCCACTTCAATGTAAGGGTTGTTTATGTGTTGAACGTCTGGGTGAGGTCTCGTTTAATAAACGGTTGAAGCTAGCAAGGACTCAGAGATCTGTGTTGTTTCAAGTGTTGTTATTTGTAATCATATGCCGAGGTAATTAATTTAGCAGACACTAGAAGAACTTTCTACCCAAAAATGTGATTGTTGAATATTGATTTGTGTATTCTTTTCTCCTAGTTGGTTATACAGCAAGCACAGGTATGATTAAACTGGAAGCAACCGAAGGGACTGCCGCCAATGAAAATGCATGCATTGCAAGTTGCACATCCGATAGCAACTGTGGGGGAGTGGACTGGGAGCCTATAGGCACTAAATGCTGGACACACACTATTACCAATGAGTGTGCAATGTCACTTCAAGACAACACCTGCTGTAATCATCATGAGAAAAATTCAGCATGTGGACCTACAGGTATTTAATAGCTGAATATAATTGATACTCACCACTGATGAATGATCTCATTTATTATTTAATTTTCTAATACAGGGGCAGCATGTGTATAAGCTATGAAAATCATACTTTTCGTAATTAGTGTGAAGGAACATAGTCCATATACAACACCTGGCCATAGATCAGCAGTGGTACATAATGAAGCAAGTATAATGTGGTTAAAATGAAGCAATGGGCATCCCCGCCCCCCATTTTATGCATCTGCAGTGAATATTTAGACAATTCGGTCCAAATAATTTCATGTTTTTAGTAATCTTTCTGAGGAAAAAAGTATGTATGAAAAGAAGGTCTATATTACTAAAAAATAAATATTCACCATCATAAATGAGGCCTAAATTGGTGTTTATCCTTCAAAACAAAGAAACCCCTTCAACAGTTGTTATTCATTCATATAGTAGTAGTTATTGGACACTCACTCTTACATTGTTGCATACTTATTTAACTGAATATTTCTTTAATTAAATATATGGTCCATTCCTATGAAATCGGCCCAGTAGCCTGAAAATCCTTTCAAAGGTTTTCATCGTTAGGGAACCTAAAGTAGAGTAATGGAACATTTCAAATCTAAATTTGCTACTAAGTTGATTGAATAGTTTTTATTCTACATGAAATCAAAGACTGGGTTAGGATTTCCTATGTTTTTATGTTGCATATCAAATTGGCACTAAATACTAGACATTTTGGCAATGAGAAATTAGATTGGGTTTGATAAGGCAATTTATTTGGAAAAAAGGGGCAATGCAACATGTGTCAACAATTCATATCAGAAGGACTCTCCTATTTGATTTAGGAATTTCAAAATTAAAGACAGCTTTGTTTTTCAGTTATAGGCTTTTCCAGACATTACCCCTTTTGTCATCTCACTCTGTTCTCTTCTGTTGTATAAGGTTGTGAGCCTCTCGTAAGTTATTGTATGTCTATCTTAAGTTGATTCCAAGTGTATAAGCTATGAAAGTTGTACCTTTTCGTAATTAGTGTATATGGACATATGTGGTGCTTTGTGTGGTGGTGCTGAGTCGGGGCGGTTCTCCCCACTCTGGCCCGGCACCGCTAGCCAGCTGCCCTGCTCCCCAGTCATGGCCAGCTAGGCTGGACATGAGCCGGCATTACCTCCTGCTGCAGGGAGATAGGGCTAGATGTCACTATCTGGGTTTAATATTGTATATTTCTCATTTTTATGGCTAGTCTTCATTTACTGTTTTACTTATGTTTACATACCATTTTATATGACTTATTTTGTCATTCATATACCTTACACCCACTTCAATGTAAGGGTTGTTTATGTGTTGAACGTCTGGGTGAGGTCTCGTTTAATAAACGGTTGAAGCTAGCAAGGACTCAGAGATCTGTGTTGTTTCAAGTGTTGTTATTTGTAATCATATGCCGAGGTAATTAATTTAGCAGACACTAGAAGAACTTTCTACCCAAAAATGTGATTGTTGAATATTGATTTGTGTATTCTTTTCTCCTAGTTGGTTATACAGCAAGCACAGGTATGATTAAACTGGAAGCAACCGAAGGGACTGCCGCCAATGAAAATGCATGCATTGCAAGTTGCACATCCGATAGCAACTGTGGGGGAGTGGACTGGGAGCCTATAGGCACTAAATGCTGGACACACACTATTACCAATGAGTGTGCAATGTCACTTCAAGACAACACCTGCTGTAATCATCATGAGAAAAATTCAGCATGTGGACCTACAGGTATTTAATAGCTGAATATAATTGATACTCACCACTGATGAATGATCTCATTTATTATTACATTTATTAGTACATAATGAAGCAAGTATAATGTGGTTAAAATGAAGCAATGGGCATCCCCGCCCCCCATTTTATGCAACTGCAGTGAATATTTAGACAATTCGGTCCAAATAATTTCATGTTTTTAGTAATCTTTCTGAGGAAAAAAGTATGTATGAAAAGAAGGTCTATATTACTAAAAAATAAATATTCACCATCATAAATGAGGCCTAAATTGGTGTTTATCCTTCAAAACAAAGAAACCCCTTCAACAGTTGTTATTCATTCATATAGTAGTAGTTATTGGACACTCACTCTTACATTGTTGCATACTTATTTAACTGAATATTTCTTTAATTAAATATATGGTCCATTCCTATGAAATCGGCCCAGTAGCCTGAAAATCCTTTCAAAGGTTTTCATCGTTAGGGAACCTAAAGTAGAGTAATGGAACATTTCAAATCTAAATTTGCTACTAAGTTGATTGAATAGTTTTTATTCTACATGAAATCAAAGACTGGGTTAGGATTTCCTATGTTTTTATGTTGCATATCAAATTGGCACTAAATACTAGACATTTTGGCAATGAGAAATTAGATTGGGTTTGATAAGGCAATTTATTTGGAAAAAAGGGGCAATGCAACATGTGTCAACAATTCATATCAGAAGGACTCTCCTATTTGATTTAGGAATTTCAAAATTAAAGACAGCTTTGTTTTTCAGTTATAGGCTTTTCCAGACATTACCCCTTTTGTCATCTCACTCTGTTCTCTTCTGTTGTATAAGGTTGTGAGCCTCTCGTAAGTTATTGTATGTCTATCTTAAGTTGATTCCAAGTGTATAAGCTATGAAAGTTGTACCTTTTCGTAATTAGTGTATATGGACATATGTGGTGCTTTGTGTGGTGGTGCTGAGTCGGGGCGGTTCTCCCCACTCTGGCCCGGCACCGCTAGCCAGCTGCCCTGCTCCCCAGTCATGGCCAGCTAGGCTGGACATGAGCCGGCATTACCTCCTGCTGCAGGGAGATAGGGCTAGATGTCACTATCTGGGTTTAATATTGTATATTTCTCATTTTTATGGCTAGTCTTCATTTACTGTTTTACTTATGTTTACATACCATTTTATATGACTTATTTTGTCATTCATATACCTTACACCCACTTCAATGTAAGGGTTGTTTATGTGTTGAACGTCTGGGTGAGGTCTCGTTTAATAAACGGTTGAAGCTAGCAAGGACTCAGAGATCTGTGTTGTTTCAAGTGTTGTTATTTGTAATCATATGCCGAGGTAATTAATTTAGCAGACACTAGAAGAACTTTCTACCCAAAAATGTGATTGTTGAATATTGATTTGTGTATTCTTTTCTCCTAGTTGGTTATACAGCAAGCACAGGTATGATTAAACTGGAAGCAACCGAAGGGACTGCCGCCAATGAAAATGCATGCATTGCAAGTTGCACATCCGATAGCAACTGTGGGGGAGTGGACTGGGAGCCTATAGGCACTAAATGCTGGACACACACTATTACCAATGAGTGTGCAATGTCACTTCAAGACAACACCTGCTGTAATCATCATGAGAAAAATTCAGCATGTGGACCTACAGGTATTTAATAGCTGAATATAATTGATACTCACCACTGATGAATGATCTCATTTATTATTTAATTTTCTAATACAGGGGCAGCATGTGTATAAGCTATGAAAATCATACTTTTCGTAATTAGTGTGAAGGAACATAGTCCATATACAACACCTGGCCATAGATCAGCAGTGGTACATAATGAAGCAAGTATAATGTGGTTAAAATGAAGCAATGGGCATCCCCGCCCCCCATTTTATGCATCTGCAGTGAATATTTAGACAATTCGGTCCAAATAATTTCATGTTTTTAGTAATCTTTCTGAGGAAAAAAGTATGTATGAAAAGAAGGTCTATATTACTAAAAAATAAATATTCACCATCATAAATGAGGCCTAAATTGGTGTTTATCCTTCAAAACAAAGAAACCCCTTCAACAGTTGTTATTCATTCATATAGTAGTAGTTATTGGACACTCACTCTTACATTGTTGCATACTTATTTAACTGAATATTTCTTTAATTAAATATATGGTCCATTCCTATGAAATCGGCCCAGTAGCCTGAAAATCCTTTCAAAGGTTTTCATCGTTAGGGAACCTAAAGTAGAGTAATGGAACATTTCAAATCTAAATTTGCTACTAAGTTGATTGAATAGTTTTTATTCTACATGAAATCAAAGACTGGGTTAGGATTTCCTATGTTTTTATGTTGCATATCAAATTGGCACTAAATACTAGACATTTTGGCAATGAGAAATTAGATTGGGTTTGATAAGGCAATTTATTTGGAAAAAAGGGGCAATGCAACATGTGTCAACAATTCATATCAGAAGGACTCTCCTATTTGATTTAGGAATTTCAAAATTAAAGACAGCTTTGTTTTTCAGTTATAGGCTTTTCCAGACATTACCCCTTTTGTCATCTCACTCTGTTCTCTTCTGTTGTATAAGGTTGTGAGCCTCTCGTAAGTTATTGTATGTCTATCTTAAGTTGATTCCAAGTGTATAAGCTATGAAAGTTGTACCTTTTCGTAATTAGTGTATATGGACATATGTGGTGCTTTGTGTGGTGGTGCTGAGTCGGGGCGGTTCTCCCCACTCTGGCCCGGCACCGCTAGCCAGCTGCCCTGCTCCCCAGTCATGGCCAGCTAGGCTGGACATGAGCCGGCATTACCTCCTGCTGCAGGGAGATAGGGCTAGATGTCACTATCTGGGTTTAATATTGTATATTTCTCATTTTTATGGCTAGTCTTCATTTACTGTTTTACTTATGTTTACATACCATTTTATATGACTTATTTTGTCATTCATATACCTTACACCCACTTCAATGTAAGGGTTGTTTATGTGTTGAACGTCTGGGCGAGGTCTCGTTTAATAAACGGTTGAAGCTAGCAAGGACTCAGAGATCTGTGTTGTTTCAAGTGTTGTTATTTGTAATCATATGCCGAGGTAATTAATTTAGCAGACACTAGAAGAACTTTCTACCCAAAAATGTGATTGTTGAATATTGATTTGTGTATTCTTTTCTCCTAGTTGGTTATACAGCAAGCACAGGTATGATTAAACTGGAAGCAACCGAAGGGACTGCCGCCAATGAAAATGCATGCATTGCAAGTTGCACATCCGATAGCAACTGTGGGGGAGTGGACTGGGAGCCTATAGGCACTAAATGCTGGACACACACTATTACCAATGAGTGTGCAATGTCACTTCAAGACAACACCTGCTGTAATCATCATGAGAAAAATTCAGCATGTGGACCTACAGGTATTTAATAGCTGAATATAATTGATACTCACCACTGATGAATGATCTCATTTATTATTTAATTTTCTAATACAGGGGCAGCATGTGTATAAGCTATGAAAATCATACTTTTCGTAATTAGTGTGAAGGAACATAGTCCATATACAACACCTGGCCATAGATCAGCAGTGGTACATAATGAAGCAAGTATAATGTGGTTAAAATGAAGCAATGGGCATCCCCGCCCCCCATTTTATGCATCTGCAGTGAATATTTAGACAATTCGGTCCAAATAATTTCATGTTTTTAGTAATCTTTCTGAGGAAAAAAGTATGTATGAAAAGAAGGTCTATATTACTAAAAAATAAATATTCACCATCATAAATGAGGCCTAAATTGGTGTTTATCCTTCAAAACAAAGAAACCCCTTCAACAGTTGTTATTCATTCATATAGTAGTAGTTATTGGACACTCACTCTTACATTGTTGCATACTTATTTAACTGAATATTTCTTTAATTAAATATATGGTCCATTCCTATGAAATCGGCCCAGTAGCCTGAAAATCCTTTCAAAGGTTTTCATCGTTAGGGAACCTAAAGTAGAGTAATGGAACATTTCAAATCTAAATTTGCTACTAAGTTGATTGAATAGTTTTTATTCTACATGAAATCAAAGACTGGGTTAGGATTTCCTATGTTTTTATGTTGCATATCAAATTGGCACTAAATACTAGACATTTTGGCAATGAGAAATTAGATTGGGTTTGATAAGGCAATTTATTTGGAAAAAAGGGGCAATGCAACATGTGTCAACAATTCATATCAGAAGGACTCTCCTATTTGATTTAGGAATTTCAAAATTAAAGACAGCTTTGTTTTTCAGTTATAGGCTTTTCCAGACATTACCCCTTTTGTCATCTCACTCTGTTCTCTTCTGTTGTATAAGGTTGTGAGCCTCTCGTAAGTTATTGTATGTCTATCTTAAGTTGATTCCAAGTGTATAAGCTATGAAAGTTGTACCTTTTCGTAATTAGTGTATATGGACATATGTGGTGCTTTGTGTGGTGGTGCTGAGTCGGGGCGGTTCTCCCCACTCTGGCCCGGCACCGCTAGCCAGCTGCCCTGCTCCCCAGTCATGGCCAGCTAGGCTGGACATGAGCCGGCATTACCTCCTGCTGCAGGGAGATAGGGCTAGATGTCACTATCTGGGTTTAATATTGTATATTTCTCATTTTTATGGCTAGTCTTCATTTACTGTTTTACTTATGTTTACATACCATTTTATATGACTTATTTTGTCATTCATATACCTTACACCCACTTCAATGTAAGGGTTGTTTATGTGTTGAACGTCTGGGTGAGGTCTCGTTTAATAAACGGTTGAAGCTAGCAAGGACTCAGAGATCTGTGTTGTTTCAAGTGTTGTTATTTGTAATCATATGCCGAGGTAATTAATTTAGCAGACACTAGAAGAACTTTCTACCCAAAAATGTGATTGTTGAATATTGATTTGTGTATTCTTTTCTCCTAGTTGGTTATACAGCAAGCACAGGTATGATTAAACTGGAAGCAACCGAAGGGACTGCCGCCAATGAAAATGCATGCATTGCAAGTTGCACATCCGATAGCAACTGTGGGGGAGTGGACTGGGAGCCTATAGGCACTAAATGCTGGACACACACTATTACCAATGAGTGTGCAATGTCACTTCAAGACAACACCTGCTGTAATCATCATGAGAAAAATTCAGCATGTGGACCTACAGGTATTTAATAGCTGAATATAATTGATACTCACCACTGATGAATGATCTCATTTATTATTACATTTATTAGTACATAATGAAGCAAGTATAATGTGGTTAAAATGAAGCAATGGGCATCCCCGCCCCCCATTTTATGCAACTGCAGTGAATATTTAGACAATTCGGTCCAAATAATTTCATGTTTTTAGTAATCTTTCTGAGGAAAAAAGTATGTATGAAAAGAAGGTCTATATTACTAAAAAATAAATATTCACCATCATAAATGAGGCCTAAATTGGTGTTTATCCTTCAAAACAAAGAAACCCCTTCAACAGTTGTTATTCATTCATATAGTAGTAGTTATTGGACACTCACTCTTACATTGTTGCATACTTATTTAACTGAATATTTCTTTAATTAAATATATGGTCCATTCCTATGAAATCGGCCCAGTAGCCTGAAAATCCTTTCAAAGGTTTTCATCGTTAGGGAACCTAAAGTAGAGTAATGGAACATTTCAAATCTAAATTTGCTACTAAGTTGATTGAATAGTTTTTATTCTACATGAAATCAAAGACTGGGTTAGGATTTCCTATGTTTTTATGTTGCATATCAAATTGGCACTAAATACTAGACATTTTGGCAATGAGAAATTAGATTGGGTTTGATAAGGCAATTTATTTGGAAAAAAGGGGCAATGCAACATGTGTCAACAATTCATATCAGAAGGACTCTCCTATTTGATTTAGGAATTTCAAAATTAAAGACAGCTTTGTTTTTCAGTTATAGGCTTTTCCAGACATTACCCCTTTTGTCATCTCACTCTGTTCTCTTCTGTTGTATAAGGTTGTGAGCCTCTCGTAAGTTATTGTATGTCTATCTTAAGTTGATTCCAAGTGTATAAGCTATGAAAGTTGTACCTTTTCGTAATTAGTGTATATGGACATATGTGGTGCTTTGTGTGGTGGTGCTGAGTCGGGGCGGTTCTCCCCACTCTGGCCCGGCACCGCTAGCCAGCTGCCCTGCTCCCCAGTCATGGCCAGCTAGGCTGGACATGAGCCGGCATTACCTCCTGCTGCAGGGAGATAGGGCTAGATGTCACTATCTGGGTTTAATATTGTATATTTCTCATTTTTATGGCTAGTCTTCATTTACTGTTTTACTTATGTTTACATACCATTTTATATGACTTATTTTGTCATTCATATACCTTACACCCACTTCAATGTAAGGGTTGTTTATGTGTTGAACGTCTGGGTGAGGTCTCGTTTAATAAACGGTTGAAGCTAGCAAGGACTCAGAGATCTGTGTTGTTTCA
The DNA here is from genome assembly GCA_942159475.1 of Sthenelais limicola. Classification (NCBI taxonomy): domain Eukaryota; kingdom Metazoa; phylum Annelida; class Polychaeta; order Phyllodocida; family Sigalionidae; genus Sthenelais; species Sthenelais limicola. The sequence continues at coordinate 72,457,486 of OW804098.1, forward strand.
AGTGTTGTTATTTGTAATCATATGCCGAGGTAATTAATTTAGCAGACACTAGAAGAACTTTCTACCCAAAAATGTGATTGTTGAATATTGATTTGTGTATTCTTTTCTCCTAGTTGGTTATACAGCAAGCACAGGTATGATTAAACTGGAAGCAACCGAAGGGACTGCCGCCAATGAAAATGCATGCATTGCAAGTTGCACATCCGATAGCAACTGTGGGGGAGTGGACTGGGAGCCTATAGGCACTAAATGCTGGACACACACTATTACCAATGAGTGTGCAATGTCACTTCAAGACAACACCTGCTGTAATCATCATGAGAAAAATTCAGCATGTGGACCTACAGGTATTTAATAGCTGAATATAATTGATACTCACCACTGATGAATGATCTCATTTATTATTTAATTTTCTAATACAGGGGCAGCATGTGTATAAGCTATGAAAATCATACTTTTCGTAATTAGTGTGAAGGAACATAGTCCATATACAACACCTGGCCATAGATCAGCAGTGGTACATAATGAAGCAAGTATAATGTGGTTAAAATGAAGCAATGGGCATCCCCGCCCCCCATTTTATGCATCTGCAGTGAATATTTAGACAATTCGGTCCAAATAATTTCATGTTTTTAGTAATCTTTCTGAGGAAAAAAGTATGTATGAAAAGAAGGTCTATATTACTAAAAAATAAATATTCACCATCATAAATGAGGCCTAAATTGGTGTTTATCCTTCAAAACAAAGAAACCCCTTCAACAGTTGTTATTCATTCATATAGTAGTAGTTATTGGACACTCACTCTTACATTGTTGCATACTTATTTAACTGAATATTTCTTTAATTAAATATATGGTCCATTCCTATGAAATCGGCCCAGTAGCCTGAAAATCCTTTCAAAGGTTTTCATCGTTAGGGAACCTAAAGTAGAGTAATGGAACATTTCAAATCTAAATTTGCTACTAAGTTGATTGAATAGTTTTTATTCTACATGAAATCAAAGACTGGGTTAGGATTTCCTATGTTTTTATGTTGCATATCAAATTGGCACTAAATACTAGACATTTTGGCAATGAGAAATTAGATTGGGTTTGATAAGGCAATTTATTTGGAAAAAAGGGGCAATGCAACATGTGTCAACAATTCATATCAGAAGGACTCTCCTATTTGATTTAGGAATTTCAAAATTAAAGACAGCTTTGTTTTTCAGTTATAGGCTTTTCCAGACATTACCCCTTTTGTCATCTCACTCTGTTCTCTTCTGTTGTATAAGGTTGTGAGCCTCTCGTAAGTTATTGTATGTCTATCTTAAGTTGATTCCAAGTGTATAAGCTATGAAAGTTGTACCTTTTCGTAATTAGTGTATATGGACATATGTGGTGCTTTGTGTGGTGGTGCTGAGTCGGGGCGGTTCTCCCCACTCTGGCCCGGCACCGCTAGCCAGCTGCCCTGCTCCCCAGTCATGGCCAGCTAGGCTGGACATGAGCCGGCATTACCTCCTGCTGCAGGGAGATAGGGCTAGATGTCACTATCTGGGTTTAATATTGTATATTTCTCATTTTTATGGCTAGTCTTCATTTACTGTTTTACTTATGTTTACATACCATTTTATATGACTTATTTTGTCATTCATATACCTTACACCCACTTCAATGTAAGGGTTGTTTATGTGTTGAACGTCTGGGCGAGGTCTCGTTTAATAAACGGTTGAAGCTAGCAAGGACTCAGAGATCTGTGTTGTTTCAAGTGTTGTTATTTGTAATCATATGCCGAGGTAATTAATTTAGCAGACACTAGAAGAACTTTCTACCCAAAAATGTGATTGTTGAATATTGATTTGTGTATTCTTTTCTCCTAGTTGGTTATACAGCAAGCACAGGTATGATTAAACTGGGAGCAACCGAAGGGACTGCCGCCAATGAAAATGCATGCATTGCAAGTTGCACATCTGATAGCAACTGTGGGGGAGTGGACTGGGAGCCTACAGGCACTAAATGCTGGACACACACTATTACCAATGAGTGTGCAATGTCACTTCAAGACAACACCTGCTGTAATCATCATGAGAAAAATTCAGCATGTGGACCTACAGGTATTTAATAGCTGAATATAATTGATACTCACCACTGATGAATGATCTCATTCATTACTTAATTTTCTAATATAGGGGCAGCATGTGTATAAGCTATGAAAATCATACCTTTTCGTAATTTGTGTGAAGGAACATAGTCCATATACAACGACTGGCCATAGATCGGCAGTGGTACATAATGAAGCAAGTATAATGTGATTAAAATGAAGCAATGGGCATCCCCGCCCCCCATTTTATGCATCTGCAGTGAATATTTAGACAATTCGGTCCAAATAATTTCAAGTTTTTAGTAATCTTTCTGGGGAAAAAAGTATGTATGAAAAGAAGGTCTATATTACTAAAAAATAAATATTCACCATCATAAATGAGGCCTAAATTGGTGTTTATCCTTCAAAACAAAGAAACCCCTTCAACAGTTGTTATTCATTCATATAATAGTAGTTATTGGACACTCACTCTTACGTTGTTGCATACTTATTTAACTGAATATTTCTTTAATTAAATATATGGTCCATTCCTACGAAATCAACTTGAAAACTTGAATTATATTTGTTACTACTTAAAAGAAGGCAATTTAGGTGATTTTGTCTCCCTTTTCTCAGTAATTAGCATAATTACTCACTAATTTTTGATTGTATCAACTTTATTTATATTTCATTGTGTTTCTCATGCCTCCAAACATTAAGAAAGTGTATTCACACTTGAATATAAGTTGATTTTAACCCAAGTTATGGTATTTCAGAGGTTCATGAGCGGCCATTTTGTTTTTTTACGATTTTGGGCATGTTCCCCCACCTAGATTTTTATAGACTTTTGGTATGTTGATAAGGGGTACTAATAGTACCCAAAGACGTTGAAAAAACCTATGTTGCAATTTGTCCTAGGTTAAACCCTATTTCTACTGGACTACATGTGTATAGGCTATGAAAATCATACTTTTCGTAATTTGTGTGAAGGAACATAGTCCATATACAACACCTGGCCATAGATCGGCAGTGGTACATAATGAAGCAAGTATAATGTGGTTAAAATGAAGCAATGGGCATCCCCGCCCCCCATTTTATGCATCTGCAGTGAATATTTAGACAATTCGGTCCAAATAATTTCATGTTTCTAGTAATCTTTCTGAGGAAAAAAGTATGTATGAAAAGAAGGTCTATATTACTAAAAAATAAATATTCACCATCATAAATGAGGCCTAAATTGGTGTTTATCTTTCAAAACAAAGAAACCCCTTCAACAGTTGTTATTCATTCATATAGTAGTAGTTATTGGACACTCACTCTCACGTTGTTGCATACTTATTTAACTGAATATTTCTTTAATTAAATATATGGTCCATTCCTACGAAATCGGCCCAGTAGCCTGAAAATCCTTTCAAAGGTTTTCATCGTTAGGGAACCTAAAGTAGAGTAATGGAACATTTCAAATCTAAATTTGCTACTAAGTTGATTGAATAGTTTTTATTCTACATGAAATCAAAGACTGGGTTAGGATTTCCTATGTTTTTATGTTGCATATCAAATTGGCACTAAATACTAGACATTTTGGCAATGAGAAATTAGATTGGGTTTGATAAGGCAATTTATTTGGAAAAAAGGGGCAATGCAACATGTGTCAACAATTCATATCAGAAGGACTCTCCTATTTGATTTAGGAATTTCAAAATTAAAGACAGCTTTGTTTTTCAGTTATAGGCTTTTCCAGACATTACCCCTTTTGTCATCTCACTCTGTTCTCTTCTGTTGTATAAGGTTGTGAGCCTCTCGTAAGTTATTGTATGTCTATCTTAAGTTGATTCCAAGTGTATAAGCTATGAAAGTTGTACCTTTTCGTAATTAGTGTATATGGACATATGTGGTGCTTTGTGTGGTGGTGCTGAGTCGGGGCGGTTCTCCCCACTCTGGCCCGGCACCGCTAGCCAGCTGCCCTGCTCCCCAGTCATGGCCAGCTAGGCTGGACATAAGCCGGCATTACCTCCTGCTGCAGGGAGATAGGGCTAGATGTCACTATCTGGGTTTAATATTGTATATTTCTCATTTTTATGGCTAGTCTTCATTTACTGTTTTACTTATGTTTACATACCATTTTATATGACTTATTTTGTCATTCATATACCTTACACCCACTTCAATGTAAGGGTTGTTTATGTGTTGAACGTCTGGGTGAGGTCTCGTTTAATAAACGGTTGAAGCTAGCAAGGACTCAGAGATCTGTGTTGTTTCAAGTGTTGTTATTTGTAATCATATGCCGAGGTAATTAATTTAGCAGACACTAGAAGAACTTTCTACCCAAAAATGTGATTGTTGAATATTGATTTGTGTATTCTTTTCTCCTAGTTGGTTATACAGCAAGCACAGGTATGATTAAACTGGGAGCAACCGAAGGGACTGCCGCCAATGAAAATGCATGCATTGCAAGTTGCACATCCGATAGCAACTGTGGGGGAGTGGACTGGGAGCCTACAGGCACTAAATGCTGGACACACACTATTACCAATGAGTGTGCAATGTCACTTCAAGACAACACCTGCTGTAATCATCATGAGAAAAATTCAGCATGTGGACCTACAGGTATTTAATAGCTGAATATAATTGATACTCACCACTGATGAATGATCTCATTTATTATTTAATTTTCTAATACAGGGGCAGCATGTGTATAAGCTATGAAAATCATACTTTTCGTAATTAGTGTGAAGGAACATAGTCCATATACAACACCTGGCCATAGATCAGCAGTGGTACATAATGAAGCAAGTATAATGTGGTTAAAATGAAGCAATGGGCATCCCCGCCCCCCATTTTATGCATCTGCAGTGAATATTTAGACAATTCGGTCCAAATAATTTCATGTTTTTAGTAATCTTTCTGGGGAAAAAAGTATGTATGAAAAGAAGGTCTATATTACTAAAAAATAAATATTCACCATCATAAATGAGGCCTAAATTGGTGTTTATCCTTCAAAACAAAGAAACCCCTTCAACAGTTGTTATTCATTCATATAGTAGTAGTTATTGGACACTCACTCTTACGTTGTTGCATACTTATTTAACTGAATATTTCTTTAATTAAATATATGGTCCATTCCTATGAAATCGGCCCAGTAGCCTGAAAATCCTTTCAAAGGTTTTCATCGTAGGGAACCTAAAGTAGAGTAATGGAACATTTCAAATCTAAATTTGCTACTAAGTTGATTGAATAGTTTTTATTCTACATGAAATCAAAGACTGGGTTAGGATTTCCTATGTTTTTATGTTGCATATCAAATTGGCACTAAATACTAGACATTTTGGCAAAGAGAAATTAGATTGGGTTTGATAAGGCAATTTATTTGGAAAAAAGGGGCAATGCAACATGTGTCAACAATTCATATCAGAAGGACTCTCCTATTTGATTTAGGAATTTCAAAATTAAAGACAGCTTTGTTTTTCAGTTATAGGCTTTTCCAGACATTACCCCTTTTGTCATCTCACTCTGTTCTCTTCTGTTGTATAAGGTTGTGAGCCTCTCGTAAGTTATTGTATGTCTATCTTAAGTTGATTCCAAGTGTATAAGCTATGAAAGTTGTACCTTTTCGTAATTAGTGTATATGGACATATGTGGTGCTTTGTGTGGTGGTGCTGAGTCGGGGCGGTTCTCCCCACTCTGGCCCGGCACCGCTAGCCAGCTGCCCTGCTCCCCAGTCATGGCCAGCTAGGCTGGACATGAGCCGGCATTACCTCCTGCTGCAGGGAGATAGGGCTAGATGTCACTATCTGGGTTTAATATTGTATATTTCTCATTTTTATGGCTAGTCTTCATTTACTGTTTTACTTATGTTTACATACCATTTTATATGACTTATTTTGTCATTCATATACCTTACACCCACTTCAATGTAAGGGTTGTTTATGTGTTGAACGTCTGGGTGAGGTCTCGTTTAATAAACGGTTGAAGCTAGCAAGGACTCAGAGATCTGTGTTGTTTCAAGTGTTGTTATTTGTAATCATATGCCGAGGTAATTAATTTAGCAGACACTAGAAGAACTTTCTACCCAAAAATGTGATTGTTGAATATTGATTTGTGTATTCTTTTCTCCTAGTTGGTTATACAGCAAGCACAGGTATGATTAAACTGGGAGCAACCGAAGGGACTGCCGCCAATGAAAATGCATGCATTGCAAGTTGCACATCCGATAGCAACTGTGGGGGAGTGGACTGGGAGCCTACAGGCACTAAATGCTGGACACACACTATTACCAATGAGTGTGCAATGTCACTTCAAGACAACACCTGCTGTAATCATCATGAGAAAAATTCAGCATGTGGACCTACAGGTATTTAATAGCTGAATATAATTGATACTCACCACTGATGAATGATCTCATTTATTATTTAATTTTCTAATACAGGGGCAGCATGTGTATAAGCTATGAAAATCATACTTTTCGTAATTAGTGTGAAGGAACATAGTCCATATACAACACCTGGCCATAGATCAGCAGTGGTACATAATGAAGCAAGTATAATGTGATTAAAATGAAGCAATGGGCATCCCCGCCCCCCATTTTATGCATCTGCAGTGAATATTTAGACAATTCGGTCCAAATAATTTCATGTTTTTAGTAATCTTTCTGGGGAAAAAAGTATGTATGAAAAGAAGGTCTATATTACTAAAAAAATAATATTCACCATCATAAATGAGGCCTAAATTGGTGTTTATCCTTCAAAACAAAGAAACCCCTTCAACAGTTGTTATTCATTCATGTAGTAGTAGTTATTGGACACTCACTCTTACGTTGTTGCATACTTATTTAACTGAATATTTCTTTAATTAAATATATGGTCCATTCCTATGAAATCGGCCCAGTAGCCTGATAATCCTTTCAAAGGTTTTCATCGTTTGGGAACCTAAAGTAGAGTAATGGAACATTTCAAATCTAAATTTGCTACTAAGTTGATTGAATAGTTTTTATTCTACATGAAATCAAAGACTGGGTTAGGATTTCCTATGTTTTTATGTTGCATATCAAATTGGCACTAAATACTAGACATTTTGGCAATGAGAAATTAGATTGGGTTTGATAAGGCAATTTATTTGGAAAAAAGGGGCAATGCAACATGTGTCAACAATTCATATCAGAAGGACTCTCCTATTTTGATTTAGGAATTTCAAAATTAAAAACAGCTTTGTTTTTCAGTTATAGGCTTTTCCAGACATTACCCCTTTTGTCATCTCACTCTGTTCTCTTCTGTTGTATAAGGTTGTGAGCCTCTTGTAAGTTATTGTATGTCTATCGTAAGTTGATTCCAAGTGTATAAGCTATGAAAGTTGTACCTTTTCGTAATTAGTGTATATGGACATATGTGGTGCTTTGTGTGGTGGTGCTGAGTCGGGGCGGTTCTCCCCACTCTGGCCCGGCACCGCTAGCCAGCCGCCCTGCTCCCCAGTCATGGCCAGCTAGGCTGGACATGAGCCGGCATTACCTCCTGCTGCAGGGAGATAGGGCTAGATGTCACTATCTGGGTTTAATATTGTATATTTCTCATTTTTATGGCTAGTCTTCATTTACTGTTTTACTTATGTTTACATACCATTTTATATGACTTATTTTGTCATTCATATACCTTACACCCACTTCAATGTAAGGGTTGTTTATGTGTTGAACGTCTGGGTGAGGTCTCGTTTAATAAACGGTTGAAGCTAGCAAGGACTCAGAGATCTGTGTTGTTTCAAGTGTTGTTATTTGTAATCATATGCCGAGGTAATTAATTTAGCAGACACTAGAAGAACTTTCTACCCCAAAATGTGATTGTTGAATATTGATTTGTGTATTCTTTTCTCCTAGTTGGTTATACAGCAAGCACAGGTATGATTAAACTGGGAGCAACCGAAGGGACTGCCGCCAATGAAAATGCATGCATTGCAAGTTGCACATCTGATAGCAACTGTGGGGGAGTGGACTGGGAGCCTACAGGCACTAAATGCTGGACACACACTATTACCAATGAGTGTGCAATGTCACTTCAAGACAACACCTGCTGTAATCATCATGAGAAAAATTCAGCATGTGGACCAACAGGTATTTAATAGCTGAATATAATTGATACTCACTGATGAATGATCTCATTTATTACTTAATTTTCTAATACAGGGGCAGCATTAGTATAAGCTATGAAAATCATACTTTTCGTAATTAGTGTGAAGGAACAAAGTCCATATACAACACCTGGCCATAGATCGGCAGTGGTACATAATGAAGCAAGTATAATGTGGTTAAAATGAAGCAATGGGCATCCCCGCCCCCCATTTTATGCATCTGCAGTGAATATTTAGACAATTCGGTCCAAATAATTTCATGTTTCTAGTAATCTTTCTGGGGAAAAAAGTATGTATGAAAAGAAGGTCTATATTACTAAAAAATAAATATTCACCATCATAAATGAGGCCTAAATTGGTGTTTATCCTTCAAAACAAAGAAACCCCTTCAACAGTTGTTATTCATTCATATAATAGTAGTTATTGGACACTCACTCTTACGTTGTTGCATACTTATTTAACTGAATATTTCTTTAATTAAATATATGGTCCATTCCTACGAAATCAACTTGAAAACTTGAATTATATTTGTTACTACTTAAAAGAAGGCAATTTAGGTGATTTTGTCTCCCTTTTCTCAGTAATTAGCATAATTACTCACTAATTTTTGATTGTATCAACTTTATTTATATTTCATTGTGTTTCTCATGCCTCCAAACATTAAGAAAGTGTATTCACACTTGAATATAAGTTGATTTTAACCCAAGTTATGGTATTTCAGAGGTTCATGAGCGGCCATTTTGTTTTTTTACGATTTTGGGCATGTTCCCCCACCTAGATTTTTATAGACTTTTGGTATGTTGATAAGGGGTACTAATAGTACCCAAAAACGTTGAAAAAACCTATGTTGCAATTTGTCCTAGGTTAAACCCTATTTCTACTGGACTACATGTGTATAGGCTATGAAAATCATACTTTTCGTAATTAGTGTGAAGGAACATAGTCCATATACAACACCTGGCCATAGATCGGCAGTGGTACATAGTGAAGCAAGTATAATGTGGTTAAAATGAAGCAATGGGCATCCCCGCCCCCCATTTTATGCATCTGCAGTGAATATTTAGACAATTCGGTCCAAATAATTTCATGTTTTTAGTAATCTTTCTGGGGAAAAAAGTATGTATGAAAAGAAGGTCTATATTACTAAAAAATAAATATTCACCATCATAAATGAGGCCTAAATTGGTGTTTATCCTTCAAAACAAAGAAACCCCTTCAACAGTTGTTATTCATTCATGTAGTAGTAGTTATTGGACACTCACTCTTACGTTGTTGCATACTTATTTAACTGAATATTTCTTTAATTAAATATATGGTCCATTCCTATGAAATCGGCCCAGTAGCCTGAAAATCCTTTCAAAGGTTTTCATCGTTTGGGAACCTAAAGTAGAGTAATGGAACATTTCAAATCTAAATTTGCTACTAAGTTGATTGAATAGTTTTTATTCTACATGAAATCAAAGACTGGGTTAGGATTTCCTATGTTTTTATGTTGCATATCAAATTGGCACTAAATACTAGACATTTTGGCAATGAGAAATTAGATTGGGTTTGATAAGGCAATTTATTTGGAAAAAAGGGGCAATGCAACATGTGTCAACAATTCATATCAGAAGGACTCTCCTATTTTGATTTAGGAATTTCAAAATTAAAGACAACTTTGTTTTTCAGTTATAGGCTTTTCCAGACATTACCCCTTTTGTTATCTCACTCTGTTCTCTTCTGTTGTATAAGGTTGTGAGCCTCTCGTAAGTTATTGTATGTCTATCGTAAGTTGATTCCAAGTGTATAAGCTATGAAAGTTGTACCTTTTCGTAATTAGTGTATATGGACATATGAGCAATTCCACCAAAAATGCCACATTTGGCAATCCAGGGCTGAAAATTTACAATTTTTTTAAATTGCTCCCATTGATTTATTTTTTTTCGTACATAAACTAGATATATTGCTGCTAATATAGACGAAATTGGGAACGTTAATAATGAATATTGTGGTCAGGGCAGCTTGGGAGACACAGTGACCTCTATTCTAATAGTAAGGGCCAAGGGGAAAGGTACATATTTGTACATGAATGAGAAGTTAATTAGAAATAAATAATAAAAATGTATGCATAATCTTTTGAATTCGTAAGTACCTGATAGATCTTGATATAAGGGTCATAATGCTTTTTAGTTTGTGAAAATATTCCAACTAGAAGAAAAGTTAGAGCCAAATAACCATTTATTAATGGTAATGGTAATGGCAGCGGTACAGGTCAAAGGTCATTGACCTTCTGGCCCATTATGTACATAAAACCCATTATATCTAGAATATGTACAAAACTATCAATAACATGGTTTCCCCCTCGTTTTTCTGTTCAGTTGAGTTGCATACCTGTTTTGGTTGTTTATGAAGGTAAATATAAGTTATATCTAGGTATTTAGTGGAAAAATTAGTGGGAAAAAATTTAAAAAAAATAGTTTCAACCCCCCTCCAGACCCCCGCCCCCTCTAGACCCCCGTTACGGCGACATACTATTTTTGCTTGTTGCTACTATCTCAGGTATGACAGAATTCTTTTTTGTATTTATTTATTTTCCCTTGTGTTTCTTACACATTATAATGCTCATAGAAAATAATTGATTCTTATATTAATTTATTTATTAATGAAACCTAGACCCCCGTTATGGCGACAGGGGGCTACCCCATATAATTGTTTCAGTATTCTAACCCCTCGATTTAGCTGGAAAGAATTAATTCGAGATTTTTCAATGGATACAATGGATGTACTAATCATAGACAATGTTATAAGTAATGGAGGTAATGGGGGATTTCATTTTTAGTTCTTCTAGGTCTATATGTTCCAAAAAAACATTTAGACCCCCGTTACGGCGACAGGACCTACCCCATAATCAACTTTACAAAATATCATCAAGAAATGAATTGAAAAGTTGAAAATATTGATTTTTTATCCATAACAACATATTATTTCAGAGTAATCATTGTCCCTCCGGCCCATTATGCCCATAAACCCGTTATATCGAGAATATTTATAAGTTTTTTCCCCAAAAATACTGGCTGCATTTTGTAAAAAGTGATTCTGATAGGAAAATCTGCATGTTTTATGGGTGTTTCTGGCAGAAAAATAAGCATTTTCTTGGCCTCACGATTTAAAAAAAAACGAAAAACATTGTAGGATACTTCCCCCTAGGCGATTTTTTGCCCCTGGATCCGAAAATAACAACGAAAATAATCTCAGATAAATATTTTAGCCTCTGGAGGAGCTGTTGTATTTTAACCCAAATGATGCACTTTTGGTGGAATTGCTCATATGTGGTGCTTTGTGTGGTGGTGCTGAGTCGGGGCGGTTCTCCCCACTCTGGCCCGGCACCGCTAGCCAGCCGCCCTGCTCCCCAGTCATGGCCAGCTAGGCTGGACATGAGCCGGCATTACCTCCTGCTGCAGGGAGATAGGGCTAGATGTCACTATCTGGGTTTAATATTGTATATTTCTCATTTTTATGGCTAGTCTTCATTTACTGTTTTACTTATGTTTACATACCATTTTATATGACTTATTTTGTCATTCATATACCTTACACCCACTTCAATGTGAGGGTTGTTTATGTGTTGAACGTCTGGGTGAGGTCTCGTTTAATAAACGGTTGAAGCTAGCAAGGACTCAGAGATCTGTGTTGTTTCAAGTGTTGTTATTTGTAATCATATGCCGAGGTAATTAATTTAGCAGACACTAGAAGAACTTTCTACCCCAAAATGTGATTGTTGAATATTGATTTGTGTATTCTTTTCTCCTAGTTGGTTATACAGCAAGCACAGGTATGATTAAACTGGGAGCAACCGAAGGGACTGCCGCCAATGAAAATGCATGCATTGCAAGTTGCACATCCGATAGCAACTGTGGGGGAGTGGACTGGGAGCCTACAGGCACTAAATGCTGGACACACACTATTACCAATGAGTGTGCAATGTCACTTCAAGACAACACCTGCTGTAATCATCATGAGAAAAATTCAGCATGTGGACCTACAGGTATTTAATAGCTGAATATAATTGATACTCACCACTGATGAATGATCTCATTTATTATTTAATTTTCTAATACAGGGGCAGCATGTGTATAAGCTATGAAAATCATACTTTTCGTAATTAGTGTGAAGGAACATAGTCCATATACATCACCTGGCCATAGATCGGCATAGATCGGCATAGATTGGTACATAATGAAGCAAGTATAATTTGGTTAAAATGAAGCAATGGGCATCCCCGCCCCCCATTTTATGCATCTGCAGTGAATATTTAGACAATTTGGTCCAAATAATTTCATGTTTTTAGTAATCTTTCTGGGGAAAAAAGTATGTGGCCATTTCCACCAATTTGACAACATTTGGGTCCCTAGACACCCCCAGAATACCAAAAAATAATTTTTACTTTTATCAGTTGATTTGTTATTTTCTATCAACCTCATATATATGCACATTAAACTGTCAAGTTTGGAACCATTCTGATTATTAGTAATTTTTCTACAGGGGGGTCGAAAAATAGATCCCAAATATGAAAAAAATGCCAAAAATAGCATGTCGAATAATGGTACATATTTCTACATATATGAGGATTTAAATTAGAAATAGATAAAACAAATATGCAAATAATGCATTGAACAATTTTGTACTTGATAGGTCTCGACATAAGGATCCTAACACCTTTTATTTGGTGAAAATATTCTAACTAGAAGAAAAGTTACAGCAAAATAACCATTCTGTAATGGTAATGATAATGGCAGCGGCAAAGGTGACAGGTCTTTGACCCTCTGCCCACATTATTATGCATGTATACACATTATATAACTCATTATATTTAGAATATATATAACATTCATTACCCTTGTTTACCTTTTGAAGTTGACTTGAATACTTGTATTGATTGTTCCTGTTCTGTTCAAGTATTTAGATGCAAATTTTTTAAGGATAAAGGTTCTAATATTATATATGTGTTTGGGATATAATTTGTGACATTTTGTGACGGCAGACGTGACGTAGACGACGTGACGAAGACGACAAAAGCATGACGAAGACGACAAAAGCGTGACGAAGACGACAAAAGCAATTTGCAGTAAAAATCATGTAAAAACTACTCAGAAATTATTAATTTTGGTCTACATAGATTGCTATTAAGCCAAGTTAATAATAAATGTCAAATTTAAAGTTTGTTATCAAATTTATACCTTATAAGGCTCTAAAAACCCTATAAAAGGTGTGACGAAGACGACATGGGCTAGGGTACCCACCACCTTTTGATGCCATGATCTCTGATCTCATGATCTCTGCCATGATTCAAGAAAAACCCGAATCAATACATTTAATGTTCTATACATATATAATCCCATGCACTCTATCATTATTCATCAAAATTTGACATATTTTTTTTTTATTTATTTATTTATTCCACCTTAGGCACACAGCGTGACGAAGACGACATGGGGGGGTACCCACAAATTTTTTTTTTGATTTTTGATGTCTTTTGGAAAAAAAATATTTTTTTTTGCATTTTTTTTTTACACAGTTCATATTCACGTAACCTACTATCACAACATATAAAACAAAATGTTCAATTTTGAAGATTATTTAGAAATTTAGCAATTCCACGGACTAATGGCTGTTTAAAAAACCATCCAATAAAAAAAAATTATCAAATTAATGATAATTAACTTGATTTAAGCCCATTTTACCCCTTTCCACGGTTGGGGGCCAAATGTTGTCAAATTGGTGGAATTGGCCATGTATGAAAAGAAGGTCTATATTACTAAAAAATAAATATTCACCATGATAAATGAGGCCTAAATTGGTGTTTATCCTTCAAAACAAAGAAACCCCTTCAACAGTTGTTATTCATTCATATAGTAGTAGTTATTGGACACTCACTCTTACCACGGATTTGTAATTGAAATCAAAGACTGGGTTAGGATTTCCTCTGTTTTTATGTTGCACATCAAATTGGCAGTAAATACTAGTCATTTAGGCAATGAGAAATTAGTTTGAGTTTGATAAGGCAATTTATTTGGAAAAAAGGGGCAATTCAACATGTGTCAACAATTTATATTATAAGGACTCTCCTATACGCCATGGTAATTAATAGCAGACACTACAATTTGGTGCCAGGACCAATTCAGTCTATTCAGTTGTATTACCAGCTGTTGAGTTGGAAGTAGATGGATTACCGGCTGGGCAGGAGGTAGTCATCAATGCACTACCGCTGTTAGCCCCAGTTAATATAGTAGCTCCTCCTGAAGGCATTATAGCAGTGGATTTGCCACTTAATTCAATGCTACAAAATTATGAAGATGTTGCAGCTGCTAGAAGGGCCCTAGAGCAGAAGCCCCGGCTGACATCTTTGTCAACGCTGTGCAAGATTTGGTGCCTCATTGAAGCATTAGGGTCTGATAGAGGTTTGTTAGCTGGAGCTGGTCTTGGATGATGATGGAAGCCCGGCTAGAAATGTTGCTATGAGGAGGCGCCGGTGGGGTGATGATGCACGCTATATGCCCCTCTTGTTTCACCCAGAGTTATGCATAGGCCTTTGCCTCCGGTCGAACACCCGGCTGAGGGTGAACTTGCCAAACATCTGACTAATGAATGGGAAGATGATATGGCAACTGGTTTTTGGCAGCATATGACATTTGATAAGATGGATCCATACATTATAAGGTCTTCAATTTAGACGTTTAGAACAAATGAATGACTCTTTGCACATGTTGGCTGCGCATGGTGGTGATGCTATGCGTGGTGTCTGCTAAGGAATCGGCCAATTCTAGACTAAGTGACCCCAGTGCCGATCCCTAGGTTTGGATAGACCAAACCAAACAAAGCAGATTGGGTCACTTATACAAGGACCTTGTGCTCTTTCTTAGCTTACAGACATCGTCCGCCATTGAACTAAATCAAAAACTTTGAGTTTACATTATCGTGTAAATTGTCCAATATCTGTCCATAGAACTCACACATCTCATGGCCACTGGTGTTTGCACGCTATTCTAGACATGCAGAAAAGAATTTGCAGGCAATTATTGAGCAGCAAGAACACAAGTTTGTTGCAGTACAACATGAGTTGTGTGCTTCAAAGGCTGACAGGGTGGCTGAAATGTCTTTGGCAGAAAATCTAGCTAGGAAAGCAACCTTAAATAAAGCTGAGATTGAGAGACTCAGACAACATTGTGCTGCTATTCAACCTGAGAGAGACTGGGGCTTAGCCGCTAGTACTCCACTTAGGCTGGTTGGTGCTTGGCTTCATAATATGCTTCATAATAGGCTTCATAATATGCTTGTTTGATGGGTGATTGCCCAAATATCCTCAATCGACACAACATGCAAATGCAGCTACTTTGGATCCCAGTCAGTCATGGGAATTGGGTTGAGAAGAAGCTGTAAAAACAACCAGAAGTATGTGTGGTGGGGATGAAGGGAATCAAATTCCTCCTGAGACTCCTCGAGGGAAGGTAGCTTTTCAGAATCCGGTATATGATAAAGTGACCGGGAAAGTGATGGTGTCAAAGGTAGTACAAAAAAGGTATAAATTTATGGACCCGGCTGCTGATTATGATCCGGAGGATGAGCTGGAGGATGAGCCGGAGGCTTTTAGTATTCATTGCATGGACCCCAATTTGCCTAAAATGAGGTCTAAGCCTTTATCTTTCCCTATTTGGGATGGAAAACAGGATTGGTATGAATATCAAAGAAGAAGAAGAAGAAGAAGAAGAAAGGCTTTGCTTGCATTTGAAAAATGGGACAGCATGTTGCATACTCTAGCATTGAAGGTATTTTTGGATGGACTTATAGATCCAGAGATTGCTAAGTATGTGGCGTTGCAGTAGCTGGGGCAATCGCTACCCATTATGGTGATGTTTGTAGAAACGATACCCAGTTGTTTTCCACTGTTATGACTGTGTCTGGGGGGGGGGGGCAGAGTGGAGAGTTGAACCGAAGAGATCAGATAAGTTGACGACAGATATGAATTTGCAGTGGTGGTATTCTGTCAACTGAATTTTACGCTTTTAAAGCTTGGGAAGCCAAGTCTAAAACTGCTTTAAAAAAACAAAGTAGCTGAAAAAACTACTCCAGAACCTGAGATTGCTGAGCATATGCCATTCCGGAAAGGCCCCCCCCACACACACACACACAGAAAAATTTGCTGTTATTACTGCAGATATAGGGTCATACGGTGACCAAGTGTGAGAGGCACGCTTTGCATTTGATGTGGTTGGATGATATGGTGAAGCAATCAGCTAAGAGTGAAGCTAATAAGTTGGGAAACCCTGCCGGCCCCTCCTGAGCGGTGGACAGGGGGCAGGGGGTAATATACATGCCACAGTATGCAATATATTAGAGAAAACACCTGTGGAACTTCATGGTCAGGTGCCCTCTCATGAGCTAGGAGAAGCCTATGATTGTAGCAATGTGAGGATGATCAGCATAGGCCTAGAAGGGAAGCCAGATATGCCTTCATGCTTTGTGGAAGTAGTACACCTGGGTGTACCAGAATATGCTTGCTTGCCGGGTCAAATTTTAAAAGTAGAATGGGGAGGTACATGCTTCATTGGCAAATAAGGTTATGGCATATGATCTTTGAGATTTTGACATAACTATTTCGGATAGGAGTAATCCTGTGATTGCTGACCGGTTGTATGCGGATGTGACAATAGTCAAAGTTACTGGCCAATTTCTGGTAGACTGGGGTGCTCAATGCACTTTAATTAAAAAGAGGGTGTATGATGAGTTGTCAGTGAAGCCTTACCTGATACCGTGCCAGGTAACATGCTATGCTGGCTCAGAACATGATTTAGTCATACATGGTAGTGTATGCGTTGCTCTAGGAATAGGAGGAGCATGGTATGCTCTGACTTGTACGGTAGTAAGTGGTTTGGTCGGAGAAGCTGGTATAGTTGGCATGGATTTTATCCTAACCCACAGGTAATTCAGATTGTATTTTGTATTCAAATATTTTTATTCAGCCAAAATATTATGTAATTACACACTGTTCTCAGATACAGCTGTACATCTAAGTCATACAAAGCAATAGAAATTTTAGGAAAAACCAATGGATAAACAGATACTACTCAACCATTATAAAACATATCTAGTTGCATTCATAGCAGTGGCATTGTAACTCAAATACATGATAGTCCAAGGAAAGGGAAAGAAAGCTTTGTTCACACAAGGTATCATAAAATCAGAGAAAAAGTTCTATAATCTGCCAGCAGGAGCAAAAGAAAAAAAATTCAAACAAACCATCTCAAAAGGTATCGAACAATCCAAGCGAAAAACAAAAACAAAATAAAAGTTATTTAGTTTCAGATTCAGCCAAAGAGAGCATCTGGCAGCTCCCAAATATTTCCTCCCAAATAATCTTCTTCAAATTATTATTAAAAACCCTTATCTGTACTCGTTCTGGGTCAATCAGTCTACTTCGGATACTATTAAAAACATTTCTATCATCCAGAATTCGTAACCCTAAGGGTTAACAGTTGCAAATGACTATAACCCTACCAAACATGCTTTTCCGAATACCCTCTTTGGCCCAACCATTCACCTCTAAACGCAATGGGTCTCTCATCACGTATGGACTTTCAACCCGTTCAGGAACCCCCAAACTCCTGAATAAAGATGAAAAAAATCGCCCAGATCTCCTATAACATAGTGGTATTGGACTGGCAAATTCACCCTTGAGGCAGGTGAACAAACCATTAGGTGCCGGAATTTGCAATGCAGGATGCTCAGCCACAATGGTTATGAAGGAGTCTTTTTAGATACTCTCTCTACTATTTGTAGTTGTGTGGATCTGGAGCCGGCCAGGGAAGATATATTCTTTGAGTCAGGCGAATCTTAATTAGAACATTCTGTAGTTGGCAGTTGGCTAGTTGCTGGTGACCGGCAACGTACGACCTTGTCTCTGCACAACCCTGCTGGCTCTCCTACAATGTTCAGTCTTTCACTATGTCTGGACTAAGGGAGCTTGCTGGATCAAGCAGCTCCCCAATGGTTGAAATGGATTTGCTAGAACTGGAGGTACCAATGCCTCTGGAAGAAAGTTGTCCTGCTGAGGATTGATGAGTGTATCGAAGCCCTGGGTGGTATGAAGTGGTTTATCACTCTGGATCTTGAAAGTGGATATTGACAGATAGCTATGGATGAAGGAAGCAAAAAATGCTTTTGTCTCCTCTAGTGGTCTGTACCAATTTAAAGTAATGAGCTTCGGTCTGTGTAATGCACCAGCTACCTTCGAATGAATGATGGAACAAATGTTAGTAGGTTTTCGTTGGAAGTGTTGTCTGGTGTATTTAGATGAAATAATCATATTCAGGGCTACATTTGAAGATACTATGAAGAACATGGAGTTTGTGCTAAAACGCTTGCATAGCTATATATGGTCTTAAGCTATAGCCGAAAAAGTGTTCATTTTTTAACCTGGGTTGAGTTGTCTCTCAGCGAGGCATTTGCCCTGACCCTACTACGCTGGACCGGGTGAGATCTTAGCCAATTCCGGCTACAGTGAAGGAAGTGCGTCAATTCTTAGGATTTGCATTCTATTATAGGGAATTCATGCCTTACTTTGCAGATGTAGCTGACCTGATTCAGGCTTTGGTGGTTGGTGGAGATCAGAAGAAAAGTAGGAAAGTTGTGTGATAGTGTTTGAGAAGTTGAAGCTTTTTGCTCACTTCAGCTCCTATATTAGGATACCCCCAGCCAGCCGGAACTATTATATTAGATACCGATGCATCTGGTTTTGGTATGGCCAGAGCTCTTTCGCAGATACAAAAAGGGAGGGAGGTAGCTAAGCTAGTAATACTATGTCCAAATCGCAACACAACTATTGCACCACAAAAAGGGAGCTTTTGGGTGTATTGACCTACCTGTGTAAGTTTTAGCACTATGTTATTGGAAGAAGTGATTTATGCTGAGGGTCGATCATGCTTCGTTGTGCTGGCTGATAAACTTCAAAGACCCAACTAATTTGCTGTCTAAGTGGCTCACTACCTTGCAGCATTATGGTATTTCAGAGACACAAATTATTCATAGGGCTGGTAAAAGGCACACAAATGCTGATGCTGTATCAAGACTACCTGTAAGGAAGTGTCCCCGGGAGCACTGTCTGGACTGTGGTGCTCATGAAACTGTGGTTGCAACCATGATGGCTGGTGATCGACTGAAAATAGCCCAGCAGCAAGATGAAGCATTGGTCTGGGTGGTGGCCTTGGTGGGGAGTTTGGCTCCTGGTCGAAGTAAAGCAGTGCATCTAGCTGAGGGAGAAAAATTCCTTTTTTTATGTCCGGATTTTATCTTCTTTAGTAATGAAGGATGAGTATTTTGTGTCCGGAATCGGGGAGTGATAATGGAGTAATTTATTACAGAGCAGCTGTACTGCTGGGCTTGAGGAAGGAACTATTCTGAACTTTGCACGTAAACCAATTAGCAGCTCATTTCGATGAATTTAAGACATCTTGCATATTGTAGGGCGAGTAGTACCTGTGGGGATGTGGACTGGGATACTAACAACAATCAATGCTGGAAATACACTATTACCAATGAGTGTGCTATGTCACTTGCAGTCAACAAATGTTGTAATCATCATGAAAAAACTACAGCATGTGGAACTTCAGGTTCTACTTGTTATCCTAATTAACTCTATCCAATCTATCCAATGTCACCGTAACGGGGGTCTAGGTTTCATTAATAAATAAATTAATAATAGCATGAATCATTTTTTCTTAGTGTTAAAATATGTAAGAAACACTGTCAGATATGGATATTGTATTATTATGTAATAGTTATTAATTATGAATGATAAGCATGTGAATGAATAAAGCATGTAAAGTGTTAATTGTTTTGTGTAAGGTACCAGCATGGGGTGACGCCAAATATTGAAATCAGGGTTATTTGTGGACAGTGGGGACCCAGCAGGGGGTCCTCATTTACATAAGTAAGTAGCGTCACTCACGCTAGGTTGGACTATGTATACGGATGTTTCACCAAGGCCTCCCCAGTGAGGAATAATAAACCAATGCAGCAGGACCTCTGACTTCTTCTTATATCTATTAATCGTGCCTATCCAGACCTCACACTGGTGGAGAAAAGGCCCGGTCCAACAGAAGCCAAAAAGTTAGCACTTAAGGTGGAGATGGTGGTGCCAAAACAATCTGCAGAGTTGTCAGTAGCGTTCTTACAACAATCAGAGTTACTAAGTGCTCTGACTAAGAAATTAGACTTGCAATCGGACAGAGTATCGGAGCTAATGATCAAGCCCGCGCAGCAAGTGCCACAATACCATAGTACACAACAAGGAAAAGGGTATGGAACAGACCAACAGCGGCCGAACTATTATAACAACGGGCCAGGCTATTATAATAATGGCAGGCCATAGAAATCGGAGATATAATGGTAACTCACAGAGTAACTATAGGGGCAACGCACAAAGAGGCGCCTTTAGAGGACAGTACAGGGGCCGTGGCTCTTATCGAGGAAATAACGGCAGCAATGGACAATATCACAATAGTAATGCTACCCGAGGGAATAGTAGCTATAGGTCCAGTTCAAAGGACAGGTCGCAAGGGACCACCGAAAACCACCCAAACTAGGTAGTCGCAGGATGGAGAGGCGTGATCGCTGCGACAGGAGGAAGTTGAAAAAGAACATTTTTTTCTATATTTAATATAGAGACCGATGTCTTACGTATATCAAGCGCCCACGAGACGGAGATGGAAGGAACAGGAGCATCGCAGATTCACCTAGACAGTAAGAGTGCACTGATACAGGCAAAACTAAGTGATAATGCTTTAGTAGTCCAATTCGATATGTATTATATACCTGCATTGATTGATACTGGTGCCACTTGTTCTGTAATAAGCCCAAATTTCTTTCAGGCGCTGGTCAGTACTAATGCATTCATTTCAGAATTTAAGTGTCGCTCTCAAATATTCACTGCGGATGGCGAAACGCATGTTAGTAGAAAAAGGGTGCTGCTAAGGTTTAAGGTGCTGGGTTCACAATTTGAACACCCATTCCTGGTACTTCCAAAGTTACATAGATCAGTGATAATAGGAACAGATTTTCTAGACAAAGCAGGGGCAGTAGTGGATTTCTCTAGAGTAAACACCAATAAGTTTGTAGTTAGAGCGAATAAGGACTTAGTGTTTAAGCCCCTAGTAGAGATGTTGTTCTTTCTTCCAGCATGTTCGCGCCTCTCATTGAGCAGCAGTACCTATGTTACAGAAAACCTAGATCGGAGGGTTCCGATCCCATTTGTAGTAAAGAGGGCGGCAGTAAGCCCTAGCCATGATAATGTTTTACCGGTGGTGGTGTTTAATTCTTCCGACAAAGAGATTAGGCTGTCTAAGGGAGCAATAGTAGCGTTATTAACCCCAGTAATACCAATAGAGAGGGAAAATGTAAAGATTGAAAGAGTGGCAGCCATGGCCAGTGAAAACTCAGACAGGGAGGAAACCCTGGGGAGTGATGGCGAGCCACCTGATTGTATATTTAATGTAAATCCAGATTTGGATAGAGCCCAAGCAGAACAGATTGGTGAGTTGTTGAAAAGGTATGCCGGGTGCTTTGGAGATAAAGATCATAAGCTAGGGGTAACAAGTGTGTATGAACATCATGTAGACCTGAAGAAGGATTATGCCCCCTTATGCAGTAGGCCATATCGTTTTAACCCAGAGCGCATGAAGATTCTAAGGGACATGTTGGAACATCAGAAAAAGCTGGGGATCATAGAGGAATGTCCCCAGCCGGAGGAATGGTTGTCCCCAGCGTTCCTGGTGGTCAAACCAGGGACAAAGAATTCCAGTAATCAGGAGTTTAGAATTGTCGTAGACTATAGGCAGTTAAATGATTCCATCAAGAATCAAAGCTATTCCTTTCCTAGGGCTGACGAGACAATTGACAAGGGGGGAGCCCTCAAGGGAACATACTTTTCAAAATTAGATGCAATAGCTTCGTTTCATCAAATTAAAATAAGGGAAAGAGATCGCCCCCTAACAGCATTTGCAACTCCATTCGCCACTATCCAGTACAAGGTTATGCCAATGGGCCTAAAGACATCGCCCAAGGCGTTTCATAATGTGCTACAGATAGTGTTAGCTAATTGTTCAAGAGCACTGCATTATGTGGATGATGTTATTTGCGCGTCCCAGACTTGGGAGCAACACATTAAAGATCTGAGCGCCATCTTGGAGGCATTCTCTAGAGCGAATATAGTATTTAAGAAAAGTAAGTGTCAATTCGCCATGACAACAATACCATTCTTGGGATTCATTTTGAATAAGGATGGAATAGCGCCAGATCCGGCTAAGGTAGCAGCAATTAAATCTTATCCTAGACCAAGGTCGGTAAGGCAGGTCAGGGCTTTCAACGGGCTCGCGAACTATTATAGGGGATTTATTCCACGTTTTCAAGAGATCATGTTACCCCTGTATGAGCTCACAAAGGCAAAGCTAAAATTTCAGTGGAATGAGAATGCCCAAGCAGCATTTGAAGCGATAAAGAAGTCAATAATGGCGGATGTTATGTTGCATAAACCTGATTACGATAAACCATTTGTGATTTCGTGTGATGCTTCTGATTTTTCGATCGGTGCAAGTTTGGCACAAAAGGATTGCAATGGAAATTACAGACCAGTTGCATTTGACGGCAGAAGCCTAACAAAGAGTGAACAGAACTACTCCACTACAGACAGAGAGCTACTATCAATCCGTTTTGGGATCATTAAGTTTGAACATTATGTGGTAGGAAGACAGTTCAGTGTTCTCACTGACCATGCTGCGCTCACAGCCTTAAAATCCAGAAAAGAATTGAAGGGGCGTATGGCCCGGTACTTGGAATTCTTTAACATGTATGACTTCACGATTTCTCATGTGACTGGGAAATTAAACGTGGTCCCAGATTGGCTTTCAAGACGGGTATACGATAACAAGGTAGAGGAGGAGATACCAACCCAGTCATCTAGGGGTCAGAAATGTGTCAGGTTTTATGGAATCAATTTCGTGCTAAGATTCGATCAGGAGGGGCCAGTCCCGAGGAACCCTATCAGAATGTTCAAAGGAAAGCCTATATCAAAGGTATACTCGGTTAGTGCGATGACCAGAGCAACAACCAGGGAGCGGACATCAGAGACTAATCTCAGAGCTCAAAGTGCAAAATCTGCAGGGCCGCGCCCCAGAGGACGCCCGCCCGCCCCAGCACGGGGAACGGCCAGTCTACAGAAGGTGGGCGGCACGACAACTGGTGGTGAAGGAAAGAAAGTGCCTCCAAGTATCAAAGCAGCTGGAGCGACAGATGAAGCGAAGATAGGGTCAGGAGCTAAAACAAAGGGTGTAAGGACAACACCAGGTCGGGGAAAACCCAAACCGGCGCGTCCAGTGGCGTTGAAACCAAGTGCTAAGCCTAGAATAAAGAAAACAGATCATTTAGTCCCAATTACAAAAGAGGAGTTCACAGAGTTGGTCAGCTTGACCAATATTCCATATACCCTTAAGTCATTTAAGGAAGAGCAAAAGTTAGACACATTCTGCGCAGCCATGTTTAACTACATAGACCATAAAAAGCTTCCAGAGCAAAATAACCTGGCGCGCACGGTATTGCTGTCACAAGATATGTTTGTGGTGTTGGAGGAAGTATTATATAAAATCCCTAGCGTTACAGGACGATTTAAAACATCTACTCCCATAGTAGTAGTTCCCAAAACCCTGGTACAGACTCTTTTGAAAGCCTATCATGATAGTCCATTAGCAGCCCACTTGGGGGCAGCAAAGGTGATGAGTTTACTCAGAGACAGGTTTTATTGGGATACAATGATCAAAGATGTGTATGATTTTGTGTATACTTGTGACCAATGTATGAAAGCAAAGGGCAATAGAAACAAAATAACATTGCCAATGACGATCAGGGATAATGCCCCAGCACCATTTGCACATATATCTATAGATACAATAGGGCCAATGACTCCAACAACTAGGAACAACAGATACGTGAACGTGGCGACAGATTATTATAGTAAATATGTTATCTGTTGGCCTGCAAAGAGCATTGATAGTCACACAATGGCATTCGAATTCTTTAATAATGTAATATGTAGGGTAGGATGCCCATCTCATTTGTTCACAGACAACGGCCCGGCATTTGCCAGCAAGACATTTAGGGAGGTGTGCAAATCACTGGGGATTAAACAGGTATTCGGTTCGCCTTGGAAGAGCACCACACAGGGGCAGGTCGAGAGGGCGAACCAAAGTGTGGAGAAAAGTCTCAGAACGTTTGTGAATAAAAATCAGACAAATTGGGATTTATATCTACAGCCCATTTCTTTTGCCATGAACATTTCCGACACGGCAGCTTTGGGATACCCACCCTTCCTATTAATTCATGGAAAGAATGCCCGCACGCCGGTGAAGGCACCTTTGCAGCAAATTGCACCCCACCTCCCGATAAGAGATCAGTTAATGGACATCGTGAGAACTCAAAGAGAAGCAGTGAGAGAGGCCAAGTGAACGTTACGCAAGGCACAAGAGACTATGAAAGATCAACATGACAGGAAAGCAAAGGAGGTGCAGATTAGGTTGGGTCAAATTGTATATGTTGATGTGCCTAGTCTGTTTCACAAGCACACCTCTAAGAAATTACAGGCTCAATTTTCAGGGCCGTACCTTGTCACTGACACACCTTCAAAGTTTACTGTCAGATTGAGACGGTTGGCAGATGGACACAACATGCCACACCCAGTCCATATTGGGAGAGTAAAACCACTCTCAGTGTCATCGGACAATAAATTCCTGTCAAGAATTATCCAATAAAGGGCTTAGGTTAAGTGGTTTTAAGGTTAAACAGGGGAGGACACGGTGAATCTCTCCTACAACACGAGGGGAGATGAAAAGGATAGAGGTGAGAGGCGAGTGGTTGCGTCACGAACAAGGTGATAAGTTAAGGCAATAAAGCTGTCGGATAGTGCCCAGTAAATTGACCCTAGAGAGGGAGTAGTGTTATTGAGAAGCTATAATAAGTCAACACAATCAACAGCCTGAATAGGCAGGGCAATCCTGAGTGGTTTTATCCCCGGGATTTTAATTGCAATAAGTGTGGACAGACCCACTTAAGTAATTAAGTTGGCAGGAGTCAACAGGTGGTATTATAAGGTAGCGGACCAAATATCTACATTAGCTGACAAGACAAGTGGGAAAGGTGTGGTAAAATAGAGAAGGGAGGATGAGGAGATGTAGTTAAATGGGAGGAACAGTTTCCCCCGATATTGTCCGGTCGCACCCACCCAATCACTCAGAGAAGTCTATAAGTGCACCAAGTAGATAGATAAAAAGACTACTGGGAGTGAGGGGGGCAAGTTAAAAGCTTTGAGGTGAGATCAAACCTAGTTTCAGCACCTCAGAGGAACTGGACAGAGAGATGACGCCAAGCGTCCCTGTTACATCATAAGCTCATGAGAACTCAGTGCTGCAGCGCTGGGGTTTTTCCCAGAAGACACACCCCCTATGCCTTTAATTTTGTCAAGTCAGTGGACTCACTCGACCCTCTGTGGATCGTCCCAGAGTGGGTGGGAGGGCAAGCATGCAGCCCTATTGGTCAAGAGTCAGTCGAGCGTGCTGAGCGACCCTGGAAAGGGGTGGATACCCGTGACTTATCTTGGATATAAGGCCTGGTGCCACTGACATTACTGCTCTAGTAGCATTCGACTGACATCGCCGACGCTCCAAACAGACTCAGCAAATTCTCTGCTACTGAGAAGACAGGACCGCAACTTCAAGATGAAGTTAGTTTGGTAAGTGAAGTGCTTTAACAGGCAATGAATTTGCTACACATTTGTTGCTCATACATTGGTATTTATTTGCAATATTTCACCGCACATGGAGTGCATCACTACATCCCGGAACTTATCAATGGATTGTGTCTTGTTTGTGTTTTTGCAGCCTCATGCTTATGTTTACATGGGCCAGTTGTTGGGAAGGCCTAGTTATTCACCAAAATTATGGGGTTGCGTTTCAACCAAGTCCTCATCCCCTAGTATTTCAGAAGGGAAAAGCCTATCTTGACTTTATTATTGATGTATCGGACCATGAACCATATTATGTAGTCCCGCCAACCCCAGGGCCAGAATAGCCCGCCCGGGGAAATCTAACAAGTGGTATCAAACAGTTGTGCGGCGCACTAAATAACCTTAGTAAAATATTAAACCATAAGATTAATGATTATAAGACAGAAGGTCGAGAAAAAAGGGATGCCTTCTTTCAAGGAGGTGGTAACTTCTTGTCTGCAGTGCTCGGGGTTGCTACCGAACCAGAGCTGAAGCGAGTAGCAGACCAGATCGGAGCATTACGGTCACAACACACGCAGACATAGATCTGTCTTTGATTCGCGACCATAATATTCTAAAGTTGGCTAAGAGACAGATGTATTTTTCCAAATTGATGAACGATAATGCGGCGGCAACCGAGAAAGGATTTCAGTTTCTATTGAAGGAGATGATTGGGAACGAGCAAAATTTGTCTATGGCGATTGTCAATTTACCAGGGACGGTAGAGAAAAACCTAAAGTTTCATTCGGAAGTGATGTCTTACACACTTCAGTTATCGGCCATAGGGGGTGGTCATCAGAGACAAATTGCACTGTTGGCCGCATTACAGGTGTTACAAGCTAGAAAGCTCCCCCAGTACTTAGTAGGGAGAGAGGCTATCGAGCATAGCCTCAAGTGATTGAGCAAAAGACTAGCTAACACCTCGAGGCGCGTGCTGGTGCAGAAAGCGCACGAATGTTATGAGATGAGCGATATTACATACAAATTCATAGGCTCTAGTATTACCATAAGCGTGCCAGTAGCCACAGTAGAAAGCAAAGATCTGATGTCCCTATTTAAGGTGATAGCATTCCCTATCCCAATGCACAATCACAATGTGTCAGCTAAGGGATTCACTGTCCTTAAAAGGCTGCCAGCATATTTGGCAGTAAGTAATACCACAGCAGTAATTCTATCTAAACAAGAGGCATCGCTCTGCGCGCAAAGAAATTACATGACATGTGGCTATGCTATGCCGATATTCAGAAACAAACGAACTAAGCCTTCCCATTGCGCTACAGCGCTGTTCTATGATAATCCAATAGCCATTAAGCAGTTGTGTGATGTCGAGGCCAATTTAGACCAAGTTACCCCATTTTTACATCTACCAATATCCCAGTACAGGCACCTATTGGTAGCCCATAGTAATAACTTTACTTTAGCTTGTCCAAATCAGGTAGAGCAAATAGAATTAAAAGCAGCAATGTTACTGGTAACAGTGCCTTGCCAGTGTAGCCTTCAGAACACGCAAATAGAAATAAAAGTCCCCAGCACTACGTGCCAAAACGTTTCAATAAAGTTTGAAGTGAAGTCGGCAGTGAACTTGCCTTATGCCATGGCTCTGAATCTACCGATATATCACTTCAGGGGGAATACTACGCATTTCGGCCAAATAAAATTGCACCTGCCGTCTGCGGAGCAATTGCAAAAATTTTTCAAGTTAGGGCGCGTTCAGCTACCAAAGGCGAGCGATAATATAGTAGATTCAATGATGAAAATTATAAAAGAAGATGAGGTAATGGTTGAAGAGGTCTTGAACAACGCAACAAATAAAATTTATGACTTCGTTTATAGTAAACACGCCATGCCAAGTCTTGGCCTGGGTCTAGCGATCGTTTCTACAATAGTGTCTATTTACACCCTGTACAGGTTGCATTCGATGGCCACGTTGTTCGCAACCATCCATATGGTCAAGTCCTTGAAACTTAACCTTTCAGACGTCGGCAGCGACTGGTGGTTGCACTTCACCCCAGCACCAGCAACAAAACCAGTCATGAGCGCGAGCAGCGAAACACAGTCGCTACCATGGCAAGCGTATGTGTTGCCCGTGGCAGGGGGGTTGCCCAGTGCTGCATGGGATCTGTCTTAAATTTAACATGGCAGGGACCATTAATATTAGCGGTTGGGAACGCAACTGAGAAACTGAACTTGCCAACCCAGGTGGCTATACCTTGGAAACAGAGGAAGGAGATAATGGAAGCAGTAAAAGACACAGAAGCTAAATATGCTCTATCGGTGATGGATGCCCAGGGCAAGGCAGCGCAGATACCCTGGGAAAGTCAGGAGCAAAATGTCACATCGTCGGACCAAGGTATCATGGAAGCCCCGCTAATTTCGCTGAGCGGTCTTTTGGTACTTTGTTAATAAAATTTTTTTTTTTTCTTTTCTCATTTCCTCTAATATGGTCAAGTATTGTTTGGTTCATTAGGTATAAGAAATTAGTCCAGTCCTATTGGTGGTGGTGTGTGCCCCCATATATCATAAAAGCTCTAGCTTTTTCAAAATAATAGAACATCTATAAGTTCCATGACAGGTGGTAGGCAAATTATCTAGGATGTAACCTTACAGAAATAACGGAGTATGGTTTAGAAATAAGAACTAACTAACACAGTCTGATCGTTATGGAGGAGAGAAGGTACATGCATGACTAACCCAAACAACACGTGTAGTGTCAAGTGTGTTTAGATATAAGTAATCGAATTAAGTCCTTAAGCGTAATTAGAGATAAGACCGCTAATGGTATGATAATGAAGGATAGAGAAACAAAAGAGGGCCCGTCCACAAAGGCAATGATCAGATAAGAGTAATGTGTCGCTAATTGCTTAATTAACCTGTAAACATTGTTTAACTTTCGGAAAGAGAGTATGAAGTTTGTGTTTCTTGTGTGGCCAAGTATCATGATGTGTTTGGTGTTTAATCAAGAATTGACTATTATTGCAAGCCTTAAGTGCACTCTGTTGTGAACGTGTCTAGACTGTTGCTTAATCATGGCGTACGCTGAAAATTGCATACTACAGAAGATACCAAGCCACGGATGCAGAGTACAAGAGATGCATCGACGCAAGCGACCTTAATTGAGATGTTCACTCGAGATGATTCAAAGGACAAACGAACCCCACCATGTGACTGTGATTGACGAGGTATGCGGTACCACTTCAGTGGCGGACAGAGATACCGCAATAAGACACCACAGCGACCAAACCCAAGGCACCGTGATGAGGTGGCGCCTGGGATGATGTCATGCCCGGAGATGCAGTTACCTCAAAGTAAACCCAGTTGGCTTAAACAAACAGGGCCAATTGACAGTCCATACCACCTAGACCCCCTCGCCAGTTGCCAATTCACCCGATACAACCCAGTGTGCTAAGGCAGCGTATGTGTGTCAGAAACAATAGGGGAGTTTCTGTTTGCAATCTACGGAGAGTAACAGTCAATGAACTAGACTAAAGTGCACGTCGGACAGTATGTAAATCTTAGTATTTAAAAACAGTATGTAAATCTCAGTATATAAAAGCAGTATGTAAATCTCAGTATATAAAAGCAGTATGTAAATCTCAGTATACAAATACAGTACGTGACATCCCAGTGGGTGAAAACAGCATACAATATTTTTGTATGTAATAACCAGTAACAGTATCTCGGTATCATAAAAAGTGGCAATCAAGTATCAAGACTGGGATCGGACAAAAAGTGAAATTGCCCACGGACTGAAAACAGGATATGGACACAAGCACATGCTTAGATCTCGAGTTGCATTTTACAAAGACAATGATGAAAGACAATGAGTGGGTCAAGGAAACGACCAAGCACTTATATCATAAAATTTTTTTTTTCTTTCTTCTTTGTCTCTCTAGAGTTTCATAAGAGACAGTACGATGACGTATTGAAATGTTTGTATGAATTGTTTTGTCTTGTTTCATGAGATCTGCCTGATCAGGTCGCATGAAAATCATGAAATATTTGTGTAATGCGAGTAAGTTTAATGTTATGTTTCGGTGAAGGTGGAAGAAGGGTGACCCAATTCAGGGGAAAAATTTAAGACAAAAGGATCACCCTAATTTGCATAATTAATGATAATGTATGCAAGGATATGGGCAGATAAAAAGGGGCGACCGTCGGGATGTTTCAAAATTATAAATAAAAAGTTGAGGCGTCATGAGATTTTTTTTTAGCGGTATGAGAACCCCCATCTAGTCACCCTAGGTGAGGCAAGGGACAACAGGTATGCAAGCTTTCAGACAGGTAACGAAGTAATTAAGCGCAGCGCCCCTGGTAAGATAGCAATACGTCCGAGCGGTGGAAGTATACCTCGCTCGGCACTAAGAGCATAAGCATGGAACAAGAAATTAGTTGGAAGTAGGGAATTTAACTGAAAGTTGATGGTTCGACATAAAAGAGAATATATTTTTGTTCCATTTTAGAAACCACCACAAACTTAGAGAGAAGTGTAGGTTAATATAATATTAACGTTAGGAGTTATAAAAGTGTATTGATTTTCCTGCAATAAGCAAGTTCAAGTCGGGGACGTAGGAAAGTTGGGGAGATCTGGTGAATTAGAGGGTTCAGGTAGAGGGTATCCAGATCTGACAAGGATAAGGGTAGAATGTAAATCTATGTAAATCTATCCCATCGACAGCGCTCGATGGGATAGTACTCTGCGGTCCCCATTTTCAAGATTTCTAAGGTGTTAAGTCTTTGGGTTAAAAGAGACGCGCAGAGCACAGGATTCGCGCGAGTGTAACCACGCCCACGAATCGTTAGGGGGTAGTGGATCGAGGGGGGGTACATATCAGATATGGATATTGTATTATTATGTAATAGTTATTAATTATGAATGATAAGCATGTGAATGAATAAAGCATGTAAAGTGTATTGTATGTAATTGTATTGTGTAAGGTGCCAGCATGGGGTGACGCCAAATATTGAAATCAGGGTTATTTGTGGACAGTGGGGACCCAGCAGGGGGTCCTCATTTACATAAGTAAGTAGCGTCACTCACTCTAGGTTGGACTATGTATACGGATGTTTCACCAAGGCCTCCCCAGTGAGGAATAATAAACCAATGCAGCAGGACCTCTGACTTCTTCTTATATCTATTAATGGTGCCTATCCAGACCTCACACCACCAGGGCACATGATTAAATACAAAGTTTTTGAAATAAAAAGTTTTTGAACTATAAAGTGTTAGGAGCCACAAGCATAACAGAGTATGTCGCCGTAACGGGGTTCTAGAGGGCGCCCATGTCGCCATAATGAGGGTCTAGAGGGGGCGGGGGTCTTGAGCGGGGTTAAAACTATTAACTAACTAACTTAACAGGAAAACGAGGGGGAAACATTGTTATCGATAGTTTTGTACATATTTTATATATAATGGGTTGTATGTGCATAATGGGCCAGAGGGTCAATGACGTATGACCTGTGCTACAGCCATTATCATTACCATTACTGAATGGTTATTTGGCTGTAACACTTCTTGTAGTTTCACAAACTAAAGAGTGTTATGACCCTTATATCAAGATCTATTAAGTACACACTAATTCAAATCATTATGCATACATTTTTAATCCTTTTTTAATCCTTTTTAATTACAAATTTAATCCTAATTTAAATCCTCATTTATGTAGAAATATGTACCTTTCCCCTGTACGTGCCTTACCATCAGAATTTAGGTCACATTCTCTGCCAAGCTGCCCTGACCACAATATTCATAACTAACATTCCCAATGACATCATTATTAGGAGCAATATATCTAGTTTATGTACAAGAAAAAATTAATCAATGGAAGCAATTTTAAAAAATTAAGAATTTTCAGCCTTGGATGGCCAAATGACACGTTTTTGGTGGAATTGCTCGTATGTGGTGCTGTGTGTGGTGGTGCTGAGTCGGGGCGGTTCTCCCCACTCTGGCCCGGCACCGCTAGCCAGCCGCCCGGCTCCTCAGTCATGGCCAGCTAGGCTGGACATGAGCTGTCTTTACCTACTGCTGCAGGGAAATAAGGCTAGATGACAGTACCTGGGTTTTATATTGTATATTTCTCATTTTTATGGATAGTCTTCATTTATTGTTTTACTTCTTGTTTACATACCATTTTATATGACTTATTTTGTCATTTATATACCTTACACTCATTTCAATGTAAGGGTTGTTTATGTGTTGTACGTCTGGGTGAGGTCTCGTTTAATAAACGGTTGAAGCTAGCAAGGACTCAGAGATCTGTGTTGTTTCAAGTGTTGTTGTTTTGTAATCATATGCCGAGGTAATTAATTTAGCAGACACTAGAAGAACTATCTACACCAAAATGTGATTGTTGAATATTGATTTGTGTATTTTTTTCTCCTAGTTGGTTATACAGCAAGTACAGATAAGATTAAACAGGGAGCAACCGAAGGGACTGCCGCCAATGAAAATGCATGCATTGCAAGTTGTACATCCGATAGCAACTGTGGGGGAGTGGACTGGGAGCCTACAGGCACTAAATGCTGGACACACACTATTACCAATGAGTGTGCAATGTCACTTCAAGACAACACCTGCTGTAATCATCATGAGAAAAATTCAGCATGTGGACCTACAGGTATTTAATAGCTGAATATAATTGATACTGATGAATGATCTCATTTATTATTTAATTTTGTAATACAGGGGCAGCATGTGTATAAGCTATGAAATTCATACCTTTTCATAATTTGGGTGTCTGAATATAGTCCATATACAACACCTGGCCATAGATCGGCAGTGGTACCTAATGAAGCAAGTATAATGTGGTTAAAATGAAGCAATGGGTACCCCCGCCCCCCATTTTATGCATCTGCAGTAAATATTTAGACAATTCGGTCCAAATAATCTCATGTTTTTAGTAATTTTTCTGGGGAAAAAGGTCTACGAAAAGAAGGTCTATATTACTAAAAAATAAATATTCACCATCATAAATGAGGCCTAAATTGGTGTTATCCTTCAAGACAAAGAAACCCTTTCAACAGTTGTTATTCATTCATATAGTAGTAGTTATTGGACGGACACTATTACATTGTTGCATACTTATTTAACTTAATATTTCTTTAATCAAATATATGAGTCTATCCACCAAACCTTCGTCATAAGACCCCAAAACAAGCAAAATTTAGAAGTGCTTATTCCCTCTTGTAATTTTGATGCCATATACCCAGTGTCTTGGGCGACATGTATGCGAAAATTAGTAATTCTATGAGTTTTTTAATCTGGGTGCTTCTGTTACTATGTAAGGGACCGTGGGCATACATTATTAATTCCTACATCATTGTAGTAAATAATTTACCCACTTTTTATACTAGTTTAAGTAAAAATATTAGGATATATACTACTATTCATATTGCGATATTTTTTTAAAAAGTAAAAAGTTTTTTTAAGAGTCAGAGATGTTTGCAACTAAAGGTATTTTGCTTCATTTTTGAAGCATAATGGTATGTTCATTTCTAAATAAGATCTTAAATAATATGCTTTGGATACGAGAATTGTGTGTGCTTCATTTAACAGGAAAAGTATATAGGATAGGAATTAAATAAAAAGTTAGGGGTGAAGAAGGTGTGTAGCATGGTCGCTTACATCATCCATGATTGGCCCTTAAATGTCTCTAGTTCTAAGATATTGATTTGTAGCAACGCTGTAGTGCAATTCAGTCAATTGAACAAAGTTACCCAATTTTTTAAATAATATATTCATGACTTCTCAACCAATCTTCACACCAATTTGATTTCACATCTTTGTTAATGTTTAATACATTTATAAACGTTTATACAAAGGATTGTGGAATTAAGTTACAAATGATATTCA
This sequence comes from Sthenelais limicola, assembly GCA_942159475.1. Lineage (NCBI taxonomy): Eukaryota > Metazoa > Annelida > Polychaeta > Phyllodocida > Sigalionidae > Sthenelais > Sthenelais limicola. The sequence continues at coordinate 72,491,349 of OW804098.1, forward strand.
GGGACTAAAATGGGCTAAAATCTCCTTTTAAACATGAGTTCCCGTCCTTCTAAAGAGTTGGTGATACATCAGCAAAGGTTATGTCGATAAGTCTCTCTCTCCCCCTGCTTCACTGTATATTATATACGTGCAGGTGCAGGTGACCATCACTGGCTATATTGGCAACATAGCTAGGTAACGCCTACTTGGGACCACGCCCCCTGCGACACCTGTATTCCTTATCCAATCATCTCACGCCACGTCACAATGCCCTCCTACCTTCCATAAGGTAAACACTCCATTCCTCACCTCCCATTCAATTTATCCACACGTGTTTTGAAAAAAATTCAGTTGTGGTGATTTAATTCTGTTGAACTTTATTGTCAACATGGGAAAAGCAAAGTATTATACTCCTTGTGGAATCGAACATGACCCACCAACCGTTACTGCATGTAATAGGAAAATTATTGCGGAGGTGCAAGCCATTGAAGGTGAGAAGAATGTTGAGCTTACCGGGCATGTTGATCAGCTCGAAGGTATGATGGGTCCGATTCTGAGTGCCGTGGAAGGACTAGAGAAGAAAAGTGTTGCCTCCTCTGTATCGTCTGATGAGTCTGAAGTAAAGATTATGCACAGTTCGAGATCTTCTCGTCGAGAGGATAGGGACTTGGACAGGTCGGCAAGTCGTGAGAGTTCGACATATAATGTGAATTATTCAAGCCGCCGTAGGCGCAGTTCGTCTAGGAAGAGGGCGGGGCCCTTCGATCGTGACCAGTTCTTGGATAAGGGTGAGAACATTGACACTTTCGACGATTAACTTTTATTATCCTTGCATACTTCGGAAAAGTTGATTAACGACTCAAGACCATAATGATGAGGTGGCCGGGGTGTTATCACATTGTATCACCATGACCGAGAAGAATGCTTCTCAAATGTTCACTCTCAAAGCTTCCATGTTATACTACCAAGCGGTGAGGTAGCGTGCCAACAAGCGTGGCTTCGTTGCTTTCAGCGAAGTGAAGCAGGAGGAGGTCCTGAGATTCTACTCGTATGAGAACTCTAAAAAGGCTATGGCTGGTAAGCTGACATCGTCAAAGTCCAAGACTTCTAAGGATTGAGTGTGCTTCAAATTTAACGCCGCAGGTTGTTCAAAGTCGCCTTGTGATTATCCTCACTGTTGTTCCGGGTGCAGCTCTACAGATCATGGCTCAAGGCCTGCCCTTCTTCTAAGTCAAGTAAATAGGATTCGGTCGGGAGTCAAGGTGGTGGCGACACCTATGGTTTTGGGTGTACGCCAGTTGCTAGGTTGTGTGATTCTTCTACCTTGAAGGTAGAAACTGATGCCAAAATGGCTGAACTTGATGACGTCTCGGATGTTTCGGCTGGTTTCGTCGTTGGAATTTCCCCTTGACACTCACCTTCCTAAGACCTATGCTTCTAATTGTGGTGATTTTTCTACACCTATGTTGGTAAAAGGTTCTTCAGTCGATATTTATGCTAAATGCTTTCATGGTAGTTGTGACTGTAGTCATAAACTTGGTGGTATACAAGTTCAACTTAAGCCTTGCAGATCTGCGGCTTTTCTCGTTTACCAAGGTTGCTCTATGTTTGAGCGTTATATTGATGTATTTAATGGAATCATTGATGGGTTTTATGTGATCGATACGCCAGTCCAGGCGTACAACTTTCCAAACTATAGCTCTATTTTAGAGCCTGACGCAAAACGTGAAATGGATAAAATTGTTGCTAATGAATTGCAAGAAGGTTGTATTTCGATAGTTGATGAGAAACCTAATTGTATCCACTCTCTAGGGGTAGTATCTAAGCCTGACGGTGGTCTTAGACCGATCACTGATTGTTTTCGTCCAGATTTCAATTCAGTCAATTTTCACTGTGAATCTTTAGTGCGTAGTTTTTCTTACAATGATATTGACGATGCTATGGATATGGTATCTAGAAACTCTTATATGTGTGTGGTTGATATTAAGGCTGCATATCGGGCCGTTGCCATTAACCCTGATCATAGAACTTTATGTGGATTCCGATGGAATATCAATGAAAGAGATGAATATTTGACGGACAATAGACTATGCTTTGGGCTACGAATTGGTCCTTGCATGTTTGATAGTATCTCTAACCTTATTGCTGAGTCAATGTTTAATATTTACAAGGTATGTGTGGTGAATTATTTGGATGATTTTTTCTTATGTTCCCCTGACCAGTCCTCCTGTTCCATGGCCCGTGACACCCTCATTGCCCTCCTCAGGTTCCTAGGTTTTTATGTTGCCTGGCACAAAGTCACCACGCCCAGCAAGACTTGTACATATCTAGGCTTCAGCATCAACTCTGAGGATAGTCTCTCTCTCCCCCTGCTTCACTGTATATTATATGGTCCATTCCTACGAAATGGGCCCAGTGGCCAAAAATCATTATGCCAAAAAAAATCGCTTCAATGCTTTTCATACTACTTGACCTTAATGTAGACTAATGGAACCTTTCAAATCTAAATTTGCTACTACATTAATCAAATACTTTATATTTTTCATGAAATCAAAGATCAGGCTAAGATTTAGCATGTTTTTACGTCGCACATTGATTTTGCTCTATATATTTGGCATATTGGAATGAGTAATGAATTTTAGATTTAATTTAGCATTTGATTCTGAAAATGTGTGCAATTAAGTATGTGATTGGCAATTTAAGGTATAATAACACCCTCATTTTGATTACAGGATCTCAAAATTGAAACCAGCTTTATTTTGAGTTATGGGAAATCTTAGACATTAGACATCCAGACATTAGACATTTTATCATCCATCACTGTTCCCTTGATAAGCAAGAGATGAAACAAAAAATGACTCAAGTCGTTTACTTATCACCTTACCTAGAAGAATCAATAATTATTTCTGCCTGGTAATTAATGGCTATTTTATGATTCAGGGTGAAGTTATGTGCGACGTAAAAACGTTGTAGGGCTATTCTCTGAAAAGTCTAGCTTTTCAGTAATGAAAATGAGGAAAAATGAAATTTAGATTAAAGATAAAAGGTTTCTGGATAATATTTCCTAACAGCTCATATTCTCCTCCATATAATCCTGAAATAAATGACATCCAGAGTCACTTATCTCGGAATCTATGGCCGAAAGCGTTTATTTTAAATAGTTATATTTATTTAATAAGTAAACAGTCATTTAAAAAGTAGAAATGTACATATATTCACTTCACAGTAGCCTTGCTTCTATTAAAGGGGTCAGGATCATTTTACATCAGCAGAAAGCTGATATTCTTGAGGTTTCTTTGGTATATGTTACAACTTTCTATCTTAAACAGTTTTGCCTCTATCAAGCAAATGTTGCGACCTAAAAACGTGCGATGTAAGAATGTGCGACCTAAAATCGGGTGTTTTCTCTCTCTCTCTCTCTCTCTCTCTCTCTCTATGCAAAAGGCATATTTCTGTTCGGACCATTCAAAGGATCTATATGATTATATATCAACAGAAAGCTGAGATTGTTGCAATTTGTTTGGTATATGTTACAACATTCTATCTTAAATAGTTCTGCCTGTATCAAGCCAATGGTGCAACCTGAAAAAGTGCGACGTAAAAAACGTGTGACCTAAAATCAGGTGTTTTCCCACTACAAGACATTTCTGTTCAGACCATCCATAGGATATGGATAATTTTATATCAGTAGAAAGCTGACATTGTTGTGGTTTGTATGGTACATGTTACAACTTTCTATCTTAAATAGTTTTGCTTTTATTAAGCAAATACGACGTGCAACGTAAAAACGTTCGATGTGCAACGTAAAAACAGGTGTTTTCACTCTCTATGAACAAGGCATATGAGTTTAAACCATTCATATTGCACTGGTAACAAGAAAATCAATTGCCCACTATATTTATATTAGTTTTAAATGTCAAATGTTAGGGATTGTTTTAAATATATGTCCAATGAGTTTTTATTCTTGTGTAATACAACAAGTTCATTGCATGAAAGTGAGCAAAATGTGCGACGTAAAAACAAAAAAAAAACTTCTAAATATTGTTTGTGCCATAATTTAAAATAATAATAGAAGAAATAATAAAAGAAGTTAACCTAGTGATGCTAGTACAGAAGATGGCCAAAAGTCAAAAGGAAGATGCTCAGGCTCTGGCTAAAGAGACCGAAGAAAGAAATATAGCAACTCAAAAGAATTTCGAAGAATTGTTTGAGGGCTTAAATCAGCTTGAAAGCATGAAATCGAGAATTGATAAGGTGGAAGAGAAGTGGGAAAACAACCACGAAGACAACATCATCAGAGATAAAGAAAGAGATGACCTCAGAAGAAGAATGCGTATACAAGAGGACGAGATGAAGGCGGGCCAAAAATAATTAACACTACAAGAGATACTGATTTTCATAAACGTGTACGTGAGGAACAGAAAGCTGACGATGAGTTTATTAAGGAAGAAAAAAAAAATTGGAGAAAAATCTTCTTATCCTCGGCCTAAAATCTGGGGAGGTAGAAGACGAAGAAGACCTAGACGAAAAAAGGTACAAAACTTCTTCAATGATAACCTGGATCTTCAGGACATCAAAACTAAAAGAACTTTTAGAGTCAGTTGGCAAGCAGATGGACCAGTAAAGGTTGAGTTCAATACGGTCGAAACCAAGGAAACCGTGTGGAAACCAGGTTTAAATTGCCAAAATACAAGCCAGGTGAGCCGAAAGGACTAGGCTTAATCAAGGATACGCCACTTGTACTAAGGCAATGAAAAGCTAAGGTAAAGATGATTGCTGAAGCAGCTGAGGAACTGCACTACAAAACCAAAATCGTCGAGGAAACATTTATATAAATGGAACCTTGTTCAGGCACAACCAACTTTCAGGTGTCCCCACAGAGCTACTCCTTTCACAACTATCTAAACAACAAAATGAGGAGGCAACTGTCTTCTTTACAGCACAGAATCCTCTGTCAAATCATTTCAGGGCTCCTTTCATCCTCGATCAAAACAGGTATGAAACTGTAGAACAATATCTCCTATATCATAGGGCTAAAATTGGTGATGATCCAGAAAAACCTACTCTGGCTCTAAATACCCAGGACCCAGCACAATGCAACAAATACATGTCGCAAATCCATAGAAACCACGACCAATGGATACAGCAGAGGGAGGAGATCATTAAAAGAGCATTGAGAGCTAAAGTAAGAGCTCACGACGAGGTAAGAGACTATCTTATGATGACTGGTAACAGGAAAATAGGAGAGGCCTCACCGTCAAATAAAGACTGGGGAATAGGAAAAGGTCTGAAGCACCCAGAGGTGTTAGATCATTCACAGTGGCCATCCCAAGGGAACTTGTTGGGAAAATGCTGGATGGCGGTTAGAGCAACTCTAATCAGACAGGAGAAATCCAGAGCCAAACAAGAAGAAAGTGAGGGTGAGGGGGACGACGAAGAGGAGGAGGAAGAGGAAGAGGTTCCAAAAGAGGAAGTGTCGGATATGGAACAAGGAGTTGATAATGAAGACGAAGGCAGAGATAGTTAATCTTGCCTTAGCTGATGGAAGATTATACATAGACAATCATAATCACCAATGGAGCAGATGTGGGAAAATGATCCAACAACCCCATTAAAAATAATGGGGCGGATAATAAACGGACTGAACAATTCGACTAAACGAAAAGCTATGTTCAAAGATGAACAGAATACGATCATAGCTTTACAAGAAACCCATTCCACTGAGAAGACCGAAAAAAATCTGGAGGATGCAATGGAGGGGAGATTCCTTCTTCTCTCATGGCTCTTCCGCCTCTAAGGGTGTTATGTTTTTAATTTCGAAAGATTTAAAAAGCTCAATACAAAATCATGGTGACGATAAGAACGGAAGATTTCAATATGTTGAGTTACAAGTTGATAATTCTGATATATGTATAATTAATGTGCATGCCCCAATGGCTGATAAGAGTAAAGAACAAGATGAAAATCTTAAGAGCATAGAAGAAATGGTAGAAAATGTCAAATGTGATAATTTAATTATTGCGGGCGACTTTAATGCTGATTTATATTATAGACCTGTATCTCAAGCCTCCTCTGCCTTGAATCTGTGCATAGATAAAATGCAGTTGAATGATATTGTCAGAGCTAAGAGCAAGGGTAACCCGGCCTTCACATGGTTCAGGAAGGACCAAGAGTCTAGAATCGATTACATTTTTGTGTCCAATAATATTGTTAGTAAAGTTATAGCAACTGAAGTGAGATATAACTCTCATTCCGATCATAAGGAGGTGAGACTAAAACTACAAACCGACAGAGTCACTAGAGGTAAAGGTTATTGGAAATTAAACACAATTTGGTTAAAGGACGAGAGGTTTAATAATGAAGTAGAAAATATATGTGAAGAAGTGAAAAATATTGATTTAACCCCTAAAATGAAATGGGAGTTCCTTAAGTTACAAATCAGACAAATGGCTATAAAAATAGCTGGCCAGAATGCTAGGCAAAGAAATGTCAAAGAGAAAAAATAGAACGAAAAGTTCTCTCTAATAAGAAAAGATTAAGGATAGAAGAAATAACCGAAAGAAATGTTTTAATGCAAAATATAAGAGAGTCTGATCTCAAACGGGCCGAAGGTGCCCTTATCCGATCAAGGGCTAAATGGAGCATTGATGGCGAAAAATGTTCGAAATACTTTTGTTCTTTAGAAAAATTCAGAGCAGAGAGCAAGGTTATTAGCTCATTGAATGTCAATGGGAAATTAACTAATAATCCCTCAGAAATTCTTAACGAAGGAGAAACCTTCTACTCAAACTTGTATAAAAAAGGGTATAGCTGCCCTATAGCAACAGATGTCTTCACAGATCAATCTCAGAGTATTAAGCTTGATGAAATTGAGAATGATTTTATCTCCAGAGAAATATCTGAAGAAGAAGTAAAAAATATTATATGTTCTATGAAGAAAAACAAATCGCCTGGATGCGACGGTTTTAATGTGGAATTTTACCAACATTTTGGGGAAAAATTGAAGATCTTCTTCATTCCAATGATGCGACAATGCCTTGCGGATGGTCAAATGACAGAAAATCAGAAAAGAGGAATTGTATCAGTTATCCCTAAAAAAGATAATGATCCAAGTCTAATAAAAAACTGGCGACCAATTACTGTACTTAATGTGGACTACAAAATTATATCAAAGATTTTAGCTTCAAGACTTTCAGAATTTTTACCTCAACTAATAGATGGAGACCAGTTTGGATTCGTAAAAAACAGATTTATCGGATCCGCTGTGAGAAAGTTAGATGATATTATCTCCTTGTTGGAGCATTCGGGGGAGCAAGGTATTGTTGTGTCATTGGACTTCTCTAAGGCATATGATTCCATAGAATGGCCTTTCTTGAGGAAGGCATTAGAATCTCATGGTATAAAAAATGTCTTTATCGATTGGATAGAAACTCTGTTGTTTGATTCTAAAGCGGTATTTACCAACAATGGTAGATCATCCAGGTGGTTTAGTGTACAAAAAGGTATGAAACAGGGGGATCCCCTATCATCTGTCTTGTTCACTATTGTAATAGAAAAGCTAGCATCTCAGATAAGAAAATCTGACAATATAACAGGTATAAAAACAGCGGATGTAGAGGCTAAGATCACTCAATTCGCGGATGACTTGACTTTAACAGTAAAAAATGAAAACTCACTAGAGGAAGCCATTAAAACTATAAAAAAGTTCACTGAAGCTTCTGGACTCAGGCTTAATGAAGCCAAGTCTAAGGGTCTTAATGTTGGTAAAATTCATATTTCACATGATTCTTTATGTCAAATCGAATGGGTGAATCAAATGAAAATTCGAGGAATTACCCTAGTTTGCCCAAGAAATGAAAAATTGCTATATAGGATCAACAGTGAAGAATTAATATGTAAGGTTAATAGCATAGTCAACGACTGGGGAAACAGATTCCTTACCTTGAAAGGGTGTATATTGATTTGTAATATTTTCTTATTACCAATTTTTCAACATACTATGTCTTGTATATCCTTTGATGACACCTTGTTGAAGAAAATCAACAAAATTATGCTCGATTTTGTGTATAAAGGCCCAGGCAGGCCGATCAGTGTCGGTTTCTTGTCACAAAAGATTGAGAATGGTGGTTTAGGATCTATTTAAGATCTGGAACAAGGTGTACACTAAACATGAACCTCAAGAGGCGTATCAGATTAAGAAAGAATGATTATGGTATAATAAGTATATTACCCACAAAAAGAAAATGATCTACAAACCCGATTGGGAAGAAGCTGGTATATCATCAATAGGAGATATCCTATATGAAAATGGTAATGTTATGACATACAAAGATATTGCCTTATCCTATCATTTCAGACCATCCTACTATCATAGACAAGAGATTGCTTTGGCAATTCCAAAAAAATGGTTAAATGTTTTAAAAAGAAGTGGGTGTACAGTAGGAAAACATTCCATTGATTTCTACATAGGTGATAAGAGCATAAATCTTATTGAGTGCTCGGCAAAAGATATCTATCAGAGTTTATTATAAACAAAAAAGTAACCAGAGAAATTCGATAAATGGCAAAATATCTTTAAATTGGACGATTGTCAATTTGAGAAAATGGACTGGAAGATGTTTTTCTGCCTTCCATATAAGGTTACCTCTGAGACGCGGCTCCAAGTAATGCAGTACAAAATTATGCATAGAACTCTACCTTGCAATAAATATCTAAAGGAGAAAGATATCAAAAGTAATACAAAATGTGATTATTGTACCAAGAGTGACGACTTATTACATTTTCTCGTTGAATATAGAAACACCAAGAACATTTGGAAATTTTTATTAAGATGGATTTATGAAAGTGGATATCTAAACAGTGATTCCAGAAATGAAAACATATTTCATATGTAAGCTAATGTTGTACAAAAAGACCCGGTGGAAATCATCTTCGGTCTACCAGTGACAAATCTGAATACGAAAATTATCAATTGGTTAATATCACAAACAAAAGCTTTTGTGTACAGACAAAAATTATTTGGTAAAGGAGTATTGACGAATATAATGTTATTGTATAATTTAAGATCAAGGTGTGCAACAAATATCTTCTCACAGTGTTTAAAATCAACTGGTAAAGAGGAGAAAGCTATATGGAGAAGGTTAAAAGTGGACCTGGACGAACAGATTAACACGTTAAAATAAAATATAAATGTTATTAATGTATAATGAGCCAATCCCAAGAGACGTGTCCTTGAGATAATATGAATATGTACCGAATCTATCTGAGTCCAGTATAGAGGTGCCACCTGGTGCCTAACCCGTATACCTATCAGTAGAGAGACGGATGAGTCGTTCCCATGCCAAGTCGCCATCTGGCGGAATAAGCGAATAACGCTAAGGGAATAATACATAGAGTGTAGTCGTGAAGAGTAGTTCATGAAAAATGTCTTTAATTAAAAAATCCTTTTATCCTCATTGAGAAATCATATAGGAATATACGAAGACTAACGGTAAATTCTTGTTTCAGCGATCGTCATGCCAGCATTTCGTCAAAGCAAAATTAGAATTGTAATAGCCAAGAAGGCAGGATAAAGAAAATAAAGATTTTTAATAAAAAAAAAAAATAAATGTAAGTTGGGTTACTAAAATGCATTAAAATTCAAACCTGGTGACTGAGCAAAATCAATCAGATATAAAAAACGCAAATTGATGTAGATTTCTGAATCCCCAGCTTCCAAATGTTTGATCATTGACATTTTTCTATGAAAATATCGATTTTAAAGGGTTTTAGCCCATGAAATAATCATAATCAAGCCAAGAGGAATCTGTCAGTAGGATTTGTTTTAATATCAATGAATATTACAGTAAGATATGAGGGATAGAAGGGCCACAGGTAAGGGAAAAGGGCCTGGGCCCATTTCGTAGGAATGAACCATATATATATGGATACATGTATAAATGTGTATGTATACATGTATATGTGTACATGCAGGTCTATGACCATGCATACATCTATACTAAATTATTATACACAGATGTATGATGCATGTACATGTATACATGTATGTTTTACATGTATGTAATGTATGTATACTTGTATCTAATGTATTTATATACATGCATGTAATGTATGTATACATGTATGTAATGTATGTATACATGTATGTAATGTATTTATACATGTATCTTATGTATGTATCCATGTGTATTGAACCCCCGGTGGTCACGTTTACCAGTCCGGGGCTGTAGGCTCTCCTACAGGTAGTTTATCAGTAAATGGTAAATAGTTATCCAGCCCACGATAACCTTCGTGCTATTACTTAGACAACCCAGGTTCGATATTCCTCTCAACTAAGGGAAAGTAAAACTGGACAACGATCTCTGTTTCCGTAGCTTTATTTCCCCCACAGTGCAATCACAAGGTACATGGTCAGCCGGGCTGGAGCCGCGCTGGAGGATTTCCGGAGTAGTCACAATTTCAGGCAGTACATAAACAAGGTGTTTACATGTAGATGGCAAGATACACTTTGTACAGGAATAAGTGATACAGGAGATACAACACATATATCAACAATAGGCAATACAATATGTATTCTGGTAGAGACAGTTAGTTGATAAGTAACCTGTAAATAGGGTAAAGCTGATATTTCCTTTATGGTAAGAACAGAACAGATCCGAAAGGCTTGAAAGGTTGAGCAAGCAGAGCTACAACCTTGACCTCGAAGGCCCACCCGGTTATATAACACTTTAAAACAACAGCAAGCTATACTAGACTTGCGCTGAACCTCATATCCACTACACATGTATGTAATGAATGTATAAATGATGTGTATATACATGTGTACATGTGTATATATGAATAGGCATACATATCTAAATACATGGATCCATGTATGCATGTACGTTTTACATGTATGCATACATTTATGTATACATGTACATGTATATTGTTTATATGACCAATTCCACCAATTTGACAACATTTGGCCCCCAACCGTGGAAAGTGATAAAATGGGCTTAAATCAAATTAATTACCATTAATTTGATTTTTTTTTGATTGGATGGTTCTACCAACCTGTGGAACCACATTTTTAGCATTTTTAACCCAATTTTTTTTTTTTTTCTAATTTCAAAATCAAATTTTAGGGGCAAAAATCGTTTTTTTCAAGTGCCAATAGTCCGTGGAATTGCTAAATTTCTAAATAATCTTCAAAATTGCACATTTTTTTGTATATGTTGTGATAGTAGGTTACATGAATATGATCTGTGTAAAAAAAAATGCAAAAAAAATATTTTTTGGCGAAAAGCCATCAAATTAAAAAAAAAAATGTGGGTACCCCTGGTGAAGATTAACGACATCCCGTTCATAAAAGGTGGAATTTAGAAAAAAAAGAAGAAGAAAATTATCCAATAATCACAAATAATGATAAAACTAACAGGATTTGATATATAATGAACACTAACGCTATTGGTTAAAGTTTTTCTTGGACCCTAGCAGACAAAATGCATGGTGCCAGCCTCACATGGGAACCCGAGGTGATGAAGATTAACAACATCCCTATATTAACGATTTTATGTTTTTTTGAGGAAGCAATTTAATAATGAACTTTAAATTTGATATTTATCATTAATTCTAAGTAATAGAAGCCTATAAACATCAAAAATAAGAATTTCCGACTAGGTTTTACATGCTTATTACAGGAAAATGGGTTTTTGAAGATTAACGACATAAGTGAAGATTAACGACATCTAGGGGGTCAGAAATGAACGAAATTTAAGGCATGAGCAAATCCACCAATTGGTCATCATTTGACCATAAAATCCCTAAAATGTTTGCCTCTAATTACTTACATACATCCTTCATGAACAAGCAATACAGGTATTCATATTTAAAGTCAACTTAAGATGAAAACGAAGGGGAATAAATATTATATATTTGTGTAAATATTCCAAACAAAATCGGTTATATTAGTGGTGGCAGCTTAGGGTTTGGAAGGGGACGGAGCGGACAAAAGTACCAAAGTTGGTCAATAATTGTCTGTTTCTTTAATATGATACCTCATTTAGTGGTTTTGTGTGGGCAATAAATCAATTAGGATCACTAAAAATGGAATTTGACAAGTATCCATGGAGATAGTGGTACCCATGGTTACCATGATTATGTAATTATGAATGTTCTTAAACCGCATTCATCAGTAATATACTTGTTCTGGATCACTACTGTGTGGTATTACTCTGGATTTCAAGGCATGTGTCAATGGTCAGTAAAACTTTTTTTTTTATCATCAAAATGATGCTTAAAAATAATCAACATACAAGACAGTTGCACAAATTAATTTTCAAGGATCTTTAATGAACATAATATCAAATAATTATGAATGATTGAGATATTTTGTCCATTTATCTTCTACTGCATATGAAACTTTATTGCTTGAAAGCCTATGATTATCACATTTTAGCTGATTTATCTTGTTTCAATAACTGTACGAACTGACTATAATTGAAGCTGTATTGAAAGGTAATTAAGACCTTTGTTGACCAATATTTTGTGACTTTTGTCATTAGTATTCTAATACTTAGAAGAAACATCCTATATTCCACAATACAGCATCAATAATTATCCTCCTCAAGCGAGGCCCGCGGAGGAGATTATAACTAGGGCCAAAGAAGGCTCGTCAATTGCCAATCACCTGTGCCAATTACCTGTACCACTCATTGACTCTGCAGCCAGAGGTGTGAACCCCAACTCGGGGCACATTCTCATTCAGCTAGCTGCACTACAACTGTACACTTGTTGAAATTTTTTTCGGAAAGTACTGTTCATGAATTCTGTTCGTGCCTATCTAGGATACTAAAATGGGAAGACAAAGGCAGTGTGCTAATTGTGGCACCCGCCACTACCCTCCTACGGGTAAGAACTGTCAGCTGGTGGAATTTGGGAATATCTCTGAGCCTTCAGATTATGCTGAAGAAAAAGTTGGGAAGTTGGGCATGGCTCCAACTATGGCTGAGGTGGCACATGGCCTAGGTGTGACTGATGGCCCCGTCGACTCCTGGTTTCGGGCTGACACTTCTACCTTTGGTTTGCCTCCTCCAAAGACCCCAACTTTCGGTTTACCTCCTTCTGGCCCTCGAGTTAAGGTAGACGTTCATTCCTTGAAAGAAAGGGATGATACCCGTCATACTATTCATTCTTCAAGGGAAAGGGATGATACCAGACGCCCTACGAAGCCTATGCCTCAAGGAGGGGCATGGGGTGGGCCCACCCAGCATGAATTGGACTTGGTGAAAACTTCTGTGACCAATATCAATGCCGACATGACCAAGTTACGTGTGGATTCTAAAACATCAGCGGATAAATTGTCTAACATAGAAGGTTTGTTGGCGACAATTGTGCAACAGGGAGCTGCTAAACCGACAAGCCCCACCCGTAAATTGTTGAGCTCCAGTGACGGCTCCCCATTCAGTAGCCCTCATCGTGCTTCGGGTCACCGAAAGGGCGTGGCTCGCATGACTCGCCGGTCACACCACTCGAAGTCCGGGTGGCGTTCCCAGTCTGCTACCAGGCGTGGTCGCCATTCACGCAAGAAATCATCTCGATCTTCTACCTCATCTTCCTCGGCCTTGACTTCTTCCTCGTCTGAATCTAGTTTATCGTCACCTCACCGCAAGCCTGCCTCATATCAAGACCACTATAGCCTTTCTGATCGTTCTTACCGGCCTCCGTAGGACCCCGGCCAGCCATTTGCTCTTCGGCTTTGCCTTTTTTTTTTTCACCTGACATATTCAACTTGACTTTGGAATTATTATTCAGCTTTACGGATTTTGTTTGAGATACTGCTAGATCGGGGGAGTTTTCTAACTCCCTCTTCTGTCCCTGGACCTTGTCCTCGGCTTGTTTTGTCGTCATGCTATGTCAATAAAATATGCAGACCCCATTATTAGAACTATGATCCACAACACTGAAATCTCCATATTAAAAAACTAAGCCCCTGAACTTGAATAGGCTACTTCACAAATTCATTTAGTACATTATCGACCACTATGTTAAGATTAGTTTTCTACCCACCGATGTATGTGGGTCTAATGAGTTGCACATGAGATAGGGGTTAATCACACACTCACTGAATATGTGAGTGGCCTATTAATCACTGGGGCTGGACAAAATTTGACCAGATGGTTCATTGATCCATTGATTCTTAGGCTGTTACAGGGCGCCCCAAGGGTTTGGCAGTGGTATAATTTAAAAAAAACATTAAATCTGACTTACATATTGTGCAAAGTTATGGAGGCTATATTTTAGGATGTAGTAATGGAACATAGCGCATCCAAGGCTTTAAACAAGATAAAGTCAGTGTAGTCTCACAGGGGTCAGTTCCATGACCACTTCTCTTCATGATATATATTATAGACTTTATTTATTTAAAGTGGCACTTGCGGATCGCAAAACACATTTATGAGAGGTCAAAATTAAAGAAATTCAGTACAATAGAACCTCCTTTACCCATGGCTTTCCAGATTTGATCTTATAAACACTTATTTCTTTGGTATTTTCCAAATCTTCCTGTTGAAAATTATATTGGTCTGCCAGACCAAAATGACCCGGGTACAGCGTGGCCGTTAGGCAAGTACACATTCCATAATGGCCGTCATTGACGCATTGTCACAGCGAACATCATGATATAAACAAAGCTATATACTGTAGCTACTCTCTCTCACTGGATGTATATATAATGTGTACTCAATCTGCCCAAAGTCTATGGGGTGCATTTCTTACCAAAAATCAGCATATTGAAATTATTTTAAAGAAGTGGATATAGGTTTAAACATATAAAACAAACTGATACATGCAAGTTTCCTGCTGCGGAGGTTTGCGTACATGTTTGTGATGTCCTGTGTCAGTGTGTCATTATGACCTAGTTACTGCTATTTCAAAATGAAACCATGTCATGCCTTCACTGTAGTCATCTCGCATTGACTAATCATGATAAAAAGCAACCCAGGATAAGTAGAAACAATTTGAAATGAGTTTGAGAACACCTGATATAGCTTGAACTAAATTCTTGTTATATTTTACACAAATCCCAATTTTTATTCCCAGTGACCTTTGCCACTTTAATAAATGCAGTCTAAGGCTACCACTCAAGTTACATTACACCTGTTTTTATTCATTTATTTCTAAAGTTAAGTTTAAGGCCAATACATTATTTAAATTATTATATAAAAAAAACACAATATCCATTAGGGTTGTTTTCACATGGTGCCATTGTTGAAGTTTGATATTCAAGAAAAACAAAATGATCTTGATATATTTCTAGATATCGAGGCCATAGAAGCATGCATCCAGTAATCTTCTTTTCTAAGATGTATTACAAATGAATTTTTCTTAGAGCACAAGTTTCCCCATCATGGTAGTCTTTTGATTGAAAAAATATAAAAACATGATGTCATACATGTCATCCCCCCATTGTCATGCCTTGTCATAGAAACTCAACCCCCCTCCCCCCCTAGGGCATGACGTCATTTGTGGATGGCCCCAGAGAGAGAGAGGGACAGAGAGAGAGGGGGAGGAGAAGAGAGGGAGAGGAGAGACGAGAATGACTGATATAAGAGGGTTTCATGGAAAAGAATTTGCGTCCCCCCCCCCCCCCTCAGACACACAATACATCTATCAATTTTCCTTCTCCTCCCCCTCCCAGACTACCTCCCTTGCTCTTCCTCCCCTTTGATTCCCCCCTCCTTAATAATAATGAGTAATGTGTGGACAGGTACATTCTTTCTCTGAGAGAGACAGAAAGTGTCAAAAATAAAGTTTGTCCCAAAGAATATTTGGCGGTTGAAAAATGCTGGTTGCTGGTCTCCTCTTCTTCCTCCACCACTTTGATCCCTTCCTTCTTCCTCCTCCCATTCCTACCTTCCTGTCCAACATTTGAGGCTATGTACTGCCATTCATTATTATGAAACACCATGATTGAACTTGAAAGAGGGAGACTTGAAAGAGAGAGGGAGAGAGAGAGCCTAAATCCTTCTGTGTACAGTGGCACAACCTCTGGTGGAGTGGTGGAGATCGTTGAGGGTTCAGGGGTGATGCACAGGCCTATGGGGGGAGATTGGCATTTGGGCTACATGGATGAGACCATGTTTTTAATATAGAAAACTTTTAAAATCACTACAAATGAGCTTTAAATATAATTTTTCATTCAAAATGAATATACCACATTGTGTATTTAGGATACTGTGATGACTGGGTTTGGTTTTTGAATTTGTATTTCTGATATTAAAAAAGATATGCGTGCATATGCGTGCATTGCGTTCCACACCATAGCCCAGCATTGCCGGCATACAGGTGGGTATATAACCCAGCCGTTGGCTATCAAAATCCAGATAGTTCTTCAGTATGGCACTTATCTCATAGTAAGCACGAATGGCATCTGTATCTTTTGCCTGCTGCAACCCAGACCCATAGGAACATAGAAGGACTCTCTACACTGATCTTCATACTCAGACATCACTCATTCATTCTCCAATATAAGATCGATATATATAGTCTTCTGTGTACAGTGGCAGAACCTCTGGTGGAGTGGGGTGGAGATCGTTGAGGGGTCAAATGCCTATGGGGAAGAGTCCCATGGGGGAAGATCCCCTAAACAATGTGACGTCATTGTCGTAATGTAGCGGCCCGCTTTGCGGTAGAGAAGCGAAAAAAACAGGGAGGGACCAGTCGGCGCTCAGCCTCTCTTAAACCGGTCCCCAACACAAAAACGCATTTTAGATATAACTGTAGGTCAGAGAATAGGTTTCGACAACATTTCACAACGTAGGAAGTAATAAAAAAAAAAACAGGAAAAAAATCTGACGCCCGGCTTATCCCACAGGTACCCCGTTACGCTTGGCTGTGCGAGTGCATGGGGAACCGAGCCGCAGTAAGTCTCGCATGAGTTCTCGTGCTGCGTGTTTCTGCGAGTATGGGCCACTTATCCTGGGGAATCCCCGGGATAAAGATTTAAGTAAGGGAGTCACGATTTTAAAAAGATTTAAGTAAGGGAGTCACGACAATCGAGGACCGACAAAAGTGACCGTCGACAATCAGTTTCCCACCATTGTCGGTCACCTTTGTCAGGAACCGTCGGTTACCGGTATTTACTTGCAAGACTAAAATTGCTCATTTTGGTCACCGATTGTCGGTCACCTAGCATCACTGAGTGTCTGTCCCCGGTATCCACTTGATAGGCCTAATCGTGTACCAGGCGGCGATTATTTTTTATCATTATTCACTTACTGGCCAAGACATTTAACAAACAGTATTCAAGTGTAATGACATATTGTCCGCCATGGACGTGCTTCATACGGTGCCTATAAGATGACAAACATACCTCTTAAGGAGATCTACATACAATGTGACAAGAATATTACCTCTTGCACTTTAAGGACGGGAGGCAGTTTACACACCTTTGGGGCTTCAGGACGGGTATCTTTGCTCAGAATTCACTTTCCAGCATTTATGTATGTAAGTTATGACATCATCATTATTGTCCCCATGACAACATACTTCTACAAATATTTTCTATGTGGTTCTAATGTGTTTGTTTGCTGATATTTCAGATTTCAGAAAGATCTGTTCATTTTTTGTTAAATCATGACCCCTTCTATCAATATCAAACAATATCAAACAGCAATGCCTAGACTGCATAAATGCAGCCTCCCGTCCTCAATGGAGAGATTGTAGACTGCCTTTATGCAGCCTCCCGTCCTCAATGGGGAGAGAAATAAAATAAAGGACGAAATTTCAGAAGACCAATGTTTTTCAGAGAAATTTATTATATAGAGGACTTGTACAATATGATAAAACAAAATAAAACACACGCTTGCAGTATATGGAATTCGTTGTATCCAGAAGAGTAGGCGGCTGCTAGTCGGCGCTGTGCAAATGTAATTTAGATATATTTAGGCGGTTGAAACATTATTATGGATATTTTGTTTTTCAAATCGCCAGCCTTCCCCGTCCCCCAGCACCCAGTGCAAAAGCCACCCTCCGTCCCCGCCTCCGTCCCGTCCTGGCCGTGTACAGCCCTACACGGCCAACCAAGTATAGGATGAAAGAAAAAAAAGCTGACGGGCCCAGGCGAGGTGCGAGCCCTGAACCTTCAGGTTGGGAGTCCAGTGCTCTAGGCCCTATGCTATAGAATTGGTTGTAGCTGGATGGCTGAACTTTGCTAGTGATATGAGTAGGGCCAAACCATGCGGAGTGGTGGAAAGTGGCCGAAATCGTTTATTCTACAGCTCTGTGGACAACGGCCTTGTATGAGCAGTAGTATTATAGGGAGGGGATGATGATTCCAGGACTGGAATTGTTCGTCACATGGGTTTTTTAAAAGTTAGATGCAATATACCGGCAAGCTCTCTCCTATGTTGCCCCAACCGGGAACGGTAGGTGCGACTGCACCAAATCTCAGGGGAGTTACCGAGACGGCAACATAGGTGCCGCCACTGAGGTCGCTAGAAGTCAAGTAAGGTGAATTATTTAACCTCAAATATCATTGCTAACGACACCTTTTTATAACTAAAAGAATAATTTATATCCATAATATATGCTCTCAGTTGTCTCAGTTTATTTAATTAGCACTTATAGGACGAGTTGCCGCACAGAGCGTAAATAAAGGATGAGACCGCGGCAACGAGTCCTATAAGTTGATTATTATACATGCCTAGTTTTGCATGCAAAACATGCTTAATTAAAGATACATTAACATAATTTGCCATATCTGGTGTTTGTACAAGAGGAATATATCTATAGAAACAGTTGAAATGTTGGAGAAAGAAAGCCCTCGCACACGGCAAACTTGCGTCAGCAACCTTGCGTCGGCAATCTTGCGCCACCAAACTTGCGTCGCCATGACAACGCGCCGGTAATGTACTAGTCCAATACCACGTTACAAGTAATGTGCGGCTGTCGGGGCCTCGGTATTGAATGCGTGTATAATAAGTAATAATAATGTCTATATTATTGTCTATATCAAATATGTTTCCAACGTATGAGTACTACCAGGGATAGCTCTGCTCAAACAGACTAAATATGTGATCCATACCGAATATAGGTTTTAATATATTTTCATATAATTGTGTATAATGTTTTAACTAATTATACTGGTGAAGGTAAATATCAATATTGAATAATATGGAGATCACAGATCTATAGCCTGAATGCAGTGATATAGAGCCACTAGGCCTAGTTGGCTGTGACGGCCGCTCTTATGTCTGCAAACGCTAAAAACAATGAGTTTCTGAAAAGTTAATATGGGGGGGGGGGGGGGGGGGTAGGCGAGGTCTGGTAGGTCTGATTTCGCTATTATTCCTGATCAATCTACATATTATTTATTATTGATATGTACCTCATGTAAGTCATTTGATCGATCTCCATATGAATGAATGAATGAATGAATGAATGAATGAATGAATGAATGAATGAATGAATGAATGAATGAATAAATGAATAAATGAATAAATGAATAAATGAATAAATGAATAAATGAATAAATGAATAAATGAATAAATGAATAAATGAATAAATGAATAAATGAATAAATGAATAATGATTACTAAAATTTGAGTAATCGTCGGGAGGGGTCACCGATTGTCGGGAGCAGGTGACCGATTGTCGGTGACCAGGTGACCAATTGTCGGTGACCCGGTATCCACTTGCACGATTGCCGGTCACATGAGGTGACCGATTATCGGTCACCCCAAAGTGACCGACAATGAAAGTGGATAACGGACTATAGGCTCAGCATTGTGGACATAATTATTCTCTGTTCTTTCATCAATCCAAGAGATTTTAATAAATCTAACCCCATATAGCCATCATTAGAGGCAAAGCATTTCAATTATGACCACCCGAATCTTTAAACGTGTAGTGGGGCGATGTATAGAGGGACTACTTTTTGCCTACAATGTTAGATCTATGGGGATTGTTTGTTTCTGTCAACTCATCGGTACAAGTGCGCGACTAATTCGGGCTCTGCCGCCATGACAGTTGTACTACCTGTCCTGATGGCGCTCACAAGTTCTACCTAGTTATTAAGTTATTATGTTTATAAATAAATGCTAATTTCATAGTGTGTTTTTCTTTTCAACTTCAGATTTCAGTGAAACAGTAAATGCAATGATCGTAGGAGGTTCACAATGCGCTGCCACCACCAGGGAAATATGCAGGGAATTCTGTAAGTTACAAACCGGGTGTCGGGGTGTCACCTTTAATAAAATTACAAATACATGCTACTGGCATGCACAGGGTACTGTGTGCAACATGACCCCAACCGCCGATAACTGCTGTGACCATTACAAAATGGTCAACGGCTGTCCATGAAAAATCCTACGTAATGATTTCCCAGAAGCTTGTGGCATAGGCCTTTCCTTGTCCTCGTAAATGACCCATCGTCGTATATTGTCTTTAGATACAGGCTTACAAAGAATTTAACTGATTATAACTCTGCCAATGATTATGCTAGAACCAACGAGGGTACATTGAAGGTGGTTTAAACTCGTTGCTAGAACTTAAAAAATAAATGAATTTAGTAGCTGGTATCACAGATTTGAATTAAGCTGTCATCTGTAGCAGTTTTAATCCACTTAGATATTTCTTACAACATGCACTTGTTAGAAGTTGGAATATAAGGCTATGGTATTCCTTTATTAGTTATCGTATATTTTAACTGTATAATCATTTTTAACATAGATACAATAAGAATGTTGAATATAGTACATAATATTACTCCGATATTACTCCTCTTAATTTAACTACTAAAGAAATCAAGTGAATACATTGTATGATAGTTTCGTCTTGATTTTACAACCAAGTGGAAGGGAATGTTTGGTAGACTTTAATCACTTCATGTATCATTTATTGAATGAGCAATTACCGTATTTCACCGGGGAAACGCCCGGGCGCTTATTTCTCTCAAGTCATCCTTGTCCCCGACCCGTATTCAAGGCTGGCGCTTATTGCAATACAGGAATAAATACATGTTCAGAAATACATTTTTAATAATAATAATGTCTTTTGCATTCTTATGAGTCATCCATCTCAAATACAGAGAGTGATATTGGCGAGAGCTCGAAACTTGTCATTTGGTGAAGGTGTAATGTTATCACAATCATATGCCTTTATTTCATGTCTTTAGCATTGAAATTAATGACCATTTATTCAGGCGTAACTCAGGCAATTATAATCATAATCACAATAATAATCATAAGACCTGGTGGTGTTTTGGGGTCGGCACTTATTTTATCAATTTTAATGAACCGGCATTTTTTCGGGGCAGAATCTTCATCAGGACCTGGCAGTTTTTTCCGGTGAAATACGGTACCTTGATTTGGTATTTATATATATATATATATATATATATATATATATATATATATATATATATATATATATATATATATACTGAAAATGTGCAATCGCCAGTTCTACATATTTAGTTCATCCTCCTAAATTATGATAAATGCTAGAGGCATATCTGAATATATTTGGTATTGCGTTCATTCAAAGAATTGGTATTGGTTATGTAAAATTGTGCTTTGAACCTCATTTTAGTCTTAAATTTGGGTTATTTGGGAGGATTTGTGTGTTGTGTAGGAATTTTTGTATTTGTAATTGATAAAATTAGGAAATAAAATAATGATGATAACAACAATGACTCATGTTTTTTTAAAAAGTAACCTGGCAAGTTGTCCCCTAATACCCCTTTCACACTACACCCAGAAAGCGCTTCGAAGCGCTTTGAGGCGCTTTGGAGGTGTAGTGTGAATAGAACCGACTTGTAGAAAGCGCTTCCAAACCGACTCAGAAGCGAATTGGGTAATTCACCTCAGATAGGTGAATTGGGTAAACCGCTTCGCTTCGCTTCGCTTTCTCAGTGCTAATTCTGGTAGTGTGAATGGAACCGAAGTGAAGTGAAGTGGTTTCTGACGTCATCGATCAGATGTGTTGCTTATAAACGTATGGAGAATACTACGGCGACCTGCCCTGCAGTCTGAATCGAACTGACTTACTGAAAGCGCTACGAAGCGCTTCTCTGCTGCAGTCTGCATGGGGCGAATTATAGAAACCAGTTCGCAACGATTCGTTACGCTTCACTTCGGTTGTGTAGTGTGAAAGGGGTATTACACTCGGCGAAAAACCTGTTTTCCCCTGTGCGTATAGCAGGTCCTTAATTATAGCACCTTATAACGCAAGCTCTTATCCCATCAGTACAGGCTGCTACATGGTTAACGTTTATACTGGACCGTATAGCGGGAACATGGGGTCTAATTACTAAGTATTCAACCATGTGATTCTTGAATAAACAATAAGACGCACTGCATGTATGTAGGTACATCGGGACCAATCATTAATCTGGAATCCCTTTCCTGAGCATGGATAGGGAGTAACCTGCCGGGGTTATAATACTAGCTATTAATTCCTTCCATAAAGACTATGGTAAATTATTCCTCTTTTTCCTCTTTTTAATTCATGATGTTTGTTAGAGAAGATTGGTTACATATGTGATGTGTTACAGAAAAATGAGTCAGAAGTCACAAACAATGATATCTTTCAAGTGCTTTCTTTCACAAGAAGAAGTCGTGTACGAATGTTTGATTTTTGGGGTGTTTAAAAAACTTAGGCATATCAATGCACAAACCAAATTTCAAGATTGTATATGTGATATGCCTTGCATTTCCAAGGTCGTCATAAGAAAGTATATTTAACTTACCTACCCTATCCACAACAGCGCACAAGTTACATTAATTTCATACATGTCAAGAAAAGCACCCGCGCATTTGGGTCCTCGGGTCCTGCTAGGGCGGACTTCGATTTTCGTAGTGCGGACCCGTAGGGCCTAGTGCAGACCAGAGACTACCAAGCGAGTTCGTAGTGCGGACCCCAGACCACAAAACGACCCATTTTGCTAGCCTTAAGCGCAAAAACTGACATCGCTAAATCAGTGCTTTTATTAGTAAAATGTTATATGTGACAGTCAACTACGGCCTTTACAGACTTAGGACAACCAATTTAAGGTTAGGTTTAGGGTTAATTCCCCATAATCGAACATTTTGTGACAAGTTTTTGAAATTTCGTATATATGGTGCATACAAATTGGGGAACCCCCTGGTGGCCGTTATGCACAAAAACCAATATGGCTGTCACTGGGAAACAAGTATGTCATATCTCAGCTGCTAATGGTGAAAAATATCAATTTCGCAACTTGTGACACATTTTCCTGTAACACATCACATAGGCTATATATGATCCTCTCCTCATAAATCTTACATGAGAGGTCATCCTGGGTTCCAGGCACTATACCTAGTTCATCACATAGAAATAACATCACAGAATCAACAACATTTTGTGGGACCATAACCTTTTGTTCATTAATCATCATAAATCTTTCATTGGGTCCTGCACCAGCACCCAATCTTAACAAAGGTATTGGGACAGGCAATAGGCCTGGGCAGGCAACCATTCAGATGGGCACATAATAGTCGCGACTATGAACATATTTTCATTGCAACAAGCGATACTTGTAAATCATTTATCTCATCATACATCATACTCTTCATTAGTAATATAATAACATTACAGATTACAGACCCCCTACCTCCTCCTCCCTGCCCCATAACACATTTGAGATTCTTAGCCTTTAAAAGGAAATCAAACCCTACATACACTGAAACCCCAAACAG
Organism: Sthenelais limicola; assembly: GCA_942159475.1. Taxonomy (NCBI): domain Eukaryota; kingdom Metazoa; phylum Annelida; class Polychaeta; order Phyllodocida; family Sigalionidae; genus Sthenelais; species Sthenelais limicola. The sequence continues at coordinate 72,515,030 of OW804098.1, forward strand.
GGACACCCGACAAAATGATGGGCCGATCCTAAAAATCCCCAGATTTAGATAAAAAAAAATGGGCGAAAACTCAGTGCAGGTAAAATGTGCCTCAGCATGGAATGAATTAACGCCCAAACAAAGAAAGATTGGAACAATTGAAACTTTTAAATCAAACCAGAAAAATTGGCTTAATACACTATTTCTATAAAACATGCTCCAAATACACTGTGAAATAACCTAAATTTTTAAGTTTCAAACACCCAAGATTAATGTATAAATTGCACTAAGGTCGTAGTCCCCACTAAAACCTATAACTATGGTTCTTTCTATTTTTTCCATATTTCAAGTTTCCAGCTAATCACAGAGTAAGCCTAAATACTCCTTGTGGCAGAGCAAAGAAATAAATTGAAATAGAAATTGTACAGGATTTGAATATTGCCATATCTCTCTGTATCTTGATACATATTCTTTCATTAGAACTTATATGGACCAAATCAACAAAATCGAATCACAACACTCCACCAACAGAGTCAGAGTGGCAAGTGACATATGACTAAGAAACACTGGTACTATGTATGTATTCAAGGTTTTTTTAAAAAAAACGTGTATACTCTCTTATAAGTGTTTTATCATATCAAAATGCAGAATTTGAAGAAGTCACAAACAGTCCTCAGTATTATATAAACTGAATGGCTAGTGGCAAGTGACAAACGCTAAACATCATAATAGTGAAACATTTTTAAGTACTGCTATCAACAGCAATTAACATCATCCCTTCTTATTATTGAAAGCATCTGTTTATGTATAAAAATGTTATTCTTTTTTGTATCTTGGACCGACAGAACTAACCCCGAAAAGGGGAGTCGGCAACCCAAGTTTGAATAAAATCCTTAAAAAATAATGACTGAGAAGAGGGACATCAATGGAGACTTTATTGAATAACAAAATCTTCCCAAGTAACACAAAATTAAATACAAATAACATAACCCCAAACATGAACGAAGGGATGTTGGCAATCAAGGCAGTACCAAATCTATTATAATTAAAATTATGCCTATAAAGTACACCTTTTTTAGCCTAATCTAGTAGAATTCGAGCTGCCAATGTTGCATTTTCTGACCATGGGAACCCATGTGCATTTTTACTTCATAAATCATCATTTGGTGGTTGTATGTAGCCCTGATGTGCTATGTGCATGACTATATTTGATTTGAATACATTTATTCTTTTCATACAGGTACATCTCCTGGATTTCTCCATATTCTCCTCAGTAACCTGTGACTCTACCTATTTAGTACTTTTTTTCTTCTTTTATTTTGATGTGATGTGTTACAGAAAAATGTAAGCCGAGATCCGCTGAAAAGTTCAACTGTTTGTAATATGCTAGGGCTACACCAAGGTTTTCGTCCTTGCGGCAGATACGGTTCTCTAATCCGGCACCATTGGTTTACCATTAGCTGCAAGGTGAAAACTGGATAGGCCGTAATGAAAAATACCTTAAGGAAGTTACACCTTAATGCTAGGGTTACACCAAATCTTTCATCCTTGCGGCTGATGCGACTCTCTTAAGAACTTTCTATTCCGGCTGTTTTTCCTACGGTTCTGCGGCGGCCGCAAGGTAGGGTCGGAACGGTCGCATGGGGCGCAATTAGTAGCTTCACTGCTGCAACTTTGCAACCAACGTTGATGCGTCGGGAGTTATCCGTTCCATGCGGCTAGATTTTTACGAACAAAAAGAGAAGTCATGTGACATGAGCACACACTATCATTGGCTGTTACAAATTCTCTTATCCGGCAATTTTTTCTCCGGTTTTGTGGCGGCCGTAAAGTGTGGTCATTTGGTCGCATGAGCCGGAACTAATAGCTTCACTGATGCAACTTTATGCGACATGCGTTTTCAAACCTATGTGAGGCATTCCACACAAATCAACTTTCCAAGCAATGTCACAATGGAAGACTTGGCATTGATTTCATTTTTTGCTGCTGTTTTATTGTACGATTACAGAAGAAGAAAAGCCAACAATCACCAAACAAAGAAGCGGACATGTTGGAGTCATCCATGGGCACTTGGGAATGCATGTAACAGTGCTTGCCCTATATGATAAGATGATTGAGGTAAGGCCAATGTACAGTCACAAATAGTTTATTTACTCATTGATTTGGTACATGTGTTGATAAGATACATCTGTCAGATTCAGAACTCAGCCTACAATAACCCATATACACGTTTCAGACAGTTGCAAACCATTCTTTATTCAAATTAATTTATTCTCATGTAATCATTGAGTATGCATCGACCAAACTATGTACAAAATGTGGAACATTAATTTCCATTAATGGCGAATTGGGTCCTGGTTAAAACTTCATGAGCAAAATATATGTCATCAAATAAACCTGTAATACATTGTGGTAATAAACCGATACCAGGGCTGCATTGCTCCGTTCTTTCAGTAAACTTGGGTTTTAATGCAAGCTAATATATAGCCTATGAATACAGATTTCGAAAAGTTTTCAAGTGTTGCAGTGGAATTACAACCATGGTAAATCAACAACCCAATTCTCTGAATTCACTCAATTTACATTAGTATAGAGCATCCAAGGTAGTCGAAGTTGAGAGAAAGGTAATAGCTGTTGTGGCGGGCCGGGAGCACCTGATTGTTATTGTGACAAATCAAATGTGGATAAACAATTCACGATTGGGTGTTATGTGCAATCTAATAGTAATTCTAGGAGTAGGCCGTTGCTCTGTTTTTGTGTGTGTGTATGGTTGGGAGGGGGGAGGGGGGGGGGGGTTGGTGGGGAGGGGAGTCATATTGAAATTTTTTAAAAACTTTGCCTATTTGGGTAGTTAAGCCTCTAAGCTATACACCCATGTTTCTTATTGTTGATATGTGAAACAATTGTAAGATAAATAGCTATATTATTTGTGCCTTTTTTCTAAAATACAATTCATTGAATTGATGTTGGAATGTTTTATGTCACATTACAACATGTAAGATTACTCCCATATTCAAAGTAAGATATATTTTTATGCAATTCCGCCCTATCTAATAATTGTTTAGGCCTGCCTGAATATCGTAAAAACTATAGATATGAATAAATACAGATGATGTTGAATCGCAGTGAGTATTTGTTATAATGTTGCCATAGCATCGCCGTTACGCCATAATTATGTGAAATAAGAGATCATCCTAACTTAAGACAGTAATTATATAGAAATAAAACGGATATTTTAAAAAAATGCATTTAAACTTGGGTTACAATAAGGTCCTATTTTTGTGGCTAACATCGATTCCCTGGCTGTAACTTTGTCATTTAATATTGTTGGCATAATTAATGGGTTGTTCACCTCAAAGTTACAGTATATTAATTGATAAATCTGGTTTAATATGGCCGAAATAAGGCAAAAATAGGCGAAAATTGAGGTTTCTGGAGCATACGAATAGGAATTGAAATATTTGCCCCAGCCTTCCCCAACTTCGTCTGTATAATGCTAATATTTCCTACTTTACATACGCCAAATATTGTAGAGATTCAGATTCGCAGGAGAAAGAGGTGATATCGCAGAGAGGGTTGAGGAAAGGGTTGATGAAAGATATGTTGAATGACCAACATCGTAAGTGATATTGTAATGCTTAGGGTGGTGTCATCGCCAATATCACCCTAAATCCAATTGATATATTTGACCCTCCATAAAACAAAGCTTGAGTTAGTCAAGACAAAATTAGGGTGCGATATTGAAGATATGATGATATCTCAAAATCCATTTTGGAGACTTGTGACTCATTTCACTGTGACACATCACATATTAATAATTTAGTTTTTTCTTTTACATACAGACTGACGTGAAAGCCTTCACCAGACGTTTGCGAATGCCCCCCAATATTTTTGAGTTGTTGCTCTCCAAAGTCCAACACAGAATCCAGAGGAAAAACACCAACTACAGGCCTGCCATACCAGCAGCATTGCGGTTGTCTCTGACACTCAGGTATTTAATATCTGGTCTGGACAACCTTGCTATTCAGGATTTATATAAGGTTGGATACAGTACAGTCCACCCCATTCTGATATCAACGTGCAAAGCTATCTATGAAATATTGGGTCCGATCTACTTGAAAACTCCTTCGACCACAGAAGACTGGATGGATGTTGCAGAAGGTTATTTTGGAAGATGGCAGTATCATTTGCTGTATAGTTCGGTATTATTGCGATATAAACGGTGAAAACTATATACGCATGCGCAAATTTCGGTTATATGCATCCCACTTTCCATAATATCCCATATCTTAGAAAGAGTAAATTTCTGAATAATGTCATTATAGTGAACAATCAGGGTAGTACATCGGTGAAAACCATTTCCACCTAGAACATAAATTAGTGTTTTTATGCATAATTGAAAATGCATACATAATCTATCGCTACATCCATTTTTAGTCATATTGTGCATACTTACGAATATCACATAATATTGTCCCATTTAAAGACAAAGTGACAAAAAGTAGGTTTTGGCCCGCATTTCACTGGAATCGACCATATATATATGTTTATATTGAAATTAACACAACTTTCTTGCCTGGGGGCAAGGGGGGGGGGGGGGGTCGTGGGTTTCATCATATTGTCATAAATGCCCAGAACATTCCACCATATCCCAGGGTTGGGTGGGGGTGGAGGTGGGCGTGGGGGTTGCAATTGACAAGTGCATTATTTGGACACCACCTGAAAATTAATGTGGATTATGGATAATATAAATAATATAGCTACATGAATCAGAACCAGATGTGCCAACATCTTTGTCCGTTTCCCCTGCAGACACCCTTGCCTCCAATTCATCTGAATCGTTGGGATCATATTTTGCCATGTGGACTGTCGCCGACTTTCTAGATGCAATTTGAAAAACAGTATCTTTTGAAATTCGCAGGTCCTGAGCAGCATGCACTTGAACTTTCCTCTGTATATCATCACCAACTTTCGCTTGCATGTTGGGTGTTTTATCCACCAATTTTCCGTAATCTTTCTTAGCCACAGTGACTCGCCTCTGTCTACCTGCCATGTTGACTTGTTTTGTATGAACAAAATCTATGTGACATGAGTACTGGTGTTACTGAAGAAGTTAAGTCACGTTCTAATGCACCCCGCCCTCATGATCAGGTATACCCGTCCCCCTGGTTTGTTATTATATATAGACTGGACACTCACAAAATATATTAATAGATGAAAGTAAAGTAGGGTATAATAATAGATGGAAGTAGAGAGTTGTTAGCCGGAACCTTCTATACGGAAATATCAAAATGTTTTGATATTCTTACGGTGGGCCGGAAAGCATAATATGGTTTGCCGCTCTCCCTCTGACTGTCCGACTTGAGAGCTTAACTGCCGCAAGACAATGACGGTTATTAGATATTAGCAGTACAAGACCAGCCGTCTGTCCAACCATCACTTGAAAACCGGATAGGTCGCAAGGAAAAATTGCTTGGTGAAGCTACATCACCACTCCCCTCCCCATGCAAGAGTCGTTGGCCGGACCATTCCATGCGGTAATATCAAAACGTTTGGTTATTCTTGCGGCGGGCCAGAAGGAATAAAAAGTGGTGCGGCGCTTCCTCCGACTATCCGGCCTAATGGCTTAACTGATACATAATTATGACGGCTAAGATATTTCAGCCGTACAAGACCAGCCGTCATGTGAAAACCGCAATGGCCGCAACGAAAAAATTCTTGGTGTAGTTACACCATAAGGAAACAGCCATGTCGATGGAGGATACGGTGCCTATCGCCGCTGCCAATCCTATTGCTCGCCAAGGTCAACCTAACGCGACCACTCTTCCTATGGAATTGGTAAATGAGCTGCTTTCTTTTTAAAAAAATCCAGAAGACTTTGGCAGTCCTTCAAAAACGACTCATGTCGAATTTATGTCCCAGGTCGATCGTATGACTGGCGCTGAGGTTGTTATATAAATAAATAATGCTATTTCTGTTAAGGTATGATGGGAGCCTTTACGTAATACCTATGGCCTAGCGTGAATAAGTAGACTTGCACAGTACTGGGTAGCTAAGCATAATTAGCGATTTTAGTAATGAGGTAATATAATAAATGGGTGATAATTAATAATCAATATAAATATAATGAGGTTACACAATGTTACGTAATGTTACATAACATTTCAAGGTAAAATAAATAAATAAAATATGTTACCTATCCTAGAAACATCCCCTCGAGGCCATCTAATAGATATAACAATGATTATTGGGTAATCGTTATTTTTACCTCTTGTCTATATTTTCCCTGTATCTATACCCACAATACTGTGGAAGATGTATATGTTTTTCTTCTATTTTTCAATATTTAGATTATGATGCATCAAGGATGGGGCGAGGTGAACTACCACTGGATGTCTCTAAGAGACCGCAGTAAAACGTTCTCGATCGGTGATGGGAGATTGGTACTTTTATGAATATAATAATTGATAGATTTGAAACGATTTATTCTCATATATTATTATAGATATTTTTTATATTCCAATGCTTGTGCCTTTACAAGTCTGGATAGCATGGTACATGTTTGTACCGGGGTTTATATTTAATAGTGCCAGCAACCTCCAAGGAGCGTCGCTAGATATATCTAGGAGACTGTAGTCCAGGGAGACATTGTGACGTCACCGCCGTTCGGGCGTATGACGTAACTGTGCGTCCACCGTCTGGTCAGTCGCCAACGGTCATCAGAACCTCACCGAAGGAGACATTTTTTTTTCTCAAGTGACATTAACTTTGACTTTGACAGTTTACATTGGATTAATCTATATAATCAATGTTGGTTTGGATCAATAAACCCCCAGGGGTCTTAGCCCCGAACTGCCCATCTGCCTTGACTTGTCTATATATGTGTTATTGATGTGTTATTATTATTAGGGACTAGACACGACTAGGATATCTATTTAATATTAATCGTTTTCTCTATTTGGAAGCGAAGTTCTTCTTTTCTACATTATTGTAGTGTTCTTCACTACAAGACCCAGTTCCCTTAGCAATGAATAAAACAAAAGAAAGGTTTCCTCAACGTATCTCTGTTTATTCGGACTCAAGAGGTAAGCAGAACCTGTCCGAAGCTGATTCTTCGGATCATCTCACCAATCCAGGTACACAGTACCACATGGTGTCTCGGAGTACATGAACATCAGTACTAATTAATACAAGATTTGATATGCTTTACAGTCACACGGGCACTAAGGCCACAGTCCTTTATACATTAAGGTTAGACAATAACACTGTAAAATGCTGCCAGAGAATGATAGGAGATAATAGAAATACGCGTGACTTCTAATCTCAGTAATATGACATAGAGAAATAGCACACAGTGGTAGCTCCAGCTGGTGCTTCGGAGAGGAAGTAAACCAATACCACTACATTATTATAATTATTATGTCTACAGATTGACATTCGTATACTTGTTGTCCGTTACAAAAACTTCGAGTTTTGGTCATTTTATTATCTTCCTTGGTCGTCATATATGTGCAGGTGACCATCACCGAAGTATATTGGCAACGGTAGCTAGGTTACGTTCCCTGGGAACCACGCCCCCCACGACACCTGTCCCATTATCCAATCACAGAGCGCCACGTCACAATGCCCTCCCACCTTCCACAAGGTAAACACGCCATTCTACTCCTCCCATTCAATTCAGCCACACGTGTATTGGAAAAAAATTTCCGTTGTGGTGTGATATTTGTTGGCAGTTATTGTTTCAACATGGGTAAACTCAAGTATTGTACTCCTTGTGGAGAGGAACATGAATCACCAACTGGCACTTCATGTAACAGAAAGATTAACGCCGAGGCTCAAGCCATTGAAAGTGACAAGACGAATGCTCTTACCGGGCGTGTGGACCATCTTGAGGGGATGGTGACTCGGATCTTGAGTGCGGTGGAGAGTTTGGAGAAGAAGAGTACTACTTCATCGGTGGCGTCGAATGACTCTGAAGTCAAGATTATGCATAGTTCAAGATATTCTCGTCGTGAAGATAGAGATTTTGATAGGTCTCAAAGTCGTGAAAGTTCTATATACAACGTCAACACTGCGAGCCGCCGTAGGCGCAGTTCTTCTAGGAAGAGGGCGGGGCCCTTCGACCGCGACCAATTCGTGGAGAAGGGTGAGAGCATTGACACTTTCGACGATTTAATATTATTATCATTGCATACTATGGAGAAATTGGTCACTGACTCACGACCATATGATGAGGTAGCAGGTGTTTTGTCCCACTGTATTACGATGGCAGAGAAAAATGCCTCGCAAATGTACACTCTCAAAGCATCGTTACTCTACGACCAAGCTGTGCGATCAAGGGCCAATAAGCGCGGTCTCGTGGCTTTCAGTGAAGTAAAACAGGAGGAGGTCCTTAGGTTTTACTCGTATGAGAACTCAAGGAAAGCTACGGCTAGTAAAGCAACTTCTTCGTCAAAATCCAAGGCGTCTAAAGACCGGGTGTGCTTCAAATTCAACGCTGCGGGTTGTTCCAAGTCTCCCTGTGATTTTCCCCACCGATGTTCCGGGTGCGGGTCTACTGAACATGGTGCCAAGGCTTGTTCGTCCACAAAGTCTAGTAAATAGGATACGGTCGAGAATCAAGGTGGTGGCGACACCTATGTTATTGAGGGTGCGCCAGTTGCTATGGTTTGTGAATCTTCGGTCGCGAAGATAGGAACCAGTGCCAAAATGGCGGAACTTGACGACACCTCGGATCGTCGTGATGTCTCGTCGTTGGATTCTCCCCTTGATTCTCACCTTTCTTCTAAATATGCTACTAAATGTGACGGTAACTGTAAGTACAATCGTATTTGTGAAGCTGTCTCCAAGTTTTACAGCATCGATGATGATATTTCTTCGGAAAATGTGGTTTTTTCCACTCCTGTGTCAGTGAAAGGTTGTGTAGTTGATGTTTATGCTAAATGTTTTCGTGGTAATTGCGACTGTAGTCATAAATTAGGTGGTATACCAATTCAACTTAAGCCATGCAGATTTGCGGCTATTCTTTTTTACCAGCGTTGCTCAGTTTTTGAGCGTTATATCGATGTTTTTAACGGTATCGTTGATGGGTTTGATGTAATCGATACGCCAGTTCAGGCGTACGACTGCCCGAATTATAGTTCCATTATGGAACCTGATGCAAAACAAAAAATGGATAAAATTGTAGCTAGTGAGTTACTAGAGGGTTGTGTATCTATAGTTGATGAAAAACCTAAGTGTATCCATTCTTTAGGGGCCGTATCTAAGCCCGATGGTGGTCTTAGACCGATAACTGATTGCTCTCGCCCAGATTTAAAATCAGTCAATTTTCATTGTGACTCACTGGTACGTAGTTTCTCTTATAATAATATCGACGATGCTACAGACATGGTGTCAAGAAACTCTTTTATGAGTGTGGTTGATATTAAGGCGGCTTATAGGGCAGTAGCCATTAATCCTGAGCACAGAACATTATGCGGATTCAGATGGAACATTGACGGAAGAGATGAATATTTGACAGACAATAGACTATGCTTTGGCCTCCGAATTGGCCCTTGTGTGTTTGACAGTATCTCTAATTTGATTGCTGAATCCATGTTTAATATTTACGGTATATGTGTGGTGAATTATTTGGATGATTTTTTCCTCTCCTCCCCCGACCAATCCGCCTGTATCCTTTTCCGTGACACCCTTGTTGCCCTCCTAAGGTTCCTAGGTTTTTACGTTGCCTGGCACAAAGTGACCACCCCCAGCAAGAAGTGTACATACCTGGGATTCAAGATTGACTCAGAGAATATGACCCTCTGCTTGCCGATGGAAAAAGTAGAGAAGTTACGCCTCCTTCTGACTGCTGTTAAAGATGCTAAATATATCAGTAAAAAGGACTTGGAGCGCCTGTGTGGTTATCTGGCGCATTGCTCATCAGTGTTTAAAGGTGGGCGTACTTTTTGTCGGAGGCTCTTCGACTTATATAAGATAATGTTGTGTAAACGTCTCAGTAGATCAAGTATCTCAGACGCCTTTCGAGAAGATATTCTTTGGTGGCACGCCTTCTGTAAGGTATTCAACGGTGTAGGTCTAATTTCTAAACCCGAATTCCATCTACCTATGGTTTCCGACGCCTCCAGTAAAGGATTCGGCATTTTCCTTGGTGCCGACTGGATAGCAGGGGCGTGGGACAGTAATATTATACCATGGACGGATACTTCGTGTGCCCATATTGCCCAAGGGCCTACTGAAAATGTGAGCTACCATAACATCAACGTACAAGAGTTATACCCGGTGCTTTTGGGTGTAAAAAGATGGAAAAATCACCTCAGAGGTACACGTGTCCATTGTTACATTGATAACACGCAAGTAGTGGCAATGCTGACCAACGGAATCAGCTGTAATAAGACTTGCATGCAGTGGTTGTACGAGCTGTTTTGGACTACCTTCATCTTTGGTATTGAGTTGGTGCCCCATTATATCAACACTAAGAACAATGTTGTTGCAGATTACTTATCTCGTCTCCCTTACCAAAAAATACCGTGTAATTTTTCTACTTTAATTGAAGCGGGATTATGCTGTTTCTCATCTACTTGCAATAATTATAGGTATGAATCAATGGATGGAGAGAGTCCGCGAGCTACAAGCCCGCTCAGTTGCGCCATCGACGCTCCAGCAGAGACAACGCCAGTGGAGAGTGTTTAGTGATTTCATCGCAGACAACCATCTTCCCTCTTCTCATATTAACCTGGACATCATGTGTATGTATGCAGCCTATCTGTCATCGATTATGAAGGTCTCGTCGGTCACCACGTATCTCTGTGGTGTCACATTTGGGGCTAGACTACGCCTCTTGGACTGCCCGCCCTTATCTCACCCGGCTATCAAGTCATTGCTGAAGGGCATCAGCCGTCTTCCTGGATCCGCTCCTACACCTTCTGAGCCCCTTCTTCCACGCCATCTGCTGTTAATGTCTAGGCGTGTCAACCATTCTTCAACTTCTGAAACATTGATGTGGTCAATGATACTTTTTCTCTTTAGATCCTTATTACGGGTCGGCCACATTGTCCCCTCCCCACATGTGCTTCGCTGAAAGGATGTCGAAGTTAAGCCCTGGGGAATACTTATCAACGTGGAATCTTCTAAGACGTCAGCTACGCCTTTTCAAGTGCCTGTCGTCAAGCTGGTGGATCGCACTTTGTGTGCTGTCTACTGGTTGAAGAAATCAACTTTGTCTTCACTTATGCCGGGTTCAGCTTTACTATTTAATTCGTCAAAGCATGTGAACCCCTCTTATGACAATTTCAAAAAATTTATTCAAGTTCTCTTACTACGTGCTGGGATTAGTGGTGTGTTTTCGCCACAATCTTTGAGACGAGGAGGAGCTACTCATATGGCTTCACTGGGCATACATTTATCAGACATTAAAGCTAGAGGTAATTGGAGATCTTCTTGCGTGGATTCCTATATAACGCCCGCCCTGGAGATGAAATTGAAGGTGGATACCCTCATCGCAGACAACTTATCTCATCATGACTGACTGTGGTTTGGCCTTGGTTTGGTGAAATAAACCCCCTTTATTGGTGGTTCAAGGCCATCCCTTCTTCTGTGTCTTCCTTCTCTACTACTACAGCGGACTAGCCACATATGTGCAGGTGACCATCACCGAAGTATATTGGCAACGGTAGCTAGGTTACGTTCCCTGGGAACCACGCCCCCCACGACACCTGTCCCATTATCCAATCACAGAGCGCCACGTCACAATGCCCTCCCACCTTCCACAAGGTAAACACGCCATTCTACTCCTCCCATTCAATTCAGCCACACGTGTATTGGAAATTTTTTTTTCTTTTATTGCATTTTATATGTATGTTCTATGGTGAAATAAACCCCCTTTATTGGTGGTTCAAGGCCATCCCTTCTTCTGTGTCTTCCTTCTCTACTACTACAGCGGACTAGCCACATATAATAAACATATTTTTGATGAGGTAATATACTTGTGTAACATAAAGAAATCATATGAATTTCTTTTAAACCCGGTAGGGGGAGTGTAGCAGTATGTACTGCCATGAACAACGAATACTCTTCATATACTACTCGTATTGAAAGTCTATACAAACCACTCTATACAGCTAAGGTTTAACACCAGATGGGCCTGTGTGCCACGACTCTGTATTTTACTGTATTCCCTTGTTATATTGTTACCAATGTCATCCTATATGAACTCCACACACCTTTATATGTGACTGTGCAAATAGACCAACATATCACCTTGAGCTTAATTAAAATCAGAGTAATAATATTGAGGCATCTGTCTTTTATCATATAGCTCTCCTCCTCGACTCGATACCGGTGTAACAGTTCTAAACTACCCCCCGATCTAATGTACCCCCCCGGTAATTTAGACCTCAGGTTTAAATGACCCCCTCTAGGTTCAAATTACCCCCCTTTGTTTCTTTGATAATCTTGAATTTTGTAAATTCTATTGATTCCATTACTTGCCTCAAATTAAAATTATGCTACAACCCACATTTAAAATTGAATTGGACTATTGTAGATTGGAAATTACGATTTTTGCTCTATGTAATGCCTATAATAGAATTGTCACTATTATAATATTATGTCAATAATTTAATATCTAATAAAATGCTACAGGATGTGATGAGAACAGCACTCTGTGTAATTCATATCCTGAATTAAATACTTTTCTCAGATCACAATAATTCATTACTAAAATCTATTCAGTTCTGATTATTATAGGTATGTACTATTACTTTTATTGTCATAATTTAAAGAATTAATGTTTCGATCAGTACTTGGTTATTTTCAAATATTTGGGGTATATTAGACCTAGGTTTAGTTTCCCCCTTTGGGGTACTTTGAACCTGGTGGGGGTACATTTGACCTAGGTCTATTTTACCCCTGGGGGGTACATTAAAACTGGAGGGGGTATATCCGACCTAGGTCTAAAGTACCCCCGGGGGTATATTGGACCTAGGTCAAATGTACCCCCGGTACATTAGACCTAGGTTAGTTATACCGGGGGGTACATCTGATGGGGGGTACATTAGAACTGCTACACCGGGTCACTACACATATATCCATGCTTCTAGCATCGCTACAGACTCTATCTATATGAAAACCTTTTGACCAAAGACGATTTGTAAAAGATTTGTTGCGACTTGTAACTCATTTTTTTAGACACATCACATATGTGAAAGCTAATTTCTGGCTTATAAGTCAAATATAATATTAACAGTGAAAGACAGCCTAGGCTCGTAGCCTTTCAGATCAGATAAGAATCGTATGTCAGTGATTGGACGCCTACTGCGTTAATGGCTTTCCCTTGCCTTACCCGCATGGAATATGCGTCCTAATGAGATTATAATGGCATTTTGGGGTCTGGAGCCAGAGGCTTTCCCTCAGTTTAGAGGGACTCTCTACGATGAGCCTAGATTGTTTAATCGATGTTTGGAGATAATAACAAATTTTAGATCTAATAAATGCAACGAATATTACACAGGATATGATATGATAAATCAGCTAAGAATTATGGTAAAGATATTGAGGACCAGTGATAGTTGAACATTGTGTGTCTAGCAATAAGGTATTTACATTTAAGGTGAGTTATGGTCATATATTAGCACGCACACCTAAGAATGTATCCTTTCGGATCTCTCCTATCAGCGAGTATAGAATGATATCGTTGGTTCAGTATACACGAAAATGTCGAACGATTTTGAGCTATTTCTAACCAAAGCCGAAAAGGTGAAGCACCTTTAAAGGTCGACATTTCAGAGAATTTGTACTAACGTACAGGTATAATTATTTGATAGAGGCTGGGTGATGATCGGATGAGGGTGGCTATGACTGGGTGCAGTTGCCAAGGCTACTGTTTTATTCAGAGAACACAGGCTGACGCAGCTAGGGCCTGTTGTATAAGCTAAGGAAAGGAATTTTTGTGTGAGAATTCCTTCACCAACTGGTAGGAATAGCCTATTAGTGGTAGGAAGGAAATTGTCTTCCTATCCAAAGGAAGGGCAGAAAAGGGTAGGAATTCCCACACAGAATCTTCCTTTTCATAACTTATACACTAGGCCCCATTGTTATCGAGTTTCAACTTGTGACGCTGCTGTATTGCCAATTTTAAGTTTATTTTCAAATAATACTAGCATATGTATTTAGACTTGCTTTATCGATTTACATCGATAATGCGCATTCAGCTCTAACTGAGAATGGCGTAACCATACATGTATAATGTTTAGCTGAAATACAAACTTTAAAATGAACATGATCTGGTGGTTTTCATAATGAATTTCATTCGGGTTTGAAAGTCTTTGTCAATTGGTAGGACATACATTGTGTATACCAATAAAATCTAACTAACACAATGTGCCGAAATGTGCTAAATGTGCTACCATGTAAACACAGACTGCTGTATCTATCCTCCTGATGAAGACCATGTACCTCGGTCGAAACACGTATAGGGTAAAGCCTACTTTATATGATTACCGATATTAATCAGACATAAGACTCGCCGGAGTTCGAAATCATTTAAACAGCGCTTTCGTGGTAGCTGCTACTCCTTACTTACTCGATCGGAAATTTTCGCCTACCTACCTACCTACCTTTCGAAAACCTCCCACTAGCTGGAGAATTCCTTCTTATTGCAATCCTTGATTGAATTTTGACAATGTAATGTAATGTTGGACTGAGTTTTGAGCACATTTGTAATTTGTGTCACAGAAAAAATACCAAATTTGTGTCACAGAAAAAATACCAAATTACAAGACCATGTATCTAAATCTTAAATCTAAAACATACCATATAGGACTACACACTTGATATGTTACAGGGAAATGAGTCAGAAGTCGCAACAATTTTGAGATATCATCATATTTAATAAGATGAAATCAAGCCGATTCCGGTGATGGTAAACATTAAGATCTAAAAAGTGTTTCTATATTTTACATTTGATACATCTGTTTGAAAAAAGGTTTGCAATATTTCTGGGTGGACGATTGCCAGTAAAGTAATTAAATGTACTCCATAGGATGACCTTAGAAAGGCAAGGATATATTCAATACACAGTCTTGAAATTTGGTACATATATTCATATGACTGACAGCGCTAAACCCCACAAAAATTAGAACATTCAGACATGCAACCCACTCTATTAAATGTTCTCCCTGAGAAAATACCATCAATTCCTAGGATGGAACTTTTCCAATCCCATTCAATGACATTTTCATTTTGCATGATTGCAAATCACGAATTAAATAGTAAACTTACCTGTCAATCTTCTGGGAGAAAGAACACTAATAGAAATCCTAGAAGCTCAAATATTATATTATCCGCTCGTGGTAGATCAGAGTTTTAGCGCCAGATTGGTAGTGTACTTAGCTCGCTAAAGGGTTCCAGCTAGGGGAGATCCAAACATGCTAGTGGTAGTGCGGCGTCCCCACCCCTGGAGTAAGTACCCTCTGCATGGCGGCGGTGACACCTACCTCGCCAACACTGCGTCTCAGTTGGTATTTATATATAAGCAGTTTTAAGTATGTATATGTATGCATGTATGTATGTACATGTATGCTTGTATAATTATTGTTTTATTTCCAGTTCGACATAATACGGTCTCAACGAATAACAAAACTATTTTTTTAATGGGTGTCCCCTTTCTATGACAGTCATAGTTCTTCCAGGGGTCCCTACTACACTAAGTTAACATAACACTGTGTGATGTGTTACAGGAAAACGAGTCACAAGTCGCAAAAAGTGGATTTTGAGATATTCTCATATTTAAAAAGATGAGATCAAGCTGGTTTTAATGGTGGTAAACATTAGCACATAGAATTATATTAAGTTCCTGTATATTGTGTACTAGGAAAGTACCCGTCCTCCGCACGGTCCCCCTCTCTCCCCACACTTCTCCCTCTCCCTCTTTTCCCTCCCCCTCTTCGCTGTTTCTCATACCTGTTTTTCTCCCCCAACCCCATATCCGATTCCCCCCTCTCCCTCCCCTCTTCCTCACGCTCCCCCGCCCCGCTTTCTCTCCCTTCCCTCTTTTAGGCATTATGTTCAATAAAAAGGAAGACCTAGATCTGATCAGAATAATGCCAAGGGAAACAAGGCTCGCCAATGGCGAAGAGGAGAATGACACGTATCGCAGTAGCGAAATTTCTATGTCAAGAAACACGTTTATAAAAAAAATATATTTATATATAAGCAGTTTTATGTGTGTATTCATGTATATTATTTATTTCTAGTTCAACATAATACGGTCTGAAGGAATAACAAATTACAAATGTGCTCAAAACTCAGTCCAACATTATCAAAATGTATTTTTTCTGTACAGCTCCCAATAGGGGATTTGCACGTCTGGGGTAAATTCAGTTCAAATCTGACATACAAATATTCAGCAACATTTTTATCGAATACTCCATGAATCTCTTCACCAATATCATAGCATGCATCAATAAAAACTAAATGCATGATGGGAAGATGGAGGCTTGTGTTATGGAAATATGCAGATGGATATTGAAGAATTGGTAAATGTTCCATGCTGAACGTTTTGCATCGATTTTACACTGACATACAAACTAACTCCCATAATTCCATGCGAATTAATATTCAAGATGGCGACCATGCAATTCCACCATTGTACATTTCTAGGCGATCTGTCACCTCAATTGAACAATGACAATAAGTCAATTGCAAGAACTATAATCCTGAGTCCCATGTCGGCAAAATCGATTTTGGAGTTAGCTATTGGATGGGTAAGCAGCAGGAAAGAGCTTTCCAATGATGTATAGAGCTTAATTTTAGGCCTATTAGGTATATTTCTATGGTTGCGGTGAGTATTTAAGGGACGCGGTTACTGGAGGAGCCGGAAACTGAGATACAGACGGTCAAAGTTCGGCGAGTGACCTTCGGCGCGCCATCCTTGGTTACGGGCATTTGTTATCAAGCGATTTCTATGAAATTTGGGACACACTTTACTAACTACCATAGCCATAACATATACCAAATTCAGTTCATTTACTTAGTAACTTATTATTTTATCGCTCGATGAAAATTGGGTGAAATTTGGGCAAAATACATTTCTAGGAGACTTTTGTGGGATTTATGTTGGACGCGTCGTCATGCAAAATGACCAGTTCATATGATTGGGTTTTTCTCAGATTTTGGGCAGGTATTATAGACCAGTAGGGCCACAATATATAAAAAAATCAGTGCATTTCATTTAATATCTTTTATTTTATTACCCTGTTAACATGAGTATAATAATTTTGTACAAAATTCTTCGGTGCAGTGCTTGCAATATATACATGATAACACACCTATTCATTCTAACAAAACAAAATGTACAACAGTATTCACCAGTAATAAAATCAGTAATAAAATCAGTAATAAAATCAATAAAATAGCAGTCAGCCCCTACCCCTACCCCTACCCCTACCCCTCCCTTTACCCCTCCCTGGCCGGCGTTGCTCAACATTTCCCCTCCCCCTCCCCCTACCTCTCTTTGCTGGAGGAGGTGCAACCTCCCCATCAGAAGAAGATTCTGAAGATTCCCTTACCCTGCCCCTTCCCCTTACTGTTCCTCTACCCCTACCCCTACCCCTACCCCTACCCCTACCCCTACCCCTAGCTTGAGGTTCCTCTTGAGGTTCCTCCTCCTCCTCAGAAGATTCATCACCACCTAATTGTAATGATTCGTCAGAAGAAGATTCCCTGTCCCTTCCCCTTCCCCTTCCTCTACCCCTCCCTCTTCCTCTAGCCCTTCCACTTCCCCTCCCTCTACCTCTTACTGGGGCGACTGCAGGAGCCTGTACAATGTAGCCATCCCCCTCCCTCCCTGGCCCTTCTTCAGGTACAGTTGGTTTGGGGCACATAATGTCTTTGGTTTCTTCGGTACAAAAATCACGAATAGAATTAAAAAGATACCACTGTCTGTATGCAGACAGTCCAGGAGAAGGTACAATGGGTGGGTTGTCCTGAGGGACATCACCCACATCAACAGTAAGCATTTTAAAAGTACCACTATTTTCAGGGCCTACAAATGGCCTGAAAGAAATAACACCAGGTTTGTCACTAGAAAATTCAAAATGATGATACCCTTTGATACCTGGAAAAGATTTGGAGAAAGGTGACAGGAATGCCTGCCAGTCGTACAATGGAACAAAAACAGTACCCCTTTCATCACCTACAAGTTGGGCCTGGTTGACCCCCCCTGGCGTACTGAGCTGCACACTGTCTTTTAATTGCTGAAGAGAAGAAACGTTGTCCCGACGAAATTGTTTTTTCAAGAGACCAAAGCACCAGTCAGGGGCAAACTTAGTGTGCCCATTAATCAAAAAGTTAAGTGTAATAGACCTGTGCCTTCCAGTAAGGACACGCCACATCAAATAGGCCAAAACATACCGGTTCTTGTTCTGGCCACTACAATTGTCACAGTTAAGATCTAAATCTTTCTCCCCCAGACCATAGTTTTCTAAGTAATGATTCAGATAAGAAATAACTGCATTTGACCCCTTACTGGTGCAATGGCTCTCATCTATAAGGTAGTTAACTTGTCTAGGCATTCCTTCCATGCAAATACCGAACAGGCCTACCTTCCTCTGTTTTGGTCTTTTGTAGAACGGCAGGGGAGAATTAAGATGTCGTCTCTGTGGTGAGAAGATACTCTGCCTGGCAAGACAAGAGCATGTATTTCGGCATAAGATGTGATGAAGTTGATAGTGTTCTTCAGGTCATCTATTGGCAAAGACCTGACAGCACGGTGACCACCACCCTGTCGTGCACAAGTGATCAGACCATCCTCAGCGAAGGATTTTAGCAAAACTGTCAGCAAGTTTTGGCTAATCCTAGAAGTGAAGAGAGAGAAAAGAAATAGAAAAAATAATTAATGATAATTTAATCGTTGGCAAAGGAAGAAATTGAACATAATGCAGGATCTTAAAATGACAATACCAAAATATTGATTCTTAGCAAATAATCATGTTATTATGAATAGCTATCTAATGTTCAGTATTAATGGGCACAACAAGATTCATGATAATACTCACTTGTAAAGGAATCTAAAGGTAGCTTTGCAAATAGGCTTGTTATGCATCCTGTAGTGGCTCTTTGGGTGTTTTCTCTCTCCCTTCCACTGGCGCCCCTTCTTGGTTGGACTGCATCGATCACTGTTGTCAGTAACAGTATTGAAAACGCCAAAGAGTGCCATGTCGAGCTCATCTGAAACGACAGTATAACAATAATGTAAAAATGAATTTGTGACTGACTAATATCACCGACACCAATCTTAGTCTGAGTCCCTACAGTTATCCTACGTAATTAGTTATCCTATGTAATTGGGTAGCATGTGTCCTCATTATTTAACAAGCTACAGCTTAAAATACTGAATGAGTATTATACATGCATGTATGGGCAATGAGGCAATAGAGAAAAACATTATTTTGAAATTACCTCGATCGATTTGGTCATGTTCCGACCGATGAGAGATGCGCTGTTCCACAGTGAACTGGTCTATGCATGGCCCGCCGTTAAACAATCGGCAGTTACATCTGAAATGGACAAAATCCTAGATTTTAATTTGCCCATAATGACACAAACAAACAATGTATTTTTAACCCTACATTCCACACGAGACGAGTAAGGAATCTCAGACGTCCCAAGTAAATAGCTACTCCCTAGATCTTGAGGGCCTTAAACTCTCCACGCACGAACAACACCATGCGACGTAAAACATACACCAATTAAATTTTAGATTAAGAAAAGAAAAGATGGCTGCAGAGCACCAACACTTACCGAAACGTGGAGCACTTTTCCCGTTCCTTGTCCAGGACTGCCTGCATGTGATCAATAATAAGAATAGGTTCTGATGCTTCCTCAACTTCTTCTTCGTTCGTCTCCGGAGTTTCAGGCTGATCAGGGACGTCTGGTTCTCCATCCGAGTCAGATTCCACCGTCTCTGTTTCCACGTTGAACACAAAATATTCTTCAATGAGGTTACGCCATTCGGCGTTGTCGACAACACCTCCCAAATTGGCTCAAGCGATGCCATTAAGAGCTTCTGCGACGGTGGCCTCAGCTTCCATGTTTAAATAATAAACCTTGGTCCATTTAAAACTTTGTTGGACAGTAAAACACGTCTTGAATCGTGGGAATAACTGGTCGCTTCGATTCAAATCCAAGACCACGCTAGAAGATGGCATCAGCCGGAAGTTGATCTTTCGGAGCGGCTGGACCAATCACAGGGCTGTATCGACCCCACATGGGCTCCCTTGACCACCCTAGCAACCATTGTTTACGCCGAATGCACTTGGAGAGAGCTCTGTGATTGGTTTACTTACGCGGCGATTCAAAAGGGAAGAATCCCATTGGCTAGAGGAGATTCGCGGCTTTCCGAGGATACCAAATGTGATGGGGTACCCTACGCTCAAATGTCCACGGCGTACGAGTGAATTTAGTGAAAAATAGCCTTCGGCTCCTTTGTTTAAACCCATCCAACCATGTTAGGAAACAGTTTACCGGCCGTTATGAAGCGTAAATTATTGTTTTTGGTACAAAATATTTTCCAGTCTCAAAAAAAACATAATAAAGATTAATATTACGGGAAAAAAGTTTTCGACCGAAAAAGTCCTATACCACCTTTGGAGCCCTATATCTGAAAATGAAAGTTGCCGACATGGGACTCTTTTTGATGAATCGAGTCACAATTATTTTAATCAAACTTTATGTAAGATCGAAATACTTGTAGGGAATGGATCTCATGAAGACCTGCTTAGGCAGAGAGTATGTATCCAATTTCGGAATGGTATTGTCTGTTCTGAATAAAAATGCAATATAACTCAGTCCACCTTTATCAACGTAATATATTCTGTACACTTTCGAATCGTCCATTTCTAGGCGATCCGACCGTTCTAATTGCCTAGTAAGATTGATTGATCACCTCAAAACGAAAGACATGACTAA
Organism: Sthenelais limicola; assembly: GCA_942159475.1. Classification (NCBI taxonomy): domain Eukaryota; kingdom Metazoa; phylum Annelida; class Polychaeta; order Phyllodocida; family Sigalionidae; genus Sthenelais; species Sthenelais limicola. The sequence goes on from OW804098.1 coordinate 72,535,976, forward strand.
TTTTATAGAATCGTGATGAAATATAGTTCAATGTTTGAACGGTTGAATGCTTGTTATTGATTCGTAAAATTGCCAGTGTATAATGTTTCACTTAATATTCATTCCTTATAGAATAAATGACGTTCATGAATTGCATTAAAATACCATGAAATGTGGAGATGCAATTAGGGCCATATTTGACAAGCTGTTAAGTATATATACACAGATGCACCCGTTCATTGATCTAATAAATAACCAACAAACGATCAAAAAATTCAATCTGACAGTTGTACGTTGGTCAACAAGGAATTAGAGGAGTTTGGGCATCATGATAGATTTGCTGTTACTATTATGGGGGTTTCCTTGGGAACAGGCAATCTTGGAGACAGTCGATCACCCATTTGAGAAGCGGTATATGCATCGGGTCAGCTAGGGCTCTGCTATATAAGTAGCCTTTACTTGAAATGTTCCTTGCCTAGCTAGGTGGGATATTCCTACTGTAGGAATGCACCTAAGCTTTGTTTGTATAGCACATTCCTTCCCTAAAGGTTCTTTACCAGCTAGCTGATTAGCAAAGAAAGATACCTAGGGATGGTAAATATTAAATAAGGAGTTCTTATGCAACAGCCCCTGGTGATCCCTCTTTATAGGATGCTCTGACTCTGGAGCAAACTTAGCATACGTATATGTGATGCGTGACAATTTTTAAAAAATCGGGTTTGAGATACCATATAATTATTTGAAAAAATGAGATTAAGTGGATTCCAACGATGTTAACATTCATAAATAGGAAATCTAAAATGTATTTCTATACTTTAAGCTTGATTATTCTCATGTTTGAAAAGAAAGTTGGCAATATCTCTGGGTGGACAATTAATTGTGAAGTAGCTAATATCCCAGAAATGGCAATATTGAGATCTTGTGGATGAAACACAATATCAATTTTGCGACTTATGACCCATTTTTCTGTAACACATTATATTGAAGATATTGATTTATTGTAGAATCTTTAAGACAGCAATATGGTGAAATGTGTGTGTATGATCCAATGTGTTTCGGCTCTAATGTGCCTTCGTCAGGGAGACATACATTCGATGTAGGATTTGTGAGGTTAGCAAATGTGCAGGCACTCTGTACGCAGTGTCCCAATGTGCCGTTAGTGGGTCACAAAATGGCACATCGATTTTTTAGAATTGATTATATAAGGGGAAATTGGTAGTGCCAAGACACGCTATAGTTTGAAGGTCTCCACGTTTTATTTATGATTAGGAGAAATATATTTTTGAGGTATTAAAGATGATAAAGGTAAACGCGAACTGCAGACTATAATTTTAAGGTCTGAATTAATGTTAACGCGGGCTAGAATCGTAGACGCTATACTCGTGTATAAAATATTTTGTTATATATCTTATTGTTATTGTTAATTTGGCAATTCATCTGGCAATGATATTTACTGTCCCTTCGACTTTCCTAAATATCGAAATAGGCTATGATTAGATTAGGGTTATATATATATAACTTGATGTGATACTCAATGACTGAATGGATTGATAGATTCTTTATGTGCATCAAAGCTGCACTCTCAGTCAACATCCATGAACATCGGCACGTTTCTCATAGATCACTGACCAAAATGTTACTACAAATACAATTAACTCATATAGGCCTATTCCTCCTCCTGTTGTTGCATGAATCTGTAGTCTATATTCAAACTTTTAAAGTTGAATTTTATGTCTACTGTTTACGTCCGGTTAAAAAAATGTGTTGACTTGATTTTACTCAAACAGTGTATATATCGTCAGTATTGATTGATTTGATGGATTGATTGACTTTTTATTGATCTTCTCTAATTTTCGTCGTTTAATATAATACAGTACACGAACAAAGGTTGTATCATAGACAATAGTTAGTAGCAAGATTTAGGTAGAAGGGGAGGGGGAGAGGTTCTAGGGGACGGGGGGGGGAGCTATTGATAAAAGTATGGATATCAGATACAAGTCCAAATAAATCATATGTCACAAAAGCTCTTCCAGTATATCTTTGTATCTGCCCAACGAGGTATTTCGATGGTCGAGGGTAAAATATCGATTCGTCTGTCCTAAGTACATGGCAAATTGAACATAATGCATAGTCTAAAGACTTGGGACACATGTTGGTACTGGAATACCTCTGAATCGTGTCTCCTACATGTTTGCTAAAATCAATGTAGTTTAACTGTGTTGTGTACGCAGAAATATATATTTTTTTAAAAAAGGGTGGGATAGACTGTTTCGGTCCAAAGTACTTATTTATATATGGGTAAGGCGTAAAAAATGTACAATTGGCAGCTTTATACATTAAGTACAGTCTGCTACATTTGGCTCATAAATGATAAATTAATACTAGACATATCGGAGTATATGTGCTATTGCATTGATTGAAAAATTGTGTTCGCTTATCTTTAACTGTATTTTGAACCTTATATTTTCTTAAATTTGGGACTGTTCGAAAGGATTGCTGAGAACAATTTTGTACATTTTCTGACGACCTAACCCGTTATACATGTATGTACGAATGCTAGTTTGTTCAGCAGCGGGCCTGGAACTGGCCATTGGTTCGACAAATTGATATCGCATGACAAACGACAAATACATAATGCCAGTGACACTCCCAATGCATCCAATGACACAGAACAATCAGAAATGGACTATTAGCGCGATGGGTGTACCATCTATATGCCTGGCTACCAGGGTACGAACAATTAAAAGACTCCATCGCCTGTTTATGAGGGCTCAGCGCTGGGCTTATCGATATAGTAACTGATGGGGCTCTGTAAATAATACATGAGCCCCATTATACTGTATGCACCGATGCAACCAGTTTGAATTTCAATATGAGGGTGAGGGCAAATAAGCCACATTTGAGCAGAATGGGTTACAGAAAAATTATTTTTCTCAAATTATTTTTCCACAAGAACCCGTGCTCATAATGCTTTTATTTTGTTGGTGTTATTTTTGTTGCCCGTAGCATGAATATATACTGTGCCAATGAAGACTGTATATTGAATGCACTATGCATATCTGAGGTTATCCTAAGTAGTATATATTTACTAGTTTATAGTGATTGATCATTAACAAATATTGCGAATATTTTGTTCATGCATAGAGAAATGTAAAAGTACTTATTCGATATCCTAATGTTTACCATCATTGGATCTTTTCAAATATGATTATATCTCAAAATCAATTTTTTGCGACTTATGCCTTATTTTTAATCAGCCCATTACTCATAATAATGTGCTTAATTTACTATTTTGTCTTACAGAAGATATAGTGAAGATATACTAGCTACAAACCTTTTAGCATACGACTGGGACAAATTGCTGGAAACTAAAGACCCTGAAATATCTTGGACTAATATGTTGGAGAGTAAAATGGATGTTATCAATAAGTTATGAGAAGATCAATGTAAGGGCGAGGAAACCGTGGATAACCGGTAAACTGTTAGACTTAATGTAATCAAGAGACCAATTATTTAAGGCTTCCAGGAAGCTAACAAAAAATACAGGACTGCATGATAAGGCTAAGCAACTGAGAAGAAGAGTTAAACATTTAGCTCGTAATCTAAAAAACAACTTCATAAAAAAATAAATTGAACTGAATAAGAATAGCCCAAAGAAATTTTGGAAAATCTTAGGACCTCTTACAAATGGTAAGCAGCAGTTGCAGTATAAAGACATAATATTAATCGAAAATGACACAGAAGTCACTAAAGAAGCAGTCCCGAATGTCTTCAACGGTTTCTTTGCCTCCATATGGAACAAACTAGCTGACCAAACAGAAATACCAACCAGAACTGATGACTTAAAATATACCACAAATGAAATAAACATCGAAGCAAATAATCGTTTTAAGTATGAATCCATTACAGTTGTTGCGTCCCAAAGTAGACATATGTACAAATGATGAAATCGGTACAGACTTTTCCTCTGTGGTACATGCTATTTCACATACTATAGTTCTTTTCCAACTGCTTTCTTCCTATTTCCGGGAAGATTTTACTATTTCCAGAACAAAAAGTTCCATGTCAGTGCCATTTCCCATGTCAGCCTCCTTTTCCACTATTTCCCTTAGATATTCACCACCGAAAAGTATATCACTGCACCTTTTTCCTATTTCCCCTACATGAAAAGCCATGTCTGGCTGCTGTGACTCCTATGTCTAGATTTGGCCATCTTTTCTCATTGGTGTCCTCCCTGGGACACTCCTTTTCTACCCATACAAAAGCAGACATGGGTCAGATTTTCAGAAAATGTACAATTGGCAGCTGTACACATTTAGTATATTCTGCTAAATTAGGCTGCAATTTGGTCAATATTATGTAAATTCCTGTACATTTGGCATTGCATTGATTCTAGCAATCTGTTTGGTTAGGTTGAACTGTATTTTGAACTTTATTTTGGTCTGAAATTTGGGTTATTGGAGAGGATTGCTGAAGATGAATTGTACATTTTCTGAACATCTAACCCATATGAGTAGTGGCTCAGTGTTACGTAACATTATCCACTACCCCTGAGTGGGAGCCCACCATGCAGCTATCTTTGTAGTGTAGCAGTGTTACATAACACAAACAATACATCTTCTCTTCCTTTCTCTTTCTCCCTCTCTCCCTCTCCCCTCCCGCTCACCCCCCCCCCCCCTCCCCCGCTCACCCTCCCTCTCCCTCTCACCCTCCTTCTCCCTCCCAGTCATGTTGGGGTAGGACTACATCATGGTACATTTGGGTGAAAAGGAGTGGATATTTGGAAAAGGAGTGGATATTCGGAAAAGGAAAAGGACATCCCAAAAAGAAAAGGATATTCCAAAAAGGAAAAGTATATTCCTAAAAGGAAAATGATAATCCGAAAAGGAAAAGGACATTGGCAAAAAGGAAAAGAAAGTTGACAAAAAGGTATTGGATATTCCAAAAAGAAAAGTCTTGGATATTTTTTATTTTTCCTATTTCACGTTTATATCCTTTCAGATTGGGGACAAAACAACTGTCAACAATCTTAAATTAATCATAGATTTCATACCATCTAGCAAATCATTAGGTATATAAATGACTTACCAGCTTGGCTATTGAAAGTCGCATTGAAAATACTAGCCCCTCAATTTTTTTAACTAGTTGACATGACCTATACATATAGTATTATCCCGAAAAGCTGGAAAACCTCCAAAGTAACCCCACTATTTAAAGCAGGCGTCATCACTGACCCTAGCAAAGTCTATAGACCTGTCTCCTCAATATTATTACCAGCTAAGGTGCTACAAAAAATCTTTCACCAACAAGTAACAACGTATCTTGAAAACAACAATGTGCTCTATGAGTCACAATTTGGTTTTAGATCGGGAAGATCAACCCAGGATGCATTTATTAACTATTTAAATACAGTATACTCTGCTCTGAATGACGGTCAAGTCGTGAGAGCAGCCTTCCTCAACCTCAGAAAAGCTTTCATAGAGTTAACCATTCAAATCTGCTATCAAGATTATCGAAAAAAGGGATAAAAGAAAAGGAGTTAGATTGGTTTAAAAACTGTTTAACAACAACTCATGAGGTATGTCCTAATTCTTCTCTCTAGTACAATTTTTTTCAGTTTTACCATCATGTACTTTATTACAATGTTCACAAGGAGTAAATGGCCCATTTTGTAGAAAATTCCAACAAAACACCAGCAAAATACACAGAAAAAATTCTGACGTGCGTGTGGGTCAAGAGATGGGCATGGAGTGGAGAATTGTATGGGGAAATGGAAGGGCGTGGTCTATGACGTAGCATTACCAAGGCAGGGGGGCGTGGTTACCGCATCAGTCACCAAGGTCCCAATCCAATATATATAGTGACAGTTCACCTACACTTATGAAACATACAATAGAAAGTCAGTACATATTATGCACTTATGAGTGTCATGGATGTCATGAAATGTAATTGGTCATTCAGATTATTCTATATGATTTTGTACATAAATTATATTGTACTGCCATGGTGCATGTTAATGACAATGTCTACTAGATCAAGGTGTTTATTTTTAAATAAACCACCTTAGATAGAAAAATATGCCAGTTATAGAAGTTCTGACTGTCTTAACTCAAAGCGGCAAGGACGTCTTATCATTCATTTCCATTTTTTATGTATATATGTGAGGTGCAATTGTCTATTTCCAATCTTCCTATAATGGCATATGCATGATGTAGGCATATGCATGGCATGCTTCTAATCATATGGGTAATCATTTTAAAAGTGTTTTGGCAACATAAAATTAAGATACCTTGTTTATTACCTTGAATATTGGCCCAACTTATGTATACATGTTTAAAGTTAAATATGTTTATTTGCTGAGATATGGCTATATTGCATACGCATGGTATGCAGAAAAGTTGACAATAGTGTATGTCTCTTTACTATTTCATTGATAAGCAGAAAATGGTGGTAGATTAATATTTTTTCTGATTTCCTTCAAAACTAGAGTAGTTCTACTATCATATGAATACATATTCGCCTAAACAACCTTTATGATAATTATAAGATTGAGAAGACAAACTTGATCTACATACATTCAGTATGTTCATTTCACATCAGAAATACATTTTTGTGTGCCTCATTGTAACAATTGCCTATTTTAGGAGGTTTTTCAGAGCTGGAATTGTGAATATTTGTTTTAGACCCCCCAAAGTAGGGTTCGGATTGTAGCATTTTTAATGGCGGATTCAATGAACTGTACAAATCATGTTTAAAGTCAATATCCCTGAAGATATTTTGTAAAAAAAACCTTATGGACGCCAAAAAAATAGAATTGACCATATACAAATGTTTGCCGATGACACAATAATTTACGCCATGGGCCCAAGTCCTGACTCAATTACACAAAACCTTCAAATTGACTTAAATGCATTGAATTATTGGTGTAAAACCAATTAAATCTTGCTTAATCTGGGCAAGACAAAGGGGCAGACTATTTTCAGTTAAAATAATCTGAGGTCGGGGTGGGACAAAAATGAGTTGTATCTGAACTCCGAAAATGTACTGGCCCTGGATGGAAAAAAACCTCGAGGAGGTGAATGAATACAAATACCTGGGTATTGATATTGATAAATCTTTAAAATTTAAAGGAGTAGTACAAAGGTTAACAAAAACAATGAACTATAAAAGTTGGCAGCTAGCTAAATTAAGAGATAAATTACCAACACAAACTTCATTGCTTATTTACAAAGTCATGGTACTGCCTCTAATAGACTAATCTGATATACTCCACGATTCACACACAACAACAGGCACAAATCACCTATAAATTCTGAAAAATAAGATATTAAGAATAGTATTCAGACTCCCACCCAGGGCCAATGTGGATCAAATCCACATAGAAAACCAGATACTACTACATAGACTGCATTTATTACAAGCGGGTCATCGCCTTGCAAGTAATCCAAGAAATATAGACCTGTTTAATACACACTAGAAATTTCACTCAAGGTAGAAAAAATACCTTTTTCTTAATAATGTTTTTCTCTGATACCAGGTATTATTGTTAAAACTATTTTGGATAACAACTAACTGAATACTTTTTTAAAATTTATTAACGATTACTATATCTTGGTGTACAGCTACAACTGAGAACAGTGTATATTACATAATGTTTGGCTGGAATAAAATACTTAAATACAAAATATAATACTACTACTGTATGATGTTATACCAACAATCTGGGAAATACCTGTATAGGATGTACAGGTATGACTTTCGGTTTTACACCTGGAGCTGCTGTCGGGGAAATGTAGCTAGGGTGTTGAAAAGAGTCATCAATCGATTCACATAATGCTATTATATGTACGCCCCCACCCACTATCCACCCTCCCACCCTGTGAACGAGTATGGTGAATACTATTGTAACCCCACGATGTTCAATTCAATTCAATTCAAAGATTTTTTATTTGCAGATGCAACTACAGAGGTGGCTCAATGTCTGTCATGTTGTAGCCAGGGGAAAAGCTTTAAAAATGTTTTAATGTAAAATGAGCATTATAGATAATGAAGGTATGAGTGATGAACGCTTTATCCATTCTATCAAATTTGGACAGATGTTGAAAGCTCCAAACATATTATTGTAAAGGTTCTTTTAAATATTTATTCTATGTAACTCCACGTAACTCGATGGCGTCAACCATATACCTGCTCATATCCGAGAAGCCAACGTCAATGTAAGGGATGAACCCTAGTTTAAATAGGGTGAGAGTTCCCCTATTATATGCCTTTAGTTGCTGGTCTTGGATCGATGTGAATATGATATGGGTGAAGTCGTCAGAAAATTCAAAATTCGCCTTCACAAATCGTCTGAAAAAAACGAAAGTTAAGACAAAAATTATGTTAAAAAAACAACATAGCCGAACAGATATTTTGAATCAACACAATACCAAAATACCCAGATCTATAGGCCCTACCTACTATTTATTTCTCATTGTTCAGCCTAACTCAGCAGAAGATACAAAATGTGTAGAGCGGCGGATTGTACATTTTCTGACTACTTGATATGCACGTGCACTTGCTATGTTCCAGTCAAGACCCAGACATAACAGGTGGAGTTGCTCAATCCTGTACCTATCACAACCAAAGAACCAATAGGGGATTTGCATGTCTGTCATCTTGAATCTCGATTCACATGGAATTGTGGGAGTTATATTTCGGTGTAAAAGCTATAGAAAACATGTTATGTTCAGCATCGAATATATATTTAACAGTGATCTCATGTAAATAGCCATGTGTTTTATATCGTTCGATAATACCAGTCCCAATCTTTCCCATCATGCCCTTTGTTTTGTATTGGTCATTTACACAAGCTGTGATATTGGTGAAAACGTTCTAGTATTTTTCTGTAAAAATGTTCCTAAATATTTTCAGATTTGAACTGAATCCATCCCAGCATGCCCTGTTATAGACATGCGCAGTGAGACGTGCAAATCACCTATAGTACAGAACGGCCTCCCTGGGTGCGTTTGAAGTCAATATACTTTCGAGTAAATGAGCCATTTATCCTGATATTCTTATTCATGAAATAGAATTAGAGTAGAGAATACAACAGAGCGGTCCTAAACGTTCAATGCCACTTCAAAGGGATTTAGGTAAAATCTCCAATTAAAGTAGCCCTTCTCTCTATTTTCACCTCTAGTGGAATTTTTCTTCCCGGTTCTCAAAGATGGGAGTATTACTACCACATGATTCTATCAGTAAAAGTCCGATTCTAATAGATTAGTGGGTTTAAAGACATTTGATTGCAAAGCAGTCAAGTAAATGCAAGTTAGCCGAAATTTATAGTAATAAGTAAGAGTTGGGTACCACCCAGTTCCATTTTGGAATGAGGTAATTGAAGGATACAGGGTAAATTAAGATTAAAAGATTAATGACCGACATCGAGGGGATCCTGGCGTACTGTTTGGTGCATAATTCCTAGGCGAAGCTGAGATATTACACAAACAGGCTCGAAATGAAAGTTATTGATCCTTTTAGTCTCTACGTTAGGTTGTTATAGTCCAAGAACCATTGACGGTAGTGAGTGGCATCCCCTTGTGGTATCGACTTGATATATTATTGATTGATTGGTGTTTATATAATGTAGATGATCCCCACCTCACTCCTCTACTAGACATCAAGCTGGAAAGTGCTTCGCTGTAGCCTTTTGGCCCACTCATTACCCTTATTCAAGAAATATTGCATTAAAACACTATATTGGTGCTCTGTACTTCTAATATTGCCACACCTATCCTATAATGATTAAGCTGGAAATTATTAAGAGATTTCATGTGTACTGGATATAGTAAGAAGCGCCACTTTAAGTTGAAACATTGCACTTGTCATTCGTACCTTTGCCCATTTCCGCTGTTAGTAGTCTAGTATACCTAGGCTGCAGTCAACGAACTTAGAATCTATATATAGATTCTATGTTCGTTGACTGCATTTGACCCTGAGCCTGGGGGATGTCGTACAAAAGTATTGATTATTGACTTGAGGTAATGCGGATGCACTTTCTGAGGTCGTCAAAATCAGTGCATATCATTACACTATACGAAATAATATATTATTACAAACGGCTGTTCTACGCATGTGTGATGTGTGAAAGGAAAATGAGCCACAGGTCGCAAAAAATGGTATTTCTCAAAATTAATGTCTTTTCATACATAGCCGTGCTTAGAATGTTGTCAGGTTTGAGGTGCTTAGTGCTGTGAGTAGTAGCAATACATGTACCAAATTCCAAGACTCTGTGCTAAATGTATCTATGAAATTGTGAAGTCATCCTGAGCAGTATTAATTTAACTAATTTAGTGATTGACCCTCCAGAAATATAGCTAACCTTTTTTTCTTTCATCCATATAATATACGGGTAGAGCGATTTCTACGAAGAGAGGTAGAAAAGAGGAGTACGTTTCTTAGTATAGGCCTAGTCCAGTTGCTTATGTCAAAAAAATGGCTCCCGTGTGGAATTCATGTTAATCTTTGCAGACAAACATTTTTTTGCAGTATTCAATTAGTAGAATTCAAAAATCGATGTCTGCAATTTTCCAAACATTTTATCATGCCTAAATTCAAGATGGCGTCCAAGATGGCTGCTCAGACAATAAATGCACATAACTCTGGTTCTAGTTAACATAAATGAATGATTTTGGTGTCCATTTCCATGTTTTCCATGTCAGTTTTCACATAATGATATTTTCCTAAAAAAACGATAAGAAATACTTCCAACATCTTTCAATTTTTGAAACAAAAAACTTCAGATAAGATAAGAATGGTATGCCGGTTATTGGACGCCTACTGCGCTAATGGATTTTCTGGCCAGGGACTAGGCGGTTTAGAGCAAGAGGTATTCCCTCAGTTTGGAGGGATTCTGAGCCTAGACTGGAGAGCACAATTTAATATGCATCCATAATAGGAATAAGGGACTTAATTGTATATACGCCTGCCATTTTGAATCTTGACTCGAATGGAACTGTGGGGCATACAATTTAAATGGGTAAAGTCATTTAAGGGTTCTCGTGCCTGTTCTAAAACCTAAACTTCTGTAGAGTTCTGTCCACCCTCTCTGGAGGTTATTATATGTTATTTGTGAAGGTATCTGGGGTGAAAATGTGATTTTGAAACCGTTTTTAAATTGCAATCTCTACACTCTATTTATAGCCTGGGAAAGCCCCTGTGAGATACTATGTCATTTCCCACAACCTATGTCCAGGGGGACCTAACTACATGCAGAGGAGTGGGAGAGTGAAGAAGAGGGTGTAAGCATAGGATTGGGAGAGGGGGAAGATGAGGAAAAGAAGAGTGAGGGGAAGAGAGGAGGGAGAGGATGTAGGAGGGAGAGAAAGCGGGGAGGGGGAGCATGAGGAAGAGGGGAGGGAGAGGGGGGAAATCGGAGATGGAGTTGGGAGAGAAAAACGAGCATGAGGAAGAGGGGAGGGAGAGGGGGGGCAAATCGGAGATTGGGTTGGGAGAGAAAAACAGGTATGAAAGACAGAGAAGAGGGGGACGGAAAAGAGGGAGAGGGGGAAGTGTGGGGAGAGAGGGTGACCATGACGGGTACTTTGCTATAAAATATATAGACAGAACTACCTGGGATTCAACGCGGGAGTGAATATTCACCGATGAAGGTCAAGGGGCAGTAGCCCCGCGACCGTCATGGATATCGCTACGCCCTCGGGCAATATGCATCTCTGTGATCTCCCTTGGTCACTCTTGTCTATTTATTTCACCCCCTCACATCAAACTAATGTTAGATTAACATGATCTACAGCGATTTTGAAGAATAAATAGTAAAATAATTATTTGATAAGCTTGATTTGGTATGAAAACATAGCCCCAAAGATGGGCCGGAACTACCGAAGATCAGAAAGACGCATGTGCACCATGTACCAAAAACTAGGGCAACCCTGTATTGCCCGCGAGCAATATCTCTTCAGTTACTGACCAGCTAAACTATACCGATACAGCCAATGTTATCTCTATGGCCTGAGCATAATCAAGGGTGAAATAAATAGAAGTACTTATTGGATGTGTCAATGTTTACCATCATTGGAATAGGCGTGTTCTCATCTTTTTAAATGATGGTATCTCAAAATCTAATTTTTGCTACTTGTGACTCACACATCACATAATTTATAGTAAATTAGTCAAACTGAGACAGAGAATGTTAGAAAAAATACTAGGTTTCTATCAGTAGGCTATATTTTAGTATTTTGTTGGTATACAAAAGATCTGTTATGTGAATTGCTTCTTGAACCTCATTTGGGCTGTTTGAGAGGATTTGTGAAGCTGGGTTAATTGCAAGTATAACTTCAGGTGAGTCCAGGGACAAAAGAGACCCTCCGGCCATCGGGCATAGAATGAAAGGGTGTAGGTTTAGATCCATATCCACAATAGTTTACAACTTTTAAGCTAGACATAATTTGTGTGTGATCTTTTGTATCTAGTTTGTTCAAAGAAACTCATACGCTTTAGAAGAGGTACTGTATATAGTTTTCACTGTATTGTTATAACATGTATAACTTTATTTGTATTATGAACTGTTACTGTAGATGGGGATAACATAGGGGTACCCGGAAGACCTGGTATAGCAGATACTACCACCTTTTTCACCAGTAGTAATTATGATGTACGTACTGTTGAAATAAAGTTAAATATAATGTTATATTGTACAACCTTCTTTTTCGAATATTAGCATTATGTTTAACATGGTAAGTGCCAGAGACAACTGTAGACATGTGTACAGCTGATCTATGATGATCCAGTCAGCATGCCCTGGGGAGGAGGAAAAATACCACACCTGCCCACGCCGGTGTAGCAGCGCAAGTGTTCCTAGCGTCGCCTAGCATGCATAATAGGCAACATTCTCAGCTGATCGTGGCTTGATGTCCCACCTACGTCGAAGAATCGACTTTGATTCAGTTTATTCATGAAGTCTTATCTATTTGAAACATTAGCTGAGTCCCCGTCATACATGAATCTCTTTGATTTGGGGGACAAATGATGAGTAGGTCAACCTGAAAAATTTCTGCTTAGGAAACTTTGCCAAGCCATAACTGAGATCTTTATGTGGGCGTGGCTCTATAGGTCGCTGCGGTATATCTGACTATATTTGGTATTGGGTTGATTTAAACAATATGTTTCATTACGTTAAAATGTAGTTTGAACGTCATTTTTCTCTTAAGATTGGGTCATTTGAGCGGATTGGTGAAGACAAATGTTCATATTACATTTTCTGATTTGTGGTGGGAGCGCGTGGACTATCAGTAGTGGTATACGGGAGTGGGCTATAGTAACGGCCACAGGAGAGTCTAGGTGACCTCACGTCTGGTGTTAGTAAATTAGAGTTATAGATGTAGTTTATTCCTGGTATAACCTAGTGGGAATATGGTAGGGTTTTTTTTAAGTTTTTATTCCCGAGAATTTTACAATTGGGATACTTTTTATCATGAGAATCAAATTTTAACCAAAAATCTACATTAAGTGAGATAATTATTGCTAACTAATTCTTCAGTTTTTATCCATTTTTCACGAAATAAAATGCTGAAACAGTAATCACAACGAGTTGTTTTCAGTTGAGTTGACTTCCATCTTCAATACTAATTTTATCCATTTTACTTATACATATTTTCGAAACTATTCTACTCAGAAAATTACAAGATTTCAAAGTACATATATATCGAAACTATTCAACTAAACTGAAGAATGGGAGCCTATGCGACTCCTTAAAGTAATGGCTAATTAGCATAATGGTAATTAGTCATACCTTTGATTGACTGGTGCATGTTGACCACAGTTGCCCGCACCTTACCATTTTTTTATATTTTTTACAAATCTGATATGGTTATGTATACAGCAATCATCAGACGATACAAAGAGATCACAATATGACATGACTGTATGCTGTACATTGTCAGTTATAATATAGTTTAGGTCATTGACATATGGGCTCACGGTAGTATATTCGGTGAGGAATATCCATGGTCTCGGGAGGTATACCACTGGTCCATATCCATATTATTGTTGTGCTATCCGATGATAAATAGGTGTGTTTCCGACTTTTCTAGCTGAAAACTAGGTAGGAGTGATAACTATTTTCCTTTTTTTAAGGAAACCTGATTAGGTTCCTGGTTAGGAGAACGAACAAGCTTTCCTGCTTTTATCAGCTTTTTTGGTAAAAAAAAAAAAATAAAATAAAAAAAAATAGGTATGGTCAATAGGAGGAGACTAGTGGCGAGCATGAAACCTGGCTCCATCAAGAATGTCCCAAACCGAAATGTACCGCTACAGACATGGTAGGTAGTATAATAGATAAAAAAAACCCACATAAATAGGCAAAATACTGAATAAGAAAGAAGGGGAATCCCGACCAAAAAACTGTTTGTGCCACTATATGCTGGCCGCCTGGAGCAGAGCACAGAAAGTGATGACGTTGATTGGATAATCTCCTCCCATTCCACATTGGCTAGGTACTGTATATATATATATGTTCTGTTGAATTTGCCTATGGCCATGTAGTGTAAATAATTATATACTACTCCTAAACTATACATTAACGATATATTATATGCATTTCGAAAGTGTTGGTTCTTCTGTTATATGGAAACCAAGTTATTTGTGATTCCTAAAAGTAACCTACAATTTATATCCGCAGTTTAAGACAAATCATTTCTTACCTGTACGTCTGAGCTATTATACAATAGAAAATACTGCTCTTACTCGTTATCTCTGCTTAAGAAATTCAATAACTGAGATAAGTAGAATAAGGTTGTCGAACTTTTTTTCGGGCATTCAAAGTGAGCACTTAGGATCGTCTAAAGTTTTGATTTTGATATTGGTTGGATATGTGTTGGATGTTATGCTTTTATGAATTAAGTTGTATCGGAAAGACTGAAGGTTGGCCGCTTCTGTGCTGGTGATAAAAACTGAAACGAAAGGTATGGGAAGTTCCCTGCGCGCCAGAAAGGTATTTTGTTCCAGTTTCGAATTATGGTATTCCAATATAATTGTCTTAGCTTGCAATATGCACTCGATCCGACTAGGGTCGACTATATAACACCTGCAGAACTCCGTAGAACTCGCAAAGTTGAGGTGTAGGAAGCTCAAGGTGATATTACGGAAGTGTGAGCCAAAATGGAGGAGGCACTTGCTAAGGTAACTAAAGCCCTTTATTTCCCTTCTCTAGTTCCTCATTTGTAGGTCAGGGGATCAGAAAATGTACATTGGCAGGTCTATATATTTATTAAATTCTGCTAAATTAGGCAGATTATATATATATAATATATATAATATAATATAATTTGGTATTGCGTTGATTGAAAAAAATCTCTTCAAAAGATCTCTATTTTAACGTATAAGATAGTTGTAGGTTTTATTACTGTCTTATCGCCTTAAATAGCCTGTTAGTTTGATGTGGTGATTGTTCAGATCTTTTATTAAGTTTCTCTGGGTTACCATACTTCGCATTAAAGCTTCATTCTCAGCTATAAACATCGATCAAAACCTCACGATTTTCTACTTTTATTCTGTTCTTTTCCTACACAGAGAGTGACTTCACCAACATTGTGGAAGGATTTCACCCTCTTGTTTTTTTTAGCTGCAGAGCTTCATATCCACATTTATATTTCGGTGGCCCACCGAAATCCTTTGCTGCAGTGGTTTTCACTCATTGTAGCTCACTGGCACTCGCTTCCTACCAGCAGATTCAAAACAATATTTATAAGTAAATTTTGTAAGATTATTTTTGGCACAATAAGTGAAAATGCAGCTTTAATCTTTAGCATAGACAGTGAAACATAAGGTTTCACCATAAGAGTTGCCTGCTTTGTGCGAAGGGGGCCTGGGTGGAACTGCTATTGTAGATTGTTAGATTACAAGTGCCTTCGGCACTTGGATTGTAAAGGCCTTTTATTCTACTTCTTATAAGAATCCGACCATTTACTAAACGTTTTTTTGGGGGGAAATATAGGAGATATTATTGTTATTGCCACTTTTGGGCAAAAATAAATGGCTAACTATATAGGGGTAACTATGATATGCATCAAGTCAGCCATAAAGTCATATAAAGCCAATTTTGTTGTTGTTGTAATGGGTTTTTTTTATTAATCCTGTGTTTAGTTAATGATATCTTAACAAACATTACATATCAAATAATATTCATGAATTTTTTTTATTAATCCTGTTTTTTCGTTTGTATCCTAATGTCATCTTAACAAAATTATTACATTTCAAATAATATTCATGAAAGAAAAAATGAAACATGTGTAGTTCCCCCTTTAATTTGTCATGGTAGAAGATTCTTAAGTAAAGAAATAATTCTTGCTAAAATCAGCAGGTGCCTAGGTCGGGGGACAATTGATCTGTTATTGTTCATCTTTCAAACTCTTAGTGCCTGAGCAGACAGAGGGAGATAAAGAAATAGGGAGGGGGTGGGAGAGTTGGAGATAGAGGTCAGACAGTAAACAGACGAATAATATAATCATTGATTAATCATTTTGTTTACTCTTCCTCCCCTTTCGTCCCCCTCCCTTTCCCCCTCTCTGACTAATTGCTACACCCCCTTCCTCTTCTCCACCCCCTACTCTTCCTCCACCTCCCCACTATACCTACCCATATAATTAATAACATAGTTAATTACGACATTAGAAGCCTCCCTAATATACGAATGCACCTCAAACCAACCTGCAGCACAAAACAACAGAGTGCGAAATTAACTTTTTTCTCCACCTGCCAACTTGGCGGGTAAATGCAGATATTTACCCGCCCACACATAAATTTACCCGCCCACAAATTACACTTTAATGGCAGAAGTCAGAGGTGATTTCAATCACACCAGTAAATAATATAATACCATTCTTTCTTTGTACCAAAATAATATAGTAACAGATTTCGATACAGTTCATGAATTTAACAAATAGGATAGACAGGAATCCGCTGCCATCCTGTTCTATCTCCCTCCCTACTCCCCCCCCCCCCCCCTCACACACACACCTCTTCCCGTACCCGAATGCAACCACTGAAGGTCTGGGTAGTGAGTTACGTAATCCGCTAATCGGTGTGACGTCATAGGTTGTTTACATACACTCTCGCACTCTCGGGAGTGGACAGGCTCTCATATTCTCTATTTAAAGCATGTTTCAAACAGGACCAGTTATAGACAGAAGGGTTTGTAGGAAAAAAGAGGTTTGCACATATAACTATGGTGGGAATTCTTACTACATAAAAAAACATGAGACTCAAGATCTCAACTGTGCGAGATGGACCCTCGTTTTGGTAGCTGCCTAGCTCTGGTTCAATGCGTAAATCTGGGCCAATTTACATAAGGGGTAATTAGTCTCGAATTGTTGAGATTTGGTCGTAGGTTGTGGAGGCACACATGTACGTCTACCCGTGGTCGTCACGCACTGGTGAACACTGAGCGTTTAGCCCAGTCCATGTGGATGGATGTTGGTGCTGACCGGGGGGTGGCCGTATGTGTGAGGATCTCAACAATGCGAGACTAAAGCAATTAGACCCTTCCGTTGTAGGGTACGGGTGTATGCGTTCTTAGGGACAAACTTCGGCTCCGCCTCAGTTTGTCCCTAAGAACGCATACACCCGCCCCCCCCCCCCCTACAACGTCAGGTTCTAATCGCCCGTTGATATCAGTGATGCCAATGTTGAAGGAATAATGACTGACATTGAGGGCAGGAAGGGGCTGCTGGTTGTATATAATACCCAAGGGGAAGGCAACTAAGGCAATCAGCACCAGGGCCCGATTCCTGTCTAAAATGGAGGTCATTAATCTGTTTAGTCTATTTTGGGATGATTTTGTTTGTCTAGGTTTTTTATTGGTTGCATTTTATCAATGAGACAATATTCTCAGCATTCCAATCAAAGGTTAGGAAAGAAATCACCTCGAAATAATAAATTTAAATCCTAGAAAAGAGAGTGAGTATGTTGTAATTAACGTAGGTGTAACCACACAATTGGAGATTTTAAAATCTTGAAAAGTTCAATCGATCAAGAAATTACCCAGAAATTATCATAATAGTCTACCACATAGAACAACAAATAGAGAGAATGGAACAAGCCGGCAATAATCGAAAATTTATTGGACTAGATTCGTCCGTAGTATGCGTACTATATGAATATTTTTATAGCACCCCACTTTTAGCACCTCTCATATGGAATGCTCATATATAAATTCGTATAGAGACTAAGAAGCATTGGCTTGTTTGGGTTGACATTTTTTTCTTCTTTTTTTTCATAATATGAACAATTATTCAGATAAGAACATAAAAATAAGATCAAAGAGGAAAATGGATACAAGTTGACAGTTCGAGCCACTGGGACCGCAGAGCAATCTAATTTCCAAACCACATTTTAAACATCTATAGCCTAATCTGTAAATAATGTGTTCTAAATATAGATAGAACTTATAGTCCGTAATAATAATGATACAGAACAGGACTAAGGCTTCTACGAATAGATCTTCCAGATCGCGCAAAATGAGGGAAAATTAATGTTTAACATATAACATCCAGTTGAAATAACATCGAGATAAAATCATCTTATTACTAGGTAGCACAGAAGAATTTACAGTCTTCAAAGGTCCTTATTGTAACTTGTTTCATTGCAGTATTTAAATAACATTTTCATATTAAAATGCTTATAATCCCATGATGTAGTGGATCATTAATCATTGTCATATTCCTAGAGCTAAGGAGCTAAAATAGGACAATTTGCTTCCTGGTGGCAGCCATATTGGATTTTGAGCATACCTGGTGGTGACCTCAACACCATGCCGACTTGCAGATAAAAATGTCTCAGTATGCACATCTTTTTAAATAATGACATATTCTCCGTCCCCTACCCATCAATTTAAAAAAAATAATTCCTCGTGTTCTCTATGATTACTCATCATGTTATCAGTGTTCTCTGGTGTTCAATTGATCTGTTGAGAGGCTAGGTCGACACGATTTTTAGTTGTCGACCATTGACATATATTATAGCCAGTTTATATAGTAATATAAAGGGCACTGTTCGATTTTTTACCTCTTGTTTGAGACCATTATCTCACTTGGTGACAACAGTACATTTCAATAATTTTATCAATGCTATGATTACCTAGTGTTACATATAATTCTCCATACACTAAACCTTTATATATTTTAGTATCCCGTGTCATTTACACTACCTGATCATTTTCAACGATTTACAACGATACAATACAATTTCTGTCTGTATGGACGGAATTATCAGAGATTCACATTTTTTTTTATTGGATAGGAGAAAGAGACCTGTCCTTACAGGGATGATATAGGCCCATACTCTTCACGACAACCGCTTTTGAAAAAAGCTGCCTTTGGCAGGATAATAACTCACAGAACCCGTTATCACAGGTCCGGGCAAGTACTGCAGAAATCATAATTCACCCCCTCTTTGCCAACATAATCATGCTCATCCGTGTATTCAACCTACAATAATAACAATCTTAAGACGTTTTCCTCACAATTTTGGCCGGGATCGATACATCATTACTGTACACAAACGATGCTAGGGTCATGTAAGCTTGATACATCGTCCTGTGAAGATTCAAACTGACGGCCATTGCCGCTAAATATATAAAAGAACCTAGCACTGAAATCTGGTGTCTCCCAATACTGCTGCAAGTACCACTGCATATTACAGAATTTCATATAGACGTTTTAGAAGCGCTGTTTGACCTCAGCCTAACAGCACTGGAGCTGGGGGTGGGGTGGAGAACGGGGCAGCTGGGTGGAGGGGAGTGTCATTGAAAATGAGAAAAAGAATCCATATTTATACAACTTAATAGCCTAAGACTTCGCCTCACTCACCTCTCTTGTGGTTATGCTTCTAGACTTTGAGCAACCGTCCCGCCCTCTAGAGGGCAGAATTAGCCCACCTCTAAACCTCCTTACATTGCCCAAACAATCAGTGTCATTTCCCTCTTATACAAGACCCATATGTATGGCCCTGTTTTCTATGTATTCCCATGTAAATGGGCACCATTACATTGTCTGAAAGGCAAGTCGTGTTCCTCCTGATGCCTTTTTATGGGACGACTTATGTATAATATGGTAAAGGAAACTAGCAATTTTAAATATAAAAAGTGGCGCCCAATTTGTTTTGAGTCCCACCCCTCTCGGACCTCCACCCCTCTAGTACACCCTTGTCTCTCTGCCTGCACACAGCACCAGTGACGGTGGTACTGTATGCAGCAGGTATTACACACTAACACTAACAAGGAAGAGAGAGTGGTGGAAGGAGGGCAGAGTGGTGGGCAGTCACTATAATCTTCTTATAGACAACTATAAGAACAAAACAGAAAATAAAATAATACCTCTAGCGGGATAAATTTCTGGACCCGTAGGCGTCCCATGTATATATTTTATGCTAGCATATCACTCAAACTTTAGGCCATGCCCGCAGCCCGACAGGACTACATTTATACTTGGTAAAACCTCTCCCGATTTCGTATTTTACGTATTATTAGCCATTCCGCGGGAGCAAAGAGCTACAACTTTGTCATTGTTATTCTGTTTGGTGGCTAAAACGTCCAGGTTAATATGGTCTAACTTGTAGTTTAACTGAACATCAGGCCAGTCTAGAAGGCCCTATTATTTGATGGGAGAGATGGGGAGCAGAATCAAGCCTCACTCATGTGTTGTCCATGTGATACCGCGGTCTCACTTTCCAGTGAAGCAAGCGTTGAACGCACATAGACATAACCACGGCTACATGTGAGGGGGCCGTGCCGGATGAGATGCTTATAGGCATAGCCATATAAACAAGACAACAGAAACGTTAGTCCTGCCTAGGAAACGCATAGAACTCACACATTTCACATCGCATGCTATTCTAGACATCTGTAATATTAAATCATTGTGAAATTACAGGATAGATTTTGTTGGTGTGAACTAATTTATTGTGTGATAACAATATGAGTCAATATTTATGAGCAAGAATAATTAAACCGTTGTATCTAGAACTCCACGAAATGCTGAAAAAGGGGGGCTTTTTTTAATGCCAGAGTAGTATTTGACTAACTTGTGGCACAGAATAGCATATAATTATGACAGAATCTCCGCACCAAGTCATGTTTACATGGGATATTCCTTCATGTTTGTGAAAATGGTATTATATGTTATACAAGACTCCCTGAAATCATAAAAAGGGGTCCTTTTTGGCATAAGGTTTTCTGCGTTTAGCCACAAAAAGTGGGGGTAAAATAATTTAATGGCTATCATGTTAAGCAAGACCCCTTGAAATCATAAAAAGGGGTCTTTTTTAGCATCAGATTTACAGCGTTTTGCCACAAAAGTGTGTGTGTGTGTGGGGGGGAAATGCCTTGAAAATTCGCTGAAAGGGGGTACTTTTTAAAGGCTGGAACAAAAAAGCATAGACTTTGGACCCCTAAGTGTGTGTGTGTGTGTTGGGGGGGGGGGTTGTAATAGCTGGCACCTGGCAGGTGAAAGTGGGCATGAAACCTGACCCTATCAAGAATGTCCCAATTAAACTGCAATGGACCACTATACAGATATATGCTAGTTATGGTAGATACAAAATTCACAAAAATAGAGAATCCTGAATGAGAAAGAAGGGAAATCCTGATCAATAAATATGTGATGAATATATAGATTCTTCATTGATGATTGACTCTACAGTAGCATTTGCTAAATTCTGAAAGTCTAGATTCATTTTAACATTTAAAAGCAAACTTTTCGTTCCGTACATCTCTATGTGTGGTGCTATATATAGAGAGAGAGACCTTACAAATTCTATCCATATACAAATAATATTCTCTATACTACTTACACTGCGTATACAGGGTCTAACATACAGTATGATATATTACAACCAATCAAACCCCAATTTAAAGTTTCCAGATATGCGCGCATCCTTGGCATATATTAATGACAAATGGCTGTTGAACTCTGACTGACATCGGAGCTAAAAGGCTTTCTCATTCATATTCAATTGAATTACAGCATCCATATTCGGTTGTGGAACTAGTGGATACTATCGACATACATTAAAGGGTCCTACACACCTACATGTGCACAAGTCTCTATTATATCGTATAACTATATACATGTACGGTATATTTTATTTGTAAATTTTCCACGTGGTGGAGCTATTGTTTACTTTTTACCTTTAATATTTCTCCTTTACTTCTTATATGCTTGACCTTATACCGCAATGATAATACCTGTTTTATCTGTTTATACTGGAGACATAAGTCATCCTATCTCTTGAAAACAAACTAGAGTAGGCCTAATAATAGTAGACCTTTGTCAAAATTATTTTTCCTCCTCAATGCTACCTGAGGTCACTTTATATAAAATTTATAAATATATGTATGTGTCTCCTTCTGTATTTCAGCTCAGACTGATTGACGATGAAGACAAAGGAAGTGGAAGTAACAAAATTAAGGAATCTTCTGCTAAGGCTACAACTTCTAATGAGATAACAATTTTGTCATGGAACATTTGTGCCGATGAGCCTGATGATCCACATCAGGCAACACGCATGGCAGCCATTGCATGAATCATAAATCAGAAACAACCTGACGTGGTTTTCCTCCAGTCATTAAGCCAGGCAAATTGCAACTTCTATAAAAAAGAGCATGATCGCAAATATTTCCTTGTGCAAGAGAATCCTAATAAAGAGAAAGATCATATTGTGTTGCTGCGGAAAACTAGTATCACTAAGTACAGCCATGAAATTGCCCAGATGCCTGAATGTATCCATAGACATGATGCAATCAAAGTAATGACAAATATCAAAGATGTGCCAGTGACGTTTATTGCAGTGCATATCAGATCGTCAAAAGAGCACCGTCACAAACGGCTTCGCCAACATGACCACCTTTACAAACTGATGGGCGATGAAGTTGAAGCTGTTATAGGAGGTGGTACTACCAACACACGAGACTACGAGAGATCTCAGCCACCCAGTGGAATAAATGATGCATGGGAGGCTGCCGGAAGTCCTTCCTCAGAAGAATTAACTTGGGACATGAGTGTCAATGGCAAAAGGCTTGAAGTATCCCATTTCATTCTGGTGGGCAGGGAAAAGCTTTCATGTGGCCAGTTTCCCAGTGACCATTTCAGCATTTTTGTCGTCTTCAAGCAGGTTGATTAAATGCAGTAATCATGCATGATGCTGACACATCACATGATGCTGACACATCACATATTTACCTTTTATATTATTTATTAAAAGTGCATTACCATGGATGCGCAATTACATTGGATGCGCAAATCTGTGCATTTTTTCCTTTTGTCACATACACCAAGTATAAGATGAACCCAAACATGTGCCCGAATATCTAAGAATTCCGAACTCATTAAAAGCATGTAAATAACAAAAGAAGTGGCGAATTATTCAATCGGTGCGCACCGAATGAACGTGTATTGGATCGTCTCTCACCCAGAGATTTCACAGGGATTTCGCCCTTGTTAGCATACGTCATATATTGGAAATGAGGGCGCAACATATGCTGATGATCTCAGTTGACTTCATTAGCATAGTGTGACGTTTTATGGAATTCCGTTCCACATTTCAAACAGATGTTTGTTATTGTGTTCTGTATACATGTTATAAAGTATGGAAGTCAGAGTAACAGCAGTCTTATAAGCCAGTTTTGACAACAGTACACTTGCTACTTGGATTACAATAAGTGTATGGCAATTATATGCCCTGTTTTGTAAATCATAATCAAAATCACATACAAGTCCCACAAATACTATCATATCATACAACCCCATTAGAACTATAATACTACCCAAGAAAACAACATCTTATATAATCCGTAGCTATATAGCCTCCTAACCAGGTGACTGGTGGGGGTATCACTCAATGGTGAGGTAAACAATTCGTAATAGGCTGTTGTTATATATAATGTCCTCACACTGGGACCACTGGTATTTATGCACTATCTATAACCCCATGCAGTGGTGTTGCATTGCTAGACGCAGAAAAAAGAATTTATAACATATAAACTATGATTAGATAGTGTAAAAGTTTCCCTATACAATATTGTAATGATTTTCTTGAATAGTTATGCGAATTATACTAGAGAGATCAAACATTTATACTCATAGATATTTTGATGTTACTCAGATACTTGGTTCAGTTTTTGTTGTTGTTACCAGATATTACTTTGTTGGACTTAGTACAGTTTATTTCTATTCAGGAGAGTATATGTGATATTGTATTTACTCAGTGTCTGTCCATATTCATCTGCAATTCTCTCATCTATTGGTTTTAGCATTGACTGTATTGTGACCAGTAATTTACTTTTATTATAGCCTGATATAGCAATTATAGCCTGAACAATCAATTATACCAAAAACCTAGCATATAACCTCAGTGGTGCAGAAGTCGTTTGAGGTGCAGTCATCCAAAGCTATATAAAAATAGACCCTGCGCACAGACATACAGGTGACTAGGGGTTCCCCACTACCCCTCCTGTCTTGAATGGGCACTTACAGGCCACTCATGCAGTGGTATGCAAAGCAAAAACCGATACCGAATTTGTTACTTTTAAACAGTTTTTCTTCATTTAAATCGTTTCTCCAAGACATAATATGATATCTTTGGGATAGTCATTTCATTTCAGGATCGTCCACAGCTGATAATGCATCTTTAATGATTACAATATATTGATGTACAGCTACAACTGAGAACAGTGTATATTACGTACAATGAACTACGATTTGTGAAACAAAAGGGATAATAACCCATCAGGAGCCCCTGCAGTGGCCAGTGGCTATGTGAATAAGGAAAGTAAGTCATTGTAGCCACCAGTGGCCAGTGGCTAGTCCAAAGGCCTTCTTCTAGAACCTGAAACCAAAACAGTTTCTTCTTGTCTGAACATGTCCGAAATAAATACCTTTAGGCCTAAAACAAAAAAGCATGGGGAGAAAGACTGCCACTGGACCCTACATATATGGACTGATGCAATGGCCAAGGCCTGATGACTGGACCATCGGCACCCTTCCGCTTTTTTCCTGGAAAAAGTCAAAATGACTTCTATTAACAATCAAATCTGGTGCACCTCCCTGATAACGTCCCTTGAGTATGTAGTAGCACCGTCAGTTCTCCAGTTTTTTCCACATTTTTCCCTGTGAGAATTTTTCTAAATACCAAAAACAGTCCTTCCAACATGTTTCCTACACTTCAGTTTACTGCGATTTTGTAATCCATTCTCAACACTTACAGTCTGTAATAATCCATGGCAGGGTTTAGCGTGCAGGGAAGTCACTCGTACTTGTACTCACCTTGTTTGCTTGGTGCATATGGTCGATTCCACAAAATCTGTGACATTAGGTTTTTCACCCCTTACACTCTAATTTGTCAATTTACGCATTTCTAACCAAAATAATTGTATCAGTATCAGGCCCACTGAAAGCCTCAATGTGAACCGCACTTTTGTATATGTAAGAAGAAAATTATAGATTTTATTGGCAAAAAAACCCTATATTTAGGTTATTTATGTAGTAAAAATAAACGTTTCTTAATTTTGAGCCAAGATGTAGAATAAATATGAACTTTTGGCACATCTTTTTTTGGATAATTATTATTGTCATACTTTAGGATTTATCATTTTAGCAAAATAAGTATTCAATGATATATTTTCTGCTTGGAATTCTAAAAAAACTGGTGGGGTAGGTAATGTGTCCCCGTGGGTGGGTACATGAATTTAACATTAATTTAGCTATGAAAAAGGGTTTTATTTCATATTTGACAATTCTCATACATAGCCCCTTACTCAGGGAAAAAAATGACTACATTAAAATAATGTTTGGGTTTGGCTTAAAAAGCCCAGAGCCTTAGACACAAGATGGGGTAATTTGAAATGTCCCCGTGGGTGGGTACAATTTTCCTGTATTGAATTTGGAATAGTATGGATTTTATGATTTATATATTATCTTCTAAGTATGGCCATACCACAACGATTTGTATATGAACCAAAATAATTTTCATCATACATTTTAGTATGTCAAGAGCAGAGAATAATGTCATGTCCCCGTGGGTGGGTACAGTCCCCGTGGGTGGGTACATATATTACCCCAATATTTGCTTGAATAATAGTGTTATGGAAAATGAAACTCTATATCTAATTTTCATGCATGAGTATATAGGGATGTAATTGTGCTACTAATGTATGATAATGTAAGATTCATTAAATCAAGAGCAGAGAAAAATGTAATGTCCCCATGGGTGGGTACTGTCCCCGTGGGTGGGTACAGTCCCCGTGGGTGGGTACAGTCCCCATGGGTGGGTACACATAGATTATGAATATTAGCACAAATGGAAATGAAACTCTTATGTTTATTGATTGTTCATGATGTTTGTATAAGGATGTAATTGTACTACTAATGCATGAACTTATTTTTATGATTTAAAGCCCTTAATGTTAGAAAATCCTATGTACCCACCCACGGGGACACCTGTACTTTCTTCCCTTAACTTTAAAAGAGCATAGCAGAAAGAGTTTTGAAGATTAATGTTCCCAAATCATACAATTTATCACTGTAAACATAAAGTACATATAAGCAAAAGATAAATGATTTTTGATCAATTCTAAATTTTGAGGGTCTTTGTCACAGATTTTATGGAATCGACCATATATGCAAACCTGATAGAACAGCCCAGATAGAACAGCCAAGAGCTGTCATGTGATCAGACAATGACATCATAGCGGGAATCTCCCATCAGAAAAACAACTAAGGAATGTCGCTGTCATATTGAAGATTCCATTTTGTCATATTGATTATTCCATTAAAAAGCTAACGAAACATCTAAAACATGTAACAAATCTAAATGTCTGCAATTTGTCTTATGGCATAGCCATAAGATGGATTGCAGACCTCGTCAAGCAAAACACCAGACAACCCTTGCTTTGCAGGAGTAGCCGGGAATCTCCTGGCTCTGCACAGTCGTTTGCGACGATTTTTTGTACAATATGATTAGCCTTTGGCTGTTTCCGTTCATATAACAAATACAGACTCAATCTTACTGAACTAACCATGCAAAATCATTACCGTACACCTACAATAATCTCGCCCACCCACCCCAGCCTTACACACCTGCAGGGCAAGAGAGCAGGTCCTGAACCACTTCTCTACTGCCTTCTACTATGTCTCCTACTTTTCCTATTCCATCCACTCCTACTACCTATTCCATCTACTCATATGTTGAATACAGCACTGGTGTTATTTGCTGCTGCACCACCAACGTCCGAGGCCGAGGCCATCCCTCATTGTGCGTTTCGACCCCTACCTCGGTACGCTCTCAGGATGGGGCATCCACAGTGATGATCAGTCACTGCGCGTCGGTGGTGGGCCTCCAGCTACTGGTTCCCTTCTCATCCACACCCAGCATGATGCTTTCTCCGCCACTTGGGCCACTCTCTGGATGGCTGATTTCCTTGCCCGCCTTGTCACTCCTAGTGCAGAGAACATCCTCCATACTGACTGTGCTGGAAATCCTCTGCACCCCACCTCCACTGGGTAGCTCCATGCTTGCCACCCTCTTTCTCTGCACTCCTCAAGCAGTGTTTTGTATTTGTTCTTCTTCCTTTCATGGGCTTCACTGCATCTTTCTTCCAATGGGACTGTCAGCTCAATGATGATGATTTTCTTGGTACCTGGCAACCACAAGACCATATCTGGCCTGAGATTAGTTGGTACTATCTCAGGGAATCTCAGTTGCTTGTCCAGGAAGAGTGGCATATGCTAGCGCTGGCCTGAACGCCTAATTTTTCCTTTAGTAGAATCGATAGCCCATTGATTATCGATGGGTAATTATGTGTACAACATTATATCGATATGTACTTTCTCCTGCCTTTCCCATCACCACTAAACTCACAAACCACACCATCCCACCCACCATCCCTTTTGCCACAGAACTCCAAGGTCTGTGGAGTTCTGTGGAATAACATACCATCTAGGCCTATGTGATAAAAGA
Source organism: Sthenelais limicola (assembly GCA_942159475.1). Taxonomy (NCBI): domain Eukaryota; kingdom Metazoa; phylum Annelida; class Polychaeta; order Phyllodocida; family Sigalionidae; genus Sthenelais; species Sthenelais limicola. Next base: position 72,563,957 of record OW804098.1, read on the forward strand.
TAGAGTAGCTGCACTGGCCAAGGTTCGAGCTTGCAATCCTCAGCTCTCTGTGCGAGTGACTTACCACTAGACTATGAACCTTGAATGGAGGAGTGAGGGTGAATGTTGCTAGTGTAGACTAGTGGTATGAGAAGGGCCAACACACACATGGGAAGGAAAACGTTTATTACTCCTTTATTCATGCTACGATGACTGTGTAACTTTAATACATTAATCTAGAGGTGTTTAGAGGGCGTTCTGTGGCAACAGAAATGAGTAGATGTATCAGATCAGTGTAAAAAGGTGATCGTGTGCCGTTTTGAGCAAGTACCGTTTCTCCGAGGTAGAGACTGAGGGTGACACCTATGGGAATTGATATGTACCTTGTCGGCACCGTACGGTGGCCACAAACTGAGTCACCGTGGCGTCCAGGTCCACTGCTAGCTTCCAGTCTCCTGCTTGACTTAGGATGCTCCAAGCTCTGTCTCTCCCTACCTCACAAACCTGATCTGTGTTGGTTTCTGTTTTGGTTGCCTCGCCTTACTCTTCAGTTCTCTCTCCACCATATCTGCAAGCTCTCGTAGCACCTGATTGTGTCACCAGGTGTACCTCCCCTGGGAAAGGGCTACTTGACATGAAGAGAGTATATGCCCTAGGGTTCCTCTCTTCCCGTAAAGTGGGCAGTCTGGTGTTTGCACAAGGTCCCATCTTTGCAAGTTTGCAGGTGTTGGTAGTACATCATAAACAGATCGGAGCAGAAACTGTAATTGGAAGTGAGGGTACTTCCATATTTCTGCATTGAAACTGCAGGAACTGGGTCAGAATGACACACAGGATGTCACAAAAATTGATGCAGGCCTCTGCGACCAGAACCTTGCTTTGTTGTTTATGTTTAAACCTATATAAACCGTAAAATGTTGATAAGATACTTCCAATATGCCTATTCTCAGCAAGGTATGAATCCCACACTTTGGCAGATCGAATACACATGTGACCAGCCAAGGGAAAAGGGGGCTCCGGGGTCAAATTTTCGAATTTGGGTTTATTATAAATTCTGAATCTGCATGTCCTCCTGAGTCAATAACCGAAAAAAATAGTTGAAAATTCCCAGAATTTGCCAAGATATGGGTTTTTTGTAAAGTTATGTCAGTTTTCAGTAGATGACCTCAAATAGGTTGGGGGAGTGACTCATTTTCCTGTGACACATCACATGTACAAAAAATAAATATTAAAAATATTTTTTTTAAATGACAGGGATGTACAGAAGGGGAAATGAACATCATAAAAATGAAAGAATTTTGTTGATACTCCAAAAATTAGTGAAGTTACAGACTTTCAAAGTTACCTCCCTCTCAGAATTACTAATATAAACATTTCTGACAGTGACGTCATGAATATGATGTGACTCCTAGCGGGAATACCAGGAACTATAACTCCCGCGCGGAGCCTCCTTTCCCCTCGGCGGGTCACACATTGTTATCTACACATCCAGTGAGACAGAGTAGGTTATAGTAATGGTTTGTTTACATCATGACGTTCCCTTCAACAATGACGGACGTCACAGAATGTGAGGGTGTCATTGTAACGTCCACGCTCTACCCGGATTATTTTCATCTGGCAGACCAAAATAATTTTCAACATGAAGAAAATACCTAAGAAGTATGTGTTTATATGATCAAATCAGGAAGCCATGGGTAAAGGGAAGTCTATTGTACTGTATTTCTGAAATTTTGATCAATCTCTCATAAATGAGTTCTGCAATCAGCAGGTGCCACTTTAACTTCTCCTACTGCACACATACTTCCACTACCTTTCTCCTACTACTTCTAATATATCAACTACTGCTTGTTCCACTACATCCACTACTACTTTTACTACTTTTCATTCTTCATCATTTGCTCCTATTACCTTCTAATACTTCTCATACTACATCCACTACACTTACTTTCTTCTACTAATTTTCATTAGAAGAAATGCTTATTCTTCAACTGTAATAGGAAAAGTAGTAGAATAATGATTAGTGGCAGTGGGAAAAGGTAGTAAAGGTGGTAGGAGAAGTAAAGTGTACAAGTGTGCTGAGGAAATAACTGGGTCCAGCAGCCTCTTCTTTACACACATGCAGGGCAAGAGAGAAGACAGAGTATAGAAGGTAGCATGGCACTTTGGCATATGAGCCTTTCTTTCTAGGTTGCCTGGTCATGTGTAGGGTTCTCCAACTGAACCACCAATGACTCCAGTGCTCTCCACTAGCAGTTGCCTGGTCAGTTGAGAGAGTTTTCCCTGTGAAGCAGGCCCACCAGTTGGAATGACCAAATCAGATGAAGTCATTGGGTAGGAAGTGACTTTGGGTGGCAGTAAGAAATACATACTGGCAGAGGCTGGTTTTGATCCCCACTCTGCTCTCCTCCAAACATCACACCTGCAAGTCCAGAGAGCAGGCACTGAGCCACTTCTACTGCCTTCTACTATGTCCCCTACATTCCCATTAGATCCACTACTACCTATTCCATCTATTCACTTTCCCCTACTTCTCCTATTACTTCCCCTTCTACTTTTATTACTAATCATGCTACATCCACTCCTACTTCCATCTTCCACTACATCCATGTCCAAAACTCCTATGTCTCCTATTGCATCAACTTAGTACTACTTCTCCTACTTTCTTCTACTTCACAGACTTGTGCTATGTTCTCCTTCTAGTCCTACTTCTACTTATCATTCATCTACAACTGTTCCTACTACACACTTTTGATATGTTCTACTTTCCCTACCTCTCCTACTACATCCATTACTTTCTACTGCATTTTCCTACTATTCATTCCTCTACGAATTAACTTCTACTACACACATACTTCCACTACCTTCCTTCTACTACTTTTACTTCTAATACATCAACCACTGCTTGTTCCACTACATCAACTACTGCTGTTACTATTTTCATTCTTCATCCTTTGCTCCTACTACCTTCTAATGTTTCTTGTACCACTTCAATTACACTTACTTCCATCTACTACTTTTAATACTGGAGGAAATACTTCTTTTTCAATTGTAATAGGAAAAGTAGTAGAATAATGATTAGTAGCACCGGAAGAAGGTAATAGAGGTACTTCTACTCAGGATATGTACAGTATATCGCAGAATTCACTGAGAAATAGAGAATAATAATGACCTTTTCAAATCAACCATACATATAGAACCATTGGACCAATTCTGTTGGAATAAACTGTATGGCCATTTCCACCAATTTGACCACATTTGGGCTCCAAGCACCCCCCTGAGTACCCAAAATCTTTACATTAATCAGTTAATTTGTTATTTTCTATCAATCTGATATATATGCGCATTAAACTGCCAAGTTTGGAACCATTCTGATTATTAGTAAACCTTTCACAGGGGGGTCAAAAAATAGATCCCAAATATGAAAAAAATGTCAAAAATAGCATGTCAAATAATGGTACATATTTGTACATAAACAAGGACTTAAATTAAAAATGAATAAAACAAATAGTAAAGACGAAACCAAGTATTCATCGCTCACAGCCGACGACCGGGAAAGCCAGAAGTGGTCTGAGTTTGAGTATCCAGGGCGATGTTGTCACCGTCATATAAAAGCGAGCGCCTCGTCGATGGAACATCATTCCTCCGCAAGCCACTGAGCAGTGCACATCGTCAGCAGAATTTGAATTCGGGCTTAATTTAAGCAGAATATCTGAACGATGTTGCGATTTTGCAATAAGTGTGATATAAGACATAAGAAGCCTACTGGTAAAAAGTGTGTCAGGAGGAAACCTGTGAAATCGGTTGTTATTAACACAGAAATGGCTCAAGGCAGAGAGAAAATTCCTGACTCAACCTCCTACGACCAACCTGATTTATCGGGTTGCATGAGTGTGCTGGAAGGGATGGTTAGAGGCATTGCTGAGTCAATCGCTGCGAAAGCCACCGAAGAAGATTCCAGCTAGAAAATTGAATGGGAGAAGCCTAGAGCGAGCAGATATGACGTTACCTCTCCCAGTGAGTCGTCGAGTGAATCTCGGTCAAGTTCAAGCTCATCGTCGAGGTCTTCTGTTCGCATGACCAGGAATCGTAGGAAGAGAAAAGATAGGAAGAGTGACAAGTTCAGCCACGAACACCATATGGAAAAGGGTAAAGTAGTTGAATCGTTTGATTCATTGATTTTGATAACGGCTCAGGGTAAAGATATAACAGGTTTAATCAGCCATGCTATATTAATGTGCGACAAGGAAGTTTCTCATACCTACACCGCAAAGGCGTCCATCGCTTACGATAAAGCGGTGAGAGTTAGAGCAAAGAAATCGGGCCTATCAGCATTCGGCAAGATTAATCAAGAAGAAATGTTTAAATGTTATAGCTACGAGAATACTAGACGTGCCCAACCCAGTAAGGCTAATGTTAAGACCCGCACCTCAACAGCGAAGGAAGGTTTTTGCTATCGTTTTAACTCTGAAGCAGGTTGTAATGCAAAAAGCTGTGTTTATTCTCACAAATGTTCTCGCTGCCATACCGGGGAGCACTCTGCTAAAGTTTGTACTAACCAGAAAGATCCGGAAAATCACGAGTTAATATTTCCAGTTGTTGTTCGAACATTTGCTTAGGACGCCATTTTGGTTAGCAACCCTCGCCAACCACAAGATTTCACACGAGAAGTCAGTGGGGGTCAGGGTCAAGGTTGCAAAAAAGATGGCCGTGCCCAGGTATTTGACAACAAACAAGGTAACCGGGTTAACAAACTCATGATTATTGAAGAATATAACCCAGAAAATAATGGAAATGTTACTTATATCGTAGACAATGTTGAGATAGAGCATGTTAGTCCCGATCAACCAATTTTTGAAACCCCTCATACACCGGGAGGAAGGATAATTCCTGTGTATCGTAGATGTGTTGATGGTACATGCAGTTGCACTCATAATATTGACAATATTAACGCTCAATTAAAACTTAGTCGTTTCGCTGCTTATAGTTTTCATCCAGCCCTGAAGTTTCTACAGAGTGGTTGACCATTTTTACTGGCATTGTCGATGGTTTTAAAATAGTGGACACTGACTTTCCGGGCTACAAATGTAAGAATTACTCTTCTATCCTCGACAACGATGCCAAACATAAGATGGATGGGATCATAAAGGCAGAGCTAAACGAAGGCATGGTATCCTTAGCCTCCTCAAAACCTACATGTGTCCACGCAATGGGGGCTGTATTCAAGCCAAATGGAGATATACGCCCCATAACCGACTGTTCTCGCCCAGACATGAGGTCGGTAAACAATTTCTGTAGTTCATTATGCCATGATTTCGCCTACAAAAATATTCATGATGTTACGGATATTTTAGAACAATACGATTTTATGACAGTAGTCGACATAAAGTCAGCATATCGTTCTGTTCCCATCTCACCTCACCACAGGAGGTTCATGGGATTTAGCTGGCAATTGCAGGAAGAGGAGCAATATTATGTGGATAATCGATTGTGTTTTGGCTCATGTTTGGGTCCCTACTATTTCAATCTTATATCCGATTTTATCATACACATTCTCAATGACAATTTTAAACTCAGGGTGATAAATTACCTCTATGACTATATTGCTCTATCTCACACAAAGGAAGCTTCAGTTGAAGCACAGGCCACCATTGTGAAATTATTGCGATTTTTAGGCTTTTATATATCTTGGGGAAAGGTTACTCCTCCCAGCCAAGTATGTACTTACTTGGGAATCGAAATAGATTCTGCAGAGATGGTGCTTCGTCTACCGGTGCCTAAGCTAAAGAAACTCAAGGAAATTTTATCTTCACATGTCAATGCAAAATACATTACGAAGAAAGCTTTAGAGAGTGTTAATGGCCTAATTTCTCACTGCTCACAAGTGATCCGTGGGGGTAGAACTTTTAGCAGAAGATGCTACGATTCATACAAGGAGATGGTTCAAAAGAAGGTTAATCGTCTACCTATGTCCGAGATTATGCTACAGGATCTGCAATGGTGGCTGAATTTTTCCAAAGTATTTAATGGTGTCGCCTATATACAACACTTGGCACTTGGCTTGGCACGAAGATTTAAAAAATGATTTAAATTCCCCTTGTGAGCATGTAGGTATCTCACCTTCAGAAACAAATGTTGACTATTCTAACATTAATGTTCTCGAACACTGCTATTGGGTCTCCAATGTTGGGGGAAGAAACTTCAAGGAAAGACAATTTTAACTTTTGTGGATAATACCCAGGTGATGTACATGTTGAGGAATGGCTCAAGTTGTAATAAAACATGCATGCAATGGCTTCGAGAAATTTTCTGGATATGTTTCATCTATGATATTGCCATACTTCCTAAATACATCTCTACAAAAAACAATTTTGTGGCTGACACCCATTGAGAATGACTTATGTAGCCACTCATGCAAAATTATCTGAGATGCTCGCAGGTACATATTTATGTTGTTTAAAACTTTTAAACAATTATTCCATTAACAGATCTGAAATCGCTGGACCTGGAGATGGAGAACCTGATGCTAAAATCACTGGCCCCCTCCACTAGGAAGCTGCGAGCTGGGCAGTGTAATTGCTACCTAAGGTTCTGTAATCAATTTAATATTTCTCCGACCCTTGCGATATTACCACAATGTGTAGGTATATCGCCTTCTTGGGCAGATTCATGAAGAGCTCGTCGGTGTCATCTTATTTGCAAGCCGTTTGCTTCTATCATTGGCTATACAGAATCACTGCACCTTCAACGAGCGACAACCGTGTTAAATTAACTTTGAGAGGATTATCAAAATCTTGAGGTGAATCATCATGTGGAAAAGACCCTCTGCTTCCCCACCATCTCAAGGAAATCTAAAAAATTATTAACTTTGATGATATGCAAGACTTATCAGTATTTGTAGCGATATTGTTCATGTTTAGAACATTATTGAGAGTTTCTCACGTCACTAAATCTCCCCATCCCTTGCTATGGTCAGACATTAAATTCCATGGTTGGGCCAAGGTAGTTTGTGTACGTTCCTCCAAGACTACCTCTGCTAAGGATAAACCGATTTATATACCCGTTAATAAGCTAACAGACAGTAATATCTGCCCTGTGTATTGGCTTTTGCAATTGTTCAAACGTTTCAAATTCTTGTTCAATGATCCAATCTTCCCCATGAAAGACAATGCTTATTTATCGTACGGCTGTTTCTCCATGACTTTGAGAAAATTCCTATTTAAAGCTAATATTGTGGGAAATTATTCTTCTCATTCACTTTGACGTGGGTCGGCAACTCACATGGCTTATTCTGGCTGCTCAGTGTCAGAAATCAAAGGGAGAGGACTATGGAAGTCGAATTGTGTGTTTAAATACATTAAACCCCCGATGGAAATCAAGAGACAGATGGATGAGAAGCTCACAAAACATTTATAACATGTAATCAACTCGTACAGTTGCTCAGGGCTTGCCCTTCTCTCTGCTTTTGTATTTTTCTCTATCTAGGTCTGGCGGTTTGGAGGATAAAAGCTATATATTCCTGCCAGCCCGTCGTTATCATATTGCTTGAGGGGGGTCAGGATGTGTAAAGACGAAACCAAGTATTCATCGCTCACAGCCGACGATCGGGAAAAGCCGGAAGTACAACTTAAAGAGATAAACCACAGTTCAACTGGGAAAAAAACTGAAAATAACATTTTGTTTAAACTTTGGCTCGTGAAAGAACAAGGATATGTGAATTCAAAAAGCCAATAAAAACAATATGTCCCCAGGTTAGTTTTCATTTCAGGGAGCCCTGAAATTTATGGTTGTTCACTATAGAAGTCTATGAGAAAAGGACTATTTTTTTCGTTTTTTCAGTATAAAAAAATAATTGAAAATAACTTTTTCCTAGGCATAGCTAACATATTCCTTTACCCTCTCAAGCAATAAAAAATGGGGGTCACCGACTTTTTTAAAAAGTTATTCAACTGAATCTGCATCCAGATGAGTTAAAAACAGGAATATTGAAGATATTCAATGCTGAATAATATCTTTCAAAATATGTTGATACCCTGTTTTTTCATAAATGAGGGTAAACCTGTATAGTGGCTATGTTTAGAAGTCATTTCAAATGAAAAATGTTATTTGTCCATCTGAAATCTTGGAAAAACTGAGAAAATATCCATTTTCCCCACATACTCAAATACTAAACTTTGGTGGTCTTTAGAATGAAAAAAAATATGCTGAGATCCATTTTTTTTTTCTTTTTGTTATCCCCCAACCATGTTCTTTCTCAAGACAAAGTTTGAAAAAATTATTGTCACTTCTTATTTTTCATGTATTAGTTCCTTGAACTCCCGCCTGCAGCAGTGCATATGACAGTGGTTTATCTCTTTAAATCGTTCCACTTCTACACACAAGACATATCTGTTCAGACCATTCATGTTGCATAGACAGCTAGAGGACTGATTGCTCAATCAATCCATATTAATTATAAATGATTTTTTTCAATAGAATGGAAAAGCACAATCAGTGAATGTGGCGACTTAAAACACACATAATTAGCCATTTTCTTCTTGAATTTTTTTAAACAGACATAACATCTTAACTTTCAGTCCTATTGAGACACATTAGGTATCAAATGTTAGAGATTAGTTTGGTCATATATCAAATGATCTTTATTCTTGTATCATACAACAAGTTCATTGCATGAAGGTGAGCAACATGTGCGACGTAAAAATGAAAAAAAAACTTTTTAATTTTGTTTGTGCTATAACTTTGTTAAAAAGTAAGTTGGGTTACTAAAATGCATTAAAATTCGAACCAGGTGACTGAGCAAAATTAATCAGATATAAAAAACACAAATTGATGTAAATTTCTGAATCAGCAAGTCCCAAATGTTTAATCATTGACATTTTTCTATGAAAATATCAATTTTAAAGGGTTTTAACACATAAAATATCCATCAGCTCTATAATAATGTATATATCAGAGGAATTCTGATGCCAAGAGGAATCTGTCAGTATGATTTGTTTTAATGTCAATGAATAATACACTGAGATATGAGGCAAAGAGGCGCCAAAGGTAGGGGAAAAGGCCCTGGGCCCATTTCGTAGGAACACATGTATAACCGATATTGTTTGGAATATTTACACAAATATATATACAGAACTACCCGGGATTCGAGGCGGGAGTGAATATTCACCGATGACGGTCAAGGGACGGTAGTCCCGCGACCGTCCTCGGTGAATATTCACGACGCCGAGAATCTAAGGGTTGTTCTGTGTTTATTTCCCCCCGCACACTAAACTAATGTTAAATTAACATGATCTACAGCGATTTTGAGAAATAAATTGTTAAATAATTAGTTCTTTGGCTTGATTCACTTCGAAACCACGGCTCCGAAAAAGGACCGGAACTGGCGAAGATCAGAAAGCACGCATGCGCACAGGGTAAAAAAAACTAGGTCGGCCGTGTATTGCCCGCGTGCAATGTCGCTTCAGTTACTGACCAGCTAAACAATATACACAGCCTATGTTATTTCTATGGACTGAGCATATCAAGGGTGAAATAAATAATATTTATCCCCCCTTCGTTTTCTTGTTAAGTTGACTATAAATATGAATACTGTATTGCTTGTTCATGAAGGATGTATGTGAGTTATGTTTAAGTAATTAGAGGCAAATATTTAAGGATCTTAGGGTCAAATGATGACCAATTGGTGGATTTGCTAATGCATTAAATTTCGTTCATTTCTGACCCCCTAGAGGTCGTTAATCTTCACTTATGTCGTTATTCTACAAAACCCCTTTTTCCTGTAATATTCATGTAAAACCTAGTCGGAAATCCAAACTATAGATATATATAGACTAATATTACATAGAATTTATAATGAATATCAAATTTAAAGTTCATAATTAAAATGCTCCCTCATAAGACCGCTAAAATCGCTAATCTTCATATGTCGTTAATCTTCATCACCTCTGGTTCCCATGTGTAGCTGGCATCATCCATTTTGTCTGCTTGGGTCCAAGAAAAACCCTAACCAATACCTTTAATGTTCACTAGCTGCCCCTGTTTATCACCGGGTAGATATCCCCAATGTTCCCTCCCTCTCCCTTCCCCACCCTCCCCTGTTTCCATCACATGATTCACCCCACAAATTAATTACAAAAAAGAAATTCAAATAAATGATGCATGTTTCTATGGGGCTTTTCTATACTAGGTAGATATTATAAAAAGCAGTTTAAACGGCTAGAACTTCAACTAATACTCCCCCCACCCCTCCGAAGTTCCCCACCACTCCATCTCACCTCATGACAGTGGACAAACTTTATAGACCATGGGCCAGGTACCAAAACCCTCCCCCCCCCTGGGGATTTTTCGCGGTGGTGTTTTTTTGATACTACAGAGTTTGAATCATCAGAATCTACTTGTCTGCCATCTGGCCGTCGGTGATTTGGGGTTCAAATGGAACGTTTCCATGGTAACTTGTGTTTTTTTTGTACTCTAGCAGAAATTAGGTTTTTAGTGTCCCATTTCTACACTGTATTCAGGAATGTGACCAAACTTGGGTATAATGAAGGTGTACATGAGGGCTATCTGCAGACTTCAAATCAATGACCTTGATCAAGGTCAAGGTCACCAAATATGACCTTGAAGTACAAAAAATAGCAACATTCTGGAAAGTGACATCCTATTTTCCCTTATAAAAATAGGACAATAGAGAAAAATGACAACCTATTGCATAAAAGTGATAAGTGACATCACGGGAAAGAAAAAGAACCCATGCCAGGTGTCATTGGAATGTGTGTTGCTATAGTAACCAAGGCTTACTTTTCACTCTGTTCTAAATTATGGATAAATCCAATTTAAATATAGGTGCCTGTATCTCGGGAACTATTCATCCCTAGGCCACACAATTTATGCATGTGACAGGCGTCTGAGAGCATTTCCATTAGCCATCTTATCAATGACCTTTTTCAAGGTCATGGTCACTGTTTTCAAGGTCAAAGCTGATATTTTGGTGAAAATTTGAGTAATTGATACATATCTCTGGAAATATTTATCCCTTGACAACAAAATTTGAGCAACTGATAGAGCTCTGTGAGCACTTCCATTAACCATCTTATCAATGACCTTTGTCAAGGTCAAGGTCACAATTTCCAAGGTCAAACCTGAAATTTTGATTTAAATTTTTAGCAATATGTATGTATCTCTGGAAGCAAGTAATGCTCGGCTACATAATTTAAGTATCTAATAGACCTCTAATAGCACATTCATTAATCATCTTATGAATGACCTTTGTCAAGGTCAAGGTCATTATTTTGTAGGTCAAACCTGAAATTTTCATGTAAATTTGAATAATAGGTATGTATCTCTGGAACTATTTATTATTTGACTACAAAATTTAAGCATGTGACAGGCCTCTGAGAGCTCTCCCATAAGTCATCTTATCAATAACCTTAGTCAAGGTCATGGTCACTATTTTGAAGGTCAAAGCTGAAATTCTGGTGAAAATTTGAGTAATTGATACATATCTCTGGAACTATTTATCCCTTAACTACAATATTTAAGCATCTGATAGGGCTCCAAGAGCTCTTCCATTAACCAACTTATAAATGACCTTTGTCAAGGTCAAGGTCACCATTTTCAAGGTCGAACCGGAAATTTAGATCTAAACTTATAGAAATAGGTATGTACCTTTTGAAGTAAGTATCCCTTGGCTACGCAATTGAAGCATGTGATAGGGCTCTGAGAGCAGTTCCATTAACCATCTTATCAAGGACCTTTAATTATCAAGGTTAAGGTCATCATTCAAGGTCAAACCCGTCCCGCCCCGAATCTTTAGCAATAGATATTATTTTTGGAACCATTTATCTACACAATTTAACGAAGTGATTAGGCTCTAAGAACACTTTGATTAGACATTTTATCAATGATCTTTGTCAAATAGATCTATAGAACCACCCTTACATGTTAGACTGGTCTACAGATCACTACAGTCTGTCTGAAGATAGACTGTTCCCTGCTTGTCCCTGATTGTTACAGGCCCTCATCAGGGAAAATACACAAATCCTTTGAAAGAATGCAAACTTTGATACATACACTACATGGCCCAATCCTATCCAAACTATACATGATAGAGTAGCCTCAATATATGAGAGTCAGGTCTTTGATAAATGCCAAAGTGGTTGGGAGCAACAATACTACTACCATACAAACTAGACAAGTGTTTATTTGATACTACTAGGCATTTGTTGGAAGACCTGGCTAATTCAGGAATGTAATTTGTGTTTTAACCAGACATCGAACCACCCTTGTGCAGCAAGATCAGCATAATAAAGAATACTTGAATTGAATTGAAGTGGAATGATGAGATTTGGGACATGTAGATGATGGCATGGTCTTTAGTGGGGTGTCCTTTGGGTTCCATCTTCAGAATAGAGGAGAACCAATTTAAAATCAACACCAGGTACAGTCTAAGCCCCGAAACCTGGCAAGAGGAAGACTGCTGAAGAAGCGGTTAAAAGGCAATGAGAAGCATGCGCAGCATGTATTGGAATCACTGAACCTGCTACGGCTGACTGTTGGGAAAGGCTGACTGACGACTAGGAACAGGCTAGTTGACAACTGGGAAAGACTAGCGACACCAGGAGAGACTGGATTCAAATTGTGCAGCTTTTGCCGGTGGGCTCTGCGGGCATGAAACACGGTCCGGTACACCCATGGGGCTGCACAGGAGGTTAAGTTGTGGAATGCAGTCCAGAAACGGATGTGAGACAGAATAGGAGACAAGCCGGACACACACCAAAGTGCTTACAGCCTATACCACAACTTCGAAAGAATGGCATTGCCTTGGATAACGTCTGGAATGGCCCTGACTGTAGGTGGAAGGGGGTCCACATATGGCGCTGCCCCTGGAAACCTACAGTTGCTAAGTGGAGCCTGATCAGCTCTGCTGGGGCACCTCTTGAAGAACACCAGGTACAGTCTAAGCCCCGAAACCTGGCAAGAGGAAGACTGCTGAAGAAGCGGTTAAAAGGCAATGAGAAGCATGCGCAGCATGTATTGGAATCACATAAAACCAACAATTTGGCACCCAAGACCCACACCATATAATTGAATACTATATTGTCTTAGAGGTGAAAAGGGATGCCTTGGTTGGCCCAGTCTCATCACCACCATCAACCACTGGTTCAAGACCGGTCAAATCATGACCTATTTATATAATCCATATAATATATGGGCAGAGCGATTTCTATGAAGAGCGGTAGAAAAGAGGGGTTTCTTTGTCTCACATGTTCTCGGAATTTATTGTTTTACAAACATTTTTATTCATCTGTAGAGTTTTGTCTACCCTCTCTGCAGGATGTCATATGTGGTTTGTGAAGATATCTGGGGTAGAAATGTGATTTTGAAGCCTTTTTTAAATCGGGATCTCATCACTCTATTTATAGCCTGGGAAAGCCCCTTCAAGATACTATGTCATAAGCCACAAGCTACTGCATCAATTCAAGGGGGACCCAACTACATGCAGAGGAATGGGAGAGTGAAAAAGAGGGGTGGGGGTATTGGAGAGGGGGAGGGGAGGAAGAGGGTGTAGGAGGGGAGAGTGAGGCAAAAGGAGAGGGTGGGTGAAATAGAAGAGGGGGAGGGGAGGGAAAGAAGAGGGGCAGGGAAAAAGGAGGGGAGGGAGAGGATTTATGGAAAGGGACAGAGGGAAGGGAGAGAAAGCGAGGAGGGGGAGCATGAGGAAGAGGGAAAGGAGCAGGGGGGGAATCAGAGGGCTGGGAGAGAAAAACAGGTATGAGAGACAGAGAAGAGATGGAGGGAAAAGAGGGAGAGGGGACGGGTACTTTGCTAGTCTATAATAAGGACAAACAGCAACTCCGTGAGGAGGAGACTCATTGTCAACCTCTCATTTCCTGATGGTGGAGTTAATAAAAATATCATAAAGAACCAATACAATGGCACCCCATCCAAGCCCAACAGTCTACATGGCAGTAGACCACATCAACAATATGGGAAGGAGGTATGTTGCCATGGCTGTGATCAACCTATCCAGAGTATATAGACACTTTTCAATCTGCCCACTTGCAACATCAGTGCAGTTCACCAAGCCCTTCTCATTGGAGAGATATCTTCATGATGTGTTATGAGGCAGGCTGCCTTGTTTATAGTGAGTACTTCAAAAGATGGGGATAGCCTCACTAATATACCAAGGCAGCCTGATTGCTGATGTCGATACAATAGGTTGGTCAATTTCTTCAAGCTATATCAAGACCCTAGCCCTAACTACCAGGTTTGCTAAATTACACTAGGCCATGGTGCAATTGGCAAGCAGGAGGGTTGTCTCCACAAGGTATGTCCAGCAAATGCTGGGACAAGCCCACAGTGCTTGGATAATACCACTTGCCAAGCTATTCATGCACCAGGATCCAGAAGGTATCAGGGCTGTGGCGGGGTGTCATGTCTACATCAGCATGTCAGTCAGGGCAGATCTATAGTGATGCCCTAAAAGATAGTAGACAGAAACATCTGGTTGATGCATGCCTTCAGGTAGGGGAAGCACTGATACACATGTATGTATGTTATACCCACAGCTGCTACAACCACTCGAAAATATGATAAACCAATAAGAGGCAATAAACTGTGTGGCTGCGGCTGCGGCTGTGGCACAGACTCTTCACTAAAAAGGAGGATGCAGGAGAGGGGAGCGGCGGGGGTTGCCTGTGATAATTCTGCAAGTGTGCAGGCCTTAAAAAGCCTTAAACAAAAGGAGCCAATTTTGGCTGCAGCCTGAGCTAGGATCATCTGGCATGACTCAGCTAACACTGAAGTATCATAAGACTTTGTCCATATCCTTGGAAAAATGTTCTAAATGGGTGAAACCTTAGAGGATGCACCTCCTGGCAATATCACAGATTACCCCAGGATCTGTCGTTGACAGCCAGATGGAGGCAGAGGAATGCACACTGCCCTGGAACTATGGCCAATAGAACCATTAACAAATTTGGGGCGTTCTCCATCCATACAAACTTTGACTATGACAACCCTGCATCAGGCCAAATTTGCTGATGCATTCAGTATGTTTTCCAGGGTAGATCATCTCATCTCATTGTGTTCGCTCTGCAAATCTGGATGCAATGCACCTAAAACCATTCTGTTCTGTGGGAAAAGTAGCTCTTAAGGGTATCGACCTCATTGTACACTGCATACACAAACAAAGGCCACATGTCTCACCTGATGTGGTCTCATAAACTGTCCAAGTGGTCAACAATGATGAGTATACCAATCTGCTAAAGGTGGCAATTCTATCGTTCATGGGTTTTCTTAGACATGGTATCCACTAAGGACGGAGAGCAGACAGGGCAATGACAGGTCAATGGCATTTAATGAAAAATGAAAACCCATTGCAAAGTGCTATATAAAAAAAACTAAAATAAACAGGACATCCATCCATACTTTGCTAACCAAGCACATCAGACAGAATCAGTCTGCTCCAGGCATACTCATCTCACACACCAAGTAGACAAACCTAAAACATTCAAATTTGTATAGGTATATCCTCTCCCTACTCTCCATGTAGTTGGGTCCCCCTGGAAGTGATGTAGTATCTTGATCCCAATTTAAAAAAGGCTTCAAAATCACATTTTCACACAAGATACCTTCACAAACCACATATAATGTCTGCCAGACAGGGTTGACAGACCTGTAGAGACCAGAAAAGCTGGGGAGATCACAGATTCCCAGAACATGCCTAACAAATACCCTTTTTGAGCTTTATATATTAGATTACTAAGTTTTAGACAAAACTTCATGTTTGACCTTGGAAATGGTAATCTTGACTTTTACAAAGGTCATTGATAACAACTTGCCTAATTGGAAGTGTTCTTAGAACCCTGTCATATGCTTAAATTATGTAGTCAAGGGATAAATAGTCCCAGAGATATGAACCTAATATTCAAATTTAGACACAAATTTTAGGTTTGAGCATGGAAGGGATGACCTTGACCTTGATAAAGGTCCTTGATAAGATGGTTAATGGAACTGCTCTCTCCCTATCACATGCTTCAATTGCGTAGCCAAGGGATACTTACTTCAAGAGGTACATACCTATTTCTATAAGTTTATATCTAAATTTCCGGTTCAACCTTGAAAATGGTGACCTTGACCTTGACAAAGGTCATTGATAAGTTGGTTAATGGAAGAGCTCTTGGAGCCCTATCAGATGCTTAAATATTGTAGTTAAGGGATAAATAGTTCCAGAGATATGTATCAATTACTCAAATTTTCATCAGAATTTCAGCTTTGACCTTGATAATAGTGACCATGACCTTGACTAAGGTTATTGATAAGATGACTTATGGGAGAGCTCTCAGAGGCCTGTCACATGCTTAAATTTTGTAGTCAAATAATAAATAGTTCCAGAGATACATACCTATTATTCAAATTTACATGAAAATTTCAGGTTTGACCTACAAAATAACAACCTTGACCTTGACAAAGGTCATTCATAAGATGATTAATGAATGTGCTATTAGAGGCCTATTAGATACTTAAATTATGTAGCCGAGCATTACTTGCTTCCAGAGATACATACATATTGCTAAAAATTTAAATCAAAATTTCAGGTTTGACCTTGGAAATTGTGACCTTGACCTTGACAAAGGTCATTGATAAGATGGTTAATGGAAGTGCTCACAGAGCTCTATCAGTTGCTCAAATTTTGTTGTCAAGGGATAAATATTTCCAGAGATATGTATCAATTACTCAAATTTTCACCAAAATATCAGCTTTGACCTTGAAAACAGTGACCATGACCTTGAAAAAGGTCATTGATAAGATGGCTAATGGAAATGCTCTCAGACGCCTGTCACATGCATAAATTGTGTGGCCTAGGGATGAATAGTTCCCGAGATACAGGCTCCTATATTTAAATTGGATTTAACCATAATTTAGAACAGAGTGAAAAGTAAGCCTTGGTTACTATAGCAACACACATTCCAATGACACCTGGCATGGGTTCTTTTTCTTTCCTGTGATGTCACTTATCACTTTTATGCAATAGGTTGTCATTTTTCCCTATTGTCCTATTTTTATAAGGGAAAATAGGATGTCACTTTCCAGAATGTTGCTATTTTTTGTACTTCAAGGTCATATTTGGTGACCTTGACCTTGATCAAGGTCATTGATTTGAAGTCTGCAGATAGCCCTCATGTACACCTTCATTATACCCAAGTTTGGTCACATTCCTGAATACAGTGTAGAAATGGGACACTAAAAACCTAATTTCTGCTAGAGTACAAAAAAAACACAAGTTACCATGGAAACGTTCCATTTGAACCCCAAATCACCGACGGCCAGATGGCAGACAAGTAGATTCTGATGATTCAAACTCTGTAGTATCAAAAAAACACCACCGCGAAAAATCCCCAGGGGGGGGGAGGGTTTTGGTACCTGGCCCATGGTCTATTATGTAAGGCATGTTGCTAGGCAGCGTTTCTACGCTGACGACGTTGCGTCGCCAAATATGCGGCGGTAATTTAAGTTCCGTCGCCCAAGTACCAATGTTGCGTCACCAAATAATACAACGTAAGTCAGTCGAAGCAGAGAGAGCAGGCGGATTACGATAATTTAAACAGATTCGCTTTATCTCTTTATCTTATTATTTGGATAATTTTTATATTTTATTTTTTTCTAATTCCACCTTAATAAAACGATATGTTGTTAATCTTCACCAGGGGTACCCACAAAAGAAATTCTGGATTTTGATGGCTTTTGGCCAAAAAAACTTTTTTGCAATTTTTTTTTACAGAGTAACGTTCAAGTAACCTACCAAGGTTCAAGTAACCTACCATCACAACATATAAAGAAAAATGTTCAATTTTGATGATTATTTAGAAATTTAGCAATTCCACGGTTTAATGGCAGTGTAAAACTGCCCAAAAAATGGGATTTTGAAAAAAAAACAAAAAAAAACTGGGGTAAAATGCCAAAAATGTGGTTTCACAGGTTGGTAGTACCATTCAATCAAAAAAAATCATCTAATTAATGGTAACTTATTTGCATTAAGCCCATTTAATCACTTTCCATGGTTGGGGGCCAAATGTTGTCATATTGGTGGAATTGGCTGTATATATTTGATACTGGCTAAATGTTATAAATATGAATCCAATTGTATTTGTCTCCATGGTCACTTACAGCACACGGTTGATTTTTGAATGGGAATGGCTTGATCCTAAAAAACTGTTCTTATTCATCAATATATGTGACCCGCCAAGCCGCGGGAGTTATAGTTCCTGGTATTCCCGCTAGGAGTCACATCATATTCATGACGTCACTGTCACAAATGTTTATATAAGTAATTCTGAGAGGGAGGTAACTTTGAAAGTCTGTAACTTTACTATTTTTTGGAGTATCAACAAAATTCTTTCACTTTTATAATGCTCATTTCCCCTTCTGTACACCCCTGTTATTTATTATTATTTTTTTTTAATATTTATATTTTGTACATGTGATGTGTCACAGTAAAATGAGTCACTCCCCCAACCTATTTGAGATCATCTACTGAAAACTGACATAACTTTACAAAAAAGCCCATATCTCGGCAAATTCTATTTTTTTCGGTTATTGACTCAGGAGGACATGCAGATTCAGAATCTATAATAAACCCAAATTCGAAAATTTGGCCCTGGAGTCCCCTTTCTGCTTGGCGGGTCACATATGTACACCCATTGAATGCATATCGCCTACAACGAGTGCTGAGATAACATTCTTGTTACTCAGTGGTGGCTATATTGGATTTTGACCTTGAAAATGACCTTGGAACATAGAATGAATTCCTCATACTTAAAAACATCAATAAAGTGGTATTATAGTTGAAGATCTACCAAACAGAAGCCAAGATATGCCATATTTACTGTTTTTGGTGGCCATCTTGAATTTTGCAGCTACTGGCCACCAGGGGTGTCTACCAACTTGTAGCTGGTGCTTTTTGAAAATTTCAGGCCTTATTTAACACCATGCCATGCTTTTTTCACCAAAATCTGACCGTTGCCATGGCAACAAAATTAATAAATGAAGATTTTTTTGTTGAAACATATTTTTGGAATCTTCATACATATACTTGTTTACTATGGTACCCCAACCTATACAGTATATTTTATATATGTTATATTCCCTGCAAATTACAATGCTAAATATTTTTGATGTTGGCAATAATGGCATGTGTTTTGTCCCCAAACTGTCAGGATAAAAATGTGTCATAGTAAATATCCAATATATCCCACATTTTCTTTTTCAGATATCATTTCCTTTTCTAAGATATTCCAACAGATAATCAACATGACTTATGGATATCCTAATATCCGAAGAGATACTCTCTTGGATTTCAGAAAAATATCTCAAATGCCTGAGGGACTCCCTCATTTGTATATACTACAATGTGGTGTTTGACTATTAGCTAGTAGACTAGCACTAAGTCCCTTAAGGCCTAAATCCATTGTCGCCTAAAAACGGTGAGCGACTTTACACAATTCTACCAAGTGTTTAATATCTTTTTAATTGAGCGACTTGCATTAATATACGGCGACTTTGCACATTATTGAATGACTCAGGATGAGCGACAACATGCAAGTCGCTCCATCAAATCGGTGTCCACTAGTGATTTATGGGTGGCTACATGGTCTTGTCGCCAAGTTTTCAGAGGTGAAATAAAACTATTTCAGTCGCCCAAACAATTCCAACTACTTGGAGATTGAGCGACAACACATCTTTCCTGGCTTGTGATTGGCTGAAACAGGCCAAGTCCCTCAAAGGTGATTCACAGGCCGGAATCCACACAGAGTGTGCACCATCCAAACCTACTTGGGCGACCTCCCGACGGGCGACTTCACGTTTATGACCCCCGTGTCGCTCACCATTTGAGCGACTGGAATGAAAATGTTTAATCTAGTCGCTCATGTTGTGTCGCCCATGCAAGTCGCCAGGGTAATTAGCACTGTCGCTAGAAGAAGTTTTTATTTTGGGAGTCCACACAGCAGCCAACATGGGCGACATGACGGGCGACACAGAGCGACTGAAAACTTGAGCGACTTAGGCAGAAAATATGGGCGACTTGGCTCTGAAGTCGCTGTGTGGATTCCCGGCTTAAGGCTATTCTCATAGACCAGAAATCAGACCAAAGTGAAGTTGGTTATTAGATGATTATCTGTTAAAGAATAACTAGTTTAACAATTGTTTTGTAGGTTATGCCCAAGAAAAAGTGGTTGTGTGTGGATAAATTGCATTTATTTGTATCCATTGATATTATTTAGATTATAAAAATAATCAAGGTGCGCTAGTCTATCCATGACAGAAAGGAAAAGAGCAAAAAGGGAAGAAATCTTCAGTGTCATATCTTGAAAAGACCAACTGCCATGTGTCATAGCAGCAGATTGCACAGGTCATGGGTAATAGGGGAGTCGTCATAGTAATAAGACTCCTTGTAATGGGTGAAAAGATCTCCGTAATGAAGAAATAGCAGAAATTTAGCAGAATTTACTAAATGTGTAGAGCTGCAGATTGTACTTTTGTACTACCCCAAGACCGAAGTCATTCCCATGCCTACTTAGATATATTACATATGTAACCCCAGTTCAAATAAAATCTTTTAAAAAAAAACAAAAAAAAACAACACTGGCTTATTTCCTTTGTGCTAGATGATCATTCCCCGGCCTTCCTAATAAACTGTATTTCGTGCTTGATTTTTGTCTTAGATTATCAAATTATCAGATTATTTAGATTTATTTGATAGGATTGGTGAAGGTTAATTGTACACTCATGTAGGCCTATATATATGTGTGTGTGGCGCCCTGACACATATAGGCTATATTAAGAAATATATTATGTCAACGGTAGCACCCCTGATTAAACAAAAAGTTATAGAAAAATGTAACTAATAATGATCAAAGTGAAAGAAAACTAAAGAAATGGGTATATTATAGCCTACATAGCCTATATATATAGGCCTAATAGGAACACATCTATTGACCCAGCAATCCCTTCAATCGGTGGGTCTATTCTGCATAGGCCTACATACGTTGCACGAGGTATACAATGTTTTATTTCTTATTATGTACAGAAAAATAATGTATTCTTACATGTATAAGTTATAACAAATAACTAGCCTACCTTATAATCAGTAATTGGAAAATAAACGAATTCTGTTCTTGCTATAATACTACAACAAGTTAAGGAGGGTTCTTTCACTGAAACATCACTGCATTGTGTTACGGTACAGAGTCACAAGTCGCAAAAAAAATGGATTTTGAGATAGCCTATCATCAAAATTATTTGAAAGATTTAATTATTTTTTATGCAGGAAAAGGTAATTAAGGCATGTTTCTTGATGGTCAATACTAGTATAGTAGTTCTTCAGAATAACCTCATATATGCTTAATTACATTCAATATAGCCTAGTACTACTACTAGTAGTCTTGAAGAACCATAGACACGTCGGCCAAACACCGTATCGGCCCAAGCCCCGTCGGCCCACCTGTGCGCCCCGTCGGCCCACCTCCAAAACCGCGTTGGCCCACCCCCAAGGCCGGCTCGGCCCACTGCCAAGATAACGATGCTAACTATAACCCTAAACCTAATCTTAAATGTGTGGTCCTAGGTCAGTATAGGCAGTAGCCTAGGTCAGTATAGGCAGTAGTTATACTCCACTACCCTATGGACACGGCAACGCTTAATAAACGCTTATTAAGCACTGCAGGCAGTGCTTAATAAGCGTTTTCTGACCATTGAAAATGATACAGTTATTAAGGGCTGCATTTGCAACGCTTATTAAGCACTGCACTGGCAACGCTTATTAAGCACTGCATTTGAAACGGTTATTAGCTCTGCACTGGCAACGTTTATTAAGCACTACATTTGAAACAGTTATTAAGCTCTGCACTGGAAACGTTTATTAATTGCTGCATAAGCAACGTTTATTAATCACTGCATTAGAATCAACTAATAAACGCTGCATTTACGAACTTTTATTAAGGCCTGCAATAGATGCAGTTAATAAGGGCTTTATTTGGCATCGTTAAAAGGTTTTTGAGGGATGCATATATAGGAAGGGCTTTATTTCAATCATCATTTTCATTGTAGTTCTTCAAAGGTCCCTGTAGATCGCCACTGCCAAGGATAGGTCCATGTAATTTAGAAGTATCTGGAAAAAAACGTTTTGTTTAAACTAAAGAATCAGAAATAAATTATGTGGATATAGTAGCAGATTAAAAAAAGGATAACTGACACTTACTGTATAAGAATACCTACTGTATAAGGAGGGTCCCCTTCGTGGGTGATGAATCTGCCATTCTTTCTTCCTTGACCTTGGTAGTAATGGTAGCCCTACAAGTTAAGCATCCAAAGGAAATTCTGAAACACACAAACCTATTTGAAACTTAGAATATAGATAAACAATAAAACATACATCACAGTGTAATCATATATAAAGTTTGTGTGTTTTCCTGCCCCTTATAGATTGTCTTGTCATTAGTATTGCCATGGATAATTTGAAATTGTTAATAATGGCTAGATAGAGTAGCCTGCATGCATGTATGTGTGCACATGGCCGTTGCTCTGAGTAAAATGCAAGATGCGCAAGTCAGTGTGTCTGACTATGAGAGAACATGTGTGCCCATGCGCTGCTCAGAGGGGAATGGACATTCACTGATATGGTGGACGGTAGTCACTGGAGTGACCAGTAACCATGGTCTCCCACCAGGGGAGGTGCAGCAGCACTGCATGGTGCTATGGGCGCAGGGTGCATGTGCCACCATGCACATGTGCATGCATCTTGTATACTGACGTTCATGTATGTTCTTAGCTTTACTCATGAATCAATCTTTCTAGCTTGTAATGCTGAATAAAAGTACCAACTTGAATTAATATCCATTGGCTCTGACCAATAGACAAAGCCACCACAAACACTTATGATTTATGTCTCTTTGCTTTATTTACCTAAATGTGTTTGTATTTGTATGTTCTATATGTATGTATGTATATTATCTAGTCTAGATCATTTTTCAAATTCAGGAGTACTTGAAAGACCAGTAAACATTATGGAATGGAAACTTTTAAATTCTACTTACATTGTTCTTGGGATGGGTCTACCGCATTTTAGAGTACTGGTACTCTAACTGTTGATCAGTCAATCCTTTCCTGAACTGAGTGTTAGGTGAACGCTGCATCAAGCAGTGGTGAGCAACACTTCAAAAACGGATAATTAGCTGCTTAGCTGCGGTGGTCACCAGCGCTTATTGAGTAACTTTTGAGCGTCGGCAGCGCTGGCAGGGGTAATTAAGCGTCCAGCAACGCTTATTAGCCGCTGTGTGTCCGTAGGGTAGCATCCTGACGCCTAGTCGATGAGGCGTCAAAGTGGCCATATTTATGGCCTATAGGTCATACCGCTTAAGATTTTAACCACGCCCACTTTATTTAGAACTACCAGCTAATAACTTGACTCTCGTTCAATTGTGTGAAACTGCTACTGCCCGACTTCCCATGGCCAGAAACAATGTCTCCAGGCCCAGGGAAAATATACGGAGATTACTTCCAATACAACATGGTCTTTCAGGTATCAGAACGGAGTAATAAGCGATTTCCCGACCCCTATTTACCAGTGCTTGGAGCGAGATTTTCCCGTACGAATTCATCCCCAGCCAACAAGGCCTCTTCGGTCACACTCGGCGCTACACGTGACTGAGCTTGCGCGCATCACGCTTCCCGTGATTGACACTAGGTCAAACTAGTTTGTCCCACTCACACCATGAGCGCCCTGTCTGCCTCCCGCAGCAGATGTGCGGGAGGAGGCAGGGCCACCAAAACCAATGCATAGGGAATCATATCGATAGCTGGGTGGGTGGGTGGTCGTAAATAAAAAAATTAAATAGCCTTTAAAGGTTTCATTATCTGCCAAGCACTATAATATCCTAGTTAATTTAAGAGTTCTTTGTTGTGACGATAGTCTATCCTGGTGCCACTCACCATCTGGTTTTTAGTTGATACCTTTATATTTAACTATATAGTGGGCCGACGCGGTCTACCCCTTGGGCCGACGCTGCCTAAGCCTTGGGCCGACGAGGCCCAAGTGACTGGGCCGACGCGGTTTTGGGCCGAAGCGTCTGGCTACCGTCTTGCTATGTGGTAGGCCCTATAATGGATATATGTAGGCCTAGGCTTTATGCTACTAACGCCAAACACCCCAAAGGGGTGCAGACGTATAGGCCCCGGGACTTATAAGCCCAGACGTATGGGCCCCGCGCATTGGACATATATATAGGCCCCGGGAGGCCCAGCCGTTTTGGACGTATAGGCCCAGCTCTGGACTTATAGGCCTCGACCGTTACAGGGGTTTTGGACTTATAGGCCCTGCATGCTTCAAAACTTAGTGATATATTTTTTTTTAGTCAAATAATTATTTTATTAGTCAGTTTTTACTAGGGACAATCCACTACTACCTTCACTGACTTAGGACAACCAATTTAGGGTTAGGTTTAGGGTTATTTTTGGTATGGTTTAGTATTCTTATGGGCCTATAAATCCCGGGGCCTATAAGTCCAACGCGAGTGGGCCTTGGGGTCTATTATAGCAATAATACCCGAGGTTTTGGATGGTCTGGGTGGTCTATAGCCTGGTTTCCCCCTATGTTGTTGGTGGTCTCACACTTGTGTTGGATCAAGTTCTCATTCATATTCATTTATGTTTGTATTAAACATGTGTTACTCAACCAATTTCATCTACAAATACATGTTTTCTTCAAAAGTCAATAATATGGGTGTGATCTCAATTGCGCATATATTGCGCGGGAATACTCATTATAATACAGCCACAACAGGACACAGTAGGGACATTTAGCAACCCCTACGCTAACGCTAATGCTAACGCTAACGCTAACGTAAACGTATCTTTTGTGAGGACTACGTCACCACTAGGTGTGCTATTCTTAGCTTGCTACCTGAGATACGGACGTCAATTACACTAAGAGGTGTGTCAATACGTTCCAAACGTATGTCTATTTCATGCTAAAATAATGGACAATTATCATTTCATTTTTATGTACAAATGAGCGGGAGGTGTTTTTCTTTGTATACAGGTGTAAAACACTACTCACATTCATGAAATTGTGTGTTTTTTTGCCCTCTGAAAACACCTCTCCACCACTAAAACTGATAGAATTCTGCCATTACATATGGCCCACCCTATCGTGAGAAACTAGCGTTTACGTTAGCGTTAGCGTTAGCGTTGTGGTTGCTAAATGTCCCTACTACCTGGCACTACTTACTCACCTAGCATTCACACTTAATGTCGCACCTCCGGGACTCATACTCAGTCTCTGACACTGAGTCATAGAAACCCCTACACACAACTAAACAATGTAATGGTACCTCCATATTAGCTAAATAATTATTGGGCTGAAAAGTTTTGCATTTTAGGGATGGAAATTGAAATAAATGGAATTAAGGTAGGAGGTTACAATATTAAAACATAGGTTTAGATATCAAGAACAAAATTAAAAGCAAAGACACCATTTGCAAGACTTTTCTGAGAATGACCTATTACTTCTCAACTTCTTCCATGGACTTAATTCACCCTAATATAATTCCCACCATGTCTTACATCTGAATTAAATGACTACTCCCCCCGCTCAAAATGGCCAACCATTATATACAAACTATTTATTATTTTATAACTATGCCAAATATGCGTTAACAGTTACGCGCGGCACTAACGCATGCCTGCTACTAGTAAGATCAGAATGATGAATGAATTCCTTATGTCCTCAGCTTTCTGTAGATATAAAGTGTGTGCATGTTAAAGAATATTTAATATGATAGAGTAGTTACTGAAGATAATAATTTATTTCTTTTGCTGAAGAATAATAAGGACTAAAACTAAACATAAAGGTAAGTGGGGGATGGCACATCAGATCATAGTATTACCATTATGTCACTTGTTTGCACCAGGTGGCAGTACTAGCTTTTACACCAGGTGGCACTACTGGTGAAGAGTTGACATTTAGAATTTCTTTTAAAAGAAAGTGATGAGAATACGCTTATGTTGCATCTATAGACTATAAATATTGTCCATCATCTTTATCTGGAAGTATTATAAATGATATATCCCATGATTTATTTGAATAATTTATGTGCTTGATGTTGGAAATGTCCTAATCAAAACTCCAAAAATGAGAACGTACGTTTTGACCAAGGGATTCTGTGAGTAAAAAAAAGTACAATTGCATGCATATGTTGGTGTGAGTCCTGATTTATTTAAGAAAATATCTGTGTTCTATTGAAATACTGTTTAGATCAGGGCAAGCTTGTAATTTGTAGGAAATATAGCTTTAAGGCAGTTTGACCATTGAGTGACCCTTTGAGGTACATGTTTGTGGAGGTGGCTAAGTAGATTAATTAGGAGTATTGATTCTGCTGGTGAGTGACGTGCGCGATGACGTGGGCGGATGAGACAGCAGCCCCACATGGGGGATGAGTTGGCAAGTCCCAATTGGGGGAGGAGGAGAGGTGTTGTATAGAAAAAGAGGAGATAGGACGGAGAAAGGGGACTTCTCCAGAGATCTGCCTCAGCTTCAAGACTCCCTGCTGAGACCACAGAGAAAGACTATCCAGGATTCATAGAATGCAGGACATTCTATTCAGACTAGCATTCCAGACTTTTACATACACTGCCTCTCAAGGAGATTGATTCGGACTTTGGGCATTCTTCTAGCCAGACTTGTCTCCACTCACATTCACCAGCTAAGTAGAACATTTTACTGTATACTTGTTTGAATATCCTACTGCTTGGCCAGGGGAGATTGAGGGAAAAACACTCAGTGGTACTCACACCTCCCAGCAAAGGGTATTGTTACATTGGTTCAGGGCTCACCAGGACATTATTAGGATTGGTGTATATTCACTCACTATAATTGTTCACTCCAAATAAATATCTAGCACTGCAGATTTCCAGTTTGTATTTTGATTCCGAGAATGGTATGTAGGGCCAGAATTCTATCGTACAGACCTATAGAGACACTCTAATTGACTATAATTGGTTAGACACCATAGGGGAGCGGAGAAGCATCACAGCCAAGCGAAAGACTTAGGTAACATCCCAGACGGGGGCTATAGATCAAAAGCCCATAGTTCAACCTAAAGCTAACCTGACTTGTCTAAATGAGCTAACAGTAATGCTAAGATTATAACTATATCCAGAACTAAATTCAGAAAAGGAACACCTACACATATGAGTCTATCCACCAAAACTTCGTCATATGAATTTTGTTCCATAGTGATGTTATTCTTGTGCATTCAACTGTAATATTAGCATAGATGTATTCCTCTTATCAAGAGCTGTCGATGGTATACCACATTTATATATCTATATCCAAAAATGTTTTTTCTAGGGTAGGTAATGTGTGTTTTATTTGCATAAATTCCTTTAAAAATCTGACTTACTCATTTTCAAATGCATATAGAATATATAATATGGCTGCATATTATTAACTTTGACAAATTGTGATGTTTGAAAATATATCAAAAATAATTTCTTAAAAAATAAATCGTGATAAGAAAAGTCTCCATGGTTATAGAGAGAATTGAACTTGCTAGAGCCATCCCAAGGGAATGGATAATTACTATGAGACAAGCGTTTGATGTACCCGACGAAGGAAAAATCTTGATTGAGATCGGGGATGAGAAAATTAATATTCTGGATTGTACGTCGAAAGAGGCTCATGCGGCCATAGTTAAGAAAAAAAAGTTAAATTTTACGAAGTTCGATGACTGGCAGAGGATTCTAAAAGTTTCTGATGCTGAGTTCGAAATTATTGACTGGAAAAAAACATTCAAGAGAATCTACGAGGTAACCAATGAAACTAGACTGCAGTCGTTCCAATACAAGGTTCTGCACAAAGCTATACCGTGCAACGAACATCTTAAGAATATTACGGTTTAAAAAAACAAGAGATGCAGTTATTGCAGCGAGAAAATTGATTGTGTAGGTCACTTTTTAGTGGACTGTCCAAAGGCAAAGGCCTTGTGGCAGAACTTGCTCAATTGGATAGTGAATGTGGGATATTTTAACAACGATAAAGGTGATAGAGAAATAATAAAAATGACAGACGGTACAGCCCAGGTTAACTTAAGCCAAATTTTATTGGGAACACCTGTAGTAAACGATGGTTCTATGTTAATAAACTGGTTATTCATTCACACTAAGTCGTTTATACACAGACAGAAGCTCTTCTATAATAACGAACTAAGCTTTATGCATCTCATGTCTGAACTTAAGTCGAGAGTATCTATTACTATTCAAGCGATAAAACTTAGCCAAGAGAAAGGTGGTAAATCTCTCCCCTGGAGGAGCCTCAAAGAGGACATTGTTGTACTACTGGGCTAGATTGACTAGCAGAAAATCGAACCAACCCAATTCACATACCGATCTGTGTGGAAATACTGGTTAACCCATTCCTTTCTACACAAAAAAATAAAAAAATATGTAGGTAAGATTGTTCAGTTTAATTGGTTTCGCTACCACAAGGCGGCGACACAAAAAACCCACTGTAAAACATCGTATCAGCTCTCGCTGCCATGAAGGGTATACCCCATCTTCACTTAGTGATCTATTTAGCTTGTAACAGGTGGTATCACCGCTCTCGCATGAGGTGAAACAGTTATTATCTGATTTGAAATATTGCATAAAAATGTTTTAGCGATGTAGAAGCCAAGAAGGCAGGCAAAGTGAATAAAAGTTGTCGTAAAAAAAAAAAAAAAAAAAAAAAAAATAGATTAAGAATTTGTTGTGGGGTAGGAGGATGTAGGCGACCGTGCTACAGCTGTTTAAAACAATTGTAGAAAATAATATAACATGAATTGGCATTTGCTTCTCTGTTAAAAAGAAGAATTTTACCCCATCTTAGCAATGGAAAACATTGTTTTGATATCCATTGGATATCTTTGATATAGCATCATTTTTAGAGTATAAAAGATGAGCATGGGCACATTTTAATGTAAGCGACCGTGCCATATATGAATGATGATACTGTTTTCCCATTTAGTTCCTTAATGAAAATTTTTACTGAAAATATATCCCCCATAATAAGGAGTATATTCAACATTTTCATATTTCTGAAAGAGCCCAGATTTTCCTCATATTCAACATTGATTGTACATGTAAGCGACCGTGTGCTGTAAGCGACCGTGGGGACAAATTTAATTGGATTCGTATTTATAACATTTAGCCAGTATTAAAATCAAATATATATATGTTTCTTCTTTAAATCATAAAATAAGGATTTTGGGCTTTCAGGAAAAGTTTATTCCAACAGAATCGGTCCAGTGGTTCTCTATGTATGGTTGATTTGAAAAGGTTACTATTATTTCTCTATTTTTCAGTTAATTCTGTGATATAATGCTTTGGAAAATTATTCAATTTGTGCGATTCTGTTGGAATAAACTTCCTGAATACCCAAAATCCATATTTTATGATTTAAAGATGATTCGACATGGATAGAAATACTGCACAATCAGCCTGCAGCTCAGCATTGTTTCATGCAGTAGGAATGCCTTAGAACAGGAGACATTAATGGTTGAAATGTAAGCGACCGTGCTACACACTTTATTCATCCCTAACTTAAAAATATTTCAAATATTATGAACTTTTTATTTGATTTGCATCAAACATTATTTGCCCTGTTAAATGAAGCACACACAATTCTCATATCCAAAGCATATTATTAAAGATCTTATTTAGAAATAAACATGTCATTATACTTCAAAAATGAAGAAAAATACCTTTAAATGCAAATACCTCTGACTCTCAGAAAAACCTGTTTAACTTATTAAAAGAAGTTGCATAATGAATATTAGTATATTCCCTTATGTTATAATATATAAACTAGTAGAAAAACCTTTCACATATTACTGCAGTGATGTTAAAGGAATTAATAGTGTATGCACACGGTCGCTTACATAGTACCTGAGCTAACCAGATTCAAAATATCATAGAGATACTAATTTTCAATATTAATTTCCCAAATTTCGCACAAATGTTGCCCAAGATATCGGTGATATTGAGTAAAAAAATCAAGATGAAATAAGCACTTCTAAATTTTGCTGTTTTGAGGACTTATGACGAAGGATTGGCGGATTGACTCATATAGCCTATTATTACACCCCTGTGCTGTTGCTTCCTTAGCCAACCAACGACGCCCCAAAACTACATTACGGTATCATTCTCATTCTGGGTCATCTATAGGATCCGCTTGAACCAGGGAAGTTGAAAGTTCTCTAGTTTGTCCAAACAAACTGGTACTCAACCAATTCCTATTAAACTATATGTCCTTAAAGGCCGGGCACAGCATATATATAAACGGCCTATGGCTCTGCCCAGCAGTCCTCCCTACACATTCAAACCATAGACTCATAACCAACTAGGGGTAATATTCTTCCAGATAAGATGAATTATAATGAACCACTTACCTACAAAGTTCCTGAACATATACATGAATGTATACATGTCATATCCTCATAAATAGTTGATTTAGTCATATCCATAGAGAAGTGTAAATTCAGTTTTTTCATGAAATATTTCTAAATATGAGAACCGTTAGCCAGGGAATGATTGACAGGTAGGTATCCATAGTAACCATGCAGCGTGTGTACATATATACATACCAAGCACATGGCTACTCCATGTGCTGCCCCACCCCTCTCACCCACATCCCTTTACTGCCACTGATGGCCCATGTATGGGAGAGGAGGTGGGTTAGATATATTCCAAATGACTCAATGCCAAACTATTGTAGGGGCTAGATATACATTCAAAATCCACACAGCTCAGGAGTGTATCTCTCAATAGTCCTGTGTATGCCCAGAAAAGACTTCTACCAAGTCCCAGGTCCGAAGTGAACTGGCCTTACACACAAGGCAACACACATGGGATAGGACAGGAATCATATATAATTATACAAACTTGAAACACTAAACCTAGTCTTAGACAAGAATCTAAAGCCATGTCAGACAGTGTATTCAATGATTTACTTTGACATTGAAACTGACATGGATAATTAAATAAACATGGTTGTGTGCCTAAATGTGAGGGTGCAGATTATGCTGTGACACTTGTAACTGATGAACAAACATTCCCAACGGTTGTACTCTCTAGACTCAACTACCCAAGATACTCAGTGCAATCCAACCTCTTTATTTTCGTAATTAAAGACCTCCAATCACCAGATATTAATTGATATTAAAGTGCACCTCTGTCTATATGCTACTATGCTGCAGCAACGGCCACTACTTCTCCATCCAAACCCAAAACAAAGGCTTAGTAGCGAGGGGGGTGATGGGATAGGGTCAAAGTTTATCCCAGCCATATAAGGGGTGTGGGGAGGAGTTAGACGTTAATCCCCGACCGGTCGGTCTACAGACGGATCTTGTGCCCGGCCTTTAAACCTATAACATTATGTGATGCTTACAGTAAATTCTTGGTAGAGGATGTGCACAACAACACAGAGAATTAGTTGGTTTATTATCAGCAAAACCTCTCCATTCTCTTCCTGATATTGAACATGGCGCTCTGACTTGTTCATGTCTCAGTGCGCATGCCCCAAAGTATGTAAATGAGCAAAAAAACGGAGTAAGTAAGTCTAAAAAACATCACAATTTAGGTCACAGTCACGTGATTTAGATCACGGTTTAGGTCACAGTTACAACGGTAGGGGTAAACGTATGGGCCCGTTGTAATCTCTCAGTTGTTGTTTTTTGCCATTTCATTCAGTGGAAACAGAATGGCGCACTTGCTGTTTTTTTGTGTGTGGAGCAGATGAAAACTCTGCCCGCAGTTGATTAATTCTTCACATCCAGCATTGAAAGGTAACAAGAAATAAATAAAGAATAATAAATAATAATAATTATAAGAATAATAAAGATAATAAAGTTCGATTGTATTGTCATAGTGAGTAGTTAGAAACTTCTAAAACTCTCCACAAACTACCGCAACCCTAGCTGCACTGTTCGAATCGAGGCCGATCCAAAGCCCTGTATTAGTGTACAGGGCTAACAAAGCTATTGCTTCCTATACCTTCAGCATTGTATGCTACACTTGGTCAAAGTGGTGCATAACATGTGAGTTATGTCACCCTGGGGACATACAATAAGTAGGTCTGCCCAAAACGTAAATTACTTCTTTTATTTTTAATTATTTATATTTTTTATTTATTAATGGGGTGTAATAAATATGGAACAAAGCTCGGGTGAAGTCTGTACACTTGTTAGTGATAGTGACCTCGGGAGCACAGGAGATTTCGGGCTAACGCCCTCTAACTTCCTGCGCTCCCTCGGTCAATAACAAGTGTACAGACTTCCCCCTTGCTAGGTTCCATCTATATAGGCCTACGTACATTCAGACTATTTACAGAGAATAGTTATTTTCCCCATAGGTCGTCAGATTGTTCCTGATCATGAAAGAGTGTCCCTTGAAAATAAACTAGGCGCGAGTGTAGGAACTATTATCCGGCACTGACCTGACCCATAAACACACATTTAGTGAAGGATTTTCCGGTTTAATTGTTCTGGCCCCTGTTGCATGGTGGGAATGGTGGCAGCGAATGGGACGCGTTGATTGGTTAACTGCGCGAAAAACAAAGTTTGGATACAAGACTTCTATACTTGTGGATTTTTACTGGAAATGGTCATCGAATCGGCTTCAGTAAGTGACAAACTCATTCCAACTTTAATATCATTCATCTCCACGCCTCTGAAATCTTCAATATCCCGTAAAAATGCCCTGAGATGTCACAATTGTGTCTAACTTTGATCGACAGAGAATCGGCTTGGGATTCACATCAAAACAATCCAAAATTGCCCATTTTGCGTTGTCAAAAACTCTGGCTTTAGATTATTCCTGGTTAATTCCTGGATATAGATAACTTGTGGATCTATCTCATGAAGTGGCAAACTTTAAACAAATGAGATAGAGATAGAGACCCTTGTCGGCTTGACGTAGCGGGCAGCCAGTAGGGTTCATTCCCTTATATCGCTCGACCGGTAAAGACTTCTCGATAAAGACGAGTGCCAGTCCGATGCCACAGGATTCCGGGACGTTTGGGCCCCGGCCTGGTCGATTGGGCCCCCAGGCTTGGACGATTGGGCCCCGGTCAGGGCCTGCCTGGTTTTATGATGATTATGACAATATTCATTGACCTACTTACTATTTGTCATAAAAAATGATAAAAATTAGCAGATAATTTAGCCTACTCAGGCTACTGTTGTTCAAACTTTCGCCCTTTAATTTAAAGTTAATTTATCACCCATTTTCTGTATGAATGCGTGGGGGCCAATGATTCTTCTTGACAAGGGCCAAGGCCAGTTTTGAGGACTTCTCGGGGGACTTCTTCACCACCCCCCACCACCCCCACCCCCACCCCCAAACACACACACCCTTTTAGGCTCTATCCCTTATCCGGGGTCTGGAGAACTCAGACCGTTCTGGGCTCGGACTAGATTGAATATCCACCTCTGTCCACTACAGAGGTGGAGTGCTCGCATATCTATTCCAGTGTTAAAGGAGATCGCTGGTAATGAAAGTCTGATTCTTGACATACACAAATAAACACACTCTAAAAGTAGATTCAACTTAATCACTGATGTAAAAACTCACCCCTAGGATACTTTATATTGCATTGTAATCCATAAATACATAGGATGTTTAGTAATAATCTAGTTGAATCGAAAACCAGACCTCCATTTTAAAATCATTGGATTACTCTTGGCACTTCCTGTTCCAAAGGGAGCAGTCATTAAAGTACAGGCTCTCTTTGTTCCCGCTCAAATTTAGTTGCCATCTTGAATGTCAGTGAAGAGAGCTCAGGGAAGCTCACTGAATGCTCCCCGATTCCCACTTCCTATCACATGATTTCAAGTCAAACATGGCGCCATTTATGTAGGCTCTCCACATCGATTCAAACATTTAAGTAACTCAAAACAATATTTCTATCACATTGACAAGGTTCAAATCACTCATGAAGGAGTGTACCAACGAGATCTCAAAGGTGAATACCCTTATTAATGTGCCCAGCATGTAGTTTGTAAACACACGCCATTTAACTGATCACCCTCTCTGAGGAGAGGTTCTGACCACCAACTCGGGACAGGCCGAGTTGGTGATACAAACTAGGCTCGGACCATCGCATACTCGGACCGTTGTAAGCTCGGACCAGGGGGTTAGTGGACTCGGACAAGGGGTCTAGTGGACTCGGACCAGGCATAGCTTTAGGCAGAACATTATTACGATTGGTATATAGTCAAAATAATTCTTTTATTAGTCAGTTTTACTTCGGACACTCCACTACTACTTTACTGACTTAGGACAACCAATTTTAGGATTAGGTTTAGGGTTACTTTTTGTAAGGTATGGTTTGGTCTGAGTCCACCAACCCAATGGTCCGAGTCCACTAACGGTGGCCCGACCTCTCTAGGAACCCCTCTGTCTAGTGAAAAAGATGAGAAATTGACTTGTTCTCAAAATATAAGATTTTAGGATCATCAAACTTTGTGTATATGAAAGCGATTATTATTTTGTGAATATGTTCTATTTTGTGGATATATTTTTGGGGGGGTTGAATCTCACAATCTTAGCATGGGACTTGCACCTAATACCGCGCAAAATGCAACCCACTGTTCGCAGCGCCACCTGCAGACACATGACTTTCCACCCATGAGAATTGTGTAAGGCAAGGAGGTCAGCCTTATCTGTAGGCCTATACTGCGTAAGGTAAGGGGACTGACAAGGTTTAGGTCTAATCAATAATAATAATGAACAAGAGCCACTTGATATCTTATGGAGATGGAAGGAATACAAAGCTTCTTTGTAAACCTGAACTGACAAAATTATTCTACTGCTGTAACATACTGCAGGCACCCTGTCAAGAGCTGCTGTCAAAAACGTTGGTCTACCGATCACACAGGGTCTGGAAGACTCGGACAGCACTGGGCTTGGACCATGGTATACTCTGACTGTGGTATGGTCGGACTGGGCATGGTTGGACCAGGGGGGTTAGTGGACTCGGACCACTGGGTTAGTGGACTCGGACCGGGCATAGCTTTAGGTGGAACATATACGATAGGTATATATTCAAAGTAATTATTTTATTAGTCAGTTTTACTACAGACACTACTACTACCTTTACTGACTTAGGACAACCAATTTTAGGGTTAGGGTTAGTTTTTGTATGGTATCACCGTATGGTTTGGTCCGAGTCCACTAACCCCCTGGTCCAACTTCACTGACCCGCCCGGTCCAACATCAGAGTGGTCCGTCTTCTCTAGGAAGCGATCACACGGGCTTGTCCACCATTGGCAGACATGGCGAAAACTTTAGAACTTTCACCGGACAGTCGGACCGGTGAAAAGGAACTTTCACCGGTCCTCCAAAGGTTTCTCTAATGTTTCATACAAATTTTTCACCAGACAATCGGACCGAAGAAACTTTACTTTCACCGGTCTGACTTGTCTTTCAACAGTCAAGGACCGCAGTCCGGCAGGTTTCGCCATGTTTGCATTGGCACTCCCTCAGAGAGACCCAAGCCAACCCAGCATCATTCCACCGGTCTCTTGCTTGACTGTAGATAATCATGAATTAAGCTTGAATTACTCCTTTGTTTCTTTGGGGAATTACTTCTAACTTGCGATATAGCTTTCAAATGAAGTATTGTTTTAAATTCCAATGTTTTTTTGCACTTCTCCTTGAGGATTTGGCTTGTATTTGCCATGTGCCATGGACTTAGCTTCATGCAGAAAGCCTGCCGAAAGGTAAACAAGCTATATGGCTACGGTGATTCACCTATTTCTACCAAATTAAAGGAAAGCAAGTACCAAATATGGTCTGATTCCGTCTTCCCATGTTTGGTTACTATTGCTATACCCTCCGATCACACAGATTCTCATTTTAACTGAGCTTAAACATCGATTTAATACCCCAGTCAGGCCCACTCTATGGAGGGTGGCCATACTCATACCTTTGTTTATCACGCTTCGACCAGGCGGAAGGGCTTTTGAGACATGCACACTCGGAACCGTGAACTGGCTTATAGGGTTAGTGTGATTTTAGGCTATTTAGCTCATAAATATTTTTATTTCTTGGTCAATATAGAGGCATATAAGTTCTGGGCTGAGTTCGTCTACCCCTTGGGGCATGGGGTCGACTTGTCTATGAACCACCGGGAGGACTACAAAGGCCAGGAGGACTACAAAGGCAGGGGCCCAAACGTCCAGGCTGGGGCCCAATAATTCCGGGGCCCAAAGCTTTACTTTCACTGGTCCGACTTGTCTTTCAATGGTCAAGAACCGCAGTCCGGCAGGTTTTGCCATGTCTGGGGTTCCCACGCATTATTAAAAGTCATTAAAATGGAAATAATTGTAAGGTTCTTAAAAGTCATTAAATTTGGTTTTGAGTCCTTTAAAGTTATTTTCTTAAAAGTCATTAAATGTGGTAGTAACCTGATTATTATCAGTGATAATTTCCCCACGGGCTTCATAATTCAGTACCAATACAGCACAAAGCATCATTTAACTAATAGGCTAAAGTTTCAAAATTTAGGGGCTTCCTCAGACACAATCATATTGAATCATCAGAATCTTTTGCGTCAAATGTGAAATTTTCCGCCAATATTAAAAGGTCCTGTAGAGTCATTAAAAGGTCCTTAATTTGAGCATTATTTAAAAAGTCCTTACATTTCAGTCTCCCTAAACTCGGAATCCTGTAGCCAGTATTTATAACCCAGCCCTTCCTTCCATACCTGTGACAGTAGTGGGGAGAGATAGATACCCTGTCTAACCTCTAAGAGCCTTGTTCCCCCATATATAAACTGGCTACGGCGCTGACCATTGCACAGAGTGGGGCAACTGCGTGACTATCACTCAGTGTACGCATTGGTACAGGTGCACGCTTATCACTCAGTGTACTATGGATTTTAAAGTTCTTCTTATGTAAGTTATTAATACTGTAATGATTATCCGCAGGGATGTAGGGATATATATTAATTAATATCTCCTTTGTTTCTCCATTCTCTCCCCTACAAACTATTTCGAATTCCCAGCAAGTGTATGTTTTGGTCAAGCTGAGATTGTCACGCCTCAGTCTATTTCACTCTGGCCAGTCCGGGTCAAACCACTCTAATAGAGAGGGGTGGCCGCTATATAGTGTGAGGAGTGAATGTCTGTGTGTGTGTGTGTGTGTGTCTCTCTCTCTCTCTGTCTCTGTGTGTGTCTATCTCACATGTAACCAAATTAAGGTGCTTTGAGGTGCCAAGGGTCAGAGCACGCCAAGCTCAGTCACGTCTCTCTTTTTTTCTCTCTCTCTCCTCTCTCCTACTACCTCACTACCATACCTGTTACAAACACACAAGTCTCTCTCTCTCTCTCTCTTCTCTCTCTCCCTCTCTCTTTCTCTTTCTCTCTCTCTTTTTCCCCGTCCTACCTCACTACCATACCTGTTACAAACAGAAGGAGAGATGAAGTGGGGGCGGGGGATAAAAGGGGAGGGAGACAAACTCTTTCAACCAACTTTTTTTTTCCAACCAACTGTTTTTTCAACAAACTTTTTTTATAACCAACTATTTCTACGTCCCAACTTTTTTTTGACAATTTATTTTTACAACCAACTGTTTTTCGACCCAACTTTTTTTTTCTACTTCCCAACTCTTTTTTTGGCCATTTTTTTTTTACGACCCAACTTTTTTTTCCAACCAACTTTTTTCGACAAAACTTTTTTACGACCAACTGTTTTTCAACCCAACTTTTTTTCCAACCAACTATTTTTACGGCAAACTTTTTTTACGTCCCAACTTTTTTTTACGACAAAACTTTTTTTTACCAACTATTTTTATGGCAAACTTTTTTTTCGACCAACTTTTTTATGACCAACTATTTTTACGTCACAACTTTTTTTTTACGACAAAACTTTTTTTTACCAACCAACTTTTTCTTTCGACCAACTATTTTTATGGCCAACTTTTTTTTCAACCAACTTTTTTCAACCAACTTTTTTTTTTCGACAAACTATTTTTTCGACAAACTTTTTATATAACCAACTTTTTTTTAAGATTCTTCTACCAGAGAATGTACCTGTCCACACATTACTCAATATTAAGGAGGGGGAATAAAAGGGGAGGGAGAGCAAGGGAGGTAATCGGGAAGGGGGAGGAGAAGGAAAATTGATAGATGTATAGGTGTGTGCAGGGGGAGGGGGTGCAAATTTCTTTCCATGAAACCCTCTTATATCAGTCATTCTCATCTCTCCTCTCCCTCTCTTCTCCTCCCCCCCCCCCTCTCTCTGTCCCTCCCTCTCTCTCTCTCTATCTCCCTCCTACACCTTAGGCCTACTACCCCAACATAGGCTCCCTGTGATTTTAGCCATTTGGGGCAATCAAACTAATATAAATCTCCAAATTGAAATAAACGTCCAGTAAATTGTTGGATTCCTATAAGAAGTAGAAACACAACTGCCCTACAATCCAAGTGCCGAAGGCACTTGTAATGTATATAATAAAACCTGTTAAACCATTTCTTTCCTGTTTAGGTACAGATGAGTGGTTTCGATTCTTCAGATGATGAGGGCCAGGAGTTCGACACAGTGCCATTCAGAGTTGACTGGTAAATTAAAATAGTTGCCTTGAATGCCTGATCAAGGAAAAAAGATTTCTGAAAAGTTAGCAATAGTTTATAAAATACTCCCATGCAACAGAACACCTTTAATCGTTTTGGAAGTTCCAGGAATGAAAGTTTTCAGTATTTCTACTAAAATCAGTATTTTCGAAAACTTTCATCACTTTTAACTCAAATTTGTTACACAAAAATTCTCATTTTCAAAAAGCTTTAAGAATTTCATTCACCAAATATTAGTTTTAGTTTAAATTTTTAAAAGTCTGAATGCAACATTTAAAGAGTATTTTTTCCCCAAAAAAATCCAGATGATCATTTCCTCCTGGCTCCATTGAGGTATTTTTCCCCTTGTCAGTAATATTTTAGTATTTGGCCATAACCCCACTTTCATCCCTGCCAGTTGGGATGCCACAGGCCTCCCAAGGGAAATCTTTAAAACCGTTTTTTTATGTTCCAAAAAACATTCAAATTAGAAGTTTAGATGGGTCAAAGAATGTTTTTTACATATTCTAAAATAATTGTGAGTAGACTTGTGTCTAATATAGACATTTAGGCTAAATAGTCTAACTATTTTACTTCTGAGTGTTTCATACTGGGATACTTACTGCCAGATCATAGAGGTGATCGCAGGAGTGCACTTACTTTTCATTTGGACAACAACATTTCATTTGGACTATATTGCATGACTATATGTAGCTTTATATCGTTAGGTTTTACCTGAAAAACACGTATTTCCCCTTTCTAAAGTTAAACCCGTGGGGGAAAACATCTTTTCTTCAAAAGAAAACATTTTTTAAGAAAGAAATGTCACTGGGAGGCCTGTGATGCGTGTCCATCAGTGATGAATTTTCATCTCCTCATTTAACCTGGTTTGGGTTTGGTTTTTGACCAGATAAATAATACTCTTTAAATGTTGCATTCAGACTTTTAAAAATTTGATCAAGGAATCCGATACTCTTATTCACTTACTTTTCACTTTCTACTCTTTCTTCCTGTTAAATGTTATTTACTTTTTGCACTAGATTGTATTCTATATTTCTTTTTTTAAATGAGAAAATTCTTTAATTCTAGTTGTGTTTAGATTATATTATTCTTCACGTTATCTATTATAAATTATGTGTTTTGTGTTGGCGTTAACGTATTTTCAGTTGATTAATCAGAAAATAAAACTGTTAATAGAATCAGGTTTTACTAATGTACTTTTCGCGACAATTCTTCATATGTTATATATTTTCAGGTTGAATCTGGAAAAATATGACTTGAACGAACCCCTGGGACTTAGCGGCCTTCCAGGTGTGTAAAAATTACTCTTAGCAATGTGATTATTTACCGTACATATTTATTCTAATTATTACCATTATGATCTCTCAAGAAAAGTCGAAAAGGTTTTAATTTTTGACATTTTCATTTCAGGCTGTCGATTTAAAGACACATGGCGAAACCTGTCCACAGATATAGGTATGATGTGAAAATGACTACGAAAAGAAGTAGCTACTTGGTGCATTCTCGCTAAGAAGTGAATTAAAGATAAAATATGACATTAGTAGTCCTGACTGAGATAATAAACATGCAAAGCTTCATTAAGGCTGCATTCTCAGCTATTACGACAAGTAACATCTTACCAAATTTACTCATATTATGACTTATAGAACTAAATTTATCAATATGCTGCTCCTGCTAAAATTAATACAATAATTTGAAGTTGAATAGACCAAGAAAAGACGGCGCCCATCAGCAATATTAAGTGACGTTTTCGCAGGGACGGATTTGAGCGGGTCCTCCAAATACAAATGAGGACCTTTTAGAAGGCCAGTGGCAAACACAACTGGACGAAATCCTCCAAAGCTTTGGTCAAATGACTTTTAGATGGGAGGAAATGTTTTATTTGAAAAAATTCATTTCATATACAGTACAGCTGACGATTGTGCATTTTCTGACGGTCTGACCCATAATCTGTACTGATAGTATGTTTTGTGTGAATTACAGGTTCACTCAAATCCAATGGTATAGAAGAGGTGTTTGTACTGTGTACAAGAGGAGAGCTGACTAAATACAGGGTTCCCCGCCTAATGCAGGAACTGACCGCTTCAGGCATCAATGTCCACCACTTCCCATTCCCAGATGGCCTCACCCCGTCACCCAAGAACTTGGCTGACATGATTAACAAGCTGACTGATGGACTGCGTGCCGATAAGAAATGCCTTATACAGTAAGTTGGTTTTTAAACGCGGGTTCGCAACCCCCGTTTAAGGGAATGGGTTCGCCCGTGACCTTTTCAGTGACCGTGCGCTCTGGTCAGCATTGCCTCAAGATCCTAAGGGAAATCCGAGAAAGCCGCAATTGCGGCTGATGGGACGCATTGACATAGAGGTCCGCCCGGAGCCAGTTCTTTACGGTGCAATCCTAAAACGATATATACTACTCACAGATTCCCGTCTCCAATTCCTTTGAAATGTTCATTTCTAAACAGAATCGTTCATTTGGGATCTTTAATAATAGTCCTATTAAGCTTCCTATCTCTTTAGTTACTTTATATAATTCATTAAATAACTTTTAAAGGTGTTTTCGTTGGCCCAGCTGTGTGGGCGATAATGGGGGATTCAGCCCACTCAGCTGTCTGCGGAGCGAGGGTCCAAGCTCATGGACTAGGTAGCAGGGAGCACTATAATTACAATTATATACTTATAGTAAAAAAATATACTTAATTTTTACTTATAATT
Organism: Sthenelais limicola; assembly: GCA_942159475.1. Taxonomy (NCBI): domain Eukaryota; kingdom Metazoa; phylum Annelida; class Polychaeta; order Phyllodocida; family Sigalionidae; genus Sthenelais; species Sthenelais limicola. The sequence continues at coordinate 72,605,316 of OW804098.1, forward strand.
ACAATTTTACTTATAATTATAATTCGAATAATTAAAAACTTCCTTTACACAAGCTTATGCTTGTAATGCTTGTTTAAGAGATTTTGGCGATTTTAAGATTGCATTTCGATCGATAATTTTCTTTATGGAGATTTAACACTGGAACATTTTTTAACGGATTCCAGACACAGGCTCTCTGTCTCACTCACTCTCTCTGTCTCTCACTCACTCTCTCTCTCTCTCTCTCTCACTCTCTCTCTCTCTCTGTGTCTCACAATCCATCCTTCACTCCATCCTTCATTCCACCCTTGCTCTGATATATTCATATTTTTAATTATAATTATAATTATAATTATGTAATCGACCTATATTTATACTTATAATCAAAAAATATACTTAATTTTTACTAATAATTACAATTCTATATAATTCGAATAATTAAAAACCCGCGTTTACACAAGCTTATGCTTGTAATTCTTGTTTTTTAAATTATTATGATTAAATTTATTGAGCTCACCATTATTATTTATTTGGATAAATTATCAAATTTTGTAATTACTTATTATAAGTTGTGGTCCTTATAATATTGTCAGTTAGTTACAGTTCTGTTTTTTTGTCCAACATCGGATCTTTATTCAGTAGAGACACCCAGACACATAGAATTGAAACATAACTTTCAGGTACATAATATTCTAACGGCGATAATATAAATTTGACTTTTGATTTTGAAATAAACATTTCTTTTTGAGACAATAAGTTACAATTTGAAGTAAGTTTTGCTTGGACCCTATCTTTCTGAAGGGGTTTCTTCATTTTATATTTTTTTCGTTATTTTCTGTTTTCTGTTGACACACATATAAGGAACAAATATAACCTACTCTGATTTCAAAGAAATCCTGAGTTTACATAGTTACAGTTCTTTGGTTAGGCGTGGGTTGGGTGGTATGTTAACCCAGCCTCCTGCATCTCCCGACCATCACGCCCTCATTGACACAATGAGGAAACCATTTTATACATAAGTACCCGTCCTCCGGACGGTCACCCTCTCTCCCCACACTTCCCCCTCTCCCTGTTTTCCCTCCCCCTCTTCTCTGTCTTTCAAACCTGTTTTTCTCTCTCCCAACCCCATCTCCGATTCACCCTCTCCCTCATGCTCCCCCTCCCCTCTCTCCCTTCCCCTACATCTTCTCCCTCCCCTCTTTTCCCTCCCCCTCTCCTATTCCCCCACCCTCTCCCTTTTCTTCACTCTCCCCCTCCTACACCCTCTCCCTCCCCTCCCCCACTCCAATGCCCCCACCCTCTCCTTCCGCTCTTCTTCACTCTGGGGCTCTCCCACTCCTCTGCATGTAGTTAGTTCCCCTGAAAATGACGTAGGTTGTGGGAAATGACATAGTATCATCCCACAGGGGATTTTCCCAGGCTATAAATAGAGTGTGGAGATCCCAATTTAAAAAAGGCTTCAAAATCACATTTTCACCCCAGATACCTTCACAAACCACATATGATGTCCTCCACACAGGGTCGACGGACCTGTACAGACAAAAAAAAACAGATGGGGACATCCCAGATTCTCAGAACATGCGTGAGAAAAAAACCCTTCTGGAGCTTTATACTTTAGATTACAATATTTTCAGATTCACTGACAACCACAGTAGACAAGATAACATCAACTTCATAATTTAACCAGATATCATAGATCAGCTTATAATATAATGGCATGGGCAAAGCATGCTAAGGATAAACGCTTAGCAACATTTTGATCTCGGTTCTCTTTGAAGACCGGTCCTTAGAGGGCCTTTTCAGAAACACTGACAAGTAGACCCTGGACTGGTGTTGCCAAACATCAGGGGAAAATGAAACTTTTAAGTTATTTTGATTTTTGAAAATTAAAGGCCTTAAAAAGTAAATTCTGGGCATATTCATTTAAGAAGCCTTACGCAGTTTTGATATTGTGAAAGGTCATTTTTTTCCCTGTTCCTCAAAGTTGAATTATTTCTTTCCAAGTCGTAATGTTATGTAATACTACATTTGGGGCGTGGCACAAGCAATCAATTTGCGATTTTTTTTTATTTCAAAATGTAAGGCTTCCGCAATTATTTTAGTACAGATTTAATTTTTGAAGCGTTTGGTTGACAAAACCTTTTGATGTAGTGTTTTATAAATTATTAATTACTCTTTATTTCAGCTGCTATGGTGGCCTTGGTCGTACGTGTCTAGGTATGTATGATTCATTCTGTGTGCACTATTTTCGAAAGGTTGCTTCATAATCATGGTTGCTGTTGATACTAGTCATAAATGTAATGTTTTAATTTTCATGGTGGGATGTTTTGTTATAGTACCCTGTCGTTATTTTAGTCAGCTCTATATTAAACTAACGGAATGCATTCTGAAGTCAGTATTTCTTTTTAAAACTTCCAATAACTGTCGAATCTCACAAATTCCAACTTTGATAACCAATTTCTTTTATAAAATATTTCTTTGAGAATTTAAATCTGATGGGTCAAAATTTGATTTTTGAAGGATAGTAAAATGTCTGTCTAAAAATCTGAATGATAAGAATTCACCCTTTAATAAAAAAAGGATTTAGCATGGCCGAATTGCATCCCTGCTTATCAATGTACCCTTTCACCCTTCCTTCCCTCCTTCGTTGATATTTGCTCTCTCCTTTCTTTCTTTTTTTTCTTCCTTCCTTCCTTTTCTTCATTCATTCCTTCCTTTCCCCCTTCGTTGATATTTGCTCCTTCCTTCCTTCCTTTCTTCCTCGAGTCATTCGTTCATTCATTCATTCATTCATTCATTCACTCACTCATTACTTCATTATCTTCCAGTGGCAGCCTGTTTGCTGCTGTCATTAGATGCCGGTCTGGAGCCTGAGCCAGTCATTACCAAGCTGAGGAACATCAGAGGTCCTGGAGCCATCCAGTCCGTCAAGGTATGCCTCTAAACATTACTGCTTATACATATTGGAGACTTGAGCCCAAAACAAAGAGGACTGGAGCTGAGACTTGAGATTGGGGGCTTGTTTATTATTCGCGAAGAGGATTTTAGTTCTGGCTTCTGGAAAGCCTGTGATTGACTTAGCTGCCTGTGCCTGTGCCCCCTGATACTGCTTGACCCCTGAAAGCTTTGGAATGTGAGGGGTAATGGGGTTAATTGGACACCCTCCCCCCTAGTGACCCCTGCTCCTGTCCCGTCACAACAACCACCTGTATATATGGAGGTGGCCTGCCCCTCCCCTCCCCCCCCCCCCCTCCTCCCAGCTTCTAGTGCTATACATAGGAGTTTAGGAGTAAACAAACCCATTTCCCTTGTAAGGTGCAGGACGGCCATCCTCTCTCTCCCATATATGCTCTCAGTTACACATCTGTTCCTCCTGTTTGTATTAAAATCAGACCAGAAAGTTACTGCATTTTATCTAGAATAGAATTAAGACGAAAATGAAATGTTTGATGTTTAATTTCGTAGGCACCGTAGGCCTATACCACTGATGTTTGTATTGCATTCTATTTAAATTAAACCTGCTTCAGATCTGCTATGGATGCATTCACCCTCTTAGTCAGGCAGCTTAATGCCAGATTTGAGATGGATGTGGACGTTCCGGACAAAAGCACCAAATTTGGTCCACATGCTGTTCATTGCCTTAACTTTCAATTTAGAGTGGGAGCCCTTTCCAAAAAATACATTAAGGCCGCCATTTTGGATTTTTAAGGTCACCATCATGTAAAATCCTATATCTACCAATATCTCAGCTTCCAAACAGCTTAGGATCATGATCTTGGTCTCTAAACATATATTTCCAGGGTCAATGAATACAACTATACCATTTAGAAAAAGATCAAATTATATTATGGCCGCCATCTTGGATTTTTAAGATCGCCATCATGTAAAAACCTATATATACCAATATCTCAACTTCTAAGTAACTTAGGATCATGATCTTGGTCTCTAAACATATGTTTTCATGGTCAAGGAATGCAACTATACCATTTAGAAAAGGATCAGAGTATAATTACTAACACAAAAACTATATACAAGACATTATATCCATCAGGCACTATTACACATGACTGTTGTATATGCTTGCCCCCTTCCTCACAATGGCAGTGACATATTTTAGTGTGGTTTCAACTGGCCTTTGAGTATGCACACCTTGCAACCCATCCTCTTTCACTCTTGCATCTACATTGGACTAGCTCACTGCAGGCCTTACATATTAAGAGAGACCTGCTTGTAGTATGCTAGTCAACTGTTAGAAAGAGATTGAATTAAAAACAGTGACACTTTTGCCTGGTCAGCAATTCATGCCTCCTTGCAAGATGCATTAGATGATCTGCACACAACCCATACACAACTCTTGCCCCTTTTTTACAAGAAAGCAGCTTCACCAATTATCATAAAGCATGGATGCATGGAATGAATGCATGCTGCATTGCGCTAGAGAATTCTAAATCCTGCACAGATCCCAGTAATTAACTAATCTACCACTCTATGCTGTTGACAAGTTTACATGTGGAACTGGACTGTTACCCATGGAGAAGAAAAGTTCATAGCAATTTTGGATGAGCTGCACTTAGAGATGGTAAAAGCAAGAAAAACTCAATGGAACTTGGATGGACCCATAAACCTACACATAAAGGAAAATAAAATGCAACAAATTGCTGACCCATTTCAGAAGGCTTACCACCTCATGTGAATAAGGTATACACATCAGGTGACTACTTTTGCCCTTGCTACATGCGACCAGTGTATCTGGCACAGATCATCAGAGAGATGGAAATAACAGAATACCTATTATAGGAAATGATCAGGATATCAAATACTAAAGAGAAGGGATACAGATATGATAATGCATGCTTCATTCATGAGCTGATTAAATACAACTTGCAATCTATCTCTTCCATTGCTCATCGAGCCAAGAAAAAAAGCAAGAACAATCTCTAAAAGGTACTCAAGAATGATGTAGAACTGGGTTTTTTTCATGCACATTGTGATGCAACACAAGATATGGGGTATGCCTACATTCTTCATCCTTAAGAGCCATCTGTATATATGATGGTGGAAACATGCACCTGAGAAAGAATTATGGTCAGCTAAACATTCTGACCATGTTTAAACAGAATGATCCTCCAGGTTCCATTGATGTGAGGCTTCTTGATAAAGCTGTTGTAGTGCACTTGCTCCCCACTAAAATCCCAATAAGATAAGATAAGATAATCTTTTATTTGTCCAGCTTAATAAGATACAGTATGAAAACGACAAAAAGGTCTACATGCCTGTATGAAAATTTAATTCCATCTCTACCGGCGGTTACCTTTAATTTTGATGTTTATATAATTAACCTAGGCTCTGTGAAGCGGAATGATATAAGGTAATATAATTATTCAGGCCTTTGTCCCAGATACATAAAACAACTTGTAAACTGGGCCTACCTTATAAATGACCCAACCATCAAAGGGGAACTGTCTGCATTCTTTTAAACAAGATTGCCCCTAAGGCAAAGAAATCATCATCACATAAGGTGACATAACCCTTCTTTGAGGAACCTATAAGCAGATAATTGATCCATGGCACCAACCACTCATGAGGATATTGTGAACATTTGGGTTGCCTTGGTTACAGGCAAGAACTTTACATATCATCATATCATCAAATGTTATCTACAAAGACTTGGATAGAGAAACATCCCTGCCCCTTCCTGTATTTTACAGTGTCATGGGATGTGATACCAAATCGATATTCATTGGAAGAGGCAAGAAGTCAGCATGGGAGGCACATCTTTGCTATCAGGAAGTAACACATGCTTTTAAACACACAACACTCCATCCTTACATATAGGTGTAGTGGTTGGTGCTTAACATTTCCACTAACTACAACACTTATCCAATATGATAGGGTCAGTGACCATGAACATTCTTTTACATATTGGTGAAACCAGGAGGACCTATTCAAGAAGGAAAAGACATTAGAGACAGTCTCTGCACCCAAGGCTCCACTTTTGCAGCATTCTCAGAGTTGCACATGGAGCAGAATGAATAGTGTGCACCAAGACTAGAACTTAGGTTGGGAATGGATTAACACATAGGTTCCTGTCTGGGCCATGTAACTAGCAACATGTAAGGCATGCAGTGAACTAGTTAGAGATTTTTGACTTCCAGTGAGCTTACGTTTGGCAGGATTCTCTGGAAATATGGTCTTGTACCATGCATTACTTTCTTCAATATCTCACTTCAATTCCCTTCTTTTAGATCATAGATCTGTAAGGCCTGCAGTGAGCTAGTCCAATATAGATGCAAGAGTGAAATTCTCAAAGGCCAGTTGAAACCACACTAAAATATGCCACTGCCATTGTGAGGAAGGGGGCAAGCATATACAACATGTGTAACAGTGCCTAATGTATATAATGTCTTGTATATAGTTGTTGTGTTAGTAGCTATACTCTGATCCTTTTCTAAATGGTAAAGTTGCATTCCTTGACCATGAAAACATATGTTTAGAGACCAAGATCATGATCCTAAGTTGTTTGGAAGCTGAGATATTGGTAGATATAGGATTTTACATGATGGCGACCTTAAAAATCCAAGGCAATGGCAATGAACAGCATGTGGACCAAATTTGGTGCTTTTGTCCGGAACGTCCACATCCATTTGCTAAGCTGCCTGACTACCTCTGCTTGGTATACAGACAACAAATTACCACTCCCCTGCCCCACCCTCTCTCTCTCTCCCTCTGAAAGAATCTCAGCCCAGCCAATTATGTCTCATTAGAGTGTGGGCCAGGCGGCCGTGCTCTTATCTGATATCAGCATGTAGCCTACTTCACTTTAAAAGTTTTTTTGTTTGTGAATTAAACATTCTGAATCATGTTTAAGCATATTCTAACAGTTGTTAAAATCATTTTGATATAAATTGCATCATTGTGGGGCTTTTAGAAGAGAAAATATTAAAGTTTGTGAATAAAATAAATAAAATCACACACACACCATCTAGCTCCATCTCCCTCTCCTCTCCTCTCTCGATCACTCCCCCTCTCTCTCTCACTCTCTATCCTCTCGTTCACTCCCCCTCTCTCTCTACTCTCTCTCACACAATCTCTTCTCTTCCTCCCCCTCCCTCCTCCTCCTCCTCCTCCTCCACAGCAACACCAGAGACCATATGTCAAGAGACAACATGGCCAGATACATGGCCCATGAGAAGTCCCGCCCCTCTTACCCTATCCCCTATTCTATAGTTTAGCGCCCTATTCCTTGAGAGTAAAGTGGGTAGGTCGAAGAGGACAGACCACATGTATTGACCATTAAATGTCACCGTCTACCGCCTCTACCGATAGACCAGAAGAGGATTAGAGATCTGATATCCTATTACTGCTAAGACAGGAGGAACTATCATAAAAATTTGGTCAAGGGGGCAGAGCCATGCCACGGCCCAGCTGTTCTTTTATGAGGGTTTTAACAGATTAACAAGAACTAATGGTCATTCCCTCTTCCACTCCTCGAGATCAGAGAGAAAACACCGGTGTCTAATTAACCTGTCATAAACTATAGCCTTCCTCTCCACTCTCTCAGTCTCTGTATAATTGTTGCCATATGTGATGTCCACTGTCCTTACGGGGTTAATGGATACCCTGGATGGACTTGCACATCATCTTGACACCATCTTATCTTCCTTGCCGCCTGAATGCCTGCCTGAGACTAATTAATTAACAACCAGACACTTTGACAGGTACAGACAAGCAATTTTTTGTAATTGTATGACATATTATTGCAACTCATGTGTAAATATATTCTCCTTAACATAAGAATACTTTTGGTCTTTGTCCCATCATTCTATCATGTTTAGAAGCCAAATTACTTCTTTTAAGTTTGAAACCTCCTACACCTCTCCCCTCCTGTCTCCCTCTCCCTCTCCCCTCTCCCCTCTCGTTCACTCGATCCCCCACTTTTAATCATGCCTTCTCACATATTAAACATTTGATTCGATATACGAAATATCAATATTCATAATCAATATGCTAGAATCCCCATGCCTATCAACGAACGATTTTTTCCTGATTTGTTTAGCTTCCCTATCTTACTTCAAAGTCATAAGTTGACCAATTACATAAGACGATTTAAAAGATAACGTTGCGCAAGACCACCTCTCTACAGAGATCACCCCTCTATTAATTTAATGATAACCCGGCTTTTCGATATGTGGCTATAAATTGCCACATGTTTCATGTCCTCCTTGTTTTACTTTGGGCCAAGATTTCGGGCTGCATATACCCTTTCCTAGGGAGGACCTTTTTCTTTAATGGAAAATTCAGGTAAACAGACGTTAAGCGGGATATTATTAATATGAATGATATTATTAATATAAATGATATTTTTACTCGCAACCCACTCTATTTACTCCCGCAACCCTATGTGTTGCTTATAAATATCTAAATTTTAATTCAACTTCCTACGGTAAGTCTCTAAAAATTATAAACTTATTAATATAAATAATTTTTCAAAGTGTTTTATTCACAAGATCTCTTCTTGTAGGAATGTTCTCTTTTTTGGGGTGTCTAGGGCTTTAAGGTGCATTAATATACCAGATTTCAAGATAGTATTATATATGTACGTATATAATATTATGTATAATATATGGGTCAGATCGTCAGAAAATGTACAATTCACTTTCCCTAATTCTTTCAAATAACGCCTATTTAAGACAAAAATGAGCTTTACAATGCAGTTTAACTTAGCAAAACAGATACTATAAATCAATGCGACACCAGATATACTCAGATATACCCGGTATTCATCATTTTTCAGCCTAATTTAGCAAAGTTTCCAAACTGTGTAGAGCTGCCAATTGTACATTTTCTGACGATCTGACCCATATATGTATTCTTGCGTTTCTAAAGTTGTTCTATGGAGTATATTCAACTACTACACTGGTAATTGTCAGCCCAGAAATATTAAAAATCAAACACAAAATATAAAAATACTTTCGGATTTCCTAAGTGTTATCATTGTTAGAATCCACTTAATCTCATCTTTTCAAATATGATCGTATCTCAAAATAATTTGTTTGCGACCTATGGCTCATATTTCTGTGACACCTCACATTATATATCATTTTATATATAGGGCTGATAAGGGTAATTAACTAAGGTGTATTCTCTGACTTATTTATCATGTACCGTTTCATTTTCTTACAGCAATATAATTTCGTCAATGAATATCGGGATTTGATGGCGAGTCTAGTCAAGGAAAATGAGGAGAACACTCGTTCTGTATCGCGTTAAGAAGCCAGACAGAATGGATTCATGCATTTTCTACAACGGACAGAAATCTGATTTTCCTTTGGATTTAAAAGGGTTTTTTTTCTGGTCTGATTTTATTTATTGCTTAAATCATATTATATAATCATTCAAGGAATCAGGGGGAAATTTATAGATGATTGTGATAGTTTATATTACATTCTGTCAGTTACTTTACTATGAAATGTTTGTGGAAAATTATGAAGTATGGTATCACATATACATGATATTTTACAGGCAGTTCATTATATTCTACCAGTTGATTTCATAAATCATTTTCCTTGATTCATATTTCATTCCCTTGTTTTAAAAACATAGGGGAAAAGTTGAAATATTTTGGTGTATTGCGAATGACGTCTGACCATAATTTGTGCCTTAAAGTTTGTGTAAACAGGGAGGTTGATTAGACAAGTGGAATTTAGCCATACATAATGGTTTACTGTAATTGAAATTGCATGAAAGGTTATAGGTTCAACTGGTTGAAATCAGACCTATACCATAGTATTTTCTCTTCTATTTATTACAATATTTGCTCGTATTTTTACTTACCAACCTGAATTCATGACCGCTATCGTTTTAAATTAAACTGGAATCTTGGGAATTGTAAGTAAAAGATACCATGAAAGATATTGCTTGTTGAATATGAAATATGCATCACTTTTTCAATGTAAATAGAGATACGATAATATATGTCTTTGGTTTTCATGCATTTGGTTTTTAAGAGGATATAATATATTTCTGGAAGATAATCTGCCTATTTTTGATAACATGTGGATTTGAGGGTGTAATTTACGCTTATTTACTGACTACAACTTAGCTTCAATAACTTGAACGAAATACAACTATATTAACCATAGGCTTGGTAAATGCTTCATAGAATGTGTGATTAGTATTTATTGTGTAGAGTTTTCATTTTGTCTTAAATTTGGATAATTAGTGAAGGCGAATTGTACATTTTCTGACGCCCTGGTCCTGTATGTACACGGGGTTGTAATCATGTCCCCAACGGGAACCCAGGAGGTGTACTATAAGGAGTGGAATACAATGATTGGGCTGCCTAAGAAACTTGGAAACATTTCACTATTAATTTATCGAATTTAAAGCTAAATTTATACCTTTTCTCGATCAGAAAATAAATTTTTACTTTTTAATTGGGATTATTATTTTCTAAAATAATTTTATTTTTGATTGAATTTCGTTTTTTTGTGTCCACGTGCACCAAAATTGTTTGGATTTGTTTATAGTCAGCTAATATCGCCTTCTCTCACGTTTCCCTTTGTTGTCAGTTTTATGTAATGAGGCTGCTATATACGTTAACGTCTTAAGTACATGTATCAATGATTCAGGGATGCATGTCTTCAGTATTTGTACTGCTCAAATATCCCCTAAGTTCCAACCAACATTTATAGAAACATTTCGTCAATATTTTCAAGAATTAAAGTTATCAAAATATGATTCATTTTGTGGACAGGTAATCCAAATGTTTGTCTTAAAATCAGCTCAAGATATTCTGTATAGATGGTAAAAGTCCTAAATAATCTCCCTTTTTTCGAGAATTTTCTGCATTTCTGGCATAAACCTGACGTTATGAATTTATGGAAGAATTTAGCTGGGAAAGCATTCTATGGAACCATGTGCTTAATATTGGAAAAGCCATTAAGCCTATATTTTTCGACTTATTGGGTTAGTTTATATGGGTAATATCGCCTAGGAATGTACACTTGGTAGCTCGCATTCAGTAAATTCTGCTATTTTTTGCTGAAAATGATATGATATGTATCTCTTGCGTTGATTGAAGACAAAATGTTAAAACTGTATTTTGAGTCATTTTTGTCTTAAATTTGGGTTATCTAGGAGGATTAATCACCCCCTACCACCCAAAAAGATAAATCTCCACTAAAATCTGTAGCATTGACTGGTCTGATAACACGTTACAATACCGCCCTGATGGAAATAACACCTTGTGTTGGGTCTTATTATCATTACCGTTATGTACATTTGATAAATAAAACTGACACAATTACTGTGAAGAAATCGGTACCACACTTGTTGCCTTGTCTCATCTTTTTTCATTTTTTTGACAGGGTCTCCTAGACCTAGGGGCCTGGGCCTTGAATTTGGACAAATAAATTCAAAGACTGGAAAAGGGGCATTTTGTGTAAAGGGCCTGGAAAATCATCTTACACTGATTGCATTCGTTTGAAACCTCAGTTAAATGAACCTTAAATATCCGGTGATTCTGTTTTTAACTACACTTACTATTCAACCTGCCCCCGCACACCATGCCCTGAGTGACAGGGAAAGTAAAAGTTTAAAAATGGTGATTATTATTTTAATGTGAATATAAAACTTGTTAATACATAATTGGGTTATTTCCAACAATGAGTATACAACCCCCTTCCTGTCAGGGGCCTTGAAAAGACCCTGATTGACCACCATTCAGGATCTCCACAGGGCCAAGAATCATCAAACAGTACATACCCATGACTGAAGTATGCCATTCGAATCAATTCAGATATTTTGTTAACGACCGACCCTGCAAATGGTCTGCTACTTTGTCCCAGCGTTAGTGAAGCTAAACACAGTAGTGGGCAGAAAACCATGTCTGAATTAAACCTGTGAGCCTGCGATATAATGGTGTTCTCTACCGATACATGCAACTCATACTTTATCATTATTTGACTTGCTGTATCCCGAATTTAAACAAAGATCTTGAATCGATTAAATTGTTTGCATGTGATAGAAGATCTCAAGAGGAATTAAAACATGTAACTTTTCTTCAAATACGGGTGGCTCCGGGGACTGCTAACTGGATTTCAACGTCCTTCCTCAGGGACCACTTGGAAGTTGTTAAATAGACTAATGTATTGCATGCGCATTCCATTTGAAAACATTTTTATCGTACGTGTAAAATTCGGCGGTTTTTTTTTTAGCTTTTAGATACTTTGTGACGATTCAAAACAAACAAAATTAGTCCAAAACGTTCATAGGTTTGCTTTTCCTGACTTTAATATCAAAAGAATCATATTGGAATGTCATGCAAATAATTAGCCCGGGGGGGGGGGGGGCAACGCTCTATAGAGAATGGAACTTGGTACTAGTAACTGAATATAAATATTGAATTACTTGCACCTCGTTCCATTCCCTATACTTCACAGTTCACGGTTAGGACCACAACCACATCTATCCTGTACTTTTCAACATATTAATCGGGCAAGTTTGGACATTAGATGGAAGGAGGCTCCCTCTACCAGTAAATAGTTCAATAATACGCCGGTGGGGTTCGTTTTATTAGGATTTGGGATCCATGGGTGGGGGGTAATCTTTATTTAAACAGGGACTACCAATGGCATAAGCCTAGCTTATATTAATGGTCTTTAGGTCGGGAAAAATATCCCAGTCTTCCACCTATCCCTGTATGGAATTTATTGGCTGTGGTGATATGGCTAAAAATAGATGAGTGTGATGGGTGATGATACATTTTGGAGAAGATTTGGACATACCACTTGGCGTTTACATAACTGGAAAAAAGTTTGAAAAAAAGAGTCAGTTGAAAAAAAATTGGTCGATAAAAGACGAAATAGTTGATCGTTTAGTCGAAAATAGTCAATCGTAAATTTTAAAAAGTTGTTCGTAAAATAAAAAAAAGTGTCAAATTGTCGGCTGGGAAAAAAAATGGTTGAAAATGAAATTTGGTAGGAAAAAAGTCAGTTGCAAAGTAAAAAAAATAAGTCAGTTGAAAAAAAGTCGAAAAAAAGTCAGTTGCAAAGTCGAAAAAGTCAGTTGCAAAGTCTGACATCTGGGGGTTTATCAGACTTCTTCTACTGCAAATCTATTTTACAGACTACAATATTTTCTCTTCTAGAAGACCCACATTTATGCAATACAGATCAAAATTATCCTAAATATTGTGAGAATATGCCTAAATATCATTCAGAATGTATATTTCACAAACAAAATATCTTTAAAAGTGAAGTAGCACAGAGAGGGACAGATGCTGGGCAATGGCACAGTGGGTGGGCTGTCAAGTCATACATCAAACAGTGCCATGCTGGGCAGTGGGTGGGCTGTCAAGTCATACATCAAACAGTGCCATGCTGGGCAGTGGGTGGACTGTCAAGCCATACATCAAACAGTGCCGACCTAACACTGATGTAAACAAACGACCCACATGCAGAGTAACGCTGAACCTCAGTATTCCAGTGTTTGTAAAACTCGGGTTCAGACATATCAACAGTTATATAACAGATCAATGGTCCTAGCACTCTAATATCCTCCCCTCGTAATAATGTTTTATGAAAGGACAAGACAAACACATATAGATTATATTTTCTTCTTTTATTTCATAGCAAGAACTTATCATGTACTTAAATCTTAAGAAGAGATGGGGGGCCCTGGGCCAAAGGTGAGTATTGAAACGAGAACAGAAAAATGAAAAATGTGAAAAAATGACCACAAAAAAAATATTAAAAAAATGATACATGTCTGTGTATAACACATATTACTATGTTATAAACTAGTTAACATACAGTGATTTATGTTCGCAGTGTTACACATTTGGAATATTTAACAGAAAGGAGGCTTATTCATACCATCATTCAACTTGCATGTTTAGTATAGCTGGACACGAATCAGATTGTTTTGGTAACATAAACTTTAACTTTCACCTAGCTTACATCCATCAATCTTACTCATTATTCTTTGATATTATTTAATCTTCCTCGACCTTGCAAACACATGAATGCGTCACCCCTACTATAGACATTATTGGTGCTGCCAAAAAAGCACTTCTTGGGGCGTATGTACAGAATTCCTTTAAGGGCTGACCATTACTTATTTTTGACTACCTAATATCTTCGGATCAGTCCTGTAATATAAATGCAGTTCATTATACTATTTATTATCCGCCAATACTGTATGAAAGGTGCAATAAAAGGGAGCAATAAAATACACATTTTGGACACCATACAAGTTCGAATCAGTTATCTTTTTATTTGTAGATATTTTTTGTAGCGATTCAGAATCAAAAACAAAGGATTTTTTCCAATATTTTTCTTTGTTGAGGGGGATACAATAAATAGCGAATGGAACGCACGTTAACAAAGGGAGCCCGTCCCATAATGTTCCTAATACCAGCGTCTTGTTCTATTCTTTCCATATATAGTCTAGGCTCACAGCCTCTCAGATCAGTTAAGAATGGCTGTCAGTGATGGCTTTCCTGGCCCTGGAGTAGGCGTCCTAATGGCATTTTGCGGTTTGGAACGAGAGGCTTTCCCTCAGATTGAAGGGACTCTCTCTACTCTGAGCCTAGACTGTATACTTAAATTGATAAATGATTTCCATTAAACCTAGCTGAAGCTGAATTACCCACAGTATTTTGTTAACTGAACTTTTTTTTATATACCAAGACATTAAATAAGGTAAATATTTGCATGTTTAAATGAAGAAAATTAGAACATTTGAGGTTGTTTCTCCCATTAGGCCAACACTTGGCTCCATCTTTTGCTGGAAAAGGGGGCATTTCCAATGAAAAGAGATCGAATTTAAAAATAAATGTGGTAGAAGGCGGTGGGTGCCAACACAAAATATGGGGAATGAATGGTCACTGATGGAATCTCAATGTGGCTGAGCAAGACAGTCCCAAAGTTCTCAGATCCTATGCTTTAAAAACCAACTCCTTACTTAAGATAACATTATTTCGCCATAACAATTTGTTCCAAATGCTTTTCACAATTCCCCACTTTTAGAGTGTTAGATTCTAGACCTTTACTATAAGTACCGTTGGTATATCTGAATGTAAAGGAACGAGTATAAAAACTCAGTTGTATGATAGAATTGGCAACATCTATTAGCTACGATGTTCACAGATGTAGGGTGAAATACTTTCAACAATTAATTTAACTGGCGCAGACCCAGAATTTTCTGTTGGGAGAGGGATGACAGAAATTTGATTAGAATGTCTACAAAAATCCTAAAATGAATCGTAGGAAGTTTTGTTGGGGTTGCTATATGCCCTAGAAGCAGTCAAGAGGAAATTTCGCACTAATGAATTTGTATTGTACTGACCTCGGTGGGAAAAGATAGTTTGTCCCCAAGTGGGACTCGAACCCATTACCTTTTAGCGTCTGAGCTACTGGGCCTGCATTGTCTTACCCCCTTCATTACTCCCAACCATAGAACTATCAGTAAATTACAATCACCCCAACCCTTGGTCACTGATAGGGCAACTACAATGTATTCTATTCGCCCCAGAAACAATGAACTTTTCTGCAATTTTTGGTTTACAGAAAATGATATTTTTTTTAAAGATTAGAAACTACACATGCCCTTACCCCAACGAATATCCGGGTCCGCACATTAATTATGGAACGATTATTTTTTAAATGAAGGTTTATAAAATGTACCTACGTACATAAGTGTCATTTGAACACCTAGGAATATAAAATATCGACAGAATCTAAGTCTCAAAAAATGTCTCGCAATCCGGAATCACATGGTGTATAGGTGTTTTATTTTAATATTATGAGAAGAGTTCACTAAAATGCTAGGATTTTCTATGTAGATTAACAGATTTTTTTTGTCTATTTTTCTGCGATCTCTTTATTTTTTCATAAGAGAATTGGGGCCATTCAAAATCATGCAACGCCTAGAGTGAGTATCAGTCTCGTAGCTTATATGCAGACTTTGAGATTATTCCATAAAGTAACAGAAATAGCAAGGTTGGGGGAAAATCGGTTAAATAATACGTAAAATGTCCAGAAGAATATTCAAGAGTATTGAAGAATAATTAATACAAAAACCATGGTACCACATAATATTAGGGATAGGTTCTTTTTATATCTGATAACATAGCATAACAGATTGTTATTTCATATTGAAGCGTTTTTCTTGATTGAAAATATCTAAATCACTGTTCAGAATAATTTTATGAACACCCGTCGTGACCATGCGAAATGACTTTCCAACGACCTTGGGAACAGGGATTTTGCACTAATTCGGCGTCACGCAAATTTTGAACAGCCCCTTCTTAAAATAATACAAGGGAACCTATTTGTTATCATAGTAGTGGATGCACTCTCTCTCACACAATGGTCATAAGTAACATGGCGATTGATTTCATTCCTATAATGATACATTGATAAATAAAAATGTCTTGCATGAAGAGAGAGGAGAGGAAGAAAGAGATTAAGATTTTGACAGAGAAAGAAGAGACAGACTGAGAGAGTCGGAGTGTGATAGACAGACAGAGGTACTGAGACGGAGACAGAGAGAAAGAGAAAGACAGAGATGAGAGAGACAGATACAGAGAGACAGGCAGAGAAGAGACAAAGAGATGGCCAGGGCACAAGAACTGATATATAGCTATATAATCATCATCATCGTCATCTTCTTCATCATATGTATATATAATATATGTTATACAGAATGCACAGGATCACGGTAGACACAGGTGAATGGATACAACAATTCACACGTAGCTCAGACAAAGATTCCCCGCTCGATTCAATGTTATTCTTCTAAATTCTTTGACTCATGTCAACCATATTAACCCTTATTATACTCTACATTGAGAGACTTTTGCGCATTCTTTGAAAATTAAAATCAAATAATCACCATCATCACCATCATGAAAAATATACATAATATATATATGGTTCCAAGCTGTGTACAATGTCTGTTGAATTGAACGACCAGGCGCGCATGAGAACCTTTTTGAGATCTCCCCTAGAGATGGAAATATCGAGAAAATAAAATGAGTCCTTGCCTTGATGTGGCAACTGTAGGTAATCATTGTATGACCTATAACCTAGTATTGATGCATGTTAAAATGACTTTTACCTTTGTTGAGCATGTTCAAACCTAATACATCCAAGAAACAAAAGGGCAACCAACAATACAAAACCAATCTAGAACTCCTTTTTCAAAAAATACAAAAGGATCATGAACATCTTTGTTTGCATGGCTATTTCTGTAATTGAAAGCGTTGGTTGCCCAGAAAGTAAAATCTTATTTGTTATTATAATTAATTCGTAGAATAGGATATGAGCTGTTTTTACATGGAAGATTATCAATCTCCATTGTTGTAGTAACGTTTGGCAAGGGTACCTTCCAATAGTAGAATCGTTTCAAGTCGAACTCACATGCTTCAAGCACACAAACCACTTTTCCCAGCTAAGTATTGGCCTGATGAAAATAGGAAATACATGCTTATTGAATAGAATGATTAAACGTTTTTTGAATTATTATATATGTAATGTTTGAACACAGTGAATCTTTTTAGGTTTTTGTTTGTAAATCCGATGAATCCACAATAGCAAATAGAACATTTTATAAGAAGGAAAACAAAAAGAAACTATTCATATCAATCAAAAACAATAGAATTCTCTGGAAGTTTTTCCTTTCATGAACAACCAAAATATTATATTAGGCCAAGCCTAGCAAATTTGCACAAGCTTTCTGGTAATCTAACATACCAAAAATTCTATCATTAACAAGTACAGACCTTTCTTTTGATTTATTTTCATCCAATAATGTTCACTCAAGACACACAGTACATGATACAGCTCAAACAACAAATCATTCCCTAGTGTCAATTTGCCTTTTTCTTATTAATTAAAAAGTCAATAAAATAGAAATCGAAGACGAGATGGCGATCTCCTACGCAGTGCAACAGAGGAACCATATACATTATCATGTAAGATTTCTTTCTTTTTTCTTAAAAAACAGAAAGAGAAGCTTCTCTTTTTTTCAGCATTTCATGCTTAAAGGAAACGAGGTCGAGGAGCTCCAATTGTGGCTATGTTGGGAGGGAGTGGATCACAAAATTTGTTTTTTTCAGGGGACCACTTGGGGTAGGTGGAGGAGAGCATTGGCCTAGCCTTATAGTGGTAACTCTACTAGGTCGCAAGCAATAACCCAGTCATTCTTTATTATCGTTCAACGAGGCTAGGCCTAGTTAATGACGTCCCGGTGGTAATTAGAAAAAATGGTTTCCTTCCATTTTTTTTTCAAACTTAGAAAAAATATTTTTTATAGTTTAAAGGACCCTCTTCCCCCTTTAGTCCCCCAATGCATCCACCAAAAGGAGCATGGGCCATTTCTAACGCATATGGGCAATTGGCATGAATCTAACATAAATTATTTTTGCAATATAATCCAGTCGATTTCATGGGTAAATCTAACTTTCATTTGATTGTAGATCAAAGCCACGACTCAGCCAGTCGAGAGGTATTAGAATATTGATAAATTGAATTGGATCTCTTATTTCTTTAAATTCAAATTTAGTCTGGAAAGTTCGCTCCTAGCTTAGGAATTCCCCCTAAAGAAAGGGGGAAATGATTAAGGACGCTAAGTAAATCATAAATCTCTGATTCATTTTGGTAGCGTCGTCGCATGAGGGAACAATGTTGAATTAAACGCTTGAAGTAACTTTTGAATCTTACAAAGTCCTGTGACTCGATGAATACTACCTTGATTTCAGTTTGCCATTTGCACATTGCTCAGAAATACCACCCATGTAGTAGTGTAACTCTGCAATGGTTTTTGTCTCCTATTTTCAATCATTAACAACTGAACATAGTAATAATGAAGTAATGATAATAATGAAAGGTAACAGTAATGAACTAAAATCTCAAGGGCCCAGCAACTTTTGGCCCAACATAATAAGAGTTCTTTTTAAAAAGTACCTTAACAAAATGAGTAGATTTCAGCTGGCTGGATCGCACCAGAAAATAAACCTACAACAACAAATTCCAAAACGTGTCATTTTGTTTGCCAGAGCCAAGGGTTTGTTTTTTCGCAGATTTCTGTGGTTTCACAATTTATGAAAAACTGATATTTATCATAAAGAAGTTTTCGATCAGGGAGTTCTAATACAGGGAGTTGTATTTCAGTAATTGCCGAAAATTCAAAAGGTTAAATCCTTCACATAGGTGCGGTCGCCAAATGATGTACAATTGGAATTTACTCTCCAGAATTACCCCCAAACGGTGTTCAATTTCACTTCTTAATAAACGAATTTTCTCTCTGCTTTCTGCTGTACTTTAGATAGCCAAATCTACACATTTCTGTTCTTGCTTTTTGGAAAATTATACAGGTAAAAATTAGAAAATTGCAAAACTGCTTTTTGTACACTTTTGACGACCTGTTTTAGATCTTAATCGCCCGCAAAACTCCTTTCTCTGGATCTAATTTTTAATTAGGAAAATTATTCCAACACAGCTAATTAAAATATTTCCAACGCTATCATTACTTGTATTAAACGGCAAATTAAAACTGCTATTTCTTACAAGAAAATGAATTTCATGGTCAGGGCGTCAGAAAATGTACAATCCCCCCTTCGCTAAATTCTTCCAATTTAAGACAAAAATGTTCAACATAAACGAAGATATCTTTTTTACCAACGGAATACCAAATATAATGAGATATATATTTAGCAGAATTTACTAAATGTGTAGAACTACAGATTGTACATTTCCCAACGTACTGACCCTTAAAGGCTATGAATAAAACTTAGCAGATTCAAGTACACGAAATTCAGTAAAGGTGATCCTCTACACTCTGATACAACTCCCTTCTATCATGTCTCCGTTATTAGCATATTTTCTTTAAATTTAAATGTTACCTAAATGACAGATGGTCAATGATATTGCAATTATTTATATTAATCATTTTCACACACATGCTGTTTAACGAGTAAGCATGGAACCTATAATAATTATTATCATTAGTTTGTTAATTGCCTAGACAATGATAGATGTCGCCACCTGTATGGATAATAGACACTGCTGCACCCTAGTGTGTAGAGAGACAACTACTCAGGGCAGTAGCATATGATGAATATAATCAAATTCCCCAACTTGTTGTGTATGTACATGTATGTATATCTATATATATAATATGCATATGCCAATATATACACACACATCCATATATTATTCTCATACACACATGTATGTATATACAAGCATACATTTATGTAATTACTAAATGATTTAATCCCCACCCAAATCTATATTGTAGGCTGGTAGTTTCAGCACACAGTATCCTACGCCGGTTTTGCTGTGCGGTAAAGCGCCTACCGTCTCCCACGTCCCTGTATAGGGGTCGTACCGAGAAACGAGTTTCTGTCCTGTTTTTGTCTGTACATTGTAGCCACCAAGCACATAGACATGGTCTTGATACACAACACAAGTGGCTTCTTTGTGGGAAATAGATAACGGTGCTATAATAGACCATTGGTCTGTGGAAGGGTCATAACACTCCGATTGTAGGACCGGCAGCGCTTGTTGATTGGCGTTAAGGGTGCAGCCACCAAACACTAAGAGTTTGTCTTGAACGACACACATCACATGCCATCCTCTGGGGGACATCATCGGTGTCATGTCCTCCCACTGTCTAAGCGCTGGGTCGTAGCGCTGTAGATCCGGTGTGAAATGGTTATTGGAATACCCGCCCGAAATGTAAATATGCCCTCCGTACACTGCCCCGGCATGGGCATGGTAAGCCGAAGGCATGGAAGGTATGCTCTCCCATGTGTTAGTTAGCGGGTCATACCTCTCACCTGAAGCTAAGCTTCCTTCCTTGAACTTCCCCCCAATGGAGTAAATCTTGTCATTGAGAACACCAGCAAAGAAATAGGCTCGTTTGTTCATCATGGGTGTCACTTGGTACCACAGGTTGAAGCGGGGGTCATACCGCAACACCGAGTTGACCGCAGACTCCCCGTGAGCGCACTGAGTGGTACATCCACCGAGGACATAGAGAAAGTTGTTAAATATCACCACCTGCATGTGACTCACTGCATTGGGCAGTGTTGTCAGTTCCCGCCTGTTAAGTAAACTATTGGCTGTGATTTTCTCATCAAAGAAGTAGACTTCATCGTGGAGTCCGGGGTGCGGGTGGATCTGTCGCCCACCCACACTCACGAGGCGTTCAACAAAGCAT
Organism: Sthenelais limicola; assembly: GCA_942159475.1. Lineage (NCBI taxonomy): Eukaryota > Metazoa > Annelida > Polychaeta > Phyllodocida > Sigalionidae > Sthenelais > Sthenelais limicola. The sequence goes on from OW804098.1 coordinate 72,626,526, forward strand.
CTCATTTGCGTCATGGTCGAATTCTTGAGAGGCTGCGAGTGAGGGACCACATGGTAGTTGAGGGCTGACAGGACCATCTCCCTCAACTCTGGCTGTGACATCATGATATCAATGCTCTGCACCCGGGCAACCAGGTCAGCCGGACTGATCAATGCAAAGCGTATACTGCTCATCAGGGGCACTGCGTACTGGTCATGGCCCGCGTCCTGTTTCAGCCACTCCCAAGCCACATGGAAGATGTCTACTTCGCGTAGAGCAAGCGAAGTACACTTCAAGCAGTTTTGCATTTGGTCGTAGGTCAGCAAATGTAGGGTGCCTTCTTTGCCAATCTGAAGGAGGTTCTGCGCTATGAAAGAATCGATCTGGCGGAGAGCGTTGCTCATGCTGTACAACTTGGCCGTATTGATAAAGTCATAGAAGTTGCTGGTTGTCATACCGCTGAGGAAGTTGCGCTCACAAAACTCGATCACCGGAGTGACCTGCAGATGAGTGGCCGCAGCGATCACATCAAAGATGTCGTCCCCCTCCAAAGTAGTCGTCGAGGTGTAGATGACCTCCAAAACCTTCTCCAGACCTTTCGAGGTCACTCCCTTCAGCTCGATCTCCTTCTGGTTGCACTCCTTCATACCGGAAGTGAACATGGAGCGGAAGTAGTCTGAGCAGGACACCAGGATCACTTTGTGCACATCAAACCTCGCTCCTAGAAACAAAGAGAAAGGGTTAGTTAATGAATGGTCAATCTGTGTTAAGAGTTTTAGTCATTTATAATTTGGTTTGTTGAAATGTTTTTAAGCTTAAATAAGTCACTCTAAATGAGGTCTAAGGTCAATAGGAAACTAAGAGAGAGAGAGGGTTTTGTGTGTGTGTGTGGGGGGGGGGGGGGGGAGGGGAGGAGGGAGGGAGGGACAGACAAGACAGAAAAGAAAAGTGAGAGCAAAGAGAAAAGAAGGATGTAAAATAGGATGACAGAGGGTAGGAAGAGATATAGGGAAGACAGGTCGATAGATACGAAAATCAAAGTGGGAACATGTGTGAATAACGCTGCACTGAGATAATCATTCTGAAGTGAATTAAGCTTAATTTACTTGATCATAATTCAAAACTGATTAATATGAATGACATCATTGGGGGCAAAACGGTTCAATCTCGACTAATATAGTTGGTTACGTCATGATAAAGGCGATGTGTCACCACAATCTACTAGGAAGACAAATGACTCATCTCTGCGGTCAAGTTTACAGAACGTTTGTTAAAAGCTCCTGAAGGAAGTCTAAATGTAGAATCCCAAAAGTTGGACGGTCATTATATAGCTTAATCATTAACAGAGTCGATCAATCTTTTTACTTTCTTACTTTATCTTTGCATAGGACAGGGAATGAGAAAGTCTATGGCATATATAATACTAGCAAAGGACGCCCCCTCCTCTCCCTCCCTCCTTTTCCTTCTTTACTCTCGGAGTCTCCCCCTCTGGCCTCCATCCCGCCCCTCTTTTTCTCTCCCTTCCCCCTCTTCTCTGTCCCTCTCCCCTTTTCTCCCCCCTCCCCTCTTCTGTCTCTTATATCCCTTCCCTCTATTTCTCCTCCCTTCCCTATGTTCTGTCTCTTCCTCTCCCCTGTCATCTTCTCCTTCCATTTCCCCTCCCCTCTTTTCCCTCCCACTCTTCTGTCTCTCATACATCCCCCCCCCTTCTCCCTCTAAAAAGGGCTTCAAAATCACCGGAAAGAGTCGGCGGAACTGTACGGCGCTGAAAAATATCTGAATTGCCAGATCTAGATTGCATTATGTACATTCTTATATCATATAAAGATATATTTTTTTAAATGCACCATATTGGCAATCTTTGTCGATACAGGGGTGTGCGAGTTGTATCGCCTGCGCTACGACCTGCCTGACTTTCAGTGCGGGCAGGTGGATTATTCTCTGTGACTTTCCCGCGGACAGGTCATTTTATTAATTTTATATTATCAAAGAGATTTTGGGCCAGGTGAGATTCTGAGTTGGGCAAGTGAGTTTTCATTGGTTCAGTTTTCATTGGTTCGTTGGTTCAGTTTTGGGGCAACTTGCACACCACTGCGATAGAGAAAAATACTAGGGTAATTGGTATTTATTAGATGGAATATACATCGGTGTTGTTAGGTAGGTAACTAGCTAACCCAGGTCCGCTGCACCTGTTAAATATTACAGAGGACTACCATGGGGTAAACAGATTTAGATGCAAGGAAGGGAGATCTAGGATCAACGAAACAGACTAGGATTGGCAAAATAAGGTCTCTGTGGTTTTTCTCACAACAAATTCAAAAGCTTCTAAAGGCCAATTCCAGCTTTCAAGCCTGCTAAGGAAATACTTTCATTCAAATTTGTAAATGATTTAATCATCAAGAAATTGATTGCTCGAAATTCACTGAATAGGATGTTGACATGAATGCTTCAAGGTAAAACATCCTCCTTTTTCATTCCTTCAAGGATCTTTGGAAAAGCAGACTACATTGTGTCTTCATTGGCTGACTCAGATCGCCAAATCAAATTCATCCATGTAAATCTCAAAAGGAAGGGCTGGGAATACTGGCAAGTATATCTTAGGTACCCGTTAGTTGCCCGGGACAACCATAGTATTTGTTTGGGCAACTAAAAATGTAGGATCAGTTGCCCGGCGGGTAACTGCCCCAAACCAAACTTATTTATTTCCATTATATCTCGATGCTATCAGCATTAGATGGTTACATTGACTTTTTAAAATAAAATTGAGAAAGACACCCATTTTCTATCAGTAACATTTTCGAACATCTTTGGACAATATTTAAAATATATTCAAGGCCTGGAAAATGGACATTTTGGTCGAAGGACCTGGAAAATTATCATAGGCCTGGAATCCTGTTGGAATTTTCGAAGATTCTGTTTCTACTGTACACTTCGACTTTCCCCTGACGCTGATCACTGTGTGATCAATTAAGTTAAAATTGGAAAACGGTGATCAGGACTCGAAAAGATATAGAACGTAGGTGGGGGTGATATGAAGCAATATCAGGGCTCGAAAAAACCTACCAGCTTCACTTGCCCATTGGGCAACTGGCAGCCAAGATTTACTTGCCCAATATCATTTTTCACTTACCCAAATTTATTTGCAGAATTATGAACGAAATCACACTGATCTGTATATATCTTGTTTCATTGTAAGTAGACATCACAACAGGGGTTTGAAATCGGCGCTGTAGAGATTTTCACTTGCCCAATCGGGCAACTAAAATTAAATTTTACTTGCCCAGAGACATTTTTTGGTTGCCCCAGGCAAGTAAACATAGGTTTTTTTCGAGCCCCGAATATATATATCAAATATAGTATACAGAATGTATTATCATATTGAAGGTGAAACATAACTTATTTTAATTAATTAGTTATAAATCAAGACTTCATTGAAGTTGTTGGTTGAATATATTATCAGTAATTTCTTAATTCTCCCTATCCTTGATAGCGCGAAAATAAGCCATCCGACCATCATGCCACCTAGCTTTTCTTTTGGCAGAGATAAAGCTAAGGCGGGAGCTTCCGGTTATGGCACCCGCAACCTAAGAAACATAGTCATTGCCCATACAGTCATTGCTCGGGCTCTACTCTTTCAAATACATAAAATTATATACCTACGGATAGCTGAGAATATACTCTTTTCATATTTTTTAATCCTCTGATCATCTTTACATTTTTTGCTGGTGTTATCGCCGTTTTCGCAGGAGGCGGCCGGCGCGAACACCTTAACAGAGTGGCGGCGGAAGCTTCCGTCTCAGCCTACTGGGAGATATTGCAGCCTACAGCGCCACTGGTGTGAAGTTCGCACACTATCTGGCTAAACTGGGTTCAGCAGAATTGATTTTGGGCGTTCAGAGCGGTCATTGTTACATTACTACTCTTGAACACTACTCTTCTTTTATTTCAATTTAATTTTGTCTGAAATTAATTTTTCTCGAGATTTTAACGAACGGAAGTCCTGGACAACCATATTTTGTTGCTTGACATTTTGGTTGCCCGTCGGGCAACTATATTTCTGAGGGATTTGGCGCCCCCTGTAGGTGGCATAATATCTTAAATTATATTATGAATAATTTGAGTGGGGTATTTTATTATGAATATATACCCCACTCAAATCCACCATGTGTAAATAATTTACAAGAATTTCGAAGGGGGTATTTATTTGGGTTTTTTTTGTAAAGTGAAGCATTTGGGTGAAAGTCTTTGAATTTCGAACCCAGTAAGTACCCCTTGGAGCCTGTGGATTAGAAGCCAGAACTAAACACCCTACTCTTGACATATAGATGTATTTTTTTCCCCATTGATTTTTTTCTCACCTTCTGCTAGCAGCGCGACGTCACAGAGCACTTTCTCCATCTTGAGCTGGTTGAGACCTTGGAGTACCTTCATGCCGTGCTCGGGACTCTCGTCCACCCGCAGCCCGGCGATGGGCGTCTCCTCGTCGTCAGCCATCGCGGCGGAGTCAGTCCTGCGCCGCTTCCGCCCGCCACACTGGCTCATCGACACCGCATGCACACCGCAACAGCAACATTAAACAAAAAAAAACTGAAGGGAAACCTGGAAATAAATGAATAAGAAAGTTATAAACATGGCACATCTAGGCAATAAATTGCTCATTGTTCATCTTTATAGGGTGTGTAAATGTCATGGTGGCGATGAATGAATTAAAGTGATTGAGGTGCACACATGCACCGATTAGGGGACAGGAAATTAAAAAATCCCAATAGACTTGGCGTTTTGGGGCATAAATATTCCCTTTCTTATCGCCCCATTAGAGGTTTAAAGGTTCTGGCAGTGATTGAAACGCCCCTATAGATGGATATCAGAATACTTAAGATCTCTTGGAGCAATGAAAGAACAGTGAATAAGTATGTCCACAATGCTTAGCCCATGGGAGTTTTTCCAAATCCGGTTCCCAAACTGGTGCAATGGCACACCTCAAAAACTCAGTGACACAGACTACTTGCATTCCCTATTCAGAATCTTATTTCTCAAAGGCATCATATGCAAGATTAATTCCTCTATTCAATGCTGATACAAACTGATAATATTAGATAAATACTCAGAATTAACTAATCTGTTATTTTCACAATATATCACTCAAATTATTGTTTAAAGCAGTGTATAGCAACCACTTAATGCATATAATTTAACTGATCTTGTACATTGAGGTAACTAAGTCCAGTCGTCGTTCTTCAATTTATATGTGCATGTTGTTATTGATAAGTTGTTTTCCCTCAGAGACTACAAATCAGACAATGGGAAAAATACCCAGAACAAAATAAACCCTTCACTGCTCTTCCTTGATCTATATTCAAATACTAGTAAGTATGCTAAACTAGCACTTAATGCATATGTTTTAACTGACCATGTAATTTGAGGTAACTTCAATTTAAATCTGAATGCTTTCAGGGCACACAGTAGAGGAACTGAAGATCAGTCAGGAGGCATATCACCCATTGTATGTTATGATACAGTATAGAATTTATCAATCAATCAAATCAGAGATTGGGAAATTCTGCAGTAATAATAAATAGTTCAAGGTATGTCTATAGCAAATTATGACTTGATTCGTCCGCATAAGCACTCTGCCTACGGCATCGTGCTTATGCGGACAAATCTCGTCCAATAAATTTTCGATTATTACAGGCGAGTTCCATTCTATATTTTTATATGGGCATGAAACTTGATGTGTAAAATCTGAAAAAAGTAGCAGACTTGGTGACGAAGTAGTTCATATAGTATGTGTGCTATATCAATATTTTTATAGCACCCCACTTATAGCACCTCTCATATGGAATGCGCATATAATAAGATATATATATATATGTACAGCTTGCACCTCAACCACTGAGCCACCTTTGTAGAGTCAAATTAAATTCAATGATAGAAGGATAAACTAAATTCCAAGTTTATCGAGGAAATATAAACGAGGGATCAATACTTGTTCACCTATTTAAATATATTTATAATGTCCTAATATAACAACTAATTACTTAAGCAGAAATGTTTAAAGGGTCAGTCAACGGGTTCATGGTCACTTTTAGGACAACAAACTTCATGGAGCCATAAATACAACACCCAAGTCTCGATTTTTTTACTTCCATTTATGTCTAATTTATAGTCACTTACAGGCACAAATTGAGAAGTCCTAGTTGAAAAAGTCTGTTTAGCACAAGAGGGCACTGAGAGTGCTGTGTGACGTCATAAAGCTGCGCCAGAAATGTACATAATATCCCTACCTTCCCCCCAATCTCCCAGCAATTGAAACAGTTGTTCAATACAGGTATTTCAAGACATCTGTATTGAGAGGTCAACAATTGGGTTTAGTCCTCCCCTTTAACGAAGGGACACAAAAGGTGGTGAGAGAAAATGTGATGTGTTTCAGGGAAATGAGTCACAAGTCACAAAACTGTAATCCATGTACAAGAACCCTTATTTGGAATGTTTTCATTCTTGGTGTTCTTTGAGCTGCTAGTAGCATAAATATACATGTACCAAGTTTCAAGATGGTGTATTACTAAAATCCATGCATTTCTAAGGTCATCCTGTATAGTACATTTAGCTACTTTACTAATAATTCACTACTCAAACATATTCTAAACCTGTTTTCCAAAAATGAAGATATCAAATTTAAAATAAAATAGTACTTATATGCACTACTGTTAACTATCATTTGAATCGGCTTGATGTCATCTTCTCAAATATGGTCATTATCCTTTTTTGTGATCTGTGACTCATTTCCCTGAAACACATCACAAATATGTGATACCTTGGTGCCACAGTGTATCAAAAGAGAGGGAAATAGCATTGCATTCATTTCACTCTGACCTTGTGAGGAACAATCAATGGGTTATACAGAGTGTTTGTTTAGGTCTGGTAATACTTCTTCTGCCCAGCCCACCCTCCTCCTTTCTAGCAGCAATTATGAGAGTTGTTTGTTATGTTCATTGCATGTACATTTCAAGATTGGCGCAGCTTTATTATGTAGGCAAACAGTGGCGCCTTGAATGGAGTGTTAAACTGTGGAACTACTTTTTCAATCCTTTCAATGGGTAAAACTCAATAAATAATAACTTGAATTAAGTAAAACTGGGGTGGTTACATTTCAATAATAGCAAGGAAATGGATTTGCTCATAATATTTGGGGGTTTACTGACACTTTAAGTCATGTGACCAGACTGTGTAAGGCTGTCAATGACAGCTGAAGGTCTTCTGAGGAATAAGGTAATTACAGTCTTGTAGTCTAAAGGATTTATCTACCAAGCGAAGAAAAATGAGAACATTAACCGGATCATGGCAATCTCATGGCAATCTCAATCACTCTCCTAAGATGGTTTGGTTTATTTCATCGAACCGAAAATTAATGATTCATGATATCATGTAACTTATACAGTGTGCAACATAACTCAGAGACCGACGCCCAGGTCTCCATTGAATTTGTGTCGGTCTCTGATATTGATATTAGGCTGAGTCCAACTGTCTCCAATGAAATGAACAAGTGATAAAAATTATCTTGTCTAACTTTTCTTATTCTGGGTTATTTTTTAATTACCATATTAATACCCCCATTTTTTCGGTCTCTGTAAAATCCTGTCGGTCTCCACTGTTACAATTTGACAGAGACCGACGGTCTCTGGTCTCCCAATTCACTATGTTGCACACTGCTTATATACAGCAAATACGATTCAATATCGTATCGATGCACTGATTGAGATTTGGTTTAGCTTTGAACAGTATCCTGTGAATACTTAATAAATTGACGAAAAAGTCAATTTTGTTCATCATAAAATGAGAGGTAGCTATATTTTCTATATGGCATGTGGAAATATAATTGCAGATATATTCTTCTTGCATAAGCAGCGGTATGATTTCTGTGCAATATCAGAGGTATTAATTTATTAGATTATTTCATATTATTAATTAAATTAAGTGGATTACAATCCCATGACCAATTCAAATCTGAGAGAAGAAGCTAAGTTTACAATAGAGTGCTGCACTCAGAACAAAGTGGATCATCCCGATGGTCGGGTAAATTTAAAAAGGAGATTCAGATATACCCCATCCGGATGGTGTGATGTATAACCAACTTTAAATAGATGCACAAGGAAAGCATCACCTCTTTTCCCCATCCGCCATGTTTGGGAGAGGGTTATTCAGTCTACCACTAACAAACTAAAATAATTATTAACATTTTAACTGAACTTAAATGTCCAACTGCACTCAAGTATTACTTCAAAGCCCCATGGTATAGATTGATGACATAATAATCTAGCTAAGCACATACATGTGATTGTTCAAATGTAGGCAAACTCTCTCAAAATCTGTAACACAAACTCAAAATAAGACAAACATTAAAGGAATGAACGCAGCTTTCAGCTCCTGCAATCAATCAGAATACTTTTCTAATAATTGGCTCAGACAGACAAGTCTAAATGTTTCTGTACTGAATGTCTTCATTGCTGTACAGGCTCCAACATAGATATACCTATGGCAAGAGCAATGCCCTGTATTATATTGTGTAATTCTTTCTGTTGCTGTAATGTATCACATAATTTGTTACAAATATACCACAAGGATCAGACGAAAATCCCTCACAGAGGGATCTGTAAACCCGTTAAAATAAATTCAATGGAAAAAGCTTTAGCCTCTTTAGACAATGTAGCATCACACTTGTCTAACTCTCTCAATACAGAGTGGAGTTATTAATCCATCAGTCGTATTTAGATATACATTTTGTAATATATAATAGCATCTTGCAGTGTAATATATAGCATCTAGCAGTATCTATTTATCGTACCAATTCTTAGTCTTGTAGAAATATCAACAATATGTATAGATATAGGTAAAAAAACAATATTTATAGACAGAGGTACACACAAGGACTAAATTAATTTGATTTCTTTAAAGAGATTATTCGCCTCCTCCCCGCTCTCAAATCCCTTGCGTAAAAACAAATTTACTGTCACTTTTAAAGCTTCACATTTTTCATTATGTCGATACTGTCTATCCCTATTTTTCATTGTCTTCCCGATCGATCCTCAGGGTCTGCCCCGGGAGGAAAACCTAAAAGATCCCCTTTTCGTTAAGCCTCAAATATTGATAAATAGAAAATCAATCCATTCATTCACAAGAAAATCGGTATGACGTCTTTCTGCATGACAGTTCAGGAATGAAATATTATAATGAGATACTTTATATTTGAAAATAAACGTACACTAAAAGGAAATTCATCTCTAAAATTTAAAGGGATCAACGATTAAACGATGTTGGTCGTACATAATATTAATACCATCGGTCACAATTAGGTTTGAGAATGTTATTTTCAATAAGTCCTGTCAGAAATCTACAAGGAACTCTACCCTAGGTAAATGTTTAAAACGTGAAAACAAGTTTTGAAAGGGGAGGTATGTACAGATTACTGATACATACTTCCTCGATTATAATTCGTGTCTAGTTGGAAAGTACCGTATAAAATGAGTCAGATGAGAGATGGGTTTTCTCCTTTGTACATTAACTTATAGTGCATACATGTCAATCAACCAAGTTCCTTCATTGTAACGAGCAAGTTTTCCTTCGGTATATTCTTATACATTGAAAGATTCCTGAAACATAACTCATAAATGGAAGTATATCGATTAAATCATCAGTTTCCCAGGTAACATTAATATTTAAAATGTCTACTTGACAATTAGAGAAATAATTCAATGACAAGGGAAACAACATGTTACTGACGAATATATAACTATTGCGATCATTAAGAATAAAAGATCCGGGAAATCAAGCATCAGAGCGACACTTTGAAATGCGTCCGGGCGAATAAAACTTTCGCCCCAAATGGACAAATCACTGTTGCGAATGTGACAGTCACTGACGTGTATTCGTTGCATGTGTTTCCCAAATGTCATTTACAAAAAACAGATGACATTTTCAAACTCCATTCATTCAATTCACACAACCCTTTTCTTCTCAGAGAAGGGTTAGGTCTGAAACTATAGTGAAGTATGTTAAAATCCGAGATCTGGGATCCAAGCTAAGTAATGCTTCGAAGAACCTGATTCACAGAGTCATGGCACAGCCACAGGCCAAAGCCAAAGGATCCAATATTATCATGCAGATTCCATCATTAAAACTAGCGACACATTTCGTGCAATGTGATATTCTGATAGACACTCGGCCCACAAAAGTATCTTTCAGCCACACAGTAAAATATCGGCCAGCTCATGCAGATATTTTAATTAAATTGACGTAGGATTCGAACCGGCTAGGTTGCTCTGTAACCCCAAGCCTGAACCTCCCTTCTGGGCCGCCCCTGCTTCGATCCCTGAAAAAATGGGTGAATTGTGCGAAATCCTCGCGTTCCTTTGTTAAACTTCCTCCTTCATCCCACGAGAAGTGCTACTGACTTACCTAAAACACTATTTGAGAAAAGCTGGCGTTCGTTTAAGACCAACAATCAGGTATTTTCTTTGAGACTCACAGAAACAAATGCTAGAAAAGCCATGATAGTTGTTGTCGCTTGTCGGTGACGTCAGACGCCAATGCGCATGCGCCAACAGGTGCACTTAAAATGGCGAAATATCAGTATTCAGCGAGCGACCAGTTACAATCCATCTGAATGAAGGGTTTAATGGTAAGGTGGCAGCATTGGTCCGACGGATAACCAACCATAAATTTACTTAATAATGCCGACGCAAAAATATATTTCGACTTGCTAATGCTAGGTCGTGCTTCGAAAAATTAATCCTATGAAATACACACGTTCGCCAGGTAAGTGACAACGGATTACAAGCTTGGAAACTACATTTTAGATACCCGGTACTGCATGTTTGGACTTTTATTTTATAAGTTGTAGGCCTACCCGTTTAAATTGCTTTTTACAAGGATCTGTTCATTTAAACTGGATTTTTGTGTTTATATAATTGTATACCCGTGAAAAACGGGGCGCAGCTCCGAAGCAACATGCCTCACACAGTTTGCCCACTGGAGGCATTATTTATTCGAATTTCTTAGTTTATAATTAATTTATGGGGTGAAACGTGGGATGTGAACAGGGGCGGGAGGGGGGGGGGAGGGAGAGGGAACATGGGATGTCTACCCGGTGATAAACGGGGGCAGCTAGTAGGCTAGCTAATGTTTATTGAGAAATAAGATCCATTGATGTGTACTGAATCCTACAGCTCTGCTGGAAGGTCTACAGTTAAGTAAAGACAGAGTTGTCACAGCTACTGGCTTTCACGCCCACTTTCACCTTATAACTGAAGTAATTACCCTATATTTACTTATTTTTAAATTAGACAAAAGGATAAAGCATATACTAATTTGATATAATCTTTTTTAATAAACGAAATCTTGACAAATAAATTATTATTAGAAGTGTCATAGAACTCAACCGAGAGGCCCAGGCTGTGCGATAGTGGAGATGTCCCTTAGACTGAGGGACTTGGTGCTAGTCTAAATGCTTGATTGAAATATGAAACCCTTCAATAATTATAAAGCAATTTATTTTTTCCGGTCGTCAGAGTTAAACAACTCTAGTCGCCAAAGAATAATCTACATAACCGAAAGAAATGGATCATAGTTGGTGAGATAGGATAAATGAAGTTGGAGGATGAAATCATTTTAATCAGACTGTTGTTTGGTCTAATTATTAGTCCTTTTTAGATAAATCCTGGCCTTATACCAACGACCCTATATATATTATAGCTGTGTAGCTATGGGATCGTTGCTTATACTGCCTTTCTAGAATTAGATGAGAACACAATGTTCTTTTACTTTACTTTTCTTGATGTTTTTGGCAGACGCTTAGTAAAACCATATAACTAACCAAACCAAAATAACTAAGACCAGGATAGCTGCCTGTCTCGGTAGCCCATATATATATTACTATGTAGTATACATGATTTTGTTCGTGATCAATCTAAATAAATAAAAATTTATTTATTTAGATCATTTTAATAATAACATGAATTCTTCAATAACATGAATTCTTCAATATTTAATAAATATTGATACAGCCATTTCTCGACCAAATATGCAATTCTATGGGTAGGCTATGCATTTGATAGTTTACCTGAAGAATTCATGTTATTATTAAAATGATCTATTTGAAACATTCGAAGAGACTCTGGCTATTTAATTTGTTGGCAATTGAAGAAGACAGTTACGATCAGTCCTGATGTTCTTTAATAATCTGGTTTATGTCGAGGAGCAGTGTGCTTATAGATTTCGGTACAGATATAACCATACTCTGTTTATAAATGATATAGTGCAGCCAGATATTTTTGCAGTTTTATATTTCGGGGGCTTTCAGTTTGTGGTTTTACTATCGTCCTCTACAATATGGCAACTTGTGAGGAGATTATGACTAAGTCGGCCGGGCCTATATTACCTAGCATAATAGAGGATTTGCATGTCCGCCAATTTGATTCGCATGGAATTATGGGGGCTCTATGTCAGGGTAAAAAAAGCTATAGAAAACATGTTATGTTCAGCATGGACTATTAAACAGCGATCTCACAATTATGTAAATGCTCACGATTACAAGACTTCCGGTAGCTATATATACAGAGAGAAAGAGATGGGCGCATTCAGCTAACCTAAACCTTCTTTTTTCAGATCCAGGATTTTACAAAACTTCAGAAATGTATCATGAATCCATCGTGAAAAGCCATAGCAAAAAATAGTGAACATTTAAGTCGATTTACACAATGAACATTTGAAAGAGGATTCATGGAGAATCTACCCGCCATACCTCATGTATCTAACTCCAGAACACGACTCAAGATCTATATAAAGTGTAAGTAGAGAGAAAGATGTTTTTTGTAGGGAGTATTATGTTAAGAACCCAAGTGGTGAAAGTTCCTGTCCGACCGTGACTACAGAGAGTCGACGACACTTTGTACTTGAGCACGTGAACTATATTTTTGTATTTAATCTTGATGTTAGCAATCGTGGATATATTTGTATAGTATATCAGAAATAAACCAGCTGTCCAAAACAAACAAAAAGACTTCATGTTTCCCATCATGCATTTGTTTTTTTAAAAATAGATCATTTACACAAACTATGATATTGGGGAAAAGATTCTTGCTTTTTTCAATAAAAATGTTGCTCGATATTTGTATGTCAGACTTGAATTCAGTCCATCGATCCCAGCATAGCTCAGCATGTACTGTAATATACATGGGGACTGAGACATGTATGCAAATCCCCTATTGCCAATCAACCATTCACGCTCACTCTCGCCTTGAACATTGAGCTACCAATATCAACTTTTTCTTGTGTACTTGAGTGTGATTTTTTCATGGTGCAACAGAGCCATTATCACATGTGCACCGGTGGCATAAAGCACTATGGCGAGAGATATCAGTTACTTGAAACACTAATGCTGCGATTACACGAATCCAAAGAGGAAAACAATACTAAAAAATGCTAAATCCAAATAATTCATTGGAACCACTAATTACATCTTAAATATGAGGCAAGCTTCCAAGTATATTGTGTTAGAGATATTAATCATAGGTCCGTTTACAAGAGTTGAAGACAAAAAACGAAATCCGCTCACCCACCAATCCCGATTAAATTTTTGGATTTGCTCAATTATACGGGCTCTGAAAATTAACACTTTATTATAACGACAAACATCAAAGTATTTTAAATGCCTTTATTAAACACTCTTAAGTGATTCAAACAATAATGACTAGAAATAACTTAATCTTTGATATAGATCTATTCAATTTACATTTCAATTGGCACAGTCCAACTTCATCTGATTTTTATGTATGAATATTCAATCATTGGAGGAACTTGTGTTTATAATTTGGATATTGGCTAAGGTATTTCATAATCGAAATACAAATTCCTCCTTTGATGATTTCGTCAATGACACAAACAACATAGCAAAGATATGAATATAATTGCAATGTCCAAATCGTCCCCAAAGTTGAATGTATTTTTTGTGACGTCACAGTATAGTTTATGACAGGATAATTAAACAACGGTGATTTCTCTCTGATGTCGATGTGTGGAAGAAGGAACACCATTTGCTACCATTAGTTCCTGTTAATCGGTTAACACCCTCATAAAAGACCAGCTGGGCCATGGTATCGGATCGCCTCCCTCAACCCAATTTGGGGGAAGTTCCTCCTGTTTTAGCTTCAATCCTCGGTATTTCCTTTACCACATACAACTAAGAGATCGGGTAGCCGACGTTGAATGTCTGATATTTTTTCATCATATGTCAACAATAATGATATATTAATCTCTGGAATTCAACATAGAAGATGCCAGGTATTGGTATTGATGAATGTCCATATCCTAAATACTATATATATGACTATCTGCACGTATTCAACATTTGGGTCAGGCCCTCAAAATGTGTACAGATCACAAACATATTCAAATATCAAAAGTTATAGATGAAGCAGAGGTTCAAAACAATTTACTTCTGTATTGGTATATGTGATGTGCCACAGGAAAATAAGTCTCAAGTCGAAAAAAAAGGATTTTCAGATATCATCGTATTATAAAAGATGGGATTACGCTGACTACAACAATGTCAACCTTTAGCATACGGGTCTCATTTTCAGAAAATGCACAATTCACCTTCCCCAGTCCTCTCAATTAACCCAAATTTCAGACAAAATTAAAGTTTAAAATGCAGTTCGACCTAACCAAACACATTGCTAGAATCAATGCAATACCAAATATACTCGAACTGACCTAGTATTGACCAAATTACAGCCTAATTTAACTGAATTTACTAATTGTGTACAGCTGCCAATATACATTTTCTGAAAATCTAACCCATATAAAGTAGTACTTAAATACTTTTATATCTTTGTACATTGGGAAAGATGTACTCGAACCAAATTATTGACCAAATTACAGCCTAATTTAGCAGAATTTACTAATTCTGTACAGCTGCCAATTGTACATTTTCTGAAAATCTAACCCATATAATGTGGTAAGTACTTTAATATCTTTGTACATTGTACATTATATGTATTTCTTTAGGATGACCTTAGAAACGCAAATTATACAGTCTTCAAATTTGGTATATTATATTATATACTTATACGCCAATTAAGAGCACTTAACACCCCAAAAATCAAAACATTCCTGCGAAGAGATTTCTTGGGGAAAGAAACATTTGAAAAATATTATGTTTGCGACTTACTTGACTCAATTTTGTGTGACACATCACATATGGTCTCACTTTGTATTATTAAGTTCTGTTATGTTCCCAATAATTTAGTTTACTTTTAGAACGATATGAAATTGATTAAAGGGCCATATTACACACATCCTGACGACTTCACCCATTTTTCAGTGGCAAGCCATATCCTGCAGGAAATCGACAGTATAAAGAGATGCAGATTGCAATGCATGAAGGCAATTGTGATGTGTCACAGACAAATGAGTCATAAGTCACAAAAGAAAAAAAAAGATTTTAAGATACCATCATAGTTGAAAAGATGAGAACATATTCGTTCATGAATTCATTAAGTGGATTCTAATGATGTTAACATTCACGAAACCAAAGAGTATTTCTATATTTTGTGTTTGAAAAAAAAGGTTGCAATATTTCGTTCCCTCTGCACTGTAATTTGTAAAAGAAAATGGATGTCAGGGCGTACGAAAATCACCTGAATTTGTGAGACCGTGTCTGATGTCTTGTGAATAAATTTATTTTCCAAAACGTGAAATTTTTTTTAAAAAAAAAATTGGACATTGGACAATTTACTAGGAAAGAAGTTAAATATACTCCATAGGACGACCTTATATATAGAAAGCTAGGATATACTGTTTTGGAATTTGCACTAAATATCTCCAAAATGATAACATTCCTACATCCAGTCCAGGCTCAAACCCTCAGATCAGATAAGAATGGTATGTCAGTGATTGGACGCCTATTTCGCTAATCGGTTTCCTAGCCTACGACTAGGCGTTCTAATGGGATTATAATGACATTTTGCGGTCTTAATGGAATTATAATGGCACTTATATAGTGGTTTGAGCTGAGAGTCTTTCCCTCCGTTTGAAGGGACTCGCTCATCGTTGGGCCTAGACTGCATCTTGCAAATTAAAAGTTTGAAAAGTATCAATTTGGGCACTTATGATTTATCTTTCTGTAACAGATTTCTGATTACTGCATGGCGCCGTGTACCATTCTTTCTGTTTGTCCTTTGCTGTCACATGTCTAACAAATAAGCTAAAGTTGTGGAATCATCTGAATTGTAGTTGAAGTGGCGTTCTAATTTATTTCAACTTCATATGTTTCACATATCACAAAAATCATATATAAATAACAATGGTGAAGAGTGTATGTTTAAGATTATTCTATATTGGGACGATGTTGGGTTACAGTTGTCTGCCAAAGCCAGGCATTCTAGGGCTTTAGTCACTGCCTTGAACAGTCCTGGGGCAATTGTTATGTCATGAAGCTCAGACCTATAGCTTGAGGTGAAGACATCATTGAACTACTAGATGTAGTCCTGAATAATACATATCACAGGAAGATATATCACAGGAACCCCAGATACAAAAAGGATTAATAACCTCCATTTCAGGCCTACTGGTGCACTGTTCGTGTACAATCAGAATAGTGTACCAGCAACCCCCGAATATGATTTATGAGTAGTGTTTGGTCAGAACTTTCTGCATGTTTTTTGTTTGTTTGGTCTTTTTTTATTTCTTTTACGGCCAACTGAAAGCCCAACTTAGAAGTTTTAACTTTCCATCAAAACTGTGATTGGCCAGGTCGTCAAAATATGTACACTTGCAGTTCACAAACATGATAAAATATCAAAAGTTATAGATAAGGCGGAGGTTCAAAACAATCAGGGGCTGGTTACATGAATGATGAAGCATGGTTAATTGTAGACTTATTGTATCATAAAGTGAACCTATCCAAGTTGTATCGTTATCCGTGAATGTATCCTCATCACTAATTGCCCCATTGGATTTTGTAATAAAATAATGATAAGGATTGCAGGTGCCCACGAGCACACAATATGCAGATATCCTTATGTTAATGCTAACTCCTGCAACACCCCTAAAATAAGGACATCACGTACAACAGGCCCCAGATTGCACAATCATGTTGAAGTCACGCAATCAATAGCCCTTGTAAATTTGACAGGATTGTCCTGCTTTTGCAGACATTGAAATATTTCAGAAATATTATGTTATATTCCCATGTCAACAGCTTGCTGCTTGAGGCGGAGGCCTGAAAGGTATCCTGTAGGGCGACACAGATTTGAAAGCTTCCCTGGGTCCCTTGGGCAGATCCAACTTAATACTCTTGGCTAGATGTGCTGGAGGAGTGTTAGGGTCTGAATCCTGCATCCATACCTTAGCCACTTTCACTTCTCCAGGTTTTGGTGCATGAGATTTAAGCTTTGTAATAGAAGTACCTTCTTTATGCAGAGCCTCTGTTACTGGATAAAATATCTTACACCTATCTTTAAGGTCTTTTTTGATTTTCTTAACAGGTTCTTGTCTTTCATTTTTATTGTCCTTTGCAACCTTCTTTGTGAAGATTCTTACAGATTTTTGTTTGCTGTGGAGACTCCAATCAACCCCTGCTTCCCCAACAGTTAAGGGGACTTCTGGAATGAAGTTTTCCTCCTTAGGAAATACATAGCTCCCTGGTACTTCCGGTTTGAACTGCTTTCTCTCCATTTTCTCTTCGCCAGTTAGAGACCGATTGTCTTCTTGTGATGTGTTTGACCTCTGATCATCAGAACTACTGCAGGAGTATTGTTTTCCTCTTCTGTACTCCCCACTTTTATCATAAATTAACTTAAAATGTGGTTTGGGAGCCACGAAAGCTTTAGGCACCCCTAGAACTCTATCCTTGATGTATTTCTTCCTAGCTTCTCTCACAGTTACCACTGCATTTTGAATCCGCTCGTTCTCCTCCCTTCTCAGCTGTTCTTTCCTCATTAGAGCTTCCATTTCTGCATCTCTACCGCAAGGGGCTGAACTAGAGTTCCTGTTCTTCCTTCTTAGAATCGGAGTGGATCTCTTCACGCAGAATCCATCTTCGCCATGCCAGCCTTTCTTATCATACCAACACACATCTGTGAAGGTAGCTCGTGAATAAGAACCCCCTGGCAACAACCCCAACCCACTGGACTGTCCCTCACAGCTCACTCGTGGAGCGTTTGGGGACACTTCAACCCTCTTGAATCTGGCCACTAAAGTGTTTTCTAGAAGGTTGGGGAGAGCTCTCTGAGCTGCTGCAGCTGCAGTGGTGTAGGACTTGTGAGATTTGTTTGTGACTGCTCGGGTGGAGTGGGAGATCCTTGAGTTGTCAAGGTGAGGGAGCGTCCTTCCTCCTGAAACTTGGCTCTTGTCAAAGTCCAGACGACCAAGGTGCTCCAACAGGTAGTCCTCAAATGGTTCGGAGTCGCTGTCGTGAAGCAACATGGTAAAGGTTTGGTAGGGCTTGTGGGTCCTGACCCCAGACTAGAATAGATGCAGCTTCTGTTGATCTGAAAGTATAAAAGAAATCTCATGTATATTGTCATCAACAAAGTATCTACATGCATGTATTTCTGTCTCAAGTATTGTTGGAAAATATCATGTCAGGTGTGATTGAAACCTCCCTATAAGGGTATGTTTCCATTGGTGCGTTTTTTCTCTGCATTTTATTGTCTGTGTTCTAAGCATTCTATTTTCAACATTTTATTTTTAACACATACATGGTCAATGAGTTGTTTCCACAAGCAACAAGCAGACCAGACCAATGGACCCTAATGCTGTTTTCACACCAAAACAATACAACAGCTGCCAGACAACAGCAGTAATTCAAAAACATCACCAATACATTTTAAATGTTTTGGCATACACACTAGGTATCTAATGTTTCCTCTTCTGTACTCCCCACTTTTATCATAACTTAACTTAAAATGTGGTTTGGGAGCCACGAAAGCTTTAGGCACCCCTACCTATCCTTGATGTATTTCTTCCTAGCTTCTCTCACAGTTACCACTGCATTTTGAATCCGCTTATTCTCTATTAAGTTGGATCTGCCCAAGGGACCCAGGGAAGCTTACAAATCTGTGTCGCCCTACAGGATACCTTAGTAGGTAGAACTCTCCTGTGAGCCCTTCCTTTCTCGCCAATATGGCAGATGAAGAATATTCCTTATTTTTATAATTATTATTTTCAATTATTGCTTGCATCAGAGTATTGACAACCTTGTATTATCCAACAGACTTTAACCCTTTTCGAGCCTGTTGGCAACAATTGTTGCCAGAGCCATGGGGCCAATTTTTTCCCATTTGGGCAACTAGGGCAAATTTTGGATATCTATGGAAATGTTGGGTTGTAACACACTACAGTGTACATGGTATCATCTAAAAGCATACAACATGGCAATTAATATTCTAGTGTTTTTTCCATGGTAACTGATAAGGAATAGAATAGTGACCATGGGAACAAGGTAACAATTTAGGGTTTATTCTTGTCTTGGTACTACACCAGACAAAAGCTCTAAATGAGGAGAACCCAGAAATATAAATTGTTGATCTGAATTTCCAGAACTGTTACCATGGCAACCATAAATCTAAAATAACTTTGATTTTACTAATTTCAGTAGTCATGGTTTCCCTTTGGTTACTATGGTAACAACCTCATGAAATCGTGTAAGACCTATCTAATCTAACTGTTGAATCATTCAGCACAAGAAAAAAATGAAGAAAAAATGATCCAACTTAAATTAGTCATATTCTAGAATTCAATATTGGGATATCTGTTTGTAACGATTCCACTATGAAGATTTCCATTTGACCTCCGGATACCTCCGGGTACCTCCGTGTATCTCTGGGTACCTCCAGATACCTCCGGGTAGTTCCTCTGGATCCCACTAGGATATTCATTGCAACCATTGATGATATTTGCAGTTTATATTATTTGATTAATTTATCATTAATTATCTATTCATTTGATTTCATCCGGACTTTGACCATGTTGCTTATTACATATTTCTATATTTATGTTCAACTTTGCATTTATGTGATTATTATATTTATTCCATTATTCCTGAATTATGTTGCTAACATAATGTTTCCTTGGTTTGAAAATCATTCATATCTTGATGTACCTGTTCATTTATCGGGTTGAGGAGCAAGGTCTTCAACCCAACACACAAGGAGGAATAAAGGGAACATATGAAAGAAGTATTTCACTCTTGATGTTTTATCTCGGATCCGCGCTTGGAACATAGAATATTTCAACCCTTGGTCCTTTGGAACTTTAATATAATCCGGCCACTATAGTTCCTTTTCCCCCCATCTCCTGCTATCGATATTCATAATATATTTATTCTCGCAGAAGTAAACCTATACGATCACGAAATATCATTATTTAAATATCGATTAATATTAAGCCGGAGCTGAAACACAGATGTGCAACGATGGCCACAAAGACATTGGAAAGAACATAGGCAAGAATCGCAACATGTTCACATATTTCTCCATATTGATATTTAAATAAATCCTGCAGAGGTGCTCGAGCTAGCTAGCTTGATCTACACCTATTTACATGATATATCAAATATTGTATTTGTTTCATATTTGATCTTCACCTATTTACATGATATATCAAATATTATATGTTTCATATTTGTTTGAAAACAAAAAAAAAGTTTATTTTTTGTATCAAAATTGGAATCTCCATCCAAAATGCTGTTAGATGACATAAGGTTTTATGTCCAAAATAAGTGTTGTCAAATTGTTGTTTTGATTAAGATAGAGGCATAGGAATAATTAAAAATTAACCCAGAATTCCCTGTGGAGGCTGGGTTTGAAAGAGTAAACTCAAGCATCGCCATAAACAAAATTTGAACACAGCTTTAGTTGAAAGAACATCCTGATTAAATAACCAAAGGTATGGTTTGATAAATGATTATGAAATGTAATGAAATAATCTGGCAATGATTTAATTCAGTTGAGTGCCTTTAGTTAGTTCCCATAGAGATTATATCATACAGGACCATTGAAAACAACGTTTCTTCCGCTCTTTCCGCCTCTATCTCTCTCTCTTTCTCTTCCTCTCTCCCTCTCTCTCTCCTCCCTCTCTCTCTCCTCCCTCTCCCCCCTCTCTCTCTCCTCTCTCTCTTGCTCTCTTTCTCTCTCTCCTTCTTGCTCTCTCTCTCCCCTATCTTACCATGGCATCTACGATCCATTGTAAGTAAAAGTTGCTTACAATTGCTTAAAATTCCTTAAAATTAAAATCGGACTTCTCTAATATTATGAAGCACCCAATGTCTATGCATATAATATATACATCATAATGGAAAATAGAGTAGTGAATGGTTCAACGTCTCCCCCGCTTACCTTGCCATGATGCTGGTAGTTAAATGCCAAGACTGAGAATAATTGGATATGGTGAGAACCTATATGTATAAGAAGCTATTCACGGAAGCCAGGTATACTCAGCTTTTGTGTATAGAGTGGGCCAAGCCAACGCGGTACGTACAATAGGCCCGGGTGTATTGCATAAAAACATTAAGAAGTTTTCACAAGCCAATCATTGTCAGATTCTTTTATTAACTTATGGTCTCAACAAGTTAAAAGAAAAAAGAAAAATAGACATTTATAATCGTTTACAGATTATTTTTATGCGTTGCCTATAAAAATACTTATTTCGGATACTATATAAATAGGGTCCTGGCAAATTAAAATCAAGTCTTAGATTTACATGAACCAATTTCAAAAGAAAATACCTAAGTCATCAACTCAGGATCATGGCATAAACATGGCATTCTCTCAGTTTGAATGATGTTATTGGCCGTTAATGAAATATTTAAAAGAATCTTGGAGATTGTGAACCAGGCTAGTGTCATAGATTTTACATCAAAGATAGTCTAGACCATTTTCCCATTCGACAGTATTACTATAGTCTACTGTGAATAAAGATGCCCTTTTTATATATATATATAAAAGAACGTAAATGAATAAACCTGGATCTGTCTGTGATAAACTGTGCTGCCTGATAATGAATGAATGAATGAAATCTAAAAGCAAATTTAGCTGTAATTGTATGTATTTTAAATGTTTTCAAGCTTTTGCTAGTATCTTGTTTGAGCAACCATATAGACAATAGAAATATCTATAGAAGTCATAGTTAAATCGAAAATTTCAAAATATGTTGCCATGTTAAAATGTTGATTAGGTACTGAACAACATTAATATAATACAAAAACGGGGCACAGGGGAAGCACACCTCATGGCGACCAGTATAATGTATGTCCTTCGATTATATTTTTTAGACCGAGGAAATGTTTTGTACTGAATCCTGAAAAAGAAATATTTTCTCTATGATATGTGTAATGCGTTCGCTGCGATTATATTTTTAAGACAAGAATTAACTCTTAAAACCACCATGTATACATGGTCTGGGGGTCTTACCCATATGAATAGAATCTCGAGCCTCTAAGTGCTGGCTCGTTTTCCCCCATATACACGGTGGTCCGCTATGTTTGTATTTCCTCTTATGACTAATAACGCCCAAATGGATTAATGTGGATAAACTATTAGCAATTGAGGTTCAGATAAACGCCTAGCTATGGTTGTGAAGAACCTCTAGAAACCCTGATAACAGGTTCTTGGTTTGGGGAATAATCCCTCTTCTGAAAAATTCATTCTACAGTCTTTTATTAAAGGATTATTGACCGATTTTGAGGAGCTGCTGGTGCACTGTTTGGTGTATAATCTCGAGACGAGGCCGATTATACACAAACCGTGTCGGCAGGCTTGAAATGATTTTTTTTAACAAATATTATTGACAATTTCACATTCGTGATACGTTTCATGTGGTTATTAATCTTGTTAATCTCCACCTTAGGACTTTTCAAGGCTGTGACTAGTTTAAAATAAGTGTCCCATTGACAATGGCATAGGGATGTCTCATCAGACATGGGTGGTGGGGATCTAGAGCCGTGGTGGGGATGTAGAGCCTCTTATACCGTTTTGACTTAGATTATTAGTGTTAGGATGAAATAGATGAATTACAAGAACCGTTTGATGCAATGCACATGTAGTTTTGGCTGTCAGGGTACCACCAGTCTGTAATTGCCAGAAGAACAGGTAATATCGACTATTCCACTTCATTGACAGTATATTTGTTCCTGGCTATGGCAGCAAATTACTTAGGTGATTATAAAAGACTAGCAAAGTACCCGTCCTCCGGACGGTCACCCTCTCTCCCCACACTTCCCCCTCTTCCTCTTTTCCCTCCCCCTCTTCTCTGTCTTTCATACCTGTTTTCTCTCCCAACCCCATCTCCGATTCCCCCCCCCCCCCCTCTCCCTCATGCTCCCCCTCCCCGCGTTCTCTCCCTCCCCTCTCTCCCTTCCCTCCCCTACATCCTCTCCCTCCTCTCTCCCCCTCTTCTTTCCCCCCCCTCCCCCTCTCCTATTCCTACACCCTCTTCTTCAACCTCCCACTCCTCTGCATGTAGTTAGGTCCCCCTGGACGTAGGTTGTGGGAAATGACATAGTATCTCACAGGGGCTTTCCCAGGCTATAAATAGAGTGTAGAGATCCCAATTTAAAAAAGGTTTCAAAATCACATTTTCACCCCATGCAGATACCTTCACAAACCACATAATATATATAATGTCCTCCAGAGAGGGTGGACAGAACTCTACAGATGAGTAAGACGGTTTGTAAAATAACAAATTCCGAGAACATCTGAGACAAAGAAGCCCCTCTTTTCTACCTCTTTTCGCAGTAATCGCTCTTCCCGTGTATTATATAGATGCTTTTGTCTGTAATGGATCTGATTCCAGCTGCGAGCATGTTCCAAACAGTTTGTATAACAAACTTCGTTTAAATAGGTCCTTTTTAGGTAAGTCTTAGATACACTAACCTCTATGGGTTCTTACACAGAATAAATCCAAGAAGCCTCATGGGGAATTAACGTTCATTAGTTTCCAAAACCGCGTTTGAGAGTGATTTGGAGGGGCTACAAATGCTAATAGTTTGCTTCGTGGCAGAAGGTGCGATACACATGTGAGAACTAGAGTGTCCATCATAGTTCTTATTGTCATAACTGAAGGTCTAGGCCTAGTATTTCTTCACATAAAAGTAATTTACGCATTCCATTATTACAGGAGAAAAGCTTAAAAGTAAAATATGCAAAATGCTTGGCAATATTGATATAAAAACACTCAGCGAAGTTAAAGATTATCAACAGGGCAATGGAAAAGAAAACGGGAAAAGAATTATATTAAAGAAGTAAACGAATTTTAAAGATATCATCATGATAATCAAACGTTAATTCGTATCATTCACTGTGGTTGCTCAGAATAGAAAATCGATTAAGAAAATTAAATCATTTTCAATAAAGACCTAATGGCTCTGTCCGAATGAATATTCCTTTATATGTTGACAGAAAGTAATTAAAGGCAAACGCTACTATTCACTGCCCGCCCCCCTTTACCATATGGGTCAGATTTTCAGAAAATGTACAATTGGCAGCTCTACACATTTAAGGGATTTTGCTAAATTAGGCTGAAACACAATAAATACCAGGTATATCTGAGTATATTTGGTATCACATTGATTTGTAGTATCAGTTCTGTTATGTTAAACTGCATTTTGAAGCTCATTTTTGTCTTAAATGTGGGTTATTTGAGAGGATTTGTGAAGACGATTTGTACATTTTCTGAAAATCTGACCCATATACCAAATCTACGGGCATTTTACGCACTATTCCTTTAGCATTGCAGTCTATGAGGAAACGGCCCATTTTGTCACATTTTATAGAATAAAACAAACAATTAATGGCTACTCCTACTGTCCCAAAATTTTCTACACATACAGTTCAGGTTATATACTACAGATAAAAAGGAAAAAAAATATATGTCATCGCGTTCGATTTTTTTTTATAGCTGTCTGAAATAGACATGTTTGGGAAACAGAGCTAGCTATGGGTACTCTCAGTTGTACTCAATTAGCATGCAAGTCTATTGGGAAATGCTGCATTTTCCTTTCACGGTTTTGGGAATAAAACAAAAATGGATACTCTAAATGTCCCAGAATTTTCTACACATATAGTGCAGGTAATATTCTACACAAATATAGGGAAAAAAATGTATGTCATCACGTTAAAAAAATAATTGTAGCTGTCTGAAATAGACATGTTTAGGAAACATAGAACACTTTGAAAGCAGCAGATTTGTGGGTTGTCAGCCATGTTTCAAAGCCCCATAATTCAGAAACTAGCACGGTGACCCATTAATTTTTTTTCAGTTTTAAGAACACAAATACTTCAAAAATCATATACTAAAGAATCAGAAAAATGACATTTATTTTCACTGGGGAGGGAAAAAAATTGTTTTTATAAAAATGGTGAAAAAAATTGAGTTTTTTCGAGTTTTTAATTTAAAATTCACATTATATATTTGTTGTTTTCAAAATAAAAATAACAATGCACCCTATAGAAAAGAGGCATAGAATTATTGGCCAAATAATACTCTCTCTAAAACTGTTAATTTTACTTAAATTGAGTGAATATAAATAGTAAATATGAACTATGAAGTTGAGGTACTGCAAAATGGGCCCCCTTTTTGGTTGTCATTGGTACTTTTGAGATGCCAAATTTTGAAGCACTGTAATTCAAAAATGAGCACGGCGACCCAATGATTTTTTTCCATCCTTATGACCAGAAACACTTCAAGAATCAAATACTAAAGTTTCAGAAAAATGACATTTATTTTCATTTTCCACTAGATAGTAGCGTTTGCCTTTAATGTCGGCACTGTAGCTATCCATTGAGTGACAGTTTGATTGTTGCTTTGTCGCCTTGTGACAGTTTCCTTTATCGGTGTTTATGCGACAACCATTGTGGTGGGCTCATAAACAATCGATTCATTGTTTTGGTATACATACATGTACTCTATTTGAGCTGTGATCAATCAGTCATTTAAAAGAAATAGCCGATGATATTTTACATTAATATAGATCTTGGCATGTATCTAGAGAGAATGATAGAAATATACATGGGATCTCACCCGATAACAAAATTTAAACTAAATTGTTATTGTACCTGTCATCAAAGAAGCCTTTATTGTGTATTATCGTTAATATTGCACCTCTCATAATTCTAAAAAGCAGTCAAAGATTTAAAATACAGTTTCACAAAATCTTCAGCTCAAATTGTATTCGTCCATCAATGATACAAATGGCAATAACAATTAATGTAATAACTATTATGATATATTGCTTTTACATGTTTTTACTATTGTTACGTTCTCATTTTTGTTATTCATTCGTTTTCCTTGGTATCAACATTGTTGATGACAAATATTATTACATATATATCATGATCATTATACTAATTAGTCTATATTTGTATTTGTAACAAAACATATTGTTATCCCATTACCATTATCACAACTTCAATTTCGATAAATGTCGTGTATTTTATCTTAAATTTTCTTCAGTTCATAGCCTCTGCGAAATATTTTAAACTAACCAACACATTCTTGACCATAGTGTAAATACAAATTGTAGCCCTGGCTCTATGTTTGAATAGCTCATTTGCAAGTATGAAGCAATCCTTCTGCATCATTGGAGAGGGCCATACATGTAGAATATAAAGGGTTGAACCTACGCCTGAAGCTCTTATATATTAAGTGTTATTTGTGCAAGGTCGGTGAACCGTTGGCCTGGACAAATTGGTATGTGGGTCAGGTCGTCAGAAAATGTACAATCATACATCTACATATTTAGTAAATTCTGCTAAATTAGGATGAAAATGATAAATACTTGGTATATCTGATTATATTTGGTTTTGCTTTGATTTAAAGTCGGTTAGGTTGAACTGTATTTTGAAGATAATCTTTTATTGAATTTGGGGTATTTGAGCGGATTGGTAAAGGCGAATTATACACTTTCTGACGCCCTGACCCATATGTAGTTATTATCGGAGCAGGGTTGGTAAAGGACTTACAAATTTACCATAAAACATATCTTTGTCATCTATACTATTCAAAATGCCTAACATAATTTTTCATTTTATAGGTTGGAGTTGTTTTTGAGAGGTGGGTTCAAGTCAAGTCCCTGGGACAAACCGATCTTTCTTTAACTAAAACCACTTCAATAAAAGTCTACAGTCGTTATTGATATTTAATTAATGTTGATACAGTGTTGTTTTTCATCGAAATGTAAAGGTTATAGAGATGTTATTAATAGAGAAATGACTATATGATCGACATTCACACACTTTAGAAAAACATAATATACTTAGACAAAACTACCCGCCGACTATCCATATGTTCCATCATACATGCGGGCTAAATTTATGGGGAGTAAATAGTGAAAATTCGAGGGAAATTAATTGTGTGTGTAGCGGGTAATACACAAGAGTTATTACCCTTTGTTTGTGGTATGAAGCTGAGTAGGCCTATATATTTGTCGTCTGTCTGACCATTTGGTTAACCTTATTTTTCTGTTAAATTTGTTTTTTATAGGATTGGTGGGGACAAAATATACATTTTCTTGTGTATACACCCATTTCATTTATAACGCATGGTTATTTACATAAGGGCATTGATAAACAACCCATGCTGAACATGGAATGTCTTCTCTAGTTTTACGATATGACATACACGTCCCAATCGCGCATACCCATCACCCACAAATAAATAGTAGCATTTAAATTGCAATGAAAATATTTGATTTTTGTTGTTTTTGTCATAAGTATAAAGGAACAATCACAAAATGCGATGAATTTTACTTTTATGATATTATAGAGAAAGGACAATTTAGGAAAGAGATTGCATTATGTGAACACATTCCTTTGAATTGTAAATCCTATAGAATAGAACTGCAATGCATAAACTTGCCTGAATAGATAAAGCAGTCGGCACAACCATGCATGGATAACATATATTAATACGTGATATATCAAGCTACTGGTGCCAAGTACTTATCCACTCATAGCAGATTCTGTGCAGGTGCCAATTATGATTTCTTTTTTTTTACAGAACTGTTAAGCCTTAGTCAAATCAATCAACTTGTCAATAGGGATATTGAGGGGGTGGTGTGTCTAAAGTGTGTTCTATATAAAGGGTTAGAGCGTCAGAAAATGTATAATTCGCCTTTCCCAAAATGTTACTACTTTTCAAAAGGTGCTTATCAGTCTAGGCTCAGAGTTGAGAGAGTCCCTCAAAACTGAGGGAAAGCCTCTCTCTCAAAACCGCAAAATCTCATCTTTTTAAGTATCTTTTGATATATATTTGATATCTGAGACCACCAACACTCGATCGACAACGATCTGAGTGGCAAGTGGCTAGTCTGGTAATATCCGACAAATGGAGTATTTAATTCAAACCACTGCCAATAATTATACTGTAGGCCTACCCATGATAATGAATTACTTCCAATCGTATGTATGTACTAAAAAATCATTTATACCTGTATTTGAATATGATGTATATAAGAACCACTTGGGTCAGATGAAAAACCTCGAAAGGGGGACACTTTACACCAAGTATAAATAAAATATTTTTGATAAAAAAAAACAAGAAACAAACAAACAACTTAGTTTTTAATCAACGTAACACAAAGTATATTCAGATATACCAAGTATTTGCCATGTTCATCTAGCCTAAGTTAGTCTAATTTGGCCAAATTTACTAAATGTGTAGTGCGACCGATTGTACATTTCTAGACGACTCAGTGCACATTGATCAATAAAAGACTGGTGAATAATGGCTTGATATATTGATACACAGATGGTAAGAAACCACCTTCCTGTGGGTATATTGACTATACAACAGGTTCTAAAACCACCTTCTTCCTGACAAACATTGGTTCTCTAAGTTGTTATGGGCTGTCAACAATTGAGTTCAGACCACCGCCTTGATCCATGGACTAATTGTCAGTTAGTTACCAAGTTATCAGATAATGAGGGTAAAAGACGGCTAATTGTGTACAATTGGATAACAAGACACTTCAAAATAACCAAATATTACCTAAGAAATGTTAGTTAAATTGCCCTTGTCTACATAAGAATAGATCAACTCTCCATTTTCTGCCGTTCTAAATGTGGCTATGCAGTCATATTACATTCTTCCCAAAATTCAGAAAATTGCACTCTCCAAATAACCAAAATTAACCTTTAAATGGTATTCAAATGGCAGTTCTCCATAATTATAAGAACAGTCTCGCCTACCGATATTGTCACGTAATTATACATTCTTCACTTTATTTTTGGAAAATATATTTGAATTGTGTAAAACCTCTTTTTGTATACACCTTGTCGACCTGACTCAAAGGCTGACTGGTAAAGACGGAAGATGTGAGTGTTATGGGTTGAAAGGTCATTTATTTATGGTCCGCCAATGCTGCATTGAGAGGTGCAACACTTAAGGGGCGTGCAATACTTGCACATAGGCCTACTATACGAGTTCGAATTTGTTTTTGTCTTTAAAGTTTTAGATATTTTATGATGACACAGAATCAAAAACAAAGGTTTTTATTTCAACGTTTTTCTTTGCATATGGGTGGAGTCGCCTGAAAATGTACAATTCGCCTTCATCAATCCTCTCAAACAAGCCAGATTAAGACAAAAATATGGTTCAAAACACAATTCAACATGAACGAACAGATTCCTTGAATCAACGCATTACCAAATATACTCAGATGTACCTGGTATCATTTCTTTCAGCCTAATTTAGCAGAATTTACTAAATGTGTAGAGCTGCCGATTGTACATTTTCCACCATCCAGCTGCCGATTGTATATTTTTGAAGACCTGACTCATATAAAAGTAAATGGAACTAGATGCGGGTAATCGAATAATTTGTTCCGCCAAGAATGCCTACTTGCGGCGCCATCTAGTATACGTTATTACTCACTATAAGGAGAAATTCAGATAGCTTGTGCCGAGTTCACATGTGTCCTTACCACATTATTTCCGTCGAAAAAGAAATTTCATATTATATTCATTCGCAACCATCCGAACGTCACCAAAACAGAACATCAAAGGATTTTAGCCAGTTCTCCTTATTTGTGTAAAGACGAATCCCCAAATTCTCCACACCCCATGGGGTGGGGGTGTGTGGGTGTGGGGGGGGGGGGGTTGGATAGAGAAAGAAAAGTTTCTTCATTTTCAGTCTTTTGTGATAAACCCATTATAATTATGGAGAGAGAATTCATTTTAGATAGATGAATACACCCGAAGCGATAATAATATAGAATAATTATTATTATGGTTTGCTGTATTAGGTAGTTTTAGAGAAGAAGGAAGTATATATGGGTTTGTGGGTAGCTGCAGCTACCAGGGGAAAGGGGTAGGGGGCACTACCAATGCCTCGGAATCAAGTGATTCCAGCAAATGTAAATCTTTCATTTTACATTCTGCGAATGATTAAAAGAAACAATTAAGAGTAGGGGGTAGTAATTCTTTATTTTTTCGGGAACCACCACCCAGGAACTGAAAAAAAACTATTTTCTGTCTATTTCATAACAGTAGTGGTTTTAAACATGAAAGATGTACATTAATTTTTAAGAGTGTTCTGCTCCAATTAGCTTTTTTGTCAAAAAATCATTTTTAAAAACTAGGGAAAGTCAACAATTCTTTTAGGTGGGGTAAGTTTTTCTAGGTGGGGGTGGGGGGATCGGAAACACCTTTTTTGCCCCCTATAGGGGACTTGCATGTTCACCGACTTGATTCGCATGGAATTATGGGAGTTGTATGTCAGTGTAAGATCTGTAGAAAACATGTCACGTTCAGCATGGAATATTTATCGTTGCTCCAATGTCAATATCCATGTGTTAATCATGTTGCCATAAAACACGCCTCCATCTTTCCCATCATGTATTTGTTTTTATAGATCATGTACATAGGTGATATTGGTGAAAATATTGCTAAGTATTTGTATGTCAGATTTGAACTGAATCTATTCCACGATGCACTGTAGTAGACATGCGCAGTGGCACATGCAAATCCCCTATTGAGACAAATTAACTTTGGCTGAGTAAGTTGGGAGTACAAATTTAACGCTATTGGCACGGGTGTTCGTGAACCAATCCATATGCTATGTGGTCAATAATAATCTCTGCTACCTCTCTTCAACCTCCTCAAGCTTCTTTAGCCGGGCTGGAATTAATCCATACATTATACAACCTTTCTCTGAACTGCTGTTTCCAGCTTTTGTTTGTGCAGCTGTATTAGACTTGTGCAGGCCCACTTTAGGCTCACAGCATCTAAGATCAGATATAAGAATGGTTTGTCAGTGATTGGACACCTACTGTGTTAATTAATGGGTTTCCAGACCCTGGAGTATAGGCATCCTAATGGCATTCTAATGGCATTTTGCGGTTAAGAGCGAGAGGCGTTCTCTCAGTTGGGAAGGACTCTCTCAACTCTTAGACTGAGTCTTTGATTTTTACTGTTAAAAAAGAAACCTTTTATAAAAAGTTTATTGTTAAAAAAGGAACTCTTTTAAAAAGATCAATCACTGCAGGAATCAAACAAACTGGTACCAGCCATAATAATGATGTATCCATTGAAACGGTCTGCGGGACTCATTATAATAAATTATGTTATTGCACGCCATTATTGCACCTCTCATACAGCATGGGCATATAATACTGCTTTAATGGGAGAAGCTCTCTAACACACAAGCGAGCAGATCGATACATGTGCACTGTTTACCTAACCAGTACAAGCTTGATATTATGCAATGTGTTTCAGGGAAATGAGTCACGGAAGTCGCAGAATTAATATTTTTCAAAGTATTTGCCCACAAGATCTCTTTGGAGGAATGTTCTTATTTTTGAGGTAGGCCTATTTAATGCTCCAAGTCGTATGCTCCAAGTCGTACGATCGTGTATAAAATATATCTATGCACTTCGAAGCTCAGCCTATATGTTTAGCTACTTTACTTGTAATTGTCCACGCAGATATATATTATATACGCTATTGCAAACCTTTTTTTTTTAAAAAAAATATCGAAGTTAAAATATTGAAACAATTTTTCGCTGTCCTAATGTTTACTATCATTAGAATCGGCATGATCGCATCTTTTCAAATATGGTGATGTCTCATAATTTATTTTTTGCGACTCCTGTGACACGTTACATATGATATAACAATACCTCTGTCCCAGGTTATAGACTTGTGGATTCTTGTTTAAAAACGAAATCTTTGTAAGAAATCAAAGTCTATCATATCAATCTAACTTTAGTTGTCTCATTTCTTTAGTATGATGATGTTGTTTTGGACAAAGACATTCATATACCACATATTCTGCATAGTTCTAGAGATTGTTAAATACAATACAAAAAGCATCAGATCTATGGGGGTTATTTTAAATAATTTAATTTATACTGGGTATTTCAGTCCCCTCCCTCTCTTCACTTGCCCCAGTTTCAAAGTATGAACAGTTTCAAAATATATGCAGGTTACATTTGTACAAAAGAAGTAATTAGATGAAAATTGTATTGATAATCACTTTGCCACTCATATCAATATCAATACCAAGTCAAGTAGTGAGTTGTATATATGTATTTGGCAGGAACTTAGTGATCTAGTCCGCCCTCAGAAAATTTTCAAAAATAAAAAAAAAACAATTCGAGAAGATAGTCCGTCACCTTCGTCCACTGTAGTGGTCAGCATTTGAATGTACTGGCGGGAAGCTCCCTTGGCAACCAGTGTTGTAAGTCCGATTCAGGTAGCACTATGGTCCTTCCATGATATACGCATACACATATATATATCAAACGTATAAAATAGGTTATAAAGTGTTAGTGAGTTATATGACATGATCTTGGAAACAATAAAAATGAGTAGAGATTTCCACTTTGCCACTTCACATAAGATGTCAACGTACGGAGGGTTAGTGGGTATAGGTAAGTATTTTACATAGTATTTTGACGAGCCTTTTAAGGTCAATTCTAATACATAGGTCAACTTTTTTGTTGATCAAATAAAAAATAGTGAAAAGAATTTATAGTTAAGAGCAATTTTCACCTTAGTTTTCTCCTTGGTTTTTCCCCTTGGACTTTCACCTTGGTAAAGGATCTGAGTTACTATTTAATCGCTCTATTTTGTTAGAATGAAAGTCACAAAAATATAGTATGCCTCACATCGGTATGAAACACTCCAAAGAGCACAGTCCAAAATATCAAAGAATTGATATTTCTTTTGGATTTAAAACTGCTCAATATCAGCACAATGTCTTTAACGGGTTCCCCCTGGAAGGAGACTTAATGACTTTAATTGTATCCCATTAGGGTATCTGAGATTCTGTCAAAATGTAATTCTTAAACCATATAACGGTATCCTCTATTATAGCGGAACTCCACTATAGGTAAAAAACGGCGCCAACAGGCAAAATTCGTCGCCGACATTTCTAAAAATTCGGAAAATTCGACATGACTAAAAATTCTAGTGGATGAGGGGGTAAAAACAGGTTGTTGGCAACAGATTTATTTGTTGCCAACAATTGCAAAATATCTAACTTGATTAGATATTTCGTCGCAAAAAATTCGTCGCAGCCGTTTTTGCCTGTTGGCGCCGTTTTTTACCTATAGTGGAGTTCCGCTATTAGGGCGACTCCACTATAGGTAAAAAACGGCGCTGACAGGCAAAATTCGTCGCCGACATGACTAAAAATTCGGCGCACACAAATCACTAGTGGAAGAGGGGGTAAAATAGGTTGTCGGCAGCACATTTATGTGTT
Source organism: Sthenelais limicola (assembly GCA_942159475.1). Taxonomy (NCBI): domain Eukaryota; kingdom Metazoa; phylum Annelida; class Polychaeta; order Phyllodocida; family Sigalionidae; genus Sthenelais; species Sthenelais limicola. The sequence goes on from OW804098.1 coordinate 72,660,261, forward strand.
GCCAACAATTGCAAAATATCTAACTTGATTAGATATTTCGTCGCAAATTCGTCACAGCCGTTTTTTGCCGTTTTTCCCATAGTGGAGTCCCTGCATTTAGGATGAGCTATTAAATTTAAACTTATTATAACGGCCTAATTGGTATTTGTTTTTTTTATCAAGGTAGTAGATTGTATGATGAGAATTGATAGCAAGGTTAATCAGGTACAGATAGAATAGCAAATATGCGCCCTTCTTATATAGTTTATATCTTAAGATTTGTGGGTTTTCTTTAAAAAAAGAAAAAGAAAAGCGAATTGATGTCATATCAAATGTGAATATAAATTAATCCGGCTTCACCGATCGCAATGGAACTTAATGACTTGGAGTAAAACAATTATAGGGTTTGGCTGGGCTGATCAGATAATCACTTCTCTGACTGATCAATAGTAATATCTTAATCCAAGATTAAGTATATTCCCAGTTTAAATTAAAGTTAATACTCAGCAAACGGTACTCGATTCTGGCGATAGAACATAACCCCCTGGGGGCAGGTTTTGCTTTTATAGATTATCAGGTTCAGATGACACTTATGTCATTCTGTGTCAACTGAATTAATTCATGTCTGGGTCAGGATATCGTATGATATTATATTACATCAGGCAATTTTCTCGATTTAATTTAATTCAATTCATCAAATTTAAATATCAATCTAAAACTAGGCCATACAACTATTGTACCTATTTACCCGTTTAATAATTCTTGAAACCACCTATCAGTTCTACAGTACGTAAATTAGAATGGAGAAATGTATATAATGTGCTGGTTATCCCTATGTACACCTTTTGACACACCTGACACTGCTAGCACAAATGTGATGTATATTACAGGAAAATGAGTCACAAGTCGCAAAAATGGTATTTTCCAAAGTCATTAATTTTATTCATAAGATGCCTTTGTTGGAACGTTTTTATCTTCAGGGTATCTAGTCCTCGAGGTTGTATATAAAAAGGTGTACCAAATTTCAAGACAATGCATCAAATATTTCCATGCATTTCTTAGGTTATCATATAGAGTATATTTTGCTACTTCAGTGGTAACCTTCCATCCAGATACATTGCAAACCTTTTTTTAAAAAAAGAAAAAGAATATCAAACTGAAAACATTGAAATACGTTTGAGCTGTCCTAATGTTTACCATCATTGGAATAGGCTTGATTACATCGTTTCAAATATGATATCCTAAATCCATTTTTGCGACTTGTGACTCATTTGACTGTGACACATCATAATGTGAACCTAGGGCAGTCTCCCCCATCCATACTAGAATGAAACTCATTACATCAAACTGACAATTTTCAATAAACTACACACTGCTGAAGGCAGATTTGTGTGTTATTTCACCAAAACCCTTAGATCATTTTAATAACACTTCGAAAAAGAAGGTAAAGGCGGGGCTACCGGGTACCAGGGGAAGACCACTGTAAGTTGGTACGTAATACTATTTGATATGAAATATGCACTACCATAAAGATTAGATGCAAAGGAATATTGTTTTAATTTAGTACATATATATAGATCAGGTCGTCAAAATTGCCGTTCAAAACCATAATACATCAGTAAAAGTTATAGGTGAAACCCTATAACCCTAAAGCCGAAATGAACAGGTATTGTTAGTTTCTCTGGTTATGAACGTGGTCTCATTTGGTATATAATTCCAATACAATTGTTTATATTATAATTTAAACAATTCAATTAAACTTTGCAAATTTGAGTAAATTTTGAAATAGAAAAGAGATAAAACAAAAGGTGGGGATTGCGCATATATCATGATGACTTCACCATATATTTATTTATTTATTTATTTATTTATTTATTTATTTATTTATTTACATTTTTACCCAGACTATAGTTCACCTCACGATACTCCTCCACTATATAGAGAGGTGCTAGGAACACTTGTATGGTTGAATTAATTCGCAGTGTTAATTCAATCTTTCCTATTTTAGCATTCATTGGGACTGACAAAGAGCTATTGTTCATTTTTTGTAGGACTTGCCTATGGAGAATCCCAAAATAAACACATGATATATTTGCGTTTTATATTTGAATCGATGACATTCTTAATTAACATATGATCGTGACTTCATTTTCTCGTTGAGTATGGTAAAACAAACGATTTTTGACATAATGTAATGAACTGGTGATATACTATTGGGTTGTCCTTTCTCAATAAAACAGCAAGAAGAAATTAATGCTAGCTGAACCTAAGACCAAAAAGTATCTTTCAATCCAATAAATATGGTCAAACCATTTGATCAGGAGGACTATTGTGAAAACCATCCTATTACCAAGATTCGCAACAGACCCATTCTAAAAGGTTGGAAAGATGGAAAAGAAAAGTATTTCATGAAAACGATGTATGCCTTTTCGACTTCTTAAGAGAGATTAAATTTAAGTTAAAGGTATTAAAAGGCAGTGCAAAGATTAATATATGTCATATTTACTGGACTTCATAAAGTCGAGGTCTTTCGTCCAAGATCTATGAGAAAAGAATAAACATACCGGTGAAACAGATATTATTGCGTGGCTTTTATTAAGTTAAATGTTACCAAGAAATAAAAGGTCGGACAAGAAAAGAACAGGAACTAACGACCCAGTGTGGTGAAAGCATATAATCACTCTACCGTACCTGTTCATATGTATATTGGTGCAATGTATGATAACTCTGTAATCACACATTTAATTTAGAGAGCAAATTATCAAACTATACCTTTATATATTATAATTATTGGCCGGGTGGATGTGTATGGCTACAAGCGAACATCTGCGTCAATAGAGAGGATATCCTTGTAAAAATCCAAAAAGCATTTAATCAACCAGAGAGGCAAACTACTTACCCTGAGTAAAATCCTATAAATATATTGGGGAACCAGATAGAAATCCAATCGTCTAGTGGTCCGTTTGAACCTATTTTTCTCTATGTATTTCCAAGGACTAGTCCACTAGTAGTTTTCCCACAAAATACATAGCCAATGTGCCAATATTGCATCTGTTCTTAATTCCGCCCATATAGCTTATACCTGCAGACAAGACTAGGTAGGTTTCCAACAAAATATATCCTGGGTGAATGTAGAGAGAGATGTACAATAGAAATTGACAAATTATTTGAACAAATTAAAGTTCAGAATCGATGGGGTTTTTTTTTATCTAAATGTAGCATGTCCCCTGCATGTATATGAAATTGCACATATATGCGCAAATATTCCTGAAATGTCAATCCATTTGACAAATATAGTAAAAGTTCCAAATATGTAAGAAGCCTTGTATCTTAGCTGCTGTAACGAATCTTATTCTTTGTGTCTGAGTGTGGGAATAACGATATCCATCTGATCACGCACAAATCATCCGCACGGTCAAATAGTCCTTATCAAAACACTTTCCATGCTGCTGTATTTATAATACCCATTAAAAGTGGCCAATATTATGGCCATGTGTAAGTGTTTCTCAGTATCAGAGTGGACATGGTTAAAAGGCAAGCCATGTCATTCCCACTGCATGCCTGCCTATAGCATGTAATCTAGCCCGTGTTTATAGTACAGCCATAGTGGCAAGGATTAATAACATATAGATCGCCTTTTCATTAAGGTCGGGATAAGGCCAAGCCAAATATTGGCTTTGTTTATCAGAGCTCAGGTGATTAGGCTGGAAATATTTGACTAAACTAGGCTGAAAAATGATAAGTAATTGGTATATCTGAGTACATTTTGGTATGGCGTTGTTTCAAAAATCAAAACTTATGTTGAACTATATTTTGATCCTCATCTTTGTCTCCAGTTTGAGTCGAGTTGAGTATTCAACTATAACAAAAAGTTTGTAATGTCTATGACGTCACCAGAAAATAGTTTGTCTGAAGGATAAGGTGACCCCTAGATATGGATGTAGTTCCCTTTATTCATGAGATTCGTTCGTGTTATAGGTATTTTCTGTTTATTTTTATCTCCTAGCTTTATATGATTTATATTATATCTTGAGGATATTGCGTCTTTTTGTACATGTTTGTACTATTATTATTCGTAATATTTTGAAATGTGATCAGCCTTAAATGAAATAGTAATAATAAAAAAAGAATTGTAATTTTTCTGACGACCTGACCCTACTCTGGAAACTAAGATAGTGGTGACACTAGTAATATACAGAATCATCAGTTCTGGTCGCTTGAATTGAATTTCGTTTCGAAAAGTGGTTGGCCATCTCTGATTGCTCAGGTCTTCCCACGGATGCCATATCAAAAAAAGAAATGTCAACTGTAGTTGGAAAATGTCGAAAGCTCAGGATTCGTCGAGAGTTATACTTATAGCTAATTAAAAAGAACAGAATGGTTAAAGATCAAACCAAAATGATTAATAAAAGATATGTAAGTAATGTTTTACTTAGCCCATTGATGTATATTGAAAAAAAACCCATTACATTTTGCAACCGATGGTTTGCAATTTCAATAAAGGCAACGCCCTGTTCCAGTTTCAACACAAATGGCAGTTTGTGATAAAGATCACGACAAAGACATATCACCCATGACACAATCGTGATACTATTTTGGGGGAATTAAGTGTGGTTGAATGCTTACACATTTGTCTTCAACGTGGAATTTACGTTAATGAATTGCATAAATTCTGGGCAAGCTTTATGAATGTCATATATACCTTTTGAAGTATCATAATGCGTTTTTGTTAGGTATGTTATTAGTATCATTATATATATATATCATATCGTCATATCTTTTAGTAACTGGATTATACTGAAGTATCATATATATTGTTATAACATACATACTTATATCATAAACTACAGGTCATTTGAAGCCAACAATAAACATTTTAAGTTCGAAAATCGATGCACAATAGCAACACATACTTCTATATGCAATGGGGCAGTATTTTATTTAGCCCAAATTTTATTTTTTTAAATCTAATGTTTTTACTTTTTACTAATTTTTCCATTTTTGTAAGTAAGAGAAACAGAGTACATCAATAATAAAAATACATCAACTAAACAGTTATACCATATAATAAGCATGCATGGTCGCACAACAATCTACAAGTTCTATAGAAACGATTGTGGTTATGGATTATATACGAATAACATTATTTCCATTACTAAGGTAAAATTGGACACGTGGACTATTATTGTATCAAGATACATGCTAATATATGAATATTTTATTGCTTCCATTGTGTAACGCTTGGTTATAATGATCAGGTGCACGGGAAAATATCTGGCTGCCAATCTAGGTTCGGAGCTGAGAAAGTCCCTTCAAACTGAGGGAAAGCCTCTCCGCTTCTAACCGCAAAATGCCATTATAATCCCATTGGGACGCCTATTCCAGAGCTATTAGCGCAGCAGGCGTCCAATCACAGACAAACCATTCTTATCTGAACTGAGAGGCTCGGAGTACTGCCCAGAAATGTGTATTTTATAATATTTGTGCATCATTTAAAATTATTTCATCAATATAGCTCTGGCTAAGCTAGCCATCGACTGGATTTTGGTGTATGTGTACAAGGATGTTTCCACCAAAACTCTGTACCTTTGTGACAAGAAACAGACCCATTTTGCCTGGCCTGAAGAAGGCTAAAGTGGTCTAACTGAGAGACCGATTACTGGGTTCTCCTAAAGGGATTCAGTTACTATTTAGTCTGAGCCTAGGGCCAGCGAGTAATGCAAACAGGAGAACCACCACTCTTATAGAAGATTCATTACAGTCCTTTTGTACCTGTAAATTATACTTGGGTCCGAATCTGTAAACGTGTACAAAAGTTCTTTTATAACTATATACTTTTTACTTGAGCATAATTGCTTAAACATGTACAATAGGGAACTATTACGTAAATTGGCAATTTTTGTTGAAAAGGAAATTATGTGAAGTGCATGACAAAATAAGATAGTTCCATTCCATTCCACACTTACATATACTACTCCCATAATAAGATGGTGCAGAAGCAAACCCCCTATTCCGGACAGAATGCAAGAAGCCCCAACTTTACTATTGTTCCCGATGGACGTCTATGGGGGAATTCGTGAGCCACAAATCCATGCATGGAGGAATTCTAGATTGATATATATTTGTATAATCTAGAGGCTTATGTCTAGAGACCTTATACTATAGTCTCTTTCACATTCATACCAGGAGTGTTCTGGAAGCCCTGACTTCATCTTCTTTTTGTCGAAATTCGTTACAAACAAATCTATGTGATGTGTCACAGAAAAAAAGGCGAGATCTGAAAGCGAAATCCAGGTTATGCACGTGGGTGAAATCGCCAGAAAATGTAGATTTCGCCTTCACCAATCCTCTCAAATAACCCATTTCGCCTTCACCAACCCTCTCAAATAACCCAAATTTAAGAAAGAAGTGAGGTTCAAAATATAGTTCTACATAACTATACAGGTTATTTGTATCGACACAGTACCAAATATATTCAGATATACCTGGTCTTGACCATTTTCCAGTCTAATTTAGTAGAATTTACTAAAATGTGTTGATCTGGCAATTGTGCATTTTCTGGCGATTTCACCCATATACATTCTCCCAACCCCGCCACCATGTATACCACCACCATCACATTTTTCCCCTGACTAAGGGCACCAATTTGGAAATAAAAGGGAATGAAAAAAAACATTATATAGCACCCGTGCATGGTAAGCCACTGTTATTCATCATCATACTCAGAAATAGCTGTGATTAGACATTGGAGTGGATGTTTTCGTTTGTCTCATATATCCTAGCCCAGTAAAATGGCCTTGTCCTGTTTATTGGACTAGACTTATAATAACATAGAATGCTATTAGGTAAGATATCGAATATGCCCTGGGTCTGTTTGCAAAGAGAATAATTCATTCCAGTGATACTACCAATAAGTAACAGAAGTAGTACTAAGTTAATGCAATAGGAGAGGTAGGAGTTGTGGGCATGGATGTAGTGGAAGATGGAAGTAGGAGTGGATAGTAGCATGATAAGTAATAAAAGTAGAAGGGGAAGTAATAGGAGAAGTAGAAGAAAAGTGAATAGATGGAATAGGTAGTAGGAGTTGATGTAATGGGAAAAGTAGGAGACATAGTAGAGGAAGTAGAAGTGGCTCAGTGCCTGCTCACTTGACCTGCAGCTGTGTAAGGTGGATGTGGACACTGGGCCAGTTACTCCCTGAGCACACCAGGACAGTCACTGCAAGGCCATCAGATTTTGGGCATTGCATCAGCCCATGTCTACAGGCCCCAGTGGCAGTCTTTCTTCCATTGTTTGGAGGAGAGCAGAAAGGGGCAGTGGAAGCATGCTCGGCCCATAACCCAGTGGTCTGTGGATCGAAACAAGCCTCTGCCAGCATGTGTTTTTAAATGCCACCCAAAGTCACTTCCTACCCAATGCCTTCATTTGATTTTGGCACTCCAACTAGTGGGCCTGCTTCACAGGGAAAACTGTCAACTGATCAGGCAACTGCTAGTGGAGAGCACTGGGAGCATTGGTGGTTCAATGGGAGAACCCTACACATGCCCATACAACCCAGAAAGAAAGGCTCATATGCCAAAGTGTCATGCTACCTCCTATGTTCAGTGCCCTGCAGGTGTGTAAGGAAGGGGAGGCTGCTGAACCCAGTCATTTCCTCAGCACACTTGTACACTGTACATATCCTGAGTAGAAGTACCTCTACTGCCTTCTTCCAGTGCCACTAATCATTATTCTACTATTTTCCTATTACAATTGAAAAAGAAGTATTTCCTCCAGTATTAAAAGTAGTAGATGGAAGTAAGTGTAGTTGATGTAGTACAAGAACTATTAGAAGGTAGTAGGAACAAAGGATGAAGAATGAAAATAGGAACAGCAGTAGTTGATGTAGTGGAACAAGTAGTAGTTGATATATTAGAAGTACAAGTATTAGGAGGAAGGTAGTGGAAGTATGTGTGTAGTAGAAGTTAATTTGTAGAGGAATGAATAGTAGGAGAATGCAGTAGAAAGTAATGGATGTAGTAGGAGAGGTAGGGAAAGTAGAAATATTAGAAGTAGGAATAGTAGGAAGAAGGTAGTGGAAGTTTGTGTGTAGCAGAAGTTAGTTTGTAGAGGAATGATTAGTAGGACAATTCAGTAGAAGTAATGGATGAAGCAGGAGAGGTAGGGAAAGTAGAAGTTATCAAAAGTATGTGTAGTGTGGTGTTATTGGGTTTTACTAGAGCTAGCCTCTAGGTGCTGTCCGCTGTGGAACCGAACCTCCCCAGTGGGCAGTACTGGTCCGCGGGACTTTTTAGTCTATATTACCTTTATCTGTTTGCATTTTATGTTCGAACAGCAAGTATAGCTGTTGTTGCTTAAGTAACGGCAACCTGGGTTTAACCGTATTATTCTATCTGTATTGAATGTGTTCCTTCTTACAGTAGTTTCTGAGTTACTTTCTTCTGGGTGTTTTGTATGTTTACTTGAACCTGCAGGTTACCTTAGACACTCGTGGTCGAGGGTTGCCTGGCTGGCCAGGAGACCCGAGACTCTTGGACTTCGGTAGGATTATGTGAACTGATGCTTAGCTTGCAAACTCCTCATGAATAAACCCTTGTGAACAGGTAGCGACTGCCTTTTGTTCCTTTTGTTTAAACGTATCGGACACTCGGTAAAGTTAAGGGAAACAAACCTGCGAAGATCCCTACATGTAGTATAATCTGATCACGCTGATATTCAATACATTACTTGTAGGATGATGTTGTCATGGGAACACTAACAGTGAGGGAGAACTTGATGTTTTCTGCCAACCTGAGATTACCACCTCACGTGACATCTAAGGAGAAGGAGATAAAGGTGGAGAGTATTATTAATGAACTAGGGCTACCCCATGTGGCCGATATGAAGATGATTGTTAATTTTTTGTTACCTTTCTTCCCTAGCAAAACTCACAAATTTTAAAGTTCAATATAAATATGTGACTTTAGAATAAGGGAATAATGTCCACAATTTTAACTATAATATGAGATGTATTATGACTCATAATTAGAATGCTTTTTTACTTGTTTGCTTTAACCATGCAGTTCTGTATTTACATGCAATAATATTGTTCCAAAAGGTAGGACATAGTGTACATCCAACATATAGACTATAATGATAAAATTCATAAGGCGTCCTTGGTTTACCTTGAATTTGGTGCTCGACGTTTGCGAAGAATACAAATTTGATGTGGGCCACAATACATCTATAGGTGATTTGCATGTGCCACTGTGGACGCCTATTATAGTGCATCCTGGGATGGATTCTGATGAAATCTGACAAACAACTATTTCGCAACATTTTTATCGAAAACTGCAAGAATGTTTTCACCAATATCATAGCTTTTATAGATGATCTATAAATACCAAATCATGGAAAGATGAGGACTTGGGCCATGGAAACATTAGTCTAGGAGCCAAACCCATATAAAGGGGGTTTCTGTGCCCCCGAAAATGGTAGTTAGGCAACTGTGATTTTTGTGTGCGCAAGGTCCTGGGGGATCTGGATCTGGCACTCATTAGTCATATTAGGTGGGACTGACCTTACAGCAGCAGGTCAATGGTCAAGGTCACACAAAAATAAGGAATTAAATAATTTGAACTAATTCATCCACATTTCTCATGTAAAAACATGGATATTGGCATTAGAACATTGATAAATATTCCATACTGAAGATCAAGTGAATCAAGATTCAAAATGGGGGCTAAATATATCCTAAAATAATCCCTATTGCTGGTTCATCTTTATGTGATGACAAACATGTTAAAACCTTAACTATTCTTACAGGTAGGGACTGAGTTTATTCGTGGAATCTCTGGGGGAGAACACAAGAGGACAAACATTGGCATGGATATCTCTCCCAAAGTTCAGTTCTTGGATGAACCTAGCACTGGCCAGGATGCCGGTACTGCTACTGCAGTCTTATTACTTCTTCACAGGTGAGAGAAACCTGTTAATTAGATGTAATGTGCTAATTGTTTGTATCATGGAGGTCGAAATTGTGGGAGTTGTATTAAGTTATTTCCCTGCGGCTGATAACAATTAAGCCATTCACAAAAGGTTATTAAAAATATGAGGGGGTGAAGAGTGTTAATAAAGCCTTCCAGGTAATTTAGTTATATATTGATCTCTTCAGTATCTAAATTGGCATGAATGGTCCCGGGGCTATAACCAGCTTAGACAGAAACTAAAAGGGTTAATAACTCCCATTTCGGGCCTGCTGGTGCACTGTTTAGTTCATTATTCTAAGGCGAAGCAGAGAGATTATGCACCAAGCAGGGAATCAATGGCTCATCATTCAATGCCGGTCATAAATTTTATCCTTTATCAATAAAGGGAACTTAATTTGAGACATCATAATTATGTACTAGGATATCTAAAAAACGCATTAGTTTTCTGTAAGTGTTTCTGAATCTATTGCCCTGTATAGGAATAAACTAGCCCATACTTTCATTTATTTCTATCAAATTGTTCTATTTTGCAAACAAAATGATGGGAGAACACGATTTTGGACCTTTTTACATAAAAAAGATATTATTTTTTTGTAAAAACTTACAAAACTCAAGCCAGAAATGGGCTTTTTCACATTTTTATGTAATAAACCATATAATTCTCAGAGAATATTAATTGAAGCTCTACTTGTTTTTTACCTCATTACAGTTGTGTGTTACCTGAACGTTATATTTCACAAAGAAATCGTTTTTTTTTCTATTTTAGTCGTCAAGGCATGCCTTATATGTTTCGGGTAGCTATTGTCGCCCAACAGGGACACTCTGCATTAAAAAGCAATTTAGATAAAAATTGATAAAGATATCCGTGTAATATCTCATCAAAATGATGATATGTATGCTATTTAATATATAACTGTAGTGAACTCGGTTCTGACACTTCTGACACACTGATATATCATATAAAGATTTGTATTCAAGTTGATCAGTACAGTTACATGAAATGGACAGGAGCCTCTGTGAACAGATCTTCCTGGTTAGCGGAATAAATACGGAACAAGGGATTAAGCTTAAGGTGTGATAAAGCACGACAGCACCATTTCAAGGAAATACAACATAATCATCCAAATGAGTAATATCGGAACTCCACTATAGGTAAAAAACGGCGCCAACAGGCAAAATTCGTCGCCGACATTTCTAAAAATTCGGAAAATTCGACATGACTAAAAATTCTAGTGGATGAGGGGGTAAAATGGGTTGTTGGCAACACATTTATTTGTTGCCAACAATTGCAAAATATCTAACTTGATTAGATATTTCGCCGCAGCCGTTTTTGCCTGTTGGCGCCGTTTTTTACCTATAGTGGAGTTCCGCTATAATAAGAGCTGAAGTACATATCAGATATAGACATTATATATAGTAAAAGCACAGTAAGGATAAAAGGCACATAAGGCATATTACAGCATGAAATAGTAGAACAGAATATAAACTGGAAAGAACGCTTCCAGGGTTGATCATTCGGATCCAACCCGAGAGCCCTTCACTGCCCACTGGCGCAGTCCGAAGGAACTACACCAGCAGACACTTCGGACTCCGAGACTAATAATAATATAGAAATGTACACAACCACTACATAACCACCATTTGATATGGAATGAATCTCCTCATTTTGATGCTAGGAGAAGATATGTATGACACTAGGTGGTAGTGGGAAGGGCCCTATGTCGCCAAACGGGGACATTATTATGAGCTGCAGAATAACAAATTTCAATTATTTCTGTTAGTTATGAAGGATAATACCTTTAGTCGGGCCGTTTCTCCATTTTAAGGTGAATATAATGTTGGTTTGAATTATTTCTGACCACTAAATATCATTATATTATGCATGTCGCCTAACGGGGACACTGTCGCCTAACAGGGACAACAATTTAACTGTAAACTGATTCTCAGAGATGGTAATTTTATTTTGAAAAAGATTTCAAAAGATAAAATACCGCAGAATACACTAATAATGATATATAAGGTCATGGTCCTGCCCATCTTGGACCAAGCCGACATATTCCATGAATCGCACAATGCTACCAACCTACATAGACTCCAAATTCTACAAAACAGAATTCTGAAAATAATATATAAATTGCCCTCCAGAGCCAGTGTAAAGGATTTACACATAAGACTAAAACTGCTACCACTCCTGTATTGCCGCAGACTCCATTTGTTACAGGCGGGCCATCGTCTGGCACAGAACCCAGGTAATATGGATTTAAGGGATATCAATACTAGAAATTTTGAATTAGGTAGGAAACTTTTAAAACATAGTACCCCCAAAACTGAGCAAATTAGAAAATCCATTATAAATCGAATTCCCTATTCCTGGAACAAGTTACCAACGCTGGCCCACCTTCAGGTAGATGGCAAAATATTTAAAATGCAAGCCAAAACATCCTATATATGGAAATGATGATTATTTTATATAAAGCCCCAAGTGAACACTTCTAAAACCTCAAACTATGTATCTCTAAACTATTAACTGGTATGAAACAGGTCACCAGAGAGATCTCTATACTACAACCTCTTATTGTTTAAAATCAATGTCATATTGCAAAACAAATCTTAATTAACAACTGTATCCATTTGTAGAGAATCGTCTTCAGTCTATGTTAGAAGCAATATTGTCCTCTACAACAGAAGATTGTAAAACCATAAGGGGCGGAAAACCTCCCATACGCTGGAGAGAATATCCCCTTCACTAACGGCATCTCTAGATGCTAAATAAAAGTTTTCTAATCTAATCTAATCTAAAAAGAAAGATGAAAATTGTGATGTGTCACAGGGAAATGGTCACCCGTTGCAAAATTGATAGTTCTCAAAGTGTTTTATTCATAAGATCTCTTTGAAGGAATGTTCTCATTTAGGGGTATCTAGCCCTTTAAGTAATATGAATACATGCGCCAAATTTCAAGACAGTGTATTAAAAATAATCTTGTATTTCTTAGTTCATTCTATGGAGTATATTTAGCTACTTATAAAGAAATATGGCAAGCTTTTCTTTCAAACCTATAAAAAGCAAATAAAAGAAGTAAAAGTACCGGTACTTAGCTGTCCTCATGTTTACCATCATTGGGATCCGCTTCATCTCATCTTTTCAAATAATATATCTCTAAATCAATTTATTGCCAGTTGTGACTCATTTTCTTGTGACACATCAGAAGGAAGGAAAAAGAATAAGATTATCATTATATATTTTAGGGATTATACAGATGCTATTAATGATAAGAACAAAGGTGCTGAGGGGAGACGAGGATGACTTGGCTCATTTCTTCGTATTGTGTGAAAAAACTCTCGATCTGTGGAAAGTGGTGTATCGCATGATATATGATTCTGGTTATTTAAATAAGAATGCAAAAAATAGGGTAATAATACGTAGGAGAAGAAATGAATATGAGATAAAATTAAGTGACATACTGTTAGGAATTGAAAACACAAATATGAATACAAAAATCATTAACTGGATCTTCCTACAGATAAAAGCCTTTATCCATAGGCAAAAATTGTTCGACGGCGGTAATTTAAACCCTAAATATGCCTTTTACCAGTTGAGAATGCGATGTAAAGTGATAGTCAACTCACACAGAATAAGGAAGGTCAGTAAAGAAGAGAACAGGCTCTGGAGGAGTCTAGAAGCCGACATAACGGAAAATATCGAATTGTTGTAGAACAAAAGACCCCTTTTTCTTGAATATATTATGTATTTACTACATAGGTAAAGCAGTGAGTTAAACCATGTAAGGTCTGCACGAAGAAAGAAAAAGTTCTCAATATTATCAGATATAACCGACAAGTGGGGCCACCTGGTGGCTGGCGGAGAAAATATTCATATTAAACACTGCGAGAGTCGTAAGATTCATGCCAGCAGATACCCCTTAGCATTGTAGAAGCCAAGATGGCAGGATAGAGTTTAATAAAGATGTTTCAAAAATAAAAAAAAAAAAAAAAAAAAAAAAAAGGTGCTGAGGGTAAATAGGAAGAGAATAATCTGGAAGAGAGGAAAATATGATTCAGAAAAAAACAAGAAGATGGGGCTATATAGGGCCTAAGCGAAAAAACGTGGCAAGAATTGCATTGCCATCAGGGGGAGATCCTAAATCCGCAATATCTTTGAAAAATAATTCGAGGCAAGAACAGAACAGAACGAATATTCCTGTTGGGTGATTATTAGGTGATTTAGTAGTTTCATCAGGTTGATCTTAGGTTTGAGCAATTATTATTTCCAAGCATCAACATGAACTAAGATTTCCTTTATCTATTATGAGAGGGTTATAATTCCAAATACCCATCATCTTTATATAATTATGTCTCCGTTAGGCGACATATTGACCCGAAATAGGTAGGCTACCTAGGCCTATATAGGAGCACTTGTCATAATTCATATGAATGTGTTTACAACCTATCAGTTACTTGTGTTTTGCAATAATAAGAGGCTTGACTAGAAAATTAGTTCCTCTTCCCAGTGTGACTTCTGATAAATAAACAGTGTATTTTCTTATTCTCTAAGTTGACTATATATATATTAGTAATCAGATATTTTTCTACATGTATCTTGTCATTTCGAAGGAAAATACATAGACAAGAGTGACGGAGGGGGATCTCAGAGATGCATATTGCCTGAGGGCGTAGCGATTTCAGTAGGCTAGACCTATAAGTGCATGTAGCGCACAAGCTGAAATCGTGTAGCCCAAGGGCAATATGCATTGGAGCGATCGCACAAGGTCACTCTTGTGTTTATTATACCTTTTTCCAACCTTTTACACGAAAAAATGGTGAAAATCGATGAAAAATAGCCCAATGTTGATCCCCTCAGCGACTAAGTGGCCCCTTCCACCTCGCCCTGTTTACATCCACCAATGTTAAATTACGTCATTGATTTCACGTAAACCACTCGCAGCTGCAGCTGCAGCGTGGATTAGCCTACTGTAACTATTTTCGAATCACTTTCAGTCCTTTTCTCAGCTTTAAATTATTTTAAAATAAAGTAACGCTTTGACAACAGGTAGCTAGGCTTAGATACACATGAAAGGATTTTAGTTTATTATTTCTTTTGATATTTTACCGCTCTTCCTGCGTTGACATGCACGCCAATCTTGCTATGCTACACCGATCATTTCGAATCAATTTGCTGCCTTTTCGCAGCTTTAAATCTTTTAAAACTCAACTAATGCTTTGATAACGGGTAGACTTCGATAAACATATAAAGTACTTTAGTGTATTTCCTTTATTTGATTGATATTTTACCACTCTTTCTGCCTTGACACACACGCACGCCTTACCGATCATTTTGTTGTCAGTAGGCTGAAAATAGCCACACTGTCACAGCCTTCAAAATGTGGTTAAACCACCGGAATTATTTTTTTTCCAAATAGGCCTACCTTTATCTATGAACGATGTATATCAGGCCTATGTGCATTTTTGGCCCAAATAGCCTAATTATTTAAATAAAAATAATTATGATGGGCAGACACCTACAGGAAAAATGTGGGCAATTCAGACTCTGTATTCAATGTGTATTGCCTGCCTTTTTCAATACGAGGCTCAGTGCTATGGGAGTATCATAGGCCTACCAACTCCACCAAAGGTATAGGCTAATAAAATACAAATTATGGATTTATTTGGTGCCTGTGCCATCATGTCTTGATGTCCCCATTAGGTGGCAAGCCATTTTTCAGTATTTATCCATAACTTACGCTAGCATTTTGTGCCCTTTGTACACAAAAGGGTGGGCCCTACTGATACAAATGGTTCCATACTTCAGATTTGAATTCCTCCTTATAATGAGTTATTATAAAAACTCAAAAAGGGCTGGGTGATACTAAATATCTTTTTGATAATTATGGCCCGGGCCAAGGGGCAAATGGTGTAAAAAATATGGATATGTCATAAATGGTGATTCCACTGCTGTGCAAAGTACGACTGTACAGAAACGTAAGACTTTGACCCAGGAGTAGTTGTTAGATGACATTCTCAAACGTACCTTAGGTCGAGGCTGAACCCGACCCTGACCCCTAGAAGATCTAAGGGGATCAAAGGGAACCCAATACCCTGCCGCACCTGTCTAATGGGTTTTGACTTCTGGGACTAGACTGTCTGGCGCCATTATGACATATGGAAACATATAAATTATACATATAAAGTACCTTAATGTGTTAAATCCCACCATAACCTTTAACCTGATAGGTATTATTATGCTAACACCTGGGCAGATCAACCCTAACCCTTAACCCCAGAACCCTGACTCCAACCCTGACCTTTATCTCTTAATCCTGATCCCGACCCTGACCTTTAACACCAGGCACCTGCACATCTGGATGTAACACATTAGACCCTGACCTTAGACCTTAGAGATTTACATGAACTTAAGACATATGTTGGATTGATTGATTGATGGACTGATACGATTATCCTTGTTAGACACATCCAAGCCTGACCTTAGACCTTAACAGATTTACATGTATCGGTACATATGTTTGATTGATTGATGGAGTGATCCTTGTTAGACACATGCATATGTATATGTAATATATCCAATCCTGACCTTAGACCTTAACAGATTTACATGTGTCGGTACTTTGAGCTACTAAGGGATTATACACCTTAGGGGGTGGAGTTATATGTCAAAGGTGAGCTTATCGGTGATTCTTTAGATGCAACATGGCGCAATATATATAGAGTGGATGCAGGGGCGTTACTCAGTCACTTGATTGTTTCACTGCTTGACAGTCAACGTTGGATAGTGAATATTGCTTGTTATTATGAATGTGAATTCATCATGACTTGGCAATACATTACAGGCAATTTGTGTGTTAGAAAGGTTGGGGCGGATACCATTAGACTGTGCCGACTTAAAGATCCAGGAGTTAAAAGTGAATATTGCTTGTTATTATGAATGTGAATTCATCATGACTTGGCAATACGTTACAGGCGATTTGTGTGTTAGAAAGGTTGGGGCGGATACCATTAGACTGTGGCGACTTAAAGATCCAGGAGTTAAAGATCGCACGGTGAATGTTCCATTAAGGATACTAAGAGCGGCTATTACAAAGAAACATGCATTGGAAAGTGATCAAGAAGTTACACGAAAGTGCATGGAGACGGATGGCATGTGGCGTCTAAAGAAGCAGACCTTTAAAGAGAAGGACTACTACGGGTTTTGTTTCTATGATACATACCACAACCGAGTAGGGTAAGTTATTGATTCATTGAATAAATATTAATGTTAAGTTGTTTTAATCATGAAAGCCGATATTTCCGTAGTCCTTTTGGTTCTGTCATTGATGTCGCCATTGATGATATTGTTCCATTTGTCCTGCTGCTGTTGATAAGTTTTATTTATCCTGCTGCCATTGATATGTTCTATTTGTTCTGATGTTGTTGATATGATCTATGATTAGCGCCTTGTTATGATATTCATATACATAGAACATATGGCATAATTTGATAATTGATTTATTTTTAATTATAAACAGCTAAACTGTATATCACTTAAATACTGATTAAATTAGATATGATAACAGCTGTAATATTAGACATGATTTGTAGATTGGTATATATATAGAGGGAGAGAGAGAGAGATAGATAGATAGATAGCATGTGCGAGAACACGTCTACGCGTGACTCAGCGACATGTGATATGATAATGTTGAGCATGTGTTGAGTAAGTGTTGACATAGGTTGTATATAATCATGGTTATTTCTGATGCTGGTATCATAAGGAGATGAGAGTGAGAGATAAGGACGTATAAAATAGATACTGTCATTAACATTTGCGCATACACTAAAACGCTGTTTATTGTTTTAATTGTAGATGGAGATCATTTAACCTATCTTCAGCTGAGATTCATAAGATTTCAAACTGGATGAAGATTGCATTTCCATTCGACAAGGAAGATGGCACCCTTGAGAATGCAAATAGCGACACTAGTAGTGCTAACAAGGAAGATACTCGGGCATCTGTGCTGCCGGAAAGAAATGAAAAGAAGAGGAAGGCTGAGCATAGCGCTGCTATGGCATCGGCTACAAAGGCTTCTAACGAGATAGATGAGCCGTTAGATTTGAGTAAGCGCAGCCAAGATATTCACGAGGTTAGAACCGCCACAATGGACTTCATAAATGATTTAAGTTCATCACCAGAAGATGCATCGGAACCTTGCTTTAAGAGACAGAAAATGGAAAGGATGCAAGAGGAGAAGGAAGAGAAGGACGAGGAGGAGACGGATACTGATAATGATACGCAGGAGATTAAGGAAGACAAGGAGGAAAAGAGGGAAGAAAAGGAAGGAGATGTATTAAGTACTCCGTTGAATGAGAAGGAATACAATACACCAAAAGCTCCCACAAAGAGGAAGTTAACAGCTCAGGAGATGAGATACCTGTTTTACCACCATGCTAAACAACTGAACCACCATGCTAATCAACTAAATGAAGCTACACAACAGCTAAATCCCAAAAAGAAGATTGCATTTGCCTTATCATCCAATAAGGCTCATGTTCATTGTCATATTCATTCTCATCCTCCTCCTCCTAAGACTCATGCTGTTGATGTTCCGCTCACTAAACCGGTCAATAGTCTACCTCCTGATTGTGCTCCAGCTCCGGCTCCGGCTCCAGCTCCAACTCTGGCTCCAGCTCCAACTCCGGCTCCAGCTCCAACTCCGGCTCCGCCTTCACATTCACCTTCGGCTGGTCCTTTGCTTGATATAACACCCACGACTCAAGGCTCACAATTACCCTCTACATCGATACCTAATGCGAACGAATCCGCTCTCACTCCCCTCATTACGAAGGCGCCGCCGCCGCAAATACCATTAGAGCCGCCTTCTAAGTGTTACATTAGCAGGTATAGATATACAATCTATGACATGAGGACCTGCAAATCCGGCGAGGAGGATGTTAATGAGGAAATGAGTGATGGATGCTCAGATATTGATGAAAAGGAAAATAGGCCTCCTATCAGAACACCAGAAAAAGTGGCACTTTCTGGGTATTTCTTCGACAAAGCTGCATGTGTCGAAGAAAAAGATAAGCAAATAGGACTAACAAAGGGAGTCCTTAAGGACTGTGACGCTTTTGCTGAGGTATCCCTAAGCACGGAGAAACAGCCTAGTATGGAGGAATTCATACTTTGGTTTTTGGTTAAAAAAGAGGTTATTCTAATCAAAGAAAAAGTCTGCAAGGCATGCATTAACCATGTTGTTACTCAGGACGGGCACGAGCGAGAAACATGCCCAGATCGTATACCCAGACGAGAGTCTACTCAGCACAAATTTATCGCAATGGCTCAGAAACGGATTACCGCAGAACGTCTGAGCGATGCAAGCATTATCATGGCTCCTTACTACGGATATGGAAAGTCTGTGGGCATTGATACAAACCGATCATGCTACTCGTGGGTTTGCATTCTACAAGTTTTGACAAGCTTTGTGACGGCCAAAGATTTGTATAAAGTGAAGTTTGAAAATGAGTTTAAACTTCTTGAAAACATGTAGAAGACAGAAAGACAGAAAGACAGAAAGAACAATAACATTATTCATATATTGCGCCAATAGCGATTATATTTTGATTTATTAAATTTTAAAACACTTACAATTTGAACTGAATGTACTTTATAATCTGAAATGAGATAAAAATAGAAATATGGTATTTCTTGTGTTTAATATATTATTATTATTATGAATCACGATCAAGTTTTTTACAATTAAATGTAATGTAATTTAGAGCTGTAGTTTTTAGAAAATGTATCTTCCAAGGGATTGAATGTACATCATTTTTTATGCAGAATTTACTAATGTATACAGCTAATAATTGTACATTTCCTAAGATTTAATAGTATACTTACATTTTTTAACAGTCATTGAAGTTCAGAGTTCTTCTCGAGTAAAATCCGATTCTCTCAGGACTTCGCTTTACAAACTCAATTGAGCTTGTTGGTGTCGTACTAGGACATGTAGCGACAGACGAAGATGTTGATGCAGAGAATGCACTATGGGGAATATAAACACTATTATCCAGTAAGGGGAAAAAAGTTATTATATCCGGCGAGTCCAGGGTAAAGTCATTAATATCCGAGTACACAGGGGAATTCACAGGTAATGAGAGAGGCATATCAGACAAAAAGTCCTCTAAATCCGCATTTGTATATCCTATTGTAGATCCAGGCGATGATACGTAATGAATCCCACTATTACCGGCAGTGGCAATGATACTACCACCTACACTAGAGATAGGACTGTTGGATACACTGGAGATACCAGTG
Source organism: Sthenelais limicola (assembly GCA_942159475.1). Taxonomy (NCBI): domain Eukaryota; kingdom Metazoa; phylum Annelida; class Polychaeta; order Phyllodocida; family Sigalionidae; genus Sthenelais; species Sthenelais limicola. The sequence continues at coordinate 72,680,511 of OW804098.1, forward strand.
GCGCTGTTACTGGCGTTATCACAGTCTTTTTCGTTGGTAGTAGCATCGGGGCTAGGATTGATACCGACATCAGCATTAGCATCTTTCTATAAATATTAACAATGCTTAATTAGTAATGTAAACAAACAATATTTAACAATTTTATAAAATGAATAATTTAAATATTAACAAGATTAAGTTAAAGTAATTAACAGAAACATACCCTTATGTTGTTCTCCACTAAGGTAGTCAGCAGGAGATTTGTCCTGGCCTGTTTCGATTCAATAGCCACCATTCGTTCCTCGACTCTTTCCAGCAGCAAGATAATCGAAGCAATTATACTAAATAATAAAAAACAAATATGAAGTAAAACATTGCATAATAATAATACACATTTAACTATCTATTTATCTATCTATCTATTTATCTATCTATGTATCTATCTATATTGATTAGTAATATAAAAAGGTGTTACCTTATTTCCATTTTGAAAGTACAGAGAGATGTTAGGTAGCTATGTGCAAAGATCGATATGCGTCCTTAGGGTTTTCTTGAAGATACAAGACTAACTCAAAATGTGTAGCTATAGGATCGTTGACCTGACTATATATATAGAGGATGTGATATCCAATTAGCTTAATAACATTTCTTTGATATTCATATTTGAAATAAGACGAGATCAATATACCTTTGATATTTCCTATTAGAAATAAGATATGTCATGAATATAGCCTTGATCCTTAATTTATGATTAATAGATTTAACATTTATAATCTCAGAAACGATGTCATAGAGAGAGAAAGAAAGAAAGAGACAGAAAGATGAAACATGTGTGATTCTCATTAAAATATTTAACACTTTACATTCAAGCGCACATCTGTTAGTACATAGAACACAGGCCTGAGAACATAAACTAAACTAAACATAATAAGCTATTTCTAACTTGGTTAGTTTATGTTCATGTTTTGAATAAGGTTAACAGATTTTAAATGTAGTTAGAATTTTTAAATTACAAAACAAGAATAAAATTAAAACGCTGCATCCATTGATGTTCAGTCAGCTCTCAGAGGGTGATCGCTTAGAATGACATTTTACACTTACCTGATAAGGCACGAACTGTTGTCTGACAACTTTATATGGTGATAAATGGTGTATGTTGACATGTTAAGGTATCGAAAAACAACACCCGTAGCGATAGAGACGTTTAACATGTGTCTTCTATAATGGTAATGATCACATGACAAATATGTACATATACTAGTATCTTAGAACTTGAAAGTTACTTACGCCCCAGCATTTGGACTGAACAGTTGTACAATTAGGAAAGGAGTACGAAGCACAAACAATGAACAACATTTTTTTAGACAACCAGCAGGACGAGGACCCTGTTGCATGCCAGCACCATCTTGTATTCCAAAAGAACACAGTTGGAATTGTTGTTGCGATGGAGTTGGGTTTGTTCTTTGGAACATTTACCTTAAACCTATACGCTGAAATGCAAACCAACGGAAGCACAGAAAGAGTATTTGATCTGTTCCAGGAACCCGAAAATGAAGGCAATTTAAGCCTTAATTTCAATCTGAGTCGTGAAGAAATTGTTCGCTTAGCAAGAATTCTCTGTATGCAGTATCCGCATGTTGTGATGGAGAAAAATGATCGCATAGACATAGGACCGAATGCCCAACTGTACTGCGATCAGTACAGAGATCTATACATTGTCACAACGACAGGATTTTGTATTATTGTCAAAATGGCTGCGATAATAAGAATGAGGCGATTTATGACAATTATTAAAACATGGGTGTCTCCAACCGAACAACTGGAAAATCACCTATTTTCATATTTGTAAGTATATTTGTATGTCACCAAAAATCAGTTATTTTATTAGATTATAAATGAAACTAAGAAATACTTAATATACATATGAGTTTTATTGATGATTTTGATCAATTTTCCTGCCGAACATGAATCAATTTATCGTTAATGATGATCACTACTCAATATACATACATGTTTTATTACAGGTTTCGCTCTACGTTGATGGCAAATTTAAGTCAATACATGCCGAATGGTGACTTCCTCTGCATACAGAGCAAAGTAAGTATATCAATGATAATTTACAATACAGTTAAAAATGGATATGTATGTCTAGCAATATATATAATAAAAGCACACATTTAATCTTAATTTATCATAAGCAGTTACCTAATATCCACATATAATAAATGTATTCCATTCTTTAATAGGCTATCATTGAGGATGACGATGACGAGTCTGTATCATCAGACTCAGGGGTGGAAGCAGAGGCTGAGCTAATCGGTATGTATATATATGGTCAGTTCTCACGAAATGGGGTCACTTGGGGCTATTTGGGGGTCAAAAATTAAATTCATTGGAAGTACTAATCCTTCACATGGTCAATTGTACACGTTTAACGACTCAAATCTAAAATTGGGAACACTAATATTAAAATCTCTGCGATATTAAAATCTCTTCTCCGAAATCTAGAGAAGTATATGTTTCTTGTGTTGCGTTCCAACGCCCTTGTAACGCCCTTGCCACGCCCTTGAATAAAATTCTAAAATTACTCTTTAATATGGTACCATTAACAATAGCTGCTAAACTAATTGTTTGGCTGAAAATTCCGTGTAAAAGTATTGTTCTGTCAATATTTTATGGAGATAAAGATTTCATGTTTTTGGGGGCGTTGGAATGGGCGTTGGAACGCCACATTTGATGATGATCTATTTTCATTGTTTTCTGGCACTTCTGTAATAATTTCTTGTATTTCTTTGACCAGTAAATGTGAATAAAGGATGAATTATCATTATTATGAGTCAAGTAATTTATTTAGGAGGGAAATGCTCCTAGCATTACAACTATCTTTCAGAGGGCGTTGGAACGCAACAGGGCGTTGGAACGTAACGTTGGCACTTTGATTCAGTCTAAAGAAGTCATAAATCATCCCTGGACAAAATTTGAAAAACTATAGTAGTAATACTTATATAGATGCTTTTACTGTTAAATTTGCATTGATTAATCTATATATTTGTAAAGATGGTATTGCAAATGATGGGCGTTGGAACCCAACGTTAGGAATTCCCCAACTTGGATTTTTTTCACTCATTCAGGTCGGGCATAAACACTGTTGGGTATAGTTCCCTTTTTAATATTTTAATCCTAAGTAAAATTCTAGGGGAGCGATTTGGGGATAATGGTAATAACTAAATATTTATTTTTCATAACTAGATGAGCTCATCAAAAAGGCGTTGGAACGCAACACATAAAATTCACAAAAATAAGAATGGAAATAGGAAAAGTAAAAAATATTTCATGAACATATATTTTGGTCTTGGTGCATAGCCAATAGATTGGGGGATAATTGCAAACAAAAAGTATAATTATTTGGAGTACTGTATGGCTTAGTGGTGATCGTTTTCATAAGATTTTGTATATCTTCATTGAAAAATGATCGATTTTAGCATGTTTATTGCCCATAAAATATTTATTATTTATTCTAGAGGCACAAAACCATAGTTCCCCTGAAAGCCCTATCGACGCTGCATCTGTTAATATAACTTAAATTTGTACACTGTCATCCCCTTCCAACATATCACCCATGGAAGCCAGGCAGAGCCCGTGGGCCCGTTTCGTGAGAATTGACCATATATATATATGCATGTATGTATGTATGTATTTAAGTATCAACTCCGTAAAACACCGTATTATATCTTTCCCTTGTGGAACGGCGCAACTCAAATAATGAGTCGTCCACATTGTCCACATTGTCCACATTGTCCACATCGTTTAGTTGTTTCTTCCCAATCTTGATCTTCTTCTGGTCGTCGGCTGCAGCAACAGACTCAGAACCCATTTCAGATACACATTCACCTTTGTCCTTGGATGCATTTTCCTTACCAACATTAGAGTCAGATGCATTTTCCTTACCAGCATTAGAGTCAGATGTAGCCATTGAATGTTTAATAGAACTGGTCTTCTTCTTTTTGAAGGATTAGATGGATTACTTTAATAGAGAAAAGAGAGAGAGAGAGAGAGACTTTTAGTTGTAATTTAAAGTTATTAATAAATATCATGTTTATGAGTGAAATCACATGTTGAATTTTTTATCTGACGTAGACAGTCGATCAATAATTCAAACAGATAAAAACGTGTATATGAATTTTGTTTTTTATAAAGGATAGATAGATAGATAAATAGATAGATAATTTATATAACTTACAAATGGATGTCAGCTTTAGTTGTTACCTCGTCCATCTCAACGTCATCATGATCATCCGAAAGGGGGACACTTTCAAACCTCTGCTCATCCTTCTTTCTTAGTTTCTCTTGTCTGCGTCCAGCATCGATTTTCGCTTGTTCTTCCTTGTGTTTCCGTTTCTCTTCACGTTTCTTGAGCTTTGCTGCTTTCATTATTTCTTCCGTATGCTTTGGATTTATGAGCCCATATCCATCCCATGTAAATCCCTCGTCATCTGTGGTAGTACTTGCTTTTTTCTGATTCATTTTTGCAGCATCACGTTCTTCCTTTCTTTTTTGGGCTTCAATTGCTTCCTCATCATCATTAAGATTGCCATATCGTGTATATGAGATGTCAGCATTCTGCCTTCTTCTTTTCTCAATTAAAATTGCTCGAGCGATATAGGCAACATAGCATAGCGCACAGACTCCCCCAAACCCCAGTACAGACAGACAACCGATGATAAGGGATCTTGTTGATACTCCCTTAATGTCGCTAGATACTGACGATGATGTTACAGTTTTGTTCGAAGTAATTTTAGTGGCTCTGGTCGTTGTTTCCATGGTTGTCGTCGTTGTTTGACTAGTCTTCAAAGTGTCAGGAGTAGAATGATATCGATTGTTTAAATTAAGTAAGCTCATTGATGTCATTGATACATCCGTAGAATAGAGAACATCCAATATTATGGATGGTTGATTGCTATTATAATCAGAAGTTAATGTATTTAAAGAGTGTATTGAACAAGACGTATGTTTAGAAGTGTAATGCTCGTCAGTAGAATCAGATGGAGAATGTGCAATGCTCATAGAATCGTTTGGAACATCAGTAGAATCAGAAAGAAAATACTCAATGCTCATAGAATCAGAAGGAGAATGCGCAATGCTCATAGAATCAGTTGGAACATCAGTAGAATCAGAAGGAAAATGCTCAATGCTCATAGAATCAGAAGGAAAATGCTCAATGCTCATAGAATCAGAAGGAATCCTCATAGAATCAGTTGGAATATCAGATGAATGCAAGTAATGCTGAGTGTTTGTAGAATACACATTAGCGGAAATAAAAACAGAATCAAAATCAGAATTAGAGGACTTACGAGATGTATACGATATTTCTGACGTTGCTTCTACAACCTGAGAACTTGTTGTCACGATCGAGGTTGTAGATCTGATCTTTTTCACAGCACTAGAAGTAGTACGCACAGTTGAACTTGATGTTCTGGCTGATATTATTCGTTCTGCAACGCACGAACCTTCCAACGTAATGCTTTTCTTTTCCATTTCACTGAGCATGTGATACTGGCTGCAGATTTTGGCATCTTTAAAATATCCTTTCGCGTTTATAATAATCAGCTTGGAAAGTGCAGGGAATAGTTCACAAATATCATTCAGTCCAATGTCAGCATTAAATTGTGTGTTTTCCAGAGTAAGTTGTGTCATTTCGGGAAATACATATCCCTTCCCAAACGGCAGCTGGGTAATGTAGATTGAACTACAGTACGTTGACGACTCTTCACAATCACATAGTATGCAATGTGATACTCCTGTTGTACCCGTAATGTACATAAGAAGCAGAACAAGACTGCGGAGAAGGAAAGCCATGTTGACTGTCCGATGTCCAAACTTCTTGTGACGCTTTTTGATTATAATTGCTTCCCAAATTAACCTCAGCTGACCCGTTAAGAAGATTTACGCGGCAAAGTTACTAAGAGCGCGTTACCCCATTACAAATTATTAACGTCTATGATGTTAGAACCACGTGTTTTAAGATAGACATAATTGGTTGTATCTTATCGTATATTACACTTATCGTTTCCTGCGCGTCAGTTGACTCGTTAAGATCTGGAAAATGAACTAGTAAAGTGTATACTAAGTCAAAATATAAAGTACAACGAGAATTCTTGACATTTTTCTATTTTATTTCTATAGGTTAAACCAGACAAATACAGAAAGCAGAAGGAAGGAAGAAAGGAAGAAAGATGGATGGATGGATGGATGGATGGATAATCCATTATCTTTAATGTTCTACCCAAACAGACACACACACATGTCGACAGACTTAACAAGAAGAAGAACGACAAATATATATTGATTTTACAATTTGATATAAATAAATACATACATAAAACATGCGTATAGATAATGTTGTTTTATTTTAGAAATATACAAGGGTATCATTTTTATGTAGTTCGTCTCCAAACATGTTAACAAAGTATTGAAATGATTTTTTATCATGTATTCGCATATATACATACAACAAACAAAATTGCCCACAAACAATGCTATCTGAAGATTGAATTTGTCTTGAGTTGTACTTATATTTTGAATAACTTTTAAATATAAATTCTTCTATGGCTACATTATATTCATTGGCTCTTCGCCCTAAGCTATCAAAGAACTCAGGAACAGATTCATTCTTAGGAGTTGGAAATAAAGCAACTGTCCAATGCAAACCGCTAGACCATGAGGGTCCAGTATTAATTATGTACACAGCTGGACAAACTGGATACATTGGTAAAAGATCATAGGGTAAAACATATATTTTATAATTCAGACGCAACACATCAATATTCAAAAGAGCTTCATGAATTTCAAATTCATTCATTATAATCAAAGATGCAAGATTATATTTCTCGCTGAATCTATATTCATGACAGAGTCAAATGTTCCATAACAGATCACAGTGACAGGTTCTGGAAGTGGTTCTTTGAACTTTAACGAAAGTCTTGTATTTCCAGACTTCTTTGGGTTTTGATAAAACTGCGATTTAGTATGCTCTAAATTTAACGATATTAATAGATATCCTTCCTTATATTCCGCATAGTCAATATTTGGTATGCTTGATTGTCCGATCCCTCTGGACTCTATCATAGAGCTGTAGGCAGAAATATACTTCCCCTCTTCAAAATCTAACTCATAAGGTCTTCCAGGAACGCTTATCCCTCCAACTTCAAACGACACATGACGTAACGAATAATGTCTGAAGTTAAATGGATTTAAATTACACCGTCCACTAAAGGCAGATGAAGAAACAAGACCCAATACAAGCTTCTTGGGAATATTACTTTGAAATAGGTTTTCAGTTGAAAAGTCATAACTGTTTACTGGGATGTTGAATGACTTTATATCCGAACGAGTAAATGGGTATATAGCCGGTTGCTTTTCAAGTTTTTTTCCATGAGATAAAAGTAATCTAGGGTGAACCTTTACAAATGGGACTTTTAAAACCGCCTGTTTTATCTGTAACGAGTAATGCCTGCTCGTTCTAACAGGTGTCTGGGATTCAGAGTCAGACTCGCCGCCGCTATCACTAGCGGCTGTTTTATGGGTTTCAGATGGCGGGATGTATAGGGAGCATACATTAGCCTGAAATCATCCGTACAGGGGAAGAACTTGATATTTATTGGGACGCCATTTATAATGCACTTATCAACTTGGGCAATATCCATAAGAAGAGGGGTAGATACTGTCATTATTTTCCCTTCTTCTGTTTGGACAGCTCTCTTAGTTGCTCCGATGTTGGCCGACCTTGGTAAAGTATCCATATAACCGGGTTCATCTTTTGTAAATCCACTAACAAACAGTTCAGTGTTCTGTTCAAAATAACCACTATTTAATAAAAGGTCAAAAAGAACTTTATAAGGAAAATGAGATCCAACCGTTGTCGTAATTGTAGTCTGTTGCAAATTTATCTCCATCTGGTTAAAGATCGTACATGAAGGAACGTTGATTAATCCTACGTTGTCTACTTTTTTAATCGGTAGTCCATCATCCCCTACTATTTGTAATGATAAATAGAGTTTGGCTTCTTTTAAATATATGTATTCACTAGAATTATTAGGAATATCAAATTCAAGAACGTTTTTACCAGAAAGTTGTCCAACTGGGTAATAATCGCGGTAATTCATTTCCAAAATCCCAGTTTCCACAGGAGGCACTGAAAAAAGCGCTAGCCTCTCTTCATATCCCTCTACGGCTTCATTAAGAATCATAGACATTTTATTTTAGTTTCGCCTGTATTTCCTAATGGAATCGTTGGACTTTTTCTTTTTTGGAATATTTGGCTTCCTTTTGGTCTGGGTAGTTTTCTTTTTCTTTTTGCTAGTAGTTGTGCTTCTCGGCCGCGCAACTTGCTTCCTTCTTCTCTTGACGGGAACTGACGGCTTACTCACAGGGTTTGAATTAAATATTGTCTGAGGAGAAGCGTCCTCAGCGATGCTGAGCTTAAGATTAGACTTGGCTCTATCTAAGGCCTGCTGCGAGGATGTCACCATTTTAACAGGCGGTCCGTCACTGTCTGTTCCTCCTCCTTTCTGAATAGGATAAAATATCCTTCTTTGCTTCTCATTTATGTGTTGAAATGATGAAGTACTAGGAACATAGTGTATATAGCCAGTCATTTTACTTTCTTTATATGAAGCGTACACCTCACTGCCTCTGTGTCAATGCTAGGAATGGCGTTCTGAGCTGTTCTTATATATATCCTAACTTGTCTCAGATACTCACTCGATACATTCATATAGTATGAGCAAATGTATGGAACCCTATAGTCACGCAGTTCGGCAGCATCTACAGCGCCCGATGATTCAATTGAATGTTTATTTATGTCAACAATTCTTAGGATTGGTTGGTTTGAATTCAACTCATATGATTTGTGCTCTATAATATTGCTATATATGTAAAGGTCATCATTTTTAGCAATTTTAGTGCAAGAAATAAGTTTAAAATCAATTAGTGCAACTTTCCACTTGCCTTCATTTAAAGGAACCGGTAATGGAAGATCAACTGTAAAATCCCAAGGAGTATTAAACTGTTGACTGTTTTGAGAGTCAGATGAATTTAAGAAAAGATACATATCAAGTGTTTTTTTCTCTACGTATTCACCCGTCTGTTCTGTTGTTTTATTAACACTAGAATGTAATGTATATTTCCATGTGTGTCTCTTTATATGGCTCTTACATCTTAATCTCGCGATCACTCACCCAACTGTCATAAATACGAGGCCAACCCCGCCAAGAGACGATCCGACCTGGAATGCCATTTCGTCTGATAGTTTTCTTTCCTACTTTGGATATTTTATATACAGTATCATCGTCGACAATTGTCTTTACCAATTCCTCATTGTAAAATATTCCATCGATTGGTTGATTTGCCCAGCTTTTTATTCTGTAATGAGCAATTCCTGCTTTATTAAATGCTTCTGTTACAACAAACAGCTAATAGCTATTTTGAACATCATATTGTCTAGAAAATGCTCTTTTCATCCAAACTACTCTAACAACGTCATTGACTTTAAATTTGAAAATTGATTTGGGGCGAGATGCTTTGTTTTTCGTTACAGATGTGTATTTCGTTCTCTTACTAATTGCTAATTTTTTCTTAGTTTCTTTGTCATCTAACTTTGGTGTATATTGTATATTCCATAATTTAACTTTGTCAGCTTTCAATGCTTCGAATGGGGTCATGCGTATTGATCTATGGAAAGAAGTATTATACGCTCTATTAACTTTATCAAGGATGTCTATCCATCTGAGAGAATCATTGTGATGTAATATTTTCACAATTCGTGTTTTTAATGTTTTAATCTTTCTGCATAATTAGCTTTTATAAGAGTATTTCTAGTTACCCAATGTCTAATTCCTTCATCAATAAATAGCTGCTTTACAAAGGAATTATTAAATTCTGTCCCACCGTCTGTTCTTGCTACTTTAGGTTTTGATATTTGAAATTGTTTTTCTAGTACATCCTTTATTTCTTTACCACCTAATGTGTACAAAGGATGCACATATGACACCCTACTAAAAATATCAATAATTACAAGAACAAATGCAAATTTATCATTATATTTGGACCACTTTCTCATATTCATAGTATCCATATCATATTCATAGTGCTTGTCTGACACTATGACATTTGTTGACTTAGGTCTTAGTCGAGAACGTTTAAATAATGTATATGTTTCCTGTTCATCTAACCAATTTTCTACATCTTTAATTCTCCATTGATAACCATCTTTTTTAGCTCTTTTGTAAAGTTTATATGGTCCTCCGAATGAATCGGGGTCAGATGGATTATAGAATACATTTGTTAGATATTGATTCATTGTGAAATGATTTACAAAAAATACGTTTGTTAAATACTTAATTCATTTATTTATTGCCATATATTCTTCCAGGTTTTACCACTTTTCGCACTGTCAGTTTGTTTAGATTTCTTTTTCTTGGTCAATGGTATTCCCGGTGGAGGTGGAATAGACCTTAAAGGTTGACTTGTGCCTTTCTTTTTTCTTTGCTTTTTAATTGGAATTTTTTATCCATAACCAACCAATGTTTCCTGTAGAAGCTCTAAAAGCTGTTTCTTCTTTTCCTCCGAAGACAGCTTGTTAGTGAGCATAGGAAGTACATCTTCACATTCTTCTGTATCCTTTGAGTTCTTTCGAATTTCTCTCGAATCATAAGCAGATAGTTCTTCTTCGTATCTTCCATGATCTCGTTCAATTGATTTTGCTATAGAGTCTGTATTATTTGGTGTGCTGTTTAAATCAGGTTGACTTCCATCTCCTTTACCAGTAATCCTACTTTTTTGAGAAGAGGCTTGTTTTAAAAATAGTTGATATCTCTCATACAGAATCAATATCATTCGCCTCATTATCAATAGTTAAACTTTTACTCGTATTTGGTCTTACTTCGTCTTTGTTTTCCTTCTTGTGCTTGGCTTTGTCCTCGCCACTCTCTTCCTGGTCGTCGTCGTCTGATGATGATGATTCGGTTTCAGATGTTCTTAGTAATCTATCCTGATATTCTTCTCGTTCCCAAAGATACAATAGTTTCAATATAGGCTTTTCAACTGCTGATAATACCTCAAGTATAAGTCTATAATGTTTACTTAAAAGTCTGTTTATTGTTTTCTTTTATTTTCTTTTATCTTTTATGGTGTGCAGATAAGAATTTTTGTAGCTGACAAACCACCTACAAGTAATCTTCTAGATTTAGTAGATAGATTGTTTTCATTCATGTATTGAATCATGTGTTCTCCTATTTCGTCCATAGGAATGTCAGTTGTGCAAAATAATGGAGACATCTCCCCAAAGTATTCCATAGGAGGTAAATGTTTCTCCTTATTTCTTGCCCATTCCGAAGGAATACGAATATCCACTTCCACCGAAGCAAACAGTTCCTCATTTTGTACAGCTTCTAGAATTTCATTAGTGGATACTTCCTTAGGATGATTTCGATAAAACAGAGGAAATAATCTGTTCGAAAATTGCTTTATTTCCGAGTTGGATTTCATATCAAGTCTAAATTCACATTCCCACATTTCTACTACCTTTATGCCTTGACTTTGAATGTACTCTCTCCGAGTTTTAGTTCTATTAAAACTTTTTACTCTGCGAGCTTCATCCATTTGACCCTTCATACAATCATGACCATGGTAATAACACCCATAACACTCATACGCAATTCTATCTCCATTTGATAAGTTTGAAAAACCGTCTAAAAGATATGCATTAACTCTTACTTCATTGGAATTGTTCAATGCATGATGTATTTTAACCCCAGATATGTACTGCATCCACTCCAACCAAACATACATTATAGTATTTGTACAATGCTTTTCTGGTTTAAAGTCTTTTTCTGCATCTCTACGCACAAAAAATCCTGTAGGCATTTTCTGAGCTATGCACCATAAATACAGTGCATTGCTGTCATATCCAATAACTTTTTGAGCTAGCTCTTGTCCTCCTCTTTTGTATGTTTCATTTGCTTTGTGATGTCTCTGAAACACAATAGAAGGTCCTCCAACTATGTTCTTCTTATATGTCATGTATAAATCTTCATTGGCATTACCCATTCTTGGGAAATATGCCCCGTCATTCAAAGCTGATTGAAATAGAAGCCTTCTGGCTATTCCAGGAACAGATAATGATATCTTAAACATATCAATGTTGCGATCGAAATAAAATTTCTGCATTCTAATAACAGCAGTCACAAATGAACGAACATCTGTAAGATTATAATGCACAAGTAAATCTCTAACAGTTAGCATTCCTTCGTCGATCCAAAGCTCTTTCACCTGTTTATATTCATTTTCAGAAATGTTTTTCCCTTTCAACTCTGAGTAAAATGCTTCATAAGGTGGTAGTTCTGTTTCATCTAATTTCATCGGATCATCTAGATATTCATAAGGGAAAAAACCTTTCTTTTCTTTGACATGATATGCAGCTAGAAACTTTGAATAACTAGTACCAGGTGCAAGATATTGACAGATATCTAAGAACCTAAGTTTTTCATTACATATTGACATGTAAGCATTGTTTCGTTTTACAACAAACGAGTTCTTATTATCTCCCAAGTTCAGACTTTCAAAAATTTCAGACTTGAATAAGTTTATATCATAGTTTGAAGAGTTAAATCCTAACACAGGAAGAACGGAAATATACTCTGTAAATCTCTGATAAAGACAATTAACAGCTCGTGACATTATTTTAGAACAATCGCTTTGAATCGGTATTTTCAATGTTTCAATGCTGTTCTCTTTCTCTTTCTCTTTCTCTTGCTCTTTCTCTTGCTCTTTCTCTTGCTCTTCATCCTCCTCCTCCTCCTCCTCCCCTTCCTCCTCCTCCCCTTCCTCCTCATCCTCCTGCACTTGATCTTCCTCTTTTCCTTCCTCCTTTTTCTTCCCATTCTCCTCCTCCTCTCCTTCCTCCTTATCTTTATCTGTCTCTTTATCTATAGTCCATTTGTTTTTCAAATCTTCCAACTGAATAAGGGCATTATGCCATTTTTGTTTACATAGTTCCTGACATTTCGATTGAATTTCATATAAATAATCTATCAAAGAGTTGGTTAGCATTTTAAGATCTGGATTAACAAAGCAAATTGGATCTGTATACCCAGGAACATTGCTACATACAGCTACGGATATCGCTCTGTGAGCTTGCTTCCATTTTAATTTATCAGCGCATCCTTCGTCAATTTTCTCAAGAACCGCTTCTGCATCAAAGACCGAAAAATATTCAAATATCCTATCATTAGGCGGAGCAACAATACCATACTCTTCCATCTGTTCGAAAATGGTCTTTGGATTTGCATGAAACCCATTCTTGTAGTGTAGCTGAGTAATGTTTCCACATACTTTGGAATGCTTCTTGTAGTACTCATTCTTTTTAAACAATCGATTGCATGTTAAACATTGAAATTTATGAGCGTACACTTCAAATTTAATAACATAAGAAAGGTGGTGTTCATGTACATTCAAATACATCACAGATTCATATTCAGCGGTGGATAGATATGTTACAATAACAGACTTGTCAGGTTGCTTGTCGTAGATGTTTATCGAGACACTAAAGCATCTTTCTAACTCTGGAAGAAATGTGAAATCTAAACCTTTGTATGCCCTGGGATCATTAGGAATTGATATGTCCAGTCGTTCCCCTAAATATCTGCGCCAGTCATGATAATAGTTTACAGATGTCTCTTCCATACATCTATCATCCTTCCCAGCATGAGCGGACAAACATCTAAAGATACATAGGTTATCTTTGATAGGAGTTCCGCTTCTATGGATGTCTAGTCCCCGAATTGATGGGTCATTTCTTATGTGATCAGGAAGGTTGCCTTTCCCTAAGGGATAGTATGTATTGGTAACATAAATTAAAATATTTGTTACCATGTACAATTCCCATTTTGTATTCGGTCTATTGACTGCATAATAGTTCATCCAATCCATCTGATGTAATGTCTCAATAACATTCTGTAAATCTCTTCTTGATGAGACTTGGATTGGTTCATTAAAAAATGTATTATTATTATGACCAACAAAGTATCTGAACTCATCCCTTTCTCTGTGCCTTAATACCAATCCTAAAGATAGGTTTATCTTAAACGTATTTGTTTGTTGTTCAAATACTGTTTCTAAATGTCTAATTAATTCTTCAATTCCTCCGGAAATATCATCTGTTGGGAAATTATAAATCGATGCTAAGTTACCGCGTCTGTGATTTGCTAGAATATGACCTCTGTTTGCTCTAAAAATATAATCCAAATCATCGTTTATTCTATTCTCTTCATCAATCCAGGGTTGTCTAGCCCAAGGTTCATCTTGTAATGCCTGACCATTGTCTGCTCCTCCATGCATAACTGATCGGTGATATATTAAATCTCTCCTGTTTGCAAATTTTTGGGAGCATTTCCTACATGTAAATCTAGCTCTTTCCTTAGCGTGTTGCCTGTCGTGTGCAATTCTATCTTTAGCGGTCTTGCTTTTATGACCACAAACGCTACAGGGAGTCTGAGCAGGACATTTTCCTTCATGAAGTGTTGCAGCCTTCTCAGACTTAAACGTTTTACGATTGCAGTATTTACATTGAATTTTCTTCAAACATGTTTTCATGTGAATATTTAACGCTTGAGAACAATTAAACAGTTTGTTGCATGTCGTGCATTTATGAGATGGAGAATTGTTTTGCTTATTAAGACAGCTTTTCATGTGATTGTTCAAGCTTTGAGAAGAATTAAACAGTCGGTTGCATTTTTTACACTTATGAAAACCTTTCTCCGAACGACAATGTCTTCTGTGTAATCTCAGTGCTACATTGGATGCAAATGTTCTCTTGCAGTTATCACATGTGTAATTACTATCTAACGTATTCTGTCTTCTTTTTGAACATGTAGTCTGATGATTTTCACAATCATTCCTAGTTCTAAACTGAACATTACAAAATGGGCAGTTGTAGATCCGTACTTCACACCCATTAGCACCGCTGTTATTGTTATTATAGCCTGAAGATGAGGGACGCGGATGTTTCCCTATATCGCCCCTATCTCTACGTCTTGCTGTGTTGTCATTTATGGGGGTGTCAGGTGTTGCACCAGTAAAGTACTGACATGTTGTACGCCTGTGGTGTTCACCGAATAAACCAAAGTGGTGTGAGTTATGTTGTTGATTCACGTCGCGTGTGTGTATCGTGTTAAAGCAATTAGTTGAAGGTTGCCCTCTCGCTTGCACCTATCATAAATAGATTAAATAAGACTTGTTTACATACGCGGGTCAATCTTTACTCATATAGTTAGTTAGTTAGTTAGTCGCTAATCCACTCACTCACTCACTCACTCACTCACTCATTCACTCAGTCATTCACTCAGTCACTCATATACTCATTCATTTGTTAATTTTATAAATAGATTAAATAAGACTTGTTTACATACGCGGTCAATCTTGACTCATATATTTAGTCGCTAATCCAGTCACTCACTCACTCACTCATTCACTCATTCATTTGTTAATTTTGATTAATCTTAATGTGTATACTAGTGTATTGTAATTTAAAACAATTATCAATAATTCATATTATATTCAAACTTACCCGTTCTGGTGTAGATTCTAAGGTCCTAAGTCTTTCTTGTACAATGCGATGAGAAAGAACACAGTTCTCCAAAGCCCATATCACCAATGATAGTCGATCGTAAAATCCTTGAGTAATTAATTGCAATTCCCAATCCGAAAATGCCATATTCATTCAATTATGTATGTATATATCCTTTTTGCATATCACAAATGTATTTATATTGCAACTAAATATCACACTATCAATATATCACACTATCAATATATCACAATATCAGCATATCACAATGTTGTCAATCAATTAAAAGTAATTCCAATTCTAATTGATTATGGGTGAATGTTCATGTATCCCTTACTGCTCTCTCAAGATATCACGGTCGTAATGAAAATAAGACCTGCTCTATTCCTCTATATATACCTATGAACCTCCCACCTTCAATCTCGCTGACTCCTTCCTATGTATGTGTATTAAATATCTCAAAGTTATGATTAACGATCAAATTTTACACAACTCAATGTCTTAGGTCAATGTCTAAGGTCTAAGGTCTAAGGTCATATGCGAGGGGGTAGGTTTTTATCCATTATAATAAGGTATATGCTTACAGCTCACTTCAAAGCTAAAACTGATATCTGCAGCTAACTGTTATCTACTGATTTCTTTCTTTCATCCTTTAATAGTTCCACAAATCTCCACTTCATGACACCTGTAACCTCATCTCCCCTGTGCATCAATCCATCATATCTCCTGACTTCATGTAAATCTCTAAGGTCTAAGGTCAGGGTCTAATGTGTTACATCCAGATGTGCAGGTGCCTGGAGTTAAAGGTCACGGTCGGGATCAGGATTAAGAGATAAAGGTCAGCGTTGGGGTCAGGGTTCTGGGGTTAAGGGTTAGGGTTGATCTACCCAGGTTTTACCATTATAATACCTATCAGGTTAAAGGTTATGGTGGGATTTAACCCATTAAGGTACTTAATAATAATTTATATGTTTCCATATGTCATAATGGTGCCAGACAGTCTAGTCCCAGAAGTCAAAACCCATTAGACAGGTGCGGCAGGGTATTGGGTTCCCTTTGATCCCCTTAGATCTTCTAGGGGTCAGGGTCGGGTTCAGCCTCGACCTAAGGTACGTTTGAGAATGTCATCTAACAACTACTCCCAGGCATGTATACTGGGGACAGTATGCAGACTTTATTTCATGAATATTTTTGATAATTATGGGAAATAATAAATAGTTTTTATTCTTAAAATTGGTGAAATTCAGACAATCTTAACTAAATTTCATACTCTTTAGATATTGTCCTTCTAATTTCATTACATACAGGGCCAAACTATTCCTTGGTGCATGCAGGGATAGTGTTCCTGCACGCGACAGGGGTCGGGGTCGGGGACAGAGGGGGGTGGGGAGTCAGTGCCGGTGAGAGGTCTCTTCATATATTCCGCCACTTGAACATTTTGGTACTGGTCTGGGGCACAAGGGTGTACATCTTGCATTTTAGATCATACAATGCTTTTTTATCGATTCTAAATCTCCAGAATCTCCTTATGTCAAATCTGCCAAGTATCACTCTGTCACCCTTGTGGAAATATAATTATAGGCATTTGGGAAAAAAAGTTAAAAATATCAAATTTAATCAATAATGCTATGCTTATATAATATTGATGGAACATAACTTTATAAGTGGAATTACTTTTATACAAATAATTGAGAATTTTATGTGACTGTTAAAGGTCATATTTAGAGGTCAACGGTCAACGGTATATTTTGAGGTCCAATTTTCACAAATTTTGCCATTTTTAAGGCATACCTTCATCTGCCTGTAAAAATTGAACCAAATGCCTATTGAAAGCTAGAATAAAAATAGATTTGACTATTCCAAGATGGGTCAAGTGGAGGTGGTTTAGATTGTTTTCAATGTATTCTCCTGTATAAAAATGATATAAAGTTGAATATAATTCCCAATTTTGTCTATATTATCAGCAACATGTCCAGAGGTATGTGGCACCAGCAGAGGCAGAGTAGGTCTATCAGCACAATTTGATGGGAATGAGGGGGAAGTCTTGGGCTATTTACGTTCATAAATATGAATTCTTTTTGTACATTGACATTGCCCACCATCCCGCCCATCATCCTCCAACCTCCAAAATCGTTTAATTTTAGTGTTAAGTCAACGTGCAAAACGATCGTCGATGTTTTGTACATCATACGGTGGTGCCACTGGTGAGAGAGTGAGAAACCGGTTGTGCGTAGATGCCCGAATGATGCCAAGGTGTTACGCTTATTTCCGAAGGTGTATGTCTCAGCGAGGAAGAATGGTTGAGCCTTGGAAAGTGGTAGACATGCGTCGGGAAATCACGGTATGTGCATTACCAGTACAATAGAGACCCTAAGAAACCTGACGTTTCGCTTCTCAAAAATGTTAAGGATGACAAATCCGTAGTTTGTTTGTCCCGTGGACTGCGAAAACATAGGTAGTTGGGTGATCATGCGACTTTCCTAGACAAATTTGTAGCCTCCGATTTTCGGTGGCGTGTCCTAGCATCAATGTGAGAATGCAGGCATCCCTTGGTCTGCCACTAGCACCGATGCGTCTAGTTTATGTATGCAAAATAATAAATTAATAGAAGCAATTTTAAAAAATTAAGAATTTTCAGCCAAATGATGACCAATTGGTGGAATTGCTCATACATGGAAAAACATATTGGGAACTGACAGTAATAACCTAGAATATGACAGACGGGTCTCATGTACTTTTCTAATGTATATATAATTATATATAACATACAACATAAGGTTTCTGAATGTCAAGAGGTCTAAATCCAAAGAGCAGTTCAGTGTATGCGATGGATAGAGATAATAATGCTACCCTAATAATAGCCTCTAGTGTTGTGGCATAGATATTATTGCTGAAAAGGTGTTGACGTTGGTGGACCAACTCCTGCCTGAAAATACCTGAAGCAAAATCATCTGAGGGGAAATAAACTAATCATGAAAATAACAACTCAATTCTTATCTGTTTACTTATAAGCACGCTATCTTTCCTCTTGAATCAAATATTGGAGATTAGTTTCACATTACACTATAAAAATACTTTACACCTACTCTACATTTTAGATGGTACTCACATTTTAATTCATTTTAATTTTTAAAAAGTTTAGGCTCAGACTAGAGAGTGTCCCTCCAAACTGAGGGGAAAGCCTCTTGCTCCTGAGTGCAAAGTGCCATTATAATCCCATCAAAACAGCTGGGAAAGTCATTAGCATAGTAGACATCCAATCACTGATATTCCATTCTTATCTGATCTGAGAGGTTCTGAGCCTAGACGGTATCAGAATTTGAGATCAAGAAATCAGGGGTTATATACATTGATCAAGACTCATCCTTATGTTGCAACAAACCCCTTTTCTCTGAATCATCTGTTTTAGACTGTAATGCCATTATCTTGCAAGGACTGCAACATTCTTTCAGCAAAATTCTAATGGGGACAATTAAAACAAAATCCATCATCACTAAAATAATTAATGAATATGTATAAACTAATGGACCAAATATTTCTAGCAGTGCTGTGACTAGGGCAGGATAAGTCATTGTGCAGACAGCATAATTCATTGTTAAAATAGCAGAGATCGTACCAGTTATGGGAAAATACATCTGGAGCCAGATGGATGTGGTTGCAAAGAAATTAGCCAGCCCTAATCCAAGGACTATATTTGCAATGAGGAATACCACATCCCTATCCACAATAACGCCTATAGCCATTAGTATAGTTCCAATCAACATTAGAATTAGATCGATAATGATTATTGATGCTGGATGTACCTTGTTGATGAAAAACATAGTCGCTATCCCCACCAGAACCTTGATACCTTGATAAGAGGACTGCATTATCAGTCCTGTATATTTAGTTTTATGCATGAATTGATATACAACCGTCACCAAGATAGTGGACTGTAAAGCATCTATACCACTTTGGAAGAAGATAAGCAAGCTAACTAGTCCAATAATTACAGCTGACATACATTTTGAAAATGTTGGTTTTGCTTTGACCGTGTATCCATCTATTGGTCTTTTTTGCACCAAAACTTTCCACTGACATCCTTTTGTGAAGGATATGAGAAAACATAAAATGCCATCCATCAAATATATCATCCCAACGATGACGAATATCCATCCAAAGTAAGTTTCAGTCATTGTGATATTTTGTTCTGCACTTCCCACGTTTAAAGATGTGTTTTTAGAAAGGGATTCATTGCTGTATAATGAGTTGTTGTTATAAGGTTCCAAGGGCACAGAGAGAAAGGGGCCGGCAATGAAGGGAATTACTGTTTTTCCTATATTCACAGCGAGCATATTGGCTTGGATTGTTGGTCGTGCAGTGGATGTGTCCAATTGGAATATGAGATAATAGCGAACTAAAAAATAAAGATGGTTCAATTATTATATAATTATAGTGAGAATATTCTATGTCTATATAGACAAAAATGATGAGCATACATACCCCATAATTATATGGTTCAGGACAGCAAAAAAATGTACAACTGACAGCTCTATACATTTAGTCAATTCTGCTAAAATTAGGTAAAAGAATTATCAATTTCATGTATATCCGAGTATATTTTGTATTTCATCGATTGAATGAATCTGTTCTACAAAGTTGAAATTTAATTTGAAACTCATTTTTGTCTTAGATTTGGGTAATTTGCGAGCATTGGTGAAGGCGAATAGTGCATTTTCTGATGACTTCACCAATATATATGGTGAGCATATAAATTTTATATACAAAATGGTGAACATATATTCCTGTTCAGGCTGATATGTGCCCATTTTGATGATGGATGGAGGTGGATATATTCAGAGTAATATAAATAACATATGGCTAGAGCTAAAGGCTGGAAGAGACAGTGCAGTTTTTTTTCTTTAGTAGGCTACAAAAGAGTTCTCAGAAAAAATGCAATTCATTTTAACTTTTGAAATACGATATCATTTTTCATATTGTTACAAAAAAAGTGTTTGTGTTTTTGTATCATTTCATATAATTCTTAATTAATATAATTTTTTTTTCGGGGACAGGTGTCCCCCTGTCCACACTAAAAGAAAGAATAAATTATAAAATACAGAGATAAAAGTTACCTCATATATACCATCCCTCTGCTCTGAAAGTATGAGTCGAATGAATCTAAAACGATAAATGGAACTTCTAATGTCCAATGAACATATCTATATTAATCTCCACCTATATAATATTAATTAGAAAACATAAATATAATTCTCACCAACTGGAGTGATAGCAACCAAAGATGCCAAGATAGTCTGCAGAATTGTCATAGTGAGAAAATTGGTCGACCAGGGAGCCACTGAGAATGCTATGGCACTGACCACGGATACAACCGCCAAGAATAGGTTGCCTTCTAGTTTATGCAATATTAAACCTGCAACAATTGAAGTTAGTATCCCGGCCAGAGACATCCAGGTGATGATGGTTGATGCAGTTGTTATGGAAACGTCAATGTACTGAGCAATATCTGGGAGCGTTGCCCCAAAAAGACTGGAGAAAAGTCCCTGGAAAATAAAATAATTGTTTGATCATGCTTAATAATTGTATAAATATTATATTAAAAGTAATTTAGAGGTTTCCATGAAGGACTAGCTGGAAGACCTACCCTCTGGTAGAAGCCAATTAACCCATATTTCTATGTACCAATGCTGACCACAGAAATAAAAATCTTATAATAATAACAATAATATTAAAGCAAAAAAGTTTGCAGCATAATATTGTTTGTATTTATACCTACATTTGAGAATGATGAGAGGAGAATAGCTGACAGAACCAATACTTTGAATCCACTAGACGTTGTAGAAAGCATTCCACAAAACATTTTCACTTATAATAATTGATCCTATCAAAGAATTTCTTTTTGAAGTTTGCTTTCCTGTGTAACCAAACCAGACAACACTGCACACGTACACCAATAATTGCTAATTTGAAACACAGTGAAAGACTTCCAGCTACTGTTGGGTACGATATGACACATTGCCCATTAACTTCTAATAGTACGGTAGATAATATAGCCTTTAAATCAATCCATATATTTAGGATAATTGATAAGGTGCCTCCATATATATATGAGTCAGTCTCAGTTAAGGCTTGCATTTGGAGAAAACAAAATCGAAAAAATGAAAATAAATGTAGGCATTCATTGATTACATTGTCTGAAAAAACACGTTTTTCTCAACAATATCTTAAGGAATTGGCACTCATGGAACAAATATTTACTGCAATATCATAGGTTATTTAACATAGAATCAAAGGTAATTTTTGAAGAATCATAGGTCATTTTTGTAGAATCATAGGTAAATTAACAGAATCTTATGCCATTATACATAGACATCTGTATGTGTAGAATATTATGGAGACCTGAATGTGTTGAAACCTAGCCTGAGAAACCTCTATTAGGGGCAGATAGTCACTCATGACATCTTTTTTCTGTTTTGATTTTGCAAAATCTTTATTTTCCTCTTCCTGCCTTCTTGGCTTTTATATGCTAATGTTATGTAACATTACGTAACATTGTGTAACCTCATTATATCTATATTAATTATTAATTATCATCTATTATCTCATTACTTAAAATCGCTAATTATACTTAACTAGCTAGGACTGTGCAAGTCTACTTATACATGCTATGCCATGGGTATTACGTAAGGGCTATGCCCACCTACTAATAAACATCCACATTTTATAGAAAAGGAATACAAAATAAACATCCACATTTTTATAGTGAAGGAATACACATCACATTATTGTGGTGCGCATCATGCCAGGAGCAGATAATTGTAGACATTACGTATAGTCACAAATGGGGTTGGTGGGGTCCACACATTAGGAAATCGAATTCTCTGCGGATTCAAGCTTATCTCGTCACTTTAACAATAAGGCTGCTTCAACGAAGAGAATTTTTTTTACACAACTAAAGGTTAGGTTTTTGATATGTTGATGAGCTCGATTATATCATCTCTCACTCTCTTCCAAAGCCTATTCTCACCTTTGTCAACTTTACTAATTCTGTGTGTGTGTAACACTACATTGGTTCTCATTTTTAGTTCACACATTAAATATTATAGCAAGAACAGCATAGTATCGCGTATGAGTGGGGCTATATTCTCCGAGTATGGCCGAAAACAACGAGGCCGTAGGCCAAGTTTTTTTCCGGCCATACGAGGAGAATATAGGCCACCAAAGACGCGATACTGTGCTATTCTTGCTTTTATTCCATGATTCTTAACTTAAAACAACTTTATTTGCATTAATTTCATCAAACTGTGTTGTTCCCCAAGTCTCAAACGGTCGTGACGTCACTGTACAATACAGGGAATTTATATTGTACACCGTGTGAGCGGCAAGTATATCGATTATATTGTACGCTCACGGCCAAATCATGGAATAAAGCACAGAGATAGATCCGTTTTTTGAAAAGTTTCTGCCTATGTATAAACGCCTTGGTCTGCAGCATCAGCCAATTCATTATTTTCGTGTTAATGTTAACAATATACATTAATTATTATTATAATGATTATTATTATTACAAGTTGAACCGCACTAACTGTACATATAATCACAAGAAAACATGGTCCATGGTCCATATGTTTTAAAACAGTTTTGCGGCTCATAGGCCTAGGCCTACATGTAGGCTGCTATATTTAAAGCTAATAGGTTATAGGTTATAATCAATAATCCACACGGGAAAAAGTGTTGCGAAGGACGCGTTGCTAACGTAGCGTAAATTACAGGACGTTACGTCCTACTAAATATTGCATCCTTGCCGGCATAGTTGTTGACAACAAATCTGGCATGTCTGGATGGTAGTTATGCTAGGAGGACTAATAATACGAATTCAGGATCATATTTTATATCAAATTAAAGCTTAAACAATTTCCTATCCAATCAGAAGTACAGCAAGGCTTGAAAAGCGAGCAAGACTAAGCGGGGTGCCACCAGGCAGGGAGCTCCCATAGCGTGTTGACCGTCTACAGTCTAATGTTAGGGCCCATATTGCGTCCTCGCCGGCATTGGTGTTGACAAAGAAGTGTAGGCCTAGTTATGCCTGGACTTGAGTACTAATAATACGAGTTCAGGAGCATACTTTATACCAAATTAAAGCTTGGACGATTTTCAGTCTGATGATGTGTACTGTTTGATGGTCAGTTGTACAAAAAGTCTTGAAAATCAAGCGAAACGGCCGATTACGAGTCTGGGAATACAAAAGTAGGCCCTTTGAAATACAGCGGGAAAAACGAAAATCCGAAAGTAGTACACATATCCATACGCGAGCGTTGTTCGGCAAGAAAGTAGTTCTGTGTTCAAAGTGTAATTAAACATTAAAAATCTACTTTATTATTGCTAAATGTACCCATGCATCGAACCCAACCTAACAATGATTCACTCCCCCCAAATTAATATGATATTAATCCACTTCATCATGAAAAACGGGGTTATTAATATTTTTATGATGATTATATAATATATACAGTTAGTAAATTATAATAATTTTTATAATATATAATAACCTATGATATTGCCAAACATAATTTGTGTTTTGTTGATAGTGACTTTTCCTCCCATTGTATGGAAGATCTTCTCTCCACCTCTCGCTTTATTTAAGTAACCAACATCCCTTATCCACTCAATCACTCTCTCCCATAGATTATAGGTTTCTTTACATGTTGTAAAGAAATGAATGATGTCATCTCTGCTTTGACAATAACTACATTTTGTATCCTTCTTGATGTTAATATTACACAAATAATCATTGCAGGTTATAGTTCTATGGAGGACTCTATACTGAAACACTTGCATTCTAGACTCTGTTATTATTTTATATGGTAATTTAAAGGCTTCCCTCCAATCGACTTTGTCAAACTCCATTATCACTCAGACCTAGGTCATCTTGCCATTGATTAAACTTTTTTCTTTTAACTTTTCGACTTAAAATAAGCAGGTTGTAGATTTGTTTTGCGTTACATGATATAATATTTATTTTGTTGCCTTTTATAACAAATTTGATTGGACCGTTATCTTAGCTAGCTTCATTCTCTGTAATAATCCTGAGCCATTTGTCAGGTATAGCTGTTCTTAATTCTATTCTTTGCAACGCATTGGGTAGAAAATTATAATATTTGATAATATCTCTCTCATGGGCAAGATGAAACCATTTTCTTTGACAATGTCACCCACTGTGGTTATTCCACGTTCTTCCCATTTCTTCAAATGTAACATAGAGTCACTAAATAGGCTAACTATACGTTCACTGTGGTACATCGGCCAGGAAAGAAACATGGGAGTGCCGATGAAATATCACGAATCCCTTGTAATCAGTGCCATAGAATAGATGAGGTGGAGAAGATGGAAGGAGAGGTGGGGAGGATCAGAGTCATCCAATGGGATGTAGGATACCAGCGGCAGGACAATTCGCTATGTGGACTATTCAAAGCAGCTGTGGAGAATTGAGTGATCGAGTACCTGAAAAAGACTGGTTGTGGTTACATAATTTTCAATCCCTAGTTATCCAGACAGGATTGTTGGGGTGTTGGAGATGGACTTCAGCTGGAGGAAGGGAGTGGAGGGTATATGTCCCTACGTCAGCCAGAGAAGAATACTTGAAGCAACTGCACGAAGGGCCACTTAGAGGGCACTTGGGGCGAGACAAAACCCTAAGTAAAGCAAAGCGATCCACCTATTGGCCTAGCATGACTAAAGACATAGCCCTTTTTGTAGCAAGGAGAGGGACTAAGATGGGGGATAGACCGCTACAAGGCCCCTGGGAGGAGATGGCTATGGACATAACAGGACCTTTCCCAGAGACTAGCCTATGCTTGTAGTTCAAAGTATACGAATCAACAAATCTCAGGTTTCTATTAATAATATATTTTCACCTGTCTATATTGTGAAAATTTTGACTAGTCAGGTAAATTGAGCTCGAACAAAACAAGGAAAAACAGAAAAGAAGGGGGTATATTACAGACTATCATATAAGTTAACCCACATCTTCCATTCCTTCCTGTGCGACACGTTTATAAACGAGCTATCATACATTGTTCTCAACTTCTATTTTAACTCTCAGGAAATCAAAAAAGCAGATATATTATTCTTACCGAACAACTTGGTCTTATATGTAAAATCTGGCATATAGGAGGATATAATTCCAGGTTCGATATTTTTCTTCTGCACTAGGTATACCAAACATCATAAATAATTATAGCATTTATGTCGTCAGATATTTCCCTATCGAGCCATTGATTGCTATTGGTCCAGTTTTTCAAACTATACCAGAAAGCACATATCTTTTCACAGTCTTTGAAAAACTGAAAGAGGTTGTCAACGGAATCGCAAAATCTACATAGGTTGGACCGAATAATATTATTCATATCTTTTAGGTGTGAATTACATACGATCAACTTACTGATGACTTGATACTGAAAGGATTGTAACCTTACATCTCTTTATTTGCGAACAATGTTGGGTTAACCCAATAATTTCATGGTACACAAATGGAAAAAGTCATATGTACACAATTTATATTTTAAACAAGCTATGTGATAATCATTACGTGCAGGAGTGCATAGCAAATCTTTATCTCAATGAGTGGATTTGATTTGTATAGTCTCCATTCGAACTAACATTTGATAAATAGCCAAACCCTTTATGGGAGGCTAAACTATAATTTTTTTGTATTTTTACCTTCGATATAATTAAGAACAAATTGATTAAAAATACATACGAGTATAAAAAGCAAGTTTTCAGTATGACAAATTCATTAACCACAAGTAGATTTCTCAAATTATACATAATCTGTTCTGTACAACTAATTTAAGGTTTGAGACCTTATATAGAACAAGGGTATCGTCCCTCGTTTACGACCCTTGGGATATGTTTTAGACATTTTCATTCAAATTATAATACATACAAAATCAAACCCAGTGGGCATTGTTTTTTAACGATTTTTTGATTTGTAACCATTCAGAGTTTCTCAGGTTGGCAGGCAATTTATTCCAGAGGGTTGGCCCTACAAAATGAGGGGTGTTTTTGTATTTTTCTCTGTTTGGTTTTAATATTTTCATCACATAGCTGTCTGCCAGTCGAGTATCTCTGTTCATAGGTTTAATAAATTCTGGGTCGTGCTTCTTGTTATACATAAGACCAAGTATGGCGATTTTACTTCGTTTTGACAAGAATACGGTACCACATTTTAATTTGGTGAGTGCATTTATTAATTCAGTAAGTGTATTAATTAATTTGGTGACTGCATTTATTAATTCAGTGAGTGTATTTACTAATTCTGTGTCACTCCTTTTAATTTGGTCTTTACATTTTAATTTGGTCACTTTATTATTTAATCTGGTGTGTGTATTTATTAATTTGGTGACTATTTGATACGTTTGTCTGTGTATTTATTAATTTGTTATCTCTATTTGATTAATTCGGTGACTATTTTATTAATTTTGTATCCCTATTTATTAATTTGGCGCCTCATAAAATACAGATTTCCCAGCAATGTATGGTCCGTATGTTCAAAATTTACTTTCCTTGCTGCTTTATATCACTCACTGCCGCAAATGAGGCGTCGATTGGTCTGCAAAACTGAAAAAAGGGACAACAGAGGCACGAGCCTGAAAAAATCAGAAACACTATATTGCAAGAGAACAGAGTTATAAATAGTAAAACTTTCAATATCTCTGACTGCAGAGAAATATATAGAGAAATAGTGGGGAGAGATAAGCCTGACTATGACAAGCTCAGAGCTTGGGAAGACACGGTGGCGGATCTCAGGTTGGATCCCGAAGAAGATTTATCTCAAATAATTTTTGTAAGTCCTGTTATAAATGCTGTATAGAACCCAGACTGCAAGCTCTGCAGTATAGAGTAGTTCATAGAACAATCTGCTGTAATGAATATTTGAAAAGCATCAGGATTGTGACAATAGACAAATATCGATATTGTGACGAAAAAGATGATTTAAAACATTACAACGCTGCTTTCGACAAGAGTAGTATGAAATGGTTTTCCAAGGTTAAGGTATTTATGAAAGAATTCTGTAAAATTTAACACAGAGGTAATTCGTGGATAGCTCATGAAGGTATTTAGAGTTTGTTGCCTTTTTGTTGTTTATTCTAATATCTGGTTCTAGTCAGAGACTCGGTATTGTCATTTGTTAAGAAGTATCCTATGAGAAGAAATGGATATTAATTGTTATAGTCGGTATATAGAAAACCAAAAACCAAAAAAAAAAAAATTATAAAAGACAAAGGTTACATCAAAGAAACAATTTAGTATTGTATATGCCAAGACAGCAGGAAGCTGAATGAAATCTTTAAAAAAAAGAAAGAAAAGAAGTAGCAGATACCAGAAATTTTAGTAGAAATTCGGTTACTCATGAAAGTAGTGTGCCGTAGGATATCGGTAAACATGTGACTAATGACTTGGCTCAATCACGTATCTATATTCACATACGTCACACCTACATTACCCTCAACCTCATCCCTGATTGGTTAATAAAGAAATGACATACCTTCTATCCAATATGCTTTGTCATTCCATTCATTGAATGCATCAAGCTCACACCAATTTAGCAAAGCATAAATTGCTATGTCATGCTATCTCATCATCAATATGACTCATCACTAAAGAATTAATGCTAAATCATGCTGAATCATTATTTATATGACGTAATCGATAAAAACCCTTGTTATGTTCTATAAATAGATATTAGTCATAGGTATTGGAATGTCAGAAACATACACCCGCTATATGACTTACGGCACACTACTCATGAATAAAGGCCACCCAGGTAACAAAATGACGTGAATTCTTCATCAAATCAACGTTTGGAATTAATCAAAATAACATTAGTATTGATGGTTATTTTGACGTGAAATGGCGTGGACTCAATACAACGTTATACAAACGTTTTTCTTAACGTTTTTCTAAGATGTTAAAACAAGGTTATTCTAACGTTCATAATCTAATATTTTAAAACTGATGTGAAACCCACGTTAAGATAACACAAGGATTTGATGTAAATTCTTCATCAAATCAACGTTCAGACTCCATCAAAATAACATTCATATTGATGGTTATTTTGATGTCAAATGGCATGGACTAAGGCAACGTTATAAATGCGTATATCCTTCATAATTTTAGAGTTTAAAATTGACGTTAGACCCATGTTAAGAAAACCCTTCACTAAACGTTTCCCAGGTAACAAATCCACCTCAAAACCACATTATAAAAACGTCAAAATAATGTTTGGTTAAGCGTTGAATTAGCATTAAATAGTCTGCTTTTCAGAACGTTATTTCTACTATTGAATAAACATCATATCTATATATGAAATTGATACATTTCTACTTTTGACCATAAATGAACGTTGTGGCAAGGGGCATATGGAAGTTTTATTAATGGGGGGGGGGGGGGTAACATCATTTTTCATCAGGTTTTATATCCAATATATTCCCTTTCATGGTGTGGACGAT
Organism: Sthenelais limicola; assembly: GCA_942159475.1. Taxonomy (NCBI): domain Eukaryota; kingdom Metazoa; phylum Annelida; class Polychaeta; order Phyllodocida; family Sigalionidae; genus Sthenelais; species Sthenelais limicola. The sequence goes on from OW804098.1 coordinate 72,709,623, forward strand.
ATTTTCCCTCTTCAAGGCTTTTGGATATCCATATGGCTGCCTTGATTTAAGCAACAGGGTCCTTCTTGATGAAAGATTGTACACCTATAATATAAAAAGTTATATGTATTACAATAAGTCTCTCTCCCTGCTCTGTCTCTCATATGTCTCTCACTGCCCATCGCTCACAGGTCTCTCTCTCCCTGCCTGTCTCTTACTTCCTTTAAATGTCTCTCCCTGACTGTCTGTGTGTCACTTCTCTCACAAATGTCTCCCTGCCTGTCTCTCTTTCTCTGCCACAGGTCGTCATGAGACACAGACAGGGAGAGACAGGTAGGGAGATACATGTGAGAGAAAGGCAGGGAGAGACATATGACAGACAGGAAGAGACATATGACAGACAGATAGGAAGAGACATGTGAGAGAAGTATGAGACAGGGAGAGAGAAGTGAGAGACAGACAGGGAGGGAGAAGTGAGAGACAGGCAGGAAGAGAGAAGTGAGGGACAGGCAGGGAGAGACAAGTGTGAGACAGGCAGGGAGAGACAGGCAGGGAGACAGAAGTGTGAGACAGGCAGGGAGAGACAGGCAGGGAGAGACAAGTGAGGGACAGGCAGGGAGAGACAAGCAGGGAGAGACAGGCAGGGAGACAGAAGTGTGAGACAGGCAGGGAGAGACAGGCAGGGAGAGACAAGTGAGGGACAGGCAGGGAGAGACAAGTGTGAGCCAGGCAGGGAGAGACAAGTGAGACAGGCAGGGAGAGCGAAGTGAGAGACAGGCAGGGAGACAGAAGTGTGAGACAGGCAGGGAGACAGAAGTGAGAGACAGGCAGGAAGAGGGAAGCGAGGGACAGGCAGGGAGAGAGAAGTGAGAGACAGGCAGGGAGACAGAAGTGTGAGACAGGCAGGGAGAGAGAAGTGTGAGACATACAGGCAGGGAGAAGAGAGAAGTGAGAGGCAGGCAGGGATAGAGACATGACAGAAGTTAGAGACAGGTAGGAGAGAGAAGTGAGAGAAAGGCCGGGAGAGAGAAGTGAGAGAAAGGCCGGGAGAGAGAAGTGAGAGACAGGCCGGGAGAGAGAAGTGAGAGACAGGCAGGGAGAGAGGTATGACAGAAGTGAGAGACAGGCAGGAGAGAGAGAAGCGAGGGACAGATAGGGAGAGAAGTGTGAGACACAGGCAGGGAGAGAGAAGTGAGAGACAGGCAGGGAGGGAGAATTGAGAGAAAGGCTGGGAGAGAGAAGTGAGAGAAAGGCCGGGAGAGAGAAGTGAGAGAAAGGCCAGGAGAGAGAAGTGAGAGACAGGCAGGGAGAGAGGTATGACAGAAGTGAGAGACAGGCAGGAGAGAGAGAAGCGAGGGACAGGTAGGGAGAGAAGTGTGAGACACAGGCAGAGAGAAAAAAGTGAGACAGACAGGCAGGGAGAATTGAGGGACAGGCAGGAAGAGACAGGCAGGGAGAGAGAAGTGAAGGACAGGCAGGGAGAGAGACATGAGAGAAGTGAGAGACAGACAGGGAGAGACATGTGAGAGACAGACAGGGAGAGAGAAAAGTGTTCTGGAGGTGGGGGGGCTGGCAAGGACTGACAGGGGGGAGAGAAGGACAGGGAGAGAGAGGAGAGACAGAAGAGAGAGAGACAGAAGAGAGGGAGAGAGAGAGAGAGAGAGAGAGAGGAGAGAGTGCAAGAGGGAGAAAGAGGGATAGAGTGGCGAGAGCTGGAGAGAGAGATAGATAGAGGGGAGAGGGGGAATGGGAGAGAGTGAAAGAGAGAGCTAGAGAGACAGGAAGAGAGAGGAGGGAAAGAAGAGAGCATGAAAGGGAGAGAGAGGAGAGAAAGAGAGAGGCAGAGAGAGAGGAGAGGGAGAGAGAGGACGAGAGGAGAGGGACTCAGAGGAGAGGGAGAGAGAGGGAGAGAGAGAAAGAGATTATCATGTGATATATCACGTTTTCCCCTAGAAAGAAAGAGAGACAAAACTAGTATGAATTTATAATTTATAACACCATATAAGTAGCTACTTTAAATGAATTCATAAACTTCAATACTATCTAAATTAAAATAAGTGATACTTACCATGCTTGGAGAGAGAAAATGTCTCTTGCTGGGATATGATGTTGATATCTGGAGCTATCAGGAGTAGACCAAAGAGTAGACCAAGCCCTACCACCACCACCTTGGGACTGGAGGAGGAGAAGGGCCTATACAGGATATGGTCAGGGAAACCACATGTGGTGTGGTGGGAAGGCTTAGAAGAGGTGTAGACTTGGCAAATGGCTCAAGGAATATTCGTTTTAGGAGCCTGTTGGCTCAGTTTAATAAATAAACTAATTCAATGTATATTCTGATCAATGGAAAGTTAAACATAAACAGGTGGTTATAATTAAGTTGGTGGTTATAATTATTGTCACCATTCATGGGGGTTAATAAGGGCCGGTTGTACCCAGGAATCATTAATTATATATTCAGAGATGCCATTTTCCCAAGTATTAATGGAAATCAGAATTTCTTTTTCATTCAAGCGAAAATGTTTCATTTAGGAGACAACTGCTTGACCCACTGAATTAATCCCTAGCTGTTAACCTCGCTATTCCTTAACCACACATTAGAACTAGTATATATATGCCCAAATTATAGAAAAATGCATGAAGATGCTATATAAAAATTGCAAAAACTGTACGATTTAAATAATAATATAGAAACAAGCATAATGTATTTGGAATAGAGGTAGATATAGGGAAATACTTGGATGTTCTTAAAAGATCATATTTAAATTTGTAATTCGTTATTCCATTTCTATGAAAGTTCAGAACCAAAACCCTAATCTTTGAAAAGTAATTCATGGCAAAGTATTCCGTACAGAAAGAAAATTCCTTTTGGGTAATTCTTAGATCATTTAGTACTTTGCTCATGGCCAACCTTACAATTATCATTTCCCAGCTACAAAATAAACCAACTTTGAATCCAACCAGGGCAACCTTTGTCAGTAGCTTGCCAGAAAGAGTAACCTATTTCTTTTCCTTACTTCAACCACTGGTCTGCATGCATGTTTGTATGCTGTACTAGGGCAGATACATAACTATAATGATATATATGATTAATCTGTGCTACTAAGATCTGGACCTTGAGCAAGTCTATGTAGAGTTAAGAAACTTGTCTAGACTTGTCCCACCATTTCCTAGGACACATCCCAGTTCACTCAGTCACTGAGTACAAATGTGACAATGCTGCATCCTAGTTCATTGAGTGCCTTAAGTCATTGAGTACAACCAGGGCAAAGTACAACATGACTTCACTTATTATCACCCACCAAAGGCCATTTTCCTCTGGCAAAATTGACATCAAATTCTTTTATAAACTAATAAAATATAAGTGATGTGTCACAGGAAAATGAGTCTCACGTTGCAAAACATTTTTCATAAATGATTTTCACCAAGGCCCTTGATCAGAATTTAGTTAGTTCCAGTACAGTACTTAGTAGAATAATTTTAGTTTACAAAAGTAGTGATTGATATTTTGGTTCATAAAACTCATTAATATCATGGTTAAATGAGCAAATCCACCATTTGGTCGTCATTTGACCCTAAAATGGTCTTTTGCGTATTTGAGTGGAAAAAAACATTTGGAGACATTTTTCAATAGTTTTATCGTATCCGCCCACCCGAAATACATCAGAAATACCCCCTATTTACATAGATTTTCCTAGGATTTTATGCATGGGGGTCGAAAACTGGATTTTAGGGCCTTAAAAATGAAGAAAAATTAGGGGAGACCCGATAAAATACTGGAAATAAATAAAAATGTTTAGTCAAACTTAGTTTAAACTTATTTTACCATTGCGCCTTGACCCTAGCTACTATATAATCTGTTTTTTATTTGTTTCCAACAGCTCTTTGGTATAATAAGAATGTAAAAATATGTTGGGGAGTCTAAATGTCAGCGTCATGTGTGGAAAATAAAATCCAGGCCTTGAAAAAATGTAAGATCCAGAGATAGACAATATATATACTAATTGTATTAATTCTACATGGGCTTGAAGTATTAAGAACAAATCTCTTCAGATATCTGTTCATACTTTGGAATAATAGATACTAACATAGGGGTTGGGAAGCTCTTCTGTCAGCGTCACGTGTGTATTGTTATTATATCACTATAAATACTTTAACATATCTCATGTACATCCTTCATGAACAACCACTATAGGTATTCATTCAAGTCAACTTAAAAAGAAAACGGTGGGGAATAACTATTATATATTTGTGTATATATATTCAAAACATAATCGGTTATATAGGTATGTGTATAGACACAGGGTCAATTATACAAAACTGTCACCCTTGCCGCTGCCATTATCATTACCATTACTAGAATGGTTATTTGGCTATAACTTTCCTTCTAATTGGAATATTTTCACAAACTAAAAAGTGTTGTCACACTTATGTCGAGACCTATCACATAGACACTAGTTTAAAACATTATTTACATATTTTTTTTATTTATTTTTCAATTTAAATTCTTTTTTATGTACAAATATGTACCAATCTTCGGTGCTCATATCATCAGAATTCAAATCACAGACTCTATCAAGCTGCCCTGATTACAATATTCATCATTAACATACCCAATTTCGTCTATAACATCAGCAATATGTGTAGTTTATGTATGAAAAAGAATAAATCAATACAAGCAATTCTAAAAAATCAAGAACTTTCAGCCATGGATGGCCAAATGACGACCAATTGGTGGAATTGCTCAAATACAAGATATATGAAGCTATCTGACATAATCTATACTTGTAGGATATACTTTCTACCCTAGTGTTTCAATAGCAAATAAAACAAAATATATGATCTGTTTAGTGGTTCTTAAATACAAGTAAAACAAACAGTGCAGCACAGTACAATTGATTAGAATATTATTTATATCATATAAACTGATGTATCGAACATTAAACTTAAAACTTATAACCAAACAATAATAATTTTGGTATGGCAAGTAAGGCAAATTCTTGGTAGAATATATTTCCTACATTAGCACAGAATCTCAACATTGGTCGAAAATACAAAGTACAAAAATAGAGTTATAACTCATACATGGTATGTGTCTCCGTTTCGGAGAGGTTTTCATATCCTTGACTGCCATTTGTAGTTCTTTGTTTTCTTATTAAATTTCATTTTAGTATACAATTTCTAGTTTTTTTCTGAAATGTTTTTTTGATTCGTTGGCCTGTGGTTTTCCATTGTGATTAAAGGGACTGAATCTAAACCTATGTAGTATCTCAGATAATATTTTCTTGGGTAACTAACCTATCGTTCTAGAATACCAGAATAGAATAATTTAGCCTAATCCTAGTTAATGTTACATAATTGTATCATAATGTTACATAATCGTATCAATATTTATGTGCATAATTACAGGTTGATAGTTCGATATTATTAAGCTAGATTTGTAACATAGAGCAGGAAGGAGAGCAATTAAGAAGCTTTAAACTTCTTAGTCATCACTGTTTACTAGAAAAAATGGTTATTCCCAGTAGAATAGTTATGGATATCTGGATTTTGGCATTCATTTTGCTAATATTAGTACAAATTTGTGAAAAGGATGTTTATTTTATCAACGTATATTTTACATAAATTTAACATCTAGAGAAAGACGTTAATAATTCAGATGTTAATCAAACATTTGGAGTATTGTGTTCAGTTTGCTAACATTCATACAACGTTGTGAGAAAGATGATTATCCAACCAAAGTTAATTTCACGTTCTTTTAATGTCTAAGAAAAAACGTTAATAATTCAGATGTTAATCAAACGTCTGTCTTATTGTGTTGAATTTTATAATGTTAATACAACGTTTGGGGAAAGATGGTTCTTCTACCAACGTTTATTTCACAGACATTTAACGTCTATGGAAAGGCGTTAATATTTCAGACGTTGATCAAACATTGGCTTATTGCGTTGAATTTCATGATGTTAATACAACATTTGGGGAAAGATGATTATTCTACCAACATTTATTTAACAGACAGTTAACGTCTATGGAAAGACGTTAATATTTCAGACGTTAATCAAACGTCTGGGTAATTGCGTTCATTTTGCTAACGTTAATAAAACATTTGGGGGAAAGATGTTGATTCTGGCAACGTTTATTTCACATACATTTAATGTCTATGGAAAAACGTTAATAATTCAGATGTTAATTCAACGTCTGTAATAATGAGTCCATTTATGCATCGTATTTTTAACGTTTTTTTAACGTTTTGAAAAAATGTTAAATATTCTGGCGTTACCTTGAGGTTAGATAAATGTTGGGATAAAAGCTGTTTGAAAATCATCGTTGAAAAAACGATAATATGACGTTTATTTCCCAACGTTGCGAATATCCACTTTAAACAAACGTTAGCCAACGTTAGTTAAACGTTACTTGCTACCTGGGCAGAACAGTGAGAAGTGTTACTTTAACGAATTCCAAGTGAAAATGTCTGTTCATATTTAAAGTGACACTTGCTGCTGAGCTCCTGATTTGGGGGACATTTGCTTGAATTTCAACGATGTTTTAGATCATTATGCCATTAACCAATACCTGGGAGCATGTATTTGGAATATAATTATATGAGAGTTTAAACTTCAAATTTCAATCCAGCCGCCAGCTTGTATCCTCTCAGACATGGCAGTTGGAACAGGTCCCCGCTGCCTGTATACATGTATATGCATCTTATCTTAATTAGTTGAGTGATACCACCTGGATGGGACAGGGTAGATCGTCACTATGTACCTCCTGCCTCGCTCCTACTTCACATCCCTTCACCAGGCACTGGGGGCAGCACCCTATTGTCAAGTTACTTCTCTCTCAGATTTGAATTCCCCAATGGAGCCTCTATATATAATGACAAAATACAACAAGAAATCCACAAAGAAATGATGAACTTCGTGTGGTCAAATAAGGGACACAAAATCAGCACTGCCTTTCTAGCCCAAAAAGCGGAAAACGGGGACCTAGGCCTCAGAACCATTAAAGAGGTTATAACAACAAATAGGCTTAAATGGGTGCAAAGAATTCTAGCCTCTAGTAAAGAAAGTGACTTTAGAATTATGGCAGAATTTTCTGCGCCTGGTAGAAAAGCACGGGAAATTATGTTAAGCAGGTCTAAACCTAAGAAAATTCTAAACGGTTTCTATCAAGAGGTTTTCAAAGTATGGGACAAGTACTACTATAGTAAGTCACCAGAAACTAGAAACGAAATCCTTAAAGAAAGGTTGTGGGCAAATAGGCTGATTAGAAGTAAAAAGAGACAAATGTTTTATTATCAGAGATGGGAAAACAATGGGCTGCTGTGTGTAGGAGACATTGTTAACCAGCATGGAAGAGTTATGTCTATTGTAGAATTAAACAAGCAATATGGTATATACCCAGATTTTTATCTGAAAAAAGAATTACAGCATGCTGTACCCAATGAATGGTTGCAGGTGATCAGAAATTCGATCCCCCCCCCCCCCCTGCGAGGACAAAGGGAATATAGACATACAAATTAACAGTAAAATATTAGATATTCGATCATGTTCTAGTAATGCTATATACAATGCGCTGGTTGAAAGTATGAAAGTAAAGAGGGAGAAACTAGACAAATGGAGAGAGTATTTGGGTTTAAGCGAGGTAGAGTTTTCTAACCTTTCTTGGAACGATGTATTTAGTAACCCATACAGAACAACGTGTGAAACAAGGTTACAGGTTCTGCAGTATAGGATTCTTCACAGAACTATAACGTGCAACTTATATTTGAAAAACGCCTCATTTAGAGATCACCCAGGGTGCTCCTTCTGTGACGAGAGAGATGATATAATACATTTTTTTATTTCCTGCCCAGATACTGAAAGGCTTTGGAAAAAGATTTTCAATCTTATTGATTCGGTGGGTTATCTCAACGAAGACATAGGAGGTAGGAGAATAGTTGAAAGAAACACTAGTGGTGAATGGAACATCCAGAAAATAAATATTATGTTCGGCGTTGATAAGAAAGGCCCAAATGTGAAAATAATTAACTGGGTAATCCTTAACACAAAAGCATTTATTCATCGGCAGAAGCTGTTTCACCAAGGAGAAATGGAATGGATGTTTTATATACACGAATTAAGATCAAAACTATCGATTATATTGTATCAAAATAAGTTGAATGTAATAAGTAGGGAGGAAAATACCTCCTGGAAGAAGTTCTTCGCGGACATATCAGATATTCTTAGAGAAAATAACGGCTAGTTGTGCTCTGTCGTCTAGGCGAAACCCAAAATGTCCTAATAAGTTTTTCACTATTGCTATTCGCTGCATGGTTCGAAAACAGGTAAAACAAATATTATAGGATACATCAGAAGAGGAAGGGCATATGTAAATCTTGATGTTTATATGCTCGGATGGATGATAGCTTTGTTGACAAATTGAATAAAGAAGATGATGTAAAAACAAAAAATAATGACCTCTGCCATACATGGGCTACTTCATTAACAAATATAAAAAAATCTAAGGAATATATAAGTGGACTCTAAATGAAGGGAATAAGAAATAAATATTTAAAAAAAAATAATAATAAAAAAAAAAGTGAGCTCATTGTAAAATTCCCAAACCCTTACTGCCCCATTTTATGATAATCACCAATATAGATTAGGAATATTTGTATCAATGATTGAATATCATTAATAATTAGGAGAATAACCCTCTCTTTACAACCACTTCCTGCGTTTACCTCTACCTTGAAACAAATCTACGAGGCGAGTAGAACTCATTGAAGGTGTCGACACGGGGACAGTAATTTTTTCTTTCTCGCTCGCCGTTACCAATTGCTCGCGCTATGTTGAGTGACACAAACCAAGTGTCACCGCAAAAAAATTCCGAGTGGAAAAAAAATAAAAACCCATCAAAGATTTTTCCCCCATCTAATGAAGTATCCTACATACCAATAAACAAATTTCTGAACGTGTATGAAATCAATGGCAAGACTGTTGATCAGCTTTCATATTGCACTATTGGACCGCTACTTAAACAGGCGGAAAGAGTGTCATGTACTTGTGCTCAAATCAAACAGGTCAGATATTAGCGGAACCAGCTTCATCCAACAACAAAAAAGTCGAGGATTTATCATGGAGGCGATATAGATCGAGGAGTGTATATATTTGCCTTTTAAACACATAAACAACTCATGTCTACCTCCTACCGCATTCTCCAGGTGTAAAACGTATATCTTTATTGTTAAAGAAAACTGGCGGAGGTCTAGCAATATATGTCCATGACAAATATGAAGTCACCCCGGGTAGTGCTGAAACCCATAGAAGTACACTTGATATCGAAATACAAGATCAAAATAAATCAAGCTAAAACCCTCACAGTGATCAATACATATCGCCCTCCAGACGGTGACCTGAATACCGCAATTATAGCAATTCAAGAAGTACTAAGCCTCCTTACTTCAAACCATGATACCATATTAGTAGGCGATTTAAATGTTAATTATTTAAAACCATCCCCTAGTAAAACGCAACTACTATCAATCGAGCACCATGCTTCATTGAGGCAGCTCATCCATCACCCAACCAGGGTTACCCAAACTACTGAGTCAGCCCTAGACTTGGTTTATACTGATTCCAAAATAGTTCAAAGCTCTGGGGTACTCGAAATAAATATAAGCGATCACAAACCAACTTTCATAGTACTTAAAAAGCAAAAAGAAGTATATAATAGGATATCGTTTAAATGTAGAACCTACAAAAGATATAACCAAGAAATCCTGATAGATAACCTACAAAATTGTAATTGGGAAGTCCTCTTGGCCACAAATGATCCAGACGTATACTGGCAAACTATGATTGATAACATAACGAGAATTGTCAATGACATGTGTCCAATCACCGAAATGAAAAATGTAAAAGCTAGAAAACCCTGGATCACGGCTGATCTATTTGCACAAATGCGCAATAGAGACAGACTTTTCCAAAGAGCAAAAAAGTCAAGAGACCCTCACTTGATGGACCAGGCGAAAGCCCTCCGTCACCGGGTGAACCACCAAGCCAGAAACTTAAAGAATAATTACCTCCGTGAACAACTCGAAAACAACACCCAGAATCCTAAAAATTTTGGAAGATTATAACCCTGTTGATTAATGCCAACCATGAGCAGCGAACATCGCTCGTTGAGCTGACCCATAACCAGCTGCAAGTTCCCCCTGAAGAGGTCCCCGACTGCTTCAATAATTATTTTGTGTCTATTGGAAATAAGCGAGCTAATGCAATCCCAGCCCCAACCCATTATCCCACCTCAGATCCTACTTTAAATAAACCCAGAGAAACTCCCACGAAATTTAAGTATGTCCCGATACAGCCAGACAAACTAAAGAAAATAATACAAAGTATCTCATCGTCAAAATCCTCGGGTATACAAAACATGCCTTCTTGGCTACTAAAAATAGCTCTAATAGCCCTGATTCCCCAATCTCACTCTAGAGAACTCTAAGATTCCGGATGTCTGGAAGCAAGCAGTAGTATCACCGATATACAAAGCGGGGGACAGCACTGACCCGGGGAACTATAGACCCATCTCCACAATTCAAATGCCGGCTAAGGTGCTTGAGAAGGTTATGCACAGTCAGCTGACTACTTACCTTGAAGATTACAACTTACTCTATAATTACCAATATGGGTTTAGAGCGGGAAGCTCAACCCAAGATGCTCTTGTAAATTATTAATCAAATGTGTACCGTGCTCTGAACGATGGTCAACTGGTACGTGCAGCCTATCTCGATCTAAGGAAGGCCTTTGATACTGTAAATCACCAGAAACTATTAACTAAGCTTGAGACGTTTGGTCTAGAAGGCAAAGAACTCGCGTGGTTCCAGAATTATCTGGCAGGGCGAACCCAACAAGTCAGTCAACAAACTAATATCACAACCCAAAGAAGTCACCTGTGGAGTACCACAGGGCACCACGCTCGGCCCAGTATTATTTAACCTATATATTAACGACCTCCCCAAATGTATAACCACATCAAATATCCAAAAGTTCGCAGACGATACTATTCTATTTGCTACCGGTAGTAAATTAATACATCTATTGTAACACAAAACCTTCAAAAAGACCTCAACTCGCTGAGTGACTGGTGTAAAAATAACAAAATTTCTCTCAATCTGTCAAAGACAAAAACCCAAACAATTTTTCATCGGCCTTCACTTGGGTCAACATGGGATCTGCACAAACTCTACCAAGAACCATTGTGGCTCTGGATGGCATGAATCTGGAGGAGGTTGTATCTTACAAATACCTAGGAATTGAAATCGATAATGCACTAAAATTCGGCCAAACAATATCGAAATTAACGCAACTGCTAAATTACAAGTGCTGGCAATTTGCTAAACTCAAAGACAAAATTCCACAAAACACGCTAGTAATGATATATAAGGTCATGGTGTTGCCCATCATAGACCAGGCTGACATTTTATTAGACTCACATACTGCTACCAATCTGCATAAGACTACAAAACCGAGTACTGAAAATAATTTACAAACTGCCGTCCAGAGCCAGTGTGAAAGATTTTCACGTTAAACTAAGACTGCTACCGCTATCGTATAGATGCAGGCTCCACCTGTTACAGGCGGGCCACCGTCTGGCACAAAATCCAGGAAATATGGACCTAAGAGACATAAATACAAGAAACTTTCAATTAGGTAGAAAGCTGTTAAAGCATACTATACCTAAAACAGAGCAAATCTGATGTTCTATAATGAATCGTATCCCCTACTCCTGGAACAAACTGCCGACATTGGCCCACCTACAAGCTGATAGCAAAGCATTTAAGGTGTTGGCCAGAGCTACATATATCTGGAATGATGACTTTTTTATATAGTGTTATAATTTACCCATTGACCTATCAAAGCACCAACCCGAGCCTATAATCTTAATTAATCTTAACTTTAATTTATACTATTGACTACTGTCTAGATACCACTGATTAAAAATATCAATGACCGAATACATGACTAATGACTTAAGAACTTCAACTCAATCTAGTCACCACCATGTACGACAAGAACTCCCAACAACAAGTCGCCAGAGAGAGTAAGAAAGAAGAAAAAGAACTTTGACTGTTAAATTTACCATGTGCCATATTGTAACACAAGACTACTTTTATAACTGCACTAGTTGTAGAGAATCAGCTTCAGTCATTGATAGAAGCTGATATTGTTACTCTACAAAGAAAATTGTAATACCAGAAGGGGCGGAAAACCTCCCGTACGCTGGAGAGATCTCCCCTTCCCTAAACAGCATCTTCGGATGCCCAATAAAAAGTTTTCTAATCTAATCTAATCTAAAGTGTAGGCCTAATCATTGTATAACATGTTGACCTTCAATAATAAAATAAGATTTGAAAAACAAACAAAAAACAAGCAGATGTCGATATTGTTTATATAAAATACATAAAAACAAACTCAAATTATAATGATCGCACACATTTTTTAATAAAGATCTCCCAAAAAAGCATTAATAATTGAATTGAATTTAACAAGGTCAGATTATTCCAACTCTAAATCTCCTGTTTGTGATACCATGTGATGAATATATAATTCTAATAACAAAATTAGATTAATTGAAGTAGGATTCCAAGACACCTCACCGGCAAATATTAGTTGTCCAGCAATGGAATCCACCACCAAATGAAAAAGGATATCTCAAAGCAACTGGAATACTTTCAATGCCCAATTTTTCAAACATCTTCTGTATACCTATCTCTCACTTCTCCACCAGCACACGCTTTGGATCCAACATTAAAATGTTCATGGAAAGCCACTTGGAGCCCAACCAAAGAGGAAAGCCTATAAATAGCATCAAAGTCATGTCGAGCTAATGTGCACAGAATACCCCCATTATTTGCAAAGAGAATTTGTATTGTATTGTCTTGTTGATCAATTATATGAGAATACATTCAATGATAAATGTAGGCCTACCATGAAAGAACAGATCTCCAAATTACGCCAATTAATTAAACATCATGAAAAGTATAGTGCCGGTATATGCATGTATGATATTTACTTGGTGGAAGGCATGGCTGTGGGCCAGTCACCATTTTCCATCCTGATTCTCGAACATTTCCACGTTCAGACAGGGCCCCTCTTGATTGGTGATGACAAGGCCTGGGCCTATAATATTGAATGTTCCGTCAATATGCATAGGGGACTTATCCCGAAATGAGATTTTGTGCACGTGAATTACACTCAAGGCTAGATGGCGTTGCATACATTCAATGCAAAAATCATTGGTTACCGAAATGGATTGTTCAAATTCTATTTGATGGCTTATCTTTTGTTAGCTGATTTAGTTATAAAAGTAAAATGTACATTGTAAACATTTATGGAAATAAAAATCTATTGTTATTATCATCATTAATTTCATTCCCCTTAATTCCTGAATTCATCGTGGCACCCCAACCTGCCATCGAAGCATCGGCATATTCCATAGAGATCTCTTACCTTAGGTGAAAAATGTATTTTCCTTTCAGCTAATACACAATAATTTAACCATTATAAAATATTTTCAATACCTTCTTGTGAAATTTTCATTTTTCCATCAAAGTTTGTTAAAGGACAATGCTTTCACCTTGACATATTCCAAATTTTTAAAATACGCACCTCCTCATTTAATTGTTACCGAATAAGTGATCATGAGGCCCACCAAGCCAGAAACCTCCCTAATCGTAAGTTTTCTTTTATCCAATAATTCGTGAGCTGTAAGAACAAATCTCTCCACTTCATTGTCATCGTATGCGAATTTATAATAGATTTGACGGGACAAGCACAGATTTGTCTACATGAACTGTGAAACTCAACGTAGCCTATCTAGCAAGCTAGCTAGCGTATCTATTTCCTCAATTCAGGTTGAATCGGTAAAGAATATTACATGCATCTTTAAGATCGATCTACAGACACGGCCATCCAACGATCTTTCTGAACAAGATCCAAATTAGTTGAAAGTACGACTATACATAAATTCAGCTGGGTTAGATCGTGAATCACTCTAAATTTACCCTCTGGCTTTGGCCTGAGAAATGTATCTAGAATATATATGCGCCTGGCGAACTGACTGCTTCTTTAATAACCCCTTTTTCAAGCATAGAATTAAATTCGAAATCTACTTGAGTATTTTCTACTGTACTGGATAGATTTCAAATTCCAGAGCAATCCCTTGAACCATGATACTCAAAATCCAAGGGTCAGGCGTAATTTTCGACCATTTAACCAAATAGTTACCAATGTTATCTGCACAGAACCAACCAAGTTCTTCCTCAAGACAAAAAAAATAGTTACTCCGTTTTTTCCCACGCATTAGTTCCTTGAATTCTCGCCTGCGGCAGTGCTGACAACGCTGGTATATTCACCGTTAACAGCTAGAACGTCCATCTTATTAAAGGTAGTGGAGTCCATTGAAGTAACAAATACACTTTGCCATTAATAAAGTTGAGAAATATACATCAAGCAAGTCTCGGTATCAGGCGAAGCTTTTCAACTCACTAAGGTTTTTGTTAATTGGAAAATTATCATTGGAAAAAGAAGTAAAGCTTTTTCATTTGTTCGACACGCAGTTATATCACTGCATTTTTATTTGTACGAGAACAGAAATGAGCACACACAACTACAAAGACAACACGAGATCCAAGGGTACTCCAATAGACCATAGATTAACATAAGCTAGGTTTAAGTCAGTCATTTTTTCTGAAACGAAAGGGAACACCAACAACTTGGAAATTGCTAATTCTTTCTCACAGGCAATTTGTCTATACCATTTATCATCAAGTTAATATTAATTATGCAGAAAAGTAAACTTTAAACAATGAGATAGATAATCTCACTTACGAAAATTTGCCAGGTAATTCGGCAAGGATTAACGTTGGTCATCTAAAAAAAAAATCAGTTTTAGTTAACAAGAAGCTGTTTTTCTTCTCAAAAGAATTCATGGTCCAGCTATGCTTTAATATTTTGAGCTCAGCTCAAATTGTCCAGGGGAATACCAATGATTAATCATTTATCAGTTAATCAACTTGTGATATTAACTAACTAACAATAAAGCACTAGGTCAATATCTGGGGATGATACAGTTTCAACTTCATCCTATTTCGTCAGACCCTCCTACCTTCTGTCAACACCAGCAAGGCATTATTTTTTTCCATAAGGCAAATTTCACAAGCAATTACATTATCTGTACATAGATTGCAGTAGTACCCTCCGTTCTCTTCATTTGACACACTCACACAAAGGTTATGCCTTGTGCATGAAACTTTTTAAGTATAGGCCTACAGACATCTGGCACTGTTAAACAATAATGTCAGACATTGATGAAAAGGATATAAATTCTAGTGTTCAAAATTGTCAATGATTACACCGGTAAGCAGAAATTCTTCGCATTGACAGTTCGTTTTACTTATCGAAGTTAACATCTAGTAAAACATGGTATAAAACAAGATTTATTCAATTGAAGTAATTACAGCCGTTTGGAAGCATATCGCCCAAAACGGTTCCCATACGTTTGCTTTCAGTATGGTGATTGCCTTCTGAAAATGGTATTAAAAGTTAATATTACATTCGAACATCAGAACACGCTGAAAACCCAAATATCGGGCGACACCTTCAATGAATCTGCATACCGTTATCAAAACTGTTTATAGGACGGACAAAACGTGTGTGAGTGACACAGGCCAAATAGAGTCGAAGAGGTCCACTGTTTTTTTATATATTGAAAACTATGAATCATCGTATATGATCTAAAATGTAATATTTATATCAAAAGTGATTAATATTTCAGATGAGAAAGCAATCTGGGTTTTTTTCTCGTCTCATTTTCCTTTGATTTTTCCCAGAAGGACGATAACAATGAATATCAAATTTACTCTAGGGGGAAATAAGATGTGACACGTATTTTCTGGTACACGGAAGTATGAGAATAGCGTACGGCAATCAATAACAATTGATAGACCACAATAGAGCAGTGAAAAGCAGGTAAAATACGAATCTTTAGTTATCACACACTTTAGACATTATGAAGTCTAAGCTATTCATTCCCAGTGCTTCTCATAAATTTACAGAAATATCTGAGTACAAAGGGACTCTGACATTCACCCGTTTTTATCTATTTCTTTCTTTGCCCTTGCTGCAACATCAAATTTACTGTTATATTGCATCAAAATGATATTGCCTTCATAGCCGTGGGGCCTCGTCGTGGGGACTTACACATAACATTTTTTTTTAAAAATAAAATCCACACACACTTGAAATTTTGGCGTTTCCCACTTGTTTTTCCCCCGACAGCACAGAAAAATAAGTAACTTGTCAACAGGAGCTCATTTGTACTCTCTTTTTTAATGGATTGTCACACCAATTGTATGGAATGCATTGGAGACCTTGAATTTTAATATTTCGATCTCTTCTAAATAAATTGGACCTCATTCTGTGAATTTTACAATAAAGAAACTGATATAACAAAGCCACATAAACCGCCCGTCAAATTGGTTCTTTTCCGTCAATAACGATAATTATCTATACAACGTTCTAATGATAACATCTCTTTGAATAAATAAAATTAGTGATAACAGCAATACCTCATATAAGTTACTAAGTACCTAAGTATGGCTCTCATGCATCAACAGCTTGAGAGCAATGAGACAAATAAACGATGTCCTGATCAATGAGATTGACTGTAGGCTTAATGGATCCCGATATGATTGTGGCGGTGGAAGAAGTTAAACATTATAAGCGATCAGATTCAGCTAATACTTCCAGACCCACTAGTAACTGAGGCATAATAAGATATACACTCGAGATCGTTATTCTTTACAGGCAGTCGGACTACTTCGCACCGTTTCCATTTCGGACGAGACTGTAAGGCAGTAGTCGTCACAATAAGTACCGTTTAGTTTTTATATCATATCAGAATAGTAGATATGTGGTAGGAGAAAGCGATCTATTCACTTGGAACTTTGGATCGGTTTGCATCATATCGGACAGAGCGAAGAAGCCCAACAGTTACGTAATTACGTAAAAAGTCAAGAAATGACTCTTATGACAACTTATACATAGACCATTTTCCACTCCTCCACCTGACCTGACCTGCTTTACCTCAGATGCTACAAATACCGTAAATTCTCTAATAGAATCTGAACCCCTTCTTTTCGCTTTTTATGGAGACCATAAGCCGAAACATTGACACAATCCGCAGCTATTAGAGGATTCACGGTTAAATGTATACGCATGATCCGCATACATACTACACAAATAGCCGAACCGTTAGCGGAGTACAAATTGGGGAATGTAAAGAGTCCAAAGCAATTTCCCCTCGGGCTATATGCATCCCTGATGTACCTGATTACATGTCTACACAATATATCAAATTGATACCACGAGATATCAGAGTACTGGAATTCTTGGGCGAGCCCTGTTAGGGAACCCATCTATTTGAATCTCAGAATTATCATAATTGTTTTACCAAATCACCCGCAAAAAAAATAAATACAAAAAATACATAAGTTGCGAAAAGAGACCGGCTTTCTCGACAAGCTATTAGGTTGTCCATATACTCGCAAAGCAGAAAAGGTCCCCCGGCAATCAGTCAAAAGGCACCCACAGAACATTTGAATGATTGTTATTGAGTTTAACACGGAAGAGGTTTTCCTCTGATACCGTCATAACACAAAGGGAGTCCACGCCTTATTTGTGACTAGTTCATTCTGATTTTTCCAATTATTTTTCAGTATCACAGTGGTGGGAGTTATATATTAGAATAAATAATATACACGTATACATATGGATCGGCAAAATAATGGCATCAATTCCCTTTTTGCTTTTCAAAAGGAAGGATGGAAGTTAGAGAAAATTTAAGGAAACAACAGATACATTAATATGTATTTTAATGATGAAATAAATATTGACCTGAATGGCTGGTCTTTGTGTGCACTTCACTCACCCAAAATCATTATTTGATCTAATTTCTACAGATTTCTGTGCACTGGGACATGTTTACTGTTACAGTGAAATGACATTTTATATTCAATATTACTGACGTCCCATTAAAAGCTAAACGGTGAATTCAAATACAGGGGTGTTCAGATCACACACACCTGCCAATCAGGCGTGAAAGTAATATGCGGCGAGGTTAAAATTAAAAGAAAATGTTTTAAGACCAGGGAATACCTTTCCACAGCGAAAGAACACTTCCTGGAATTTCTCAAGAGATAATAGTGTAGTAGGAGAAGGTGAGGTGGTGGAGAGTACGGTAATATAATTTCGTCCGCCAAACTAGAATGGTGGAGAGAAAACAAGCAGGGGCTAGGTTAAGGCCTTTATCGTCCATTTCAAGTCCGCGTGACAACATACATTCCTCAGAAGGGAACAAACTCAGATAATGGTGGATATATGCCCCATTAATTTGTAGCTATGATATTTATATATTCATGGAATTTATTGTTGCTTGCTCGCGACCATTTATCATTTGCTTGCAAGCCATCACCACCACGAACACCACATTTCTCGTTGATTGATCAGTATGTTTCCCGAATGTTTTGAAGGTTTTAACAGTCTTGTATGGATTGAGTTGGTAGGAAATAGCGGGTGAATGTCGGAGACCCCCTCTAAGGTAAGAGGGAGGCCTAGGCGGTGGTCAGCGTTATGCCAGTTGAGTACCACCGTTGTATGCATAGTCCGCCTTATTGTGCATTATTAGCCGGTCCTCCACAAAGTAAAAGCTATCTGACCTCGTCTCATAAGGGCTGTCAATCATGACCTGAACTGGAAGACAAAAGCAAACATAATTATGTAAACATTAGAATGATTTGTTTGTTTATAATGGTCAAATATGGATACATGACATAAGGGTGGAAACCCGGTATTTCTAGCAATATTTTGTGACATACATATCAACATATTTTGACGGTTCGAAGGAGAATGGTTCGGGGGTGCGGGGTGGTGGCCTAAATTACCAAATTATATACCATTCTACTTAGGAAATTAAGATACGTTTCAACCCCAAGAAACGTATGTTACTTAAAGTTTACTCGGACAAAAATGTATCTGATCAGGTACAACATTTTAAAACACAAAACAACTAAGTAAACATTAGACTGGAATATTCGGTGTATAAAGCTAATTATACATCCAAATGTGAGGATGAGTGAGTGAGTGAGATTGGTTGCTTTACGCCCTTATCAACACATATAACTTACTGTCTTCAGGTGCGATGGGTGGAAATTCATAAATATGTTCACACGTGTTTTTGCTATTGGGTATGCAGAAACCAAACTCAAAATCGAAGTTCTTCAGTAGCTTTTCACGGAAGTAATGTCTTTCAATCATTCTGAACTTGTTGACTGATTTATCTCCCACTGTGAACTCAACACTGCAATAGAAACAACAAAATGGTGATTTTTTCACGATCCTTTTTTCCAAAAAGTTATTTAAATGAGAAATTGAAATCTAATTAGAATAAGAATCTAATTGAAATCTAAGGATATAAGAATCTAAGATTATTTAGATCAGGCATGCATGCTTATATTGGAGTGTCACGACCAAAATGAGAAACACTTAATGAAAGGCTTTTTAGATCCATTGCTTCACAACGTGAGTGACTGGAGAAATTGGTTTTGATTGAAATTCTCATCACTGGTGTTTATATGTATTTGTTTATATTTAATATTACAGTTTGATGAGACTTACAATTCCAGTAAGTCGAAGTGAAACTGGGATTATGCGATCTTCATATAGTAAAATAAGTCTTATATTTGGATGATAATGCCATCAAACTTCAGAGCTGTCATACAACAACCAAGAAGGAAGCATTAATCATCATACATACCACCGGCGATAGAACACGTCTATCAGCATCCGAAAGTTGTCCAGAGTCGTCGTTAATAAAAATTGCTCAATACATAAAGTAATACATTTGCAGAGTCAACTTACGTGGCTCCTACTGTACGAAGCTTGAGGAACTGAGGTGTGAATTGATAGCGAACAAAGCGTCCCGCGTTAGGATCAACCTCCTCGTTTTCCATCTCAGCATCTGCGTCCTCATCTCCTGTAAAAACAAAAGCCAGACAGAATTAGATAATTCATTAAATACGGATTAAAGCGCAACTTTTATGCAGAGAGACACCGTAGACGAGGAAGGAGTCTTGGGAGCCTAGAGGATGGATCCACATCATGGGTAGGCTGTAGCGCCGAAGCCTCTTTTTTCCCTTTCTCAATTTTAAATTCGCGACCAGGTATAAAAACCTAGGCACGCCAAGCTTGAGGTGATCCAGTACAATGTTAAAATATTATAGATTAGATGATATAAATTTTCAATTTTAGCTTTACGCGCATGGTTAGTCTGTTCACTCAATGAAGTAAACTAGCATAAGCGTATATACCAAAATGACATGAATGTCAAATTATACATCTACAAAACCTGTGAATCACCAATAAACCGTGGACTAGTTTTGTGTGATGAATCAGGAAAAGCACTATTGATTAGCCATGACGTCACACACCAAGGGGTGACACAAGGAGGGAGATCTGTGGATCCTTGTGTGGTGTGGGCACTCAGCGTAATATTTTAGCTGAGTATTTTATTTAAAGGAATTTTACACATTCTGCTATTAATAATTTGCACGGGTTCTACTGATGAGAATATAAAGGGAAAACATATCAAATGGCTATAAACCATGAAATTTACACTTTGACTGGCGATACTATTTAATGGTAACCACATTGATTGTATGGTACTGCAAGAGCAGGTCTAGTTACATATGATAGTGTGCCCTTCTTGGGATGTATATATATGCACTGTCTCCATCCCAATATTCACTATTGGCTGTTGTTGCCGCTGGTGCGACTTTATCCTCACCGACTCTGCCTGCCTGTGCTCAGGTGGAATATTACAGCCAGAGGACCATTTAAATGAGGACTGATTGAGGTCGTTTTCCATATTAGTGTTGAAATGTTTCCAACAATAGTGGCTTACTCATAGTGGGCGGATTACATGTATATAGCATGCATAGCCTCTGATGCTTATTCATTTATGTCTGAAAATATAGCAGAAAATCGCATCGGCTTAGCCTTCTTCTAAATCATTTGGCAAGAACCCCAATCCAGTGAACAAGCAATATTCTAATTCAGCGTTTGATTTCGCCATTCAACAGGACCCATCAGGGAGGAGAGTCCTGAGGGATCACTTTAATCGTATGACTAATAGTCTAGTGAAACCGTATACACAGGCAGTTGATTAAACTTGTATAGAGTTGATTCCAGTGTGTCAATGAACTTGACAGGCCGTAAACAAGCCGCCTCAGACAAGCTGTTTTGATGAAACATGGGTTAATATCCAATGAGTATATTGCATGCTGCCTTTATTATTTTCCTTTGATCCATGGTACTTTTCACAAGTCGGTATCGGAAGTTTGTTTTGTCTACAGACGCCGTTAAAGAATCAATAGGTATAGTTACAATCTAGGATATGTATACTATATATACATCGCTCATCAGATGGGCAGTTTAGGGCGCCTGGGGACAGAAACAACATAAACAAAGGGCAACGCATAGTATGTTTTTTTTATATCTGGTGTAGACAAACAAGACTTTCAAACAAAGTATGGTGCATTTTGATAGTCTACATATTAATTGGGAAGGTCCAATAGAGAAACTCTGGTAGTATGACATAGAAACCTGATATATCCATAACTATTATTTGTTTATCGACATCAGCAATAGTAAAGGCAGAGGTTACTATTTGATCCGGTTTTCCTGGGGGTCATCAAAGATGAGGCAAGGGTTGTTAAGGTTCTGGCTAAGAATAACTATCAAACAAGGTATACTCCAATCAGACTTTCATCTATGGTTACCTAGGCCAGTTTCACCTTGGCTCGCACCTTGAGCTTGCTCGTATTTA
This sequence comes from Sthenelais limicola, assembly GCA_942159475.1. Taxonomy (NCBI): domain Eukaryota; kingdom Metazoa; phylum Annelida; class Polychaeta; order Phyllodocida; family Sigalionidae; genus Sthenelais; species Sthenelais limicola. The sequence goes on from OW804098.1 coordinate 72,731,529, forward strand.
ATGGTAACAAAAATATACCTTATACACAAGTAAGTACATAACCTATGCGACAGCAATCGACCACTTAATTATCATACCTGACACTGCCTCAACTCATCCCGAATTTTTTTTTTAATATATATAAAAGAGCAGTTATTTTAGTTCAAACAGCAACAATTTATGTCCTAAGATATCCACTTGACTGAGAGGAACAATATTATTATCTTCTTCTTACTTTCCAATATACGCCGTATTATTGCCTATGATCTCTACACACTGCCTTCACTCCAACTATTGGATAAAAAATGCTTAGACTTCATGCAATCGTTACATACATTGAAAAATAGACTAGAGCCAGATGGGAATTGATTGCATGGTTTCATTATTGCATGTCTGTGCTCTAACCCTCTCAGCTACTGCGATGACCCTACCTAGATACCTGTCACGCCAACTCAGATACAAGCCCTGTAAATAGTCAAAATAGCCATCTCACATCAAGTACAAATTATACACTATTATTGGAATCATCTCCACACTATTATGGTAGGAGTGACTCACTTTTAGAGCTGCAACAGTCAATCGCAAATCGATTTGTATTGGTCGTATGCTATCTATCAATTCATCATCGCGAGTGTAAGAATTAAAGACAAAAAATACATTTTGTCATAATTCTCGCAAATAAATACTGGCAAAATCTTCTTGGTCATATTTTTAAATTGAATTAATTAAAAAAACAATCATCCGTTTCATTGAAACCTTACAAACGGTTGGATATCTGTGATACAAGCACGAGGGGTTGGAGGGGCGAGACACACAGAAATGAATCATGTCACACCATCCAACCATCAGCCTTGGATATTGCCTTTACTATGGAGACCGCATATATACAGAGGACCGAAAGGAGAAGCTCGCTTTGTCGCACTGCTTCGGCTTTGACAAGTGGGAACTGAAAAAAATCAATAGAAGCCCATGGGGTTGGTAAGCAAAAGCAAAAGGTTAAGTTAGAGGGACCAGCCCAGCATCATCTGTAGTCCAGTTGAAATAATATGGGGTCAAACGAATGGGACATATGGGGGAGAAATCGTATTAGGAGTGGTTGATGAGTAAGAGGCTGTCGTAGGACACATTGGGTATGAGTGGCCTGAAGGATGTATTGATAACACCACCATTAGTACGTAGGGTGGAATGTTAGCTGCAGAATAATGCCACAAGGCTGACATGATATAATGCCGTAGTCTGTAGGTACGGATACCAGAGAAGGATAAATGTGTGGGGGCGGGAAACTGCAGGCATCTTCTTGGACGAATTCTTTAACATTGCAGGTGATGTCAGAGTGCCCACAGTCGTCAAACAAGGCGGTCGATACGATACTCTTAAATATAGGAGGGGATAGCTTCATTCTTTAAGGGTGTAAGGGATGATGTATACGACTCGGTGTTAGGTTAACGACTTAGCCCAGTCAAATAACCCAGATGACACTGCAAACAGAGCAGTCCTATTAAAGTAATGACTAATATATTATATCCATCTAAAACTAATGAATACTTTCTTTAATTTTGTTTCATAAGAACAACTTGAGAGATTATTTTGCGGAGGTGGAATCGAATCGAATCAAACCCTGCCTAATGCCATTGGACACCTAGCTAAGAATCATTTCTAAAAGATTCGTAGCGAGGTAAAGTAATAGTATATCTAGTATGGGTAGAATTCTGCCAACTGGTAGACACACTGAATGGGTGCATATATGCAATTATCCAAATGACAACGTGGGTGGTTGCATTTTCTTTGAGCGTTATATTATCAGTTCAGGAACATAAGTGAATCGACGGGCATGATTACAGGAGGAGCGAATTAAAGGGAGGACCATATCGTCTAGCTAGCCTATATCCTGTGTCCAAGATTAAGTCCTTTCAAGACGACTGGGACGAACGACCAAAAATACTACTGCTCAATTATTTGTAATAATTCATGAATTCAATCAATGTGATGCACACAAGTTTAGGTAATGAGAATTGAAACCTGTCATCAGCAGACACAGACACGACAGAACTTGCAGCATCGAAAGCAAAGGTCCAAAATGGAACATCTACAGAATAGATCATTGCCTGATGGAATGAGAATGTTGCTGCTGCCCTGGTTGCTGCTGATAAAATGCCCATATCTCAGAGCCTGTATCGGCAAATGGGGAATGCTCAATAGCCTCACGAGGAAATAACTGATCCTCTTCTTAGCGGCAGTTTAGACACACCGCCAGCCAGGAGGCTTGATGTTGGTCAAGTAAGCAACTGGTCAGCTAGACATTTATGGATGTGGCCACTGCCCATCAGTGTGTCTCTGTGGGCTGTGGGTCAGTCAATTTCATACTGGGGTATGAAGTAAATGATCTAATATTTGAGGCCTTAAAAGACAGGAGAACACGAAAGCTAAGTAACACGATATATAGGGAGATTCGGGCGGGGATATTAGCCAATGAAAGACAAGCTTAGCGTCTAGTTGATGGTTCGCTATACCAGTTGATCGAGACAGACTATAAACAGCTCACTATGCTTTTCCCTTTTGAAGAAAGGTCACTTGGAATGACAGGTATACAAGCTACCTCCCCTGGCACAGCGTCGCTATATGGAGAAATTACCCAGAGAGAATATAGTCCCAAGGTCATGTGGGATACCAACAATGCTTTCTCATCATCGAGTAATATGATATATCAATCTATAAAGACTACTCCGAGCCGGCCAAGACAGTCATTCCCACTACCTCGGTTTGCGCAAGAAATAAACAGAGGGAACTGAGGGGTGTATGCCTGGGTATATGGCTCGGTTACTTTAGATTCAATGTTCTTTGGTCATTCCACATATTCTCATCAGCAAAGTCCTTAGGAAAGGGTGTAGCCGAATTAAATTAGTTAAAATAAAATAGTTTGATTCAATATCTTCAGACGTTACACGACAAGAAAATTAGGGTTTTTTTTCAAGGTAGTTTTTTAACTCAATACGAGAACGGTTTGTATTTACTCTTTTCACTTTCACCAATCGCTTTGTCCGGCTGAGTGATAATAATACAGAGCAAATTGGCCCCAAAATCCTCTTACGATAACAAGGTCAATAAATGGTCTGGTTTTACTGGATCACTCCCCGCCATTGAGGAATACTTAAGTTGCCAAAAGAGCGATCCCGGCAACACAAAAAACTAACTTTATAGGAGAGGAGAATGTTTTACGTCCTGAATTAGACACAAAAATAACCGCCTCATATTTACAGATTTCTAGGGAATCTTTTAAAGCACACTCCTTCACATAGTGCCCGTTCATAACCTAGGTTCAGGTTCAGCAAATGAGAAATTATTATATGCTGTGAGTATAAAAAGAAAACATTATTTATTGTCCACGTGTATAGAAATGATTAAATTGGTTGATGATAATCTTGCAGTTTTGAAACTGGTGGTGTAATCTATGGTGAGCTGGCGACATAAAAAGGGGGCAGCATAGAAAGGAGGATCGCGAAAGAAGAAAAGAATAATCTGGGAACTAGGAAGAAATAAGATAAAGGCGAAGTGGGCAGCGAGGTTATTGCATATAAGGGAAGAATAATTGTATTTCACTTCCAGGTTTGCACAAACATTGCACAAGAGGCTAGGATCCCAAGGCTAGTAAATGTTATTTTTATCGATCCATTGGTCTTCAAGAAAAGAAGGAAAACATATGGACCCGAGTCACGGATAACGAGCTTGACACAACGAGTCACGTGTAATCACTATATAGGACACACCCTGTCCACCCTGTCATGTTTGGTGCCTAATTATTTGACAAGTCTCGGCTTTTCTAATGAATTGGATTCACTGTAGCTATCTAATTTTATATACATATATGCAATGGATACATATCCAATCGAGGGCTCAAATAAAAGACATAGCACAGGTGCATAAACATATCCAGGTGCATAAATTTATAGTGAACAAGGTAGAAGATTTATCCAGAAGGCCGACATATCTTGTTTACAAGGTTGGGGAGGATAAGGTGATTTCATTTTTGCATGGAACATTTATGGACTAACGTTAAGAGCGGTCAGTAGAGCTAACTCAGTTGACTATAGATTCATACCCAATGAGGCTTCAAAATTGATATATAAAATAAAGCATATTGAAACGTGCCCCTCGCATCGTAAGCACTATCACACAGGGCCCTGATCACAATAGCCAAGTCCACATATCGTCTCCTGTCGTCAGACTGTCCCTCAGCAAAACAGTCATATTGATCATAGTGCGTCCTAAGGACCATCACTAGGAATATCAACACCGCCTTACATAGACACCTCTTATTCCTCACCACTCTCCTCATAAACATAATCACTAGGTATTATCAAGCAACTTTCATTCTAAATACACTTTAATGAGAGAACGGGTACGAAATTTGCAGTGAGTAAGGCCGTAGGGTTTACAATGAATTATACACAGTTGGAGGAGAAGGAGAGGATCGATAGGTCTAAAATATTTATAAGCTAGAAGGGGAGTACTTGTCTAGGACCACTTCAGGCAACACCTGGAAATACGTCTTAGGTGGAATGGTGCATACATGTCTGCCGTGCATTTCACTTATGTGAATTCGTAATATAGAACTTTCAACAATAACAATACCTTATGGGTCTAGAAAGAATGAATGAACGAAGGAGTGCCAAGGAATGGACGAAAAAGATGTTCAAACTGGGATGACCTATCTTATCTGCTAAATATTGCACTAAAGAGACTCATCTTTGTGCCACTACTATTAATAAACATCAATTTCTTCAAATGTCAGCAGTCTCTTTGACATTTGACAAAGTGACCTAATATTTTTTTGGTAAAAGGCAAGCCGAGACAATCTATTTCCGACCATCAACTCCAAAAGAATCAATGGTGATAAATAAAGGTATGTAATCTGTACAACTGGCATAAATAGAAACAGGTTCAACTTTTATTCATTTTGAAGAAAAGATGCATGGTAGTTCCTCCTCGAATAGCCTGGAGAGCCTGCCTGCCGTTGTTTAATGTTTCTCATTCCCTCAATCACCCTCCCTCAATATAACTCTTTTACTCCCCCCCCCCCCACCATGTATTTCATTCCTGCAATCACCCTCCCTCAATGTATCTTATTCCTTCAATCACCCTTCCTTAATGTCTCTCATTCCTTCAACTTCCCTTCCTTAATGTCTCTGACTCACTCGATCACCCTCCCTCAATATAACTCTTTCACTCAAACACCCTTCCTCAATGCCTCTCATTCCCTCAATCCCCTTCTTTAATGTCTCTCACTCACTCGATCACCCTCCCTCCATGTATTACATTCACTCAATCAGGCTCATTACTTCAATCTATTCCTCTTTCCCTCAATAGAGCTGAACATGGCCCTAATACCTGTATGTGACAATGGTGCCAGGAAATAGCTAATTCTTACTGACATACTGTTGCAATTGGTTTATCTTTTGAGCCGACAGCAATTGAATATATTTGAAGTTAATAACTCAATAAACAAATTGATTTTGATAATAGCTATAGTGGGATTAAAATCATGAATTGGAGCTAGTGAAAAAATTAAGCAGGCCTTATTCAAGCAGCGCATTTTCTTAAGTATTGATATCTCTGGAATAATAACAGAATAATTGTCTGCATTGGTAATTAAGACTTTCATGCCATCAACAACTAACTTCCATAAAGAAATGAAAAGATCTATAAAATGATACATGGCATTGGGTCAAGTGTGTTTTTAAAGGGATATGGTAAGCACCACTGTCGCATACATAGGATTTGTGGTGTTAACTTTGGCCCTCTACAGAAAAAGGAAGGCTAGGAGTTAAGATGTCTGATTTTGTCAAAGCAACGTTCAGTACATTAGCTAAAAATCATTTATTAGAATGTTTAAAAGTCAACCCCGGCGGAGCAAAATGTGAACAGTTCGCTGGACTAGCCCATACACAAAACCCAGTTTGATAAACGACGTCAGACCCCATTGAGGAATAGCTGGCCTAAAATACGTATGATTAAATAACATTAACTTATTTGAAGTTGTGTATTGACGCGGATATGTTAAACACGTTCAGTATCTACAACCCTACATCAAACAGAATACACAGAATGAAAAGGAGATATCGATTCACACACACCACAATATAGCAGACCAGTGGGCAATATACTGACTGTACACAGGGAACGGATCTCTTACGATTAGCCTTGTATACTATACACACTTGAAGATGAAAGCTAATAGGAAATCCAACCGTCAAATTAGGAGTACTTGGCATGGAATATATATACACAAAATGAGGAAGAAATATTTTGAGTACCTTTGAGTAGTAAAAAGGCAACCGAATAACAGGAGGCTTGCACAAGCACAATCTCTCTTCAGCCTCAATTTCTACAGGAGCCGATTCATTACAATTGACTTAAGGACCATAAAAGGCAAAATAAAGAAAAAAACACTTTTTTTTAAAGGTCAGGAATCTAACGTATAATTAGGATGAGAGAAAAATGTAAAAAGTTCCATTTAAGGGGGACGAACCTGTGGGATGGTCTGGCTTGGCTACCTCGAAGAGAACAGTATTTGTGTCCATATCTCTGAGTTTGAACCTTGTGAAATCTATGTTATAGATGTTTGCCTCGGGTGGACAGAGGTAACCTGCGGGAATAGAGAGAAAACAGCATTAGGCAAAGGCAGACATCAATGTACAAAGCAAAACTGTAGAAGAGGTTTTGATGTAAATGTTTTTTAAGGAGTGTATATTTGGATGGGTGTCGCTCACAATAAAAGAAAAGATTTCTTCATTATAATTGTATTTATTGTGAGCGATACCCAGACAAAATAATATACACCACTACACCAGTAAGCAAACAACACGAAAATGATATGGGTAAGGTGACACTAAAGGAGGCCAATGGATGGGGAGTGACTTTACCGTGAATATTTTTGTACCTAGTGCATATTTTTTAATGCAATTTGAAGGGCCTGTTGTGTATAAGATAATGTTTATTTCTTCAATACTCCACATGTCTATATACAGTTGGTGATCTTTTATTAATGTTTGAATCTCTAAAAAAGGACCATTTTGGTCATGTCAAATGTTACATTCACACAGGGGCAAGTTTGAATGGAAATAAAAGCATTATTTTTGTGCCTCTATGTGTCAGTTGTTATTTTTTCATATCAAGAATATACCATATAGTTCATCTAAAAGTATGAACCTTGCAGAGTACATCTGGGTTTTTTTAAATAAGCTTTCAAAATGGGGTAATGTTACGTGATGATTTGTGTCAATTTTAAACATAACTCTTTTCACCACCAGGCTTATGAGCTCGAGCAGTACATAATTGAATAATTATGTGACATGAAACCACTAATTTGTGAAAACCAACCACTTTTTCGTGTCAGTAATGCATAGGTACCTAATATAGACATCATTTCCATTGAAGGACTACTTTTTTTCAGCCTTCACATACCGTTACACTGAATATTGAGGTTAAATCTAAATGTTTTGAATGTCAAATTGCTCCCGCCCTGCTGGTTATTGTGTACTACATCACAGCGTCTTGTGCATGCAAATCCTTTTCGTGACGAACCAGGTATCATGGAGGACATGGAAGATGGGCGTGTTCATAGTGTCAAAGCAAACTGAATATCATTCACCGTTATGTGACAGTAACATACATAAAATATTGTACAGGTTTCTGTTAAAGTCATTTAGAATACGTAGGTACAGCATAGATACAGTAAATTTGTAGATATCTTAATAAATCAGCTGTGTATGCCATGGTGTGTTAGTGATAATAAAAGAGCACTAGTCTTTTTAAGTTGAAAATGTCAACACGGTTGTACATAGCGTTTGACCATAACACACCTGCCATGTGTTCCAGATAGATGTACGTAACTTTTGACAAATGATTATTCGGTGACATCACCTTTGACCATGGAATTAAAATGAAACATTGTCAATAGCAATGTACTAAGCCATCTGAAAGAATTCTACAAATTCTACTAATAGCAAAAAGGGTAAGTCGTTTCCAAGTGTGTTGTGTTAAGCTCTGACCCACACTGTGTATGATACTTAAGCCCCTATATATGGGCCTTTATCAGATATTAGGAAATTTTGGTGGGAGAAATAAATCTTACTCGAATGACTTCATTTATATTGGTAAACAATAAGGGCAGCTTAAGGTTTTGAATTATATGAAGGAAAAGATAATATCTGCCTAAATTCTTTAAATATTTAGCTTTTAAATAATTTACCAAAATGTGACGCCGATCACTTTTGACAACTAAAATGTGACGCCAATCACTTTTGACAATCTATTTTCCCTTATTTCTTCAGTGTACTAGCCTGTTTTTACAATCAAAATTATATTTCCAGTAAGTTAAACATCTTTATCTGAAAATGTATCAAGAATTTCATTCTTAAAGATGGTGCAAGTTGTTTCTAATGCAAAAAAAGTGACGGAGATCACGGAAATAAAATTGACAAGTCAAAAGTAATCTCCGTCACATTATGTCAAACGTTATCTCCGACCAATAAAACTCCCCAATAGGTAGTAAATAGCTGGCTAGGATTGTGTTTAGCTATTATACTATCACAGTTTAACTTCCATGGCACCAGAAAGCCATTGCTAAGCTTATAACATTACTAATTAGCAAGAAATGAAAAAAAGTGACGGAGATAACGCATCTCAAATGTGTGACCGACAAGGAACATAGCCCTATCCTGCAGGTCGTGACGTTGTTCATTTCTGGCCAATTAACAACACTCCTAGTCTGTTCTTCTGGCGTGGGGAGACCAGGTGACAGAGATTATGTATTTGACCGACATCTGACATCAGAAGTTTGATAGTGAATATCATTTAACAGCATTATCTGAGAAACAAATGATTCTTTCTATGCTTTTTATGAGATTTGTCTGCTGTTAATTAATGCATTAAGATGTAAAATAGCCTTTTTATTGTATGTTTTATTATGATGAATAAGGTGGAGACAACTCAACTGAAAACATCTCACAGTATTTTTTGTTCAGCTGTTTATTGAACGCGACCCGACACGTTTCGCCGTTAGTTTGGCTTCATCAGGGGTCTGTATGTTTTAACTTAGTATGAAATTACACGTTTTTTTGACCGACACAGTAATCTCCGTCACACATAATTTCAAATGTAAATATTTCATATTCAAAAGACCGCAAATAAATTATTAAAATCGTTACGTTAAAGCAAAAACATAACTTCATACTGATGTCACATTTTAGTCATAATAGAAGGATGTGTAATATTGATTTAGCAACTTAGAGTGGAGGTGTGTTTGGTCGTTGTCAAAATGGCAGCCATATTTTGTTGACATTTTCTTTCAAAATTTATATTACAGAAAAATTTACGGGAGTATTTGGAAGATATTATCTTTTCTATCCCTTCAAATATCAAGCAACATAAATATCAATACCTCATTATTCTAGGATTCGTCATTATGATTATATTTTCACCGAAAGTGACGGAGATTACTATTTCCTAATACCTGATAAAGGCCCATATATATAGACTTATGTTGTGTCAAGTAAAAAGGATCAGATTCTGGTACTGTAAATGATAACTTATAATGTATAATAGAAACTCCTAGAGCTCTTTGTAAATGAGCCATGGTTCATGTGTTCTTGGCATCAGTAAGAAAAGGGACTTCAAATGAAAAAAACATTGATTATTTTTCTATGCAGATGGCCTTAGATGAAGGAGATGGCGGATTTCACACCTATGATAATGAGAGACAGTTGCAGAGTGCCTTGTTGAGACAGTTGCAGAGAGCTCCCATGGCAGATTTCACACCTCTGATATTGCTCATTAATAATTGCTGCATAGGAGCAATTTTCACACATTTATTTGCGTTGCTGCGTTGAGTGTCAAGTACACATTTCACTGTTAATGATTTGTTCCTTCCTTCCTTAAAAATGACATTTCAGGACAAAACAAATTCAATCTAAATCAGTCTTTTCCTTTTTGTATGGGTTGGGTAAAGAGGAACTGACCCTCAACTCCTGACATTCCTGTTCACCCATTGCTCACATTTCATAGCTCTCCACACTTTCACAGTTTCTGTCAAACTGTTGTAATTCCTTTCGAAAGTTATAAAGTTTGTCAACTGTGCATCTAAACTGTTCATACAGATACAAGGCTTGCAAAGAGTTGTATGTTGCAATAGGTTTTAACTAACATGGGTAACTATTTGCCAAGTTTCCACAAAGGATACATCAAAAGTGACATACTTAAGATTAAAACGGCTGACTGCATGAAAATCTTGAAACTAAAGAGCTTGCACAAACACAAAAAACACTGTATACAGTATTGACTTTGATACATTTACTATAATTCGTCCCAATTTCCCCGATGAAAAGGCTTCTGTGAACAGACAGTTTTGAAATAGAAATGTCACGAACAATTTTCTAGGTTTTTCAAGGCCGTTGTGCAAAACTCGAATATTTATGGCCCTGTATGAACCATGTAATATTCTACTTATTAATGCGTAAGTAGTGCAACCAAGTAACTTTTTAATACACTCAGTATTCAAGGCTGTATGGAGAAATTACGGTAAAGTGAATTATTTGTGTGCTTGAGCATGTGATAAGCTTGTCAGACGTGTTCACTGATTGACCACCAGTTCACAGGTGACCAGGCCCCGTGCATGCCATATAAACAGAGCCATATGTCAGGTACCAAGGAGTTCTCACACCAACTATACCCAGCTCAACCCATGCAGAAATATCATTAGATTTAGATAGGGAATTGGAAACAGTCTAAGATAATTCCTCAATAATTCCAGATTAGAAGAAAGTCTTACACACAAAGATCTAAAGACATGTACATTAAATAAGGCATATGTATGTACATATTAAGTTTTAACCAATCGGTTGCCACACTGAAACGCCCATGCAACGCATTTTTTATCGTTATAAATACTTTCCTTTACATTAAAGTATGTACGGTAAGCTCCACAAATATCCAGCAGAATATCCAATAGCAAATAGTGGGAAATAGTATTTAAAATAAGCAGATAATATTCGATAAACAGATACGAGTAACCTCCGGGGGGAAACACGTGTACTTCATTCAACCATTTGTTGTTGTTGTCTTCCAAAGATTACTGTAGATCTTATAATTGAAATCCATTGCATTAATTAAAAAAACTGGGGTCGGTATATATTGTTGAAATATATTGGTTCTTATAGGTAAGTGGGTAAGTCCCTGTATCCAACTGAACATCCAAGGTCAGACTTGCTTTTGTTGAGGATATATTAAACGATAAATTACTACAAGAGCAAAGGTAGGAAGTTGATTGAAGCCTCATAAATAGTTTTGATCCTGTCTCCATCTCCTATGTGTGTGACAGACAGGCTTGTTCGGGAAGGCAATGCGCCGCTGCGTTGGCCACCTTGCGATAGGAGGAGTGGCACACAGGGTGAGAGGTCACTACACGCTGACATGTCTCACTAGTACCCACGGCTCTCTTCACTACTGCCTCAACCTTTGATAACAGATCTCTTCTATCAGTGCATTACTTGGGCGCAATATAGTGATTGGTTACTGTTGCATGAACATGGCCACACAGCTATTCTTGTGCACCTGTGACCGCTATACCATGTAAAACATGCGTAGTTCGCTTTATACCTGTTGAAAGGTGTGTTGTTATGTACCGAAGCTTGCCCTCGGAATAATGTATAATAAAACTCGGTGATATTAAAGTTCTAAAACACTAAACACCTACATGCTAGATGTATAGTCTCTTTGATCACCATACCAATATCAGCCAAGACTTTACCTAGGAATAAGATCTTATACGAGTCTAGTTATAATCTGCCTGACAACCTAATCCTACTTTTGTTAACGTTAGATTTGCAGTCATTCAAACAGTGTGCGCAAAGTCGATAGAAGTGTACGCAAAAACATGTATTCCATTACAAAAAGGCTTTGAATATAAATTCTATTGATTATTAAAATTATTATAACGAGACAAGAAAGCATTTAATTTAAAAGAGTGCTTTCTCAATTCACGTGTGAATATTTATATTTCCTCATTTTATACAGGAAACACGTAAAGAATATTAGGGATCGGTGTAAACATGGTGAAATTGCAAATTTATCTAGGTGGAAGGCAGAGGTTTTTCCTCTTCCAGACACGCAATTCTACCATTAAGCCCTCAATTCATATGTAAGGAATTTACGGCCTAGATGCCGTTAGTACAGGCAGACTGAGAACTGGACGTGCTTACATTTGCCGCGATGGGAATAATCCTTATGTATCACACCACCTGAATCTAGAATTTTGATGAAGAAAGTATCTATGTTCATAATTAACCGTATTGTATAAACTAGTATATTTCATAAGCATGAAGAACCAAGCTTTCTTAGTAGAAAATGTGTCACTTGTCTAGCTTGTGAAGTAATGGTAAGCCCTGTTTGGATTGATTAAAACTTACACCTCAGTAGACAGAAAACGAAATCCCCGTGAAAAACAACAATTATCCACATCCTCAAACTTCACAATCTTAAGTTATATTATAACTTATCATCATTTGAATTAATACTGCAGCTTTTAGGGTCACACCTTCAGAATAACCTTCGACTAGTCTAAAGTATAAGCTGTTTGATAGGTCAAAATCAGCAAGCACCAAGTTCTAGCGTGACATAACAATTAATTCTGGAGGTAGGCACACCTGTGTCAGTCAGTCAAGTCTCCGCATTTGGGTTGCCATAGAAACCCACTGATACATAGCTCACAATGCTAAGGCCTTTTATGGGTGGATGGCAATTCAGAGGATTGCCGGCCATTATTTGTCTGGTTTTCAACTGCAATATATTGTCACAAGGAAAGGATTATTTAAGGATAATATAAAATACAATTCACGGGAAACGCCTTGCCACAGCATTATTTCACCTCCACTCAGTGCACGCCGACTGGGTTACCAAAGGTTGGCCATGTGACTATCATGGCTATACGCATGTAAAACAACCATTGCTAATAAATGTCAGGGCTCGAAAAAACCTATGTTTACTTGCCCGGGGCAAGTAAAACATGGCTCTGGGCAAGTAAAATTTAATGTTACTTGCCCGAGTGAGCAAGTGGAAATCTCTACGGCCCCGATTTCAAACCCCTGTTGTGATGTCTACTTACAATGAAACAAGAAAATACAGATCAGTGTAATTTCGTTTATAATTCTGCAAATAAATTTGGGCAAGTGAAAAAGGATGTCGGGCAAGTAAATCTTTGCTGCCACTTGCCCAATGGGCAAGTGAAGTTGGTAGGTTTTTTTCGAGCCCTGAATGTACTAGTAATTTACGGGAGGTCGTTGGAAGTATTGCAAATGTAAATGTATTCTGAATAAAAGTATTATATATATATATAATTGAAAAGAGCAGGGTATCGCATCTTCTTAGTGTGATTTGTCTGTCGCACTGATATGACCAAATATACACGAAACTATGGTTTTAAAACAGGGCGTAAAGCAACCAATTCCCCAAAATATGTATATTCACTAGAAGCTGGTAAAAAAATAAATAATCTGGATTTCCATGAATTACAAATGTTTATGATTATATTGGCGTGTCCTATTGAGGTCAGGTATTTCATTACAGGCAGAAAGGTATCCATCCTGACCCAGTAAAAGAAACACTTCCCATTATCACATTGTCCCTCTGTCCAATATGTTAAAATTATTCACTTTAGTTTCGTATCTTTTACGACTTTGCTATTGCGTCATCACTGACCTAATTACGGCAGGATGCTTTCCTGTTCAAATAAAGCTTGCTCAGCGTCCCTTAGTACGACTGACGCCAAACAGTAAGGACGTGTCCTTGTTGCTCTCTGCACTTTGTAACCATATTTCAATAGGTTATGGGCCCAGACACCTTCAACTGTGGACGAAATAGTCAGTGAGTACTTTGTGCAGATGCCGAGCTAAATTTTGTGAACTTTTGAGTGCAGGAAAGAACTTTTATGTGACTTAGAAGTTTGGAGTTTTTCTGTGTACACTCAAATTGAAAATGGCGGCAAATACAGCATCTATTTCTTCACTCAAGGGAGGTAACTACCCAACATGGAAGTTACAGTGCCAAATGGCCTTGATGAAGGATGGGCTGTGGAATATTGTACAAGGGACTGAAACTCGACCAACTCCAGAGAATGGTGATGCTAGGGTAAAGTTTGATAGTAGATGGGACAAAGCCTTGGCCATCATAGTTCTATCAATTGACCCAGCTCTCTTGTATTTGGTTGGAGAGCCCACAAGTCCCGTCGCAGTATGGACCAAGCTAGCGGATCAGTTTCAGAAGAAGTCATGGGCCAACAAGCTTCATCTGAGGAAGAAACTGTATTCATTAAAGCTGAAGGATGGTGATTCTGTACAGGATCACATAAGGACAATGACTGAAACATTCAGTGCACTATCAGTAGTTGGGGACGCCATTACTGATGAGGACCGAGTAGTGCACCTTCTCGCCAGCTTACCGGACTCCTACGGCATGCTTGTTACGGCGTTCGAGGCATGTACAGATGTGCCTAAGATGGAAGTAGTCACAGAGCGACTGCTCCATGAGGAGAGAAAGTATGAGGATGGTACTTCCTCACACAGTACAGCATCGGAGAAGGCAATGTTTGTGAGGCGGCAAAAGGGTCAGAAAGCGACTGCTAAAGGACCTAAATGCTACGGTTGTCAAAAGATTGGCCATATTAAGCGTGAGTGTCCCGCGCTTAAGAAGTCCGAGGGTAAGGACAAAGGAAAGAGCAAGCCACACAGAGCGCACAGCGCCAGGGAGGACAGCGGCTCTGACAGTGACTACGTCGGGCTGACTGTGATACATGCTCTGTCCGTCAAGGGGGCAGCACCGGGAGGATGGATCATTGACTCTGGAGCCACGAGTCATATGTGCAACGATAGGTCTAAGTTCCTTACTTATACCCCTCTTGATCAACCACAAGGAGTTACAGTGGGAGATGGGTATGATCTACCTGGAGTAGGGACTGGAACTGTCTCACTGGAAATGGAACTCCCTGAAGGTAAAGTGAAGACTGCTAAGCTGAGAAATTCCTTATATGTGCCCGAGCTCTCTTTCAATCTCCTTAGTATTTCTCAGGCCACTCGCTATGTAGAGCGTACTGTATTTACTCATCATGGATGCCAATTTATTGACTCTAATGGTGAGATTGTGGTAACAGGAGAGAGAGTAGGAGATCTTTACTATGTGAACTGTAAGGAGAACCACCACATTGCAGCTGTGACACAGAGAGGGAACAAGCCCACTGAAGAACTGTGGCACAAGAGATATGGACATCTCGGCAATCAGAATATGAGGAAACTAAACGCAGAAAGCATGGTTGTTGGACTGGACTGTGCTATGAATGGTGATGTAAGTGTGTGTGAACCATGTGTTCAAGGAAAACATCATCGCACCAAGTTTCCTACCAGTGGTGCAAAGAGAAGTGAAGCAGTGTTGGGTTTGGTACATAGTGATGTGTGTGGGAAGATGAGTACCAAATCACTCAGTGGCTGTGAATACTTCCTAACCTTTGTTGATGACAAGACTCGGTACACCTGGGTGTATGTGCTAAAACACAAGGACCAAGTGTTCAATCAATTTCTGGAATGGAAAGCCCAGGTAGAGACTTCTACGGGCATGAAATTGAAGGCACTTCGGTCTGACAATGGTGGCGAGTATACCTCAACAGAGTTTCAAGCCTATCTAAGGAAGGAAGGAATCAGACAGGAGCTAACTGTACCAAAAACGCCGGAGCAAAATGGAGTTGCGGAGAGAATGAACCGCACGATCGTCGAGACAGCTCGCTGTATGCTGTCTGAGTCTACACTCCCCCGCAAGTTTTGGGCAGAAGCTGTGTCTACAGCTGTGTACTTGAGGAACCGGAGCCCAACCACTGCAGTTGAGGGAATGACCCCTTATGAGTCTCTGACTGGTGAGAAACCTCATGTAGGTATGCTGAGGGTGTTTGGCTGTCTAGCCTATGCTCACATACCTAAGGATGAAAGAAAGAAATTTGATCCTAAAGCCAGGAGGTGCATCTTTCTTGGCTATGGTACCACTACCAAGGGATACAGACTGTATGATGTGAAGCGCTCCAAGGTGATTCTCAGCCGTGATGTCATCTTTGATGAGACAAAGCATGGGGTTGAGAAGGAGCAATCTGCTGTGGAGAAGGAGCCCGAACCCATGGTTAAGAAGGAGCCTAGCTGCTCTATCGAGACAACCATACTCCTTGACAGCAGTGACAACGAGTCTGTGGTAGAGGAAGATGTGCCAGTGGTAGAGGAAGTTGAGCAAGTGATAGAGCCAGAGGAGCCAGCAGCTCAAAGGCCACGTCGTGAGAGGAGAGCACCTAACATGTATGGCGAATGGGTGCAACTGACTCACACTAATCCCCAACCAACTTCTCTACAGGATGCAGTGTCAGGACCAAACAAGAAGAAATGGCAGGATGCCATGAAAATGGAGATGGACTCACTCCATGGAAATCAAGTCTGGGACTTGGTTCAACTCCCAAAGGGCAGGAAGACTGTCGGCAGCAAGTGGGTGTTTAAGGAGAAGTTGGGAGCAGATGGAACCATCGAGAGGTTCAAGGCAAGGCTAGTTGCACAAGGTTTTTCCCAACAGTACGGACTGGACTATGATGAGACCTTCAGTCCAGTAGTGAGGTCAGAGTCAGTCCGCACAGTGATTGCACTAGCTGCAAGAGATAATCTCCATCTGCATCAGCTCGATGTGACAACAGCCTTCTTAAATGGCACCCTGAAGGAGGAAGTGTATATGAAGCAGCCAGAAGGGTTTAAGGTTAGAGGCAAAGAAGATCTCGTCTGTAGGCTAAAGAAGAGCATCTATGGCCTTAAACAATCACCACGCTGCTGGAATGCTGCACTTGACGAACACCTGTGCAAGATTGGGTTCAGCCAATCTACTAATGACCCGTGTATATACACATCAGAAGGAGGATTGGTGATTCTTGCTGTCTATGTTGATGACATAATCATAGCAGCAGGAGATGAACACAAAATGAGGAAGGTGAAGAAGGCCATCGCTGATGAGTTTACTGTGACCGACATGGGTAAACTCAAATACTTCTTGGGTGTAGCTGTTGACCAAGAGACAAATCCTGTGAATATCTGGATGGGTCAATCAGCTTACACTGAGAGAGTGCTTGAGAAATTCAAGATGAGCGAGGCCAAACCTGTGGCGACGCCAGTGGACACTAGCGTCAAACTCACCAAATCTAATGAAGATAGTGAGGCCGTCAACCAGTCGCTGTATCAATCAGCTGTTGGCAGCCTACTGTACTTATCTACATGGACAAGACCAGACATCACATATGCTGTGAGTAATGTAGCTAAGTTCTGCTCGAAACCATCAAACGAGCACTGGACGGCAGTGAAGCGAGTCATGCGCTACCTGAAGGGGACCATCGACTATGGTCTATGCTTCGAGAAGGGAAATCCAGGCGACTGTCTTGGTTTCTCCGACTCTGATTGGGCCGGTGACATCAATGACCGCAGATCCACCTCAGGGTACATTTTCCAGATCTGTGGAACCGCCGTCAGCTGGAGAAGTAAGAAGCAAAGCTGTGTAGCTCTCTCCACCGCTGAGGCCGAGTACATGGCTTTGGCAAGTGCTGCTCAGGAAGCAGTCTGGATGAGGCAACTCGTTGGTGACCTAACGAACGCACCAACCACACCAATGCTGATCTACGAGGATAATCAATCAGCTATTTGCATGGCCAAAAACCCCCAGTTTCATGGTCGTGCAAAACACATTGGTATTAAGTACCACTTCATCCGTGAGCAAGTGGAAAACGGTACCGTAGATTTACAGTACTGTCCCAGTGAGGACATGGTCGCAGACATCCTAACCAAAGGTCTGAATAAGGAGCAGTTCCACAAGCTCCGCACCATGACTGGAGTGAAGAGGCCTAGTGACAATTAGTTTTTGTCAAACCTACTTCACTCTAACACTGAGAAGAGACTTTCTTCTCAAAATCTCTATTTTTTAGAACTGAACTCTCATTATAACTGAAAGATGCTATAATTCTAAGTCATGTCCTAAGTCAAATGTTATTGCTAAGTCAGGTAGTTTGTCTACTGTGTTTAAATTCTGACTAATGATCTGATAAATAATAAGGTGCTAATACCAGGAGTATTTCTAGGATAATTGAAAGGTCTGTTATTAATTCTGTGAGTAAAACATATATATAGCAAATATGAATTGTGTGTAATCTTAAACTGTAGGATACTTCACAAGCAAGTGAGAAGGAGTGTTAAAATTATTCACTTTAGTTTCGTATCTTTTACGACTTTGCTATTGCGTCATCACTGACCTAATTACGGCAGGATGCTTTCCTGTTCAAATAAAGCTTGCTCAGCGTCCCTTAGTACGACTGACGCCAAACAGTAAGGACGTGTCCTTGTTGCTCTCTGCACTTTGTAACCATATTTCAATACAATAAGGGGCTGATACGGTATTTGATAGGCTCTCTATTTATTTTTGCTTTAATTGAGGGAGAATCCCGTTCTAAGGGGTGGGGATGGAGGAGGGTGAAAAACAAGGGCGAAATCCGGCCACAGTATCTTTTTTAAAAAATGTTCGCCAGTCAAGCGAGGCTACCGTTGAAATTTAAATTGTACCTAGTCTTGTCAAATCAATTATATCAAATGAAGGAGCGGTGAATTCGTTGTATGATACACACAACGATGGAACTAATATTATAAGTTATATATATCGCGATACGTGGAAGATCGATTACATGACAGCCTCAGGCAATTATTAGCATTATGCATCACAGGTAGTACAGCAAATTTGCGGTGCACGTGTAATCGGAATAACTAACACTAATAACAGGCCGCTCATGGCCTGATAGCCGGGCAAAATAATACAGCATGATATAAGAAGACTTTGGTACTTCGATAAGCCTCAATAAATATCTTTTGTTTCACGCATACAATTGGTATGAAATAACTTTACTCTATACAGTTGATGTCTGTGCATATAGAGTATTATATGCAGCTTGCTCGAAGATGTTCATAAAAGTTGTTGTGAAAGAACTGAGGAGCAATATTGACCAATTTTCCGATGCCTACAATGCCTGAAATAGAAACTTAATGACGGCAAAGAGACCATTCCGTCCGTAGTAAACATAAATCAGTCTCGCGTCCATATGCCACCCACGTGCATTTGAAGTGAAGAAATTCACTGCAGAAGTGTATGATCAGTCTAGAACAAAAGCACCTTGGCTTTTAAACAATAATTTAATATGCGATAATTACGATTCTTAAATGTATACCGGGAAGAAGGAAATGATCTCGTATTGCAGAAATGTCATTGATGGCCAAGGTTAATTATAACAATGTCAATAACCTATACTTTAATATTCCAAAACGTGTTGCTACAAAAGTGAAACGGGGAGGAATACAAAAATAGAGCAAAAAAACAGTTGGGAAGTTACCAACCCAGATATATTATATATTTAATATGCACCAATGGTCAGACCTTTGCGCTCAGAACAATACTCCCTACAAGTAAAGCGGCCAGTTTCGACGTGCGATGCAATAACTACCACGCAAACGACAGGAGGTTTATGGGATTATCCTCATAGCATGGCTTATTATTCATGTGATAAACATGTTTTGACAAGTTTACAAAATACAAGTGCGCCATAATGTATTTGTAGGGTAAATGTAGGATTAAATCCTAGAGTACTTTAGTTCCAGGGTCCAAATCTCGCGCTTTCATGAAAGGAAAGCCAACGTTAAAAACACCAGAATTAAGCGAGAGAATCATTACTTTAGCCTCGTTGGTATGAAAGCGTTTAGAAAAAAAAAGCTCATTCTGTTATCCCCTATTCTATTTGAAGAAGGTAACGATCACAGTGGGATCAATTTGTGTACACACGATCATTACAAGCACCAGCTCTGCACCTGCAGGCAATACATTATTTGTGTCATCTATTGATCTAGCAATGAGAACCACGGACCAAATATGCCAATGAATTTTCTTATTTCTAAACATTTAAAGTTTCTCTTGGCGCCCTGGGCAATAGAAGGGTGTCTATCTAGTTTAGGCTTCTCAGTGACATACATAGCAATTTATTTACACATGAATCCGCATGAGGAGTTGTAAAAACAGCCATTGCTTGCGTCAGGATGTGTCACATCTTTGATGAGTGTAACTGTTACTGTAAAAGGTCATTGAAATAATGGCCTGAGTATTTATACGAATACTTGTAGTAGTACTTATGGTATACCGTACGACTGCCGAAACACAACCTGGAGAACAACGTCAAGGTCCACCAGCTGCCTAATTAATCCATATTGATAAAGCAGTGATGTATGTGGTCATCAATTTTTAATGGTTCTTTTTCTGGACACACCCAGTAGCTACAAGCACACATATGTTCAGACAGGACAGCGGTATGGTGTGCAAGACGCTTTGTCGGCGTTCGGGTGGCTGATACACAGCTCCATATTATTGATCATAAATGAGTAGGAGGAGCCTAAAATTAAGACTACAAGGCTCGGTTGAACCTTGTGTCCATTAACGGGTCCTCACTAGCTGCTGAATGGTGAACACAATGTGAAGGCTTCTATATCAGGGATATCATACGTAACATCCAAGATAATTTCAAAAACATAGAGATGATCACAGATCCATGAAATTGCTTCACAAAACAAAACCGATAGCAATGTAATGCAACAGCTCGTAAACTGTATGTTAAGAATACCTGCGGTTCAAAACTATAAAGGTGGAAACAGATCTATACACACGGACTTATGTAAAAAGAGGAAAGAGGGAAAAGAATAATTGAGACAATCTAGAGGTGTCAACTTATTCGCAAGAATTCAACACACAAGACAAGCTAGTTTTTAAATCCAAAAGAAAAGGATCGGTTAAGGAAGTCAAGTCAAAGTTGGGGAAGAATACCGTTTGAGTAGACTTGATTAGAATGTTTCATGTCACGACCAATCGAACACTAACTTTATAATTAAGTTCAGTTCGACTTTAGCCCCCCCCCCCCCCCACACACACACACATCTTTCGGTGATTAAATTTTTATCTACGCTATACTATATAATCAATAAGCAACTCCTAGGGATATAGCCCAGTCCAATTTGTTATACAGTAGCTTTATTTCAAGGAGAATAAAAGCACATGTGAATCTAGGAACCCAATATTGCAAAATACAAGTTTAATATTAGCCAGTGACATCACATAACCTAGAATCTGATCCTGATGCCGACAGATAAACAGATGAAATCCTCCTGATTATAAAAGATAAACCAATGTCTGGGGGTGGATTTAAGAGCCTTAAATAATACAGGATGGTCACATAGACTTGGCGGCTAAACGGTCATCCAGTTAGTTTTTCGTAGGGAGTGAGATAACCAAAACGAATGTATGGTACATGTATTAATACATATCTCACGAAACATTAAAACCCTATTATTTAATTTAAGTACCGACGGATTAGCCAATTAGACCTTTAGCTTCTGGCGTGGATTAAGGTGGAAATATCCCCAATACTTTATGTACATGTTTTAACAGATCTCCCACACCAGTAATTTAGAATCCCAATGCAATAGTATAATATTATTTATTACACCTCCTCCAGCTCTAAGTCTAACGTCGATATTATAACCGATTAAATGAATAAAGTCCGATTTTTAAATTTAGACAATATATTCATAACAAAAATTTAAGCCATTAAAGCGATTAAATGAATAAAGTCCGATTTTTAAATGAATAAAGTCCGATTTTTAAATTTAGACAATATATTCATAACAAAAATTTAAGCCATTAAAGCGACAGTTATAAGGATCTTTGATCATGAATTTATGGTTCTAAGTGAGGTGGTTAAATTTCCTCGATCTAGGCTACATGGCCATTGGCTTCCGAAGCCCTAAACCTAATAATAATAACAATTCAGCAATCTGAAGCACGGATAACGATCATGTTCCAAGGCGTCGTGACAGCTAAATTATATAGACAAAACACAAGGCATACAGGCATTACAGCGGATCCCCATGATACGGTGTCATAGACTCATACTGACTTCGTTGCTCATGTAGTCAGGTCACTTGCACGAACACAAAACAACATTAGAGCGCACTTACAGATACTTATCAACCTGAGCTTGTATATTCTGTTCGATATGGTTAATTAATACGGAGTCATACTCATACAAATAGACATGTCTTGCTGTATAAAAATGTTGAATAAAAATTTAAAAAATACGACGTAAGTCATAACGGATTGTATAGCCCCTATTTTGGTAAAATGATCTCAATCAGATACAATAGAATGCAATGGCATACACAATTATTAGCTTTTAAATAGGAACCGGAATAGGAATAAGAAGGGGAAAGCCTTTTTTTCTTTTACAAGAGTTTAAAATTACGAGTTCAAAGGTGTCGAATCACAGAACAAGGCGTCTCGCGAAACATTCCGCAAAATATCACAATAGTCAATACTCTCTTATTGTCAATACCACCGTAGGCCTAGCCTAACTTGGTACAATAGGAACAGAACAGAAACTATATAAATGTCAATATTGACAATAGGGATAAACATGACCAATCAAAAAGCATACCTTCGGTTATTTTGTTGAGTTTTAGCACGTCGTCCGGGGATATGCTATCTTTATCCGCAAGTTCTTCCTCCGATAAAGCATTTTTTTCTTTTCGTTCCTTTGCTTTAGCTTGACGCGCTAGAAAACCACCTCCTTTCTTCTTGCCGGCACTAGCGACATTTCTCGTGTTCGTACTCATTTCGCCAGAAGCTAAAGAGGAGAAATATGTGTTATTTGTATAATAATTTCAATTCCAAAGAAATGAGCGCATTGAGGGATGAATATGTGCGTATAATTTCTGAGTAGAAATGTATTTTACCTGAGCTCATTTCCAATATGGCGGCTGTTTGCGCAGTGGTTACTGGGAATACGTCGCTAGGGCCCGTGCTACTGCAACGCCACCTATAGAGACAGGTGCGTCCGGCTGGCGGCAAACCGGCAAATGGTGGAACCGCGCTCTTTTGTTTTTGTGTTTGCCTTGCGGTGGCCATGGCGTGTGAGCTTAGTTATATGTTATCAATAGAGCCCATTACCCGAAAATAACATCATAATTTAGATATAATCATGCAGCTATAGATGATATGGTCTAGTTAAAAGCGTTTTTAGTCGTCACCTATGTTAAAGCGCCCCCCCCCCCCCACCCCCCACCCCCCCAAAAAAAAAAAAAAAAAAAATCAATGCATTTCTAAATTTTCTTTTTGTCATGACCTGACAGTACGTAGGCATAGCAGAGGTTACTTAGCAGGAGAACACACAGTCAGAAGTTAAATTGTTAAAGTAGGGCCTACATCAGAGCTATGTATTATACTTAGCTCTGAGTAAGGTAGGCTACATGGAGCAATAAATCCGCCCACGTTATCCTCATGTTTTGACGCCTTCAATGCAAATAGTTTTGCCGCCTAGCTATGGAGACGGACGTACCGTACTAGACAACCCATGACCATTGAGTGAGTTCGAGACAGGTTCGACAAAATAGATCCATGGAGTCCATCCATGGTGTTTTGCGATAATTTGCACGCCACATACCGGACCCGTAGGCCTATGATTAGCACAGAACTAATTAGGACTGTGCTTTCAGATAAGTAGGACCTAACTAGTGAGGATTTGAGCTCGTTAATAAATTCCTGTTGAGGCTGTTGAGCCATGCATCATCACAGCTATCCCGAGATAGGCCTTCTCTCCCTCCGCTGGAGTTTGGTTGGCCGTTCCATAGAACTACTCAGTTGTCCCGGGGCCTAATCGTCCGGGAACCCCTCAAGTCTGCAGTTATTAAATTCGATCAAGTTGCTGCCGTCAGCCCTTAATTCATACCCGGTACCGTACCCAAGTTGGTAAAATTATGGTAGGACTAGCGGTAATTCTATTTTTTTCCCTTAATACCGGTAACGACGATAAATCATAGGAATCTTATAAGTTTGTCGAGAGCTCGCGGTCTCTGGCAATATCCAATAGCCATAGAATAATAATAATACCCAACAAGAGAACTTGTCAATGTGTGAAGATTACAAAGCTTAGACCTTTTATGGTTGGAACAACAAGTTATTCAAATTATGAGAAAATTAAGTATAACCAACTGGTAAAGGCCAAATGTGTTAACCCTTTGTTGTCGGGGTGATAGTTCAGAGAAAAAACCCAGAAGCGACGCTCTGAAATTAATGTAATATTTATTACTTCAGATGTGACGAATAAAACTGTACCTATACATTCACATACATAATGGTTTATGTATTTAAACAAGTGGCTATTTTCACAGAAGCGAGTATATATATATATGAAAATGAATTCAATGCAGCATTAGAAAACCGCTAAATCTGAGTCACTATATACAATGAAAATCGTTAAGGTAGCTGGTCAGTGAAACTACAAAACGCGCTGTTCATAAATACAATACACTTTTTCTATCAAGACAGTGGCTTTGAAATCATTACCAGACGCTTGATCATAACTATTTTATGTAAACTGGCAAACTAATACAGAAAAACATAAGGGCCTTTAGGATCACTTGCAGTGTTTTTCTTCCAATAAGACCCTAATACGCCATGGCAGTGTTCCATTGACATGTGTTAATGTGACTTGAAATGACTTGAGAAATGGACAAATCTGAAATAGCTGCCTCTCGTCACTCTTTTCCATACAGGCAAAGGTTGAACTACATCAAATGCAACGAATATTTTGAAAGACCATTACCAATCTTGAATCATTCAGAACCAATTAGTCAATATCTCGATGCGACACCACAGTCGTCGCTGTAAGATTCTTTTAAACTGGGGTTGTTTCATCGCACGGTCATTTTCATAACATGTTTATAAGGGCTAAATGCACATGTCAACAATGTGCTACTTTGCAAAATGTATTTTCACAAAATTAGGATACTCATTTTTACATTTCATGTCAGCTCTTTCCCGAGAGTACTACAAACACTTGTTTGGGGCATGAGGAGTAAAATTGTTTTTTCCCCAAACAGGGTCTCTATATAAATCAATGTACAGCGTTGCCTATCAATATACAGGGCATATTGTCTATAAACAGAATTCATACAATGAACGGAAAGAGGGAAGATTGATGTGGGAATAAAATATCTAAGCAATAAATACGTTTAAACCATCGTGTACACTTACAACAAAACTTTTCCTATAAAATACTCCGTCGTGTATGAAAGCACACTTGGGACAATAATAATTTCGACCTAGGTACACTTGGAGATCCTTAGTTTTATAATTAGGTACACGAAATTGATTTGGACCCTTTCATGCATGTTGAGAACATAATATCAGACAATAAAGGCCTATAAGTTCCATTGTCGATAAATAAGGTTAATATTTGTATTTTGTAGCGAACGCAAATCGTAATACACAGGGGAAGAGATGAAGCAACGACCACATTCACATTTGAAGACAATGTAAATAAATGAGCAACCATGGTGGGTAATGTGTGTTTAAGTTGCATAAATTGTTAACAATTAGAACAACACAATTCTGCCTTAAATTGACGAAACCGGCCGTTCTTTCTTAAGTATCTATGCGCCGAACACCAAGAGATTCAAAACCCACCAAGAAACGATAACCTATGTTCTAGACTACAGAACTAGCCTAGAAATAAAAATAATGAGATTTTGGCACCACTTTCGCATGACCTTTGGTCACATGCTTTTTTAGTCTTCACGTGGAAGAAACAGAAATATACTTTTCTCATCATCTACAACAAGAAGATATGTAACAAAGAGCAAAAACATATTTTCAGCAGTAAATGGACAAAACCCAAGACATGCCAACAATATCCGTCAATCATTTGCGCGCCTTTTCATATATGCAAATATCCTAACCCACTCTCATGTTTTAAAAATTAACCTTCTCATAAAATTTTGAAGATAACTTTCTGGACAATTTTAAATGTCCTTCGTGTCATCTAACCAGCAGCCTTAAGTCATATACTGTTTGAATCACTTCCCGGAAGGCAATCACACTTATAACAAATAGTAATTTCGGTATGTCAAAGAAAGAGGGCAAGGTTTCACACGACAACAGGGATAAATCAGTCAAATCTAAAGATCATGGATGAGGATATGCGAATAGACATACGAGTTGCAACACTGCAAGAATTCAGAATAATCCTTTTGCAACCGCCCAAGTCTAAGATGACTCTGACCCATCACCTGGAAGATATTGTACAAAGCATGATTACAAAATGGCGTAATCCTGTTTTAATCCACCCAAAAACGTCGCAACATCACCAACAATTAGAACTACGGTATTTTTATATAAAACTTCACAAATAGTATTTATCCCACAATGCCATCTGACAATCAGGAAGAAAGAAAGTATTTTCACACTCGCTCACTTGTTGCTGCCACAATCGAAAAGTGCCCCTTCAATGATCTCAACGCATTCCATTTGTTACATGTGCATTTCTAGTTTTAAATAGAGATGTAAGTGTTGCTGTTTTTTTCTGATTGCCTTTTCCAATGATAAAATATACACATGAATTAGATTCCAGGTCTCAAATTAGTAACATTTTGCTATGCTTTTGTCATATATCTGTCTATCTCTATACATGTACATATATTACATGCTAAAACACCCCTGCTACCGCTGCTGCCAAGCGTTGACGCTGTGAAACACTGAGGGCTTTGTGATTTTTGTTTAGAGAGCTGCCACGGTGACGCTAGGAGGAGAAAGATGGAGACCTGAGTGTAGCCTTCAGCAACGAAGTGCCTGCAGGCTTCTTGTCGATGCTAGGATCCCGCACCGCTTGTTCAACAATGCTGAACACAAACTGTAAACATCCAACCTGTAAAAATAATGAACCATAATTAAATGATAGTGAATTTAGTATGTGCATGAGATCATCAGCATACATGGTGGCCATGAGATTAAATGTATATTTTTAAAACTCATAAGTCCGCCCTCAAACCAGCAAGTGAAAATCCAGAAAAATCGTCCATCATATATGCCTATCTCAGTGTTCCCGAAAAGTTTTCATAGACGCAGGCCAATATGGCTTGCGTAAATCAACCACACGCCGGACATTTGTCATATACACAGGCCATTTTTTAACATTGGCAAACTAGCATAATTAAACCCCACATAATTTACTGCGACGCACACTAATTTACTGAGCTAAAAATGGTGTTGGAATTGGAATTTCTGTACTTGTTATGTATTTCTGCCAATAGCTAGTTATCATCATCCATAAATAACAATTTTCCCAGTTTGATTCCCATAATACAGCTTTATTATTCGCAGAAATTTGGATAATATTACCATGTGTATAATTCGGCCCTACATGCAAATTAAAGTCATATCTATACTATATAAAATAGGCAACTTAAAAGATAAGGAGAATGATATCTGCTATGAATTTAGCAAAAAGTGAACGAGTGCTTAATTGATGTATATCTGAGGTTATCCTGAAGAGTATATTTAACTACTTTACCAGTGACTGACCATTAACAAATATAATATTGTCAACATTTGTTCATCCATAACAAAATATAGAAGTATTTATAGGAGGTTTTAATGTTTACCATGATTGGAATCAGCTTGATTATCA
Organism: Sthenelais limicola; assembly: GCA_942159475.1. Classification (NCBI taxonomy): domain Eukaryota; kingdom Metazoa; phylum Annelida; class Polychaeta; order Phyllodocida; family Sigalionidae; genus Sthenelais; species Sthenelais limicola. The sequence continues at coordinate 72,759,157 of OW804098.1, forward strand.
TCTTTTCAAATATGATATCTCAAAATCCATTTTTGACTGAATTTTGTGTGACACACCACATTTAAGGAGGCTGGCCACTATTTCGAAAAGTCATTAGATTTTCCCCAAAATTGCTCCAGTGATAGTTTCAAGTGTCCTGAATTCGAAAATGCCATTCATTAAGGACCTTTCCATATTCATTTCCCCACTGTGGGGCCGATCTCCTGCAGGAAGCTTTACTATTGGTGGCTATGGGAAAGTGTCATAATTCTACACATTTTCACATATTTCATCCGGGAAAAGTCATCCCATTTCTTTCAAAGTCACATATCATATTCTCATAACAGTTTAGATTACAAAACAGTCAAATATATTGGGGGTCCCCACTCTAGATTTTTTGGTAGACAATGTTGCAAGTGTCAGGCCAGGGCTGAGTTGGAGGTCGAGTTTGCCGTAAATTTCACTGTTTACAATGTTGTTTGCAGTTGTCAACTCTAAGTTAGATAGGCTAGACTTAGATAATACTTTTCTGATCGATTCTACAACCTTTACATATCTTGAACATGTTGATTTCAACAGAGATTTCCATGATTTACCCTCAAACACTAGACCGTCGTTGTTTATCAACAAAGTAGAGCGAGATTTTGCTTGGGAATTAAACTAAAGGTATGTCGTAAAATGTGACAGAAATCATTTTTACTTAAAGCAAACAACAGAAATCTGTTCTTATTTCATTCCTCAATACGATTCGTAAAGAGTTGTCTGTTAATTACTAGACTAGATAACGCGCAAAAGAGAGAATATGACGACCGTATAACGGAAAATTCCGACCAACAAATCTCGCGCTATCCCCCTGCGCGTAATAGTGGCCAGCCTCCTTAAAGGTTGATATTTGGGACAATTCTAGCCGGTGCATGGTCAGGGTCATTCTAGCCTAATGACAGCTCAGTTACTTGCTTTTATTTGAATTATCACTATGCATATAATTAGTAGACAAATCCACTGAATAATACTAATTTTTCATGTCGGTGATCTCCGACGACGCCGGCCACTTTGGCCGACGTGAAAAGGGTAGACGCTGGGCTGGCCACTTAAATTTTACGTCGGCTTTTCGGGAACACGGCTATTTGAATATTATTTTACGAAATCACGAAGAGCATGCAGTTATATTCGACTAGGTGCTATGATGCAATGCATGAAAAAAAAATATCTACAAATTCGAGAATTGTTAGGAAGTATAATGCATAGAGAGAATGGAGCCAGCCGCCAGTAATCGTCTGCATTTCGTCTTGATGTGTCCACGTAAGCACTCTGCCTTATGGCATGGTGCGTACACGGACGAATCTCGTCCAATAAATTTTCGATTACGACTGGGTGTTCCATTGTATATTTATTATATGTGCATAAATTTGATCCAATATCATGTGTAAATCATCCGATAACACTGAGAAAATAGCAAATAGCTGGTGAAAAAGTCTGAGAGACAGCGGAGCACCCAAAGTCTGTAGGCGTCTATGCCTATAGATTTGTTTATGTGCTTTGCGGAGATCCGAAGGCGATTGTCAAAGTTGTTAATTTCATAGTTAGCTTACATATAACTATGAAATTAACATTTAAACAAGCTACTTCGGATCTCCGCGAAGCCCATGAACAAACTGCGGAGGTAACGTTGGTGCTATTTTTAGACAACTATATTTTTATTGTACGTGTATGATCAAAATATTTTTATAATATCAACTATACATGTAAAGAAAATGAAATAGAAACTGACCTTAATGTAGCTGCCATGGTGAAGAAGAGCTGTACCTTCCCATCCGGCCCCACTCCCTCCGATTAGACTGGAGCTGCTTGCCTTACAACTGCATGGGTGGCGCACCTGCTGCAGGGAAATGTATAAAATTATATTCTCAACAAGTAGTAGTGGCATATAGAACTTAGCCAGGCTACAAAACTACTAGCAGGATAGACACACACTACATGTTTGTAACCCAGTTGGCGTGTACGTTTACATGTACATGCCAGTTGGTGGGAGGTGAAATTTTTATTTTCAAGTAACAAGACATTTTGGTGTGGACCAGGGAAAGAACGGTCTCCCCCGATAGTTCTTTGCCGGAGCGTAAAATCTATGTGATGTGTACACAAGTGCGTCTGAAATTCAGGTGGCAAGAGGCAGAGTTGTTTTCATATTTATAATCAGGGCGCGGACGTTCGCGTTGGAGACACCCTTAATGAAAAAGTGGAATCTATACAAGGTTTCCCAGTACGAGCGCCTTCGGCGGGGGAAAGCTTAAAAAAGATGTCCTATTATGTCCTGTACCTGGTAGAAACTTACTTCATTAACATGTGCACACATGAACGGCTTTGTAGGGGATGTAGGCGTTTCCTCCTTGCCTCTGGCTTTCTGGATGAGTTTACGGACTGAATTAACTACGTTTGTTGGTTGAGGAGCACTAACGGCCTTCTCGGAGAAATCACAGGAGTATAACACGTTGTCAACTGTTGTACCATGTTCGCTGTAGTTGAGGAGTTCATAATGCCTCGTGGCCTGTCAAAATTTGAAGCATGTATAAAATCCAGTGACAAACTTGTATATTCTTTGACTTATCGAAATTTCTACTTAGAGAAACACTACTTGTACGAACTAAAAGATGGTTCCATGTTTTTTGAGCGACAAAAGAGAATTTCGAATAAGACTCATCAAACAAAATTTCCAGGAACTCAAACTAGCCCATTTTGATTTTCATATATATGTATATCGTATTGAAACTATAGCATCGAATATAGCCCTGAGTTATAAAAACATAAATAGTACGGCTGTGTTGAAAATGTACCTCGTCATAAAATATGCAAGCATGCTTCGGAGAAACATAATTGCAGTGGCCAAACTGAGTGAGGCAGACATCCATGTCACCTCCCGTTCCGATTGTCAGTGACCGGTATGGCATAGGTACAGGCTGACCCTTCCCTGTGAGCGGACATAACAATGCCCTGGCTCGGACTTCAGTGGATGCTAAAAAATAAAGGAGTCTGTTATAAAATATGAAGGAACTGAGTTTCATGTCATAGGTATGTATAGGAACAGCATTAATACCCAATGCCCAAGACTTAAAAGGAGGACAATATATATAAATTAGAAACTTACCAGAGTGAACGACGACAGAGTTTGTGTTGACTTTTTTGGCTTGGGGTGTCTGCTGCTGTTGACTGTTCTTTGACGGTAGAAGTTGTTGAAGTCTTTGCCACGCAAGTATCTGCACTAAACGTTCATCTAACTTCCCGAGTTCAACATCTGGAGGGCAGCGAGCGATGAAAGAGCGAACGTTTCAAGATATAACCCTTATTTCATGTGTAAACTTTCAATGTGAGATTAAATGTAATCATAATGTACATGTATTAACTATAGTTCCTAGTTCCATACATTTATTCCATAATTAGTTCCTAGTTCCATATATTTAACAAATTATTTAAATCGTACTAATAGTTTAAGGGCGAAAAAGGCCTTGGGGTTCGCACTGATCATTATAAAAGTGAAAAATCTTTTCGAAAGTTGCCTGCCTGTCAAATAATGAAATTTGTCCAGCTGGGGCCCTAATACAAGAAAAAAACACTAGGGTCCCTTCGGCAAGTAGGTGCCGGGGCCGCGAACGGGCTGTTCTACGGACGAGGTCCCAAACGACCCCCAGTAAAAAGGCCAAAATTATAGCTCAAGACATTATTCAATATTTGCAATGGGTTAAATTCTCAATAAAAACATACACAAATTAATGTATAATTAGACTAATCACATACCACCCGTTCCTTCTATGCAGGCTTGCAGTGTATTGTTCAAATTGATAATGGCAGGAGAAGAGCTTAAAGAAGTTGGTGTCACGGTTTTTGATGACAATGTTCCGGATGCTGATTTCACTGCAATAGGAAAGCAAAAATAGATATAACATATCCTATTTCTATAAATGTTCCCTTAAGAAGTTAGGGATTCCTAAAATTACCAGCAAAATAGTATCATTATATCAGTGCAGGCGCTCAGAATTGCATTTGCAACCAAGCAAAAATTATCAATCAGGCATAATATTCCTTTTTAATTCATCTATACAATATACATACCTTGGGCAGGAGTAGTAACTGTGATAACCTTTGATCCAGACATATTCTGCGTTCCGGACACGACTGTAACCTTGCCGCCAGTTGAAGCAGACACCTTCCCTGCTGCTGCAATACGCGGTGAGAGTATTGATGTGGAGGTACTGCTCTGCAACGCTTTGGCCGATGTTGTATTCACCATTACCTTACCAACTTGACTAGGTGACGCCGCCATCACCTTACTGCCAACAGCACCAGTGTTCTTATTCACCGTACTTATCACAATGTTCCTATTAGCCGCTGTCCCTGTCGATCCAGAAGTGCAAGGAACTGTCAGTTTAACTACACTTTGGCCAGGTCCAGCTGATACAACCTTGTGACCACTTTTTAACAAATCAGAAGATTTAATGTTGTCCATATCACCATTACTTGTACAAGGGGAGCCAGAAGGCTGAAGTAGCGAAACAGGACCATTTGATTTACAAGATACATTGGCCACAGTTGCAGTAGTAGCACCACTAACACCGCCACCACTGTGGCCCGCGAGGTCCTGACTTGTGGAGACTCCCAAAGAACCATTAACTATGTTAGATTTGTCAGTGTCTTTACTACTACTGGAGCCTGCATTGGTAGATTTGGTGTCTAGCAATGGTGAGATTGGCGAGCCAGCCGGTGCTGACACTGGTGTCTCAGGGCGCTCCTGCTGGACTGGTTGGACCGAAGCGGTCGGTTTGGAAGTTGTTGTGCATGAAGTGCCAAGAGTATTGTTGGTAGAACTGTGGCCATCTTTGGTCATTTGTTGCTGCTGAGTAAGGTGTCTCGCGATACTAGTTTGAAGGCTCACGACTGAGGACAGCCACTAAACCAAGAAAAAGATCAGTTTGTCAGCACACTGCCCATAGTTATCGTAATACTATGCATACTGATTAAATGAAACGAATATATATATAAAATTAATGAATGACTTATGTCCATATTCTAGATTAGCCCAATTTAAGATAATATAAGAAGCAACTCAACCTGTTTCAATGCAAACTAGCAGAACACTAAGCGCCGAAAATAGTATAGTACATATAAATCTACTGGTCACAAGATGACGTGGTTGACTCACCTCTTCTTGTTCCTCTTGCGTGGTTACGTGGGCATTATGTCCATTCACGCTACCAGAGACAATGCCCGCTCCAACCTGTTCGGCATCTGTGGCTCGGTGTAACAAGAATGGCCGGTGGATGTATTGAGACTTTATAGCTGCTGGTACCTGAAATATTTTCGGTCATATTGCAGATTAAAGAATAGATGTTTTTTCTCAGATCGCGGAGATTATACATGTATGGCCACACATACCTATACATAAGGATAGTGCGGTGACAATTTGTTGGTTATACTGCCAAAAAACATCATGGTATGTCCCCTTCTTTCAAATAGGCAGAAAATGATGCCCCTCCATGCAGATATTTATATAAACACATGGGAGCCTGACAACTGCTAATGTTACCAATATCTCCCCTGACATGAATGAACTTAAATTGTTAACATGATCTAATCTACAAGCTTTACATTTCCGATGTTTTCAAACTACAGATACTCCTGCATAAGGCAAAGATTTAGCAGAATTATAATTTGGCTATGCTCATCATGAGTAACGGATCCATATACAAAGCACAACCTACAACATACCACCATAAAGAAACCTTTACAGTATACAAGGCCACAAATACTTACTGATACCCTCTTCTCTCTACGATGATGAACCTTGAAGCGGAAAGGAGGATTTTGTCTGTGAATCTTGTTCATGAACTGGACCTTGATAGTGTGATGATTGATGGGTCCGGTGTATTTATCCCATAGTTTGATTCGCTCTGAGAGACGAACCGATTTCAGTAATTTCTCATCCTGCAAGTCAACAGAAATATTTATATTGGTACAGGTCAGGCTGATGACAAAAAGGCAAGCAAATTCGGGACGTCGAAATGTAAGTCGGGCGTAAGGGGAGAAAGATTCCTCTTCAGGCAGGCTCTAAACCAGCAGTATATCAAATTTAGTCAATCCCCAGCTAATCTTTCAACTCTTCTCTCCTTTCTCCCTGCTGATCTCTCCTTCCCTCTTCCTCTCCCTTGATATATATCTCTTCCTCACTCACTCTCTATTTTCATCTGTCTCTCAGACACACACACCTCTCACTCTCTCCCTCACACCTCCTTCGCCAAAACCTGCTGCGCCCTTTCTCCCTCATCCCTCATTCCCCGTCTCTCAACAGTTTGTATAAATTAACTGATTATTCAAGAAACTATGAACATCAATTCATACCATTCACCGTACACATATATCATGGTTCCCACGGCCCAGACAATATCAAAATTACTGACCAATTCCCCCAGTTTTTACTGACTTTTTACTGCCCAAATGAAGTCATGTTGGCTGGTCAATAAAGGCTTGGTGTTTGAATAGTCAGTAAAGACTAAGGTTCCCCGTCGCTATTTACAAATGTGTTGGAATTATAAAAACTATTAGAGTTTCCATTGTAAGTTGTGTGATAATCAAGTTTTTGAGAGTTTTCCAATGTTCAAGCCCTTGATACGATTATGCTTCTACGGCACTCAGATCAAAATTTATTCATTTATTTTACTCAGATTGAAAATTACTGACTTTTTCACTGATGCACAGCAAAACTTACTGACTTTTAAGGATGCTCGCGGGTATTTCTCAGTTGCCAAAAAGGGCGGGGATTTTACGACATTGATCATGTTTATATTTATTTATTTTTTTATCATTTCTTTGGTTAGTGATATTCAGTAGTTAAAAAGAAACACTTCTGAAGATTGAACAGATTAATATATGTTTTTTTCTTGTTTGTTATTCTTTTACGACACCGTAAGCTACCTTGTTTACATTGAAATTCAAGGCTATTCTACTGAGCGTTTTCATGAAAAACGGCCGTTTTTTTTAAAGAAAAATAGTTTAGCTGTTGGGTAAAGGTTTCTGAGATACAGGGGCAAAAGTATACAAAAGAATGCTAAGCTGACATGTCAGTTTTGGATTGTAATGTCTTCCTGACAATCCAGGCGGAGCTGATCTGTCAGTGACAGACAATCGACTCTCACTCACTGCACTCTCAAGTTCGGGGCTCTCCAGCTCCTAAAGTAATCTGGGAACCACCAATTTTCTTGGTATTTTCAGAAAATATATCCCTTAAACTATGATATACTAAAAAATAAGCCAACTGTATTTACAATTTATGGTTTCAAATGGATAAAACGTTTTAAAAACGCCCTTTTCTCCATAGACGGCCATGTTAAATTAATTAAATAACTTTTTATTTTCAAACGGCAATAGCAAAAAATCTAGTTTGGGAACCCCCCTCAAAAAAATTATATTTGAAATCAGCATGATTTGGAGTACAATGTGTGAAAAAATCAGGCTGATCTATTTACTTTGGGAAATACCCGCGATCATCCTTAAGGTCCCTAAAGACCCAAACTCAAAATTAATGACTTTTTAAGGACCGCGTGGACCATGTATATCAACTACTTTCATCCTTCATCCAATTCATGTTTTGTTATTTAAATTCTAGTAACTCGTCTTACACTAAGATATCTTATCTCATACTTACTAGAGTATGCTCGATGTGGTTAGGACACATCCATCTCCCAGAGGGATAAGTGATGAGAGGCGGGTTTAGACAATCCAAGTGAAAAAGCAGAACACAATAATCACACTGTATTAAAGGCCCTTTTCGACAACTCCTGCAAAGAAAAAGATGAAATAAGTTTATAATCTGATGTTGGCCATATTCATATCCAATATTGATTCCCGAATGGGGGAAACAATATGTTTTAATGAGAAGAGGAAAAATCATAGGAGAAAACGACCAGTGGGACCAGAGGGGAAGTTACTCACTTCATACATATGAAACACACTTTTGCTGGAAGAGGAACCATTCCGTTGTCTAGCTCATGTGGTTGTTTCTTGGACCTTCCTCCATCCCGATACGGCCATCGTCGCTTACTAGAACCTACAATGCAAATTTGAAATTAAGTAATGGTCAAAATCTTGATTCAAAGATATGTATACATACACTTAAACAAGGATATGCTTTTAGACCACTACTTTAGAGTACCACAAGTTGAGGTAGTGTTTGGTCTTAATCCCTCACGAGAATTACTGTAAATGTATTTATTTTCGCGCGAATAAATTTTCACATGCTAAGTACTTCGACAACTTTTCACGCCGATTTAAATTCATACAGCAAGGAAGCCTCAAACCTTGTTTATCTAATAATTATACCTTTTGTGCAAGATGTATTTTCCCGTACAAAGGTTGGTGCGCTAAAATAAATACTGCGTGAACATTAATACGTTTACAGTATGTGATCCATATTGCATCCATGTGATCCATATTCCATATTTTAAAGAACAACAATAGCCAGTAATGGTGGATTTGACGGAGTAGAGATGGTGAGATGTATGGACTGGTCCTAGCCCAAACCTTATCATGTAAAGCTATCAGTCCCCCACTAATGCCTTTATCAGGCTGGTGATCCGTGCTATGGAGTATACAGTATTGTTGAAACTACACATTTATTTCCCATTTCTAAAAAAAGTTTGGTGGTTAGTGTCAATTATCAGATATCAGCGAGGCAGAATGAAAAACAGATGGGAAGAGATAAGGTCGGTCCAGATGGGCAGATGGCAAGAGTTGGCGGGAGTGACCAGATTGGGCAAATCTAAGAAACATGTACACTATTTTTTGTCCACAAATTTTCTAAAATGTGCTCAAATTTGCAAAAGGTCGAATGCGTACATTTTTCAGAGCTGACCATACAGCTGCGTGCGCAGGTGTGTGCAGCTGAACCGTCATGCAAAGGCCAGCCCAGCAGCTGCCCACCTTGGGCGGTGTGGGCCCCAACTGAGACCCATACATGTACGCAATATACTGTCCCCAAATTTCCTTTCACAATTCCTTTAAACTGACACAACTTGTAGCTAAATTTTGGTTGAACATAACACTAAACAAAATAAAAGCATAGATATCTAGTATTTATTACTTTTAGACTACACTAGCACAATTGCTCTGTCAACAACCTGCCGTGAGTACACTACTCAAGACAGTTGACCAGAATGGAATGTATGGAATGAGTTAGATGGAATGTCAGATTTTTGTTGATTTATTGCAATAACCATTAACACTAGATACTCATTACATAAAGCATCACATAGGATTACCCGGCCCAGTACCTATAGTATGTACCTTAATCCCAGGTTGATTGATAATCAGCCAAAAACGATACAGCAACAGTAACAGGCCAAATAGACGTTGCAGAATAATGTATTAGTTCTAACCTGGAAGTTGAATGTGACAACCGACTTCTTTAGCCAGCTCCATTTGTTTTGGGTTCATGAGTTTAGCGGCCTTGGCTAGCTTCATCAGGGGGTGACACGGTTCATCATCACTTTCCGAGTCAGACAGCATGTCAATCTCCATAGGTAAGGATGGAGAGGATGAGTGTGACCGTTGAGCTGAGAGGACCTGTCGACGCAGTGAACTGCAACCGCTCTTGCGACTGTGAGAGCTACACGTAGACATAGTGTCCTCCTCTTCCATCGGCTGCATAGCGGATAAGAGAAAAACACTTTTGCATTAGACTTCTAGCATCAATTCTTATGATGGTTGCTTCACGCTGTGATAAAATTGTAATTTAATTGATGTTTTTTATATTTGAGACTATTCAAATGGGTTACAGGTTTCCGAAAATAAAAAGTTTTCCAGGTCTGCGAAAGTCAAAATACAAGTATCTCACTGGAAAAGAAATTACTAAATTGTATCAGTAACCCCAACAGAGAATATCAATTTATTTTAAACTACTTACTTCAGGCTGGGGGAGGGGATTGACTTTACATCGATGGCAAATCCATTCACCATTGGGTAGGGTTTCCTCATCTAACGGGGGATCACTGAAAAATAGGGAAACGTGAAATAAATATGTGAAAACAGGACAAAATTTATCGCATGGCATTACACCCTTCAGAGAACACTGTGAACTGAAAATTATAAAACTTTGACATCAAAGAACTGGAATCCAAGGATATGCCAATTATTCAACAAGATAAAAATTGAATTAGACACCTCAATACTGACGAAGTGCGACTAAGAAAATATTGAATTACCTTTGCAATGGATCGCCTCATTGTATAATAAAACAGGCTATTATTTTGACTTAATGATAGCAATAAAGGCAAAGAACAATAAAATGTCTTGAACAGCCAGGGATAGCAGGCAAATATGCTATAACAATAATCTAATATAATATCTGTGGCAAAAAATATAAGGCAACATTCTCTGAATACATGCCATATAATGACACCATCTTCACATTTTCTAGAATAGCGTGCAGCACCAGTGAGATGTGTGAGTTCTATGCTTTTACTAGGCGTATATCATTCTGTTGTCACTGATGTTTATGTTTTAAATATCCTTTGCCTTCCCACCCACCCTAAACAATGCAAACCCAACGCAGCGCAGACACATCCCACGTGTCTACGCGGCCAGACAAGTAGAGGCTGAAAAAAATGTTGGGAGGACCCGGCCAAGGTTCGAATGTGCATCCCACGGTCTGTAGGCGAGTGCTCTGTCACTGACATACGTCCCGTGATTGAGTGAGTCAGGCTTGATTCTCATAGAGTTATAAAAACATCCCTGTCTCTCTGCGTCCTCAACTGCAGGCCGTAATGAATCTACTGTACCAATGTGAGAAGATTTACATGATAATGCATCTACACTTGTAGCAAGCTTAATTTTTTTTAGTGGATATACGCAGTCCAAACAAAGATCCACAGGAGGAATTTTTGAGTTAGTTGAAAGTGATCCTAAGTCAGTAAGCTAGAAAGAGCACTGGGTCACTTCGTCTAGTAGATTGTGGTGCCTGGGAGTTATTTAAAACGGTTTTTGTATCCCTTTCATAACCAAAATAAACTGTTCTGTGATCTTACTTCGATTTTGTATGACGTCCTTGGCCTTGCAGACAACCCCGTGGGTCGTGCAGTTATACTAATGAGTGGCAATGTTAAGATTATGTCACGCCCCCCCCCCCCCCAACCCCACACACTCCTGTACTAATAACTTACTTGACACGCAATTTATCACCCTGTTAAAAATAAAATAAATAAATTATTATAAAACTTAGCCTTAGGTACTTTTCTTTTAATGTTGCACAGAATTTGGAGGATTTGCCCTTTCCAGCATTAAATTGAGGACCTTTACTATGTCAAATATCGAACAATTGGTAGGCTCTAGTGTAGCCTGTAATCTAGTCTATAGCCCAAACCATTAAATAAGGCCCATAAACATTATGTTTCCAGACATCCCTTCAATTGAACCCTAATAGCTTTTTATTCTTTTATACGAGTTCTGAACAAGTATATATATTATCAGAGCTTACAATGTGGGGAACGGTTTGGTACAACTGTCACTTTTTAGAAATTATGTTTGATGGTCAAGTTGCCATGGCAACTGTTTCTGAAAAATTTTGAAATTGTAAAAACATAAGGACCTTGTGGCAATCACATCTCTCTCATTTCATGAAAAATTAATGAAAACTAATTTTATCTCAGCAAATTGTGATAAACAATTTTCCGCATCTGATGATATATCACATGTGTGATTCCAATATTGTCCCAAGGAATAAAAACAGTAAGAGTCGAGCGTCGAAATGGTAAAAAATGACCAATTTCTGCATAGTTTGGGGAGACATCCAAGATAAGGAAACATCTTGTCTTTACTCAGAATGGTAGGCCTCCCAGATTATTTCATAAGGCTGATGTCCAAATTCCATTGATGATATGATGTATTGTAGATATTGAATTCTCAAATAATTGGCTCTAAGAAGATATGAAATGAAATTAAAGTAATGTAAATTCAATTGGAATACTAGTTAAAAGGCAAATAGAGCCCAAAATATGGCCAGAGTGATGACATTACCAAATAACAAAGCATAGTTTTGCTTACTTGAAAACTTGGTAACATCAGTGATTTCAATTAAAAAATGCAATTCCAAACTCAAGTATGGTTCTAGAATTATGAGTATACCAAACTATAAGTTACACATTACAGATTAAATGGTTGAATTTTATATTTCTATACGTGTCCATGTCATGGGCCTTATTTAGTGCAATTACCTATAGTGTCGGGGGGAACGTCACGACTCACGTCAATAGCAAAGGCCCAGGGGAACTGTACCCGGGACGGTACCTGTAAGCTAAACTAAAGGCTAAACTGTAAACCTCAGTAAAACACAAAACAACTAGTACGGACCATGCTAATACATCAGTGTATATCTTGCTCGTCCTATCTAATAATTAAAACAGACATTGTCAACAGTATCCGTGTGCACGGAAGGTAAACCTAACCCGACCCACTTACTGGCACTGTAGATGGAAGGCGGCCGGGCAGCGGTCGCAACACAGCAGATCTCCACCTTCCTTGCAACTGTCACAGCAGTCGTGATTGACAGACCTTCCCTGTCGCCGATATCCACGAACCCGACGACGTTTCTGAGGCACAGCACTTTCAGGGGGAGCAACTAGCTTCTGGATTTGCTAAAAATAGAAGCGGATATATTTGCTACTCGAATAAGATCGGAAGGAAACTAGATATCTAAACAAAGGAACGATCGCCTGCAAAATTGCTTCGAGTCCGACATTCAAGATGGCGAAGGAGGGAGAGTTGGAGAATGAAAAATATTTACTCACCTCCATAAGGCCACCGGAGCAATCCAGGTCGTACTCAACGTTAGCCATCCTATCATCCGATGAATTTCGAACACCACTACCTGAGTTTTCTGTGAAGTCTTCGACTCGGGACAGACATAAATCCGGTTAAAAACAGGATGAAACTATTCCCATAATCTAAATCTGTCTTCACCACCTCAAATCACTCTTCGCCCGAGCACACTATTTCAATCAATTTCCTAGCAGATATCCCATTTGAACCAGTGAAAAAAAGTGTCTATCCGATTGAACATTTAACCTGCGTTTCTGCCTTAATTTAGAGAAGAGCTCCGATTCGATTTCTAGGAGAAATCGAAAGATTTTGTGTTCTGTCTTGCCCTAGAACCCTGGAAACTTGGTCTTGGCGCAAAATGTCGGATAGGCTAAGCACGCATGCGTTCTCTCGAGAACGAGACCCTTGCGCTTGCGCTATGAGTAACCAATCACCAGCCATACATGTAGAAGTTTGCTACCTCTTTTGCACTCAATGGAGAGTTCCTCAAATCGGCCATCGTTTGGGGGTCTGAACAGTTTTAATCGGGTAGGACAAGACGAAGCATCAGACGGGATAGCCCCGATGAGGTGAAATGAAACGGAAGAATTAAAATTGTCTGTCCTAATTTTGAGCGTAATATATCAGAAGCGTTGATCAACTGCTGGTATCACAATGTCAATTTTCACACGTGTTGCCGTTGGCCCGGCTCATCAGCGAACTGCTACCGTAGGCCTACTCCACTGTCCCGGGTAGGAACACCAGACCTATGGGCCCCGGGACCTATGGACCCAGCTCTGGACTTATAGGCCCCAAGGCCCGCTCGCGTTGGACTTATAGGCCCCTGGATTTATAGGCCCAGAAGAATACTAAACCATACCAAAAATAACCCTAAACCTAACCCTAAATTGGTTGTCCTAAGTCAGTAAAGGTAGTACCATTGGATTGTCCCTAGTAAAAACTGACTAATAAAATAATTATTTGACTAAAAAAAAATATATCACTAAGTTTCGAATCGGGGCCTACAAGTCCAAAACCCCTGTAACGGTTGGGGCCTATAAGTCCTGAGCTGGGCCCATACGTCCAAACGGCTGGGCCTACCAGGGCCCATACGTCCAATGTGCGGGGCCCATACATCTGGGCCCATAAGTCCCGTGGCCTATACATCCGCAGCCCCCGGGTAGAGATGGGGAGCAGGCCCAGGGGGGCCCGGGGGAGCATCGCTATAGCTGTAGGCCGGTAGCTGGACGTTTAGGCCCCGGGATCATTGGGCCCCAGCCTTGGACGTTTGGACCTGAGCTAAAAGACGTTTGGGTCCCGGGCTTGGACGTTTGGGCCCCGCTGGGCCTTGGACGTTTGGGCCCTGGCCTTTGGACGTTTGGGCCCCGGCCTTTGGACAGATATATGTGAATATGTGTGTATTCATTCTGGGTCAGTCAATACACACTAGTGAATATATGTGTATTCATGCTAGGTCAGTCAATACACACTAGTGAATATATGTGTACTCATGCTGGGGGGGTCAGTCAATACACACTATATAGGGAATATATGTGACCAGTGTGTAGCGGCTGCGAGTTGCGTCTTGGGGTGACGATTATGATTGTTCTTCAACATTATTATGGATATTTTGTTTTTCAAATGACCAGTATTCCCCGATCTGACCCATTGCAAAAGCCACCCACCGTCCCGTCCCGTCCCCCCGCCCGTCCCGTCCCGGCCGTGTACAGCTCTACACGGCCCAACAAGTAGAGGATGAAAAAGTAAAAATCTGTGCACACGACGAGCCTTGAACTCCCAACCCTTAGGTCTGGAGTCCAGCGCTTTGCCCCGTTGCTATGAGCGGTAGTCGGGAGTGCAGTCCTTCATTCCAGGAGTCATACACCTAGGGTGACTCATGCTGAGTGAGTTTTAAATAGAAAATGTACTACAGGTAATAGAATTCGTAAGTTAGCTAATATTTTTCTTCATAATCGTGTCGAGGGGATCAATATCTACGGGAATCAGTCACTGGTTTGGGGCCTGCAAGTTGTTTTCTATGCAAACAGGTCGATATTGCCTGGGTCCCGTACCATGTTCCTTGTCAAACCTGACGGGCCTTATGTCACTCATGAAAGGTTAAGAAGTAGGCCACGGCCTAGGCCGCGGGATTGTGACGCTTCGTCCAGCCAAGCAGAAAGGGGACTCCAGGGCCAAATTGTCGAATTTGGGTTTGTTATAGATTCTGAATCTGCCCATAACCGAAAAAAATAGTTGAAAATTCCCAGAATTTGCCGAGATATGGGCTTTTTTGTAAAGTTATGTCAGTTTTCAATAGATGATCTCAAATAGGTTGGGGTAGTGACTCATTTTCTTGTGACACATCACATGTACAAAAAATTAATATCAAAAAAAAAAAAAAGATAAATGACAGGGGTGTACAGAAGGGGAAATGAGCATTATAAAAGTGAAAGAATTTTGTTGATACTCCAAAAAATAGTAAAGTTACAGACTTTCAAAGTTACCTCCCTCTCAGAATTACTAATATAAACATTTGTGACAGTGACATCATGAATATGATGTGACTCCTAGCGGGAATACCAGGAACTATAACTCCCGCGGGAAGGTCCCTTTCTGCTTGGCGGGTCACATATATGTGTATTTATGCTGGGTCAGTCAACACTAGTGAATATATGTGTATTCATGCTGGGTCAGTCAATACACACTAGTGAATATGTGTATTCATGCTGGGTCAAAATTTTATTGGGGAGGCCCCCGGCCATCCCCCCCCCCCCCCCCCCGGGGGCCCAATGATCCTGGGGCCCAAACGTCCAGGAATCTGTAGGCCTAGGCTATATGAAACAGTGTTACGAAATTTCGCTGGCCCGGGTTCGCTGGTAGGCCATGAAGGCCAATATCTTGCCATACACAATTAAACAAACGACAAAATCGGACCCGGGACGTTAGGGACCCCAACCGTTAGGGCCCAGGGCCTAGATGTTAGGGCCCAGGCCTTGGACGTTAGGGCCCCGCCTTGGACGGTAGGGCCCCGCCGGTAGGGCCCAGGCCTTGGACGTTAGGGCCCCAGCCTTGGACGGTAGGGCCCCTCAGAGTAGCCTACAGCCAATTGTACATCTGTCCGTTGTCTATTCATGGAGGGATATCACACATGATACCACCGCCACATATATGCCTACAACCTACAGTGGCGGTACCATGGGGGGGGCTGGGGGGCACTGGCCCCCCTAGACCCCTTAAAATGTCCCCTGTGCCCCCCTACCCTATGCGCACACCCATTCTGCTTCACAGCTTTTTAGCCCTATGTAAAGTGTATGCCCCAGTGCGACCCACAAATAAAAAGCAGTCCACTCACTGGTCAAGCTACAAGCTTTCTTAGAGTGGCATAGTGCTTGAGTGGAACAAATATGTCCATGTTTGGTATAAAGGAGCATTGTATATTTCTTAATTGTGTGAATTATAACTTCTTAAAAAATATATTAGAGGGTTGCCGTTTTTCTTAGATAACTTAAAGTATAGTGGGGCTTTATTTCATTGTCATTATAGGTAAATTAACTGTTATGCATGCGATGGCATTCCAAACAGGCCAATTTTGGAAGATTTTGACCTCAAGTGTGCCCCCCTAGACCCCTCTTCTGGTACCGCCCCTGCCTATCCCTACCACCAGCCATTGTAATGTACAGTACATGATAATGATTAGTACTCTTAAAGTCCAGCTTCATTTTATCTTAACTTTCGTAACTTCCTACACTGTTGAAATGGTATCTTATCCTAGATTATCTAAACGTACTATTCCATGCCATTTAAAAGAGAATAAAACATGCTTTTCGCTGATACTTATATCAATCCCCTCACTAGTTAGTAAATTACTAAATTTATTATGTATATTATGTATTATTTAAAATTGACAAAAACAAATTAAAATGGGAAAAAGCCTTCAATTCAAGATTTTTCTGTTTGCTTCGGGCAGCTTTGTGTCACTAAGATTTAATCATGTATCAAAAGTATAAATAAACTGGGAAAACATGAAGACCCTATCAATAAAATAATTTCTAATTATGTCATTGAATAGTCGAGTTCAGTGTAAGGCCCTTAGCTTAGCAATTGGTCATCTAGAAAGCACATGCAGGTTCTATAATTTTGCTAATTTTTAAACCCAAACCTCTCATCTTAATTTGATTTATTCCTTCGATTTCTAATCCTGAAATGCAACTGAGAACGCCCTACCGCCAGGGGCCCTAACAACCAGGGGCCCTAATGTCTCGGGAGCACAAAATCTATGTCAACCTTATTGCCAAGAGGAAAATCTCACCATAATATGGAAAACGCAATTAGTACAGTACCCTACTATATTATTAAAATGCCAGCCATACCCGGATCTCCGGACCACTCTGGCGGACGGAAAGTCATGTGTCCTCAGGGCCCTGTTTCATAGCTATAGTAACGATATATCGCTATTTATCGTTAGATCGTATCACTATTTTCAAAAACGCGATAGAAATAGCAATAGGCCTACATCGTTAAACCGTTGCATAGGTAGTTCCGCTAAAATATCCTTCGTTAAGGATCGTTAGCCATAGCTAGCCATCACTGTTGCTATAACTAGTTAACCATCGTTGAGCCTATGCCACAGATCGCTCGCTACCATCCGCTATATTTTTGCCGCAATGCGACAGATCCAAGATCTCGCCGGTCACCTGACCTCGGATGACCAATCACAGCATCTCCACTTCAGGAGCTCTCGAGCAAGGCGGCAGTGTAACAGAGTTTTTCGCTGTCAGGGTTTTGTGTGTTATACCATCATTACACGGCCCATACTTCGCCACTATTCGTCATACAACATCATCCAAGCATATAGATGGCAGGGAAACGCAAAAGACCCGCTCCTGAAGTAACACCACCACAGGCCAAGAACGGTCGACATCGCCCTCCACCTAGAGCGAGAGGCGAGCAGGCTCCACAAAATGAACGGCCGGACGCCAATGATGACGTACCACTCCCACCCAGGCCTCCGCCTGCTGAGCAGCAGGACTTAGTCACCAGAGCCGAGCTCAGGACAATGTACACCGACATTCTCGACGCTGTGCACTCTCTTTCGGCCAACAAGGATAACCCTCCTCAACCTCAGGTACCGAGAGCTCCAGTTGCTACGCACCAGCAACAACTGTTTCCACAGACACCATTGGTAAGGCATGTCGAAACACCGTTGGCCCCTACGCCGGCCTCCACCTTCCCGGCCGTGATGCAGCAGCGCCCGACAACAGCCTGTCAACCTCTTCCTCTCATACAGCCTCTGTTTACACCGGATGCGGAGGCCATTCCTCAGCCGAAAGACCTAGCTGGTCAGTTCAGAGATTCGGATCTCGTCTTCGAGGCACTTGACAGACAGTTTCCTTCCTTTACACACCAGAAGGGTATGTTAAAATTTATCCCACCTTTCACTACCCCTGAGGCATCGCTCCCACCTATAATGTATAAGGCAGTGCACAAGGATAAGCACGAGCTTGAGTTCCCGGAGTATGTCTGTGGGTTCGCACGAATGTTGCAGAAATCATTAGCGCCTGCATCTCAACCTATGTATATGGTAAAGCATCTTGAGCAAGTGGCCAAAGACGTAGCAACAAGGCCCTGGGAAGGAGTGAGACAGTGGTCTCAAGCATGCTTAGCATTTATTAATGATCGTCAGGCCAGCTGGGCGGATGATGCACTGTTTAGGTCAGAACGTGCGCGCCTTAGCTGGATGCAGCAAATGCAGCTACCTAGTGCTCAATCTTCTTCCTCATCCTCATCGGCCACCGCAACAGTTACTTCGTTCTCGTCACACTCTGTCCCATGTCCGGCCTTTAATCTTGATAACTGCCCTAAGACCGAGTCTCATAGGGAAGGACCCGTGACGCTGAAACATATCTGTGGTTTCTGCTACTTCTTAGCAAGGGGCCGTGAGTTCCCTCACTCTGCACGTAATTGTAACAACAAGAAGGCCATGCCGGAACGTCAGAAGGAATCTAAGAAAGGAGGTTTGGCACCATGGGGTAAGCGAAATAATAATAACAATCCGGGAAATAAGGCATAAATATTTCTACATGCATTCACTGTCTGGGTCCATCTTCAAATAAGTAAACAATAATGGCGGCCCCCATGGGTCGACTTCCGCTTCATCTAGAACATCGAGAGTCCATATGCTACTGCATCCTCTCGCATCTTAACTCTGCCTCCAATCGGATGAGATTGTCTTATCACACCATAATATTAGTAATTATATCAAACTTTTGAATTTCTCCCTGAAGATGATGCTCGTAAAAAACTTACCCGGTGCCTGCCTCCCGCTACACGTAGCGCTACACCGTCTACCTATAATATCGCCCATGTAAACAAAAACTCTCCGTCCGCAGACCCACACGACAGTGTTCAAATGACCTTGATGCCTTCATCTGTTAATGTTTCTACTTCACCTCACCCTGTTAGTGATGGACTGGATTCTCTTAGAGTTCCAGCCAAGATTAATGTTGACGTTACCCGGTCCCTGCATATATCGCACGGCCGTGAAGAGGAACTCTCTCATGTTCAAGTTGATGTTACCCAGCGCTCTGCCTTACTGCCTGGCTGTGAAGAGGAACTCTCTCCTCTGTTATCTGTTGATGTTACCCAGCACTCGGCCTTACTGCCTGGCTGTGAAGAGGAACTCTCTTCTGTGTTATCAGTTAGTTTTGTGAAAAATAATCATAAATGTTTGGATGATCATACGGACGCCTACCAAACACCTATCATTACCCAGTCAGTGGCATCAGTGCCCGAATGAGGACTCATTCAATGTGCTATCTCTTAGTTTAGTGAATGAACATCACCAGCTCTCTGGTGAAACTGATCATATAGTGCCAGCCCTGCACAAGGACACTGGTGCAGGAGAAACTCTTCCTTCTGAGGAGTTCTTCTATATGGATGTATCTCTCGAACTGGGCCCCGACCCGGTTCCCATCTCTAGTGATGTGGACAACGTCCACCCAACTCTATGTGACTCGACAAAATACAAATCATGGCCCTTCCCAGCAAGGTGCATGGACTCAGATACAGCTTATATATATGAAAGGGTGAGGGTAGCTGCGGCCCCCAACTGGATAGGCGCCAAGGTCATTCTTCCCTCTCAACTAGCCAGGAGTGAGTGGGAGTTGTATGCTACAGGTCACTAGGATGATGCCATGGTTATCAACGGCCTGTACTATGGCTTTCTCCTCCAGTATCAGGGTCCTCCTATGGTGGACCTGCCACTGCAAGAAAACCATCAGTCGGCATTGGCCTTCCCTACACACATTAAGACTTACCTTGACACGGAGGTTGGTTACGCTGCATTGTCTGGCCCGTTCTCATCTCCCCCATTCGTGCCCTGGACACACATAAGTCCAATGATGTCTCGCCCGAAGCAGGACCCTTCGGCAAGGAGAATCATAGTGGATTTGTCGTTCCCAAATGGCGGTATCAATAAGAGCATTGCAAAGAACTGCTTCAACGGCCAGCCAGTATACCATCGCCTCCCAACAGTGTCTGACGCAGTAAAAATTATAAACTCCTTCGACCTCTATGGCCGTCATCGACCTTAAGTGGGCATATCGCCAGTTCTCAGTGTGCCCCATGGATTGGTGCCTGCTGGGTATTAAATTTAACGACCAATTCTACTTTGACAGAGCTCTTCCCTTCGGTGCTAGAATGTCTAGCTTCATAATGCAATCTGTTGCTGGATTCATTGTGAGGGCGCTGGACAAGAAGGGGATTCGCTCTCTCATGTACCTCGATGATTTAATTCTATTCGGGGATTCGGAGGAGGCATTGACACTGCAACTCGAACAAACATGCCAACTATTTTCTACACTAGGGCTTCAGCTTGCCCCAGAAAAGCTACAACCACCAGCTTCTCTCGTGACATGGCTTGGTATTGTGTTTGATGTTGCCACCAACACCCTCCTCATCCCCCAAGATAAGCTACACGACATTCAGTCATGTTTGGCTAAATTCTCATCATTCTCAAACCTTTCAACCAACCAAATGCAACAGGCGATAGGTAGAATAAACCACCTGTCAAAGGCTATTCCACCAGCCCGCCTATTCATGAACAGACTGTTGTCGGCTCTTCGGGCTGCGGCTGGAGGCCCCATCACTGTTACTAAATCTGTGAAATCTGACTTCTCGTGGTTTCTTCGCTTCCTCCCTCAATTCAATGGAAAAGCTATAATGCCGTCACGACATATCTCCATGACAATCTGGGTCGACTCTTCACTAACTGGTGCGAGTGGCACAGACGGTTCAAGGTGGTATGCATTCAAATACCCCAGTGATATAGCACTGGCTTCTTCTATCAATCACCTGGAGGCGATAAACTGCCTTGCAGCAGCAAGGGCCTTCTGCTCTTCACCACAAACCGGCAAGATAGTACAGATCTGTTGTGATAATCAAGCTGCGGTGCAGGCGCTACAAGGTGGGCGTGCCCGGGATACCAAGCTCGTTGCTTGCGCGCGAGACTTCTGGTTCTTGGCTGCCTCCCTCTCAATAGAGTTCAGATTTATTCATGTCCCAGGTATCTTCATGGAGCTCCCAGATGCTCTCGAGAGAGCTTTTGCTTCTGATACATATAAACTGTTAGCAGCTGACATGATTCGAAAGAATTCTCTTAAACGTCTAGAAATGCCGCTTATTAACTACTCCCTCTCATCATTCTTCTAGGATCACTCCTGGCGTCATTAGACTCAGCTGCGCTAGCTAGACAACATGAAGCGCACAGACCAGGTACCATCTCTAATCGGATGTCTGCTGTGGCAACCTTCATCGGCTTCTGTAACCTAGTCGACCTCAACTTTACTACCATCAATCCCCGGGAAGTGTGCTGGTACATTGAGTACTTGGCTCGCTTTACCGAGGTACCTGCGACAATCAAGAATGCCCTGAGCCACATAAGAACCTTCTTCAGGCTGGCAGGCCTCGATCCTGCCTCCTTCCAATCTCCGCTGGTGCTCAACGCGATAAGGGGCCTTGAGCTCTTCGCCACATCCCCACACAGAAGCTCCCGGTAACGCCAGCCATTCTCTCCAAGGTGATATCCTCTCTGTACTTCCATGAGTACGGACCACAGCTCAGAGTGGCTTACAGCCTAATGTTCCTAGGCTTCCTACGTCAGAGTTATGTTGCCCCTCAATCATCTAATGCATTTGATCTTACTCGCCACATGACAACTGGTGATATGGTGCTATCTAATTCTGGTGTTAATATTTCAATCAAATGGTCAAAAACCATGCAAACAGGACGAATTCCTGTCTCTATATTTGTTCCCAAAATAGTGAATAGTAATATCTGCTTACATACTGCTCTGACAGCTCCTCTCTCCACTACTCCAGTTCAGAGGTGGTCTGGCCATGACTACACGGTACTTGGCTTCACAATGGCTCCAAGCCATGAACAATCTCGGACTCAATTCTTCTCACTACTCTCTGCATAGCCTCCGTCGCGGTGGCGCGAGCTATGTTTTCCACGAAGGAAACGCATCATTAACTGATGTGAAATTACACAGGACTTGGACCTCGGATGCGGTCTTCTCATATATAAACTCACAAAGACAGTACATGAATTCCGCTCATTCTGCCCTTGCTAATATCTCGAATTGATACTTATACTCTAAATTGCTTCGCATTGGCATTTTATAATTAATTTCTAAGTAGATTGAGACAACTCAAAACACGAAGGGACACAGATGTTTATATTTGAAGGAGGTTTAATACTTTGGGGCGATCTACGTTTCGGTCTAACATTCGACCTTCATCAGGATCAGGATGCATAGCCTCCGTCGCGGTGGCGCGAGCTATGTTTTCCACGAAGGAAACGCATCATTAACTGATGTGAAATTACACGGGACTTGGACCTCGGATGCGGTCTTCTCATATATAAACTCACAAAGACAGTACATGAATTCCGCTCATTCTGCCCTTGCTAATATCTCGAATTGATACTTATACTCTAAATTGCTTCGCATTGGCATTTTATAATTAATTACCTATTATAGGTATATATACTCAAAGACATTCCAATGACATTGCATTGCTTACTTCTCCACAGACTCATGTTGAATTATCATGTGATGTATGCTATGTTTATTACAGAATATCTTTACATCAGATCCTGTGAATCTTCAACTATTATGTCAATCTCAACACCTCTCATGTATGCAATGTATTTTCATCAAATATTGTGGTCTTCAAAATGTAGCCCAAGTTGAATAAAATGTCTATTCATAATTCATTGTCGTGTTGTAATGATAGGTAAATTAACTGTTATGCATGCGATGGCATTCCAAACAGGCCAATTTTGGAAGATTTTGACCTCAAGTGTGCCCCCCTAGACCCCTCTTCTGGTACCGCCCCTGCCTATCCCTACCACCAGCCATTGTAATGTACAGGACATGATAATGATTAGTACTCTTAAAGTCCAGCTTCATTTTATCTTAACTTTCATAACTTCCTACACTGTTGAAATGGTATCTTATACTAGATTATCTAAACGTACTATTCCATGCCATTTAAAAGAGAATAAAACATGCTTTTCGCTGATACTTATATCAATCCCCTCACTAGTTAGTAAATTACTAAATTTATTATGTATATTATGTATTATTTAAAATTGACAAAAACAAATTAAAATGGGAAAAAGCCTTCAATTCAAGATTTTTCTGTTTGCTTCGGGCAGCTTTGTGTCACTAAGATTTAATCATGTATCAAAAGTATAAATAAACTGGGAAAACATGAAGACCCTATCAATAAAATAATTTCTAATTATGTCATTGAATAGTCGAGTTCAGTGTGAGGCCCTTAGCTTAGCAATTGGTCATCTAGAAAGCATATGCAGGTTCTATAATTTTGATAATTTTTAAACCCAAACCTCTCATCTTGATTTGATTTATTCCTTCGATTTCTAATCCTGAAATGCAAAACTGAGAACGCCCTACCGCCAGGGGCCCTAACGACCAGGGGCCCTAACATCTCGGGAGCACAAAATCTATGTCAACCTTATCGCCAAGAGGAAAATCTCACCATAATATGGAAAACGCAATTAGTACAGTACCCTACTATATTATTAAAATGCCAGCCAGACCCGGATCTCCGGACCACTCTGGCAGACGGAAAGTCATGTCTCCTCAGGGCCCCGTTTCATAGCTTTAGTAACGATTTATCGTTAGATCGTATCACTATTTTCAAAAACGCGATAGAAATAGCGATAGGCCTACATCGTTAAACCGTTGCATAGGTAGTTCCGCTAAAATATCCTTCGTTAAGGATCGTTAGCCATAGCTAGCCATCAATGTTGCTATAACTGGTTAACCATCGTTGAGCCTATTTGACAGATCGCTCGCTACCATCCGCTATATTTTTGCAACCATTTCCCGCAAGATGAGTTGATTTTTAGTACATAGCCTAGAATTGTTATATAATGATTATGTTCAACTTTAGGATAATCAGATAGACATGTAGGGGTATTTATGGGTCCCATTTTTTATGCCTGTGTCTGAGTGTCACATGATTAGACATTTTTCCATGTCCCGGCCATGTCACTTTTTAAAACAATTCAATGATGTCTCGTGTCACTTTTTAAGTAATGCATTAATTATATTAACGGTTTTTACAATGTCCTGTGTTGCCTGTTAAATAAATCACTGTGTCTCATGTCTATTTTTAATACATTTCTGGATGTCTCATGTCAAATTTTATCAGCCTTTTGGAAGCTGTGTGTGTCGCTCGTTAAGGGGAGCGTGTCACAGTGTTGCCCGTGATTTAGCGGCCATGCCTAAAGGTATTATAGATGCTTAATATCTTACAATATGACAATTGGCAGAGGCAAGATATCAATGCCAGGTTCAGCTGTTGGTGATTATATAAGACTAGCAAAATACCCGGACGGTCACCCTCTCTCCCCACACTTCTCCCTCTCCCTCTTTTCCCTCCCACTCTTCTCTGTCTTTCATACCTGTTTTTCTCTCCCAAGCCCATCTCCGATTTCCCCCCCCCCCCCCGCCCCCACCTTCCCTTCCCTCTTCCTCATGCTCCCCCTCCCCGCTTTCTCTCCCTCCCCTTTCTCCCTTCCCCTACATCCTCTCCCTCCTCTCTTCCCCCCCCACCTCCTCTTTCCCTCCCCCTCTCCCTCTCCTATTCCTACACCCTCTTCTTCACTCTCCCACTCCTCTGCATGTAGTTAGGTCCCCCTGGACGGTCGGCATCCATCCGCATTTTGTTAACGAAAGCATAGCTAAATATAGAACATTTCAAACAATGCCACATAATTCCGGTTCCATGCCACACAGTACCGCTCACTAAGGGGATTTGTCTTTTTTGCACATTCTTTCCAGTAAAATCCCGCGATTATTACTCTCTATCCACATCATTCCTGTTAATGAACAACTTTTCCTGGGGAAAGTACTGGATGCGTCTATAATTCTAATAAATGCCAAAACAGCACTTACATTATAATTATATTTATCGCTACACAATCACTAACAGCCCCTATCATGTGACCCGTTCACACCCGCGCTTAGCTAGTCACACACGCTTGTTGACAATGATGTCATAGCACAGACTGCGCTGGGACAACGCATGCAGTTAATGCATGTGCTGACTATGGCAGAGTGGGTGGGGTGTGTGGTGAAGGGAAGCCAGCGCAGGCAAGGAACGTCTATGTTAATCATAGTGACTATAGCCCAGTACATTCCTTCATTTTTCTTGGCGGATATACTTTCTAGACGTAACTTGTGGCTAATGAGTAGTATCTCACAGGGGCTTTCCCAGGCTATAAATAGAGTGTGGATATCCCAATTTAAAAAAAGGCTTCAAAATCACATTTCTACCCCAGATACCTTCACAAACCACATACAACGTCCTCCAGAGAGGGTGAACAGAACTCTACAGAAGAGTAAAACGGTTTGTAAAAGAACAAATTCCGAGAACATGTAAGACAAAGACAGCCTTGCAATATGATGCAATAGTTATTAATTATGATTCATTAAATATGTTTGTTAATTATTCAGTGATGTAATAAATCATTCAGTAATATTATCCACATCAGTATAATAACACATATCCTACTTTTACCTATATGGCTGGATATATATTTGCTTGCTTATATATATCAATATATATTGTGTGAATGTCCAGGGGTCGCTGGCTGGCACCCCAACCCCACCTAGTGGTCAGAGACTGGTATCGCCACTCCTACTTGTGCCGTCCACTGGAATGGTCACGTTTGACCTAAACTGACTGAACTTTGTTTTTGTGCACTCTCTTCTCTCGTTATGGGTAAATGCAAGGCTTGCAATTATTGCCATCCTCACCCTGGGGAAAAAACGTGCAAGTATTACAATGAAGCTGTGGATAAGTACACTACAGCCACTGGTAACGGCGACGAGTGGGATAAGTACTTAGATGTCAACGCCCTCAATAAGTTTGACCAAGAAGGTACTGAGGGTGAGGGGAGGAGGATGAAACTGAGTTGGAGGAGTTACGCCGGCTTAACAGAGCACAAATGGGTAATATCACGGACCTTATGCATTCATTGACCCTCTTATCTGGGGATTTTCGTGCTTACTTGGATAATCATCCGACCCCACCCGGAGCTACTGCTGCCCCTCAAACCGGTTTGGCGGCTCAACCGGTGGCCCTGGCCCCGCCTACTGTCACACCGCCAGCCCCGCTAGCACCTCTACAGCCACTAGCACCTCTGCAGCCGCTACAATTGCAACAGCCACCGGCTGTCAATCATCCTCCGGCCCCACCGGTTATTCAGCCGTCTGGCTCTCAACAACAACAACCGATTGTTGGGCCTACCATCCCTCCACCCCAACCTCAAGCTACCGCCTATCAAACACCTCCGCCCGGCGCTCAACCTATCAGTGCTGCTACCTTGGTTGCTGAGCCCATCGCTGCTGCGTGTGCTGCTATGAAAGACTTAGCGACTGCCATTGATCCTGACGCCTCCCGCTTAGCCAAAGGTATGCCTTTCAGGCCCGAATTTTATATTCAGCATAAGCTAGATAATGTCAAGCTCAAGTCTTTGGATCATAAGAAAATGACCTACAGGCAGTTGTTGCACGGTATGGTGTGTGTGCTCTCGCATGTGATTGCTACGGGAGGTGATATATATGGCTACATAGGACACATGGAATTTGTTACCAAGCACGGCAGGACGGGAGCTTACCTGGATCTGGCCTATGCGGAGTATGATAGGCATGTTGTAGATGCAGCGATCAAGTTCACTCCTCCGAGATTTGTTGCTGGTGACTCTCTGGGTGTTTCATATTGTTTTCACGCGGCCATGGTGGTTCCATGTGAGGGTCTAAAACTTATCACCCATGTATTGCCCCTAATAACCCCCTTATCAAAGATGGGGCAATGGGCCAGCATACATAGACATGGCAAGGAGATTCTGCTCTTTGATAAAAATCAAGATTTATTCAGATCAGACCATTTTAAGAGAGGATTTACAAGCTTTCTTTCCATTTAAAATTAAGATATTTCCGTTTTGGGCATTACCTGGTACGTTCAATGGGTTAGGGCCTAGATCTATTAACAAATCATATCAAATATATACATGAATCATGTTACCTCTCTTAAGCATAGATGTGTTATGCTTCAGCGGAAACTTTCACCTCATTCATCCCCTTTCTTCTAATTAATTACTGGCACTGGGGGAGATGTCCTGGAGGAGGTTACTGGAGGGGTTAATGGAGGAGGTTACTGGAGGAGGTTACTGGAGGAGGTATTGGAGGAGTTAATGGAGGAGCATACTGGAGGAGCATACTGGAGGAGGTTACTGGAGGGGTTACTGGAGGAGGGTACTGGAGGGGGTTGCTGGAGGAGTTCATTGGAGGAGGTTACTGGAGGAGTAAATGGAGGAGGTTACTGGAGGAGGTTACTGGAGGAGGTTACTGGAGGAGGTTACTAGAGGGGGTTACTGGAGGAGGGTTCTGAAGGGGGTTACTGGAGGAGGTTACTGGAGGAGTTCATTGGAGGTTACTGGAGGAGTTCATTGGAGGTTACTGGAGGAGCCTACTCGAGGAAGTTACTGGAGGAGGGTAATGTAGAAGGTTAATTACTGGAGGAAGTATTGGAGGAGGGACAGCAGGATCATTTTCAGAAAGGATACTAGAGGAGTTAGGAGGCGGTACAGGAGGAGAAAGTATGGGATGAGATCCATGATCATGTACAGGAGAAGGTACTGTAAAAGTACAGGCGGAGGTTACTGGAGGAGGTTATGGAGGGGATACAGGAGGAGGTACTGGCGGAATATGGGAGGACAATCATGTACACATGGGAGGACTTCATGGAAGGACAATCATGTACAGGATGGAATACTGTACCTCCTCCTGTACATCTTCCTGGACTGTTCATCCCCCTGTATGTTTGTTTTTGTTATTTTTTGTAATTTTATGTCAAATTTAATTGCTATTTAATTAGGTTGGAGGCTGAATTTGGTCTAAATTCTTTCAAACACTAGTGAACCTCAATAAACATTGGAAATTTTGTTGAAAATGTCTATACAAAATATTTATGGTACCGTATAATCTAAGTATGCAGACTATGCACAACATTACTGGGGATATAGTTTATATTACCCCTGAGAAGCACACAAGTTAAAGATAGGGCACTTTGCCCCCATACATATCCATAGCAAGAAACTTCTGCTCTAGGATATAAATCAAGATTTATTCAGATCGGTGCATATTAAGTTAGGATTTATAGGTTTTCTTTTCTTTTAAAATTATGGTATTTGCCTTTTTTGGAATTACCATTACCATTTAGCATGTTCATTATAACATGAAGCACAGCTATGACTAACAATTGCAATGGGCTACATGCATTTTTAGATATCTAGGTACATACATACATACATACATACCCTACATATACATACACATACACACACATTTATTCATATATACATATCCATATACACATAATTATATGCATGCATTAATGAATTTGGGAAGGCTAATCCCATTTAAGAAAATAATCGACCCCTCAAGATTAACACTGGAATTCCTGGGGGGGGGTGGGTAATTATTAGAAAGGGAGAGGGAAAGGGAGAGGGAGTGACATGGAAGGAGAGAAGACAATGAAATATCATTATATATGACCATAGCTAAACATGAAGAAAGAGAAATTGTCGATTTTGTGATTTATTAGTATGTTTGCACTGGCAACAGGTTCTAACTCATTATTTCTTTGGGGATGTAGAAATATAATACTTTTTTATTTTTTCTTTATTTTATCGGAGAACTGATTTTGAGTTTTTTCCGAATCAGCAAAACTGATGAAACTAACATATTACTGATATTTGGGTTTCTTCTATATCCAAAGACTAGCTCTTCTCTAAAATGTCTACAATATAAGTTTTGTGGGTTTTTGTATGTGTTTTTAACAATTTCGGTGATTTTTGTGGAGGTTGCATTATATACTGTGACAAATGACCATGGCTAAACATGAAGAAAGAGAAAATTGTCGATTTTGTGAGAATGGGTCCTATAATTATATGATAAACATCTAATATTTTATATAATATAGGTTTTTATTTCCACAAAAATACAAAGTGAAGAGAGTGGGGGAGTAGTGGGGCGGGGGGAGAGAAACAGGGAGAGAGAAATGGAAGAAAGAGAGAGGGAGAAAGAAAGGGGGTGTGTGGGGAGAGGGGGTGGACAAATATTAAAGGAGAGTAATTGCCAAGTCAGAATTCAACTCAATTCAACTAATTCTTTATTTCCAAAGATCTTACATGGACATAAGGTTATGAGCTTATCCGGGGATCTCTTCCAGCCCATGCCTTCTTTTTAACCTTAGATTCGTTGTTTGTTTCCTAAAAACTACATCATGGAGTACATTTCAGTGCGAAATACTGAAGATAAAAGGAGATTACAACACTTTTTCTATCTCAATGAGTGTCATCCCGGCTAAGATGGACACAGAAAATTGTTTCTATATAAACAAGTACAATTGCTTCTTAGCTGCGATCTAGCTGAGATCGAAGTTTACAAGTTATTAAAGTTACCTAGCAAAAAAGAAAGTACAGAGTAATAAAGAATACAATAAATCACTCAGTAAGCGAGTTGTTGCAGAAGATGTACAATAACAGCAAGAACATAAAATAAGATACAAGGACGGTAATCATAATAAACAATCATAAACAGTCATACCAAATTTTCAACAGGTTATTGTGTCAGATTGGGATCCTATCACCCCGTTTCCCTATTGATATATGAGCAGAAGGCATGCCTGTCTGCTATTTTGTGTGCCTCAGTATTTAGATTGTTCCATTCAACTTGGCATTTATAAATGATAGAATTCTGAATTTTTGTTGTTTTAGAGTTTTTAGGTTTTTGCAGCCTGCATCATGACTTCTGGTTTTGAGCTTTCTGTGATCAATATTGTTTGGATTTTGAGCTAGGTGGTAGGCAATTTCAATAATATGTTTCTTCCTTCTTTCCTTAAGAGGTAAGGTAGGCCTATTCATAATTTTATGTTCCTCATCAACGTTTTCTAGTCTATTTTTGTTGAATATTGTCCGTAGTGTCAGTGAATAAAAGCCGTAGTGTGGGACTGTACTAGAGTCTAGGCTAGGTAGGCCTTGACAAATGGCGGCAATGTTCTGTGTGACTGAAGCGCCACCTGTAAGCTCCTACAACACTAATTATTTTGGGTGAGAATTAAATTTAAAAGGCCAAAAAACTACTTCTTTTCGAGCCATCATTGCTCTTTTTAATTTCATAGCAAAATAAAAAAATAAACTTAAATTTTTATAGATTTGCAAAATATCCACTTTATTTTGAAGGTTTTTTTTAAGGACT
The DNA here is from genome assembly GCA_942159475.1 of Sthenelais limicola. Taxonomy (NCBI): domain Eukaryota; kingdom Metazoa; phylum Annelida; class Polychaeta; order Phyllodocida; family Sigalionidae; genus Sthenelais; species Sthenelais limicola. The sequence continues at coordinate 72,789,827 of OW804098.1, forward strand.
TCCAGTACCCACAACACCATGCATCGTTGTTGTGAAAGTACTGCCAACTTTGTCAAGAATCATTGCTTCCAAACACGTTCTCATTTATTAAAACCAATCAGCCATCAGGTATTTATTTTTACTCTGCATATTTGTAAACATATAATTATAATTCCATTGGAAACATTAAATATCAGTGGTTAAAGCGTTTTTCTATTACATCTCTACTACATGTGGAACGGCTGGTATCTCCAGTCCTATGCTAGGTAGAGGTCTGAAATTTTGTTTGTGATGTCAGGTCTATGAGTCTATATCAGAGATACAATAATTATGAACTTTCTAGCAGCAAAAATCCCGTTTTGGGTCTAAGTACAGATCATTGGGACCAGGCTTGGACACAAATATAGGTACAAATACAAGCTGGAGTAATCCACACTCATACATGATGCAAGTTAAAATGGTTTTTTTTGCAACAGCCAAATAGCTCTTTGATACAGTATAAAAGCCAAAAGTATACTTCCGAGAGGCTCTTTTGTCTTAATCAATACAGATGATTGGGACCATGAGTATGCTTATTCTTACATTAACTCCTATAGATCAGCGGGTTCGGATACAAATGTGGGTACAAATACAAGCTGGGGTAATCAACATTCATCCATAATGCAAGTTAAAAAGGTTTTTGCAACCGCAAATGAGCTCCTCGATACAGTATAAAAGCATAAATTGACTTCTAAGAGGCTCTTTGTCTCATCAATACAGATCATTGGGACCATGAGTATATATACCAATTCTTACATTAAATCAAAGGGCATGGACACAAATTTCACTCTGTTCCATAGTGTACAACCCACAATCGTGATATAAAAGCACATAAATATATAGGCCAGTTTTTTCAATGCAAATAAAAATGGTGTTTGCATTGGCAAAACATGTTTAATATACATGTACAGTATAAAACGTTAAAATTGAGTTCTGAGGTGTTCTTTTTCCTTATCAATACAGATCATTGGGACCAGGCTTGGACACAAATACAGGTAAAAATACAAGCTGGAGTAATCAACACTCATACATGATGCAAGTCAAAAGGTTTTTTGCAACAGCCAAATAGCTCTTTGATATAGTATAAAAGCATAAAATTGACTTCTGAGAGGCTCTTTTGTCTTAATCAATACAGATCATTGGGACCATGAGTATGTTATACATAAACTCCTAGAGATAAGCGGGCTCGGATACAAAATTGTGGATTGAATACAAGCTGGATTAATCAACACTCATACAGGAAGAAGAAATGCTTCATGATCTAAAACTAATTATTTGTTATTGTAAACCTGGTGATTGATATAATGTACAATTATGTGCTCTATAAGTTATAGTAGAAAGATCATTTGAGCCTGATATAGTATGTAACTTAAATATAACTTACACAAACTCTTACAGATTGTTACATAAAATAGGTGTGTCTATACATCTATTTATAGTAGAGATCTAGTACATAACCATTTAGGTCAGTATAGTCATTGTGATCTTAGCCTGTTTTAAAGATGGATATTTTTCTAGCCAATGTATACAAATTTTGTATAATGTAAATTTCCACACATCAGCAAAATTGTTTTTTCGTACAATCTCTTTGCTGTAATAAAGTGTTTCAACAATGTGACAATGTGATTGCACCCCTGCCTACACAGAACAGGAACATAATATTATTTTTTCTACAAACATTTTTTTTGTATTAAAGTTTACATGAAAGCTGTGTAAACATACCTTTTAAAAATGTGTAAAGTATTTGAATTTGGAAACTAGGCTTCAGTAAATGATCCAACTGTTTCTCAGTATGCAATGAGTGGTGAAAGCTATCAAACAGATGCTTTGGGCAAAACAATTACATCAGCCTCATGTTGATATTTCTTCTTTCAAAATCCCTGAGAGAGCAATCAGATTGAAATCAACATTGGATTTACTCATTAGATGAATACAATGAATGTCAGCGGTACATTCATTAGTTCATGTAAATCCGTTCATTCTGAAAAGCACAATGAGACTTATAAGAAGCAAGGAGGGCTGATAGAGTCATTTTTGAATTAAGCAATCATTAGTGATCAGAAGTAGGAATTGTATTTGAATAAAAAATTACATAATCATATGACATTATCATAAAGAGTTGTAATTAGTCAATTAAGGAGAAGATAATTATGTAATTAAATGAGGTTTAAAACTGCATTCTCACAACATCAGTCAAAAAGGATTTTCTACTTTTTGTTCTGTTCTTTTCCAACCCATCTAAAAGTCATTTGACCAACATTTTGGAGGACTTTGTCTAATTGTTTATGCTACAGGGCTTGATAAGTCCCCTTTTATATTTCAGAGACCTGTTGTGGTTGTTTTCTATCAGCCGATTCTTCAAATTCTTGTATAAACTGAAACCAGTAGCTCAGAAGGCAGCTTTAAGTTAAAAATAAAATGTTCAAGAAGAGACTAAAGACCCTAGACAAGGTTTCTGGCATGATATAGACACTATGGAAATCACTATGGGAATTTGTTCTTATAAGACATTGATCTCAGCTTTTATTCCTATTGGTTTTATTCCTATCTCCTTTTGTGTTCCATTAGGAGGAAGATGTTTCAAAAGGAATACCCAGGTAGCAAGAAACATTAATTACTTAACACAAAGGTCTATACTTGGTTCCTGAAAAGAAAAATATTAAAGTGGGAGCTCTTCCCTAGCTACAAAATTTTATTTAGTCGTCAAACCGTAAATAATATATTTAAATATTGTATTGGCCTTTAAATAATGAAATAAAAATAGATTTTAAAAAGGGAGCGGCTACATGGGTATCATGATACAAATGCTATTTGCTCTTTCATGGTAGAGCATTAAAACCATACCTATGTCGGGGCCTAGCTACCTCCAGTTCATAAAATATTTCATACAACTATACATTGACCAATGCAGTGATAGAGGAGACAACTGCTTTTTTTAAAAAATGGTGGTAGTTGATGACAGGATATAAATGGCTTGTATGAAAAAGGTTTTAGACTCTTTCCCGCTCTTTCTCTCAGCTCGATCTCTCTTTGTAACAGGACTCTCTGGAAGAGCTATGATTAGCATAGAGGTGAGCACCTATCTCCAGACTCATATCGGAATTGTCTCAAAATTAACCTTTTGGGGGCCTAGATTAACTACAGCAATGTGTTTTATTATTATATCATATGCCTCCACTGTGTTTCCATATTTGCCCACATACTTGCCCAGAGGGGTCGTTTTCGACCCACCCTATATCTCAGAACTTATTTAAGGAAATTTCACCAAATTTTTTTTTTTTTTTTTTCCCAACACCGGGTCTTTATTACCAGAAGTAAACAAAGTCAACAATAAGAAGTGTACACAGTTATACATCACTTCTTTCCAAATCGCAAAAATAAAAGCTTTTAATATTCACTCTGTATTTCGTCTTATTTTTGTACTAAAGATGTTTGACTAACTCACAAATTATAGAGATTCAACGTTTTTTAAACCTCCTATTAACAATTTTACAGATCATGGAGCATGTTGTCGAACAAAAGGTTATAAACATCCCCGTGGTACAGCACCTGTTGGATCGACCCGACACCACCAAGGGGGGGGGGGGGTCATAATACCGAATGAAAAAGTCTACGGATTTGGCGATATCACGCTCATTTGACTTAGAAGACTCTTCATGATCATATATATACATTCAGTTTTGGTCAGAAGCGATAATATCAAGGACGGCTAATAGAACTTGGACACACTCAGCTTCTTTTTTTTCTTTTTTTTTTTTTTAAACAGTATAATAATATGTTATTACATTGTTTCATATATTTTTTCCCACCTCCTCCAATCTTTCTTATGCGAGGCATTAACAAAAGCACCATCTCGCATAGTTTTGAGTTTAAACTTCAATTCTCTAAGGAATTCATAGAAACACAAATTATTGCTTTTAAACAATCTGCATTTGTAAATATAAAACCTGGCATATATCAAAATATAGTTCCATACACAGTACTTTTCTTCAATGTTTGGGATGCCTAACATCATGAAAATTGCATTCATATTGTCGGCTATTTCATTATCAAGATGCTCGTTTCTCTTTGCCCAATTTATTAAACAATGCCAAAAGGTACACGATTTCTCACAGTCGATAAAAAAATGGAACAGGTCGTCTACCGAATCACAATATTTACACAGATTTGAACCTATAATATCCATGTCGTTCAAGTGGACATTACAGACCGTTAACTTGTTGATTACTCCATACTGAAACGACTGTAGTCTAACGTTTCTTGTGCATTGAAAGGGAACTCATTTTACTAATGTAATCCAGTGGACAGGTATTTTCCCTTTCACACTCATCTCTTCCAAATAATTAATTTTGACACCGAAATCACTTTTAAACTCTTCCTTATTTTTAACTCGATTGTTGGTTAAAACATCTTCTACCTTATTTATGTTTTTTCTTCTCCAGAGATTGACATTGCTTACCGCATCTTCTAAGTTAATCCAGCAGTTCTTCCACAAAGATTCACACAAAACGCTTTTCTTACATTTAGGTTCACATGAACTGTAGAATCTGTTCCACGTCAAGAACACTTCATTATAAAAGTTAGAGTCTGGCATTATCAAGATTTTTCTACATTTTAGCCTCTCTTTTATATCATCACCGAATGTATTTCTTATAATAGCACACCATTTACTATCTGGCTCGGCCATGATTCTTTGAATCCATTTTAATTTGCCTGCCACTAGTTTTGATCTAAAGTCATGCAGTTTGAGGCCTCCTTCTTCTATTTCTCTGCTTAGATAGTGTTTAGCAACTCTTTGTTTTCCGCCTCTCCATATGAACTTACCTACCAGTTTTTGCACTTCACATATCATTCTTTCTTCGACTACTATTAAATTTGCTACATACAGAAACAGAGGAATGATCAAGACATTCATAATTACAATCCTGCCTTTCAGTGAAATATCACGCTTTCCCCAGTGACTGGCTACAGTATGAGCTTTGTCTAGCGCCGATGTAAAATTCATGTTATTCTGTATCTCCTTGTTGTATGGATACAATAAATGTACTCCTAGTATCTTCATGGAGCTTACCCAGTTAATATTCTTAATTAAAGGTTGATATAATACCATTGGACCGATGTTGAAACCTCTTGTTTTACTTATGTTTAAGGATAGACCTGACACGTTGCTAAATTCATTAATAATTTCCAACATTCTTGCTAAGGATTTTTCACTGTTAGCAATAATCGTCATGTCATCAGCAAACTGAATAATTCTGTTGTCGGTACCACCAAAAGTTATTCCAGTACACTCTGGGTCATTTCGAATTTTCTCTGCTAATTTTTCTACGACGATTACGAAGAGCAAGGATGATATGGGATCTCCTTGCTTAACGCCTCTGCTTACTTTAAACCACTCTGAAGTATACCCGTTGTTAATAATGCAGGATTTAGAACCAGATAACAATCTTTTTATCCACATTAAAAACTCGTCACCGACATCTATGTCATGCAAACATTTGTATAAAAAGTCCCACGATACCGAATCGTAAGCCTTTCGGAAGTCGAGTGATACAAATAGGCCTTTTTTCTTATTTTTTTCCAAGAATTGGGTAATATCTTCCAATCTTCTTACTGCACAACCTATATACCTGTTCTTAATAAATCCGTATTGATCTTCGTTTATTACCTTACTTATACAATTTTTTAGTCTTATGCTTAGAGTTTTCGATATCAATTTGTAATCCGTATTTAACAAAGTTATAGGTCTCCAACTTCCTATCAGTTTGAGATTACAATCCTTTTTCGGGATGAGAGATACTACTCCTCTATACATTTCGTTTGACAAATTATCTTCTTCTACACACTCATATACGACTTCATCAAAAATGGGGCCTAGGGTGGACCAGAAACATTTAAAAAATTCTGCTGGCAGACCATCTGGTCCTGGAGCTTTATTATTTGCGAAGGAATCTAATGTTTTCTTAAGTTCCTCACTACCTAGCCTTCTGTTGAGCAGTTGTTTATCCAGCTGCTCGAAGATTGAGCCACCACCGTTAGACATAAAGGTATTGGATTCAGGTAAAATCATTGGTTTTTCAGTATATAAATCTTGGTAAAAATCTTTTTCGGCTTTTAAAATATCTTCAGGTTTAGTTATTGTATGGTCATCGAATTCAAGCTGAGATATAACCTTTTTTTTGTAATTCCTCTTTTCTAAATTAAGAAAATACGCCGTAGGTTTTTCTCCTTCAACCAACCATTGTGATCTGCTTCGAGCCATAGCACCTTGTGCTCTGATATATTGCTCAAATTTTAAATCATTTTGAATGTCCTCTAATTTGAGGCTCTCTTTCTCATCCAAAACTCCTTTTTGAAAAAGGATATTCATTCTGATTCTAAACTCTGATTCTTTTTTTCTTCTCTCATAATTTTTTTGTTTGGTGTAACAAATAGTTTCTCTTCTTATAACAAACTTGATATAGTCCCATCTATTTCTAGAGCTACTCAAGCCCTCTGTATTATATGCATCAACAATTTTATCCTTCATCATATTTATGTAGCCCTCGTCATTCAACAGATGTTTGTTAAATTTCCATAGGCCTGGGCCTCTAGCCTGTTCATAGGATTTTAGGGCAAAATGTATTAAATTATGATCCGAATGTTCACAATATTCATTCATTACCTCTGTTACGTCGGGTCTAAGGGTGGCATCTATTATACAATAATCTAATCTTGAACTCTGTGAATTCTTTCTAGACCAAGTGGACATATTAGTCCCCTCAGGAGATAACTCTTTAATTATATCACACATTTCAAAATCTTTTATCATTTGTATCATGCTTCTTAATCCCTCTTGTTTACTTTGTTGACTCTCGCTTTGACTTAAGAAATCTTCCTCATCTACTATATTTAAATTGAGGTCGCCCATGAGAATGGTAGAATATTCCGTCTTAAGATCGATTATATTTCTTAGAGACTTACACGTTATGGCCTGCTCTTTATACTTATCTTTAGTGGGGAAATATATTGAGAAAACTGACAATTTTTTCTGTTCAATCGATAGATCCATATAAGCAATTCGACCTACATCGTCACCCCCTTTTTTGTGTATTTGGACATCGAGATCTTTAGATATCAACAGAGCTACCCCTCTAGCATTACTTTTTCCGTGAATAAAATGAGATATACCTTGCCATTGATTTTTCCATATTTTGGCCTCCTTTACTGAGCTATGTGTCTCTTGTAAAGCGAATATTGATCTTTTCTTCTGGTCTAGCAGTCTAAATATTGCTTTTCTTTTAATTATATTTGCTGCGCCATTCACATTGAGTGAGTAGAAATTTATGTTATTCCCCTCCATTAAGTTGTGAAAAATAGGGACCGACAATTATGACTTTTACAGTTTGACCAGCCGTTTACTCTTATTTTTGCTAGTTTTATCCTTAGATATTCCCTGATAAAATTAACATGCTGGATATAATCACAATTCGTGTATGTTACACTCATATGTTTAGATTTTATACATATTTCTACCCATTTTAGCCTGGGTTGGGGCTTTGAAGTTGTTACGTATTCATACATTGTGAAACATAATAGGGTCAAACAATACACATATATATCACGGACAAAAGTCTATATTGCTGTTTTATCAGCAGCCACCTCCATCTTCTCTTCATCTTCTCCAACTGCACCCTCTTCTTCGGCTCTTTCTCTCTCTCTTTTCTCTGCTAGGCGACTTCTAACAGCCATCCAAGCTCTGCCGAGTAGATTCGCGTTCTTGGCCCACTTTTCTTGGTTAAGAACATCAGGGTTTTGGAGTCCCATACCAATACCCCAGTAGGACTGAGATGGAGAAGCTTCCCCGAGGGTCTTCTCTTTGGTAGCCAGAAGATAGTCCGCAATATGATCGTTGTGCCTGATCTTCCTTCTCAATCCTCTTGATAGAATTTCCATTAGGTCAGTTTCCCATTTGTCCCAGACTTCGTCTGAGACAAAGGCGTCCAGTGATATCTTACACTTTACTGGATCCTCAAGCTCCATCACGTATTCCGCTTTCTGAAGATCATCGTCGAGTATTGCCTTGGTATATGCAAGATATTGTTCAACACAATTAAACCATTTTTTCCCTGCCTTGAACGTAGCCATATGATGGTTGGACAGGGGACATTCCCTAGTAAAGAAGACAAAAGTAATTTCGTCTTCTCGTTTTGCTAGGTACGCTGGAGTGAACTGCTTTGGTAGAAGTTCTAACTGGTTATATTTGTATCTCCTTTTCTCAAGAATTATATCACCATGTGCATTGACAACTACACTATATCTCCTTGACTCCCTCGCTGCTGCCACACAAGGTCTAGCTCTAGCGATTCTTTTCCTAATCACTAGAGGGAGATCCTTTTTGATCCAAAACAGACGTTTGTTGTTTTCATCCACGGCCTTTTCAAGGTTTGCTTTTTTGTCCCAAACTGTCTTTAGCTCAGCCACCGTAGCGAAGGTGACCAAGGTAGGGGCCATCAGACCCTTCCCCATCCTTTGGACATCATAGTTTAGTCCTCTAAGCGCCCCCATTAGGGTTTCGAAAATGTCACTCACTTTCACTTTCAGGCTCAATACATCTTCATTTTCAGCTTTCTGTATGCCGTCGACTATAAGGTTTAGCTCTAGCTCCTTAATCTGCCTTTTTATGTCGTCTTCTTCACTGCCAATCGTTGCTTGGGTTAGCATTACCAGACGTGGGTCATTTTTCTTAACAGAATTAATTTTCATTAACTCCATTTCCTCAGCTTGCTGAGACACTACTTTTTCCAACTCGTCCATCCGTATGTCTCGAACCAGGTTGTCACTTTCAACCTTGTCTACAGCATCTTTCACTATTTTCACCTCTTTTGTATGTGTGGTCGCCGTCTCGGCGATCTGCACTTTCAGTTGGTCGAACATTTTTTTGATATCTTCGTTCGATATCGGAGTCATTTTGGTAACTTGCTTCTTGTTATTATTAGACTCTGGGTTTTCTTCACTCCTCCTTCTCTTATTTGAGTCTGTATCTTTACCCTGCTTCATGAATTTCAAGTATTTTCGATTGTCAAAGTTCAAAATTCACTAAATAGCTGTTTTTTCGCCGGATGTTGTTGTTTGGGCTTTATATCCGGTTCCTTACTGTCATGCGCGATAGACCTTTTTGGGTGTCTCGCTCAATCCTTTTAAATTTCACAACTTAGCCTTCATTAAACAATCACGGGTCTTTATAATAGCTTTTCTCACCTTTCTATCAGTTCAAAAAAGCTTTTGCTTCTTTTAAGTCCTGTATATACCGAGTTTTACACCGGGCATGTACGTGATCCAAGATGGCCGTTGTACGTGCTACCAGTGCGCATGCTCAGGGCGGCAGATTCAATTTCGAAGTCAAAACTCACTGTTTATGATTAGATCACTATTATTTAGTCCAATTCCTGTGACTGAATAGGTTCTCCACTGTCTATAGCCACTTATTACCGTACAGATTTCACGATAAATAATTTTGCTCTCCTTGTTCGACTGACACGCTATCTTGTACGTATCCAATATGGCGCTTCTCACACCGTAGTACCCTCCTCGTGGCTCAGATTTTACAAAGCCTTATTTGCTTGAAACTTCAACTTTTCACACGTGCGAAATATATCCGTTCAATTCCTTGATGCTTTATAAGGCTATCTGTAGAAATTTGTACCTGCGTACATCGGCAAACCTGAAACAAAAGGGGACGAATCGACCTAAGTCTTACAACGGTCACCTTTACGCTTCCCAGCTAAACCGGAAGTCAAATTTCACCAAATTTCTTCCATGTACTCGCAGTACCTTTCTATGATTCTATTAAAGTTTTAAGATGATTGAACAATCTTTGCAACCTTCGGTTTAAATGGTTTTAAGTCATTTGACCAACATTTTGGAGGATTTAGTCAAGTTGGTTTTGCTACAGGTCTTGATAAACATCCATATTTACATTTTGGGAACCCTTTCCTATGATGGCTTCACTCAATATTTCTCACTGGCGGCCATGTTTGTTTGGCCAATTGTGCTACTAATTCTGAGAATGCAGCTTTAAGAGTCCTTTTATTGTTCACAATTGGGCCAGGAGAATGCACTACAATGTATAATTGTGCTACCCTATGAAACTTGATTAGGTGCTTTATCTAATCACATCATTGATATGCATCAGGATTTCACACAAGCAAATCAATAAAGCTAAAAATACCTTCTTCAGAATTCCGATGTTATATTTGGCAAGCATCTGTTTTGCCACTGAAGAGTGACCAACATCAGTGAAAACTGTAGTAGCATCAGTTCCTCCATTCTCAATAATGATCTCCTCCAAACCTGGGTGCTGAAAATAACATATTTTTATGTCACCTCTGGAATGGTGTGTCCATAAACTTTGTATAGACTCGCTATATGCAAGTGAGCGGGAAGAAACATTTCTCATTCCTCCCTAGGGAAGAAACAGATGACCCAGTTTATCCTTCTGCATTTTCATTGGCTATTCTGAAAGTAGGGCAGCACTGTCATAGGAACATGTCATGCCATGACGCTAGGTCCTCTGCTAAGCATTGAAAGTGCGGCGGCGCATAACTAAGGTTAGCGGGGAGAGAGATGGAGGGGGAGAGAGGAGAGAGAGAGTTAGAGGCTGATAAAGGTCTGAGTGTTGAACATCTTGTTTGTGGTGATGTCGTCACATGTAACGTTGCATAGTGACGCAATTTCGTTGCTAGAAACACAGCACTTTAATAATGGTAGTCTGGAATGGGTGACCCAGAAACCTGGTGTAGGGCACTGATAGGTTTGTTTTCAGGCAGCGCTGGGGGCCCTGAATGGGGGTGCCCATTTCTAACCCATTTGTAACCCTAATTTTTTAATGAAACATAGCTGAATGGGTCCGGACCATTTTTGGCAATGTAGACGTGAAATATATGGAAGATCTACACTCTGTCCAGCCTCTGTAGAGCGCGGCACCCGCGTACTGGGGTATGTGTCCCTCCTTGAAGTCTCTTTGAAGTCCCAGCTCTTCAGAGGCTGGACAGAGTGTAGCCAGCGGTTTCAGAGAAGATACATGCAATGTACGTTTTTGCGTTTTCGTATTAATATATAGATTATCATATGTAGGCCTACTTATTAATTTGTGGTCATATATTTTAAGAGAAGAAGAATATCATTAAATGTGAAACTGGACTCAATAGAATTTATTTTTTAAAAAAATGGAACGTTCTGCCAAGCCAAGAAGATTTATAGAAAGTGGGGGGGTATTTTGAATCTAGACTCTTTGCAACAACCGCTTTAGAAAAAAGGCGCCTACAGCAAATTAATAACTCACAGAACCATTGTACCGGTTATCACAGGTCCAATGAAAAGAACCTACAGAAACAATTTGCCCCATGATTATGCTCATCCACTTATTCAACCTACAATAATGACAATCTTTGCTCAGTTTGCAACGTAATTAGCCAGGGACTCGATAAATCTTTGAGGATTCGTACCGATTGCCATTGCCACTAAATATATAAACAAGGCCATGCGTATGCAAAGCTGATAGAACAGCCAAAACAGAACAGACAAGACCTGTAACATGATCTACAGCAATGACGTCATAGCGGGGGACTGGGAAAACCCCATCTTCCAGCAGAAAAACAACTACGATACATTAAAAAGCTAACGAAATATAGATTCTTCTGCTAAAATCTAAATGTCTGCAGCCCTCCTGCAAGACTGACGGCAGACCTCGGAGAGTCGCATGGCAAAACGCCTGGCTGGTTTGCAAAGGCCGTTTTTCTAAAGGCCGTTTTTGTGACGATCCTTTATTTTTAAATATAAAAACGATCTTAGGCGTTCAGAAATATATTGGTAAAATATAACCAATTTATTTCCCCACAGATATATAGGGGTAACCCCTAGTATGATGGACCTGGATTAGTTATAACATGGGGTGTCATATTTGATGGGGTGGTATATATATGATATATTATATATTGTATTACCCATGGAACACCTAAGCCTGGAACTTACTTATTTTCAAATAAATACTCTTTATTGTCAACAGCATTCACATTGTATGTAAAAAAACTTCTTATAGTAACCAACTGTATTTTTAAACATACATTGCACTTATGTTATGGTCAGTTGTCATATAAATGTCTGATATGATACAGATCCTATTGCAGAAACTTTATGAATGTATGTTAATTGTGAATCATTTTCTTTGCAACACGTCTTAACATAATGGGATCTTTCAGTCTCTTAAATCAAATTATCGTTGCCTTAGAGAAAGACATGTATGGTAAATTTCCGCCGTTCACAAAAATTGGCCCAGAATTTAGCAATACTTATAACTTGTGGGGGTTGGGGTATTTTTGGATAAGAAAAAGTAAATTAGTAGGTTTATTTAAGAGATTCTTTTTAATGTACTATTTTTGAGCCCTTAAAGGGTATCTGTTGTGATGAGGACCACTTTCCACTTTCTATTAGTTCTTATTAGTGTGAATAAGTTGCTCTTACAACTTAACCGTTTATTCAATATTTTAATATAAAAATAGCTGGTTGAAGTGGTGAGGGAGAATAATCGCAGCAGGGTGCCACTGGAGCTGCATCCAGGCAAAACACGGTGGTTTGTGACGTTGGTATACCTTATTGTGTTTTAGGTATTTCTAGGGTAAAGAAAAAGGGGTGTACATGCACTGACCACTCAAGCCAGTCCTCAACATATGGAGTTCTATCTTAATTGGAACTAACCCCTCATCTCCAGTTGTCAGTTGACCATAATAAGACAATTTTCAATGTAGGTGCAGGATATTCATGAGGTGTAGTATGTTTGTATGGTTCTGGCTAATAAATATGCAGGTTGTCTATAAATGATGTAAAACTTATAATTATACAGTAATTCCCCATGTATACCTATATAAGTAGGTGTTAGATCAGTAGTTTGCATTAAACAAATTTTCCAATATTTAAATATTGTCTTGAAAAGCCTACAAAAATGTCATTTTGATTTAAGACCCCGGGCCATGAATATATATTTTTTTTAATTAATTTTATTGATTGAAGTTTCACAAGCTGTGATAGTTCTCATTCGTCAATATGATCACAGTGATTCTACTGAGAACTTACTAGGATGGCTGTTAAAAAAATCCTGCTGCAACATTTTTCCCAGGATCACCCTATGGCTGTAACAATGATCAATACTGACAGCAGGACTGGACTTGGACTTTGAGCAGATTTTTAGATTGATGTTATCATCAATTTTTTTTTTTTTTTTTTTAAATGTTTATTCGACAAGATTTCACATGATGTGATACATTTCAATCGCCGACAAAAATTTCAATCCCATATACTATTATCATTTATAACTAACTTTCAAACTTAATCTTTTACTTCTTTTACCAATTTACACCATTAAGGCTTTATACAGTTTCTATACTACGATTTCATACATTACTAACATAAATCAGACAACTCCATCCTGGTGTCTTCTTTAGTGAAGGAGAGATAGCAGATGCATCGGTCATCCAATGACAGCGATTCAACTGCCATCCCTCCCCTTACTTTCTCATGAACTATAGAAAAATATCATGCAACCCCTTTTTTTGTGATTTTTGATGCCCTGACACATAGTCTAAAATACATAATAATACAGTCTGCGTGGGTAAAAACACATAGGTCTACTTCTTATGCACCATTTCTAGATAAGTTCACTCATTACACCATTTTGTCTAGTATCTCGAAAATAAACCCACATTTACCCATCCATAGCGACGAGGGAAAAATCCTTACATCGGAAGACAGGGTGTGAAGAGTTATATATGAAATTACAAAGACATGGTTTTTAGTTAAGTATCCAATCCTCATTTGTTTTAAGAAAGCTTTTTAAATTTGGCCAGTTCTTTGCCTTTTGTATAGCTGGCAGCCCATTCCACATTAGAGGGCCTAACATGTGCGGAGACTTTCTTAACTATCAATCTAAATCAATCTAAATCTAATCAATCTAAATGGATTGGGGTGAGATCTGTCAATCATTGATAGCATCTTGGCTCCTCCCATCCTGGATATCAGTGTGAAGAATCTGTTGATTCTGATATCAGCAGATGGGATCAGAATCATGCTGGTAATGGCTGGGAGGGGGAGGGGATGGCATTTAGGTGTGAATTAAAGGGTAGACCATGTGTGAATTAAAGTGGCAAGTTGCGAAATAAGATGCCTCATATGCAAAGTTAAAGGGACCAACAGAATAACATGGAATGACCAGTCATATATGGGATAGGGATTTCATGTTTTCTGTCTCCACTTCCTCTCCCTCCTACTATCCCTCCCTCTCGAACTTTACATTTAACTGACATCAATCTCCGTTTCCCTTGGAAACGCAATCTTCTACATGAACCGGAAATAAATAAATAAATGTAAACTGATCACTGTTAACTATTTCTTGTTTATGATTTGTAAAGTCATAAAAATGTCAAACCGAGTTCTGGCACTGTCGTAGACTCAAGTAAAATAGTCTAAATATGCCCATCACACAGTACAAACTGTTGTTAGAACAGTAGGAGCCTGGTTCACGTTCACAGTTCACGTTCAGTCAGGAGGTTTTTTGAAGAGTTAGTGCATGTTTTGACTTTTCGAGTTGAGACCCAGAATAGCACAATGACTATGACAGTGTCTTTGACAGTTTTATGACTTGCTTAGTTCTCGCTATGTGATTTTGGCATCAAACTTTTTCGGTGACTGTGCTGATCACATGGTGTTTGGGTCCAGGACTGAGACTGGGAAGATTTAGGAAGGATTTCATACCTACAATGAAGATTGGCGCAGTCTTCACTATGCAAAGAGGCCTTAAAAATCACTTTTACCAATGTTTCCAACTTACCATATTCAGAAAATCTGTCACGTCAAAAACCCCACAGAATTAGCCAGCATGAATCATACGTACAATGGTCTGCCACTTCTTCTAAGCTATATTCCCTCACGATAGCTTCTCCAACTGAATGAATGTCTGACGATATTATGCAATCCAAATGGGACACAATCAGAGAATTGGTTCCAGTGTTCCGCAGGTTTGGTGAAGTAATAAACTTCAGCCACCTACCTACCTATAAATAAATCAAATGGTATTATTATGAATTTATGCATTGCTCTGAGGACAACGTATCTAGAGTTAGTTATGCACAGTGTGTATTTCACTAGTGAGTTATGTGTGGTAGTCATGGCAAGCAATATGAGCAATTTCATCAATTGGTCATCATTAGGCCATCCAGAGCAGATAATTCTTTGCAAATTGTTTTAATATTTTTTGTACATTGATTAGACATTGCTGCTAATAATCATGAACATTGTGGTCAGGGCCGCTTGGCAGATACTGTAACCTGAATTCTGATGGTAAGGATTCAGGGGGAAGCTACGTATTTCAACATAAATGAGGATTTCAATTAGAAATAAATAAACAATTGTGAACATAATGTTTTAAGTTATTGTGTACTCTATAGGTCTGGACATGTAAAGTATAATTCATATGATAAAGTAGGCCTATAATTCAGTTACATGTCATTGACCCTCTGCTCATATACCAATAATTATAACCCATTATATTTAGAATACAGAACATTCATTCCCCTTCTTGTTAAGTTGAATTTAATAATACTTGCATCAGTTGATTATGAAGGTAAATATAAGTTTTGTTTAAGTATTTAGGGAAAAATTAGTAGGAAAAACAAATAGAAAAATTGTTTCCACACCCTACCCCCACCCCCTCCAAACCCCTGTTACGGCAAGAAGGTGGCCCTCTAGACCTCTGTTACAGTTACATACTGTTTTATGCTTGTGCCTCCTATCCCTATTAGTTCTAAACCTTTTTAAAATGTTATTCTGGTGTTTCTTACATATTTTAAGTAATTTACCTAGGCGCCTAAAACCCATTACTATAACCCATTACTATACATCTCCAGGTAGGCACTGGCTCTGATCCGACCTGGATTCAATTAGGACTCACCTGCCAGTCTCCCCTTTATTACCCTACCTATTACCTCACGCTCCTCACTCTCCCTTTCCCCCCAGAAAGAAAGTCCAGGAGAGCGTGTCACACCAGGCAGTGGTGGCCGGCCATAATTAATAGGCTTGAAGCCCTTATAGAACTCTACAAGTAACTAGGATCCTAAATAATATAGAGTGGATAATGAAAGATTATTTAACAATTGCCTGCCTCCCCCCCCCCCCCCCCCCCCCGCGTCCTGTTGTCAAAGGGGAGAATTAGGCAATCTCTTGGATGGCCACTGGCGCCTCGTCGTCAAGTACTTTTGGGGAGGAACATTTGGTTTTGATGTGTTCCTTGCTTCAGTGGGACTAAAAGTGTATCCATATGCACTGCATTGAAGCTGGAAGCAATGTTGTGCCTAAAGGCACACCAGAAACAGAGGTTAAATGATGTTATCTTTGATTCCGTCTGCAGTCACATGGGGCAAATATGCCCCATTGACTATGCAGACCAACTGTTAAGGGCATTTTCAGAAATATTTGGGGTTGATGACAACATTAATGAATGATAACAAAAACACATTTCATTGCTACAACATAAATATAATATATTAATTTTCTTTTAATTGTTGATATTAAAGAATATGAAATAATAAGATAATATAGGGGGTGAATGTTAATGAACCAACTCACAGATTACATCATGATAATGTAATATAAATCAATAAATGACAACTAAATATCCCAAAAAATATTAGGGGTTGATGACAACATTAAATTTGTTCTACATGATACATTGTCACAAAATAAAAAAAGATTGGAAATCAAATAAAACATTTTCCTTGTTCATAGGAAAAGGGTAATAAAATGGGCTTTAAACGAGCCCAATTGGAAGACTCTGCGACCATTTTTGACAAATGACAAACAAATTCACATCCACCATACAAATTTGGCCATTGTAAGCCACCATAAGGCATTACCAGACTACACAATAGCTATCAAGGTGTAAGCTATGTTTAGATGTGAGTGATTTAGGAAGCAATTCAAACATGGTGGGGGGGGGGGGGCAACTTGGTCCTATGAACAGATCCCACTGCATTTCCTACTCTATTTAACAGCCTTTGCCCTTGTTGTTGATTTGATGGCACAAGGTTTCTTTGGGGGTCCGGATCAAAATGGCAAAGTGTTGATAATTCCAAAGATCTATTAAATCACTAGTAACATAAGATAAAAAAAATTGACACCACTCCCAACTCATTGAAATGTAACAAAAATGTTGGGAACAAGTTTAAAATTTCGAATTTTACAAATTATGAATTTCCCATGATATACATTGGTAACTTTGAAATGGTCCCCACGTAGGCACTTGGTTGTAGAAGCATTGCTTCATTCTAATGGATGAAATGCACACAGCACTTGACTAGTGGTAAAATGAAATGTCTCTTAGTGCTTAGACCCATTGGAATAATGTTACTATAGGGTTTTGCCGGCATTATTTAGTGAGTCACCATAGGTATGCAAGACCTGTCTGTTTTAGATGCTAAGATACCATTGCTATGCGTTGCAGGATATAACAAGTAGGTTCACATGGTGTTTATAGGCTGTAGGAGATTGATTCGAGTTTGTGTCTCCTATGTAGGCAGTCTCAACTAGAGGCCTTAGAAAAGGGGCGTGGCAGTTAGTTTTGGTTTTGCCTGGCGGCTTAATCAGCCTACACGGTCGCCTCTTCGTCCAGGAAAGTTAACCGCTGCAAGAGATCGTTGTGTTTATTTCGGAGGAAGGAAATAGGTTTTCACCAGATCTGAATGTCTTTAGATTGTCCGACGAACTCCCCTCCACCCAGCCGTCCTGTGAATATCAAAGCTTTTAAAATTATGGTTTCGGCGACTGCAGAGCCGGGAGGACCCGGCTAAACTTCGCCACTGGGAACGAGTAGACTCGGTGTTTTGCTTGACGAGGTCTGCAGGCGTCTTTATGGCAATGCTATAAACCCCTGCAGACAATGAGACTTTAGCAGAAGAATCGATATTTCGTTACCTTTTTAATGGAATAATCGTTGAGTTTCTACATGGAATATGACAGCCAAATTCCGTCATTGTTTTTCTCCTGGACCATGGCCATGCATGGGGGTTTTCTCGCTATGACGTCATAGTTGTAGATCACATGACAGCTCTTGGCTCTTCCATGCTGGTTCCCTGCCGCTGTGCCATGAACCTTATAGCTTCCCATCTACTTCTTGTGTTGATATGGCGGCCATTGCTGAGAGGTCTCAATTTGAATATGTGGTTAGCAATAACTTTTTATTTTATCAGTAAATGACACATGTTCCCGTTTGGACCTTGCTACCCTTGACTCACTCTAGTTCCATAAAAAAAAAAGCATGAAAAAAGGCGTTCGGAAGACAGTGTTGGTACCATACCGTTCTGCCTTTGGCGTGGGCCCCAGGCTCGTGACTTGAGTATCATAGCAAAGCTATTCCTGCTAGGAATAGCAGTAGGGGGGCTGGTCGTTGAGTAACACATGTTCTTGCTAGGGTGAACTGCAGTGATCCAGTCATACTACTGGGATAGGAGAGTTACATGAATCCTTCCTGCATAATTATGGCCAATTTTCATGAAAAGGGGTCATTTGCTTAAAAAGCAGAATTCATATAATAGATCGCTATTTTTTCTCAACTTAATGTTTAATCTTAAAATCTAATTTGTATTTTGCCCATGTATGAAGTTCATTTTAATATTTTTCTTTTTCTATCCTTAAAAATATACACATTTATTCATATTTTTTAAGTAATTTTATACTTTATGACAAAAATACGTTCAATGTATGATGCCCCTAACATTTTCCTTAGCTCAGAATGATTCATTGGAATTTTGATTAAAACAAATATTTTGAGAAATTATCAAATATATAGACTGGCCCTAATTCTGATCACAGATGCATGAAAATTGGGTTATCATCAAATATTCAGCTCCATTAAAAAGTCTCTTACTATATAATGTAAATCAATTAAGATGTCTGTGCCGTAACGTCCTTACATATACTGATGCTCTACTTCAGTACTTAGTAGACGGGCACATTATAACTGAAACATATTCAAATCATCGTGATATATAGTATTAATGAAAATTCTGCAGTGGATTAATTTGAAATTTACAGAAAAGTATTTGTAAAAGGGTCTCACCAGTTCTGACAAAAGCATGGTGAAATTGAAGCTGAATATGCCTGGTCAAATGTTCCTAGGGACTTCTTAATTAGTATTGATTACTTAGCACAGGAACATCGATCCAGCGGCAGGTCTCTTGTCTCACATACTATGGAAAGCCATTTACATACATAACTCCATTTCTCTAGAATGGGAAGATTAGCATGCTGATCAGCAATACTGAAGTAAGAATAGCCATATGAAAAGGCTGCAACATGGGAATTTTATTTCCTGTTCAGCTACAAGCCCCCAACCCACACAATCCCTTACATTTTAGGAAGTAACTAATCTTCTATTTTCCTGAGTAGCCATGACACATTCCTGAACAGCATAAAGCCCCAGGTTAGAATAGAATAGAATAGAAAAATCTTTTATTCATCAGAGCTTTTACAATTATGTTGACGAACAGGTCGACAGGCCTCTAGGTACCGTTTAGGATTTATACCTAGTTCTTCCGGCCGTTCCCTTTAAGGTTGGCAGCCAGTCTGCAACCCCTTTTCCTGTGCAGCAATCATCCACATTTTGGTTCCCTCCTGATCCAGAAAATTACCGCAGCAACACATTTATTTGTGGGAAGTAAATTGGTTATATTTCACTAGATCTGAACGCTTTTAGATTGTTTTTATATTTAAAAATAAAAGATCGCCCCACCCACCCATCCTGTCTCTACCCCTCCTACCTACAATATCCATTTGATTTAGTATCAAATAATGTAGCCTACACAACACCAACGTGTTGAGTAGACTACAACACCCACCCTATAAATAGCCTACATGTTGTGAGCGTGGGTGTTATGTAATGGTGGCAGGAGCTTGTATGTGTGTGGAGCTATGTGAGTGAGTGAAGGGTTCTGCACTTACAACCAAGGGTAGGGCTTATAAGTGCTGATCCTGATGTTTGTGTACCATAAAAGTATGTATTCCTCCAGTAAAAAATGTACTATAAGATTATAGCTTTCGATTGACACCAACGAATTTGCTGTACGTGTTGTTAAAGTTTGTGAAGTGGTCGAGGCATATGGCATAGACATTACTGGGAAAGACCGGGATATCCTGCGACAGCTTCAATTTTTAGTTCAGTGGCAATCCGCCTCTTCTCAGAGGGCGGGGTGGTTGCTAGTGGTCTAGAAAGTAACCGCTTGAAAGAAGTATTTATTTTAGTAGTTTGGTTATATTTCTCAAGATCTGTATGCCTATTATTGTTTTTATATTTAGCTGAATCCCAGCAGTCCCGTTCCCCCCACCCCCCACCCTTAGCGCTGTTCATCTTTTGTTTTAGTGTCTAATTACACTTGTTGGTCACACCTCTGCTGAGGCATGACCAACTGCGCTGGTTGTGGTAGTGGGTGCGTGTGTATGGGAGGTGTACAAGCATGGGTGGCGAGCGCGGGCAGCAGTGCACAGGCCTATGAGTAGCATGGAGCGGGAATGGTGCTACATTTAAACGTTCTATGCATCTTTCTGGTGGCTAAATCTGCTTATATCTTCTTTTCTAGACAATATTGTTCCAGTAATCACTAGCTAATATTGTTGCTTACTAATATACGGTAGTTCTCACACCTGAGAAAAAGCTGAATGAGCATTTATTTCGTGGGCAGAGACAACAGCAATTCCCTTTTCTTCTACTATGTGCGTAGGACCGTGATAACGGGTACGCCTGGTCTAATTTTAGTGAGTAGCCGGTGGCGGCTTTTTTTAAAAAAAGCGGTGGTCGTGGGAGAGTCAAGATGCTATTAATCTTCCCGTTTTAGAGTTATGGGGATATGTGCATAAATGGTTTTCCATAGTATACGCCTTGTCTGGGATACCTTGCTCTAGTTTCCCCTCCTCTCCATACCTCGGTGAACATACAAAAATATATAGGCCATGTTTTATAATTAGTCGTGTGCCCTGTTACAGAATACCACGTGGTGTGTGCAGGGACTGGGTGGTTCTGGGGCTGCGTACAAGAAGATTGTGTAGCATTTTTGCCTCGGGAGACTGGTTTTGTTGCGTTCATCCTCGTTGACTTATATATATTTTCCCAGGTTCTAAATAACCATGCAGACGTCCTTTGGTTCTTTCTCACCCTCCTCTTTCTCCCTCTCACCCTCTCTGCTCTCGCTCACCCCCTCTCCACCCACCCACCGCCTCTTCTCCCCACCCTTCTTTCTCCCCCTCCCCCGCCCTCTCTCTTCTCCCTCCCCAAACATTCTCCCCTCCCTCTCACTCCCCCACCCTCTCCCTTAATTCCCTCTTTTTGAAGTTCTCTCTCCCCCTCCCCCATCTGCCTCCCCTCCCTCTCGCTCTTCTTTTCCCTCCTTTTGCATACATATTGTATTTTTATTCTCTAGAATAACATGCTACAAATTGGGTATAATTATGGTTGTACGTGATGAAGCTAAATATTATTGTATCTGTCCTTATGACTCGTAATGGTTTTTTTCTGACCGCTATATATATGGGCAATTCCACCTGAAATGCGTCTTTTGGCCATCCAGGGCTGAAAAATCATAATTTTTTAAAATTGCTTCCATTGATTTATTTTTCTCGTACATAAACTAGATATATTGCTGCTAATATCGACGATATTGGGAACGTCAGTAATGAATATTGTGGTCAGACACTGTGACCTGAAATCTGATGGTAAGGGGAAAGGGGAAAGGTCCAGATATCGACTTAAATGAGGATTTAAATTAGAAATGAATAATAAAAATATGCATATAATGTTTTTAAATACATTTTTGATAGGTCTTGACATAAGGGTCATGATGCTCTAGTTTGTGAAAATATTCCAACTAGAAGAAAAGATACAACCAAATAACCATTCAGTAATGGTATTGATAATGGCAGCGACAAGGGTGACAGGTCATTGACCCTCTGTTCATTATACACATAACCCATTATATTTAGAATATAACAAAATATTGATAACATTCATTCCCCCTCATGTTCCTGTTAATTTGGCATGAATACCTGTTTGGGTTGTTTATGAAGGTAAATATAAGTTCTGTTTAAGTATTTACTAGGGAAAAAGTTAGAAACAATAGTTTCCATTTTTGGTGGAATTGCTCATATGCTATTGTGATGTAAACTACCTTGACACTATATTTATATTTGTATTCCATCAGTGATGGCTGAGAAAAGCAACGAAAATATTAATGTTATCTGCTGAATAAATATATCTTAAACTAAAAAAACTAAAATCTCCTTAATTTCCCCTTCCTCGCCCACACTCTCCCTCTCCTCTTCCTCCCTCCCCCTCCCCCACTTCTCTCTCTCCCGTGTACCCTCTCTCTTCTTCCTCCCCACCCCTTCTCCTCTCTCACAGTCTCTTCCCCCTCCGCTCTCTGTCCCTCCCCACCTACCCCCTCTCCCCCTCCCCCTCATCTTTCTCCTCCTCTCTCTTACTCACTCGCCCTCCCAGCATTGCCAAATTTTTTACGGAGCTAGTTACATCTCTGGGTCACATGATCAATTGGCTCAAGGACTGTTGTATGAGAAACGCCCCCATAGTAATATTATAACATTAATTTTTTTTTATTCATTTGAAAGGCCAATATGTAATGTTTAAATAACATAAGGAAAAACATACTTTTTACCATGGATGTTTTCGGACAGTGCCTGACAATAAAAATAAACAATACACTACAATATCCAGACATCTGAATCAGTAATAAGATTTACATCTAACACAAAATAAGAGAAAAATACTAAACTATCAATAGGCTACATGTCTCCACAATTGAAAATTTTTGACTGCCCCACCTCAGCAAGATGGAACCCTAGAGATTAATTATTCACTAACATTAGTGTTTGCGATTTTGAAGGAGAAGTTCCAGTTTTCCAGCTTTTTTTTAGGATATCGGCATTTAGAGTGTCGACATGCAGAACTGTACGAATTTTTTTAGACGAAATATCTAATCAAAGTTAGATATTTTGCAATTGTTGGCAACAAATAAATGTGTTGCCGACAACATAGTTTACCCCTCTTCCACTAGTTATTTTTGTGCGCCAAATCTTTAGGTATGTCGGCGCCAAATTTTGCCTGTCGGCGCCATTTTCTATCTATAGTGGAGTCGCCCTATTATGCCGGAACTCCACTATAGAAAAAAACGGCTATAATAGATATTTCGTCGCAAAAAATTCGTCGCAGCCGTTTTTTGCAGTTTTTCCCATAGTGGAGTTCCGCTATTATAGCCTCAATGGGTTAAATTTATCCCTATCTGACCCATAGGTGAAAAAAAAGCAGATGACTGATGATAGAATATGCGAGTCCGATAATTATAGCCACCAACAAGGTCCATGGTTTCAGAAAGTAAGCACAGGTAAGAGCTTGACGAGACGCTAATTACTAGTAAAATAGTAACATCGTCAGAATATATGAAGACAGAAGAGTATATGGGATTGAGTATACAGTAGGCGCAGACCTGTATTCATTATTTATTCATATTATCACAGTGGCTTTGTAAATCTAGGTAACATAGTATACTAATTTGGACCGATATTCTTTCATATTCTCTAACATATATATTCCCTATGAATGTACATAAGTCGAATTGCTTGATTGTCGGATTACTATACACTATCCACAAATAGCAAAACTGCTATTTTTGGGCAAGGCATTATCAAGTGACATGATTTGTATAAAATAGATTCCACGATTGCTCCGCTAGAGGCATCGCAAAATATGTTTTAGGATATATATAATATAGTGATAAAATGAACTTCCTGTTCACCAAATCTATTTTTCTAGGGCGCCCATTCAGGGAAAGGAAAGGACATTCCATCATTGCACATCTGATTGTAACTTTGTTTCACACTACTATCTTCACTTAACAGTTTTTGTTCGGGTAGATTCAGGTGATTGATGGTTCCACGATGATTTGAATTAGTCAAAAGTTTGACTCATTATACTGAACTTGTCAACTGCGAGTAAAGAGGCCAATTCATATGCCAGGGGTGTTTGATCCCTGTTAATAGTATGTTTAGGTTGGTGGATATACAACTTTTTCCCACCACACTTCAAATACGAAAATGGTCATGTCGACTTTTTAGCTGATTGAAGCTCTTGTATTATATTTTCTGAATGTCTCTCCTGATTATCTGGACTGGGATGCGCTTTTAAAATCAATTGAGCTGAATTATGTTCATGAAAAGTGTGTAGAGTCTAGGTTAAGGTCCCCCTCCTCGCCTATCAATTGAAGGTAGCTGGTAATGTCCAAAGAGATTTTTCGTTGCCTGAGGGGCAGCACCCTGGAAACAAAGGAAAAACAATAGTTAACATGAGTCACTCTAGTATCTGGTGTCCTGGAAATGTACAAAGCTTTTCATGTAATTATCAATATCATGGTTCATCATCATCTGTTTTATTTCTTATGAAGTAAGAACATTCATTCTCTGTGAAATACACGGCCCTTCTATATGTAGTACCCTATTCCTTATAAATAATTTGCAACCATTTTACCACAGCCTTTTTTGGATAAAATGTATACATAATCTTACACATAATCTCATAGACCATTTGTCCAATATTCAAAATTCAAAATCCAGGCCATATAACTGAAGAAAATCCCATTGAAAAACATAAAAACATTTTGAATCTGAATTCCTTTCTGGAATAGCAAACAACATGATCTGTGGCATCCTATAGAAAAGGGCATCATTGCCTAATAACCATTATCCGCGCAATAGTCTTTTATGGCACTTTTCATGTTCTGTTTGTACAGTTTCATAATTCCTAGAAATTAGAATAATTCTTCCTGATAAATGATAATTGATCACCATGGCCTATCGGGTTAGTAATGGACCAACGCCCTTGGCATAATTCTCTTTATTATGGTAGTATCTATAGATTCTTTTGTGATCCTTTATTTCCACTAGGACAATTATTTCTCATGATAGATATATTATCACCTACAACAATGGTGATACTAACATTAGCAGCAACCTGTTTTTGCTTGGCTGGCTTGACGAAAGCCTGACCAAGGCTTGGTAAGTAGCTTGTGGTTGTTGTGGCATTTGCTGCATTGGCAATCTTGGGCAAAGTTCCCGTAGCAAAGTGAAACGTTGGCTGATATCCTGCAAAATCATTCCCAAAAAGTACGGTAAGAAAAATCAAAACTCAAGCGGACAAGAATGAATTAATGTCTGGAGTCAAGAAGGATAATACTGGGTTAGGCTTTTAAATGAAATACATGTATTTTCACAAATAGAAATGAAGATAACACTCTATTTTCACAGTTCCTTCTGAAGTTTTAATTCGTAGCATTATTAATGATAACAAGCAGCAGACGGGAAGGTTGGTGTGAGGAGTCAAGTATGTGGAGTAAATTTCTATTTTGAGTGTTTTGAATGTCTGTAAATTAAAATTGATATTAACAATATACTAATATAGACCGATATTCCTTCATATCCTGCGTTCAAAATGTGATAGTTCACATTCTAATTATTATCTTCAGTTGTACATCGGACCTTATAGGAATTAATTTCTCACCTTTACCATCTTAATTATATTATATATAAAACCTGTAAGTATATATATATATAGTTGCAGGTTTTTGTTTTGTGTTTTCAATTGAGAAATTTGGAACCAAAGATAGTATGACAGTCCCGATAATCAATAATGTGTTGACGGGAGAGTGAGTATGTTCAGTAGTTGTAGGGAGTCAGTGTGGTTAAGGTCGAAGCAAAGTGTGACTGTTAGGGTACATTATGATAGATGAGGCTTCAAGTTGAGTTTACAACACTATAGGTTACGCTTCTCTTGCAGTCCGCCACTTATAAACATTCAAATACCTCAAATAATTGAGTTTTATTATTATGTGGACATACATATTATATCAACTTGATGATAATCGGGGAATGGAAAGACAAAAATTGGCATTGTAGAGCTACCCAAGATACAATGATATTCGGACACAATACTAAGGAAATCGAGCCTTGGTTAAGTCGATCTAGATTAACGGGATAATTTATGTTATGTTATTTGGTTCTTATAGGTGAGACATTGAGACAAAGCAGTTCATGATGCCTGATGGTGGAGCCTTTGGATGCGAATCCTGCTTTTAGGTCGCTGTGACGCCCCGACTCTTAACGGGGTATGTTTCATATTATAAAACGGAGATTCAGACGCAATATGCGGAAATTGCAATGCATATTGGGGAATGTGGGTAACCTTTTGCTTTGTTTGGGATACACCTGCTGTGTTGAGATATATTGTGCAACGCAAAAAACAGTTCACATTAGCTTATATTAAATTTATTCAACTGTAGTTGTCCGAACTGTTCTGTACATTTAATTGGTGATGTGAAATATGTGTGACTGTTCAGATGGATTTGTTTGCGAATCTTTATTAGCTAGTGCGGCTAATGCTTGACATTATTCTACGTGTTTAGTGGATCGTTTCCTTAAGATGAATCTGGGAAATCGCTTTGAGATATTGGACATGATTGTTCTGAATCGGGGCACATGTGACATGAATGTAGTAAATTCCAGGAGTCTTTCTGCGTACTTTATTCAAGTTATCTGAAATGTTTTGCATGTTGGGAGAGAACATGGAATGTATGTCATAGTTCAGAATGGAATGGTGAAGGGCTAAGTTATGTGTATCAGCACTTACGATAAGAAAGGCTTGTGCCTTTAATCCCTACAAAGTTAAAGAATTTCAATAAACACAGGTAAGATAGTCAACTATGTGTTCCCCCAAAACGTTGCTCTATTTCAAAGGTCTAGTCTCGTACTTTTGAAATTGTGCCTTTCATTTATTGTTCCCTAAGTTGGAATATAAGTACAATAACTTAAATATGTTCGCTGTACGATTTATGAAACGTTACTTTGCATTAAACATTGAATCTGAAGTATTAAATAATACCACTGTTCCGTTGCTCGTTCGGCTTTAATATCCCTACCGACCCTACATGAAATAGATTAATTAACTGTAATACATAAATAATCTAAGTACCATGTGTACTTACCCATGTTTTTGGCCGCTTGGGGCTGTGGCATTTTAGGTAAAATTCCGTCTATTGATTGGCTTACTGGTGAAGGCTCAGTCATTCTCATTTTTCTTCTCTGCTGGGGATATGTACAATAGTAGAAGGTGATAGAAATGTAATAATTGGAAACACTATAAATATTCCTCGTTTATCTATTTTGATTTAATAGAATTGTCATTGTTGTACTTCACAAAATCTTCACAAAATCTTATTCAAGTAAGGGTTTTAAAACCATGCAAAAATCAATGACCCTCAAGACATTTTCACTATTGATAAATTTTGCAATCAAGTAAAATCATTACTTTGTAGGACTTATTTTAGCCTTAATTATGTCAAATTGGTCAGCATTCGAGAAGCTTGGAATATTATGTATAATCTTTTCTTAGTGGTAACTGTGTTGTTACTTGACCCTGAGAATAAGAATCCTTAGGTCCGACTGCTAATAAAGGTCACTTTGGGTGGAGGAAGAATATTTTTGGCAGGTATGAGGGTGACCCGCCCCGGAGCTTCTGAATTACCAAATGAGCCCTGGCTAACTAAGCTAGCTCGCTTTCTTCAGAGAACTATAAGTTCTGTGTTGGACATATCAAAACATACTTTAAAAAAAGTATTTTAAACTTACGCGCCTCTTCTCCCTCCGGTGATAATTATACAGTGGATCTTTATTATGAAGTATACTTCCCGGGTATCTCGGCAAACCTCCTGACCCCGGTCTCAATGACCTTACTGGAGAAGTTGAGGACTTCTTCTTTAACTGAATCAAAGCGTCCTCTTTGACTTGTCTGGGTGAGTCCGAAACTTTATCATTAGTTTCAGTCTTATCTGAACCTTTTGCCACAGTAGTAGCAATCTCGTTTGTTTTTTGTTTCTCTTTCACTTTATTTCTCTTTTCCTTTGGATCTTTATTCAATTCATTCTGTGTTTGTTGGTTCTCATCTTTCAGGTCCTTGTTGTCTTTGTCTTTGCTGTCCTTATGCTTTTTGGCAAGCATGCTTTTCGTTGATCTTACCGATTTGGAATCCTCCCCGTCTGTTTCGGGTGCTATTTCTGGTGGTTTTAGTTTTGCAGCCTTTTTGTCAGCATCCCTAAATAATGGAAATGGACACTTTAATGTAAATAAGGCTGATATAGGTTGCACAATTATTAAGTGTTTCTTTCGGGTACAATATTTTCTGATGTTTTCTGGACTTAATTAATTCATCGATCGGATCACCGGTGAATAGGAAATACGTAATATATGAACTCCTGTCATGTGAATGCTGGTTGTACCTGTGTGTCAGTGAACGGGAATGATATACATATGCACCAATTAAATAATTTCCCTCTCCATCCGACGTCTTATACATACCGGTTTTCATCATGTTTAAAGGGATAAATGATATTAATTACATACACATAGACTAGCATTCTGTACATATGATAGAAATATCATTTACACATATGGTATATGTAAATTTCGAGATTTGATATATCATTTACACATATAATATATGTAATTGCCTAGATTTGTTAACGTACAAATACATGATGGGCCCGAGGATGGGCCTCGAGCAGTACACACCGCGTAAGTACTCCTAGATCCGTTATAAGAACACGTAAATAAATCAATGAGAAATCACATTCACGTCATCTTCCCCAATCTACCAATCACAATAAATTCCTCCCTTCTATGTTTAACTGTTACAGTCCAGTGATAAACTCTGTTTCGTTATTCTTCCAAACACAATAAATTCTTTCCTTAATGCTGAGTTAAACCTATTCCAGTGATGAACTTCCCCGTGTGATTAAACGTCTAAATCGACGTTGATTATATTTCCTGGCCCTTTCAACCGTTATCTGAAGGAGAGGTGGTGAATGTGTCCATTCGAATAAGGCAACCAGAAATTGAACAGTTCAGGAAGAAGACGTCACGATCTGCATGTGTCCGTTACTCAATAACGCAACAACCAGCACATGCAGCCTACTGTGTAGGCCTATCTCTAGAAATACAGACCTGGCAGCAGGTGCCATAAATGAGAGGATCAAATTGTGGCACAGGTATGGATGAAGTTATGTGAATACTAAAATGTACCTGTAACTGTCTCATTTTCTTCAAACCTCCAGCTGTCTGTCAGCCATTCACCTGTGCTGGCCATCGCACGCGCGCCTCTTGTCTGAGGAAATGCAGCCTACACATGTATGCTGCGACTCGCTCAGGTATAAGGAAATTTAAATATTGTGTGACAGTGTATCGACGAGTATTTCTTCGGCAAGTATACCCGAGAATATCCTTGGATGACTATCTGTCGTGAAGGCTTGCCACAACAAAGGATGCCTTCCTGGATGTCCAAGAACTCGCCATAAGTAATTCTACTATTACAAGAAGATTACTAATTACTAATTTGATATCTTAGTGATCTATATTCATGCATATTTCTGTCAGCGCTATCAGCACTATACGCCTATAGCACTATATATTTTTTAAAACTCTGGTCTTCTGAAAAGCCATTCAACTATAGCTACCTTTACCTGATTATAGTTTGATTACTATGTCTACCCATGGGAGTGAGATTCGGGTGATCTTACCTTAAAATTAAATAAACCAGTCCCATACTCTTTAACATCCATTATAAATGGGTCAGATTTTCAGAAAATGTACAATTGGCAGCTCTACACATTTAGGAAGTTCTCCTAAATTAGGCTTAAAAATGATGAATACCGGGTATATCTGAGTCTATTTCGTATCGCATTGATTTAAAGTATCAGTTCTGTTATGTTAAATTGCATTTTGAAGCTTATTTCTGTCTTAAATGTGGGTTATTTGAGAGGATTGGTGAAGGTGAATTGTACATTTCTGAAAATCTGACCCAAATACGGTGATAACTGAACAAACATTGAAAACGGGGAGATGGAGCGGCTAAACCGCTAGTAGCTGTAGATGACGCCAACAACTACTCCAGGGTTGAATCCTATTTCAGTATTTGAGCAGGATTGTCAAAATGTAACGGAAATTGAATATAAAAATCCGCCCTCTCCCAACCCCGATAAAAAAAACATTGCAAACGAAAATATAATACAGTCTAGGCTCAAAGATGAGAGTCCCTTCAAACAGGGAAAGCCTCTCGCTCTACATTAGCGCAGTATAGGCGTCCAAAGATTAGAGTCCCTTCAAACTGCATGAGTGAAAGCCTCTCGATCTGTGCCATTATAATCCCAGTAGCGCAGTAGGCGTCCAATCACTGACATACCATTCTTATCTGATATGAGAGGCTTTGGGTCTAGACAGAATAAGAGTGTAGGGTTTCCTTGCGTATAAGACAAATGTGTCGCTATATAAGATATTGTTTGGTGGTTTGTGATTCAAAGCTAAAATTAAGAGACAGGTGTGGGTGATTTATCCGTATACTTTAAAGTAGCTTAAAGTGATCTATGTCTATGAGTGTGTCGGAATGATTACTGAGCATCTCCTCGATAACCTAGTAAGAATAAAGGGCTTCTACATTTTTATCATTTTTGTTATTGAGATTTGAAAAAGACTTTTCATGAAACTATAATTAGAACTTACCTCAGATCCTTGAAATAGGAGTGCTTAAGGGCCTGCTTGGCAGAAAGCCGTTCGTCGGGATCGTAAGCACACATCAAGTTGATAAGCTCAATACATGATTCAGAAGAATGAGACAGTAACTTATTTATGCCAGTCCCTCTCTTAGGTGGGAAGTTGAAATTCATTCCCCTCGTTTTACTGCAAGTGTAGAAATTAAGAGTTTAAAATTGTATATCTTAAAGAAGGTATTTTCTTATACATACAGACGATTTGGAGAAGAACTATTTAGATGTTTGATGTTGCAGGCAGGAACTATAGCAGCTAAACAAATATTATAAGCAAAAGAACCAAAATATATTCCAACAGAGGCATCCATGGGATATGGAAATATACAGTGGCAGGTTATACACAAAAACACGATGTCACTGAGGAGGTCTATTTACGGCTCTCTTTATTCCATTGAGTCAGTCATTACACACATCTTTTCCTAGTAACCCTTTTGGAATCACAGTTGCTTAATTTTGTTGTTGAAAACTCTTGACATATTGAAGCAATATATGAAACAGTATGGCGAGCAAATATATGTGAAATTCCTCTAAATGCATGTTGTGGGGTATCGATATACTAATGGATAATGTAGAAAATGGTGAGAGTGTCGGAGATCCAGTTGCTTCCTGGGTATCTGAAAATCTAACATGGAAGGGTATGTTCGTGTTTAAAAATAGAAAGTTATCGGCACCAATGACGCGGTTGTAGGCCCCGCTGAGGAAACCTGGCATGATTCTGATATTATGCATTAGTTGCCCAGTAATTAGATCGCAGGAATTGTCGCAGCATATTTTATTATTGATTTTATATCCCTGGATTGATTTGTTTTTTCAATTCCCCTAGAACGGGTTGAATTACAATTACATAAGGTAAGAATATAAAAGGGAAAATGTATTCGCAGTTGAAGCAACTGAGATGTAGTGTAGGCGAATAAGGTAATTCACGTACAGGTAAATGGCCAGCTGAATAAAAAATAGCTGGGTGAAGTGTTCGTGATCGAAACTGTTTCACTTTGGATACTTCCGATGAAATTCATAAATGAATTTATAAAGTTCATTCATCGAATTTCTAGATAAATTCTCGGAATTCGCGTAACTAAACAACACATCCAGCTCTAATTTACACGTCTAATATGTAAACAGGAAATCCTTCCATAGCCTTTCCCTATGACACACAACACTACGCATACTATACTGGTTCATACAATATCGGATACAGTCATGGTTAAATTCCAAAATATCTTAATTTTACTAACTCTCACTTACTTGGATGTTTTGTGAACGGTATCGCATTTTGGGGCTTTGAAGGGGATACGATATAAGGAATGTACAAATGTACATGTTGCAAAAATAATTCTTTCTATTATTTGGCAATCTAGACCATATAACTTTATTGAAGCTAACTTCGAAGTGTTAAATATGGCAATTATTCTTTAGGTTAATGTGTTGTCATTCTTTATTGTAATATTATTATGAGTAGGTATGGATCTTATTTGAATTCATTCATAACTGTTAATGATTGATGATAACGTGGTTAGTTCAATTCCTTGACGATGATAGGCCAGTGAAACATGTAGGGAGGAGCTCGCCACCCCTCTACACCTACAAAGCCAGCTCAATAACAAAACTATTGTCCGATTATGCGTACATTTTATAGTAGGAAGGTGTCGAAGTAAAGGAAGAAAACAAACCCACATCTAAAGTATAGGATATTTGGAGAAACTACTACTAAACCTTCCATGTGTGTTAGCGTAGGACCGTGCATTCGGCAGAACGTTTTCCCATGTTGCTTTGTTATCCGCCATTTTACGACCTCTACTGTGTTTTAAGCATATATATATGCATTAGCTCTTTTTTATTCATGCGTAACGAGATTTTATTTTACATCACCAAAAACACTAAATGGCAGGTTTGGGGATCGCTATGCCGAAACAATTCTTGTGAATACAACGCAGTATTCATGAAATAGTAATTCTTTCATCCTTTCGACATTCAACAGAGAAGTATAGAAAAGTTCTGATGATAATCAAATACACCAGCATCGATGCATTCAAAAAGATGTGTCACATAGAACTACGTTTGTATTAGAAAAATCCAAATTTTGATAATGCACACACTAAATTAACACCACTAAACTATAGTAAACAAAATACCTTCATTTATAACCGATCTCAAATATTTGATCTATATAGTCTGGCCTAAGATCGGCATAATGTAAAATAATATTATAATAGTACAGGTTTTTAATACGTACTTCCGTAATTTGTTAATTACCGATGGATCTGGCGTACCAATGACGTCATGAATTTTCGCAATCTGATCAACTTCATTTGATCCAGGGAAAAGTGGATGTAAACTGCAAATATGAAGGTTTATATTTATGATTTAGAGGGTTATGTGGGATCTAATCGGTATCGACACATGGAGAATCGACACCTGTAGCCCCCCCCCCCCCCCCCCCCCCACCAAGTGTTCCTCTTATTGACCGCTAAATGTCTAATACATTTAATTTACAGATACGTTGATCATCTAGCTTACACCCCCTCACCCCACCCCCACCCCATCCCGCCGCCCTCCCCAATATCTGTCTTCTCTTTTGACATTTTAGTTATCAAATCTTTTTTTTTTCTCATTTAATCGTCAATAGTTATCATAATATTATTCGGATCCAAATAGGAAGAGATTGGTAGTATACAGGGGGGTAATGTAGCTGTCTTACGAGAACTAATCGTATTGTGGGTCCGGTTTAATGCGGACACCGCTTACGACTTACCTGAGTATTTCAAAGAAGACACAACCTACACTCCACATATCCATTTTGTATGTATAATAGCCATCTGTTAGCAAACATTCGGGAGCGCGATACCTGAATGAATATGGATTAATGATGTGAATTAATAATGTTTAATTGTCTTTTTCGTAACAGTAATAAAACCTATCCCTTATGTTATATAAATATCCGGTATGGTCAGACCACAATTTCAAATATTAGTTCTTATTGTATAGATCTATGAATATCCGAGCTCACCATCGTGTAGATATATATTCTGTGTACGGTTGTTTGGAATACACACTTCTGCAGGATCCAAAGTCTGCAAGTTTCAGGACATCATCCTGAAAGGCAATCATCGAAACAGCTGGGTGTGGCGCCATCAAACGAGCCCCAAATTACGCCAAAACCAATACCAGCCCCCAATACCTTGCACAAAATCATACCAATATGCTTTCCCTGCGAGAGCGCATTACATCAATTTACATTGTTCTCTATACGAATATTGACTTACATCTGAGCAGTTATGACCAGGAAGACGTGTTATGTAACGGACCTATGATACTTCGTGTTGTGCAACTATCGATTATTCATATGGCCATGCAGCCAATAATTTGGAATTATATATAGTTAGCGCACTTTTAGGAAGATTTAGTGAAACTATACCATTAATTATTGGGAACAAATTCACTGAAATGATGCGTTGACGTTATAACCGTTTGGTAATAACACACTCTTCGTCCATAAGAGTGTGTTATAGGTTCAGACATTAATTATTATATACGCATTAGATCTGACGTGGAGTTATCTTAATTATGTGCATGGTTTAATTGTAAGTGTTTAACCACGAGCAGTTTAATTAGAAGTAGTCGTAGCTACCGATGCGTTATTTATCAGGTTTATCGTTGGTTTCAGTCGCTTAAAATATTGCACTCGTTGCTGCGCAGCACGTGCATATATTCACACTCTTATCTCACCTTTATCAATATATTCTCAGGTTTAACGTCTCTATGGAATATGCCATTTCTGAAAGACAAATACATGAAGTGCTAGTCATCCAATAACATGATTGTGGGTCAATTCTTTTATGAATAAACATAAACCTTTAAATTCATTCAATTCAAATATGCAACTATTGTAATGCAATATGTATAGATAATCGGGATACGTCCTTAGTTGCCTCGTACAATCCACAAAGTTGCTGTCTTCAATCTCATTTAAGATATAATAAAGATATATTTAAGATATGATATAAAAACCAGTATCTGATATTTTACTCAAGAAGAAATGCGAATTGTAAATTTGGTATCTTAATACTCTATCAAACAAAGTGTCATAAATGTATATGATATTTCTACATGTATTAATATATATTAGGGATTAGTGCATTTCAGATTTTGGTCAAGATTGTTCTAGGTGAAACCAGAAGTAAAGTATCACTGTGTTATAGTGTTACCGACTATAATGCTTCAAGCACACAAAAACACTGGTTGTGTTTCAGAGGTAGATATCAAGGTCCCAGAGTGTTTCAATAAGGAGAGTCGAATATACAAAAGACAAAAAATACCATCCAATGATAATCAAAACTAATGCTTTTCAGTACAGATTTTCCAGCCATTCTTATTGTTCTTTTTGTATGTACTTCTCATTTCGCTCACTCATAACTTAACTAAAACTCCACCTATTTCTCACCTGTGCATATGGTCTATTGATTTACAAAGCTGGTACATATAATTCTTAATCTTATCCTCATGTAGATATTTTTGTCGGTCTGGAAAAGGCAGAAAACGCACAAGAAAAGTGTTAAAGAAGAGGCATTTATTTTACACCCCCATTAAAAGCAGATTCACGCTGTTATGATCCTGAGTATAACATCAACATAATTCTGACAACCTCAAATTTCATTAGAGGTAATTGGTATTTTTTTGTGCGATGTAATGATAGAAGAGGGAGTAAGAAAAATAATTTGAAATTCTCTTTTGCGTTTTTGCCACACGAATGTTTTGTGTGTAATATTTGTTTCTGCATCTCTACATATTACATTGATGTATACAGTCTTCCAACACATTGAAGATGCATCTTGAATGTGTTGTTTGAATACCCTAGCAGATGTCGGGAATTCACTCAGAACCAAAAGTACGCGAACCTGCCATTTATTGAGGCGAATAAATACTTACAGTTTAAAGAGGAATAATAATGATAGTAAGTCAGACGGACACATTCGGCAAGATTTATCATGTAAAGATTCTACTGGGCTTAAAAGCTTCTTAAACAAGGCAGATATCATGCGGCTCCTATACACTGTAAGAAGAAAGCTTTAGAGGAAACGAAATAATACTATATTGGCGGCGAGTCTTGCTGTTAATGTTAGTATCATAGCCAGCATAACGTGGATGAAACTGTCAAAAGCAGGGTTGAAGTAATGCGTATTGACATCGCCCAAATGTCGAGATCCTAAGAATATTGGGACAAGTCACACAAAATTAAGGCCTCAGACCACAACCCGTATTGCAAGTTGATTCTCAAGCAATCTCACGAATTTTCTGATTACGGTAATATTATAACGGTAACAGTATTACTCCAAGATATTTAGATTTATTTCAAGAGATCAAGAGTGACACGTGCGACAAAATTAACTATGTGTTTTATTGTCCCAGTAGACCTAGAATTATACAGTGAATACAGCCTGAGATTCTTGCGTTTTTAAAAGAAACTATACCTATGCATATGATCCACTGATTTGAGTAATTGATACATCAATAATCTGACTCTTTTCTCTGGTAGGTAATGTCTTCTTCCTAAAAGAAGATTTATAATTAGAAGTGATCCCTGTACTGCATTATATCTTATTATGTAACGCTTCATACTAAAATAGATATGACAAGAAGCAAGTTATGTCTAATACAGAACAACTTTTTGTTCCAATCACATGGGTCTTCATGTATCAATTATATATGTATATCTATAGCTCATTATCTATATCATAACATCATTCCACACATATTTATATAAAACAATTCACTTTCCATTACCATCTCCATTGAGCCATCAGCCGCAATTGCTACTTGGGAACACCTGGGCATAAAGGAAGCCATTGGCCATGCGGTTCATGAGAACATAAACCAGGTATTTGTGTACACGGACTCCCTAGCAGCCATTCATGCCATTGACAACCATATGAACTCGCCCTATGACCCAGTCATTAAATGCATGCCATCAGGGCTGCCATCCACCCTCTGCCTCCCCCGGTCAGGCGTGGAGCCTGCCACCTATGGCTTACCATGGACTACTCTTTCTATCTTTCGCATCCACTTCATATTGGACTGTGGCAGAACAGCCAAGTGGCCACCTCTCCGAAGACCAACATGACCAGCTACCACCTATTAATAAGTCTTAAGTTTTCGATATTAGCACCATGACTAATTGTTATTTTCTCTAATTAATAACTTTGAATTTGACATGGAATTATATCCAGCTAATGTCGAAATCCAAATCTTCGATCTGCAGTTCCCCACCAGTGATAAGTCTTGAGTTTATCCTTTGACTTATTCGAAATTAGTATCTTGACTAATTGTTATTTCTCTAATTAATAAACAGGATAACTAGGAGCTAGGAGCTAGCATTTACATGACTCAATCCTGTGAAAGATCAAACCATACTGGTTATTCAACAATGACCACCACACCAGGTGAGGCAGCCGTGGCCTGCTACCTTGCACATTGTCTGCTAGGGGGCTACTGCATTATGTACCATTATATAATACTATCCGGATGGCAGCAGAAATCATGAAAAGGAACAGCAAGAAAAGATACAAAATTCTTATATCTATCCTCTCTGAGGTACCCTACCTCCTACCCTACTCTTTCATTAAGTCAGCACTCATGGACCCTCAGGATATATTCATATACTTTTGTGTTGAGACAACCCACATCTAACAATCATTTATTTCTTGAGTTGAGTCAAACGTTCCATGTCCCCCACATAACTTCAACTCTTCCACTTCTTGGCCATCCAATATACCCATAGCATTTACATTTGCCTAGATGTCTTTCCTCTCCTGCTCTCTTCCAGACAACCAGTGCCCAAACAAAACACTTTTCAATAAAAGGTGCCCCTGAACAGTCCACTACCAGCAAATTCTCAAACATCCAGGGTGTACTGTGCAGCACTAGGGCAGGCCGCACTCATGTGCTGCTGCTGCACTGTTCGCTATAATCAAAAGATGGCATGCCTGGCATTAGCATCTCTCAACAACCTGCTATGCCCCATCTACACAGGGGCGAATTCAAAAACTGGTGCGAATCTGGCACTTGCGATCGTTTGCATGTGAAATCATAGAAATCCTGTGCGAATCGGGGGGAAGCTTGTGCCATTTTAGAAATAATGCTCTGCGATTTGAGTTTTTAGTCCCTACACATGTGCGATTTCGGCTGCAAACTGATGTAAAATCACAGGTCTGGATTCGCAGCAGATGTGCGATTTGGATCACTTCAAATTATAAGAAAATGGAGGGAGAGAAGACCGAAAATATTTTTTGAGGTGCACTTGTGACGATTTAAAAAAAAAGGTAGACAAAATCAATTTATAATCACAAAAACTTAACATACTTCAGATAATATGTCTGGGCATGTTCTGCGAAAAAATTGTTTTGATTCATCAATAATTCGTGAAAATACACCTGTTCAAACATACCTGCAATCACCTGAGAATTTCCCCTCTGGCTACTTTTATTTTTTTAAATTCAGGTTCTAACCTAATCATTAGGCCAGTGAACCATGTAGGGAGGACCTCACCACCCCTCACCACCTACAGAACCAGCACAACAACAACCAATGTAAGTAAAACCTCGAGCAGGTACGAGGTGAAAAACAGGGCTAGCTACCTGATCCTCGAGAATAGGATGGCAAAAGTCACCTTTTATATTCCCTCCCAGTTAAATAAAGTATTAGGAAAAAACACTTTATCACGGATAACACCATACAAAAATTCATTTTCTATAGCTGAAGTCACGGCCTAACTTAATTTTGTTGAGATAAATGCGACCTTATTAACAACCAATCCAGTCACGTTATTCACCTCCTATGTGTGCCACTTGAGTAAGCATGAGAAGTTTCTGCAAACATGAAGAAACGCCCGCTAGTGGATCTAAGTCAAATACGTCTATTGTTTGCGCATTCATGTAATGATCTTCAATGCAACTTTTATCAAAGACTTATTTAATTAAATGGCAAATCCACTCTTTTGAAAAAATGTATGTTGGACATCATCAACTGATAAAACCCCAATTTCCATGTGTATGTTTTTAGATGAGATCTCTTTAACTCTAAGGTGTGAGTAAAGGAAATACAACATTGATTGGATCAATTCAGCCCGGGTATACCTTCCAGGCATATGTTAGATTGCTGGCCGAAATGCCGACTTCTGTAACTTAATCGGGAATCTCTCCATGCAGGGGAATGCAGCCAAATCATCTAGCGTCAAATCGCAATTACTCTGGCTCCAACCCATTCAAAAACAAAGAGTATTGGCACTGATAACAAAGTAATCAACTGCCGAAACTATTGGCACTGATAACAAAGTAATTAACAGCCGGAAGACATGGAAAGGTATGTCTACCCATCTGTCGAACCTCACATTAATGTACCTTTTCGACAAATAAAAGAGTTTTCAATTCAATTCAATCTATCTAACGAACGCCAGTCTATTATGCCTTTTCCACCTTTGTAAACGATCTCCATTACTTCTTGGATAAGTTTTAAAAAGACTGCTATTTCAACAGGGTCCCGATGATATCACCCTTCAAGACGACGTAGTTCTCATATGTTCCGTTCATATTTTCTCCAGCGATTGAGAGATGTGGTATTGACCGATTTAAAAAAACGATTGCTCAATTGATATATTCACCCCACTAATATACTTCTTCCCCTTCAGATAGCCTACCCGTGTTTGCAACTCTACAGTACATTACATTACTTAATGCAGCGACGATTGCATTCTATCTACCAGGGCGCAAGTAATTGCTATATATTTGCGCACTAAGGCTTAGCTGATTGGGGAAGAATGTTTTCCAGCATTACGTAGGGGAGTATACAACAAGTACAGCTTCACCTCGTTGGTAATGTCAATAGATGTTTAACAGTGCAATCAATATTATCGTCCATTCATGTTTAAAAAAATTAATAATTCTATATTTTGAAGTTGGCGGTCGTCATTTATGATTATGTTTGGTTACGCTTCAATAAGCCAAAAAACCATGGGGATATCAATTATATTATAATTGTAGGCCTAATTGTACTACGATATTGAAGAAATGCGGGCCATTCTTGGTAATAATTCAGGGTCAGTAGTTGGGCGAGAAATTAATCAACGCAACACACAGAGATGTATGCTTCAAATCAGTACGATCCTTAGAAGAGGTCGAACTAATGCTGATGTTTATTCTTATACTAGACAGATTAGAACGAATACACTGGTCCTGCGCTGATTGGCTTAGGTCTCGTTGGACCAATTAATCGACAGGTTAGATTAGAGATCCAATCAGCCACAGGATAACAATGACAGACAAATTATTAAAACGAGGCTCAGAGTGACCACTGCCACTCTGACCAATCTCTTTGGGTGGTGACCAGGTCACAGGGTTGTCTCCCCTCCCCTCTCCCTCCCACTCTTTAATCAGTATTCCCCCCTCCCCTGACCTGGCGGTCAGCCCCTCCCCTCCCTTCCCACGTGATCGACTTTGAGATAACGGTCAGACCTGGACCTCACCTGTACCTTTGGACTTTGGAATGATAAGAAATCCGCGAGCGTTGTGGCGGTAAGAAAGTGTAGGTAGCCTTCTGGCCGGTAGGGGCGCGACGAATGTGTGGCTGAATGAGACAACTTTAACTCACAAATTAGACAATTTATGCTTGTCAATTTTACAATATAATATATCTTCAATAAATAGCGCATGTCCAATCAAGAAAACATTATAATATGTGTCATCTGGTAAGGAATCTGTTGCGCTCTTTGAATAATAAAGTTCACCTTATTTCATTTAAAAGGCAAGAGATTATATGACTCTTTTAACATGAGTTAATCAAGGTCGTACATTGTCATGGCGGGTCAATATTGGCTAGGTCTCAGACGGACAATGGTGAATAATACAGATTAAAGCCTGGGTGACCGTAAAAGGACCCAAATCAGTGAGCATTACGTTGGACAAACCTTCTTCATAAAAGCTATTCCTTCACAATAGAGTAAGATTAGTGATGTAATCCCTCGACTGCCAAAGTATTATATTCGATTTAGCAAGAAAGCCGAGCTAAATATGTCAACATCATTTCAGTTGGTACTTCTGATGAAAACATTTTTCCTATAAATTTCCACTAGCTTCCTAGTTGTTGAGACCATGTAGAAACAACAACAGATCTGTAGGATGAAAGAAATGTTACCACATGGATAACTATATATGTTTTCCCCGATGATCCCTATCTCCCTCCCAATTCTTCGGTGCACTTTTGTTGCATAGCAAAATTGAATGAGTACATAATTGGGATTCCTCCACGAACCCTCCACACATTTGGGTCGAGTTCCATGAGAATTTACATGAAACATAGAGTGTCGGAGTGGTTTCAATAATACATTACAGTTAAAATACATAAAAGTACGCACTCTCCTTATCGAAAGAGTACTTCGAAATGGAGACCCGAATGTTTACATTTATGTCGAAAATGGTGTAAAGGAAATATTGTCTGACTGTAACTATTCATTCATGTCTGTATTGTAAAAGTCAATAAAGGCATTTTAATCAATAATTCACCCTTAGTATCCTTTGCTTAGCGTAGTCCCCAGGTTGACCCCCTCATTAAGAACTGATTTACCTTTAAAATGATGAGAATTTAGGATTTGAAAGGGGGATTAGCGGAATTATGGATACTTATTATCCCTGGATAATCCTTCTAGATAATAAAAGTGTCAGACATAGAATCATAATCGCACACCAAATAAAATGTAATATGACACGGAATAGAAATGAAACGCTCGAGAAAAAATGCTTGTCTACCATTGTTGAGATCCTGCAATCATTGCATTCAACCCAAGCAGTTTTAAGTAAAAATGCTTATAAATTGTAAGCGTTCCAGGGAAGTGTTCTTAAAAACGGCTCGGACCACGAATCGTAATATTTCCTCCACGGAGCCTTCCCCTACTGCCTTGGTCAATTTCTTTTTAGAGTGTAAGGCAATATGTGAACCAATCATTTCTCAAATCTTAAGTCGGATTCCGTTATCTCTAGATTTACCAACTTCACATTCGAACAGTGCATCGATTCATTACCACAATTCGAAAATAAAGTTATTTCTTTTTCAGATGAAGCCTGTGCGCATATTGCAAATGTCGCAGATGCTATTATGAACCTTTTTATGTTCCCGCGCGCTTCAACTGTTGATTGTTTAACAAATTACTGAACCTCGTTCAGTTGGATACGTCTGACTCAGTATCTCCATGGTTATGAACGAGTCTCTCTTTTTGCAGGTCTATATGGGGTCACCTAAGCCTTGGCTCTTTTGCTACGAATTATTTATGTTTACTTGGTCTATTACATTGCAAATTTAAGAATTTGGCATCAATTGCAACATTATCTAAAATATAAATTTGTCTTGCTGTTGTTGTTGTAAGTATCAATTTAGAATTATATTCTTACCTCGTATCAACTCATATATATTCATTTCCATGAGTTCACAGATGAGTACTAATGTCCCTGATTTCTTATCGCTGAAAGCAGACATTTTAAAAGAGGTAAGTGCATAGCATAGGCCTAATTATTGTCAAATAATACGAATCTAACGATTCTTGTGTAGCTGCTTGACATTTATTATCATGGTTATATCGCTGCGATTTATAATACGATACCAATATTATTGCTGTCATGTCTCAGCTCTTAAAAGTTCGATAAATAATAATGTGTCAATGTGTTACCCAGTTCAAATGTTTTTTTTTTAAAAAGTACTACGAATTCGTTTATTTCAGGCGACGCGTATACCACATAGCCCCCGTTGCATAACAATTTGCGAGCTCAATAGTAACACTGAAAAAGCTACTCGCAGATTGCTATGCAACGGGGGCATATATATATGCCCTCGATTTCCCAACATGAGAGGGCCGAAGGCTAGCAATTGTTGAAAATCATTTTTTAGACTCATATGTAAAACTTAAAAACGATACTTAAAATTGTTACTTACAACATTACTTCATGAAGTTCTAAAATGTTAGTATGTGGACTTAGTCGTCTCAAGGCTTGAATTTCCCTAAGGTGGTTTACTTGTTCAACGCTGAAATAGTGAATAGAACAATTAACGGATATAATTATATAACCCACAGATCCAAGATTTCGCTGCAATAAGGAGGTCGGGGTTTTGTGTGCTTCTCACGGCGGCTCGTCTTTTCTGTCAAGGACTACCAATACAAACATATAATGCTTTCGAGATCTTTCGGGATCAAAACAAAGACAACTTACCAAAACATAAAACTATGCATTTTTAGATTTAATTAGAAATCAAAAATCATCAGTTAATGTGTGTGAGTGTCCCGCCATCAGCACAGCACCTACCTGTCATACTGTTGTTTCATCTTCTTGCAAGCCCAGTATGTGCCATCTTTGATACTCTGGCATTTGAGCACTTCGGAAAAGGTACCCTCCCCTTTCTTTCCAAGCACCCTGTACTCTGTTGAAAATAAAGATAAAAATTACATTTCTCATGAATACCATTTTATCCCTGATAAGCGAGGTGTACTGACAGGATATTCTTCAGTCTATTGTTACATCATGGAATAAGAAATGAAATAACACCGTTGAAATATACATGTATATATTATATGGATATAAACCGAATGTAACACCTTGTAATGGAATGGAATAAATGGTTATTTAACTTGTCCATTGGTTTGTGCTCAATGTCAGTAATGTGTATCCTTTCTGGA
The DNA here is from genome assembly GCA_942159475.1 of Sthenelais limicola. NCBI lineage: Eukaryota > Metazoa > Annelida > Polychaeta > Phyllodocida > Sigalionidae > Sthenelais > Sthenelais limicola. The sequence continues at coordinate 72,833,282 of OW804098.1, forward strand.
TTTGATAGATGTACTGCAAAGTTAACCAGGGGGTTCACAGCAGCCAAACATTAACAGATAATTATAAATAAAATTAGTTATACACTCGGACGACTTTGACTTACTCAATTTTCTACATCAATACTTCAATGAACATAATATTAACAGTATGATAATCTAATTTCCCATAAGAACGTTTAATGCATATGGGCTTAGCTGTGCATATTAAATAACAGGAAGGGTGGGACAAAACAAATAAAGTAACACACATTATAAGTCATTACCATGAGAACTAGCTTAGGCTTTAATTACGTTCACGCTCACTCACATCGACAACGCCTTAATGCATATTCAGGTGCATCTTATATTCAAACTTACAAGAACACAAACGGGAACGCAGTGCCTCCTTTGCGAATATATATATGTGTAACCACTGAAATAGGGTGTAAGGTGCTTCCAACAGATATAGGTAGGTAAAAATGGACAAAAGAATATGGGAGGTCACTCGGGTAGATTAACCAGTGTGAATGGTAAAAACCGTTATACCGGTATCATGATCATGAGTGGCATAAGTTCGTTCATTTTACATTAATAAAAAGTATAATCATCTTGATTACGAACACCTTCAGAAAGTGAATCATGCGATGGTATAGCATTCGAAGGAGATAAGTATGTGATTACATTTCAGTATAAATACGGTAGTACCATATATCTAGGGGCCAAAAGGTGCTAAAAAGTGTATCCTTTTTCAGGGATTACTTTCTTTCTAATTTCTTAATGCACTTTGATCATCAGATCGATCCCCTAGATTCAAACATTATTGTTAGTATTAGTCATCTAAATGCAAAGACTCTAATATTAATAAAAATTATTCGTGACTCCAACAAATATACCATATGCGTTTCTATTGGCTACATATGTGTTCCAGTGTAACAACAGACAACTGATATTTGAGCTATGTCAATTACAAGACTAATACCAACGGAAACCATTCACAGACGATTTGAAAAAACAATTATTTCATTCTGATAGTAGAGGATCACGCTTTCATGAACATACTTCCTCGCAGCAGCAAATATTCATCCAGCTTCACCATGGTTACTTAAACTACGTCACTATAGACGATTTCCTGAAACTGTAAGACAAAAGGGGATCGGTATCTGGGTGGCAATTGTGTTTCGATGTAAGTACGGTAGCCTTCTATTTGACCGTTCCTGGCTACCAGTATATAACAGAGGGACGGCTTCAAAACATCACATAGAAATGATGGCACATAATAATATTGCTTTTTCCTCCGAGTCCCCGTCCCGCCGCTAGCGTCAACACGTTGATAATCATGAACTTATGATTATCAGAATATGGTACACCTTGATAGGCTTTTATCTGTATCCCCGGACCTATTGGTTTTATAAATGGAATTTCAAATACGTAGAGTATTTCGAAATTAATTAAGTGGTATTAAAATTACATTTCTTTTTATTGATGTAAAAGCTGGATCGACATGGACATCATCAACATGAAACGTATGCACTACTATTAGCTCAAGTATAGCAATACAAATGGATCTATTCGGATTTTTGAAAAACTAAAATTATGAATATTATTAAACGTTTGGAAACATTACAGTATTTTCAGTCATAACACGAAGATCATGGAAGTCATGGCCAGAGTCAAGAAATTTGTAAGATGTTGAATAATAAATAGTATCATTCCCTTAGCCCTAGGAATTTACATGTAACAATATACCTGGTATATTGTTACATGTAAATTCCTATTATATAGTATACCTCACCAGATCTGTATACATTCATACATTCAATAAACGATCCAGACTGCAATTAACAGTCTTGTAAGACCGTCGTAAATAGTAACATGCTTCTTAAAAACGGTCTTAAATTAACGATTTCTCGTAAATGTTTACTATATCTTAAACTCATATACGATGGTTTTATATGTAAGATTAGGTCGTACGATTTCTTTTATGAAACAATTCCCGATAGGTTAAATCAGATCCGCACAGGCGAACAAAGATTGTGTTCGGATAGTGGTAATATTCGTCTGCACCTAAATTACTTAGAAATTTAGAATTCTAATATTACAATTCTCTAATAAGCTGAATTAGAAAGGGAGACCCATTTCCAGAATTATCATTATTATTATTATATGTATTTGTTATGTCGAATCTGGAAATAAACACTATACAATACAATACAAGCTGCATCATCAGGATATCTCTGGTTCCGTTTATACCGTCATAAAAACACTTTCCCCCCTTCAATCCTTCCAGTTAACATACTGTTACTCACACTAACTTCTCATTACATGTTGAAATCTGCTTTGCTGTCTCTTTATGTGTCTTCAGTGATTTTGGTACTTCTTCATTAGTGGTGTTATTCAAGTGTATGAGACCATTCATTGGCTAATGTAATTGAGTTAACCAGATTGACGCTGGCAGAAGGCAGCAGATATAACCACTCCTGTATTCCATCCTAGTACAGTCATGAATTATTTATTGGCTAATGTAATTGAGTTAACCAGATAGAAGATGGCAGAAGGCAACAGGTAACCACTCCTGTATTCCATTCTAGTACAACCATTAATTTAACTATAAATAATAAATGTGAAAGAAGTTATATCCATACAGATATGAACATGATGAATAACTAAGGTCGTTCTGAAGATAAGGTGAAAATAGGACTATGACCATTGATTGTGGCATGGTTCAGGCGGTGGCTAGTTAGGATGTATTGGTATAATATAAAGAATGAAATCATTTGTGAGACATATTAAGTATGGCAAAATAGAGGCAAACACAGTATCTGCTAGAATTCGGTAACATGAAGAATAGAACTGTTAAGCAGCTATCACTCTCCACTCAATGTGTGCCTTGGCACTCCATGAATGGCTTGCAGAGAGATGTAAATGTAATAAGGACTAAATAATATAACGTTTACATCCTTTCGCACACAAATGTGTGTGACTTGAAGTGGAGAAAATAATTCACCTCTAGAACAAACATGTGATCGATGATAACAAGCCATATAACTACATCAGCCAGTCCTTGGTGACTAAACATTCATGCGAATAAATCGTCTATGTGAAGGCTTGAGCTCTCCAAACTTGCATTTATTTATTAGGTCCAACATTAGCAATAACATATATAGGGAAGTTCCCCTAATGGATGGGGCTTACAGTCTAGGAGTACATAGTATTGTATATTTATAAGCAGAGAGACAGCTGCTCACGGTCCTCCGTTTTTTGGTAGACTTTTGAGGGTCTGATCTAGCCAAAATATGTCCCCTGGTCCCCCGAGCAGGGACGAAGAGCCTCTCAGAGGGGTTGTGCTTGAAAAACACCTTGGGCAATTTCAACCTCTAACTGCTCAATCCAATAACCTTACCTTATCTCAATACTTATTTATTATCCTTCCAACACCCTGCTCAGAGTGCCCAGCTTCCAACTTTTGAAAATCGACGCTATTGTTCTGACAGAAGTTTATTTGGCGATTCATTGGATTAACAGAGTAATTACCGGTTATGATCCATTTATCAGACATCCACCCAAATATATGAAGATACTATTTAGTTTACAATCCTATATTTCTCTTAAAATGGAAGTGCACCCTCATGTTGGCATACAGATGCAGTGTCTGGCCAAGAGGGACGAGGACAGCAAAGCAGGCTATATGTCTGAACCAGTGCAGCTCTCATGAGCTTCCTGTTAACCTGCGAATTCATGCAGGCACCTTCATTCAGTTCTATCGTTTAACATTCTGATTAGAATTGATCAACGAGGTATTTTGAGGTTTGGGAACAGTAGGACGATTTAGATGTTCCAATAGCCTTAAAATTATAGGCCACATAACACACGAACCTAGGTGTCTCTGTACCAGGGAATTATCTATTCTGCCACTATCTATCGTGTCTAGATGTATGTCTAATCCCCACGTCCATTACCCACAAGACAGTTATAGCTAGGGTTAACAGCTGGCTAGAAAATGCTTGATGCGCTTTGCACCTGGCTATACTCCTGCACACCTGACTACTCCAGCAGTTGCCATTGGCCAATCACTTCCTGATTGCTAACTCCCCATTTTACATTAGGGGACCTTAATTCCTACCATCTCTATCAACCCTCATACGTACCAGCCTCCAAAGGCAGAGCTTATTCATTGCGTTTCCTATAGTCATACTAGATTAGTAGAATCTCGCCCTGATTTGGGACAATGTTGGGAGGTTGATACGTACCCACTAGGGGATATATCGCCACACACAAGTCTGGTACTGGTATGTGTTATTACACAATTGGAGGAGTGTCTCCCAAGTAAGACATTAAGATAGAACTAAACGAGAGCTGCATATACGACAACGTATTTACAAAACGCAAATGGCTTTTGGTGCATGTCTTTCACAAGTGACAAAGATTATGCCCCCAATGCATCATTTTTTCTCTATGGTGAGATCGATTATTTCTCACACATGAAAGGTGACGAATGTCACGTGCTGGTGAACGTTGTATGCGAATTAACGCCTTATTGCACGACATGACGTCAGTGGCTAAATGTCAAATATTACTAGTGGTTGTTAATCTTGACCTGCATGCTGCTACTGTATATCAGGTATTCTGGAAACTAATGAAAATACATATAGATCTGCAGATCTGGCTTTGGTTCCCTGAGGAAGAATATGTTGTCTAGTCACATCGAATACGCTGCATAGTGTACGAACACATTATTAAGTACTATTAAGACTGCATGCCTTGGCATGAATGCTGGAAGTATTCATTCATACATTCGGGAAATATAACTAGCGCATTTGACAACGGTATTATCCAACCACCCATGAATTGGTTTTAGTATGGATCTAGTCTCATATGGCTGATTCCACAAAGGCTATTCATTCTCTTATATTGGTTATGAAATCGCCCCACCACTCTAACAACACTTCTCTATTTCTCTTTCCCTTTTCAGGGGAAATCCAAATAAAGGTTAGTGGACAACATAATGTTGTTGCTTGTATTTTCACCATTCACCATTTACAATATTGACATAATCATGGGATGTAATTAATTGATATTATGTAGAACCCTTATATATCTAAATTACTGGCAATGAGCATATATCCTAACCATGCTACAAATTGTAAGTAAATATGTTTTTCTACTCAAAGCTATTTTCATTATACATGTATATATCCACTCGCAGGTCTGCTTTGACAACCCCGGAACCGTCTCTGATCGAAATGTGTCAATTTAATTTGTGCAGTTCCTCAGTTATATCAACGATCCTGTAGCTTCACAAGTAATAATGACACATTGAAGTAGGGTTTTCACATCAAATTCCCGTCGAGAAACGGATTCACATTAACATTAACATTTTCTTTAGGATGAAGTGAAATGTCATGTATCATGATTTTAGGTGCCACGATGAACTAATCAACAAAATATCAGAACTAGTCTAATGTTTTTAATTGAAGTAGTGTACTCTACGTTCATAGGTTTGGAAAACATTGAAATATGAAACGGAAAATGTTTGAATTTTTTTAATTCAAATCTAAAAAAAATGGTACTATCAGGTTTTTACCCGATAAAATTTAAGATTGTGTTAGTCAGTAAGGTTTTCGTTGGGATTGATTTTCAGAGTTTAAATGTATTATTCCTCGATTTTAATTGTGTTGTAATAGACTGGTGCATGTATAAGTTAGTGCTTTGTTTATTCAATAGAAGTTTTATAATCATTATAATATTATCTGAATTGAACAACCAACAGACGCACACTATTGAAAACAGGCTAGGTGGGGGGGGGGGGGGGGTGGAAGTTCGCTCAGATGCTTTCTAACATGAGAAATAAAACATTTGGACTCGATTTTGCTCGAAATGCTGTTAAAAGTTGATGCGAAGTCAGACAGCTTTTGAAGACTATGTATACCAAAAATTGACATTCAATGATAGCAGACAAAACAACTAAATAGTATTGTCTGACCCATGTCTTAATAAGTACATGTACACACTGAGACATTGACTTATACACATTAATACTTTACCTTTCCCAAGTGTCAGGTATTCCACAGCATCAAATTGAAATGTAACGACGATATAATGATTATGTTAATCCATGGTTTAAGCGGATGTAATCCCATAAGATACAACATACCATTGATCATAATTATTAAACACTTTTACCAGAACTAAGTAACCCTTATATTACAGCTGGTGCCTTAGTGCCTGGAGGGAGGAGGGGAAATTGTAGCCACGCCAGGATTCGCTCTGCCAGCCCGAATCCCAAAGTGGAATAGTCAACCGTGTAGATCTGTTTAAAATCTTACAAAATATTTAACTGTAAGGGATTTGAGAAGAAAATGAAAAAGTCTTTTACTGACACAATGATAAACATCGGCTTTCGTTAGATTCATGTTTGATGCTTATCAATATTTTCATATCACACCTTTGAAAACTGTCGTTGACATCAATAGGTTTATTTAAAGCTGTTGTTAGATATACAAAATGTTCAAACTACGACTAATTATATTTTAGAACTGTTAATAATCTACTTATAATTGAGATGGACAAGCTAGAGTGAGGACGTAGGCTATTTATTTGATGGTATTCTTTTGCCAAACAAGTTCAACATTACTTTTGGAACCCGTCATGGACTGCGTACAGAGATGTAGATATTGAGTTCAGATCATAAAAAATGAATGTTACCCAAATATCATTCCAAGGTCCAGTGCAAAAGAAAATCAAATTATCCGATTTTCTTTAAAAGACTGCATATATACAATCCTAAAACGCATAAAAAATTGAGTTTTATAACATAAAAAATGACATAACACTATCATACTCACTATTCATAATATAAGATCCAGTGGATGCATTATTAGGGATTTCGGTGCTTATTGGTTCAGGCATGCTTGCACTTTTTAAAAAATCATTTAATTACCAACAAGCCTAGCACGCCAAAATCCAATTCAACTAAAGAGTGTATCCACTTCCGTTTAATTTTCTTTGTGTATTATCCGCGTTTAAAGCAGGTCGCTCCACATGTAAACACAGGGATCAAAAGGTTAATAGTCGAGCAAATCATGTGCAGCATTATTATTGTTGTTTTGCTTTTAATCACACACTTCCCTTACATAGTGCGATAACGTTGACATAATAATCGAATGTTGTACTTTCCACATATGCTTCGTGCGTAGTCCCTGACACCTAACACCAAATATGCTCTAATCCTGCTGGTGTATATTCACGGCACTGGTAATCTGTCGAGATATTGTAGCAAATCTACCAATATCCTAGACAGGATGTTTCCAACTTATATTCCTTTGAATTTCCATGTGGACTCATAATTGTAGATTCACAACTTTGACCAATGTGTGAGATATTAGAAACCCAAACTTAGATATAGTGTTGTTTTTCTTGTTGGTCATTTCCCCTTTAAGTTTCTAGGCAGTGAGTAATGTGGTATTTTATGTATATATACACTCGTGTTCCACTCAACCACTAAGTGGGTCGATGGGGACTTGGAGAAGAAGGCAAGAGAACAAGAGAATGAAGCATTACTGCAAGGTGGTTAGCGGTGGTGGTGGTGGTAGTGTTGGTGGCGAAGGAGGGGGAAGACTTGGGCTTTGCGGGCTTAGTCCGAGATTTGGTTCCAATCCAAAGTCTACACGATTATGCTTGTTTCAACATGGCCTTCGTGCTGGGCTATGGGTGCAGATTATAGAGGGAGCAAGATGTATGCAGGTATATATACCGGTATTTTATGTGGTTCTGCTATGACTGAAAGGCCACAAGTTGTGTTGTAAATTAGACGAAGTCATGATCTCTTATACATTGGGGAACAATATCCTTAAGAAAATGGTGACCTGGTAAAGAATAACACTGAAAATCCTTTGTTGTCTTTTAGGTTTAGACTCATTAATTAATTGATTTTAGAAAATCTTTAAATATTAAAAAACAAGCTATGGTACAGAAGTGCTAGTTTTCTGGGGGCGTGGGGGTGGGGGTGGGGTGAATATCCATATATATAATCAATTACGGTCATTGAGAAATAAAATTTCATTGATACATTTTCATGCTAAGTCTAAGGAAATTCACCTATTTGTAGGGGCCCAAGCAATTTATGGTTTGACCCATCACAAATTTAAACAGAATTGATTTTTGCGGGGATGTGTAGAGTAAAGTCCCCTATTTAATATATCACAAATGTACATTTATATACTTGGGTGACTTTGTCAAAATGACCGCTAGGTGGCGCTCGTTTGACGTTTTCTTGAATACCTGTCAAAATAGCAATCCTATTGACTTGTGCATATTAAACCATTTGTAGAAAACAACATTGAATTTTATTTGATGTATGGTACATTATTGTAGCCTTAATAGCTGAGAAGTCACGTAATTTTGAGTTTTCGGCAAAATAGTGTCAGAATTTATTTCCAAACGAAAATATTGTGGTTGATATTTGTAAGAGAGTTTAACTAACATTAAATCATTGATATCTGTTGAAATAGGATTTTTTTCAAATAAAATTAATTTTCTGAAAAATCACCTTTAATCTTATCTCGGCATATGGGTCAATATCTCAAGTTTCCATCCACTAAATTTCACTGTATTAGTCCTAGTACCTAAGAGGTTCATATTCTTGAATGTTTATATGATAACATCACTATTAAATTATTTTTATTCCTCACTTTTTAATTATTAACCTATTTCCATATATCGATTTTTTTTCGATTGTTGAGTTTGGGATATTTCCTAAATCTAAAATTGGTTCCTCAACTAGAGCAATGGGGCCATCCATAACCATACTACTATCCATTGGTTCCTTGGCCGGAGCGATGGGATTAACCTTGATGGGGTTACTGGCATCCATTTGTTCCTTGACTCAAGTGATGGGGTTGACCTTGACAGAAGTACTGACATCCATTGGTTCCTTAACTGAATCGATGGGGTTAACCTTGACAGGAGTACTGGCATCCATTTGTTCCTTGACTCAGGCAATGGGGTTAACCTTGACAGGAGTACTGACATCCTTTGGTTCCTTGACTAAATCAATGGGGTTGACCTTGACAGGAGTTCTGGCATCCATTTGCTCCTTGACTGAATCAATGGGGTTAACCTTGACAGGAGTACTGGCATCCATTTGCTCCTTGACTGGAGTGATGGACAATAGGGTGTGTACACTGGACAGGTATAGACAAAATGCTCATCATTGTAGGGGAATAGCTCTCAGCTATTTGTGTATTTGTGCATGATGTTTGTTTAGGCTGGCTGACAGACTGTGTGCATTATCCTGAGTTGAAGCCAAGCAATTACCCACCAAACATTAAAAGTACAGTATATACATTATTGCATATTTAGTGGCTGTATCTGTACAGATGTATAGTTTTGTTGCATGATTTATATTTATTTCTTGATTAAAAAGATATTTTTTTCACTTTTACTAAAATAGGATAAATTGCAATATAGGTTTCTGATATCATTCATAATTTGACATTTTATGATTGGTAAGGTTCTCTAGTTTCCAAAAAATGTATAGTTTTACTAATCTCTAAAACATTCCACTAAAATTACGTAGTGAACTTTACTACTTCATGTCGGTCGCATTCTTGTCACCTCTTAGCTGCTAATGCATTTCTGGCACACATGTCTGTAATGTATATTCTATGTGACTATGAGGGTTGACCTATGTGATGATATTACATACTTAGAGTGACACAGAGGGAGTGATTAAAGAGATAAGAGTGATGAAACAAAACACATAGTGATGATACAAAACACATAGTGATGATACAAAATTACATGAAAACAGCAAAGTTTACAGAATTTCAGACTAAAAACTGAATATGGGGTATAACACAATCAACATGAAAGGAAATCTATGACTATAGTTTCCAAGCAATCAACAAATTATACATAGAAGTAAAAGAGTAAGATTTTGTAGCATTGGATTTTGGAGACAAGATGATACAAAAGAACAATTCTCAGATGTTAGGCGGTAAAAAGTGTCTGTTAGCTAAGAAAGTGGATATTATAGATGTGTAAGTTCCAAACAGTGACACAGGAGGGCTCTCCTGCTTTCATTTTGCACCAAACATAAAATTATGCGTTTTGTATAATCTTGCTAATTTCATTTAATAGCCCTGAGATTGAAATGAGATATTGGGTATGTTTATGATCGAATTGAATGAAACTCTGGGTTATGATGATTGACATAGCAATAGTATATGTAATAGTATACTGAAGATCTCCCACTAATGTTAATATGGAACAAAAACTACAGGGGAAAACATGTCACGTTTTTTGTTTTTGTACTGCCTACTTAGGTCATTTGAATGTGATTTCTTTTCCCAATGATGGGTTGTAGCATAGATTTACAGAGACTTGTCATATGTATGGTATTTAGAGGCATTAACAAGCAATTTGTTTTGTATCAACACCTTTTTTCTAATTGTCAATATCAAAACAAGTTTTGATGCTGAGTGATTAAAATTGTGTATACTTAATCGCCTCCAGACCCCTCATAAATGCACAAAGTTTCATAAGCTTGGACATCAAAATGACGATTTTTATGAGGATGATTGAGAAATAACCATTTGTGTACCGATTTCATGAGAATCGACGATATGCACAAATATTTTGTCTACATATTCTCCACAAGGTGGTGTGTTAGTCCAGTAGACTGCATCTTATTTACTTCACTTCCTTCATACCTTTATAAACTTCCACACATCCTTTGTCAAAACACTAACTATGAAATAGGATATATTTTTATGCACATTTTATCAGCCTAGAATTGGTGAAAATAAATTCAAATGTTGGAAAGTTAACATATGAGTAATTTTCCCAATCGAGCATCATTTCATTTTCCAGCCTAGGGTGTCTACTATCTGTATTTGGGATGATCAATCATGATTATAACCATTTTATTTTAATTCCTTGGCCAAAATGAGGCTGTGGGAACCCCACTTTCAAAGTTCTCATGTCAGAATCTTCACCGCTATTGCAATAAAAGTGCTTTTTCAGGCTAGAAATAAAGTAACAATTATGGAATATGAATATAATACACAGGCCTATTTAGAAAATATATTACTTCTGCTGACGAAAAATGGTTTCTACACATGCACCCATGTTCATCTTTATGAAAAAACACAATATTTAAGTAATCACTAATCTAAACTGATCTAGACATGGAAAATATCATTTTGGAATATTTGTGTCCTGATACGACATATATTAGCTTCAAAATAATACCACAAGTTATAACCATTGATTAATATTAAATTGCATTTACTAGTATTTGTGGACGGAAGATGCATATATGTATGTATCCATATAATACGGGAAGAGCGATTTCTATGAAAAAGAGGTAGAAAAGTGAGGTTTCTTTGTCTCACATTGTCTCGGAATTTGTTTTTTTACAAACCACTTTACTCATCTGTAGAGTTCTGTCCACCCTCTCTGGAGGACGTCATATATGTGGTTTGTGAAGGTATCGGGGGTGGAAATGTGATTTTGAAGCCTTTTTTAAATTGGGATCTACACACTCTATTTATAACCTGGGAAAACCCCTGTGAGATACTACGTTATTTCCCATAAGCTACTACCTCCCTTCCAGGGAGACCCGACTACATGCAGAGGAGTGGGAGAGGGTGGGGGTATTGGAGTGGGGAGGGGAGGGACAAGGTGTTCGAGGGGAGAGTGAAGAAAAGGGAGAGGGTGGGGAAATAGGAGAGAGGAGGGGGGGAAGAAAAGGGGAAGGAAAAGAGGGGAGGGAGAGAAAGCGAGGAGGGGGAGCATGAGGGAGAGGGGAGGGAAAAGGGGGGGGGAAAATAGAAGATGGGGTTTTAGGAGAGAAAAACAGGTATGAGTGACAGAGAAGAGGCGGAGGAAAGAAGGGAGAGGGGGAAGTTTGGGGAGAGAGGGGGACCGTCCGGAGGACGGATATAATGCTAGTATTTTGATAAAAACAAAACTTACTAACCCATGATGTCTCTGAAACCTGCTATTCCCTTACATAAAATTCCTTGAACTGGTATGAGAATATTTTATGTCCCGTTACGACATGTGATATATATCCTAAATAATTTTTCTAAAAAACATTCACATGTAATTCCGACCTACCTAATAATTGTTCATGCCTGCGTGAAAATGGGGAAAAAGATAAATATGATAAAATACTGATGTTGTTAAATTCACGAGAGCTTGTTTAGCAACGTCGGAATTATGCCATAGCGTAGCCGTTACACCATAATTATTAAAAATGAAAAGACACTTCTATTCAAACAGTGATTTTGAAGTAATAAAATGGATATTTCTTTACAAAATCAAGTCAAACTTCTTGTTAGAACCAGCCAACATCCATTTTCTACCTTTGAATTTTCATTTTAATTATGCTAGCCGAATTAATAGATAATTTATCTCAACCTTACACTAAACCATTTGATAAATCGGGATTGATATGGCCGAAAATAGGCAAAAATGAAGGTATTTGAGGCATTGGTGTAGAAATCGAAATATTTGCCTCAGCCTTCCAAAACCTCGTCTGCATTATGCTGATATTTTGTGATAATATGTACGGCAAAGATTGTAGAGATTCAACGAATTTCATTTTTTCTAAAAAAAAAAAGACTCCTATAATCAAATGCAGCCCCCTTGGGAGAATTACTCATATATGTCAAGGGCTCTGAAATATCATCATATGGCCTTGAATCCTGTTGGAATCTTTTAAATGGCCTTGAAATGTTCAGTGAAATTTTGGTGTGGAGGATGGTCTGTGGATTGAAACCAGCCCCTGCCAGCATGTATTTTTTACTGCCATCCAAAGACACATCCTACCTTATGCCTTCATTTCATTTGGTCATTCCAACTGGTGGGCCTTCTTCACAGTGAAACCTTTCAACTGACCAAGCAACTGCTAGTGGAGAGCACTGGAGGTGCTGGTGGTTCAGTCGGAGAACCCTACACATGATCAGGCAACCTAGAGACAAAGGCTCATATGCCAAAATGTCATGCTACCTTTCATGTTCAGTGCCTGCTCTGTTGCCCTGCAGTTGTGTAAGGAAGGGGTGGCTGCTGGACCCAGTTGTTTCCTCAGCACACTTGTACACTGTATATATCCCGAGTAGAAGTATTCTACTACCTTCTTCAAGTGCCACTAATCATTATTCTACTACTTTTCCTATTACAGTTGAAAAAGAAGCACTTCCTCCAAAATAAAAAGTAGTAGAAGGAAGTATGTGTAGTTGATGTAGTATGAGAACTATTCAAAGGTAGTAGGAGCAAAGGATGAAGAATGAAAAGTAATAAAAGCAGTAGTGGATGTAGTGGAACAAGTAGTAGTGGATATATTAGAAGTACAAGTAGTAGGAGGAAGGTGGTGGAAGTATGTGTGTAGTAGAAGTTAATTTGTAGAGGAATGAATAGTATGAGAATGCAGTAGAAAGAGAAAAAAGATCTAATAATTTGATCTAACATTACCAAATTGTACATGCATTCTAACCAAAAGAAACTATAGCCTAGTGTGCCGCCAACCGACTATTTATGGAATTGAGGTCAATGGGTCAAACAGCTGACCACCGAGGGGGCAGCCAAACATGATATGCGCGTCTAGGATGCTCACTGCATTAGTGTATGAGGGAATACCAATCGTTGTCAATGTTTCTTAGATTTAAAACGTTTTAAATGAGGAAACATTGTTGCTGATATATATAGGAGCTGCAAAGGTGATAACTGATGACTTAAACATTCCAGAATTTCTGACCAAAATGATCTAACCATTGATGTTATGGTCAACGATGCACATATCCTTATGTATACCTATGACGATGTTATGCACCCATGTGTTGGCATCAACCTTGTGACTATCATTTATATGAAATGCACCAGAATGCACCATTTACATTTACCATTTACAGGTTACATGGTGATATGAATGGAATATCCCCAAGGTATATTGTAGCTTGCGGTAGAGTATTGGAGATATATGAATAGCAATCGAATGAGAGTCTAGGCAATGGTATAGGCTAGCTCTATGAATAATAACAGATTTGTCCTGTTTAGGCGTAACTTTTATTAAGAGAAACATGGGTTTATATATGAGTTATACCATTCTTGTGTTTGTTTAATTTCTTTTGGTCATATCAAAATGTGCATGAAACCAATGTTCTTCTACATCACTTTAATATGCATGGCGGAATTACAGGAGGTGTCAGCTAGATTGCAGTTTCTAGGAGATGGTGTAAACCTCAGATTACAGATATGGGATGAGAGAGTAAAAACGTGTCCAAGAGAGACATAATCATTTTTCTTTTCCCCCAAGTGTCTAAAGTACCAAAATGATATGATTCATGCTCTAAATTCGAGAGAAGGACGGATGAGGGTCCTATTATATGGTTAGAATATTCGCGACCTTTTCTAAATATACTGAGCATGGCAGAGCCAATGGACCGCTAGATGATTTTATTTTGCATTTTGACTGGGAGAGGTCGAAATACATGTTGATTTTGGCTTTAAATCACTAAAAGATCACTGCTAACAAAAGCATTTATTGAACATTTTTCACGTATTCCAGAGCAGGAAATAACAGAATTAATGTATTTGAGAATGGAGGTAGGAGAAAGTATGGAAGCTTATGCTCACAGAGCAGCAAGAGCACACCGAATTGTGGAATATAATGACAGCCAGAAATTAACTATTTTTTGTTCGGACTTCTCCCTGCTATTAGACAAATTGCTAATTCTTCAGATACACATACTTTCACTGGGGCTGTTAATGCTGCTTTACAAGCTGAGATGTCTCTTGCTTTAAAACAGCAGGTTATAATCGAAAACCATCAAAAGATCATTGGAACATTAATGAAAACTTTCATGGATCTGACAGCAAAAACCAACATCGCAAGTGTGGATATAGACAGGCCAGTAAAAATACCAGTGCCTCAGTATCCCTGCTATCAGGATCAACAACAGGGAAACTAATTTCACCTTGCAAAAATGAGAGTTTTGCAAGGGAGTGCGCAAGTTATCTTGGATATATATGTTATAAGTTTCCTCAATATAAAATTCACGAATCTTATTTGGTATTCCATTGTCTTTGTCCACTATATAGTATGTAGACTGCAATGGCTATGCAACACTCACAATTTCCCTACATCCTTCTTTAATGAAATACTCTATTATTCTCGGTAGTTTATTTTATAAAACTATATGGTTAAAGTTCAAACATATTGTCTCGACAACCTGTGAAATTCAAAGCAAAATTCAGGCAAGGGAGAGGTCCGATTAAAAGGCTTAAAATTTGAAGAGCGCGGATAATAAAATTGTTATGATATTTGACCAAGGACATTCTTACAGATTTAAGTTAGTGCTGCTTGAGTCCAATGCTGAATTGATGACCATTAGCACGACTTGCGAATTTTAAGCCTTTTAATCGGACCTCTCTCGAACTGTAACACGGTTATGGGTTTTTCCTTTTGGGTGTTAACTACTTAAGATATAAATTTGGGGGGAGAGAGAGTGGGGAGAGAGAGTGGGGAGAGGGGGTAGTATGATGGGCATAAATTATCTATTACACGGGATTCAGATCTATAGTCTGGTGGGAGTCATGCCAGATCAACGGGAGTTATCCGTGAGAGGGACTATGCATATCTATGAATATATTTGTAAGCTGGACTCCATCTCTCCACTTGTACTCATAATCAGTATGTATTATAGGAGCGAGTCTCGATTAAAAAGAATTAACAGGGCTTTGTTGCACAATGAATTTCCACGAACGTGCAGCCTAGGAATTAAATCGTGGTAGATCTTTGGTTAAGAACGACCAGGATTAGCAATGATCAGACTATGTTGCACAAGGTCCCGTCCTAAGTCTGCACGTTCTCAAGTTGCACACTCTTGCACGTTCTTATACATACAATACGGTAATGATGATCAGCAAACCTGTATACAACAGAGGAATTCCTTGTTATGACATCATTATCCATGGTCTTTTCCAAACTTTAGCCCGAAATAGTCAGTTGAAAACGGTGCTCACCCACTCAGCCACTCTCTATTGCTAGTGGGTATTCAATCAAAATCCAATGCAGTTGTTAATTGCCTAATTGAGTTCATGTCTGTTTATTCTTTGGGGTACTGACGTTCGTATGTATTCGTACAGGGTTCACGTTCATACGTATTCGTGAGAACATAGAAAAATATCTGGGTGAAAGTGGTGTTGCACAAGCCAGTAACGAACAGACTTAGGACCACCCTCAGGGTTGTCCTAAGTCTGTTCGTTGCCATTCTGGCTACATATATAAATAATTTATTCATTAATTTCCACCCATAAAGGTACAAAAACAAGATTGTAGGTGTTTGCACAGCAATTCTTGATTTTTAAAAACATTTAGCTATTCGTTGGTAAAAAGCCTGCTCGTTGCCCTTCACTCCTGCTCGCTCTTTCCAAAGAATAAGGCACACAGTGGGAGTGGCTGTGTGGGTGACTGTGTATATGTGTGTGAATGAAGGGGCGGAGTATTTAATGTCAACAAATGCGTGACCCATTCATAATCATGACAGATTGGGACACTTTTTTTCCTAATTATTATTGATTATAAATGGCAAGAGAAGGAAAATAATGATCCTAAGATGGAAATATTAAACCAGAATTGAGTCATTAGAAACATATACCATACAATATAATTATTAATGACTGCATCAAGTTAAATAATCCTCCAGGTTCTAGGCAGGCGACTTTCCCTCCCTTCCCCTCTTCTCTCTTAGAGAAGTTTTTTTTATCATTGCTCAGAGGGAGGGAAAAGGGAGAGAAGGAAGAAACTGAGTAATGATTAATAAAACAATATCGAAACACAAAATAATGCAGTCACATGTATACTACCCATGTAATTGATATTAACCCAGGCATGATTGTGGTCCTGGGTATGACCATAAAGTGCCTTTCTGTCTCTATTTCTCTGTCCCTCTCTCCCTTCTTTTCTATCTCTATTTCCTGGGTATGATCATAAACTGCCTCTCTCTCAGCTCTCCTGCCCTTGATATAACCATATTAAATGTGTTGATAAGGGCGTAAATCAACCAATCTCACTCACTCACTCATTTCAAAGCATGATTCATACTCTACTGTGTACTGGGTGCCCCTCACAGTAACTTAACAGTACCAAGGGTTTGATTGTTGTTTCTGTGTGTATGCAAGCTCTGTTAATGTGGAGCTATTCACCCATGACCTATACTTTCTATTTGAGTATTGTCATCAATAAGTACAAAGAGCAGAGACAAGGGTGTGATGTCATAAGACGGAATTCCTCATGATTATAGTGGTTACACATTGTTACCGTATTGTGTATAAAGGTAAAATGAAGAGTATGAGACTAAAGAACGTGTAGGAGTATGAAAGAATAGGATCAGCCCTTGTGCAACAGAGCTTGCTCTTTCCTACTCTTAACTGTTCTTAACCAAAGATCAACCACGATTTTAGTCCTTGGCTGCACATTCGTGAACAAAACAAGGTCTATTTCAACCTTGTAACACTTCAATGCCTCTGCTGGGTCATTGATTGCCACTAATCATTCTAATAGTAGTGCCTGAACTGGCAATTCAATCCAACAAAACAATCAAATCAACTCTGCTATGTCTATTTTCTCACGAGTATACAACGAACAAGAACCCACGAATTAGTTGTGCAACAGATTCTCGTAGGTTTGCCAAAGAACGAACGCGATTGGGTAAGATTAAGGAACGAGCAAGGCATTGAGACATTGTACGAACGAGCAGGAAAGACTGGCCTAAGATCAGCGTTGTGCAACAAAGCCCAGAACCTTTATGGAATTGAACTTGTTGTGTCATCTTTACTAGTATACCTCTACATTTGAATACGTCAATATTCTAATAACATAGGATATCATTGGTGGAGTTTCAGTTATACTGAACATATTACAAAAATATTACAAAAATCCTTAGATATGCATGCCACGTACTGCCCTGCCGCCATGTCTCTCAGCCTGTCTGGCCCGCGCCAGTGTTCAAGCGAGTTCATTTCCCCATGTCAGCAGAAGTGACCATACAGTGCTGCCCCCGTCAGTCGGAAATGAGAACTAGCTATTCAGAGATCAAAAGTAGTATATGAAAATGTTGGGTAATGTAGTCAAACAGTACTGTTCTCTGAAGATCCCTACGAAAAAACTCGTGTCTGATATAATGTGGAAGTTAATACTCGTGAGGTAAGCTTATTGTATGTGAAGTGTGCATTATTTATACCCAATAAAATGTGGTCTGTTGTATGGCGCTGTGAACATTCAAAGATTAGTTTTCAGATTTTCAGATCAAACCCTCTGAGGGCGAGGCGGTCTGAAAATGGGGTTCATTTACAAGATGAGTGGCCAGATGATCCTGTGGGCGAGGGAAAATTTCTGGAGAATTTTAGACCCTATTTGTTTTACTTCTCTTTGAACTTTCAAACATGAATGAATAATTATCTTAAATTGTATTTCATGCATTTGTCACCCCCTGCCCCATCCCCTCCGGCCACCTTGCAGCAAAAGATAAGGTATGCTGAAATATATGGAAAGCCATTTATACATGTTATAAATTAACCCCAAACCGGGAGAATTAGTTGGCTAACCCGGAAAATGACTGACGAATTCACCATTGAAAATGCATGCGAACTGGGGAATTTCGTTCCGGGTTAGCAGAGAATTAGGGACGAAATCGGAAAATTCCCTAATTCCTCAATTGTGCTTTTTAATATTTAGCTAATCTTCCCTTTCCATCATTTCTACTTAGACTTCATCAATTCCTGACTAGGACATAGCTTTTGTTAATTCTCTCCGAGCTGGTATCTAATTCTCTAGACACCCTGCTACTTCGGAAAATTACTAGGCCTATCTAGGAAAAGTATTACTAAAATTCTGTACATTTGGGTTATATGTATAAATGGCTTTCCATAGAAATATATCCAAGAATATTGTAAGGACTACCAGACTTCTATGAGGACTAGTGATTTCAATATGGAAAGCCATTTATACATGTTATGAATTAACCCCAAACCTGGAGAATTAGTAGGCTAACCCGGAAAATGACTGACAAATTCACCATTGAAAATGCATGCGAACTGGGGAATTTTGTTCCGGGTTAGCCGAGAATTAGAAACCAAATTGGAAACTTCCTAAAATTCCCAAATTGTGCTTTTTAATATTTAGCTAATCTTCCCTTTCCATCAGTTCTACTTAGACTTCATCAATTCCTGACTGGGGCAAAGCTTTTGTTAATTCACTCCGAGCTGGCATCTAATTCTTTAGACACCCTGCTACTTCGGAAAAACACTAGGCCTACCTAGTAGGCACATTCCGGATTGGCCGCCGAGCTGGACCAATTTTCGCGAAATAGGATGCCAGTTCACTGAGAAAAAGGCTAATCAGGAATATGGTTAGGTAGCTTGGGAAAAGTATTACTAAAATTCTGTACATTTGGGTTACATGTATATATAAATTAATGGCTTTCCATATTTGTATACTCTACTAGTCCTGCGGGCGAGTGCATGATTTCAGTTAGTCGTGACCCCTTTGTAGTCAGTGACATAGGGTATATAACTCATTGTGTCACATCAGTAATTTTTACCCCTGACGCCATGTCAAGGCCATTTCCTTAAAAGCTTCATAAACAGAGACAATATTACATTATATAAATAAAGAACTGCAATTATCCACGCTCAGAGGGACGAATCCGCCTCAAAACCTCTCCAAATAGCTCAACATACCTCGAACGGCCCATCGTTCGGTCCACGCGCGCTACTCCCCAGCGCCTCCTCACCTCTTCGTCATAACCAGACTGATTACATCTTTACGTTCCCATATGATCAGTGTTTCCTAAGATATGCTTAATATCGACCACAAGCTTCTGTGAAATATATATTTTTGCAGGAAAAATAACATCTATGTTCAAATCAGAGCCTGTTCTGACCGATTTCTTTTATTTTTCTTATTTTATTACAAGGGTTTAGAAACCCGTGAATATTATGTCGGCTGAAGCCTAACGTCCCCACCTAATGTAATGGTTACCTCCCTAAGAGGCCAAACAACGGTTACCATTATCTCTTTTACCAATTCGGCTAATTTTTAAACCTATTTAGGGCTTTTCCCCTACGCCCTAGCATAAAAAACTACATTTTTATAGCAACTTTAGAACCCCATATGTTTTAACATAGGCAATCGCCGCCTGTTCTAATTTAAAAACAACCAGAGCTGCCGTACATTGCACCAACCACGGCAGCCATCATACTTTTTAAGTAGGTCAGATCTAGCCGACGCTAGAATCCCTCCTCGAGATCTTAATTTTAGACACGTATCCGTCCCAGCCTTTGCAGGCCGGCACCTCAAAAGTCAAAATTATTTTAGTAAATCTTTATTACGTAACATTACGTAACTTCACATAACATTTTTAACCATTTTTATCAACCATCATTCTTGGGATTTACGATGCTCACAACCCACACAATTACTCTTATCTTATCTTTAAAGTTACGTAACATTACGTAATTTTGCGACCCATTAGTCGCATACAAAGTCGCACTTAATTGTTTTAATTAGCATAATTTAATTGCGCATGGTATTACGTAATATTAAAGGGCAATGTTGCCTCTGTCTTTTAATTAATTATTACGTAATTATTACGTAAGGTTACGCAGTACTGTGACCGCATTAATAACACAGTTCATCCTTTCTTTAAAAATTCTTTTACATCATTATTATATAACATTACACAACTCTGTATAATTGCCATTTTACCAGTTTTTATGGGTATGACCGGCAAATATTGTCCATTTTTCATATTTCTCCATTATATAATGTTATATAATGCTCTAGCCTTATCTTATTATTATATAACGAATAATTATTACGTCACAACAGGGTTTAATTAATAATTATAACTAGTCGGCAGAGCTAATTAGTCATTAATGGGGGATAATATGTTATAACTCATTGTGTCACATCAGTAATTTTTAATTTATGTGTACTAGCTCCTACCTGTCCGACAGCTAGCGAGAGACTGATTAATACCGCACCCTGATTGGTCGCAACCCACCTAGCCAATTAACATGGGGGGATTATCCCCAGGTAGTCCTTTCAGGTATATAAGCAGGTGTTGCTCGCCCATTCAGGGACTTGCCATTACCATAACATCAGGTATTCATTATCTTTAAAAGCAATAAAACAACGTTCATACTCTACCGAATTCTTCACTCCTTTATGTTACATACATTATAACAAGGGTATAAACAGCTATCCACCCAGAATGGTGTTGCATGGGTGCAGCGAATACAATGTTAAAATGTTTGTTGTCTTAATTGCTTAGAAAAATTATACTAGTGTAGTGAATATGGTTATACCAATCAAGAATGGATTGTGGCTGGAGTATTTGTTTATCAAGTGACGTTGGCTTGACCGGCGCTGCATGCGCCTCGGTGGAACTGGTCAAAAGTACCCTTTCGGATTCCTGCCGAATCTTACATGGGTAATATATTCATTCCACTATTGCAGGTTAATCCATCTAGTCGTGTTATTAGGGGTGGACGGGTGGGCGCTCAAGGCTACCCGCGCTCAACTGTGGATCACTTGTGGCGCATGATCCCAGGTCTGGTCAGATAGCTAATTAGGCCAAGCGCGGATCCAAATAACCCAAAAAGTAAGTTTGGTGATGAAAATGACACAATATGCACAATATGGCATGTGAGAAGGCACAAAATATATGGAAACAAGTTAAGGTTGGGGTAAAAAAAGTGACTTTCTGAAGGTAATTAACGAGGGAGTCATCAATCAATAACTGACTATTTTGACTATTTTCTCTTTTGACTATTCTGACTATTTTCATAAACTCATAAAGAGCTACATCCATCGTCAATTACTCCATGAAAACGAAATGGTAATGCAAGCATATGGGTGAAATCGTCAGAAAATGTACAATTCACCTTCACGAATACTCTCAAATAATCCCAATTTAAGACAAAAATGAGGTTAAAAATTTAGTTCAACATAACCAAACAGATTGCTTGAATCAAGGCAATGTCAAATATACTCATGAAGATATATGTTGTCCTAGTATTGACCATTATTTAGCAGAATGCAATAAATGTGTAGATCTGCCGATTGTACATTTTCTGAAATTGTGAATTTAATGACAAAATCATTTCGAGACAAAACCACCTAAGTACAGCTATCTGAATTGTCCTTATTTTTTTTTCTTTTGGCCTCAAAATTGTTCCAGCGACAATAAATGAACTGCATTCAATGTAAAACAACTAAAATTGTCTCCAAATTGTGAATCTAGTGACAAAATTCCAACATTTCGAGACAAAACCACCTACCGACAGCTGATGGAGCTGTCCTTAGTTTTTGGTCTTTCGGCCTCCTAATTGCAAAATTGTCACAAAGACAATAGATAAACTGCATTATGAACGCGATGTATATTGTCTAGAACTACTTAAAATTTCTCTTTTTAATTATTTCTCCATTAGCTGTACCCCTGCTGCAAATCTTACAAAATAGCTTGTATCTCTATGCAAAAAACTACCGCCAGCCGCCAGAAAACTACCGCAAATAAGGACAAAAATTGTTGATTCATAGGCATATGCCTTATGAAGGGTCATTGGTGCCACCTCTTGGACACCCCCAGCATCACAAACCTTCCCATAACTCCTCTCGCACCCCTTCCTCTCTCCAGCATCCTTCCGCTTACCCCTTAATCCTCATCCTCACTCTCACGCTGACCACGGTGCAACCCACACGCACCTCTTCTTTTTGTCCCACCCTCCTCTTCCCTCTTTTCTAAGGATATCTCATACCCTCAATAGATCTACTACTCCTCTCTCGCATTTTTAATTCTTATTTTCATTATTATTATTTAATATTCTTCTTTATTTCATATTTCATTAACCGTAATTACTCAAACTTATACATAAGTTCATCAATAAAATTATAATTCTCCAAGCCAACGACTTCTCTCCAGGTCCAGCAGGCTCGCACATAAAGAAGAGACAATTAAAACGAGACAATTTTTAGCAAATCTAGACAAAACCGCGCTCATAAAAAAAATTGTCCTTATAGTCATTTTCAGGCAGTTTTGTCTGGAAATGTTGAAGTTTTGTCTCTAAATTTATAATTTGGAGACAATTTTGCCTTAGATTTGAATCTAACCTAGGCAATCAAGTAAGTAATCAGTGATGAATAAAGGTTTTTTGAAACTTTCAAGACTTTAGACAATGTCTAGGCAAAAATCTTCAATAAAATCCCTGGCTTCAAGGACAATCTCGAAAGGTGTGCACATAAAGTCAGATTGTCCTTGTCCTTGAAGCCTGATTTTGTCTTTGTCTTTGAAAATTAGACAATATATTGCCTCTCCAGTTTTATCCTAATTTGTGGTAGTTTTCTGGTGGCTGGCGGTAGTTTTTGGTATGGTTTGGCGGTCGAGTAAGCCTGAAATGTAAAGCAACCAAAATTGTCTCCAAATTGTGAATTTAGTGACAAAACTTCAACATTTCGAGACAAAACCACCTGTAAGGACAGCTATCTGAGTTGTCCTTAGTTTTTTCTCTTTCGGCCTCAAAATTGTCCCAGAGACAATAGAATTGTCCCAGAGACAATAGAATTGTCCAAGAGACAATAGAATTGTCCAAGAGACAATAGATGAACTGCATTCAATGTAAAACAACCAAAATTGTCTCAAAATTGTCTCCAAATTGTGAATTTAGTGACAAAACTCCAACATTTCAAGACAAAACCACCTAAGGACAGCTATTGGAGCTGTCCTTAGTTTTTGGTCTTTCGGACTCCTAATTGTCACAGAGACTGCAAAATTGTCCCAGAGACAATAGACAAACTGCTTTATGAACACGATTTATATTGTCTAGAACTACTTAAAATTGTCTCGTTTTGATTGTCTCTCCATTATCTGGGCACCTGCTGCATATCTTACAAAATAGCATGTATCTCTATGCAAAAAACTACCGCCAGCCGCCAGAAAACTACCGCAAATAAGGACAAAAATTGAAGAGACAATTATATTGTCTAATTTTCAGAGACCGGAGACAAAAACAAAATCAGACTTCAAGATTGTCCTTGAAGCCGGGGATTTTATTGAAGATTTTCGCCTAGACATTGTCTAAAGTCTAGTTTTTTATGTGCGCGGGCCCAGCAGGCGCGCACATAAAGAAGAGACAATTAAAACGAGACAATTTTTAGCAAATCTAGACAAAACCGCGCTCATAAAAAAATGTGTCCTTAAAGCCATTCTCAGGCAGTTTTGTCTCGAAATGTTGAAGTTTTGTCTCTAAATTTATAATTTGGAGACAATTTTGCCATAGATTTGAATTTAACCTGGGCAATCAAGTAAGTAACCAGTGATGAATAAAGATTTTTTGAAACTTTCAAGAGATTAGACAATGCCTAGTCAAAAATCTTCAATAAAATCCCTGGCTTCAAGGACAATCTTGAAAGGTGTGCACATAAAGTCAGATTGTCCTTGTCCTTGAAGCCTGATTTTGTCTTTGTCTCCAGTCTCTGAAAATTAGACAATATATTGCCTCTTCAGTTTTTGTCCTAATTTGTAGTAGTTTTCTGGTGGCTGGCGGTAGTTTTTGGCATGGTTTGGCGGTATACTACCTACTTAGTAGTATATCACTTTAGTGACAAATTCAATATTTCGAGACAAAACCATCCAAGGACTGAGTTGTCCTTATTTCTTTTTTCTTTCAGCCTCAAAATTGTCCCAGAGACATTGTCCCAGAGACATTGTCCCAGAGACATTGTCCCAGAGACATTGTCCCAGAGACATTGTCCCAGAGACATTGTCCCAGAGACATTGTCCCAGAGACAATAGATGAACTGCATTCAATGTAAAACAACCAAAATTGTCTCCAAATTGTGAATTTAGTGACAAAACTCCAACATTTCGAGACAAAACCACCTAAGGACAGCTACTGGAGCTGTCCTTCGTTTTTGGTCTTTCGGCCTCCTTATTGTCACAGAGACTGCAAAATTGTCCCAGAGACAATAGACAAACTGCTTTATGAACACGATATAATTATATTGTCTAGAACTACTTAAAATTGTCTCGTTTTGATTGTCTCTCCATTATCTGTGCACCTGCTGCAAATCTTACAAAATAGCTTGTATCTCTATGCAAAAAACTACTGCCAGCCGCCAGAAAACTACCGCAAATAAGGACAAACATTTTAGAGACAATTACATTGTCTAATTTTCAGAGACCGGACACAAAAACAAAATCATATTTCAAGATTGTCCTTGAAGCCGGGGATTCTATAGAAGATTTTCGCCTAGACATTGTCTAAAGACTAGTTTTTTATGTGCGCGGGCCCAGGTGTGCAGTAATGGAAGAGACAATTATATTGTCTAATTTTCAGAGGCTGGAGACAAAAACAAAATCAGGCTTCTATATAGATTGTCCTTGAAGCCGGGGATTTTATTGAAGATTTTCGCCTAGACATTGTCTAAAGTCTACTTCTCTATTTTTTGTTGAAGGTTAAAACCATTTAGGCCTACCTGCTATATTTTTCCCCCACAACGGGTCTTTATTCAGTAATTAGACAGCTTTCACAGCCCAGAGTTGTCTACAAACATATTACAACTCTCTTCATCAGGGTAAAAGAGATCGCGGCGACATGTCCACCCATACTCACTATCAAATTTGACGGCGCTGTATGGCCCATCCATGTAGGAATACTATTGCATATTTAACAAGGCGACTAGCTCAACTACCAACGCTTACAAATTATTATAGAAATCCTTCCATATCTGACACTCGTAAAACTTGTAAACCGCACTGTCCTTAGGATTTCACCTCCCTTAAAATTTCTAAGAAACATATATCTTGTTATTGTGGAAAAGTCTCTTTTTTTTTGTAAATAAAAAGAAAATGGCTTTTAACAGGATGAAGTTTAGCCTTTTAATTTGTGTCTCTTGGCATGGAACACTCAGTAATATGTAGGTGGCGTTAAGATCCCCCACTAAATTTCTATCAAAGGCACAATTATTTCCTGCCCATTTAACCAAAGTCAACCAAAAGGAGTTCACCGCTTTGCAGTCTATAATATGACAATTGTCATCATACACTTCACAATAATTACAGGCTACGGGAGCAAGACCTCTATAACCTCATCCCATAAGGAGGACGACTAAAGTAACTCACAAAGTAGTCCTCTATTAGGGACTGTTCATTTTTAACCACTGGGGGAGGGAGGAGGAGAGGAGAATTTTCAAAGGAGAACCAGGGGGTGACTCTGAAGGGGGCATCTATTTTTGCACGGACACGGAGGGGGCGGGCCACCTTTTTTGGGCAGAACTCAGAACTACGAAAATGTAGGTGGGGGTGGGGGTCATGGGATTTCGCACAAACTTTCAAGGGAGGGGGGAGGAAAGAAATTTTGCACAAGACTTTAAGTGCGTGGGGGGTCATACAATTTTGCACAATTAGGAACAGTCCATTACTTGTCTATCCCGGAGACGTTGGGACCAACGAGTTTTAAATATAAAACCCGTTGCTGACACATAGAATATTATAAATATTATAAACCGTGGGCCTTTGATTCGGAGAATATGGTTATTTCACCCACTACATTTGCTAAAGATAGTCCTAATAATATATTCTGGCAGAAGTACATCGATCACGCACATATTATTATCAAATATCGACTATCATTAAGCCTGGAGGAGACGCGGAGATGAATACACAGAAGTGCAACATTGGCATATCAACTCACTGGGAAGAACATGGCAAGAATTACAACAACTTTATTGTAAAATGTATCAAAATAAAAATCTGTTAAAGGGTAGCAGCCACTCTGTACAGTCTAGGTTCAAAGTTAAGAGTGTCCCTTCAAACTGTCACTCCAGTTTGTGCAAAATTCCATGACTTCCCGCCCCCACCCCCACCCCACCCCCTTAATCATTGTAGTTCTGAGCCTGTGCCCCACTTTTAGAGTGCGCGTGGTTTAAAATGAAAGTCCCTTATGTACAATGCCTACCTGAATAAAAGTATGGCAAATGCCCAAGTCCCGTCAAGGCACCAATCAGCCATGCCAGTGATAGCAAGTGTGCATGACTGGGCTCAGAGCCTTTGGGAAATTTATATCATCTAAAAGTATTTGTAACTCAAACCGATAAAAAGATAATATTCATTTTCTTATCGGTATTCATGTTAATTCTAAGGAT
This sequence comes from Sthenelais limicola, assembly GCA_942159475.1. Classification (NCBI taxonomy): domain Eukaryota; kingdom Metazoa; phylum Annelida; class Polychaeta; order Phyllodocida; family Sigalionidae; genus Sthenelais; species Sthenelais limicola. The sequence continues at coordinate 72,860,469 of OW804098.1, forward strand.
TATTTATGACTGGGTAGGCGTCACAAATCTCCTTTGTGGTATACTACTTACATGTATACTGTCATTATATTATAATTTTTTTTTTTCACGTTTTTAAAGTCTTTTATTCAGGAACATCAGTGTACAGTCTCACAAATTCAGGTGATTTTCGTACCGACCTGATGCCATCAATCAATTATCTATTATGTACAAGGAGAACGTAAATTTATATATATATACAATAAATTATCTTTTTTCAAAGGTACATTCGGTTTATGACCATTATACATACTAGGTAGATGGATGAAAACTTGGCGAAGTAAGATGAGTTATTTTTAATGAGGTGAAATGGGGGTGAGGGTTACAGACTAGTGCTGTTGCATTATCTATTTTGGGAGAGGGAGTATGGTGGGGTTGGTTATCAGCCGAGAGGAACCACGACCAAGTTGGCAACAGAATCATACCTTTCCGACAAAAAAACAATATATGCAATTTATAGTGACAGATATATACACAGTCCAGTATATCAAAAGTGTTTCTACCGAGATGAGTTGTTTATATATCTCAACATTATGTTAATTTACAGCACATAAGAGCACTTATTGAACAAATGATGCATGTATTCTTGGCATAGCGCTATAGTGAGGTAGAGAGAATAGATAAGAGTATATACACATTTGAATTAGTACAACAGGAGTCGATAGCAAACATATGAGTAGACATAGGTGCTAAGGCACCTTGCAATATGATCGACAAGGCAAACAGGGCAAACAGCCACACAGAGAGAGTACCCTAGAGAGAATACACATGTCTTTTAAGCGCACAATTGAAACTGTTTTTATCAATATTGTTCCTTAGTACAGCAAGCAGGCTATTCCACGTCCTGGCCATATAGTTAGTTAGACACTTCCTGTCTTTCTCACTTTTTGGTGGGAAACCTTCCAATACTGGAGCGTCGGCCTGCCTAGTAGCCCTATTGGGTATTACCCCCCTACCCTTGATGTAGACTTCTGAATGTGCCAGTTTGCAAATATTGAACTTAATCCTCTGGTCAATTTTCATAACTTTGGTATCGCTATATAATTCTTGAGTAGGCTTTTGATAATCGCACTGAAGTGCTACCCTTAAAATTTTATTTTGTAAGACTTGCAGTTTCTTAAGTTGAGAGACGGTAAGTGGCGTTAGGCAGAAGAGGCTGTAGTCGAAGATGGACATGAGTTTCGATTTTGCAATGGTGACAGCAGCAAATTTAGTTAATAAAGGTTGTATCTTCCTAAATATATACAATTTATGGTTTAACTGGCTAATCAAACTGTTGTACTGGAGAGACATGGTGATTCCTGGGTCAAAGGTGATGCCCAGATATACGTATCTGTCAATTTGCTCAAGCTCCACGTTGTTAAGAACCATTTTTACCTTGACCTTATCTACTTTTTTTCTTCTGCCTGACACCATAATTTTAGTCTTCTTAGTATTTACTTACAATTTATTACTAACACACCAGTCATAGAATCTAGAAAGATCATCATTCATATTTCTTATGCCTTTTGTCAGTTTTGTCTAAGTCAGTTGTGGAAAGATATAAAATAGTATCATCAGCATACTGCAATATTTTAGATTTTAGTTCAATATATTTTAGGTCATTTACATAAAGAAGAAACAATGTAGGCCCAAGGATGGAGCCTTGAGGTACACCGTATTCAATGCTTTGCATATCCGACTCATTGCCATTCAACACAACTTTCTGCTTTCGATTACTTAAGTAGGAGTCAAACCAGGAGATGGCACTCATAGGGAGGCCACAATCTAACAACTTCTCCATCAGGATATTCGGAACAACAGTGTCAAAGGCCTTACTTAGGTCGATAAAACAAGTTAACATATAATCATTCCTGCTATAAGAGCTATCTAAATCAGATATATATTCAGACAGAGCCTCCGTGGTGGAGTGCCCTGCCTGGAACCCAAGCTGTCTTTCACTCAAGATATTGTTCTCAGATAAGAATGCCTGTAATCTGCCTAGCATAAGCTTCTCCGTGATTTTGCCGGCTAAATGACAGATAGAGATAGGTCTCGTGTCACTTGGAGAGGTTGGCAACTTAACTTTAGGGACCGTATGGTTGTTACCGTACCGAACTCCTATATGCCTGCTTTTTTCCTTGTTGCTTGATTTTATGGAGAAAAACTGTTCAGGCTGCAGCGGGTACCACAAGGCTCAATTTGGTTCGAGGTGCAAGTTCTTACCACGCAATATGGCGTCACTCATTGAAGGTATGGATCGCACTTCCGACAAGTATATGCCTGCCTTGGAAGATGCCCTTGTCAGGGCTAGGGATGCTTCCAAACTTGATTCTTCTACACATTTGTCCCGCATTGCCCAGCTCGAGGCTCAACTTGATGATCTGCCCGATGCAGATGCAGATATGAAGGACATATTACGTTCCATCGAGTCTCGCATCAAGCGGTTGGAGGTCGACCCCTCCTCTTCCCGTCAACATGGCCATGGGTTTGGCCGTCTTTCTACCTTCAAGATCCCGGACAACCCCAGCGATGCCATCTCCGAACCTCTGACCAAGGCTTTGGCTAAGTTGTCTGGCAAGGACGACGATCCAGGTAAATTGTTACGTCCTGAATATTATGCTCAGCCTGATAAGAAGAAATTGGACTACAATAAGTTGGATTTTGCCAAGCTTGTATATGGTCAGTGCTCTGTTGTCTGCTATCTAGAGTCTATTGACGGCGATGTCGGCTCGTATCTTCAACACATGAAATACATCTCCCAGTTATTCGCCACTAAGAAGTTCACGGACAAGGCTCCTGTGGCTTATGATCGTTACATTGTGGACAGGTATTCCAATGGATTTGTAGCTGACTTCTCCCCCGACCCAGTTGGTGTTAGTCTCCACTTCTCTACCAACACTAAAGTTGATTCTGAGACATCTTCCAAACTCAAGAAGTCCAAGAACCGGAAGCAGTCAGAAGGTCATGCTGACCCAGATTCGGACGAGATTTGTTCTAATTTTAATTTTCGCCAATGCAAAACTCCTAACTGCCCTAGACAGTACATCTGCAAGAAATGTAAGGGAAAACATCGTGCTGTGGGTTGTGCGGAGTCGGCCAAATGAATTCTTCCTCAGCGCCATTTCCTCGTCCAGTCCGAGTCTTCACGAGACCGGAAGCAAAATGGCGTCGTCTCCTCGGTAAGATCAGTTTTGGATGATTCTTCCCTTGGTTCTCCATCAGATTCTGGACTTAATACGTGCCCCATCGATTGCAAAATACCTGCAATTCAACATAAGGACTTGTCTCATACTTATAACAAGTCATTTGGTACTCATCAGTGCTCGCCTTCGAAGCTTACGCCCGCTTGGCCTGACCCAGACTCGACTGTCCTAGTTGTTGACCCCGATCAGCTGATCGCCGGCTCGCTACCTTCGTCCACTGTCACTACAGTTACGGACGATTATTCTTCTTCTGGTTGTGTTGGCGGACCCGATTACTCCGTACACTCCCTTGATGACTGTTTGTGTGACTCCTGTGATATTGCCTTCGACATCATGGATGGATTTAGCCGCTATTCTGAGTATGCCCCAGTTTCAGTGCTCCCTTACTTCGACTGTTGCAAGATTCGTTCTTACAACCATTGGATTGGTAGTGCTCTCTCGGATTGGAATATTGCTGGCTGGATGCATGAACTTGCTCAGGAAAACGACATCCCCTTACAGCAGTATCTTACCTTTGGTGTTCTCTTCGGGTTTATGATTGTTGACCCATCTGCCCAAGTGCCCCAGTACCACCGTCATAATTACTCATCTGTGTTACAGGGCCCAGCTAAGGACTTCATAGGGAAAGTCATTTCTACTGAAATCGCTGAGGGCAAGTATTCTTTTTCTGACACTAGGCCTCATTGTGTGCACTCTATCGGTGCAGTGCCTAAGCCCAATAACAAGTGGAGACCTATTACTGACTGCCGTCAGCCTCTCGGCAATTCCATTAATAACTTTATGGACACGACATGTTATACCTTTTTGTACAAGACGGTGGATGATGTCATTGAGTTAATCACACCTGGGTGCTTCATGTCTAGTGTCGATATTAAGGCAGCCTATCGTGCTGTCAGTGTTCATCCGTCACAATGGACTTACCAAGGCGTGGAGTGGCCTGTAGATGGGATCAACCGGGTTCTCGTTGACACTCGACTGTGCTTCGGCCTCAAGTGTGCGCCGTATATCTTCACTCAGATATCTAATTTCGTCCTGAGATGTCTGCATCGCCATGGTTTCACCACCTGTATCAATTACCTCGACGACTTTTTGTGTTTTGGTGACACATTTGAAGAATGCCAAGCTGCCCAATCTTGCCTAATACAAATTCTTGGCTCCTTGGGATTTAAAGTCTCTTGGGATAAGTGTACGTCCCCTAGTACCTCAACTGTGTATTTGGGCATCCTCTTCGATTCCCTCAAGATGGAAGTAGCCTTACCGGATAGCAAGATGCTGAAACTAAACCATGAACTGTGTTTCTTCCGGAACCGTCACAGAGCTACCAAAAGACAGGTGCAGAGACTTTGCGATGTTCTTGCCCATGCCGCAAAGGTCGTGAAAGGTGGTCGTACCTTTTCGCGGCGAGTTATTGATCTACTCAAGAATCTGCCCGACGGTAATCCTAGGATTAGAATTTCTGCTGATTTTCAAGAGGACATCAAATGGTGGCTTGATTTCTCGTCTGTGTTTAATGGCAGAAATCTGATGGTCAAGTATAATTATGGCAGTGGTCCTACCCTACATACGGATGCTTGCCTCAGTGGCTACGGTTTCCAGTCAGGCCTTGACTGGCAAGCTGGCCATTACAGTCTGGATGTGCTCCCTCGTAACCACGACCTCCTCTGTGCCACTCATCGCTACTGGATTAATGCTATACAGTTTGTTCCCCATGGTTGTTTAGATAATATAAACGTCCTGGAACTTTTGCCTGTGAAGTTGGCCCTCCTACGTTTTGCTGTGTCTTGGGCGAACTTGCATGTTGTGATTTATTCCGACAATACACAGGTTCTTTGTGCTATCAACAAGGGCGTTAGCAGGAACAAGCGTAGCATGTCCCTACTACGTGAAATTTTCTGGCTTTGTGCTCGTTCAAATATCCACCTTACAGCTAGGCACGTGAGGGGAGTTGATAATCATATACCTGACATGTTATCTAGAATTGCCCACTCTGGCGATGTGGCTGACATATGCCCATTTTTTATCTGTTGCAGTTCGCAAGTGTCTCAAGGTGGACATTCCCTCGTTGGATGGTGAAGTCAGCTCTACTTTAGCCGCTGCTTGGTCGCTCAACACACTGAAGACCAGGAATAGTCAGTGGGGGAAATTTATTGATTTCTGTCAACAAAATTCCCTAGCTCCCTTGCCTGCTACTGACCGTACAGTCTGTCGGTTTTTAGTTTTCATGGGCAGGTCTGTTAAATACTCCACGTGCAATAACTATGTTTCTGAGATTTGTACATTGCATCGTTTCTTTGGATATCCAGCTCTCTTCAGAGATAGCTACCTCGTCAAACTGACCTTGATGGGCTTAGCCAGGTTGCTAGGTAAGGAGGTTCGTCAGAAAGCGTGCCTATCTGTTGCCAATCTTCTAGCTATGTACGACTCTTCGGACTTCTCCAAACTAGACAATGTTACTTTCTGGAGTGTGTTAGCATTGTCCTTTCGGACGTTGCTCAGAAAGTCGAATATTGTTCCTACCTCTGCTACGTCCAATGACCACCTTGTTAGAAGATCAGATGTTGAGTTTGTTCCTCAGGGCATGGTGATCCACATTCGCTCGTCCAAGACTTTACAATACAGAGATCGCACCCATTCGATTCCTGTATTCTTCGTAGAGAAGCCGGCTTTATGTGCCTGTTCTCTTCTACGTACCCATTTCTACAGATTTCCTGCCAGCTCGGACAGTCCCTTGTTCTTGAAGTCCTCGCCGTCCGCTCCTACGCCTGTCTTATACTCTGATGTCCTGTGTTTCCTTAAAAGCTGTGCCGCTGCTATTGGTCTCGACCCTTCCTCTGTCGGCCTCCACTCCTTGCGCAGAAGTGGCGCAGCATTCTTACACGACTCAGGCGTTCCTCTTGAAGACATCAAAAGTATTGGCGATTGGAAGTCGATGGCGGTGTTATCCTATCTGATTACACCTTTCGATAGGAAGTGTGACATTGAGAGCAAGATCTCTTCCGTTATTACCAAATTGTGATATTTGAACTGTGATTGACAATTTGTTTGTCGTTTGCTGAATGACTTGAGACTTAGTTCTCTTCGTTTTTCTACTGAGACATTTATTGATTGACCAATGATTCTACCATGTTCTACCGTGTGTTCATTTCTACTTTTACATTCTAATTATACGATTGGGACTTGGCGGACTTTTGGACGCCGTTGTAACCGCATCCCTCTTCTCTCTCATTTAATATAGTGTGATATGGTTTCTATTTATTTTGTAATTATGAATAGGGCTATATCTGCGGCATGACTCTGCTTAACTACCGTTTCCCGCCCCTCTTGTGTTTGTCGTAGCAACCAACCAGTTCGGGTATAGCAGCCATGTACGCAACATCATATTCACACTGAGGAAAAATTTTTTCTTTGTTTATTTGTTTATTGAATAAAGGGCGGACTTTTGGACGCCGTTGTAACCGCATCCCTCTTCTCTCTCATTTAATATAGTGTGATATACGTATGTGGCCATTTCCACCAATTTGACAACATTTGGGCCCCTTGACACCCCCTGAGTACCCCAAAAAAATTTTTACATTTATCAGTTGATTTTTTATTTTCTATCAACCTTATATATATGCACATTAAACTGCCAAGTTTGGAACCATTCTGATAATTAGGAATTTGCTTACAGGGGGGTCGAAAATAGATCCCAAATATGAAAAAAATGCTAAAAATAGCATGACGAATAATGGTACATATTTCTACATAAATGAGTATTTAAATTAGAAATAGATAAAACAAATATGCACATAATGTATTGAACTATTTTGTACTTGATAGGTCTCGACATAAGGATCATAACACCTTTTATTTGGTGAAAATATTCTAACTAGAAGAAAAGTTACAGCCAAATAACCATTCAGTAATAGTAATAATAATGGCAGCGGCAAGGGTGATAGGTCATTGACCCTCTGCCCACATTATAATGTATTTATACACATTATATAACTCATTATATCTAGAATATATATAACATTCATTACCCTTGTTTAGGTTTTTAAGTTGACTCAAATACTTGTATTTAATGTTCCTGTTCTGTTTAAGTGTTTAGAGGCAAAATCTTCAAGGATAAACATACTAATATTATGTATATATGTTAGAGATATAATTTCTGATATTATGTGACAGCAGGCGTGACGGCACACGACGGCAGGCGTGACGGCACACGACACAACGTGACGGCACATTTTTAAAGCATTTTGCCTTAAGAATCATGTAAAAACAACTCGGAAATCATGAATTTCAATCTACATAGATTGGTACCAAGCAAAGTCAATAATAAATGTCAAATTTAAAGTTTATTATTGAAGTTGTGCCTTATAAGGCTCTAAAAAACCTTAAATAGGCGTGACGGCACACAACAGGAGCTAGGGTACCCACCACCTTTTGCCAGCATGTTATTTCTCTGCTACAATTCATCAAAGACACAAATCAATACATTTGAGGTTCCATATATGTATAATCCCATGCATTTTATCATTATTCATCATAATTTGATATAATTTTTATTTTTTTATTTTTTTATTCCACCTTAGGCACACTGCGTGACGGCACACGACATGGGGGGTGCCCCACACAAAAAAAAAGGTTTTTGATGGCTTTTGGCGAAAAAATATTTTGTTTGCATTTTTTTTTACACAGATCATGTTCATGTAACCTACTATCACAACATATAAAAAAAATGTTCAATTTTGCAGATTATTTAGAAATTCAGCAATTCCACAGACTAATGGCAGTTTAAAAAAATGATTTTTGCCCCCAAAATGGGCTTTTGAAAAAAAAAAAAAAAATTGGACCAAAAATGCCAAAAATGTGGTTCCGCAGGTTGGTAGAACCATCCAATCAAAAAAAAAATTATTAGTAATTAATTTGACTTAAGCCCATTTTATCACTTTCCACAGTTGGGGGCCAAATGTTGTCAAATTGGTGGAATTGGCCATGTATGTGTGTATTATAATATAAGATATTGCCTGAACTGCTCTTTTTCCAAGAAGAATATTGAAAGATATCTGGCCTATACTCAGTTTTTCTCCAGTGGGCGAGAAAGGTGATCAACGCAACACGTGTGGATGTTTCGGTTCAGAGCAAAAGAAGCGGCTGAATGAATTTTATTCATGTTTGTTTATACATGCAGGTACAAACCGATCCAACAAACAACGCACAAACAACTGCCCCTGCTTGGATTACGTCATTTGACCACTGGTCATTGTTAACACAACAGGGACCTAATCAGGGACCCAAAGACATAGATAAAATCACGAAAATGAGACAGATAACCTTAACTAATTAATATTGACCAATGGCTGAGTAGCAGTTGTCACTCTGGCTCCTTTTCCACCCCCTACCCTTAACCATGCTCCCTCATCACCCACCTTTTCTCCCTCCCCCAGACAACAAAGATATCAGTCCAGGTAACCACTGCTTATCTGATGGGAGTAGCGGTGACGCAATAAATGTAGGCCTACTGCTGTCCCGACCTTCACCTTCTCAGTCCGTTATTGATGCTTTTGGGGAAAAAAATTGTTTACCTAAGAATTCTAAAATATATTTAGGAGGCTCTTGAAAAATATAACATTACTTGTTTTGTACACTCTTAAAATATGCCTAATTATCAATGATGTTATCATACCTTATGTAAGAGCAATCCGTATAAAAATCAGTTTATGATATACTACACTTTCACATGATCCACTCCTCGAATAGTAGCATTTACCATAGTTTTACAGGGGAATTTACAACAACTTTAGACCAGCTATAGGTATCCTCGTATATTTGAGAACTCAGATAGTCTATATATATATACAGCCCTACATGAGCGTAGGTATGGGTATAGACTAGGCTATACAGCAGAGAGCTTCAACTATTTTCGAGTAGATGATCAATCACAATTAACTTGTATTAATCAAAACAACTTTGATTTACCCAATGCTCGCAGAACCCCCCCCCCCCCCCCCCACACACACACACACGATCAATCACTGCACACGCAACCAATATGTCACACTCTCTCTGCCCCCGGAAGCGCCCTCAATGATTGACTATTTGAGAACCTGTAGACATGATGACGTCAGGGACACAACCCGAAACGCAGCCGAAACTCCATATATGCAGAGCTATACAGGTGAGTTCCAACTTTCACCCATGAATCGTGCTCTTTATACTGAATGACATGCATAATTTAGAGCCAGAATGGCAATATGAAGGCTATTTCTCACGAATTCTGGTGCGTTTCTGTGACACATTTCGATAAAATTCGGGTTTGGCTGAAAAAATTCTACGGCACATGTGTGCCCCGGTCATGACACACCTGCAGCGGGACATCCCACCCGTCAAACCTGTGTAACGTGTTCACAATTTTAAATTTCATTGCTCTGCGTGACGAGAAAGGTATTCATATTCAGTTTTAGCGAGTTTTTAACGCATTTGCAACAATATATCCGACTCTGCGTTGTCAAAACCATCACTAATTAGGCCTACATTTAGAAAATCCTTGAACGGTTGCCAAGCAACTGAAAACGTGTGGTCTGATTCTAAATGAATATACCTTTTATATATGATACCTGCTTAATACTGGTAATTAAATAAAACACAAGTTCTATGTTCTACTCCAATCTTTTATATCAAATTTGAGGATAAATCAGGTTGCCACGGCTACCTACAGGGATGTGAGTTGTCGCTCAGGTTCGTGGCAGGTAGCGATACCTACTTTTGACAGTTTTGTATTCAAGCTTGCGGGGCACTATCCCAGCCCATCAGGGCCTAGGCGGGCCCCAGAACTTCTCTAATCCATTTTTAGCAATAAAATGAACTTTTTCTAATCAAACCAATTCTTTCTTGTAAAAGCAAAAGGAGGTGGAGCATAGGTACAAATACCTGGTAAATTACCAAAATCAGGACAACCTACACCACCGGAGCGAGCTGGAAGCCCTGCAGAAGCAGAACAAAGCTCTGATACAGCAACTCGCTGACCAGAAACCCAATCTGGTATGTTCTATTGCTTCTGTTCTTTCCAATCCAGTAATATATTATATTATATATTGTTGTTTTCGCCAAACTAAGGTATAGACAACTAGACTGACACATTTGAATTTCAACAATATTGTCTCATCCAAAAGCCAATTCAAAAGTAATATAATATTTTCAAGAATATTTGAGTATCTTGGCCGAAAGTCTTCAGTTAAATGGTCAATTCTGAAATAAAAGAATTTTGAACATCTGATTTTAAATTTATTTCCTTGAAATGCTTTCATTTGTGTTGACTTTTGACTACCACCACAGGCTGAGGAAAGTGTGGCAAGTCCCACCACCAGATCCTGTGTAAGATCCAAGACTGATGATGCTCCTCCCATACACGCCAAACATGTAAAATATGGTACGTTTTGGTTCCCATGGTTTAGTTATTTTTACTAAAAGGTTACGGATTTTCGTTACAGATTTTCGCTAACAACCAGTCAATGGCATTTGTAAAGATTACAAAATTTCCCAATCTAGTCATTTCACCAAGATTTTCTAGAATTTTTTGTCCGGTTGTTCATAAAAGGACACATTTATATAGGATATATTCTTACCAAAATTATATTCAAACTAAGATTGTAGAACTGACATTCCTTGTATAGTTCTAAATGAAACTATTTCTTCCTCATCTCTAGACGACACCTTGCCAACCACTTCAACTCCACTCATGCCCCGCCGCTGCCTGTCGCTCTCAGCTAGGAAGCAGAAGCAAGTGCCAGTCCAGTAATAGTCCGTGACACTTCCATACTCGACATTATGCCCCATCTACACAGGGGCGAATTGGGGAGCGAATTAAGCCTTGCGGCAGCTCGTGAGACTTCACACAAAATCGCATAGAATTTTTTAACTAAATCGCCCTTATGTAGGAGGGACAGCTGTGACCAGTTGCAGAATCCTATGACTAATGGCAGTGGCAAAAATTGCCCAACACACATGCGAATTCATGTGCGATTTCAGATATGCCAGATCGCAGTGAAATAATCCAAATCGCATGTAAAAAATCTCAGTTGATGCGATTTCAAATGGAATCGCATATACTTCTACAAGCATTCACATATGTGTAGGGCTAGCCACGACAATTCGTAGACCTCTGTTACTGTCCACGACTAATCGCAGAAGGTCATACGGATTTCAGAAATATCCGAAATTTGCATGTGATTTAAACAGGTGTATTTTTTTTTTTTTACGAATTATTGATGAATCAAAACAATTTTTTCACAGAACATACCTAGACATGTTGTCTCAAGCATGTTAATATTTTGTGATTATAAATTGATTTTTTCTACATTTTTTTCAAATCGTCGCAAGTACACCTCAAAAAATATTTTCGGTCTTCTCTCCCTCCATTTTCTTATAACTTGAAGTGATCCAAATCGCACATCTGCTGCGAATCCAGACCTGCTATTTCACATCAGTTTGCAGCTGAAATCGCACATGTGTAAGGATTAAAACTCAAATCACAGAGCATTATTTCTGAAATCGCACAAGTTCCCCGCCGATTCGCACAGGATTTCTACGATTTCACATGCAAATGATCGCAAGTGCCAGATTCGCACCAGTTTTTTAATTCGCCCCTGGGTAGACGGGGCATCATAGCAGAGAACCCAGAGTAGTAGTAGCGTCCCCACTTCTGCTGCACCTCGCCGGGAGTTACCCAAATTCACCATGCACATGAGTCTCCGTCTAGACAACTCAGTTCAGCTGCTGCCTTCACCACATCGTCAGCCAGTGAAAATGTAAGTATAGTCCAGTCAAATTAGTGATATACCTGGAACAAATCGCAATAGTTTCGAACCTTGGTTTTTTAGAATCTACAGGTCTTTCTCATTAACATACTAAAAATCTAGAACCATGAAAAACGGGGACGACCCTCTACTAGTGCGCCAAAGAAAAATAGTTAGAAAATATAGGAAAATATAGGAAAATCATCCAAAATTAAAGAATATGAAACCAGGGTCCAGCAAATATTTCACATATTACCAACATCATGACTTCAGTCTTAATAAATCAGAGTAATAATATTGAGGCTTCTGTCTTGTATTATAACCAAACTCTCCTCCTCTACCTACAACCGGGTCATTACATTTTGGTGCCATGACCAGGACAAAAATTCTATTGACCTAGGGGAGACGAAACAGCTGTTAGCATTGACCACCTTCCACCCTTCATGCAATGTGTTCATCAAGGGCATTAAGGACAACTGGGACGTCCTGGGTCATTCGACAACCACAAAACACCTCCATGAGAGGAAATTAACTGTGGCTTTCAGACGCCCAAAAAACATTGGAGATATCCTGACAAGGGCTAAATTAGCGCCTGCCAAGGAGAACAACTCCAATAGCCCACAATCCCCAGCACCAGCGAGAGTCAAATGCCGCACAAAATCTTGTAAATATTGTCCGGTACTTGACAAGTCTGGCCGCATCACTTCGAATGTCACTGGCAGGTCATATATAACCCGCCAAAACATTGATTGCAAATGCAACAATTTGATTTATTGCATTACCTGCAAAAACTGCAACAAACAATATGTAGGGAAAACCAAACAACTCCTGATGAGGAGGATGTACCAGCACTTCAGGACTATCCAACGTCCTGACTTGCCTCTTCACGACACCTCAGTGTCGCGACACTTCAATTCGCCCAATCACAATGGGGCTAAAGACATCATATTCCATGTCCTGGAATTTGTCGGTTGCAGCATCGACAGAGCAATCTCAGAAGACATCCGCAATGAGTTGGAACTGAAATGGATCCACCGCCTTAAGTCAATGTCACCTAAGGGCCTTAACATCATGGATGCAATAACCTGGAAATTGGCCCAGTAACCACTCGTTATGGCAAGACACATCAACAGCTATCTAGCTACGTAGAAAAAAATTTTCAACATCGATAGCTTGTTCTGATGTGACCCTTGCCCACACGATGGGCCCCTTTTCCCTATTGCGTCCATGAGATATCCCAGAGTGTGATATCCCTGAAGTAGGGATATCTCATTCTGTCATATCAACAAATGTCACCATTTTATAAACACCTGTTATAAATCTTGACAAACCAATACGAATTTGGTAGTGCATGACACTCCCAATAACACTAGTGGAGTGTGAACTGCCTCGCAGTTTCACACATACAAAATGGTTTGGTGATGGGATTCCTACACCCAACACCCTAAACCCATTAGGATAAAAACCTTTATTATTTTATTTCATAATAATAATATTAAAGTAATTTTTATTCCTTGAGTCCTATATGGACCTAAAATACATCAATTGTCTTGGGACTATTTATCCCATCCCCCCACCTAACAATATAGGCCCTCACAGGGCCCACATATTGTGCCTGATGAGCTTTAACAAGCGAAACCATGTTGTGCCAAACATTATAATATATAATGGAAGGAGTTTTTGAATCAAATGCATGTATCCACACATATAGTGTAGCTCCATGCCTTAAAATTCAATAATACTCATCCATGCAGATATCATTAACTGATACCTGCATCGATCCCCAGGTATCATCACCTGGACACATGAGCACCTCTTGTGATGTCATAATGTCAACATCACTAAGGGAACAGTGAGGTATTGGTTACCCATGTCTGAGGACCTTCCAAGTCCTCAGTAGCATGGTAGCACTGGTCGGAGTAGGAGGCACGTAGCATCGTTCAAACAAAATTAAAGAATAATTATATTACTTCAAATGGGACTCAACTTTTGGGGGTAAAAATCATCCCAGCCTGAAGCATAAACATGTAGGACCCTAGATTAAAATTATTGAACTTAAAAAAAATCCAAGATGGCTGCCATATTTCTTTTTAAGTTTTTTGTAAAATAAATATATTACATGAATTGGGACTTAACCTTTTGGGTTAATAATCACCCTAGTTTGAGGCCTGAACATGTAGAACCTCCATAAGAAGTATATGAAAAAGGTAGTTCCAAACCATTATGGCAATATAATTATCATCACCAGTATCAATGGAAGGGATATTTTGGGAGTAAAAAATCATCCTAGCCTGTAGCTCAAATATGTAGGTCCCTAAATTGAAATTATTGAAGTTTAAAAAATCCAAGATGGCCGCCATATTTCCTGTAAGTAGTCCGAATTTTGTGAGTAACTTTGACTTAAGTTCGGAATACAAAATTTCATTTAGCGTGCTTAACAGGACAAACTATATTATCATTCTCATGAAATAATAGAACAACAGGCACACAATACTTAATTATATACAAATACATATATGTATGGATACACTTTTGATGGATGTCTTTCGCTTTAGGCTGAGAATCTATGTGAAGTCATAATCTATGATGGATTAAAGAACAAAGATCTGTGGTGATTTTCATTGGTTAATTACCACAGATCGTCAAGATACTTCACTAAGGTAGATTAGTGTTGTTACCTTGTTTGTAGATATAAAGGTTCTAAGTAAGAAAAGGAGCAATAAATCTGAATTTTTGGCCATAGTTGGCCATTTATAGTCCCAAATCTTTAAAATTTCCAATGTTTAAGTTTGGAAAAAATCCCCACAGGTAGGTAGCTATTGTGGGGTTGGTCATATGGAAGTGGCCATGGGTATAGAGATCCCTGAGTGGGTGTCACTTGTGTGAAGGCAGGGTGAGATCTTCCTGTATTTATTTTGATGTATTTACATTTTTATATCAACATAATTGTTCTAAGTGGTTTCGACAAAAAGTCTCATCAGGCACTAGTTTTATGTGGCTCCTTTTAGAAGAGGAGATAGTATGGATAGGTTTTGTGATATTGTGTTCAGAAAGCAAGAATGGTCCTGGGTAAGACCTTAAAGTGCCTTCCTGTCTCTTTTTCTCTGGTCTTTCTCTCCCTTCTTCTCTATCTCAATTTCCTGGTACGATCATAAACTGCCTCCCTCTCAGCTCTCCCGCCCTTGATATATCACTTCAATTCGTTGATAAGGGCGTAAAGCAACCAAACTCACTCACCCACTCAGAAAGCAAGATATCAGGTCAGAATAAATTGCTCCTGGGATTAATCCCTACACCTGTTATGTAACATTACGCCCGAATGTTGTCAAGGGAGGAGTTGAGGTTGTGGTGGTAGGCCATGGCTTAGAAGGTTTTAAGCCGGCTGTGTACTAGTCGAGGATCCATTTATGTATATATCCTTATGTGAAATAGAATCGTTGTACAGATGGATATGGTGGATCTCTTGGCACCTGATCTGCCTGATTTAGACCTCGCGGGACTATTGTTTGTAGGCGGTGCATCCTATTCTTTCCTCCAAGTCGTGCTCACGTTTCCCAGAGTCAAAAATCGCAGGGCAATTGATGAAGCTGAGGATGCTGATTTCCATCCCATCCTTTTTAGCAGGTTCCCTTTGGGGGCAAACATTAAACTGGTTTGTCGTCTTGGTGTTTTATGGTGAAAAGGTGGCCACTGAAACGGGTGACTATAGTGTTCATCATCTGGCCCACATATTGAATTCCGCATTCTTTGCCACATATTGAATTCCGCATTCTTTGAATGTTATAGCATATATGATATTGTTGCTTTGGCAAGATATTTTTGTGAGACATTTGAACATTTCTCTGGTTGTTTTATAGACTATCTTGCCACTGCAGTTCAGTATTTTGCAATATCTGCAGGTTTTTGGGCGTTTGCACAGGTTCAAAGGGTTAGTATCTTTCATCTTTTGTGCAAGGGGAGGCTCTTACTAAGGACTGACTCAGATTAGTGTTGTGTCTCTGCCCGAAGATAAGTTTGGAGTCTTTAAGGCACCTAATCTGTTTGTTGCCTTCAAGGAGTCTCCAGTTTTTCTTAACAGTGTCTCTGAGATTTGGATTCTCAGGATTGAATCCAAATTTCAGATTCCTTGTAGCTGCCCATGCAGATGTTGGCATATGATGGAGCGACTTTTGTGCCTTCGCTGTGCTGCCTACCTAAAGGTTGTGTTGTCATTGAATTTCAGGAACATTTGCAGTAAGTTACTGATGGATTGAATACTTGGGTTTTCCAAGGGGTCTCTGTATTTTAGTAGAGTTCTTGATACCGCTTGAATGCCCTGCATGTTTGGAATGTCTGTGTAAAGGCTTGTGACATCCATGGTAGCCAGAATGGTACCAGGAGGAGCCTTGATTCCTTCGCATAGTTGTATTAGATGACAATTATCTCTCACAAAGGAGCTTCTTCACCAATGAAGTTTGTGGATTGGATGGAAGTCAGGTTGGTAGGGTTCATGTCAATGAAAGGCATAATTACTGCTGATAATTGGCCTGGTTGCTCTCCTTGATGTACAAGTTGACAGAATCTAGTCCAGTTAACAATGTTCTCCAGATAATGTCAATGAAATTATAATATTATGTCTCATCAATACCTGGATTAGTTAATTGCTGGTAGTATACAGGCTCAGGTATTTCCTTCTGCAGCTAGAATTAGTGTATTTTACCTTTCTCATCTCAGCAATATTTTCTGCGGTCACCTTCACTACTTTTAATCCAGGTGTCACCATGGCCATGATGCCCATACCATCAAGGGCACAGATGTTCAGGTCAACTTTATCAGCTGCAAATTGTAGTACTCACTCTGGTGTCAGTCCAACTATATCAATTGCTATTGCAACTGCTGCCTTTCTTTTATAGTTTTGCACCTCACTTCCATGGATACTGGTGATGATAATTATATAGCCAAAATGGTTTTGAACTACCTTTTTCACATACTTCAGGTTGATGGCGGCCATCTTGGATTTGCACAGAATTGTAAAATAAAAATTATGGAGGTTCTACATGTTCAGGCCTCAAGCTAGGGTGATTTTTAACCCAAAAGGTTGAGTCCCAATAGCCAAGATTCGGAATGGGACATGCTGACTGGTAGACTGGGGCCAGAGTAGAGGGGGATGGGTAATTTTGACCGGAAGAGGGGTCAAGCCACCTGTGTTTACATTATGAGGGTGCAGGTTCCAATGGACCCAGAGAGGGCCCGTCATTAAATGTAATTTTAGAGACAGAAAAACATTTAATATTGCCACGAAACTTTAGGATATATGAGACAACACCATGCCCTATCTTCATCTAACTTAATGTTCCTTTAATAGTTATGGAAAACAAATGTGTGTAGGTGCAAGTTGAGTGCATGATGCATGCACCAGGACTGTGTTTGAGTGGGTGTGTACCTACAGCTGTGGTCAGTGCCCACCCACTCTCAGATAGGCCCCGGTACCTGTATGAAATCAGTGCCAGCTGTGGTATCTCGACCTAAAGAGAGCGTTTCGGTTCTTGCCTATTCATGTAATATATTTATTTTACAAAGAAAAACATAAAAAGAAATATGGTGGCCATCTTGGATTTTTTTTTAAGTTCAATAATTTTAATCTAGGGTCCTACATGTTTGTGCTTCAGGCTTGACCCCTTTTTGCACTACATTGACTGGACTAAAGCTTGTGGAAAGACTTTGAGTTCATGCAAACAATTCAGACCGTATTCTAATTCAAAATATATTATACTTTAAGTGGGATTGTCGGTGCAGGTGAATATTTTATTTCGTTGATGTGTGACCAGCCAGGTGTTTGGAATGTTGATTGCAATTGAATTTATTGTTATCTATACTTAATGTCTTAAACTACCACCCTTGATTTGACTTCATACTCCTTGGCTTGATAGTGTTTTTATTTCTAATTTCTGTTATTTGCCCAATGGCAGGGTGGAATAAGCCTCCACACATCTGTGCGGCTTGTTCCTCATTGATAAATATTCCATGCTGAACACGGCATGTTTTCTATAGATTTTACACTGTACCTTTAGTCCCATAATTCCATGCGAATCAAGATTCAAAATGGCGGCTATGCAAATCCCCTATTAGAAGCTTTTACTGTTTTAGATTTGAGCTAAATTGAATAAGGAAGGCATGTATAGATAGTTCTTATATGGCTATGGATTATACACAAAGTAAACAAAATTGATAGAAAATCTTTATAAGGCATTACCGGTAGGTTTGAAATATATCAATGACAGTAATTTACGTTATATGAAACAAGCAAACTTATTGATAGAATGATATTGTATTTTATTTAGTCAACAGGCGGTCAAGGAAAACCTGCAAATGAGCAGAGGACTGAAACCTATTCTTTGTTCATGTATCAATGTAACTGTAATCTGTATAATATACGGGAATTAAGAGGGGTTTCTTTGTCTGACATGTTCTCGAAATCTATTATTTTACCAACCATATTTTGGATGAGTACAATTCCATCCACTCTCTCCAAAACTTTTTAATATTTTAGTTGTGTTCTATACCACTATTTTTAGCCAGGGAAAGTTGGGGAAGCCTTTGGGAGATGTCAATGAAATCATATGGCTTCTAGTTGGTAACTAGAAGAGATTGAGATCATCCATCCATCCATATAATCCATATAATATAAAGCTAGAGCGATTTCTAGGAAAGGAGGTAGAAAAGAAATGGTAGAAAGAAGGTTTTCTTTGTCCAGAATGTTCTCGGAATTTGTTGTTTTACAAACCACTTTACTCATCTTTAGAGGTCTCTCCCCCCTCTCTGGATGTCGTTGTATGTGGTTTGTGAAGGTATTTGGGGTGGAAATGTGATTTTGAAGCCTTTTTTAAATTGCATTCTCTACACTCTATTTATAGCCTGGGAAAGCCCCTATGAGATACTACGTCATTTCCCACAATCTACGCCCAGGGGGACCTAACCAAAATGTAACAGATTTAAAAAATCGGGGAATTTTTTTTCCAGGGATAGGCCCATGTATAGAATCTGAATAAATATCCTAGGTGCAATAGTAACTGCTCATACTTCAAGAATTTCAATTTACCAAGGCTTTAGAATCTGAATATGTGCATATTCAAACGTTTAAAACAGTAGTAGTAGACTTTTCAAAAGAGGGTGCCGCAGAAGAGGGAGAGGGGGAAGTATGGGGAGAGGGGTGACTGTCCTACATGCAGGGGAGTGGGAGACTGTAGAAGAGGGTGTAAGAAGAGGAGAGGGGGTGGGGGATGGAAAGAAGAGGGGGGCCATAAGAGGGAGAGGATGTAGGGGAAGGGAGATAGGGGAGGGAAAGAAAGCAGGGAGGGGAAGCATGAGGAAGAGGGGAAGGAGAGGGGTCGAATCAGACATGGGGTTGGGAAGTCAGAGAAGAGGGGGAGGGAAAAGAGGGAGAGGGGGAACTGTGGGGAGAGAGGGTGACCGTCCAGAGGACGGGTATTTTGCTAGTGCCTTTATAAATCCACGTCCACGGCAATGTGGGATTCCCTAGCAACATGTCCTGTGCAAAGGGAGGAAGTGGGAGAGAGATCAGAGAGGGAGGGGGAGAGCAAGGAAAAAGAGAGAGAGAGGTGAGGGGAGAGAGATCAGAGAGGGAGGGGGAGAGCAGAGAAGCCGAGGGAGAGGGTGGGAGAAATCGGATAGGGAGAGGCAGAATAGGATAGAGAGAAGAGAGGGAGGGGAAGAAAAAGATGGGAGGGAGAGGATGGGGGAGAGGAAAGAGGGCGGGAGAGGGAAGGAGAGAATGAAAGAAGCAGAGGGACGGGGTGGGGGAAATCGGATAGGGGGAGGGACAAAGGATAGAGCAAGATGAGGGGGAGAGAGAATAGGGTACGGGAGAGGAGAAGGTGGGTAGGGACAGGGAGAGAGAGAGGGGAGAGGCAAGTGGAGAAAAGAAGGAGAGGCAGTGAGAGAGGAGGGGATTGAGACAGTGAGAGGAAGAGGGTGACCGTCCAGAGGACGGGTACTTTGCTAGTCTAATATATAAAGCTCTAGAAGGGATTTTTGTCACCATGTTCTGGGAATCTGTGATCTCCCCATCTGTTTTTTGGTCTTTACAGGTCTGTTGACCCCCTGTCCTGAGGACATTATATGTGGTTTGTGGAGTTATGTGGAGTGAAAATGTAATTTTGAGGCCTTTTTTAATCAGGATCTTCACACTATTTATAGCCTGGGAAAGTCCCTCTTACTAGAAGAGATTGAGGTCATGCCTTAAAGTCCCACCTTCCTCAGCAATGTGGGATTCCCTAGCAAAGCATCCTGTGAGAGTCCCTGGCAACAGGAAAGAGAGGGAGAGTGATCAGAGGGGGAGGGGGAGAGTGAGGAAAAAGAGAGGGGAAGGTGAGGGGAGAAAGATCAGAGGGACAAGGGGAGAGCGAAGAAGCAGAGGGAGAGGGTGGGAGAAATCAGATAGGGAGAGGGAAATATGGATAAAGAGAAGAGGGGGAGGAGGAGAGAAAGACGGAAAGAAGAGAATGAAAGTAGTGAAGGGACATGGTGGGGGAAATCGGATAGGGTGAGGGACAAGAGGATAGAACCAGAAGAGGGGGAGAGAGAATAGGGCAGGGGAGAGGAGAAGGTGAGTAGGGACAGGGAGCAAGACAGGGGAGAGGCAGGAGGAGAAAAGGAGAAGAGGCAGTGAGAGAGGAGGGGAGAGCAAGAGGAAGAGGTTGACCGTCCAGAGGACGGGTACTTTGCTTGTGAATTAATATTTGAATAAAAGCATTATATATAGAGAGAGAGAATGGAACGAGCCGGCAATAATCGAAAATTTATTGGACGAGATTTGTCCGCATAAGCATGATGCTGTAGGCAGAGTGCTTATGCAGACGAATCAAGTCCAATAAATTTTCGATTATTGCAGGCAAATTCCATTCTATTTTTATTATATGGGCATAAAACTTGATGTGTAAAATCTGAAAAGGTAGCCGACTTGGTGACGAAGTAGTTCATATAGTACGCCTGCTATATTAATATTTTTATGGCACCCAACTTATAGCACCTCTCATATGGAATGCGCATATAATAAATAAGCCTATATGTCCATGAGGTATATGCCGCCATTTGGACCTTGCCAAAACGTAAGGCATTGCTCTCATTTTCTAAAAAAGTGTATAACACTCAGAGTGAGGAGTAGCCAAAGAAACAGAAAAAGGCTGTGACAGAGAAAGAGACAGAAGAAGGGGGATTTTGAGAAAAGACAGAGAGAGACAGAGAGACACAAGGTCCTTTAATTATTATTTATACGCTAAAATTCCATGCCGAAATGAACTGAAAGTGTGTAAGACACTAAGATACAGGGACACAGACTGACATGGCTAGAAATAGATATACAGACGTCGAGAGGGGCGGGGAGAGAGAGAAATACGTGGAGAAACACAGAAAAAGATAACAGAATGACAGAGTTTGACTGAGTAAGAGTCAGGAAAGGTCAGTGTGCAGTGTTCCTGAAAATTTATCTTACACGTAGGCTAGGCCAATGTGGCCTACATAAACCAGCTATATGCAGGCCCATTTGTCATAGACACAGACCATTTGATAACATTAACATATTAGATCATTTTAATTTAGTTTTCTATAGAAATTATATTATGACAGGTATACAAGTCTTCAGTATTTTTTTACTTCTTTAGTGTTTCTACAGAAATCATTTGTTTTGAAAACTTTCCATGTTCGTATCTCACACAGATTCCCCTATTTATTACCACATTTCATCAAAAGGTTTTAAAATATTCTTAAAATGTAAGTCAAATTTCGTCCAAATTACATTTTCAATGCGTAAAATTCCCAAAATCTGATTTGTTAGGGTCATCAGTATGTTTGACTTTAAATCAGGTAACAATATTCTGTTCAGTAGTAGTTTCTGGAGGCATTCCAGTTGAGATGGCATCATGGACGGAAGGATGCCTGACATAATATGTGGAGGGGCGGGTGAATGCCTCAAGGCATTACGTAGGTAATTAGAGAAAATATTATAACTCAACTAGAAATGATATAATATATATTCTAGGGAATTATATGAAATGAGAATTAGTTGATACATTTCCATGGCAAATGTGTCAATTAACTATGACCACCATGGCGCAGGCCTGTGATGACTGGTCAGATCTGGCTTCGGCAATTATGGTGAAATAATCTAAATTTATGGATCAAAATATGATAATATTTTGCATATTGCCTAAAATATTAAATCATACAATTTTCCCTAAACTGAAAGCCTCAACCTTATTGCCCACCACGAACCCAAAAATAGAAGCAACAGGGATCCGTCCTGTGCAGCCTGCCCTTGCTGCTAAAGGGCTAAATAAGAATTCACTCTCTTTTCCCCGCCAATCTTCTGTAGCAGCATGATCCAACTTGTATCCCTGATTATGATAGCCTCTACGAAATATGGGCATTCAACAGATTTTGAAAAGTTCATAGATACATGTATTATTCTTTATTACATCAAATCAAATATTGAGTTGGAGCTAACATCGACGACGTGAAGGGAGCAGACGTCTACCATTGAATTGTTATGCCGACGTCTTTTGGGGAAGACTGAGTGTGTGTCAGAGATAGGGAGGGGAGGTGCCAAGAGTCAATACTTGGTTGTTGAATCTCCAAGTGTTCCCGTCTCAGCGTCAGTGCAGCTGACCATATTGGCTGCCCTTGCCTCATATCAGTTGAAATTTCATTTTACGCCTCTAAATTCCCATTTTCGTATACTACTAACATGCTGATGTGATAAGAAATCTCCATTTTATATTCTACTTGTTTAATTCTCACAGTACTCAGATGACTATTGCCGCACTACTCATCCATTACTTCCTCCTTTGTCCCTGATTTCCTCATCTCCCTCTATAAATGATTGGAAGCCTACTGCGCTAAATGTTCCCTCTATAAATGAATGAATTCCTCCCTCTATAAATGATTGAATGTCTTCCTCCTCCCCCTCCACCTTCTTCTCTCTCTTCCTCTTTCTGTTCCTCCTCCTTTTTCCCCTCTTCCTCCTTCTGATTAGAGGCCTACTGCATTGGTCTAATGGTTTTCCTGGCCCTGGACCAATTTTGTCCTCTTTTATTTCCTTTTCTCAGTGACTGGATGCCTACTGCGCCTTAATGTCTTTTCCCAGTACTGAAAAATGTGTTATGTCGATATCTGGTGATTGGACGCCTACTGCGTGATTGGATATCTCTCTCTCCCACATCGCTGCACCACACCCTTCACATACATTTCACCTATGTACTCAACCTTATATACTACGCTTCTAAGTACAGCATGAGGGCAATGTAGCTTCTTTTCTTTGTTAAATGTTAATAAATCATAACTTTACTGCGTTGATTATAAGCTAAGTGCAAACCCATTTTTTCATTGGAATAGATTAACAGAATTTGAGGAACGAGAAGTGATATAAGTTTTTTTTATCCTGTCCCTTTGTTCTTAAAGGGCCTTTTCAGGACTAGGCGATTCATTTGGAGGTAATGACTTAGAATATATGTTGAAGGAGAATTTGAACTGTGACTGTGAATATGGATATGATATATGTGATTATGTATAACGATGTTCTTTAGTTACAATTTGTGCTTATGATAGTAGAATTGATTGTAATGGTATCTACAGCAACGCAAGAATACATCCTCAAGGTGGACATGCGTTTTTCACTAACTCTTGTTAAATATTACTTGGCTGATCAATTGAATAATAATAAGAAAATAATATTAAAGCTCCCCTATGCTCAAAACACTCAGCTACTTTGGCTGCGACCTGGCACACGACCTGGACGTAACCTGTTTGTCACATATATATGTATTTGTCACTCAACTTTGTATATGCTTCTAAATTTCATCTAATAAAATACAAGTAGTCACAGGGTTGGAAAAATCGCTTCAAAATATGTATGTCCGACATCTCACAAAGTATGTGGCTGTCTCCACCCACGCTATAGATCAAACCTGGTTGTCCAGCGGACGCCCAAATATTAATTTTTAGTTGTTCGTAGGGCTGACGTGGGTGGTGCAGACAACCGGGCTGCAGGACTTTTCCAACCCTGAGTCACAATAAACCACTCACATTAGCTGCAGATTTAGTTGATAACATTTGTATATTCGTATTTAGGTATTGAAGAACCATTTTCCTGGTGTGTGGCAGACAACCATTTTGTTTTCTGAACAATAGTTCCTATTATGCATTAGTCATCCTAACTAACAATGGGTTCATTAATACATTTCAGATATGAAGAAGACAATGTAAGCTGCTATGAGAGAAGGAAACCTTGATTCCAAACAGGCTCAACCTCATCACCAATGCTGGGCACTCAAAAGTGTTTGGCTCACTAATTAAAATTCAGGAATGCTTTGAAATTTAATAACAGTAACTGTAATTTGTTACTTTAATTCCAAACACATTTTTTTTAAAAACTCCCCATTCCATTTTTTAAACCATTTTTTTAAAAAGTATTTTATCTACCTTATTTCAAATTAGTGGTTGGTTAGTATAACCTGTTTGGTTATGCTTCTATACCGGAGCGGCAAAACGATTCCGATTTTTTTTGCTGAAGTCTTGTGTTCAGATACATTTTTTGTTGAGAGGACTGTAGTTTCGTCACTCCCTAGCAATTATTTTCCTGGGGGTGGGGATGGGAGTGGGTGGGGGCGGTGATAAGGCTCACTAATCAAACTTCTGACATGCTTTGAAATGCTTTGAAATGCTTTTGACATGCTTTGAAATCTGATAACAGTAACTGTAATTTGTTACTTAAATTCCAAACACATTTTTTGAAAAATGTTTTATTTACCTCATTACTAATTAGTATTTAGCTGAACTTATCAAACCTTTTTTTGCTGAAGTCTTGTGTTCAGACACATTTTATTGGTGGGGGGGGATGTGGGGTATGGAGGTTTCAAGCCCTACTGGACATCATTTACCAGGATCCCCAGGTAATGCTTAATTTCTTATATTATATATTCACTATTTGATGATTTTCATTCATCAACTGGACGTCGTTTACACGGATTCCAAGGTAATGTTTATTTTCTTATATTCACTATCTGATAATTCCCTTCAATCAATCCTTTCAATGGTCATAAATCAATCATAGCATAAATCTAGGTAGATTTTTTACAAATTAGTACACCTCCTTCCTTGGAAATTATGGATATAATGTCAAATTTCAACCTGAGAATTCTGTTAATAGTGATTAAATCAATACTCCAGAGTATGAAATGTTAGACAGGATAACTATATAACTTGTTTCTTTTCACTATGGACTGTTGGACCATGCCTAATGTCAATATCGTACACTAGTGAGCCAAATTTTCGCTGGACCTGGGTCTCCTCACTATGTTGCACACTGTTTATGCCAAACATTCTCCTAAAATTTGCTAGTTGAATTTTCAGCTGAGGCGGTTCATAAGAGCAAAAAACTTTGGAATGACTACCAAGATCAATTAAAGCTTCTTAAAGTCAAAGGTTTTTATAAAATAGTTGGCTGTCTGTTCTAAATTGGTATCTGGACAGCTGTAGTACTTAAGGCTGCACTCTCAGTTAACATCAGTAAAAGTATCAATTGTCTACATTTTCTTCCATTCGTATCCAACCCATCTAAAAGTCATCTGACCAAAAATTCGGAGGATTCTGTTAAGTTGATTTTATTACAGGGCTTCTAAAACATTCTTATTTGTATTCAGAGGACCCACCCTTTATCTTATGATGACTTCCCTTATGGCTCACTGGCAGCTGTTTTCTCTTGACTGTCTGTACTTCAAATTCCTGAACAAACATATAATAGCAGCAGAATATTAATGAATTCAGTCCTCTAAGTCATGAAATGAGTAAATTTTGTGAGATATTGTTAGTCATAACAGCTGAGAATGCAGCTTTAACATCTACATGTATTTGCCTAATTGAATTATGTATGCCAGGCACTCCTCATAATATCTGCTGTTAAATTCCAGTTGAAGCCTTGACTACCATACTTCCAGAGGAGGAGGACGATAAGACCCAAGTCTGCTTTAGAACATATTCATGGGAGAGCAGGGCAGATAACCAATTCTGCAATATAATTGAAATAAGTGTAACAGCCTCCGTCTCAGACTTATCATATCACGATTGTCTAAAAAAACATTATTGCACTAATGAGGCAGTTCTGATTATCAGAAATACTTTATTCAATATTCAGTATCATTACAGATTTCACTCTAATCATGTCAGTTCTAGATTCATCCAGTACAGCATTAACTTTAATTCAAGGTGTTCCTGTGATATGCTCAGTATAGGGTTTCACCTAGTACAAGGTGTGTTCACTCTAATATGCTCAGTACAGGATCCACTATGGCCAGACTCCCTTGTTTAATCATGGTGCCAAATATTTGTAGATACTGATCAACTAGTAGCATCATCTTAGAGCCATGCAGATCTTGAAGTCAACCAGCAGCCAATGCAGTCTACAAGGTCAAGGTCCTCGCCACTCCTCTCCACCTACAGAACAAGCACAAACGAAAAAAAGGTGAGTATTAATCGCAGTGAGTAAAGCATGTTTACATACTCTTGTGAAATTCCTAAGTAATTTATAAACCTTGATCTTTATTGGTATCTGGACCTCTGGTCTCGTCACTATGTTGTGCACTGTTATGCCAAACATTCTCCTAATATCTGCTTGTTGATATTTCAGCTGAGGCGGTTCATAAAGGCAGAAAACGTTGTTGGGATTGATAACTAGAATAGGAGTTTGCATTGCTATATTGTGTCATGTTTGCATTATTATGTTATTGTAAGGGATGAAAGTGTTCAGTATTTTTCGAAACATAAAAAGTTGTAGAATTTCACTCAAAATTCATAAATTTTTAACCAGAAAATTTCAAAAACAAAATTCTCAGCAAACATTTTCAGAAAAATTTCACAAAATTTGTTTACTAATTTTGTTTTCGTAACTTTCAAAGATTAGTACCATTAAAATAATTTGTCAGCAAACATTTTCAGAAACATTTCAAAAAATTTGTTTACTAAATTTGTTTTCGAAACTTTCAAAGATTAGTACCATTAAAATAATTTGTCAATTTTCCCTGCTTTTCCCCATGACATAAATTTTCCAGTATTTTTGCCATGTCCCCACTTTCATCCCTGTGTCATGTCATGTATGTGCCTGATTGCTGTGGTGGACTATCGTGGGCTACACTGATGGAGATGAGTTCAGCAGGCCATCTATGCCGTTCTACATCAATAGAGGTGAGGGCAATGCATCTTTTTAATAGTGTTTGTATTATTCTTAAGTACTTTGGGTAGGTTTTACTCTTGTTCTTTTGAAATCATTAATATTAAATGTACCATTTGATTTAAACATCAATGATTATTGAGATGTAAGACAAATACATCTTCATGTTTATTTAGATAGTTTATTCTGCAAGGCTAAGTCAATAGGGATGTTATTTTCAGTGATACAGATTCTGTTAGAGATAGCAATTAACTCAATAAGAGAATAAATAAAACAGTTTGATAGAAAGTTCTAGATAGATTGTGAAGTTAACCTTTGTTGTTTTTACTAAGCCATGTGAACATTGTATACAATTCGGATCAGAATCTGTTTCAATAAAGTAAATTGCTGTCTGTTTATTTTCCAGGTGAGTCATGATACCACCTGCTGAACTCTTATCTCCCCTTCCAAGTAAGTGTTATCTATGTATCAGCTCAACTGTTTATCTCAAGAGCAACTAGTCAGGCAGTTGGAAATCTCTTAGGCGCTCTTGAGTATACAATTGACAGATTCAGATCCTGATGAAAGTAAACACCCTTTACAGTCATCAGGTCGGGACATCCATTCTTGCAATGAGGTGAATGGGTTGCATTGAGGCTCAAGGGGGGTCCAATAGGCTCTTCTAATTTCATTTCACAATGTATCTATGCTATTCCTCAAACATCTGAGTGGACAAGGAATTCATTGCTTGGATCACAAACAAATGATCCAAGCAACGTCCCTGATATTCATTCCACACTTCTCAACAAGGAAACGTGATATATCAAATCAGGGAGGTATATAAGTATATACCTCCCTGTTCAAATCAAACAATGGTATAAATATGTAATGCATAAGAACAATCTACGCCAGAAAGGAATTCTGTGGGACACATAAACCATTCTTATACTGCATCATGCACATATTCCTATCAAATTTGACTGAACAAAGAATTTATTCCTTGGGTCACAAACAAATGAGCCAAGGAATGGCCCTAATATTCATTCCACCCTCAATAAGGAAACTGATATGTCAAATCAGGGAGGTATACTAGTATATACCTCCCTATTCAAATCAATCAATATATAATGCATAAGAGCAATCTATGCCAGGAAAGAATTCTGTGGAACACATAAAACATACACTGCCTTACACAAAATGAGAGAAAAAGCAGCAAAAAACGCTCTTAAAAAACACCAGAGTTGGAGCAAAAAGAGGAAGGTTGGTTGGTCCATTCCATTATATAGGGGGGTCAGAGTAGTGTGGTGGTTAAGGCGTTGGACTTATAGTGACTTACCAAATGCATCATTTCACCTCCCACCCATTGCACGCCGAGTGGGTTACCAAGGATTGGCCATGTGTATAGCTGCCTATGGTTATATGCATGTAAAAGAAGCATTGCTAATATTCGAAAGGAGCATCTTTTCTTGTTAGCGTGTTTCCTTTCTTGCCCTGATAGGGGACCAAAAATTTTGAAAGTATGTCGTCAGGGCCCTGTTTCATGAGGTGTTTTTATGTCCTCTTGAGAAAGTAATATGTCCTCTCGAGAAAGGCAATATTTCCCCTCCATGAAGCGCTCCTTCTGCACTCCATCCGCTATTAACAGGGGTAATGCAGCTCCTCAATATTGACCCAGCTGAGGTTGACCCAGCTTCTTTTTTTTTTTTAGAAAAGAGAGAGTATTACCGCCCCCCCCCCCCCCATTTAGTGAGTCAAATGCAAAGAACCAGGCTTTGCAGGTGTGTTGTATAAGTCCATGAGCCGAGTAAGTAAAAGTTTGTCTAGGATACAATGAATTAGCTAGTATAGGGATACCTCACGGTGGAGTAGCAGGCTTGTGGTGGAGTAAGATTTGGTCACACACCACAACAGTGCCATGGTCTCAAACTGGTCTTAAACTGTGACTTAAGTGAGGGAGTATAAATCACACGAAAAACGAACTTGCATTTAAGGTTGTTATTTCTGAAAACCTCATGACATATATAGCAGTGATTGGGAGACATAGCAGAAGCTTCTGAGGGTATAATGTAATAATAACATGAATTGGTAATAACATGGTTATGCAGTGTATATATCAATGAAACTGTAATGTCTAGTCCATGCACTGTCTGTTATATATAAGTGGCATTAATTCTCTCACTGTTCCTGGTGGAGTTAGAGAAAGTTGAGCTTGCGCCCAGAACCCAGTTTTGTATATTATTTTTGATATTAAGAGAGGGAGAGATTTATGGCAGGGAGTCAAGAGCTCTGGCCATCCTGGACTCAATGTCCTGGCGGTGAGGTAAGGGAGCTGACAAATATTTTAAAACTGCAAGAGATTGCCAGTCCCCTGCCATGCGGATGTCCTGCAGGTTGACACCCTGGAGGTGCATAAACGTTGCTGACCCACGACTGCAAATTCCTGCTCATTTTCCAGATTCACTTTCTGAAACATTTTAACCAAGTCATGGGGCAGTAAGGGATCTTTTGGGGACTCTACAACCGACGAAGAACGTTTGATGCCCCTCAATAGTAGGGACTCCTACTAGGAAGTCCTCGCGTAGATCAGGCCCACCGTAGAATTTAGATAAATGGTTCAGTGCAGATAAATTATTGTTGATCGTCGAATAAGCTAAGCGCTTAGCAGTGGCCATATGTGCTAGATACCTTGAAACTGTAAGTGGTTCCACAGGCAGTGATGGAACGTCGATAGAAGAGCAGAACTTGTAAAACTGATTCCATTGGCTGGAACATACTGACTTTGTAGTGACAGCCATGGCCTCCCACTGAAGCTTACGCACTTCCGTGTCTAGGTGGCCTGAAGGGAAGATAAAGTAGAAGGCACAATGCACACATTCTTTTTATAACAAGCGTGAAATATGTATTTAAGGATATCAACAAGATGGGGGCACATGGCTCGTCCTTTGGCTAGCATATGGATACAGGCGGAGGTATTACACACGACTAGCACAGCGCTGTCGTTGAAGTCATGAGATCGCAAGGCAAGATGTAAAACGCTGGCCAGTGCACACAACTCTCACGATGAAGGGCTGTTGAAACAGCATGTTGGTAAGGTGATAGTACATAAGTAGGCTCCGAAGTGGAAGCCTATGAAGGGGACATCCACGTCTTTGAAGGCACCAGCACTAGTGCAACCACCCAGAGAAGCGGCGAAAGTAGCTGTGGAAACCCAGGCAGTATAATCCCACTTAGTGATTGATGGTGTTCGAATGGAGGCTACACCGTTGAAGTGATCCATGTTAACACGCCACCAATGTAGATCAGACAACATAGATGGAGTCAGACGGTGTTTGTCAGATGGAGACATGGATTTTAATAAATCGAACACTGAATTGATGTATACACGGCCCCCAGCGATGACCTTCCCGCAGTGTGAGAGGACACCTGCCAGGCGCTGAAGCTGTGTTTTTGTAGCCCTTTTGCGTTTAGAGAAGAAATGTAGTTCCGACCTGAGTTTTGACATCTTGTCCAAAGGTAGGCTGAGTGTCATGGTGTCAGTGTTGATGTCTATGCCCAGGAACCTGCATATTTGTGAGACCCCAGAAACCTTCTTCCAGGCGACATAGAATCCTAACCGACGTAAGATGGAGAGGAGAAGGGACTGGGTATTTAGGGTAGACTCCAGATCACAGCCCCAGTAGATGAAGTCATCAAGGTAACTTCTACAGTTATAGCCCCGCCTGAGGAGCATACGGGACACACAGTCTGTAACACGATGAAACACAAAGGGGGCTGCTGAGGCCCCGAAGCAAACGGCATTGTCCACCATATACGAGGGACGGCCGTCTATTTCCCAGGAGAGGCCAAAGAAGGTCCTTTGCGAAGGATGTAAGAGCAGTGATCGGTAGGCACTAGTCAAATCCACCACTCCCATTAGGGCACCATGTGGAATTGACTGTGCTACCTCATCTATTGAGAGAAGACTAAATTTTGATGTCACCTCATTTGTAAAATTATTCACAGATAGGTCCTGCGGGAGGCTGCAGTCTGTTATTGGGCAAACACTGCCGTCTGGTTTTGGCACTGCACCAATAGCATGAGTACATAGAGGCGGAGAATCCACTATAGAGAGTTTTCCCGTCCTCATTTCAGATAATATTAAATTGTCCAGTTTGCGAAAGGCATGTGGGGAAAAGCACGAACGGTAATTCTCTGCCGTATAACCAGCGATATGTAAGTTCTTATTCAAAAGGCGAAACCCATTCATGATGCCGTCCAGCACGTAGTGTGAGTCCGGGTCCCAGTCATGGTCATAATAAAGTAACTCAGCCCACACGGATGGATGTAATTGTGAGGGAACTCCTTGAATTAGATGGTTAGGCCCTACTTCACGGCACAAAGTCACAAGATGGTCGAAATTTGGCTCAGAAAGAACAGAATTGTCTGTAGCCGAAGGGAACTGAACACTCACCGGAAGTGGAGGGCCGCCATTGATGTTGACTGGAGCGCTACTCTGCGCCTCCACCTCCGGAGACTTCTGACCAACGAAAGGTGCTGGTGCGCTTCTGGCACCCGTCCACTGTATGGTTAGGCGAAAGGCACAAGGCACAGATGTGCTTCCTCTTGCACGGTACTGGACATTTCTTGGTTGGATGCTGGTAGTTATAGATCCAGCAGATGTCGGAGGGCCAGTTCTCAAAGTCAAATAAAGGATCGTATTTATCTTCCCCGGCTAGCCTACGGGCTGGCCTGACAACGACCTTGCGTGCGTAGCGTGGAGCAGAAGAGGCAGACAGGTTCTTCAGGGCCCTGAACGCCTTCATATTTTCGGGGCTAAAAAACGTACTGGCAAGTTGGGTTTCTACATGGACCCAGTCGCGAAGCTTCCCATCTAGGACCGCATCGGTCACAGCTTTTTCATAGCGGATGAGTGCCAACTTTACGTATTCCTTCCCAAGAGATTTATTTGCCACGAAAGCCATGTGCAACCCGTAGCCCATAGGATCAATATCATTTGTTATTAAATAGTTCATGACTGACATGCACCCATAAAGTAACTCACGGACGGTCATGTTTTCTGCCTTTTTCTCCGCGATGAGGTGGTTCTCAGGCCGCAGCTTCGTGACATCCGGGACCCTGGACAGATCCGGGCACCAGGTCAGGTATGGTGGTCCATTCTCAAAGGGGGGCAAATTTCCTGCCGCGCCCGCAGTTCTCGGTGAACGAAATGAAGAGTTCATCTGGAGCAACTGAGCCTCTAGAGCGCATGTCTTAGACTCAATCTGTAATTTTTGCATCCTCTCGCTTTGAGCATTCACCATGGTCTCCAGCCAGGCCTGGTACTCAGCCGTTCCCCAGGCGTGAGTAGTGGGCTCCATTTCTAGGTCTTTCGCTATCGCCAGTACTGTCGAGGATCCTGTAGCAGCCTCCGCTCCAGGAGTACATGCAGGCTCCTTGTGCTTTCGCTGGCACACGGAGCAGTTAATGGTAGCCATTGCGCGATCGAGGACGAATTTTCACACGAATTAAAAATTTTTTCTCTCTTCCTCGACCCGATGAGAAGGCTATCAAGATGGCTGCTGACGCCCCGTCACTGGGATGCCACCTTCTCCATGGCGAAAGACTGCCGTCCCCCTGACAACCGGTCCTGTGACATCTCGTCCGGTTCCGCGCTCTTCTCCGATTTATACATATATTCACACCATGAATATACTACGACAAAAGTGGGATAGCTAGGCGAAGAGAGTATGATTGAGCATACTCTGCTGGAATTGCAGTGGGATAGTAGAACTCTCATCCTAATTCCTGGGACAGTGCATTGCTACAGTATTAAGGAGACTCCAACATAGGCAATCTCTAAAGCCACACTCATGCAACAGGACCCAGAAGGATGTTGGTAATATTTTAAAATCCTGTCTTATTATCTTATTACCAAGAAAAATAATTTAAAAAAACAAAAGAAACTCTTGGGTCCTTCAAGGGTGGGACAGGGGGCGGGGAACATGGGTTGGGGTTGGGGGACATGGTGTGGACAGCAGTGGGTTGGACAGGGGGGCAGAGAAAAGGCAGGGGGGAACGTGGGGGCAGGAAACGGGGGGGGGGGGGGTACAGGGGAGAGGTGGGGAACAGGCAGGTTGGGGGGGGGGGGGGGCAAGGGAACTGGTGAGGGTGGGACGGGGCCAGGAAACAGGGTGGGGATGAGGGTAATGGGGGGAAAGAGAGGCATCATTTAGTTTAATAACTAATTTATCATATGCGTTTATTAATCATGGTGCTTCATGTATAATGCATATATGATAAGTTAGGGGAGGAGCAGGGAAATGAATGAAGTTCTTATGCTGGGGGCATGACTATAAGGAAGGACAGACACCAGGAGCTACACTATTGTCTGCTTGACGGCTGGCGCTGGAGAGGGACTCAAGCAGCAGCTAATCCTGCTAGTAGTCATGAATTTCGGTTTGACTGTGGGCCTCTCTCTCTCTCCCTTTCTCTCTCTCCCTTTCTCTCTCTCCCTCCCGCTCTTGCTCTCTGTCTCCCTCACTCCCTTCCTATCTCTCTCCCTCTCTCTCCCTTTGTCTCTCCTCTCTCTCCCTCCCTCCCTCTCTCGCTCCCTCTTTCACTCTCCCTGTCTCTTCTACCTCAAGAAACAAGAAACTTAAATTTTAACACAATGTTCAAATTTTACAAAACTCATTTTAAAAATGTTTAGTCATTTTAAAAAACTCAGATTTGACGAAACGCAGTTCGAAAATTAGTTCAAAGCTCAAATTTTACTAATTTTTTTAATTTTACAAATGTTCCATAAACCAAAGGTAAGTCTCATTGAATAAGCCATACCTCATGCTCATATACAAGCACTGGGTTAGACTGAGACCAGTGAACTGTACATGGTATGCCTGGGGTGGACTCTACATGACTCTACACACAGAATGGTGTATGGGCTTGTACCAGGCCACTAATTTATAGAACATTTCAATAGATTAGTAGTCACAAATTATTCTCTAAACTCAAATTTTTACAAAACTCAAATTTTCAGAAACTTCCAATTTAACAAACCTTTCCTATTTTACAAAACTTTCAAAGATAAATGAACCATTCCTTAAAATGAAGAGCTCTTGTGAATTGTAACAGGGACTATCCAGATGGATACCCAGGAGGTGTACAGCCAGAATGCTCACATGGATTTGCATAAGCTGCCCAGGAGACAACAATAGTGACTGAAAAACGGGTTAGAATGAATGGCACACAGAATGATAGAGATTGAAAGGCCTAAGGCACTCCCCATAGAAAGTGACGCATATTGCCAAGAGGCATCATGATTACAATGTAATTTTGCAGTGGTGACATAGGCCCACCCTGAAATGACATAACATTATTAAAATGTGCATTGTCAATAGCAATGTGGATGCAGTGTCGTCCTCATGGGATGTGTATATTTCCAGCAGCATCAGCAATTGACATTCTTTTTCTCAGGTTTGGGTCATCAAGCATAATGCTATTTCGATGGTGTTGTCCTGAATGGGTTAAGCACCCATAGCTTACTCACTTCTTAAAGTCACATCACTAGTAAATCTGTCTCTAAATCTGCTAAGCAACAAGTGCTTATGAAAGAAAATGTCATTTGACTGCTTGGAGTGAATTTAGGCAGGTGATAAATTGCTGTTAAAAATGCCATTTCTCAAATAAATCAATATAAGGAGCTGATTCCTTTTAAAATTACATGTGTTACCATGGAGATGACCATGTTGTTGCTAAGCAACCAATGCAGATAAAACATAAGGCCATTTTCCATCAGGTCAGTTTCAGTTTTGACACCTCGAACATGCAGAAAATGGTTCATACTTTATTATGTGTTTTCTGGCGAAGAATCCATAGATAGTGCTAGTTGTGTATCTCAGTTTATACACAAATGAGTAGCTAGGGCCTAGGCAAAAGATGCGAAATACTATCGGATTTCTATGCTAAATCTGTTTTAGTTTTGAAGCATTATGTTCTAGATTCACCTCAGTTGTACCCTTGTGAACGTATCGTGTACAGGGCGGGAGGGGGAGTCTTTCTTTTAATCTACAGCAAACTAAATGCCATAATAAAACGTTCTTACATACAGAAAGAAAACTGTAACTGTCAAAACTATCATGTGATATTGAACAGAACGAAAAGAGTGTGTTGTTTTTTTAATGTTATGATTTTAATTTAATATGGTGAATGACAAATTATGTAGAAAGAGTGGTAATTCGTGGTGAGTATAAAACAAAAGGAGACTATGCTACTACCAAATGTCTTAAGCTGTTTGGAGTAAATCTTAATAACATTTATAGTTGAATATATTTGAGTTGGGATTAAGGTTGATCTTCAAATTGATATATGCAAGTTGATATTTTTCGAGCCCTGCTTATAAATTCATACAAATAACTACGCTTTTGATATAAGAAATTTGAAGCTTATTCACTACATTCCTAGATAATAGTTAATGAGCTGTACCCATGATTTTGGTACTTAAGATCGCGTCTGATTTTGATTCTCTCACACATTACAGCCTTCCAAAGGGGATGTCAAGGCACGTCAGCAACGTGAAATGCACGCACGGCGAAAAACATAGGAGGCAGTCATGTCCCGAATTAGAGAACGGTCAATATCAAATTGGAACACTTGAATATTACACAGTTTATATAAATGATTATGCTTATAATAATGATAATAATAATTATAAAAGCCCGGTTCTGCATGAATAAGGAGGACAACTGCATTCAAGGAACTATGAACAATAATTAAATAATAATAGAAGTGGTGGTAGTAAAGATAGCAAAATCACCCTTTTAGGGCGAGGGTATGGACCCAACTCAGTACCAGGAGCAGTGTGAATATACAAATTATTCTTGTCACATTTTACAGATGAAAGAGTACCACGAAAATAAGGCAGTTGAGACAGAAGAGGCGAGAGAGCGTCAGGAGAGGGCCAGGTTGGCTTCTGCCAAATACCGTCGCAATAAACGATATAATACGTTTTATATAAACGATAAAAAAAGATGAGTGTTAATGTTTAAATAGTGATCGGTAAGGTATACTGCGTCATTTCCCTAGTCCCATCGTTGGGGATGCTTTATTGACATCTGGCATGTCGATTTTGTAATATTTTTCTAAGTATTATGCATCTTCATAAAGGTATTATGTACCGCTTCTGACTCTGGTACTTATTGATACGTTCTGATGGACTTTCTATTATAATGACCTTTATGTAAAAAATCCTGAAATTCATCTATTTTTTTGGTCTTTTTCTGTAATTTAAAAGATCGATACAAGTAAATATAATAGAAAATTTGTTTTCCATGTGTTTTTCTCATATGGCATGGTTGTCTAAGGATGTTAAGGTTCTAGTTCTATGATTATAGATGAGCCTGTTTGTAATTTTTTAAAATATTCTATGAAATGTGACAGAAAATAATTAGAAAATCTAGTCAAATCTAGTAAATACAAATGAGATATATATAAGGGCAATTTGCACCCCTACGAGACACTATAATGTAACAGAGTCCGAATATTTACTCATTTCTCATAATGCATGGTTGTCAAAGGATGTTAAAGGTCTAATTCTATGATTATAGATGAGCCTGTTTGTACCCTAGCACCTATCATGCGGTCTGATAGACTACTGGCCCTAGCACTTTATCACTGGTTTTGTGAGATTTTCTTATGAATTTTGAATAAAAAATAGTGAATTTGTATCAATTTGTTGTATTTTTCTGTGAAAATCGACTAATTAAAGAAAATTCATTTAAACTGCTATTCCCATATGGATTAGTTGTGTAACGGTGTTAACATTTATCTGAACTAATTACAGTACATTCTCTTTGTAATTTCTTGCCATATGCCCTGAAACGTGGAACCGGCATATCTAGCCTATGCTGAAGCCGTCATTTCCCCTAGCCCCTTATCAATCTGATGTTAAAGGCGCTCTGTGCCAAATTGAATATAACCGGGTGTCACAAGTGAGAGCTTCCATGATCAAAAAGTCCTAATGAATTAATCACGAAAAAATGGGACTATTTCAGGACTGTTTGAAAGGGTGGGAACAAATGGAGGATATTAAATGTTATATGTCACCAAAACATAAATAATCATAAAATTTCATTATATTTTAAATCCCTATCCACTAGCACCCGACTTCTGCTCACCACCAGACTGGTTAGGCGCAACACCAGGCGCAACTGACCAGATACGACAAGAATAGACTTGGTCTGGTTGGGCACAGACCCTACACCGGTGTCCGAATCCAATCTAACCAATACATCTCGATTCAATTATTATATAATAAATAATTATTGATTCATTTCTGATGTATTGTCTATTCGGAATAAAAGCCCTATATATATAAATGTGTTTAACAGAGTATTAAACCTATCCCGCAGGTTTTGAATGTCCTGGCTTTGCTTGGCATTTATATCCACAAGACGCTGTACGTTAGCCCAGTCCATCCCCACGGATTCAGTAGAGCTCGAACCATAGGCACCTTTCAAATCAGCCTTAGATAGAGATTCCGAAGTGTCCGTGTCAAGGTAAAGGGCCCACTCTTCAGGCGTACTTCCAGCATCTTTGGCGGCAGCCAAGGCTTCAACCTTGTATCTACAAGAACCGTTACCGGGTCGAGAGTATCTATAAGCCCCACATTTCTCTAAGGTCATGATGGAATTAGAGAAATAACATACAATACACACAAAAAGAAAATCAGAGTTCAGTTCCAAGTGTTGGTGGTTCGGGGGCGGCCTAGTGAGTGACCAGATCAGT
The DNA here is from genome assembly GCA_942159475.1 of Sthenelais limicola. Lineage (NCBI taxonomy): Eukaryota > Metazoa > Annelida > Polychaeta > Phyllodocida > Sigalionidae > Sthenelais > Sthenelais limicola. The sequence goes on from OW804098.1 coordinate 72,898,406, forward strand.
CCAAATAATATATTAGATGGATAAACGGATATTTATCAATGGAGTCTAATGGGACATGCAAGAGTCCTCGATAGTATAGTGGTCAGTATCCCCGCCTGTCACGCGGGAGACCGGGGTCCAATTCTCCGTCGGGGAGGTCGATTTTTCACAAAGTGACTTGGGCATTGCACGCATGCTATGGTTTTAATGATATAAATAGAAACATTTTTTAGTCTTACAGTTGAATATCGGCCGTAAACTTGGGAAAAAAGCCGCATTGGTTGCCATGACTACCACACGTGACTCACTAGTGAAATACGCACTGTGCATAACTCACGCTAGAAAGGTTGACCCCGTCTAAAAGTGACCCAGGGGTCGATTTTCTACGTCGAAAAATGACCCGCATTATTAAAACGTGACCCAGTCATTTATGCAGGCGTATAACGATATAATTTTTGCCCAATTTCGAGCATTCATTTGCCGGTAGATATGGAGCTAAAGCTGCTAGTGTCCGGCTAGTGTCGGACTAGGCTACATATTACACCTATTTCTGTGGCTCTCACCTAACCATACACACTCCCCATACTGGTTTAGCTTCCACGATATTTAATTTATTCTGGAGAAGCCCATCTAGTCGATTACAACTCGAAATCTATATTATTGTACCTTCTCTACAAGGAAGATGAAGAAGGACAATATTAGAAAAATACTGACTTCGGTGATTGATTTTCGATAGGGTGTGTCAGGGTGGGTCATTTTCTGATTGCCGAAAATCAACCCCTGGGTCACCTTTCGATCTGACAACAGCATTAAACCACTTTCACTCACTCCCGAGAAAGATTAGTTGAAAACTTAATTATAAATAGTAAAGGAATCTTCCCGATGAGCTTCTTAAAGAAGGGAAACCATGTGTGCCCAACACAATTCAAATAGGTTGGTGGAGGGGCTCTCCATTATTACTGATAAATTAATTAAATTCAACACATTTCAAGCAACACAAATTAGCAAGACCAGCAGGCGCGCACATAAAGAAGAGACAATTAAAACGAGACAATTTTGAGCAAATCTAGACAAAACCGCGCTCACAAAAAAAATTGTCCTTATAACCATTCTCAGGCAGTTTTGTCTTGAAATGTTGAAGTTTTGTCTCTAAATTCATAATTTGGAGACAATTTTGCCATAGATTTGAATTTAACCTGGGCAATCAAGTAAGTAATCAGCGATGAATAAAGGTTTTTTGAAACTTTCAAGACTTTAGACAATGTCTAGGCAAAAATCTTCAATAAAATCCCTGGCTTCAAGGACAATCTCAAAAGGTGTGCACATAAAGTCAGATTGTCCTTGTCCTTGAAGCCTGATTTTATCTTTGTCTCCAGTCTCTGAAAATTAGACAATATATTGCCTCTTCAGTTTTTGTCCTAATTTGTGGTAGTTTTCTGGTGGCTGGCAGTAGTTTTTGGCATGGTTTGGCAGTCAAGTCAGCCTGAAATGTAAAGCAACCAAAATTGTCTCCAAATTGTGACTTTAGTGACAAATTCAATATTTCGAGACAAAACCACCTAAGGACAGCTATCTGAGTTGTCCTTATTTCCTTTTTTCTTTTGGCCTCAAAATTGTCCCAGAGACAATATAATTGTCCCAGAGACAATTCTATTGTCCCAGAGACAATTCTATTGTCCCAGAGACAATATAATTGTCCCAGAGACAATTGAATTGTCCCAGAGACAATAGATGAACTGCATTCAATGTAAAACAACCAAAATTGTCTCCAAATTGTCTCCAAATTGTGAATTTAGTGACAAAACTCCCAACATTTCAAGACAAAACCACCTAAGGACAGCTATTGGAGCTGTCCTTAGTTTTTGGTCTTTCGGCCTCCTAATTGTCACAGAGACTGCAAAATTGTCCCAGAGACAATAGACAAACTGCTTTATGAACACGATATATATTGTCTAGAACTACTTAAAATTGTCTCGTTTTGATTGTCTCTCCATTATCTGTGCACTGCTGTAAATCTTACAAAATAGCATGTATCTCTATGCAAAAAACTACCGCCAGCCGCCAGAAAACTACCGCAAATAAGGACAACAATTTTAGAGACAATTACATTGTCTAATTTTCAGAGCCCGGAGACAAAAACAAAATCAGATTTCAAGATTGTCCTTGAAGCCGTGGATTTTATTGAAGATTTTCGCCTGGACATTGTCTAAAGTCTAGTTTTTTATGTGCGTGGGCCCAGGGAGTGAATAAAACTTGTATTACATACAGTTTTGTATATCGATCATCTAAGTTGGTGAGGTAAAATAGAGTAGAGAAATAGATGGTACATGGCATGGTTAAAAGAGATCTTGTAGTAGAGATACAATACAATAAATAATCGGGCATTAGATAGATCACAGAAATATGGTTAGACCTACGTTTTTTTAAGATTGTGTTTTTAATTTCCGCCGTCCTGCCTGTGTTGCAGCGAATTGGCGAAAGGTGCGCGCCCGTGTGGGTGTGGAGGGGGAGAGGGTTGGGCTGGGAGGTTAGCAGCACCGGGACTAGCGAAAGTCTCTTCTGTCGATTTATATTTGTCCCAGCGAGGTGTCAGTCTCACCCTTACACAGGGATTCAAGTGTGTGTGTGTCCTGTTGTCCCGCCGTAAGTACATCTAGCCACCGACAGCGCACTTCTCCATTGCATATAAAGGGCCTATAGTCCACTAACCCGATTCTCATTTTTTTTTAAAGATTTTATTTCCACTGGGTACATCACCTCCAGGAGGAGTAGGATTTTACGGCGGACCCAGCTTGGGTTAGAAATTTACAAATGTACATGCCGTAGTGTAGGTACAATACATAAAGTGATAACAGGTAGCAGATAGAAGATAGAAGGTAGAAGACAACCTCTTACTGTGAGAGAGACTTCATATTGTTTGAACCGGACTATTGGTAAAATCAATGTTAAAGTTGGGTGGATATACAGAATGGTGTCAGAAACGATAGCTGTTGTCATAAAATTAGTGGGTATAAATTAACATTTCATGTTTGGACCGTACCATTGGGAGGAATAGTGTTAAGCTATAAAAGAGGTACAACAAATCTTCGAATCACAAATTAAGCTTCAGGCAATTGTATTAAAAGGAAAATGAAGTAGTGGAATCATAAAGTTAGACAGACTGTACTGCACTTGTAGGTGAACCTCTTTCTTATGAGAGTGACCTGACTATGTGCTAGTAAAAAGAATTTAAGTAGAGCTGGGATTTACATCAGTGTTTGTTTTAACCATTCCTTTTGAGGAGACTTAAATGCTTCAATATTCCCAATATTTCTAGACTTGGGGGTCAGTTGATTCCAGGCTTTTGCCACCTTGTTAATCACAGAATTTTCACCACATTTGGTTTTATAGAAGAAGGTTGATAGTAGAGGGGCTTCATTTGCTCTAGTTGGGTTATTGTTATTATGGGATTTGTATTTGTTAGATTTTGATCTTACATAGCCAGTGATTCTCAGATGACTCTCTCTTCTGTGAAAAAGAAGGGGAATTTTCAGGTCTTTGTGCAATTCAGAGGTGGGATAGAGGGGTTCAGCCCTTTGTATTGCTCTAAGAGCTTTATTCTGAATTCTCTGGAGTTTGTTAAGGTTGTTTAAATGGGTGTTATGGTAAAGAATATCTCGGTAGTCATGCAATCTTGCGCCGCAGAGGACCCTTATGCACTAAATTCTGTGAGAATCGCATATGAGAATCGGCTTAGTGGACTATAGGCCCTTAACAGAGAAAATATACGAGCAATTGTTATATGAAGATTTGTCTAGCTTTGGAAATTGAATAGTCGTAGAACTATTGTAGGAAATACGAAATATAAAGAAGCGGTTTTAAGGCTGTGATCCTAAGACTGAACTCGCGAATTTAGTTGTATAAAAGTTAGATAGGCTACATATACTCGCTCGGGACCGTTACGTGACGGGCTGCCGCACATAGGCCTACTCCTGTTTATTGCCGTCATATATAATTGGGTTTTTTCCTTACAACATTGGCAATTAAATAATAGAAGGAAATAGGCAGCACTTTCTGTACATTTGCAGTTCTTCCAAGAGAGCCTTTAAATAAAATCGAATAAGTGAATTTTAGATTTCGGAAAATTTCGGAACATATTATGTCATGACTGAGGGACGGTAGCCGTTGTAGTTGACAGGGGAACTTAAATGCTTAATCACATTTGGCATTACCTACCTACGTACTGGACCCGATAATATTTTTATTTTTGAAAAAAAAATTGCAATATTTCTGAGTGGACAATTACTAGTAAAGTAGCTAAATATACTCGATGAGCATAGAAATGCATGAATATATATAATACACTGTCTTGAAATTTGGTACATAAATACAACCACAAGGACTGAACAATCCAAACATAGAAACATTTCAACAAAGGGGTCGTGTAAATAAAACGCTCTGAAAAATGTCAATTTTGCGACTTGTAACTCATATCCCTGAAACACATCGCAGATGAGCAGGGCCCCAGGCATGAGTAAAAGCCTATTGGTTTTGCCTTGGAGATGTTATTTTGTTGTTGCAGGCGTTGTAGCACCGTTGCTGCGGTTGTGAGTTGGTGTGGAGCAAGCCCCAGACTGACTGGTTCCGGAATCGTGACGGAGGTCAGTCTGGGACGATCACAGCGATGTGTAGAGACAAAAGCCGATTGCACCAACCACGGCAGCCATCATACTTTTGTGACCTAGTTTCAGGTTTGAGGCGATGCGGCCAGCCGCCTCCCGAGTAGTGGTGACGGACTGTGATGCGGTGGGGTCGGTGTGCGGTCCTAACATATGGCGGTCTCCGGCCGGGTCTGTCGGGGCGATGTAGGACGATCGGTTAAAACATTGGGAAGGCTGCACTGGGTTGATAGGCAGAGGCTGAGTGGATATGTAGCTGTTGATTGGTTGCAGCTGCAACTAGAAAGAGCGTCTCATGTGACATTTTTCTAGCCTAATTACCCAATGTATTGTTTCAACTTTGGAACGTTGTCTGGTCTTTCCCCATGATATGTATACCGGTATGCTTGAAATATACTCCTATATATATAGAAAGATATGATAAAATAAAGTAAATGTTTTGCATTTGATACAACAAATAATATAGACATTCTAAGGTCTCATATCATTTGTTCTATTTTTTTCAACATGCTATAATCCTAGTATACAGTTTATGGTACATGTTCTAAATCTCTTTGAAATAAGATAATTGTATAAATGCCTGGACAGCGCGCCAAACACAAGTCTCCAACTGGCCATGGCTAGCTCAGTGTCGGTTCTCCCAATGAAGCCCTATACATTCATAAATTCGCCGCGTGACTAAAAATACTTCTCCATACGATACAACAATGTACAAAAGCATAGACAAAAGTATTTCCTCATCAAATACATAGCTTAGAAATGCGTTTTGCAGACATCCGACTCATTTGTGTATCTTTTTTCTTGCAGGACTGATGGACTAAGCCTCCCTATGTGAATGGATAGGCATGTGCCTCTTTTAATACATTTTGCCATACGGCTCTTTTGCAGAAAATACAGCGTTGTGTTAGTGTAATTCTTTCCCCAACAGCACCCATAGAGGTGTAGGTTTGCTGCTAGCATAGTCAAGCTCATTAATATGCATTAGCAACCAGGGGCACCTATAAGCCCCCCACCCTCACCAAGAAACGGCATTCTCCCCTCGTGTGAGGACTCAATCATATATATACTCTAGTCATAGTTGCATTAGCCTTCATAACTACATAACATTATTTCCTGTAAGGTTGTATACATGTATGGAACATATATTTGTCAGAAGCTTGGTGACTAGTGGGGATCCTTTAAAGTTGTCAGCGTCACTGTACTGCTGTCAATAATAGGCTGTGTCTGTATGGAGGCTGTTGTAAAACCATGCATCTCCTCCCTGATATAGGGTCAAATAGCGCTCAGTAGTAGAGGGAAGTTATAGTCGGTACTAATAGTGAGTTTAGTTAGATAAAGATAATAATCATACTCATGTGACATAGTCACGTGATCAATAAACTGTTACACATCAACCTAATTATGGGTGTTGACACATCACATTAGCATAAACTAGGTCAATCTGTTATCTTAACACATGTCTGAGCATGCACCAAGAGAAAGATAATACCAATAAAGAAGGGTTTGAATGCATCCCTTTATTACTTATTGAATGAAAATCAATTAAAAGAAAAACATCATAGGCCTTTATCATGTTACTAATTAAATATTAAAATTACCAATATTCTTGTTGTGGAAATACTTGAACATTTAAGAAATATTTCCCATAATTTGTACAGCACTCGCACCTTAAACATAAACCATTTGTACCTCTTTTAAGAGCTCCATAAAATATGGTTAGGAATTAGTGAGGGATGTTAAGTTCTTCACGCCACAAGTTACTGTTTCCCTGCCAATGGTTCATATCATTTAAGGGAATTGTATGACCATAATACCATGTAACAGTTGTGTGCTCATCTTCAATCAATTCATTTTTCCAATTAAACATTCGAATTCCTAACCGTAAGTAACAATTTTCAGGTTGTCGTGAGCCATAGATAACATTTATATTTTGAGAGCAAATAAGGTGTGAGCACACCCCGTACCGTTTTGGTTTAATGCGGGAGGAATTGGGGTTAGAATTTTATCAAATCGAGAGATGGTTGCAGAATATTTCGGGGTGGTAAAGAAAAAGAAGGTTCGCTGGTTCTTTCTCTTTCTCAGTCTTTATTCCAATCTCGGTGTTGTCAGATAAAGATGGAAGCTCTTTCTCTTGGGTAGATGGTCCTATGGGTTCTATTTTATAAATAAAACCCTCTCCAATTCCATCAGCTTCGACATGGTCCATTTCGTGGATTTGCTTTTCTTCATGGGCTTCATTTCCTTTCAATGAGGCTCCAATAATCTCTATTTAATGTGAACGTTTCTCTTCACTATTATGTTCAATAATAGCCGATTCTTTGTCGTCAAATGAAGTTTCTATAACATGGTGTTTATCCAACCTTTTTTTGTTCCCTGGTTCTGTCTCTTTTTCAGTCTTTATTCCAATCTTAATGTTGGCAGATAATGATGGAACCTGTTTCTCTTCGATAGATGCCACTATGGGTTCTATTTTATAAATAAAGCCCTCACCAATCCCATCAGCTTCGGCATTGTGTATTTCATGGGGTTTTTTTCTTCGTGAAGACTTGGACTATTCTTGAGGGAGACATCTTGAGTGTGTATATAAGCTAGATCGTTTTCCCCATTCAATACAATTCGTTCGATTGGGTCTTCCTCTGGAAATGATGGTTCGATAGGCGTGTGTGTGTGTGGGGGGGGGCGTTCTTTTTCACTTGGATGTTGCTCTATTTTGAGAGCGGATTCCATATTATCTTTGATAGGTGTGATGATAATTACCTCACCTGAATCTTCTCTTTTAAATGGTGATTTGATAGGATTTATATCATAAGAAGGTCCATCAGGGATTTGTTCTTTTTAATCTGAAGTGATTTTCGGGTTAGCATCAGCACGTTAAAGTATAACAGTTTATTTTGGTCACATGACTATCTTGTTATCTTTATTATCTAAGTAGAACTCTTTATCAGTATACCGACTGAATAACTTCCCCTCTACTACTGCGCTCCTGGGTGGGGGTGGGGGGGGGGGGTCTAATTTCTCTTGTCGCTACCAAGAACCATCAATTGTCTTTTGTCGCTAAGATAATTCTTTTGTCGTTTTAATTTTCGTAATACGGACGATTTTTTGTCGCTAAGGACTGGTTAGGTCTTTGTCGATTTGTGAGGCTATAAGAAAGTGCTTTTGTCATTTGTCACTGGCATGCCTTTGTCGATTTGTCCATCTAAGAAAAGGCCATGTCGATTTCTCGATTTAAGGCCTCAAGAGCCCTTCAAGTAGCTGGTGGGGATATGTTGTAGTTGCCTCAAAACCTGTGAGGAAGTGGACGGGGTAAAATTCGGTCATGGTTGCATAGGTGGCAGGAATCGGTGAGTGCACTTGTGAAGAGTGGTTGCACCGGTTGTACCCTGCATGCAGGCTAACAGCTCGTCAATCTCTAATTGTTGACGTAAGATATTCGATTGAATATGTTTATAATGTTGAACCAACCCACCATACTCGAAGGTTGGGCCACCGTACTGAGCAAGGCTTTGTGTATGTGTAACTAAGGTGATTCCCGCCAGTGCTTTGAAGCGCGGGTCAGTTTGTATGGCAGTGTCCATGGTAGACGAAGGTGAAAAAACAACAAGCCCTACACCTATTGTCCTTATGTAGTAATTATGTATCTTTCACCGGTTAGGTGGCCTTCCTACTGGGTCAGGTTTTCAGAAAATGTACAATCGGGAGATCTACATATTTTAGTCAATTCTGCTAAATTAGGCTGAAAAATGGTCAATGCTAGGTATATCTGAGTATTTTTTACATTGCCTCGATATATATATGATTCAAGCAATCCGTTTGGTTATGTTGGACATAAAAAACTTTTAAACTCATTTTTCTCTTACATTTGGACTATTTGAGAGGATAGATGAGGGCGAATTGTACACTTTGTGAATATCTGACCCTATAGTAGTAAATTAGTTTTATTATAGAGTGTTATATGAAGATTTGTCTAGCCTTTGTTTATGATATTCGTAGAATTATTGTAGAAATAAGAAAGGCAAAGTCATCGCTACATAACATGATGTAACAAGAGCACCTACACAATATCTGCGTAATTTATAAATGTTTTCGCAGCTTTCACGTACGTCCCCACCAATGTCGCATGGGGTTTCTGACGTTTCCACATTGAGCTTGGCCTGTTTGCGTGGGGGGTGGGGGTTCTCTCTACCTCCAACCAATCACTGACTGATAGGTCGTTAATCCCTAATTGTAGATCGGGTCCAAAAAGGGCCTAAACCTATTGTAACTATATGATATCTACCGGTTGCGTGGCCTTGCTCTGGTGCCTATCTTAGCCGCCCTCTCTTTCTAACCCCCCCCCCCCCACACACACACACACACACACACAATTCGCCCTCTCTCTTTCTCGAAAATGAATTCATTATACCATTCACTAAAGTTCAAACTTTGGAATTAGCACAGATTAAGAAAAAATGCTTTAGTGGACATCCATGAAGCAGAAAGGATGATGATTATTGCAATTAATACCTTGTATCCAAATTGTTTGTGGGTCAGATCGTCAGAAAATGCACAATTGGCAGTTCTACACGTTGAGTAAATTCTGTTAAATTAGGCTGAAAATGAACAATACAATGTACTTGGTATATCTGAGTCCATTTAGGTATTCTTGTTAACCATTTTTAATATTTTGATTAGATCTTTATTCCATTGTTGGTATTACAGCCAGCGGTGTATATTATTAAGCTTAACAGGAGACTATATACTCCTAGAACACTAAAGTATAAAGTATAAAAGACCTGCAAGGCTATCTGGCCCCGATTTCATATTATTAGCAATGCAGATACTTGTGTACATGTAAACTTAGAAAGGTAGTCAGAGTGTTAGAGGGTTGGTCCGGAAGAATTGTCAATGACAGAGGACAGAAACCCATTTCCACATATAAACCTTGACTGTACCGTTATTGTATGCAAATGGAAATAAAGTTACTTATAAATATAACATCTTTTCGGTTACATTGAACTTCTTTTCGGATACACTTTGTCTTAAATGTGTTATTTGAAAAGATTGATGAAGGTAAATAGTACATTTGCTGGCGACTTCACCCATAAAGGTAGGCCTATGCTTGTTAAACAGTTGTAATAATTGGATTAGATCTTCAAATGTTACAGCCACGGCTAGTGACAACAATATGGAGGGATCTAAATGTAGCCAGTCATAGGAGGAATACGGGTACACGTTTCTCAGTTTAATTCATTTCTCCTCTCAGACCTCTTTCATGTCTCGATAATTCTGTCGTCCCGGGTTCTTGTTTGTTCCATGGAGCTTCCAGTCGTTTATTGACCGAAACACATACATGTAAAGTCGACACAAAGAAGGAAGACATACAAATGTATGGAATAGTGGGTCAAGATCGAAGTTACAGATAGGAGTTACAGAAAGGACTTGCATTATAATTAACAAAGTAGCAGCACTGGAAAATCTAGCACCAGATTCCTGAACGTATATTGGCATCCTTTTGTGTATATAAAGGAAGAAATGGTGTAAAAAGAAAAAGAAAGGCGAAAGATTAGAGAAGGAAGTGGGGAAATCATATAGGTAATAGTTTGGCGCGAAATTTTGAAAGACGGAAACATTGGCCTAGTTGTTTGAGAAGGAAATCTACTCCACCCACCCTCCCACCCTTGGCCAGTCACATGCAAGGTTTGGCGCGAAATTTTGAAACACAGAAACTTTGAACGACTTGTTTGTGTGGAAAATCTACTCTACCCACCCTCCCCCAAGCAACCCCTCCCCTCCCATTGCCCTCCTCTCCGCACACCACTAGTTCCACTAATCCCTTCAACTAATCCAGATTCGATTCAATAATAAGGTTCAACATAACCGTACATATTTTGTTAAACTACTCAATCTCAAATATACTCAGAGATATCGAGTATCTAATTATCATTTCCAGTCTAGTTTAGCAGAATTTACTAAAAAGTGTAGAGTTGCCGAGTTTACTTTTTCTGGCGATCTAATTTGTATTTCACTCTAAAGAGAGACAATGGACACAAGTCTCCATGCAAGCTTTGGGAACTAGGGGAGGAGGCAGTAAGGCTCCATTCTGTATCTCTCATGGAATTATTGATGTTAATTGAATGTCTGAGGCGGACACTTCCTACTGATCAATCGGGAAGAATCCAGATTAAATAGTTACATAGGGAAGGGGGCTGACGTAGGTTGAGGTAGACGGAGAATCCCCAGCCAATACTTTACATCATATATCGTAAATACCCCGCCTGTTCTACAATAATTATCTATAATTACCAATATTCTATTTGATTTACTGTAAGAAATACAGGGATATTTCACTCATGTAAGGTTGTCAGTGATACTGGGGGTTAATGGATTTGGATTTAATTTGACGTTAACTTGTTTCAGATGAGGTCAGTTCCCCCCAGCTATGAAAGCCTGTGGCGTGGGATCATCACTTAGCTAGTTAATTAATTATGCCAAAGATTGACTCAAAAGAATCCCAATTCTTTACAATACACTTCAAAAGATCATCAACATTTAGGAAATCACTGATATACAACAAATGTACTGAATATAATGACCTGCCAACAGAAATAAGAACGGGTCATACGATCCTACCCCAAATTAGTATGTATGTAGATACAAAGCCACAAATACTCCAACCTTTTCAATTCCTACAATGACCAAAACGTAGGGACTTCAGTTGAAATAAAATCACAAAATAATGTTATATCATATTACGCAATAATGACATAATGGTGATTAACCAGATTATAATTAATGATCTAATTATCTATGATCTATAATAACTCTAAATAAAAGACGAGAAATTATTATTGTAATATATTTTTTTCCTTACAGCCCAATACATTATTCAAGTTATAGGGAAAAACGCATTATTCGTCACGGATATTTTCCAGCGTTGCCTTTTTGTCCTAAGTATTAAATAAAAGACTCATATAAAATAAAACGCCAGCAATATTCAATAGCCTACATATCCACACCTAATATACTCATATCAAATACAAAATAAAACGGTTATATTTAATACATGTCCACCCACACCTGTTATAATCCCCTCAATAAAACATTCGACACAAACTTATTACCACCGACGAGATCTGCCAAGTTGGTTCTGATTGGATGATGGGCCTGACAGAGGGCTACAAATACTGAGATCACACCGGTACTCATCGTGGTTAGAAGCTTGCCTTTGGTGAGTGTACATCTGTTCTTGCTAACACTTTCATATTGGGCGATTTGTATGGAGTGTTTCCTACCGAGTGGTTTTTCATGCATCCTAACATGTGTAGTGTTGGATTATATGTGGTGATCTTTCCAAGGACGTGTTCAAGATCTGTGTTTCACTTGTGCTCAAATGTGAAAAGACTTTTGCCATGGGCGCCATTGCCGAGTGCCCTGTGTGAGGCACCGTAGGGTTGAGTGTGTGTGGTGATCATTCTTGTATCCAAGGACGCAGGTCAGATCTAATAATCTTTTATTTCAGCTCGTGATAAAGGTCCACAGAATTACTTTACATTTGGTATTATATGTATGTGCGATTGTCATTGTGAGTGTTACTTGAATGCCACCCTTTGTGTGTGAGTAAGGCAAGGTAATAGTGCGATGTGTAGTTTTATATATTCTCGTCGATTCTGAAAATCTTTGCAAAACAATTTTAGATTTGCATTTATTTGCATTACCATAGTCTCTGTAAAATCTTTTCGGTCTCCACTGTTACAATTTCGTTTCCAAATTCACTATATATGTCGCACACTGTCTCCCAGTAATGAAAGCGCAGTTGTTACGACTTTGGGGGCCCCCAACATTGCCCTGTATTCATACATTTAACATTAAAAGGCTTGGCGTGAAACTAATGGCGACTGCCATGTTCGTACTTCCCGCCATATGACTTTAGGGAAGGGGTGCCGTGATCGCACATATAACCCCACATGCATGTGCATATATAGGTAGCAATATATATTTTTTGAATTATTTATTCAATATCATGGATCAGATCGCTTAGAAATGTACAATCGGCAGCTCTACACATTTATGAAATTCTGCTCAATTTGGCTGCGAAATGATATGGTATATCTAAGTATATTTGGTATTGTACTGATTCAATGAAACTGTTCGGTTATTTAACTGTATTTTTGAATTTCATTTCGGCTTAAATGTGGGTTATTTGAGAGGATTGGTGAGGGCGCGAATTGTACATTATCTTGAGACCTGACCCCATATTGCGGTTTAGTCACTGCCTTGAACAATTCAGTGGCTATAAAAACCTAAGGCAGAAATTAAATGAATAACCGCCATTTCGCGCAAGTTGGCGCACTATTTGTGCATGATCTCTCGGTTTTACCTCGGGATTATACATTGATCAGTGCACCGGCAATCCGTCAATGTCTGTCATTCATCCTATAGTAGCCTAACCACTGTTTTAACATGATTCTTGTGGTACCGAAGAATGAATCCGAGTGAAAATTGATCATGGTATATATATTATAATTTATGAGTGAAAATTGATCATGGTATTTATAATGTTTCGGGTAAGAAAATGTATGAAAGCGTATATAGGTTTACAATACTCATTGCTATTCTAGATCTATATTGAGGTTTTGCATGAGAATGTGGGGTTAAAACGAATCTGTTGGTGAAATCATTTATAGAAATTATATTTGGGCAATGGACCCCACGATTTCCCGCCAAAGCGGATCCAAGATGGCCAAAGGGATCCAAGATGGCCGCTGCCTCAATTGGCGGCACATTGATAGTGTCGGTGCATTTATATATTTAGCATTTATATATTTAGCATTTATATATTTAGCATTTATATATTTAGTTTAGCACATTGATAGTGTCGGTGCATTTATATATTTAGTTTAACACATTGATAGTGTCGGTGCCTTTATATATTTATAGGCCTAGTTTAATAGCCTACATTGATAGTGTCAGTGCATTTATATATTTATTTAAACACATTGATAGTGTCGGTGCATTTATATATATACTTAACATGTCCCCATTGTATCTTGTGGGTGAGAACTGACCATCATGGACGCAAGTCTTAGTTTGTTCTGAAATCAGCATTTTGAAAATTCTCAAGTCATTTATCACCAAATTTCATCGTATTTATATTCATCTTATAAATTATCCGAATCTGATTAGCCAAAGTATCTACATTTTCAATAACAACGGTATAGGCACTGGTTGCTAATGCAAGAACGGATCAGTTTTTGCTTCAGTGTGTTTGCATTTTACAAACTCAGACTGCAAGGAAATGATCGCGCCCGCCTTGTCGGCCGACCTTGCTAAAAAAAATATTTATTTACCCAGATATTATGAAAAGCTGTGACATTTACCATCCCCAATTAATCGGGGATGAGATTAGATATCTGATTTTCACCTTGACCCTGGCTTTTTCCATCATATGAGACATAGTTTAGGACATGACATAGGTCTTTTATCGTGCTAATGAAAGAAAATGAGTCGCGCCCTTGCCGGCCGACCTTGAAATGTCATCGGGGAGAACGCAAACGCCGGCACTATATTTTATTTGATGCCGGCGCCTCCTTGCTTGACCCCCCGCCCGTGGGCCCTTGCTGGACACGGTCTCTCTCACTTAAGATTTATCGATCGATTTATTAGTGAGAAGTAAGACAATAAAGAGTTCTTACTTTAATCCAAAAAAACAACCCCCATCTATTCATGACTATCGATGGACATTTTCAGCATATTACTGAATATAAATATTGATTTATTTATTTTTACACTTTTTACAAAGATTAGATCACCGAGATGGTGGTCTTCATTGATTTTGTTGTCATTCTTTATCCGAGTCTATCTCTCCCGACCCCTTATCTCTACTGATCTTGCGTGGGGTTGTAGACCAGGTTATCTACTATGTTGGAACAGAAAATTCACTACCCAAACCCGGCTTCCAATTTAACGATAACAAGAATGGTAACCCCGAAAAGTATAATAATAATTATACCGATATATACTGATACGAATTTCATGGCTATATCCACTTGGCATGCCATTGCGTAGGGTCTAAGTAGCGAATAAAAGCCCCTAGACAGTGTGACGCACGGTGAGCCAAGAAATCTTAAAATGCCGACTTGCATATTATATGGGTCTGGTCGTCAGAAAAGTTCAATATTTCACCAATTTTCGCTCACTCATCACAGTTTTGATACACAAATGATATTCAAAAGATGTTTCAATAAATTTATCGGTTCGGCTATTGTGAATTACCGTAATCTCTCGAACTGGAAGACCTACTCTGTGAAGCTTCTGACATGATAATTCCTGGGTAATGGCGCACCTTATGGGTTATGGATATGTTACTTAATTAGGATAATGATAATTAATGATAATGTGGTTACCCATTGTTACGTCATTATTGCGTAACATGATGTAATACATGTATTTCATTAGTTCCTGATTAGGCCGTGAGCGGCGCGTATAATGACAATACTTGCCGCTGATAGTGACACGTTTAATCGGGCTACAATAGGATAGTGTCGAAAATAAGCCCAGATATGATTCATGTTAGCAATTTTAGCTGAAATCATTGAATAAAAGTAAATTGGCATGCACAACAGTTTCAAGTCAAAGGGCTTCAGTGTGTATCTGGTATCCCAATAGGGGATTTGCATGTGCCACTGCGCATGTCTATCACAATGCATGCTGGGATGGATTCAGTCCAAATCTGACATACTAATATTTAGCAACATTTTTATCGAAAAATGACAGGATATTTTCACCAATGTCATAGCTTGTGTAAATGATTCATAAAAACCAAATGCATGATGGGAAATATGGAGGTTTGTTTTATGGAATCATGTAAAACGCATGACATTAGAATATTGATAAATAGTCCATGTTGAATATGGCATGTTTTCGATTTTACACTGTACCATTAGTTCCTATTTCCATGCGATTCAATATTCAAAATGGCGGCTATACAAATCCCCTATTGACGGTATTTCATATTACAATGTTGTCAGTTATATACTGCATGATAATATAGTGTTTGCCTAAGGTCTTGTCCCATTGTCTGACATGTTCTCGGCCGCAGGCAGATCAGTTGCCCTTACCTTCACTTCCAATACCTATTTGTAACAGAGAAGGTCGTGGTACACTAATGGCAAGGTATGCAGTATCCGACAAATCGGTATTATGACTTCATTGCAACCTTTGCACTTTCAAAAATATTGCAACGACAATTGAAAAAAATAAAATGGCCAAACGGCGACTGGATATATGCCAGCTGCGCAACAGCCACAACAAATAGAATCAGATATAGGCTACGTTAGGCGCGCTGTCTTACGTTCTGTACTACGTTACGTATTACATTATTTCTTAAGAGTGACTGGATCTATTTTTTATACGGTAGACTACCATCCCCGAATTATGGGATGTA
The DNA here is from genome assembly GCA_942159475.1 of Sthenelais limicola. Lineage (NCBI taxonomy): Eukaryota > Metazoa > Annelida > Polychaeta > Phyllodocida > Sigalionidae > Sthenelais > Sthenelais limicola. The sequence goes on from OW804098.1 coordinate 72,914,468, forward strand.
TATATGATTATATATGTTTATATCTGCCGACTGCGGACTGGGTGAACCGGAACTGTTGACGTTGACCCTGCCTAGCAACTAGGCTCCCGCTAAAAGAGCGACATTTCAAAAGCTGCTTCAGTCGGTCAAGCATTTATTTAAGCAAGCAACGTATTATTTTTTTTAATTATTATTCAGGCAGTGTTACAAATTGCATTGTGTCGTCGCGAGACGATCTTCCCATCACCTGCCTTAAGAACTTAAGAACTATACAATATCATCATTTTCATATACCAACAATCAAGTATTATTCATGCTGTTACTGTCAATGTTTATGTCGAGGGCGGGGGGGGGGGGGGGGGGCACCAGAGGGTGGAACCCACTATCCTATTTCTATTTTATTCAAATTCATTGCTTTGTCTTTGTCTGTCTAAGGTAGTGTTTTTTTAGGTTGCCCTCGTCCAGTTTTCTAATATTGCTATCTAGTCTAGCTTGTTCCAGTGCGTTCTCATTTGATTGTTGCCAGGTCTACGTGGTGACCCCCATTGTGACCTCAGCTGCTGTCAATGTTTAGCTTCGTCCCACAATACCAGCATGTGTACAATACTACTCATATTTATTGCAAAATATATGTATTATATGTGGGTCAGATTTTCAGAAAATGTACAATTGGGAGATCTACACATTTAGTAAATTCTGCTAAATTAGACTGAAAAATGGTCAATGCTGGGTATATCTGAGTATATTTGTCATTGCCTTGATTCAAGCAATCTGTTTGGTTATGTTGAACACATTTTTAACCTCATTTCTCGTACATTTGGATTATTTGATAGGATTTGATAGGATAGATGAGGGCCAATTGTACATTTTCTGAAGATCTGACCCGCTGTTTGATGTTTATGCAAGAATTTGAAGTTGAAATGGTGATTTATTCTCTAGATATCTTTGTTGAATTGATCTGATTTTTAGAGGGTTTAGCACTTACAGTTATATGAATCTATGTAACAAATTTTGGGACATTGTATTAACTATATCCTTGCGTTTCGTATGGAGTATTTAGTTACTTAACCGGTAACTACCTATCCAGAAACATTGCAAACTTTTATAGAATATAGAAATACTTATTAGGTGTCCCAGTGTTTACTATCTTTGGACTCATCTTGATCTCCTCTTTTTAAATATGGTGATATCTCAAAATCCATATTTTGCGACTTATGGCTCATTTTCCTCAAACTGATCACAACTGTGGACCTTTAAGAAGCCCCGTAGCAAGAACAACCAGATAACATCATCCAAAACTGTGTATATTGTAATGACTAATCCAATGACTTTTAATCTAATCTAGCCATTCGATAATATTAATTTTATTTTTCTTTCATTTCAGAGTTGTCTCGCACGTCCTTGCCCTATTACATCCGCCAACCCTGCAACACACTTTGACCTCTACCTCGTGAGTCTGTATAGACGTGATGGGTAACCAACCGACCCTGTGTGTTCCCCTGTCGTCCCCTGCTCCACTGGAGATGGCCGATTCCACCTATTTTGGTGAGTTTGAAGTGTTGTCCTGTGTAGTCGGGGATCCCCCCCTGGAGGAGGGAATTGAGGCCCTAGCATATCTTGAGTCGACCTGTTGTTCCTCACCTCAGCCCTCCCCAGGACCTCTGCCCGCTCCTACCGTCTCTACTGTCCTGCGTCCTTGCTGTTCTTTCTTTTCTTGTTCCTTTGAGAAGCCGGATGATGACACTTTGTCATGGGAGTATTCAGATCTTACCCAGGAGCCTGATATTGATCGCGCCCCTGTGGTTGAGGCGGATCTCCCCACGCAGAACCCAAATCCTGCTCCGGTGTCTCCCTCTCCCTTGGCAACAGTCCGCACAGGAGTTGTCACTCTCTCTTTTGTTTCCTTTCCAACAATTTGCCTTGACCCACAGGGACGTATATCTTCAAGCATTGATGTGAATGACTTGTTGTGCTTGGGTATTGGGAATTCGTTTCCTCTACCCTGGGCGCCCTGTGTAGCTGACGGGCCTCCACCGCTACCTTTTCTCCCAGTGACCATGAGCAGGGTCTTTAACCCGCGTTTTACAGATCCTCCCGGATTTTATTTTTGTTTCCCCATGCTCTTGGATCCTGGCCTATCATTTTGTTGTTTTTCCTATGTTTCAACCATTCTTCATTCCACCCCCACCTATTTCATCTCCAGGGTCGTTCTCAGAAATGTCTTAAATGTAAAAAAAAATAGGGGGGTTTGCAAGTCATGGGCATTTTTTCGATGTACAGAGACCCAAAAAGAGCAAAGACACCATTTGCATGTTTCTGAGAATGGCCCTAAAAGCTATCTTTTTTTAATTTTTTTTGCCATGGTTTTTCATTTATTTACTTTTTTTCTAATTGTCCACCCCCAAAAAAAAAATCAAAAATCAAAAAAAATAATAAAAATTTGTTTTGTTGAGATAGAAATTGAGTGAATATGTATTAGTGTATTGTCCCTGGGTACTGGGAAGGAAGACTGTTTTAATAATTTCCTTTATATTTGGTGGTCTTCCAATTGTGTACTGGTTTCGCACTCGTTCCTTTAGAACCGGAATTACTGGACTATTAACATGATTTCTGAACCAAACCAGACCCCAACATAATATATGACAACCAAGCATAGACCCCCCCCCCCCCCCTCCCAACCCCGCAGGCTCTGTGTGTGACTGTAGTTTTGTCCCCAATCGGAAAGGATATGTATGTGAAATAGGAAAAATGTACCATGATGTGGGAATAGAGTGGGTGAGAGGGAGAGAGAGGGAGGAAGAGAAAGGAAGACAAGACAGCATGGTAGGAAAGGAGACATGTGTATGAAGATAGTCTAGTTACTATGGTGACCACTGGTCAGTGATCACTCATGCATGCAGCTGGGAGCCACGTCAAAATTCATCAGGGGGTCTATGCAATAGTTTATCTAAACACATGCCTGTGGGGACCCGGGCACGCGACTAGGTCCTCAGCCTCGCCATGGGTTAGATGTAGAAGGCACTCAAAACATGGGCGCCCTACCAAAAATCTCATCAAATGTTTCTCAAGCATCATTTGATGAGATTTGCCATGGGGGAAAACAGACAACTGGTTTACCCACCATTGACAGTTCTGTGTTCATTAAATAAGAAATTAGGAAAATTAGGATTGGTACATTTCATTTTCTTGGTATACATTCCCAACTACAACTTCTAGCCAGTGAATGTCACTATTTAAAGAGGATTTTAGCTTAGATCATATTTTGATCTCTCCAGATCGACAGTGGGGAAACTTTTCCTACATAATAGGGGCCTGTGTCATCACACATTTACCAAGATTTTCGCCATATATTCCAATATTCCCAACAGAATTAGTTTTACCTGCTCAAATACCCAAGTAACTTTAGCCTTAGTCTTACTCTTAGCCTTGCGGTTAAGTTTATCGCTGGATGTGGCATCGAGGAATGTGGGTGTCTGGACCTAACTGAAACAATAATGTGTATTCCTGAGCCTTGACCCACAGGGACATAATTCCTAGGCATAAGGACACAAGTGCATCTTTACCATGTACCATGTCTTTACCATGTGTGGAAGAAGGAATGATATTACTGCCGATTAATCTGCCACCTCCTGATAGAAACAACAGGTGGATCATGACATTGACACTGGTGCCTCAACCCCAGTTGCCCCCTATTTTATTATTTACCCTCTCCCCCAACAATATCCTAAGACACAGAGGCGGTGAGCCATAACTATAAATATCAGCTTCTGCGATGATGCGTCAAGCGTAATTGTCACACCCACCAATTGGTTGGATTTATTTTTCGTGCCCCCACCTAAGTGAAAATGGGTTGTACTATAGTACAATGTCCTAGTATAACCTAAATATATTTAGAAACCACCTCCCTAATGGCTTTATTTACCCAGTGACATCAGTTCATTTGCATTCATTTAAAGCTATTTCCCATACAGTGAATATCCCCATTTTAAAAGGACCACGTCTTGATCTCTCCAGAGGGTGGGGCAACTTTCCCCATATAATAGGAGCCTGTGTCATCACAGATTTAGGTATTCAGGTATTCCCACCAGAATTAGTTTTCAGCACCCAAACCTCCCTTAGGTTATCCCCGTTCACTGTCCAGATTCACTGTCTGGAAATGAAAACTGGTAAAGAAGTTTAGACCGAGATCTATGCATGTGTAAAAGAGAGGGTGCTGAAAAGGGGCTGTGAATAGGGACTCTAACAGCCTCAGTCACCGTATCCATTAACTAGAACTGAGAAGCCATGGTGCAGTGGCTGTCATCCATATAATAGGGGCCTGTGTCATCGCAGATTTAGGTATTCAGGTATTTCCACCGGAATTAGTTTCACCTGTTCAAATAACTGGCTGCCCCTGTACTATGTAACAATGATGTCTCTCTATTATTTTGATTGTGTTTCATGAGTGTGTGGGAACTGTGGCTTCCTCACTAAGTATAAGTTCAACTGGCACATTTGTTCTTTGATTGCTTTTCACAACTGTTAGGGTGAGTGAGTGAGTGAGATTGGTTGCTTTACGCCCTTATCAACACTTTGAAGTGTTATATCAAGGGCGGGAGAGCTGAGAGGGAGGCAGTTTATGATCATACCCAGGAAATAGAGATAGAGAAGAAGGGAGAGAGAGACCGAGAAAAGAGACAGAAAGGCCCTTTAAGGTCTTACCCAGGACCAGGCACTTTAAGGTCTTACCCAGGACCAGTTATGAGTGACCTCATACTATGCTTCATCAGGGGTATATGGGTCAACAGTTTTTCGAAAACTGTGACTCATATATATGCTTAAAAAATTTTTTAAAAAACAAACTTGAAACTATGGAAGCTGGCTTGATGGTCTTCGCCCACTAATTAAGTTTTTGGCGAAAAGGGGGGGCTATCAACCTAGTAACCTAATACAGTTTCAGTTTGATATTTCCTTCAGTGGGCAGGGGTAGGGGAAATGAAGCATAACTATGTGGTATATTTATGATTTTCTTGATATGTTATGTGGAGTGTGAAGAGGCTTATATTGCTACTGAACAACTTTCTTCAACACATGTCACTTGGAAGTAGTTTGAGTCACTGATGAATAATTTCTAGAGGTTTCTGGGTGATTTCTGGTTGTTTCGGAAGATGATTATCCCAGCCATTCATTAAATAAGTGTGATTACACCAGCTTGTATTGACAATAATTATATTTTAGACCCAGTTGGAATGGAATGATTGTAGAAGACAGATTTAGCAGTAGTGACTATGCCCCGAGGGTTGTACTATAGTACAATGTCCTAGTATAACCTAAATATATTTAGAAACCACCTCCCTAATGGCTTTATTTACCCAGTGACATCAGTTCATTTGCATTCATTTAAAGCTATTTCCCATACAGTGAATATCCCCATTTTAAAAGGACCACGTCTTGATCTCTCCAGAGGGTGGGGCAACTTTCCCCATATAATAGGAGCCTGTGTCATCACAGATTTAGGTATTCAGGTATTCCCACCAGAATTAGTTTTCAGCACCCAAACCTCCCTTAGGTTATCCCCGTTCACTGTCCAGATTCACTGTCTGGAAATGAAAACTGGTAAAGAAGTTTAGACCGAGATCTATGCATGTGTAAAAGAGAGGGTGCTGAAAAGGGGCTGTGAATAGGGACTCTAACAGCCTCAGTCACCGTATCCATTAACTAGAACTGAGAAGCCATGGTGCAGTGGCTGTCATCCATATAATAGGGGCCTGTGTCATCGCAGATTTAGGTATTCAGGTATTTCCACCGGAATTAGTTTCACCTGTTCAAATAACTGGCTGCCCCTGTACTATGTAACAATGATGTCTCTCTATTATTTTGATTGTGTTTCATGAGTGTGTGGGAACTGTGGCTTCCTCACTAAGTATAAGTTCAACTGGCACATTTGTTCTTTGATTGCTTTTCACAACTGTTAGGGTGAGTGAGTGAGTGAGATTGGTTGCTTTACGCCCTTATCAACACTTTGAAGTGTTATATCAAGGGCGGGAGAGCTGAGAGGGAGGCAGTTTATGATCATACCCAGGAAATAGAGATAGAGAAGAAGGGAGAGAGAGACCGAGAAAAGAGACAGAAAGGCCCTTTAAGGTCTTACCCAGGACCAGGCACTTTAAGGTCTTACCCAGGACCAGTTATGAGTGACCTCATACTATGCTTCATCAGGGGTATATGGGTCAACAGTTTTTCGAAAACTGTGACTCATATATATGCTTAAAAAATTTTTTAAAAAACAAACTTGAAACTATGGAAGCTGGCTTGATGGTCTTCGCCCACTAATTAAGTTTTTGGCGAAAAGGGGGGGCTATCAACCTAGTAACCTAATACAGTTTCAGTTTGATATTTCTTACAATACAAACTTTTCCTCCTTATTCTCGGAATACAATTTGCTCTTTGGCTGGATAGCTGTTCCAGGATTATCAGAGCACATGTTGAGAGTAGTTTTGCCTAAGCTCAAGTAGATATTAACCACTAGATCTTACAATATAACAAATTTTGTCAAGAGAATCCATCAAAACATAGGGTGAGAAGAAGCATGCACACAGGCATTGAAGCGCAGTGAGAGGAGCGGGACACAGACCATGCATAGCCTTGCAGTATGCCTCTAGGAGCTCAGAACTAGTGAGTGTACAGTGCATTGTAACGATATATAGAGGGACCATGCAAGTCTGATGACCAGCTGGTGCTTTGGTGTGGTCTGCCCTGGACCCCCTGTCAGAGCCTGTCCCGCTGCCCCTGTCTCAGTGTATGGGGCCCGCATTCTAGCCACCACTGGCCAGTAATGACCTGCGCAGTGAGAGCATCTTAGCATGTCTGGTTACCTGAACAATAATTTGTGAAGTGCCCTGGAAGTTGCAATATGTAAATACGGTACCTACCCAGAGCATATGTTATAAATATGCTATTAGATTAGGGAAAAAGTGCCATTAAGCATGTCATGTCTCCTGATCAAGTTAGTGGATACTTTTACATAGTACAATGTCCTACTATACCCTAACTAGTAATCCTGTACTAGGTAACAATAATGTCTCTCTGGTGGGGGTGCATGGGGAACACACAAAAGCTCATGAGAATCAACTGGAGCAATGGCTGGAGCATATGTTGTAAATATGCCATTAAATTAGTGAAAAGTGCGAGTAAGCATTATATATGTCTCCTGACTCAAGTTAATGCTGGGAGTAGAGTTATGGAACATTGACCAACTAGTGTAAGGCATTATATGTGGGTAATTCTGATAATGAACAATTTCTAGGAGTTTCTGGTTGTTCTGGAATGTGGTTATCCCCGCAGTTCATTTGATAAGTGGGCCCAGCTCGTAACCACTTTAGCAAATTAGCAATTAGCAAAAGAAGTTATTTAATATTTAATAACAGTACCTACCAAGAGTATATATCATAAATAATATATGACAAAAAGGCATAGACACCTCCTCCCCATTACCACCCAAATAGCTTACTGCTTTCCCGAGGGTTTCATTCACATATTGAATATGAATTAGTGCATTGTCCTTGGGTTTGTGTGAGTGTATTTTAGCAATGGCATTTATTATTTTTCTTGGATTCGTGTGGGTGGGAAAGGCTAGTGTGTTTCGTTACCTGCAGTTATAAGCATGATTAATAAGCTAACACACACCCATTAGCTGAACTATCGACCCTATGACCTTGAGAGCATGGCAGCCACTGATACAACTGCGTATATAGTGCAAATCGTTGAGGTAGAGATTGTAAGTTGTTTAAATACCGGTAGTTTCTACATAGAAATATATTAATACATGTTGGGCATGCTTCTCATTGGCTTGTCTACCTCATCAACAATCTTCCTGTTGCTAGGTTCCAAGAGTATATATCAAAAATGATATATGACAACAAAGCATAGAACCCCCTCCCCCCGACCACCACCACCACCACACACGCACCTTTAATAGATTTTCTAAGCGTTTAAAGCACACCGTGAATATGTGTTAGTGTATTGTCCCTGGCTGGGGCATATGTTATAAATATGCCATTAAACCAGAGAAAAAGAACCTTTTGGACAGGTCGACTGGATTCCAAGGTATGTGTGTTTACTGGCTCTCTTACTTTTTTGATGCAATTTACTGCTGATCACATATTTCCCATCAGACATTGTTGTAAAGAGTCACTAACCAGTTACAATGACTTATTTCCAGGAAGAAAAAGAAGCGTGCGTTGCTGTTGACTGAAAGACCAAGCGATGGAGTTCCTCATGGTGGGTTGAGTTGAGTTTATTTCAATGTCATTGTTACCTCACTAATGTGTGTGTGTTTGTGATTTTAGAAAGCTGACCGGGACGGATCGTGAACGATGTTTGCCGTGGGGAAGCAACGTCCTTTTGGACAGGTCGACTGGATTCCAAGGTATGTGTGTTTACTGGCTCTCTTACTTTTTTGATGCAATTTACTGCTGATCACATATTTCCCATCAGACATTGTTGTAAAGAGTCACTAACCAGTTACAATGACTTATTTCCAGGAAGAAAAAGAAGCGTGCGTTGCTGTTGACTGAAAGACCAAGCGATGGAGTTCCTCATGGTGGGTTGAGTTGAGTTTATTTCAATGTCATTGTTACCTCACTAATGTGTGTGTGTTTGTGATTTTAGAAAGCTGACCGGGACGGATCGTGAACGATGTTTGCCGTGGGGAAGCAACGTCCTTTTGGACAGGTCGACTGGATTCCAAGGTATGTGTGTTTACTGGCTCTCTTACTTTTTTGATGCAATTTACTGCTGATCACATATTTCCCATCAGACATTGTTGTAAAGAGTCACTAACCAGTTACAATGACTTATTTCCAGGAAGAAAAAGAAGCGTGCGTTGCTGTTGACTGAAAGACCAAGCGATGGAGTTCCTCATGGTGGGTTGAGTTGAGTTTATTTCAATGTCATTGTTACCTCACTAATGTGTGTGTGTTTGTGATTTTAGAAAGCTGACCGGGACGGATCGTGAACGATGTTTGCCGTGGGGAAGCAACGTCCTTTTGGACAGGTCGACTGGATTCCAAGGTATGTGTGTTTACTGGCTCTCTTACTTTTTTGATGCAATTTACTGCTGATCACATATTTCCCATCAGACATTGTTGTAAAGAGTCACTAACCAGTTACAATGACTTATTTCCAGGAAGAAAAAGAAGCGTGCGTTGCTGTTGACTGAAAGACCAAGCGATGGAGTTCCTCATGGTGGGTTGAGTTGAGTTTATTTCAATGTCATTGTTACCTCACTAATGTGTCTACGTTTGTGATTTTAGAAAGCTGACCGGGACGGATCGTGAACGATGTTTGCCGTGGGGATGCAACGTCCTTTTGGACAGGTCGACTGGATTCCAAGGTATGTGTGTTTACTGGCTCTCTTACTTTTTTGATGCAATTTACTGCTGATCACATATTTCCCATCAGACATTGTTGTAAAGAGTCACTAACCAGTTACAATGACTTATTTCCAGGAAGAAAAAGAAGCGTGCGTTGCTGTTGACTGAAAGACCAAGCGATGGAGTTCCTCATGGTGGGTTGAGTTGAGTTTATTTCAATGTCATTGTTACCTCACTAATGTGTCTACGTTTGTGATTTTAGAAAGCTGACCGGGACGGATCGTGAACGATGTTTGCCGTGGGGATGCAACGTCCTTTTGGACAGGTCGACTGGATTCCAAGGTATGTGTGTTTACTGGCTCTCTTACTTTTTTGATGCAATTTACTGCTGATCACATATTTCCCATCAGACATTGTTGTAAAGAGTCACTAACCAGTTACAATGACTTATTTCCAGGAAGAAAAAGAAGCGTGCGTTGCTGTTGACTGAAAGACCAAGCGATGGAGTTCCTCATGGTGGGTTGAGTTGAGTTTATTTCAATGTCATTGTTACCTCACTAATGTGTCTACGTTTGTGATTTTAGAAAGCTGACCGGGACGGATCGTGAACGATGTTTGCCGTGGGGATGCAACGTCCTTTAGGACAGGTCGACTGGATTCCAAGGTATGTGTGTTTACTGGCTCTCTTACTTTTTTGATGCAATTTACTGCTGATCACATATTTCCCATCAGACATTGTTGTAAAGAGTCACTAACCAGTTACAATGACTTATTTCCAGGAAGAAAAAGAAGCGTGCGTTGCTGTTGACTGAAAGACCAAGCGATGGAGTTCCTCATGGTGGGTTGAGTTGAGTTTATTTCAATGTCATTGTTACCTCACTAATGTGTCTACGTTTGTGATTTTAGAAAGCTGACCGGGACGGATCGTGAACGATGTTTGCCGTGGGGATGCAACGTCCTTTTGGACAGGTCGACTGGATTCCAAGGTATGTGTGTTTACTGGCTCTCTTACTTTTTTGATGCAATTTACTGCTGATCACATATTTCCCATCAGACATTGTTGTAAAGAGTCACTAACCAGTTACAATGACTTATTTCCAGGAAGAAAAAGAAGCGTGCGTTGCTGTTGACTGAAAGACCAAGCGATGGAGTTCCTCATGGTGGGTTGAGTTGAGTTTATTTCAATGTCATTGTTACCTCACTAATGTGTCTACGTTTGTGATTTTAGAAAGCTGACCGGGACGGATCGTGAACGATGTTTGCCGTGGGGATGCAACGTCCTTTTGGACAGGTCGACTGGATTCCAAGGTATGTGTGTTTACTGGCTCTCTTACTTTTTTGATGCAATTTACTGCTGATCACATATTTCCCATCAGACATTGTTGTAAAGAGTCACTAACCAGTTACAATGACTTATTTCCAGGAAGAAAAAGAAGCGTGCGTTGCTGTTGACTGAAAGACCAAGCGATGGAGTTCCTCATGGTGGGTTGAGTTGAGTTTATTTCAATGTCATTGTTACCTCACTAATGTGTCTACGTTTGTGATTTTAGAAAGCTGACCGGGATGGATCGTGAACGATGTTTGCCGTGGGGAAGCAACGTCCTTTTGGACAGGTCGACTGGATTCCAAGGTATGTGTGTTTACTGGCTCTCTTACTTTTTTGATGCAATTTACTGCTGATCACATATTTCCCATCAGACATTGTTGTAAAGAGTCACTAACCAGTTACAATGACTTATTTCCAGGAAGAAAAAGAAGCGTGCGTTGCTGTTGACTGAAAGACCAAGCGATGGAGTTCCTCATGGTGGGTTGAGTTGAGTTTATTTCAATGTCATTGTTACCTCACTAATGTGTCTACGTTTGTGATTTTAGAAAGCTGACCGGGACGGATCGTGAACGATGTTTGCCGTGGGGATGCAACGTCCTTTTGGACAGGTCGACTGGATTCCAAGGTATGTGTGTTTACTGGCTCTCTTACTTTTTTGATGCAATTTACTGCTGATCACATATTTCCCATCAGACATTGTTGTAAAGAGTCACTAACCAGTTACAATGACTTATTTCCAGGAAGAAAAAGAAGCGTGCGTTGCTGTTGACTGAAAGACCAAGCGATGGAGTTCCTCATGGTGGGTTGAGTTGAGTTTATTTCAATGTCATTGTTACCTCACTAATGTGTCTACGTTTGTGATTTTAGAAAGCTGACCGGGACGGATCGTGAACGATGTTTGCCGTGGGGATGCAACGTCCTTTTGGACAGGTCGACTGGATTCCAAGGTATGTGTGTTTACTGGCTCTCTTACTTTTTTGATGCAATTTACTGCTGATCACATATTTCCCATCAGACATTGTTGTAAAGAGTCACTAACCAGTTACAATGACTTATTTCCAGGAAGAAAAAGAAGCGTGCGTTGCTGTTGACTGAAAGACCAAGCGATGGAGTTCCTCATGGTGGGTTGAGTTGAGTTTATTTCAATGTCATTGTTACCTCACTAATGTGTCTACGTTTGTGATTTTAGAAAGCTGACCGGGACGGATCGTGAACGATGTTTGCCGTGGGGATGCAACGTCCTTTTGGACAGGTCGACTGGATTCCAAGGTATGTGTGTTTACTGGCTCTCTTACTTTTTTGATGCAATTTACTGCTGATCACATATTTCCCATCAGACATTGTTGTAAAGAGTCACTAACCAGTTACAATGACTTATTTCCAGGAAGAAAAAGAAGCGTGCGTTGCTGTTGACTGAAAGACCAAGCGATGGAGTTCCTCATGGTGGGTTGAGTTGAGTTTATTTCAATGTCATTGTTACCTCACTAATGTGTCTACGTTTGTGATTTTAGAAAGCTGACCGGGACGGATCGTGAACGATGTTTGCCGTGGGGATGCAACGTCCTTTTGGACAGGTCGACTGGATTCCAAGGTATGTGTGTTTACTGGCTCTCTTACTTTTTTGATGCAATTTACTGCTGATCACATATTTCCCATCAGACATTGTTGTAAAGAGTCACTAACCAGTTACAATGACTTATTTCCAGGAAGAAAAAGAAGCGTGCGTTGCTGTTGACTGAAAGACCAAGCGATGGAGTTCCTCATGGTGGGTTGAGTTGAGTTTATTTCAATGTCATTGTTACCTCACTAATGTGTCTACGTTTGTGATTTTAGAAAGCTGACCGGGACGGATCGTGAACGATGTTTGCCGTGGGGATGCAACGTCCTTTTGGACAGGTCGACTGGATTCCAAGGTATGTGTGTTTACTGGCTCTCTTACTTTTTTGATGCAATTTACTGCTGATCACATATTTCCCATCAGACATTGTTGTAAAGAGTCACTAACCAGTTACAATGACTTATTTCCAGGAAGAAAAAGAAGCGTGCGTTGCTGTTGACTGAAAGACCAAGCGATGGAGTTCCTCATGGTGGGTTGAGTTGAGTTTATTTCAATGTCATTGTTACCTCACTAATGTGTCTACGTTTGTGATTTTAGAAAGCTGACCGGGACGGATCGTGAACGATGTTTGCCGTGGGGATGCAACGTCCTTTTGGACAGGTCGACTGGATTCCAAGGTATGTGTGTTTACTGGCTCTCTTACTTTTTTGATGCAATTTACTGCTGATCACATATTTCCCATCAGACATTGTTGTAAAGAGTCACTAACCAGTTACAATGACTTATTTCCAGGAAGAAAAAGAAGCGTGCGTTGCTGTTGACTGAAAGACCAAGCGATGGAGTTCCTCATGGTGGGTTGAGTTGAGTTTATTTCAATGTCATTGTTACCTCACTAATGTGTCTACGTTTGTGATTTTAGAAAGCTGACCGGGACGGATCGTGAACGATGTTTGCCGTGGGGATGCAACGTCCTTTTGGACAGGTCGACTGGATTCCAAGGTATGTGTGTTTACTGGCTCTCTTACTTTTTTGATGCAATTTACTGCTGATCACATATTTCCCATCAGACATTGTTGTAAAGAGTCACTAACCAGTTACAATGACTTATTTCCAGGAAGAAAAAGAAGCGTGCGTTGCTGTTGACTGAAAGACCAAGCGATGGAGTTCCTCATGGTGGGTTGAGTTGAGTTTATTTCAATGTCATTGTTACCTCACTAATGTGTCTACGTTTGTGATTTTAGAAAGCTGACCGGGACGGATCGTGAACGATGTTTGCCGTGGGGATGCAACGTCCTTTTGGACAGGTCGACTGGATTCCAAGGTATGTGTGTTTACTGGCTCTCTTACTTTTTTGATGCAATTTACTGCTGATCACATATTTCCCATCAGACATTGTTGTAAAGAGTCACTAACCAGTTACAATGACTTATTTCCAGGAAGAAAAAGAAGCGTGCGTTGCTGTTGACTGAAAGACCAAGCGATGGAGTTCCTCATGGTGGGTTGAGTTGAGTTTATTTCAATGTCATTGTTACCTCACTAATGTGTCTACGTTTGTGATTTTAGAAAGCTGACCGGGACGGATCGTGAACGATGTTTGCCGTGGGGATGCAACGTCCTTTTGGACAGGTCGACTGGATTCCAAGGTATGTGTGTTTACTGGCTCTCTTACTTTTTTGATGCAATTTACTGCTGATCACATATTTCCCATCAGACATTGTTGTAAAGAGTCACTAACCAGTTACAATGACTTATTTCCAGGAAGAAAAAGAAGCGTGCGTTGCTGTTGACTGAAAGACCAAGCGATGGAGTTCCTCATGGTGGGTTGAGTTGAGTTTATTTCAATGTCATTGTTACCTCACTAATGTGTCTACGTTTGTGATTTTAGAAAGCTGACCGGGACGGATCGTGAACGATGTTTGCCGTGGGGATGCAACGTCCTTTTGGACAGGTCGACTGGATTCCAAGGTATGTGTGTTTACTGGCTCTCTTACTTTTTTGATGCAATTTACTGCTGATCACATATTTCCCATCAGACATTGTTGTAAAGAGTCACTAACCAGTTACAATGACTTATTTCCAGGAAGAAAAAGAAGCGTGCGTTGCTGTTGACTGAAAGACCAAGCGATGGAGTTCCTCATGGTGGGTTGAGTTGAGTTTATTTCAATGTCATTGTTACCTCACTAATGTGTCTACGTTTGTGATTTTAGAAAGCTGACCGGGACGGATCGTGAACGATGTTTGCCGTGGGGATGCAACATCCTTTTGGACAGGTCGACTGGATTCCAAGGTATGTGTGTTTACTGGCTCTCTTACTTTTTTGATGCAATTTACTGCTGATCACATATTTCCCATCAGACATTGTTGTAAAGAGTCACTAACCAGTTACAATGACTTATTTCCAGGAAGAAAAAGAAGCGTGCGTTGCTGTTGACTGAAAGACCAAGCGATGGAGTTCCTCATGGTGGGTTGAGTTGAGTTTATTTCAATGTCATTGTTACCTCACTAATGTGTCTACGTTTGTGATTTTAGAAAGCTGACCGGGACGGATCGTGAACGATGTTTGCCGTGGGGATGCAACGTCCTTTTGGACAGGTCGACTGGATTCCAAGGTATGTGTGTTTACTGGCTCTCTTACTTTTTTGATGCAATTTAATGCTGATCACATATTTCCCATCAGACATTGTTGTAAAGAGTCACTAACCAGTTACAATGACTTATTTCCAGGAAGAAAAAGAAGCGTGCGTTGCTGTTGACTGAAAGACCAAGCGATGGAGTTCCTCATGGTGGGTTGAGTTGAGTTTATTTCAATGTCATTGTTACCTCACTAATGTGTCTACGTTTGTGATTTTAGAAAGCTGACCGGGACGGATCGTGAACGATGTTTGCCGTGGGGATGCAACGTCCTTTTGGACAGGTCGACTGGATTCCAAGGTATGTGTGTTTACTGGCTCTCTTACTTTTTTGATGCAATTTACTGCTGATCACATATTTCCCATCAGACATTGTTGTAAAGAGTCACTAACCAGTTACAATGACTTATTTCCAGGAAGAAAAAGAAGCGTGCGTTGCTGTTGACTGAAAGACCAAGCGATGGAGTTCCTCATGGTGGGTTGAGTTGAGTTTATTTCAATGTCATTGTTACCTCACTAATGTGTCTACGTTTGTGATTTTAGAAAGCTGACCGGGACGGATCGTGAACGATGTTTGCCGTGGGGATGCAACGTCCTTTTGGACAGGTCGACTGGATTCCAAGGTATGTGTGTTTACTGGCTCTCTTACTTTTTTGATGCAATTTACTGCTGATCACATATTTCCCATCAGACATTGTTGTAAAGAGTCACTAACCAGTTACAATGACTTATTTCCAGGAAGAAAAAGAAGCGTGCGTTGCTGTTGACTGAAAGACCAAGCGATGGAGTTCCTCATGGTGGGTTGAGTTGAGTTTATTTCAATGTCATTGTTACCTCACTAATGTGTCTACGTTTGTGATTTTAGAAAGCTGACCGGGACGGATCGTGAACGATGTTTGCCGTGGGGAAGCAACGTCCTTTTGGACAGGTCGACTGGATTCCAAGGTATGTGTGTTTACTGGCTCTCTTACTTTTTTGATGCAATTTACTGCTGATCACATATTTCCCATCAGACATTGTTGTAAAGAGTCACTAACCAGTTACAATGACTTATTTCCAGGAAGAAAAAGAAGCGTGCGTTGCTGTTGACTGAAAGACCAAGCGATGGAGTTCCTCATGGTGGGTTGAGTTGAGTTTATTTCAATGTCATTGTTACCTCACTAATGTGTCTACGTTTGTGATTTTAGAAAGCTGACCGGGACGGATCGTGAACGATGTTTGCCGTGGGGATGCAACGTCCTTTTGGACAGGTCGACTGGATTCCAAGGTATGTGTGTTTACTGGCTCTCTTACTTTTTTGATGCAATTTACTGCTGATCACATATTTCCCATCAGACATTGTTGTAAAGAGTCACTAACCAGTTACAATGACTTATTTCCAGGAAGAAAAAGAAGCGTGCGTTGCTGTTGACTGAAAGACCAAGCGATGGAGTTCCTCATGGTGGGTTGAGTTGAGTTTATTTCAATGTCATTGTTACCTCACTAATGTGTCTACGTTTGTGATTTTAGAAAGCTGACCGGGACGGATCGTGAACGATGTTTGCCGTGGGGATGCAACGTCCTTTTGGACAGGTCGACTGGATTCCAAGGTATGTGTGTTTACTGGCTCTCTTACTTTTTTGATGCAATTTACTGCTGATCACATATTTCCCATCAGACATTGTTGTAAAGAGTCACTAACCAGTTACAATGACTTATTTCCAGGAAGAAAAAGAAGCGTGCGTTGCTGTTGACTGAAAGACCAAGCGATGGAGTTCCTCATGGTGGGTTGAGTTGAGTTTATTTCAATGTCATTGTTACCTCACTAATGTGTCTACGTTTGTGATTTTAGAAAGCTGACCGGGACGGATCGTGAACGATGTTTGCCGTGGGGAAGCAACGTCCTTTTGGACAGGTCGACTGGATTCCAAGGTATGTGTGTTTACTGGCTCTCTTACTTTTTTGATGCAATTTACTGCTGATCACATATTTCCCATCAGACATTGTTGTAAAGAGTCACTAACCAGTTACAATGACTTATTTCCAGGAAGAAAAAGAAGCGTGCGTTGCTGTTGACTGAAAGACCAAGCGATGGAGTTCCTCATGGTGGGTTGAGTTGAGTTTATTTCAATGTCATTGTTACCTCACTAATGTGTCTACGTTTGTGATTTTAGAAAGCTGACCGGGACGGATCGTGAACGATGTTTGCCGTGGGGATGCAACGTCCTTTTGGACAGGTCGACTGGATTCCAAGGTATGTGTGTTTACTGGCTCTCTTACTTTTTTGATGCAATTTACTGCTGATCACATATTTCCCATCAGACATTGTTGTAAAGAGTCACTAACCAGTTACAATGACTTATTTCCAGGAAGAAAAAGAAGCGTGCGTTGCTGTTGACTGAAAGACCAAGCGATGGAGTTCCTCATGGTGGGTTGAGTTGAGTTTATTTCAATGTCATTGTTACCTCACTAATGTGTCTACGTTTGTGATTTTAGAAAGCTGACCGGGACGGATCGTGAACGATGTTTGCCGTGGGGATGCAACGTCCTTTTGGACAGGTCGACTGGATTCCAAGGTATGTGTGTTTACTGGCTCTCTTACTTTTTTGATGCAATTTACTGCTGATCACATATTTCCCATCAGACATTGTTGTAAAGAGTCACTAACCAGTTACAATGACTTATTTCCAGGAAGAAAAAGAAGCGTGCGTTGCTGTTGACTGAAAGACCAAGCGATGGAGTTCCTCATGGTGGGTTGAGTTGAGTTTATTTCAATGTCATTGTTACCTCACTAATGTGTCTACGTTTGTGATTTTAGAAAGCTGACCGGGACGGATCGTGAACGATGTTTGCCGTGGGGATGCAACGTCCTTTTGGACAGGTCGACTGGATTCCAAGGTATGTGTGTTTACTGGCTCTCTTACTTTTTTGATGCAATTTACTGCTGATCACATATTTCCCATCAGACATTGTTGTAAAGAGTCACTAACCAGTTACAATGACTTATTTCCAGGAAGAAAAAGAAGCGTGCGTTGCTGTTGACTGAAAGACCAAGCGATGGAGTTCCTCATGGTGGGTTGAGTTGAGTTTATTTCAATGTCATTGTTACCTCACTAATGTGTCTACGTTTGTGATTTTAGAAAGCTGACCGGGACGGATCGTGAACGATGTTTGCCGTGGGGAAGC
This sequence comes from Sthenelais limicola, assembly GCA_942159475.1. Classification (NCBI taxonomy): domain Eukaryota; kingdom Metazoa; phylum Annelida; class Polychaeta; order Phyllodocida; family Sigalionidae; genus Sthenelais; species Sthenelais limicola. The sequence continues at coordinate 72,932,480 of OW804098.1, forward strand.
AACGTCCTTTTGGACAGGTCGACTGGATTCCAAGGTATGTGTGTTTACTGGCTCTCTTACTTTTTTGATGCAATTTACTGCTGATCACATATTTCCCATCAGACATTGTTGTAAAGAGTCACTAACCAGTTACAATGACTTATTTCCAGGAAGAAAAAGAAGCGTGCGTTGCTGTTGACTGAAAGACCAAGCGATGGAGTTCCTCATGGTGGGTTGAGTTGAGTTTATTTCAATGTCATTGTTACCTCACTAATGTGTCTACGTTTGTGATTTTAGAAAGCTGACCGGGACGGATCGTGAACGATGTTTGCCGTGGGGATGCAACGTCCTTTTGGACAGGTCGACTGGATTCCAAGGTATGTGTGTTTACTGGCTCTCTTACTTTTTTGATGCAATTTACTGCTGATCACATATTTCCCATCAGACATTGTTGTAAAGAGTCACTAACCAGTTACAATGACTTATTTCCAGGAAGAAAAAGAAGCGTGCGTTGCTGTTGACTGAAAGACCAAGCGATGGAGTTCCTCATGGTGGGTTGAGTTGAGTTTATTTCAATGTCATTGTTACCTCACTAATGTGTCTACGTTTGTGATTTTAGAAAGCTGACCGGGACGGATCGTGAACGATGTTTGCCGTGGGGATGCAACGTCCTTTTGGACAGGTCGACTGGATTCCAAGGTATGTGTGTTTACTGGCTCTCTTACTTTTTTGATGCAATTTACTGCTGATCACATATTTCCCATCAGACATTGTTGTAAAGAGTCACTAACCAGTTACAATGACTTATTTCCAGGAAGAAAAAGAAGCGTGCGTTGCTGTTGACTGAAAGACCAAGCGATGGAGTTCCTCATGGTGGGTTGAGTTGAGTTTATTTCAATGTCATTGTTACCTCACTAATGTGTCTACGTTTGTGATTTTAGAAAGCTGACCGGGACGGATCGTGAACGATGTTTGCCGTGGGGATGCAACGTCCTTTTGGACAGGTCGACTGGATTCCAAGGTATGTGTGTTTACTGGCTCTCTTACTTTTTTGATGCAATTTACTGCTGATCACATATTTCCCATCAGACATTGTTGTAAAGAGTCACTAACCAGTTACAATGACTTATTTCCAGGAAGAAAAAGAAGCGTGCGTTGCTGTTGACTGAAAGACCAAGCGATGGAGTTCTTCATGGTGGGTTGAGTTGAGTTTATTTCAATGTCATTGTTACCTCACTAATGTGTCTACGTTTGTGATTTTAGAAAGCTGACCGGGACGGATCGTGAACGATGTTTGCCGTGGGGATGCAACGTCCTTTTGGACAGGTCGACTGGATTCCAAGGTATGTGTGTTTACTGGCTCTCTTACTTTTTTGATGCAATTTACTGCTGATCACATATTTCCCATCAGACATTGTTGTAAAGAGTCACTAACCAGTTACAATGACTTATTTCCAGGAAGAAAAAGAAGCGTGCGTTGCTGTTGACTGAAAGACCAAGCGATGGAGTTCCTCATGGTGGGTTGAGTTGAGTTTATTTCAATGTCATTGTTACCTCACTAATGTGTCTACGTTTGTGATTTTAGAAAGCTGACCGGGACGGATCGTGAACGATGTTTGCCGTGGGGATGCAACGTCCTTTTGGACAGGTCGACTGGATTCCAAGGTATGTGTGTTTACTGGCTCTCTTACTTTTTTGATGCAATTTACTGCTGATCACATATTTCCCATCAGACATTGTTGTAAAGAGTCACTAACCAGTTACAATGACTTATTTCCAGGAAGAAAAAGAAGCGTGCGTTGCTGTTGACTGAAAGACCAAGCGATGGAGTTCCTCATGGTGGGTTGAGTTGAGTTTATTTCAATGTCATTGTTACCTCACTAATGTGTCTACGTTTGTGATTTTAGAAAGCTGACCGGGACGGATCGTGAACGATGTTTGCCGTGGGGAAGCAACGTCCTTTTGGACAGGTCGACTGGATTCCAAGGTATGTGTGTTTACTGGCTCTCTTACTTTTTTGATGCAATTTACTGCTGATCACATATTTCCCATCAGACATTGTTGTAAAGAGTCACTAACCAGTTACAATGACTTATTTCCAGGAAGAAAAAGAAGCGTGCGTTGCTGTTGACTGAAAGACCAAGCGATGGAGTTCCTCATGGTGGGTTGAGTTGAGTTTATTTCAATGTCATTGTTACCTCACTAATGTGTCTACGTTTGTGATTTTAGAAAGCTGACCGGGACGGATCGTGAACGATGTTTGCCGTGGGGATGCAACGTCCTTTTGGACAGGTCGACTGGATTCCAAGGTATGTGTGTTTACTGGCTCTCTTACTTTTTTGATGCAATTTACTGCTGATCACATATTTCCCATCAGACATTGTTGTAAAGAGTCACTAACCAGTTACAATGACTTATTTCCAGGAAGAAAAAGAAGCGTGCGTTGCTGTTGACTGAAAGACCAAGCGATGGAGTTCCTCATGGTGGGTTGAGTTGAGTTTATTTCAATGTCATTGTTACCTCACTAATGTGTCTACGTTTGTGATTTTAGAAAGCTGACCGGGACGGATCGTGAACGATGTTTGCCGTGGGGAAGCAACGTCCTTTTGGACAGGTCGACTGGATTCCAAGGTATGTGTGTTTACTGGCTCTCTTACTTTTTTGATGCAATTTACTGCTGATCACATATTTCCCATCAGACATTGTTGTAAAGAGTCACTAACCAGTTACAATGACTTATTTCCAGGAAGAAAAAGAAGCGTGCGTTGCTGTTGACTGAAAGACCAAGCGATGGAGTTCCTCATGGTGGGTTGAGTTGAGTTTATTTCAATGTCATTGTTACCTCACTAATGTGTCTACGTTTGTGATTTTAGAAAGCTGACCGGGACGGATCGTGAACGATGTTTGCCGTGGGGATGCAACGTCCTTTTGGACAGGTCGACTGGATTCCAAGGTATGTGTGTTTACTGGCTCTCTTACTTTTTTGATGCAATTTACTGCTGATCACATATTTCCCATCAGACATTGTTGTAAAGAGTCACTAACCAGTTACAATGACTTATTTCCAGGAAGAAAAAGAAGCGTGCGTTGCTGTTGACTGAAAGACCAAGCGATGGAGTTCCTCATGGTGGGTTGAGTTGAGTTTATTTCAATGTCATTGTTACCTCACTAATGTGTCTACGTTTGTGATTTTAGAAAGCTGACCGGGACGGATCGTGAACGATGTTTGCCGTGGGGATGCAACGTCCTTTTGGACAGGTCGACTGGATTCCAAGGTATGTGTGTTTACTGGCTCTCTTACTTTTTTGATGCAATTTACTGCTGATCACATATTTCCCATCAGACATTGTTGTAAAGAGTCACTAACCAGTTACAATGACTTATTTCCAGGAAGAAAAAGAAGCGTGCGTTGCTGTTGACTGAAAGACCAAGCGATGGAGTTCCTCATGGTGGGTTGAGTTGAGTTTATTTCAATGTCATTGTTACCTCACTAATGTGTCTACGTTTGTGATTTTAGAAAGCTGACCGGGACGGATCGTGAACGATGTTTGCCGTGGGGATGCAACGTCCTTTTGGACAGGTCGACTGGATTCCAAGGTATGTGTGTTTACTGGCTCTCTTACTTTTTTGATGCAATTTACTGCTGATCACATATTTCCCATCAGACATTGTTGTAAAGAGTCACTAACCAGTTACAATGACTTATTTCCAGGAAGAAAAAGAAGCGTGCGTTGCTGTTGACTGAAAGACCAAGCGATGGAGTTCCTCATGGTGGGTTGAGTTGAGTTTATTTCAATGTCATTGTTACCTCACTAATGTGTCTACGTTTGTGATTTTAGAAAGCTGACCGGGACGGATCGTGAACGATGTTTGCCGTGGGGAAGCAACGTCCTTTTGGACAGGTCGACTGGATTCCAAGGTATGTGTGTTTACTGGCTCTCTTACTTTTTTGATGCAATTTACTGCTGATCACATATTTCCCATCAGACATTGTTGTAAAGAGTCACTAACCAGTTACAATGACTTATTTCCAGGAAGAAAAAGAAGCGTGCGTTGCTGTTGACTGAAAGACCAAGCGATGGAGTTCCTCATGGTGGGTTGAGTTGAGTTTATTTCAATGTCATTGTTACCTCACTAATGTGTCTACGTTTGTGATTTTAGAAAGCTGACCGGGACGGATCGTGAACGATGTTTGCCGTGGGGATGCAACGTCCTTTTGGACAGGTCGACTGGATTCCAAGGTATGTGTGTTTACTGGCTCTCTTACTTTTTTGATGCAATTTACTGCTGATCACATATTTCCCATCAGACATTGTTGTAAAGAGTCACTAACCAGTTACAATGACTTATTTCCAGGAAGAAAAAGAAGCGTGCGTTGCTGTTGACTGAAAGACCAAGCGATGGAGTTCCTCATGGTGGGTTGAGTTGAGTTTATTTCAATGTCATTGTTACCTCACTAATGTGTCTACGTTTGTGATTTTAGAAAGCTGACCGGGACGGATCGTGAACGATGTTTGCCGTGGGGATGCAACGTCCTTTTGGACAGGTCGACTGGATTCCAAGGTATGTGTGTTTACTGGCTCTCTTACTTTTTTGATGCAATTTACTGCTGATCACATATTTCCCATCAGACATTGTTGTAAAGAGTCACTAACCAGTTACAATGACTTATTTCCAGGAAGAAAAAGAAGCGTGCGTTGCTGTTGACTGAAAGACCAAGCGATGGAGTTCCTCATGGTGGGTTGAGTTGAGTTTATTTCAATGTCATTGTTACCTCACTAATGTGTCTACGTTTGTGATTTTAGAAAGCTGACCGGGACGGATCGTGAACGATGTTTGCCGTGGGGATGCAACGTCCTTTTGGACAGGTCGACTGGATTCCAAGGTATGTGTGTTTACTGGCTCTCTTACTTTTTTGATGCAATTTACTGCTGATCACATATTTCCCATCAGACATTGTTGTAAAGAGTCACTAACCAGTTACAATGACTTATTTCCAGGAAGAAAAAGAAGCGTGCGTTGCTGTTGACTGAAAGACCAAGCGATGGAGTTCCTCATGGTGGGTTGAGTTGAGTTTATTTCAATGTCATTGTTACCTCACTAATGTGTCTACGTTTGTGATTTTAGAAAGCTGACCGGGACGGATCGTGAACGATGTTTGCCGTGGGGAAGCAACGTCCTTTTGGACAGGTCGACTGGATTCCAAGGTATGTGTGTTTACTGGCTCTCTTACTTTTTTGATGCAATTTACTGCTGATCACATATTTCCCATCAGACATTGTTGTAAAGAGTCACTAACCAGTTACAATGACTTATTTCCAGGAAGAAAAAGAAGCGTGCGTTGCTGTTGACTGAAAGACCAAGCGATGGAGTTCCTCATGGTGGGTTGAGTTGAGTTTATTTCAATGTCATTGTTACCTCACTAATGTGTCTACGTTTGTGATTTTAGAAAGCTGACCGGGACGGATCGTGAACGATGTTTGCCGTGGGGATGCAACGTCCTTTTGGACAGGTCGACTGGATTCCAAGGTATGTGTGTTTACTGGCTCTCTTACTTTTTTGATGCAATTTACTGCTGATCACATATTTCCCATCAGACATTGTTGTAAAGAGTCACTAACCAGTTACAATGACTTATTTCCAGGAAGAAAAAGAAGCGTGCGTTGCTGTTGACTGAAAGACCAAGCGATGGAGTTCCTCATGGTGGGTTGAGTTGAGTTTATTTCAATGTCATTGTTACCTCACTAATGTGTCTACGTTTGTGATTTTAGAAAGCTGACCGGGACGGATCGTGAACGATGTTTGCCGTGGGGATGCAACGTCCTTTTGGACAGGTCGACTGGATTCCAAGGTATGTGTGTTTACTGGCTCTCTTACTTTTTTGATGCAATTTACTGCTGATCACATATTTCCCATCAGACATTGTTGTAAAGAGTCACTAACCAGTTACAATGACTTATTTCCAGGAAGAAAAAGAAGCGTGCGTTGCTGTTGACTGAAAGACCAAGCGATGGAGTTCCTCATGGTGGGTTGAGTTGAGTTTATTTCAATGTCATTGTTACCTCACTAATGTGTCTACGTTTGTGATTTTAGAAAGCTGACCGGGACGGATCGTGAACGATGTTTGCCGTGGGGATGCAACGTCCTTTTGGACAGGTCGACTGGATTCCAAGGTATGTGTGTTTACTGGCTCTCTTACTTTTTTGATGCAATTTACTGCTGATCACATATTTCCCATCAGACATTGTTGTAAAGAGTCACTAACCAGTTACAATGACTTATTTCCAGGAAGAAAAAGAAGCGTGCGTTGCTGTTGACTGAAAGACCAAGCGATGGAGTTCTTCATGGTGGGTTGAGTTGAGTTTATTTCAATGTCATTGTTACCTCACTAATGTGTCTACGTTTGTGATTTTAGAAAGCTGACCGGGACGGATCGTGAACGATGTTTGCCGTGGGGATGCAACGTCCTTTTGGACAGGTCGACTGGATTCCAAGGTATGTGTGTTTACTGGCTCTCTTACTTTTTTGATGCAATTTACTGCTGATCACATATTTCCCATCAGACATTGTTGTAAAGAGTCACTAACCAGTTACAATGACTTATTTCCAGGAAGAAAAAGAAGCGTGCGTTGCTGTTGACTGAAAGACCAAGCGATGGAGTTCCTCATGGTGGGTTGAGTTGAGTTTATTTCAATGTCATTGTTACCTCACTAATGTGTCTACGTTTGTGATTTTAGAAAGCTGACCGGGACGGATCGTGAACGATGTTTGCCGTGGGGATGCAACGTCCTTTTGGACAGGTCGACTGGATTCCAAGGTATGTGTGTTTACTGGCTCTCTTACTTTTTTGATGCAATTTACTGCTGATCACATATTTCCCATCAGACATTGTTGTAAAGAGTCACTAACCAGTTACAATGACTTATTTCCAGGAAGAAAAAGAAGCGTGCGTTGCTGTTGACTGAAAGACCAAGCGATGGAGTTCCTCATGGTGGGTTGAGTTGAGTTTATTTCAATGTCATTGTTACCTCACTAATGTGTCTACGTTTGTGATTTTAGAAAGCTGACCGGGACGGATCGTGAACGATGTTTGCCGTGGGGAAGCAACGTCCTTTTGGACAGGTCGACTGGATTCCAAGGTATGTGTGTTTACTGGCTCTCTTACTTTTTTGATGCAATTTACTGCTGATCACATATTTCCCATCAGACATTGTTGTAAAGAGTCACTAACCAGTTACAATGACTTATTTCCAGGAAGAAAAAGAAGCGTGCGTTGCTGTTGACTGAAAGACCAAGCGATGGAGTTCCTCATGGTGGGTTGAGTTGAGTTTATTTCAATGTCATTGTTACCTCACTAATGTGTCTACGTTTGTGATTTTAGAAAGCTGACCGGGACGGATCGTGAACGATGTTTGCCGTGGGGATGCAACGTCCTTTTGGACAGGTCGACTGGATTCCAAGGTATGTGTGTTTACTGGCTCTCTTACTTTTTTGATGCAATTTACTGCTGATCACATATTTCCCATCAGACATTGTTGTAAAGAGTCACTAACCAGTTACAATGACTTATTTCCAGGAAGAAAAAGAAGCGTGCGTTGCTGTTGACTGAAAGACCAAGCGATGGAGTTCCTCATGGTGGGTTGAGTTGAGTTTATTTCAATGTCATTGTTACCTCACTAATGTGTCTACGTTTGTGATTTTAGAAAGCTGACCGGGACGGATCGTGAACGATGTTTGCCGTGGGGAAGCAACGTCCTTTTGGACAGGTCGACTGGATTCCAAGGTATGTGTGTTTACTGGCTCTCTTACTTTTTTGATGCAATTTACTGCTGATCACATATTTCCCATCAGACATTGTTGTAAAGAGTCACTAACCAGTTACAATGACTTATTTCCAGGAAGAAAAAGAAGCGTGCGTTGCTGTTGACTGAAAGACCAAGCCATGGAGTTCCTCATGGTGGGTTGAGTTGAGTTTATTTCAATGTCATTGTTACCTCACTAATGTGTCTACGTTTGTGATTTTAGAAAGCTGACCGGGACGGATCGTGAACGATGTTTGCCGTGGGGATGCAACGTCCTTTTGGACAGGTCGACTGGATTCCAAGGTATGTGTGTTTACTGGCTCTCTTACTTTTTTGATGCAATTTACTGCTGATCACATATTTCCCATCAGACATTGTTGTAAAGAGTCACTAACCAGTTACAATGACTTATTTCCAGGAAGAAAAAGAAGCGTGCGTTGCTGTTGACTGAAAGACCAAGCGATGGAGTTCCTCATGGTGGGTTGAGTTGAGTTTATTTCAATGTCATTGTTACCTCACTAATGTGTCTACGTTTGTGATTTTAGAAAGCTGACCGGGACGGATCGTGAACGATGTTTGCCGTGGGGAAGCAACGTCCTTTTGGACAGGTCGACTGGATTCCAAGGTATGTGTGTTTACTGGCTCTCTTACTTTTTTGATGCAATTTACTGCTGATCACATATTTCCCATCAGACATTGTTGTAAAGAGTCACTAACCAGTTACAATGACTTATTTCCAGGAAGAAAAAGAAGCGTGCGTTGCTGTTGACTGAAAGACCAAGCGATGGAGTTCCTCATGGTGGGTTGAGTTGAGTTTATTTCAATGTCATTGTTACCTCACTAATGTGTCTACGTTTGTGATTTTAGAAAGCTGACCGGGACGGATCGTGAACGATGTTTGCCGTGGGGATGCAACGTCCTTTTGGACAGGTCGACTGGATTCCAAGGTATGTGTGTTTACTGGCTCTCTTACTTTTTTGATGCAATTTACTGCTGATCACATATTTCCCATCAGACATTGTTGTAAAGAGTCACTAACCAGTTACAATGACTTATTTCCAGGAAGAAAAAGAAGCGTGCGTTGCTGTTGACTGAAAGACCAAGCGATGGAGTTCCTCATGGTGGGTTGAGTTGAGTTTATTTCAATGTCATTGTTACCTCACTAATGTGTCTACGTTTGTGATTTTAGAAAGCTGACCGGGACGGATCGTGAACGATGTTTGCCGTGGGGATGCAACGTCCTTTTGGACAGGTCGACTGGATTCCAAGGTATGTGTGTTTACTGGCTCTCTTACTTTTTTGATGCAATTTACTGCTGATCACATATTTCCCATCAGACATTGTTGTAAAGAGTCACTAACCAGTTACAATGACTTATTTCCAGGAAGAAAAAGAAGCGTGCGTTGCTGTTGACTGAAAGACCAAGCGATGGAGTTCCTCATGGTGGGTTGAGTTGAGTTTATTTCAATGTCATTGTTACCTCACTAATGTGTCTACGTTTGTGATTTTAGAAAGCTGACCGGGACGGATCGTGAACGATGTTTGCCGTGGGGATGCAACGTCCTTTTGGACAGGTCGACTGGATTCCAAGGTATGTGTGTTTACTGGCTCTCTTACTTTTTTGATGCAATTTACTGCTGATCACATATTTCCCATCAGACATTGTTGTAAAGAGTCACTAACCAGTTACAATGACTTATTTCCAGGAAGAAAAAGAAGCGTGCGTTGCTGTTGACTGAAAGACCAAGCGATGGAGTTCCTCATGGTGGGTTGAGTTGAGTTTATTTCAATGTCATTGTTACCTCACTAATGTGTCTACGTTTGTGATTTTAGAAAGCTGACCGGGACGGATCGTGAACGATGTTTGCCGTGGGGAAGCAACGTCCTTTTGGACAGGTCGACTGGATTCCAAGGTATGTGTGTTTACTGGCTCTCTTACTTTTTTGATGCAATTTACTGCTGATCACATATTTCCCATCAGACATTGTTGTAAAGAGTCACTAACCAGTTACAATGACTTATTTCCAGGAAGAAAAAGAAGCGGGCGTTGCTGTTGACTGAAAGACCAAGCGATGGAGTTCCTCATGGTGGGTTGAGTTGAGTTTATTTCAATGTCATTGTTACCTCACTAATGTGTCTACGTTTGTGATTTTAGAAAGCTGACCGGGACGGATCGTGAACGATGTTTGCCGTGGGGATGCAACGTCCTTTTGGACAGATCGACTGGATTCCAAGGTATGTGTGTTTACTGGCTCTCTTACTTTTTTGATGCAATTTACTGCTGATCACATATTTCCCATCAGACATTGTTGTAAAGAGTCACTAACCAGTTACAATGACTTATTTCCAGGAAGAAAAAGAAGCGTGCGTTGCTGTTGACTGAAAGACCAAGCGATGGAGTTCCTCATGGTGGGTTGAGTTGAGTTTATTTCAATGTCATTGTTACCTCACTAATGTGTCTACGTTTGTGATTTTAGAAAGCTGACCGGGACGGATCGTGAACGATGTTTGCCGTGGGGATGCAACGTCCTTTTGGACAGGTCGACTGGATTCCAAGGTATGTGTGTTTACTGGCTCTCTTACTTTTTTGATGCAATTTACTGCTGATCACATATTTCCCATCAGACATTGTTGTAAAGAGTCACTAACCAGTTACAATGACTTATTTCCAGGAAGAAAAAGAAGCGTGCGTTGCTGTTGACTGAAAGACCAAGCGATGGAGTTCCTCATGGTGGGTTGAGTTGAGTTTATTTCAATGTCATTGTTACCTCACTAATGTGTCTACGTTTGTGATTTTAGAAAGCTGACCGGGACGGATCGTGAACGATGTTTGCCGTGGGGATGCAACGTCCTTTTGGACAGGTCGACTGGATTCCAAGGTATGTGTGTTTACTGGCTCTCTTACTTTTTTGATGCAATTTACTGCTGATCACATATTTCCCATCAGACATTGTTGTAAAGAGTCACTAACCAGTTACAATGACTTATTTCCAGGAAGAAAAAGAAGCGTGCGTTGCTGTTGACTGAAAGACCAAGCGATGGAGTTCCTCATGGTGGGTTGAGTTGAGTTTATTTCAATGTCATTGTTACCTCACTAATGTGTCTACGTTTGTGATTTTAGAAAGCTGACCGGGACGGATCGTGAACGATGTTTGCCGTGGGGATGCAACGTCCTTTTGGACAGGTCGACTGGATTCCAAGGTATGTGTGTTTACTGGCTCTCTTACTTTTTTGATGCAATTTACTGCTGATCACATATTTCCCATCAGACATTGTTGTAAAGAGTCACTAACCAGTTACAATGACTTATTTCCAGGAAGAAAAAGAAGCGTGCGTTGCTGTTGACTGAAAGACCAAGCGATGGAGTTCCTCATGGTGGGTTGAGTTGAGTTTATTTCAATGTCATTGTTACCTCACTAATGTGTCTACGTTTGTGATTTTAGAAAGCTGACCGGGACGGATCGTGAACGATGTTTGCCGTGGGGATGCAACGTCCTTTTGGACAGGTCGACTGGATTCCAAGGTATGTGTGTTTACTGGCTCTCTTACTTTTTTGATGCAATTTACTGCTGATCACATATTTCCCATCAGACATTGTTGTAAAGAGTCACTAACCAGTTACAATGACTTATTTCCAGGAAGAAAAAGAAGCGTGCGTTGCTGTTGACTGAAAGACCAAGCGATGGAGTTCCTCATGGTGGGTTGAGTTGAGTTTATTTCAATGTCATTGTTACCTCACTAATGTGTCTACGTTTGTGATTTTAGAAAGCTGACCGGGACGGATCGTGAACGATGTTTGCCGTGGGGATGCAACGTCCTTTTGGACAGGTCGACTGGATTCCAAGGTATGTGTGTTTACTGGCTCTCTTACTTTTTTGATGCAATTTACTGCTGATCACATATTTCCCATCAGACATTGTTGTAAAGAGTCACTAACCAGTTACAATGACTTATTTCCAGGAAGAAAAAGAAGCGTGCGTTGCTGTTGACTGAAAGACCAAGCGATGGAGTTCCTCATGGTGGGTTGAGTTGAGTTTATTTCAATGTCATTGTTACCTCACTAATGTGTCTACGTTTGTGATTTTAGAAAGCTGACCGGGACGGATCGTGAACGATGTTTGCCGTGGGGATGCAACGTCCTTTTGGACAGGTCGACTGGATTCCAAGGTATGTGTGTTTACTGGCTCTCTTACTTTTTTGATGCAATTTACTGCTGATCACATATTTCCCATCAGACATTGTTGTAAAGAGTCACTAACCAGTTACAATGACTTATTTCCAGGAAGAAAAAGAAGCGTGCGTTGCTGTTGACTGAAAGACCAAGCGATGGAGTTCCTCATGGTGGGTTGAGTTGAGTTTATTTCAATGTCATTGTTACCTCACTAATGTGTCTACGTTTGTGATTTTAGAAAGCTGACCGGGACGGATCGTGAACGATGTTTGCCGTGGGGATGCAACGTCCTTTTGGACAGGTCGACTGGATTCCAAGGTATGTGTGTTTACTGGCTCTCTTACTTTTTTGATGCAATTTACTGCTGATCACATATTTCCCATCAGACATTGTTGTAAAGAGTCACTAACCAGTTACAATGACTTATTTCCAGGAAGAAAAAGAAGCGTGCGTTGCTGTTGACTGAAAGACCAAGCGATGGAGTTCCTCATGTTGGGTTGAGTTGAGTTTATTTCAACGTCATTGTTACCTCACTAATGTGTGTGTGTTTGTGATTTTAGAAAGCTGACCGGGACGGATCGTGAACGATGTTTGCCGTGGGGAAGCAACGTCCTTTTGGACAGGTCGACTGGATTCCAAGGTATGTGTGTTTACTGGCTCTCTTACTTTTTTGATGCAATTTACTGCTGATCACATATTTCCCATCAGACATTGTTGTAAATAGTCACTAACCAGTTACAATGACTTATTTCCAGGAACAAGAAGCAAGCTTTCCTGTTGACGGCGAGGCCAAGCGATGGAGTTCTTCATGGTGGGTTGAGTTTAATTGATTTCAATTTCATTGTCACCTCACTAATGTGTGTATGTTTGTGATTTTAGACAGCAGATCGTGACGGATCATGACAGATCGTGACGGATCGTGACGGTCGTGACGGATCGTGACGGATGATTGCCGTGGGGATGCGACGTCCTTTTTCGACAGTACTCCTGGATTCCAAGGTATGTTTGTTTACTGGCTCTCTTCCTGTTCGATGCAATTAAATGCTGATTCCAGATTTCCCATCAGACATTGTTGTAAATAGTCACTAACCAGTTACAATGACTTATTTCCAGGAACAAGAAGCAAGCTTTCCTGTTGACGGCGAGGCCAAGCGATGGAGTTCTTCATGGTGGGTTGAGTTTAATTGATTTCAATTTCATTGTCACCTCACTAATGTGTGTATGTTTGTGATTTTAGACAGCAGATCGTGACGGATCATGACAGATCGTGACGGATCGTGACGGTCGTGACGGATCGTGACGGATGATTGCCGTGGGGATGCGACGTCCTTTTTTGACAGTACTCCTGGATTCCAAGGTATGTGTGTTTACTGGCTCTCTTCCTGTTCGATGCAATTAAATGCTGATTCCAGATTTCCCATCAGACATTGTTGTAAATAGTCACTAACCAGTTACAATGACTTATTTCCAGGAACAAAAAGCAAGCTTTCCTGTTGACGGCGAGGCCAAGCGATGGAGTTCTTCATGGTGGGTTGAGTTTAATTGATTTCAATTTCGATGTCACCTCACTAATGTGTGTATGTTTGTGATTTTAGACAGCGGATCGTGAGGGATCGTGACGGATCGTGAGGGATCGTGACGGATCGTGACGGATCGTGCTGGATCGGGAGGGATCGTGAGGGATCGTGACGGATGATTGCCGTGGGGATGCGACGTCCTTTTTCGACAGTACTCCTGGATTCCAAGGTATGTGTGTTTACTGGCTCTCTTCCTGTTCGATGCAATTAAATGCTGATTCCAGATTTCCCATCAGACATTGTTGTAAATAGTCACTAACCAGTTACAATGACTTATTTCCAGGAACAAGAAGCAAGCTTTCCTGTTGACGGCGAGGCCAAGCGATGGAGTTCTTCATGGTGGGTTGAGTTTAATTGATTTCAATTTCATTGTCACCTCACTAATGTGTGTATGTTTGTGATTTTAGACAGGAGATCGTGACGGATCGTGACGGATCGTGACGGATTGTGACGGATCGTGACGGATGATTGCCGTGGGGATGCGACGTCCTTTTTCGACAGTACTCCTGGATTCCAAGGTATGTGTGTTTACTGGCTCTCTTCCTGTTCGATGCAATTAAATGCTGATTCCAGATTTCCCATCAGACATTGTTGTAAATAGTCGCTAACCAGTTACAATGACTTATTTCCAGGACCAAGAAGCAAGCTTTCCTGTTGACGGCGAGGCCAAGCGATGGAGTTCTTCATGGTGGGTTGAGTTTAATTGATTTCAATTTCATTGTCACCTCACTAATGTGTGTATGTTTGTGATTTTAGACAGCAGATCGTGACGGATCATGACGGATCGTGACGGATCGTGACGGTCGTGACGGATCGTGACGGATGATTGCCGTGGGGATGCGACGTCCTTTTTCGACAGTACTCCTGGATTCCAAGGTATGTGTGTTTACTGGCTCTCTTCCTGTTCGATGCAATTAAATGCTGATTCCAGATTTCCCATTAGACATTGTTGTAAATAGTCACTAACCAGTTACAATGACTTATTTCCAGAAACAAGAAGCAAGCTTTCCTGTTGACGGCGAGGCCAAGCGATGGAGTTCTTCATGGTGGGTTGAGTTTAATTGATTTCAATTTCGATGTCACCTCACTAATGTGTGTATGTTTGTGATTTTAGACAGCGGATCGTGAGGGATCGTGAGGGATCGTGAGGGATCGTGAGGGATCGTGATAGATCGTGACGGATCGTGACGGATCGTGACGGATGATTGCCGTGGGGATGCGACGTCCTTTTTCGACAGTACTCCTGGATTCCAAGGTATGTTTGTTTACTGGCTCTCTTCCTGTTCGATGCAATTAAATGCTGATTCCAGATTTCCCATCAGACATTGTTGTAAATAGTCACTAACCAGTTACAATGACTTATTTCCAGGAACAAGAAGCAAGCTTTCCTGTTGACGGCGAGGCCAAGCGATGGAGTTCTTCATGGTGGGTTGAGTTTAATTGATTTCAAATTCATTGTCACCTCACTAATGTGTGTATGTTTGTGATTTTAGACAGCGGATCGTGAGGGATCGTGAGGGATCGTGAGGGATCGTGAGGGATCGTGAGGGATCGTGAGGGATCGTGACAGATGATTGCCGTGGGGATGCGACGTCCTTTTTCCACAGTACTCCTGGATTCCAAGGTATGTGTGTTTACTGGCTCTCTTCCTGTTCGATGCAATTAAATGCTGATTCCAGATTTCCCATCAGACATTGTTGTAAATAGTCACTAACCAGTTACAATGACTTATTTCCAGGAACAAGAAGCAAGCTTTCCTGTTGACGGCGAGGCCAAGCGATGGAGTTCTTCATGGTGGGTTGAGTTTAATTGATTTCAATTTCGATGTCACCTCACTAATGTGTGTATGTTTGTGATTTTAGACAGCGGATCGTGAGGGATCGTGAGGGATCGTGAGGGATCGTGAGGGATCGTGAGGGATGATTGCCGTGGGGATGCGACGTCCTTTTTCGACAGTACTCCTGGATTCCAAGGTATGTGTGTTTACTGGCTCTCTTCCTGTTCGATGCAATTAAATGCTGATTCCAGATTTCCCATCAGACATTGTTGTAAATAGTCACTAACCAGTTACAATGACTTATTTCCAGGACCAAGAAGCAAGCATTCCTGTTGACGGCGAGGCCAAGCGATGGAGTTCTTCATGGTGGGTTGAGTTTAATTGATTTCAATTTCATTGTCACCTCACTAATGTGTGTATGTTTGTGATTTTAGACAGCAGATCGTGACGGATCGTGACGGATCGTGACGGATTGTGACGGATCGTGACGGATGATTGCCGTGGGGATGCGACGTCCTTTTTCGACAGTACTCCTGGATTCCAAGGTATGTGTGTTTACTGGCTCTCTTCCTGTTCGATGCAATTAAATGCTGATTCCAGATTTCCCATCAGACATTGTTGTAAATAGTCGCTAACCAGTTACAATGACTTATTTCCAGGAACAAGAAGCAAGCTTTCCTGTTGACGGCGAGGCCAAGCGATGGAGTTCTTCATGGTGGGTTGAGTTTAATTGATTTCAATTTCATTGTCACCTCACTAATGTGTGTATGCTTGTGGTTTTAGACAGCAGATCGTGAGGGATCGTGACGGATCGTGAGGGATCGTGACGGATCGTGACGGATCGTGCTGGATCGGGAGGGATCGTGAGGGATCGTGACGGATGATTGCCGTGGGGATGCGACGTCCTTTTTCGACAGTACTCCTGGATTCCAAGGTATGTGTGTTTACTGGCTCTCTTCCTGTTCGATGCAATTAAATGCTTATTCCAGATTTCCCATCAGACATTGTTGTAAATAGTCACTAACCAGTTACAATGACTTATTTCCAGGAACAAGAAGCAAGCTTTCCTGTTGACGGCGAGGCCAAGCGATGGAGTTCTTCATGGTGGGTTGAGTTTAATTGATTTCAATTTCATTGTCACCTCACTAATGTGTGTATGTTTGTGATTTTAGACAGCAGATCGTGACGGATCGTGACGGATCGTGACGGATCGTGACGGATGATTGCCGTGGGGATGCGACGTCCTTTTTCGACAGTACTCCTGGATTCCAAGGTATGTGTGTTTACTGGCTCTCTTCCTGTTCGATGCAATTAAATGCTGATTCCAGATTTCCCATCAGACATTGTTGTAAATAGTCGCTAACCAGTTACAATGACTTATTTCCAGGAACAAGAAGCAAGCTTTCCTGTTGACGGCGAGGCCAAGCGATGGAGTTCTTCATGGTGGGTTGAGTTTAATTGATTTCAATTTCGATGTCACCTCACTAATGTGTGTATGTTTGTGATTTTAGACAGCGGATCGTGAGGGATCGTGAGGGATCGTGAGGGATCGTGATGGATCGTGACGGATCGTGACGGATGATTGCCGTGGGGATGCGACGTCCTTTTTCGACAGTACTCCTGGATTCCAAGGTATGTTTGTTTACTGGCTCTCTTCCTGTTCGATGCAATTAAATGCTGATTCCAGATTTCCCATCAGACATTGTTGTAAATAGTCGCTAACCAGTTACAATGACTTATTTCCAGGAACAAGAAGCAAGCTTTCCTGTTGTCGGCGAGGCCAAGCGATGGAGTTCTTCATGGTGGGTTGAGTTTAATTGATTTCAATTTCATTGTCACCTCACTAATGTGTGTATGCTTGTGGTTTTAGACAGCAGATCGTGAGGGATCGTGACGGATCGTGAGGGATCGTGACGGATCGTGACGGATCGTGCTGGATCGGGAGGGATCGTGAGGGATCGTGACGGATGATTGCCGTGGGGATGCGACGTCCTTTTTCGACAGTACTCCTGGATTCCAAGGTATGTGTGTTTACTGGCTCTCTTCCTGTTCGATGCAATTAAATGCTGATTCCAGATTTCCCATCAGACATTGTTGTAAATAGTCGCAAACCAGTTACAATGACTTATTTCCAGGAACAAGAAGCAAGCTTTCCTGTTGACGGCGAGGCCAAGCGATGGAGTTCTTCATGGTGGGTTGAGTTTAATTGATTTCAATTTCGATGTCACCTCACTAATGTGTGTATGTTTGTGATTTTAGACAGCGGATCGTGAGGGATCGTGAGGGATCATGAGGGATCGTGACGGATCGTGATGGATTGTGACGGATCGTGACGGATCGTGCCGGATGATTGCCGTGGGGATGCGACGTCCTTTTTCGACAGTACTCCTGGATTCCAAGGTATGTTTGTTTACTGGCTCTCTTCCTGTTCGATGCAATTAAATGCTGATTCCAGATTTCCCATCAGACATTGTTGTAAATAGTCACTAACCAGTTACAATGACTTATTTCCAGGAACAAGAAGCAAGCTTTCCTGTTGACGGCGAGGCCAAGCGATGGAGTTCTTCATGGTGGGTTGAGTTTAATTGATTTCAATTTCATTGTCACCTCACTAATGTGTGTATGTTTGTGATTTTAGACAGCGGATCGTGAGGGATCGTGAGGGATCGTGAGGGATCGTGATGGATTGTGACGGATCGTGCCGGATCGTGACGGATGATTGCCGTGGGGATGCGACGTCCTTTTTCGACAGTACTCCTGGATTCCAAGGTATGTTTGTTTACTGGCTCTCTTCCTGTTCGATGCAATTAAATGCTGATTCCAGATTTCCCATCAGACATTGTTGTAAATAGTCACTAACCAGTTACAATGACTTATTTCCAGGAACAAGAAGCAAGCTTTCCTGTTGACGGCGAGGCCAAGCGATGGAGTTCTTCATGGTGGGTTGAGTTTAATTGATTTCAATTTCGATGTCACCTCACTAATGTGTGTATGTTTGTGATTTTAGACAGCGGATCGTGAGGGATCGTGAGGGATCGTGAGGGATCGTGAGGGATCGTGAGGGATCGTGAGGGATCGTGAGGGATCGTGACGGATGATTGCCGTGGGGATGCGACGTCCTTTTTCGACAGTACTCCTGGATTCCAAGGTATGTGTGTTTACTGGCTCTCTTCCTGTTCGATGCAATTAAATGCTGATTCCAGATTTCCCATCAGACATTGTTGTAAATAGTCACTAACCAGTTACAATGACTTATTTCCAGGACCAAGAAGCAAGCTTTCCTGTTGACGGCGAGGCCAAGCGATGGAGTTCTTCATGGTGGGTTGAGTTTAATTGATTTCAATTTCATTGTCACCTCACTAATGTGTGTATGTTTGTGATTTTAGACAGCAGATCGTGACGGATCGTGACGGATCGTGACGGATTGTGACGGATCGTGACGGATGATTGCCGTGGGGATGCGACGTCCTTTTTCGACAGTACTCCTGGATTCCAAGGTATGTGTGTTTACTGGCTCTCTTCCTGTTCGATGCAATTAAATGCTGATTCCAGATTTCCCATCAGACATTGTTGTAAATAGTCGCTAACCAGTTACAATGACTTATTTCCAGGAACAAGAAGCAAGCTTTCCTGTTGACGGCGAGGCCAAGCGATGGAGTTCTTCATGGTGGGTTGAGTTTAATTGATTTCAATTTCATTGTCACCTCACTAATGTGTGTATGCTTGTGGTTTTAGACAGCAGATCGTGACGGATCGTGACGGATCGTGACGGATCGTGACGGATCGTGACGGATCGTGACGGTCGTGACGGATCGTGACGGATGATTGCCGTGGGTATGCGACGTCCTTTTTCGACAGTACTCCTGGATTCCAAGGTATGTGTGTTTACTGGCTCTCTTCCTGTTCGATGCAATTAAATGCTGATTCCAGATTTCCCATCAGACATTGTTGTAAATAGTCACTAACCAGTTACAATGACTTATTTCCAGGAACAAGAAGCAAGCTTTCCTGTTGACGGCGAGGCCAAGCGATGGAGTTCTTCATGGTGGGTTGAGTTTAATTGATTTCAATTTCGATGTCACCTCACTAATGTGTGTATGTTTGTGATTTTAGACAGCGGATCTTGAGGGATCGTGACGGATCGTGACGGATCGTGCTGGATCGGGAGGGATCGTGAGGGATCGTGACGGATGATTGCCGTGGGGATGCGACGTCCTTTTTCGACAGTACTCCTGGATTCCAAGGTATGTGTGTTTACTGGCTCTCTTCCTGTTCGATGCAATTAAATGCTGATTCCAGATTTCCCATCAGACATTGTTGTAAATAGTCACTAACCAGTTACAATGACTTATTTCCAGGAACAAGAAGCAAGCTTTCCTGTTGACGGCGAGGCCAAGCGATGGAGTTCTTCATGGTGGGTTGAGTTTAATTGATTTCAATTTCATTGTCACCTCACTAATGTGTGTATGTTTGTGATTTTAGACAGCAGATCGTGACGGATCGTGACGGATCGTGACGGATCGTGACGGATGATTGCCGTGGGGATGCGACGTCCTTTTTCGACAGTACTCCTGGATTCCAAGGTATGTGTGTTTACTGGCTCTCTTCCTGTTCGATGCAATTAAATGCTGATTCCAGATTTCCCATCAGACATTGTTGTAAATAGTCGCTAACCAGTTACAATGACTTATTTCCAGGAACAAGAAGCAAGCTTTCCTGTTGACGGCGAGGCCAAGCGATGGAGTTCTTCATGGTGGGTTGAGTTTAATTGATTTCAATTTCATTGTCACCTCACTAATGTGTGTATGTTTGTGATTTTAGACAGCGGATCGTGAGGGATCGTGAGGGATCGTGAGGGATCGTGAGGGATCGTGAGGGATCGTGACGGATGATTGCCGTGGGGATGCGACGTCCTTTTTCGACAGTACTCCTGGATTCCAAGGTATGTGTGTTTACTGGCTCTCTTCCTGTTCGATGCAATTAAATGCTGATTCCAGATTTCCCATCAGACATTGTTGTAAATAGTCACTAACCAGTTACAATGACTTATTTCCAGGAACAAGAAGCAAGCTTTCCTGTTGACGGCGAGGCCAAGCGATGGAGTTCTTCATGGTGGGTTGAGTTTAATTGATTTCAATTTCATTGTCACCTCACTAATGTGTGTATGTTTGTGATTTTAGACAGCGGATCGTGACGGATCGTGACGGATCGTGACGGATCGTGACGGATGATTGCCGTGGGGATGCGACGTCCTTTTTCGACAGTACTCCTGGATTCCAAGGTATGTGTGTTTACTGGCTCTCTTCCTGTTCGATGCAATTAAATGCTGATTCCAGATTTCCCATCAGACATTGTTGTCAATAGTCACTAACCAGTTACAATGACTTATTTCCAGGAACAAGAAGCAAGCTTTCCTGTTGACGGCGAGGCCAAGCGATGGAGTTCTTCATGGTGGGTTGAGTTTAATTGATTTCAATTTCATTGTCACCTCACTAATGTGTGTATGTTTGTGATTTTAGACAGCGGATCGTGACGGATCGTGACGGATCGTGACGGATCGTGACGGATGATTGCCGTGGGGATGCGACGTCCTTTTTCGACAGTACTCCTGGATTCCAAGGTATGTGTGTTTACTGGCTCTCTTCCTGTTCGATGCAATTAAATGCTGATTCCAGATTTCCCATCAGACATTGTTGTAAATAGTCACTAACCAGTTACAATGACTTATTTCCAGGAACAAGAAGCAAGCTTTCCTGTTGACGGCGAGGCCAAGCGATGGAGTTCTTCATGGTGGGTTGAGTTTAATTGATTTCAATTTCGATGTCACCTCACTAATGTGTGTATGTTTGTGATTTTAGACAGCGGATCGTGAGGGATCGTGACGGATCGTGACGGATCGTGACGCATCGTGACGGATCGTGACGGATCGTGACGGATGATTGCCGTGGGGATGCGACGTGCTTTTTCGACAGTACTCCTGGATTCCAAGGTATGTTTGTTTACTGGCTCTCTTCCTGTTCGATGCAATTAAATGCTGATTCCAGATTTCCCATCAGACATTGTTGTAAATAGTCACTAACCAGTTACAATGACTTATTTTCAGGAACAAGAAGCAAGCTTTCCTGTTGACGGCGAGGCCAAGCGATGGAGTTCTTCATGGTGGGTTGAGTTTAATTGATTTCAATTTCATTGTCACCTCACTAATGTGTGTATGTTTGTGATTTTAGACAGCGGATCGTGAGGGATCGTGAGGGATCGTGAGGGATTGTGACGGATCGTGACGGATCGTGACGGATGATTGCCGTGGGGATGCGACGTCCTTTTTCGACAGTACTCCTGGATTCCAAGGTATGTGTGTTTACTGGCTCTCTTCCTGTTCGATGCAATTAAATGCTGATTCCAGATTTCCCATCAGACATTGTTGTAAATAGTCACTAACCAGTTACAATGACTTATTTCCAGGAACAAGAAGCAAGCTTTCCTGTTGACGGCGAGGCCAAGCGATGGAGTTCTTCATGGTGGGTTGAGTTTAATTGATTTCAATTTCATTGTCACCTCACTAATGTGTGTATGTTTGTGATTTTAGACAGCAGATCGTGACGGATCATGACGGATCGTGACGGATCGTGACGGATGATTGCGGTGGGGATGCGACGTCCTTTTTCGACAGTACTCCTGGATTCCAAGGTATGTGTGTTTACTGGCTCTCTTCCTGTTCGATGCAATTAAATGCTGATTCCAGATTTCCCATCAGACATTGTTGTAAATAGTCACTAACCAGTTACAATGACTTATTTCCAGGAAGAAAAAGAAGCGTGCGTTGCTGTTGACTGAAAGACCAAGCGATGGAGTTCCTCATGGTGGGTTGAGTTGAGTTTATTTCAATGTCATTGTTACCTCACTAATGTGTGTGTGTTTGTGATTTTAGAAAGCTGACCGGGACGGATCGTGAGCGATGTTTGCCGTGGGGAAGCAACGTCCTTTTGGACAGGTCGACTGGATTCCAAGGTATGTGTGTTTACTGGCTCTCTTACTTTTTTGATGCAATTTACTGCTGATCACATATTTCCCATCAGACATTGTTGTAAAGAGTCACTAACCAGTTACAATGACTTATTTCCAGGAAGAAAAAGAAGCGTGCGTTGCTGTTGACTGAAAGACCAAGCGATGGAGTTCCTCATGGTGGGTTGAGTTGAGTTTATTTCAATGTCATTGTTACCTCACTAATGTGTGTGTGTTTGTGATATTAGAAAGCTGACCGGGACGGATCGTGAACGATGTTTGCCGTGGGGAAGCAACGTCCTTTTGGACAGGTCGACTGGCTTCCAAGGTATGTGTGTTTACTGGCTCTCTTACTTTTTTGATGCAATTTACTGCTGATCCCATATTTCCCATAGGATATTGTTGCAAACAGTCTCTAAGCAGTTACAATCGTCAAGCATGTAACATATGGAGGGTAGTTGAATTTCAAAAGTAAATTAATACATCACTGTTGTAATGTCACTGTCCATATGATGTACTAATGACGCTCTGCTGATATTTTCATGTCTACTAGAGAAGCATCAACTCAACTGGATACAAGCAAGTGTTCCTATTATCTTGTTGGCCAATCCATGAGAGGAATATGGTTCTCTTGAACTGTGACTGGACAGTATACTTCAATATCATGGATACTTAAAGTTAAATGCAGAGTAAGTCATTAATATAATTTGTATATTTGTATATGTGTTATTGTTCTAATATAGTAAAGAGTAAGTCATTAATATGATTTGTACAGATTTTTGTATTTTTTATTAGTTTGTATATAAGTTTTAAGTTTTTGATGATGCACAGTTATGGATGGCTGCCAAAGATATGGGGCATTGTTTGGGGTGCCATTTCACACTGCAATCTATTCAATCTATGTGATATATAAAATGGCTCGAATCACAATGGATTTTACTTCTAAATTGTTTTGTCATTCTTTATCTCCGCAGCAAGGGTATTCCTATGTCAATCCTGGCAATGCCTTGTCACCTGCAGCAGAACTTGCCACCCATCACCTTTCAATCGAGAACTTCTTCGATCCTCTTGGTAACAGTGATTCTGATGATATGGAAATGATGATATGGAGGGATCGTCTGATCGGCCTAGACCTATCTGCAACACTTATTCCACATGTTCAAGCCATGGCCCTGTTAATCCCAGAGGAATTCTTGACTATATTGTATATGTTTGCTCTACACCATCTCGAAGGAGATGAAAAATTAACAGGTTTTGCTACCCCTTATGGTAACTTCATCTATAAAGTAATGCCCGGGTTCTCCACCAGATGTTATATTATAGGGAGCGGTGGAAGAATAAGGTCTGTTCACAGCAATGACTATTGTAAGAGTGTTTATTATAACTACGTTGATAGGTGACGCGGAGGTCACCCACGTGACCAGGCACGCAGCCCGGTCACCCTCAGAGAGGGGGGTTACTACCCAATACATTATATACATATACATAGTACATAATAAAAGCATAAAATAAAGTAGTGAGGTAACCTATATATAGCAATATAAAGATGTATCATTAAATATTGAAGGTTGAAGCTTGGAAATAACAATGTGTCAAGAGGAAGAGTAGAACTTTATTGTAAAGTGTTTATCAATCATGTGCATGGAATTTAATGCATGGAAACATAATCAGTAATTAATCAATCCTCTTCAGCTGGGTGATGAAGCATTATTGCATAACAGAATACTTATAAAAGACTGATGAGAAATGGCAAATGACCCCAGAAAATATCTGTTTGTTTCGATATTGTTGTGGCATTATATTTCTCAAGGTTTACATGTCAGCTATGGTTGAACCTTGATTAGTTTTTATGTTCAGCATGGAATAGTTAACAATGACCAAGTGTAGATAGCAATGAGTTTATACTTCCATGAAACAAAATTCCATCTTTCCCATCATACATTTGGATTATAGATCACTTACACCTGAACTATTGACATCAATTGTTATCAATTTTGTTTGAACAGGAAATATACGATTAATAAACGGGGCCTGCGAGGCTCTATTGAAATTGAATTGAATTCTAATAGTTTTATTAAACAGTGATATGCTCCCCGAATAGTATGTAGTTATTATGTATGTTATTAAAGTAAAGTTGTTATACAATGAAGTATTACTGTCAGATATTGCTGGCAAGGAACCCTATAATAGTAACTATTAATTATGGTTTGGCCATCTCGTGTATGGGTCAAGTCGTCAATAAACCTACAATAGGCAACTGTGCACATTAGATAAAAAGTCAACAAACGAGGGAGCTTGAGAGTTAATGTTTATTTGGCTCGGTGATGGTCGTTCCTTTATTTTATTTGATCACCCTCAATAGGAGGAATAACATGTTTAATTGGTGAAAATCCATTGTTCTGTCGTCCCTCCCAACATTGTTTACATGCATCTACAACGTCCTTGCATATCTGTGAAGCACGTCATCTACAGAAATCCACATGTGTTTTCTCTAAACGAAATGCAACATATGCAGACTGATCTCACAGTAACGGGGTTGCTAACAATCTTATATAAAAGGGTCTCCGCGGGGCCTGGAAAAGCCTGAATTTGGGAAAATGAATTCAAAGCTTGAGAAAGCCTAGAAATTCTATGGGCCTTGAATCCTGTTGGAATCCATTAAATGGCCTGGAAATTCTTGAAGATACTCTGTTTCTTGCTGTACACTTCCCCTGACTGCCCCTTCTTAAACCTTAATTAAAGCGGTTCGGCCAATGTCGACAAAATCGTTGGCGATGAGGTAGTCGATAAGATTTTTGTGAAATTTATTGCATCGTCTTTGCATCGACTTGTCACCGCTATGCCTTTGGCAATAGCCACCGATGACCGGTGATGAGTGGGCGATGTGAAAATTGATCGGTAAGAGTAGTGATGAACATCAAACATGTGGCGATGCGTTGCCGATGTCTAGTCGATGAGATTCCATATGTAAAAGCAAGAAAATTAATTATATAGTTGCCGATATGTTTTCTATTGTCGATGCCAAGACGATGCAGCCACCGATAACCCTCCTCATCGATGTGCACTGCCGCCAATGACTGGACCAATGACTCACAAAGAAATGTTGTAAAACGGTTATTTATACAAAATCTTAATATAAAAACGTGTACATCTTTAGCCTATGAAAATTGGTGCAAGTGTCCTCCCTGGCAACTCTTGAGACGGTTAGAACATTACCTCTTCCCAGACATTGACTTCCCCATCAAGAAAACTTTGGTTTATTGCACTATCCCCCACCAGCTAAACAAAGATTGGCGGATCTGGACAGACAAATTCAAGCCTCGGACTGTGTCTTTACCTATTCCTCGCTCTTGACATGTGAATTGTCTTCATCCAATTGGAGGTATTTCGTACGGGATCTGATGAACCAGATCATGGATGTAAGTTATGACTACCATGCTCCTTAAGTCGACACATTGACTGAATAATAAGTTCCAGATTCACTTACTCCACAACAGATCAAAGTAATCCATAATAATAAAATGGTATCTGTGTATATATTAATGACAAGGCGAAGTAATATAGGAACATATTGGGATCAAGTAAATAGTGGAATAATTCATTAGAACTTATAAATATAAATGTAATCTAATGTGTGTGTGGATATAGAACACAATATAAGTTTAAAGATTGCTGATGTACGTTAAGTCAGTACACGATCTGTTCGCAGAGGATCCTGTCCATTTCGTGTAACTGTCCTGATCAACTTGAATAAAAATCTATATACACAACTATATGTGATCTGTTACATGAAAACGAGTCGTAAGTAGCAAAAAAATAAATTTTAAGATATCTTCATATTTGAAAAGATGAAATCAATCCGATTCCAATGACATTAAACACAACATCTAATAAGTATATATCTATATTTTATGTTTATATATTTTTATTTTTGTAAAAAAAAAAAAAAGAAGAAGAAAGAAGTTTGCAATATCTCTGCGTGGACAATTACTAGTAAAGTACAACATTTAGCTGAATAACTAGAATGAGCTTAGAAATGTATGGATATATGTAATACACTATCCTGAAATTTGGTACAGGTATTCGTACGACTCGCAGCATTAGATAACTCCAAACTGATAGCATTCGTACAAAAATATCAATTTTGCGACATGTGACTTATTTTCCTGAAACACATCATATTATAATGTTTCTCATGCATTTATTGATATTCCACAGGTATGCCTGTACTTGGCAATATCATCAATATGGCAATATCATGAAGTTTAGTCAAGCAGTTGGACAACCTGATACGAAAGGAGAGAAACCCGCAAGGGGCTCAGAAAACGCCCAGAGGAATGGACACAACATGCAAACCAGACAGTAGGAAAGACTAATAAGTATTTTGCACTTTAGGTACTGTAAAATTAAATATTCGCACAGTATTTATTTCCGCTATTTTAGCGCACTGACCTTTGTGCGTGAAAATAAATCCTGCGCGAAAGATAATTAATGCATGAACAATGGCAATGCGAGAGGCTTCTTTGGTGCGTGAAAGTACTTCAGAACCAGTTGCTAATCTACTATTTTTACAACCCTGTTAAAAATACTGTGAATAATAAAAATAAAATCTATGTACTTGGTTTATCTTCATATCAATTAATTATTTGTATGATCAAATTATTACCTAATCTAAATGCGAATGGTTGCTGGTATGGAATATGGCTGACCATACAACCATACAAACAATTCAGAACGAAATTGACATAATGATAATTGATTACTGGCAGGGATGCATCGGCTGGATTCATGTTCTCAAGAAGGTGAGACCGAGGACAGTGAGGACCAAAAGCGCTTGGAACTGAACACCCGGTGCCATGACCTATCTTACAACCAAGGTTAAAATCTCTAAGTTTCCCTCTCAATTTCTTATGTATAAAAACATTAACAACTCAACGCTAGCTGGATGTTTTAGTCGGTCGTTCAACCTATTTACAAATCCTTATTTCAAACATACTTAATTTTAGTAAAATATTATACTATTTAATATTATAGACATGACACATCTGAATGTATGTGCAAGTCATAATAAAGTGTATTTTATTTATGTACCTGAAATACTTGTGTGATGTGTGAAAAATATTACACTGACTAATCTTTTTTCTTCTCCTTAGGTGAAAAAGACATGTTTCTCCTTGGAAGTGTCAGCACAGTTATAACTGTGCTGACACTTCCAAGGAGTGTTATGAAGTGTTATGAAGGGTTATAAAGGGAGTAAAGATTTATAATCCATTCTAAATTATCTTAAATATTGTGGTTTATAATTGACAAGAATATTATCTAGGGCAAAGGATCAATATCAAATACCAACTTTTATTTCAGGGGCTTGTGCTGAAAGCCATCAGGATCCGCAAACAATTACCCATCAACAATGTGCAAGAGATGAAATGCAGCTTCAAAACCAGGGTAGGAATTTCATAGTAAACAATTTGTTACAAACTTGCCAATGATAGGATATAAATATGATAAAAAATTGTTGATATATACCCCTATCCCTGTCTCAGTTGCACTTTTAAATTTACTGACAATCATAGAAAAGTCTCATCACAGAATTATATAGTCATAGTGTGTTGATATATTTCATATTATATAAATAAGTTTCATTAAGTATATTGGGATAGCAACAACTTTCCGCATGCAACGGTATTACTGAATATAATTTGTTATATTTACTTTATTATAACAGACCAAATAACTCCCAAACGGACCACCAGTAGGGCCCCAAGACAGCTTGGTTAACGTGTAACGATCCCAGTATATAAAGGATATTTGAACATTTCTACTGAGCTCCGGATAGCTCCGCCTCCGGGTACCTCCGTCTCCGGACACCTCCGAAGTTATATAGTACCTCCGGATGCCCCTGGGGTATACATTGCAAGGCAGAGCGATATTTGAACTTTATATAACTGAGTAATTTATTATCAATTAACTATTCATGTTGTACCTTCCGGACGTCTACCAAGTTATTTCTTATACATTTCACCATTTATTGTTCAAGTTTGTACATATTATGAATTTTTATTCATATATATTTCATGGTTCGCAACTGTTTTATGTTAAAGAAAAGTTAAATGTGGGTATCTGTTACCCAAAGTTGTTTTTTTGGAACTGTTGTACATATTTCTTCGCTGGATTTTTATGTTGAATTTTTATTATTTTGTTACATGTTCATAAAATTTCTTCAGTCATTGAATATGTTCACCTCCTTCAAAAATGTTATTTTCGTTGGTTGGGGAGGAGTGTAACGATCCCAGTATATAAAGGATATTTGAACATTTCTACTGAGCTCCAGATAGCTCCGCCTCCGGGTGCCTCCGTCTCCGGACACCTCCGAAGTTATATAGTACCTCCGGACGCCACTGGGGTATACATTGCAAGGCAGAGCGATATTTGAACTTTATATAACTGAGTAATTTATTATTAATCAACCATTCCTGTTATACCTTCCGGACGTCTACCAAGTTATGTCTTATACATTTCACCATTTATGTTCAAGTTTGTACTTATGTCATTATTATATTTATCTCATTATGTTATTGTATGTTATAAATCATTGATATATGTCTATGTACCTTCGTAATGTGGTTGAGGAAGCAAGGTCTTCAACCCAACACAAAAGAAACAATAAAGGGCATATGGAAGAAATATTCTCTCTTGAGTTTATATTTTAGCATTGCGTTTGGAACTAAGGATATTTCAACCCCTGATCCTTTAACTTTAATAATTATCCAGTGGCTTTAGTTATTTTTCCTCCCATCTCCTGCTATCGATATTCATAATATATTTATTCTCGCAGAAGTAAACTATACGACCACGAAATATCATTTAAATATCGATTAATATTAAGCCGGACACGGGAAGACACTGGAAAGAACATAGGCAAGAATCGCAACAAACGGAGCATGGGGGCGCCTATCACTAGTAGGTTTCCATGGATTCTAGTTTCTTGCATAGAAATATTTTTTCACTCGGAACATTGGCACCTTTCACAGAATCTTTTTATTACCTGTAAGTTCGAATCTGCTATAGAGAAAATTATCTGCAATAATAATATTATGGTCAATTCTCACGAAACCGGCCCACAGGCATTCCCAAAGTTCCAAGGGTGATATATCGATAGGGGTTGATAGTGTTTAAATAAAAGTTAAGGGTGGTCTCCACTGGCTGCGGTAAGCTCTGCGGTAGGCTCTGCGGTAAGCCTTGCGATGGTGCTGTGTTGGTGAGGAGTGGCGAGGTCCTGCCTACATGGTTCACCGACCATGTAGGCAAGGACCTCATCATTCCTCTCCACCTACCGAACCAGCAAAAACCATCGCAAGGTTTACCGCAGCCAGTGGAGACCAACCTTTATATCAACAAATGTAGGAAAAATATCGCTTTCTGGGGAACGATGTTTGTGTATATCTAGAATAGATAATAAATATTTTATGGTCAATAAACATGCCAAAATCACTCTTTTTCACAATGAAAACGATCATCACCAGGTGATACAGTACTTAAAATAATAATGTTTTATCTTTGTTATTGTAGCCCTATCTGCTGGTTAAACCTGGACCAAAATATATGTTCATAAAATATTTTGTATTTCTCCTAATTCAATTTTTTTTGATGAATTTTGTGCGTTCCGTTCCAACGCCCTTTTTATGAACTCATCTAGTTATGAAAAATAAATATTTAGTTATTACTAGTATGCCCAAATTGTCCTCCAAGAGGTTGACTTTGGATTAAAATGTTAAAAAGGGAATTACAAACAAGAGTGTTTATATGCGGCCAGAATGAGTGACAAAAATCCCAGTTGGGGAATTTCTAACGTTTTGTTCCAACGCCCTTCATTTGCAATAGGAGTGTCTACAAATATATAGATTAGTCAACAAAAATTTA
The DNA here is from genome assembly GCA_942159475.1 of Sthenelais limicola. Taxonomy (NCBI): domain Eukaryota; kingdom Metazoa; phylum Annelida; class Polychaeta; order Phyllodocida; family Sigalionidae; genus Sthenelais; species Sthenelais limicola. The sequence continues at coordinate 72,962,708 of OW804098.1, forward strand.
ACGCTTGAAGCATCTATATAAAGGTTGATGCAGTGGTTTTTTAGAATTTTGTCCAGGGATAATTTATGACTTCTCGAAGAAATACAAAAAAGTATCACAGAAGGGCCAGAAAACAATGGTAATAAATCAACACTAATTGTGGCGTTCCAACGCCCCAGAAAAACATGAAATATGTTATATCTCAATAAATTATGGACAAAACATAATTTTTACACTAAATTTTTAGCCCAATACTTAGTTTTGCAGCTGTTTTTAATGGTATTAAACAACAATTTCAGAATTTTATTCAAGGGCGTTGGAACGCAAAACAAGGCAATTTATGCTTTTATTGATTTTGGCTGCTACAGGGAGAGATTCTATGATTAGTGTTCCCAATTGTCGATGTGGATCGTTAAACATGGGTACAACCGATCATGTGAAAGATTAGTAGTTCCAACAAATTTAAAATTTGACCCCCAAATAGCCCCAAGTGACACCAATTCGTGAGAACTGACCTAGCCGGCCTTGCGTGCAGCCTATGGTATACCGACCGCATAATGTTTTACACAGGGGTTCAATCAAAATGAATAAATGACTAATTTAAAATGAATAATTATCACTATAATTTAACATTGTTGCGAAGATTTTGGAAGATATAAGTAGGCAAAACATTGATGTTTTTTTTTGTTTTTAAAGATGTTTTTACTTATGGCTTAAGTTCCTGGACTCAAATGTAATCCTACAAAATGTATATCTCTAGAGGTGGACATGATGTTCTGATTCCAATAATTATTCATAAATCTCAACTAGATATAAATTATATGTATGCAATATTTACACAATAATTATTGATAGATAAATAATGCATCATGAAAAAAGTATGATAAGATGTGTCCGCAAACGTACTCCCAAGGCAAAAAGAAAGGTAATTGGCGTATACTGATAGTGCAATGGTGCAACTTTCATATTTTGCGCTCGGATAATTTATTTGATTCAATGCTCTCTAACTAATCCCCAATAATAAATCCCTTATTCTCTTCCGCATGACCGACCGCCATTATGCAGCTAGGGTATCCACAAAATGGGTAAATCCTCCTAGCAGATTACATTCCTTTTAAACATTGATCAAAATAACATTAAGCTTGATGATATCAAAGAAATTAATTGTAAATTAAAGAAATCTGTTCGTTTCGTTTTTGGATTCTGTCTCCAACAAGAATCCGGTTCACACACTTAGTCTTAATTACCCTCATCATGTATGACCGTTTCCTGTGGAAACAGTTACATAAATTTGGTTCGCTGTGTTTTGTTCTATGGCCGTTTTCAAGGGAAACGTGGGGCTGAAGGCAAATAAAGTGAGGGCCCAAATTTCATCGAAATATTTAGTTTCCCCTGATCACGCCAGCTGGTGATTGTGGTGGACAATACAATGGTTAAGCCATTCAATATACAATCTAAATGATTATGTAGACATTGGTAATCAAATGTATCATGATTCAGCAACAAAGCACTAGCACCCCCATACCTCTTGCCAAGCTGCCGACGAACGATATCTAGTTGATATTTATTTAATTCGAGTTTTGATTTAACTTCAACTCATTATTATAAAAATAGTCACCAACAGTCATAAACCGGGTAATCCAAGATGGCCGACGATGTTCACAAGTAGAAAACCAGATTTTAATATATCATATATGTTATAGCTTTTGAATATTTATCTTATTGGACTTCTCTCTGGATTTTCTGTATCAGCGAATATTTTTGGATTAAATGGCCTGCTCCCACTTTTCCATCTCTTGTTTTCGTTGACTTTTCTGTCCATTCGTAATACACTCGGTCGTCATTTCTTTCTTTCTTTTCAAGATCTATGATGCAGAGCTGTCTTTTGGCATCCTCTAAATCCAAGATCTTTTGCAAGAAGGTACCATACTGTATTTTGTAAAGTTTCTACGTCATAATCACCAAGAGCCTTTTCAACACACATATTGTTTTTAATTACCAAGTCCCTTTCCCTTCAAAGTCTTTCTTTTTGCAGCTAGGACGTCGCGCGTTGTTTCAAACTCATGATGGGTTTTTTTTTGGTTTTTTTTTTTTTTTTTGCGACATCGTTTTATTCAACAGATATCCTGCCAACTGGGCTTCTTACAATGCTAAACATATTAAAATACGAGATACGGGGAGAAAACAAGGATACATTTGCCCTCTCTAAGATAAACTTAAGTTGTTTTCAGGATGTCTATCGCTTCCTGTACATCATCATATGATCTTCTCCAAATTTTTTTGACTTCATTTGGGGTTCTCTTCAGATATTGAGATTTAATAACAACTTTCATCCTCATACGTATTTCGTACATCGCTATAATGGGGTCTAGTTTATCTTCCGCAAAAAGTTTCTGCCGGTGAATAAAGGCTTTGACCGTTAGAGCAATGATGGTTGATGATGTTCTTTGAGTAACCTCCTCCATCTTCCCAAACATCTGAAATAACTAATTCTGTTTTAGGTATCCACTGTCTGATTAAAGTAGAAATTTCTTTTTTGTTTTAAAAGCAACTGCAACTCGATTCTTTGTGTCTGTTGCCCTCTCAGGCTGTTATGTGCAGACGACAAAATATTATTGTCACATGACTCTCTCTCTCTCTCTCTCTCTCTCTCTCTCTGTGTATGATAACACCCAAACTTGTGATATAACTTGTAGCACCAAATTGTCTGCGTTTTGCCATAATAAGATGGGATGGGGTAATATGCCTAACAAATTTGCGGAAAAGGGGATATTTTTTAGATGCTGGAACGATCATGAGCTATCATAACTACTTAATATAAGATTGTTTATGTGTAACTTTATACAGATTTCTTTAGGCCTATATTGTGGTTTAATGGCAACCCACGAAAACAATCATTCACATGATAGGGGGTTTTTTTGTAACTGACTTGTAGCTGCATTCTCAGCTAATTTCCATAAAAAAAATGAATTTGTCTATTTAGTGGTCTATTAATTCCAGACCCATCCAAAGGTCACCCAGATTTTTACCTGTTCTCCCAAAATAATTGTTTGGAGGACCCTCCGAAATCTCACTTTTTTTCAGTCGGACTCTCTATCATCTTTTTGAACTTTGGGAATCCTTTTGGAATCGAAAATGTAAGGATAGCACTGGCTAGATATAACATAGGTAGGCATGAAGAAGCCAACTAATTGCATTATTAATCCCATTTGATCCAGATTGCCACTGTAGATCAGTAAAAATACAAAATCATATTTTAGGCTAACGTTAACAGTCTAGAAAAAAAGAGGAAAAATTGCCATACTCGGTATTATGCATAGCAAAAAACACGATCCGACATTTGTTAAACCTCTGACCAGAGAAACTAGACTGGCTGACAGTTATGTCATGAAAATCTTAAAGCCAAATAGGGCGAAATATAAAAATAACGCCGCATTTCATAGGCCCATCACTATGGAACAAACTCCCAGCCAATATGAGAACTTAGAATGGGTATAAAGATATAGCTTATAGAAGAATATGATTATGAAACTATAAGACACTTGTATTAACTACGCCCTGTGCATGACATATGCCAGGTTGTCTATCTCGCATGTTAGCTCATGTGTGACTAAAATGCCTTACAAAAATAGAATGAACACAAAACTCCTTTTATACTCGTGTGTATTTTTAGATGTTTTTATTGTCGTGTTGAAGGTAAAATATACAAAAAAAATATTTCTATATCTGCCTAACATCTGCGGTTAGTGCAACATTGTAACTGTGAATATAGGGTCATTGAAACAACATCCGCTGGTTCATTGCAAGTTGGCCTAGGCCTACATGCATGTCCATTTGAATTGTATAGTAGCCTATAAAAGGTAAACATTAGGCCTAATTAATATCCAGAAGTATGTAATTTCTAACTGGATCATATGTTTATCTCATTTGCGTTGTGTATCACGAGAATATAGGGTTATCCTGAGACTGAACACAAATAGGCAAGGCCTAAAATCTTTTCAAACAAAAAAAAATATTCTAGAAAAAGCCATGAATTCATGAAAAACTCATTCGAGGAAATTTTTTTTTTTTTCCTATTTCCTTGTTTGAATCTTCCTTTCTGCAGTAGGCCCTACTCGGGATAAAGGAAAGAAAAAAACGAGAACAATATTTTGGGTGCGCTTTAGCTGGGAAAACAGCCAGTGTAGGCTACGCGCACGGCAGTGGCACGCGGCAAAATAACGCCTCTGGAGCTGAAATGACTTCGCCACGTGACAATGACCACGTGTCATACTTGACGTTTTCATGGTGGGGCATTCGTCGTTGCAGTACATGGTCAGTTCCCCTTACATTCTATGATAACAAGAGCGCCATCCGTACAACATATGGCTTCTAAAAATATTTCTTGGTCACCAAGCATCTCTGATCCTTCTCTTTTTGAAACTTGTGTCATATCATATAGCCTAGGCGAAATTGAGGAATTTGAATTGCTCATATCGGGTGTCAAGGTACAATGGCAATGGCGTTATGATGTAGCCTAAAGCGCGAACATATTGGGCAGAATAATTATTAAAGTGCAGGGGGCGGGGGGGGGGGGGTTGTACTAACGTTGTAAGATTAGGAATTTAGTAATGTATGAAACAGCCCGTTGGTTAGAATTTCGGCAATTTCTCACAGCCTCTCAGATCAGATGGTATGCCCGTGATTGGATGCCTATAGGCTACCGTATTGCTCCCGACACTAGCTGACCCTCACTCAGTAGAGTCCTAAATGGATTCTAATGGCCCCCTCACACTATCCGACATACGACAGTCGGGGGTCTAAAGACTGAAATTTGAAGGCTCACACTAGCCGACGGGAGTCGGGAGCACGGCGACTAGAAAAGAGTGTTTTTTTATGTTGTAACCGTTACAACAATGGTTGTAACGGCTAGTGCAGCTTGTTCTTTTACTTTTGTCTGAGTCGTAAGCCCCCCGACTAGCTGAAATTGAGTCGTAGGCCTCCCGACGGGCCCTCACACTGTACGACCCGATTCAACTTTTGAATCTGGTGTTTTGTCGGCTAGAAATGCTCCCGACGGCTCCTCCCGATGGAAAAATCTGTCTTATGGCCCCCTCACACTATCCGACAAACGACAGTCGGGGGTCTAAAGACTGAAGTTTGAAGGCTCACACTAGCCGACGGGAGTCGGGAGCCCGGCGACTAGAAAAGAGTGTTTTTTGATGTTATAACCGTTACAACAATGGTTGTAACGGCTAGTGCAGCTTGTTCTTTTACTTTTTTCTGAGTCGTAAGCCCCCCGACTCGCTGAAATTGAGTCGTAGGCCTCCCGACGGGCGCTCACACTGTACGACCCGATTCAACTTTTGAATCTGGTGTTTTGTCGGCTAGAAATGCTCCCGACGGCTCCTCCCGACGGAAAAATTCGTCTTAGACCCCCCGACTCGTCGTTTGTCGTATAGTGTGAGGGGGCCATTAGACCCCCCGACTCGTCGTTTGTCGTATAGTGTGAGGGGGCCATAATGGCATTTGACGCTGGATTTGAAGGGAGGGACTCTCACCCTCATAAGACATAACATGAAGGCAGTTGGCCCTAGGTCTAGTCTACTACTACTAGCCTATTCATTCACTCCTGCATGATGGTCAGTCACACTATTATGACCAAATATATCTGTAGGCCTACAAAAGTCAAAGGTACGGTAGAAAGTAGGTATAGGCCTAGTCATTAGCGGATGGGCGTAAAATCAATATCTATCAACCCCAACCCCAACCCCAACCCTCCAGCCCGCATGATGGTGCCTCCTACTAATAAAAGTAATACATAATTTAGACCTATGGCTATATGTTGGCTACACCCTCCCCAACCGATGGCTAGTCTGCTCTTCCACTATGTACCCAGGCCCCAGCATCACTGATCGCATAAGCCGCAAATCCTCACCCCCCACCCCGGCGACATTAGCGAGAGGGGTGGTCACGTTTGTTTTTGCACAGACCCAGAGGTGAGGGGGGGGGGGGGGGGAATTTTGCACAAGTCTTGAACAGAAGTGTGTGTGGGGAGGGAGGGAGGGGGTGGGGATTTGGTTAAAACAATTACCGAAAGGAGAATATGATATAGGAATGTTAAATATCCACTGATATACTATTGGGTAGATAGCATATGACTAAATAATAGTTACTGTTATGTTAAATGGAGTAAAGTCCAAAACACGTCTTTCCTAACTGTCCTGTGGATGGCAAGTGTTTCTTTATTCAAGCTCTATAACTGATCACAGCTCTGGCCTCCTATGTAGACATGCCGTGAGGATCTGTCTGTCCACCTGGTGGTATAACACCACCCAATATGAATGTTTGGTGGGAATAAAACACAACGCTGGTGTGGGATTTTATTTACCTGTATTTGTTCTCATTATCATTCAATTTATATAAAAGATTCTACATATTTTAAGTGAAGACATGTGTACAATCACTATAAACACCGTTATTGTTGGTAGGTCACGGTTTAACTTGTGTTTGTGCCACTATACATGCGTGGTCTTATCATTTGACGAATTCAGTGGATATTTATAAAGTTATTAGCTGCCATAGAAGATGACGACAATACGACATATTGCTTGCCCGACGTCGGTTTTCATTGTACCTTGAACCATTTCCATTGTTGTGGGGTCGTACATGGAAGTATATGATATTTGAAGGAATATATATATGTGAACATATTATATTATATAGATAATGAAGAGAATGAACATGAATTTTGGGACACAAATATAGAAAAAGAATGTTCGTGGCGAACATCTAATCGCATGGAGTACCGTATATATAACTTTGCACAGATCCTGCAGCTAGGGGGGTCATAGATTTTTTCACAATAATTTTGGCCATTTCCTCCTAGCCCCCCTCCCTGGGTGATTAATTATGAACAGTCCCTCATTGTATACAGAGGCTGGGCCGAGCTCACACAAAGCCTGCATGCAATCTCCATCCCGGCAGAGCTAGGGCTTGTAAACGCCCTCCCTGCCAGTACGGCTTTCTCTACCGCTGCTACTCCCTACCTATTGCCGTCAATATAGCAATACACAAGTTTCATAGGAAAATCTGGTCATGAATCTGCCATACTACCCATGCTTGTGGAAGTGCGTGAGCGCTACCCTTTCTACCGGTTACTAGACAAGGCATGATTCCAGATACATCGCGCAAGAGCATCTGTAGTGAAAGCGTGCAGACCAGGAGGAGGGAGGCTGTTGTTTGAGAGGAGGAAAAGGCAAGGAACTGAAAGGTATAACGAGTGGTAATTTAGCATGATGGAGCAGAGAAGGAGGATCGAGCTTACGCTAAGACTAAGTTCCCCTCCGTGCGGACAGCAAGGTTAAACTCAAAGCTATATACTCAACGTAGGCCTAGATGCAGGAGGAGTAGGAAGAGGAGCCAATTGCAAAGCAGCCAAAGCAGCAGTCACAGCAGCTAGCTGCAGCTGGAGTAACCACAAGCTAGTCGGAGGCTGTAGTCGGTGCAGCTATTTCATGTTGAAGGGCACCCGGCACGCTGCCAGAACCTATATATAAGCTTCTGTCAACAACTTCGGCATCATCAGCATTATCATTAGCAGGCAGTATTCCCGAGGTAATTGTTTGACATTGCATTCCAATTCATTTTGTGTACGAATATAGCATTTAGATGGTGGGAAGCAAAGGTTTTTCAAATATGGACTGTAGGAGACAGGGCATTAAGGAGCGAGGAGGACGGCTGATGGTAAGCTATTGCAGCAGGGGAAAATGACATTGATTGGAAAAAGCCGAGTCGCTGTCTGGAACTAGAGCCTTCGGTCACACTATTCTCATATATATTCCCTCTCTGTAGGCTATACATTGACTACCGAACATGCTCTCAAGAAAAATAGCTTCTATAACACCAAGCCATATATATATGTAGACGCGCGCGTGCAGACAACCACAAAATTATTTTGGTCAACTGATATATTCAGCCTTTCGGGTTATGTTTATCAAAGCACTCTCGATCTGAGGAGCGGTTTTCATTGTACCTTGAATCAATTCCATTGTTGTGGGGTCTTAGATGGAAGTATATGACATTTGAAAATATTAGATTATATAGATAATGAAGAGAAATATATTTAAGTGCAATAATCAATGTTCAGGGCTGATGGAAATTCGCAGAAGGCGAATACATACAGGTATACAGTTACGACTTTACTACATTTCTCTTTCCCTGTTAATAAAAATATATACGAATTTATGTTCAATAGCTGTGTCTACAGACCTCTTTGTCTCAGGACCACAGTATATAGGCCTAGAGACAGCATGTCTAGCTAACCATTGTTTTCCTGGTTCATGGTTTCTTTCATTCATTCTATTTAATTACCAGGGGCCGGCCTGTGACCCCCTCCCCCCTCCCCTCATGTAATGATTTTCCATGTATATAGCTTTAAATAATATTTTATTTGATTCATGAATGTTTCCTCTTCCTGTACTGATGCATTTTGATATAGCCTGGTCCCCACCATAAAAGTGGGAGGGAGGCAGGCAGGGCTAGGCCGGGGGCTAGGCAGACAATCACATTGCTTGCCCGACGTCGACAATACACATCTATGAATTAAAACAAGCTTTTGTCTTGAACTTATTTTATTCCATATCCTAAACAGGGCTCGGCGATTATTCTCAGATATCAGTTATATTTACGAAAACATTTCTTATCAAAAGCAAGCAATGTGCGCTATAGCAAGCAATGCGCTTCGACGCTGCGTTGCATAACTTGCATTTTGAAAGTGACAGCTGCATGGCAATTGAATTACGAGAAGGAGCCTTGAATCAGATTCATTATTGCTAAGCATGGCAGCTGGCCTGACACTAATATGACGCCTCTTTCATTGGTTGTCCTTTGATATGGACACTGCCTGACAACAGGCTATTCCAATGTTTTGCCTCGCTAATTATGCACCCGTACCTTTTGAAATAGAACCCGATATGACTAATAATTGGTGTACAATGTTTATAAATCAAGGGGAGTTCTCATATTTACGAAAACATTTCTTATCAAAAGCAAGCAATGTGCGCTATAGCAAGCAATGCGCTCGGACGCTGTGTTGCATAACTTGTATTCTGAAAGTGAAAGCTGCAATGAGAGTTACATAATTATATTTTTTTATTTTTTTATTTTTTTTCAAAACTAACAATAAAGGGTGGATGATTGGTCCAGAGAGAATAGATACAAAAAGAGGGTTTCTTTTTTAAGTTGATACGGTATCATGCCAAAGTTTTCCATATTTGATATTATAGTTGCTGGATTTAATTTCAATCTCGATGATTATACTATCAAATGCAATTGTATTTTGTAGAGATATCAACATGGCGTATCCACAAACAAATACTGAGAGTCAACCAAATGGAGTTGATAACAATTCGACCAGTAAGGGCCATCAGGAGACGCCAACCACCCAAGATCTTAAGGAAAAAATCGAGAATACAACTTTCCCGAGTATAATTGAGATTAAAAAGATCCTACCCCCAGAGGTCTTCAAACCAGATCTAAAACAGGCTTTCTTCTATGTGGCAAAGGATCTAGCCATATGCCTGGTCTTGTATTTGAGTGTCTTGCTGATGGAATATCAGTCTTCAGTGGCACTGAGGTATGCCTTTTATGTATTCTATTGGTTCGTTCAGGGAACCATGATGTGGGCTATATTCGTCCTTGGCCATGACTGTGGACACGGTTCCTTTTCAACGAACCCGCTGCTAAATGACACCGTGGGCACGATTTTACACACTCTTATTCTTGTACCATTCTACCAATGGAAGCTCTCACACAAATGGCATCACAGGAATACTGGCAACATCGACAAGGAGGAAATATTCTACCCGGTCAGGGAATCCGATACCAAAAATGGAAATGACTTCAAACCGTTCAAGCCAGTCTTTGGGTTCGGAATCAGTTGGTTCATGTACCTTTTTGTCGGTTATGCTCCTAGGAAAATATCTCACTTCAACCTCGGTGAGGAAGTTTTCCAGAACCACACGTTTGGATGCACCGCATCCTTGGTTTCAATGGCTCTGATGGTCTGCTGTCTATTCCGCTATACATTCATGTTTGGACTTTCGGCATTAATCGTCCATTACGCTATACCCGTTCTAGTCTTTGCGTCTTGGCTTGTGGTTGTAACATTTTTGCACCATAATGAAGTTGAAACACCGTGGTATGCTGATCACAAATGGGATAATGTGCGTGGACAGCTTTCAACAGTTGACCGAGACTATGGATGGGCCCATACCCTCACCCACAACATTGGTACACATCAAGTCCACCATCTCTTCATCAAAATTCCCCATTACAAATTAGAAGATGCAACAGCCAAATTCCGCAAAGCATTCCCCGAGCATATACGTTCATGTAATAAGCCAATCCTCTCTTCATTCTTCAGAATGTTTAAGATTTTCGAGGAACAGAGACACATTCCCGATGGCACTGAATACTTTGCTTACAAAGAGAAAACGGAATAACCATATGAATCACATGTTAACAAATATCTGATTGGAAGAATCTCCTAGATTAGAACACTTTGTTTAAGGGCCTATCCATAAGTGGAAAGAAACCTGCGACAATTGTCGATTCTAAAATATGTATCTTTTAGATGTACCTCAGACTTGGTTCAAACGACCAGCTCAGAGAAGAGACGGGGGCTGTTTCATAAAAGAAATGTACTTTGAGGTATAATGAGATTGATAAAACTTTTTAAAAAAATAGAATTCCTTTCTTTGTTTTCTGTCAGTTTGTTCCTAACAATGCAAAAAATTTTCATTAAATTGGGGTGACTACTTATTACATATAAATACCCCAATATAATCTTGCATAAATCCCATTTGTTAAAAAAAAACAAAAAAAAACTACTAAGTCATTATTTATTTCCTGCCAATACATATCACAACCAATCAAAACAAAAGTTTGTTTTGCTGTATAGATTGTTGATTACTTGACATTCACTATACAGTTGCTTGTAGGGAGGCAATTGGAGTGAGAATATACAACAAAATATATGCTATGTGGATCAGATTATACGATATAAATGGCTCATTAACAGCGGCATGCAGTTGTATTCTAAAAGTATCTATATAAGAACATATCTTGAACACTACCCTAAATCTACGATTTCTCTTTAGTATCTAAGATATCGTAAACTCATTTTCCACTATCCTAAATGTGTAAGATAAAATCGTACGATATTTTATGAAACAGCTTCAAGGCTCCTCTCCCATGATTTCCTCTTTTAGCAATAATATCTCAAATATAGTTATGCATGTTTATGTGTACAGTAGGCCGAACCCACGTGAACTCCTATGGAGGGCAAAGTCTTACTGGAGGACTGGTATGCTGGGTTTCTAATTAATTCACCACAACTAAGGGTGTGACGATATTCATTCCTACATCTATTGACAAAGACTGGAACAATTATGTGGACATACTTTCAGCAATGTATGAGTTGAGAATGAGATGCAGGGTTGTATTATATACTCTCAGATTCAAACAAATAAGCCAAAGTAAAAAGGTAACATGGCGGCGAATAGCTGAAGATATTGAAGAAAACATTGTCGTTCTGAAAAAATGATCTGTTAACCTTGTCTATCCCTCTTTTATATGTGCTTAGAATTGTATATGCCCAGATGGCAGGTCTCAGAAATAAAGTCGGTTGCAAAAAAAAAAAGCTTTAGGGTAGAAGCAGAGAGGTGTAATTCATATTCCTCCATGATAGAACTGAAAGTTGTTTCGGTTTTAAATCCACGTATCAGCTATTGATCATTAGTTACCCATGAATAAATGCTTCAATTGGAGTGCTTTAGACCGTGTAAGACAAAGATTGATTTTCATTCAGTTCAGTGGTAAATTCAGTAAATTTATTCAGATAATCACATGATCACCCATGCCTATATAGGTGGTTCGCAAGTATTAAATTTGTGTTCTAGTTATTGGAAACATTCATTTGGTTTGTATGGTTTATGTAGATGCTTTTATAGAAAATAAAAGTGTTGGTCATAAAAAAAAAGACTGGAACAATTAAGATACAGCTTGAATAATACAATTTTATTACCGGTTTATAAAGTTACTCGCCAATATTATGTCAATAGGTTATTGGGGCCATTTCCCTTCAACTTCTAATTGAATAGACTGTGAAACCCCTCTGTGATCATGGTAAGAGGGAATGGAATGTACGCCCAACCAGGGTTCCTCGGTGGTTCTATATAGTTAGTTGCATCTTCATTTACATAGATTTGAGTCAGTTGCATGAAGGTCTTTGAGGCATTCCGGTTAACATATATATTTTAGTGTGATCTGATTGATTCTCTGAGCATAATTAATGTCCTATTCAATATTCAGAAAGTTATGCAACATCATATCGATAACTACACAAAGTTTGTTCGTTTTTAACAAGGCACTTGGGAGTTAGGAAAGGTGCCATAGCAATTTTAATCTAGTCTCATATTGATATTTCTACTCTTAGAATATGTTATACCTCATTGTGTCATATGTATACCCACTAAATTTTCATTCATAATTACCATTACATGTTACCTGTACGGCAGTCCCTTCACAACTGACCAGGTGCAGGTCACCCATTGGCTGACCCGTACCTGTCCAATCACAGCTAGGGCTAATGAACCATTGTTTATTAGCCCACATATAAGGCACTGTCTCGCCATTGTTCCTCAGTTGCCTACCTAATTCCAACTATAGGTTATAAAAGTGTATAACCTGGAAGGAAACACGAGTTTATACGAGTAATAAAAAGCACAATTTCCTTACCAGTCAAAGTTATTTGTCTGAATGGCATTGGGTAAAGCAATGCAGTACTAAATTCATTAATGAAGTATGTGAATGCTGGACTAAAGGTAAAATGCCAGTATTAAACACTTAATTCCTTCTCCAAAGATGGGATTGCCAATGTTTCATAATATATGAATAATTGAATTTTGCCTACTGTGTTTTTTCCATTCTAGTAAGACCATTAAACCACCTCCCTGGTCCATGTCGATAGCAGCTATCTAGCTCATGTATACAACCATCACACAATAGACTTAATGACAGATTATTTTTGTATGAATTCGTCTTCAAAACTTTACGGATTCGTCTCGCCTCCCTATCCACCTTCTGCTTGGCCTGACTTGTTACAGGTTTATTTCCACTGTTAGTCAGAAAATAATGCCACCTGTATCTAAGTATAATTAATCTATTCTTTCAAACATATGAACCAAAGTGTTTCAAATGGGTTAAGTTTAAATAATGGCACGCACGTGTAAGTATATTATTACAAGTAAAAAAGTCGCGTGAGTGGTAAGTCCGAAAGACTTTAATAAATCTGAGTGTTTGTCTAATGTGACTGCAGCCAGTGCAGGTAATATCACCGTGTAAAATGAATCCTTGTTCAAACTGGAAGTTGTATGGTAGAAGGGAGGGATATAACCATGGCTACCTGATAAATGATCACCCATGGAAATTCCGTATATTTCAACACTGTCGTTATAATCTGCACACACTGCATGCATAAGATAGAATCAAATGTAACTATTAACGGGTTTCCACCACAAAGGAAATATGTGCTCAAAATATAGCAGATGCTAATAGTAATAACCAAAGGCCATACATTATGTGAAAGATTGGTATGTCTTGGGATTGCAAATTGCATAAATATTTGGAAACTCTAATATCAGGAAACAGAGACAACTGCATTTGTTAAATTACAACGTTCATAGATATTGTCAATATTCAATGCATACATATCTTAGAAGTATTCAATAGAGAATTCGAAATCTTTGAACATAGCAATATAGTGCAAACTGTCGATCATAACTACAATTCTGCAACTGTCGACATTCGTTAGTTCTACAATTATTTCGATATGACATTAATAGGATACATAGTATGGCAAGTAGTCATAATATTCGTGTCTTATCATGTCGCATAAAATTTATAAAATTTGTTTTGGGTAGACTAAAAAGGATCATTATCCAGTCCGAAGTATCCGGTCATGCTTGGCTTGGCTTTGTATTATGAGATACTGAAGTTATTAGCACGGAGTTCCTGGTGTTTAAAGTGATATTGAAAGTGATTATCTTGTGATAAATCAGTATGTATAAAAATGGTGTTCTTTACTAAATCAGTATGTATAACAATGGTGTTCTTTACTAACAAGTTTTTGTTATATATATATTCCTTCCCGGTAAGGTTTCCCCCGTTATATATTATATTATTAATCATATTTTCCAGAATCGTCATACATCCTATGACTATATTATAAAGCATTCCTCAATCCCACATATATATATATATATATATATGGTTTTAAAAATTTACATAAATTCATTTACAAATCTTTTGTGACCAAATGATAGTCAGTATGCAGGTATACTAGTAATGCACTTTCTGAATGTAAACCCGGGATTTGAGTTCATTAAGAGTTGAAATAAAAGTAATGCATCTCTAAATAACGAGACCGCAGACCTCTAGATAACACGGTATACATACTCACGACTCGAATAACGACAAAGACTTCACAAGCAGTGTTATTTCGAAGAGTGGAATGCTGTCTGAATTACAAATCTTACCTTTAACTTGAATTTTGTCATTAATCATAGAAATTTGAATATGATATTTAGCATTGTGCGATCTATGAAGACAATTGAACATTGAATAAACAATTTAACCTGCCTCACTTTTTTAATTTTCTTTTTTGCGACAAAAAATTGCATGATGATTACTAGTGGTAATTCCTGTATTTCATATTTATGATTTGTCCTAGATAAGCTCTTTTTTTGTTTCAATTAATTATTCGGGCTTGGCTACATTTTATATGGGTTTTATATAACCTTTTATATAATACTTGCAAACAGTAATGCCACACGGCCTTGCGTGGTAACGTTCGCAGCCTGTACACAAAGGCATTTTGAAATAGGTATGGGTCCGTCCAAAAAAGAGGGTGGCCGTGTGATCAGTTCGAAGTTGTAGTGAGGAATGACCAGAAAGTCAGGTGACAACCACTGGCGGGAAGCTATTCAGATTGCGCCACATATATTCCTATATGCATAGGCTACATATAGTACACATATATGCAATTCACACAGTAGGCTAACTCCAGCTCACCTTGCGGTGGTTTTCCGCTGTTGCCTGAGTTCGGCGACCATACTGAACATAAGTATATGTTCATATACAGATATTCAGGCGTTTAAGATGTACATTAATCTACAGAGATATCAGATTTACATATTATGGCCCCCTCACACTATACGACAAACGACGAGTCGGGGGGGGGGGGGGTCTAAGACGGATTTTTCCGTCGGGAGGAGCCGTCGGAAGCAGTTCTAGCCGACAAAACACCAGATTCAAATGGGTCAGATTTTCAGAAAATGTACAATTAAGCCACTTACACGATTGTCGGTCACTTTGGGGTGACCGACAATCGGTCACCTCATGTCACCGACAATCGTGCAAGTGGATACCGGGTCACCGACAATTAATCGGTCACCTGGTCACCGACAATCGGTCACCTGCTCCCGACAATCGGTGACGTGACCCCTCCCGACGATTACTAAAATTTTAGTAATCGTCGGGAGGGGTCACGATTGTCGGGAGCCTAAATTTTTGTCGGGACCCCAAAATTATTTATTTATTCTGTTTAAATGGCCATATTAGTGGTGCTCATGATGTGTGTGAACCTCCTGTTCATTCCTATTCATTTCTGTGAAGTTTAGAGTATATTTTATCATTTATTTTTATCGTTTAAATTAATTCATGTAGAATTATTGCCATTTATAGTGGATATTTTTATTTGTGCGTGGTGTGCTGGCCCCTGAGTTTGGTAAATAGTCTGGCATTGATTTGTACATTTATTTTCTATCATTTCTATTGATTTATGATTATTTATTGGTACTTTTAGGTGATTATTTCGACTTCAGAAGTCTCCCAATCGTACAGTATGTTACACCACATTGTAGCATACTTATTTAACTTAATATTTCTTTAATTAAATATACCAAATATAGGTTTTAATATATTTCCATATATATGTTCTTTGTGTATAATGACCTATCTGATATCTAAGAATATTTTCTTCTTTTTTTTTAAATATTTGTATTGGCCACAAACATTTTAAACAATCATTAGTAAATTATGCATGACCATAATATGGTGCTTTTCGTGCGTTGCCAGATCCAAAATCAACATCATAGTTCAAATACAAATAATCAATTGAGCAGAATGGTATCAATATCAAAATAATTCAGACGTCTCAAACTTTGTCGTTCAACACTAATATACATACGCTAGCTATTTCTATATGAATGATATTCAAATCAAATAATTGTAGTTTCAAAGCGTTTCTCCTATTTGGACAGCATACAGATCGATAACTTCATTTCTTTGTTTCTGGTACATAGAATTTGAACGAGGTATAGTAGCCATATTGTGTATAATGTTTTACCCATGTGACCAACCTCTAATTAATACGATTACATAATATGTAGACAGTTTGGCTGAGTCAGTAGGGCTCGCCAACTATTGTTGCTTTTGTTAATCTCATAAGATGATATCTGTAGACACACCTGGAACATGTGAAATATTAGATAATTATAATGTCTGGTACATAAACCTTCGTCGGTTATTTATTGGCGGAAATACCTGCTATGTTTAGTACATAAAATATTCATAAAGTTTTCATATAATAAATTCATATTTAATAATCATTCACGTCGTGTTGTGTAACATTATATAATCATATTTAAAGCATATCAAAGGACATAAAGAAATATATTAAAACCTATATTTGGTACTACAGATCACATATTTAGTCTGTTTGAGCAGAGCCTATCTCCGGTAGTAATCACACGTTGGAAACGTATTTGATATAGACAATTATATAGACATTATTTTCACATAAATAAACCTGGTACACGATTATCGTACAAGTGGATACCGGGGACAGACAATCGGTGATGCTAGGTGACCGACAATCGGTGACCAAAATGAGCAATTTTAGTCGTGCAAGTAAATACCGGTAACCGATGGTTCCCGACAGAGGTGACCGACGATGGTGTGAAATGGATTGTCGGTCACTTTTGTCGGTCGTCGATTGTCGTGTAAGTGGATAAGCCATTTTAGTCTTCACCAATCCTCTCAAATAACCCACATTTAAGACAAAGATTAGCTTCAAAATGTAGTTTAACATAACAGAGCTGATACTTTAAATCAATGCGATACCAAATATACTCAGATATACTCAGTATTCATCATTTTTCAGCCGAATTTGGCAGCATTTCCTAAATGTGTAGAGCTGCCAATTGTACATTTTCTGAAAATCTGACCCAAATGTTGAATCGGGTCGTACAGTGTGAGCGCCCGTCGGGAGGCCTACGACTCAATTTCAGCGAGTCGGGGGGCTTTCGACTCAGAAAAAAGTAAAAGAATAAGCTGCACTAGCCGTTACAACCATTGTTGTAACGGTTACGACGTCAAAAAACACTCTTTTCTAGTCGCCGGGCTCCCGACTCCCGTCGGCTAGTGTGAGCCTTCAAATTTCAGTCTTTAGACCCCTGACTGTCGTATGTCGGATAGTGTGAGGGGGTCATTAGGAGAAAACATTGATATTTGACAAATATTTCCTCAAAAACATTAAAGGCATCTATCTGTATAATGAACCGCATATCCTTAGGCAGGTCATTCCAAGTAGGCCTATTACACAAGTTATTGCAGATATTGATTTGTAGGCCTATATAGGCTAGCAATGTTTTTTTTTAATTTATTACTTTTTGGACGGGGATGATTTAAGACTGGGGCACCGTCTCTGCGCGGGCGAAATTTCCTCTAAGAAATTCAGGTTTGTCACCGATTGTATAAAACTAAATACACATTTGATGATATTCAGTTGCATGCGGCGGTTAACAGTCTAATAACACGTTTGCTTCTCTATGACTATGTAGTTTGGATGTAGGGGTTCGTATAAGCAAGCCGTAAGGGTTCAATAGAAATGCATGTGAACCATAGACGATGTAAACAGGATGATCTATACATCGATTCCGTATCCGACCCGCCACCTAGGAGCAGGAAAACACACTGCGGTTGTGGGTGCAAAAGCTCCTACCCTAGGATTTCCCACTGTTAGTCTATGTAGACGTCACTACAGTTTTTCCCGCACAACTTTTAGATGGCTGAATCAATCACCAATCAACCTCACAGGAATGAGGAAGACGATCATCTTAACAGTCAGGTAATTTCAAAAAAATTCTAAATACCAATTCCATAACACAAATATCAAGTTTAATTCAACGATGTACTGGGAGTTTTGAAGCAGCTTGGCCATGCACCCAGCGCGCGTTGACTGACAGGGGCAAGACTCCAGGGACATGTGTGGCATGGTGTACATTACTCCGGCGACTGGCTAATCATTTTGTATAACTAGGGGAATGGTGCATTAGCTGGGCTATGGAGTAAAGTTTGTTTGTGATGTATAATTCTTTTGGGATCGGTCACAATCTGACTTTGCGCTCCCATAGCTAGTATAATCATGGACCATCATTAATGTTTTTATCTTTTCATTCAGTTTCATGAGATTGGAATGAACTCATAATATGTAATATAACTCTCCTAAGATGTGCGAATGAAATTTGAACATTACCATTTTAGTATCAAAACATGGTGCACATTCATTTATAGCAAACCCAAATAAGTTTATGTCTAAATGTAGCTTAAATGACAAGTAATATTCCTCTTTTTCCTTCAATTTTGGTGTGTCATGTTTAGTACGAAATAATAGTAGGGCCTATGTAACAAATTAATGCAGGACCTGCCAAATTAGTATTCTGGGCACCAGGACAAGCAGCTTCACACACTATTTTGGTTCTCAGTGCTGCAAAAACTTTGTACCATGTTTATGCTATGATTAGAGGGTTGTAGGTCCTACAGGCAATTACGATGGGACCTGCAGGTCTATTGTTTTGTTTATAAATGGTATAAAGTTATGTCTGTGTCTGCAATGTCTGCCGATCACCAATTATGTTACTACTTTTATTATGTTGTATATGATGATGCAATCGATTTCTAAATTATCCATATCAAAAGTGCATGAATGTGATGTGTTACATGAAAATGAGTCACAAGTTGCGAAAGGGCAATTTTAAGATATCATATTTGAAATGATATGATCATGCTGATTCCAATGATGAAAATCGTTAGGACAGCTAACAAGTATTATTTATATTTCAAGTTCAATATCTTTAATTTCGAAAATAATTTCTCAGTGGACAATTTCTAGCAAAGTAGCTAAATGGTATCCAAAGGATAACCTTATCGTTGGGAGGATCCAACGATATATTCAATACTCTGTCTTGAGATTTGGTACATGTATTTATGCAACATTGTGCGTTATATTCCCTTAACAAGAGAACATCCTTACAAAGAAATCTTGGGAATAAAACACTATGAAAAATATTTATTTTGCAATTTGTGGCTCATTTTCCTGTGACATGATCACATAACTATGGAAGATCATTTTGCATTCTCACACGTTTCCATTGTAGAGAAAAAACTGCATTTCACATAAAAGTTTGGGAAAGCTCTTTATTTTAATGGTTCTTTAGTAAACACAATATAATTTCATATACAAACGTAGGGTTTCATACATGTGTGCTATATTACAATATATAATAATAAGTACATATTATTTTTTTAGGATCTAAAACAAGTTTCATCGAAAAGGAACAGATCAAAGTCAAGTTGCTGTGTTCCTAATTGCACAAAAGCTGGTTACATCATAGAAGATGGCAAAGACGTAACATTCCATGTACTGCCAAAGGAAGAGGAACATCTCAAACAATGGCTTGTAAAGATAAGGAGAGATGTCGGGGATATGTTCCAAGTCACCAAACAAACACGCATTTGTTCCAGACATTTTAACGATGATGATTTTACAATCACTAAGGGAGGTCGGAAGTTCTTAATAAAAGGGAGGATTCCATCGATATTTGAATGGAGTAAACCAGTAATTCCCCGTCGTCCAAAGAACAGGGGAGTTACTCCTTTAGACTTCCCAGCAGAGGACATTAATGATCAGGATGATGCCGCACCTACAGAAGAATGTGTCAATGAGATAGAGAGACTTCAGAGGATGGTTGGAGATTTACAGAAATCTCTAGAAGATGAGAGAGCAGCAGCAACACTCTATAAGAAGGAACGTGATGCCATCAAAACATTGTATAGCAATCTTTTGACCAAAACAAGGGATGAAGGAAAAAGATACTTTTCCTTGGATAATTTCAAAGATGACCCGTCAGAAATACTATTCTACACTGGCTTCCCAGACTATGACACAGTCATGCACTGCTACGCACTATTGAACACAGGAGACAATAGTGAAAATATTATTTACTGTGACGCAGTAAAAAATGCAACCATCAAAACACCACGACCAAGAAAACTTACTGCTAAAGACGAGTTTTTCCTGGTTCTCGTCAGATTGCGCCAGGGTTTTTTTGAACAGCATTTGGCCACTCTATTTGAAGTTTCCAAAACGACTGTTAGCCGAATACTTACAACTTGGATAAATTACATGTACCTGAAACTTGGGAACTACAACATTTGGCCAAACCATGATGCTATTGTAAAGACCATGCCAGAATCGATGAAGGAAAAGTATCCAAACCTTACATGGATAATCGATGCATTCGAACTCCAGACAGAGAGACCCTCATCACTTAAGTTGGCTTCTATGTCCTACTCAAATTATAAGAGTAGAAATACTTACAAAGGTCTGATCGCCTGCACACCATCAGGACAAATAGGTTTCATATCCCAACTGTACACTGGGAACATATCAGATAGAGAGCTGACTATCAGATCGAATTTCCTTAGGCTTCCACACAGAAAAGGGAGTATGTGGCTTGTGGACAAAGGATTCCAGATCCAGGATTTAGTGGATCATCTTGGGATCAAAATTAACATGCCTGCCTTTGTAGGAAAGAATAGTCAAATGGCTGCAGAAGAGGTTTTCCATACTCAGCAGGTGGCTAGTGAGCGGATACATGTTGAAAGAGCCATCAACAAAGTAAAAAACTTTCATATATTTGATCGACCAGTACCAATGAGCATGCTTGGATCGATTAACCAGATATGGACAGTTTGCGCATTATTAACACTTTTCCAGAACCCAATCATATCTGCATAAACTTTTGTTAGGACCAGCTCAAATAAAGTAACAGGAATATTTAACTGGAATATATACATAGATCAATTTACTTTGATAATCTAGTTAACAATATTGGTAAGAATTCTTTGAAATAGAAACATTCGAGTTTGCTCAGCGTTTTAAGCCAATTATCTTCATCAAATCCGATCCTTTCAACATGCATTCCCTTAAATGTATATACAATGAAATCACACCATTTCAAACCAGAGATGCCCATTTGTCCTTGAATCTGATCATAGTAATTGTGTCCTTTCTTTAATTTCAATTTGCCCTCTACGATCTCCAAGAAAAATTTTTTATCTGTAAGTGCTGCCTCATATGGTGTGATGTTTCTGTGGGTATATGGGCATTTAATTTCGGCCAAACCATAGTGAGGGTGACATGACTTATCAACAACCTTCCTGTCAGGTGTGCAACCCAGGTATGCATAGGAAGGACTGACCACAAGTCCAGATGCAGTCAGTTCAACACTATGGCCCGAATCACACATATACCTACAGTATTTAAGTGCTGCTACATCCTCATATTTCCTTCCATGTGTAAGACTTGGAGCATTAATTTTTTTATCACTGAGCAAGTCATGTACTAGTTTCCCTTTTTCACCTTTCCTTGAAATTATTCGCCCGAAATTAGAGGCAGTGAGTCTGTTCTTTCGTTCCTTGATCCATAATTCACATTGTGCTTGGTCCCTTGTTTCCTTTTCGAGATTTGCAGCCATTTTTTTGTCGATCATCACACTTTCCAAATAAGTACGGGTATTCTCATCAACTTCTGGACCTAGAGTGCATTTGGGGAAATTAGATCCTAGAGGAAGGTCTGGAAATGGTTCGGTGTCAGAACAACCAAGCTTGCAAATAGTACTCGTAATGCTTTGCCAGTTGCAGTTAACGTTAAAGTCCCCTTCTGTAATGGCCAGTTGGTAGCTTAATACTGAACCCAATGGAGTATAGGTGCCAAGTCTAGTTTTCACATATACAGTGCTGTCATTGTCAGGAACAGCCATGTAAGAAATGCCTCGTAGAGGATTAACATCACCTATTTTCTTTTGTATTGACACAAGTTTTTCTGGTTCATTTTCCAACGACTTTTCCCCTCTACTTTCATATAGAGAACATTCAATAGCCTTTTTTTTTCGGGGTTCATTTCCTGCCCGAGCATGAACTGTGTCCATTACTGGTTCAGCATGGACCCCCCATATCCGTGGTTTGTCCCACTGCTGTGGAAGACTTGTTTTGGATACTTCTAGTGGCACTTCCTTCATTCCTGACTTAGAAAAGTGCGCTATCTGGTAAAGAAGTGCGAACATGTGATTACAAAATCCAGAGACACCAGCTACACAGGAACAGTGACTCTTAGAAACTTCTGATGGAAATGACTTAGTGAGAGCGCACCAAAGTTGATGTGGGGACTCATTTTTTCTCTGACTTGCAAAACATTTTGCTTTGACGAACACAAATTCATTTTTTTGAGAGACCCATATATCATGCAGATATTTTTCATCATAGAATTGATAGCCTCGCTTCTCTGGTTTGACACAGGTTTTCTTTGAAACCTCATTTGAAACTTCGCTGTTGAGCCTTATAACCTTCTTCCCACTTTGAAGTGAATATGCATGAATATTTATGTCTGTAAATTCGGGTAAAATATTCAATAACCGGGCCCATCCTTCTTTTGGCAGACATATATCATCTTCCAAAACGTCTGACACATGTGCTTCTTCTCTGTTCTGCAGCTTTTTCTTTTGTGAAATATACTCTGAGTTTTCAGTTGGATCAATAATAGGAAGCATGCAGTTCTTCAGCATTTCAACTTTAGCAACATATTCTGCCTTTGTCTTTAATTTGCTTGATTTAACACCACGACATTTCAACCACAATTTTAATTCTGGGATGGTTAACTGATTTGGTTGTCGATCTCCTAAGGAAGCTCCAGGGATGTCATCTTCAGTGAGTTGTTCTTGTAATGGATCCATTATGAAAGAGCTGTAAAAGAATAGAAAAGTTGTTGATGTGGGTTCATCATAGGTATCGTTTTCAAGAAATAAATTCTGTATTAAAACTTGTCAATTTTCTTATCTTGAATGAAATGCTTAGATTGTTTCATGAAGTATGTATTTTAACCGATTGTGACAATACAATAAATATTGAACTTCATAATGGAAAGTTATCCTTAAAATGGTGTTGAGTGATTGGTGGTTGGCTCAATAGAAATGCATGTGAGCGATTATTTGCCGCGTGCCGCGCGCCGCGCGCGGCATGAAAAACCGCGTCAATGGAAAGGCAGCCTATCCGTCACAGGACCGCTTAAATGAACGAAAATCAGTTAGTAAGATCGTTTGTTTATGAACAATTAAGTCATATAATGAAGGTTAAAAATACAATTAAATAATAAAGAATACTCAGATCTAAAGTACTTATACCATAGTTATGATAGATATGCTTATAATGTTTTTTTTTTCATTTTCGTTGATAGAAACGGTCAAGTCTCGAGACCGCTAAAGTAATAAACGAAAATACAATCGCATTTTAGTTTGTTAACAATGTTTAAAATGTGTGTGATGTTCTAGGGTTTTCACTGAAGAACAGTAATAATTGTTTCTGTGCAGGAAGAAGTGCATTATAAAACACATTTGTTTCATTACCGTTGATAGAAGGGGCCTTTCACCTCAGATCAAATATGGCGGCGCCCACAGGTACGGAGCCGCAACATGCTGTGGCAAATTTAGAAGAAGTTGTGCCAAAGCAGCCGATGCAATGGTACCGATTGATGGATCAGATGATTGGAGAAAATAAGACTAGATACACGCAATATATTCCGAGTGGTGGTATTCCGGCTCCCCCAAGAAGCCCAGAAGAAGAGCGTGTGGCTCGGTTCTTTGAGAGTTGTGCTTTCAGGACGACACTGAGTTGTGTCGCTGGTAAGTGATGAAATCGCGGATTTTACAAGGTCATATTAATTACAGGACTGGTAGGTCCATAAAATGTATATCAGGAAGGTACATGTGTATAAATACAAATATTACATACATCTTAATAATATTGAATTAACGATTTTGCACAGGCTCTCAAAATTTGTCCTCACTAAAATCAGAGGCAGAGCCATAGGCATAGGCATATATTTATCATTATGGATCGCGGGACGTTGGGGTCTATCGACGGTACGTAGGGCCCCGCCGGCCTTGGACGGTAGAGCCAAGCGACGAAATCTTACATCAAATGTGACTTAACACTAAACAATGCCAAAACTAACCCTAACCCTAACCCTAAACCTAACCTTAAAGTGACATACCGTATATCACTGAGCTCCCGATTTGGGGAAAGTTTGCCTGAATTTCAACTATGTTCTAGATTAGTATATTGGTAATGGATACCCGGGAGCATTAATGTATTAAATACATATATTTCGTTTATTTAAGAGTTTAAAAATGTAGTTCCACTGGACAAAATGGCGCAGTGGTATTCCTTAAGGAATCCTGATTCTACCATAGGCACAAGAGCACGCCACCAGTCACCTGGAGCGGCGAAATTGGTCTATAAAACTTGGCTCGATGTCCCAATATCCTATGTTTTCGTCATCCAGGTGAAAAACCAATGCCAGATTTGACATCCTCAACATTTTTAACAAGCAAAACATTGGGGTTCATAGTGTCTATATTGTACTCGTAATGCACATACCCTGATTTCCCAACGCATGTCTAGCTATCTCCAGTCCTTTCACATGTCTACCAGCTGCCAATGCTTAAGCCTTCTTCCTCGTACTCGGTAACACGCTCGTAGTGACGTCATGGCAGCCACCGTATGATGTGCAAAACATCGCCCGTCATCGGCGATCGTTTTGCACAGTTAATAACACAAAAACCAAACGATTTTAATGCGATTGTTGGTGGGCGGGATGGTGGGCAATGTCAACGTACAAAAACATTCCATACTTATGAAAGTAAATAGCCCAAGACATCCCTTCATTCCCATCAAATTGTGACGATAGTTCTAATCTGGTGCCACACACCCCCCTGGACGAAATGGCGCAGTGGCATTCCCTTGGAATCCTGATTCTCCCATAGGCACAAGAGCGCGCCACCAGCCACCTGGAGCGACGAAATTAGTCTATAAAAGTTGGCTCGATGTCCCGATATCCTATGTTTTCGTCATCCAGGTGAAAAACCAATGCCAGATTTGACATCCTCAACATTTTTAAGAAGCAAAACGTCGGGGTTCATAGTGTCTATATTGTACTCGTAATGAACATAGGCTGATTTCCCAACGCATGTCTACCAGCTCCCAATGCTTAAGCCTTAACCCTTCTTCCTCGCACTCGGCCGTACTCGTGTGACCAAACGTCGGGTAGGTTTGGAGATGGTTTCTCACTCTCTCACCAATGGGGCTACCGTAAGATGCGCAAAACATCAATGATCGTTTTGCGCGTTGACTTAAGAGTCAAATTAAACGATTTTGGAGGTTGGAGGTTGGTGGGCGGGATGTTGGGCAATGTCAACGTACAAAAACATTCCATATCTATGAAAGTAAATAGCCCAAGACTTCCCTTCATTCCCATCAAATTGTGACGATAGTCCTACTGGTGCCACACACCCCCCTGGACAGCTTCTTCTTACGTTCATAGTTGGTTTTGCTTACGCTCAGAAGCCGAGGGTTGAGCCTAGACAGAACCGAAGAGAAGCATGGTGTACAGTATTGCGCTCAATTTCGGCTCTATTTGCGCTTGTTTTAAGAAGCAGAACTTGTTTCGGCTCAAATCAAACAGGTTTGATTTGAGCCGAATGTCTTACGCTACCATACTTTAATGAGCGTAAGAATAGCGTGAACATAGTCGGGCAGTGGCACTGCATTAGGCTTCCCTTACGTTTCTTTTCTAACGTAAAAACTATGGAAAACATTCTTATTTAGTTATTACGCTCAATTAGCGGCCGCTAGAAAAGGAAATGAGCGTAACCAATAGAACGTTTCCCTTCGGTCAATTTATTTTAGCGTACTCTTCTTTTGCGATGCCAGATAAAAATGAGCGTAAACAAAACCGATCATGAACGTAAGAAGAAGCCGACCAATGGAACTCTACCTTAAAACTCCAATTTCGAAGGGTGCCACCGGCACCCTGACACAACAGTCAGACCCAAGTCGGTTGGTTAGGGAATGACCCCGACACCTCTTATCATAATTGGTTAAGTGATAACACCTGGATGGGACAGGGTATATATGTCAGTATGTAGGCCTACCTACTGCCTCGCTTGTACTTCACCCCCCTTCACCATGCACTGTAGACAGAGTTTCCGTCCCCGTATCCTCCCGCACTCCGAAGCGGGGACAGACAGAGTGCTCATTCACAAAAACGGCGGAATCTGTCCCACATTTCAGTATGCCTAACCTACCTCCTTATTGGTAATTCTGTCTCTGCTTATAAGTCTAAGTCCATTTTTCTCAAAATTTTCCTGGGGGGCAAAACAATTAGACTAATAATATAATTGAATTCACAATGCTTTCTTGTACTGTAGGTATTGGAGATTAAAACATGAAGGCTTTCCTTGGGAAATGAAGGGTTTTGGTATCCTTATAGTGGCCTTTCAGTATATCTATAGTACAGGACCCATGCATGACCAGCTGTACCAGTACCACTGGTGACGTCACAAACCTCTGTGTTTTGCCTGGATGCAGCTCCAGTGGCACTCTGCTGTGATATTTCTCCCTCTCCACTTTAACCGGCTATTTTTATATTAAAATATCATATAAACTTTTAAGTTGTGAGAGGAAGTTAATCATATTAATAGGAACTAATATAAAGTGGAAAGTTGCCCTAAACGTGAGAGATACCCTTTAAAGTTAAATTCAGGGTTCCCGCGGCCCAGAGCACATCATTTTTCATGACTTTTAATGACCAATTCCCCCAGTTTTTAATGACTTTTTGATGACCAAATGAAGTCATGTTAGCCGATAATTTATGCCCATGATATGAACTTATTTACATAGAACCCAATTTATTTTGGTTCCCTTCTTAAACATATCAATGTAATCGTCAAAAACAATGAATACATTTTTTTAAAACAATGGATACTTAACCTCAGCTTGTCTGTGTACACATATCTTATAATATATCTTATATCACATATCTTATCATATATAATTCTTAAAACGCATCAATGAAAGCTTAACACTGTCAAAACGATTGACAGAGATGCCAACTTTTTTAGTCAGGTTTGCGGGACACTATCCCAGCCATTAGGGCGTGGGGTTTGGGGCCCGCCTAGGGCCCCAGAAGCCAGAGGGTTTTCTTTGCTTTCCGGTGCATTTTCAGCATTTTGGGGGGTTAAATATTGTCCAAATGATAATATAAACTTCTGACTTTGATTTGCATAAAAAATAAAAATATAGACTTGTACTTTTACCATTTTTTACGCTCAGATAGTTTTTCATGACTTTTTAATGACTCACAGTGAAAATTAATGACTTTTAAGGCCCTTAAAAACTCAAACTCAGAATTCATGACTTTTAATGACTTTTTAAGACCCGCGGGAACCCTGTAAATTGGTCCTAAGTCAGTAAAGGGGGCAGTGGACTGTCCAGAGTAAAAATAGACTAATAAAATAATTACCGGTCCGGTACTTCACTAGTAAATGCAAACCGGGTCCACTAAGCCCCACCAAGACCGAGGCCCTACGATCCAAGTCGGGGGCCTTAACGTCCAAGGCCGCCATTTATGAATTACGGCTCTGCTAAAATTCTAAAAAGCATAAATCCATACTACCGGTAGTTTCTAAATAACAAAAGCTACCAAATTACAACGACGAAGTCTACAGTACATAGTAGACCTACGCCAACTGGTGATTGTAAATATAATTCGTAGCAAATTCAAAATTTTATATTTCAGGATTTGCTCTTGGAGGAGCGTTTGGATTATTTACGGCAGGAATCGACCCCAACATCACTGGTACCGAAACACCAACTTTGAAGAATGTATGGAAGGAGATGAAGGTGCGGACATCCTCTTATGCCAAGAATTTCGCCATGGTTGGTGCCATGTTTGCTGGCACAGAATGCTTAGTTGAAAGTGTAAGTTGCAATATGATATATCCTCACTTAAAAGTAAACTTGAATTAATTAAGGATTTTAAAGCTAATGTTGGATAAAATCGTTAATTAACGGACGGGGTCCAAATGTCCAATGCCTTGGGCCCAAACGTCCAGTGCTGGGTCCCAATGGTCCGTAGCCCATTAAATCATAAGAAATATTCTGAGTTTATATGAAATGAAACGTATCACCAATGTGAAATTTATCAATAAAACCGTATTTTTAAGATAAAATATGAGATTGGTTGAAATATTGCGATATATATCCACTTTCCATTCTACTCATGTATTTTAATTACTTGTAGTATCGGGGTAAAACTGAACTCATTAATGGAACGCTCTCTGGTGGGCTTGTCGGAGGAGTCATAGGCATAAGAGGTACGTCTCACCAAATATGTCGAATTGCCTTGGACCTATGCAAAGACAAAAACTGGCGCTAGTGCTACATTCTCAGACCTAATTGGGTCCTATAATTTGTTGTTGTCGTCGATGTTTGGTTGCTGTGTTACGTTAGTTGTTCTTCATCTTGTATATATTTATGTTAGATGAACAAACTACGGAACAGTTAGTTAGAAAAATAGGTTTTTGTTAGAAAAATCAAATTAAAAAATTGCATAACTAGTATGCTCCTCCAACCTATCATTTGCTTTATTCGACAACTTCGTATCATAGTCATCCTTATATTTTTTTGTCCACACTTTGGTTTCATATCAGATTGATATTTCGTCTCACTATATTATTTTCCTTTTTCAGCTGGTCTCAAAGCTGGTGTTATTGGAGCTGTGGGGTTCGCGGCTTTCTCAACTGCTATAGACTATTACATGAGACATTCGTGATACAATGGAACGCGTCTTGGATGGATTTTTAAAATATGTTTAGGACTTAATGTATGGGATACTAACGTCTCTCGCCATGGTTATGAAACCTTTATTATGAGTTTTAATGACCTCGGTGTTTGTATATTGTTTTAATGTATAAAAAATGACGCATGGGAAAACTTATTGATTTTTGTGTATATAAATATATGTTACTATTGCATACTGAGT
The DNA here is from genome assembly GCA_942159475.1 of Sthenelais limicola. Classification (NCBI taxonomy): domain Eukaryota; kingdom Metazoa; phylum Annelida; class Polychaeta; order Phyllodocida; family Sigalionidae; genus Sthenelais; species Sthenelais limicola. The sequence continues at coordinate 72,992,010 of OW804098.1, forward strand.
TGGTCGTTTTTTTTACTGGGATTGTCCCAGTTATCTTCTTGCTATTTCGTGGTGCGTTGATACCTGTGATTAGGGCTCGGGCTCGAATTTCCTGGTGGTATACCCGCCTATGCCCCCGCTTCCTATTTGCCCGAGTTCCGGACCCTGTAGCTCTCTCTACCATCTTTTCCTGGTGGTATACTCGCCTATGCCCCCGCCGCCGCCTCTTTCCCCTGAGTCCTGGTCCCTCTAGCTCTCCCTACCATCTGGCGCCTCATTTGCACGCCTCCTCACCTGCTTCTCCTCTCCACGGCCGGCGGGCGCCGCCTCCTCCTTCTGAGCCTTGGCATTACAAATCGGCAATTCCTGAAGGGCATGGATCTGTCCATACACCAAGCTATTTTGTGTGATGATATTTAGCGGTGGTTTACTAAAACTTTTTATAGAAAGCTAAACTGTTATAGGTTATCAATTATAATATCCTTAAATACATTATTTTGAATATTTATATTGCATGAATATCATATCTAAAGTATATTAGTGGCGATTTTAAAAGTTAAAGCAGAGCTTGAGCCTTGTAGTGGGATGAATTGAAGTGGCCTTAATAATAGAAATCAAAACAAAATATATGCATCAGAAGCTAAGTTTGGCTTGTATTTAAGCAGAGACAACTGATTATTTTGAGAAATCATCAAATCGTCTCGAATATTGAACACATTTTTGGTCTGGTTCGAATTACCATGTTGTCGAGTACATGAGGAGCCTTGACTTAATCGCGAGTGTGAGTGAACAGTGTGAGTGAACATACACATAGGGAATGAACAACGGTTTCTTCACCATTTTGATGAGTTGAAATCAGGGAAAATTAACAAAAAATTTCCTGTCTGAAGTGTTCCGCACCAAGTATGAGTGCCGGAACTCCTTGGTTACATGGTTACTATAAACAACCTTCAGGTGTTGGTGCGATGAATATATATACATTATATATTATATAAACATCAATATATATTATATATATATAATTTGTTAGAGTATTGGGTATGTGTACATTTCCCGAAAGCGCTACTACAAAACAGTCCTCGGTCTGAAGTCGTTTTTGGCCAATTGCAGTAGCCCATGACTGGCCCAAGGGCCGAACCACAACACACACACACACACACATCAAAATAACAAAAAACCCATGTACAGTTTAGCTCCTAGAGCCCTTTTCTCTGAAACCTTACCAATTTGTGGTGAAGTGAAAATTAATTTATATACAGGGAGAATGGAGATCGGTTTCACTGCTGTGGGGCTGAAGCCAGGCTTCGCCTCAAAATCGAATAGAACACTCATACTCGCTAAGTCACATGTAACATGATGTTATTGTTGTTAAGTATACATGGTAACCCCCATTGTGACCTAAGCTGTCAATGTTTGACTTCGCAACACAATACTCTAATAGGTAATCGGATTATTGAATTGAGCGATGACTCTGTTACAGCCAAGAAATATTGGCGTCCCCTTTCATGGGGTAATTTTCTTTTTTGCCTTTACAGCCTTTTATTAATAACAAAAAGGATATGGACGGGAAAACCCAAAAGATTACTTCTCACATGACCTTAAAACAGAAACCCGGACAAATATTTCTTTTTCCTGTAAAATCTAATGGTGTTATTGCTACCCAAAATCCTAACAATCGCAATCTATACTATAGCCTATGCTAATTACGTCGCGGGAAATGTCTTGGATGCCGATGTGTGGAAGAAGGAATGCCATTACCCCCGATTAATTTGCCACCTGACAAAAACAACAGCTGGATCATCACATTCACTGCTGTCCCTCGACACCAAGTTGGGTATCAGCACCACTTATCTTATCATTAAACTTTTCACAGAGGCGGTGGACCATGCTAGGACGCTGGGCTTAATAACTAAAACAACTGGCTTTCTCTCCCGCTCCCACCTAAGTTATTTTAGGTTATACTATAACAGGATCACATTCGAAGACTTAATTTTTTTCCTAAGCATAACTTTTTCTAGTATCAACTAACTTTCCAACCATGCATTTTGCCTTTACAGCCTTTTATTAATAACAAAAAGGACTCTTATTACCTGCATATGACAGGATCACATTCGAAGACTTTATTTTTCCTTAAAAGAACATTTTATTATTATCAAGTAGCCCTCCAACCATATATTATTGATATACATGAAAAATGCCTATAAACCTATGGCACGCAAAAGACTGGCCTGTTAAAAAGAGGGACGTCCCCTCCCCAATAACTATTTGACACTATTTATATTATCCCCCGAAAAGAGTTCCATACACAACTAAGTGAAACTTCCATGGAGGATGAATCATACGTCCATGCTTCCGCGATTTTCAGCACAGCACAATTATTTACATATTTGGATTGCATTTAGTAAATTAAGGGAAGAACTAGAGCAAGAAATAGCGACCAAAATAGGTGGAGTACTCCTAGTGTCAGTCGCTAAATAAAAAAGGCCTACTAACCCTCATTTCTCTCTCATTCTTAACGCAGAAGAATTGGTTCACAACGCCTTGTTATAGTCAGGATCTATAATGTGCATGACTTAAGAGTGCGATGCAATGTGATTTACTATTCATGAGCATGTTGCCTCATGTAACATTTAGATATAAACGTTATGATCCACGAATACTGTTTGGGATTGATGATATTTAACATATTAATATACAATGCAAATATATTAATATGAAGAGAACAATTCGGTATATCTGTACAGACGTGTCTGCCTACTTGAATTATTTTTATTTTCAAAACTAAAATAATTCAAGGGACCACATTATTAGTTTTAAATAAAGAAAATAAACCGTCCTTTGTGATGAAACGGGTTTTGACACTGTTTTTAAATAACTTAAACTAAACAACAAATCCGTGTGGAGTGGATCCATCTTCTTGTTTGCTTTCTAGAGAAAAGGGTGGTATTCTACACTCAAAAGACGATCCATCCTCTCGTTCCATTTTAAATGTCCCCCTGAACAATAAATTAAAACGTATGAGACGTAGAAAAATGTCCTTTAGCAAAAGATTGAACAGAGTGCAACGCGTGACTATTTACTTTAGGTATATACTATCAAATAATGTTAATGCAGGGGAGATTAATTCTAACAATATTCTTCCTAGAGTATATCATGGCGCAAAAATGGAAAGTGATAACGGTTTAAAATGCATGTTATTTAGAATAAATAGTTCCATGTTAAATTTTATTGAATGAAAAGAGGAACAATAATCACCACATGTGTCCACTTGGTGCTTGCAATGACACATGACTTGTATATTGAAAAGCAGGTTGCATCTTAGAAAACACAGGCTCCTGAAAGGTTTTAATGAATTCATTAGTGATTTCCAGGTATTCGAGATATTTTTCAATCACTAATCAAGGAGGTACTACCAGAACGCATTTATTGATTGTTTACATCGAAGCTATATTCTGGTGTATGATTTATACCTGATGTTTAATAATGTTTATCTGATGGTCAACAGACACTAAGGTCCCGACTTCATCAATAATTGGAACTGACCTTGCCTATGATACCACGGCCACGAACCGTCTCTAGAGTACCAGAGAGAGAAAATATCCTCCAATGTCTTTCTCGAAGTTGAACAGTCTCATCGCCCAAATTCTCCAACCTAATGCAATACCGCCACTACAAAAAAGAACATAATTACTTAACCACATGGGGTTTCATAAGAATCAATTGCACGCGATATAACCGTTCTAAAGTGTCTACCAAACTGAAACAGAAACTCCTAGAGTAAAGTGATACGGTACTGAAATGAGATTGTAAAAATCAGCATGTAACCAGGTCTAAAGATATGGATTATGATATCATACCTGAGAAGGTATTGTTTCTTAGGTTACGGAAGATTTGACCGACTTTTTATATTTCCCACAACGTCGAACTAATTGCAAATATTAGAGTACACAAGACGCCCCGATGATAAAGATCACATAAGAGTCCTTACCCAATAAACATGCGTCTGTTGCACCTCCTGAAAAGAGATGAAAATGTATGATTAAACAACACTGAATGAAATGTAAATGTATATTAGAGATAAGGCTGATTGATTGATTGTTCGTGCAAGAACTATGGTACCTTTCATGCAAACAAACACATGAAAACCAGGAAGGAATCAATCCCCTCTCAGTGCAACATAGAGTTGGTCCCCATATAAAGTCATGAAGTGTTTCTATCAGGTTTAGGTAGATGCGTGTTTCTTAAGTTTAGCAACACCAGATCACTCACAGCCCACTTTGCTAGAGTCTTAGGAAATTATTTTTCAGGAGACATCAGTACTTACCCTTGATCCAATGTAAAATGGCATAACTGTGACTCGGATATTTTCAGTCGTTTCTCTGTGGACATCTGTAAGTTCCAGCCATGGATGATTTTTGTCTTGCCATTCTCTTAACGAGTCCCTAGCTGTGTATGTACTACCTAAGAATAGCGAAAAGAAGAGATACAAGCATTTAGTAAACCGAATCCTTCAAGAATAAACATATCTAGAAATCTAGAATTTGGACTCCTTTGAGTGGATTGTGTTTTAATTATCATGATTAGAACGTCATTATTGTTAAGGATAAAAGCAGCAAATCTTGAAGGGGGTGAGTACACATGTACGATACACCGTAACTTTAAAGGGTAGTTAACCTTTTCCCGATATGTTAGATAATATTGCAACTAGATATGACACTTTAATCGTACCATACGCTTTGTAAATAAGAATGTATACGTACTTGATTCCGAGTCCTGTACAAGAAATTTATCAAATAAATTGTTGTGAATTGGCTGTTTGTCTGTTGTGATGTAAGGCAGTACATCCTCGTGTCCAACGTAATCAAGTCCTATAAAAGAGTTGACTTAGTTTATTCAAACTAAAAATATTACATTAAGATAATCCAAATGACAATATTTTATCATATTATATTGTATTATCTCCATATTATTATACGGAATAATTTCTATACCTGGGATAGAATAAAGGGTTCCGCTATTTTCCTGACTACTAAGGAACGTTACTGATTCCGTCCCTACTCTCTAAAAATGAAACAAGAGGACATGTAAAAAACGACACAGATAACGTGCAACATGCCGAGCTTCGTTTAATTCGACAACCGTAACTCATTAATGAAATGCACCGCCATCATTAAAAAGTATATGGAGTATTATTTAGAGTAACAAACCCCATTTTATCTGTTCTCATAAATTGTGTTTGTTCCGCTGTCAATTAAGGTGCTTATGAGTAAAATATAAGATTTAAAAATTGAAAACAATTCTTAACTTAAATTACGGTAAATAAATTTATCAAACTTTCAGTGTGAATTGTACTTACAATATGAGGTATGTCCCGGCCATCTATCAATACCTGGTAATATGTGTGTGTTTTCCCTTTCACTTCCCGGCTGCCAGACATTCCAAATTCATCAGCTGATTTCCTGAAATATATATTATTGCATAAATAGGCAAAGTTCTCCAACATGATGTCCCCTAAATATCCCTCGTTAATACATCTTTATTTTAATCAGGTTTGCATATATATCCACAAGAGTGTACAGTCATATATGCCAGGCTTTCCAGACTCAGATGCCCTACTAACTAGGCCAAGGAGAGGTCTCTTGTGTTTCTTATAGAAATATTAATGTTAATACTACCTACATAGGTAAAGGTAATGTACATCAAGTGTTGACAATGAAATAGTATATACATAGATTTCACATGACATCACCCAGTAGGCTGCGGTTTCACAGTGACCGCCATTTTCAGGGTCATCGCTACGCTTGCCGTCTATGGCGAGGGTATCAAAACAAAGTTGATAAACCTCAAAAGACAGGATACTTGGCTAATACTACACTAAAGACAGGTTATCTAACCTATCATGAAGATATTATTGAGGCAGATGAAAACTGGTAAAAGTTAAAACAGCCAGAAAACGGCATTTTCAAGTATCGCAGCATACATAGGCGTCTAACTGGACCCCTAACATGGCCAGGGCCGTGACGTCAGTGAAATCTATGTATATCCTGACTTACACATCTTCGTGTTTTATGGCGATGTCTCTATCGTAGATCTTACCAACCCATGGAAAAAGCACCACACCTCGGTAACCGAATACCCGATGAAGGAATAACTAAAATTGAAAGACAGCATATTGTTTTACATTAAACTCCGTATGGAATGATAGCACTATATTCTCAAAATAAAGTATCGACATACAGAGAACATTCCACCAAGGAAGTACCTCCATGATTATATGCGTTTACGATTTAGACATATGTATTACGGTACTTAATGCAATGCTAAGGGATTTTAGATATGGTACATTAAAAGTGTACTACTAGCATTCTAATCAGTAAAAGTGATTACCATAGAAATACAAGGGTACTAACCTGACCAGTGTCATACTTTCCTTGAAGTTTAGGGGATTCTAAGACTCCAACCTCAGATAACCTAAATTGGAATAACACACGAAATAATTATGACGCTAAATATTTAGAGGTACTATATCGATTGTATGAAAAGGATAGGTTGTGTTGGTACTGTATGCTGCATAGTCTATATGGCTTGATATTTACTCTCTTATAAACTAAGCGGTTGATCATGGCCCAATTTCCAGTTCAATACTCCCAGCAAACACAACATTTGCTATTGATGAGCGTCCATTACACATAACTAACATTTTGGTAGAGGGAATTTGTTTTCCCGTGTATACCCTCTAATTTTTTTTTAAAGAATGTTATTTATACTGGGTTACCAAGTCCGTTGGTATAGGGCTTTTCACTTGTCCCAGTCTTAGGTACTAACATACAGTCCAATCATTTGCTTCAGAGAAAGTTCGTTTTTACATACAAGTACGTGTGCATTAAATTAGAACCAATCCATTATAATCCACAAACTATACATATGCTTATAAGTAAGCTAAAAGTAAGAATAATAAAAGTATACGCTTGCCACTGACAATTTTCACCGTGGAGTGGTGGCGTTAATAAGATTGGATCAACGATTAACAATACTCTTTTCCCAGTTCGGAAAACTTATTCTATTCATACCTCAGTACAACATTCTTTGTGGTCTTACCCTCTTCTTATTTTTTTCTTTATTTTAGATAAGAAAAGGAAAACTCACTTGATAGGAAAATCACAATCGTTCCAAATTGTACCGGTTGTTATATCCCAGATCATAAAACATATTAAAAATTACTCCGCTACATACAGTACAGATCTTTTCTTGGACAATGACAGTCGCAGCACATGAAACTCAATGTGGAAAACAACTGAAGAACTGATGGTGCTTCTAGACCGATCGCGACTGACCTGACTCTGAAAGAGGCCGATCGCCACTGAACTAAAAATTGATCTGTCACCCGAATCCTCGGTACTTCCCATTAAACTGCATGCTGTGTATCTCGATCCGTTCTCCTCCTTTACCACTACATATGGCAGTCTAGTTATCATTAATGGCAACTTACATTAGTTTCCTGCCCTTTTGTCTAGAAAAACTACTACTACATGCATTTATGGTCCAGCAATGCTGTTTTAAAAACATTTATGCTTTCACCCTTGTTTGTAAATGCGCGCCATGTTTAATTACCTTCAACCACTCTACACGCTGCCCCTTAGGCTACTCCCGCCGCCTGCCACTACTAGTGTTGATAAGTGTTTATAGGGCGGGTGGCGTAGCCTACACAGCACACTAGTGGTGAGTAGGTCTACGGTATTTAACACTAAATCAAATGGATATTTTGTGTAGGAGGGGCAGGGCAGGTGGAGGAGTTGTATTTCCATAGAAAAAAACAAACCTTATCTTACTAAACTAACCCTGCAAAACACTCCGAAGCTCTCCTATCCTTGTGGGGTCAATTTTCTGGACCCATCGCATCTAATCCGCTTTTTGTATACAAAAGCGCAGCTTCTTATAAAACATTACAGACAGCGCCCCATACAATTTTTCTTACGCATACTATTCCGGTCACCTCCCAGATTTCATTTTTTCGCCGTTTTTTTCCTGTTTCTCAGCAGTCACAACTGCCAATCGACATGTAGGCAATAGTACTAGCCTTCCATGAATTCCAATTAATCGATACGCAATGGAAACAAATACAATCATTGATACAGTGAAAGATGGGCCACGCTGGTGATCATGGTAAGGCTGCATAAGGCTGTCCATAGGGACTGGTCTCGTGTGCGTGATACTCTCATTGTGGCTTCCAGTAAAAATATGCTTGCTTCGTCACCCATGCTCATGCACTGCCTCAGCAATGTTGACAACTCAACAGATGACTCAAAACAAACCATACAACTGGGGCTCTCAAATTCAAGGTAGAAATTCCGGGATTACTATATTAAAAAGCTAGCAAAGTATAGAATCTAAATGTCTGCAGGTCGGGAGTCCAGGACTCCAAAAGACTGCAGACAGCTCAAACCAAACATCCGCACACAAAAACGGCCATCCACGAAGCCCTACCTTTGAGGCTTTGTAAGTGACAGGGTGGGAGGGAGGCTACATATATCTTGTTACAAACTATTTTTCTTTTATTTATTTTCACTGTGAACTTACCCTTCTAACCTAACCCTAGCAAACCATAGGCCTAAATATCTTGCAGGCGAATACTTCTCTGCCAGGCATCAAAACCAGGCACACCCTGACACAGAAGAGAAAGGAAACAACATCTCCATTTCTATACTCACTTTAATCAAGGCAGACACAATAAGTGACACTGCCAGAGAAGCGAGGAATCCGGAAGAAAAGAGATGGATTTCCAGACTCAAAACCCTGGTACCTATGGGACTGAACATTTTGGATTAATTTACCAATAAATTGAGAATTTTCCCACACGTTCCTAACTAAGTATCCCAGAAAAGTCAGCAATAAGGCTACAACTAGATCTTTTCTAGTTTGGACCATGGTCCTACCACAATTCTACCGTCCCCAAGTCAATGTCATTCCCTTCTGAACATGGGAACAGACATTCAGTGATCACTCCAATCACATGGGGTTCCAGCCACTAAACAACTAAAAGCTCTTATTTACTCAACTTCCATGATTTGAAATAATCTACAAGAGTAACCAGCATACACTCCTAGCTGAGGAAACAATTACTAAATACCGGCCCAGTGTTACAATTATTTTAACTAACGTGGCCACACTCACACCTGATGAGACTGTTTATGGTCGAAACCACTCATTTCCCCACCCTGGGTGAATATAATTGAACAAACTTTATTAGTTCACATCTATTTCATCTATTATATGGATTTGAGCTGCTTCAGAATCCAAAGGGAATCCCTCTAAGAATCCCACAATGCCAGAACAGCCCGACGCGGGGTTGCTCGATTATGTAACAAATGGGGTTACCATGTTCTCCACGCAATAGTAAACGTTGCCATAGAGAGAGCTCAGGTAGAACATTCAACAGAGGTACAGCCTCAGCTTTGGTAGCACAATTGAGGCATCAACACGTCTATTTTTTGCGGATACTTCTCTGGATACCTCGATGGACGCGACTTGGCACTGAGGTGCACCGGGTTTGATTGTAAATAGAAGTCATTTTGACTTTTTGCAGGGAAAAAGCGGAAGGGTGCCGACGGTCTAGAATTTTCTTGTTTGAACACGTTTGGATTCTAGATTTCCCCAAAATCGTAGTTTGTGTCATACAGATCGACGTAGCATCATACTTTGACACTGAAAACGTAGTTACTACGGCGAAACCGTAGAGTGAGTGAGTGAGTGATGGTTGCTTAATGCCAACGAAATCATAGAAGTTGGCAGCTCTGCACAATAGACCACCACACAGTCACAGTCGACCTACAATACAGTCAACTTGTTCGTGGCAGTGGTCTACAGATGAAATGGCGTTATTAAATGTTAGCCTGGAATGGCGTTATTAAACCAGGGAGGTGTATACAGAGGGAGTGGCAGCCACGTGCTCTATTCATTCCAGACCCATCCAAAGGTCACCCAGATAGAGTATTAAAGGATTTTGACCTGTTCTCCTTGCTGCAAAATATCATTATATTTATAGAGTACCCACCAAATTCTCGCTTTTTTCAGTCTGACTCTCTACCATCTAATTAAAATTTAGGAATCGTTTTCGAATCGAAAATGTATGGATAACACTGGCTAGCTAGGTATATATGAAGAAGCCAACTAATTCCGCTATTAATCCCGTTTGATCCAGATTCCCACTGTAGATCAGCAAAAAACAAAATCATAAAAGGATTCTAGAAGGAGCCATGACAATTCATGAAAAACTCAGAAAATTCGAGGAAATTTAATTTGAATCCTCCATTCTACAGTAGATATTATGTATGTTAACACAGAAATCTCTATGGAAATTGAGGTAAAAATACACCAGAAGTCATCGTTCTTCATGTAAAATTCAAAAAATTTCTGGATTTCTGATTCTGAATAGTTCTAGCCAATGATCCATCCAATGTTGGCAATGATTTAATTGTATTCCCACGCATGTAGCCCGAGAAATTCTGACTGTTTCCGCTCTATTATGCTTTAGTTGGTCGCTACACATTATGTGTAACGACCATCAGTCAGCTAGGAGTGGAATAAGTCAGGGTTCGGTTCCTCGGGCTACACGCATGGAACTGGCTTCCGCTCCCTCTGTATACACAACGATCCTATAGCTACACGTGTAGCTATAGTACTATAGGATCGTTGGTATACATCCCTGATTAAACGTTAGCCTGGGGCTGGACCTAGGCTTAGGGTCCACGGGGCAGGAAAGGTGGGTCATAGCATCCTGCCATGGGTACCTCTGCCTGTAAAGAGTCCTATCATACACTATAAAGGTAAACGACTTACTTTGCAGCAAGACAGCGCCGTTGTTGGACCTGCCAAGACGCTAAGGGAGAAATCTTTAATCGAAAAGTCACAATCCTTCGTAGTACGGCAGCCATGTTTTCCTAGAGCAAGGGCAAGGTCGAATTCGAAGGTCAAGGACATTACGGCCCGACCCATAACACGAGTTCTACAGCCTAGGCCCAGGGAAACAGTAAGGTTTTCCCCCATTTTCATCTTTGCCCACATTTAAGTCACGCCAGCTTAAGTTATTTTCAGTCCTAAACGCATTTACTGTGTAAAATCAACCTTTGTTTATTTAATTACTTATTGCTAGCTGATAAGTTGATTAGAAACTTCTTTATCGCCCACCCGAATCGGGTTTGGCCTTGGACTTGGTGCCTGGTACTGGTAGTGGTACCACTGGCAGTGGCACTGCCCACTGGTGGTCTGTCACGTAAATGTTAGGCATGCACATGCATGCTGTGCTTAGAATTTAACAGTTTTGATACATGACTGACCTATCTCAAAGGCAAATTCTTAATAGCATAGATCTAGACGGTACCCAGACGCTTCGGCTCAAAACCGCGTCGGCCCTGGCACTTGGGCCTCATCGGCCCAAGGCTTAGGCCGCGTCGGCCCAAGGGGTAGACCGCGTCAGCCTACTAGTTAAATATAAAAGTATCAACTAAAAACTAGGCGTCAGGATGCTAATGGGGTCAGTGTCGTATAACTACTGCCTATACTGACGCTTCCTAGTGAAGTCGGACCACTCTGATGTCGGACCGGGAGGGTTAGTGGACTCGGACCAGGGGGTTAGTGGACTCAGACCACCGGGTTGGTGGACTCGGACCAAACCATACCATACGAAAAATAACCCTAAACCTAATAGTGGGGTTCGAAATGTAATCCCGTGGGAATTCAATGCTGAAATTGATTTTATTGCACAGAAAATTCCGTCATGGTACAAGGGTTTAGGAAATCATGGGTGCCATTTTTTTTTCAAACTTTTACATGCCACCAGGGGGCACTTTGTACCCATTTTTTCACATTATGCACCCTGACATATTTATTATTTGAAATACAGATTTGTGTATATTAGATTAATTAAAGTACATAAAAAGACCTTTTCAAATATGTATCATATAATGCACTAGCATACTTAGGTGATTTTCTATGATTTTTCAAATATTTATCATTTTTGTGAAATTCGCGTTTAATTGGCATAAACCCCCAAACAGCCACTTCTAACTCAAAAGCATTACATCTGACAACTAAGTCAATATTAAATGTCTTGTAGAGTGTAAAAAGAGCTATCATTTGGTATAATTTGACAGTCATTCAATGAAAAACTCTTAATTCTTATCAATTTCTTTGAAAAAAATCTAGATTCAATACCAACACTTAAAGTCAGGCCAGATTTGAGATGGGTGTGGATGTTTGGAATAAAATCACCAAATTTGGTCCATATACTATTCATTGCCTTTGCTTTCAATTTTTTACAGGAGGGCTTTTAAAAAAATACATTATGGCCGCCATCTTGGAATTTAAAGGACGCCATCATGTAAAAACATATATATTCAAATATCTCAGCTTCCAGACAACATAGGCTCATGATCTTGGTGTCGAAACATAGGTTTCCAGGGTTAATGAACACAACTATACCATTTAGAAAAGCATAAAATTATATCATGGCCACCATCCTGGATTTTTCTGATCCCCATCATATAGAAACCTATATCTACCAATATCTCAGCTTTCAAACAAGTTCAATCATGGTCTCTAAACATTATGTATTCAGGGTCAAAGAATACAAACTTTACCTTTAGTAGAAATGGTTAGGTTATACTTATCAACACAGAAACTATATACAAAAAATGATATTCATCACACACTACTGTACATGTCATACATGTGCTTGCCTTCTTTTTTCACAATGGCAAAGGCAAATTTTAATGCAGTTTCAACTGGTCAGTAAGCACTCTTTTACTCTGGCATAAGCATTAGTCTAGTTCAATGGAAGCTTTATAGGTTGCTAGTAACATTGTCATACAGGAACTAGGTAATCCAGCCCCATGCTTCCACTCTAGGGGCCACAGTCCAATCTGCTGACACTTGCTCCATGCTTCAATCTGAGAATGCTGCAAAAGATGATCCTTGGATGCAATGAGTGTCTCCAGTGTGGCTTCACCAATATGTCAAAAAACGTTCAATGTTCATGGTCACTGGCGCTATCTTGTTGGATAAGTGCTCCAGTTGGTTGATATGTCAAGCACTGACCTCTACCTTTCTTTATGGATGGACTGTTGGTGACTGCATGTGTCATATCCTGATAGTAAAGGTGTGCCTCCCATGGTGACTTCTTGCCTCTTCCAATGAAGGTAGACGTAGTATCACCCCAATGACATGGTCAAATACAGGAGATGGCAGGGATTTTTCTCTACAGAAATCTTTGTAGATAACATTGATTTGAATATATATGCCTAGATATAGTGCTTGCCTTTACCAAAGGCAACCCAATGTTCACAATTTGGCACAGGATGATCAGATGATGGAATTTGCCTATTATGGAACATCATTATATGTCATCAATATGCAACAGGCATTTGGTGGAGCAATTGGTAAAAGAATCAGCATCCCAAGTCTTTACTTTCTCATGAACAGTTGCTGCCATGCTTACATAGGTTCATCAAAGAAGGGTTGTGTCACCATATATACATAATTGAAGATGTGTTTTAGGGTCGATCTTGTTTAAAATTCATGCAAACAGTTCCCTTTGTTGGATGGGTCATTTAAAAAGATGGCCCTGTTCCCTAGTTGTCTTATGCATCTGGGACAAAGGCCTAATCATATTGATTGTTATTGTGATTTTAGAAGGGAGCAAATACATTAAAACAGCTCCATTAAGAAGGCTCACATCAATAGATACAGGGGGATCATTCTGCTTTAACATGGGTAGAATATCAAGCAGACGTATTTCATTCTGAAGTAACCTTTGGAGGTTGTTCTAGCTTTTTTTGTCTTGTCAATGAGCAATGGAAGAGATTAAAGGGAAGTGAACTGACCTTTTTATTTAATCAGCTCATAAAAGAACGATGGATGATCGATAATCTTTTTTTTTCTGTACATGATAAGTGTAACTTTATGGGTCCATCCAGATCCCTTTTGTCTTCTCTTGCTTTTACAATCTCTAAGTGCAGTCCCTCAAATATTTCTAGGATCTTTTCTTCTCCACAGGTCAGAACCCAGTCAGAATACAGTTCCATGTAAACTTGTCAACAGTATCTATAGAGTGGTAGGCCAAAGGTAATTACTGGTATATGTACATTATTGAGAATTCAGTAGCACAGTGCAGCTCATTCATTCCATGCCATATCATAATAGCAAAAGCTGCTTTTTGTAGAATAGGGGCAAGAGCTGTGTAAGGGTTGTGTGCAGTTGAGCTGATGGATCTGCCAAAAAGTCATGAATTTCTGACTAAGTGGCACCATTTTCAATTCTACCTTTTTTAACAGATGGCTAGAATGCTCCTGGCGGTTTGCCCTTAATCGGTAAAGCCTTCAGAGAACCAGTCTATCTATAGTCACACAAGTATGAAATGGGATATGGTGCAAAGTGTTGTGCTGAAAGGCCAGTTGAAATTGGTCTAAAATATGCCATTGCCATTGTGAGAAAGGGGGCAAGCATAAACAGCATACATGTGCTGTAGTCCATAATGAATATGTCATGTATACATTTTTTTCATTGTTAAATACAATCTGATACTTTTCTAAATGGTATAGTTGTGGTCTTTGACCCTGGAAACCTATGTTTTGACACCAAGATCATGAGCCTATGTTGTCTGGAAGCTGAGATATTTGAATATATAGGTTTTTACATGATGGCGTCCTTCAAATTCCAAGATGGCAGCCATAATGTATTTTTTTTAAAATGCTTCTGTCAAAAATTGAAAGCTAAGGAAATGAATAGCATATGGACCAAATTTGGTGATTTTATTCCAAACATCCACACCCATCTCAAATCTGGCCTTAAGCTGCCTGACTATAAGTGCTAGTATTGAATCTAGATTTTTTTCAAAGAAATTGATAAGAATTAGAGTTTTTCATTGAATGACTGTCAAATTATACCAAATGATAGCTCTTTTTACACTCTACAAGATATTTAATATTGACTTAGTTGTCAGATGCAGTGCTTTTGAGTTAGAAGTGGCTGTTTGGGGGTTTATGCCAATTAAACACGAATTTCACAAAAATGATAAATATTTGAAAAATCATAGAAAATCACTTAATTATGCTATTGCATCATATGATACATATTTGAAAAGGTCTTTTTATGTACTTTAATTAATCTAATATACACAAATCTGTATTTCAAATAATAAATATGTCAGGGTGCATAATGTGAAAAAATGGGTACAAAGCGCCCCCTGGTGGCATGTAAAAGTTTGAAAAAAAAATGGCACCCATGATTTCCTAAACCCTTGGACCCTGACGGAAATATTTATGCAATAAAATCAATTTCAGCATTGAATTCCCACGGGAGTTAATTTTGCTACATTGCAAACCCTACTATAACCCTAAAATTGGTAGTCCTAAGTCAGTAAAGGTGGTAGTGGAGTGTCCGTAGTAAAAGTGACTTATAAAAAAATGACTATGACTATATACCTATCATAATTAGTGTTCCGCCTAAAGCTATGCCTGGTCCGAGTCCACTAACCCCCTGGTCCGAGTCCACTAACCCCCTGGTCCGACCATACAACGGTCTGAGTATACGAAGGGGAGGTGCGACAGAGGCGCCCCGAGATCGAAGCGTCAAGCGCCAGGACCCAAGCGCCCCGGTCTAAGATCGAGGCGCCCACCGCTTACATCGAGGCGCCCTGCCGGTGTTAGATCGAAGCGCCCCGGCCTAAGATTGAGGCGCCCACGGCCAGCCAAGCATGATTTACCTCCGATTTAGCTAATGATATACACAATGTAAACAATGAGGCCACTACTGCCTTTACTGACTTAGGACAACCAATTTAAGGTTAGGGTTAGGGTTATTAAAAGGATTTGTTCAAATATTCAATATTGACCAAGATATGGCGATTTTATAACGGCAGGCCGGGGCGCTTCGATCTAAGCCCAGGTGCCTGGGTCTACGGGCGGCAGGGCGCTTCGATGTATGCGGTGGGCGCCTCGATCTTAGCCGGGGCGCTTGGGTCTCGGGCAGGGCGCCTCGATCGTACAATCTACGACGGTCCGAGTATACGACAGCCCAAGTTCTCCAGACCCCATACTGACCTAGGCTACTGCCTATACTGACCTAGGACCACACATTTAAGGTTAGGTTTAGGGTTATAGTTAGCATCGGTATTTGGGGGGTAGGCCGACGCGGTTTTGGAGGTGGGCCGACGGGGCACACAGGTGGGCCGATGGGGCTTGGGCCGACGCGGTGTTGGGCCGACGTGTCTATGATTCGATCTAGACCGACACTGTGGCAGGATTTTGGCTTTTGCTAATGCTTAGAGTTAGACCAAACTTATGCTTAGAGTAAGACTTAGACCAAAAGTAGGCCTCCCCCCCCCCCCCCCAACCGGGGGTGGGGATTGGGGTGGGGGGGTAGGCCTACTGGTACTGGTGTCTCAAGTGGGTAGGTAGGCGCAGCCCATAGTATTTGACTCAAAACTACATGATCAAAAACAGGGGTCGAAAACCGACCAATGTGTAAAATAGGGGGGGGGGGTCAAAACTATACATACCATATATAGCTATATATAGGTCCAAAAGTATATTTCTGCCCTAAAAAAAGCTGGGTACACCTCAAAACAAA
This sequence comes from Sthenelais limicola, assembly GCA_942159475.1. Taxonomy (NCBI): domain Eukaryota; kingdom Metazoa; phylum Annelida; class Polychaeta; order Phyllodocida; family Sigalionidae; genus Sthenelais; species Sthenelais limicola. Next base: position 73,008,612 of record OW804098.1, read on the forward strand.
AGGTAAATTTATTTTAGTCTAAATGCCAATATCGAGTCCCAATTCTCCTGCTTACTTTCAAGTAGATATTGATGCTCCCATAAACATGCATGTAAAAATCATATTGTCCTGTTTTTACGGAGCACGAACCATTCAGTGTAAGTGGATACCACAGTTAAGCAATATTCTTTACAAATTATTGCATAAACAATGGTGTACAAAGGTTCCAAAAGGTGTGTTGGGGGGATGCAAATCCTCATGGAACTTATTATACCCATCATATAAAAAAACACATGCAGGTGAAATACTATAATATAAACATTTCATATCCATACCATTATATGCCTATAGTACTCCTATGCCAGGACTGCCATTGCTGGCTTCCACCCAACCATGATAATATTTTTTTCATATATTTCATTTTTTTTGGTATAAGACATGTTTATCTTCTATGAACAGTATGAAATTCAACAGTATACTACAGACAGACAGTAGCAGAGCTGCCCATGCTGGAACAGTCAACAGCCAAACACTTTAGATTTTCTGATACCCACCAAGGCTAGGTTTAGGGTGAGGGTTAGAACTTAGTAGAGTTCCGGGGTAGAGTTAGGGTGGGATACATTTATTGAGACACATAGCCCCTCCTACACTCAGCTACTCATTGAGTACTAGGCCTTATGGGTTAGTGCCACCTACACTCAGCTGACTGAGTAAAGTAATTTTACTATTCTTCATGAGTGTAGCTAATCTTACTATATAGTGCAGGTGAAAACTTGTGATCCTGTAAAACACTAATTTCATGGGTCCTGAAAAAAAAACTTGTGTACCACTGATGCTGCTGTACTGGGGTGTGGCTGATGAAAAAAGTGAGATCAAAAATAGATATTTGAGGGGAAAAGGGGTCAGAACATGACATTTTGCACTTGAAGTCCAAGGGTCAAAATTCTATGCCAGTAAAAAAGGGAGTCCAAGACACGGCAAGAGTCAAGACCAATAAGTACACGGTACGGCGGTAGGTCCACCGGACCATTACTAGAGCTATAAAATGTAGTACACCGTATTCGCGCGCCTGCGCTGTGGGCACCGAAGGCTCCACACTCCAAGGTCGGTTTCGAGTGAAACACCTAGTGCACTAGGTGCCTCTAGGTGAGCAAGCAAACATGTTCCAGTGCACTCGCTGGTGCACCGAGAGACCACTCGGGTGGGTTGGCTGGGGAGCGCTGGTGAACTTGTCACGCATGCGCACTTCACAACAACAACTCGGCGGGGATATATTATCACTCAATACATGAGTTATCTAAACCAGAATATAACATGAATCTTATATTGATATTGTACCAAATCATGTCTTTTAAGTATATTTTCAATATTAAATGTGATCGTGGTCATGACACATCTTAAATATGGGACACATGTCATGCCTCCAATGTTATGATATCCGCTCGGTGACTCTCAGTGCACCAACTTGCATTCGGGTGACTGGTGGATGGCGCATGGGTGTTGGTGTTTTCCTGTCCACCAAGAGCCTCCCTCAGTGTGTCACTCGAAACCGACCCAAGTGACTGGTCAGAAAGATCTGGGTTAAATGACCGCCTATATGTTTATACCAGGATATCACTACATTAAATCGTCATTTTAAAGAAGAATGCTCCCACTAATAACGACCAAATTCAAATTTTATATACACCATATCAATAGTAACTAAGCACTTCAGTTATCAGGAGATTCAAGGATTTCCCTTTTAGCTGTGATGCTTTACTTTCTACATTCATCTCAGTTGTAGCCATGAAAACATAGCGTGTATAAGAAGGGAGGGGGAATCCTTTCTTCTTCTACTTTACATCAAACTGAAACCCCTTGCCAAATCTTTCTTTCTGTGACAGGAATAAAACTTTGATATGTTTTTGGTTGAATTTCTAATTGATACACTTAGCCCTTGGGTCTTGAATTTAGAATGTAACTATTCAATTGTGAATGGTCAGTGCCGGGGTCAGTGTGCCTCTCTACTAGGGATCACCAGGAGCATGTTGGCCGATGTGTACCAGGGCAGGGGCCGGGGCAGGGTGGCCAAGGGGCAGGGGTGCCCCACTCATGAGTGCGTGGCTGGGGACGGAGCTGGGAAGGAGAGGTGGTCAGCAGCATTCTTGTCTCATCTATTTGGAGTTAAAAAAGGCCTACTAGTTGGAAAGGAAAGACTATTTTGATAGACATGAAGAGGGCGATAATACTTTTGAGACTTTTGGGAGTTATGCTAACTCAATATGAAGGTATGTGTTGTGTGAATGAGAGAGGGCCAGGTAATTAATCAGTTCCCTTTCGCACCCTGATGCTTTCAACATAAAACTACATTATACAATTAAACCACTTTTCAAATTTCGTCCAACTTCTAAGGATGTATGGAAGTCTTTTAAAACTATGATGTCTTTGAAAACGGATGATTTTGTAGCTATATAATGTATTTAAATGTCTGGTGGAAAAAGAAACGTCTGCAAGGTTAATCAAGTGCGTTTGACCAAAGTAATGTTTCTGATGGGTTTCTGACCCGTCACTAGGGAGGCTTCGATGGACCGCGTCTCAGTGAACGCTAGCAATAACGCGGGCTGTGGTTAGGGGGAATCCCCCGATGAGTCATCACATCTCCTTGCGTCTACGTTGTAAGTCAGTTCTTACGGATGTTGACAACACTAACTTGGTGTGTCCTACGTTGCCTAATTACGTTAGCATATATCTTCATTTGGAATGTTTTATTTACCCGGAATCAACTTGTATAACAAAGATAAACCATTTTTCCATGTGTGCTAAGTCCAAAGAGTTGATATCTTAATTGGAAAGTTATGCTTTGAGAGGTTTCTTACTGGAGGGTTGTGATAGTGTGTGTTGGGTCATGGAGGCTGCTTTTACACATCTGTAAGTAACAGGAATCACAGAGTAAAAACCTTCCTCCTGGTAGGCTACACATCTTGACCAATCAAAATTATTGTTTCCAATACATGCTAAGAAAGTATGGAGGATGTTTTACTTGTAAATTTATATCTCCCAAAACTTTATCTGTCTGTTTTCAACAGAACAGAGTGCAGTGTATTCCCGCGGCCCCCTGTAGTTGTCCTCCATCGAAGGGTCTTTCTGCTTAGTGGACGCGGTGGCAAACCTCCGCTATCTCAGGAGGGGAATCCCCTGAATTTCTATCCCGCGTTGAGCTAACGTTTTCTAGCAACGCGGTACATCGAAGCCTCCCTACTTTTAGTTCCTCATCTGCCCATCAGCAGCGCTAGTTCTCAGACTTCGATGTATAGCAAGAATAGGCATAGTATCGCAGAGGAACTTCAGTTTCACCGACTCGGACTGTCCAGTGAAAAAGGTCTATGAAACGTTGGAGAAACCTTGGAGGACTGATGAAACCTTTGGAGGACCGGTGAAAGTTCTAAAGTTTTCGCCATGTCTGGTATCCATAGGACGTAGACTGTATTCATCGAGGCCATACGAGGTGAATACAGGCCACCGAAGACTACGGGGATGATACTCTATCTAACTGAAGACGCAATACTGTGCTATTCTTGCTTTTATTCAATGATTCTTGCCTTATTACAACTATGTATGGATGTATTCATGGGGGTACGGATCATTGGGCCCCGGGTTCATTGGGGCCGGACGATTGGGCCCCGGGCCTGGACGTTTAGACCCCAGCTAAAAGACGTTTGGCCCCGCCGGGCTTGGACGTTTGGGCCCCGGGCAGCTGATAGATACATTACAAATACTGATGTAAATGATTTGTGTGTGTGTGGGGGGGGGGGGGGGGGGGGTGATTACACACCCTCTACAATATCACACGAATGATTAGCCTACATTTATGAAATATGGAAGAGTATCACCTATTAAAATTCAGGATTATGATAAATACTGTTAGTGGATAAATTTCCAAATATTGGTAGTGCTTTCAACATAGAATAATTAATATTAATGACTGGCTTGTTCTAGCCCAATGTATTGCTTATTTTATTACCTCATTTCATATATTGGTGTATGTATCTACGTGTGCATGTGTACATACATATTTATATATATGTAGCCCATTGCAATTCAATATTTTTATCACAATCCCTGTAATGCATTGTGGTTGTCAAGACCTTTATGGCCCATCTCCCCACGTCCCCAATCCACGCACCACTGACCCCTCACTCATTGCTCACAGCAGGAACAAATAAGGAAATCCTACAAGGGACCCCGACCCCCCCCCCCCCCCCCCCCCATTTCTATTTGAACCTCTCTTGAAGACTTCATTCTATACTCGTTGATTACAGGTACCACAGAGATGTAGCTACGAAGTACGTTTGTTTCTTCCTGAACTTGAACCTCGAGACGACTCCCCACACGCCTAATCTAGGTTCCAGTTTTGATTTCTGAAGTGGATCTAGCTTTCCATGAAAGACTTACAGTATGAATAATCTTCGACAGATCCATCGAGGCTTTACCCACGCCGATCACATTCACAGACTCAGGTATATTTGGTTTCGATACTATTATCTGTTAACCAGTAATAACAGTGGACACATTCCGAATCAAATGAACAGAAGAAGTAAAGTCTGAAGAGTACCAATCTAGCATGTTTTGAAGAATATATATGTATATCTTGTGCTTTTGCGGTTGGATGGCAGGGGATCGCCCCCACCCCCACCCCCTGGATGGAACTCGCCTCCATGAAATTATAATATTTCCAGGTACACATTATAATGATATTACTTTTACTTATTATTCCTGGCCTTCCCTTCGTAGTGGCATGAGGGGGGTATGAGGCTTTGTTTGATCCCTGAACTTTCATTAAATTCTACTTTACATTTTCTTTTAACTCTTTCTACGATAAGCATAATCACGATAAACCTAGGTTAGTAGATTTAAATATTCTGTCTTTCTAATTTAAATATTTCTTTTCAGATCACCTACAGTCCTACCATGTAAATCTACCAAACAATTGAATATATTACCCTTATTCAAATCAAGACCGAGCACATCTTCGACGTTGGGCACCCAGAGTGTCAGGTTTTACGCGAGAGGTAACCATGGAAATAAGCGTCAGTATACGGTTGATCCTAATTAGGTCTTTTCCAAATAGTTTCTGTTGAGGATCACAATTTTTGTTTAATGTTTTATGCAGGTTGATATGTTGATACAAGACCAATTTTCCCGATCATACGTGCCAGATTCAAAACTACATTTTGATATATTATCTAGGATAGTGATATTGGACTTTTAGGCCTCATGTCCAATAATACTAGGCCGACTGATTCTCACATCTGGATGACTAGAAAGTCGTTTTAGATTAGATTAGGACGTTCTTTACCGATACTATAAAAGTTTATTTGAATATTTGTTATTAAGAGCTTGTGACATTTTCAAGAATTAATACTTTTTAAACATATGGGGTATTAATAGGCATAGGGCCTTCTGATGTGCAGAGATTTTAATTGATCTATGGCAGTTTGGCGCGTGCATAGTTTTAACGAATTCTTTTACAATTTCAGGGCAATCCAAACACTCCACAAGTAGTAATCCTATAATTAGGTATTTTCGCACACTCCGTTGGGTGCCTATCCCTCTTGTCGTTGGCTTTGCCTATATCTCCTATCAACAATTTGGGCATGTGGTTAAACGGGAAGAGAAGAAAATTAAAGATTCGTCCGACCCAGAAGACTTGTTGGCCTCTGAATGGATTGTACGTAGATCTCTAGTATATTATTTATTATGTATGTCATTTTAGACGTCCTAATTTCATGTGTTATTGTTTTCGATCTTTATTGCTAGCCGTATGACACATTTTAAAAATAATTCAAGTAATTTTGAACCCATCATTATATTTCTAATGACATTTTTTTACTTTTCATAGGTACGTATTTATCGATGTATCCCACTGAAAATCATATCTAGACTCTGGGGGAAGATGAATAGCTTGGATATACCGGCCTCCCTGCGCTCCCCGATGTTAAAGGTTTACATTTGGATGTTTGGTTGTAATATGGACGAAGCAGCTATCAGGGATCTAGAACACTACAAAAACCTCTCAGAATTCTTTAAGAGGAGATTAAGACCCGGGGTCCGGCCTATAGACCCAAGAAACAGTATGGTATGTACATATATATATATTGTTGTAGTCGGGGTCGGGAGGCGGGGGACGAGTGATGTATTGGGGTACATTCGTCTCCCGCCTGGGGGCACTAGGGTCTCACATTGTGAGTGAACACGGGACCATGGGGGGAGGGACTATAAATAGGGGTGGGAAACGGGGGTAACGCCAGTTGGCACCCGGACAGGGATAAGAGTAGATCTCCCCAGAACTCTTCAAGAATAAAGCAGATTGATCGCTACCTGTACTTTGGACTTGGACTTCACATTCTTCTTGCGGCGATAAACGCTCGACGGCCCTGCCGGGCAGATTCCCCTCACCAACTCACTTAATTAATACTTCAGAGGTCCCAGGTGGTGCGATCCCCACATTGGGAGGATACAACCTCTGCTATTGCCCCCTTCCCCAGTAATCTAGAAGTAACATAATATTAACTGGTAAAATAATCGGAGAAGAGACACGGAGACGAGACGAACTACCACAACAAAGACAAACACCATGTTCTCTTCACATTTATTCAACCGAAGCTCTGATAATATTGATGGCGACAACAATGGTGGCAGCGGTGGGATTGACACCAACGATTCTCACCCTCTATCGCCGTCAGGAGAAGTAGGAGTACATCCGAGAACGTGGAGTAGCTGGTTGGGCCAGGGCTACGAACGAGCGGGGGTATTACAACAGGACCTCGGGACGACCCCGAAAGATGAGCCAAGAGAGACGAAACCGGGAGTAGCGGAGACGAACGGGCCGCCAAAGAAAATGAAAGTAACACCCCGATCCTTCGATGGGACAGGGTCCCTATCCGAGTTTCTCCATCACTTCCGCCTTGTAGCGGAATTAAATCAGTGGACGAATCACGAGAAGGGCCTGCACCTAGGTGTGCGCCTGGCCGGGCCAGCCTTGCGCCTCTTAGAGAAGGTAGACTTCGAGGACGAGGGAACGTTCCCACGACTGGTACAAGCCCTCTATGAATGGTTCCAACCAGCAGACCAAATCGCGCTGTACAGAACAGAGCTCCGGGCTAGGAAGCAGAAAGAAGGGGAGGGTCTCCAACAGATAGCAGATGAAATCAAGAGGTTGGCCAGACTGGCATATCCCACAGCAGACAGGGACATCCTAGATGACCTGAGTAAGGACTTGTTTACAGCTGCACTCGCTGATGCCCAGCTACGCAGATGGGTGGCCCAGGCCAAACCCCAAACCCTCGCAGAAGCTCGTTCGGCCGCTCTTCACGGAGGAGCCCACTTCGCCGCAGAAGCGCAAGGGGGACAAGCTCGATCGTCCATCAGGGCTGTACAACCCGAACGAAGCGCCGATGAGCGAATGGGTCAGCTTGAGGAGATGATGAGGAATTTGATGACCAAAGGGCATTCTCGTTCGGGGACAATGCAACGGAGTATGGATCGATTGGCTGGTAGACACAGGCGCTTGTGTCACGCTGCTGGGACGGGTAGTGTGGGAGCGAATGGCAAGTAAACCGGTGCTCCAGCCCACCACCATCAAGGTGGTGGGGGTAGGGGGCCAACCAATGGAGATACTAGGACGAGTCCAATTAGAAGTAGCCTTCCATGGGACATCAATACCGGTCCCCGCCATCGTGGTAGATATAAACTATATGGGCATCTTTGGAATGGATGTCCTGAGACCCCTTCGCGGAGTTGTTGACGTAGACAAAGAAACGGTGAAGTTTGACCATAACATAGTGCAGGCAGGGCCTGTGGAGGTGAGGGAGGGGACGACCATCCCTTCAGGCACCTGGACGAATCTCCTGGCGTGTGTTAAGGAGTGGAGCCACCAAGAGGAGGTGGTGGTCAAGCCTTATTGGCTTGGGTCAGGACTGCTGACGGCCCGGTCAGTCAACCAGGTAGTAGCAGGGGAAACGTGGGTGAGGGTATCTAACCCCACTAACAGAGATATTGAAGTACACCAAGGAGAGCGAGTGGGACACTGGGAGGAGATAGATGGAGACGAGGGGGACGAGCTCCGACCAGTGGGATGAGTCGATCAAGGGACTTCGGTCATAGAGAAAAATGTTCAGGTGCAGGAGGGAGAAGAAGACACACCAGGCCCTCTGGGCCCAGATGGACGACACTGTAGTACGAGGCAGAGAACAAATCGTGCAACAACTCTATCAGGACTTTGCAGATATCTTTGAGGAGCGCCTGGGACGAACGTCGAAAGCCACACACACCATCGACACAGGAGACCATCCCCCCATCAAGACGAGACCACGGCGGGTCCCAATTCACTGTAAGAAGCTGGTGGAGGACGAGTTGGATAAACTTCTACAATTAGGGGTAGCTGAACCTTCCCATAGCCCCTGGGCGTCCCCGGTAGTTTTAGTAAAAAAGAAGGATGGGGGTTGGAGATTTTGCGTCGACTACAGGCAGTTGAATCAGATTACCCGTAAAGACGCATACCCATTACCCAGAATGGATGACATATTAGATAGCCTGACTGGGGCCAAGGTGTTTGCTACCATAGACCTGGCCAGTGGGTACTGGCAAGTGGAGATGTTCTCTGATTCACAAGAAAAGACGGCCTTCTGCACGCACAAGGGACTCTACCAATTCCGGGTCATGCCTTTTGGCCTGGTAAATGCACCTTCAACGTTCGAGCGGCTCATGGATGCTGTCCTGTCCGGCATGGTAGGAGATGAATGTCTGGTTTACCTAGACAACGTCATCGTGTTCGGGCGGACAGTAGACAAGTGCGCTGGACGGTTAAGGAAGGTCTTTGCCAGGCTGAGGGAGGCAGGACTCCAAATTAAGACCAAGAAATGTCAACTTTTCCAACGAGAGGTCAGTTTCCTGGGACACCTGATCTCAGGAGAAGGGGTAGGAACAGATCCTTCGAAGATAGAGGCACTACAGAAATGGGGAACCTTACAGGATCGGAAGGATGTGAGGTCCTTCATGGGATTCTGTTCCTATTACTGGGGTACTAGGGCTAATGACATTAGACCAGCACGGGGGCCGAACCTGGAAGGCATTCGTCCCACGATCAGTTCGGGCCTCTTTAATAAATCAAGCTCATCAAGGACCGTTTGGACTGCATGCGGGCAGAGATAGGACCAGGGAAAAGCTGGGGAGAGAACAGATTTGGCCGGGGATGGACAAGCAAATCTCACTAGAAATTGAGTGCTGTGCTACATGTCAACAGACGAAAACTCAGGGTGCCAGGAGACGAACTCGGATGGGCGCTCGTCCCCTGGCAACAGTGGGGGAAGAATGGGCGATTGACATCACTGGACCCTTCAAGACAACAGAGAGAGGCCATAAATACGCCTTGGTAGTAACGGACCTTTTCTCCAAGTGGACGGAGGCGTTCCCAATAACGAATATGACCGCAGCTACTGTGGCCAGGGTTCTCGTCCGGGAAATCGTATGTAAATTCGGGGCACCCAAGACCTGGCACACCGACCAGGGTAGAAATTTCGAATCTGAATTATTTGCAGCTATAGCTAATTTAATGGGAATAGATAAAACCCGGACATGCCCATATCACTCACAGGCCGATGGACAGGCCGAGCGCTGGAACCGGACGATGCTGGCAATGTTGATCACGGTTACCGATGTCCAGGACGAGTGGGACGAATGGCTGCCGTATGTAAGCGCGGCATATCGAGCAGGCCAGCATAGGACAACGGGATTTTCACCGAATTACTTGATGTTTGGTAAAGAAGTACACCTACCCTGGGAGTTATGCTACCCCTCCCCCGAGACGGGGACGAATCCCTTTGAGTTCGTCCAGGAATGCCATGACAGAATGGCCGAAGCTCACCGCATAGCGTGGGAAAAACTGGGAACAGCATGAGAAAAAGATGAAGCGTGGTACAACCAAAAAGTCAGGGAGGTCACATATAAGGAAGGGGAGAAGGTTTGGTTCTTCCAACCAATTAAGAAAATAGGTATAAGCCCCAAATTCCAGAGATTCTGGACTGGTCCTTGGACCGTGGAGAAATGCTTGTCATCCACTACATATAAAATCATCTGGGGACGAAAGTCCAAAGTTGTGCACGGAGACAGCCTCAAAGTGGCTCGCCAGCGGGACCAGGATAGGGAGGGGGACGGGGCCCCAGTAGAGGTGGTTGCTAGGGAGATCCAGACGTCCTCCTGTCAGAGGACGGATCTTCACTTTCCCTCTAGAGAAGGACAAGAGCAGATCGGCCATAACTCACTGCTACCTGTGCGAACGATCATGCCACACTCAGCCAAACCAGATGACAGGGGGAGAAATCATTCCCGGAGCCCAGTCAGAAATAGGCGGAGGAATGAGAAGGAGAGGGAGAAGAGAGAGCAAACTGACCATAGGAGGAGGAGAGAAATGGATCTGCTGATGATCGACCCCAGGAGGGCAGAGGAATTAGGTCTGGAGAGAAAGAAAGTTGCATCCAGGGTAGTAGTGCCCGGCAACAACAGGCCGGAGACGACCGACCGGTGGGTAGTGACATCAACGGCGGCACGAAGTACTACCGAGGGAAAACAGCATAGCAGGAGGGAGACGAGAGACCAGGAGGTGGCGCCGCCGGTGACAAACACCGGCACCACAAATCCATTGCCACGGGACCGTCGGGTGGCGCCCTCTGAGTCAGAGATAGTGAATCTCACCGGAAACCTGGCCAATCGGGCCACTTCCGGGATAAACAACTCGGAACCAACACCTCACAGAGAGCAGAGTAAAACTCCAACTAAGACAAAGACTCCCGAACTCAATCAAACCCAAACCATCATGCTGTCAGCGGAGGACAACGAATCGAGTTGGACTCGAGTGGATGCTGAGGCCCTGGCTCCAGGTGAGGATGGACGTTTCAGTTGCTGGGCCTGCGAGAAAGTGCTAGCTAATAAGAAGTACCTGTACAAGCACTTAAGCACCCATGAGACTCTTTTTAAGGGGGTGCCAGAAGGCCGCCTATGTGGCGAGGGCCCACGATCTCACCCCTCACATTAAAAACCATCATGGGGTGGAGATATAGACCAAAGTATGGCCAAGGTGTTGATGGTCACGGCCCGGACACCAGTACTCTATGCCCGGCCGGCCACCGATGAGGAAGTGGTACTCTACAAATCTGGAGAACGAATGTGCCCTCGCTTGCCAGAGGGCCCAGTGATGCGAGCACTCCTCGAGGGGGACGACCCCCCGTCCAAAAGATGTAAGGTGGAAGGGCCAAAAGAAGACACAAGGGTAATCGTCTCCAGGAGTTCCCGTTCTACCAACCTGGCACCAGGAGACAAGTCTCCAAGGAAAACGTCCCCGCGTGGCGTCTCGAGCCATCAAGCACCCAGAGTGGAGGCAGCATGGGGTCGAGAGCTAATCCTATCACACCGGGATACACGAGATAGCAAGTCCTCAAATACTAAGGAGCCGCCTAAATCGCTTTCCAGAGACGAGCGAGACCGAGCCTCCAGGGATAAGAAGGAGTCAGGCCACAGAGAGTCGTCTCACCAAAGCAGAGGCAGGTCAGATACCGCTGTTGACATCAAAACTCGTCCGAGAGAGTCATCTTGCACTAGCAGGGATGGGTCAGAGGCTGCAAGCCATGGCAGGACCAAGTCCAGCTCCCAGCGACAGCTCAAAAAGCCTCAGACGGGTGGAGACGAGCACTCGTCTCCACTAGATACCTCTAGTCAACCTCCACCAACCTCCCACCAGAAGGACGAGGGTAAATCCGGTAGGCCGGCGAAGGCAGCCAAACGAGAGGACCAACGAGTGGTCGAGGCAGCTATAACCCTGGCGGGGCTGGACCAAAACGAGAAGGAGGAGGGGGAAATCGGCAGTGATTTGGGGGAAGAACCCAACATCGAGATAGGAGAAGATGTTTACATAGACTTAACGTCTGTGGACGAACAGTCACGAACAAGTCATGCCTCAAACTCTACCACCAACACTGTACACACCACCTGGGGATGTTCGTCCCAGAGGACTGTGGGGAAGCTGGCCGGCCAACATGCCAACACCCGGAACCCAGCAGATGATGCTACAAATGTTGTCGTCTCTGGAGCGGAGTATAGCCCCCACCTCATCCGTAGCGGTACCCACCCCACCTGTGAGAGAACTGGTGGCCCAGAGAGGCCTAGATGTCGAGTCGCCAAACAACCAGAGGCAAGTTAAACCCCCCTCATCATCGCTGAACACCCCCCTCTTCCAAGTGGCCACAGGGGGCGTAGCTGAAAGGCCCGAGCCAACCAAATGGTCTATTCCATTAGACCTGACTCCGGACTCCAAAAAGACCCTTGAGACCCTCCACGAGAAGACCTTCGACCCCGAAGAGGCAGTCGGCAACATGACCCTCGGACCCCAGGACAGCAAAGAGACCGTGGGGAAGTCTAGCCTAAAAAGGAAAGTAGAGGGCACTGAAAGAAAGGAGAGGACATCCAAGAGCGGACCATTTGGACGGCGCACTCGTACGGCACTCCTGTCCGGGTCAGTATTCGACCCTAAAAGAGAACTACCCGTCCCTGCAGAGATGTGGATCCCGTCCACCGTCACCATGTCCTAGCGGACATGGATGGCGTGTGGACGGTGAAGTACTGCAGGTCATTTGTATGGAGGGGAAATGCCCATACTAAAATACCAAACGCCGAGTTGATCATCGAGATACCAGACATCGCTACCCATCCTATCCAATCCGTGAGAGAGCGTCTGACGAGGAGTGAACTGGAGCCAGGAATCGTCAGGTTCGTGCAGACGACGTGGAAAACCCACCGTATGGAGAGTGAAGACGAGGATTAGAAGATGCTGTGTATACGCGCGATATTATTGTTACTCGAGTAGTTGTAGTTGTCCATAACTCAGGACCATTTGTGTAGATCATCTAGCAGTTATGTACCGTAGCCAGTAGAGTTACAGACTGGCTTGTATTCTTGTTCAATGCTTGGCGATATTGGGGTTAATTTTTACAATTTGGGGTCCAAAATTTATTAAGGGGAGGGTATTGTTGTAGTCGGGGTCGGGAGGTGGGGGACGAGTGATGTATTGGGGTACATTTGTCTCCCGCCTGGGGGCACTAGGGTCTCACGTTGTGAGTGAGCACGGGACCATGGGGGGAGGGACTATAAATAGGGGTGGGAAACGGGGGTAACACCAGTTGGCGCCCGGACAGGGATAGAGTAGATCTCCCCAGAACTCTTCAAGAATAAAGCAGATTGATCGCTACCTGTACTTTGGACTTGGAGTCATCTTCTTGCGGCGATAAACGCTCGAAGGCCCTGCCGGGCAGATTCCCCTCACCAACTCACTTAATTAATACTTCAGAGGTCCCAGGTGGTGTGATCCCCACACTGGGAGGATACAACCTCTGCTATTGCCCCCTTCCCCAGTAATCTAGAAGTAACATAATATTAACTGGTAAAATAATCGGAGACGAGACACGGAGACGAGACGAACTACCACACCAAAGACAAACACCATGTTCTCTTCACATTTATTCAACCGAAGCTCTGATAATATTGATGGCGACAACTATATATATATATGATTACTGGCTTCTCACAATCCATTTTACAAGAAACTTTAAGGAAACTACTTGTGCCTTAAGGGAACTGGGATACACTTGAAACTGAATTTTTTGGTTTGGAACTTTCTGATTTATCCCAGATCTTTACAATAAGAAAATAAACTGATTAATGTTATGGGAATTGTTTTTAAAGTCTGTTATAATATATGAACAATGAGCCAAGATTCACAGAATAGGCCTTGGATAAATTTGAGATTTAAACTAGATTATAGGAGGGTAAACACCCGTTTGATGAGAATGTCCTGTCTCCCTCCCCTGATGTTTTTAAAGTTGGTGATTTTACCCTCCTTGTAGATTAAATCATACTATTTAACCCTTTGGCTATATCATGCTATGCCTTTTATCCAACCGATACATTATGTTCCCGTGCCGTCTTTAAATTCATGCTATAATCATACTCTCACCTTTTGGTGGGTAGTTCAATGTAAAACTACTCCAAATTATTACTATTGGAATTCTTTTTTTATCAATAATAAACTAATAACGTACGTTACTGTCTTGATCCATAGGTTTGCCCATCAGATGGAGTTGTATTATACTTAGGTAAAGCTGAACATGGCGTTATGGAGCAGGTGAAGGGGATAAGATACTCTCTCCAGGAATTCCTCGGTCCCCAAACTTGGCCCAATACAGATACACAAGCTGTCACGACTACAGCGCTATCCAAGCAAAAGATCCACGCAAAACCAAAAGCCTTAGCCAAGTAAGCTTGATTATTGCGCCATACTTTTCGTGAATATCTAAATTGTAACAAACAAGTTTTGCAACATCAGTGGATGGACTGAAGTTAGTAGGCTAGAAACTGATACCCTCTGATGGAGGTTTTTGATGTGAGGACTGATTTGCCTGTCCCTACCCCGCCTTCCGGATTCAGTTCGTTCACTCTACATCAAATGGTCATTAAATTTCAAAATTTAATTGCACTGTATGTTGATCTGATCACTGTAAAATCCAACTTTAAACTCAAAAATAAGGTGTAGAATGGTGATTCTTATTCTCCAACGTTTCTGGCATTAGCCCTTCTTCAGGGAAAGTGATTTAATTGCACTTAATTGAAGAAGACAATCTTATAATCACCAGGTACCATGAGATTCGTTTTTCCTGTAAAATGATGCCATGGGAAAATGCATTAAAAATATCCTTATGTCTTCTACTAAAAAATATTTTTAATAACTTCAGGTATGCACAAGATGTGAAAAGTAAGGACGAGAATGAAATATATCACTGTATCATTTATCTTGCTCCTGGGGACTATCATGGATTTCATTCACCAACACATTGGGTCGTTTCACATCGGAGACACTTTCCTGGTAAACTTTTAAAATCTTTCTGTTTTTTAAGTGTTTTTCATTTTCTCCTGTCTTCTCTTGTCCCATGCGAAAACATTTTGGAAACACAAACTTACCACATATTTAGACTCATTAAAACTCAACAGGATTTGTGTACACAAGCTTAGCAGGAAAACCCCTCCTCTTCGAGATATTAATACGCTCAACTGTAAATCAAACAGATGTCTTTTCAATATAGATGTTATGTACCCTTCACTTTCTTTATTCCAATCCGCATTGCTATACTATCTGAAATATTGCATTTTCATTTACAGGTGAGTTACTCAGCGTTAATCCAAGTATTGCGCGTCTAGTCAAGGGTTTGTTCAACTTGAATGAGCGTGCTGTCTACACGGGATATTGGCAGCACGGTTTCTTTTCATTGACGGCAGTGGGAGCCACAAACGTTGGGAGCATGAAGATTTACCACGATAAGGTATGTACCAGCATACTTAATTACTATTATTTATTCCCAAATTACATTCGAATTCATGAAGCGGAGAATACATTAAAAATATTCTTCATTCATTATGAGTATGACATTTAAAAGCATCAGTAAAGGCGGAAATATCTATTGTTTAATTCTGTCCACATTTTCATCTATTCTCGTAAACACCCCCACCCCCTGCACGATTTGATCACGAATAATGATAACTCCTGTCCTTTTTTTTCTTTTTTAGAATTTGTGTACTAATGAGCCAGGGCGCATTGAGTCCGGAGAATTCTATGACAAGTCCTTCCATGCCGTTGATACAGGCGGTATTCCTATGAAGAAAGGAGATCCCTTTGGCGAGTTTAACTTAGGCTCAACTATAGTTCTCGCATTTGAAGCGCCTAAAAACTTCCAATTTAAAGTAGAACCTGGACAGAAAGTCAAGTACGGACAAGCTTTAGGCAACATACAATGATATATATTATCACTAGTAATATTTAAATTAGATTAATTCATTGGACGCGAAAAAAATTAAGTTGTATTGCTTCTTTTAAGGATTTTTGAATGGTGTTATCTTCTTTCTTGACTAATTGACAAGCTTTTTTCAAATAGTTTCACTTAGTATCTTCCTATTTAATTAAGCACTTCCTGGTGTTAAGATAATATAAATTCATATAAAGGCATTATTATATCTATGCAAAGCTAAATATAACTTCAATGGTGACCAGTCATGCTCATATCACTCTTCTACGTTCTTCTATCTCAGTTCTGGTATATTACAATAAATCATGGTGCGTCCATCTCTTGTTTTGTAGATGCAATGTGGATCATATACCATCTAGTATTTCACTGTACATAATGAGAATTATTGATATAATTTTATAGGATTTTGGAATAAATATATGATGAAAACCTCATGTCTCTCTCATTGAGTTATTACATTTTTGTGTATATTATAACTTGGTATAGTGTATATAGTGCATGTAGTTGAACCAGCCTCCTGAACGTCGCAGGTGGCCGTTTCATTAGGGTTATAACTGCTTCTTCGAAGCGCAACCCCTGAAATTCCCTACTGAAATATTGATTGATCCATTGGTCAGATTTTCGGTTTGTATTTTATTATCCATGTGTAGATTTAATTCTAATGAGAAATATACCTTCGGATAAGAGGGAAAGCTGGGCTCTCGTCAGTGTTCCACTTATATACAGCAGATGGCGTGCTTACGTACGTACATTCCCCTTGTCCTTGATGGGTCTTTTTTTGCGGGTGGGGGGGGGGGGGCAACTCCATGTCACCAAGCCAGGGTCGGGGGCAACTTTGATTCCTACGTGAAATAATGGTTTTCTCATTAATTAAAAAACTGGGGTTCCAACCCGGGCTCTCGATATATTCTACCTCCTCCCCACAGGTTCTAGCGGTGATCTAGTCCTTGTAAAAAAAAGTTTATACTAAAATTCCCAAAGAAATAATTTTCTTTAAATTTTGAATAAACTATTATCTAATACAATCAAAATATTTCTGATGGACATGAGAGCAGTCTTGGAAGTCTTCAAGTTTTGCAGATGCCACCAAAATTGGCAATCTGGCAATTTTCGGACATATTTCATGGGAAATATGGACATTTATGCATTTATATATACTTAGTTGTCTGAAGTTTCAAAGTGGGCTAGATATTAGGGGAGGCGGGGAGTAAATATCCCCTTCCCCTAATATTAAGGCCCCACACAGCTCTTGACAGCGGGCCCTGCCCGTCCCGGTAAAACAAATCGAAGTGGAAACCCGTTTGAAAAGAAGTGAAGAATCGAGACCATATGGGATGTGTTTCAGGAAAATGAGTCATAAGTCGCAAAATTGATATTTTTCAAAGTGTTTTTTCACAAGATCACATTATTGGAATGTTCTAATTTTTAGAGAGTTTGTCACTTAGAGGTATATCAATCGATGTATCAAATTTCAGGACAATCAATCCAATATATCCTTTCGTTTTAAAGGTCCTCATATGGACTACATTTAGTTAATTTACTGTTTATTGACCCCAGAAATATTGGAAACTTTTTTTTTCAAAAACGAAAATATCAAATTAAAATCTAGAAATACTTATTGGATTATTAGACTGTTTACTATCATTGGAATCAGCTTGATCTCATCTTTTCAAATATAATGGTATCTCAAAATCCAGTTTTTGCGACTTATGACTCATTTTCCTGAAACACATCACAATAACTATTCTCTTGACGCATAGCACCAGCACGCATGCAACCATGCAGGCAGTTCATCTCGAGTGGAGGAACGGACCTTAAAGAAAAACCTCTCAGTCTAGGCTCACGGCCTCTTAGATCAGATCAGAATGGTATTGAGTGATTGGGCTCCTGCTGCGCTAATGGCTTTAAGTAGGCATCCTAATTGCATTTAAGTAGGCATCCTAATGACATTTTGCGGTCAGGAGCATAATGCTTTTTCGACGCCTACACTTTGCCCAGACGGCGGCGCCCTCTCCCATCATACACTGAGTGACTCACAAATTATAAATGAAAAAACAGTGACTGATATCAAATCTGAATAACAAAGTAAATACATCATTGGCCTATTGTTATACCGCCAATAAACATTTTAACCATCTACAGACCCTTTAGGAAAGACGTGTTTGAACTTTTCTCCATTTAACATTAACTTTTATTCTAGTATAATTATATCATACACCCCATGATATAATACTATGTACAATAGTGATTACAGTATATCATACACCCTATGATATAATACTATGCACACTAGTGATTACAGCTACACTCTATACTCGACCTGTTGGCAGTAAACATCAATACAAAGCTCGCTATGGTCAACCATATGCGGCGTTGCTGCCAACAGGACGAATATAGTTTAACCCCTGGTTCCTTCATTTGGGTTTCGAAAAATCACTGAGATCGGCCTGGAAATGGAATTTTCACCAATAGCACGGAGACCCTGTGACTTTGTTTCCCTCAGTTTGGAGGGACTCAACTCTGAGCCTAGACTCCATGCCTCTTCCACGCTGCTGGTTAGGCTACGCATTAAGCAATTTTAAAACAATCCGGCGATATAAAATAGTAGAGACTGATACTCTGTTCAATAGAAAGCATCTATCAGTAGACTTCCATCAAATAAACAATAAATGAAAGGGAAAGAGTGATCAGGGGAACACAGGGAAAGCCACGAGAATGCTGTTGCCATTCTTGATGGCTAAAACAAACTGCAAAGAGCCTATGCGTTGATAGGGAAGATCGACTTCAGATGAAAGAAAATTCGTGCAACAGTAGCTAGGAAAAATTATTTGTTTGTTTTTAATTGGATACTACTAGTGAGTGTATGTATACCCCTTAAATAGACGCAAGATGCAGGGTTTTTTTTATACTGGACGCAAGGTGCAGCCCCCTAGTCGGGTCCCTAGAGGACGCAGATGCAGGCTGGTAAAAAAAACTATTTCCAGGTTAGGAAAACCTGTTTCCCTGATTGTATTTATTTGTTTTTTTGTTTTTTTTGGTAAAAAGCTGGACACAAGACTCACACCCCTCAGTTAAACTGGACGCAGGATGCAGGTGTGTGTGTGTGTGGGGGGGGGGGGGGGGGGGGGGGGGCGATGCACACCCACCTACTATATAATAAGCTACCGTACTATAAGTAATAGGCTTGATCCCTCCATCCACACAGATTCCTAGGTGAAACTGAAGTATAATCGGATGGGCCATGACGGAAACCCAGACCAGTGAAATCTCAACTTTCTTTGCTAAGCCTATATTGTCCGGATAGGAAGGGCCATATATCTATAATTATATTAGCTTATTCCGAGCTTATTGTCCCTTAGCCTACTAATAGCTACTAATTAGTTGTAACTGTGGGGCACTTGGTTCTGCCGAACATTATGGAATTTTGGTATGAACGATCTTATAGCTTCACATGCTATATGATCATTGAGGAAACCTCGAGTAAACTAACTTTTCGTTGTATTACACTAAGACTAGGCTAGACTAGCTCGGCATGCAAATCCTATAAGGTAGCGCCACATTATTTCCCGTGGTATTGTGTGTAACTATTTCCAGTGCGCGACTGGCGCAGACGACTTCTGACTCAGTGTAGTGAGGGCTACGGAGCGGAGCGCATCGACCGTCTGGGCCTCAGCCAGTTGCTGAAAAGTCGTCTGCTACAAAATCGAGCGCCGTACCTTCTCAGCTACACCAGGTCGTAGCTCATTACCACGCGGGAGCTGATTTGCTGTGCTGTTTCTGACAGAAACCTATTTGTTAAACGCGTGGATTAATAGTGAAACTTTGGAGTTCGCCACTCATTTTCCAAGACAGTGCTCCCGGTACCATTGCCATTGGATGCAAGTGTCTTGTTTGCAGGGATTTGGTCGTGGTTGGGCTTCTTTTAGACACAGCTACAACTACAAGTCTGGCGCCTGCTACATCTGTGAACATAGAATATTCTTAAGACTCGCAATTCATACCACAAGTACAACACTTTGACAGCCTCATAATAGAAGAAAAACTGTTGCTGGCAAAGTCATCAAATTTGTCTGGGAAGTTTGCCTAGTTCTGTCTGAAAGTCCAATTATAACTAGGATATTGCATCTTATTTACGTGCACCACTACGATTGTTGATATATCACTCTTAATTACTATGGCTATCAATTTGAGCTATAGCTTACCAGTTTGTAGCCTAGTTCTCTTGGCACTGCTGTTACCGGGAACTGTGGAGGCAAGTTGCCGAAGAGCAGGACTGTGCTGTGCCGGTAAGAACATCACCTGTCGCGCTGTTGTCTCCGCCCATCATCAAAATTCCATAGAAGCTGAATCAGGAAAGGAGCACCATAAAGGAGGGAAGAGGTCGTGCTTCTGTGATGAGCATTGTCTTCATGTTGGAGATTGTTGTCAGGATTACAAAGAACATTGCGAAGGTAGAGTTTGATGCTTCTTACTGTTAAAATGTACATTACGTCCCAAAGACTAGTGGTGTCCTTATTTATGTTATGGACTTATATTGAAGTAGCGGGAGTATTTTAAGATTTTATATTAATATGTATAAGCCCATCATTAGCGGTACAAAGCTAATTGCCATCTCCCCCCCCCCCCCCCCCCCCGTTGCGTCTGGTATACCCAAAATACTCAAGGTTTTTGTGTGTGTGATACATGCAGGTAAATCAGAATTCGTATGAACACTTTTAAGATGTCCTATGCAGATGTGGTTTGGTGGAAGGGGCGGTGTTCCTGGTAAAAGATGTTTTCAGCTATCCATAATCAGCATCGTCTTGTAATACTAAAGGCCCTATCTATATCGACTAATGATTATGTATTGCGTCCTTCAAAGACTTTCATTCAGTTAGTGCACTGGGAGTTGGCCTTTTCCTCAAATTGGCTTAACACAATGCTTGACATAAAAAAAAACCTTCCCATTTCATGCATGACAGTTCCTTGGGCAGAGTTTGTCTTCCATTTGCTAGTGACGCTACGGGGGCTGGACTGTCTCAAACCTCAAACTGACCCATGACCACACACTCGGACATGCATTGACCTTGTGCTCGAGAGGGTGCCAGCCATAATTCTAGATTAGGGTACGGGGGCGATAGCCGGGACTACAACACTCTTTTAAAGAGACCGCTTGGCGGTAAATAGTTTAAAAGATGAGCAGCATACAGTTACCGTCCTAAAATGATATTAGATTGTGGGAAAACATTGATTATTATCTTAGTTCCTAACCATCACAGTGTTCATAGTGTCCACTTGGGAGGCCATGTGAAGCTATGTAAATGGCATTATATTAATTGCCTGTGGTTACTATAGTGCGACCTTTTAGAACCTGTAAAGGTATAGACCTAATGATATGAAGGAAAGAAAGCGGACAGAAGGTGACTGTATAGACCCAGAGTGGACGGGGTATAGCTGGGTATGTATACAGTGTACTTGATTCGTTCAATGATAGAGGGGGGAAGAACCCTGCCACACGCAAACAATCACTATTTTAACCCAGACCCCTCAGACCCTAGGCCTCGACCCCCATCCACGGCCCAGCACCACCACCTCAGCAGTCACACACTTCCTATCTCTATCTATGACGAGTCCTCGTGTGACAATAGACGATGGGAACCACTCTCACAGCCAAAACACTCAAGTTCTACCATGAATAGATTGGTTGTTCAGGAAAATGTATGCGCACACGCTAACATTCTCCGACAGTCTAGTAAACCCCCATCCATAAAAACAATTGTAAGAATTGACCTCAGTTCATTTGTCTGGGAATACACTGCACATAATATCTACAGTCGATGTTATCAATCTTTATGATTGAAAGAGTATTGTGAACTTTTGCATGTGATAACTTAGTTCTGCATTGAAAGCAGTTTATTTCTTTATCAAAACCCAGACGACTTTTTGAACACTTCATGTGCCACAATACCTCTGGATTGAAACTTATTCGTAAATAAGTTATGACATTTCCTGCCCCTTTGTTGGCAAACGTGTCTTACTATCGTTAGCCTATCGTTCAAGGGCAGCGCTTTTACTATTGAAACTCAAGGTTCGCATTCTAATGACATAGGCACCCACATTACTGTCTAGGGTCCCATTGTTTTTATGTGTTACGGTAGTTTATGAGGGAGGTCTTGTTTCTAGAATGGGTACGCAAGATTGAAGGCAGCAGCACAATCTGGATCTCCTGGATTTGAACCCTTCAGCCGCTGTGTGATGGTCGCACATTCAATTACATGTATTTATAAACCCTGTCGCGAGAATAGACTGGTGCCAGTGGTGGAATCAAAGGCCACCAATGGGCCGTATGATAGTTCTATTGAGATTCATCGTGGCATATCCAAACTTGTCCTTTTGTACCTCCTGGCTTAGTGTAACTTTCCCGTGTAAAATATGTGTTGTTTTTCACTTTAACTAGCAGTTTAGAGTCCCTCTAACCTTAAGGAGAAGGCTAGGGTTGCTACATTCGAATCAATGTGCTATCAAGATAAGTTTCCTGCAATAGGAATTAACCCCATCTTTGAACTGAGGACCAAATTCAGTCAATACTTGAGTAAAGGTTAACATTAACATTTCCTGAACCAACAGAAGATTCTTTTAATATGAGCTCAGATGCATCGCGCTTGGTAGTATAACTTTCCTGCACGTGTTCCTGGGCATACAGGTAGTAGAAACATCATGGACATACCGAGGGCAAGGGTTAAGGCGTAGGTGAGGCATTCGATGGGGGATTACTTGTGCTATTATCTCCTGGATTAGTGCGTTTAGTATGAATAATCTCCATGTACGTTACCTCAAGCGAGGTACAGGGGCTCACCTGGCATGTTTGTGTGTGTGTCGATATGATACACCTGTAGTAAATCAATCGGACAATCTTTTAAGCTGGAATTTCAGAAGGAATAAAATAAAGAGCGTATGAAGCGTGGGAGAGATTAATTTCCACAAGGACCCCATCGGCAAAAATGTAAATTATATGCGGATGAAAATCGGTATCAAAATAAGGTAAAATGAATGGAAACATGCATTTCGGGAATAAAGGGTTTATAGCTATTATAAGCCCCAAATCATGGAGAAGTAAAACCTAGTGTGTGTAAGGAAAAGAGGAAATCTGTCCGTGACAGCTTTTAAACTGATAGGCTTCCAAATGCATCTTTTGATATTTCATTACTTGGCGAAAATGCGCTTAAATACTTGTCTCGTTATGGTTTAAAACTTAATTGAATGACAATTAGCGTCAAATACAGTCAAGTAAGGAGAGCAGAAAAAGGTATCTGTACTTTAGATTACCGAACAATCTTACTCATCTTACTTACTGCTTTGGCATAGTGGGAACCCGTTCCAGTTTTACTGTAAGGTTTATGAGCGATTTTCTAGAAAATAAGGGTTTGAAATTAAATTTTCACACACTTCTTTTACGCCCATCTGTTTACGTTTGACTTTGAAAGTTTCCATAAGAAAGCAGTAGCTGGACAAACAGTGAACGTGAGTCAAATACAGTAGGTTCAATGCTGCATCATAAGAAAGAACGTGTTGTCATAGCAACAGAGTTCAACGCTGCATCGTAAGAATGAACATAAGTCAGTAATATAATCCGCCGCCTCCTCCAGCCCCCCCCCCCCCCTTTTAGCTATTATGATGAAATGATAATGAGAGATAATGTTATCCAGATATGTTAAAGGATGCAATATTTTGCATATTTCCCATTCCTATTATTTCATCACATAGCCTATTATTACTCTCTCTGTCCCTTTGCCTCGAATCGATCTCAAGCACTCTGTATCCCTCTCACATTGCCTCTGAATCTGTATCTAATCTGCATCTAATGAAAACTAGATGCAGTCCCATTTGAGTTATGAATGTTAATACGGGTACTAAGTTACAGACAGAAGTTGAAAGAGAAAGATGGTGGGAGAGGGAACAAGGAGCGTTGAAGATGTGGGCCTGACTGTCCCACTAGCAAATCCCGCGCGTAGCACGGGTATTTGCTAGTAGTATTAAATTCGAAGCTATTGATAATAATATTAACTATTTACTTCTGTGACCAGTATGAATGGGTGCATGTACATTGTGTGTATGGAAGGATATGTGTATGTATAAGTATCCGGTATGTATGTATCTGTGTGTATATGTAATATAATGTATGTAGAGAAAGTGTATACATATTTACAGTGACTTTAACCCGAAAGTTCATATGTCCCATGACCCACGTCTAACAAAGAGTAAACGTTTATATTTGTCGATAGAAAATAAGACCAATGTTAGGGGGCGAATTATGTTTGCTTAAACATTCAATTTTGTCTCAAGGAAATAAAAGTTAGGGTTATTACAACATTGAGTGATTTATATGAGTGAAATGAAAGCGAGGTGTAGGAAGAATATTTATTTACCTTCCCTTAGACTACCCTCATGTGTGTTCGATAGAAATGAAAGTTTACTTTGGAGGTGCTTTTGTTTTAGGATTAAATATTGATGTAGGGAATGGATGGATTGTGTACATTAGATGCTCTTCAACGATTCTAGGTCCACACTCTTGCGGCCATTGTACTATTTGGTGCTCTTTGAAAACTTATTGTTACCACTTAGCCTTTACTCACACTACTATTAGCTGCCTTTGCCCCTATATTTTCTGTGCCACTGCTACTTTACTGAAATAATGTTCCATCTCAAACATGCACTATACTGTTAATAATACGTGTCTTGAACTTGTGTATTCGTGACACATCTTTTTTACAAATACACATTTTTCTCCCATTGAACGTTAATTCTAAAATGAGTTTTCCTCTACCCCTTTGAAGATTCTTAATCATTCATGTGATAGTCGTTTAACCCCCTACCCTTATTGTGTGGTGTTCTACGTATGGATTAGAACTAATGTTATCACTGAGCTGTGCGTTAGAGGCCGAATTGTCGAATTTGAAAGTGTATATACTCGAAGCCAACTGATCACAATCTTGTATAATGTGAACAGCTTCGTGGAGCCAGTTGTCCGTAACAAGCTTATTGGGCGTTTAATGGGTATTGTTGCACAGCTAGGTAATAGTTTCCTGTCACTTGGGAAATAGGTAACCCTCTTTGTTGTCATTAAAGCTGCGAATGCTCCACCCCCGGTCTTCTGTTTCCCTATTTGGAGATAAACATGCGTCTTCAGTGATTGGAGCGTGTACGTTTTAAGTACCTTTTCTTCCTTCGACCCCCTTGTAGTCCCTGCCTATGTCAAGGTCACATAAATTGAGCCATTTGATATGCTTGTAGAATCAACGAGACTTGGAGACCCTCTTTGTAGAATCTAACCTGCCCAAATTTATTGTGGGTCAAAGTGGTTATTTCTTCTCGATAACTCTACCTTAATGGCAATACTAACCAAACTTGATAAATACTAAATACACATATTCTTACCAACGTATGAGTATAAATTACCTAAGTCTCTTTCACTCTAAGGCTAAGATCATATACTTCCATCGCTCAGTGATTGTAAAGATATCTTCACTCCCGTTATTCTGTGTAATTTGTCTGCATCCAAATCGTCCATTTACCCTTAGAGCATAAAGTGCTTCTACCTTACCAAGGAGCTACTGAGATTTAACTAGCATAATTAGCAGACAATGCCATTGGTCACTCCTAGCCTTGCAAGGCAGTATGTGACCAACTTCCTCCATTGATGTGGTACAATGGGCTTTCCCATCAATGGATGTGTTAAGACGCAGTGGGAATTGTGGTTAATGCCTAACTGAATGTAGATGAACTTAACACAAGGCTGTAATCCCTTAGGGTTCTTTAGGGTTGTCTATGTGAGTAACAAGTATTTTATTGCTTAAGAAAAAGGTGGTGCTGTATGGCCCTACCCAGTTTTCTGTGAGCAAAGTGGTTTATGTGCTGTGCACTACTCAAAGGAATTCCTATTACTATTAAGATTAAACTGCATCATCAGTCACAATATAGATAGGGTTAACAGGTGTATGTATGCGCAACTATATATATACTTCCCATGTGTTAAATGTATTTGTAGTTAAATGAATCCTTCACTTAGACCAAAAACAGTTATTAAGAAGTTGTAACGTTATCCCTGATAATAATGTTCTTTCAGACTTCTCCCACTTCAGAGTATCTTACTCTAAGAATAAACCAGAAACGGCAGTAAGTGCCCACTCACTACATTAAGATCTTAAGGACGCCAATAAGGAGATAGTACTACTTTTCACTAGTTAAATCCTTTTATTCTATGCTCCGTGTACACCAATAGGGGAACTAATATACTTAGATCCCCACCTTACCTGGATTGACGATACAAATAGGACAGTTTGCCGAGAAACTAGATTCTCCATCCCTTTTAGCTGTCGATAGCCTTACCCTGATTGCCAAACAATCTAGTTGAATATATAAAACAATTCTAGTCACGCATCTAGCCCTGAAATATCAGCATTGTCACCACTACACGCACCCGCTCTTAAACCATTTTTTTCTCCTCGATATTTTATAAGTTTCAAGAAATGGTGAGAAATGATTATTAATAGTTCATAACTTATTCAGTGTATATCATCTTTTCGGTTGCATTATAAGGACGAGTTCTAGGGATCAAGAGTGGTGTCGATAGCTTGCCCTTCGTATTTCCTTTCATTAAATTTAACTGTGATCTTGTTTGTTAAAATATGGAAGACATTTCTTAATGTGTTGCATGTTTTCCCCTGTAGAACATGCTTAAATATTTTCCCTGTACTATAGTCTGTAGTTTCATTACAATACATAGTTTGTCTTAAATATCAAGTCTTTTAACTATATATTCCAAGAAGGCTAAATCCTTAGATCTTTATATTGAAGGAATTTGTTATTTGTATTATAGTTTTAATTTCAATGATGCAACATGGAAAGCTGCATGTAAATTACATGTCCTATACCATAAGACGCTATAATGTGTAATTTACTAAGACATATTGACAACAGTATTGACCATTTCTCACTTTGAAGGCGAATTGTCCTGACTCCTATGTCTTTCATTGTGTTAGGCTCAATCCCTCTTGACTGGAAATAAAATGTTGTCCAAGTTCTTTGAAGTTTGTGCTGGTCTTCACGTGCTAATGAGAAATCATTGACACCTTATAAACAATGCGCGTCACAATGAACTAAATCTAGTATTGTTCTTGAGGGCCCAGCCTAGCACTTAACTCAATAAGCCACTATAATGATAAGCCTATAGTTAAAAACAACAGCAAAGGTATTTATTTCCCTTCTGTTTGTTCTGAACTATTTAGAGACCGGGTTTCTTCACACCCCTTTTACCAAATAAAGCGAACAAACCTCTTTAAGTAATTAATTATAGGCTTTATTAAACGGCATGCGCATCGTTCTCTGTTAGCGTCAAAATGACTAATAATAATAGACTATTATATAGTCTATTATTAACCCTCCAAAATATTATTTTGGAGGGTTAATTGCCCATTTTCGTCTCATTTGTTAAGTTTTTTTTCATTAACTAAATGAGTGCACATCAAACTGGACTCGACAGGTACCCGTATGTAAAGAAGAAGAATATAGTATGAAAATCTGGGTAGTATCGCTTATTGACCACCCATTGGAGCTGTCTTTCCGTGGGATAGACCATTCACCTAGTGCTACTAAGCCTGGACAAAATCCGTGCAGTTTACTCTTAACCTGATCCGGTTAGACCATAGTAGTCTGATCTGACGTGCATATGAAAGCAACAGTGCAGCATGTTTAAGCTCGTGTATTAAAGGTGGTAATACTCACTAATGCCCATGAATGGGAATGGTGTAAGCCTGTTTAGGGAGGGGCATTTGGTTGTTAATGCAATTAATTACCTATAATCGCAAGCTTTCCGATAAAAGGTGACGTGATCTGTGAAATCTGCATAATTAGAAAGGAATTTCTATTAGCATATAATAACACAGTCTGTGTGTTCATCGATTCCAATCATTTTTACGAAAACATGTCTTTTAGGACTGCCAATATGGAAAGGGAAATAATGAAGTCTCCCTGTGCTTCTAAGAGCTCGAATAATAGAGCATTCTTGAAGTTGTACATCTATACCAACACCAGAAGCACGGGGCTAGCCTCTACCATTCGTTGGTCGGATATACGTATATATGTGTGGTAGAGTAATGGTCAGTGTTCTATAGGATTAGTACACCAGACCACGGAACTATGTGTTTATATGCATGTTTATATGCGGTTCTCTGGACGCTCCATCTAGCCAAACAAACACACACATTCACACACACCTCCCACAGACAACTATACACCAACATACACTAATATTTACTATTTCATTTGGTTCATGCATCCATCGTGTGTCCAAGATGGGTGAGCAGCAGGGAAGGTAGCTATAATTAACCTGGATGGGAGATGAGAGACAGCGCATAATGTTGGCGAGAGGAAGAGAACATTTGTATGTAAGGAAAATTATTTAGATGCCGAGAAAACGGGTTAAAGCTTAAGTTTTCTGAAGAAATTTGTACGTATTAGGCTGTATTGAGTTCGTTCTAACAGTCTTCCAAAATATATCAATTAACGTTCTTCCTAATTCCAATTTTACCCGCAATTCCACACTTCAACCCTTTTTCTTCTACCCTGAGCAAAAGAGTACTTTCAAGACTCTTGTGGCATATCACTTCCTGAAAGAATAGTTCTTAACATTCGCAGCTGGAGCATATATCAGTCCTAGTGTGTAATAGATAAGGCATAGGTCACCAAGACCTTCCTATAACACTGTCTGCTCAAAAAATATCTCTGGGCTATGCAAGCGTGAGTAGATATTGGGTTTCTGTAACATTCACATGGTATACATACTGGAGAACGCGCCTCTATATAATGATAGTGCTTTTTGGAATAGTGTGTTTCTATTTATCAATTACTTTTCCAATTGGGGAATACGGTTATGCGATGAATGTAAATGATTTTTCTCCACATCATCAAATTAAACGATAGCATTTATATCACTTATGAAAGACATGAATGACTTTGGTAGAACCTAAAAGGAGCCATACAAAACAGACCTATCGATCACTTTTGGATCGTGATACGTGAAGTGTGATACAAATTACAGATCAGTATCATGTGGAGTAACAAGCGTAATTGGTGACGTAACTCATGCTATCTGCATGGGAACAGCAATCGCTGCGTATACATATAACGGTCTGGTAACACTCTGTAAGCCAAGGTCTCTGTACTTTAGATTACAGAACAATCTTACCCATTGGTGACGTCAGAGACAACCAGACGGCCATGTGACGCAAGGCCACGTTAGTTCAGGGACGTGCGTTACTTGGGGAACTTTCCTTTCAATGACATCCAGCGACATCCGACATCCAATCCATCCTTTAATATAATTTTCAAACTTCAAAATACCACTGTTCATGTTTCACCCTCTATTTCTTACGATTTTATGAAGAAATATGTAAGTAGGCTAAGTATGTTATCGCTGTAATATAGGCCCGCCCCGTAAGAGTGACAAAAATAAAGTTCAAAATACAGATTAACCTAACCATGTGGAATGTACTCTAATTGACCTTTTATTAACTAAATTGCAGCCTACTTTAGCAGGATTGAAAATTATGAAAATTGCACAGCTGCCAATTGTACATTTTTTTTTAAATCTCACCCCTAAACTTTTTATGAAATGGAGGCCAAAAATGTTTATATATAAAACAGAAAATACAATATTTTTCAACGACATATGTTCTCTTGGTACCGCGGGAATTAACTTTAAGAGCTCTTAATGCTACGGAACATTAAAGGCAGACGGTGTTAACTCGAGTACCCTCATTCACGTATTGAAACATCATGTCGACAGATGATTACGCCATTTGTAATGATAAGGTGCGTAATTTCTATCTCTTATGTATAAATCTTATGTACGAACGTATGGAGTATATCATAATTTATCGTGTGCTTGTGACCCTGGCATTGGCTAATGCCTCGATTATCTCTAGAGAATATAATCTCTTACGTAATCTATGGGCACCGATACATGATCCGTTTGATCAAAATGTGATAAGGGGCCCCACAAGTACATCCAATGACTTTTTGATTAGAAGTGTGTCCATCTACGGCACGAAAACCATGATGTCGTGATGATTGGTGGTCTCTGGCCGAGTCATGCAATCATGCAATGAATTCCGGTCGCGTCCATTACCCGATTGCAACAGAGTAATCCCGTTACCCTCTGTTAGTTTTAACAACGAGACTAGGGGACTGGTTTTAAATACTCACCCTTCTCCTATTGCTATTTTTTTAATTTAGGGTTATATCCACATATATGTTCGTACACATCTCATAACTAAATACTAACAAAATCTAGCATAAATGCTAGATTTTGCCTACGTCATATTTCTGGAGGAAGAAAGGTTCCTAAATCTTAAATAGTTACCTATTTATTTATACAATCATTAAAGCTGTTCTATCAAAATACCTACATGAAAAGGCCAAACACTGGCACAACTACAGGGGTAACGTCTCCCTTTCGGCTGCTCAGCTTTGATCAGGTGTATTAATTACTTGTTGTGATTAACTGATCAGTTCAGGTGGTTTGTGCACACTCCATATGAAACACTGTACTATGGTACTCCCACTCCACACTTCTCTAGTCAGATTCGAACCTCAGATTACGTTACTAAATTCCTATCAAGGTGGTGAGGCATGTTGTGCTTGAGATTAGACCTAGAGTGGCAGGTAAAACACCATGCCTATTTCCCATTTATTATGCTACTTCTACTTGATGGTCTTAATCATAACGTCAAAATAGCTCTTTATATCTAGTACAATACACACCATTTATTGCGCCAATTACGTAGTCTAATCCATTGTTGCTCTAGGCAGCTCTAGATTGGTACAAGATGCGTCAAAACTCAATTGAATGTATTATGCCATATATATTATATGTAGCATTTATTGAATTTTTGAAATACAAATATTTCCTGAAATACACACATATCTCCTTTACATATATCCCTAATCTCTCTCCCCCCCCCCCCCCCCCCCCCCACCCACCCCGACACTATCTCCGTATTTTGGAATCACGTAACTTTCCTCGTGCCAAATGGCCAAACCGTCAGAGTTGTGTTGTGTATTGTATCTCGGCCCTGCTTTGACATGTTTAGCTTTGCCTCACTCGCCTTGTGAGCGAGCACTGGCAGTTTTCCCAGGACTTCACACCTCAGCCCAGTGCCATATACTTGTAGCAGGGCTCACTCACCTTCCAAATTTGGGATCTCATATTATATGGTGCCTGAGAATTGTTGGTGTGTTTCCAAATCTGAACATCTTTCTGTATCAAATACATTTGGGAACACAAATGATTAATTTTGTTTTCTTTAAATGAAAGTTGCGAATGTTCCCCAAATGCGTCTTTTTAGAAGGCCAGCGTTAATCTTGAATCAAGGATGGGAGAGATCAACCGAGCCCGCCGACACCACCACCCTACGCATGCTACGGCTTGTGGCAAATACATTTTATTGTGACTTGCTACAGGCTCTTCTTGACCTGGGAGTTGAAAAAAGGCACTAGATCTGACTGGGAGAATTTGGCTGCCTGATAGTTGTGTCTGTACAAGGTGTTGGGGGACTTGGAGAACAAAGAGGATTTCCTGTAGAAACAAAACAGGCATGCCACGAATCACTACAAAAGAATTCTTGATTCAATCCAGATGTTGTGATGACCTAACAGTGTGTCTGTAGCAATGATACTAGGTTAATAATCCTAGATAGAAGTCCCGAGTTCGTTTCGCTAATTGAACATTTAATCTTCCTAAAAATGGATGTATATGGATCCCGTACTTTACTCTGAGGGTGGAACTACAATTTTATGTACACTCTCGTTGTTCCTGGTTCTTTTTAACCATTCCGAGTACCGGTTGCACTCACTTCACAATGTACCCGATTTCAACATTTGCTCACAGCCTTATAAAGGGGACAAGGGACGATAACAATACAGACAATAAATACACTAATGGTGTTGCAGAAGTGATGGTCGGTTTGATTATCTTATTTGTTCTCAGAAGAATCCATAACCACATCAGTCTTGCGAAAAGGTATAATCTTAGACTAATAGAGTAATGTAGTCCGTATGCATTCCGGATATAATCTCAGAGTAAAAGAATTTTTCTGAGATATTGTATAACCTTATTTATAAGTGCAAATGGCTCTATAAGAGCTGGCATAATTCATATAGATCTGATAACGATTATCCATAAATACGTAATTGCATTTAATGAGTTGTGTTGTGGACACCTATACATGTATAGGATCCCTGATAACGTTTTAGCTCATATCAATTCAATGGGTTACTCTAGGATCCCTGGTGATAGGACAGAATTAAAATCTATTTTCCGCTTTACCGCATAGGTGGTAAACTGAAGGAACTGTGAAAGGTTAATCAGGGTTTCACGGGGCTAAGCAACACTCTTCTCTCAAAGGACTGGCTTTAACTTAAGTTTAAGGTTGGGCGTGCTGTCGGAGCAAACATATACCTTTTCTCGGACATGTGGGCACACACTTTATCGCTCTGAGCCACCTCTCCCACTCCAGAAACTGAGACGGTAATCAATTAGTGAATTAGAATTTGTGCAAACTGCTGCGACAAATAGCCAAGTTGGGTATTGAATATGCACATCGGAAAAGCATTGTCTTATACTAAGTAACTGTACTCTTTCAGTAATTTAAACCAATGGCAATGTGAAATGTGTTTACCGTTTAACATGTACACGTATATTTTGAGGATGCCCACAAATAAATGGAAAGCCTTTATCTAAGCTAAGTCATGAGGATGCTTTAACAGTGAAGGACGATGGGGAGAGGAACTCTGTGATTTTGGCGACCCATGTCGGAAGAGAAGAGCTACGTGTGTTGTGGGGCGGGGGAGTAACCTAAACATCACAACCTCCCGACTGCACCTGTTGTCAAGGTGATATTTTAATGCCTGGAGAGAGGTTCGCAGGTTGTTGGCAAGGGTAGCTCCTGGACCGAATGGGCCTTAATACCTTGCAGTCCTTCTTGTGCCACCATACCCTCTCAAAGGCGTTTGTCTTACAACCGAAGTCAAATCCAGCATTTACTTGAATCCACCTTAATTTTCCCATCAATCTACAAATGACGTCAATGTAAATGCTTTCCAATTTCCAGTCGTCCTGTGTACTACCAGCAAGATACTACAAGCTTCTTATTGTATTATTTTGATATTATATTAACATTCCCATTCGCTCTTCTACCACTCCGCCAACTCCTGTTTGTATCACATTGAGGGACTTCAGTTCTGTGTTAAACAGTAGTGGTAACAGCAATCCTAGAATCATTCCCATTCATGTGTACTTCCGATACAGAGGCTGCAATATCGTTTGATTATCCATAGAATCCCGATTTATATTTCATGGGAGCTTTAGCAATGCAGATAAATCTTGTAAGTTATTCCTCTTGGTGATACAGAGTTGTTATTTCTGCCAGGAATTGGAGGAAAATTCGTTCTATCCTTAGATTACATTAATTTTGATTGATTTATCTCTGATTTATCTTGTCGGTCACATATACGTGTATCTATTATCGGTCATATAATATTATAATGACGTGTTATATAAAAGCTCTTTTTTGTATATGTCTGTAAAAAATATATTGCATTTTGGTGGCCGAGAATGTTATCTTCTCGTGGCTATATACAACGAGATTATCTCGTTGCTATATATAACGTGTTCCACATCTAGATTTGACTCAACAGCACTCGTCAAACGTGTTCCACCAAGTGCTTCCTTAATGGGGAATTTAAAACATTGGATTGTTACTCTATATAGAGTTCATTGAACAGGGATGTGGAGGGCTTTCATATAAAAACTACACATATGTGGGATATGGATTATCTATTTTGTACACCGGATTTCACTCAATACATAAGTATTACTGGAAACGGTGAAAAATGATATGCAGGATATAAACACCTCGTCATCGTGAATCCTATAGTATCTTCGTGGTGGCAAACCACAGTACTGTTACATGGTATACCGGTATTTCATGTGGTGGCGAACCACAGTACCGTTACAGGGTATATTTCATGTGGTGGTGAACCACAGTACTGTTACAGTGTATATTTCACGATGCTCTCCTGACTGGTAAATGTTATCTACCGAAGATCATGTCGGCAAACGTAACTGTCACTCTGGTTCAGGCTAGTCTTGGCATTCGTCCTGGTGCATAGTGATACTTAGATTCTGCTCGCTTCACCCCTTCACACTTCTCTTTCTGAGGGTTCCTCTCTCAAGTTGTGCCATGTATCATGAGTCCATGCGGTTTTTTTGGATATATTCCCCACTCGCACTTTTCTGTGATATGTTATGGAAAATGCTCTTTTACACAATTGGACGTTACGCCGGCCATCTACCTCCACATTCTAAGAAAACGTTAAAGAAGCGCCTACCATTCGCAATCATGGCAATGCTCTGGATTAGCTCAAAATACCGATCCGTGGTGTGTGCATCTCAGATTCTCTTTCAACATATGTGTTGATTAGTTCCTAATGCTGTAAGGCGTGTCCCATTGATTACATTTCAAACGTCCCTTTGCATTTGTTTATAAGATGTTATCACATAAGTGGGAACTGCTGCATTAAACTGGGGTTTGGGGGCAGCATTTTGGATGGAGATGGGCTTGTCCTCAGTTTACCTTCATGGTGATGTTTGAAGGGCATCATTCATGACATATAGCAGGCCCCAATGGCCGGATAGCCGTAACACGTTTAGAGAAAACCGATGAAAATAGCAGCTAGACAAATATTTTGAAGTATAAAGTTGGGAGTGCTAAAACTAAGCGCCATATTTCGTCAATCTCCACTGGTACATTGGGGTAGTCGCCCCCCCCCCCCCCCTCACACACACACCAGTGTTAGAAGACAGGCCAAATGTTGCATGACAGATGATTATTCACACTCAGCTTCGACGAGGCATTATTATTCAGGTCTACTATTCGATGGCACACACCTATTACGGTATATGCAAAAGCAGAGAATTCATATTTAATCGTTTAGATACTTTCAAAACAAGAATGGAGGGTGGGGACCATGAACTCCGTCATGTGCACAACTATATTCCGTGAAAAACATTGACTGGTTACTTTTTGACTCCCACTTCATTTTCACCTATCATTAGCTATCATTCTCTCCGGTCGCCTGTTCGTGGCATTCATTGACCACCCCCGACTCGGGGGAAGGGCTGGTGCCTATAGGTCCCTAGTAGTTCATGATATTTACTTTAGTATATGAACTACCCGATGAGATACCGGGCAATGCTTGAGAATGGTATAAAAAAACAAGTTATTCATATTTCTTGCCCTGATGTTACATTTACTGGGGGTTGAGGCGGCCGGAGTAGAGTAGACAGCTCCACTATATATGTCCCATGTGTGGGATGGCAGATTATGTTACCTTTGCTCACATCTGAGCTATTCCGTGGTAGTTTGGCCGTGGACAGGGGTGATGATTTGTACTTGGCGGGGCATAGGGCATTATGGTGTAGAAAATAGAACATAAACTGTAAGAGCTGCGCAACAAATTATTAACACCCCCACCCACCCCTAAAAATAGGAGAAACTGAGGACAGTGAGGTGCGACCAACACGTTGATATATCTGTAGCACTATATATAAATATATCATATGCCTCTTTCATTATTTATTACAGGCAAAACCCTGAACTTTTGACTGATGTTGCGTTGAACAGGTTCTTAAATAAATTTGTTTAAGAAGGTTTTGTTTTTATGTCCCGCACATAGTGATAGATAAGTTTAATTATTCGAGGTCAACGCCAGAGGGATGGGGGTCAAGCGTCTGCCTCGCCCCCTCGGGGGTACTTGAAACCGCTGGAGCCTTCCCACCATGCCCCTTTCACCGTAAATGACTCAGATGGCTCCCGGTGGTCAAGTAATGCTACCTGAGCATGGCACTGGACCATGGTCATACAGAACGACTGGCTGATATATCCCATAAAACGTATACAAAGAAACAATGTTTAAAGAAAACATATGGGAATGTGATGAATACTTTTTTGAGTGATCACAGATAGAAAACTCCATTATTATACCTGAAAAGCGTATTCGACATTTTGATACCCCTCAGCTCAGTGTTATGGACTTGTAAACGGAATCACTCAGCTGGAAGTGGTAACTGCAAAACTTTCATTGTTTAAATCCTATACTGTACTCTTTACTAATGAACATTGTTTCTGTTTCAGGTAAGGTTATGGGATTTTATCTCTCTTAAACCGAATCACTGGCCTGTAAGTATATATCTAAATATCATAATAAGGCAGAAGAATTCCTCAATAAATAGGACTACCTTGTCAGTTTCTGTGTCAATTTTATGTCATATCATATCTAAATGTATTTTAAGAAAGAAAATATATATGAAAAAATCATTTGCCCTACAAAGTTTGTTTGTGATCTAAGAGAATAATCTCAGTTGATTCTTGAATATCATCTTTTGAAACGTCAACGGTGATATGCTTCAGACCTATAAGTAGACAATGGACCGTAGTTATACTTGATTGATTGTGTTTTTGTGCATCTTTCAATGCCCCTCTGAAATCCCCTTTCTGAGACTTGTCGAGGGGTTGAAAACGTAGTTCTCTTGCTTGATCGTGAACCACGCCCCTTTTCATTGAACCCCGATGCTATCTATTGTGACGTCGACAGTGACGCTGCGCACGTCGCATGTGTGTACGTGTATAATGGAAGTCTTTGTTATTTCTGTGGCAAACATTTTGAGTGAGTTTATCAATTCCGCATTCAAACTGTACGTCTTCTCTTCTCACTATCACAAGCAAACCATTCTAGGAGAACTAAGAAATCAGGGGTGACATCTACCCAGCAGACTAACCCCGCTTTTCATCAGCATGGATGTTTGTGACTTGACTGTATGATGTATTGAACTTTTCTCTGCATTTGTTTTTATTAAAGTCATAGTATGGGAAGAAATCAAAGGGAAATTTGTAGGTGAAGGCGGATGACGTTTTAGACGTATGGGGCGTTGGTATAAAAGATCTGTTGTGTAAGAGTGTTCGTAATAGATGGTTATGGGAAATGGTGGGTGGGGAGGTTCAATGAGACGAATTCCAATGCGTGAATTGAAATCCAAATATACTGACAATAAAGCAGACATCACCGATGATTAAAGTTGCAGGGTCAAGTCCCGACCAAAGAGAGGAAAAAGTGACTCATGGTTGGAGACTGGAAGAGAAGAGAAAGTATGTCTAGAATACTCTAAGCTCTAAGTAACAAGACAGTTGTCTTCTCTTTCGCCCCTAGACATTTTTCCATTTCACGAACCACTTCTCCGCCGTGTATCAAACCGTTCATATTTCTTTATCATAACAGCCACTTGTAAGTAGAAATATTTGTTTAACCATATCTTTGCATGTCAAATTTCAAGTGTCTCTCCCCTTCCGCCCATAGAACTCCCCATATTTTCCATCTTCTTTATTAGTTGACCTCCTTTACTCAACTTGTATTCTTGCTTACAAACGTTACACTTTGGTATGCAGAACGGGACATTCTATCAAATTGGGTATATCTCGTGTGTTAATTTCGTTGTGTTGTAAGTTTCATGTTGTTGATTTCATGCTGCCTCGGCACCTGCTTGTTGGTTTCCATCGAGTGACCCTGGTGACCAGTTGGGCGCTAGTTTGTGACCACGAGGCTCGAGTACGAAGCGACTTCTAGCGAGCGCAGTGGGGAACCGGTGGCAGGGCCTGGTACACAAGACGGTCGCTAGAGGTTTCCTCCAGGGTGTGATGGCAGGAGGAAAGGTCAAGGTCGAGGTCGGGTGAAATGGGGTATTCAATAGGAGAGTCATTTCTTGCTCCGTCGCAGAGGGCGTGTGAACCTAGGACATCGGTTTGTGCTCCCCCGGGAAAATGGCTCTTTTGAACAGATCAGTTTCGCCTGGTTAGGTCTTTCAGTAGAGCATGAGAATGATGCTGAGATCAGATTTTACTATGTCCTGGGCCCCTCAGAAGACTTTTGTTTGTTACTGTTTCCCTCATCCAGGTAACCAAAATTAGCCCCAGCCTATCAATGATGAAAATGTGTCGATACCAAAAAGTCGGGCCCTTTAAGTTACGCCACTCCTTGTAACCCATCTTAGCTTGTACCCTATATCAATGTTTCTTATTCTAGAGATCAACCCAATGACATTAATTTATGGCCTCGGAGGGGAGTCCCATAGGAGTTTACATTCTGAGAATTGCCATAAGGCACATTGCAATACGTCATTGTTGAGCCGCAACTACATGCAGCGGGGAAGAAATCAATTTAGATTTTCGAGAACATAGTAAACTGGTGGTACATGCTGCCTCGTTAAATCGTGGTCTTACATAATCCGGAAAAACAGACCGATAAATTGCAGTCTCATTTGGAGATGAATTGCATCAAATACACGTTTCTATTGGATTTGGGGTGGCATATTGGATTTTGCTCGGCACCATTCCGATTTGTTTGTTGTCCTTCGAATGTTTGTGTTGAGCATAAGTGCAACTGGCAGTTGCGGTACATATGAGGAGCAGACTCATAATATCATCTTAAAGGCATCATGCAGGAATCGAATAAATGTATAGAAAAAGTTTCGTTTTTATTGGGCAATTGAAAGCAGCTGAATTGTCTGAAAACTCAATGCATAACTCGATCAAGACCTAGCTCTAGTCTAAGCTCAGAGTAGAAGGAAATTACTCTTACTCTAAGGTCTAAGGTAACAGGAGTTGTGTGCCTCCAGACTTCCGTCCTCCAACTTTCCCTATAAGTGTTTGGATATTTTAGAGTGCAGGACCTTGGGGAAAACAGGACTCTATAGCCACATCTCATTTGTATTAAAAAAACGGAGATAGAAGGACCCTCAGAATACTGGGTAAACCACTTGTAGAAAGTTCATGTTTTATGGGCCTTCGCCATTACTAGAATGAGAAAGATTGACCTATGACCTGAGCCTTGACCCCAACATGTGACCCCACCTTTGGTTCATATGTCGAGCTGTCGGGCGACTTTTAAAATGTGATAGAAAAATTAGAAATGTAAAAATTGATGCTATGAGGTGTATATATATACAGAAATGCTATGTATGTGGGTGTTATCGTGCCGCTATACGCCCGTTTAGTCCAGTTTAATATCAAATCGATAATTTCCTTCAGTGTTAATTTTATGTATACCTCAGAGTAGAAGGAGATATTACTCTAAGTGTATACCAAGTACGAGTAAGACTTCCTGTCTTTTGGTGCATGGAGTGCAATACCGTGTCCATTCTAGGCCAATATGCACCGACTTATTTTTAATTCCCCATCGCCGTGTGTGTGGGAGGGACGGAGAGTGTAAGATATCATCATCTAAATACTGTCTAATGCTTGTCACATTGATAAAGCATCGTATTTGTGCCCCCAACAACAGCGGGGGGTCGTCTTGATGGCTAAGTGCATTCAGATGTCCCAAAGCTTTTGTGGTCGCGATTGGTTGATCTCGTTGATGACCTGATCATTGCTTATTTGTTGCAGATCTGAGGGTTTGATGATTATTTGGTTATTTATTATATAAGTGAGATATGTTTTTCTTACAGACATTATGATATTTGTCTCATAGTTCGAGCTGAAGAGTGAAAAACAAAATGCCTTGTGGCAAAAAATATACTCTCTGATTTAATTCCTCCAAAACCAACAGTTCTTGATATTGATATCAATACTTGATATTTTATATTGATCTTAGATGTGTTGTATATCAGCAGTTGTCATAAAAATAAGATTATTGCACTTCTGAATGCTGTCATTTCCAGGGTCGGTTAATTCCTTTGTTATTTCAAATCCACCTTTACCCTACTTCTTAAACCATTGTTTTGTAGTTTGCATTTTCCAAATGATAATAATACTAAAATTAATAATAATTCGAGTCACAGCTGAATATGGGTTTGCCTCGATGGCATTGCTTTTGCACTGAGAGAGGGGAAGACTTTCCTATTTTAACATAATAGAGATATTGAACTCCCCAGAAGTGAGGATCACTTTTACACATTTACCACTTGAAAGTGCTTTAAATAAATGGGGACTTCTTATGCTGAAATATGTGTCGAATTGATATTTCACATCACATTTCTCTCGAGATTATTAATCAGAATTCAGAATTGAGAATTCAGAATTCTGGGCAAGGGCAGTACAGCGTCACCTATACATTAACTTCATCAATATGGGCGGCACCATGCAACGGGCTTCTTTTAGGCATGATATGTATATACAGCAGCTCTTTGTGGTGATGACCATCTCGCCATCCAGTCAGGGTGAAGTTCACATGCATCTGTTAAGCATTAGTGGTGCTATATAGTTCTACCTTAAAAAATGACTAGATTCCAATGATAGAAATGACCTTTTTATTGACCGTCTGTGCATGTACAAATCTGAACAGATTAAAAGCGAAATCTAGAAAACAAGGTCATCGAGCATGCCAATCTTTGATATTGCCATGTGGAATTAATTACTAGAATGGAACTGGCATGTCAGATATTGTATGGCAAGATGTCCAGCAGTTGATGCTAATTGAGACGTATCAATATCAGCTCCCACAATACCAAACCCTTTACCATTGGTCACCTGTGATACTGACGCCCATCTGACCACTCACCCCCTGGGTGGTGTTGGCCTTAGGGGGAACAATTTTCGTTGGCTTTCATTCTAGAATCGTTGGATGTATACATTCTGCCATACGTCCTTTTATGCATATATTCGTGGAGGGATATAATCTGTTTGGCATTTGTATGATAGATTTCCCCAGACGGTGAGACGTTTCATTAAGCAGGTTGAGTTAATCTGGTCAGGCTATGCCAATCAGCTGCTTGATTAACATATACATATATGTATGCACATGTATGTATACGTACGTATATATGTAATGTATGTATGTATGTATGTATGTATGTATGTATGTATAAGGTTCCAACGCAGCAGGTATTGGTCAGCCCCTGCGTGTGTGTATACATGTATGTATGTATGACTGTATGTATGTATGTATGTATGTATGTATGTATGTATGTATGTATGTATGTATGTATGTATGTATATATATATATACGTACACATGTATTCGTACTACCTGCCTCTATGAAAGCATAACCACTTACTCAGAACCACCCCATTTTCTTGAACCTGCGCACACCGCAATTGCCATCTGCTTCTCACAGGAATATGCACACGAATTGTTCACACCTGGTGCTAGATGTTCCCTCATTTTCTTCAAAATCATACGTTTGGACACAATCACCTACGTGAGGTCACAAAAGAAGCCCCACACATCCAGGACACATATTTGTGAATGGGTATCGTTCACCATTGACGATATACACCGTATGACTTCACGTTCACAAAAGATTGCTTGAACGATTTCGTTACAAATTCGCAATTTATGTTAGAGTCACTCCTGAGTGATGTGAACCATCTTTTTTTTTAGTCTTTTAGGCATAACTTTTTAAAACAATACGTTTGATAGATTTGGTATAATTCGAAACATGAATGAGCCATTCAGCATCATATCAAAGAAAGTATTTGTAGTCTATACGTTAATGCTCTGCGGTAGGTCTCGTTCTCCTCTCTCGGATCCCAGGTTTATGGTGTCTACCTGTTCCCTTTGATCCCTCCCCTCTCCTTTGTACCACCTGGTGGTCTTTATGTAACATTTTCACAATTTCTGAAGAAAGATTATTTGGTTTTTATTTTGGTTACTGTACGTATATAAACTATTTACTTTCTTTGTGCCATGGGTTTACTTTTTAGATGTGATGTGGCCCTTTTTGGTGGTAGCTCAGATTTAGGTATATAGAGTGAGGTGGAAGTGTATGTGAGTGTCTGTCATGTCGTTAATTAAATACATTCTCTTAATCCATCTAATAAAACAACAGAAATTAGGTAGGCTCTTCTTAAGTAACAGCGGACAATAGGTTTTATTGGCTTTTCTATTTCCATTCAGATCAATATCATCTCCCACCCAATATACTCTCTGATACATGGCATGTCGGATATTGCGTTATTTCTTCCCCCTCCCCGTAAATTCCGACCGAGTCCATATATTGCACCTCTCCCTCTTTCTTAATTTACGGAAACCCAGTGATCTCAACTTGGATCCTATCTGACCTCCAACTTGACCCCTTAGACGATTAAGCCTTTGATCTTTTTGCTGCACCCTCCATTTTTGGCAGTCAACCAATATGGGTCCCGCGCGGCTGCAGCCTAAAATAGGGACCCTGTGTGACTATTATAATACATCTTGTATCCTCAACCCTAACCCCCATACAAAGTTATCAGGAAATAAGGTGGAGTGTTGCATCTAACCGTGGCTCTCTTTGTGTACGATGCAAATTCGGCTTGGCATGTCTCATGTGTATTGGTCGGAGAGTCGGGACTTTTAGAAACCCAAAATATAAAATTTCTCGGTAAGAAACTGTCTTAACTAATGGTTTGATTTATGATTCGAGACTAGACTTCTTGCAGTTATATGAATTCCTATTATTGGTTCACACTTTTCGAAGTGTCTGATTTTTAGTTATAGCGTATAGATTTTACAGCTGGTCTTCCACATGTAATGCTGGGTTAGTATACGACCAGGTTGCTAGAAGTGTGTACCGGTATACGGAATACCTTAACTGATGAGTTGTCTCGTGAGCAACAAAATTGCTGTTATGTGATATTGTCACACAGATATGGGGGCTTTGTTACTCTTGGTTTCCGCTTGAATGATTCCCTTCTGACATGAAGCTTTGTGCCTGCATACAGTTGGAGCTGTCTCCCTACTAAGAAATCTATTGCCATTGTGCTTTATCCCCAAGATCTTCCATTATCATACAAAATGAGTATTAAGTGTACTCGTTTATTTTTTTATGTTATCATGATATGGGGAGTTATTCCATTTTTTTTTTTTTTTTTTTTTTTTTTTTTAGAAAGAATTGGATCCAAATTTCGTATTTGACAAATGTCTGGAGAACCCGTCTCAAAACGATACAGTGCTATTGAAGATACATAATATGAAATTGACGATATATATGAAGAAGAAATTTAATTTTGTCAAGTGTTGTAGAAACAGTCTTTTTCGCTGTTTGTTTCCGTTACTCGAATTCCAAATCAGCAACCTAACCCATTCATGCCCATATAGAAGAATATTTTGATCTGATTTGTTATGGGAGATCATTTTCCCCCCAAATAATAATGTTCATGGTAATTATCAAGACCATATGGTATAAAATGGCAACTTTCAGATCAAAAGTCGGAAAGTTTTTGTCATAGTGTGCGCTAAATCATACGACAAGGTATTTTCTCTCTGATGCATTTATTTATGCAAAGGATATAAGAAGATCAACACATTCTTCTGTGAATCAGTACTTAATACCATTATGAACACGACCTTGTGTTGGGAATCCCAAATATTTCTGCATAGTTTGCTTTGTTTAAAGATAAAGGCACACTACTGAAGGTAATAGCAATGCTTTAACATTGCCATTGTGATTATGCATAAGCCTCATGTGGGGGAGGTAAGCAGACAGAAATGTTTATATTTATATTGTTTAATTGTTTATTCCACTTCATATTTTTCAACTATTGATTTTTTCATTCTTTTATGTACCATGTACCGTAATTAACCGTAGGTTTATGCATTATTCACATGTTTCTCCTAAAAGTCTTATTTTATGTTTAAAAGCTCTAATATGATACAGATATAAAAGAAAGCATCTCAAACCCATTTAATAATATTCAATCTAGGGGGCAGTGTTGGTCCTTCGATCTGTGCCCTCCTGGACCTACTAGCTTACACCCCCAGTGGATATTCACTGGCTCTCACTGGAGTTTTGGAGCTTCTTGCGATCGCTGGAGGTGTCAGTTCTAAAGTCTCACTCATATTAGTTTTCTCCTGTCAGGGTTCAATCTGTCATCACTAGCTTTTACTTTTTATTTTAATTAACTTATGCATAGGGAGAGATAGACCATGCCCCC
Organism: Sthenelais limicola; assembly: GCA_942159475.1. Taxonomy (NCBI): domain Eukaryota; kingdom Metazoa; phylum Annelida; class Polychaeta; order Phyllodocida; family Sigalionidae; genus Sthenelais; species Sthenelais limicola. The sequence continues at coordinate 73,052,470 of OW804098.1, forward strand.
ACCACCCACTATTTAATCAGTGTTTCAGTCTTCCCAGTCATGTAGGAGGGCTTCTCTTATTCTGGCCCCTTGTGGGGCTAGCGAGTAGTCTTTCAGATACCTATTAAAGCGGTGAATACACAGTGACGATTTGGGAATCAGACACGATTTCAGGATCTACGATTAATCGTGGGTGCTTATTTGCCTGAAATCGTGCCTATTTTTGGACCTACACATGCACGATATGGAGAAAAAAGTGAAATCGTGGGTAAAAAGTGAAATCGTGGGTGGGTTGGCAGTCAAGATTTGATCTAAGATTCTGAAATATAGAGTTGAGAAAATTGTTTAAAAAAACGACCCTAGAAGCATACAAGAAAGTAAAAAACTGTAAAAATAAAATAAAATATAACGTTACTCATTTTCCTGTGACACATCACCTATTTTCTGGTGTTTTCTTTCTCTTTTTAATTGTTGAATAAAATAAAATAAAATATGAGAAGAATGAGACCTAATGTCGACATGTGTAGAAGGGAATTTCTGCATTATAAAAGTGAAAAAATTGTGTTGATACTCCAAAAATTAGTGAAGTTATAGCATTTCAAAGTAAAATTATAAATAATTCATTTCTTTTATATTGCCAGATCGCAGATAGACCCACGATTTTCGAATAAATCCGAAAATCGTAGAAGCACCTACGATTTATCGTAGACCTTATTATAAAGGTCTACGATAAATCGCAGCACTCTCTACACATGGACGATTAATCGTAGAAGCAGCGGCGATTTGATTTGAAATCGCAGAAGACACTTTTTCCCCCCTACGATGAATCGTACATCCAAATCGGCGCTGAATCGTGCATGTGTAGGGCATTTGGCACGATTTGGGACTCACGATCTGATGTACGATCTCAAATGGACAATTCCAAATCGTACGACGGATCGTGGATGCCAAATCGGCCCCCAAATCGTGACTGTGTATTCACCGCTTAAAGCAGATGCAGGTTTGGCTCCTTGGGGTACTACGATTCCTGCCACCCTTCCATAATTTTTTAGATTATGTTAGAATACAAGTAACAACCCAAAACGAAAGCAAAGCCCAGGCCTCTACTAATTGATGCAGTATTCATTAGCTATCAAATGACCTATGATTTTAAAAAATCATTTGTTTTATCGTAGCAAGAGTTATTTAGATCAATAAAAATATCAGTCGTTTACATTTTCATCTAAAGCGTAACCGCCTTCTGAATGTCTTTGTTCGCTGCGAAGGTTTATTTATTTCATGAGTTCCCTATTCTTATGTTCTCTTCAGTTCTCCTCATGTCAAGAGAGTATCCTATTTTGACATCACTTCCCTCTGCATTTGTCTTTCGATCCTCCATTTCACACTAACAGTTTCTCATGCAGACGTACGTTGCTAGGTGAGACTGGTCTCCTGATGGGATCGTCTGTCCTGCTGGGTCGTTCATCTTTCATGATCAGGGATTATTTTTCACCGACCGGTACTTCCAGACATAGTAAATCTGAAACTATGTGAGATACAGACCCGCTGCATGCTACATTACTATGATGCATCGTCATCGTCCCATTATTCACTGCATTCTCTCAAATAGCCCAGAAGAACGATACTTAAAAGCAATGAGAGGCGATTCATTTCTTAAGAACATAAATTATGTCTGGATCCTTGCCTCCTTGAGCGGCGCCGAGACTGGGACTAAGTGTATACGCTGTCAGGTAAGATCATACAGCCACCTTGCAGAGTTTCCTCATATTACATAGACAGCGGAAGTTGAACACCGCCGAGTCTGCTTATTCATAGTATGTGCCATCAAATATCTCCTTACAACGTATCTACCCTGCCTGTAACTAGTCAGTCAGCATCCATTTCATGTAGAATTATTGTATTGGTGTAATTTGTACCCGAATGCCAGAAGTCCTTAAGATTCGCCCCAATGATGAAGGCACACACTTGCCAAGTTGATAACAACTGGCGAATCTGAACGTTTTCAATTCATAAGAAAATGACATCTTCCTTTCCTTAAACTTGAAGCAGTAGGGGAATGTTATACATAATCTGCCCCCCACCCTCAGTATGCTGCAGATATTGAAGTCTGTATCGAGGCTTTGAGTTGCTTTAACGTTTTATATTCTAATTATATAGGCAGTTTCGGTATGCATGCATGGCAATCAGTACACGATATCCAAAGCCATATTTAACACATATAATACGTACCCTGGGACTGAACATAAACATATGTAAGTTCCTCGTCTCAGCATCATTATGTAAAATATTGCCTATCTCAAGAATCTACTCATGCATAATGGATGGCATATATAGCAATAATATGTGAAATTTGGAGCTGCTGGTATCGTTTTGCATTTTATAAAGAAATGCATATGTACTTATCTCTGGGGTATGGACCAGAAGGAGCTGTTAGATATGACTGAATACCTTCATGAAATAAGAGCAGAGACTTATGAAGTTTAAGGAGCTACACTCAAGAGCTCTTGAAACCCATCTTGAACCTGGATAGGTCGAGTGACAGGGATTAGTACGAAGACTTGGAAGTAGAAGGGGAAGCAGGAGAAGAGGAGATAGAGTCTGAGAAGAAGTGCCTTTGAATATAAAGTTTGCATCATATAATATGATGCATTGATGGTTCACACTGAGTGCACCCTGTCTGACTGCCTGTGGATGTGTACTTAAAGTGTTGGACGAGTGCTTCTATGGAAACCTTGGAGAGGGGACTCACACTTAGGCAATATCCACGATTGTAGAAGATACATTATGCCGAGCCCTATTATCTCCGTGCATATGATAAATCCCCTAAGATTGAAATTTCTTTACCTAAACCAAGTAATTACGATATATATATATATATATATACCTCCCTGCCTAAACCAATTAATTATGATATAGATATACCCCCTGCCTAAATTTAGTTTTATTTCATTTGAACTAAAACCCCTTCCTCTCTGCCTTAAGGATGGTTCCTTATATTTGCTCCCAGAATGTCTGTACATAATGAGACATTCTATTTTGTAGCTCGCAAACATGTTAAGCAACACACACTTTATTATGTTTACAGGCATTTATACATGCATGTCACGTCTTCGTATTCATGCTATATAAACTACCCTGCCAGTTCCAAGCCTCCACATCTCACATTAAATCTACCGGTACTCATGTTTGCAATTTAGGAACACAGCTAAAGACTTGCGCAACTATACAACGTCCCAAATGATTGTCATCTTTTGCAATTTGCACGCGCCACATTGCGGTGAAGCTGTTAGATGGGAACAAACTTGCTGTACTTTTTCTTTATTCCTAATTTGCTACTTGCTACCATGTTCACGCTTGGTGGAAGGTCCAAGATGAAATAACTAAGAGAAAAGTTACTAGCAATCTATATTTTCATGACATTTTGAGCTTTAATTTGTTTTTTCGTAGTGCTAATCATAAGTTAACTGCTGATTGTTTTTATTTTTCCCTAGTAGACTATTTAAAAAATTGTTAATATGAAAAAATGCGGGAATAACCGCCCATATATTGAAATTCAACCCGTTTCGACATCAGTTTTCAGATGGGCGTGGCATAGTCATGAAGAGAAGCAGCAGTAGTCTGAGCCGTCATTGATGCTTAAATTATGTGAATGCATGGAATCTAACTTTTGAATATCAATGATTATATGCTTCACGGTAGTCATAAATGATAAAGAAATCTGTCCTCAGAATGTCCCTGGTACATCTTGAAGTAACCCAGTGATTATTTGAAAATGCACGGGGCTTATCTCACATGGAATCATCAGAGGATCGGATTTCAGTATGCTGAAAGTTTTAGATGAGGCGACTGGATCTTTTCATATGTGCCAATGCCGTGTATATTACGGTATGTGTGGAAACGTTCTGAACTGCATATTAATGACATGTTTTTATATACACGTCACTATATGATTTCATGTCATTGAAGCGGCATGGGGCTGTACACATATTTCGGTAAGATCTGAGAATTCCTTCCAAGGTGTACAGAATACGCTTTCACTCTCCTATAATTTGTTTGCCTCTGGTAATTGTAGAAGATTTTTAAAATCCCTATTTTGCCATCCTGCATCACAGATCGTTTGGCCATTAACTCAACCATCTGGAACAAGATTATTTAATGAAAAATTTGTTTTAAATGGTGAATAGTCATTATAAAAAAATAATTTAATTAAGTCAGTGATTCCTAAGAAAAGCACCTTCCTCTGTTTACCCCAAACTAAGTGATTCTTGTATACTACAAAATACAGCGAGTCGTTGATACACGACATTTTCTATGCACACAAAGTGGTAGAAATAGTGTTTTTTCTTGAGTGACCGAAGTTCGGACTCCCATCACACTTTTCTTCAACCTCAGAGTAAATGTTTTTACTTGGAGTTTCGACCGAATCGGTAGAGCTCATGAAATACGCTATTTTGTCATCGTTTGATTCCAAAGCTTGATAGCCATATTTCAAAATTTATAATATTTCTCCGTCATGTATCAATAACAATAGCATCTGTAAAACTCAGCAAATGCATACTTTATTTTTCCTTCTTTAAAGACTACTTGTGCCAATCTACAACTTACATTGTTCCCAGAATATGTGAGTGAAAGCATGGGTCCCTTCCTTAGCATTCTGCACTAAGGATACTTGAATCAAGGAGTCCTTGAATGTACAACTTGATACATGAATAGCCGATATTTTTTCAATTGGCTCTCACACAAAGATAGCACTCTTTACTTTTTTTAGAACGAATGTAACTAACCTACTGTCATGTGAATGATTTTGAATCCAGCGAGGTTCTTGATCAAATTGTTGATAGCAGTTTTAGGATTTAGATCAACATTTTCGTTTTGCGATTCAAAAGACTTTTCTTCCCAGGAATAAAAAAAACTATTCAAGAATTATTTGTTTCGCAGGTATCGTATCTTTAAATCCCAGGTAAACACCTGCTGACTATGTCCATTAAGCCAGACCCATGCCAATGGGATCCCTTTATTTTTCCGATAGCTCAACTTTGAAATTCATTTCATAGGTTTCCTTATCGCTCTTAGCACCTTACTTGCTAATGTCCTATCTCAAATCGGCTGTAAATTCCCCAATTGCTTTGATTCCCAACTCCTCCAAACTGTATTTGCCCTTAACCATATTTAGATTGGTCTTAAATTGAGTTAGTTTATACATACCGGTACTCAAAGTTTGCTCTGGAGTTCTCCTGTGTGTATAGACTTGCATTGTTGTACGATACTTATGGGAATTAGGTCATTTACGTAAAACCCAGGATTGTACATGCTTCAATAAAGCTTCTTTGTTTTTAGGATTTACTTCTCTTTGTGACTTGAATTCGTTGCCCTCGATTTTTGTTTGGCCGGGATCGAAGGGTGCTCTCACCATTTGTTGTGTTAGTTGGGTTGAGTTGTAATTAAGGCTGAGCTTTTATAGCCACATTGTTCGTTTTCGTGCCAACCCTTGTCAACTTAAAGGTTCTTATTCACATTTTAAGATGCCACGGTGATCGCATTGATGCATCCTACAATTTACATGTTAAAGTTACTTTAATTCCCATGATAGTACAATTGTTGAATCCCACCTCGATACTTAATAATACTTTTATCTTTGTTTAATGTGACATCATATTTGACATGTTTGCGGTACACAAACTAAATGACAAAAAGTAACTTAAATAACCCCTCCGCCCCCCCCCCCGCCCCCTCACACACACATACATTCTCTCTCTCCTCCGTCTTGGATAGTTACAGAACTATTTCCTATTCCTTTTTCTTTTTCCTCATCAGCCATCAACATCATGCGACGCTACCAGGTATATTAAGTGGGCTAATATAGATCCACCCACCTATTGTCATCATCAGACCTGACCATTGGCAATACCTGAATTGGTCTGTCTAATTGGAAGCAGAATGCCAGGTCGAGAAAATGTCTTGTGAAGTAAAATAATTTCACAAATAATTTTATATCATCCCATAATTTAGCAACTAGGACTTGGGTCAGGCAGAAGAAGTATAGTAGTTGAAAATTAGGTAGGGAGGATGGTAATTTAAAGAAGGTTTTTTAACCAGCTTTTTAAAGGAAACCATGTTTCAGAAACAAATAAAAAGAAAGTCTTATTTCGTAACAATAATTGTTCTAAACAAGAGAAATATTGTCGGGTTAGGAAAACACCTATGTTCCTGCCTTAATTAGCTTTTATTGTTTGAAAAGATAAACTTATTTAATATCTACTAATAGATATTCCCATATCAAACATTTCCAGCAAGTGTCGCCACTGCTCCCGTCTATTCCATAATTTTCAATTCATTCATTCAATATCACCAATTTTCAATTACAATTAAAATTGATTACAACGCGCATACTTGCCAACTGCAAATTTACGGGGCGTTGATGCCTGTAATTTTTTACTTGCTCTAGGTGGGGTGGGGGTAAATCGGAAACACCTTTTGGGCGGATGGTAGCGGATCAGTAGTATTGAACGCTGTTTTTTCAGGGTCTTTAAAATTAGGGTATCTGGTATGTTAAAAAGTGTTACAACTTAGGCTTCTATTTGACCTTCCAAACCCTGGCCACGTTATTCCTCTGACCGCACCCACGTGTGAGGCGCTAGCTTTGTCACCTGGTTGCCCTTGGTAACCTTTGAAGTCGGCACCTGTGTGCGGGGCTAGGGTGGGGGAGTGGTGGTAAGCGCAGGGTGGTATTTATGTAACTATGGTGACGAGATGTTACCATTACCTGTCCTGAGTGATGGTTACCTTTGGTACCCTTTTCCCCACCCTTGCTCTTTCACCTTAGCTCTGGATCCTCTCTGACTCCACTCTGTGTTTCTTCACTTCCCAACCTGGTCTTCATTTTTCCCCACACCGAATGATATATATGAGCAGATATGCTTATTATATAATGCCTTCAGTATCCCACACATGTGCCATGTGGATATCAATATTAATAATTACCTTTGTAATGTTACATCATGTTACATAATACACTTCATCAAAGGAGAGGACAATAGTGATCCTGACAACTGTTTCGCCAATTCTAACACCCCAAACCGTCCATAATGCTTATGGGAACATTGGAATACACACGTTTCCGAGTCTGACCATTTATTGTGCTCCACACAACTTGTACCGCTCAACGTCGGTCGTGTAGGCCTATGGCCTGCTTCTAAAAGTGATAAATGAGGGAAGGGCAACGCTTGTCCTGCAAAGAACGTGCATCCATTCTTTGCAGGTCTACCTTAAATTCCATTCCTCTCCCACATATCCTAATGTAGCAATCAAACTATTATATCTCGCTCTTCCGTAACACGTGTGCTGAAGTCAATTGAGGATAGGCACCTTGTGCTGGCATTTGGCCCAAGGGTCTTGTAGCCGCCTGTTTGTAGTCTTGGAACCATGTGAGGGCGGGGCATAATTCACATTAAAATGGATCTTTTCCCAGCCGAAAACCTTATGCTGAGTCCTGGCCTGTCAGCAAAACCCATAAAATTCACATCAAAGTCAAGTCTTGGCCAGGCTTCAGACTTTCTTGCCCCAGTCCACGGGGTACCCCTCGTTCTAGCCCTCTCACTGGGCTAACAACCCAATCAGGTACCCCCTATATATGCAGTCACTAAACTGCATACCTTCATAATATAGTATAACCAACGAGAAAAAATGGAAGGAGTAGTGGAAATTTCCTCATTTCCATTGTATACTTCCTCATGCATCTGCCATCTTATTTTCAGAGGCGCAATGTTTTTTTTAAACAAAGCATTAACTAATGACTTTTACACGCATTGGCATCGTGTAAAAACGCAGTTCTGAATATAGCCAGACCCTTTGTGCTCGACCAATACAGCCGTTTGATGTACGAGATAGTCAGTTTAACCCAAAAGTTGTCTATATGAAATGGATTATTGATCCCCTGCCGACTTCAGGCATTATGTATGATATAATCTACCTTGGCCCTCCTGCACAATTGTATCACACAATGGCCTGGGACTTCCGTCGGACTGGGATATATTTCTTAAGCAACATTATATGTCTGACTCAGTTAAATGGGCTGGGTGGAATAAGCTTCGGTCACCCTACCTTTCTAGCTCCATGATCCCTCCCAACCTACCTGGATCCAGGTTGGAGATAGGAAAGGTTATAGGTGAAACCGTAGCCATGTTCTTTACATCGGTCCACTTGTTCCGCAGGTTACCAAGTCTATTATACCATTCTAGCTTTACAAAATTGTACATGGGGATCGGTCTTACCAAGCTTGATCTATTCTTACTGTTTCCATCGACTAGGCTATGTTATCTGTAGGCTATGTATTTTCTTATATAACCACCTTGCCGATCATACAATTTCGATATACAATATATGCAGCGACATGTAGGCCTAGTTCTATTTTTTTCTCGAATGGTTTAACTGTCATACACCCAACAGAAATCATACAAACACTCAAATTTTCGAAAATGGTGTGTGTGGCTCCAATGAAAAAAGAAATCCCATTAAATGGGTGACGTGATATCTGTGATTACTTTAATATTTAGTAAACATTATTAACGAGAAGACGAAAACTACGTTTGAAAGGTATCATTCATTTGTGGGGAACAAAATGTTAGGTTTGACGAGATATATATTTTCATATAGGATTCTTCTCGAGTCGTTTTTTGTGAAAGGCCCAGTAAGCAGAGATATATTTCCGATTGAGTATAATTATGGAATAATAAGTGATGGTAAAAGGGAGGTGGCGGGGAGAAAAAATTGTCTGAGTGTATATGGGCATCGACAGAATTTGAAAAGGACGAGTGGCGTATTATGACGTTAGATAGAAGCGAGCTCCGCTTCCCGCCACAATGGCCCGATATCAATCACTTGATCAATATCAAACACATTATAGGTATGGCTTCAATATCACAATTCTTAAAGAGTCCCAGGTTCGAATCCCATGAGCGCCTTACCAGAGCATCATTTCACCTCCTACTCAGTCCCCGCCGATTGGCTTACCAAAGGCCGGCCATGTTTGTTTCCTCCCCCACCCCGAGATGACCATACCATATACGAAAGTATAGTGTTGAAGGCGGCCAGTGTATTTAACAACATATGGATTTGCATTCATTAAGGCCCCACCCACCCTATAATAGCAAGTAATTTTGAAGAACAATGGAATCAGATCAGGCGATTAAAAACGGTCACATTGATATAAATAACTTGGAAATGATAAGTAGCAATGTCAGTTGGTTTCTGGTCTCTGCCATATCGACACGTGTGTGTGATATAAATTATTAACTCCCATTGATTCTACTTTGGATATTTTTGTTCATAGAACCCCCTCAGCCCTGTCTCTCGATGTGCGAACGTAATAAGGTTCACCGACCTCTCCGGCTATTCTGTACCCCACCTTGTCCAACTTGTTTGCTGGGGGTCCTGGGATGTTATCTGCTTGACTTATGTGCTTGTATGTTGATTTATCTATGATCTATGACACCCACTCCGCCGGAATTACAGGAAATTATGGACAGGTTACTGATATAGACGTCCCACTCGTGATTGGTTCTTTTAACAGCTGTATGACAATATTTACACTATAAACGTGCTTTATGGGTGAGAAGCAAAAGAAGATAGGCAGTTAATCATCGTTGGCTACCACTGCCTGACATGTTTTAACAAACAATGTTATAAAGTTAACCCGTGGGTGCCGGTTTGAGTTGTGTCCACCTCATAAGTCCCCACCCTCTCCTCAGCTTCTCACTGTTTTTGTCAACCTATAGACGTGTCCAAAAATGTCCTTGTCATATGCAGATGCAGTTCGTATTCATTTTTTTTAAATTTTCATCTCTTTCCACCTTCTAGTTATGGCTCTGCGATATATTTAGAAAATAGACCCAGGTCTAAGTTGAACTCGCCTGAAAAACGTGACCGGAAGATTATTTATCTGGGGTTATCTGCCTCTTGAACTTCAAACATCGTGGATCTGTTCTATTTCCCGGCAATTTAAAACCCTTCGGGTGCTAAATTCCCATAGCATTCAACAAATCCTTCATTTCCATCATATCACCCTTCTCTTCAATAAATCCTAACTATTCTCACACATTTAGTTGCACATCAACCTACGTTAATCTCGTTTCTATCAGCAAAAACTGTTGTCAAATAAGACATTTAACTCCTTTTTACAATTCAAAATTCTGGGGTCTGGTTTGTTATGCCATTTTCACACTTGCTGGGAATCCTGTGCACCTGGGATCGGCGTCCGGCTGGTCTGGGTCGTGCTTGACACCAGGGGGCACTGTGCGCTCTCCCATCACCTATCGGGCTCTCCAGGAAATAACGATTCTTGCCCTCCGGGGTGTAAGAGCTCACTAAATTGTTCATTTTGATGCATCTCGAGGGCCACTTTTGACGATCAAGATTTTTTCTTGGATTAAATTCAAGATCGCAAGATTGCGCCCATTTTGAATGGCACCAATTATCATCATATCATGTCTCATGCCTCTCATTCGATCTCATTTTGGTCATGAAGGGGTTTAAAATACATTTTAAGAATGTCCCCTTTCATGTGCCGTTTGTACTATATGTCGATATGTTTCGTGCCAAACTGAGGAAATACAACCAATGCGCCAAGAATGGCATCTTTGGCTGAAGCTCCAACAAACACACCAGGTGGTCAATTTGCAAATGACAAATATGTGATGGAGTTTATGTCTGATTATTAGAGTCAATAGCAACATATTTACACATATCGTACCGTTTTCCTGGTGTACGTTAATCAGTTATATCTATAACTCTTAGACCCATACTGATTTTCATTTCGACATGTTGCAGTTAAAATTTCTGTCGTTTTCAATCACCGTTCCATAAACTTCAGCAGGGGGCAGTATACTTCCAGCATGAACAGTTGAAGGGTGGGTGAAAGGTGTGCTAGAACTTGATAGGTGGTAAGTGACCTCATGGCTCCGACTCCTTAAGTTGGCAACAGTATTGACCTGTTAACTCGGAATGCATCTCAAATCCGATTTGGAAATCCTACCTTCAAACTCCTATTTAAGTGGACATGTATGTAGTCTAGACTCAATTCAACGGGTTGGGATTATTGATATAGCTTGATACGCCGGGGAAAAAACTGGCTTGGATAAGGATGATGAAGCTAATATGCTTCTGAGACTAGAGGTCAACGCTATGTCATTTGAGTTAGTCACATGACTTCAAACTAGGTACAAAAAATGATGGCAGTCATGGAGTTCAATATGAGATCATAACAGTATACTGTATTGAATACAGAGTTATAAATGAGTGTTGTCGGGCATGTAGATCTATGATGTAGTTGGGATGTTCCCTGCCCTGTAAACACAGCACTGGAAAGAAGCATCAACCACTACCACCCTACTTAAACATAATCCTGACCCAGGCTTGTGCTTAAAGTTTCTGTACACAATTTTTTTTATGCGGCCCCTATCCAACTCTTGTTACTGGAACAGTCCCCTGAGTTACCTATAGCGAGTCGTTGCTGAATGCTGAATGTTTCCCCTCTGATACTGTCCCCTCAGATTATCTGAGGCGTTGTAGGATGAGGCAAATCCCATTCTGTTCATATCTCTCCCTGGGGACCCAGCTCTGTGATTGCTGTAGTCCTTTCTTTCTTTAATAAACCTCTCAACATCCAGGTGGAAAAGCTCCCTCAACCACTTCTGCGACAAAGATGGCGATATTTGTTAAGGCCATCTTTCTTGTTTTAAAGGTCATATCTTTCTTAATTGTGATCCAGTGTGGCTCTGTAATTACACTTCCCTGTGCTAACATCAGCTTTCAAATTAACTAAGCCCTTAAGGCCCGTCACAAACACCCACAAACGCGTCTCAGAATCCATAGAAATATTCTTTTCAATGCGCCTCTTAATATATGAGGGACGTGTATGCTTTAAGGGTTGATGCAGTGGAGGCCCGTCGTACTGTATTTCGTTTACTCTGAACTTTAATATACATATTATTTTTTACATTTTTTTACCAGGACTAGTTCACCTTACAGTGGTCTTCCCCTGGTGTATATATAACATGTCAGTGGTCTTCCCCTGGTGTATATATAACATGTATGGGCATTAGTTTCATTTCATTGATACATCAAATCATTCTTGTGTATTTTGGCAACATAATTTGCACTCATCAACCAAACCAACGATCATTATTGTATGAATAGGGACCTACAAATATCAAATGTGTCTAACAAAATAACCATTCTTTTGTAATTTTCTGGTCCCTACCAAATTGCTTATCGCCTCGGGCAGTACACACGTGTTGTTATATACTAATTAGTGAAAAATGTGTAAACATAACATAAATATAAATATAACGCTGAGAAAATTATGGAAGCACCGTAGCCAGTGCGATAAGGGAGTCGTGCATTTAAAAACTGTTTATACAATTCGTGTTTTATCATGGGCCTATGAATAGGACCTTTGAGATGTAGGGTCGGTGTGAATTCAACAGAGCACACACAGTAGATCATTGTACACATGCCTTAAAGACCCGACGTATGCCTCCTCCATACAGTGTTTTAGTTTAAGGTGCTATGGGAATTACTATGCGAGTTAAAGAGCTTGGTCTCATTGCTTTGATTTTGTTTAAATTTAGCTGTTCAAGTCATTTTGGTATCAACCTTTTGATATGTTGCGAAGAGGTGTAGCAGCCTTGTTTCCACTTATTGAAAATTCCTTCAAATAGTCTGCATCGGAAATGTCAATTTTCAGTTTGGGTCTGTCTGAATTGCTGGAAAGGATGGACACGAAGGGACTGCAGATAAGATGGAGTTATGAGTCTTTGGTTTGAATGGTTTTACTTAGGCCTATATATAAGGCTCTGAGGCGCTCGTTCGCTGCCAGCTCCAGTCATTTTCTTCGGTTCTATATGTTTGATATGGGTATCAGAAGAATGACTTGGGTGTTCCGGACCATGCCACAAGGGAATTAAGTTGTATGGATTTCCTATCAGACTTAGGTCAAGAGTGTGCACAGGTGCAGGCGAAGAAACACTTGGGATTATTCTAGGGAAAGCTATGTGAGAGAGAGCGGTTATAGTGATAGATTCAACAAGCATGGTGGAGTAATTAGTACAGCTGAAGGTTGGGGTAATAGTAGGAACGAGATCCTAGAGTAGTGTTTTAAGCTTGGTGTCCACATTCAGGGTGAGTTCTTCCCTTTCCCTTTCACATGCCCTCTACACATATGCTTTTCTTGGCTATAGAAATGTATGAGCCCTTTTCCCAGATCCATTGAAGCTTATATCCAGCTTTTGGCGCTGGTTGCATACAGCCAAACTGTTTAAGTATCCTTGTGTTAAGCTTACCTCTAGCGTATGTGTCAGTTAGACACATACCTATTTCATATAAAATCTTATGGACTTGGAATAGCCTAATTTCAAAATTTATTTCATAATTAGACAGCCATAACCCTATTTCAGTAGTGGTTTATTTGTGGGTTCATTTAAAAAAAAAGGGGGTTTATTCAGTTAACCTGCCGTCTCCCTATTTCAGTGTTAGTGAAATGATCATAAATGAAAACTCCCCGTAGTCAGCAAAAACAGCAGCTACCTGACTAGTGGAGGTTGTTATTTCTAAAGTATATTTTCCAGAAGCGAGCTGAGAAATATGGAGACTTCCTGGAATAGTATATAATCAGTGCCTTGAAGGAACTGGTGGGTTGATTCAGAATGTATTTAGACACTGAGCGATGGCTAACTTTCTTGGGTTGTTTTGACTGCACTGATCAGTTACTTAACAGCTAAGTGAGTTTAGCCTCAAGTGCTATCCATGGCTGAACGAGTGTGTCCCCTGTTCGTGGTTAATACACTGAGAAATTATGTTTAGTCAGATATTTTAGGTGCTTCATCCGAAAAGCTTCGTTATTTCGTTCTGATTATATCTGGCCAAATCTTCACAAAAAGATTACCAATGAATAGTTTTGTGATACGATTATACGTACAATGCAACGATCATGCAAACATAACCTTTGGTGGTTTCCCTCTAAAGTAGGCTATAGCTGGATACTGAGTCTCCTCTACCAAACAGTTTCTACATCAGTCCAGTTAGATCAGTCCAAGGTGTGTTTAGGTTTACTGGACTATGACCCAGTAGTACTCGGCTGGATGTTATGCAGTTCGGGTTATTACCTACACCCATCACTCATTTGCTCTATGAGTACCATAACGTATACCTGGTGGGCCATTTGTCGAGCATATATATACTCACTAGACACCACGAGCCTGATTTTGGAGGTCTTCCCGCATCCATAGGTATACCCCTTGATATATTATAAAACAAGAGTTAGAATGAAAATCTTTATGGTTGTTGTGACGGGGAGGGTCCAAAGGCCAAGTCTACCGGATAACATGGCCTGCAGGTCCAACTTCTTCGTACCTGTTTTGAAAAATACCCCCGGTGTAACAAGAGGTACTAATCGTTACAATGTGTGATATATTTTTTTTCTAATTTTTCATCGATATCAGGTGGCGCAATGATTTGACCAATATGTGTGTGGGTAAAGATGTGAAGGATGGTAGAGTTATATGATATCGCATGTAGGAATAAATTGGATTAGTGACCGAAACATTGTACCTGAACGTGAAACGCGTTAAGAAGTTGGAAAAGTGTAGAATGAACGATTAATTCATCTCTAAGAAAAGTAAATAAAGCAACATTGATTAAAAAGTTTTGAATGACACTTATACTTACTCTAGCAATGGGCCACAGAAAACCTCACAGTGTAAGTGCGTGGGAGTATAGGTATAGATTTGGGCTGAAAATACACAGGAGCCTACTGTCAATAAAACTAACTCATCCCATAGCTTGACTACTTCTCAAGCCCTCAGGCCACCTTTGCTATTGTGACAGAACAAGACAGACGGTAGAAAAGAATGATTAGAGATGGCGGACAGCGCCATAAAACAAATTGTTAGGTCCTTTTAGGTCGAAAAGTTGATATCAAGGCTGAAGAAGGTTCTGCATTTTATGGCATTGTGGTTTTCAATTATTTTCATTTCTGATAGATGACTATAAAACCACTATTTCCTCGCAAGGTATTGTTTGATAATTATTTCATTTATGCACGTTTTATCGAACTTTATCATTATTTTATAATTATTTGGCGCCATTGAAGAAAGACTTACTAATTTAACCTGAAACAATTTGAAGTCGCTCTTGTTTACAGGGGGTTGGTGGGGGCGGGGGGAGGGAATAGTTGTTTTACGCCCCTTTTAACACCTTCGTATATTGAGTCATCGGGGCAATTATAGGAAACAAGCTAACTGGTTGAGATACCCTACTCTTTCCGATTATTAGCGAATGTTAATTAATTACATTGATTGTACCAGGCAGACATGTATGTAGACACCTACCTACTAGTAACTACCAAAAAGTACTTCGTTTTGTTCCGAATTACGGACAGTAACGGGATCCGATAAGGCATTTCCATGCTTCACAATTTACACTTGAAAATAGAAAACATTCACCATAGTGAATGAGACGATGCGAGTATACTCTCTCTTCCAGTGAAAAAAAGAAATATTCGCCATAGTTGGGATTTCTTAACTTAAAGACACCATCAAATTTTTAAGGGTTTAGGTGGAATAATGTAATTGGTTCGGGTTCTAGACAATGCATTTCATTAGTCAAGGATCGCTGACTGATCCTTTGGATGAGAAAAAATGTGATTGGCGAAAGTGAGTAGATGGATGGGTGCACATGTGTGTTTAGCTGCGAGTCGTAACGGGTTCATGGTGATGAAAAAAGAGATGATGAAGTCCCGTGTCTCTGTCGTCTTTAACTGACGTTTGGAGACTTCTGTGTAGTTTTTCCCCTTGAAAAAAATATCGTGTTTCTGAGTTTAACAATATGTGAATGTGAAGGTGTCAATAGAAAGTTCCAGGGTCGAAATAGGTTGCAAGAAATTATTGGCGCCATAAACACCTTATTTTTGCTAATTTTATGTTGAAGACAGGATCAATATTGGATGCATTATTGCTTCCTACCTTTGAAACGTTTTATTGTAAGTAGTGCACGACCTCTATTCTGATGTATTCAGGGTTCATCAGTACAAACAACACAGCTGGAGACGTTTATATCTGGTGTAAACCCAAGCGCCGAAGATAAAGGCTGGATTGAATGGTCAGTTTGCATACAAAATATTGACCTGTTGAGGTGTATCTCGGCGACGATAGGAGATCGGTATGCCTCCCTCTTCAACTCCAACCCTGGAGAGGATTTTCATATACCGGTACACATCCAGGGTGATACCCCCAGGATCTCCACGTCCGGTCACCATGGGAATGTACTGGAGGAAATACCTCGATGGATGTATTGAACAAAGCACAATGGCCGCGGTTATGACCAGAGAGAAGGGGGAAAAAAGGGCTGAAAGAGACCGGTGCTGACGTGGCATCTGTATTGTTTCCATAGTAACATATGGTGCGGGTATATAATTCTCATGATCTTTGTATCACATGGTGGACGGGGTGTCAGGCTGAGGTCAGAATGAATCTCTATGTAAGGGCAAATCGTCACGAAACATATAAACTAAACCCCCTCCCACTCTGAAAATTCCGGTCAGATGCAGAAGTTTTCCACCAAATTGTGCCATCTACACAGGAGCTGAGGAGGCAGAGTTTATGTTAGGTGCATGAATCTGAGGCAAAGCTTAACATATGGAACAGATTCCCGTCCATTGTGGTTATGTGGGAATATTGTGAGGGGAAGAAATCTCGATTAAACTGAACACACCTGACAAGAAATGCAATGAAGAATGATGTATGTCCATAACAGCTCGACCGTCTGACATGCTCAATTTTAGGGTAACTCACAAGGAATTCCTAAGTTTAGACTTTTGCCTCTTTCCACCGAGGTTGTCTGCTGACATCAGATGTACCTGTCTGCCATGCCAACCCATAACAATGGGAGGGAGGTGAACATCCCTGCCAGTGAGACAAGATCTATATGTTGAGTTTCACCCTGACAAAAAAAGGCGTTATATGTAGTCTGGGAGACCCTTTTAAAAAAACCATACCTCTGATATATACCTGAGGGAAAGTAATAAAGACTTACATGGTTCTTCAGCCATAGGCAGAATTGGCAATGAGTAAACCAGAGAAAATTGCGAAACCATGATATATGGTATACTGCCATGAGCTCCATCTTTTCCTATCATATTTATTTACTCATACATTTGAACTCTAGGATCATTGGACTTTTTTTTACTGATTTTGTCTGCAGGTATACTAAAAAGAAACTCATACTTCGCTGGTAGTAAATACTGATATATTATAAAAGGTGACTTGCTCAAGGAAGGGGAAAAGTAGTGCTCCATCCCTTCTGGATCCTGACCCTTCCCACCTGAAGGCCTAGCTGTCAACTGTGATATAATGAATGGTTAGAAGTAAGTTGCTAATTAGCTTTAATCCAGGAAGATTGAGGCTTGTAGGTGTGGTATTTAGTGACTACACTTGCCGTCACCCTGACTCTTCAATTCATTTACCTACGTAACATGCCGACCAATGATCACCTCGGCTCACTTGGCAGGTCCTCATGTCCACTCGGGTTTGCATTCACCCGTGAACGAAGTGGGTCCATTTTCTACCTTGTGTGCTCCGCCTTATGGCAGATCTTTCCCAATCTTATTTTTAATCTCATTTCAAACAAATGCACTTATTACATTCTACTCTTCATTTCTTGCTCAGCAATTATTGTTCTCTAGTCTAGACTAGTGTACAGGACCAAAACCAGCTCTTCTCACAGGTTTAGGGATCGGGATGGATGTCCCCTGCAGGCCTGCCCATCAATAAACGTGTGAATATATAGGCGGTAACAGGGTTGCCAATCTTGGCAAGAACAAAAAGAGTCGGAGGTTTTTCCGGAGGAAGTCAACCATGTAACAAGCTTCTAGGAGTCTATAAATATACTCACTCAAAAACCGTCTCCAGCCAATTCCGTGGGGGTGGGGGCAGTGGTATTTGGCTTTCAGTGGTATAAAGGTGTGCAAGTAGACTACATGTAAAAAGATGGAGTCTAGGGACTGGTAATGGTCACTTGGTGTCCACTCTGACCATTGCCTGAGGGCACACAAGCACCCCGGGCGACGGACCAGGCCACGCCTGGACATCTGGACAGTGTCTGTGTGGGAACTCGGGTGGTTCAAGCTGATAGGATCTGACAGCAGTAGATTGAGGCATGCGTGATCGCAAATAAAAAATTCTCTTATAGCCAGATGCTACGTACAAGTATGGTTGGATAAATAATGATAGGGGCAACCAATAAACAACAAAAATATGATGAATACATAATTGCATATCAAAAGAACCGCTAAGAAATGAAGCCAAAGCTTCTGAGGCCTTTGGCACACCTGGGAATATTTACCTAAATTACACCTACATTTATTCTTGCGCGAGGCAATATAGAAAAAAGGAAATACAGCTTGATGGTCGGGTTCTTATCCATTGACAAGGGGTGGAACTATGGCTCAGGTATAAGACACCGTGAGAGTCTAATTTACTATGTTTTTAGCAATTGGTTTTAATAGTAGAAATGTGAATCAAGGTCCTCAATCTGTCCAGGTGTGATGTTAAGGTCTAATTGTAGAATGCAAAATTGGTTTCACCTCTCATAAACTAGATTGTTTTGAAACAAATAATTGTTTGACTTGTAAAAAAATGTCTTCCCATCCCAAAGAGGTGCTGAGGACGAAAGAAATCCTACAACCAAAAACTATGCTAAAGAGACAATACCATGTGCCGTTGCCAAAGAGAGAACAAATTAGACAATGAATTATTTACAAAATGCCAACATACTGAAACTGTTTGGACAGAGCCCTCTTGCAGGTTTTACTTGTATAAAACACATGAAATATTAAAATTTAAGATGACAACTTTCGTTAGCAACCGAGCCCATCGAGTAACATCGAACCGTAGAGGAAATTAAGTACCACGACATTTGGTTCTGTTTATCCGAATGAGTTAACGTTAAAAATTGGGTATACGTTTACATATCATTGGACATGCATTAGCTATACGACGCGAAAAATCAACGCCATAAATGATATTATATGGACTTAAAATTTGTCAATTATAGAGAAGCGTGTTCCGTGTCATCGATTCGACACACTGCTGTCTCGTCTACTATACCATTGTACAAAAAGTCAGTAGGGTTTGACACACACATCGCCCCTCCCCCCCCCCCTCCCCCCCCCCCCCCCCCACACACACACACCGAGATGGATCGTTGACTAAATCTCGAGGAAAACAATTTATCAAAATAAAATCATTCATTTTTGTGGGTATTACCGCATTCGCTATGACATGAAGACAGCTTTCAAATAAATAGCAATTACTCTGTCCATTAATAGTCTTTTCAAGCTATGAAATCTAATTATTTTTTTGCCCTCTTAAATTATATTACAATTTTGCCCAATGGGGTAGATAGGACTGAGATATCTCATTTCAAGTTGACACAAGTGTGTTTTTCATTTCATGGTACGAGTGAAAGAGGATTGGGAATTTTGAGCGCTAATAATTGGAGAGACATGTCAATACGTTTTTACACCACCTAAAGGGTCTGGTGATGCTTCAATGCACACACCTACAACCCATCACCTGGGTGGTATTTGTATTATGATAATGGGTTAAGTTAAAAATACCCTCAGGTCATGAGATGTCATAGCTGTTATTAATGGGTCGATATATTAAACTAATTCATCATAGGACGCCTCAATTTGATACATCAATCGCCAATCGGTAAAAAGAATATTAACCTTCAGGCTATTCACTTGTTGTTTCCATTTGATGCAGAGTTACAATTTTGACCTGCTCCTTCATATCACTCAATCGTACAGACGTGGGTGGCCTGCAAACTACTGTCCCCCCATAACCCTTGTGATCAAGTGGTTACAAGACTTGAGAAGGAGGATCAGAAGCAGATGAATTATAGGCTTAAACCCTCCCTTCACGGTATATATAAACCTGGTAAACCCCTTAAGCCAACACCCATGGTGTTAGAGTACACATCAACAGTCAAATAATTGGGTAACTTTAAACTTGATACCCCATGTCTCTAGGCCCAAATGCAATGATAAATAGGATAGCAGTGTCCTTGGAGATTGTTAAAAATCTTATGGATTGCTTGAATTAGTTAAGCTCGCCTCTATTAGATACCATCAGATCCTATTTACAGTATGGCATGTTGATAGTCCTATTTCATGCATAGATGATTCTCTTTTAGATAATGGTGGTAGTTTAACAAGGTCATTACCCTGCACCCTTTCTACTTTTGTCCCTTACTGTCTTTTACTCGAGATCATGTCTTCTGGCTGACCTTTCTTTGATCCTTTCATGAGCTAAAAATATTGTATTGTAAATAATCTGAGGAGTTTGTCATTGTCCAAGATATCTAGCCTACACATCGAGACCTAAACCCATGAATCCACGAATTCTTTGGTCCAGTCTTTGATTCCGCGTTGGCATGATGCAATAATAAAGCCAGAAAAGAAATATGGCTGTTTGATCCGACTAAATATAGTAATGGAAACCGACTAATTTGTATACGTTTTAATGTACTTCTGGGAAAACCATCTTGATTCTTGTATTTACTCTGTGTTACATTTTTGTTTACAGCCGTGGACTGTGTACTTGGCGAATGGAAAGAGTGGGGGAAATGCTCCAAAGAATGTGGATGGGGAAGCAAGGAACGTCGGCGGCCAATTCGTGTCCATCCTCAGAATGGTGGTCAAAAGTGCGAGGTGCATGTTGAAAAGACCTTCTGCTATGGACAGAAATGTAAAACTGCTCGTCATTCTTCCTCAACTCTAGAACTCAGGGGTAAGTAAATTCTTTGTACCAAATTTCTGTGGAGACCAGAACGTAAAGTGGGAAAAGGAGAGTGTCGAGTAAGAGGTAAATCATCGGGATGAAGTAGGGGTTGTAGAACCGTACTTTGGCTTGGTTTGGTTGAGTTTCAGCTTAAATTTACTCTGAGGTTGACTGGGGATGAGGATCTTCATGGGTTTGGTTGAAATGGACACGCGTACATTAGTTCTAGGGATGTAATGGTGGTTGTGAGAAAGTAGGCAGTTAGGGTAAATGAGGACGTCTGTCTGGAAGAGAAAGATATTGTCAGACTGCGGGGTCAGACTATACGGAAAAGCCCCAATTCTCTCTCATTAACCACCTTTTCTTCTAATTTGCGAAAAGACACACCTGGAATATTGTATTTAAATCCCTAGCATATATTACTATTTTCAATATCAGTGCACCATTAAAACATTAGCTAGCCATACATTCGATATATATTTCTAATGTTTGGCCCGACCACTCCCCGTCAATGAATCAGCTCGGTGGACACAGAGCCTTCGGAGACTTTAAACTATGTTCATAGGACCTTAGAGTAAGAGGAAATAATATTACTCTAAGATAGGACCTACTCTAACTGGGTTTCTTTTACTCTGAGATTCAAGTGCAACCCAAGTATCTGAACCTCTAAAACCTATACTTTCAGCCTTTCAAGTGACCACTAATCTTGACAGGTCTTCTTCATCAGAGTTCGCTGTTATCATGAGCTAATGTGGTTTTATCACTGTATCCATTGACCTTGAGCTAACCCCGTTATGGCCCTATGTTGACCTTGAAGCTGAGGGCGAGAGTTGGACCACCAACGTGGACAAAGAGACGCCGTGCGACATGGCTAATTATGTAAATACTGGACCTAGTAGTGGACATTCACAATGCAAATGGTCAACTTAGTTGGTCCCTACGCCGATGGGGTTCAGTCAGGTGTTTGTGTATGCATCTGCTTGAGGCAAGGACGACAATCAAAGGTGGCTTTTGTGGTAGGCCTCTGGCTATATATCAGAGATGTAAATAAGTCGGCATGGGGAACAAAATAGAGGAAATATTCGTGCGCTCCCTTATTATGTCACCTCTCCCCATTCTCTGATCACCTGGATCAAAAGATGTGCATAAGTTGGACTGGTAAGCAAAATAAAGAGAGAACATCCCTTTCTACTATCCATTGTAGGTCACTTCCTACACCTGATCGCCTGGATCAGGGTCTTATACTATTCGAATGCAGATGATCCTGACTCAAATAACTGGAATAAAGGCTGCGCTGGTCAACAATCTCCATTGTCCGTGAAAATTGGCCCCGGAAGGATTGGGGTTGTGTAAGCTTTGTTGATTGGGGCTGGAGCATACTGACTACCATCTCCGCATGCTCAAAAATCGGGATCCTACCAATGTTGCTGGTATCTGATATGTAGGTGATGGTATCACCACTTGTGTTTACCTGTGCAGGTAAACCACAATATTTGTGGTATACATGTAAATGGTAGACTAGATTACCTGTATCTTTCTCCACTCTCTGGGAACTATGCAATCTTTACACCGGTGCTGTTACATGGCAACGCCATACATCCGCTAACATGATGGAGAAAGCTTCATTTCTTGTTTTTGTTTCGAAATCCTCAAAGTTATGCTTATTATTTATCACATAAAAACATACATTACCTGAATCTTATTGAGTAGATTTCTATCAAACAATGGATATATCTATTTCTCATGTTGGAACATCTTGTATTTAGAATATAAACTGAGCCTTTTTTATTGTGTGAGTCAATTAGCCTCAGTCAAGCTGGGAGAAACATAATATTTATGAAGTGTTGAACTGAATAAACCTAAATAAAAAACAAAAAGTCGATTAGTTACACCACCTAGAAGGGCTATTTGAGAGCAAGCACCCTTACTTCTAGCTTCAGAATATAGGTTTCCTGCTATAGATAGAATGTAATCTGGTCCCTTCTTTCTCTCCTGTAGATATTTCAGCAGTGTTCATAATTCAATATCGTTCTTTGATGTAGAAAAACGAAGTTTGTTGCCATTCTTATAATAGTAAATGATGTAATATTACCACCTCGAGCTCACGATGAGTTTACAGTATTAATAGAACTGGTATGAGGAGAGGACTGCCCACTGAGGGTGGTTGCTCCTGGAGGAGGTCGGTCCAAGGGTGGTTGAAATGGAAGTCTCTACCCGTTTCACTATAAATGTAGCATAACAAGTGGTTGATTCTGTGAGACGTGTTCATCCTTATACTAGCAAAGAGACCGGTCCTTAGAATTTAATTTTAGAATTTTAGTTACTTTTAATGAACAATATAATAAACCTGTCTGATAGCACATAGGGTGCTACATACTTGTTATGATGGGATCGAAAGATGCACTCTCGCAAAATCTAAATTTCAAAATCCCTATATGATGTGTGAAGGATAAGTAAACCTTTTAGTGTTTTCATGGAATATGAAGTGTATACATGGAATATGAACATTTTCCCCGCCTTAAGTTAGGCCCTAATTACAAGGAAGTATAAGGCATCGGGCACTTACAAGTAACAGCTGCCAGTGATGCTGCATATATCCCTAGGACACTATTTTATGAACAATGAAACTGAGAAAAGTACTGAGGTTGTCACGTCATGAAAATTGGTGATAGTGGCGTCACCATTGTCAATACATGTATAAACATAGCAGCTCGAGGCCAGTTCTGGACCTCAGTTTGACCTCAGAAAAAGCAATATTACATAGGAGAAATTCTAGTCGTTCATGATGGGATATCGCCCTGCTGAATGTTCAGTTTACATTGCCTCGAAAACTCTTTGATTACTGTTGTGACAATTAATTCCTATGATGGTACCCCTACTCTCTTGCAATTATGATAACATGTCCCTGGCACACCAAAACTTGTCTTCATTTTCTCTGACAATGGCTACATTTTTTGTGTTATAAAAGGAGGCTTCCCCCGGCGAATTTCCTTTTACTCAGGCCCGACCATTTTGAATCTATTATGAAAACCATCTGAGTGTAGGTTTGTAATTTCAAACCCTTTTTAAACACACCAATCCCAGTTCTCTGTAAATGTCGGGGCAAGTGTTTCTTATGTATTTTCTGGTATATATATATATATCAGTGTTTATCATTAAAAGTAATGAGTTATGATAGGCTTAACCAACTGTGCCATCTGGCGAATTCAAAAGAATTCCGCGAGGTATCAATCAAGCAGAAAGCCGCCCCCACCCCCACCCCACCCCCACCCCACCCCACACACACACGCGCCATATCCTTCAGACAACCTATACAATCGGTCTGATTTTCTTATATAGACCTAAAGGGCAAAAAACAGCGTATTAAACTATAGTGCAAACCACCCTCACAAGTTAAGTTCCGTTAAAGCAAACGGTGGAAATCTCGTTTTAAAAATACAATTAAAGCGGAAAAAACAAAGTGGCAAAAGTTCTACCTGAGCCAGGACTCGATCCTTTGATTGGAAGTCAGACACGTTGCCTCTGAGCTTAACCTAAAGGTTGTGAAATCATGCCCTATGCCCTGTGAATACATGTACATTATTAGCTAGTATTAGTACATTTATGCGCAGGGTTAAACAACTATACAGGGCGGGGAAGAGTACAGTGTCATTGACAATGAGAAAAAACATGTGTACATACATGTAAATAGATGAGGTAATAGCCAACCTAGCATTTTATACATATCTGGACAAGATCTAGTTTTCTCATCGTAAAGTTCACTGCCTCATGCATGCATGAACAAGGATCGGTTTTCACTCGTACATATTGTAGCTAAGAAAGGGTAGTATCTAAAAGCTTTTTGTATCTAATCATCTCAAGAGTAACGTTCAATTTGACGATGCTATAGTTGGAGTCGTCCATGACCCTTGTTATCCTCACCCTCCCTGTTGTTCCCAAGGTATCCTAGCTACCCCATCTCAGCCCCATCCCACCCTCAGTGGTCCCGATCTACGACATTGAAGCTGGCCTGGACGTGCACCCCCACTACTGAGGCAGCTTTTATCAGACGCTAAGTACAATCAAACATAAAATGGCGATACATTTCCAATGAGTGATCAGTTTCTTGATAATGTCTGAGATAGGTATGTCATGACTTCTTATATTCACCCTATTCACCCTTGACATCAATTGTCCCGATGGCCGATGCACGATGAAAAGATCTGGGGTTACCTAGGGTCAAGCACGTACCAACCAACATCTGAGTGTCATTCCTTGGATTTCAAGAAGCGTTTGACATGATCAAGGATTGAAATGGGGACACGCCAATGTTCCAGTTTAGGAAACATCATTTCTATTGACAAAAGCAAAGTTTTCACCCAGTTGATAAATTCTTTGTGAGAGAACTACTAGGGTACACATTACACATGTATTGTGCGTTAAACGATAGTGTCAAAAGCCTTATTGACATCAACCAAAGGGGTCTTGGGGACTGGTTCATGGTTGATATAATGTAAGTTAAGTGTCCATCTGGGCCTGACCTCAAGTTGTTTATACATACACAACTGTCTCCCTTTGTGGGGTTATTGGGAATAAGTTAAATGGGACCTAGATCTTATGAACTTCACAGAAAAGTGTAAATATTACTCATGAAGCAATGAAGTAGCAGCTGTCATATTGCTGCCCGAGTAGGACACAAGGGGTAACTTAGGTCATGATTAGTTTACGAA
The DNA here is from genome assembly GCA_942159475.1 of Sthenelais limicola. Taxonomy (NCBI): domain Eukaryota; kingdom Metazoa; phylum Annelida; class Polychaeta; order Phyllodocida; family Sigalionidae; genus Sthenelais; species Sthenelais limicola. The sequence goes on from OW804098.1 coordinate 73,077,995, forward strand.
ATGTCAATTTATTGTCACAATCTTGAACAATTACAAATCGGTCAGGTATTAAGTGCGGCTAGCAGAACTGGTTCAAATGTGGAAAATTGTTTTGGGGGCTGGAGCTACACAATAATTTGATTGGGAATTGTATCTCAATTACCATCGTGCTAACAATACTCTTTTGTATGGACCTAGTTCAGATCTCAACTACTTTTATTCCTCTTTACTAATTGGTCTTGCTTAGTAGCCAATGTGTGAAGAATTTATAATATAAACTTGTGTTTCTGCTCCAATACCATCTGTTTATTTTAAAGTAATAATTTTGTCTTTGTTTTTGCAAATCGATTTTGGCTTCTACAGTGCTAAAGCAATTTTTGTTTCGTTTTTTTTTTTCTTATATAACTTGTTTTATATCAGTAATAAATTTGTCATTTTAAGGATCAACCATCAACACGCTAAAAGTGACAAACCAGTTAGTAGTCCACCTACCATATAATGTTTATCTTTTATGTTCTTGTAAATACAGAATAAGTATAAAAAAAAGTTGGAACTGTATCAGAAATAAAAAATAAATAATACGGATTTAGGAAGTAATTAGGGATACAACGCAGATTCACTGCGGACTTCCTTCTAATTGTAGGAACGATGAGCCATCACCTCATCAGCACACAGTGAGAAGCTCCAAGGTTCTTTATTTCGAGAGCACTATAAATATGATCACGCTACCACATAAAATAATTCTCAAATATTTGTTTTCCAATATCGATGAATAGGGATCTGCCTATTCCTGTTAAGAGTTCATTGCCTCCGAAGTGTTTTGGCTTGATGTGTGTTCTGCGATCGAAAAGCTGTCACTGGACTCCACTTCCGACCCCAAGACTGCTTCAGCTCCACTTGAAGCAGCCTTTGCAATCGCTTCTTCTGCGTTTCCGCTCTCCCACTGCATTCGTAGCTTCACACCAGTGGTCAAAACTCTTGAAATTCCTGGTCTCGGGGTCAGGGTTAGGGTCAGGAATCCTATGGGGTTAAACGATTTGTTGTCTTGTTTCCTGCTCTCCTGCCTGAGGCGACTCCCGAATGTCTTCCCTCATTAGAATACCTAGAGGCCCCCTTGCAGGGCATCGGCAGGGCATGTAGCTGTAATTTGTTCAGGTCCTCCACCTGTTACCCTGCAATATTAATCTATAGCTACTTCAGCGTGGGCCACAATATATAGTGTGTCTAGCCTGAATCTATTTGTCAACCTGTCTGGGGTGGGGTGGGGATGGACACACGGAGCCTGTGTGACCTGTGTAGGGCTTTTATAGGATGTCTAAAAGACATTTAATGATAAGGTGCCGCGTCTAGAACCCTGGCACAGCTGTTCACAAATGTTAAACTTTCACAGGTTGGGTAGGACGCCCGATATTGGGTGGGGATCCTATGAGCCTAAAGTCACAGCTTGTAGAGCTATATTGGATCTCTTACTCTAAGATTGGATCACACTCTCATTCTTGATAACTATAGCAATTATTCTCAAACTTATTGTTAATACGTTCGAAAAACCGCTTTTACATGAACACTATACAAACATCTGCTACACCTGATCAGTCAGGAAACCCTAGTCTAAATCCTTTTTTGTTGATCTTGTTCATATTATTTTTCTGGATATATAATTTTGAAGGAACAAAAATGAAAGAGTAATTTACTGTCTGTCTTTGAAACCCCTATTTTACGAATAGGAACTCGGTTGACACATTTTGTGCTGGCGGGTGAAAAAACCTTCATTAGTTCGTGTTTTTTTAATTAGTAGTAACTATACTAATGCTATCGAAATTGAGTTCCCATTAAATAATTCATAACCACCCCTTTTACATACGGTAGGTGCTTTTCTAACCCAAGGAATTCCAAATTGTTTGAGAATTAGGACCCTGTTCCAAGGGCTGGTACCTAATTTTGGATGTCTCACTTCAAAGCGCTGAACGTTTGCGAGCCTTTCAATAGTGTTCCTGTTACAAATGTGGACAGGAACAGGTTAGCAGTTGAGGAAAGTGACATTACTTGACTATGTGAGCTACCAATCTTTGTTTTCTAAACAGGGGTGTTCGTATTTGGAATAGCTTTGTCCGAAATTTGACCGGAAACCATTATTTGAATAAATGTATAAATAATAACCATGAAGGGACGGGCGGATGTTGTAACATGATGGCCAAATTCAGACATGTCAGATTCTCCTGAGAGCTTCTTCTGTTTCTTTCTTGGTTACATGTCAGCCACACTTTTTCTCCGTCCATTTTGCATGATGTTGGCGTGGGAGGTGACATTTATTATGTGTTTTCACAGTTAGTGACTTGTTCCTGTCGACAATATAATGAAGATGATGGGGTGCTCAGGGACATGATAAACGAAGATGATGGTCTGATTTGACCCCTATATTATAAATAAGGGTGGTTGGTGAAATGCCTTTGATATACATGCCATATTCATCTTATACTCTTCCCCATAAATTGCTATGATTTAAGAGTTCTACATTATCATATCCTCAGTCATTCTCACTCAGGATATTCACCAGGTTCAAATGTTCCGAAAAACGGAAATGTATTAATGTAGTCCTTTATCCAAGTGATAGGTAGATATTCATTAATCCCTGGCTGCTAACGCTCCTTCCAACAAGTCCAGCAATTTCCCTTCAGCTCAGCCATCCTTGCTGTTTATTCTGAACCCACCGACCTTTCATGTAGCCGCTTACACATATCTGACTATGTATATTGTACGCACCGGTTGTCCGGTTGAGTGACCAATCGAGATAAAACATGTGGCAGACGACTAGGAAATCACTTTTTTACTCTTTAAGTTTCACCTTAGATGAAAGAAACGGCTTACAATTGCCAGACAAAGTGGCAGTTCATTCAAAGACAGAACAGATACCTCTTTTCCTCAACTTACCAAAGGTGAGAATTACTATGTTTTCCTTGGATTGAACAGAACTCTTAAACCGAAATGTTCTTATAATCCCGGATTCGAATCCCATGGGCGATTTGCCAGAGCATCTGCCCATCAGTTCATCGCCCACCCCTTGCACGCCGACTGGATTATTAAAGGCCGGTCATGTGCACAAGTATAGCTGTTGATGATTATATGCATGTAAAAGAAGCATAGTTAATGATCGAAAAGAGTAGGGTATCACATCCCATTAGCGTGTTTCCCTTCTCGCACTGATATGGCCAAATATATACGAAATATAGTGTTAAAGAGGTCATAAAACAACCAAACCCTCCCCCTTGTGTATTTTTATGAGCCCAGTACTAATGAGGACCATTGGGTATTCGGGTCAATACATTTGTATTAGTATGAGTGATTTATTACCATAGCCCATGTGCCTTCTACCTCAGAGTAAAAGAAAGCGTGTAACACCATTGGTGATCTACTATGATGAAGAGGGGAATTTGCTTACAACCCAGCAACTAATTGAGAATTCCCGAATAAGTAATTTCGAACAGCGTATGATCATAAAAGAAACAAATGTCCAAGGAATGGTGAAGAGAAATAAGCCTACTAGGTGTGGGAGAACAAGATCGACGTGAATTAGAAATTGAAATAAATGATGAAAGAATATATTAGAAGCCTCAGCAAAAGAATTGTAGCAGGCACTACCGTCTGGAAAACCGTCTGACAGAAAAGAATGTTACAAAACTGAGCTACTATATAAATTCATCGGGAAATGAATATAATCTGGAAAGATGGGAGTATTGGTTTTCAACACCATACCTATGGACTTTTGATATTCGATCTTAATTATTTCAATATAGGCTTTTTCATTGAACCAGAACGTGTGGTGAATATTTGGAGAATATTAAAATTAAAGTAATTGTAATTACTGTACACAAAGAGATGATATTGTTCACCTTTTATTGAGTGCCAGGATGCTCTCGGAAGGAGGTTATACCACAGATAAAACCCATGGAGGTCTGGAGTTACAGTACAGAATAACAATACTGATGTTCCGTTTTACTGGAAAAGAGAATTGGTTAGATTGTGTTAAATTCACTGAACAATGTTGCTGGATTTGCAGAAAATAACATTATATTTAAGTTTCTAACAGCTATACAGAGGAATCGTTCAGTATTTGTTCCCTTTCCTGGAATGGAATCCGATAAAAGCTTCCAAGGTAAACGTGTGGTAGTTTCCTGAATCACATTTCAATGGTATTTTACCAAGAGCGGCAACAGCAGCTTGGACCATTCTAAATTTACTAATTACAATTAATACAATGATTGGCATGTTCTACCAACCGACCTGGTATTAAATAAATAGTTGAATTGGGGGAGGATTGTCCAGGTGATGTAACCGAGAAATATGTTGTATACACACATTTCTGCCAAGGCATAAGATATGTGTCTCAATTACTTAGAACATTCCTGGACCCTCCAACCATTGGGTATCCCTTTTAGCTGGAATAATCAAGTCTGACTGCACTAATACTCAGATAAACTTGGCTGGTGACACAGGTATGGCTTCCGCGTTAGGCAGCATATGTGGATTGCGGGGTTGCAGGGTCTAAACAAACTAACCCTGAATTCATGGTATAGCCCCTGGAGATGATCCCTCTCCCGGCAAGCCCGGGAAAAATGTCAGGTGTATTTGCGTATTTGCTGCAAGTACAGGTATGTAGGGGGTGCGGAGGGTCTCCCCCTTTTATGTATACATTGTACAACCAACCCAACTTGGTTTGATTTCTCGTTTCTAAGTTTCCACTGTATAGAATACCACTCCATATATAATAGAAGAGGAGTTCCAATAGATGTGCGGGCATCTTAAAATTCGCTCCGTTAACTTTATTAGCTTTTAAAACCTAGTCATTCGATATAATCTGTGACTAGTATAGTGTATACAATATTATCAATCTAAGATGTCTTCGAGTGTAATCACGTTAGCCTCGAGTTTGCAAATATCCTGAATTGAATGTTACAATGACAACAGGTCTGGCAGTATGGAAAAGTTTGCCTTTGGATTTGGTGTTTGCATGTATAGAGTCAGTGTAGATATAAGTAATAAACACATGTAGAAATTCATATTATGACATCAAAAAGGTATCTCCCTTTCCAGACTACTTTTCTGGGAGAGGTACATGGAAACACACATGAAAAACATACATAAAAAAACATCCATTCATGCTACGCCAACTCTTCTTGGTCTGAGACCGCAATTTCGTTCGACAGAGCCTCTTCAATACTTCACAGTCAGTTGATCCCCGGGATCCAATCGCAAACAAAGAAACACATCTTGATCTTCTCCCATTATACATACGCCTGGCTTGTTACCATGGCAATCCTGTATATCATTTCTCTCGCATCAACCCTTCTCGTTTGTTAAATCCTTTCCATCTTCTATCCTTTATCGTTTACCTTACGCATTTATTTGCCAATATCCACCGACAGTCGCAGCCTACACGAATCATAAACTGATAAAGTGGCCAGGTATTTTTGCCATATGTCCCACGAACCCTATTCCTGCTTTACTAAAGATCTTTCTGTCGGTGTAGCAGGCATTTTTGTAGGAGAAAGGCTATTGGAAATCCTCTCACCCCTTTCTCTGCCCGAAGTGATGCCGTATTAAACGTTAAGGTTGGTACCCAGTGCTCTGCCTACTAACATCCTAGGCGTTAGCATAGACGCTGATGATAGCCCCCTGAACTTTTTGTCGAACCATATGGCTCAATTGTCGATTTAAATATAGCTGTGTTTTTCTTACTTATCTCACGTAAATATTTCTTTATGTCGTATTTTTACTAGATATTTTTGCCAGATTTAACTTGGGAGATCCAGTGCTTTGGTGCGCCTGCAAGAATGTTTGTCCAATGCAATGCTTTGTGTTTTTCAACCAAACATCACTGCACTGGGGCGGATGATGTTGGTCTTCAATGAAAATTGCATCTTGGGCAGGACTTTCCTGACCTTGCTAAAGGTACATTCTCAACAAGACCGATTAAAAATGAAACTTTCTACCTTTTCTTCCATATTAGTTTCCATCTCTATTTTCCCGTTGAATCGACTTGAAATTCATGAAAAAATGTATGTAACATATTTATAACTTATTCCGTGGATCAAATAATGAGTGAATTTGGACGGCTTGCTTTGGTTAATTGATATTACTGAGAATGCAATTTAAAAGGGTGTGGATGTCAAAGGTCTTAAAGGAATAGATTATGTAACAAGGGGGATAGACAAAGAAGTATACACTTTTTCGAATATACATTAAAGCTCGAATATATAATTAAAGTACAGAAAAGAGCTTGACCCACTACACAATGTAGAGAGAGCAAAATTTATCCTCACGACTTAATTAGTTCTTGTATTTGGAGTCCTCTTTGAAAAGAGGAGATCTTAGCATCTATAGAGAAGGAACTCTGTGGTAAAGAATTTCATACAGACAAAGATTTGTCATTTACCACACGGAAACAAGGATATGAAAGGAAGGGTATCTGGGTTTTTCTTTTGGACTCACATGTACACTTTATGCTTCGGGGGTCGGGGGTAATTTAAGATGGGGTTAATTAATTAATTAACTGGTCCATTCATTCTTCCTATTAAGGAGGGAGCTCCTGAAAGCTATATAGGATATGAATATAAACAGGTTTTCGAGACTGAGGTAATTGTATCGGTTAAACTCGATGAGCGCACACAGCAAAGGCCTTTTACTGATGTTTGGGCGATCGCTGGGCAGATTCCTCAGTCGAGGCCGTAGTGATTCTAATATGTTAAGTTTTATTTGTTTTTCAACCTTATGTTCATGAAAAAAGTCAATGACTTATACAAGTCTACGACCTTCTCTACAAAGCAGACATATGGATATGATAGGTGCCAAAACCTAGATTCATGGGTAGAGAACCCCTCTCGCTCAGACACTCATGCATATTAATGATGCTCATCGAAGGCTCTTTCCTTTGGATCCTTATGTATGCACGTAGTGTTGTAGTGGGCATTTGGTGTATATTTTAGCTCACAGAGTAGCTACGATGTCATTCATGTACCTGGTATCACAAAGAATAGGTCCAATTTTCTCTTGGGAATTTATTGTGAAAATTTCAAGGACAAAATAGAGCATGAAAGGACCCCAATCCCAAACTGTAAGTTTGATAAGCATATATTTTGATGGGGTATTATCTCCTAACCACGTATCCTTTTTGGCCCTGTACCAGCATACGTCTCATGTTTTCCCTGTGGTCTATACCAGCATAAGCGAATAAAACATCTTCTTTTTATGTTGATTGCATAATTTCTGGCTGAGATATTTTGATCTGTTTCCAGACCAAAGTCTGTCTGGTGTTGTGTTGGATCAAACATCCAACTTTCATGTCAAACACTGTTGTGTTCTATGCCACGTATAGCTGACATGAAAGTCGTTATTATCGTCACATATCGTTCATCTTTGTAATCCCTGACCACATTTGCTTGTTCCATTCTCCTCAAAGCAGATTATTCGACCATGGAAGGATTTCTATTTCCACATTATCATAGATTAAACGTTTGTTAATCGATCGATCACGTTCCTCATCACAGGCAAAATCCATATATATATGCCATTTTAAGAATAGCACGAGAGCATCACGGCTTATCATATTGTGACGGCCTATCTAAATGCAGCTAACGCTTAAAATTGTAAATTGCCTTTGCCTAATAGTACCGGTATGTCCTATAATCCTTAAATCTATTACTACATGTCTTATCCATTCCTCTGAATCAGACGGCTTCCCTTGAATAAAAAGAGGAGAAAAACAAAGACAGAAAGATCAAGTTTGGGATCCAGGTGATGATTTTGAAGAATCACCATTTTAGGACTGGTGGACGTTCTTAATTAAAGTCAAAGGCAAGTAATACCCTATAATTATAAACATGTATTATTAGGCCTTAATCAATTTACCTGTGCCGATTGGTGGGAAACATAGCGGCGAATCTGTATATTATAAAGAAGAGGAAGACGATACTTTCAACCTGGCAAGCAGTATTTGTATTCTGGAAGATTATATTGCTTTCCTTTGGATCTCTAATTCCAAGTTTGTAGACGCTGCTATGACCTAACGTACGTCTAATCCTGGGCTTTGCCAATACCTTATTCATATCGCTTCCCATCCTTACGTTGCATTAATTTAGGTACCAGCTGCAGGACTTAGGATCGTCTGGGTGTCTGGATTACGTCCTTCTCTCTATTTACAGAAATGACACCTATGGTCTAAATCTTTGATAAGTAAGTCATCATAAACTATCGGTTTCCCTTCTGTATGTAACAAAACCTTGGTATAGGTAGCGGTATTCCTATTGTTAAATTGTCCTTTACAGTCTGATTCGAAATCCCTTACTGAAAGAGATCAGAGGCGTATGTAACGGTAGTTGAAGGGTTCTACTCATACGTGGTGATCAACTTGTAGATGGTCAAATAAACGAATGAGAATTCTCTTTTGCAAACTTGGAAGAATGAGGTAAGAAATTATGGGGAATTTCATCTCGCAAGTGCCCCGTATAATATCGTCAGCTCGTTCCTATGCCATCTCTGTTCTCAGCTCCACACTCCATTACACGTAATACATATTACCCTTATGTTTGAGCACCGTTTCCCCATGATCGTTAATCATACGGCTCTGTTTATGAGATGCGTTGAAAAGGCTGACTTATGTCATTACTTCTGTGAATAATGACGTAGTAAATGCAGATTACAGTAAACATTCTCATCGAATTACGAGATATAGGGTAGATCTTACACATGGACTTGTGACACAAGGGCGATGCTGACGCCCTTGGATACTAAAGCACTCACATCGGGGAGGCTAAATCTTTTCTAATAAGCAGCGGTATGTCAGAAGTCAGGTAGATTGGAAGAGGTATGTTTCCATTGTCGTGTTTTGAGGTGCATTCTGCCGCTGCGTTTTTAACACATATTATACATGTACTATAAATGTATAGTCAATGTGTTATTTCAGTCGTTGCGGATATCCGATATTCGGCAGAACTTTTAGAATCAAAGTTAGACTGTCGCACCCGCAGACGCACGGCACCGCAAAGGAAAACTACATGTATCCCAACTGTAAATAATAAGCATAATACATAAGTTACCAATGCATTAACTATGTATGCCATGTTCGTATTTTGTATGGGGTACAGTTGTGTTCAATGGCAGAAAATAGGCCATGAAAATATCTATTGAAGTTGAAATAAAAGACTTGACTTTGTTGGGGGCGGGGGACGCAACCAATATGTATCGCCACCCTGTAATTGTGTCCACACCACAATCAATGGCTAAACTTAACTTTTTATGTTACATTAGTTATATTATGGTCCAATGTAGTGGCACAATGCAATTCAATTGGCTGTGTCACACTGAAGATATTTTGAGTAGCAACAATGTAGTTTCAAGACAGTTTCCGAACGGTCGATGATCCGTTAGAACACGTTAGAAGTCGTATAGGATTATAGTATTTATTGACTTTTGGTAGGACTACAATTCATTAACTTTGTATATTCTTTACCCTGTTGATTTGCTGCTACGATGTGCAGTACCGATGCATGGATAGTATCTATTATCATAATCTTATTATTTCAACACGTTTTCTCTCTGCTAATCTCTTAATCAGAAACAGAGCACATTATCTTCCATACGTGGCCGATAGTAAGCAGGAGATGGAAGATATGTCAGTTGGCATCAATAATGCGCGACTTTATCTCCCGCCTAGCCAAAGCATAAACCCTTTGTTCAGATATCAGGGCGATATTGTATCTTCTGGCTGGTTATGCTGATAACGTGTGTAACATATCCCTCATATGCAATGTACAAAGTCAACATAAGCTCGGGCCACCTGGAACAAAGCTGCCCATTTTTTCTGATTGAGTGCGCTATGCGTGGTCATTGACCCTGCTATATGACGGGGTCCTTATTTCCAGCCTTTGGGCATGAACTTGAAACGGATGTCAATTTACCTTTCAATGCCATGGCAAGATACATTTTCTATTAGTGCTTGTACATTCCGATCGGCCTTGCCCTTGCCTGAGTTTTACTGTGTCTCAAACATAATATTTACTTTTTGGGTCTCTCTACAGCGGGGGGGGGGGGGGGTATATTACCTTTTTATATATACTTCGTCGCTACAACTGGTAATATCATGTATGTATGTATGTATGTATGTATGTATGTATGTATGTATGTAACTGGTAATAATATCATGACGTGTATGACATCTCTGGATTGTCTTTACACAAATCATCATGGTATTCTTTTAACATTCTTTTACTTTCTCCTTTGGCAAGTCACGACACGATAACCCATTATTCCATGACATTGAATTAATGTAGGTCCATAAAAGTTCATCCAAGTTTGAATTAAAATTATCCAATGACCTTGCCTAAACAGGTGCTCTCAATGTTGGTTTCCAGGTGCTGCAGAGATATCGTAATTTTTAGCATTCGCTCTTCAGGTTTTGGGGTTGGTTTACTCTTATCTTGTCTCTTATAGGAGACGTTCCTATTTTACTGGAACCATCGAGTGTAATCGGGATTTTTTTTATAAGCATCTGATGTACTTGCACTGTTTTATGTCTGAACAGCATGTTCTACTAGCTTCAAGTTTTATCTTACAGTCTGCCTGTATGCTTCAGCTTGACAGATTGTCTGCTGTTCGCCTTCACTGTTTTATATCTGCTTCTTGATACTCAGTGAAGCCTTAGGATTTTTCTTGTTGCATCGGGCAAGACAAGAGCACATCTTTTTATATAATGTACATTCCATGAACCCTGATTAATGCGCAACTGAGCATTAAGAAATCCAATGACTAGACTTGGGTACAACTCGTCCAATGCAGTCCCATTTACTTTACTTAATCTTTTCTATTCACACAGTATCATATAAAATTAGCAGGATTTATTTTCCGGACCATGAAATGAATGGACGTGTTCCTTAATTATGAAGGAAGTGAGATATTACCTAATGACAATACATCTGACTTATAAGGCATAGTTCATCATTCATCGTGCGTTTGAGATTTAATCTATTGACCCTCCATATACATAGATCTATAGCCAAAGCAGGTTGGCTCAGAAGGACTACCGGCTTCAATTATGTTCAAACCCATTTCGCAGCACTTACAGCTAGGCTTGTCAGAATGCCATGTAGCTGATATTGATATGTCGAACCTTGCTGCATCTGGGACGGGGCCCATGGTATGGCCTACTGCCCATGCATTAAATGGTTCTGCTCTTCGCTTGCACCTTCCCTGATAATTCTCCCATTTTATTAATTAGTACTACGCCCCCCCTAATTATACACTCTGTACTTTAGCTATTGACGTCGGTTATTTTGCCCGAACAAAAGCAATGCTAATTAATCGTTTCTTCGCCTCTGGCTTCCGTAAGGTTACTACCCCGAGTAATCACTAATTTCCACAACAAAAGCTTTATAGAAAACATTGGAATATCGATATTTCACTTCTGCTTTAAAAGTTATATATATCATAAGGCACCTTATCATATATTTTCTCATGGCAGCTGTACAAGTGTAGGCTTTGCAGGGGTCGCATACCTTTCATGGGGAAAACACGGACTTTCTCATTGTAGGGTCGGGGTGCATTCGCTGCGGTCAAAGTATTTACTTCGATGCCAGAGGCTTGAGGGTGTGTTGCTTGAATCCTAATTAACAAAGGGCCTTCCAAAACAACTCACATTTCACACGCCCTTGATATGACTTCATCGATTCACATAATAATATTATTATTAATATTTATATACGTGTCGGTAGAAATTAGAAAGCCAAAGAGGATTAAATGCGGCTATCCAAGGGATTGATTAAAACTTCTTTACTTTAAATTAGTTAGATGAAAAAATGGAATTTTCTGGTTTGGGTTTCAGTTCCAATGCATAGTCAACGAACCTTAGTGCACTAGCTGTCTTTCTTTAATCTTGTATTATAAAACATCTGGGCATCGGGTCTAGTAGGCCACGGGTTGATTCAGCAAACACTATCTGCAGGTTAGTGAACTTGCAGCCCTGGATATTGATCACGTCGACACTTTTTCTCAGTTACTGCAATCATGTGCAGCAGACAATGGGTAGTGTGTGGGACATGGTAATGGGGCCCTATGATTAATTGGGGCATGGGGATTAATCTGCACCTGATTGCTTTGGATGGGGGAGGGTGGGAGTGCTGGTCCGCACCATTTAGTACAATCAGTGCATCCTAAAGAAGGAAAAGCTGCATGTCAGAGACCCCACTAATACTAGATGTGTCCCCGGATCATAGAAAATTAACTTGATGCGTTTTGTTTTTTAAAAATAAAAGGTTTTTATTCTCGCGAATTCCACATACTGCGATACTTTTCATTACGAGAAATCAAAATAATAGACAGACTTAACCGCATTTAATTTATATTTCTGTTACATCAATGCTATATATGTATCGTCTGTTTCAAAAGATGTTGTTCGATGGGTCGGCGTACTTAGACTGCTCATCTGCCACTACTACATTTTCCATTCTTAAATCATACATCTTTTCAAAATTAATGTTGCACGGCATTTAAAACAATTTAATCTTCAAGGGCCATTTGAGAGTTGAGGTACATTTGACAAAAGGTTTATTTGGTGTAGGCACAATGCGCCTACACCCATACCAAGTTTCGTGCAGTGACTGGTTGGTGATGCATGTTTACCGCATGCGTTACCATTCCACCCTGCTGGAAAATTTGAAAACTTTGCTCTCTGTATGGGGAAGTATTGTATCGAGGATATCTAGTTATAGGATGATTTGTTTTCCATCTTATCTTGTGCACTATTACATGCAACCATCAAGGCGAATCTTTTGAAACACTTAATTTGTTCATCCTGTAAATATATTTGTGTAAACGTGTAAGCGCTTATTCTCCTCACTTAACATGCACCTTCACTCCTTTCATTGACTAGGTGTTATTTTTTTTAAGAATTTTTATTTAAACTGGATACATATTCCCCAGGAGACACCCCCCCCCCCCCCAATGCCCCAATGCTCCATGCAGTTATTAAAGCTGCACTCTCAGTAAAGGTAAATGCCAGTGTTCAATCAAAAATGAATGAATCATGGAATTTATTTTAAACTTTGGATTTAGAAAGAACATGCTTGTGGGAACCCAAAATGCCCTCCAAAACATTGGATTAGTTTTTATTTCAGGGACCGCTGAAATGTACTACTGTTCACTATAGAAGTCTACGGGAAAAACGGGTATTTTCTGCATTTTCCCCAATAGCAGACTATTGAATCATACGATTTTCTTTAGAATCTGCATATACATAGCTGACATGTTATTCTACCCTTCCAATTAAAAGAAATAAGGGGTCATTGAACTAAAAACAAAAGTTATTCAGCTGAACTTGTATCACGATGAGTTTCTCCCATTGAAATCAATAGTGAATGGAAGTAAACTTCACTCATCCCTAAAACACAAAATAATATGATAACATCCTGTATTTTTGGCTTTTTCTATTCCCCCAACCATGTTCTTTCTCAATACGAAGTTTGAAAAAAATATTGTGACTTCTATTGTTTCATGCATTAGTCCCTTGAATTCCCGCCTGCTGCAGTGCTGACGACGCTGGCATTACCTACATAAGTCAGAATATATTAATAAGTAGATTTGGTAAGATTTATTTTGTCCTAATAGCCTAGATTGCAGTTTTAAGTCAAATAAATAATAGATAAAAGGAACCCATATCGAAATGTGTTTCTTTTCCGAAATATTCCCGAAATGTGAAACCGGGCTTTTTTTTCGGTTGTTTCGCGTAAGGACAACTCTTTATAGTGCCATCTGGAGATTGTTGGGTGTTATGTGGAAAGATGAAGTGTGACAATGTGCTCCAATAAGTATTATTTTGGCCAGGATCCTTCCTACCACCAATAGAAATGTACTTATTCTGGCCCATCGTCCATAAATCCCTTTGCATGAAGACCAGATGAATTGTATTTTGAGTCTTGTTTCTCATAACATACGGTATACGTCTATCATGCAGAGCTCTACATACATTCTGTTCCAGATGTACCCAATGATGGCTTTCAATTAGCATGGTTACTTGTATATAAATGTCATGGGGCCCCTCTATGCTATTAGGAGGATTTAGTAATCACAACGAATAAACAAATTTCACAAGTTTCTCCTAGATGTTCGAGAGCACACAGAAGATGAAAACCCTTGTACCAAACCTATACCCCGAAACGCCATTGTCAAAACGTTCTAAAATCTATAACCATATGGCCACGTAATCGCTACTTTCATAGGAAAAATCAATGTAAAGCGATATGGTGTTCAGGTTTTGATTTCCGGAATCTATCAACTTGGGTCGTCGCGCTTCTTTCCTGCTTGCATCAATTGATTAACCATTGTTATTATTCATATGTATATCACGTATGAGTGCTAGAGGTGTTCTTTATGATACAAATCAAAAGGACATTCTGACAAAATGAGGCGAGCACGCAAGGCTTTTTTTGCCGAGGAATATATGTTGGTGGCTCATCGTTGTGAGGCTTGTTATCTTGTCGGTTGCAGCGCAGAGTAAAAGAAATTACTCTGAGGTTGAAGGATGTCTATTCTATTGGTAAATGGAGTGTCAAAACCTCTATCGTTCTCTGTCGTGTGTGATTCGTTTGCTATTAGCATTTTTATTCCTTGCTATGATGGGTATGTAGTATCTCCCGTTTTTATGAATGATGACGAAATCTGATACTCGCTTTCTTCTGCATTTCCAATCGCATATTTGTAGCGGTATGTATTTTTTTTGAAATGCTTATCTTCCGACTGATACCGTACTTTAATCTCTCAAAGAAGTACAGATGTAATTTTAGATGGCACATACGATTGTTGAGTATTTATAAACTAATAACAAAATAACGATTCCCCTGGAGTTCATATTTTCTTCCAATGAACTGGCCTCATTCATAATATCATAATCAAATCACAGCAACTGCATGTTTCATTTTCATCTCAACAATAAACGTTTATTAATTATCTTAAATAATAGTTCCGTCGTATTACCTCGTAACCTTTATATTACCTTAGTTGTTAAAACAGGTTAATCACGTTGCACTTGTTGACCTCAGTTGTCGATTTGAGGAGGGTTTCCTGGTATAGTGTTTATCATGTCGTTGCTAACTATGATAACACTGATGTGACTCCAGAGCAAGGAAGGAGCGAGAGGTGCTACTGACCTCCCAATATGGCACCCTAGATGTGACCAACCCGGCCTCTGCTGGAATTTCTTGAGTGCGTTTAGCCTTTGAGTTGTGATTAATGCTGGGGGCACATATTCACGATTTCAAGGACGATTTGACACCTACGATTCGTCGTACGTTCTCGTTTCAGTGGTTCACAAATTGTGCAGGTTCACGACTAATCGTGGGGTTTGATTTGGGAGCACCAACGAGACTAGAGGGGAGAGAGGGCCGACTGAGGGGCCTATATGGGGGGAACCAAGGACGAGCTTGTTTTCGATTCTTATCACTCATTAAGGGCTAATGACAGATAGTGGTGTGTGGTTTTCTTGGAAGTGGGCAGATGTGGTCACTCCACATGTCTCCATCTTCAGCTGCTTTACAATGGCTGTTGCATGTAGGCCCAATAATTTTGCTATTTTGCTACCTTCCGATCTGGTGAAAATGATGGGACAAGTTTGAACAGCTAATTCAAACTATTATACACATGCCCAATTAATGAATATTCTTTCACCAGATCGGAACATTATATAAATTACAAATATCTATGAGAATTTGAGAGCTTAATACTCAGCTCAATAGATCCAAGTCATATTAGTCCTTTGAGAAGGGGAACATACCATCTGAAAGCTTTAGACTAGGGGATTCACACCAAATGCTTACCATATAGATATCATAAGTAACATGGCCACAACCTGGACCCAAAGTAACCCTCTTTTCTTGTAAGTTTATGTGGGTCAGGGGCTTTTATGGGAGTTTCAGAAAATAGACTTTAGGGCTGAAAACAAGCTCGGGACTAAAGGATTGCCGCCTGGCCTGTGGTTTCATGCTGTGTGACACTGGAGGACTCTGGGCCTTGTGGTTAGATAAATTATACCCGATAAGGTATACATTCTGCCTTAGAAGTTTAGGGCTTTGGACCCGGTCCTCTCTTCCCTCTAGTCTCGTTGGGAGCACACATGCACGATTTCGGGGCCGATTTCAGTGCAGGTTTCCAAGTATGAGATCGTACAATTCATGTGGAGCACGATTTGGGTTGAGGTCGTGAGTGTGTATGTGTGCGGGAACCCACGATTAGTCGTAGGCACCAATGGTAGGTGCACGATCAAACGTGGGTGGGTGCCACGTCTTCCCATAGTAGGCCTAGTGGAAAAACGTGGATGATTGAACAACTGTTTATTCACCAATTTTTCATGAATCAAAGAGATTTTTTTACATGACATGCGTAGACATATTATCTCAAGTATGTTAGAATATTGTGATTATAAATTCATTTTTTTTTCGAAATCACCATATAATTTGAGCTGATCCAAATCGTACGACCCAGACTCATGATCTCAGCCCAAATCGTGCTTCAAATCCAATGTGTGCGGGTAAAAACAAGCCGATTTCAGCAAAAATCATCACGATCTGAGCCCACGATTTGTCGTAGAACATCGTACGATTTACTAAATCGTGGATATGTGTCTGTCGCTTTAGTCTACGTTAAAATAAATACGACATTCACCTGCCACACTGTTGTAGGGGAGTTTGCATTTTTGTTTTAACTGCAAGTGTCTTGACTTTGAAAATAAAGTATACATTTTGGAAGAGATATTACATTTTCGAAATTTCTTGATGCATTATATGACTTGAGAATAGAAAATATAGGAATAGTATATGGCAGGCTGAGAGAGGAATATGGCCTCAGGGAACTCAATATAGGACGTGCGAGAGATGGGGAAGTAGGAATAGTATCTGGGCATGCATCCAACCCTCTTGAGATGTGGTAAGTAAGGTCCAGGATAAGGAAGATGGGAGTGATTCGACTAGGGTCATGTCGCGTCTCATGGATAGAATGTGCAGAGCATCGTCATTCCATCCCAATAGAGTTTGGGAATGAACTTGTAGTGAGGGAGGGATCTGTAATTCCTCTCATGACAGGGAAGGGTATGCAATGGTGGTCTACCTCTAGTAGGCCTACCTGGGGGAAGAGGTGCCCGGGTTCGAACATACAACATGGCCACTGGTCGGCCACTCCATATTCCCTTCATTCCATGGAGAGGGGTTTTGTCAACAAGGGTTGCTTTATTCCTTGATTGCTTGAAATGTGATTGGACAAGGCTCATTCTCTGGTAGCAAGGCACTTCTTTAAAAGAATTAGATATTGATAAACGTTAACCTTGTCCACCAAGTATAAAATCAAGCTTCACGGCCTAGTCCACTAAGCCGATTCTCATGCTATTCTCACAGAATTTAGTGCAATAGCGTCCTCTGCGGCGCAAAATCGCATGAGAATCGGCTTAGTAGACAAGGCCCTTTTATTTCTCCTCGTGTCTCTGTACTGCAAGCTCTTTTATGGGAACTTGTTTGTTCTTGCTATCGAGTATTTTCTTACGACTATTGCAACTTGTATGTGATTTCGTGGATGGCCCAGGAGGTGTTTTTCCTTCCGCCCCACTATAACGGTCAAGCTCTGGATTTGTATTGACTGCTGGACCTTCATTCCGTTGGTTTGGCTTCACCCATTCCATCCCAGTTTTATCACGAAACATGAGGCATTAAAACTACATATGTAAAATAGGGACAATGGGTTGCATACTATTTGAGCCTTTTCAGAATTTGGAAAATAAGCTAATCGTCTTTTGAAATGTATTCTGTGCTGAGAGGTGAGTTATTACTGAGTGTCACAAGAAAATCATATATCCAAATGATCACTGAAAACCTATTTAGAACAGAACTAATATTTTTCCCTGTGTGACGAATCCCAAACCTTCGTTGAAACTTTCCCGATATCAGGATTGACTTGTGTCGTACGTCTGTCAACTCGGTGTCATCCACAAGGCTACTACGCTGTGTAATTTACGATGGCCATCTATCCTGTACCCAAGTACCAATCAGTTGATGTTGATAAGTGATCCCCCCATTAAAGCTGTGGAATGTTAATCTTGTCCTGGGCATTGCTTTAATCCATTCTCCACCTGGCCAACTTTGATAACAAATCTTAATCCCCCTTACTAACTGGATTCATGTGTATAGATATGGGAATCCGGTGACCGGTTTGATGGCAGGTGACTATACTTATCTTTGGGTTAACAAGGCTTTTGTTTAATTTATAGACCGGGA
This sequence comes from Sthenelais limicola, assembly GCA_942159475.1. Taxonomy (NCBI): domain Eukaryota; kingdom Metazoa; phylum Annelida; class Polychaeta; order Phyllodocida; family Sigalionidae; genus Sthenelais; species Sthenelais limicola. Next base: position 73,096,270 of record OW804098.1, read on the forward strand.
TAAATACACCTGACATGGCTTGATGATCCAATAACATGTTGGATGGAATGTTTCTAGAATCATTATCAGCTGTATGATATACAGTGATATGAGTAATGTCAAAACGGCCGCCATTGACCACAGGAAATGATTTCGGTGGGTCTCCGAAATATAAATGTGGACTCACTGACTGTAGCAAAAACATCTCCAGAAAATCCTCCAAAATCTTGGTGAAATGACTTTTAGATAATTATGTTGGAAAAAACGCAACAGGAAGTAGAAAATCTTTAGTTTTTGACCGATTTTAACTGAGGTTGCAGCTTTACCGGAGTTAGACTATTTTGTTCTGATAAAACAGGTTGTAATATCAATGTAATTCATGAAATCGCACGTTAACAAGTAAACCGATGAGAATAGATAATAGTGCGAGTGTAACCCGAGCTTCTAGAAGTGGAAACACCGGGAACTCGTCAAGAAAATACTTTTCTTGTGACATGACTGTGGTTGGGAATTTATCGTGGACTTCAGCTAAAGGAAATATCCCAGCCTCCACTCTGCTTCTATGCGGGCGCAATTCCTTTCGAGGCTGGGTTGATATTCATGCAGTCGTTTCACGCTGGGCCCAACCTGTAACCGCACCAGTGTTGCTTTCTTAGGCATTTCCGATCGGTTGATTCACGTTATCACTTATAAAGACGGCCACGGTATTTTATTTTCTCAAGTACTGACTTAAACACACTACCACATACTCTTTTTGTATCTTTTTGCCTCTGCCTGAATGGTTTTAAGGCATGTCCTATAGCACAGTATCCCTTCACGGACAGAGTCATCACAACCACATGTTCATGACCCGATTAGCATACCACCCTGGGAAGAAATATTGTTTATGTTTCATATCAGCTTTGCTTTCTCTGAGCAAGAGTGTGCAATTTACCGGTTATGGTAAAGTAGATTACATTCTTATTTTCCTTGAAGTAGGTGTTCAGAGTGAGCGTTCACGGTGATTATAATACTATAATACTGCTTTTTTAACGAATACGTGAAAGGTTAAGGATTGTGGAGGCTAACGATTTGAAATATATATATATATATATATATATGTATGTCTCCCATTGTCTGATCATGTGAATTGTTGACATATTTCTGGCCTGAGTGGGTTGGTATTCCCAGCTGCGCTCAGACATTGGATATGGAGTCAAGGCATCTTGGTCGTTCATGTGGACATCGCCCACACCGGAGTGCCTCCAACATCTTATGCACCTGACCCAGAAATACTAGTGTATCCAAGGCAACACCATTTACTCTCGGATACAACCCAATAATATTATACTTGTTGATTCTAGGCAAACTGACCGCCTGCTAAAGATCCTGCCAGGGTTGTGGACCGTAGGGGGCAGATGCATTTGCACTGATTCCACTATCTTCACCACCACCAAACCCAATATCATCTGGCAAACTAGGTGAAACCATGATGCAACCACATCTATCGCACTTGATGCTTGATAATTCGTAGTGTTCTAGATTTCTGTAAAAGAATGCAAATTATGCTGAGAAATCGATGAGGATACAGTATTGAGTAACGAAGATCTCAGTTTGCCTCGTGAACAATTCTACCTTATATCATACTTTAACCTACAGCTTAGGTATTAGCTAAGATATTTGATACACACACCCAAGGCTGGACAGGAAAACTCTTGTTTTGTATTCAAGAGAATATTGGGACGTGGTGACACACGCGGTACTCTCAGACTGAGTAATATTCACTTCTTGCCTCTTACTAAGCCCTGCGGGTTGTTGTGATTCTGATACCAGAACTCTCCATCCCTGATCGTATTCTACCAATATCTGTCTCTGCATATATCTGTCTGTACATATACCCATAGTCTGCCCATGCATTGCAAAATTACATCGTTCTGAAAATGTAGATTTCGAACAAAGACGCAATTGCTAGTTAATTATTTTCTTTTTACTTTTGGTTTTAAATGTTATAGATAGAAATGATCAACGTGAGTATGTTATGGTTGATTTGTACCAACCACCCGACCTGTTTCATATATAAAAATAACTGTTTAATTTAGGAAATCTTTACCTATTTTGCAGAAACTGCTAAAGTCATTCCAGCCATGTATGGAAGATGGAGGAAAAATAAATTGTACGACCCCTACAGTGACATTCGTCGCAACCTTTTCCACCACTACAGTGCCAATCAAATCATTTCAAGACCACCGTAAGTAACATGTTATTATACCTAACCGTTGAAACAAGGGACGTTTCATTACTTATTTTCATCGATATTTGTTATTTTTAACGTTGATGTATAGTTTTCACGTACGGCATCACCATTGGTCATGGGTTGAATTATGTTGCTTAGTGATAAATTGCCCTGAAGTACTGTCATGTTCAGGGCATGTTTTAATAGGCCAACCAGGATTTCAGTTTACCGCTTCACCCGCATTGCTCTCACTGTAAATACGGATTGAACTGCAAGTCAATTATTGTTTTAAAGTGGTCGCGTTTACTACGAGCTAAAATCATGTAAATAGTGTACACTGAACTTGATTAGTTATTCAATTATCAACAATTATTTTCTTGGCAGATCTGCAATGCCAGGCGATGGGTAAGAGATGCTGCTGCGTACATATACGACTGTTTTGAGTTAAAAGTCACAATAGATGATTGACTGACTGACTGACTGACATGTCTGTTTCAATATGCCCTACTGTATCTCCCAGTTCAATTGCTCTCCATAACAAAGCAAACCTACGAGACTTACAGCGGTGGTAGCTCCTTGTCGGGGAGTGTTCCTTCTTTTCAGTGCTTCATTTAGAAATGTTTGAATTGATTATCGTGAGATACTTTAGTTAGCGTCTTTCAATTACTGAAACATTGGAGCATGTATTTCTCATAGCAAACAGGTCCTTTACATTTTCATGAAACGCCGCCAAGACGAAATTTGTTAGACCCTATTGAATTTTTGAAAAATCAGATAAATAGAGAATGGTGCAGATCTCTGAAGCTATTTAAAACGTATACATACTGACGAAAGAAAGCTTGTCGTAAGATCATTGTACTTTTACTACAGGGTCAGAAATCAGTACGAGTCACTATATATATATATATATAGCCATTACTCCATTGTCAGACTCAGAGCCATCGATCATGGTCATCTGTGCGATACACTGTTTTTATTTAAACTATTAGTTCATCTAGAGGTCATCAAATAGTTTGAAATCTGCCGGATGAAGAGAGAAACTTGCTTTTATCCTGGCACCCAAATTCCCAGAATAGCGCCCATTTTGTTCTCCAGCCTCAGTCAGGTCACTAGCCACCACCAGCCAGAAGAGAGGGGTAGCCAGAAGAGAGGGGTGGTTATGTTATGAGCAACTCACTGGGCAGTACAGGTGACCTCTCTCCCAGCTTGTGTCAGCCATGTGAATGAGTTCATTGTCACCTCGGAGTGGGGCATTCGAAACCTGATGTATCCTTGAGAAATTTAAGCCAATGCGTGAGAATTTTTAAACACGTGTATTCGAAAGATTTAGGACCATAAATACATAGATGGCAAATATATTTCGACTGCTAAGTACTTGTATTGGAGCCTCCTGTGCATGTTACAGAATGCTCAATACCTATCATATAGTATGTCATCTTGCAAGGTCAGAAATCAGAAATCCCAGCCTTCCCTATGTTGTGCTTTTGTCATGTCTCTGGCACAAACAAATGACTACATGTACTATCTTTTTCTGACAATACAAATGGATTGGAGGTTCAACAAATTAAGGTTGAATAAAGTATAACCGGAAGTCATAAGATACACACTCATTCGCAAGTCAAATTCACCCAGTGTGACCTCAGAGGAGGGCACTTCCACAAGTGTCCCCCTCCATGGCACCCTGCTTATGCTATTGGTAGACTTGCACCAGACAACTTGTCTGTCCTACCTTCGAATATCCATTTTCATAATAGCGTCATGTAGAGGACTAGTGTCTTCTTCCAGACATGTGAACATACTGGCCAATCTCCATATTATCAACAACAGTCTTCCGGCTCATCCTTTCTGCACAGTGATTTAGTGAATGTCTACTTAGGCAGTACTTCTTCAATATCTCCACTGCACATAAATTTCTCCACCCGAACTGAGGGTACCCAATGCCTGTACCCTTCCAGTTCTAATAATTTCATAATTTTATCATGACACGAAATTTATTTAGTAAGGACTGCTGTCGCTGCTATCAAGTATATGATAGTCCCATGTAATTCATAAAAATCTAAGCTGATTCCCAAGGAGTGATCTCCCTGTATGACACTGACTTAGGGTCACGGCGTGAGTACTTCTGCGGCGTTCGAATTATTTGTGGAACCTCCTATTCTATAGAGTGACCGAACATCATGACTGTCTGTGAATCTGCTGTATTGTAAATCATGGCATTTAATATTTCCATATCTGTTTTCTGCTTAAGGGGGCATGTGGTCACCTTGCTGTAGATACTCTTTCTTTCTTTTGACTAAAACCTAGGAACACTGCACATGAAGACCTGCATCTGACTAGTTCATCTCAGTTCAAGGATTGAATTATGTTTTATGATTAATAGATTATTAATTAGCAATTGTTCCGGATATAGTTAGAATTGGTGCGTGTTTTACTGACCCACAGTTATCGTACAACTGCTCAACCAGAGTGTGATATTCAGGGATGAAAGTCTTATGAAAATCAGTATTTTTGAGATTATGTTATTTCCACCATATCCTAATATTAAAGAAAATTCCACTAGGATGGACACACATGGTACTGAAGTCTAGCATGGTGACAGCTAGCTACATGTGTCGTCCTTTCTTGTGCCTCTTTTTTACACTCTTACACATGCATACATGCTCTAAAATGTATTTATCCTTCCCAGAAGTAGTTCAGTATGTTTGCAATGACCCCACTTTCATCCCTGGACCGTATTGAATACTATATAGTATACACATTTACTTCTTGTTCAAATCATTCAATCTACCACTTCCCCCCTTACATCTGTCAAGATTGTCATTGCGTATGGTGGTCGATTGTCTGTTATCATGTGTTATGTTAACTCCAATTTCTTATATGGTACCCTACGAGGCCACTTCCATCAATATCATAGTAGACAACGGTATTACTTTTTAGATTTTTACCTAAGCAGGGCGTGAAAAGCGTGGTGAATTTGATAAACGCTAGTAAACTTACACTCAAAGTATGAAAGGTATCCAGTTGACTCTCTTTGACGCCTGTATCATTAAGAAATACTTTCTTAAGCCCTGTCCCTAGAAACAGGTGGCTCCCCATGTCGTCGATGTTTGGAGTTACATGCTTTGCTCACTGCATGCTGGGATCTCCTGATCCTTAGCATGCACACCACTTTGCATTCCAAGAAGTTCTTACTGACTATGTGAGACTCTCATGGGAATCGTTCTCTATTTTTGTCCCTGCTGGTTAGGGCATGGAGGGATCTTTGTTGTACCTCTGGGGTGTGGACCACGAGTATCAGATTCTTGGCTTCTTAGTCATATCAGGGTTTTGATCTAGGGTGGATGATTTCACCCCTTCTGGTCAATTTCTAACAAAGGGTACACCTTAATTGACCGTTATCATACTCCAGTTAGAATACGATCGAATGTATATATTTTTAAATGAACATAATATATGTTTAGCTACAAATTTGTTTCCGTCGGCTCCATTAGTAAAGATGTTTCCTTAGCTATATATATATATGTTCACAGAACTATCTTGTCTTCCTCTCCAACACTCTCCCCTCTCCACTCCCCATTGCCTTTACCCCTCCTTGCCCTCGATCCTCCTCTCCCTCCCCCAACCCCCTCTCCGCTCCAGCCTCCCGTCCAAGCTCTTATATGCGTTGACCATGGTTAATCGGACCATTAGAATTGTCATCGGTTAGGTATTATTATGTATGGCTATTGTCAACTAACGTTTTTATGTATTAACATGCAATATTTATATAAATAAAAAATAGACACCATGACATTACCGGCGGTATGATGATTATTATATCATTATTTACAATTGTATCGCTAACAGCAATTGAACAATGTAAAAATACAATAGAGTGATGTAATACAATGTGGAAATTAATGAGGTATGCGGGTGCAATATCCTATCCCTAGGGAGATCCGTTAATTTGGGGGCCTCCTTAAATATTATTGGTAAATGAGAAAATGATTGCATGGAATGAAATGAATATTAAGGTATACATATAGTCTGGGCCGGAGCCTGGGGTTAGGTTCGAGAATAAAGATGAAAGAGGAACCACGCGGTCGTGATAATTCTTCTACAAATGGCGCGATATTAGCGTCTATCCAGCATTTGATCACCGAGGGCTTATTAGGGTTTAATTAGATGTCGCAAAAGAATGTGAATAGGGAAGATAATGATTATATTTTACTGATTTGGTAAAGTTCGGTATACAAATCACAAATACTCAAAGGTACTCTATGAACTCCGCTGCGTTAAGGTTTTCGTTGTAGGTCTTGGCTGAAGCTGGATCAATCTGTACACCTTTCACATTTTCTTATGATTCGTATCTTATGATTCTTATTGACTGGGTATGAAATATTTATAGCTTTTTGAAGTCACTCCGATAAAGAGTCCGGACTCATGATACTCATACATCTTCTGCATGTCATCTAACACATACTGTTGTATTATAGATAATACGACGATCCTAACCCTGCGGTATGCAAGGGAACCTGTCGATCTGCTTTTAATATTCGCTGATATGGTGGTCATGTGGAACCCATAGCAGATAAATAAAGGCCAATAACCAGACGTCAGTTGTGGGAATTAGATCCTATTTATTGGTTTATCTTAGTGGGACTGGTAGTGATTTACAGGCTGGGTATAGTATATAAATATTACATTTTATGCATTGAATTATGCCCCTGGGCGCCTCTTCCTTCCACCTCACACATATCATCTCCATTCTCTTATCTCACATATGGTGCCACATGTCCACCCTATTCATTGAAAGACAGTGTTATTTGGAGATGATGTCAGAACAAACCATCATCAAATAGAAATTTGCCGCAACCCATTAAATCCACTCTCTTCCTTAAATTACTCTTCAGTATTGTCCCTTAGGAAAGGAAATATTGAGGAAACTTGTGCTCATCTCCACATTTTAGGTTTTAAAAAAACATTTACATGTGTGACGACGTTTAGGTATTTCTACCCCCATTTCTAATTCTCGTTTGGCTCGTTGCATGGCCTTGTGTCAAGGGGCCATCGCGCAGGTCTAGGGACATGTGGTTCCCATAGTACCCGGAGCACCACCCACGCTGTTATATTGACAATGCGTGTGTGTATATATACCTTTTTCGTTGGGTTAAGGTTAAATTGTGATTTAAAAGTAGTCTAATATCCCAGGAAGACTGGTGGAGGAAGTCTTGACCAAAGACATTGATTAAACTCGAAACTCGAAACTATTAGGCAAGTCAAAGAATAGAATGTCACAGAAACCGTTCATCGTTTTAGCATAGTTAAGCATCTAAATAGACATTAAAATATTTTTGTTCCAATGGCGCAATGGCAAATTGATTGTAGAAAATATTGAATTTCAAACAGACTCGAAAACAGTGACAATGGCAGTCCTGTTTTGATGTCTTAAATTAGTCCTGACTTATTTTGAAGGCATTTCTGCCAACTCATCACACCAGTGTGGAAAAGGTCTGAATGATAAATCCCAGAGTTGATATACGTCTTTTATAATAGGCAGGCCCGCAAGCCGGGATGCCTTTGATCTCTGGATAAGAAGAATCTATATAACACAATGAAAGCTATGCATAGAACTAATGCAGCCGTCTAGGAAAAATAAATGTCCTTTCCCTGATATGGAGAATCACTCAAAGATAGATTGTTCCACCTCTTTTTTTTTTTACATTAGGATGGCAAATCTCAAGATATTTAATTTCTGTTATCATTCTTTTCTGTGAAGATTTCATCTTATCTTTCAATATATAATATGTCTACTCTAAGCATGAACCATGCAATGGTGGATTAAATCTAAGAAGCATTCAAGAGATAATAAAAACGAAAATCCTCAAAAATAATAATAAAAGAAAGGAAGACAGAACAAAATCCGTTTTACTCCAAATTGCTATGAATTTATAAAAACATGAAATACCAATTTTTCTTCATTGTTTGTAGTCAAATCTTCATTCAGTTGAGAATGCAGCTTTAAATAGTCTTGCACGTGGAAGTGAGACACTAACCATTAAAAACGTAGGCCTATAGTAACGATTTAAAACGTCTTCCTCTTCAGAGGAATTCTTCATTTACTATGTATAGAAAGAATACCTAAAGGAGATGTCGGTACACCCCCAAGTAGAATGTCTGCTTTTCATATTCATTTCGTATAGCCTCAAGCTGGAAAAATGTGAGGAAAGACATGACAAAATAAAAGAATAGTTAATGGGCGAATTCAAAAAGTGAGGTAGGCCCTCACACCAGGAATCTACCGCAGGCCATCTTGAATTCTCACCAACAACCGTGTTGCGTGTCCTGGAAGCATGTTAAAACATAAAAGGTTAACATGCTAATTAACCCACTATCATGTAATTAATAGTCTCCAGGACTTACCTCCAGGCACCTTTTTGTGACTTAAGCTGTAAGAGGTCAGTTTTTTCTCATGAACTTTCATAAGCGTTGGAGTATGTTGCACATATATTACACCAGCTTGTCTCATAATTCTGTTAATGGGTTTCCTTGAATGACTTGTACATTAGCAATTGTTATTCAATGTGACTGGGTTTCATTGCGTGACATTTTTGTGTTAACTTATAAGAACAAAAATGTGTCTGGTTCATCGCCTCCGTCATTACATTTTCCCCATTTATTGATTTCCATAAATCTAATTCGAGGATCTTGTTCTGACAGCAAACAGATTTGTTAGGTTTTCTTTAGCAACTTTCAAGGTTTGCCATTTGTAGGTAGTGCCAGACTGAATGGCATCTCTCCTACATAATCCCGATGTTGGTACATGCATACAGATGGTATAGTCATGCTATTCTGTAAAAAAAAATGATATTGGCAAACCATAAAAGAGTCCCACCTTAGGGACGAAAGTACTTCATTTTTGGAAAGGAAGTGATTAATATTTTACGAAACACAATTTTGACAGGATAATGGGATATTTTGGTACCTAGGCTTATTTCATGTCGTTCGTTCTGATCCTCATAGAAGTGATGACGTTCCAAGAGACGTCTGGTGTCAGGTGTTTGAAACATGGTTGTCATCTGAGTCCTGAAATATTTACCTGGTGGGTTTATTTCCCGCCCTGCAATCTATCTATAAGTCCCAGTGAAAATAAAGACTTCTAAGAGGTATATATGGTGTCAAGTATTTGAATACTAGATGTCAAGCGAAATGTGTGTATCTGGCCCAAATGTTGAATTGCCGGATAAGTGGTAATTTTCATAGCTCAGTCCTTATTCAAAATCACAGAGCGTATCTAGATGCTGCCTTCGGATTCGGAAATTACTTGTATCACGTCCATAATTTGTTAACATCCTGGAACGGTTCATACGTAATGGCTTCACGTATATCATCAATGTGGCGCTATTGATCCGATGGTAGAATTGGGCAAATCGACGTGCAGTCGCAATTGCAGAATTGGTTCTTCTTCCGGTCGTTACTATTTCTGGCGTGAGAATGATATAATTACTTTACACGTATATTTAGGTACATTCCATCATCTCCCCTATCTCGAGTTCTGATGCCGAGGAAAGAAGGTAAAATATTCAGGTAACTGGTTCCTCCCCTAAGATGTACACTCTATACGCGTATTGTAGGCAGCGGCTTTCCATAGGGTTAACCGTTGCTGTATTTGATGTTTACTGCCTACAGGACGCGTGTAGATACTGGCCCGGGCACTGTGGTAGTATAATATAGTAGTTATCATATCCATAATTTTACCTACAATCTGCATAATACCTCTTAGGACTTCGACAAGTGGACTAGACCTTTACAGCCATATAATATATGTGGTGTCCATTAAGTCTGAGTAAATTATTTTTATAATTCTCATGGAAATTAAATTAGTAACCCCGTGTAACAAATGTTAGTCATCGTTTTTGATATATCAAACCAATCTCAAGATTCCTTATTTCCAATGCATATACTTTCACTGACCCATCTATTCCAAGATCACCTGTGACCTTGACAAAAATCTCAGGGTAATTTACTTCCGGTGACATGAATACAACTGTTGTTATATTCACTCAAACAAATTATATGCTGCATATTTTAGTTGGATAGTCTCTTCCTTTTTGTAGATGATATACATGGGTTTCATACTTCCCAATGTATCATTTCCTCTGACAGTTTTGCTCTTTTGCTATATGATGTCAGGTTACGTTTTACACCAGCTGTTACCCGACCAGGCAATTGTCACGCCTGACAGGGCCCGATACTTGCCTCTACAATAGCTGCCTATGATTACAGGCTCTGGTGCGCACCCACTATTGCCTCATGATTTATTATTCCACCAAAAACAGTCCGTATTCATTTGATACAAGAAACAATGGTGAAGGATTTGGGTTAAATGCTGAAGCACTTAACGCCCACCTATATCATTAACCCTTATTGTGTTATTCTTCTGTCTTTCATAGTATATCATATGTAGCAAAAATCACTTTAAGAGTCGTTGCATATAGTTCAAACTTAGAGAAAGTGTTATATTACTTCTAAGGTTCAAATCAGATCACCTGAGCTCTCTACACTCTTCTAGGAACTGAAATTCAAAGCAGCCCATGCCGTACGCCGTGCTCTTAAGTAATCTTCCTTTACGCGTACCATGTATGATTGATGAGTTTATACTTAAAGGCATTAAACTTTCTCTTCCAGGTGGAGAACATGACATGTGATTCAGGCATAATTTTGTTCTACCTATAGATAATGCGAACTTCATTTTCTATTTCTTGGAAACAAAAAATTGTTTTAGGGCAAAGCTTGAATCTCGGCGATTCAATTCCATTACTTGTAACTTGCTTTTTTGGGTAACATATATGCGGGATGTAAACTAAAGTGAAAATTATGTATGGAAGATACGCATGTCGTGTGACGTAACAGACTCTGCAACGTGAGAACATGATAGTCCACATGTCCTCCACTGACTTGATTGGTCAGACCTGAACTTCCCGGTGTGAATTAATTTCGTTTTTAATCTGGTGGAAACTCATCGTGATTATAAGTATGAAAATGGTGGGTGTTTGATCAACCTGTTTTACAATAAGACAATCATTACATAAAGCCTAAAATACTGGCAGTTCTTTGGATGATGCACACAGATCGTGTATTTAATTGCGCCAACTTCACTCAAGGTCCCATGGTGATGGGTCATAGCAGAGATTTGTGAATTCATTCAGATGTGATGTCTTTTTAGTCAGAATTAAGTCTGAATGCTTATTTCCCATTGTACGTTTTAGTTGCAATAAAGACGTACGGTATAATTCATATAAATAACAGCATTGAGACATAATATCATTGTCCTGTAAAATTTCAGACATTTCCTACACGATTGCACAGTACCAGTTCAGAGTAAAAGAGTTTTTATCGAGTTGCTAACAGAAACAGCAGACAACACGTTGGATAAGACATGCCCTCCAAAGCTTTTTGTTGGACCCCACTCAACATTGCACAGATGTTTTTAAGATAGCCAGCTTACGTTGTGTCAGTGTTTATCAATGCTATGTTATAGTACAGATGTTATTTCGGGGTATTTTTAAACCCCTTTTTGTTAATTAATGCCATAACATTCTTTTGATTTGTTATTGAACCGATATTCACATTCGTCTTTGTGCTATCGCTGATAAACTTGGGTCGTCAAAAGATTAGGATTGTATAGGAAAATATTACAGGTCTCTTGTCACCTTCAGCATCGGAGACTATGTGAAATTAGGTTGGTGCCTTGTGTCATAATCTGGTGGAAATTGTGACCTTCTGATATTTTAACTTTTTGACAGCGAATTAAATTGCTCTCGTTTTTATGGAACCATATACATAAGTAATAGCACAAAAATATTAATATTATTATATTTTGTAATCTTTAACGTAATCCTAAATGATTCCCCTCTCATAAATGATGTAATGTCTAAAGGCATTCCTATTAGTCAGAAATAGCTAAATTTCTATCTACATACAGCTACAGTCACTTAGTTACACACACATATAGATGTGACTATTTCCACCATTAGATTATAATGCAACAGATTTTCCATCAGAAGTTGGATATTATGGTTATATTTGTTCTTTGTTTCTGAGTAAATTATTTTCCCTTTGTCCTTCTCCGTTGGCATACCAACGTCGATGAGGATTGAGTTGCGACGTCACGGTACTGGTTTAGATTTCGCGGTATTTGAGGCTCCGACAGCAGCTTTATTCCCCAGTAATAGGTTTATTCCTCGTCACGAAACCGCCTGATCCGTGACCTCCCTCCTGTCCATCAGTTGGAATGTCTGTGAAATAATTATCAGGGTCGGCACTATTTCATTTGAGAGGATAAAGGAGCAAACCAAATAAAACAGTGATTATTTAAAATAGCTCTGAACCGAGGAATAACCTTGTAGCCTGGATGTCTCCATTAACCCCGGAGATCACTCCCCCATCCCTATGGGACCCGGTTTTCCATGAAATGCCTCTTTCACCCAGGGGTCAGGAAGTTTAGTATAGTACAGCAGGTGCATTACGTCTTGGTTAAATTTAAACCGATAAAAACCTTCGAGGATTGCTGTCCTGGGGTTATCGATGGGGATGGGGAGATATTCTCAGATAATTCATTATTGCCAAATAAGAATCTAATTGTATATCTCCAGGATGAGTGGAGAGTCCTCTTGGCATGCGTTGAAGATTCCTTGTGTCTATTGTTACGACCTTGACCCCTTTGTTCACAAGTGACCTTGTCAACCAATACGTTCCGTGTTCAATGTTATTGATGACACCTTGACAGTGTCCCGAGACAAACCCCTGTCATGAATGGGAAGAAGGATTGTTCTGAGTGCATTTAATCCTGAGCGACTTGGCGAGACTTGGAAGCGAGGTTTGATGATAGCTTCCAGCGGTACAAGTAGCAATGAAAGACAGTTCTATACTCGTTGGTCCAAAGCACTGTAACTTCGGGGAATATTCCCTTTGGAGTTTCGATACCCTCGGGGATATTGAGTCTAAAGTTTGACTTGACATGGACCTTTGGTTTAAATTCTTTGGTCTTCCAGTCCTCCCTCCCTTAAGTCCGGTCCCACATCCGGAGAAGAAAAAAATCCTATACATATGTAATTAATATATTGCACTACAAATATATAGAGTCACTCAGTCATAGATTCATATACCCAGAGGTATTCTAATAAGGCGGATCGGTGAGCCATTTTGAATAGGGTTCTAAATTAGGCAGATAAGGTGATAAATTATGCCAAGGATCTCCCAGATATCTGTTACCTATACTTACCCCTGAAAAAGAACAAAATAAAAAAAACGTGGAGGAATATGTTTATTAAAACATTTTTTGTAGCAACAGGTTGAATTTGCGGCACACTATCCTAAAAAAATCATTCCACTTGTATTCCACTTCCACTTCACGAGAATGGCAAAGTCACACCATCTCTCACGAGGCTAGGTGGACCCTAAAATCCGGTCATGGACGATTGAATGATGTATTGACAGCGGATAATATTAAATTTGATGTTTAACAACAATCGAGATGAATGAATTATAACACTTGTATTCGGATATGTTTTGTGAAAGTGGGGAGGAGGGCTGCCAACTTGGCTGGCAACCACGTGATAGGTGTACCCCCTGAATATTAATTTTACTCGGTTGATATGTATACAATGAATTTATAACCTGAATGGGCATTGTGGATAATAGCCTCATATAGTTTTAAAAACTCTTCATCCCATGAAAGTGAGTGATGAATGTGAATGGAGGTCCTAGTGGTGCTCTAAGCCCCTATATAGCACCGTAGTCTGGCTGGGTATATTTGATCTCTAACGATTCAAGACAGGGAGAATAAGGTTCATGACACATCCTTTGTCCCCCACTGCTTAACTTCCCTTCAGTGCGTTTGACCATCTCATTAACCCTCCACCCCGCATTTAACGTGAAGTTTCCCACACCAAATTAACCCTTTTGTGGTATTTTATTTCACAATAAAGACCACACAATGGGCCTTTTGTGAGAACTTTAATCTATTAAGCTTTGCTAGTAGTTCTCTCGGTTCACTGGTCGGTGTAGTTTTCATTGACCCTGAATGGGATCCATCGTTTCTTGTATGTATGGCCATACAAGGAGGTTTCAACTAAAGTGAATGGCTCCAAGGCCTCTGGTACCCTCAAGTGGTGCTTTATAGGTTGTTTATTGTGCCCTTTCAGGACCTCACACCTGAGGGCAATAACTTTGATTTAACTCAGATGACATTGGACAGGTGATGACGTTTGAGTATTGGCTGGGTGACTAGTGAGGTGGGAGGGGAGGCGTGGTCAGTTAAGGAGATTTGTCTGGTAAAGACCAGGGGGACCTTTATCTGGCTGTACTAAATTTCAAATTAAACTTCAATAAAAATACATCCCATCAAAGTTAAACTATCGCAGTTTCGTTGATGATAATGTAAAAGGATAATTATTGGAATGAGGAATGTGAACGCATACATTAGGGAATTATTGAAAATCGAGAGGAATTATCCACATTGTACTAAATACTAAGTAAGAAATAGACTAGAGAAAAAACATCCGCGTTCTTTTGGGGATCTCATGCCAAATGAACCAACGAGTATAGAATGAACTCCATTCAGACTTATCTGAGCAAATGATTATCCTGTTCAACCTTCTACTGGAGATGTGTCATGACCTAAACCTGATCCCTGCATCTCATGCATTGGATATTGTCCATGAAATGGGATGTGAAAATGGATTGACCTAACTAACCCCAAAACCTCTTTCAGCCCTCTCACTCGTGACTTATTCAATGGGGGAACCCCATGTATTTCCAGAACTGAGTTTAAACCGCGACCTATAATTAAATTTTAAAAAAAAAGAATTGGCCACATGTATTATATGCATAGTAGTAGACATTGGGAACGAGCCCCCCCCCCCCCCCCCCCCCCCACACACACACACACCTTCTTTGGAGGTGACGGAGGTCATGATATGCAACGACACCTTAATTATGCCCTAACTCCATAATTGATTTGTGTAGCTAATTGTGACGACAGAGGCGCTGTGCACCTTGCCTTCGCACCGTGGCTGTTTTGACCAGCTATAGCTCCACTGATTCTTGTAGCTGTTGCAGCTGCTGTGGCTCACATATTTGCGGTGACTGGACTGGCCAATATCTCAATTTTATATCGTTTATATCATTGAAGCTAGTCGCTGGACATACGAATTTTTGTGGCCAACGTGGCATGGTGGTCTATGGTCTGGTGTTGGCTCACTATAGGTCATCAAAGGCCGGCCGAGTAAGTACCTAAAGATCCATTGAATGCTGATATTCGGAAAGAGTACCATATAGAATAGAGTATAATAAAATATGGTAAAATATCATAATAATGCAATAATGATCCGTGCATTCTTATATTCTAAGCCCCCATAAGAAGCATCCGGAGGACTGAAAAAGAAATTAAAAAAACTCACAATGATCGTAACAAAAAACAAACAAATTAAACTCAGTGGATACGAAGTGTCTCGTCAACCTGCCTTTGTCTCATACGATCTGAAGAATGACTTCATCTAGTTCCTCCACCCACCTTATCTTTTATCGGCACACATACCACACTGACCGCAGACGCAAGGGAAAAATTAATTGTGTCTAACCGGAAACGTTATCCTGATTTCCCTGACCGCTGACTAGGATTTCTGGCGTCTGGTTACCATGGTCAGCTCTTGACGAGTGACCAACCCTAATGGGATATGTCACCACAGGATCGGTCATCGGTGGATTATCTCTATGGATAATCTTCTCTTTACACCCAGTGATATATGGCCCCATTCATTCGGGTGATAATGGATGATCCAGCGTCTGAAGCGATAACGGAGGGTGATTAACTGATGGCAATAATACGAGGTTGTTCTACGGATGATTTACAGATGTTAATTAATGTCAGCTGGCTCACCATCTGTCCTCCCTTTTGTTGGGTGTACTTTCTGCAGTGTTTATTTTAGAGTTTCGTTTATTATTTTCAATTCTAGCATACCGCACATTCGCGAATTCAAACCGCGGGTGTACATGCTCTATACTGCATTTATGTATAGCTTGCTTCTTGTGCATAACTGCATATATGACTTCTTCGTTTAGTATAAGATACTCTCACACAATACATATTTGTGAATAATTCCACGTCAGAAGTATTGGGAATAAAAATACATTGCTTGAAGGAACTGCTCTGGGCCGGCTCTGGGGTACTCGCCTGGAATCCATATTCGGAAACCTTAGAAATCTTATTTTTCTTATCGTCATATCTCTCATCGAGGTAGAAACTTGTTAGGTTTTTTTCTACCTCGGTCTGGAATGCATAATAATAGAATCCAGGCACGCTGAAAATAAAAGATTTCTGTTGGCAAATCTCGAACAATGGATCATTGTGACGTCATCTGCCGACTTGGATAGGGTACGTCTTACTTCGTCCATTACATGTCTCGGATATTTGTCATGATCGTCGGGTAGAATGGTCTCCGGGGACGTGGATTTCTCTCCGCTTTACCTATTTCTTACGAGCAAATCTTAAAGAGCCATGCTTTTAATCGGGTCTGAGGAAGAGAGGACAGGGTGGGGGTGGGGGTGGGGGGTCTCTCTCCTTCCATATTTCTCAAAGCAAAATGAGTTCTGACCATAAACAATGTTGCGCTATGCATTGGGCAAGTCATTGTGAAGGTCATTTAACAAACCCATATTGTAAATGTACATGTAGAAACAACTTTGTAATTCTAAATTGGATAAACTACAGAAACATTTCGGAGGCCTAAGAAACCGGTACATATTTCCAAATCTATCCTATTGTGGCTTTTTCATATTACATTAATTATCTATATCAAATTCGTGGATTTGGTCAAGAAAAGATCTTAAATCGCTATGAACATAATGACATTTTGGTATTGTTGATTGTGTTCATGAATTCCAGGGTCCTATTTTATAGTCAGGTTCCAGACCCCGCGCCCTTCGCCAAGATGGTAGACAATGTTAACCTTTTTATACTTAGATTCTTTTTTTTTATCATAAACTGCATTCTCAGTTAAATCGACCTCAAAATTACAAGTATTCCAGAGAGTTTTGGGACGGAATATAACAAAAAAAACCATCTTTAAAAACAACTTGGTTAATAGCGCACCGACTTTTCTGTATTCGTTTTACAATGGTTTGTTAGGGACACCGACTGAGTGAAGAGTGCGGCAGCTTTGAATGGCAGACGCGCATGCCATCAAGTCCAATAACGATACTCGTACTACTAAAACACCGAGTGAAATGCTTAGTTTATGCTCACTTACAATCTGATTATTGATGTGGTTACCCCTTATTTGCAATGAATATGGAACTAAATGTGTAATCCCTCTATGGAGTTGGACATTGTTTGGCACCTCTGATGAATAATTTGCCATAAAACCGAGGCCTATGTAACTAACTGCAGAAACGCAGGATGGCACCGACTGGTTGTTATATATTTTACTCGTTTATGTAAGTTGGCGGCAGCTATAGTTTAGCGCCCTATTCCTTGAGAGTAAAGGGGGTAGGAATTGGAGGACAGACCACAAGTATTGACCATTAAATGTCACCGTCCACCGCCTCTGCCGATAGACCAGAACGGGATTAGAGATCTGATATCCTATTACTGCTAAGACAGGAGGAACTATCATAAAAATTTGGTCGAGGGGGCAGAGCCATGCCATGACCCAGCTGTTCTTTTATGAGGGTTTTAACAGATTAACAAGAACTAATGGTCATTCCCTCTTCCACTCCTCGAGATCAGAGAGAAAACACCGGTGTCTAATTAACCTGTCATAAACTATAGGCATACACACGCACCTTGAATGTGTCATTCGACAAAAACCAGGGAAACCTATCTCGACAGTCTTAGTGACTGCGAAATGTTTGTGCAACTCCTCCTCCTTCGTCATTTCAGAGTCATTCGTACAGGTGTTATGTCGCAAAAATGTTCAACACAAAATATAAATACATGTTGTTTAATATACGGGGCTACGATATCCAGATAACCTTTAATAAATGATAAAAGATGAAAGGAATTAATCAACTCAATTAAAAAACACCTCACAGAGTATTCATTGTAGCATTTTTATTGTTTGGCGACCCTTACGCGTTTCGCCGAAGGGGTTTGGCTTCATCAGAATAAATCATAAACTACTCACTTTTCAAACGTAGTAATCAATTTAGTGAATACCTTGTTTGGGTGTTTACTCATTAAAACTCCCAATTTCAGTATCTAACAAAGTCATTGATTTGTTGCTTACTGTGGACACCGAATCAATCCGGACTCAATTATTGAATGAACAGCTCTTGACGACAGTTTAAGTGGAATGGATGATAGATAGCGGTGCTATTCTTTTTGTTTAAAAAAGGGGCGTACTTGTTGCAAAATGTGTAGGCTCTATTGGATCTAAACAGTGTGAAGATCATGTCTTTATTCTATAAAACCTTAAGTCAAAACCCTGCCAATCCGTATAAAGGCGTTACTTAGAACAATTTCCTAACCAGAAAAAATCGTCACTTGGTATAGAAAACTTATACAAGGTTATCACGATTTGTTTTTTGGGTGTTCATATAAAAGACATATATAGTAATAATATAAATTTATTCGGAGCATGTCCGACACCAATGCTAAAAAGCTAGAATGATAAACACATGAGGGGTAGTCGTGATCAACACAGCGTTTTTGTTTAAAACATTTTTTTTCCACTTCCACAATCCCAGACACCAGAATCGCGTGACTTGGAATCTGACCGACGGAATCGAACACGCCCCGGTTTCCTTTATGATTTCTGGGATAAATTATGCGGGTATATTCTATAGGTTTCTTCTACTGCATGTAGTCCGAACAGATTCTGACCGTGTCGATCGTTATACACAAGCTATTTTTATTTGCTTTGTTTTTTAGAAAAAAATATTCGAAAGTATTATATATAGTTTACAACTTGAATAATGCCCTATAGACTGGCGACATCCCTATACTCCCCGCCCCCATACCGGCCCTAATTTCCCAACACCTCTCACCGCTGGAGGCATGTCAGTGCCCCGATGCAATCAAATATATTTCACTCAAATGATGTCATTTAATAAGTTTATACACATTGCAGGTTCCCGTGGTGTATGTATCTCGTATTTCACAATTCAATATCACTCCATTCCTTTCTGCTGGTATAGGAACAATAATCACAATGCAATCATATACAAGCATCATACTTCAAATTGCCATCATCTGATTATGACAATACCATTGTCTCTCAAGTTTCATGTTGGGAAAAGTCTGCACCGCACATCCAAACATACTGGTACTAAATGACAAAAATATCGATGTCTAGTCGCCCACATGATACTCAGAATAATACATACGAACGAAAAAAAAATCTAAACTATCCCTAACAAATCCATACAAACGATGTCAATATGAGGGGCATTTTTCCCACCCATAGAAATAGCTTTTACGACATGCTCTTCCCCCTGAGTTTGTTATTTTTGGTAAGAATCCAATACGGTTCCAGACAAAATATAAGAGACGGGAACAAACCCTCCACTTAATAATTCCATGGTAGTATGATAATAAAGGCGCATGCTTTCAAATCATCTTTAGGTACACGTGACGATTCCATACAGACATAACTTTGCGATGGCAAATAAACCAAAAGAGGTTGAATCACATTATGTTATTATTTCTTATTACCACTTCTTTCATTGGAGTACATTTATAAATTTCTTTGAATACGTACCAGATTTTCAGAATTTTTACTTTGTCCCAGAATTTTGCTTGGATATCTATTTCTTATTCCTCTGCCAGGGGTCCTCCCGCACAGGATACAGGTGTAGCTCCTCTTCTACTGCATCTCGCCTTGACCTTGACCTTGTCCACTTGATGAAGCCATTGGAATCTGGTTAGCTCGTTTTGGGCTTGACCTCCTTGGGACCTTGGTTGGACCTTGAATCAAGAGGCCAATGTAAATAGATATAAACAAATCTCTGGTGAACGACCCAGTCATGTCAAATCTAGTCCTAGACTTAAATAAACACGGGAAGCAATAAAACTGGCATTTCTTAGGCTATGATCGATTTGACTTGTGTCTGTACAGTTTACCTTCTATAGCTTTCCCGTATATTAATTATATTTCAACTTCTTACGGGAGCTTTACACTTCATAATCAATCAATTTAATGCCTAAAATAGGCTTGATTGAACGCCAACTTTGAAATCAGGAAAAACATGTAACATTATATGGCCTTAATTGGTAATTAAATTCGCCCAGTCGTGCCTCTGGACGAGCAGATAAATATAGGGTATGCTATTGAGATGTGGAAACAGAGCACATTCCACAAAATTCCAGGCTCTAGTAATGTACCTTTGTTGAACAGAAGAACAACATCTGATAGGGCACATTACTGGCCATCATGCTATTTGACCAGCTTCATGGAGCCCGCTTGTCGTCTGCACCTGTCACCACTCCGTACTGACGTCCAGCATTGGTGTCACTCCCGATTGACTGGGAGAAAATTGTGCCAGTCAGTGGCCTTTGACAGTGATTTTGTTATACCAATCTGCGGGGTAAATGTTATCACCGTACACACCCATGCATGCATGCATAAACATCTGGCTGACCAGTCATGGTGGGTGCTGTCAGCAGTTCTGGGTTCGAATCCCGTAAGTGGCATTTCACCTCCCATACAGTGTACGCCGACCCAACTGTGTACTGAAGATAACAAAGAGTTGAAACTTATAAACAATCGTTAATGTGTTTCCTCTTAGGTCCTTGAAATGACCAAATGTGTGTTAATAGGGCGTAAAACAACCCCGAAAATAAATCCCCTAATATCTTACCATATTAGGTTGTG
This sequence comes from Sthenelais limicola, assembly GCA_942159475.1. Classification (NCBI taxonomy): domain Eukaryota; kingdom Metazoa; phylum Annelida; class Polychaeta; order Phyllodocida; family Sigalionidae; genus Sthenelais; species Sthenelais limicola. The sequence continues at coordinate 73,117,315 of OW804098.1, forward strand.
CTATTCAGTATGGTCTGACTCTGTGAGCTGAGAATATTGGTCAGAACAACGCACATTCTATTGTATACTCGTTGGTCAGACCCTCGTTAGATTGTTCGGTTCGCTAAAACATATTTCTATTCTAAAAGTAGAGGTCTGAGATCTATACTTATGAATATAAGTTTACTTCGTCTCCCTGATATATCAGAAAAGTGGTTAAATTCGACTGGACAAAGTCCGAAAAACCCTATCTATGGACACCCTCTGACATAACTGATGCATGGTGAATCCTCTCCCAATGACGGCGATCAAAAGTCTTATTCGCGGAGGTTGAATATCTTTATTTCCAAGGGTATGAAAGGGAAGGAAATGCTCTCAGTTCCTTCGTAACATATGCAGACACAAAGCGCATTGACCAACAAACATTGTCTTTGGCATGTATTATTTTGAAATTCATTCTCATATTTACTCGTATTTCTGGGGGGAAAAGACCATCTGTCGTTTGTGCATGTTGATCTTAACATAGATGGTGCATGTACAAGAATGGTATAAGAATGATAGATTTTAAGTGCATATATTTGGTTAGACTTCATAATACATCTGTTTCACTGACGGGCGCCCTTCAATTTCGTTCGCGTCTATATTTACTATGTGTTGCATTCTCTGCTTGAAGCTGATATTAAAGAAAGAAAGTATTCACTCTACGATAGCTAAACACATTATGTCCTTTGGGTAACTACTGGCTTAAGAACATGTTAAATTGATTACTAAGTTTTAGTTGAGGTTAGTTAAATATATACTCGGGGGCTTGAGGCATGTACTGTTATAATATTCGAAGTTTCTTTATATCAAAAACTGAAGAACTGACAGTTGTTATTTTAAACTATTTACAGCCACTTTTTGTGCGCTTCATAACTGAGCCCTTTGATGACGGCCGTCCTCCGTAATATCGGCCCCAAGTGCCAACAAAAACATAGTCTGGTAAAACATTTTTTCCATAACCAAAATCGTGAATCTTTTTCACTGAAGGAACAGTGCCTCCAGTACTACACACCATCTCTTGTTCTTCCGTAACGTTATAGGTCACGCAACTGCTACTGGAACTGAGCTGATGGCCACATTATGGGTTGTTCTTTCCTGGGAACAATAGATGGCAGTATACTTCCCCATAAGAAATAATGGAAGAGAAGTCAGAAACTATATACGATAAACTGTACAACCTAGACTAATAACAATATGATAATAATGATGATGAACTGAATACAACCAAGATGTTAGTATTCGTGTTAACCGATACACATGGTCTCCAAATCCGCACTAGCAAAATGATGAATACGTATACAAGTGTGAGTGTAGTATAGTGAGAGTGCATGAGACATGTGGTCGTGGCTGAGGCCGCGTGCGGAATGTGTGATAATGTAGGTAAGACTTTATGTTTAGATCGTGCATACTGCATCCATGCTACATAACCCCGTATGTCTAAACCATTCAAAGCTAAACCAGATTCCTACATTGGATCACACCATCATCTTTACACTAACCCATCATTGTGTGTACATACATCTGTTTGGTGACTGGGTCCATCCATCTGCTCTGTCTTCCGTGTAAATACATAAAATTGTGTTTTTGATGATCCAATAAACCACTGCGACTTACATATTTCACACGATTATCAAATAATTGGTATGTTCCTCTCGGGTCCGACGGAAAATATTTTGTCAATTGATGTTACAACGATCCATTTATAAGGTTAATTAGGACTGTAAAACGTAAAGAAAGATTAACCCTGTTTATCTTTAAACCCCAAACGGTTTCCTAAAAAAAAAGGAACGGTCCCTCAATATTGTCACATACTTATGTATTTCTTATGGTCATTTTCAGATATTGTGCCAGGTTTGAGATCAGCCGCGCTAAGGGCTCTTGCTTCCGCGCCTCCAATCCGTGGGCTCAAAGTTTCAAGACCGGACACATGGTCTGCGTTGAGTGCCAGCAACTTGCGATGAAGAGGAAACTTGGAGTCCGCTGCAAGGGACATGGCGTTTACATGAAGGAAACACGGTGGAACGCTATCACTGTGCCAGGATGCCATGGAAAATGGATTATGAAGTCCCAACACGAGGAATGCACATGCAATCCAGGCAGTGGAGATTCCTTCATCCTTATATGATCAGAGGAGTGATACAGAAGAGAAATAAATAAGACTTTTCATCATGTCCATCCTCATTGGTATTTGGGTAAACTGTGTCGTGGGTAACACACAGATCTATCATATTATTAGCTCCCATCAGCCATGCATAGCAATTTAACATCCAAGAAGCAAACCAAAAGAAATCTGAGGGCTGTATACCTTAAAACGCATCGATCATAAAGGAAGGTAAAAGATTTTGTATTTTGCTCTTTCGGAACAAGAGCTAGACGTTTTCGAATATCGGGCTAGGTTACTTATTTCTATACCGCCAAATGGAGATATTTAGTAGGTAATTAGAGGTATGCGTGTTATTGATGCATGGGAGTGTCTATATAATTCCAACTTAAACTTATTTAAGCTGAGATCTGGAAAGTAAATTCATCAAGTATTCATTTGTTTCAGAGTAGTTAGCATGGGAAGTCAAACATATCATTGTCACAGAAAGGGGGGTTAACTTGCATAAAATACTTAAATATCTCACCATAATTATTGGTTTAATTAGAGGCAACATGTAGTTCCACTGCCTTCTTCGTGCTCAGCTCCTATAGACTGATATATAAATTTATACCTGCCATTTATCTAATGGTCGACAAATGCGTACAATTGTTGTGCCTGTGAAGTGTAAGAATATGCACCCGAGCAGCTTTCATAATTCAAAGAAGATGAATGTGTCATTGGCCAATCAAAGTAATCTTATCTTTCTATGGGTCTGTGTAATGAGGTACAAGTATTTTTATCTGTTTGGGGAAAGGTGGAGCTGCAATGATACACGATAATATATATTGGGAAATAGTTGTAGCTATATTTTACTGGAACTCCCGCTGTGCATCGAAAGGCAGTTTATGTGTGAACAAAAAAGGGGGAAATTCGTATCTGTGCCCAAACATAGGAATGGAACATGCGTGAATTCAGTTATTCAACAATTGCTATGACTTTCAGTCATTAGTAGAGAATGGAATATTTGGATTGAATATTCAGTTCTCTTTTCCATCCAATTTCAACATGTCTAATATAGTGTACATATATGGATTAAGCACCGATATGATTGTCTATAAATGGTGACCGCTTTTGTCTTTTATCTTAAAAAAATAAAACTTTTTATATCTCGATTTCACCAATGGTGCTAGGTAGGGGAACATTTTTTTTATTAATAAAAACATGTCTTTACTCAAAATCTAATGTAGCATGTTGTCATCTCAGGATTTACAAATTAGGTTCACAGGAACATTGTTCACTTCTGGCTGAGTTTCATTTTAATCCGGGATTTACTTTTTTAAAAATTGTATTCATAGTTAAAGAAATCAACTGAATACTATATACTGTTAACTAATCTCTTTTTTAATTGAAATTGTAACCAATAAAAAGGCTTGTTTTAAAAAGTACAAATTTTAAATTGGATATATGTGAAATAAATGTGCACAGCATAATGAACTGAGTGAAGTGACTGATGTTCGCTCGCACCCCTGTATTTGCTAACATCAGTTTGATCCTTCCAGGTAAACGGACATATGTGATCACCAGGATATATTTTAGTGGTATCATCGAATTAAGTATAATATGTACATCTCAAATGGTATTATTTGTTGAATGTATACATGCCCGCTATCATACGCACATTATTCGGTAGTGTCATAGATGCATGTACAAAGTACTGAGAATGTTTGGGACTGGGTAACTGGCGCATAATACTTTAGTTTGTCTCTACGCTTTAACCCTACCGTGTGGGTATAAAAGAAATAACCTATGAGAGCCACTACTGGGTGTGTAAATTATGGAAAACTTTCTTCAATCTCCGCATACGATCTTTCTGTCATGATACTTGTATGACCGACAATGGACCAAGATCAGAAAACCATAATACACTTGGAAAATAACTCGCTATGTCAAAGTGCTCCGTGATCATCGTTATCAATGGATCTGGGTGAAGTTGCCAGATAATGTACAATTCGCCTTTGCCAATCCTCCCAAATAACCCACAATATAGACCTGAATGAGGTTCAAAATAGAGCCGAAGAGATATTTATTAATCAACGCTGTCAAAAATGCTCTGAGATACATATTCATCAGTTTTCAGCCTAATTAAGCAGAATTTACTAAATATCTGGAGCTACCAATTGTACATTTTCTGACGACCTGGCCCATCTAATGTTTTTCGTTAAACTACGTTTTTGCTTCAAATCTGACGGTATTCTTTCTTTTTCTCTTCAGCATGGATGAACTTTTGTGAATGTCATTTGATCATACGATTCCAAACATGTTCATATTCATGAGTGTTGATTATAGGAATACCATCATGTATCACCTTAAGTTAGTATTCTCTTAAACAGGTTTGAGAGAGAAGAAGCATATATGACAACGTGAATCGAAGGTGGATCGATGAGAATGATACCGGTTTGAATTGCCTTCAGTTTGAGAACTATGCGAGAGAATTTTATGTATAGCGGCAGTATGCCTTGTCAATTTAGAATGGTTTTAAACCATCGTTCTTTAAAAGTATTTTAGAATTATAAGAAGTTTCCTTTTAACTGGGTTTTATTTTGTTGTTCACCCTAAGTACCACTACTGCACTGTGGACACGGTTATGTCGCGCATCTGGAATGCAAAATTGCAATAATATAAGGAATGGCAAGAGAACTGCTGTGCTTTCAAGTGATCAGAGAGGCTCGTTATTGATTGGATTTGAAGATGCATACTGTTGCCCATCATTTTATAGTTTAGTGGTTTTAAGGTATTTGTTCATGTTATTTATGTTATATGAATAGTACATATCCCACTTTAAAGGATCCTTTATGATGCTTCATTAGTCAGACAATACTCGGTTATTCGTGAAGTAATATATTACTAGAGAAAATGAAGGTGAAAATATTGAAGGATAATGAAGATCATTGGATACTATTTGAAAGGTGGAAATTAATGCCAGGTTAGTAAAGAATAGCTGCTGAATGACACTTGTCACGTTTCATGTAGATAATGAGAATAGTAATTATGTGTACGAGAGTAGATGGTTATTGATCATAATATTATAGGTATGTGTAAACCTTTTAAGACAATAAATCAATTTTCTTATACTGAAACATCTGGCGTTGATTTAATACTTCATGTCCATAACATTTACTGGTACGTTCCTAACGTACGTGGTAAAAACTCTTATATATGGTTACGCCCCCTCATTCGATTAGCCTGTCCAGGCTTGTGGCTGGACCACGAATGTCTTTATCTTAACAATACTCTAGAGGGAGAGGGGTCCTCCTAAATGAAAACCCGCTCTCCCCTGTATGACAAGCTTAGCAGACGGGCAGAGAAAGGTACTTATAACATCTAGTACAATAAACATAATCTAGGAATAAAATTACCATCTTGAAGTTACCATGATTGTAAGTATAAAGTATATACAGTCTACATTTAGGCCCCTATTGATAGGAAATATTAGGAAAATACCTACTGATAGGAAATATTAGGAAAATACAATTCCATATGCGTTAACAGATATTATCAAGTGTCCCTAACATATATGAGTAATTCTCCCAAAAGGGTGACATCTGGTTTCAGGATGCTATTTTCTTATGAAAAAAAATAAAATTGGTCGAATCTCTACAATTGTTGGTAAAAATGAAGGTGAAAATATTGAAGGATAATGAAGATCATTGGATACTATTTGAAAGGTGGAAATTAATGCCAGGTTAGTAAAGAATAGCTGCTGAATGACACTTGTCACGTTTCATGTAGATAATGAGAATAGTAATTATGTGTACGAGAGTAGATGGTTATTGATCATAATATTATAGGTATGTGTATTGCAAACAAAGTATGGGGAGGCTGGCGCAAATATGTTGATGCTTCAGATACTCCATAGTTTATGGCAGTGTAATTATAGTGCGGGGATTTCTCTCTGATGTCGAGGTGTGGGGGAAGGCATATTCCATTAGTCCCTGTTAATCAGTTCACATCCCCATAACAGCTGGGCTCGCCTCCCTCGATCCAATTTGGGGGGATTAGTCTTAGATTTAATCCTCTCCCCTCTAAGTCAGGTCATAGTAGCACATATCAAGTAGGCAACGTTTTTTTGTTGTTATTTTAAAGGTTTTATTCAACATAGGCTGCCATCGAGGCTCATACAGTTCTAATGAGATTAATGTCGCGTCCCTTGTATTTTTTTAGTTTTTTTTGTTTTTTTTCTGATTTTCTTTTGCTCAACATCAACATTTTGATTTTTTTTGATTTTCATTAACTCACCACCGACTCATGAGTGGTTCTTTAACACAAACTATTTACGAGATGTACAACAAATGATTTTTACCGAGACCTTGAGATGCCTCATACATTCATTTACCATCGAACAGCATTGTTGAGACCTCCTCCATGGGAAGGATATAATGTACCGGGCAAAGTTTTAATCTTCACCCCTTTCCATTTCACCCAGAAGTTTTCTCCACACGTTTTCTTGGGTTTGTTTTTTCTCTAGTACAACATTGTTATATTCTACCACTCCTATATTCATTCTCATTTCGTTAACAAACGCATTGAAAATTATTTTGTTATCATTAAAGATCCTCTGCCGATAAATGTAGGCCTTAGCCACTAATATTATCCAGTTAATCATATTTTTCATCTTACTCTGTCCACTGTATCCTAACAAAATATTCATCTTGCTAAGAAATTAAGTAGGTGACGTTAAATGGCAATTAAAATTATAAAATGACACTTAAATGACCAAAGGACCTCGACTTTCCATCCCCCCCCCCCCCCGTTTCCATCTCCCCTTCCCGCTTCCCTATAAAGAACAGGAGCGCTAAACTTTACGAAGAGTGGATACCCTACGTCATTGGTCCCAAAACACGCGTTAACATGGGGTATTCACTGAACCCTTCACAACTTTATGTATAGTGGATACCCTACTTAAGATTTCATCGATGATTACCTACGTTTAAGATCAAAAGAGAACCACATTGTGGGATTGTGGCGTACACCGAAATGAATAATTTGGAAGATGATTTTTTTTACAACAAAATAAAATAGAGTCTGTTGAAATTTCCCATATTTGAATTAAATAAAATGTATTCATAAATTTGGTAAAATACGTTGCTTGTAAAAATAAGAAACGGGTATGATGAAGTGTTCCGTTCATATTATGTGGGCACATCATCAGTGTGGATAAGTTATGGTGTATGTCTTTATTCTGTACCATGTTTCAACTAGTCCGGTTGCCTGATCGCTCTTGGCAATCTCGGGTTTGGCAGGAGTTGCTCGTGTGTGGGTGTTATGGTGGGTTCTTTTCCTTGATCTGGGTCTGCGAGATGGTAATCTCATTCTTGGCTTGCGTAGAGTTACATTTTTTCCTGGGTGGTTCCCAGTCTCTCTTTTTCATGGCAATAGTTTCTCCATGGGGCCTTAGAGTAATCTAACCTAAGCTAACCTAAACCCGATGCATTAGGTGGGTCTGCATGTTCTCTTTGCTTTGATTTTATTACCGAATTTTAACAGGTTTTGAGCTAAACGAGGTAATGCAGTCACGTTTAAAATTATCTATAGGAATGCATTTAATGGTATTACAGGATTCGATCTCGAGGAGGGTATGGGTATCCTAGAGTCCTTTCCCCACCAATAGTAGGCCCCCATTCGCGTCGACTTTCACCAAAAACAACCATGTCAATTTCAATCAATGAATAATTATGAGTTTTGAACACAAATTCAGAGATGAAATAGCGTCTGGGTCCAGCTCTCAATAGCGTCTGGGTCCAGCTCTCAATTGATCACATGAAATCATTTGGTCCGATGAGGGGATGTGGCCAGATATGAATGAAGAGATCCGATTGGTTGATCTCTCACTGCTTAGCAACCATTGTTGGATTATGGCAACGAGACTGAACTGGCGTTGATTATGGTTACTAGATGCGGGGGGCATATGGTCACTGATGGGCCATTTCTCTTTTAAATGGGGCACTTCGACTGAGAGTATAGTATTAAATTCACATTAAAAATATTTCCACCGAGGCAGGTGTTTTATTTGGTCGTGTTCTCACATCCTTGCAGGATTCCATAAGCACGGATCATGCGATATTCGAATATGTGTTTTCATCGACTTAATGCTGACGAGATAAGAAGAGGCAAAATGTAAAATGTAAATTGATGCTGAATGTATTTTTTCGCCATGAAAACCGTTTTTGATTTGGCTAGTTTCTGTGTAAGAATATTGAACCTGAAAACAACATGTTTCTGTTTTGACGCAATGAGCGAAATATGATAGAAATTATTTATATTCACTTAACATTCGAGCTATTCTGTGCTGATAACACAATGTACTAAATTTTGCACACCGAACTCTTTTGTTCGTTGATGAGGGGTACGTATAACAGCATATAATATTAGGTCCGGCCACCAAAGTCGTATTAATGCAGGGAAATCAGGGACAGAACCCGTGACCCTCCCTCACTGTCCCTTTCTAAAGATTTGTAGCACATAATGCGCGTCTATAAATGTCAAATTATGATGACTCAGTAACGCATGGTTCATATTGGAGGGAGAGAAAGTTGTCGAATGTTATCACCCGTGTTATCAAGAGCACCATTCCTGCAATGCTTGTGCAGGAAGTAAAGCTATTTCTGTTCAGGGACTAAGTGTTTTCCACTCCGTTTGTATATGCATGTACCCGGGTTAGAGAAACACAACATCCAGAAAACAATAGACAATGAATCTTAATATTCTTTCTCGTTCTCTCACTGACTTTCTACCTAACACTTCAACCAGTAGCGCATTAAGAACGATCGCGTGGGGGCCACTGCTTTTTTTTGCTGCCAAAATAAGAAAGAAAACTTCCAGAATCACCTAAAAAAAACTCAAGAAATTTATATTTTTATTCTTCGGCATCCTTTGATATATCTTTGACTTTATAATTATAATATTTTATTTGCGTTATCATCATATATTCATCCTTAATTGCTCTTGCCCTGAGACTTACGGTGTGCTTCCCCTGTCTAGAAAATCCTGGGCGAATCCTGTCAACATTCCCTTGGCTCTCCCTAGATGTCTCTATCATTATCCCTGTCAGAGCCTTTTGTCTTTCTATCCTCTGCCTTCAAGCGGTTGCTTCCCGCCAAACCTTACTTTCTAGTTGTTTTTATCATTTGACCCACGCATTTATAATAATAATGGCATTCAACGTAAAACTTGCTACTTTTACCTCAATACATCTGAAAGTATTTTATTGATAGCTGATAATTGCTTAATTAGGTATGTATTTACAGTGGCTTCCATATAGGATAGAATGTCACTGTATGCAGAAATATAAAAAAACCACTCGGTTCAAATTTGAATTGGATATAAGATTACTTTGAGACATACTTCGAATGGCGTCGCTAGGAAGGAAGGCGCCAATTTCATATATAATTGGGCATCAAATATCTCCACACATCGTGACGAATGGATGCATGTGGAATATTAAGTCGAGATATGGAGGCATATGAGGAAAAGTGTGAAAATGCTGTTGACCTGTGTAGTTTTCTCTGAAAAGGAACTCACAGCCGCGGTATTCAGCTCCCTTTTGTTTTAATGTTTTTGACCAGTACTTCCTTTCTTCCGTATAAAAATGTGCGTAATGCTAAACGAATATACAGATTATCAGTCTCAAGGTTTGCAAACGGAATGTTTTGTTAGTATTCTTTTAACATCCAGTCATCTTATAGTACTTTTGATTCTCAATATAACCATAAATTCTCCCCTACAGAATCTATGATATAACCAATGGGCGACCCGAAGAACATAAATATAGTTGTGGCTAACACAACAGGGATTTACGATGCAGTTATAAGAGAAAATCTAGACACAACAGGGGGAGATACAAATAAAGTGTGGATTGAGTCCTTTTACCGAAAAGGTTAGATTTAAAGAAATTGAGTTCGAAATATGGTACGAAATTCCTTGTGCTAGAGACGTACGTCTAAATCTGTCCAGTATAAAATTTTGAACAGATTAACGGTATGTAATATAAGGTATTATGTATATATCATACTTCAGACTTGAATATCAGTATCAAGTATCGAGTATCAGTATCAAGTTTGTAAATGATATGTATTTTATACTATTCATTTTGTTTGTATTGTTTAGTCTGGTCGGCCGATCTCAGTCAGCAGTGAAAGACCACTGTTAGGTGAACTGGTTTTTTTAATAATTAAAAGCGGTAACAATGATGATAACCGTTAAACCACACCTGAATAAAGATTTGAAACAAAAATAATATACGTATACATTTAACAAGGATATGCATTTAGGAACAGGAAAAATGTAGGCCTAATTATTGCGATGAGGTTGATATTTTCTATTTTACTATTGACTGTTCGAAGGTAAACGAGTTCTGGCCCATCTTTATAAAGTGGGCCAGAATAATAAGTTCCTTGACAAAGAAATGATAGATAATTTGAATGCAGTCTGTATGATTCTGGGAGTACCCGGTAAGGAAAAGAAAATGCAAGATTCTGTATTATTTACAAAAAGAGGCTTTTTGATGAAAACAAGGTATGTGTGATCGAATTCCTTAGAGAAATTGAATGAAAGTTGAAAGTGTTATCTGATAGTACAAGAATAAATATGTCACACAAGAAGGATTTCAAGATATGGAAGTCGTTTTATTCAAGCTTGTAAAAAGTCATATCTCACAACAAAGTCGGCAATACATGTGCAGTCGATGTAATCGTGTATCTATACATACTAAAAGGCTACTGTTCTATCTAACAAAAAGTAAAGGTATGGAGAGTCTGTGATAGACTGTAGATTGTATAGAAAGGTACGCAGATATGCATAGATTTCGATGTTAAACATTGTTGATTGGATATTTAGTGGGTTCTAAGCAGGCACAGAAATGAAGATCCTATATGGGACCCCCAACAGATATAACCGATGGGAATATTTTAAGGATCAAATATATATGATATCTAGTATAATCTCAAGGCAATATATAATTTCGATTACTTAGTTATAATGAATAAATGATAATTATTATATTATATACCGGTGATATATCATGGGACTAACTATTTATGGACTAAATACCCTCTGCCCTTTCATCGAATTTTCCAGGCAGACAAAAGGAAAGATTTAAAAAAGAAAAAAAAAAAATTACAGACAATACATGCACCTTGAGCACCTCTACCCAGGGAAAGCCCCTATATATGGGGCCTCACACTGAACAGAGGGTGCACTTGAAACCGCACGAAAAATTCCACGGCCTCCACTGAACTGTACACATGATTGACCCTTTGATATCGCTCTTAGGGTTTCGTGACAACCTTGAGCTTATCACACACATCGGAAGTGCAAATGGTCACTGTAGTCGCCACAAGCATGATCGAGCATTCTAGGGGGCTTCGGGAGCGATTTGAAATTTCTGTGGGTGGGGTCCGGTGTAAACCCCTAGGGGTATGTGAACTACCCATGACTTCGAAATCATGAAGAGAGTTCGACCACACAATGATTTATCTACTTTAATGAGAACATCATGCGATCAATATTTTAAATGAAACAGGGTGAAAGTAATATGCTGACTATTGCAATTCAAAAATTGTACACTAGATTGGAGGTTCATTCCATTCCTAGGGCCGATCCCACCTCACTTCCCACATAAAATCTGAAATGATAAAAGGTAGGTCCTGTCGTGGGAACTCCAGTCGATGCATATAAAACGTACAAATTAAGCATAATCAACCAAGAGGTCAAGGGGTCGGTCACATGGTAGTTGGTAGACACACACAAGAGAGCTCATATACAATTTACGCAATGTGCTGTACAGCGCTAAATCTAAATTATATACAATATATATACGATTAAGAAATATTTTGAGTTAGCATCATTATTGACCCCTTTCGGAGACAGTATACTAAGTTATCATGGCGCATAACAGCAACATTCTATAATATTATATTTCTGAAACTAATAAGAACCTGAAGCATGAAATTAGTTCTTGGTGTTAAAATATACACGCTCGAATGAGTAATGGTCTTTCAATTGTTATCTTATTGGCACAAAGAAAACATTCACGAACGAATAATTGGACACATGGACATTGAAGGCTACCTATACCCTTCACCCTGCCCAAGTGGGTGGTAAAATGAGAGGAAATTCCAGGAATTGTTTTTAACCATGCCAATCCAAAACGCTCACCCGGTTCAATCAACCTACCTACTTCTTGGTCCCTGGAGAAAGTTGGCTTATATGTATCATTTCCAGGTTCAGCTCGGGACGGAAATCAAGAATTCAAGAGCGGAACTGCGTCTCTGGTGTACGCCATGCTACATACTGGTATTTACAATCCGATATATGCATTGTCCCTGAACGACCTCATGCATCAGTCAACATGACGTCACATCGTTCTTGAACCGCGGGAAACTTACTTGGACAAGCACATTAGATTGATCTATTGACTCCATATTCTCTCTGCTTATGATACCTGATATGTGAACAAAAATAGTTCCCATCTGTATGATACCGTCCTCCACAGGGGATCTCAAAAAGTTATAAATAATAATATATCCCTTTACAATTATAGGAATATTTCACATAGATATAGTTATCAAAAATAAACATGCAATTTGTGGTGCCGCGAGAGATGTTCCCTTCCAAATACGTGACAGTGAAACAATGAAATCAAGCACCCAGGAACCATTGTGGAAGACTGCTTGTCTTGTGCAGCACGGTGATGGAGTTAAGGAAGTACAATGCCTTTGTTATCTCAATTAGTACCTGGGCATGTTTCGCGACCTATTGTCATATGGGTCAGATCTTCAGAAAATGTACAATTGGCTGACCTACATATTTAATGAATTCTCTTAAATTAGACTGAGAAATGGTCAATACTAGGTATATTTGAGTGTATTTGGAATTGCCTTGATTCAAACAATCTGTTTGGTTATATATTGAAGTAAATTTTTAACCTGGGTTTTTGTCTTAAATTCGGATTATTTGAGAGAATTGGTGAAGACGAATTGTACATTTTCTGACGATTTCACCCATATACTTAGCGCTATGAGTCGTATGCACGTCATATATAGAAGAGCCATCAATATCATGACTGATCCTGCACATTTCTCATTGAAATAGGAAAATTGACGCTCATGCAATTTTATTTAAAACAACGATTTTATTAGACATAATTTCACATAAATTGTGATACATACGTTTCATATATAATATATATAATTAACGTCTCTCCTATCCCTACCTACCTACGCTACCCAATACATTTACTATCTCCCACTCATAAGATATATAGTTTTTTCACACATTTCTTTTGCCCAAGAGTAAAACATACATACAGGCCGCATAACATACAAATCATACAATTCTTCTCTGATAATCACACCTGCCTATATTATCGTAGTCTGATCTTATGACATTATTAACATCAGCTACAAGCCAATCAATAAGCATTCATACTATGATTATGGATCCTGACTGATCTTATCAACCCTATCAATTATCCAGTCATCGAACATTTTTTAATAAAGGTTCTTTCAGACATTGCTATGTTTTCAGTTTTGCATCTACTGGCAGTTTATTCCATAAAGATGGACCCCACATCCAGGGAGATTGACTATACTTTTCTGAAGCAGAGTTGGGAACTCTTAAATTCATACTACTGCTATATGCGGGTTTCTCTTGGCATTATCTGTATTAAAGATTCAACGTTTTTAAGGCTGTACATGAGGCCTAGTAATGGTATTTGGCCGTGTTTAAACATTTAATCGGACAGTTCATTTAATGAACAACCAGATATGCTAACAATTGAACAGTTAACATTTTTATTAGAAAATCAACAGTTCTCCATGTGCGTATGACTAATTCATGGAACATGTCCATGTGACACGACCACTCGGTTAGTGTAAATATACTTTGTGTTTAGAAGGAAGCCATATTGAGATATATAAATTTATAAGAAATAATGAACTACTCGAACGTCTGTCCTGCTTAAGGTCTCGCTTATTTTAATATAAGCACAGAGTAAGAATTTACATAATATGTTACCAAAAACATAGCTAGACGTGTATCCTTGAAATAAAAGTAGTTTAGTTCGCAATTTTAACGAATAATACACACAACAATCTCCATAAAACCTTTCATGAGGCTCTCTCTTTAAGTTATTCAAAAATTAGTATTTTTCAGTCGGGAAATATGTTTGTCAAGAGCTGCAATTATTGAAGTTAGCATGAATCCTCGTGAAACATGCAAATGGAGGAATATTGTAACCAACATGAGGGTAACTGATTTAATCAATCCACTACATAACTGAAAGTAATGTGTACCACATTATGTTTCAGCTGAATACAATTATTTAAATACAAATACAATGCATATTGAATATTCATGGGAAAAAACTACACTGTTTTGTGTTTCAGCATCTGCTTAATTTGTCCTCGATAAGTCTCGCTGAAGTTCAATAAATCGCAGGTCTTCTTCAACCACCGTACAAGACATATATTATATACATCCAGGGCATGACGAAAATCACCCCTGGGGTGAGATTGTATTATATTGTGGCTAATTCCTGAATAAAGTTTCTGTTTAAAAAAACTCGTATATATTTATATTATATATGTATTAGGCATCAAGCTGCATCTTAGAAGGCATGCTCGCCAGGAAGGTGTACGCACACAAGGCGTCATCTGGTGACAATCTGGCTACCCATACTTGTCCCAGCCCACCAAGTGGTAACAGCAGCGCACAGCTCGAGTGAGTGAGATGAATGCTGATGGCTAACGGTTTTCTACCTGGCAGTATACATGACTAGTTTTCACGGGATCGCAGTCCGTACCAAATTGCTGTATGAGTGGTTATTTTATTGTCTTACAAATGCAAGTTTTTTTTATCCAAAAAATCACACTTACACAGCTGGTTTCTTTGAAGGTGTTACCTAAAGTACCGGTATCCATTTATCAAATAAGGTCGGTCATTTTCCTATGGATGTAACCACAAACCCTGTTTGAAACACGCATCTCAATAAATGGTTGTACGGTACTACCAATGGATTGGTTGTAACCTCGAGTGGATTTGAAATATAATACGTTCTTATTCTAGGTGTATGTTATCCCACTAGCCCTAAGCTACACTGATATTATTTCCAGCAAGTAACACTTGGATTTTCGTCAATATTCGCATAAATAATTGTAAAATCCATTGATGCGTGGTATTATTGGTATTCTTCAAACCAACACACTTTGCTGAGTCTGAACTTCATTAGTTAAGTGTAATAATAATAAGTCCACCAACTTCATTAGTTAAGTATCATTGTCTGTTTGATCAGACATTAAGTCCTTCTTTCATCTTCTCATAAGTCAAATGACATTGACAAAATTAGTAAACGGGGTTCCTTATACAAAATCAATCTCTCAACCTGGAAAATAACAATTCAAAGGAAAGCCACCAGGAGTTTGTAGATCTATGTAAGATAACATCAAAAGTTAAATTTCATTTCATATTTCTGCAGTATAATCCAAATTACGAACTAGCAAATTAGATATCAAGATAGTATAATGTTTTATCTAAAGCAGACCATGTTTATATTCAGTAATTAGAGATGGACTCAAGGGGAGATGAGAGGAAAACCAGCAGAAATGTGGAGTTGGTATAGACCTAACCAGAAGTAAAAGTAAGGACACAAATAACTTCAAATGTATTTTTACAAAATGCAATCGTACTAGAAAATGATGTCATCATCTGACCATGAAACAGGATCAGAATGTAAGGTTACTGTAAGATCTGTCAGTAGAAATTCCTGACTGAAAGTGTGTCCAACCAGTGTTGTGTTACATGTCTAAGCTAGTAATAGCAAGAACTAATCTAAGCAGATGTAACAGTGAGAACCACCATGCTTGCTGTAGTAAACGTCACACAGTATTATAAAGCCTTTCGAGCCAAATGTGTTCTCATGTGTCCCCTCAGATTTTCAGGATATGCTGCACTGTAGTCACACACAATGCATTTATAAGGCTTTTCTCCAGTATGTGTTCTCATGTGTGACTTCAGGTCTCCAGCATGTGCTGTCCTATAGTCACACTCAGTACATTTATGAGGCTTATTTTCAGCATGTGTTCTCATGTGTCTCCTGAGGTGACCAACATTTACTGCCCTATAGTCACACTCAGTACATTTATAAGGCTTTTCTCCAGTGTTTTCATGTGTGTCTTCAGGTCTCCAGCATGTGCTGTCCTATAGTCACACTCAGTACATTTATGAAATAGTAATCTGTACGGTAGATTACCAATCAAATTTGAGAGGTCAATAATATTTTGTACCATATTTTTAAAAAATGTATGTCTAAATCAATGCAGAAATTGTACGAGGAAGATTTAACCAATAAGCAACCTACTTTCTATTGCAACATTATTTAGGTAAACAACCATCAAACTAAACAGGGAAACCTTGAAAACCTGAGAATTTTTTTTCGCAGAAGGCTTTGTAAAGAATGCAATGTATTTGCTTCATCCCTTTTTTCTTGATTTGTATATATGTATGATGGAAATAAAATTGATACATGTACACATACATACATACATACATACATACATACATACATACATACATACATACATACATACATACATTCATGTGAAATTCTTGAATATTGTATTGGCCTTAAATAAATAATAATAAAAAAACATACACATACATACATATATACATATATATACGGCACGGGACAGTAAATATTATAATATAAGTATAGACAAGGTGACTTGGGTTCCTCACGTGGTTAGTTGATAAGGGATTGTGTTGCTGGGCTTTTATTCTTCCCGCCCTGAATGTTGCGGTGTCTCCCCCGCACGTTTAGCGACGACAACATACACCATTAGGCATGCGGTGTTGATGTGCTCGGGCCATCCTTGTAAACTGGGTTGTAGCGTTGTAGCTCCTGCATGCAGCAAGCGGGGCCGAGCCAGTATCGATTGTATGGAATCAGCATCCTCCTACAACTGCTAACATCCCCTTTCTCCCTCCTTTTTCGTGTCCCAGGTTCACTGAAAATGTTGGACAGTTATATCAGCACCGGCGATGTGACCTGGTTGCGCTGAGGTGCTCGGAATGTGCCTCCAGGGTTTGGCGTATCCTCACTATATACCGACCGTATACAGTAGTCCACCTGCATCTGCTCATCGCTGCTGCTCCTCTGCCACCTACACACCCTGGACCAGTATCCAGAGCAATACCAAGCATCTTCCGCTAGCGCCAGAAGTACCAGCGTTTGAATCATCTTGTGTGTCACCCTAATAGAGTATTTAGGGTTATTGCTCTTCCTCTCTAAAGGTACATACGTACCAACCGTCAAGATTCGGTTGTCGTGGGAAAACGTTTTCAATGCGGTGTGTCTGGGATGTGTGCCAACTGCTGCCACTCGGGCAGCCTATAAGGTCTACTGGTTAAGGTAAGAATGCCTACAGCACGACAGTATTGTCACATATATGTATTATATGTACTTTATTTATTCGACATTTATTTGGCATTTATTTCGAAATTACTATTAACCCGTGGTGCCACCATACATGCACCATTCTGTGATGTTTTCCTGGTACGTATGTGCAGTGGTGTATGGCGCCCAGAACTGGGCTAACATGAATCGAGCGAAAAGGCGGATTGTGCTATACCCAGCGCTGACCTGTGGAGTACAAGCTGGCTGGCTTGTACTGTTGTTCCATCATGTGCAATCATATTATCCCGAGCTACCAAGCTATCTCGAAAGCTTAAGGCAAGATATAGTAGGCCTAGTCTTCTGAGGCAGCCACCTCTTCCAGCTGAGCCTGAGGGTGTATACAATAATATCCGATCAAGGCGGACCTTGAAGCAAACATACATGAAGCAATCATGTATTATCAACAATTATAGGTCATAATATTATTTGGACTACTGCAGTGAAATAATTTGCTCGTACAATTGCGTCAATCAATGAAAAGCCAGTGATATATCCAAAATACCCTATTGTAAATTATAGAAGCTATCGCGGTTACCAATTCGACAAACGCTTATACCAAAGCCCACCCGTAAGTAGTACATGGAATTGGTGAACATTCTCGGGCTACATTCTGTTAACTTAGAATTCGAATCTACGGACTAATATAATATAATTATGACCGGTTTGTACCGCTAATCGCATAAAGGTCTCTATTTGAAAGTGTATGGTTGGCCAAGAAGATATTTATCAAATTTGGAAATGGAGTTACAGTTACAAATCAATGAAAAGCATATTTTATTATACTACTATATGTTTTGTTATCTAGATTTATTTTATGCATATGCTCCAAATCGGTGTCTGGTTTATCAGCTTCTTTTTTATACAAATAATTATTCAGAGTTAAGCTCACACAGATAGTAGTCCTTCGCTCTTTCAGTGTCAGAGATGTTATAATGGATACCAAATGTCGCCCTGTTGGGCGAATTGCTTATATATACAGTCCGTTATACATGAGTCGGCGAGCCTTTTTCAACTCATCACAACTCACATAATATAAAGACTATCAACAAATGATTTTGGGACACAACAGGGAGACAATGGGAAGATATCACCCCTTCATTTTCACGATTCTGCTCTAATAATATTCTGTGCTATACTCATTCAACGATGCCACATCTATATTCATGGAGGTATATATCTACCACTGCCACTGTCAACAGAAACAGCCAACGTAAAGTCATGATGTAACGTCATCAACTATGACATTTTAGTTAATGACATAGAAATGTTGTGGATGTTTTTTAATTATTATTTTTGTTTTTTTCTAATGATAATGTAAGTATCCTTCTGGGCTTCATATTTGCCCATATTTGCATATTTCATGTGTTTTCGACCCAGAGACATAGCTAGTAACATTTTCTGATGCCATGCCATCCCTTTGAATATTTCAGAAAGCCACTCACGGTGATGGCTGGTGGCCCACCAAATCTTCCGTTGGCTTTTGGTGTAGATGCTGATTTCCAGATGTCCCCTATAGGCTCTGTAACAGGCTCGCCCGTTCTGGCACAGATGGAATTCTCAAGCCCTTGTACCACTTCTTCGTCAAAGACGCCTTCTCCAACATCAGCATGCATGAGGCCTATCACACCAGAAGGAACAGATTGCCATGGCAATGAACGCAAGGCTCTAGCTGACCTTGGGCGTTTCTTTAACAGTCAGACACTAAGTGACGTGAAGTTGCGGGTAGGAGGGAAAGTATTACATGCACACAAACTGGTGCTGGTCAACGTCAGTGATGTGTTCGAGAGAATGCTAACAGCCGACTGGCAAGACGCCCAAAAACCGGTATGAATAATCGACTTGTCTTACATTTACTTTTATTGTATGTACGTGGGAGCCATTATAGCACCGCAGGGTGTACAACTTATTGTTATTTCCTGTGCGTATGTGTGTTAGACGAGGCGTAGAGGTGACACCAAACCTTGTACGACCGCATTGTGCCCTCCCATGTGAGGTGCCCGCTATATATATTTATCGGCCCTTTTCCTCTACGTTTTTTTGTGATCCAGGAAGGTCAGGTGTGTTTACCCCAGGGTGTCCCCTATAGTTTCCAGTAAACAGTATAATATAACCCATCCTCCCACAGCAGAACTTCTTCCTTGCGTTTTCTCAGTCCTAGATTAGTAGAATCTGTTCTGGCTTGGGAGGCTGGTATAACCAAGTGTCTCTCTGTTTATGGGAAGTCATGTGTATGCTTCAGAGAGGGTGTATACTTACCTGGGTTGGAATGTATAGTGTGGTTACAGGTGTGGTACTGGGGGGATTAATTTGTCCCTGTCCCTGCGTATTGTGGGATATTGTGAGATCCTAATTTCTAATGATCAGTTTTGATGAGGTTCCCATAATTTTTTTGTCTCAAAATAACTGGAGGGACTTTTAAGGCAGTACATGTACTGTCTACCCCTATCCCTATTTGAACAAAACTCTCTTAATAACTTAGCTACTCTGAAATTTCCATCTCCAGTTATTAAAATTCATCACAATTATCACATCATCAGATTCGGAATTTATTGTTATAAAATCATAGAAATCAATGACCTATCTGATCATAGTATATGGTAAATCATAAACCATTGTAAGTTTTCGACTGTTTTTAAAGGTCACATATATCCTTTATTTTGATATCTTTCCCAGTATACATTTTTTAAATTTGTGTTTTCCAAATACCTGAATAATCTATCACTCTCAGTGCAGTTGAGAGTTTATTCCACCAACCATTTGGCCTTCCCATAATAAACTATTGGTGCGTTGGTTTCTTCTACTTTATTTTCTCAAGCTTATTCATAATATTACATGCACTATATGGCGTATACCATTATGCACACAAACCTATAGTTCCATAACCTATTATACCTATTTCCAATCATCAATTACAAAATTAAACGTCAAGTTACACATTCCCATGTCTGAAACCCATTTTGGTTTTATGACTTCTGGTACTTAATTAGTAGCTATGTATCATACGCTTTCCTTTCCGTTCTTTTTTAAACAGCGGAAACATTACAATAGTGTTCGCTGCTGAAATTAAGGATGCATTTTCAACAACTTGTGCTCTCGACATATATGTACCCGGAGCCAGGGAGGCAAACTTAAAGTTGTCTGAATTTATGTTATATAACATTTATGAGTTTTTTAATTATTATGAGTGATTATCATTAGAATCATGTATTATATCAAGTATAAGCTGGGATTTAATGATTTAGCACAGATCTATGGCATAATCTTGGTTTTTCACTTGGGTCGCCCTGTCTTTTTTTTTTAACGAATTAGAATTTTTATAATCAAATAAATATATTAATATTTTTGTCTTCCAGGAAATCGAACTCCATGAAGACAAAAGCTGTATCCGCGTGTTTCCCCAGTTCTTGCGCTACTTCTACACGTGTAACATTGTTCTGAATTCCGACAATGCTCTGCCTGTACTTATTCTTGCCGACAAGTATAATGTACTTAGCCTCCGCCAGGTGTGCGTCCACTTTGCCTGCTCCCACGTCATACCCAGGGTTCAGTTGAAGGAAGTATTTCATGTCTGGTTTCAGTATGCTACGCGAGGGCACCACAGGTAATTGATTAAATTTAGCAATTGTAATAAAAACAACATTGACCTCCCTATTACATGTCAGGTGCCCAACCAAGTGAGCTATCGGGGTTGCCTTGTCCAAACACCTTTGTCCTACAAACCCAAGAATACCCACATGGCTAATTGATGTGTTTATGTATTGATTTTGCATACAGTATTTACTTAGTAAGTGATGCCAGTTTGACAATCTGACATGTTCCTACTTATATGATTTACAATTTTTCAGATAATGATTGACAATTGATAAAGCATGATAGCTACAGTATTAATTATTTTTTGTGTGGAAAATATCGACTTTTCAAACATAAATACAGCTGTTCTTATAGCTATCATGACAAGATAAGATAAGACCTCATTGTGGTTTAGATGTTTAACTGCCCGCTTAGCATGTTTCCCTGGAGAGGCTAGTGCCATTTTGCTCAATGTAAGTTCCTAAATTAAGGTACATTGCAATCCCAAGTAAAGAAGTATATGAGATTTTTCTTTACTTAAATTTACTCATGCTACATTCATGGTCACCATTTTTCTACAGAGCACTGATATCTTCGTGCGTGAATGCCTTGGCAGTGGCAATTGAGGATGTCGCCTACTCCGCCGAGTGGGAGAACGAGTGGCTCGGTTTGGATGGAGACCAGCTCATTGAGCTTCTCAAAAGCTCCGAGCTGGTTATTCGAGACGAGTACGAGTTGTGGGGTGCAGTCCACAAATGGCTGACTACGCCAGTGTACCCCCAGAGAGCAGGACAGCGCCAGCAACTCCTGCAAGACTTGCTCCCCTATGTACGATTTGCTATGATGACCCCGGAGCAGCTGAGCGCCTTGGAGGAAACCAAGGTGGTGGCTGAGAACATGGCTTTGTTTGCACCTTACCTTCTAAGGGCATACAGGTATATACGTTTGTTTTACGTTATCATTTCTAAAGGATTTAGACACAGGCTTACCGGGTATTAACCATTACTGACGGTTCAGTTAGAGATTCTACGATACCCACTAGAAAACACATGGGAGGAATTGTGTTCACATTATCAGAGAGGCAAGGAAATAGCAATGTCAAACCTACATTATTTACTCACCTCTTCTAAGTAATAAGATGAGTACAGATGAGCTTGGCACCATCAAGTTATACGGGAAACTCCCATTTAGAGTATTGACACCCCTGGATTGTACGTATATTATGTCTTCCTTTTGCCCATAGCAATTTGCGGCCTTGTCACATTCCCTGCATCACAGGCTTCTGTCCCAGGCCTTTTCCAAATTTACACACGCTGCATTCGCCTTCTCTACGTCAATTTCAGGACTTTCATAACTCACGTTCATTTTGCGAAATGCTCAATTTCATTAAATCCATGACATAGCCCCAAACATCCTCACAATTTAGAACTTGTCAAAATACTTTATCTTCATACCTTTTTCTGCTGTGGCGTTTTTATGCGAAATGCACCAAATCCAAGTATCCAAGTATTTGGGAAATTGATGGCTACCTGCATTGTTGAAATTCATCTTTCTATTTGCCTTAGCCACTAAAAGGGCTTTAGATATTTTTAAAGAAACCCCTTAAGTTGTTTCCATGAATATATTTATCCTTTTTCTACATTTAGATGAAATGTTTTAGGTTTCGCAAATATGGTCAATTTACCCTAGAACCACATATTAAGATATCATGCTGTGTAATTTCAATCTCATGTCCCATGACGTGCCAGATGGGATCTGTCTGGGCTTTTTAGAGGCGTAGAAGTAGATGTAGAAGTAGAAACTTGGATGTGTTTTCGACAAATTTAGGAATTTACACACGCCTACAATATACGTTGTCCTTATAACAAGGTCGACAAAGAATGACCTATTGATTCGCTGCTTTGCTGTACCCACGTACATATTGTCCCCACTTAGCTAATGGTGAGTGTATCTCAAAAGACTCTTTTTATCCACAATAATTATGTCCTTGTGACATGCATGGTTATACTTAGATGTGAATTCACACAAAGGTGTGGACAAGTTTTAATGGAATCAACGAAATGCCTCAGTGAAAAAAAAGTTCATATATCGATTATAAATATTTTCACAGGTACCACTCTCTGCCCCTCTCCAGCAGGCTCCAAGCAAAAGATTTCTCAACTACTTGCATGCTAAGAAATTACACTGCCACACGGTGGGACAAACGACTCGTTGTAAATAGTCTGGCTCAGGTGCAGAAGTGTTCAGAGGTTGGTCTCAGGTTTACCACTAGGGCCTCGTCCTTCCCAGCCCAGACATGGGAATGGGAGCTCAAGCTGTACCCTAAAGGTTTGTTTGCGTGTTATTTGCAATAGGCTCTCAGTGGGTTACAATATTATTTTCAGCTTAAATTAGTTTAAATACAATGAAAATACCATGAAGTTACATAACAATAAGTATCTTTCATATCACTATACTAATATCTATTTTTTGTTCATGTTAATATGAAGACAGTGTGACGCCGTGCATCAATTCGTAGAAACCCCTATAGTACACACCTTATCAAAAATAAAATATATTCCATTCTGAGACATAACAGTCCCGCCTTTATATGTTCGTAATATCTCCATTACCTTACATATTATCCTATCGTATTGAATCACCGGCAAATGTAAATTGCACTATGATGAACTAAATTGAACTATATATATATACTATTGATTCTGTCACATTCAGGTTTCTCCTCTTCTGGGGACGATCTCCGCTGTATGCTCTACTCAAACCTGCTCCTTGATCAACCTCGACCTATTGAGTTCCTCTTATCCATAGTGGATGAGTCCAAAGTCCTCTGCTCAGTCACGGGTAAAAAGAACTTCTCAAAAAATCGCTATACAACTGACACGGAGCTGGATAAGAAAGTGAGTGTGGCAGATCTCAACTCGGAGGATTCTCCATACCTGCAGAATGATCGTCTTGTGCTTCAAATTCTATTGCGGCCAGTGGAGTGACGCCAGCTCAGTATGGTACCCTTAACTCAAGATCCTCGCAGCTTGATTCTGCATAGCGCCAAATAGGCGCAGTGAGCTACTATTAAAGTATTTCTCTCTACTCTCACGGAGAGGCTTATGGATAACTATATATGCAAATAAGGGTAAGATACAAACACAAAAATATATGTTATTTCTAATGTGTGTAATATTTATAATGTGTGTAATAACACATTGTTATCCACAACAATCAAACGACTCACATCTTTTCCAAATTTGGCCGGAGGCAATAATGGCAGTAAAGCATGAAATTACCATTCATTACATGGACAATTATTTTGGTTTGGTGACAAATCATAGACATAAAAAACTGACACTGAACTGGGAAGGTTTTATCTTTTGTAGATAAAATTGAGCAGAGTCATACACATATTATGAAATGATATTATGACAGTTAAACTTGAGTTAAGCAAGTCAGGTCAAGAGCCATCCGCGCCTTGATTTTATATGCCTGTAGCTGTGTAAACCTTTATATAACATAGTAAGATAGAGTATTTGGGGGCATTTAGCTTCGAAATTCAAAGGTTTTAGAGCTTTTACATGAATTGTCATATTTGTTAATCAGAGATTAATATTGTAGCCTCTATCCTCAGATTCTAATCATTATGACGAGATCAAAATATTGGCACATTTGTAGTTGACCACATTCGTAGGGTTGCGGTCGCCAATATAATAAACTTTAATTTTCACAACCTGATCGAAAGGAAGCCTCATAGGAAGAGGGTTATTTAAAAAAAGGCTTGATAACAATGATTAATAGTGCCATAATATATTATACGAACGTAAACTAGTCGTAGGGGGCGATTGAAACAGCAAATGGGTTAGGCATTGTTAGGGTGTCGCCATGGTAACCTTCACAATTAGTGACTGGATACTTGGGTTAGTATATTAAACCATGATAGAAAAGTTATAGGGTACTCACATATAATTTTGATAGGTAAGATGATATTCTTCTATGCGACTTTAATTTGTTTTATATGCTCGACCAAGGGACTTACCTAACTTTGCATTACTTTTATCTGCTACGTGCTATGTGGGTCGGATATGAATACTGTGATTGTTGTGCTATGTAACCTCTTCATGGCCAATCTATAATGATATTTGGAGTCTATTATTACTTTATATGATTGTTGAAAACGTACGTGCATGTTTAGGAGATATTAAGATAATAAAGCCTCGACATGCATCAGAGTGGCAATATATGGCACACTACCCTATTTCTTCGGGGATTATCGACTATGTTAAAAGTCTACTGATTTATTTTCTGTTGTCCATTGTAAGCCAAGGAAGCCTATTTTTCTTTATTGTGTTGAATTATGGAGTTATAGTCAAAAGGCACCCCAAGCCTGCAGTGCTCATCCTTTTAATACGTTTGGTAAGAACAATGTTGAAGCTGCAATGAAATTTTAAAGTGCACCAATATAAATTGCAATATACTGTGACACCGGGATCAGCTAGTAAAACAGTCTAACCGTCGCATCGAGTATGTATTTACAACAAATTCTTACTGAATGTGCAGCAGTGAATGAACCAAAGAGATAATTCACGAATCGCCTTTTAAAACAACTATTGATGATGAAGCCATTATAGTTAATCTTGTTTTCGCGATCGATGCTCGGAAACCCAAGGTGACTTAAAATCCTGTTTGAAACATGTCGTTGTATTATTGTTGATGAAAATTCTAATTTCTAATTGCAAAGGAAATATGAATAAACTGGAGAGGAGGAATGTGCTTACTACTTCCAAACAACAAAAGGGTGTCATTCCAGGGTTATATTCCGTGGGGGGTATTTATATAATAAAATCCATGGCACCAATCTTATAGACCCTTGCTGTTTATGGACACAAGAAATATGCCCCAAAATCTAAAAAGAAACATTCTTCCAGTGCAAACGTCAGTTCTCAAAATCATCAGCCTGAGAACCACTTTTATTTCTGGCTGAAACTTTGATGTCCTGGTGGACACCTATCCACTTGTTCAGTCTATTTTAATTTCATTAATGCAACAATTAGAAAAATAACAAGATACCAAATGATGGAGGAAAATGTGAGCCACCTTTCAATAATCTGGATGTACTAGACTGTGTCTGGATGTACTAGACTCACCTTGTTCTTTGCCGTACATCCTTAATTCTTGATCTGCAGTCCTCAGCTAGTTGACAATTATATGCCAACCTTTTGAAGGAATATATTTATTGGCGGTACACAATGTGAATATAGTTGCAGATAACCTATCCATTGATCATTTTGCACATCAGATTGTCACTTCCTTTTCACAAGCTCATCTTTCGTTATGTCTTGGCTGGTAAACCATTGCCAGCATAGCCATCTCTGTATCTAGACTATTGTATATATCTAGTAGACAATAGCAGTTGATTTAACCAACTCTATAGATATATCTATGCCAATTAATCCCTTTCAAATAAGTCCTAAAGTATAAATCAATCCCCACCACAATTGGTCCCATATAAGTCGCAGAATCGTTCTTTTTTTGTTTAAATTTACGCATATATGGGATTTGAAGAAGTATTCAACGATGCGCTATTAACCAGGTTTACCGCAGAATGCAACTATTCAGTTTATTAAAGACATTAAACCGTTAAATTAACTCGTTGGTTTTAGTCGCTTAAAATATTTTTTAAAAAGGTTTTATTTCCCCATGATTTCACAATTGTGATAATTTCATGTAGAGAAATTAAAAAAGCAATCTATTAATATGTCGCACAATTTTCAACCAATTTGTTCTAATTTTAAAATGGACAAATAAACAATACTATCAGTATAACTATTATCATTATATTGATCTATTCAATGACACAAAGCCGAAAAAGGAATCAATCAAAATAGCTCCTCATACAACGAAAGCTCCTACAATCTTACATCATCATTGGACTTTGAATTACTAACAAATCTCACATGCTAAAGTCCAAAACGAACATATTGATATTGCACTTTGTATCCATCGTTGTTAGTAGATTATATCAAGGAAAAGAGGGTAAGCCAATGGCCCGTGATTGAACCAGTTATGTGTCTCCGAAATACAATGACATTGGACGGCTTTGATTTTCAACTTTTTTCATATTTATGGAAAAAAGGTTATAGAGATGAATACACAAATGAAACGCGAGCACTTATTATTAATTCAAGTGTTTAAAGTATGGTACATGTTGGGTTCAAAAATAAATATCATCGGTAGATATCATGGAGCGCTCACAGATAATCGGACATGACTTGTTTCAATGATAAGATAAAACCGACAGCCATAAGCGGGAAAGAGTTCAGTGGCACTTCTGGTATCACGCATAGGGAAAGTGTATTTTCTTGGTACCTTTTCGCGTTAATGTAGGCGTATTCAGGGTTACCATACAATATATCTAGGGATTAAGTATTCTGATATTTCGTACGAGGCCGCCAGGTGAAGAAGGATCTATAAATTCATTAAAACATGTAATTTAAAAGATATCATATGAAGCGGACATTATTTCAGGAAGAGAGGCCAGTGACTAATGGAAATCAACTGGGCGGACCAAGGATGTATTTACTTCATCTTATAAATGACACATCAAAATGTCGCAATGACTCGAATTGGGCGAAGCGGAGATAAACGATTTCTGATCTACACAGGATACCATGAGATAAAAAGGGATTCAGTAAAGCAGATGTTCAGTGGCCTCAGAAT
This sequence comes from Sthenelais limicola, assembly GCA_942159475.1. Taxonomy (NCBI): domain Eukaryota; kingdom Metazoa; phylum Annelida; class Polychaeta; order Phyllodocida; family Sigalionidae; genus Sthenelais; species Sthenelais limicola. Next base: position 73,145,205 of record OW804098.1, read on the forward strand.
CATATTCAATGCATGTTCATCAACGGTTATACTTCTTCTGAGGTTTTTCGTCAGTAGGAGCGACTTAGCCAAGCAAAGGAAAGTGAATTCCATAATTCAAGGAAATATACTCGACGTATGAAACACATAATTAACTGATCATGGTTCATGGTAATAGGTGAACACGTATTATCAACATACACACCCATCAGGAAGTCTAGCTGGGCTGCCATTTATATTTAGATGGTTAATCTATATATCAGATAAACAATGGATAGAATCACTAATCACGAAATGGCGGACATCCATAGTACAGGTGATTTATTATCTACTGAAGTTCCTATCATGAGTACGAATTACTCAGGACTCATTCACAATGCCAGTCAACTCCTTTCATACAAAATTGGAATGGCGTTGCATTATTATTATATGCCTGCAATTGCTATCTTCGGTGTCATCGGCAATATCTTAGCATTTATTGTTATGATACAACCGTATAACCGTAAGCTTTCATGTTGCATTTATCTTGCTGGTTTGGCAGTAAGTGATACCACAGCACTGTTAGCAGGGTTTTTCTTGTGGTATGTAACTGTATTGGCACCAAGTACATCCGACACTGAATGCAAGGTTATTGCCATGTTATTCCAGACTGGAGGCACTTGTAGTACTTTCATTATAGTTGCTGTGACATTGGACCGCTTTTTAGCAACCTGTTTTCCGGTGAAGTCACTGGGCTTACGAACATGGAGAAAAGCGTTATTGGCCCTGGGAATTATATACACCACATCTGTTCTCTTTAACATACCCTTTGGAATGATGGCACAATATGTTGATGATGACCAAACATTATGTACAGGGTTTAGTAAAACTGATAACGTTGCAGCTGAGTTGTATGCAATCGCAAATATTCTCTTTTTCTCTCTTATTCCATTTTTCATAGTCCTCGCGATGAATATAGCCATTGTGAGAAAAATTAGGAAAATGGAAAAGAAAAGAGAGAGAAGTAAAGCAACATATTTGTCTCAGAATTCTCTGGTCACAAATAAATCAAAGGACAATTCGAGTGTCCTGTTTTCAATAGGAGACGAATCCGGATTAAGTACACATTCGAGTGTCCCAAACCTTTCAGAGTCTTCCGCAAAGGAAACAAATCTGTCCACATTGCAGGTCGTCGTGGAGCGGAATACTACCACCCATCAAGAAGATGAACCTAAAGTCTCAGGGGCAAACAGCAATGATGAAAAGACGGATTATGTGAAGCACAGTGAACCCATAGAAAACAGTAGTGCGCTTCAGGATGGGTCAGGTAAATGTGAATCAGAAGACTCAGCCAAAAGCCGGAAAAGAACCCCATCCATTACAACAGAAGGACCAAGTAATGATGATCAACATCAAGGTTCAGGTGTAGTGTCTCAGACAACAGATTATGGAACATGGGGAAACAGGAATAAACTAAGCAGACCAGCATCGAGGTCTACCATATCAGTGCCAAGAACTGTCTCAAGTTCCAGTCTGCAAAGCACCGGCAGTGGAAGTGCGAAGTTGCGACTGGGACTCCTCAGTCGATTGAGATCAAGATCCAATTCAGATTCAAGAAGACTAGACAAGCAACTGTCAAAAATGCTACTGACAGTTACATTCACATTTCTCGCTCTGACATTGCCTCAGTACATCAGATATACAGTTTATGTGTTCATCAACAGCCGACAAAACTATGTTGTGTTTGCAAATTATGTGTTATTTTACAACATTACACAAAAGCTTTTCATGACCAATGATGCAATCAACTTTTTGTTGTACTGCATAGGTGGTGCAAGATTTCGAAGAAATATAAGGAACATATTTTGCTGTAAGGCAGCTGATTCTCCCAGATGAAAACTTCAAATCATTGTGCGTTTACCCGTAAAACGGATGACTTTGAAACATTTCACAGTAAGATATGTGCAGTAATATTGCATACTATTATGGTGAGAACTAAAAACTGGCACTGGCACGGTTTATGCTATTTGGTCACTGCATTTCACTGTGGTTATGCCAATTAGATCATTCATAATTAAAATTAAGAACAACGCTAATGTAAGTGGATATCAGTTATTGTTGTTTAGATATCTTTTTGCAAGATTCCTGGTGAAAAATTGTCATTTTATGATAAAGAGGGTAGTGAGGACACTAGGCCATCAGCTGAGCCTCAGAATATGGCTAGAAAATGATTTTCGTTCCGGATTTTGGGCACTACTTTTTGACACCAGTTTCCAGTTGCTAATACTATATATTATAATATCCCAAAAGTTCTCCATAATATTCGTGCCAGTTTTTGAGAAAATGAGCAATCAATCAGACAGTGCAAAGCCTATGGACCTTATGGTCTGGCTTCATTTTTAATGGTAATTTTGATAGTCCATCATTTATTTGGTAAACGTTGAATTCTCAGTCCTACTAAATTTTTATGATTGATTCAAAATCTCCAGAATCTCCTGATTTCGAATCTGCCAATTTCCACTTTGTAATTTTTGAGGAATTTTAATTATTGACGTTTGAAAAAAAAAAGTTAAAAAAATAAATAATTAATCAATGAATAAATTATCTAATGGGTTTAGAATCAAGTGACTGATATGAATTGATAAGAAATGATGTCCCCTAAAACTGTTTTTATTTGACCTAATATGTCAGTGCATTATTTTCAGAGTTATTTGCAAAATACCTCACGATTAATGACCTTTGACCTTGACCTTTATGAGGCATTTTACTAATAACTCTGAAAATAATGCACTGACATCTTAGGTCAAAAGAAAACAATTTTAGGGCACAGTATTCTCTATTGATTGATATCAGTCACTTCATTCTAAATATAGAAGATAATATTTTTTATTATTTATTTATTTAATTTTTTACATTTTATTTTCCAAACATGGAGAACTAAAATTCTTCAAAAGTTAGAAAGTTAAAAATGGCAGATTCAGAATCAGAAGATTCCGGAGATCGGGAATCAATAAAAAAATCATTGGTATGACCGAAGATTCAACATTCATCAAATAAATGATGTTCTATTAAAATGACCATTAAAATGAAGCCAGACCATTGGCCCCATAGGCTTTGCACTGTCAGAAACAATGCCCAATTACTCAAAATCTGGCAGGAATTGCATGGAGAACTTTTGGGGTCTTTTGGGGTACAGCTGATGGCCTACACCACATAAACTAGTTATGAATAATTATAAAATAGTTATCAGTTTCTATTAATTTTGATGAATGCACTAGTCTTTTGAATTTGTGCTACGTAAATAGTTATATATTTTTTACTATCACTATAGGATAGGGCCTAGGAATGACGTAATTGTAGGTATGACGTCATTCGCATTGTTGCAAGAGGCAGGAGAGGACGTGGATATGTAAATGATATAAACCTACATTCAGTATAGGCCAGAACCGGGATTTTCTGGCCCTTTATGTAATACCATCGGCGAGTGGTAATATGTATAACAGGGCATTACAGCACCACGGCCGAGTGCACTGTCACACCTAACCAAAACCATGTGTTTTCATCATTGAGCCTCTCTCTCCCTTGTATAAGAATCCACCCACTCACAGTCACATCACAAATACAAAGCTTTAATATCTTTCCTCATAGTCGTCACACATTGATGACAAGATGAGAATAGTTCTTATGGCTAGGAGAATACTTCCAAAAAATATTTAATTAGTATATTTCACAATTTAAAAAAAGTTTAAAGATGAGTGGACCACCTGCTGATTGATACTGACACCACTTGCAGATGGGTACTAATTGATATATATTTATGTTAGGGATTAGAGTCAAGGAACCCTTCGCCGTACAGATATGCCCATCCCGGATGGAGCCAGAACTGCATTATCTTTTGTCCTTCCTCCATTCTTTTATAAAGCAACCTGTAGTATGAGTGTGGAGGCATGACATTATTAATAGTATTACAATCATTTACTCTCGAAGGTCTATACATTTTCGAATATAAACCGATAGAAGAGATGGGTGTGAACGATTCAGAGCGGCCTGGATCGCATGGGATTGTTCAGTGAATAAAATACATGTACATTGTACATATAGAATATACACGTAGTATGAAATGAATACAGAAATCAGTTGAGGGATTTCACTCTCTGTAAAAGATTAGGGATGGCGTTTTGTCTTTACAGGAGGCCCCAGCTATTGGTCAACCATTATAAACATAACTATAAGAATGTCTATTCAACATGCATGCATACATGTACATACATATTTGTAAAGCTAAACTAGTACAGGCCTACCACAAATACTACCGGGCGGCAGGCTATGAAATATAATCTTTTTTTTTAAAGAAAACCGGTTTAACTTCCTTTTACATCGAGATATACATAGGCGGTTTAAGGCATTGTCAAATAAACTTGAAATGCAATTGTCAAAACTGGGTTAGGATAACCGTTTGTTTTCGAGAACTGAACATATTCATTTTTTCCCTTAGTATTTTCTTTTAACTCTGAGGCTTTTGTCAACATCTTAAGCAAACAGTTGAAATCTTATCAATATTATTCCAGCTCGTTAATCAGTGATCTCCACACTTTGGTATAAAAATTGATCGGTTAACAAGAGACGCACACATCTGTTACCAATCAATTTGATAGCCATGCAGGGTCTCCGTTATTTCTGTAGATAGATCAATGATGTATTTAACAAGTTTTATATTCCGATTTTATATAAATAACCGTTTTTCAACTTTTACTTTCATTTACTGTAAGGTGAGAGGGCCCAGTACAGTGACAAACAGGGTATATTCGAAAGTTTCATGGCCATTTAATAGATCACAACAGGATTCAAGGCCAATATAATGATTTTCCAGGCCCTTCGACCAAAATGCACATTTTTCAGGCTTTGAATGTATTCTTTTCCAAATTCAATGCTTTTCCAGGCCCCTAGGAGACCCTGGCTTGAGATACCGTACATAAGTAGTTCTATAGTGTAATTTCAATTACAAAAATAATATACGGTATATATATATTTTACACATTTGCGGAACAAATACGATAGTAGGCCTATTTATTGATGTTAATCAAATATGGCATTCTATTCTCGGGCAATTCTAGGAGGAATCGTGGTTGGGATTGAGGCCATCCAGTTTTGAAAAAAAACATTTATAATTTAGCCAAAATTATTGACATATTAGTAAATAATTCGGCTGTTATCGTGAGTTGTCATGCCGTTATTTAAAAGCTTGTAATTACTCAATTTTAGTTACATGTTTACAAAAATTTAATATAAAATCTTTCTTTCTCGAATCCTGTTACGTTCCGGTCTTACATCAAAGTTTACAAAGATAATCATAATCGTTCGAGACCGCACATGAGCAAGCAAAAGGGGTACCCACACAGAGCTCATTTTACGGCCGATTTGGCCTTAAGATTATGTCTACGATTTAATTCCAACCCCCGATTAGTCGTAGGATCCTAAGACTAATCGTAGGACCAATCGTGCTACTATTTGTTCCCCGATTTGGAGGTCACAGGGCCGATTTCACCGCCGATTCACTGATATTTAGTCATACGATTTGGACATTGAAAAAAAACAGTTCTACGATCTGTGTTGCCAGTGTGGGTTGTGTCCCGACCAGTCTTAGATTTTCCTAAAATGGTCTACGACAGATCAGGACAGCTCCTACGACATTCCATTTAATGGAAGTCGTGGCCAGACCCCCGATTTATTCAAAATATGTTTTTTTTTAATTTGTGAAAAATATTTTCCGACACTATTTTTGTTTACCGAAAGCTGTAACTTCTAAGCTATTAAAGGTAATTTTGTGGTCTACAAATAATTTAATATGCACAAACCTGTAGGATTGATATTCTGGTCGGTATTTAAGAAAATGTGAGATATTATATTAAATATATATTACTCTATACACATTCCAGCAAAAATAAATTCTGTTTCAATTGGTGGTGGATTCAGCCAAAACAGATGCATAGGTACCTTAAAATTGCTTTGTGAACTGATTTTTTAAAAGAAGCAAGTTAAATCGTGGTGAAATCTACCCAGTGTGGGTTGATATCACCACGATTTCACATTTTCCCTGAATCGGGTCAGATTTTGGGTCTGTGTGGGTCGAAAAAAGTCGTCCGATTCTGTTTTTTTTTTACCACGATTTGGGACACAATTGGCGCCACGATCAATCTTAGACCTTGAAATCGTACGATTTCGCAAACCGATCCAGTGTGTGTACCCCTAAAGAAAACAAGGAGCAATGAAAATCGTATTGAAAAAATTTCAAATTATTACATTGCAATATGATCGACTTGACTGAGAATCCAATTTGAATACTTTTGACAATGTTTATAACGATAAGACGCATCATATCACATGCTTTATTAAACGCACTTGACTCTTATATCAACACCAATGGATAAACACGAACATTTATCCTGGATCTCAGCAGGAAAAAAGTTATAACAGTATTTTATTTTACAAAATCATGCTGTAATAGTGATGATGGATTGTTCCTCCAAATCAATTTAAAAGTAATTATTTTCCAATTGGACGAGATTAATTAAACCCAAATTATGTATTTGCGGGATCTGTGTACGGGCCAGGGTAACTAGTACAGGGGATATATTGTGCAATTAAGTCGGGAATAAAGTCGTAAATATCGGTCACGAAATTAACCAATCGCTTTAATCTGTCTTTCCGGTATAACATTGTCTCTTACTAAATGGTTATTTATTAATGGTTTCTTTTTGTTAAAACTTTTGTTTCTTCCTTAATAGATCGATATGAACAACTTATAAACTTAACGAGGATGTGCCATTTCTTTCGTAAACAAAATAATTAGAAATGCGTTTTTAAGAAAAAGTCTTTTGCAGGGGATTAAAATGTTCCCAGTGACGCCAACAGAGAGATCGAAAGAAGAGGACTGAATTCCCATTCAGCGCAGTAAATGGCATCGGTTGAAAATGATGAATTACGTAATCCTCTCAACCCATTTGCTATACTTATGCCAAAATAGTATTCGTTGTCCACTATCATTTCATAATGTACACCTGATACGAAAACCGGTGTACATCCAAACAATTGTTAAGTGTTAAACATCACTAATGCGCTAAGTAAATCGTAGCCTCAAATCCGTTTCCCGGTAACATTTATTATTAAACACAAGTTTAATGTATCCCTGTGTCCCGCTAAGCCTGGAGGGCAAGACGTGGACATACATGCAGGCGTGGATATAATCGCCATAAACATGAAACACATAAATAGAGACGTACCACAGAGTAGCAGGCATTTTTGGTTTAATCCAAATTTGTGGATGGAAGAGTAAACATATTGTATCACTGGTTACTTCTGACCAGTTGATCGGTTGCATCAGTTGGCATTATTGGAACGGAGACAAAACGGCAACATGGCTTTACGATTACGGTGGTGGTTAATGATACTGATGTTGAGTACGTATGCGGGAACATCAAGTGCTGGCTATACTAGATCTACGGGTAAGCACACATTATATCTATATTTTACCAAGAAATATCTGAAAATATTAATTGTTCGTCCAAATATTGTTTCCACACTTCTCAGGAAAATTGTCCTACAGACAAAAGCATTCATGCTCATTACAACAGGTGAATCAGTTACAAAAAACAACATTCCTATATATATACATTCCACAATAGATTTTATTTCCTCAGTTTTACATTTGAGAGTGGATTATGCTATTTTCCCGAGACTTAATATAATACTCGATATAATTGGCTCGAGTTAAAACACAAATTAAACCTTCAAATTTCTAGTTACATGGGCTATTAAACCATATGTTCTACTTTTCATCTGTACCCTACATCAGTACTTTACATACACACAAATGCGTGTTTTGGCTCATACTTTTCCAACTGAATCAGTTTCGAGAACGAACTATTATATCAATAGCGATGAATATGTTATTTTGAGAGAATATCTTTTTATCACAGAAGGCTGTCAGTCTTTACGTTCTGTTCATCATCTATTTTGAGAATGCACTTGATTAGCAATATTTTAAAAAAAGAAAACCAGAATTGAGTTACACCCCCCATAATATTTTTCACCATAGACTGCATATAACAGGGCTGCAATGCCTATACATCTTCAGACAAATGCAACAAATTAAAATGAGTCTTTTTTGTGTAGGGAAACGGCAAGGACCAAAAGCGGGGACCGTGATTAGAGTGTCCGTAAGTCCTTTTTCGAAGAGTAAGACGGGAAGCAAGATTAAGTCGTCATTCCAGTCTCCTCATTGGACCAAGACAAACTGGAACAAGAATAGGACGTTATCCGTTAAGCAAGCATCCCCAACATGGAGTACTTCAAGTTTCCCAGACAATGATCAATCTGCTATTAGTGATTGGTTAAACACAAGTCCCTTTGAAACCACCTCTAAAGGCCGGAATGGTCAGACCGGACAGGGATACTCCAAAATGATCAGTCCAGTGGGGGATTTTGATTCTGGTTACGGACGAAATTTTAGAATAGGCTCGGATTTAGACATGGGTCAAGTCGGGAAAACACAAAATGGCTATCCATCTGGTGAAACGGCGAGTTGGAAAACGGAATCAAAGAGTCCCATGGGCTTCAATCTATTAACTGAAAGCAGTCCATCAAATTATGGCAAAAGTAAACCAAGTCTAGGCGCAAAATCATTCAGCACTATGCCACGAAGCTACTCGAGTAAAACTCCCAGTTCTTTCAACTACCAAAACCCTTGGAAGAGTGACATGTCATCAAGATATGAATCCTTATACACGCCAAAGAGTTACCCAACGAAGTCATTCAATCGGTACCCGAGGCAGGAAGCTTCTGTGCCATCAAACTTGGATAACTTTCAGACCGGATTTAATCCAATGAACTCACTCTATGATAGGCAATATAGACCATCCTCGTATTCAAATAACAATGGCGCACCGGCGTACGTTTACCCAGCCACGATTCGAAACCCATACTACGGTTCTGTAAGTACCCAAGAAAGGCACCCGACTGCTTATTCACAACTGCAAAATAATGATCGATATCATCAAGGCCAACGACGGTATTATGACCAACACGTGCCTCAAGGAAGGAGCGCTTTTGGAGGGGGCCATTCACAAGCAGGAGTTCCAGCTCCTGCAAGCTATTATGGCCAACCTCAGCAACAACCTGCAGCCCAAGTTTACCACAATCAAGGAAGGGGCTACCCACAGCAAGGGGTGGTTAATCTATATAATATGAGAACACAACTGCCGGGGCAAGCATATCCAGGGATCAATCAACATGTAACACCAACAAACCCACCCGACCAAATTCCAGACCAGGGTGCTTATTTCGATGAGGAAGCTTTTAAACAATATCTAGACACATTTAAAGATACTTCCAGCGAGGAAGACAGCGATGAAAAATCTAAAAACTACAGTATAGAGTCACGAGAAGCAAAAGAAGGCAAATATTCTCGAAGTGAATCCGACGAGGATTCTAGAGATTCCTCGAGGGATGATTCCGATGAATCTAAAGAAAGTGGAAGTGAAGAGGCATCTCGAAGCAGAGAAAGTCGGGAAAAGCCAGCCTCAAAAGATCACTCTTCAAGGGAAAGAACCAGCAGGAGCAAATCAAGAAGCTCAGCGCAAAGAAACAGAAGGAAATCTTCGAGACGTAGAACAGGAAAGCCAGAATCTCGAAACTGGTCTGAAGAAGCATCAAGTTCATACGAAGATGATTCGCCAAGAAGTGACGAAAAAGAGACCGATTTATTCCAGGGTGATGCTTCTTCCAGCGAAGAAACTTCTGATAGAGGATTAAGCAACACAGAAGGGGAATACCTGGAAAGGTATGACAATAGCAGGAAAGAGAAAAGCTCTGAAAGCCAATATCATCCTCAAATTCAAAGCTTGGGTGTTAGTCCGGCACAATCGCAAGCCATGCTATCAGATATTCTTGGTCAACTCTTACAATATTCGGCAGCTAAAAATGGACGTTTCAACCTTCCCTCCGCGCCGCCCACCTTTCAAAGAACTGACCAGTTGGAACCAACACAATCATCGCCCGTTAAACAATATTCAGAAACCAAGGGGACATATGACGGGTTCGTGAACGGGCCATCGAGTGACAGAAAGTATTTCGATGGAAAATTACGGACAATGGAGAACTCGGCTGAAAACGAAATACAAGAGTTGGGGGCTTTTGAAAAGGGAAACAAAGATTCATACTACAGAGCAGACTGACTTGATACCTGAGAACATTGTTTTGTTTCCTTATCAATTGATACGTCCTTACCAACATTCACTAGCGTTAGTGAGATTCCATGCATAGGGATGAACGTATGTTCTTCATACTTCATTAATTTATTAGCAAATAAAATAGCAATTATACAATTCTAATCTGTTTAGAATGCTTCGGGGGGTTTTGGCATCACAACCGCGATAAAGGAATTTGGAGGCCAAACTAGCTTGTATGCCTTATTTATACAATTGGGCCGCGTGTTCCGGGCATAATAGTTATATCGGACCACTTGGGTTCTTGTTTCACGCCCTTAAGCAACGACAAAACATAACGGAGGATCAGGTCTGGATTAAACGCAATAGGGCCCCTCACTCCAATTCGTACAATATTGTAGCAGTCATTTTCATTTTCATATTCATAAGGGGATATTTTCATCGCATGACAAACAGGAGGGAAATATTTGCGACACGTATAGATTGCTTGGTTTTCTATTCACATGATATTAGTACATATAGTAAATTAAGTACTGACTGATGTAATTAAGTACTCGTTGGTATGTTTGATTGCATATTTATTGTTAATCCAGCTAACAAAGGATTAAACAGGCTGGGTACAGACATGTTTTAAACGCGTGTTTATTAGTTCTTTTCAGAAAGCTTTGATTATTTTACGCGCACGATTGAAGGCTAGGAAAATAATAATTCGACAATAATATTTCTTTTAATGCGTTAATCCTCCACTAAAATAACATCATCCGTGCATGAAGTAATAAATTACATCCGACCGAATCAGAATATCTCCCAAATACATAGTCTAACTTGTCTAGGGCTGCAATCTCGTCCGCATATTTTCGTACTTCTTTTTATCCTGTAAAAATATAAAAAGAAACATGGTTTGACTGAAATATAGTTTGGAAAATTAAAGTAACATCATACAAACTACATATATAGATTATATTGGAGAAATAGATGTTTCAGACATGCTAAAGTAGTAATAAAATGCAAGCTAAAAATATAAACTTACATTTTCTGTTACCGAAGGTTTGACTTTGGAAAATGCTGTTTCAAAATGTCTCAGGGATACCACTACATCTTCATTACACTTTAGAGCATCGGACATGAACTCTCTAAGGGCGGTCACCGCAGACTCCCTTACAAGGGCAGCAAGGTCCGCACCACTGAAAAATATAACAAATGTGATTCATAAGTTGGCATTTCGTTTTGTAGCCTAACCTTCTCGTGAATAAGAAAGCCGGAAATTAAAACCACCAAATAGAACCATTCCAAAGACAGGAAACGAGATCATTTCATAAGTTGTCGTTTCCTAAGGTAATAATAATCCATAATAAATAGCCGGTCTTCCAACTAGATAGTTTTCAAATGGTTGGAATGAAAGGAAACATTAAGAGATTGAGGCCTTCAAGACGTAAACAGCAACTCTAAACGATCCGACCAATATTATAGCACAGTGTCGTGTACAACGCTATTTGAAGATTCTGTACAGCGGGAAGTGATAACAGATAACAGATAACAGATAACAGAATAGCAACTTACGTGTAGCCTTCACATTGTGGATGTGCTGCTATTGCTTCTAGATCAACGTCGTCAGTGAGTTTGGGTCGTGTCCCATGCTGTATAATAAAATAAAATTCATTTTGTAGACATTGAAAAAAACAGTCAATAAAGAGCTAGTGAACTTGGGTCCAAAGACACAAAATTCAACGGACACATAAGGTGATTATCACATGGAATATGGTAAAATCGTCATGCTTGGCACCACAGTAGTAATATGATGTTCCCACAGAGCCTGCCCTCATGTGGATATGGAGAATTTTCCTCACCTGACAAATGCAGGTACCACATGACAACAGTTTTTTAAGACAAAGATGTGTGATGAGTAAAAATAAAACTTTGAATATTTTTATCTAACACAATATAAGAAGTAAGACAGAGTAGAACTGCATTCACTCTTTGCTTGGTCAGTCGCTTAATCGTGAAAATCATCTCGACTATCCCTAATTTGCTGATTTTTTCAAAGAGAAAAAATGAGTAAAGCATTGTTTCACCTGTGTAATGGTCATAAGTATATCAAAGCGGTCTGCCACTGTAGGAAGTCCTACGTAAAGCGTTTTGTCTAATCTTCCAGGTCGTAAAATGGCGGGATCGATAATATCTGTAGAAATTAGAAATAAAGTTATAAATGTTTTTAGCCAGTGAATACACTGCAATCGAGAACATGGGAAATGGCTACCTGCTACATATATTCATTTGTTTAGGGACGTTGCGTTTATACTGAAAATGTTAATCAAAGATATATTTTTTTATTTATATAAACAGAAAAATTCTTTGAACAAATATGGAAAGCCCTAAATGAACAATTAAAATGCAAAAGTTGATCGTATTGGATGCATAGCACTGAAAAAGATTCTCAAGAATTCATCTTCTCGATGAACATTTTCCTGTGCAGCAGTTAAACATTCCACATACAAGTACAAAAACACTTAACACGTCTGACGTAAACCTGGAGCATCGCAATGAGACATTTTTTCATTGGCAATATTTGTCAATCCGTTAACCAAGATTAAATAATGTTTAGAACCTCTGTCGGGGTGTAACACAATTCAAGCATTTTCACAAGTTTAGATGATGATGGCAATACTCACCAGGTCTATTGGTAGCAGCCATAATGAAAACCTGTTTCCGTTCTTCTAATCCGTCCATTTCCGTGAGAAGTTGGTTCACAACTCGGACACTAGATCCTCCCTGGAATAGTGCGAAATGCATGGAAGCTAGTAATCAACTTTTATGCTACTTGGTCAAATAAAATTTGAATTCAACGTTGACAAGAATAGATGAGACACGCGAAGAAATAATTCTCGAGACTGAAATGCGAGTCGATCTTGTGGGAAAATATGGAATCTTCCTGCTACATGATCACAAAACGTCTGCATGCTAGGATGAGTGAAGCTCTAATATCTTGTCTCTTGAATCAACCGGGTGGGGGCGGGGGAGCTAGAATTTCACAGCCACTATGCCTAGTAGTCAAACTGCATTATAAAAAATTGACGTAGTTGCATAGAGGGGACACACATCGAAGTAAACCAAGATGAATAGGAATTACTGAGTAAGCTGAACGAACTGTCATGTCAGCCTGAGCTTATTTCTAGTCTCTCTCTTACTCTTTATAACATCTCTTATCATTGATGTGTATTCATCATTATAAGTTGATAAGATAGACACAAGGACTTATCAGAACCACAACTGAGACGTTAGAACCAGTGTTAGAACAAATTTCATTTGTAACTTTTGTAATTGTAACATCGAATCGAATTTTAACTAACCTCTCCACTGCCTGATCTTTTAGGGCAAAGTGCATCCAACTCATCAAAGAAGATCACACAAGGTGAAGAATTGCGGGCTCTCTGGAAGACTTGTCTCACAGCGCGCTCACTTTCTCCAACATACTGAAAAACAATTTTCCTTAAATGGATTATCTCGAACAAGATTACTAGAAATTCACCGACGAGCAATCAACTTTTGGCCATTTAAGCCTTAACAATTATTCCGTTATCTACATCTCAATGTATTACAAACTTGTGGGGGAAATGGGGGACTGTGTCAGTGTCATCAAATCAACAAACCAGCGTAAAGAGAACAAAACAAGATGTTTTAAATTTGTCCTACCATGTTTAACAGCTCCGGTCCTTTAACTGATATGAAGTTGATACCAGACTCATTGGCTACAGCCTAAAATATGCGTAGTAAACAGTAATATATTACTACGTGAGATAATAAAACGATAAAACTGAATAGGTAGCTCATAAGGAATTATTGGGCCAGCAAAAAGTATTTGTAAAAGGGTTGTCCAGTGACTGACCAACATTTCAAAACATCAATGAAACCAAATACTACAAATCCGAATTATTAGGATGAGGAAACACGCAAATGACCCGGTCCTGTCACATTCTTGAATATTCGGTCAGAAACTCACAAGCTACATCGCATAAAATACGCCTTTTTTTTTACCTTGGCCAGTAATGTTTTCCCACAACCCGGTGGCCCTGCTAACAGAATGCCAGGGGCAGATGTGAGTCCTAGTGCAAGGAACTGTTCTGGATGACGGACAGGGGCCTAGGAATTTAACAAAGCAAACAAATTTTCAACTAACAGTAAGAACCTAATAAAATCCATTTAAGAATAAATCAGCTATCAGCTATTATTAGATATCGAATTAGGTCTTTAGATACTCAATTAGTCTCATTTCATTATAGAGATTGATTATTCCGTCACCAATATACTCAACGTTGCAGTTCCCAGAATAGTCTAATTAAATCCTACCAAGATGGCCATCTGTAATTCTTCGCGAATGTCTTTCAATGCGCCTATGTCTGACCATGTTACATCAGGAATAGTAGCGAATCCTTCTCGTTTGGCCGAGGGCTGAACGTGCTGCACAGCAGACTTTAAATAAAAAAAAGAAATGTATTTTTCAATTGTCCAAGACCCAGGGTTTAGTAGTCAGGTCAGATGAAACGCCAACACTGCATATCCCCAAACATCTAAACTTTCTCAATGAGGCACAAGAGATGATATATCAAACATTTAATTTCACGAATCTGTTATAGCTGGCTGTCTACGTGAAAATGATGAGCCCAAGGTCCAATCACCAAGCCAAGGTCTTTTCACAAGAGGACAAAGACGAGAAGCTTGAAATTTGTGCAGTATAAAGAATCGTTTTCTTACCTCAAAGTCTCCCTTCTCAATCCAAAGATTTGTCAGTTGGTTTTCAGAGAGGGGTGGCTGGTCCTTCAGCCAGCCGAGAACTGTAACAAATTCAAATGATACCTCACAAGTAATTATCAATCTAAATAGCAGGATACTTTAAGTACATTCTTCATTTTTTTTTAACCTGAAAATCGTGTCAATCCTTAATTATGAAATTATCAATACACTATAAATCTTAGGAGCAGGATACTTAGGTACATTCTTTATATTCTTTACCCGAAAATCGTATCAAATCTTAACACCCATCGCGATCAATACAATATACATGTGTGAACAATGTTTAGAACTAAAAAGCAGAAACACGGGTCTTGACTTCGCACACCCTTCTTTTGTCAGCGACTTTGAACTAAAATTAACTAACCTGTGGCTAAGTCCGTTTCGTCCACTATAGAATGAGTTATAGATTTTCCCAATCCGTCGACGAAACTCTTTTCACCGCCTTTCTCCAGCACTTTGTTTTCAATGTCTTTGTTAGATGAAGCGCTACCGTTATTTTCTTCGGCTCGTTCAAGTTCGATAACGTTTAGTTCTGTGGAAATAGTTTCTTCGGGTTTTCTCTCTTGTGAAGTAGATTCGGGGTTGTCAGTTCGCGCGAAAGAGTCACTTTTTAAATCCACAACTTCTGATTTTTGAACCGAATAAGTTGTTGGTTGTTGAATATCATTTATTTTTCCGTCGGAACTATCTAGACTGTCCTTCTCGAGGCAGACATCACGGGTTTGATTATCCCCGTCAGCCATTGTGGCATCAGCATCACAGGTTCCTTTAACATCACTGACATCTTCGGCATTACTATCACACTGTAGCGATTTGAAAACCCTGAAATTTTTTTTAGAAAAATACTTACATCTTTGACATACAACGTTCCGACACAAACGATCCTTTTTACACAATATCAGGTCGTGCACATACATGAGAATATTATAACTGGGCCAGCATAGGGCTTTTTACAATCAACGATCTATTTTAGTTGTTAGTTTCCTTACCTATTAACAGCGGTAATCGCTGCTTCACGGGCTAGCGCCATCAGATCAGCGCCCACAAACCCAGGAGTTAAAGAGGCTAAGCTAGCCAAGTCAAGGTCTTGATGAAGTCGCAGCCCTCTGCATATGACTCTCAATATTCTATGGTGGGAAACGATAAAACCGCCACATAAGAAAACAGAATTGAAGTAGAATGCGTAGTTATATCTAATCGGAGAAACATGTACACATGTTCATATAAGTTTCATATTAAGTTTAAATATACCAATAAGAATACTACATAGTTTAATAGTTGTCGTCATCTTCGATAACTATTGCGAATTATAACACCATTACCCCTCGAGTCTGAGAACACATGCCAGTTTATTGATCCTGTTTCGAATGAACTCAATCAGACTAAATTTCACAGAACTACAATAGGGCATTATGTCTGGTAATGAAATTCTGAGCAAGAAATTAATTTTATTCCTTGATAGGTGTGAAAATAAAGAGGTACGTACCTTTCCCGAGCACCCGAATCAGGAATCCCTAAGGATATTTCGCGATCAAACCTGCCAGCTCTACGTAGAGCAGGATCCAGTGAATCAGGACGATTTGTAGCACCAATAACCAGTACATGGGCGGCGTCAGCACTGTTCAGTTCTGTGGCATTACATTTATAAATCAAATGAAAATCAATAACAACTGGAACGTGAGTAGACATGAGTCAATGTCTTCTTGACATATATTCTTGAGTATGTTTTCTAAAAATCCAATTACATCTTATTGGTGTTAGCCAACGTGATTAGGAAACCATATTTCCTCCAGTCACTTCAAATATAGGATGACCCGTTCAGGTCAATGATAAGATATTCCTAATTCTTATCCTTAACCCAAATAAATATGGAATAATTAACAGGACAGATACACTACCATCCATACAAGTTAGGAGCTGGGAAACAATTCGCCTTTCCATATCTTTCGACGCATTCTCGCGCTTCTGCGTGATGGAATCAATTTCATCAATGAAGAGGACACATGGTGCATTAGCCTGTGAATAGCCACGATGAAAAATGTACAAATACTTTTAGAGCGAATCTGTAAACAAGCAACAAAATAAACTAGCATTCTCATGAATATGGCAAAAGGTTTGGAAATCGCACGGTGGCAGTATCAGCAGAAACTTAAAACACCAGTTCATTGTCTATTAGAGTATAAAGCACTCACCATTGCCTTTTGGAAAATATCCCTGACTTTTTCTTCAGATTCCCCTGAAACGCCAGAAACTATTTCTGTTGCCGCGACTTTGAGGAAAGGCAACTCCAATTCCTGTCATTTGGGAAATAACATTGGAAAAGTTTAAGAAATGTGGATAGGTTGAATAAATTGAGATTGATGTTCAAATTTGTTGATAGTAGATATTATGTATTTCATACAGTTAGCGGCAATTTTATCCAGATTTTAAAAAAAAGATCTACTTACCCCAGCAATAGCATGGGCCATCAAGGTTTTACCACAGCCAGGGGGACCATGCAAGAGAAAACCTTGAGGCGGTGTCACACCCAACTGACGGTACACTTCAGGATGTTTAAGGTGTACCAGTAAACGACAGACATCCTGTAAGTACAGATTAAATCAGCATCTAATAAACACGAACTATTTTAGTTTGACAGCAGTATGAGAAAGTGGGTTTTGTATGTCAACCTACCGTTATCATCATACCTGCTAGTATTTGATGAATTGTATGTTAATGTATGCATTTTTTTATTTCAACGATTTTATCTAGAACGTCTGAAATATACTTCGGCTATTGATGAACATGAATCTTTCGTTATGGAAATCAATGTTTAGAAGGATAATTTAAAGAGCTCTTCTTAAAAGAGCGCCTCTAATATTTTTGACATATTGCTAAAGATGAATGAGTACATGAAGATGGAAAATGGATGGTAAGTTATAGGTGGGAGATACACACAAACAAATCTTACCACCAACACCTTGTCATTCCCTCCTACATCGGCAAATGTGATATTAGATTGTGTCATATCTGGCGTCTTCTTCTTGAACTCATCAGGTTCTATTTCATGTTTCCGTCTTTTCTTGGCAGGTCGGAGCCCTTCTTTGGATTTCTGTGAGCAAATTAGGAGTATATTAATTGATACTACCTGCCTAGAAAATTCGGCTTAAAACAAATGCCCCCTGCAGCTGAAATAATAACTGTTAGTTAGTTGTTTTGCTGCTAATTACATTCAAAAGTGGTAAAATAAGAACTCAATTCAGTGTATATCCTATTATTTTATGACCAAGGATGTCAGGATCTAAGTAGTTTGGTTTAACAAGGTCATTTCTCAATTAATTAAATTGGTCCAATGTATGTCTTGATATAAAGCAAATCTTTATTACTGACCACTAAACCACATACTCTTCCTCCTCCATCTATGACCACACCAAACACTGGTTGACCACAGTCAAGGCTGCCCCCATGATAGAGAGAGAGAAAGAGTGGGGAGGGGGGCGGGGAGACAGAGAGGATGAGAGATGGGATGTATGCATGTATATAATTCTAAGACTTAATGGTATGGTCGATTTGGCAGACTTTCTACCAAAATATTTAGAATTATTACCTCTTTCTATGTATGCATGAATGGTTGTTTGTATGTATCTACCTAAAGATATGGTAATATATTGGTCTGTATGTTATATTTGTATATGTCTGTGCAAGTCTAGCATGTAGAAGCAGGATCTAAACTGACTTCACTCAGATAGAGGCCTGCCTGTATTGGTGTACCACATCGGAGACCATCCTGCCTACAGTACTAAGGGATATTACCACTCTTAGGTGTGACGTAAAATGTGCATATCATAACAATACATCGGTAGTTATTGATGGTGTCGTAAGTTAATAGACTTGCTTCTGCACCATGGGCCCAAAAATGATAGAAATTGGACGGGGAAAAGTGGAGATAAGGGCGAAAAGGCTGTGGAGGGGTCCCAGGAGTGATATATGATGACAATGCGATCAGAAAATTCATGTTACGTCAGCGATTGATCCCAAGTATCATGAACTTCAAGGCGAAGCATTAATTTACTAACATGACTACTCTTGTCTTCAACAACAGCAGAGAAACTAGGGTCTTTGGCACCATCAGCTGCACTCCAGGTTTTAGAAGACACGTCTTTCTCTAGGCCTTCCCTCTGAGTAAGGTCGTCGTCATTTGAGAGCTCAATGACAACATCCATATTTGTTGAAGAAGCTGTTTTGCAATTTCCAACTCTTTGTGGACATTCCTTAGGCTTGGGCGATCCAAGGGATTGCTTAGTCTGAAGGTATGGCATCTTCTTGGTGCCAGTTCTATCAATGGTGAAGAGAGGAGTCGGGGCAATATCTGCATCGCTTGGTCGGTAGGGAGAACGCCCTCCAATCGGAGTGCTGTTCCCAGACCCGGGCTGAGAGCCAGGCCTCGAGCCGGGTCTGGAATTTGGTTTCATGTAGAAATTTCTCATCAATGAATTCATGGCATTTGTGTCCTGAAAAGGAAATTAAAAACGCCCGATTTAATATTACAGCTGAGGTGAAACTCTACAACGATTCATTGCATAAATTGTTGGTAGAAGGTGAGTGAGCGAGTGAGTGAGTGAGTGAGATTGGTTGCTTTACGCCCTTATCAACACATTGAAGTGTTATATCAAGGGCGGGAGAGCTGAAAGGGAGGCAGTTTATGATCTTACCCAGGAAATAGAGATAGAGAAGAAGGGAGAGAGAGAGACAGAGAAAAAGAGACAGAAAGGCACTTTATGGTCTTACCCAGGACCACTGGTAGAAGGTGATGTGAATGTAGCTACGTAAGGTCGCAAAATTACAAGTCCTCGAAACCCTAGCGGCTATAATGCGCTTTCATGGTGATAAGGCGACAGGGCGACACAAGCCTGGTGGAAGTTTAAAGTCAGAGAGACCATGACATACCACACCAAAGTGTGCAGTATTTAATAGAACATGGACAAAATTACAGAGACCCATTTGGGGTTTAGATGATAGTCATAGACCAGGAAAACAGATTGTTTAATACTATTTAACGGCACTTAATTAGGGAGTGTGCTTACCTCATATGTAGTGTACTCTGGGTTTTCATCTGAAAAGCTAACGCTGTCATCAGATTTTGCCACTTCTCTAAAATAAAATTAAGTAAGAATTGACAACTAAAGAGTAGCAGTTTAAATACGAATGTAATGCATCTTGTACTTGGAGATTATATGTTGATTAAAGAGAAGAAAATACAAGGTGACTTCTTCTGATGAAGTCTTCTATATCATTGCTTTGTCCAACTTTTCAAAAGAACATCAGCTGCCTTCACTGGGGACATTCAGAATGTAAATTGTTAACTCGCTACACTCATATTCTGGCTACACTTATTTTCCGAAAATCAAAAATATTAGAGAGCTCGAATTAAAGCGATAGCCAGATCTCTCAAGGCAGACTAAGTTCTATATAAATAAAAATAACTGCATGAAAAAACAACTCACCCGGTATCAGTTGACGTACTCCGACCCTCATTTTTACAGCGAAGAACAAACTCATAACCTATGGAAGAGAAGAAATACACGGGTTAAAAATAACCACAGCCAAAACGAAGCTCAGATAAGATTATTTTATTCATATATATTCGTTGTGTGCGACATAACAACGTATTGGTTTCCCCCAAATAATTTTTTCAAGGAAGTGATTTTGAAGCTATTTCATTGCGGAACATCGCACATACTTCGACCCACTTACGGCAGCTGGGATGTCACAGGGCACCAGTGTGAGCTCCCGCGCGCTCACTGTTGCTTTGTTTCTCTCTCTTGGGTGGGTGGTCGGGGGGGGGGGGGGGGGGGGGAGGAGCTGAGAGTGGAAGTGAAAGGAAGGGGAGATGGTCTGAAAAAAAGTTGGTCGTAAAAAAAAGGTCGAAAAAAAGTTTGGTCGTAAAAGTAGTACGAAAAATTTATAATTTGAAATAGTTTTTGCACTTTTTTTTTTGTTCAATTTATTTATTCAATTAGCCTCCCCTCTTGACAGATTTACTTTGTACTCTTAGTTCTGCAGCAGGTGGTTTATGGTACCTCACACAACAGGGGTGGGGAATTCCAGACCACATAACATTCCATAGCCATACATCACACACTTGCCGCCTGCAAAGTTGTAAACATTGATACGTGCAGCGGAACGTCGTCCCACCGTGGTGACTACATTATGAGGGTTTTGATACATTTTATATCCATTAATAACCAGTCATATCTATTAATAGCTGTAAGCATATCGACCCTCATAAAAATGGGGGAGGTAGAGAGGGAGCGGACGACAAGGAGTTTCTGGGGAAGGGACAGAAAAGGGAAGGTAGATGGAGGAGGGACACTGACAAGGAAAAAAGTAGAGTGGGGAGGTGCATTATAAAGGTGAGAGTGAAAAATAGTAAAAGGAATGGAGGAATTGAATAGAAACTATGTACTGAGAAGTACTAAACATTTAAGACGGGGGGGGGGGGGGGCATCTATACTCTGTCCAGCCTCTGTAGAACCTAGACTTCAAAGGCTAGCATTGGGGTTTAGGTTCTTCAGCTCTAGCTGGATAGGGTGTAGCGGTAATCAATCAAGTCCGACTACACCCGACATTTGCAAACAACACGGCACAAAAATAAGGGTATTTGAAGACAGACGTAGATGTGGGAAACACACACATCTTTTGTAGACTAAACAAATTTTGTAGACTACTTACCCTTTTCCACACTCTTCCTGAAGGCATTCTTTTTCTTTCTGCTGTAATCACTGAAATATACAAAAGGTAAATCATCTCCGTTCACAAGACTCAAGAGCTAAGATATGGAACTTATTCTTAAACCTAATAAATGGCATAAGCGCGTGAGTACCGGATACATGTTCTACTTAAAGTACTTCAACAATTTGTAAGTTCCTGAATGGTAGGCCTAATAATATTCCAATACATTAAAGTAGATATGACTGTGTAAAGATACAAATGGGTACACATATACCTGTATCGCAATTGGAGATCATCGGCCATAGTTATGACATTGATAGCTGCCTTATTCCTGTTGTCCTCCAAGTACTAGAAAGAAAATCACATGTATATAGAATATTAAGGAATTTAATTAATTCAAATTAATTTTGAAACCAATCATTACTGTAGTTCTACACTTCAAAATATTGATGCCAGTAGCAGTGATAAAACACCCTCCAAGTTCTCTACAGGAAAACATTCTGCTAAGTAAAAATGTGGGGATCCTCTGGCTCTGGACTGGAGATTTTGGTAAACAACTATTTCTTCCCCCTCCTTTTATCCCTTGGGTCATCTCAAGGTGTGTGTGTGTGGGGGGGGGGGGGGGGCTACGCCTACAGAGCGGGACAACATACAGACAGTACTGAAATTGAAAAGACATGATTGTTCGTTGCCTTATACGTTGATACCTCGGTTAGGTTACTTAGGGCCTGGGTCTAAATTCTAATTATGCCTAATATTTTTAACATCTAAATTCTAATATGTTTTATTTTGTTTGGTATGAGAAAATAAATATTAATAGTTCCAATTCCTCCACCAGATACTTCAACTGTGAAGACTGAAGGGTCCGAGACTTTGAAAATCTTTACCATCGGATTCGAACACATTGGCAATACGGTACCGTACTCTCAAATGATACTTGCATCTATTATCGCTCAAGCGGACATGTTTACCTGACGAATCCGAGGAGGTAACCGAGGGTCACCGGCAAATGTCGGCTTCATCTTCTTCTCTGCTCTGTCTACTTTGGTATTTGGACTTACTTCATCCATTGTCCGCTTCATTTTACATGAATCCACGGAAAAATATCATTCCCTACCCCCACTGTCTACACATGTGTGTGAGCGGTGTAGCGCACTTGTAGAGACACGATCTTTTTGGAGCAAATACAAATTTCTGTTACATCAAAACTACAGCTCTTGTTACTAGTAATTTGACAGTGAATTTTATTTTGATAGTATTTCTGATGCCTTCCTCTGCTTTGAGATCCAAAACAAGGGATTTGTCAAGTTTCGCTGCTGAATCATTTCATTTTACACCCTCTACCAAATTAGCCCCAACGGCGCCTGCGCGTTGAGTGATGGTGTTGGTCGAAAGTATTTTTCCGAGTTGGTGAAGTCGAAAATGCTCCAATGGTCCATGATAGATGGCACTTAGCAGATGACTTGACGGTACGCAGAAACTTGTGTTGCTTCGCCAATTCCCTAAATAACGAGTGTAGTAACTAATTTGTCCAGTGACTGAACCATATTAGTCATGATTACAGTTCTAGTCAATTTAGACGCGTTCTTTCTGACTTGAGTCTGAGTCCGTGAGAAGGGCTGCGGACGTTTGGGCCCCGGTACGTTAGGGTCCATACACTTGGGCCCCGGACTCTGACGTTCGGGCCCCGGCCTTGGACGGTAGTGTACCGGTCTTGGCGGGGCTTAGTGGACCCGGTTTGCATTTACTAGTCAAGTAATTACTTTTATTAGTCTTATTTTTACTCGGGACAGTCCACTAGGCCTACCCCCTTTACTGACTTAGGACCACCAATTTTAGGTTAGGTTTAGGGTTAGTTTTGGTATTGACTATTGTTTCGTGTCAAGTCACATTTGATGTAAGGTTCCGCTGCCCCAGGCCGGGCCCTACCGTCCAGGGACCCTACTGTCCCAGGCCCCAACGTCTCTCAATCGCTGAGACAACGATAGCAACACGGTGTAGACCAAGTCGGCCCAAGGGGTAGACCAAGTCAGCCCAAAGGCAAAGGGTAGACCCAACTCGGCCCAGAACCTATATGCTTCTATATTGACCACGAAATAAAAAAAATAAGCTAAATAGCCTAAAGTCACACTAAACCTAAACCTAATCCATACCAAAACCAACCCTAAACCTAACCCTTAAAAAGTCCCAAATACTGTGTGCACTTATATTCTGTATCATAATAAAAATCTGAATGCTAAATGCAACATTGTTATATCAACATTAAAAGGAACTTGCGGGAACTGTTTCTGGCCACTAAACCCTCCTCATGATCGGTGACGTCATGTGACTTTAAGTGACGTCATGTGACATGGAGTGATGTCAACATTGTAACATGGCGGCCGATTTCATATGAATCGTTACCTCGCTTCAAACATTTATATAGCTCAAAACAATTTTATAGGCCTTGGGGTAGTACCAAAACAGTTGGGTACAACATCTAACGGGTGAAAAATTTATTTCACTTTATTTATTTGGAGTACAGACTATACCGTACTATACGAGGCTTTCATGCAGGCTCAGTCCTCACCATGTGCCTTAGCCTTAGGAAGTAGACATAGATCGAGTCTGGTGGGCGGGACCTAGTAACTCCCATAGTAACTGCAGACCTAGCAAAAATATATTCAACTTGAAAATGGATAGGATTAGACATCGTGTCGTCCCCGCACCCTCCTGCACCCCCGGAGTGGGGACCGACACTGCTCCTTCAGAAATTTGTCCTACAGCTCAGTAGGCATAACATACCCCATTATTGACTATATATGTAAGGTCCATGTGTAGTAGTAACATTCCTGAGTACTTTTTACCAAAATTCACACACATGGGGCAATATGCATTTATTGAAAGTTTATTTAAGACTTGCTGAAGTTGTTAGGAAGCTACAATTGGATGCCAAATATCCAGGGTAATAAACGTCAACGCTGATAGGCCTCGCTTAGATAGCCGGTCTATCTCTACACAGTACTGCTGTTAGAGTCATTGAACGTAGTGTTACAAGGGGTCAATATAGTCCTGACTAGGCCTCGTTGGGAGTGAGGCTGATTTCATAGGCTAGGCTAGGATGGTTTGAGGTCCTTGAAACACTGTCAAAATGCATAATTGGCCATTGCTATTGAGATTCTATAATCTGGCCATGAATCTTAAAAATTAAGTAACTAAGAGGACCACAATTTCCCCCCAACTGTCATGTATGACATGAGGTTTTTCTATCCACCTGCCAAATGAAATGATTTTTCTTGATTCAATAAAATATAATAAATGACATGCTCGTGGTTATGGAATTGCGATGTATAGCCTCACAATTCAAAGGGCTACACAATAACATGTTACGATGTATATGATTTTACCCACATTGAAAATTAAAGAAATCGGCCTTAAACCGCGGAGACCCTGTAGAATGTCAGAGGGCTGTAAATGTTCTATTCTATATTTCTTTCTAGGTACGATCTACTCTGGATCCGGTCGTGGACATCAAACAGATGTGGATGGAAAATCTATCCTCATTGACGACACTCTAAAACTTCCAATGGTGGGGGAAACTGTCAGTTATAGGTTACAAATAAAAGTCTTGGAGCGTCGGCCTACTTAACAGTCTCTGCTCTCCTATGGAGAATCTGAAATTCGGTTTCCTAAACCATAACTGACACTTAGTCCACAACAAATTCCCTTAGCAGGAATGGAGGGGCCTGTAGAAAGTCCAAAGAGTACAAATGGGGAAGATCAAAGTAAAGCGCATCATTGCACCTCATCACAAAATGAAGACAAGATTAACAAAACCTTGGAAGAAGAATCTACATCTAATGTGTCAAAAAACTCTGAACCAGTGAATGAAGTTCTCGTGAAGCAAAGGAGTGAGGTCCAAGAATACCGTCGCCGTCAACATGAAAAATGGAGAAAAAGAAGGGAAAGTTCGCCAAAGAAGCAGTCGCCTAAAGTACTTAGCAAAGATGTTGATGCTTCCTTATCCAGTATTGATGTGGTGGAAGTTGGGAGTGTCTGTGCATCGGAAGATACTGGTGAAGCAAAGACTCCCATTGAGCGCTCATGTGGGGGAAAAAATACAGCCCGAAGGCGGCGAAGAAGAAATAATAAGCGTATGAGGCTTAAAAGTGAGTCTGACAAAGTAGAAAGAAAACGTAAAAATTGTGGCCCTTCGACAGCAGCAATATCAGAATCTACTTTGCCTCCGGTTATAGTTGATGTTGATGGAGAAACGTCTCCGCGACCCCCAGAGTTAACAGATAATGAAGCCGTTGACATGGAAATTGTTCAAACAGATGAAGAAGGAATTGTTCCTACAGAAATGCCAAGGAAAGAGCGTCCCCGTGATAGAAATTCACGCACCCATACTCCAGAGGGTAGTGATGAAGAAATAGTGTGCCTAGGTGTATACTCTAAACCAAGCACCATAGACTTAACCAACAGTCCAGTCTCCGATAACGACACAGAGGAACATAGCAAGCCTTCTGTATCCAAGCCAGGTAAAGGAAAGCAAAAAAAGCATTCTGCAAGATCCTCAGTCAGCATCCCGCGCTCCTCGGAGTCACCCTCATTCTTGGAACCTCCTCACGAATCCTGTTCGTATGCTATCGGTTCCAATCC
Source organism: Sthenelais limicola (assembly GCA_942159475.1). Taxonomy (NCBI): domain Eukaryota; kingdom Metazoa; phylum Annelida; class Polychaeta; order Phyllodocida; family Sigalionidae; genus Sthenelais; species Sthenelais limicola. The sequence continues at coordinate 73,171,526 of OW804098.1, forward strand.
AGCACAGAACCATAGCGCTCTCACACCAGCAAATACAAATGAGACATTTGTTAACTCTGTTCCCCCGCATGCCTACCCTTGGGCTCCTCGTCCACTTCATCCAAATCAACCCAGCCCAGCCTTCGCTAACTTTATGGCTGCTGCATCCTTTGGAAATGCCATTTTCCCCAGGTTTGATCTGCCAGAACTTAACCCAGGCGTGTACCAAGGGACCACTGTGCCTGATTTTGCTAATTTCCCCGCTTTACCCTCTGCCTTCAGCCACGCTGATTATGGGAATGTAGCCCCATGTTCTACTGCAATGTCCTATTCATCGTCAAGAAGGCAAAAGACAAAATGTAAGTATTTTTTAAGTTTCAAATATAATTCTTTTAATTATTTACTTTAAAATTCACCAAATTAACATCCTGGGTTTCATTTTTCCTGCCAGCCTCATATAGTTGTTAGATGATTTTCGTGCCTACCTCACAAACATTAGGCCTATGATTATTTTCTGAGAAATAATTACATTACAATTCTCTCAACAGGAATATATTAATACTTTAACCCATTAATTACGCAAAATGTTATCTCTGCGTTTGTGTTGTAATGCCCATGCAGGCAACCTCACTCGAGACAAAAGTAAGCCACATTAAAGGTTGGGGCGCTCCTTAACAACAAAACGCGTTGCGACGGTCACCGTAGATACATCCATAAATCCATAGCAACAATAGCGCATTGCTAGTAAGAGAGTTCTAATGGAACGTTCTAATTAAACTGCATGAAGCTTTCAAGAAGCCTCAGTTGTGGTAGCGCAACAGGCGACGAAACATCGTCAACTTGTAAAATCTATCTAGTTTTTCCCGCTATCATTATGCATGAGAATATTCCTTTCAAGATTTAAAAGAATTGACTTTGGAAATGCTAATAGATCTAGTCTAGTCTATCTTACCCCATCCAAAGTATCTTATAATACACTGTCGCTATCAGGTATAGCGGGTATAGGTATCAGGTATAGCGTTATTATGAGTGCTCACCTTATATTTAAAAGAAGCATTTATTCTTGTCACAAAACCTGTTACGTGAATGAGTTAATAAAATTGGTAATACTGATGACATTTTGTGTTCAGCAGGGCGCCCTATGTTACGCAATCGAGCATGGTCACCCATACTGGACACCGTAAAGTCAGCAGATGTTATGGACTTCACGGTCATGTCTTACAACGTTCTAGCTCAGCACTTATTGGAGAACCATAGGCACCTCTACAGAGGCAGTTCTGGCGGCCATCTTACATGGGATTATCGAAGCCAAAACCTTTTGCAAGAGATCAGCGAGTATATGCCTGATGTACGCATTCCTTCCAAATTTTATTCCTAACGTTATCACTTGTATATATACCTGTAGTACCCCAGTATGTACAGTTTCATGGATGTAGGCCTATATGTATGTTATGATATTTTATATGCAGATTATCCATGACGTAAGGGGAAGTTTTCTCCATATACTAGGGCGTTTTCTCCGTTTATTCAACCTCATATTCACCTTATTAATTAATCCGACTAGTGAGTCAAGTCTTATCATTATGAATATTTTGAACATTGCCCGTAACAATATTGTTTACATTTTCAGATTATTTGTTTACAAGAAGTGAAGGCGGATCACTACTTTGATTTTTTTCTGCCTCGTTTGTCAACCCGCGGTGAGTCCTTTCGTAATTAAACCTACCCTAAGAAACAAAACTTTCAATCACATGACGTTTAGTGTCCTGTTACCGATCTCTTCTTAAAGCCAGTAGTATTTAGATGAAGTTCATTTCTATACTGTATTGTATATATACGGTACTTAAATAGTGGATTCTCGCAATGTAGATGCTCCGACCTGCTCCGTTCTGAGTTCTAGGGTCGCTACACAGGAGCGACCAACCAAACTCGAAGCGGAGAGAGTCAGAGTATTTAGGGCTAAGAGGGAGCCAATCTAGCGGTATTTCAGGCACAGTAGCCCTATCTAGTCTGCTATTGGAAATTCCGACACACTGCACTTACTGCTTGTGACACCTATTTTCTCTCTTTCCTCAACTCATATTTTCACCATCTTGATTTCAGGTTATCAAGGTAACTTTAAATGCAAGACAAGGTCAATGGAAGAAGGTTGTGCTATTTTCTACAAGGATTCCAAGTTCACACTCGAGAAAGCTACTCCTGTGGAATTCCATGTCCCAAATGCACCTAATCTGGACCGTGATAACATAGCCCTAATTTTGACTCTGGTGCCCAGAGTAAGTAAAGAAACTGACGCCAAACTTCTTGTGGCAACCACGCATTTGCTATTTAACCCAAAACGCGGTGATGTAAAACTCGCTCAGCTCATGGTCTTAATGTCTGAGATCGATAAACTCGCTTGGAAAGACATCACCATCGTGCCACCGGACTCTCCAAATTACCATCCAACAATTTTGACAGGAGATTTCAATTCTGAACCCAGAAGTCAGTTGTACCGATTTTTGGCCACCGGCCGTGTGAATTATGAGAACTGCTATATATCCGATTTTTCGGGTCAGGATGAAGGTCTTCAATCAGGAAACCCTAGATGTTTTACCAAGGAGGTCATACCTCGGACAGTTGGTATCTCGGATCAGTGCAAATATTTAAAAGAGATCCGTTCAAGGCTGAATGAATGGAATGACTATGTAGCAGGAGTCCCAAGACCAAGCAGGTCAATCGATGAAGAGCTTCTTCTCGGTCAAAGCACTGGAGCGCTATCTATTTCCCTCCCTTTAGTTTCAGTTTATAGACATAGCAATTTTTCATCCCGGTCTAACAGTTACGAACGCGAAGTTACAACACATCATAGCAGATCCAACTCTACTGTGGACTACATATTCTATTCTGTACATTCCAGGACTACCAAAGTCAAAGAGGATCGTGTAATTATTAAGAAAGTCCAAGAGGACAAACTTCGTTTGATAAGACGATTAACTCTTCTGAGTGAGCGCGAAATGAAAAAAGCTGGACCTTTGCCTAATGAAGAGGTCTCCTCCGATCATGTTGCTCTGCTTGCTGAATTTCAATTGAGTGTCTAGAGATGTTTGGAAGATTGATCACATACACCCTAAGACAAGTCCATCACAGAACTTTTCCAGTTCACGTCACTTATTAAGTTCTAAATTGGGCCCATGGGCACGGGCCTGACCCATAGCAGCTAATAATATTTCCTGATAAAAATTGCAAGTTTAGAAAAGAAAAAGAGAAGAAAGGGACAGTTGTTTTGAGGTTATTTTGAAGGTTCTATTAATTTGACATCCTAGTTAATGCGTTGTTTTGGTTGTTACTGTACCGCCTTTTAAATGATGTCCCTCATCTATTGAAATAAGTCCCTATTTTTCTTGTTCGTCGTCATAAAAATGTTCCGAATATAAAATTTAGTCATTCAAACACAACATATCAATCTGTTGGCCGCCAAATATTTTCTCCCGTTATTTTTCTGTCGAGAGAACTTCAAGTCATGGGGAGTTTCATTCCTTATTCTCAAATCTTAAATGATCAGATTTTGAGTCCCAACTGTAGGGAATATTTTTGGGATATTTCTCTTACTTATCTATAAGTCTATAAACAGTGCAGCTACACATATAATATAGTTCAATGGTGCTTTTTATTTACACAATACTAGAACACCAGACTTTTCATATCTTAAAATATTTAAGTAAAGTGTACATATGAAATGGCATATAACTAAAATATGAGATGTATGAAAGATGTATTATACATGAAATATATAATGTTTATATATATGTGTATGCAAAGCTGGTTGAATAAAATGTGATGAATATAAACTAATGATAGGTCATGGAGTCGCTTATTTGACAATACTCAAAACTTGATATTAAAATTGTATTGTAAAAATAATGAGTATATATACGTAATATATATGTACGAAAATATCGAGATTCTCCGCATAATGATTATTTATAGAGGCACATGCTACTCTGGGGTATCCCGTCCTAGGCACGGATTTGATAGTTCATTGCCACAGGCTTCACTTCTTGATCACTTGATTCTGATTTCTCCTGAGTTCCTTTGCTTCCAAGTTTATCATTGGCTGCTGCCCTGAAAAGTCAAAAGTACCGTACTACGTTAAAGATATTACTTCGTAGTAATGCTTAAGAGAAAAAGCACCTAAACGTTCCAGTATCTTAAAAGTACTTAATCTAGAATTAGTGAAGTATAGGGCCAACCAAAAATAGTAATTAATAACTTTTGCTAAATAGCCGGTTTCATGGTTCTCTTACTTGGGTTTCTTATGTTTCTTCTTGGTTGGGGACCCATTGGCTAGAGGGAGGCTTGGTTTTCTAGGTGGCATCTCTGTACCCGGAGTTATGTGACGCTGTAAGATGAATCAGTCACATGTCTTATAATAGAAATCGTGTTTTCCTTATCCAGTTCTATGTAAACTATGAGAAATTTAAGTCTCAACTTAGTCATTGGCCTGATGATATTTATCATTCCTGAATAACATTTTGAATATTTTGTGACCATTGTGATACTAAATATACGTTGAATAATGTAAACTAAAACTAGTAAATATTGATTGATATATACATTATTCATACGAAACACGATATCGAGATGAATTCAACGGAAGAATTTTAGATTCAAAAGCGCCTCATTGTAACAATTCCTTTTGACATTGCACACGCACGCGGATCTTGTAATAAGTCATAAGCTGTATAGATTAATGGTAACACTATTCTTACATGTGAGAGGTTTTAGTGTCTTATCACTTATCTCAGCTAATGTGTATCATCCGAAGTACCTCAAGTGTGAAAATATATAAGAATGGGGGAATAGGGAACTGTGTACAAATCTTTGAAGATGTTCGTATATATATATACAACCTACTCAAGAATACCATGTGCAATGGAGCGTGTGGAGACTAGGTGTAGGAAAATATAAATAATAGCTCCCTAGATATTGCAAGATGAAAATCGTCTGATCTACCAATATCTGGAGTATTTCAATTGAACTTAAAATAAGAAGGTACTATGATTCAAACGGGACACAAACACAATGTCACGTTTCGTGATGGATATAATACTTCTCACATTCAAGAAATAGGTGTGAAAATATATGACAAAAATTCAGAGAACCTAGAAAAGAATCAAGATTAGTTGAGGAAAGAAGCGTGCACGAAGACAAGGATGGGGAGGAAGTCCAAGACAATTTCGCGTAAAGGAAAATTATTGATAGCAAATGATAGTCAATCAGCAGCGGGGTGAATATTGGCTGGGTGAAATTTTACCTTTTGAGAACCGTATGTCTGATGAAGACTATCAATAATTCGTGTCTTAAAGAAAAACGGCATTTTATTTAGAACCTAAAACCTGAAATCACTATTAGAGCATCGTAACTATCCCACATTACAAGCGTTGACTGGAATCCTTAATTTAAACTATCCATTTCATCCACAAAACATCAGCAGTGTAACTTCACTGAAGACAAAATAATGGACTTTCTATTCTATCTATCAACTGAATCTCTTGATAAGAAAGATCAACTATTCACTCCTTTAGCACGTCTTCCTTAAAAGTTCGAAGAATTTGAATTATAGAAGTTGCTGAAATAATTGAGATATACATTGACGCTGTTCTGATTACCAGAAGATGGATGTCGGTCTTCAAGTTAAGGCTTACCTGTGTTCTCATGTCTCTAGCGTGTCTGTCTATATCTCTACATTGTTCATCCGATATACCTTTACCAACAGTGATGGTCAGTGCCTGAAAAGAAATCCCGATCATGACAATACCCTAGATCTTTGCAGTGTTCTGAATTTTTCGGTGATTTGTATGCACTTTTAAATAATTGAGGATTGCAATTGCCCATTTAAATCTTTTGCTAATACATGACATTTGATATTGATCCTGTAGATTATTATATCTCAACCAGAAAACAAATTAAAAAATGCCCACCTTCCAATGAATCTGCTCGTAGCTGTGGGAGTCGTGTGGTATGTGTAGACCAAATTTTACTTTTTTTACTGTGTGCAAATCTAGAAGTAGAAAGTCGGTGAGTATATTAATATAAAAGAAACCTGCTTAGTGCTTAGGCTGTACAATCGTCAAAATATAATAGTTGTATTCAAGCAATTGGCGCCGACATTGAGTTATTTGAAAAAGTGAAGTTTGACAATAGGCAACTCACATTTTGTATATGCGCCGACGAAATCTATCGCCAATTTCGATAGACTCTGCAATGAAAGATGGAAAGTATCGTCAGCATAGTTCCAACTCAAGACAACAGTTTGAATGTGTAAAAAATAAAGACAGAGCTTGGAATTACGAAATATAACAATTTTGTAGGAAACAAAGTGGGGCAAAAACAAGATTGATTGGTCAAAACACTATAGGTCTAATACAAGATAGGAAAGAAAAATCAATAAATGAATGTTTAATAGTGAAAATTACAATAGAAAGAGTGTTTATTGATCTTTTTGGTGGGGGGTATGAATGGGGGGAATGATAGTTCGTAGACCTACATCCGTTTGTTGTAATATTGCATGCTTACCTTAAATATAAGTGGTTTATACATAAGGTCAGTGCGTCTGCTCATCCCGACGGCACCGTAGTAGCCATTAAAATATACCCCAAGGACGACATGCCGATGTGTATTTCCCAAGAACTTGCTTTTAAAACTAATTGGAAATCTGTCCACCCCAGGTAATCCATTGGTAAGGTATGTTCCTAGTATAATAGCTTCCAGACACTTTATTGGTAAAGCCTCTTGCATCATTTCTTTTGCAGTGTCCATCAAACCAGAAATAGGCCTATTTTTCCTTATTTCGTAGAACTGTGTTCCCGTATGATTATATTGCAGTTCACTCATGTATGTTTGTACCTTATCGATTCTCTCTGGAATCGGTGCATTTGCCGGGACATGGAAGCGTGGAATATGAACCTGTGTGAATAATAATCATTGATCATCTTATGAGTGATTATTTGTATGCAAAGATTCATGCATAAACAAAAAATATTGAACACATAAGTTTGGGATGATTTGCACCAGTGTCGGAAATAGAGATAAAGTCACACTCTTCTGTTTCTAGGTAAATTTATATACGGTACCTATGTGTGCTGTAATATTGAATAAAGGTAATTGTTTTACGTTCAATATGCGTGATTTCTGTTACTTGTAGGCCTACCAGTATGTATGTTTGTGTGTATGCATGTATATGTGTGTTAGGTAGATTCGGAAAAAAAGAGCCTGCGTTCACATTTGGACAAAAACAAATTCGGGTCAGTTTGGACAAATGACGGGTCGGTTTGGACAAAGTGTAATGTTCCGCCATGACAATAACGCCCCGAGCCTCTATATCTATATAATACGCACATATTTTTTCAATATAAAAAAATCAACACGTAGGCCTACGGTTATTAGCAGAGGCATGCAATTATTATCATATGATACTAAATTTATGGCTCTGATATTAGTTTATATTGTAGGACCCAAATTAATTACCGTTGCCCTATAAGCTATGTTAACCATGCTACGGCGCTGACTGTGGATTCGTACATACACAGTCACAGACAGAGGATCACCGCCGCCGGGGTAGTTAAGCCAAGGCTTAAGCCATAACTAAGTTAAGGCTATAAGTATAACTTAAGTATGAACTTAAATTAATGGAATACAATAAAAAAGAAATAACAGTGCACCACCAGCTGACACCTCTGTCTAGGCACTTTGACAAACATATTAAATAATATAACTAGTTTTACCATTCAAAACAGCACGCTGTGATCTATATCTTTTTTATTTCAAAACAAAATAGCCTAGGACCAAAGTTTTAATGAGGAAAAACTTCAAAAAGGGGTTACGTATCCCCATATAATACAGCCCGTTTATGCTATTTTCAAGCCAACTTACATCTTCGAGATTGCTTTGGTCTCTTATTTTGTAGACCATACTGTACCCATCCGGGTGCAATTTGGCGACGTGGTCCCACATTCTCTCCCATGTATGTTCGTCGATGGGGAAACCATTTTTGTTGACATAGAAAAGAACTCCGTCCTCTTGCAACTCTTCATCTTCCTCGGGTTCTCCATTTTCATGAATCATTTTGTTTGTTTTTAACTGAAGGTTACGTCCCGCTAATATGTAGCTAATGCAAGTGGATAATAAATCACAAGGAACCAGTAAACTTGATCAAAATCATTTCTCTTAAAGAATACAACGAACAAAAATTGATGCGATCCGCCATGATTGTTTATGGTAGCAACATAGCCTCGCTATGGCTAGATACTCTCAAGACTCAAGTTCTTCCGCTCTCGACTCGAAAGGATGTATTTAGATACAACGGTAGAGAATTAATAATACTTCTAAAGCATGCTTGGTATTGTGAAATATATGCTAGATAACTAAACAACTGTTGGTCTCGTAGTTACTTTGAGGGTACGTTTGTGGACTACTTTGACCTCTGACCTCCGTGCCATAACATTGTAATATCGCTCAAGCCAAGATGCCGCGCATAGACGACAAACCCAGACAAGGTGGGATGGTCCGCTTTCTGCAGGGATGGATTGGAATTGTTGGGTTTGTCGCTTTTGGCAATACGATTTCCTGTTTCATGGGTCATCAGTTCCTTGCCGATCGTCTTTATACTGGAGCTCCCAGTCTAGGTAAGTTATTATTACATTGTCATTGACATTCTTAGCTATTCTTCAATTCCTAGGGCTAGGCTAGGCCTAGGCTAGGCCGAGTAGGGGCCGTCCGGCCGGCCGGCCCAGCTAAAATTTTCCGTTGTATCCACGTTGTAGTGACATTGTTGTCTATGTTTTTGTACGTTGTAGCTACGTAGAAATTTATGGACGAAAACACGTGAATACAACGTAGAAAGTAGGCTATCTTAAAAATGTTTTATCACTTTTTAATTTAAATTTTCTTTTGTTAAAAAAAAATGAAAAAAAAATCTACATTGTCATTGTATTCACGTTTTTGCTAACATACATTTCTACGTAGTTATAATATAAAAAAAATCTTAACGTAGAAATTGCGTAGGCTAGTGTGTTAGCTGCCGCCCCCCCCCCCCCCCTTTCCCATTTGTGACATGGTCACGTTTTGCCAGACCCCCCTCCCCCCCACTCCCAGCATGACGTTATCCGGTGCTTCACCCCCTTGTAATTAGTTGTGACTTCAAATCCAAAGAAGCCTAAATAATCCACTAACACAATCACAATTAACATGATTTTTTTCTTAACATTTATTTCTTTTCCAAGCCTAGATTCCATCTGAGAGAATGTGGTCCTCAAAATATGTTCATGTTAAAAAATAGGTTTTAAAATCCTCCCTTCCCCTTCCCCCTCTTTGAGTCTTTCTTTTCCTCCTCCCCTCCCCATTCTCCCCTCCTTCCCCCCCCCCCCCCCCCCCACACACACACTACCATACCTGTAAGTGTTATTTCACCTCTGGAATGGCGTGTCCATAGACATGGAGCAGACTGGCTATATGCAAGTGAGCGGGAAGAAACAATTCTCATTCCTCCCTAGGGAAGAAACAGATGACGCATTTATTTTTCTGCGTTTTCATTGGTTACTGTGAATATAACCTATACAACAAGACCAAACAGGAAAAATGGAGTAATGTAATAAAGAAGAGAAGAATAAGGTGGTACGGTCATGTAATAAGATTACCGGACAAAGCACCAGCTAAGATTGCCCTAGAGGAGGCACTTAGGAAAGTAAAAAAGAGAAAAGGCGGGCAGACAGCCACCTGGCTGTCTGTGCTACAGAAAGACCTTAGCATATCGTTTCCTTGCTATGTTTCTCTCGCATCAAGTTATCATAATAAAAAGCAAACCAGGATATTAAAAAATCATTTGGAAGTATGTTTGATAATGATTAAATTCCTAGGATCTTTCTTCACCTTGTTTCCAGCATAGGAATCCCTTGGTGCTAAGCTGCGCTACGCCCCTCGGGATTCCTCCTGCCTTCACCTCGGTGAAGAAAGATCCCACAGACAGAACTGCGGTTAGTTCTATCTATTATACACCCCTCCTCCTCCTCCTCCCCCTCCTCCTCCTGGGGGAGGGAACATGAGGGAGGAGATAGGGGAAGGGAGGAGGACGGAGAAGGGAAGCAGAGGGGTGAGGTAGGAAGGGGAGGAGGAGGTGAAAGAGGGCAGGAGGAGGAGGGGTGTGTAACAGGTAGTCGGGGAGAAGGGAGAGGAAGAGGGGCGGGAGGAATCAGTTGCTTTGTGCCCTGTTTTTACACCATACTTTTGTACATTTTCGTCATATCAGGGTGAGAGAGGAACAGGATACGATACCCTGCTCTTTTTGAATATTAGCGATGGTTCTTTTTCATCATATGTGCATTCCTCTGGAGAGGTGCGTTGAGTGGGGTGCAATAAAAATATTGTTATGGTATGTGTACAATAAAAATGTAGTTGTCTAGAAATAGCTCTGACCTCTGTACTCTGTTGACATGCTTCGCGGGGATCCGACGCTGCTTGAAATCAACATCTTAGACAAGCGTTTTCAGATCTCCGTGAAGCACATCAACAAATCTGACTGAGGTCTAGAAATTTAGCCTGCTAGCTATAGGCCTACAGGATACTATTTTATTTTCGGTTTTTGTACTTATAGTTGTCGTTTTTTCTCACTTTTAACTGCCCACCACCCCGCCCTGCTTCCCCCACTCTCTCCTCCTTGTTATGTTATTGTGTAATACCTGCTCCCCACTGTACCGCCGTCACCGAGCGCTACTGTGGAGCAGGGAGGGAAGCGTGAGCCTACTAACCACATGCATGCATGCAGAGGGGTGGATGAAGTTATGTAAACATGGCAGGGCTGAGTGACAACCGGAGGAGGGTGCATGAATGTTTTCAAAACAGCATTTCTGTACCATGAACGCAGTAGTTTTTCCAGACAAAAGGGTAGCTAACTAAGTGAAGTTTCTCTCAGGCAAATTACAGGTTGCAACTTACATGAGATAATAACAAAAGTTAGGCCATAAGTAGGGGTCGTTCATATATGGGGAGTGGACACTGATTTATAGGGCGACGGGAGGAATTTCGGATATGGGATTCCACCCTCATAGAGGGCGGGTCGGTCCGGCCTCATCTATGGTCTTTGAGACTTTTTCACCAAGTAAATTTGCGATTATTGGTGACTCATTTTATTCTCTATATATTGCATATAGCCATAGGCAGCTACACATGACGGGTCTCATATAAAAAAAATGACCTTGTCCAAAAGTGACACAGGGGTCATTTTTTGGCATTTGAAAATTATCCCACCCTATCGAAAAGTGACCCATGGCAGTCATTTATGCAGGGTATAAAGAGATAGGTATACCCAATATTGGGCATTAATTTGTTGGTAAATATGGAGCTAAACCCGCTTCTATATAGAAATGGCAGGTGATATTTTTACACAGCCAGGTAAACACATTTTCACTCAGATATGAATTTGCTCACCAATGATCTCTAATGAATGGTGTCAAGTAAATACTATTTACAGCTAAAGTAATGCGTATATTTGCAGACAACCTTTGGTATAATATATCCAGATTTTTTTCAAATTGATTAATACATATCAAGCATCTACATCAGTTTTTTTACTGTTAGAAATGACAGTTAGGGAACAACAGAGATTTATGTTATTTTTATTTCAATTAACGGCCAGGTTGAACATTGACCCCCTCCGTCTATGATATCACCACTTCATACCTTTGGTAGTATAGCATTATGTAATAGGCCTACTTCATACATGTATAGTCTCGTTTCATTGGTATATTATCGAAGAATGACTCCCTTCTTCCATGATGCCATTAATTTATATTCATACATATGGTGTCATTACAGTTGGTGTGTTATCGAAAAATGACCCCCTCCTTCCATGATATCATTAGTTCATACCTTTGGTATAATAATATTTAGAGGGGGTCAATTTTCGATGGGCTGGAGGAAGAAGGGGAGGGGAGATGTGTGTAATAGGTAGTGGTGAGGAGGGGGAGACGTACGTTGAAATCTATTTTTTTCTCGAATTCCTCAGCTAAATAAATACAAACAGGAAAAGTGACAGATATGAAATATACTCATTGTATTGTACTTACAGTCTAGGCCCAAAGTTGAGAGAGTCCCTTCAAACGAAGGAAAAGTCACTCACCTCAAACCGTAAAGTACCATTATAATCCATTAAGACTGCAAAATGTCATTATATTCCCATTAAAACGCCGAGTCATAGGCCAGGAAACTGATTAGTGATGTAGGTTGAAATACCATTCTCATCTGATCTGAGGGTTTGATCCTAGAGTGTTTACAATTTTTCAGCCTAATCAAGCAGAATTTACTAAATGTTCAGTGTACATGTGTACATATTATGAATTAATTATGACCTGACCCATTACTATACTCTACAGCCCTGAAAATGTATAATTCCTCTTTTAATTCTTCATGATTTCTCGTTTAATTAAATTGTTGTGACGTCACGCCAACACCAACCCACCCCTCCCCCTCCCTACCTTGTCACACTTTGTCACAAAATGTGACCCCCCCCCCCCCTCCAGCATGACGTAATTTATAGACGGCCCCGTAGGGCTGGGGCAACTTAGATAGCCTGACCCTAGCCCGGGCGACCACTGACCCGCCGCTTCTCTTTGGGTCAGGGAGCAGAAGTATATATGGTCAGTGGTGTTTACTCGTCCACTTCTGGACGACTAGAGATGTAGTAGAAAAACGCTTTATCCACCTATTTTTAATGGTCCCAACAAAAGTAAATAAGTTGACAAATAGGCAGAGCAAAAATCAATACCTGATGGCCGATGTTTCTCACTAAATGAGAATATTTCATAAATCCTTATTCAAGCAAATGTGGCGGGATTCTGGCCACCATAGCACAGGGAATTATGGGGAACTCCGAACCAGAAGTGAATAGAATCACTCAAATGTCGATATTTTGTCGATATTTTGCAAATCTATGAGGATATAAGTTTATTTGCTCATGAATTTAAGCAGGCCAATGGTTACAAGAAAAGAAGTAGTGTTTCGCATCTTATTGCCCAAAGTAACAGCACTACAAGTACCACATAAATAATGTTGATGATTTATTAATGACTGATGTAAGTAGAGAGCCAAGCCTGAAAATGGCACCGTTCTAAAGTATTCAGTGAGGGCTTCAACTCTTCTATAGAAAAACATTGCCTTGCTCTCTGACTGTCTACTGACCAACTAAAGCAAACTAGAGGGGAGAGAGTCAGAATATCTCGGGCTAGCCTGATCCCATCGCCAGCAGGCTCCAGACAGGCGTCTGGAGACATTCACAATACGACTTATATAACATAAGATCAACGCTTTGTATCATATTGTATTCTTTATTTTGCTGTATCCTACATGGCTGTTATGTTATATATATGTTGTACATGTATATTGCCTGTATTGGTTCTCTTCACGCTGTCTAGTTGTGGTGCACTTGTAGGGATGTGCCGCCAATAAGCTTTTTATAATCAAAATCAAAACAATGAAAAAAGATTATTGAAAACTTTAATTTTCAACACCCGTTGAGTTCTTGATAGGTGCTGGAGAAACAATCACGCATCTCAAAGCACTGTTGGGTGTACTGGCGTCGACTGCTATAGTTAATTAAGGTTCCAGTCTATGATGATATGGAAGAAAGATATCCATATATTTTGGTGCTGCAGCGTGTCAGGTTGCACAACATATATACTGCTTCCTTGTTGGTAGATTAAAACACTCTTATTAACATCGTTGCAGGGTGGTGCACATAATATATAGATCGTATATACCCCCTCCCTGGAATTTTGAGTAAGGTGAAGTCCGGTGTCACTTTTCATAGGGACAAGGACCTGGCATATCTGATTCATAATGCTGTGTATCTGTTGTATTCAAACTTCATAATGTTTTGTGGCTCTGTGAAAACACGAGGCTAAGGCTACACAGACAAGGTCGATCACTTCCACAAATGATAGGATGCTCGCTCCGAAATAAACCAAGAGACCGATGGCATGATCCTTGGCGTGGTCCATGAACGAATAAGCCTCGGCGTATGTGACCTTGGTGTATACAGTTTGTGGGTAGAACAGGTTAACGGCAGATACAGTTTCTCTGAAAGGGTTATAAAATGTATAGATTTAAAAAATAACTTGCATCAACATTTCGCAACTGAGGACTATTTGAATTCCATGTATTAATACAGCATGTTATCTCAGAACTAGTAGGGGTCATTCAAAAATTACGTAACGCTTTTTTGCCTCAAAATGTACACCCCCCCCCCCCCTGCGTTACGCCCCGCAATGTTATAGTATGGGACCGTCTGACCCCCCCCCCCCTCGAGCGTTACATAATTTTTGAATGACCCCGTACAATAAGATTGCTTTTTAATATAGAGATATTAAAAAGAACTATGAAAAAGATGTTTTCACAAATCAGACAATTGAATATACTAATAAAGCAATGATGTAGTAGTGTACCTGAGTTGGAGGCTTGATGGCACGCCGGGGGCACCATTAAGAGCAGCCGCTGTTTGTGCCTTGTCCAATGCAGCTGACATCGTGGCATTGGCTGAGCTATCTAAATCTCTGGCTAGTACTAGTTCAGACAGCTGGGAAAATGTTGAGGAGCCCGTCCATTGGTTGTCAATGCACGGCAGTGCACAGTTGCACTTGTTGGACTTAGTTAATAGCTCTGTAATATTTATTGTCAATTTAAATGACGAATCCAACACCAATGAAATGCTTGTTAGAACTTCCCCACTTGGCCTCCATTAGATCGAGAGGTTTACATTTTAAGGGAATCTCATATAGTTAATTGAGGAAGCGACTAAGTTATAAATATTCGTTCAAAGAACATCACAGGAACCGCCATAATTTTCTACCTTACATTTAGGTATTTACTTAATCATTATACATCATTTTAAAATATTGGGAGTAAATAATAAACCCAATATTAAAGCAAGATATGTGAGAACATGTCTGCTCTCAGGTACAATGTTTGTCATTAATATTAGCTACTTACCATTCATTTTAGTTGCCACGCATGTCATCTGTGTTTTTGTTGTACAGGTTGCGAAAGTCCCTGAAAAGGTTGAAAAGGCTCCATGTAAGTAGGTTACGTGACAAAAGATCTGTTCTAGTTATACTAATCTGCTATCTAGTTATGTTTAAGCATTACCTGTATTATCAAATGGTACACATCCACAGCTACTGTGTAGAGATGACTGCTGGCAGTTGTCGAAGCAAGAAGCCATTGGAGTATGACCATTACAGGCAGTGAACGGTGCTGGCAAGCGAAGGGTCTAGCAATCATATTTAGAGAAGACACTATTTACCATTTCGTCTTATTAAAGCATCTTCACAAGCCTTTATAACGGTTATTGTAAATTCTATCACGTATTAAATCGGTTTATTATAACTTAATTTCGGTTCTTCTTCTAAGCCAACTACTGCCAAATGTATCAGGAAAGAGAAGCCATGGTACTACACCTGTTTATGATCCACTTTGAGGTTAGCCTTAAAACCTGGGGTTATGTCTATTCCATCATCCATTGAAAGGTATGGCCTGGCTCCTGCTCCATGAATGTAGAACTGAAACATTTTGTAATGGGTTAGCATGTGGATACTGTCAATTATTCATTGAAGTATTCAGGGCAATAACTTTTAATCGGGCGATGCTTGGGTAAGTGCACCGCTAGATCGACAATAGCTGAGGTACAATCTTTACAATCAGATATATCTGGGGTTGTTAAAAGGAGGAATAAATGGGTTATTTTAAAAAGAGAGCACGTCCTAACTTGGGTGATGCAATATTCGCGAGGAGGGTCTCGATATTATCGATGCTTTTAAGCGCACTAAGTAATTGATTGCCCAAGAGTGTAAAAATCTGTTTATATTAAGCTAGTAGTAAGGGTTAGAATCATTCTAAATGTTTACCTTTAGTCCAGGTACTCCACCTACATCGTAGGACACGTCGTATGATTCAGTATTTAATACCAAATTAAGGCCACCCTTCAGTCCTGAAAAACCGACGTGTGTGTTTATACTAAACGAATTCTGTATTTCTTTCAATGTGGGATACAGTTTGGAGAGTGGATATTTTGAGATGCATTGTCAATATCAATATTCAGCACACATCATCCTCATACTTACCAGGAGCTGTCTGGGCATTCGTGCCAGTCAGAGTGTAACATCTCCCATTATATGTGAGGGAACTTTCCCATAACGTTGGATCACAACTCTTCCCCGCAAAGGTACAACTGGTGAAAATTATTTTTAAAAGATAATATTAGATAGGCAATGAACAGCAAATCAGAGGGAAGAAATGAAAGTAAGCGTAGGTCTATGTACTAGGTTGATGTAAGACCATTACCTTAGAGGTGTATACCCACACATTAATACCATGTGAGTATGGCATTGCCTGGTGCGCATTTGACAAATGGTGGTGTTTGCCTGCTGCAGACGTGTCCAACAAAGACAATAATCATGTATCCATGATTATTTTTTGTTTTTAAAAATATTTAAAAAATGCCATTCACTTTAGGTGGCTAATGATCCTCAAGAATTTATTTTGAGAAATTACACACGTTTAACAGTCATTATTGGAACGTTTTGACTTGATTCGCAAACTACAATTGAAACCCTTCCTTGAATGTTCGTGTGTAATATCCCTGATCTCAGATGGAAATTACTCACAAAGAACTAAATTAGTTCATCGAGAAGAAAATTATTTAGGAAATTATCTAAATCAAATCGATATTCTATGTAATCAAATAGTAGTATACCAACGACGCAGCTATCATCTGTGACGCAACAGGCAAAATCATGACATCCCACTTGAACTCATGTTCAGCATTATGTAGATCGTTGAAAAATGTTCTCAATCATTTCAAGTAGTTTTTTAGTTTTTTTAGTAGTTCATGTGCAATCACCGACTACAATATATTTAAAAGATATGATACCTTAGGATCATAGAAGTTATATTAGGACCCGCGTTGAGAGCAATCTCGGTAAGGTTTTCTCCTGCTCCTATTACAGCACTTCCTAGGGAGAAAAGAATATGAGGATTATCTTTTATAAAAGCTTCTTTTTATGTAAAGGAGCGCTTAAATATTTCATGCTGAAGGATTAAAAGCATTTGTCTTCATTTAAAACACTAAGTTAATATGTAAGCGCGCCCTAGTGCATGCATGGGTAAAAATTACGCATATTATTTCTTTATTCAGAATTGCTTTTATATTTTATTGAGTGAAAATTACATTCATCGAGTATTTATTAATTGAATAAAACGTGGCGTACTCCAATCGTTCGTAGTTTGGTACTGGGATTTGATGCTATTGTATTTGCCCATGTCCGATAAGCTTGTCATTCTGAAACACAAGTAGGATATTATATTCATTCATCCCAATTTTGATGTGAGGAAATGTTGAGTGATGTACAGGAAGTCTATATTTGAACAGCTATGTTATACTACATGAAGTCGTGATCAACGGTGCATGCTATAAGTCAATGACAACTGTGAGTTAATGCTGTTATTATTGAGCCGACATTTGTATTGAATTATGTTACGCATAGACTGGTGTCTCTTATATCAAGACGGAACTTACTTCAGTGGATTATGGGAGCATATGGTGACTTGTGGGAGGGCGAGACTTGACGAGTGTATTTCTTTTGAAGTAACGGTTACAGAGAACGCGAAGTACTTCACCATAACTTCGTAGGTTACCATAAGGAACATTAGGAGACTGAGTGTGAAAACT
This sequence comes from Sthenelais limicola, assembly GCA_942159475.1. Lineage (NCBI taxonomy): Eukaryota > Metazoa > Annelida > Polychaeta > Phyllodocida > Sigalionidae > Sthenelais > Sthenelais limicola. The sequence continues at coordinate 73,189,260 of OW804098.1, forward strand.
ATGGCCCAAAGCACTCTGTGGAAAAAATAAGATAAATATATGATTGGCAATTTTGATTGCATCTGATTGACAAGTAACAATTTCTTACACATACCTTCAAAACGACTTTTGCATATATATGCGTCTTTGTCTTGTTAGTGTTCAATAAATTTGAATTTGTAGCTTTGGTTAAACAGTTTTATTTCGTGTTGATCTAAACTACAGAATAATTTAGGGGGCTACCCCAGCGATTACATTGTTTTCTTTTAGATTTCTGATATCGATCTTTTGTAATTATGTAACTATAAATAGTTTCTGTTGTATTTGTTCAATTTAATATAATTTACATTTAATATTTACATGGTCGACAAACATTCCAGACAAATCTTTTTTTTACATTTGAAGTAATTGTTGCAAATCTATTCTTAAGTTCATTACAAATTTCCCACCATTTGTGGTAATCCATTCACCTAGCTATGTTCCGTTGTCTTTGCTTGTAAGAATTCTCACTCGTATACATGTATGTGTTTAGGATATACTAGATAACTAGCCCGCCTACCTCCTAAGTGGCCGATAGTGTGGATTCAAGACATAATGTAATCCGTGAGTCTGAGTTCTCTGTCCATACGCCTCTAGAACCCCAGGCTCTTTCTTCTCATCGCTTTCTTTTTTCTTCATTGTCTTTGGCTGTTGTTGGTTGAAGAATGAAGTATATTGCCTGTTTCTTGCTTAATGTCTGCAAGTTTGATTTATACTGCGGAGTAACCGGCTGACCTCTAGAATGTGCTATGTAAGAGCCAACACAGCCGTCTACAATGACATAACTCCTGCTATGGAGACATATAATAGCATGGACTGCATACCTGCTCAATAGTTGGAACTACACGCAGACGTGCTAGGTTGATAAACAATATCAAACTAGTAAGTGGAGAATGGGTGACTGAGCGATTGTGACGAGCCAGTTTTTCCCTTTTCATCCCCCCCCCCTCCCATTTTTCTCAATAAAGACTGTGCGACATATAGACGCTTCTGATATTTAATATTTCACACTCTCTGAGCATATATATACACACTTTGCCCGTAGTTCTTAGTCGGATGTGACTGTCGATATTCTATTATTTGTGGGTGAGATTTGTATATATACTATCAAGTACATGGTGGAGTTCATATATATTTGTATATATACTATAAATATATATACGAACTTTGCCCGTAGTTCTTAGTCGGATGTCGATATTATATTATTTGTGGGTGAGATTTGTATACATACTATCAAGTTCATGGTGGAGTTCACATATATTTTTGGGGGTTCAACATTTTTATTCAGGTATGGTCGTTGTTATTGGGTCGGTTTTTAATCTGTTAGACAGTTACTGGATTAAACGATTATAGGGACCGAACCTTCTATTTTGAGTAAATTTCCCAGCTTCAAAGACCTGTCGCCGCGAACATAAAAAATAAGGAATTGGTTAGGCCTACGCTCCTGATTTTTTCACTGCTGGGGGGAGGAATGTTTTATCTGTGTTTTGACGAGGGGGATTTGTCAATTTTTGATTCTTGATACCTTTTTTGTCCAGTTTTCTGAGGAAAGATTTGCGTTTTGCGGCGAAAAAGTCTGTGAAATCGAGAGAAAGCTGTAGGGGCCTCTCGTTATCACCACAGGTTTTAACGAGTCTGGTACACTGTCTCAGCATGGTATTAAAGACTGTGGCGCAGGTTCTCCACAGGTTCTCCACAGGTTCTCCACAGGTTCTCCACAGGTTCTCCACAGGTTCTCCACAGGTTCTCCACAGGTTCTCCACAGGACTCAGTTTTAATGAGGTGTGAATGTTCGCACCTTTTCTGGGAATGTTTGGCCCTGCTTGGCCCTGATTGGTTAACTCTGTGACTGGGTTTTCCTGACACTCTATTTTGATTGGCCTGTCCATGCCCGACATGCATGGACAGGGGCATGGCTCCCACCCTCTACAGTTGTTTCCCTCTTCTGATTGGCCCTGGCCTGTCCATGCCCGACGAGGCACGGACGGAAGGGGTATTCCCTCCTCCCACCCTCCATGCCCGACTGCCCGACGAGGCACGGACGGAAGGGGGCGGGGTATTCCCAGTGTGCGCGTACAATTCAGTTGACTGACAGTACAATCGCACATAGCCTCAGCACATTTACAATCAGACCTAATGAAAATAAACCTCTCCAAATCCATAGAAATGTTCATTTCTGAACAGAATCGTTCATTTGGGATCTTAAATAAGAGTCATATTAAGCTTCCTATCTCTTTATTTACTTTAAACGATTCATTAAATAAGTTTTAGAAGGTGTTTTCTAAGACTAAGGCCCAGCCGTCATAGCTTGAGGGGAGGCTATGTGCGATTGTACTGTCAGCAACGATCCTATAGCTATAGGTCAGTAAATGGTGCCGTAGCCTCGGCCATCTATGTCAACTGTATCTAGGCCGCCGTTAACAACAAAAAAAAATAAAAATTAAAAAAAAATTAAAAAAAATTTAAAAATTAAAAAAAAAATTCGGTCCATCAGTCCATCCATCAATCCATCCATCCATCCATCACTCCATCCAAACCTTCCCTCCCCCTTCTCTCCCTCCTTCTATCTCCCCTTCCCTCCCCCCCCCCCTCTCTCCTCTCTCCCCTTCTCTGTCTATACTGTACTTGTGTCTATACTGTACTTGTGTGTGCATACAGTGTGCACACTGTACTTGTGTGTGCATACAGTGTGCACACTGTACTTGTGTGCATACAGTGAGTGTGCATACAGTGTGCACACTGTACTTGTGTGTGCATACAGTGTGCACACTGTACTTGTGTGCATACAGTGTGTATGCATACAGTGTGCACACTACACTGTACTTGTGTGCATACAGTGTGTGTGCATACAGTGTGCACACTGTACTTGTGTGTGCATACAGTGTGCACACTGTACTTGTATTTACTGTACTTGTGTGCACACTGTACTGTACTTGTGTGTGCACACGGTACTGTACTTGTGTGTGCACACTCTGCACACTGTACTTGTGCGTGCACACTGCACACTGTACTTGTGTGTGCATACAGTGTGCACACTGTACTTACTGTTCTTGTGCATGCACACTCTGCACACTGTACTTGTGTGTGCATATAGTGTGCTTACTGTACATATGTACACTGCTTACTGTACTGTGCATATAGTGTGCTTACTGTACTTGTGTGTGCACACTCTGGGATGCAGTGAAAGCTAGTGGAGGTGTGTAGGTTAGAGATAACTTACAGTTACAGTCCAATGCACTTCGTAAGAAGATGCATTTCCACTGGTTTCCATGCTTCAAGCAAATCCATTTGAGTGCTAGAAGCCCTTTTTCGTACATCCATTTGGCACACACACATAAAAATTCCATTTGAGTGCTAGAAGCCCTTTTTCGTACATCCATTTGGCACACACACACACACACACAAATTTGAGAATTTTTCAAAATCTCAAAATTAGGATCCATTCTCAGAGCAAATTCCTTTTAAAAAATTAGGATCCATTCTCAGAGCAAATTCCTTTTGAGAATGATCCTGTAAAGCACAACTTGAATAATTCCAGTGAGATGAGGTGAAGACTCCATGAAAACCATTTTTGAAGACCAATTCCTATGATATTTTCAGTTGTTGAAACCAATGGTAGAAGAGTCTTGAAAATCGTCCAGCAAATCTCTAGGTGTAGGGGTAGAAAAAGGTTAAAAGGTCCAATGATTACCAGATCAATGGAAAAACAGCTGTAGTTCTGTTCAGTACAAAATCCTCTGGTCTACTGACTGACCAGTTAGATGCGGTTACCTTTTTATACGCAGTAGGGTCACGTGACCTGTCATTAAGATACATTAACATAATCCAGAAGTGAATCCGCCCAGAATATATTTGTTCCTGTGATAAATGAGTTGCTTGTGACTGACGTTTACCTTACAGATTGTTGAATTATAGCATCGCCGTCCCACCGCCATTAGGCATTACTAATACCGGAGACCCGGCCACTAAAACTACGTTGTTTTGCTGCGCAGAAAGAAGGGTTGTCAAGTCTTTTGCCTAGCCATGTCTGCCGCCGATCTATGGCAGAGCCATAACTCGACGCAGACAATAAGATTATATATTTTGTTACCTTTTTTAATGTGATAATCCTAGATTCTTTGCGTTTGTTTTGACGCCATTGCAAGCGTGACTGTTTTGGCGGAAGTGAACCCCGAACAAGAGCATCGCGCACGCGCAAAGGAGACAACTCCCTATGGAAATCCTTATGTATCGTTACGGGTGAACACAATGGTGGTCAGTTGAGAGGCTTGGGACGGGTCGTTCGTCGTAAATTTTTTGGTTTTTTGTACGGCATCGTATAGACATTCCGACTGGCTTGTTCGGTATAGGTAGGGCTAACTAGAAAGAATGTGTGGGCGGTTTTGGACGAACCCGGGGGAAATTTCAAACTAAAGTGTTTTCTGTGCGCGCCTTATCCTAGTTCCGTTCTTTTGGAGGTATGGAGGGCCTGGTGTGATTTTTTAGAAGAAGCTGCGCTTTTGCAGGCAAAAGGCGGATGTGGCCCGATTGGTCAAGAAGGATTAAGATTCCTTCAATCTTCCTTCAATTCTTCGAAGAAACTGCCGTTTTTCGCTGGAAATAAACATTTTCGAAGGCAGTAATATCACTCTAGGTTATGTTTTAAAAGGAATTTAGGCTTCTACCGATTCATAATGGTCATCTTTAGGTATATTCCGCCCCATTTTGTTTTAATATAGAGTTGTATGGGTGGCGTCGGCGGCGTTTTTTTTTCAAGATGGCTGACAATTTTAGCAACGATTTGCACGCCGAATAATGACGAAAATAAATGAGAACTTGCTTGTTTCACGGTGGATATTTTGTCCACACGTTGAAATCTATCATATTAAATGTTTTTGGAAATTTTTTGGTTATTATTAAGAAAAATGTCGGTGCCGACTATGACGTGGCTTACGCCCATAGGGTTAGTATAGAGTCATGTCAGTCGGCGATATCATTGAGCAGATAATTATTGGTTTTTGTCTTGATTTAAATGTTAGTTGTGTTGAATGATCATGACATTGTTTATTTTCGGCGATTTTCGGTTTCTTAATGTCGGTCCATAAGCTTCAGTGCTGAGAAGAGGGCTTGTCAAAATGGCGATTTTTATCATGCATTCTTTAAGCATTCAGTGACCCGTCTGAACGCAGTCGTTTTCTCGCTGGTTACACAAATTTGTGAATAAATAAATATGTCTGACCCATCTTTGCTTCAAAATAAACATTATTGTCGATTCAGATATTCTAAAATTGAAAATTTAGCGGATATTTTTGGTTCTAATTTCGCTATTCTATATTAAGGAATACGTCGAGATTCCAAGATGGCTGACCACTGTCAAATTCTGCAAATCATTGCAATGATTTGCGTATCGAATAATGACGAAAATAAAAGGGAACTTGCTTGTTTCACGGTGGATATTTTGTCCACACGTTGAAATCTATCATATTAAATGTTTCTGGAAACATTTTGGTCATTATTAAGAAAAATATCGGTGCCGGCTATGACGTTGATCGCGCCCATAGAATTAGCATTGAGTCATGTCAGTCATATGTATTCATTGACGTGCATTGAGCAGATAATTATTGGTTCCAAACTGTGGAAATATCGGGAATGATATCGCCAAAGGTATTACATATGATGTATTTTGTCTTGATTTAAATGTTAGTTGTGTTGAATGATCATGACATTGTTTATTTTCGACGATTTTTCGATTTCTTAATGTCGGTCCATAAGCTTCAGTGCTGAGAAGAGGGCTTGTCAAAATGGCGATTTTTATCATGGTAGACGACAGCCACACAATGGTTTCTCATGTATTACAACTTAAATACTTCATTTCATTGTTTTAAATCTAGTTGGTGCGAGATGAAACATGTCTGACCATCTGCTGTTAAATTCCAAGCAGTTAAATATCATTATGTTCGTCGGAATTTGACTTTTAAGATCGGTTCGAAATGTAATTTTATTATCAGAATCGGACATCGGAGATTTAGGATTTATCTGGAATTTCGGCGAAAGATTTTTAGGTCTGTACAAGCATAGGGGGAGTCATATATCTTTCAAAATGGCTTTCTTATGATGTACCAAGGTTGTAATTAAATGGATTATTGCACAAATTTCATTTTAGTTTAGTTTTTTAAGAGATTTTGGCGATTTTAAGATTGAATTTCGATCGATAATTTTCATTAATCAAATGTTAAACACGATTAAAAACCGACCCAATTTCGCCTGTCTCTCCGCCAGGAGGGAAGGTACATTAGCGATTAAACCCCTCTTGTATCGGTTTCATATTTACAATTTCAATTCACAACCACGGCTCACCTTGCGGTCACCTTCCGCCGCTACCAGACATTCGGCCGACCAGACGAAACAATGAAAACAAGTGAAAATAAAAAAGTTATAACCATGTATATCTCAGTACAAAACAGTCCTGTAAATACAATTCAATAAATTTTAATCTAACCCCTTTACAGGGGGAAATTAAGCCAAGCCAAAATGTGTTCTAGCCATCTTATGGAACGTATCAAAATCGTCAACAACACGCATTTCTCTAGGTAGTCACCAGGTAATACAAAGATTATATACGGTAACAATGTTAGACCTAGACCTGCTCCTGTAGTGGTGGGATAAGGACCGGAGCACCATCCCTGCGTGTTCTGGCATTAGGTCTGAGAAATTTAATTATGGCTTGTCACTGATAATATAGAATAAACATTTGGCTATATTAAATTGTGATCTTCTATTAATTGTAAACACATTCGCATCTCGGTGTAAATTGACCTAAATATCCTCTCCTTAACTCACCCTGCAGAAACCCCGATCAATTCTGTTGTAAACGGGAACTGCGTAGAACCCTGGTCATTGATAGGGTGTGAAAGTCGGTACTGGTACTGGGTTCGAATTCCAACTTCGAGCTAATACCTAAACGGATAGTGGTCCACGCTGCTCACTGCACAAATCTATTAACCACGCTTGATCCTTCACAATAATTTTCTCAAATTGATTATTTCTCTTTGCAGTCAACCCTCTTGCCGCGCGTCTCTTCGGAACATGGACTTTGCTTGCTTCAGTCTTAAGAGTTTATTGTAGCTTGAATATTAGAAACAAACAGTAAGTACACACAGATTTCTGTCAATGTTTATAATAATTATGATCATTTGTCGTGATCGACCTGCTCCTTCTGTTACCGTATACGTTTGTTTGATAACATTTGGAACAGTCAATCTCAAGGCAGTAGGAGGATATCGGCTTGTTTCCAGATTTAGAATAAAATTTGAATATAAAATTGATAAGGCTACTTTCACACATTTGTGGAACTATGTTATATTGTTATACCTCGTTGTGTCATGTCAACGAGTATAGAACATGAGAGCTGGAACTAGGGGTATGGGTCCAACCCGAGCTTGTTTGGTCCTGCGGTGAGGATGACCTACTTTCGCGCGGCAAGAAAGTATGATGGCTGCCGAGGAGAGTGCAGTCGGAGCCTCTAAAAGTAAAACCTCGTAGTATTGTCCAGCTTTAATGACCGCGCGAAGCCTTTTGGCTATGCTAAATCATAGGAATAAAATAAATCTAGTGCTCGAGATAGGTTTTCGAATTCAGGGGTTATGGAAAAGGCCTTAAATGGTCGAAAATTATGTAATATTAGGTAATAGAGTAATAGAACATGAACACTAGGTGTTGATGGAAGTATCCATCACATTAGGCGGAGAAAATCGGCTTCTACCGACCTAATATCCACGGGTTTGGAACCCTAAAACAGATACCGTTACATACAAAATAATAAAGAAAAGTGTCAAAAACGGCTCGCAGAGCGGTCTGAATACAAATTAATGTATGTTAAAAAATACATAATAGACCATGGAGAAGGGAGCAGATAACTCCTAGGGAGTACCCTGGTCAATGCGATCCAAGAAAAGCTATCTGGGAGCTTATTGACAAATGGTCCGAAGTATTTATGGAAATAAAGGTAACGTAGGACGAAAATACCCGTTTAAAGGAGAATAACTCATACAGAGCAGTACATAAGTTAATACAACCGAAAGGTAGACCTCAAAACATATTGAGGTACATATACAGGTGAGATAACAGCAGCAGCAGTCAAGCAGAAGAACTAGATTCCGTCCCTCCAGACGTGTTGACTTGAAGTATTTAAATATATAGCTCGATTTTGAGTTAAGGTCATCAAGTAAAAATGTTCGTTAATGTTTTTAAAGTTAAAATGTCTCTGTTATATGGTGAAATTATAGTCTACAGATGATGTGGAGTACCCGCCCCGGTGGAGAGTTCACCACTCCCTTGAATAGCTGTAGAACAGAGATAAAAAGAAAACATTCGTTCACTTTTATGTGTTTGGACACCCTACCAGCCGGTGACTTGGGGTATAGAGCTATTTCTACATTGTTCTCCGAACCATTAGTTTATCGCGATTAATACTAAGTGATGTGCTCAATTAATGGTTCTATTTTTTCTGAGTAGTCTCCTTCTATTTCAGAGTATACAATTTGACATTAGGGTCATTTCTACTCGCCCTAGGCCACTTTGCATCCGAAATCTGCTACTATAAATCCTGTCGGATCGACTCTCCAGGAGCTATTGCGCCCATAATAATTTCCAGTGAGTTTGTTGTTGAATCTTGTAAATCCACGTACCTTTGTATTGCAGTCAACTTAAGAGGCTTTATTAACGTATTTGACCATTTCCACGGACGTATAGACCTACCTAACTTCCCACCCATCATTAAAAGTCATTAAAATGAAAATATAATTTCTAAGGCCCTTAAAAGTAATTAAATTTGGTTTTGAGTCCTTGAAAATTGTAGTGACCTGATAATTCCCCCCATCGTCTTTATAATTAAATTCAAATGGACCAGAAAGCATCATTCAACGAGTAAAGTTTCTAAAGTTTCTTGGGGGAGAACCCCCCCCCCCCCACACACACACACACATACACATGTATGCCATGTCTCCGGCGCTTGCTGACCCCTTGCCCACATACGCTCATCAGAACCGTTTCTGTCGAATTTACAATTTTCAAGAAATAAAATATCACTATTCTGCCACGAGTCATTAAAAAGTCTCCCTAGACTGGTAACCCTGAACTTTAATAATAGTGTTAAAGCTACTGATTCCTGAAAATTGCCCGAAGGGGTGTAGGCCTACTAACTGGATCTTATGTAATACATGTAGTTCATTTATGTTTAGCCCATTTATGTTAATATAAAGGATATTTTTTCTTGTAGGTATTTCCTCAGTTGCTATGATCATCGGTTATCCATACATCGATGAAAACAAAGATCTCAGAGATGACGACATGAAAGGGAAGTTTGGTGAACTGATGAGGAACTCCAAGAAATCCTCTTGAGGCAACGAGCATTTCACTGTCAAATTGATCTCTAGTCAATAGGGTATCCAAATTAATTATCAAAGACTTTCATATTTTATTTTAAAAATAATTCTACGAAGCGGTTAGTCATTCATAATTTATTATAATTATAATAATTTGTGAATCACTAGCCAACTTTCCTGCCTGGTGGATGTGGTTGCATCCACATACAATGTGATCATTTCATATATTAGTTGTCTTAGATTTCATCTGTCAGTTCATGATCGACCATGCGTCACTTGATTATGGGTTTTATCTGTGTTATTTTTACATAGAGATATAGAAAATAGTTTTTCTACTTTTGAGACAAGGTTATATATATATATATATGTTTAGGACATCAAATGTAAATAAAGAGATTTTAAAATAAGTACCGTTCATTCCTTTTGATCAACATATTATTTATTAGTACGGGACAGTACAATTTAGAATTAAGTATTATCAAAATGTTATACAAGACCAATCCAGATAGATATTTACAAAATTATTATTCCATCTTCTTGGAATAAGAGGTGTTTATGACTTTGTCTAGAGCAAATACCTGTCTAAAGGTTACGTCTAAGTAATAGAACAAAAAGAGAATTGTCTTAACATTATTAACTATCAATATTCAAGCAGGTAAGATATGTTTACATGCTCCAAAATATGCTAATTCTGAAACCTAGTTTAAACTGATGATATTCGAAATATTTTATAAAGTACATATGTACCTTGTAAGTCACTTCTCCTTCACTGCTTAGATGTGTTGGAACAATGATATATATATAAAACACCATACATTGTCACTATATATATATATACCGTCCACCTTAAGAATCTATGCAGAGAAAAGGATCGTCACGAAACTAACCCTTTGGCCATTCTGTTAGTGTCCGTCGTTTACGATTCTGTACGACGGATTCAATAAGAACGGGTTGTGACATTTACCTAGTTACAATCAAGGTGTAAGGTGTATCCATCGGAAGCATTAGTTTATTTCACATAATTATTGATCAAAGTGTTCATATGCTACTCATACATCAATCAACCATGTTTTGGAACTCGGGATTAACGGAATTGGTCAATTTCCGTTTTAAGTCTGGCCTCAACAAGACTGACTATTTCTTTAGTTCAAATTATTTATTCAGATACTTAATTAAGTACAGTGTCAGTTTTTCATTCAAGATATAAACTTACAATGATAAATATTATGAAAAGTTGCCATGAATGTTCACACCCCTCTGCCCTGAGAAAGCATCACAAGACCAGCCGATTATGTACTGAAAGCTACGTAGCATTTTATATTTCCATTTTGTATTGATTTCTCTATTTCTATGACAAAAATGCGTTTGCGAAGATGCCAAATTGAGTAAAGTGTTCGACTATGGAAAAGTTTTCCCTCCATATTTTCATGAGTATTCAAAGTCGAGAAATGCCTCTTGTGTTGCCCCTAAGTTTCTCAATAAAAATCGGTGCATTGTAATACAGTATACAAAATTTATTAGAAAATATCCTTAGCTTCTCTGTTTTTCATAACTTATTTCTTTTCTAAATTATATGTTGGTGCAGATACATTTGGGCATCTTCGTTCAACGGTCTCAGTATGGCCGATGTATGTATATAAGAATTATGCTCAATTTCTCCCATGTTTCTCTAGAGAAAACGTATTTCCATAACGCGTCATAAAGCTTACACAGCTTTGATAAAATTGTAATAAAAGTTACACATTGATTATAGTTTTATTTATGTCATGAGTATGGTGAACTTGGCAATAAATAAATAATCGCTTAAACAGATTCCCAGGGTATCTTATACTATTTTAACTAAACATCTAATGCATGACACGGATGTGTAGATATATGGGCTAGGCTCCTTTTATTTTGATCCTTTTATTCTATTGGTCTACAAGCACCACATACCTATATATTCCTACTATGGATTGCTAGTACGGGAAACTACCAATGTCGTTTTGCTGACTCAATGACCCTTGCTATATTTACTTCCTTTCTACAAGCTAGTTGTACAATTATAAATAAATAGACGTCCCTCTTTGCCGCAGTTGGTGTAGGTACATCAATGCCAGATAGCAGAGAATAAGGAACGAGTAACCTGCTCTGGAGGTTCGCATTAATTTGAACAGAATACGTATTGGGACGGCACGTTTCTGAGGCCAAATTGGTGTCAGAAACCTTACTAGCGAGATTCAGCTCCTTGTTTATTATGTCTATAGTTTTAATTCAAATTTCATGCTAGCTAGATCTCTGTCATTGTTGGGTGTGAACTGTTTCTTGATAAAAGCGAACGAAGCCCGTTTATCTTCTTCTGGATGTATCCGCCATGATCCCTTCAAGTAATCTAGAGAATGCATCGTGCCTCCTGGAATGTAGACACTTGCATTCGCTCCTACTTGGAAGCCTGTAATTTCCATGGTTTCTTCATCGCCTTCCCACCTGCAAAAATATTATCAAAGTTGACAATTGGCCTTACTCAACATCTTTATATGGAAAGATTCACCTGTCTGCCTATAGTGCCTCCAGTGGGTACCTATCTACTGGTTGATTAATTTTCTTTTATACATATGCGACTGTGTATTTATATACAAGCCTAGATTCAGCAGTCCACATGTTAGAAGATTTGTCAATCTCAGGGGCCATACTTAGTTCAAAGCCACTTGACGGTATTGTTGCATCGTCAGTAACTTAACATATTTTATTTAGATATGAAATTCACCATAAAGTATGCCTAAATTTCAGAACGTTCAAAAGTAAGTTAGGCAATTTGTTATCATTTGCAGAGGGCAGAGTCAAAAGTCTAACATAACCCTTGAATCCATCGGTTCAGATGATTTACATGAACAGTCGCGGTTTAAACTGTTAGTTTTATACTCGAGAACTATGTTCACGTTATTTTAATTTTAATACTGATGCACTAAAATAATCTGATTTTGTTCAGTGGTTGATATAAGAAACCCCATGTCTCCTTTTTTCATGCAAGTCTAAAGATCCAGTCTAAAGTTTTGTGGAAGTCTGCGGTCTGCCTAGAGTCCAAATTCTCGAAGTTTAAAGTTTTGTGCGAGTCTAAAGTTGTGTAAAAGTCGAAAATTGCATAAAAGTCAATGTAAAAAGTTGCGTATATGTCAAAGTCAAAAGTTGTGTAAAAGTCAGTCACCAGCTTTGCAGTTACCATGGTATTCAAAATACTGCTTAAATGTAAAGCAATAGAGTTTAGTTTCAGTCTATAATAAATTGACATGTTACTAATGTATATCCCTGTAATCGAATATATATAGTGTACACCTATTACCGCCAACAGCCACAGGGCTCTAATAATAATTATTGGTAACACCTTGAGTCAAAGTGATGCTGTATGTGTGAAGACCAGCAAACGAAATTTATTTTCTTTTTGTCCCAATATCTTACCGAGCTATGACGAGATATCCACTGTCTTGCGAGAGGGGACTTAGAAAGCGACACTTGGATGACCTCTCCATGCCTGGGCCACCCAAAACCATGCTGTTATTAGCAAAACTCGCATTCACATATGTCATGTCTCGCACACTATGTTGATAGAGGGTGGCAATTTGTTCTTGGTCCTCATTAGCCAATCTGAAAATATGTTGAAAACATATACTTGTCTGAACATGTTCAACATGTTAATATTCTCTATACAAATAGAAACAATCTTTGAAATATAATACATGTACATATGGTGTAATAATAATACAGTTTCCTAATACATTGTATGAAATCGTATAGGTCGTGTAACATCTAGTTCATACTACAAGGCATAGATCTATATTAGATCCCTAATATTAGACATTGTGCAATATTTTCACAAACTTGACTGACATGATGCAGGACATCTACTGCAATATCTAGACCATAAAAGAAATGGTATTCATGATTCTTTTACATGAAACTAAAAAATATCAGCCTCAACTCAAAAAGAATTTAACTGAAATATGTAATTCAGTTATCTACATAAATATATACAGACACATGTAGATATATGCATAAGACTTCAAAACCTCCCTCGTGAAGGAGACTATCTTCTTGTAGCGATCGAGAGATTAACATAAAAGTAAATCAAATCAAATATATGGGAATGCCAATCCTTTGTCGGATCTTTTCATGGAATCCACGATACAAGTCATATATAAAAATATTACCTGCAGCCAAAATATTTCAGGGAATCGTCAGTGGCGGTGACGACGGGGACTTGAGGCGACGAGCCGGCAGGAAGTATAAGATCTGCTGGCTCCATAGGATCAATGTTGGGTTCCCATCTTGCGGCGTCGATAGAAAGATTCGCGGGTTGTTTCCCCTTGTCTGTGGTGTAGCACACTACGTCAATGAGATTATAATCTTTGGCAATGCGTTGAGGTTCTCTCCCAGTGAGACCTTTCTCTTGCACGAATGTAAACCATTGCTGTGCCAGGGAGTTTGCCGCGGCTTTTGTACCCTCGTCACCCTGGATATCTCTTATTTGGCGACCTAAATCCCCACTAATTAGAAGGAAAATAATAGTGATTACCGGAGAGCAAGTTTAACGTAGCTGATAAATATTTTGGTTTTTTTTTGTCGGAAATCCAATAATAAATTGAACTTGGAAGGGCTATAGCCTAATGTATGTTATTTATAAAAACAAAATATCAAGGTTAATAAAATTGATGCCAACATATCGTTAATATTATGTAGATTCATACTATAACGTTTGCAGGTATAGGATTCCTCCCATGAATATTCATTTATGATCCCGTCAATAGCACGAATTCCATAGCATTCGCGCTCTAATTCTAATCCTGCTGTCTCACCTGGTAAATTCACTGACATCACCCACTGGACCGCATTGGCCGATCACAAACTCTCTTAATACTGAAAATTGTGTATTCGACTGTATACGTTTGTCCATGCCATCAATGGCTGTCATCAGACCCTGGTATTGGAATGATCGCCGGCGTTGCGAAACGAAGTCAGAAAAGTCCTGAGTATAAGATATGAATGACAATTTTAATCTGTTTATTCAACATGCAGTGCAATAACAATCAATCTATTGCTGCAGAATCATAATAGGGGGTTATCTGGGGAAATTAATTCTACATAACTTGCATCCAATTATAAGAGTTTGGTCATCTAGCGAATCGCCTTTTGCGATTCGGGAGCGACTCGTTTTCAGAGTCGGGTTTTATCAAACATAATTATTGCTTTATTAACGAATCGCCTCACGATTCGTTCTGAGTCGCCTGAGACTCTGTAGTGATTCGCTTTTGTTGTCTAAGACTCTGGCCTGCTTTAGGTCCGCGTTTTGTGTATAAATATAGGGCTCTTGAGGGGTTAATTCGACAAATCGACATAGCCCTTTCTTAAATAGACAAATTTCAAAGGCAGCTAGTGACAAACGACAAAGTCACTTTCTTAGCCTGACAAATCGACAAAGACCTTAATAATCCTTAGCGACAAAAAATCGGCTGTTTTAGGTAAATATAGCGACTAACGACAAAAGAATTTACTTAGTGACAAATGACAATTGCTGTCTTTTGGTAGCGACAAGAGAAATTTGATACCCCCCTCAGGAGCCCTAAATATGAGTGATTATGTGATTTGGTTCATAATAAACCTGGCTGTCTGTGAAGCACCTTGTTTGTTCCCTTGCTCGAAGAAGACTATCACAGTAGAAGACGAGAATATCAGTAGAAGCCGAGAATTATCGATACTATCTTTAATCAGAGACTTAGCTATAACACGCCTCTCCGAATCGCCTAAACTATATCTCAGAATCGTCTACGTTTAAACTGGTAAACTACTCAGATCCACGAGAACACCACCAACCGATATAATTTGTTTTCTTTATAACTAACGAATGATATATTTACTGGTATACTATGATTCATAATATATGAAATGTGTTAGAGCGGGGATACATGAATTTAACCTACCCCAAATTTGACTGATTCATTGCCCTGTCTGTCAGCTTTCAGGAATTCATCTCTAAGGGATGACTCGACCACAGAAGCGGGATTAGGATCGAGTACAAGTTTCGTAAAGTAGCTATAATACTCCTCAAATGAAATATTCCCATCGCCATCCTCATCTATTTCATTAAATAATCCAATGGAAATGGGTACGCCTGAAGGATTTGCGGACTGGCCAACAATGACGCGAATAAATTCATCAAACTCCCTTTCGTTCAGCAAGCCGTTGCCATTCTTGTCAATATTGTCGAACATTTCTTTAACCTACAGACGGAGAACAACATGAAGATATACGGTATAAATCCCTATAACTCAACACATTTATGGTTTCTAACGTTTGGGGATTATCGGGAGAAAGTTTATTTGTTCACAAATCCTTATTGGGAAGATCAAGAAGACAGCCCGCGAATAGAAATTATACCTTGAATGGGCGATAGGTGCTCTCATAATCTTAGTAGGAATGAAATAATCTGAAGAAATTTAACTCGGAGATGGAGATTTAGTTTGGTGGACCCAGGTTCTGAAACAATGTACCAACCTTTTGCTTCTGGAAGCTATATGTATTATTATCAAATTCTTCTTCTTCGTCGTCGTCGTCGTATTCATCATCGTCCACATATATTGCTGCCTGAGGAGTGGCGGTTGTTTTTTTAGGCATCTGAGGATCAGGTGTTTTCTTCTGCTTTGGAGATTGTCTGCAACGAGTTTAACAGTTGTACTCGTTTCTCGTTTCCCTCCCCCTCTTCTCTGTCTTTCATACCTGTTTTTCTCTCCCAACCCCATCTCTGATTCCCCCTCTCCCTCCCCTCTTCCTCATGCTCCTCGCCCCCTCTCTCCCTTCCCCTACATCCTCTCCCTCGTCTCTTTCCCCCTGTTCTTTCCCTCCCCTCGATCCCCCTCTCCTATTCCCCCACCCTCCCTTTTCTTAACTCTCCCCCTCCTACACCCTCTCCATCCCCTCCCTCTCTCCAATATCCCCACCCTCTCCCTCCCCTCTTCTCCACCCTCCCACTCCTCTGCATGTAGTTAGGTCCCCCTGAAAGGTGGGAAATGACGTAGTGTCTCACAGTGGCTTTCCCAGGCTATACATAGAGTCTAGAGATCCCAATTTAAAAAAGGCTTCAAAATCACACTCTCACCCCAGATACCTTCACAAACCACATATAATGTCCTCCAGACAGGGTCGACAGACCTGTAGAGACCAACAAAGTAGATGGGGAGACCCCAGATTCCGAGAACATGTGACACAAAGAAACCCCTCTGGGTTCTGCATGGGTGGTCTGAAGTTATTTTGCCCCGGGGATGAATTGAGTTTTCAACATGGCACGAATTTCTTAAATTCGACTTTTCACTGCTATTATTTTTATTAACAGCTTCCTGTCAATATATTGAGTTTTATAAGTTAAATGAATTATTAGATTAGTAGACAGGTGTAATTGTTCAACTGGCTATAGCTATTATAGATGTAGACCTTTTGACTAGAATTCCTTTCCGTCAATTATAACATGATTGTTTTGCAAAGAATTAGCAAGAAATAGATAAATACCTTGTATAACATGGTTGCTCCTCCGGGACCAGCAGCGTGGTTGGTACCTTGCTCAATCTCACTGACTTCAGGCGGGACATAGCTTGGTCAATTGATTCTTTGGGCCCCTCTTCCATGTTGCGTTTGATTCTGTCGGCTAACACTGCCTGTACTGGAGTAGTTCCATTTTTGCATGCTAAAATTATTTCATCCAAAGCTGCCATCCATCCCTGAAGTATGAGAAATGCTGTCATGAGTAACATGTACTTTTCGGACTAAATATAAATTTGAATTCTATGAGGACACCATCGTAAAACAAATTCTATAATATATCACCATTCCACATCTAGAAGTATTTCTTGTTATTAGGTTTTAACATAAAGGATACATCAAAGCTGGGAACATCATATAAGGTAGCTTCCAGGGAAAATATATCTTTATGGGGAATTTGTTTATATAAAAGTATGTTAATCTCTCTATATATAGTTTCGCGTCGTATAATATAAATTTACTTGCATTCTTTTCATGTGCGGTAACTGATGCCAGCTCAATCTCCAACATGGGAATGTTGCTAAGTCGGAATCTATTAGCATATTTGCGGGCAAAGGCTTTGTAATCAGTTAATGATTCAAGCCTGGAATGCATTGTAATAGAAACTTTCCCTTTGAAATCCTTTTCGGAAACATTCGCCGACGTATAATATCGCAGTTCTCCTGGGGTGGCTTGGAAAAAGCGTCTCTGCCAAGTTGTCCAATTGTTTCCTTGCTTCCTGGTCCGTTTGAAAAGCCATCCTGTCATCGAAACTTCCATGACCAACCAAGAACGCAGTTGCTCAATGGATCTTTGAGCATCTGCGAGCGAATCGCGAAGGAAGACCTTTTCATTCAAAAGTTTAATTGCTTCAAGGTATGTCAGCTGCTTATACTCACTCTCTAGCAGGTCAGTCCACATCCTTGCCATTGGCACAGCTATTTTGCTTGCCCACCAATTCATATCGGCCACCGAAATGAGTGGGGGGCACGATCCTGGGATAGCAATCCTATTGAACATTTGCCAAAGTTTGAACAAATCATCAAGAGTGACATTCGACCTTGTTCCAAACGTGTAACTGGGCCGACACTTTTCCCAACACCACTTCTCAATAGCTGCTTCAACATCCTGTAACGGTGTGGAATTAACGATAACCTCCGATCGCATATAGGTCTTGTAATTTTCAAAATCAACTGTGTCTTTGGGAAAACTATTCCTGAACCCAGAATCTGAGTACCTAAATGTTGGAGGTCTTGCTAGCTCTTTGGTTATGGCTTGAACCACGGCCGTCGGTGCTTTCCCACGTACTTGAGGATCTCTAGCAGCTACAGCTTGCCATATGCTCATTAGCGTCTGACCAGACATCTTTTCCTGTGATTATCTGAAACAGTAATTAAGAGTTTTTGTTAAATTCTGAAACTCCCTGATTTTCCGACACTCCCTGATTTTGTTAGAGAAACTTGCTATGAAGCTGCGAATATCTGCTCTCATTATACGCAAATAATTCCATTCACCCATAACGAAACCATACGCAAATGATTCCATTTACCCATAATTCAGAAATAATAATAAGTCATCAGGCCCGTGAGTAAAGTAAAGAGAAACTTAAAGTAATTTTATTTTAACATGTTTTTTTTTACATTTACATTATTTATTGTAGGCCTACTTATTCATTTTACATATTTATTCTACCTGTAGGTTACTTATATTGTGTGTGAATCAGGTCGTTTCGCTTGAAATTCTATACGGGTCAACTGCGTATAGAGGGAATGGGTCGATCCGGATAGTAATGTCAGTATCAATTGAAACATCATTTCCGACACGTTCTATTTATTTTAATGGTCAACATATAAGTCGAGCTATATATATAAGTACATTATATACTAGTATATGGTGTCTCCCATTACAGCTTGTAAAGCTCCATTTGGAATTATATTTCCATGTTATGCAAAAAAAAGAGTGCTTAACCAAAGGGTCAATAGTGAATATATAAGAATAGTTAACAATCTAAACGTTGGGCCACACATATATACAGGCCCCTCCTCTATAGCTATCTGCCACTTATATGGGGCAATAGGCCTATACCTCGATCACTATAATGGTCCACAATTTCACACGGGAATTGCCCTATTTTTCTTCTATGATTCTAGTAAATTTCCATTATTCTTATATATGGGAATGGCTTAGTAGTTGTGAAATGGGGGTCATGGCCTGTCTGTACAACATGCATAAATAGGTCTACGCGTGAAGACCTTGAGAGGCCTACACGTAGGCTACGTTAATTGTGGGGTAGCTATAAACACATATAGGCTATACCCTATAGATAATGAAGTATTCCAAACACTCATGTAATGTTTTAAGGCAGCATGAAACAACTTATTTATAATATTGAACTTGAAGAGAAACAACTATACCTACTGGTTCCGGGTCTCTCTTTCAGTGTCCTGCGACTGTACAGAGCGCGTTCCTTCGCTGTAGTGACTCAGTAGCCGACATATGTATCCTGGTTTTGTTATCCTCCTGTTTTCACTGGAGCGTGAACACGGAACTATAGAGGTACCTACATTGGGAAAGTCCTAAACGATCATCGTCGTGCCCGTCGACCCTTTCAGGTCAACCCATTGCCCATTTATAAGAATGGTCGGGTCTGTTCGAGCGCAGCCACAAAACTACATATACTATTTATGTACATACTTACCGCTACTTGTGAGATAGGGGTTTTCCCAAGTTTCTATCTTCCTCATGTCCGCTAAATATAATCATGGCGGTGGAAATTCTTGCCTGATATATATACTTTATAGTTATAGTTATTTAGTTTATTTTATAAGTATCAGGTATTCTGACATCATAGACGGCCCCATATTCTATCATGCTTCTGTTGTTGCGGCTATGCCTATGGTAATTAATACGTTACAGAATAGGTATGGATATCTAGTAAAGTATTTGAATGGGTAAAGGTAAAGTTATGGTTGACTTGCAGTTTGTATAAATAACCACGTGCGATCACCAATAAATAGCCCCCTAGCCCGGCCTGAGTTGGCCTGACATAGGCTGATTTCAGGGTCCCTCTACCTGATTCTCATTTTAATTGAAGAGCAGTGCAAAATCGTATGCACCCATTAATAATTCAATTCCTATCATGACGTATCTTCCAAACGCTATTCGAACATTTTACCTTTCATTAGAATTGTACTCTTAATTGTAAAGGTCTCCTTGTGTATATTTATAGCCATACACACATATTTAGTTTCAAAGTCAAGTATACCACTATAATATTGTAGTAATGAGAAGTCCATGGGTATACTTATATAGGTCATAGAATTTAGAAATTCTGTGAGTGATTAGCTTGATGTTGTGTTATACCTCCTTGTGTCATAATATATTTCAAAATAAAAATGTACCTAAACTTTAATTTCTATATACTTATACCATACCCTAGCTCCTACCTGTGTGGAGTCTTAGCTTTAGACTGACAGATGCGAGCCTGTTTGTTACCTCAGCATATATATTCAAATATGAGAAGAGTGCAAAGAAACTTCATATCACCTGACATAATGATATGTCACTAATTTGGAGTTTTGATTCATCTTTTTGACGCCAGGGTATTTGGTTTTACTCTTCTCTTTTGTTCATGCTTCTTGTATATTTATATATGAGCAAATCCACCATTTGGTCGTCATTTGACCCTAAAATCATTTTCTGCTTATTTGAATGGGAAACTACAATACTCATTATTAACTTTCCCAATTTCGTCTATATTAGCAGCAATGTCTAGTTTATGTACGAAAAAAAAGCCAATAGAAGCAATTTAAAAAAATTAAGAATTTTCAGTCCTGGATGACCAAATGACGACCAATTGGTGGAATTGCTCATATATTATATATATGTGCGTTTGTGTCGATACTATTAATGCCGAATATGTATCAATGTATAATTTATTAGACTGTTTTCATCATTTTTAAATCATAATGTTTATGCCGAATAAAATTCTTTAAATACAATCCATGATGATTAAATACTGTCCCCAAAGTTGATGCTAAGAAAATCATGCTCTTCACGGTATGAGTAACAGGTGGTGGGTTTGAACCCGGGCGCGGCTACAATTTCATCTCTTCCATCCCAGGTACTAGAGGAAGACCACCATTGCCGGTAAAACAAAAGTAAAAACCACATACATACACTGTTATACCTCATTGTGTCATACCAATAATTTTCAATTTATGCATACTAGCTCCTTCCTCTATGAAGGCTAGTCACTGGTACTGATTTATACTGCACCCCGATTTGTCGCGGCGCACCTGCCAACAGGTGCTTCACACGCACCCAGGGCATTTGCCATTACCATTAACATCTGGTATTATCATCTTTATAAGGCAATAAAGCACAAGTTCATACTCTACCGAAGCTTCACTCCTTTATGTTACATACATTATAACATATTGGTGGACAACCCTCAACAACTTTTTACAAATAATCCATTCATTCCCATATCAGAGCCACAGAATCACCATCGTGAGAGGTACAACTTTATAATTCTTTTATCCGTACGCGATTTATTTATTATAATTAAGGAACTCACTGTAATGTGTTGCCACAGGATTAGGGTACGGGAAGCCATTTTGAAGTACAGACTCCAAATAAATAAAACTAATAATACATGGGACTTAATGATGACTATCTATAAGGTTAAATTTACGAACAGGGACAAACGGTCATCTTTACAGTTTATCATAAACACAATAGTAACCAGTAACAACTTGATTATCCAGGGGCTTTTGCTACCTGAATCGTGACGTGACATTCTCTGATACTGGCATAGAGCCTTTCTGCTCATTCAAGTGAGGCATAATCCTTTTATATATATTTTGCTATTAACATTCCTTACTATTGGCAGTTACTGTTATATCACGTTACGCAATTATTACATACCAAGGATTAACCAGATCATTAATTATTACAAATTATGGTTACCATCAATTACTACCTATTGTATTAATTTATTGCAAGATCCAAATATGTCATGTCAGGGCTCGAAAAAAAACCTATGTTTAGTTGCCCGGGGCAACTAGAAAATGTCTTTGGGCAAGTAGAATTTAATGTTAGTTACCCGATTGGGCAAGTGAAAATCTACGGCGCCGATTTCGGACCCCTGTTGTGATGTCTACTTACATTGAAACAAGATACATACAGATCAGTGTGATTTCGTTTATAATTCTGCAAGCAAATAAATTTGGGCAAGTGAAAAATGATGTTGGGCAAGTAAATCTTGGCTGCCACTTGCCAAATGGGCAAGTGAAGTTGGTAGGTTTTTTTTCGAGCCCTGCATGTTCTCTAACGACACAAAGAAGTAGTTATTGAGAGCTTGAAATATTGTATACTGTATATCTTTAAAATGACAGAGATTAGTTGTCGATAGATAAATAAAAAAATATGAACAGAAACATCTAACTCAGGTATGTAAGACTTGTGAACGGAGTTAAGATGATTTTGATATTTTGTATCTAGGCTAAAATAACAAAAGTGCAAAATAAGTATTGATTGTTGTTGAAAAGTGCTATTTGAGATACGGGAGAAGGTTAAGAGTGTCAAATGCCGAGAAAAGTCAAGGCATTTTCCTACTCATTAACGTTAGTATAATTATACAGAAACTGTAAAAGACTTAATAACGTTATAATGTAACCAGAGCACAGATGGAGAAGTGTAATGAGCATTGTTGTATCGATGTATATTAGTCAGAATCGATGTACCGTTGTATTTTAAACAAAACTGTTAAGGGGATTTCGTTGTTGTTTAATACTAAGTATCCCAAAAATGTATGATTAAAAGTAATTATGGGTCTCTTGGAAGAATTGTGAGGGCATAGATAAAATATCCTTTTTTCTATTTGATGTAATCTATTTATAAAGGAAATAAAAACATTTATATATATGCTAATGAGGGAGCAGGTACCACAGGAATAGTCCATACACGGATCCTCAATGGGTCCATTACGGTCTGGCTTATGACGCAATTGTGCAGTACATGCTGCCAGTTGATTGGCAGTGGTCTATATGCACACGTCCACTCCACATTTCTAAGATTAGATATTTTTAAAAAGGGATTGCACTGGGATATAACCACAACAGCTGATGACAAGTTGGATTGTTGACACATAAACTGTGACGTCTATGGGCAGATGTATGGAATTCTGTACAGGGGCCCAGTCTATATATAGTCCTAGTATGGGACGGGTGTGGTCTACCACAGGAGCTGCCATACTACTGTATAAACCACCTACCGACCACCACGACAGATCAACAACTGATATGTGCATGTTTAATCAATAAACCTTCAGTCTGGATGCCGGGATCTAACGAGTCAGGCTCAAGTGTTTCTTTCTACAATATTCAAACCATCATAATACTGGTGGAACCACCCAGCCCTTTCCTGGACCTTATTTTTTCATGTAACATATACGGTCACCTAGAGTTAAAAATGGAGGACAAACCCTTTTTTGAGAGACTAAAGATTTAGTGGATAGCTACCACAGCGAGTCAAAAAAAAAAAGAATTTGATCTACCAAAATCAAAGCAGAAGAGAACACATGCCGAACATCCTGATAAAATCCTTTTATTACGAATTGTCTTGACATTAAAAGGAAAGTTTACACAGATAAGATCGAGTTAAGATTGTCTAGGCAGCTTACATTCACGTCACCTTGGTATAAGTTGTTACTCATTATTCACTTATATTTTCAAAGAGAAAAAGAAAAATAGAGATATGTAAAGGACTAGACAGCTTAAACGTAAAATTGCTAATGCGGATAGTTTTCCCTTGCTCCATAGCATAAATACATATATATTATTTGATGCAATAATTATTTATATGTGAAGTTGTGGATGAGGCATAAAAAGCAGTAGATGACAGGAAATAAAGAAGGGTTCCCAGGATCCTAATCTGCTTAGAACTTTATATTTTACATATGTTGAACATATGAAGACAGTAGAATGACAATGGTGAAGATTATGTGATCACATATGTAATGCTAGCATGTTTCATTTGGTTCCTGGTGTTTGTAATCGGTTTTGTTGAAGGGCAATAAGACATTCGAAAAAAAAACATGAATACATCCTTCAAATATATTTTGCTTGCATATGAAGTAGAGGACTGCAAGAAATGACATACCCATGCATTATACACGGTGTAAGGCCCAGCAGACATGTGCTGTCCGCAACTGAGAGGCATACAGATTTATAACAAGGGTAAGGCTAAATGTCGTAACCTTGGGAAATAACTAGATGAGGCATATAAAAATAATTAATTTTAGTACATACACTTCATCTAAATTAATTCCAATTTACAACCTTGCTCGAGAAAAAATTCTCTTGTTCTCGGAGGATTGAAGCGACAATGACAGATCAATTCTGAGGAGGTATCCAATTTAAAATCAGTTTTAGATGGACTTGCTCATTTCTATGTTTATCTACACGATATAAAATCTTTTTGGAACGCCTGGAATAATATGTATTCAGTACCTTAGCCAGCATTTGTCTCAATTACACGGGGATCACAGGTAAAAAACTAGTTCACCCCATATGACCGTCTACGGAACAAAATTGTGACGTTTAAGGACCAGATAATATATTGCAAATGTACAAAGCTTCTTTCAGTGAATTTTATTCGGTAACAATTATATAAGTAAATCAACATAGATCCATTGGAATTTTTAGTAAATAATACCAGATCCTCAAAAGAGAACCCAGGTAGATATGCTTAACTATGGAATTAATGGGAGCTAGCGAAGGTAGACAGAGACGACACATCTCAAGGCTCAAACTGACTCTTGTTTTTGAGGAGGAAAGCTGCTAGGTATTCAACTGGATTCGGAGGTCTGGAAAAAAGAAAGTTGTATAAGTAAATGCGAATATTAATTTAAACTATAAACACAAAACAATGTGTGTGTGAGGGTTGTGCAGAGCAAAATAACCATCAAACAATAATGCAAATTGAAATGGATGAAAGTTGACCGAGAATATAACTAGTATCCTTGCAGTCGCTTACCATGGGTAAGGAAACATTACACTTTAATTACAGCCGGTTTATACTAACGTTATCACCAATGTTTTTTCCCTGATCGGCTGACTTACAAAGTATGCAGATAGATAAAGAAATAGTCATCAGATAGTGTTTTGTTTTATGTATTACCACCCACGTGATTATCTATAACGATCTCCTACCAATCAACAATGTGTTATATTTTTATCTTTAATTTAATTTTTTTAAGTTAAGCAACATTACAACGATTCCTTTTGTTTGGTGACGCATCAGGCCGTTTTTTCCTGGCAAGGCACCATACAACAATGAATAAAGGGGGTGGGGGTGTCTCAGTAATCATAAGTTAGTTCATAATATTTCCGTATATTTCAGGGTTGACTTCTTACCTTTCTCGTGCTAGAACTGACATCCCTTGCAATAAAATTGGAACGACGGTCTGATCCAAGTACGCTCGGGTTGGCAATGATTGTAGATCTACCTTGGGTCTCTTTGGCGCAGACTCAATATTGTCTTTTTCAGAACCTATCATTTTCTGGAATACATCAATTAAAGGTTTGATATAAAATTGTGCTCAATGTAATATTGATAATGTTAACGACTATTTTCTAAGTAGACAACTACTGTATTATATTTTCTTTCGGAAACAAATAAAATAAGGGAGGCAGGGGATCGTGAATGACGTTTGTCTATTTATATTTGGTAATAATCCCTTGGTTACCTATTGCGTTACGAAAAGGAAGTAGAACTATTAACTTACGAGGTGGTTCTCAGAAACACCATGTTCAGCTAGTGGATCTGGTTGTGGTGCCTCTTCTGTGACTGCAGGAGGGGCTGGTGTGCTCGCTGCTGTTTGGTCTGTTCATAAATAAAAACCAATTAAAGGAAAGTCATCGTGCATGTATATAAACGCACAACAATCAATGTTGAGTCAGAATAAAAGAGCATATTTATCCACTTACTTAATATATTATTAACAGTTACATGAATACTTATTTACTACAATTTGTTTATGGTGGGAAAAGGAAACGTGACATGCGATTTATATTCAAAAGATATAATCATTCCCAGTAGTCTACATTGCGATTTCATTATACCTTACTTGTGTATATATCTCTTAAATGCATATACTATAATTTTAACATAATGCTCAATGTTATCACTGGGTCTCACTATTCATAGTGGTTTTCCCGCCCTTCATTACAATTCAATTATATTTTCCAATCAGCAATATGAAGACTATGTATGAATATAACTATGTTCTTGTTAAAGCTGGGTTCCGCCAGAACATCCAAGCACCCTGGGAGATGCTATACCCAGTAGACAGTCTAGGGTTTGTCCGCAGAGAACTATCAGCAGGGGGAAGTTTCCTCCACCCTAATCCCTAACACAAACATGTATCAATTAGTCCCCGAATGCAAGTGGTGTCAGTATCAATTAGCAGGTGGTCCACTCATCTTTAAACTTTTTTTTAAATTGTGAAATATACTAACTAAATCGTTTTTGGAAGTATTCTCCTAGCCATAAGAACTATTCTCATCTTTATTTCATCAATGTGTGACGACTATGAGGAAAGATATTAAAGCTTTGTATTTGTTATGTGACTGAGTGGGTGGATTCTTATAAGGGAGAGAGAGAGGCTGGGGGATGCCTCAATGATGAAACACATGGTCATTGGTGTAGAAATAAAATCTTTAAAAAAAAACGATGTTTTGGGAGGTGTGTGTGTGGCGGGGGGGGGGGGGGGGGAGGGGGCAATAGTACACATACACTAGTACAACTAATGCCCCCCTCACACTGTACGCATCCGACGAGTTGTAAGCCTTACAACTAGTTTTCCAGTTGTAAGGTCCGTTTTTGAGCTGTTGTTCACGACAAAACTCAAGATTCAAATGTTGAATCGAATCGTAGAGTCGTAACAGTGTGAGTGCCAGTTGTAGGGCTTACAACTCGGACACAGCGAGTCGTAAGACTTACAACTCAGAAAACAGAAAAAAAACGGGTCGGGCTATCCGTTACAACGTGCGTTGTAACGGTGATATCCATAAAAAACACTTTTTTGGCCTGTTTTTAGCAGGGTGCTCCCGATTCGAGTTGTATAGTGTGAGATGTAAGTTGTAGTTGTAAGTTGTACGACCAGTCGGATGCGTACAGTGTGAGGCGGGCATAATGACTGGCCCCTTGACCTTGATTTTGGGAGTTATATATTGCAAAGATACTACAATGTCTACTGATATTGATAGTAGAATTAGGTTCTCCCTTTATCTTACTATTCTACTAACTTATATGGATGTCCTTACTGGGCATGCAGCAAGGAGCATATTGTTTCCATTATTCCAAATTATAATGAAAATTACTTGGTTCATATGGGATTCATGGCGAAATAAACACGTTTATAAAAAAGAAATGAGCGGGAAATATTATAGTTATAATAATATTGGGCAGCCAAAGTGTGCATACAAGGAGTCACTGTTGTCTTAATCGTAACATAATAAACGGGTAACTGGTAACATTTAGCTGATGATGACGATGATGCCCCGTAGTGTAGGTCTATGAATTAAAACCAATTCAAAGGCCCTTTTAGTCAGCTCCGGGACCCTTCGGGACGGGATTAATATAAAATGTGTCCGTTTTTCAGTCACGTGTTTGTTGTGGTATATCTCCAAATGACAGCTGAGACAATTTAGTAACAGAGCCACCATTCATTTACAGGATTTAGAAAGCAAGTAATTTATGTTATAAACGGTTTATTAATGGTCATTTCACGTTTACAAAACATGATATATTAGATATTACTTTGTAGCAAGGTGCCTAAAATAAGCCCTAGGCTAAGGCCTAACTAGTCTAAGCTAAGGAGTAAGGTGTACAGTAATATGGTAATGGGAGAGGATATTTGGAATTCTGTTGAACAATTCTTGAAAAAGACCAATTATCTATCTCCAGTTGCATTAAATACATATCAATCGTCCATATCTGACTGTTACTGTTAGTAAAATTGGAATTCAAGTGACGCCTCCACGTCTCGACAGTCTCCTCGTTAGTACGTTACACCAACCACAACGGCAATGGCAATGCGGCCAAATGATTTCCTTCTAAATGGAAATTATCACCGATATCTAATTAAGGGACTATCAATTTTTCTCCTTGTAAGGAAACCCCAAATACACCACAAAAGCTGGGATGTATCCGATAAGAATGTATAAAATAGTATTAGTCGATAACAATGAACATAAAAATCACTCACCGTCCGCCATGTTTCTTGTTGTCAGGGTTGTGTTCAAATCTCCTCACCAACGGTAGTTAGCGAGACATTGATTCATATACAAAATTCGGTAGATGGCAGCACAACACTATTTCCCGCCGTAATGATTTATCAGCTATCATTACTATCATAGAACTATAATCAACTCTTTTATACTGGTTCCCACATGGTTAATTTCACTGAAGAGGGATTCTAAAGAGGGGCGCCCAGATATAACAGGGGCGTCGGAAGCCAATTTGAAGTGGGTGGGTGTGGGTGGGCGGGTAATACTAATGAGGATATTTTTATGGCATCCATACGTGTACGATACAGGGTAGGGAATACCTTATCGGGAACCGGGATCGGGCCTATTTTACTTTTTAGGTCGGGATTCGAGATCCACAGGGGCCTACGGGATTCGGGAAAGGGATTCAGAGCCAGATTTAATTTTTCCAGATAGGGACTGCAAATAGGAAAACGGTATTGCAAATTGAAAACCTGCGGGATTCGGGAAATGGGGCTTATAAAAAATGAGAAACGGGATTCAAGAGGGGAGGTCTTCCCTACCCTGATGATATAGACCATTTCCTCCAGTTGGGTCAGGCTTCTAACGTTTTTACAACATTAATTTGAAAAGGAAATATCATAATTACTGGAATCAATAAACTAGTCAAAACAAAGGCACATTTCCATCCCCTACATTTCATGAATATCACACAATCAGACCATTTTATTGATTCCCAAAACACTGCCCTTTGATTTGTGTTCTTCTAAAGGGTTAGTTCAGGTTGTAGGTTGGGGGCGGGGGCAGGTGGTAGGGGCTGCGGAATAAACAATAGCAAAAACCTAAGCCTAATGATATTTAATTAAAATACTTTACAAGGCATCGACTAGCCACCACTAGTCCTGGTCAAACTCTTTTAGTAATAAGATTATTTAAAAATAAGCTCTCAGTCCCTACATGTAATAAATTGGGGTTTTGTTTTTATTTTTTGTTTTTAAAAGGTTTTATTCAACATAGGCTGCCATCTGGGCTCACACAATTCTAAATGACATCAATGTCGCGTCCCTTGTAGTTTTTTTTATTTTGTTGTTGTTTTCTAGACTTTTCTTCCACACATCAACACTTTTAGATTTTTCTTTTGGTCTTCATTAACTCTCTACCGACTCATGCAAGATTTTTTTAGACATGAAATATTTACGAGATGAAATAACAGGTTTTTCCCTAAGACATGTATGTATGATAGACGAGGAGTTTTACTATTCATCTCCTTCCAACTCACTTAGAATTTTTCTCCACACGATCTCTTTGGATTTCTCTCTCCCCTGTATACTGTTGTTATATTCCATCACTCTTATATTAATTCTCAATTCGTTGACGAACGCTTTAAAAATTATTCTGTTGTTATCAAAGATCCTCTGTCTATGGATGTAAGCCTTAGGGGTTTTTGATTAATTCATTCAAACATGGGATGAGGAACAGGCCTATATATAGTGATAATATTTTCCCACATAACGCCTCAATCTGTATTTTGATTCAAAATAAAATTTGGCGGATTTGGCCATTGCTGAATAATAAAA
This sequence comes from Sthenelais limicola, assembly GCA_942159475.1. Classification (NCBI taxonomy): domain Eukaryota; kingdom Metazoa; phylum Annelida; class Polychaeta; order Phyllodocida; family Sigalionidae; genus Sthenelais; species Sthenelais limicola. Next base: position 73,219,035 of record OW804098.1, read on the forward strand.
AATCCTTTAGGCCTAATTGATCTCTTTTTCTGATCCCTTTTTTTTCTGGGTGATCTCTTTTTCTGATGGAGAGGCCTCAGCCGAAGGCACTTGTGGCCTTGAACGTGATTTATAATAGGAGACTATTAAGATAAAGAGTATCTCGGGCTAGGTTGGCTACAATATGTACTCCCATATACCATACATGCAACATACGATACGATTCTTTTTTTCCCGGGAGAGATTTTCAACAGTGAGGTTTATTGTTCAGTGGACAATTAAGTCCCTAAGTGTTACTAATAAGTGCAGGGCTATGAATGTTAGCCCGAGATACTCTGACTCTCTCCACTCCGAGTTTGATTGGTCGCTCCGAGACGTACGTTGTAAATAATACAACCAAAACATATAAATATGGGAGTGGAACCGGGCTATTCGGGCGAACAAATTAAAGAAATACTAAATTAAGTAGTGTTCTTTTCTCTAACGTTCAGTACTATATGGGAGCCGTATGTTGTAGACATATTTAACATGGAGTGTGTGTGTGTGGGGGGGGGGGGATGCAATGCACAATGACAATGCACACACCGAGACGCCCATTAATATGGAATGGATAATCCAATACTGGCAATGGATGCATGAGGGACTAGCTAGGCTACTTCATGTATCACTTCGAAAAGGTGGCCCTTATATTGACACTTTAAACACAAGTACTTCCCTTTAAAGCTTTATTTACAATACACAATTATTAAAAGTACATTTACAGCATTGTTTAACTAAAGCAGGCACATTCTATTAACAACAACAGGATCACAGAAGGGGCACCACACAGGCGTATATAGCAGCCTACCATGCAGGCAATAGTGTTCAGGAACATTGTGACCTTAACCACTCAATCGGTAAATAATACACATCGGTATCCATTTTCCAGCATCAGTCTCAGGATTGTTCCGGGCAGTTAGTGGGCCCGACCAGCTCGGACGTCGACGGGGATGAGGTAGGCGTGGCAAGATTCAAGAGGTGGGACTGCATGGGAAGGTTTAGGAAAGGGAAGCCAGGCTCATGGAACGAGGGTCCTTGTGTCCAGAGAGGCGACGCTGCTGTTCCCTACTGCGTCGTCGTCGCGCGTTCTTGAACCATTTCTGTGGATGAGAAAATGATGATAAGATATAATAATATTAATCCCATTGATCCCAACGGATTCAATCTTATTGGTCGATAAGTGTGGTATGTAATGTCTGTCCATTTTTCTGCGTTGATGAATACAAGTAAAGAGGCCTACATAAATAGCTATACATCTTTATTGCAAGCGTAATTGCATATCGTTGAAATAATGTATCAAAACCACAAAATGGTGTATTTTGAGTTTTGAGCAATTAATAAATACATGGAGATTAATATAATATTGATAAAAAATGATAGATTACCTGGACTGAATTTGCGCTGATGTCGAGTTTAGTAGCCAATTTCTGCTTCTCGCTGGCGCTGAGGTAAGCGCGCTTGTTGAACACAGTATACAACTCTGTCTCCTGCCAATCCAACTGTGGGAACCCAGGACTGGACTCAGGTGTACTCTCATTCGAATAGCTATCTACAGTCTGTGGGGGAGATAGTTGGTCTGTCTCCATTGGCAAATGAGAAAAGGCAGCAGCGATGTAGGTCTGGTTCACAGCGGATAACATATTAGTGGGTGTGTCTGGACGAATTTGGGGTGTGTCAGGAGAGGCAATGGGCGTAACCATCTTGGACATATAAGGCGGGGATGAGGTAGGCGTGGAGAAACCCGAGAAACTGCCGCTGCTAATCGATGGAAGCGTTCCCACTGGGGTGGAGGTCTCGGTGAATCTTGGGCTCCAAATCAACTCGAAGTCAGAGGATTTGTCGAGGAAGCTCTCGTCTGGGATGCTGTAGGTGTGGCAGGATGAGGCGAAGGAGGGGGAGAAGAGACGGCGGCGAGTGGTGTCCAAGAAGACGGGCGAGAAGTTGCTATCCAGCAGGTGTGAGAGGCAGAGAGAGGGGGACAACGCACCCTTTCTGGAGATGTCCCAGCTATCACAGGAGGAGTAGGATTCGTCGTCGCTGCCTCCAGACTCACTGGTGGTCTCGTATCTATCACTGAACCCTGAAAATAGATGGTAGATATTATAACATTAGCATGGAATTAAATTTCAGCAAACAAATAAAAAAAACATACAGGGGTCATGCCACAACCAACTCAATACGCACATTGAAAGGCATATAATTATGCAAGATTATTCCGTAAAACGTAACGAAGACAAGAGAACAAAGCAAAGGCTAAAATTATAGTGTTTGTACTACGTCAAAAAGGGATCAAATATGTGGCTTTAATAGCCAACTATAAGAACTGATCACTCTTTAGGAAATAATATTTATTCTAAGTAATCCATTGATATGTACCACACAAGAGAAATAAAAAATATTGAGCACGGGCGTTAGTGACCGTGGTGAGTGGTGAGTTCACAGCGGATAATGGCGAGTTATTGATAATAACTCACCATTGAGGGACAGACATATTCCAGAGTGGTCGCTGCAGCTGGCGTTGGATGTGATCTTGGCAGACATAAACTCTTCCAGTAACGTCATCTCAAGGACAGATCTAGGGGAAAGTTGTGGAAACGGAAACAGCGTTGTAGGACGCATAGTCGGCTCCTTCAGGTAGTCGAACAACTCGGCGGTAGGAGGCGGGCTTGTAGGCTTGCAAAGGTCTGTACCTGTTGACCACCAGCCTGCAGGGGCTGCCTGGAGCAAGGTGTACACCACAGGAGACTCTGGTTCTCCCACACCCGCCTTGATGGGGAGAGAAGGAAGCATTGGTCCGCTGGGATATTTGAGGAACGCTGGTGAGGTGGGAAGATCAGCATCTGTGTGGAGGGTGTGGAGCCTGGCAATGACCTCCCCAAAGTTCTGTACTCTTTCAGAACACAGGAGGGAACTGTGGATGGCTTGAGAAAGCAAATCTGTGCAGGCCATGGTCACCAGATTTCTCGTCCAGTAGTTCTTGAAGTTTTAGGGCAATCTGACCACCGAACTCGGGCTTCTGTCGATGGATAGAAGTCTACTTGTAGATAGGATAATGCTGTCGAGCAAGGAGTATTGGAGCTCAGGTGTGTTTGCTGTGGAGGTCAGCTGAAGGAATGTGCCACTGACCAAGGCTGGCAGGGTATAAGTACCATTCATTCTGAAGTCACTCTCCACTGGTCATGTGCTCGGGCATTGGTCAGGTGTGCGACAGAAGTGGCTTCAAGATGTCCTTTCACTGAAATTCGCTCTCTGTGGCGCGGTGGGGTCTCTGATTGATGTTGACGGGCGAAGACTAGATCAGAGAGGGAATATACCTGTGCCGCGCCGCACGCGCGACAAATTATCGCGTTCTGCGTGTGTGTCCCGCGCACAAGTTGAACATCGCGACGAGGGAAATCAACTTGAATGCCTCTATATGTGGCTTCATGTTATGGGGGTGGGCGGGGTGGGGATGGGGCAATCAGAGTGAAGCTAGTCATGCAACATGAATGCATCTAGACATGTGGATTCATATGGGGTGGGGGTGGGGGCGATTATCAGACGCTCCAATCAGACAGTTTCTCTGTGTATGAGTTCGTGAGCATTTATTTCTAGTATTTTAGTTTTAAATATCCATGTCATAAAATGTAGATTTGGGGAAAAAATATATTGCACAAATGACATTGACAGCTTGAGATGAGTCGCAAGACATACGACCAAATATAAATGGCTGAATTTATATCTTGCTAGTTCTGGCAGATTATCAAAATAGGTTATTTTCCACGGTATTGTTGAATAAACGTTGTTAACCAGTGGCATGTTATGCTAATTCGGGTGAAGGGGAGATTCAGCAAAAACAACAAATCTCTTCTTTATTCCTTGATTATGCTGTGAGCGGAAGTATTATATCGATTATAAGTTTCGTTATAGTTATAGTATCTAAAGTAGTTTATACAATAACAAATTCCATTGAAAAGATTTCATGGAATAAAAGAGCAAAATTACCATAGTGTGAAATATGTATTTGGTGGACAATACGTGCCTCGTAAGCCCATAAACAAACCAGCCTACGGTCTCTTCACTTATTGGGCTTAATTGGCGCGTATCTCCACCGTGTACTTGACACTATAGACTAATATACCCCGACCACTGACCTATGTAAGTTAACGCTCTGGTCGTGTGTTATTAAAAGATAGGGGAGGGCAGGTTGTTGGGCTCATTTCTACTCGGAAAAGGCGACGATGTCATTGGTGATGATGATTTGGCTCGTCTCAACATCCATTTTTGACCCCCTACCCATGGATGAAATGATTTTCAGATTGGGAGCAAAGTCTCTTGACCCCGCCATATATATTCGATAACACAAATGGCTGGATATATATTGGTTGAGTCGTGTTCTACTGCGTGTGAGCGATGTGATTATAACCCTTTTTTCTATTCGTGCCAATCTCTCAGTACCGACAGCGTTGTGAGGCATACGTTATTTCCATACTTGAGGCCGCTGCCCTCGCAATTGACACCTTCAAATGCGTTAAGTTAATCAGCGCTGGCTTGAACACATCAGGTCGGAACGAAGTGTATTTTCTTAATTAAGTCATATGCATTTAAAAAATGGTCCATGACATATCATGACATGGGATTTTCAAATTATACTGTGAATGATTCTGAGCAAATCAATTACCTCTTAGGGCGCTAGGTCAAGAATATGTTCTGGCGTTTGGCATTAGCATTGGCATATATAATGTACCACTGCGACTTTGTTTTAGGAGGACGAGGCAGCCCAGACCTCAAGGTGTGAGGCGCTATGTCCCTTACACTACCACCTATCCCACATACACTACATAGCTCGTGCTTTAATGATTTGTCTACCGACATTATTTTTAGTGTCTTGTGTCGTGTGAATGCTATCATTGCTAGGTTTCTTCCAAAAAGCTTAAACTCAGTAGGCCTACAAAACCCACTATACTACAACTATATACCATGACTGCCCTACATTGATTTTATTCATATATATACATGTACCTCCGACCAAGGATTATATAGCAACTTCTCAGACTCTTAATTTTCGCAAGCTATAACATTTATTGTGCCAAACCTACTCCAACCTACAAAATCGTTGACGTCATGAAATATCTATCAATCTTTTATATGAGGTGCATTATCTCTGAGGCTAAGAACATGTATACCGACTACGTTGGCAAAGAACCCGGTATATGAAACTTCTTTGCCACTGCGCTATTGAGATGTGGCGCTATTACACCCAGCGCGAATACCTTTCGCCGCCATAACTAGGTCACTCAAAGTATGATGGCCGCCGAGGTGAGTGCACGAACATCGCCGGCCTGAGCACGGTAGTCTTTATCACAATAACCTGACTATCACTTTGAAGATAAACAGTAGGCCTACACGCGTTGAGAAATACATTAGGTATTGTTATCCTCTCCAATACGTTCTTATTATAATCTTGGAAGTGCACCTCAGCTCCTTTCAAAAAGGCATTAAGGCCAGGCAACCCCACTCCACATTCAAGCACCAGTACTTTCAGCCCCCGAAAAGCAATGCCACCTGAAGAGAGATACTCTGCGAGATCGACACAACATTCCCAAACCTTGAGTCCCCTTTGTGTCAGGTGGTGCAACTAATTCAATACCAAAATTCTGAAAACAATGAAACTCCCACGTCTTTATCCCTGACTAGCAAAGTACCCGTCCTTTGGACGGCCCCCCTCTCTCCCCACACTTCCCCCTCTCCCTCTTTTCCCTCCCCTTCTTCTCTGTCTCTCATACCTGTTTTTCTCTCCCAACCCAATCTCCGATTCCCCCCTCTCCCTCCCCTCTTCTTCATGCTCCCCCTCTCCGCTTTCTCTCCCTCCCCTCTCTCCCTTCCCCTACTTCCTCTCTCCCCCCTCTCCAATACGCCTCCCCTCTGCCTCCCCACTTCTTCGCTCTCCCACTCCTCTGCACATAGTCGGGTCCCCCTGGAAGTGACATAGTATCTCACAGGGCCTTTCCCAGGCTATAAATAGAGTGTGTAGATCCCAATTTAAAAAAGGCTTCAAAATCACATTTTCACCCCAGACACCTTCACAAACCACATAATAATGTCCTCCAGACAGGGTCGACGGACCTGTACAGGCCAAAAAGACAAATGGGGAGATCACAGGTTCCCAGAACATGTGTGACAGAAAAAACCCTTCTAGAGTTTTATATATTAGATAAGATTACATGACTGGCAAATTAGTCTATTTGCAATTAAATAATTAATTCATTTGAACAACCTTACATATACTTTCTGATTTTGGATGGTCAACATTTTTCGCTGGAAATGGAAATCTAAAATATTTCTTTGATATGTTTTAATGAAGTCGACATTCATATTGCGTGTGTAGCCTAATAATTTACATCTACATTTCTTGAAATATCTTATAATTACACTAAATCAGCTGCAATTCAATAGCGGTCCGATATTTTTCTCGGTCCAACCCGTAGGTATTAATGGTTGACATTTCTGTCCTGCTGGGGCATAATCCAGAGTGCACAAGCAGGCCAAGAAAAGAGGTTTTACTAGGTTTTATTTTTGCTTAAGGACCGTTCAAAGTATAGAGACTCAACGTTTATAATGTGCCCTGAAAGACATTCGGACCTGTATGTCACACAACGAGCAGTCCCTTGGTAACTATATATAGTTCCTTAATGCGTTTTTAAAGGTAGGCCTATTCAATGAAATTTAAAAGTCCATGATTAACCTCATATCAGGTCCCTTAATTAGCAATGTTTGGATCTATTCAGGTTTTAGGGCAAGCGATGTTGTGGTGTCACGTACAGACAGCTCCGACTCTGGCACAAAGTTAATAGTCTAAGTCAATTCTTGAAAAGTAAGCACAACGCGCGATGGCTGCATTATGAGGCTTTTTTTTATTATATGGGACACATATCCGCTCATATAGGCCTATGCATAGTCATGGGTATCACAAGTAAATTCACTATTGGCTACATCCGTCGTAATATTGTATCATAAAAAATGGATGGAAATGGAAAAGATTTAACAACAAAATATTCATTCTTCTAAAAAAATGGGTAACATATCCCATAACAATTCCTAGAGTAGGAAAGACATATTCGCTGATTCCGTGTCTCACTTTTTAAAATTGTTCTCTTCACTTCAATAACAATACTCGTTTTCTAATCATAATACGATGATAATAGGCTAATTCAGTTCACTCCGGTCAAAATTAGTAATTAAGTGTTGTATTGTATTCAAATATCCTATGAAATAACAATTTGTGTCACTACATGATATTTGTTTTTCTAATCCCCAGTAGGCCTATACTGAATGAAAGGGAATGTCGGTTAGCTTTCCTCCAACTTCTGTGTAATCGAGCCTGAAAAATCAACGAACAATTTTGTAGACATTTTAATTCATGGAGATGGTATACATGTAAACTAATTCGAACATATGTAAAGCAGGAATGTATAAAGGTGGTGCAACACGAAGAACAACCTGTGGTGCGCGATTCCCTTGCCAATATGAAAAGACAGACCCACACATATTTCCGTTTGCTATTTCAAGTAGTCCTAATATTCCTTGTTGGAATATGATACCTGTTATTTGTTACCCAGATAATTAGGCCTATACATTATCGTGTTTAGAAATTTACACTTTAAATAGTCAGATCTCACTCTGTAAGGTCTTGTTGCTAATAAACAGAATAAAGTAGCTGAATAATATGATAGGATGAGCTCCGAAATGCATAGATATATTTCATACACAATCTTGACAGTGTAGTAACCGTGGTTAACACGAGAGGGCAGTAGGGTGGGTAGTAGGATAGGACATGTTTCTTTTACTGAGGCATGCGCTAAGGGAAGGGGAGGGGCTAGAGGGAGGGAAAGGTATCATAGGATAAAGGGTCCACCAATACGGATACCCGACACTCATCCCCCCCGGGGTATATATACGAGGAATACTGGGATATACATAAGTATAGAGACATAGAAGGGGAGAGACTTGGGACATTCATATAGACTGGGATATAGAGAGATATGCAGTAGATACCACGACGTACTAGACGCACTATGTGCGCTAGAACCAATATATTATAACACACTGATCTCGGATTGTCATGCAGTAACAACCGTAAGAATACAGGGAAGGAGTCTCATAAGATCTCATATGATTCAATGTCTATACTAACAATCAACCTAGCATCTATGTACAGGATAAGATACAATACACAAGTAGTGGCGTACTAAAACTCATCGTGTTGTGTTGTTCATACCGGAAACCTACAGCTACTATATATCACCATGACTCTCTATTCAATATCGCCTATCGTCTCCTACAATATAACGTTCCATATTAAACATCATGAGAGGCAATACCCCGAAGTCCGAGTATATTCGAACGCATATGAACACTAGCTAGATATATTCACCCTGGCCCGATGCACCGCCCAATAGCATAAAGATCCGAAGCTACGCGCGCAACACTGGTTGGAGAACCACGGGATTGGAGATTGTGTGCAGAGGGGAGGGTGAGTATTTGGATAAATGTCGAAACAGGGGTCATCAGTGGCGGACTTGGTGAAGGAAATACAGGAGAACAATGCTCGAATTACACAAAGTGCAAAGAACTTTGCTGAAACAACAGAACGAATCGGCAAAGTGGAGAGGGAGAAGGTGTCCATAATCAAAGATGGAATAAAAAATCTTGCTAAATTAATGGAGAAGAGATTGGCAAGAATGAAGGCGTCCGCAAGACCTAGTGTGGGGGTTCATGTGAATAGGGAGATAAAGACGGAAAGAGAGAGTACAGAAGATTCATCTCCGGACTCTTCTGTCCAGGGACCACCGAGTTACGCTAACTTGAGCGCGGAGAGTACAGCAGTGGGAGGTGCTAGGCCCAAGAGAAACAATCCATTCGCAGCAGATTTTTGTGATGACCCTAGTGTGCCATTAATACCTGAAGTAACGTGGGACGCTGGTAAGCCGCCATGTTACACAGAGCCATTAGTGCCACTCCCTTATAATCCAGACTTTGACTACTTAAGCCCGCAAGGGGCCAAAGAGGAGCTGCTCAGGCAAAGCGTGGATATTGTCAGCAAAGAGTTGCAGAGAACTCAAGCCGCTCTTAAGGCAGCGGAGGAAGATACCCTGAGGACAGTCCAGGATATGAGAAATGATTGGGAACGAACGAATGAAAAAATGTTAAAAGATGCCGAAGATAGGCACGAAGCTAGGATAAACGTACTAAAACTAGCATGGGAGGAGGGCGCGCGACGAAGGGTGAAAACTGCAGAAGACGGAAATAGGGATATAATTGTAACGCTGCAGAATGACTGGAAAAATGCACAACAGAAAATGGAAAAAACAGAACAACAGAGAAACGAATATATGACGAATGAAAAAGAAAGCCATAACAAGGAGTTGGAGGAGCTGAAAAGGGAGCTGGAGGAGGAAAGACGGGCCAGAGCTAGAGCCAATAGGAAGGAAGAAAGCGATCGGGAGGAGTGGGAGAGGGCAGAAATAGCAAGACACGAAATGGAGGAGGTGAGAGAGGCCAGAAATAGAGAGTGGTGTGAGGAAATGGAAAAGGAAAACCAAATAAGGGAAGCAAGGGCAAACTGGCTAGCAGAAGAGATGGATAAGCTGAAAATAGAACATGAAAAGGAGAGTGCCCTATTTAGAGATGCGTCTGTGCGTTACAAACAGGACAGGACAAACCTTACAGACATGGTCAGAAATCTCACGAACGCTGGAGGGGTAGAGCAGCCTAAAAATAGCGTACTGCGGACACCCCAGAGAGCAAACCAGCAAGCAACGAAAATAGGTGTTAGTAGCACAATTTGCTCAGAAGATTCCGGGGATATAACCGAGATGTATAGGCTACCTAATGTGCTCCCAGCGTTTACCCCTGCACAAACAGGAAGATGGTCAGATAAGTCTAACGAAGGGGGAGGGGCGGCAATGAGACACTTCATTAGGGGGCCTGAAAATTTTCGACATTCAACGGCGACCAGAAATGTGTCTGAATTCCTGACAGAGTATGAGGACTATGCAAGTGCCTTGGGTATACCTGAGATGTACTGGCTGCAGGGGCTGGGCGGTAGATTGGAGGGATCAGCTAAAGCATATTACCAACAAGTCGCATCAGTTGCAGCCAGAAAACGGGGTACACTGTCGTACTCAGATATCAAAAGTAAATTCTTGACCAAGTTTCAGGAAATGCCGTATAGTGAGGTGAAGGATGACTATTCCCGGCGACGACAGGAGACAGGTGAGAGTGTGGAGACATATGCAGACGCCATGCTGGTATTGCTGGCAAGGACATCACTGCACGAGGATGAGAAACTGAAGGCTTTTATAGCAGGTTTAAAGGATGGATTAGCAGAGAGAGTCCTGACAGAGGCTCCTCGCACTTGTGAAGAGGCTAGAAGAGCGGCCAGAAAACATGAGTTGTCGGACGAGCAAAATGAAAAAGCACTGAGACTTCACCTAGTGGGTTCTACTCAATCAATGATAGCTTCTCTGGCAATGAAGGGTTATGACGTTACTCCCAGTGATGTCAGATCACACCCCGGTCCTGCTAGAAGCCTACCAGTAGAGGAGAAAGGAGAATGGACTCCTAGAAGAGGTGAGGAAGAGAGACGCCAGGAAAGAGAATGGACTCCTAGAAGAGGTGAGGGAGAGAGACGCCAGGAGAGAGATAAGAATAAGAGATCAAGCGTTCAGTCACCAAAAACAACTGGGGTGGTGAAAAACGGAGTGTATCGGCAGAATTTTCAGTAGATATGCCGGTTGGAATGTTGCCAGCCATACCGGCAGAAAGGGAGGATCGATCTGAGGAAGATGGAGAGGATGAAAGCGGAAGTTCAGTTTCAATAGATGACAGTGACATAAGTATGAGTCAAGAGAAAGGAACTCAGGAGGTGCAGGAGATGGCCTTTCGAGAAAAGGAGGTGAAAAAAGCAATGAGAAAGAGGTGGAACCAGAAGAGGAGAAGATGGAAATTACAGGAGAAGAAAAAAGAACAGCGTGAAAATAATAGAGCGGTGCAGGAATTGAAACTTCAGAAGAAAAAGGACAATGGGTTGATGTCCTTAAGTAAACATAAAGAGGTGACACAAAACAGTATAATTAATAGTAAGGAGGGCGATGATCGTTCCTCACGCCTGGTGTTACAGGACAGTGACGCGGGGAAAGTGACAGTCCAACTGGAAAACTGCAGAACAATTTGCACAGTTGGCTCAGCAAAAATTAGCTGCCTGGTGGACACGGGAGCTAGTATCAGTTGTATTTCGACGGATACGTTAAACCAAGTAGTGCAGGAAAAAGGGGCGCTGCTCCGCCGTGTACAGACATATTTGGTTATTTACACAGCCGATGGGGGGCGCCACAAGTCGAATGAAAGGGTGTTGTTGTCTATTAACATTGGAAAAGTTCGCACTAACGCATGGTTTTATGTTGTGAAGGGTTTATCCCTTCAGTGTATCATAGGAGTCGATTTCTTGAAAGCAAGAAAGGCCAAGATTGACTTCCAAATCCAAGACCCTGACCATTACACCGTTAGAATAACTAAGCCTAAATTAATACCTCCGAAATCAGAATTTACTTGCATGGCAGTGGTTTCGGCGCATCAAAATTTAAATCATGCAGTAGGAGTAGTTGACAATTTGAAAAGATGTGTGCAGGTCCCATTTGCGGTCAAGAGAGCCCTCGTGAGGCCACAGCGGGGGGGAAACAATATACCGGTTACCGTATTTAACGCTGCTAACACGCCAATAAAATTGGGAAAGGGTTCGGTTTTGGCAGCATTTTCAGTGGTCAATGAAGATGATTATGTAAAAGCTGGGGTTCCCGGTCAGTCTGAGCGACCGATCGAGGAGGTAGGTAGCACAAAATGCAGTGAGACTAGGGTTGATTACACCCTAGGCGAGAATCTGTCGGCGGAGCAGAAACTAAGTATGGCGAGTTTGCTACAGCGTTACCGCGCGGTCTTCGCCACAAAAGATTCGCCGATATCGACAACTGACATTTTTGCACATAAAATAGAGTTGAAAGAGGATTACGTGGCCCCTATTCGAAGTCCATACCGTACAAACCCTCATATGACAAGGGTACTGGAAACAATGCTGGAAGAGCAGATGCGTTTGGGCATTATTGAACGAACGAATGGCGAGTCTGAATTTGCTGCGCCATGCTTTCTAGTGGAGAAAGGGAAAGCAGCTGCAAGACAGGACAAAAAATATAGAATTGTCATAGATTACAGAAAAATTAATAAATGTATAAAGAACGAATGTAGGGTCTTCCCTTCAGCAGACGAGACGTTGGAAAACGTCGGGGGACTGGGGGGAAGATTTTTCTCAAAATTGGATTGCCATTCAGGATTTTTTCAAGTGCCTCTAAGGCCAGAAGACAAGCCCAAAACTAGTTTTGTCACACCCAGAGGGGTGTTCCAGTACAAGGTCATGCCTATGGGGCTCAAAACTTCGCCAAAAGCGTTTCATTCGGTGATTGAGAGCGTTTTAAAATATGTGCCAAATGCACTGCCCTACATGGATGATGTAATTATAGCATCACAAACATGGGAGGAGCATCTGCAGCACGTGGAAGAGGTATTGCAAGCATTCCAAGTGGCGAAGCTTAAGTTCAGGGCGGAGAAATGTGCGTTTGGGTATGAAATAATGCAATTTCTAGGGTTTGTAGTAACGAAAGATGGGTTGCAACCGGACCCAGAGAAGGTTCGTATAATTCGTTCATATCCAATACCAAAAACTGTCAGGGAAATGAGGGCCTTTAACGGTCTGGCAAATTACTATAGGACATTCATTCCAGGGTTTGCAGATAAAATGGTCCCCTTGTACCAGCTGACGAAGAAGCTTGGTAGAAGAGAGCGTTTTCAGTGGAATACAGAGGCAGATAGAGCGTTTAAGGCAGTAAAGCGGTCAATGTGCGAAGATGTCGTTCTAAGATACCCTGATTATTCTAAAGGGTTCACTATCTGGTGTGATGCTTCTCGAATTGGGATTGGCATCGTGTTGACACAGCTCCATGATAATTGCTTCCATAGGCCGGTTGCGTTTGCAGGAAGAAGCCTGTCTTCCGCTGAACAAAATTTCTCGGCGACAGAAAAAGAATTGGTGGCGGTCCGGTATGGCTTGGAAAAGTTTAAGCATTACGTTCTGGGCAGTCACTTTGAGGTATACACTGATCATGCGGCATTATTAGCCTTAAACGCTAAACAGGATCTTACAGGAAGGATGGCTCGTTGGATCGACTGGTTCAGTAATTTTGATTTCACCTTGCGGCACATCAAAGGAAAATGCAACATCACAGCCGATACTTTATCAAGAATGCCATATTTTGGGGATGGCATTACAGCGAAAGAAGAGCAGGGACCGCAGCAGAGGCAGGTAAGATTCAAGGCGGTGAATCACATCCGATTCTTTGATAAGGAGGAGGTACTGGGAGCATCGCCCATCAGAAAGTATAGGAGACCGTCAATCTTAAAAAATGGACGTCTCAGAAATAAGAGGCGAGATGAGAAGGATGACACGCCAATTATCCAGGTAAGTGCACCAGAACCAGAGCAAGACACAGCACCTATCGAGGATGATAGTAGGGACTTCCCAAGAGTCGATGGCACGGTGGTGACACGCCTGGGCACGCCAGGGGAGCAAATAATGATGGTTACTAGAAAAAACCCGCGTGTGACAGAAAGGATGGCGCTATATATCGAGGAAAGAGACAAGGCAGGGAAATTAGGGGAGGAAGACTCAGAAGAGGGGGATAGTCAGTCTGATACTGGCAACCATGACACACCAGCACGAGAGGAGGAGACAGAGGCTGAGGAAGAGACACCAGAGGGGACAGACCTAATCCACAGAGGAGTGTCAAGACGGAGGAAGGCTTTGGGAGTCCCGTCATTGGTTGGTAAGTATCAAAGAGAGAAAAGACGAAAGGGAGTAAGGGCTAGAGAAGTGCAAATCACAGATACGGCGTTCTATGAAAGGCTCATCACTGAGTATGGGACTTTAGGTACGAGAGAGGTGTTCGAGAAGGAGCAAATAACTGACGAGTTTTGCAGCGATATGACAAATTACATTGAGAGGGAAAAGCTCCCGAAGGATAACACGAGAGCAAGGGGAGTTTTGCTGCAACACGACTGTTTCTTGCTATCAGGCGGCATCCTGTACAGGGTACCACCAAGGACGAGAAAGGCACAGATAGAAGAGAGAGCGCAATTAGTGGTCCCACAATCTATGGTAGAAAAATTATTGAATCAAATACATGACGTCGGTTTGGGCGCACATATGGGTATAAAAAAAATGCTTAGCATTGCTTCACCGCGGTACTACTGGCCATCAATGGCTAGAGACATAGGTGAGTATATTGGGTCTTGTCAGAAATGTCTGGAGGTGAAACCAAATCCTAATCCTATCAAGGTACCTATGACCGTTAAGGAGCTGTCACAGGTACCATGGGACGCTATCGAGATTGATACCATAGGTCCACTGCCTGAATCGAGCAGAGGCTATAAATATGTGCACACGGTCTGTGATGTAGCCACAAGGTTCTGTGTAGCTTGGCCAACAAAAGACATAAAATCTGAAACCTTAATACCTGAATTCTTTGAGCACGTAGTGTCTGTCTTGGGAGTGCCATGCACTCTTTTCAGCGATAACGGTTCTTCATTTACTAGCAAATTGTTCAGAAATTTCTGCACAGTAATGGGGATTAGGCAGGTCCTGGGATCGAGCTACTATCCTCAGAGTCAGGGTCAAATCGAGAGATTTAATCGTAGCCTGAAGACGGCCCTGAGGGCATACGTAAATAAAGATCAGAAAAATTGGTGTCAATTTGTGGCCCCGATTGTATTTGCGATGAATGCGTCGGATTCAAGCGCGACAAACTACCCAGCATACCTGCTAATGTATGGAAGATTCCCACGACTTCCTCACGAAAATGTTTTAAAGGAATACGAGGGAGAAATGAGGCCCCTTCTGGAGCAGCTAGGCAAGATCGTCGAAAAACAAGAGATCTATGGGGACCTAGCTCGGGAAGCATTACTGACGTCACAGGCGAAAATGAAGGAATATTATGATAGGCAGGCGAATGCACACAGGTTGAGGTCAGGATCGTTGGTATATATGAAGGTGAATCGCCTACTACAACCTGGAACTGCATATAAGTTGCAGAAGAATTTCTGTGGCCCCTTTGTCATCTGTGCAAGACCCACAGGGTGCACAGCCAGACTAAGGAGGATGGATACTGGAGCAACACTGCCTAAACCAGTGCATGTATCTCATTTGAAACCGGTTAGTGTATCCAAAACCAGTCACTTTATGGAAAGACTGCTCTCACCAGATTTACTACCTTTGCACGAGTATGAAGAGAAGGGCCCGCTGGATGAGAAGGGATGGCAGGACATAGCCTGCACAGAAGAAATAGGCTGCAATTGGCCTGAAGAGGAGGGAGAGAAGGATAAGAATGAGATAGAGGATACACAGTAGATTCTCCAGATCCTGTAGAACGTTGATAGAATGGACGAAATAAATGTAGTACGTAGTACCTTGGCAAGGGCGCATTAACAATATATATATGGCATGGGAGCTTGAGCGGGACGCGGTGTTTACATTCTCGAACAGCTGTGGTGGTTATAGGGTTGTAACCACGAAGCGAGAGCTGCAAGCCAGCAACAGTGGTTTTTATGTGAAAGTAATACGAGGAAGTGAATGGGAGTGAGCCGCGCCTGGTGTGAGGAGTTATCCCAGCGAAATGGGGTTTAATCACGAGTGAATAAAAAAGGGAGGTTGGGTTGGAATTGAGGGTAGAAAAAGAAAGACACAAAAAAGAAAACAAAAAACAAACTAAACAGCTCCTGTGCGGGTTCAGATGGAAGGAGGGAGAGAATCTAGTGCCGTGACTACAGTCTGACATGGGAGAATACCCTAGTATATGCCATAATAATTTCCTAAGTGAGTTAATATTATATAAAGGTCTAGGAAAGCTTTGCTTATCCGAGAAAAAGGGTAAGCAAAGTTAATTGTCACTGACAGTTCTCATTGGGTAAATAAAGGACTTATACAATGAATAGTAAGTGGGGAAGGGAGATGCGGGTGAAATAAGGTAGAATAAAGTCGCTTGTCGACTAACTATGGGTGACATTCTTGTGACAACAATGCTCGGCTAATATGACAAGCCCCAGGCGTAGCAGATACGTAAAACAGGAGAAATAATGTATCACGAAGTTGAAAGGGTATGGCCAGAATACGCATAAGGCAGGGTGAGTAAGATATGAGAGACAAATGGTAACAGCAAGGTAAGCTGCTCCAATAAGTCAAGCTTGGAGATGACTTATGGGATAGTGCCAGAGTGTCAGCTGCCCCGGAAGAAGGTAGGGGTTGAGCAATTAAAAATAAGATGGGAAATAAGGGCTGCCCAGTGGCACTAAAGTGGAGAGGAAGGAGCGCTCATCGCCGTTGATGTCGAAAGATGAACAAGTTGCCTGGTACAGCATTAGGGGTACAGGATATGTACGACATAGAACGTCTGATTATAAGATTGATAAGAATATTTACCATACATCCAGCTCACAGGTACGGAGGATGTCCCGAGAAAAGGTTGACAAACGAGTGGTACCTGTGGCACATGTATGCTGATCTGAGATTGCCAGACAACGAGGTGAGAAGCATCACGGATGTGTTCCCATTGGCAAGGACAAAATACCAGCAGCATAAATATATTGCCCACGTATTAATACGTCGGGTAATATGCAATATTTTATCGCTAGAAGCAGAGCAGAAACGATTGGCATACGAACAATGTGATAGAGTGGTTCTTTATCAATATATAAGTGGTCTAACCTTCATCCCAGCAGATAAAATTAACGCAGTTTTCACGGAAGAGGTGGACCTGCTAAACATTAAGGAGTTGTGTCCAAGCGCATGGGCGAAAGTCAAGGTAAGTGTATTCACTTATAGGCAGTGAGAAGGTATTTTTAAAATGGGTGGGGACACAGTATACAGTTTTATAGGCCTGTGAGCATTGAATACTGACTATCGAGGAGAATGTGTAGACCTATAACCAGGGGAGAGAAGGCAGAGGTAATACAGGTGATTCGATTGGCTCGTCTGTATATGCAGAAACCACACCTGAGATTCAGAGGGGCTAACGCTAGGAGGCGAATTGAAATGGAAACACACTTAAAAAATATCTGGTGGGGAGCCTCTCGTTTCTTGATTAGAGAAATGCCAGATAGGAGGGAGAGAATAGCCGTCAATCACATGAGCTGGGAGGATCGATCACGAAAGCAGCAGTATATATACCTGTCGATGTTAAAAAGTTATTTCATCGGGACGATGTTAAAAATAGAATCTTGCAACTACCCAAGAGATATTATAATTAAGTTGTTGGCATGTAACACTGGGATGACAGTTAGTGACTTGGAAAAACTGGCGTGTGAACGATGGAGCTGGATTGAGAAAACATTGGAAAAATGGATTCCGGTGTCTGAGGGTAGGTAATATATCTGACTCGATCATGTTATGTATAACTAGAGATACGGGGTCTTTGAGATGTTACAGTGAGCAGTTATTTCCAGTGGAGCAGTTTCTAAGACAAGGACAGGTTTATAAGCAGGGAAAAATAAATCAGAATGAAATAAAAAGGTATATAAGGCGACTTACCAGTGCGAGGTGTGGGGAAGGTTGGTTGTGGTGCAGAAGCGGAAGGAGTGCAAGGAGGGGTAGGGAGAAAGAGAGTAGAATATGAGTGTTTCTTGAGTATGATAATATATGATGAATAATATGGGTTATTATAAAAGAATAAGAAAAACTAAAAACAAACTACGTAACTACTATAACTAAAATCTACTGGGATATACAAAAAATGTGCTACTCGTTAGCCCAGCGGCGGTATGCCCTGAAAACAAGAGCACACGCCCGCCCATAAAACCACCGAGCTGCCTTCAAAGACAGGCCATAGACGAGGAGCCGAGCTAAATCGCTCAGGCTCCATACGTCTCTGGTTTCGACAATGACAATGTCATTGTCGATAGCCAGGTAAAGTTCTCGGCCTGCCATGGTTTCCAAAAGGTTTGAAGATCGGGAAAATATATATAGGAGATAGGAAGCTGGTGTAGGGGGTCGGCGGAGATTGGGTGCTGCTGCGAGAAGTTAAGCTGAAAATGATGTCTACAGGATGCCAAATGGGGAATTTGCCTAATCAAAGAAACCACTCTGATATCATTGTAGGGACACGCCAATTGGCTAAAAAGATTTGATTGACGTAATAAATGAACAAAGGGGAGGCACCGGGGATCGAGT
Source organism: Sthenelais limicola (assembly GCA_942159475.1). Lineage (NCBI taxonomy): Eukaryota > Metazoa > Annelida > Polychaeta > Phyllodocida > Sigalionidae > Sthenelais > Sthenelais limicola. The sequence goes on from OW804098.1 coordinate 73,237,357, forward strand.
CATGATCGGGTCATAAGATCATGACACCATGACACTCATAGAGATAAGGAGCGAGGGAATAATGAGAGAACTTTTTTTTTAGAATCCATGAATTGAAAACCATATAATTGAATGAAGATTAGAGCGGTGTATAGTTGATGAGTCACTGATAAGACAAAAGCAGATTGGGTGTGAAAGTCAACGAAAAGCAGAAAGTTTCAATCACTGGGTGACAGGTGGGCATAAAAAAACGCTGAGAAACGCTGGTCGTAATAAGTTTTACAGATATGGATTTCGTGGGAACGTGGGGGTTCGTTAGGACGAGGTAGTATGTTGTTCGTCGGCTGATTCGAGGATCCGATGTTTACATAAAATAACGTGTTGATAGAAATTGGGGAAACAAAGATGACTATAGTTAGGACAGAGTAAACTGAGTCTCAGAATATTCAGGTAAGGGTTCATGGTATTGTCTAGATTCTTTTTCGGTATATGAGAATAGCAGGAGTGGTCCAGGGGTGGATTAGTATAAAAATAACATGAAGTAAGCATACCAGCGTCTCCGGGGAAACACTATGCCATATAAGACAGGCAGGTGAGGTGACTATGGCAACGCAGGAAATAGACTGATCTATACAGATGAAGGGAGCACGGGCCGGCAGCGACCTAGTAGGCTAGGTTATACTGATGCATAATTTTAATGACAATAATAATATGAGGGAAATAATCCACCTAGACCCTGGGCATAGAATAGACAGATGAGATTATCAGGAGAGGAAGGGCGCTGCCGGATGACAAGCCATTTCTGAAGCTTTGCTCGGCTTTGCAATTTGGAGACAATGCTGGAGCATAGTAAAATAAATATCAGGAACGCGTCGATTTTGTGTATTAAAGTGTATTCGTTTTGGCTTTTAGCTCCCTGGATTAGATATCCTAGGCAGCTGCCTAATTATCGATTGGAAGTAGAATGGTACTTGCTATCTTTATACGAAATGTGATAAACTCCTACGGTCCCTGAAAGTTAGGCCAGGAAAATGGTACTCTACCAAGCGTTTGCGGGTAATGAGTGATAAAGACAGAATGGGTGCGATCTTGCATCAGGTCTATAGGATTTTGGATGTACTATTGAAATTATACTCAACGGATTATTTAAGAAAGCGCTGTTGCCAGAGAAAAAATCACAAGGAGGCGGACACCAAGCGGTTCATGGCATTGTCAGGTTTATCTAAAACAAAAGTGCAGGAATTGCTTCAAGGGACGGTCAACGTAAGGTCACCAATCGAATGGATTAATGGAGATTGGTTGCTGCATGCGGTGGGTCAAGTTTTCTTTCTCTGTCTGTAGTGACAATCTTGGGGAAGGAGAAAGTTGATACATTTGAATCAGATAGGGAGAGGGGTGACGTCACGGGCTAGCCGGCAAATATGGAAGTGACATATATCATTTTGTAATTCGAGGATTCGGTTTGAATGGATGGAATGCAGAATGATTGTTCTTGAAATCGTTTAATGAAAGGAGACGCCTAATGATGATTGAGCGAGACAACGTGTGATACAACGAGGCGTTATCTTATATGGTCGTGTAAAGGTGACATGTTGTGATGAATTTGACTCGTGAAGATAACGTTCTGGAAAGCATACATTTCAGATAGAATTAATGAATGTATGGTTTTCTGTTGAAACACGCCGTGGTGGTCGTTTTCGGGTGTATCAGGAAAATCACTTCTTGGGAGGCCCTCGGGCTACAAACTATGAGTAAGACATAATAATAAGTGTATGTCATATATAATTGTCGTTGCAAGAATGGTTGTTTCAGAATAGAAATAAATAAATCATTTTAAGGTATGGAGCGCAATGATTTTATGTTATGAAGGGAGTGAGGGTGAAGGTTACTACAACTGGTCTTTATCTTGAAGACAAAATATATGGGCTATTATTTGGTAATTCGGTGAGTGTCTACAAGGAACTCACTGGGGATTGATAGCCTGGGATTTGGGGGTATGTGTGACTAGATGTTGTGTGAGCTTGGGACGTTTGGATTGGTATCTGTTGATGGTACATAGAGCTTGTGGGATACGAATTTTTGTATACCCAATGAGAAAACAATAATCTCTCCTCAGAATATGATGGGAGTGGGCTTGTGGGGTGATGACACTCGGCGCGTGTGTATTACTGTAAGATGTTTATGTCATATTTTGTGGCTTGAAAATGAGTGATGGAACATACGCAAAACTGAAAGTATCGTGTCTGGCGGGGCGGGTGGTACAACATAGGTCGCGTGCGCAGGAAGTATGAACTCAAAACATTAATTATGAGTGGGAGTCAGGGGTGGTAAAAATGGGTAATAAAGCTTGGCAGAGGAAGTTGGAAGGTAATAAAGGATAATGGGAAGAAGAAAATAACAAATACACGCGGATCTTGAGGGGGGGTCTGAAGTTTAGGGTCTGGAGTTTAGTGTTTGGAGTTTAGTGTCTGCACTGGTGTCCTGATGTGGCGGTAGTCCTCAACTTTGGATACAATGGAGCTGGAACAGAGACAAATGTGTCGTTTGGAAAAAGCTAGATTGGGTGCAGACGAGCTGAAGATCTTGAAAAATCAGAAGAGAAACCTGGGGATATTGCTGGTCAGGGCCACTAGGTACTTTCTTGTGAACCCTGTGAACAGAGGTGGATCCGCACGTATTTCCACGAGAGAGCGATTGGAAAGGGATACGTATATATATATTCTGAAGGAACGTTGCAGAATCTATGTTGAAAGCAGGGGTTTTCGGGCAATAGAACGACTCACGACACGGGGCGGAAGAATGAGAAGTGTCTTCGAAGCCCAGGAGGCAGTAACTGTGTCCGATAAATTAATACATTTGACAAAGGCGGTGGGCGAAATGTTGCTAAACATCTTGGACATCTATTGTGCTGAGGAATTCAGATTAGAGTGTATAGAAGATAAACGACAACACAGATTGATTCCCTATCTGCAGAAGCGCACAGGCCTGGCGAAAAGACTTATAGTCGCTAACTTGGAATCGGATATTGACTTTGCGAACCTGGGTGACGTATTACCAGAAGAGTATTTGCCAGACATAATGACAAGAAAGGTGAGTTATATGGAGTCTCACAAATTAGTGGAAGAAGGGGGCATCCCTGTGTAAGCATATACTGTCTATATTTGTCGTGGTCGATTGGTAAAACATCACCAGTTGCTAGGGAGTGGGAAAAAACAAGACTGTAATGGGTAGGTGAAGATGGACCTAGGGTATATAAAGCATGCCGGTGGAGGGGGGGGGGGGGACCAGGGATATATAGTATTGTCACAGGAGATAGACCTGGTATAGTAGGGTTTGCATCACTGTAGTGAAAGATGGATACAAGAAGGGGGAGTGAGATGATTAATGCGGAAATTATTAGGAGGACAGATAAGGCTGCCAGAATGGCAGCCATCTTGAATCAACAGGTCAGGGCCAATTGGTTAATGCTCGAAATCTTGAAATTCTTCATGTTGTCTCCATCTCAGAGATATCCGGAGTTTGAGCCCATTAGAAGGCTGCAAAAGGAGACGCATATCGTTCGCTTGAGAAAAGCGGCATTTGATTTTTTAAGAGGCCTACGTTATGAGCCTATTCGGTCCTTGACGATTGATATCTCGCAGAGACATACTCTCACGCCATTAAGGAGGCTACAGGATACGGTATGCATTATCTCGGATTTAACATATGAAATTTTAAACATGTTTCGTCCAAGGGTGAGGGGGATATTCCCTGAAAATATGGAGCAAGCGGTAAAATTCCTGGACAAGCTAACAGAAATGTCTGAGGCAACTATAAGACATCACCTGTCGTTACCGGTGGATGTATATCAAATCGAGCTAAGATTGCCTCTGTCATGGATGCCCGTGGGCTTGAAGGTGAGTTTTGGACAGTTGAACCCATAGGTACACAATACATATCTGAAATGTGCAGGGTTATGTTATGAGGGTGTATATTAGGCGTTATGATACGTTTGGGGCTCTGTTGGATACATGGTGACAAGGTATACATGTAAGAATTATGGAGGTATGAGATGCCTACGTGCAACTCACTGGGGTGTCGGGGTTGTGTGGAGAAGCAGGATTAAGAATTCATGTAAGGAAATTGAAGCGAATTGGGGGCGCATTTACTCTTTTGGTCGAGTATAATGTACTGTGCTGGATTGGGGTGTATGGAGCCAGTAACCTAAATGGTGAGATTATTGGTATATTTTGATGGGGGCTGGAACGTATGAAAAGTGGAGCTTGGGAGGCAAGACAGTTAAAATTAGACACAGCAATTGGGCTCAAGCAGTCGAAACCCATAAGTAGCTTGCAAGCGGTTGGGGGGGGGTTGTTCTATAAATTGCAAGACAGGCCTCATACACGATTTAAGTGGCTAGGTGTCATTATGCAGTATTTCATCTAGCAGAGGAAGGTCATGAGCTGGGACACCCGTACCCTAACTTAATATGGGGATGTGTCGTATGCTTGAGAGGGAGGGGGGAAGGAGCAAGCCCAATAGGTCTTGGACTGGTCTGGTCTCAGATATAAGCTCAGCACAGCCAGAGGGGGAGCATCACTTGACTTTTGTACAGGGATCAGGAACGAACTTACATATAAAAAGAACGGGGACTAGTATCTTACTACAGGACTAGGATCGCAAGATGTTCGGACTCATAATAGGGTGAGTTTACTAGAACTATATCACTTTTACATAGGCCAGTAAAGGCTAGTGTGGATTTCTCAGCATTAAGCCGTTTTTCATTTTTGGCTAACTTCTTGTTTTTAGGATCATGATGTGCATGCCATATAGTTGCATGGCTACAACGGTTCTAAGGCACAACTATGGAGTGGTATTCGCTGACCGTGGTACATTGATAACAGGGGTGGAAACTATGAGTTTAGGCTTCCGTTCTGAGCTGAATATTAGACCTCCACAGCCGATCCGGATAGTTAAGGAAGACTGGCCAAAAGGTTATGAAATGGTGGGGGAGTCTTTAGACAAGTATATCAGGGAGCTACATTCGAGGGCCGCAAGGGAGTATGAGCGTGCAAATCACTTGAGAAATATTTTGCAGCGCCCTAAACGATTAAAAAGAAATTATCTGGCCCCGTTTGGGAAAATTGTGGCTGGGATTCTCGATCTATCAACTAACTCTGATTTAAGAAACGTAGAAAGACACATTATTCATAGGCTTGCACCAGGGATAATAAGAAACCCACACCTGAGGGATGAGGCTCTCATGAAGTTAGTAGCCAATTCCAATATCATATTTAGGTTCCTAAGATCGCATGTAAACGAATCAATAAGCGCCATGGATGAATTAGAAGATAAATGGCTACGCTTTGCGAATAAGACGGCTCAATTATCGGACATAATGCACGAGGAAGTGGACTCACAGGGGAAAATCCAACAGCAGCTCCAAGGCTCCATTTTGGAATGCCTGGCGATAAGAAATTACATTGAAGATATAACGATAGTGGGTGATGTCTTAGAAACATTAAGAGAGGGAAAAATACATGAGTCACTTGCCAAGGTATTTATGGAAAGTCAGTGGGAAGAGAGAGTGAGACAGGTATTAGGAGATAACAGCACTTTGAACATTTTGGGGGATTATATCGACTGGAATACTAACGTTGGGGTACAGATAGGGCCCAACAACACGATCAACATACTGGTACCAATTTCCCTAGCAAACGATTCGGAGCCCCTTCAGTTGTATGAAATGGAGGTGTTTGATACGCCATTGCATGTGCACAAGGAATCCCAAGATGGATGCACACGATTGAGATCGGCCACACAACGCATGTTGGCCCAACGCGGCTCAGGGGAATTAATGGAGGTAGACGCCATTGAATTAATGCAATGTACTAAAAGAGGGAGCTATATATGTCCATTCACCTTCATAGATAATTCAGGAAGGGGTGAGGACTGCATGATCGCTTTATTTAATGACCATAGTGCCAACGTTCTTAGGTATTGCATGTTTGACATGTACTTGAAGAAAAGGGCGCCAGACATTGTTAAAAATGTGGAGGGGTCAACGTACTTGCTTATAAATAAGGGACCCAAGGGGTTACTGACATGCAAAAATAGTACAAGGCAGGTCAATATCGTGGGGATCACTGTGTTCGAGGTGTCCTGCGGATGCACCCTGCAGATTGACCACCATAGATTGGCACCAAAGGAGCTGACGTGTAGAGAATTAAGCGGGGTAGAGGTTTCTGTGGCGCATGGGTTTAATTTGGCGTTTGCAAAAAGTTTTGGTATACCGGTGGGAAACTTTTCGGGAGAAAGCCTCACTAATTTCTTAGTACATTTAAATTTGCCAACAGGTAAGGAACTAGGGAAAATGCTAACAGCAATGTCCCCCCAGCAGTTTGCAAAAGGAATGGAGGTAAATAAGGTTGCGAGAGAAATTAAGAATAACATGGAGCAAGGTGAAGCATGGCAATATAAGGCATGGCGAGATCTAACAGATCTAACTGTAACGCCGCAGGTACCACTGGTATTCTGGCTAATAGAAATGATACATGTATTAATAACCATTTATCTTTGCTATAGAATTTTCAGAATGCTCGCGATCATTGGATCGTTAAAAGGGGCGTTGGCAGGGAAGATCGGCTCAACCCTGGAACTATTTCCAGAGGATAGTTGGGGCAAGATCGATTGGGGAACACAAGGCCCCGCCCTGAACTCAGATTCACTTGAAGCAGGCAAGTCTGGGGAATGGCCATCATATGGTACGATGCTGGCAGGACTAGTAGTAGTATACGTGTTGGGACAACTAATACGATGGATCTGTAATGGGTGTGGATGTAGAAAAGCTCGAGGCCATAACACGGCAGGACACACAATACTTAGCCTCCGTGTACAGGAGGGAGAGAAGCGGTATGCTCTTTTCCTGTGTAAATTGGTATATCCAGTGGAGGTACTCAGATCGGCCACGCCACCTGTCGTCACGGGAATGGTAGCAAAACAGGTTTGCTGCTCGTTCAGGACAGTTGTTCGACTTAGGTGGCTTGGGGGCCTAGAGGTAGAAAATGCTGGTTCGGCAGAAACGGTCGAGTTGCCAGAAGAAATAGTATTCTGGTCACTAAGACCTGCAGAAAAGATCGAGCTTCTTAACTCCACTTCCAACAGCCGACTCCTGGTAGCCACTAATCTCCATGGAAATGAAGCAGCTGTTGGTTCAAAACTATAAAAACGTAAGTAGGTAGGGTGTTGCGCATGCGAGGGGACCTGCAAAACTTCTTCAAGTTGGTATCATACAGATTTTCTTTAATTAAGACAGAAAATACTATAACTATTGGTGGAATATTGAATAATGCATGGCTGCCATAGGCAGAACAAAAGGCCCCTCTAGGGACTAATGAAAAGTAATAATAATGCATGTAAATATAACATAAAAACCACAAATTAATGGTTGTAACCTCCCCTGATCTTTACCATATGTATGACTGAAGGAGAGTGAATGAAGCATTACTTAATGGGATAATAAGTGTTAGTAATATAAATCTGTGTATGACCTGTATAGGGATATATACGGTGTCTAAATCCTCCCATTTATGACTCATTACAGGAGGAGAACGACCAAGGCCCGTTGGACCACATGGCCGGTAACACTCCAAGCGTGAGTCGGTAAAAAGACATTTTGCATTAACTTTCAAGCAAGCAGACACCACGTGACGATTCCCGGACGAAAAAGAAATGCCATGTTGTCCGTTCGCCCCCACGTGGGCTCTCTCCATCCGGCAAACGGGGCGGTCCGTTTGGATAAAAAGAACTTTCCTTGTGCTTAGTGATGATTCCACAACGCGTTTGGCGCACACACCCGGCTTAACAGACCACGCGCCACTACTTCACCTTGCCTGACGCCACAACCTAGTTTACATATACTACTACGCTCATCCCAACGTGGCGGAACTTTAACCTAATTTATTGATACTTAGTATACATGATGGGATACTCATTAAAAAGTTAGCTAATATGTACTCAATATACTCATTATAGTTAGCCAATTGATATCACTTCGTGCTATATATATTTGTGTGATCAGGATTATCATTGTTGCTATATTATTGTCTCTTTAATTTGCTTGTTATGTTTCTTCTTGTACTATCTTATATTTGGATTTTATTTACTGTTTGAGCGAGCAACTATGCAAATATTTGCAGCATGAAGCTGGTTCCTTATTTTGTAACACCATTTATCCCCAACGTTTCTCCCTATCCTATATATAGACATATAGATAATACCCAGGTATCCAGCCCTACCCGGTCCCCTTTCCAGACACATTCGAATTGGTTGAGTTGTAGTCTTAATTAATTGAGTTTTCTCGCCCACTGCAGGTATCCTTGTGGCAGGGCCCATAGATTGTTCATGTGATCTGAATAAGGCTGCATAGGGCCACCTGTCAGTTCCAGCCGGGGGTGCTAATATATATACCTCATGCATGGCTATTCATGCTGGGTTGTTTTCCTTTCATTATGAGAGGGGGGGGGAGGGAGGGGGTAGTACATGCTTCACCAAGTACATGCTTCACCATTGCGGTGGCAAGTCACAATATTCAGGAGGAGGCTGATGTGTTCTAACACGTCCATGAATGCTGGTGTTATTTGTTAATCTTTGCTAATCACATACAGTCATGGTATGTATACTCAGGTGGAGAGTGTCAGGTGTATATTCAAGAAAATTCAGTGTTGGTGGTGATTCAGGTATAGGGAGATATCAATAGCTGAGTGTACAGGCCCGGAGGCCGCACACCCCGCCACGCTCTGTGCATCTAGTATACAATCATGGTATATATGCTCAGGTGGGGAGTGTCAGGTGTATATTCAAGAAAATTCAGTGTCGTAAAAGTATATGTATATAGAGTATAGAGACACGTATATATCTGCCCAAAACGACTAGTCTTTTGCCGTAGGTCTTTAATCTTACGAGATGTGCGGGCTCATCTTAGGATGAAGTCTGCCATCTAGCCGGGATGCGGCTCATCATGTAATCACGCATTCTATCTTCCAGCACTGTTGTTTGTCTGACGGCCCTCATGACGCTCAGACACATTCCTGCATTCGGTCTGATAAAATCATATTGCCACATTGGAATCGGCATTATTTTTGTGCCAAACCTTGGGGAGGGAATATGGGGTAAAGAGATGAAATGCCTAATATATGGGACTTCCCCCTTCTATTAGTATATCGAATATAGAGTCCAATGTAGAGTGAACGCTGGTGCCATCTATCCCTTTTTCTATTCTAAAGGCCGGAATGGGCTTCGTCAATGTCACAAGAAGTTTCTTGTAAAAGCTTTGATTGTTTTTGAGTGCAGCACAATCACCTTCAAGTGTTTGGCTCGGATCACAGGGGTGGTTCTGATGGGTCCACGTAGGATCTCTTTACACAATCAATAAATGATAAATTACTTCAAAATAATTAATCTAATTCTCCTCCCATCTGGGACAGTGTTTCTCCCATTTAACTGGAACACCCCCGTTGCTCCCCCCACATCCTGCATGATTAGGTGTTTTGCTATGCGCGTTGGTTAACGCGGTTGAATTCGCCATTCGGGAACACACAAAAGAAGAGTAAAAATAAAAAATATAGTCTCTGCAGGGTCCCAAAATTTCCTGTCCTGACTTACATCTTATATTACTATTGCTTATGGCTTGTGGGTACAAAATACGCCCAGTTTGACCCATACCCCATAGTTACCCCTATATAATTACCAAGTTTGTGCGTTCAGATTTGTACACGAGCGCGTAGGCGATTTTATTGTTAAGATGACGGGAAAAATGTACTGAGCTACCATGAATCTTGGATTTTGCGTGCGCGTAAGCGATTCTAATTGTTAAGGGAGGAAGATGTGTACCTCCTAGAATTATTATGTGTATTCATGGCTGTATTTATCGAGTGTCGGGACGAAAATTTTTTAGGGGGATTTTTTCTTGCTTATCGAGTAAAAGGGTAGTGTAGTAACCGTGGTTAACACGAGAGGGCAGTAGGGTGGGTAGTAGGATAGGACATGTTTCTTTTACTGAGGCATGCGCTAAGGGAAGGGGAGGGGCTAGAGGGAGGGAAAGGTATCATAGGATAAAGGGTCCACCAATACGGATACCCGACACTCATCCCCCCCGGGGTATATATACGAGGAATACTGGGATATACATAAGTATAGAGACATAGAAGGGGAGAGACTTGGGACATTCATATAGACTGGGATATAGAGAGATATGCAGTAGATACCACGACGTACTAGACGCACTATGTGCGCTAGAACCAATATATTATAACACACTGATCTCGGATTGTCATGCAGTAACAACCGTAAGAATACAGGGAAGGAGTCTCATAAGATCTCATATGATTCAATGTCTATACTAACAATCAACCTAGCATCTATGTACAGGATAAGATACAATACACAAGTAGTGGCGTACTAAAACTCATCGTGTTGTGTTGTTCATACCGGAAACCTACAGCTACTATATATCACCATGACTCTCTATTCAATATCGCCTATCGTCTCCTACAATATAACGTTCCATATTAAACATCATGAGAGGCAATACCCCGAAGTCCGAGTATATTCGAACGCATATGAACACTAGCTAGATATATTCACCCTGGCCCGATGCACCGCCCAATAGCATAAAGATCCGAAGCTACGCGCGCAACAACAGTCAACATCTGGCACATTTGGACGTGTAAATAGGCTAGATACTGTAGATACCGGGGGCCGTCCACAACCACCGTCCGCTCCGGTGGCCAAGGGCCGACGGACGTGTAAGTGGATACGCTATTTAACATGATGTGGCCCATCCCCAAAATGTTGCCAATCAAATTTCATACGGCACTGTCATCTGCCGGCATGTTCGAGTACCACGCACTAAAGTTGCCTCGGAAGGCACATCTGGTCCCGCTAGCGGTAGCGTTGCAATGGGTATGTGTATAAATCTAGATTTTCCAATCAACTATGGGACTTGCACCTAATACCGCTCAAAATGCAACGCAGCGCCATCTGCGGTCATAGGACTTTCCGTCCACGAGATGAATTTGATTAATTTTGAGATCATAAAATAACAAATATAAAAGTCTATGAATATATGAGCAATTTTTCATATAAATTTTATTTGAGAGATATATCAAGTACATATATTTTATGGTCAGAACTCAGAAAGTATGCATCTGTCACTAGGAGGCAAGGCGACGCGTACCCAGAACGCATCTTCGCACGCTTGTAGGTTGAACTGCTTGAACCGACAAGTTTACTACAAATAATATACTTATTTCAGTATATCGTGTGAGTATAAGGTCTTGCAATGTACGGAGGCGACGGAAATTGGGGCGATGACCAAGATAACTCCGGTTACGGAAGTGGGGCAATGAGACAAGGAAGGCGCTATCCCCCGCCAACTTCTAGTCCCTATGGTCAGCATGGAGAAGGCCGCAGTGGAGGACATGGCGGTGGTCGGGGACGAGGAGGTTGGTCTGAAGGCGGTGGAAGCAGGAGCAGAGACCACCAGTCTAGGCATTTTGACAATACCAACAGTGATTCGGAAGCCGATTCTGTCATGACCATAGACACGAGGAAAGTCGGTCGTGTTATTGGTAAGTAGTCTAGTAGTAGGCCTACTGGCGGGATCCAATATGGCGGCGCCCAGTGCGTGCGCCGGTTTCCGTGCGCCATTTGAGTAGACTGTAAGACATTAGAGCACACGAATCAAGAAAATTATTCAAGTTGTCCGACATATATTTATGACATTATGTGGTTGCCCGCTCACACCAAAGAAAGGTGAAATCTGGATGTCCGGATGCAAATATTATTTCTTTGTTTGAGACGGGAAAGTTGAGACGGAAAGTCACGTGATGGCATGACGATGGCGCTTTGAACCACCAGGGATTGGCTTCTGAGCGGTATTGGGTGCATGCCCCATAGAGCGGGTGAACTTTGAGATTGAATCCCCGAAAAATATAGAAAACCTTCGATCTATAATAATCGCTTTCACTTGTTAGTATGTTGTCGTTGAGGGCGAAACAATTTCTCATCGTTTTCAAGTAGAAACGGGAATGTAAACTTAATGTGGGCCCATGGCCATGCATCATGATGAAGCCTGAAGGCGGTTGCACTAGAACTAAGCCGCATTTTACACGAGAAGCCCGTATTTTACATTGTGTATTCTATCCTGTTCGGCGTGGGGGCAAGGGAGTGTATTACTATTAATTAGACCGAACATTCCATAACATTGGTAGCAGTCTGTCGACTCAATATACACTATCTTGTTAATAAAATACACATTCAAGTTTTTAATAGCCTAGCCCTAGGCCTACAGTCAGAGAAAAAAGGTAAACCTCTCAACACAATGATACTCTTATTGTTTTACCTCTAGCCTACATCTAGTAGTAAATAGTCAAAATAATACCATACATCTCTCTCCCTCACCCCCCGCCCCCAACATGAAAGAATACACCAAAGTGTAAAATGCGGCTTATAGTGCAAAAGGGTAAAAGAGAGTGCCGAATTCGCCACTGTCTTTTACCCTTTTCTACGGCCTTCATATCGTGTTGTAAATAATATGTCAGCCAGGCGGACAACCAAAAGTGAATATTTGGGCGTGGGACGCGGGATTTTTCAACCCTGACTATCAAATAACCAATACCCAGTAGCAGCTTTCCCTTATTTAAAACATGGTATGTACGAATGATGTAATAATATATTTTCTTGTTCTTTTTATTACTTATAGGACGGCAAGGCGCAAAAATCAGAGAATTGCAAGAGTCATCCGGATGTAGAATAAAAGTGAGTCTTTGGCAGTAAAATTGGTGGAGCCTAATAAACTTAGTAGTAAGATAAAACCCTCCCATAACAATGGAAGTTGTACCATACCTTTCTAACTTGTATGACATTTACTTTGGTACTGACCTTGTGGTAATGTGTAAACTTTTAAAATAATTTAGATGGTTGCCATACTGAGAATAACATCCAACTTAGGTCTAACGTATGGTATATCATTTTCTCTTTTGAAAGATTGACCGAGACAACTCTGGACCTACAACTCTCATCAATTTAGAGGGTCCCCCTGAATCCGTACAACTAGCCAAACAACTGATCGATGAACTCACTGATGAAAGGCAAAGCTTCAACCGGGGCCCCTCAAATGATAGCTGGAGAGGAGGCAGAGAACGGACGTATGACAGCGGTTCCAGGGGTGAAACCTCCGAAATATATGTCCCTAACAACAAACTTGGAAGGATTATTGGTGAGCAAGATTATTCAGCGTTATTTTGGTGGATTTTGAGTAATAAACATCAAATTCATGTATTTATTTCTTATCTTCTATGGTTTGTTCAGTTGTATCCATATTTTTATCCAGGCAAAGGGGGATGTAAAATTAGAGAATTGCAAGAGGACAGTGGCTGCCAGATACAGGTTAGTTGTCTTTGTGTAAGACTTTTATGTAGATAGTTCACAAGCATAATTTTTCAGAGCACAACATTACTCCAGTCCTTCCTTTCTTCTCAGCTCTCCCGCCCTTGATATAATCTTTCAATGTGTTGATAATGGCGTAAAGCAACCAATCTCACTCACTCACCTTATTTCTTTCCTTTTCGTTCTTTAGATCAAGAAGGACACCGCTACAGAAATGGAAACAATGGTTGCTCTACAGGGTAGCCAAGAAGCTCGGGATAGAGCCGAGTTGATGATCAAGGAGTTAACAGAAGACTCGTTTTCTTCATTCTCCCGTTAGTATTCTGAAGCCATATAATAACATCACGGTGTTCATTTTACCATTTGGAGAGGCAAACTGGTATCTTGAGTTGGGTTTTTTTTAGTTCTGAACAAATATATTTAATAACACCACAGTGTTTTACCATTTGGGAACAGATAGAAAGGATACATGGTTCTCGCCGTCAATAATTTAGATTTGGGGTTATAAAAACTATAAAGTCATTTATTTTCGATGTGGACCAGTAAAAAGTCAATCATTTTCGATCTGAGCCTTGTTTAGATGTATAATGGTTGGTTTGGCACCAGTCTAATAGGCAGGGCCGTCGCTACGCACTTTTGGTGACAGCCTAAAAAGGCCAAAAGTTCCAGAGCTAAATAATACTAATTTATTAAAAGTATTATAGGCCCTACTACCTGGTAGTCTATAGTTTCGAATAAATGACAATAATTCCATGTGTCTTAAATATCATACAAAAACAAACCGTAGCCCTATACTTTGGCGCAGGCTGGTACGGGGGGAGGGGGTTATGGCACAAGGACATCCCCTAGCGGGTTATTGCGGGACATAGTGCACACTAAAGTCGGGAGATGGCAGCTCTGACGCGCTTGCTAGGTCCTTAAAATTAGTTCAACCGCGGCCCACCTACACGCCCACTCCCCGTCCATTCTCCTGTTTGATCATGATAGAGTTAGGTAAACACAAAATCCAACGAAACTTTTAATGGGACTCTCTTTCCAATATCGAAATATTATTTCAACATTACAGCTCGAAATCAATTGAAATAGTTATCTTTGTGTAAACTGTTGCATCATAATTACTTCGGATGTGCAAAAGATGGCTCTGGTGAAAACCATGCATGTATACAGACCAATGTCGAGGCATTAGCCTACGTTTGTGGGTCATTTGATTATGGTACAAATAAAATTATCTTTATTAACTCTTCTACACGATGCGGCGAACCGTGCCAAATCATTCATGGATGTCTGACCAATGCATTATTTTTGCATTCTTGACTGGTGAACGATGACTGCATTAATTGCTGGTAATTTCAACTGTGACCCTATGTACGACTACAGAAGTTTTCTATTTTTACGGATACGATTTATTCTCCCAATCTTTAGCATTGTAAAAGCCCCGAAGGCAGGTTATGTTGAAATAAAAAAAAAAGAGAAAAATTTAAAAGGAACGTTTGCTACTTTTCCATCCTCGTGCAAGTAAGTAAGAAAATAAAACTCGTTCTCACCAAAATGGTATCTTTGTTGTCAGTGTGTTTCTTGAAGTTTTTTAATTTATTTTCTTTGAGTAGGGAATCCCGAGGCTACATTCCACACTAGATATACTTGTTCAAGTATATTTTAAAATCTTAGATTAATGCATATCCGTTTACTACCAACCGAAATAAGTACGAGATACTCTTCACAGCATTTCCCCTATTTAAATATAACAATTTATATACAAAATGATATGTTTGACCAGTGAACTAAATCCGTCTCGCCCATTCTAGATTTATAAAATAGTTTTTTAATATACTCGAAACTAGAGAATTCGTGCAAAATAAGCCTTTAGAATTAGCCCTTGTATATATATAATGTTCTTTGAATGCGTTGAGAGAAGTCCTCCATAAAGTTTTGAGTAAGTGCCGAAGCACCCAGAACTATCTCACTGACTGAGACTACTACTTATAAACTCTCAAATTATGTATTGTTTAAATGAATGCACGACCCCTTAACCCAGTTCTCACTGCTGCGGGGAATACCGTTAATAAATAGGATACAGAGCTACCTATATCGACACTTAAATTAATTAACAAAACTTTATTTGGATGCCTTTGATTTCTGGAAATATAACAAGATCGCCTATCTTGATAAATTGTCGACATCCGAGGGGACGGGTTATGTTTAAAGGTACAACTGTATAATGCGTCACTGCAATATCAATAAAGATTCGTACTTTCTTATTTTGCGATATTAAAATCCTGTAATTGTCATGTGGCAAAGTTTAAAATTAGGTGACCAATCAGTTCTACTGTATTAATGTTAGTTATTGATGTTGTTTTGATACACAGGCTTGGGTTTATGGGTTTAAGGATTGGTGCAACTGTGCATCTTCCCATAAATTGTGTTGAACAATGAGTAGTAAACATTGATTATTTCTATTACTGATGTCAATAGAATGCCGGAAGTCTCTCGAAGATATCATCAATCATTGGCTGAATGTTTATTGTTGTATGATTAGTCATCACAAATAGCCGTGTGAATGGGTATGTTCTATCAGCCACCAGACGATTATAGTCAAATGAATCCTTGCGATAATGTCGGTTAATGATATGACATTTGTTATTTTGATGACGTGCTCACTAAGTACAACCTCGCCTTATTTGAATCTGATGCGAACTGGCAATATCACCAGGGAGACTTTTATTAAGGTAAAGTTGAGTAGTATACGTATATTAAATTAAACCGAAAGGCGGTAAACACACAAGTAAACTAATCAGACTGGGTTTTGTCAAGTCTATATGTAGTTTAGTATAGGCTATATAGGATAACCCTACGCGCAAATCTATACCATGCTTGTAACGTATGTACACACTAGGTACTACTAGGTGGGAATCCTCTATAGTAGCTTTCAATCAAACCAGTTTTCTCATAATTGTTCAATTACATGTTCAAAATAGACAAGACCACACGCATTCAGAAAACAATTAAATATACATTAAATTGTCGCGCTACACTTCTTTAAGGGTAATGCAATATTCAATCCCCAAAGAAAAGTAACATAAATAAATCGAATATCTTCCTGACAGTTTCATTTCTTTCACCCTAAGATCTTGTACAACATTCACAAAATCATCTCATCTCAACTGCTTAGTTTCTCGCGCCCACTAAGTAAAGCCAGTTAGAGTGTGCGACGGATGTACGAACCTCTACTGAACATGATTGACTCAGTCAGTCAGTGTGTAAAAACACCCTGGTCATGAGTAAAGACTTCCCTTGGGCCCTTGAACAGCTCTGTGGCCAAGAGCATGAACTGTTACCAATTGATGAGCTACATAAGGAGGCGTAGAGTGCATTGCCACTAACTTCGATCAGAACAGATTCGCAAGCTTTCTCCATTTGCACAGCCTGCATGTGGACATGCTGCAATCTCTGCAACTGGCTTATTCTTTGCACGATGATCTCATTTTCCCAAGCTAAACCTATATATTCTTAAAGCAAATTTGACGTTTGATGGTAAAGCGCTCCTCAGTCACACGCACACACACAAGCACCAACATGTATACACATATTATATATACTATAATATTATATTATGCTCGACAAAGCACACCACCAGATGGCGGCACTGTTGCCATTGAAGTAACTCTCCTGAGAGTTTGCACAGTCACACTGCACCCATAGGGTTGAGACAAGAATAGTACCGGATCACCCCTTTATAGCCTTTAACTTTTAAAAATCCCATGTGATGATCAATTCCAGTCCCGGATGCAGCATCCCCTGCCTGTAACGCAATTTTGGCCAATTTCCGTCCCATACCCACCAGTCGCCAACTCTTATATTGGTACCGAAATTATGCCTTGCCACTCGTACAACCATCCTAGCTCAGCAGTTAGAGCTCTCGCTTACAGAGCGGAGGGTTGCAAGCTTGAGCCTCGGCCTGGTCTCACAGCTTTATTTTCTATCTCTGGGTCGTGTAGACGCTATGTCAGTCTACGAGACAACCGACGGTGGGTGGGTTTGCATTGCTAGGGCGAGGGAAAAGGCAGGCGATATTGAACATAAACTATCCATATAATCTTTTAACGTGTGCCAACAATAATTTTTTTAAAAAATGGCCTAAACATATCTAAAGAACATTCGCAAGGCACCTATTAGCAGCCACCACTCCCTTGTCGACTCACACTCTGAAGGAATATTCACCATGGCAGGCTAGAATGCTACGCTGGTAAAAAAAACAGTCTAAATCTTTGGCCTGCATGCTCATAACAATTGCATTACCGCCTTCTCTGGCAAGGTCTTTCTAATGCATCTTTTTTGAGAAGTGTATTCAATTATTCAGTTTACCTGCCACTTTCATTGTTGAAATCTAGAGTAAAGTTAATTATGAAAAATAAACACAATTTTGCACCTGAAAAATTAGATTGATGGCAGTAATATATTCATGGGCGAAATTTGGGAACCAAAAAATACCTGTGCTAGAAAGCATGTTCATAATAGAAATCTATGGGGCAAAAAGATATTTTCTTTCTTTTTTAAAAAAATTTCAGACAGATGAATCCCATTTTGTTCTTGTAATTCTCTTTAAACATAGGTAAACATACATGTTTGCCCTCACAAATAAAACAAATAGGTTGTCATCATACTGAAGAAAAATATTATTCGGCTTTGAAGATTACTAATGTACGTTTTTTTAAAGATAGATAACTAAATTCAGCAAAATTGTTTAACGGTTATAGACAGTGGAAATTGTCCCAAAATAAACTAAACAGATTAATTACCCCTATTTTGTACAGGACATTGGGCCTGCATTGATAATGAATGCCACAGGCATTATTAAAGGATTAATAACTGACATTGAGGGGTCACTGATTGGTGCATAGATCTAATCTTGCGGCGAAGCTGAGGCACCAGTGCAATATAGAAGGACCGAAATGGAAGTTATTAATCCTTTTAGAGGCCTAAGGTGGCTATAGCTCCAGGACCGTTCAAAGTAGAGAACAATAAAACAACTAGGGCCCTCTCCGGCCTGTCCTTAATGTCGGTGATTGATCCTAAATTCAAGTAGATACATGCCTCTCTGTAGGTTTAGCTAGTGTCAATCCTGGGATGATGCCTACATGAATATATTATATATTGTTGGAGTGGGAATTAAAGCTATTGACCGCTAGGAGGAAGAAGGGGAGATGATTGGTTGCTAGGGGCCGGTTAGTCCAGAAGTTGTTCTAAGTTAGGTTCAATGGTCAGCTATCAGGGGTAGCGCGGCAGCTAACGCAGAAGAGGGACTTAGCGATATATATAAGTAACTTAAGTGGCAAAGGTGCTCATGACCTTGGGTTCTGATGGCTCGGCCTAGCTCAATCTAGTCAGACATCAGGGAAGAGGAATATGGTTTCAGCAAGGCTTTATTCTTCACACAGGTTCACATCATCATCCAAGGAATGGTCAAACTGGGAGTGACAAACTGACTCAGCCCACTCTGGGCCTTATAGCTCCTTATATATACAACACAAGCGATAAAATAGACATAAAATGGTGGGGAGGTGTTGACAGGTTAAGCCTTCCCCATCGTCCCAACCCATCCCCAGACAAGTTAGAGAAAGGTGTGGATGGATTTATAGAGTGGGACGTGTGGACTGAGTGACTTCCAAGAACCAGGGTCACAGCGTCCATCCAAATAAGGGCATAGGGCGACTTGTCTGCCAATCCTGTGACAATATATATATGCCACATGTAAAAAGATGTTCCCCATCTCGTCCTGTTTTGTTCGAACCCATATCATATAGTGACTGGCACTAAAGGCCATTGGCCTAGACCAGCCAGAAATATCTTATATCTTAATAAAAATCTGAATTTTGACTGGGAGAGGCGCACATGGTCAGTGAACCTTGGACAATATGCATCATTCACGGTCGCCTTCATATTCAAGAGTCAAGGTTATAAATGGACCAACCGTTGGGAAAGATAATCCCTGCTCTTCTTAAAACATAAGCCATAGACTGTGGCAATTTGGGACTAAGTAGCCTTGTGGATCCTGCTCGGAACACCTTTGCTAAGGACAATATGTCCTTTTGACGTTGGGCCTTGTCCGTACCTCCTGGGGACACTTTACACTTTTCCGGGCGGTAACATCGCACAAGACCACAAACTTCAAAGCGAGTCCCCGAGGACTTGAATCAATTGGCAATACTTATTACCTGCATGTTGACAAGATTTGTCTGCTGGCGTTGAGCTCTACACATACAATAGTCTGTCTTCTGGCTATCATTACCTGAGATTTCTTTCACGACAGGTGGAAAATTACGGTATCCATACCTCCTGTTTGTACACGAAGCTCTGAAGATGGACTATTTTTTGTTTGACCCAGTACCGATGAATGGGTAAGTGTGTGATGTGTTCCCCTATTAAAACTGGAAAATAGTATCATGTAATTTAATAAAATATTCGGTCCATTTTTACAGACAGTTGCATGCAAAAAAGCAGCAATTGCTTTCCAGGTATTTCTGGTTTGACAGATTTTTTCCTGGTGTTTTCATAAACCCCATTCCAACATTTCAGTTATAAAATCCAACAAGAATAGCAGGTTTATTGCCAGTTAAATGCTCTGAACCACTCTAGAGAAAAGACCTGACATGAGTTTATCTAGATATATGGATGCCAATATTCATGAAAGTTTTAACATTAACTTGGCTCGGAAATGTTAAATGAACCTGTCAGAAAAACTCATGTATAATTCATAGAGAATGTTATGCGTCGGTTACTCTCAATATTCTAAACAACATTATGCGCAAGTGATTCATAAAGTAGGTAGCCATATTAATAACCTTGACTAACGATTCGGACTATAGTCGTGTTAGCATTCGATATAATATATTATATATATCCCAGTGTATCCAACGCATTTTATTCTCGTTGGTGTATCTTACTAAAGTATTAGTTAGATATATTTAAGTAGCCTACAGGTTAAGACTGGATATGGTTCCAATTCATTTTAAGCATAATTTGATATAAATTGGCTAATGAAACGGCTAAACCATAGCCAAGCAAGGCAACCCATACTTCGATAAATGATATTACTTGACCATACTTGCCTCTCTCATAATTGTCATATTCCAACCGGTCAAAACTGAACACAATGTTTCACATAGAAGATTCAGTCATACACTATTGTAACACAACTTTAAAACAAATTCTATTCGGTCAAAGTTTCAAAATCGTGATATGTCTCATTTGCCAAGGTTCAACAAACAGTTATTTTGATAGTTAAATTCAATATTTTCTGTGTTCTAAAAGTGTAATCTGGTATTCACATACCCAGAATATTCAAATTACTGTTCACCGCTAGTTCGATAACATTGTAGGAAAACTATATACAGTTGACTCCGTATTTTCATAATACTGTTTAAATGTAACGCCCATTGGCCTAAATCATCATGCTAATTAAGATAATCTTCCCATGACTACGACGTCACGATGAAAATCTAATTCCGTATAATATAATGTGAATACATTATCTTTATAAACGAATAAACGACCAACAGGCGGAAGCTGCATTGTCTATTTAATAGATACTGTAATTAATTATGTGCTGAGGCTAACAGCTTGACCTTAAAAGTAAAGATTGCCATAACATTTTATCATCATTACTGACCCCCCACAACATTAATGGCTATGACTGTATTTGGTATATTGTTTTATTGGGATGTTATTATTTACACTTGTTTAAAGCCACTAGCTGAAATGGCCATAAGCAAATAAGCTTTCCTAAATACAAAAATATATAACAATTGATCGGCGTACTCATCCTTCAGCCCCGAATTAAGTTTGCATAATGTATTTATTGTGTTTCCATGGTTTATTGAGTCATGTGTCCGGCCAATTTCACATTATTAAGCATTTGGACCATTCGAATGAAATCAATTTGCCATAGATTGCCTTTATTTGTCCCCATTGTTTAGATCATTAGCTCAAAAATTGGATTTAGAATAAAAGCAATAGAGAATGCAGCAAATGATAATCGACGTATTAAAGACATTTAAGAGCAGTCTAGAACTATCCATGTTACATTATTAGCACGAGATGTACCATTAGGCTAGAGTAACTCAATGAAATTAAATGTGTTAGAAAAGGTGAGCAGTGACAAATAAAGGGGATGGGATTAAACCAAGGACAGGGGTATTACTTTGTCATAAGAACGGATCTGACATTTATCATGGAAGACAGGGTAAATACAGAAAAATGTAGTTATATACCTATAGAGTACAGGAGGCTCATCTTAATTCAGGGAGCGAATTCCGGCTTTTATTACAGAGTAGGCTGTCCCGAGCCCTCCAGGGGGCCATAAGGAGCGGTTAACAAATTATGATAAGTGAGTGATCGTTCTGATGGGCTTCCCTTCCCATCATTCCCCCAAACGGCGTCTGGGATAATCTACTTTTGCGAACCCACATTTAGGCCCTCATGATGAGATTCATGAACTCCTCCCTTAGAGATCTTGTTGCCCAAGACGAAATGATTCAGTTTAGGCTTGACCTTCCTGACCCCAGGTCAGAAAGGGCGGCGGGGTCAGGTTCAAGGGTGGAGAATTTGGCCCCCAAGATAGGCCTGGTAGTCCTTGTACAAGGGTTAGAGTGGACGTCAGTGGACATAGACCGGTTGTAGCATGTCCCTCAAGGATCCTCGTGTCACTACGGGCTGTGATTTATTGAACTTACCATGTTATGGTCAGTGGCCCAAGACCCAGTAGCCTCCCCAGGTTCCTCCCCTTTAGACATGATCATATTGATTTTCTTTCTCTGTAGTTGACCCATGAATCATTAATATTGACCCTACTTTTTGTCCATCCCTAAACTAGAGTATGATTTATTACACCAAGATAAACGATTATCGCATTAATTATTGCACATGAGTATGCTTCTTTTGCAATGTGCCACACAAAGCTCACTAATAATTCATCTCCCAATATTCTTCAATCCATTTGTTATTTCTCCCATACTCTCTCCATAATACTTCTTTCTACTGAGAGTCGCATGAACCAAAATGAGAAACATCGCGGATCCCATGAGCACTGAAATGCAAACAAAAGAATATCCCTGAATATGCAGGAACATCTCCAAAATACCTTTTTCTTCGACACTTTCCCCTCATGCAGGCTACAGAGTTCAATGAATGTATCTTTCAAACAAAGCCATCATGAAATCCCCTGCATTACTTACAAATTGATATAAACTATTACAGATTACAATTCGACAAAATATTATATTCTAGTTTTTTTTCCAAAAGGAAAATAAATGGATACCGAATATAAATGAAAACACCCATTGATAGAGTCAACGAGAATATACCAGTTGTACTCTCGTTGGTAGAGTGAATTATTTGACTTTTAATATCTCATTATTCTTGAAGTCGGATGGGAATAGTTCTTTGACAGGGAGTGGCCATGGCTTCCTCGCTTGAATAACAGCTGAACTATACAATGTGGACGTCATTTTATATTATTTAGATAAACGTTTTTATTTAAAATTACGAAAGATGAATTTTAAGATTTTTGTTGAGGGTATTCCTATAAGTCCTATAATGCCTATAATTATAGCATGTGATAGTCTGCTTTTTCTGTCCTCGCCTATATTCATAAGCTCTTATTATACAACTTAATACAATATTTTAAGCATATATAAAGGTTTTTACGATAACAGAGATAAATTATGAATGTGCGACCATTAATTAATTATTTCAACCGTCAGATTGGATAAGTATAATTAATGTTCAATTAGCTTAAGGCTCTAGTTCCTGTAAAAGGACACGAGAGATGAGACTCAGTATATAATGAGTTGTTAGTAAGAATTAATCTCCTACCACTCATCAAACGGAGAGAGATGCAGACCTTGGTTTATCAACGCATCGGAGGGATCGATATTTGCGGAGGGATGATGTTTTACAATATTTCAGCCAAAATGTGAAAAGTTTTTATGAGGGTCTAAACATTTGGAATTAACTCCTTGAAGGCATAAGAGAAAAAGAGGACTTTGATACTTTTAAAATAATGGTAAAAAATTGGCATGATAATCAATGGAATAAGCGATTGATCATTGACTTGGTGCTAATGAGAATTGTTTTTGTTCCCCTTCCGGTTTTCAACCTGAGACGACGTGAAAACAGCTGGCAACAGCTATAGCGTCTTTCAACTATCTGTAAATTCTTTGTGACCTTTAATGAAATAGATAAAAAAAGAATGTATGTAATATACTGTGCAGCTAAAAACTTTCGCTGGCTAAATTACCGCGAAATCCGCGAAATTGTGTCTGGCACCGCGAATTTTTTTCTCCGCGAAAATATTTCCACTAATCACTACTCTACTATAGTCTATGGGAGCTTAAATTTCGAGGAGGCGTTCAACCGCGATTTTTTTCTCCGCGAAATATTAGCCCGCGAATTTTTTTAGTTGCACGGTATTTATACACTCATAATATTCTATGGTTGAGGTAGCTATCAAAATTGCACTGATCACCGTATTAAATTCATATCCGAGGAGTGTTAGCGGGCCTTTTCACCAATAGTTTTAGTTGTGTGTGTGTTTGGGGCTGAGGGTGAGTATATATAAAGTTAAAATTATTGATACTAAAATGGATGTGTCAGATGGGTTTTAATCATTATCAAATGAAAGTGGGCTGCGGTGTCTTTGTATGTGATAATAACTATGTATACATTTGATGATATTTAATTGTAATCATCTTATCTGCAAGTACGTACATTGATCATGATTGATTTTTAGGGCGCTGAATGTAGAGTATAAACCAATTTTCCAGAGGCAGCTTGAGGATTCTCCCTCATTTTCTTTTAATTCATATGAAATACTTGTACGTGAGCATTCATGAAGTTCGATGTAATAATTTTTATTCTCAATCGGACAATTTGAGAAATGCCCTATTTTACAACGGTACAATTTAATTCCCATGGAACCCGATGAAATCACCGCTTATAGTGATATAGTTTGTATTCAGATCAGCGCATCTGAAGTTCCAGGGCCGGGGTGGGGTGGGGGGGGGGGGGCGGTATATTACGAACAAAGGATCATCCTAATATATGATGATGCGTAGGACTAGGATTCTTGTAAAACACAATGAGTTGACGATAATCTTAACAAAAATTCTCTTCACTTTTTGTTTTGAACAGCGGATATTAATGGCTTACATATTTATGCCTTATGCAGTTTTCATCTCACGATATATCTAAATCAATTCTCAAACATATTCTCATACCGGATTTTAACAATGACAATTTTCTTATAATATTTTATGATTAAGGTCTGAAGAAAAATATAGATCAGATCATTAGGGAATAGATAATACTTTTAGCATTACAGCCTATAGGCGAACAGCCTCTCAGATGAGATAAGAATGGTATCTCAGTGATTGGATGCCTAGTGCGTTAATGGCTTTCCTGTCCCTAGAGTGGGCGTCTTAATGGGATTCTAGTGGCATTTTGCTGTTTGGAGCTAGAGGCTTTCCCTTAGTTTGGAGGGACTCTATCAACTCTGAGCCTAGACAGATTAAGTGATATATCATTCAATGATGGAGGTACAAAGCCGTGTATTCTGATCGTGAATAGTTCACATATAATACACGTGGATCACTGGTCCACGCTCCTCCTATCCCATCCCTAAAAATAATTTATGGTTAAGATGAGGGACGGTTTATAAACTCATCCTTTCATTCTCATTATTATGACCCAATCAGAATCCAATTTCTCACCCTTAAAACAAATGCTCTCACTGTGTCAATTATGATGTCTTTATAAAATACTTTGTGTATAATGTTAAAATAATATATTGAATATATTGGGTTTCTGAGTCTATCATTTGATTATATATGGTTATTATTAAGGGTCAAAAGCAAGCGACGGAATTTTTAATTTCCTGGTGAAATGATCAGGAATGCTCGAATTCCTTTTGCTTTTGGTTCCTCTAAGAGAGTGTAGCACAGATGAGTCAATAAAGTGAGTTCTTTTGGTCTCCATCGAAATTTAATTGATATTAGATTCATTGTAAAAAAGACAAGCACTCTGGGACAGTTCAAATTGCATTGGGGTGACAATTATTTGGATTAGACATTTAATATATTGCGGTGGCCCCAAACCATTATGTTGCACATCATTCGTGAATTTCACATAACAGCAACATTAAAATAAATGTATATTCGGTACTTCATTGGTCAATCCCTCACGCAGCCTGAATTTGATAACGTATCGGGTCTAGTATTCGAGTATAACATAAGGCCATTGGCCAAAAGTGTTGGATGGTTTTTACCATGATATCGCTTAGTTTCCCTGTTCTATGTCTGCTCGCACCTCGCCATATGTCCTTAGCATGCATCATCCCACGACCTTGCCGTTGTCCGACTGCTCCAACAAAGCTACTAAATATTCATATATCTGCGATAGGTGTAATACACGTTTATGGCATTACACATCGACCTTTCGTGGCCAAGGTCTAGAACTATTGTAAGTCTTGACCAGTCCCTGCGTTCCCACTTTTTGCCAAACCGGAAAACACGGTATCATTCGGGTATCCCTAGAATTGGCCCGATTCGATGCCGGCGGCAATAAGGACGCACCGCAACACGATTATAATTTCTCTTATTGTAGCATCAACAACCTTATCACCACACAGGCAGCCATTTTTCTCACGGTGGCTCCTGGCCCAGTAACAATAATGATCGCGAATAAAAGAAATGATTTTTTAAACGTTAGAATATGTTCTGGCGTTTATTGGCCCCGTAGCCTTGACTGATGACCTGCCTGTGATTGGTAGGAGTTGAGCAGCTATCACTAAACAACAACGGGCATTAATTAAAATAATTGTTTGGAGATTCTTTATTCTTGTAAAATCTGTAAGCACTGCCTTGAAGATTTTATTTCTGGAACAGTTTATTTTGTCTGGAACGCTTGTAAAAATATAGACCTAGATCCCTCTAAGGACGTAGATTAAAAGCGTGTTAATAGGAGAGGGTGGGTGGGCCTCGAAGCTGATCAGTAGTCAAGTGACTTAGGGATTATAATGGTATTTTGCTGCCCTAATGGGATAATGGCATTTTGTGGTTTGGAGCGGGAGGCTTTCCATCAGTTTGAAGGGACTCTCTCAACTTTGAGTATAGACTGTTAATGTGAAAGTTTCAATTCCATTCATGAAACACATGGGCTTGCATTTAAGTTCGAATTTAATTTTAAGAGGAACTTTTGTTGATATTATGGCTTCAAATTTGAGCAGCAGTCACGAAACGTTCTTGATGTGTTTATGTCTCTAGTCCAGCATGCCCAGGTATAATATGTGGACGAAATGTAGTAAATTTCAGCCAACCAGAAAGTGAATTGGCTGCTAATTGCCCATAGGCCTATGTATATGTATATCGCAGATGTCAAAGGAGCGAGCAAGGAGACCTAAACGTGGACATATTTCCATGATTTGAATTCAACGAAGAATCGATATAGCTACGTTATGGAATGAATACACACACCCTACAGGTAACACTACTTTCTAATTTCTAAGATTCCCGGCCCAAAGTGGGGCGGATCTAGGGTCTAAGATGAAAAGGGCAAATCAATGCTAATACTTATTTCGGCACCCATGCATGTTCCCACACTAACATATGAGACCACATGGCAAAACGTACCACACACAATGATTGTGGCGGTTGACCATGTATAAAAAAGGGCAGAATTGGACGAAAGTACAAAGAATCAGCAATGGCTGCAGTTGCAAGTGCGGTAGGGGTGAAGTGGCCCAACGCGTTACATAACATTACGTAACAATGTCGCCCCCAAATTTGTAAAACCTAAGACTAATTCTAGGAGTATTTTTGGATCATGATCAGCCATTTTTGTTTGTTGGTACCAGAAAAACATAGCTTGGGACAATCTTAAAGCCAAATAAATGAAACTATTAGGTAACTGGAGTGATAACAAAAGCTGCAAAATTCATGAGCTGCACTGCTAGTAAGCTACGGAAGATATGACATTTAAAGTGGGATATCATCAAACAAAGTAGTTCTAACAGCCTATAAAAACCGAATCTCTGAGTTTAGATTGAAACATTCATATTCATTTGAAATCTGAAGATTTGTGACTCTTGGTAAGCTTGCACTGGAAGTGCCTTTTAGTCGACATTACTTAGTAAAAGTTAAACGATAGCTGGTGTGACGGGTCGGATTGGCATTTTCTGTGTTGCCGATAATTATTTCCACTAAAAGTTACAGTTGGCTACAGGGCTGTCCATGCGTTATTTCCATAGATGCATACACATTGTTGAAACCTTATACATCCATGCATCAGCCTTATAACACCACTTGCTGTCTGTGTACCTTTTACCTACCTCGCGTCTTGCCATGGAGGGACTCGAATACTGACTGTAGTTGCAGGCACTAAAATGCAGTCCTGGACTCTCTCGGCTCTAGAATGTGTGTCCAAGAAATGTTAGAACACAAGCTATTACACTGGTTTTCTTATAATTAACTTTAGCTACACTACATAGAGAATAAAACAACTTGATATTTGTCATCACAGAAAAAGCAGCCTAATAGGAAAGTTTTTTTTGTACTATAGGACTTATAAATACAGACTTATTTCTAACTTACTAAGTTTTACTTAAAAAAATGTCTAACTCAAAAATACCCACTTGAAGAAAAAGTACATACATGTATGCGGTATGTTTATTTGTTTAAATATTTTATTCCATCTCAACATTGTGACCAGAAGGGCACTATTCTCAGTAGGATAGTACAACTAGATAAAGTTTACAGATAGCATTTACTCGGTCGATAAATTAAATAAAGTATTGTAGGGGTTTTACTTCTGGTGACTAACACCAGCAAGCGCCACGGGGCGAACCATGCTTGGTTTTACATTCTTAACTTACATAAAGGCCTTGTGTCTCTTTATCATCTTTTATTATAACTTTTAGTAGCCATGTTGGGCTTTATTATTTACACTTCCAGACTCTCAATGTTAAAGGATCTCTCCTTCTTTATTCCTTACAAGGACTTAATATGTGTATGAGTGCAGGGACCACTTTGGACTGCACTCCATAATAGTTAGGTGTCCACAGACACCAAGGTTGTGTCAAGCTTCTGGGAGCTTCATGTCCGGATAAGAGTTGAATAAAGAAGGGAGCTGGAGTAACGTAGTTTACGTCCGTGTTGTGTCTTCTTTGCGTGGAACGTCGAAAGTGAATCTGGTCGGTGGTATTAAGGGAAAAACCACTACAATTGGTGCCGTGACCATCTTTTGTCTTCCAGTTTGAATTTTGTCCGGACTTGTTGTTCACTTCTGTGAATATGGCGGACTCAGAAACTTCCGGGGACCGGGAATCTGATAATGTGATGCATAGTGCCGCATCTGATTTTGAGTATCAACCTCCAGGGCTTGCTTTGGATGTTGTTCCTCAACCACCTGGTACAGCAGATGCAGGGGAACAGGCGGACTTGTCCGGAACTCCCTCTGTTAGTGGTCCGGAGGCTCCGGTCACAGTAAAGAGGAATTACCTAGCTCTGACTGAAGATCAGCGGAGATTCAATCAGAGGTGGAGAACTCATAGACCTCCAAGGGGTGAGAGTAGTTCCGGAGATGAGTCTGAAGGAAATGAAGTCCTTTTGCTTAGACGTCAAGTTATGTTACTAAAGCAAAGTTATGCTCAGGAACAGACAAGATGTGCGGAATTCGCTACAGAGTTGCGACAACTTGTCTCCCAGAACAGGGAGCTTCAAGACACATTAGAAGATGTGTAATCTCGAAAATAGGAAGCTCATAGTTGAAAATGAGAAGTTACGTTCTGAAGTGGCACGGGTTGACGATCTGTCTAGAGAACAGAATCAGTTAGCAAATACCATGTCAAGTGGGCCTTCATTCCTGAACCCTTATTTCTCTCATCAGAAAGGCAGGAGTTACTCATACATGGGGGAAGGGGATAATCGTCCGTCGACTAATCCTACCACACCTGTGGCTGCCACCACACCTGTGGCTCCTACGTCTTTGGTAATACCGGTGGAAGAGATTCCTGTAGAAAGAGTTATGAGACAGAGTTTTTCCACACCTAGCTCTCCTCCTGTTGATGATGATGCTCCTACCTGGGACACTTCGGGGACAGAAAGAGTTGTTTGTGAGAAAACAGAAGTAAAGCGGCCTGTCAGCTCTACGTTCGCCAATCCGGAGGGGACTTATATGCAGATGGAGGAAGAACCCTCTGTAGTTTTGCCTCATCCGTTGACAGACGAGCGGAAGGTGACCTTTAGTAGACAGGCTACGTCTTCCCCGAAAGTGGAAGTAAATGATAATGATGTCCGTGCAGCTGGGACTGTGTCCGGGAGTGGTTATGTTGGAATAGGAGCCAAGAAGAAAGTTCCTAGTACTCCTATGACTCGAGGGACGGTGCAAGATAGCACTTACCAGCCACATGAGTGGGCCACGCCGTCTGCTGAGACTATGGACGCTAATTCCACTATTCCCGGAGGGAAAAAAGGGAAAGGCAGTTCTAAAGACTCACAGAAGAAAGACAAGTCATTAGTGCAGGGTCTGGCTTATGATGGTTCGGACGAGGAAGAAACTGTTTTTGAATATAAGCGTAGCAGCAAGAGAACTCATTTTCCATCGAAACAGGGTGTCATACGTCTGTGGGATGGTAAAGATCCTTGGAGAGTCTATTTTGGGGAGATGAAAGTAGTAGCAGAAGCCCAAAACTGGACTGAGGATAAGTTCCTCATGAACCTAAAATGTGGTGCAAGACAACAATTGGGGGACATGGGAGAATTGCCTCCTGATATCGACCTACCGGCTTTTATGGACCACATGATAGCCAATTTCGGGGAGCACTCCAAAACGAAGTTGCAATCAGAATTCCATAATTGTAGGCAGACTCCGAGGCATTTTGCCACTGAGATTGCTAAGAAAGCGCGGTATGCTTTTGGTCCGAAAATGGATGGTACAATTTGTTTCATGTGCCTTCGAGTTTTCTTCAAGGGATTGATTGATCAATCCATGGCAAATTGGGTTAGGTTGAAGGAACCTCATGACCTTCTTAGCGCAGTCCACTGGTGTGAGGTCTGTGAGGGTTGTGCCTTAGACAATGATGCTGCTGCAGTACAACAAGTTATTGCCGAACCAGTTGTCCGTCCAAAATCTGGCAAGAAACACAAGGGTGGGAAGAAGAAGTCTGTGGCCATAGCACAGGTTGCAGAAAATATTTTGAATGCTTCAGACTCTTCCACCAGTGATTCCGGCCCGGAGGATGTTCAATCAGTCATAGTCCAAGCCTTGCAGGCATGGCAAGATAGGAAGAGGGGTTATAAGAAGTTTGTCCTGAAGGATAAGAAAGGACAAAAATCTTCTTTAGGACCTTGTTACTTCTGTGGCGCTGAGGGACACTTAAACTCAGCATGCCCCACGAAGTTGAAGTTGTTGGAGATGGCTGGCCATTCTGTTCCTGATAAGAAACAGAAGCCGGAAAACTCCACCCAACCCTTGTAAGAAGCGAGACAGGGGTTGGCAATGGCACGCCGCTTCAAAATACCGTAATGTCTGCAGGTACTGTTAGTAGTACGGGAGCTGGGGGTGAGGCTCAGGCACCCATTAGTAAGGAAGTAGATCTGGATTCGAGCCAGTCCTTTCTGGAAACGGGAGATGCTAGCTCGTTGCCTTATGAGGGAGCCCTTCCACAGGGACTTTGTCCCTTGGAGAATCCGGAATTGTCTAGTGTTCGTTGGGGACAGTCCGGATTTCAAGCTGTGTCCGGGCAGGTGCTGCTAGTGGGAAAAAACTCTAGTAAGCCAGCTCAGGTGCAGAAAGTTTCTGTTCTACTGCAAAGAACTGTGAAAATCCCTAGCCTTGTGGTTAAGGAGAGGTATTATGCACCGGTAGATTTGGGTGGAAATAGTGGTCACTTCTTAGTAGACCCAGGAGCGACGACAAGTCTCGTGACTAAGAAGTTTTATGACTCCCTTTCCCAGCCACCATCAATGGTACCGGCCTATATGGTGTGTGCTATGGGAGATGGTACACCAATTACTACCTATGGAAGCGTGCTATGTCCATTGCGAGTAGGGAACATGACATACATGATTACATGCCTTGTTGTCAGTGGCCTGAAGGGTCCTGAGGATGGGTTGTTGGGTGCTGATTTTTATTGGGTCCATCGTTGTAATCTGGACTGGTCAGGGTTGTTCAAGTTGGATGGAGGCTCTCATTCGGTGACATGTAGGCATTGGAAACGAATGGAGAAGGAGAAGAGTAAACCCTCTGCCAAAGTCATCGAAGCCACTAAGTTTTCAGACAGGATCGAAGTTAGACTTAGGGAAGCAGTGGTACTGAAATCTGAGGCCGTAACTATGTTGAAAATTGATTGTGGTAGCGACTTAGACGCATCAGAAGGTCTGATGTTCGAGCCGGACCAGCGATTGCTGAAGGAATACGCCTTGGGAAGCTTGGATACTTATGTGTCCGGTGACAGAAATCTGTCCGTGGTGGCTTTTAGCAATCCGTCTACGAGTTCCCTGAGATTGGAAGAAGGATTGGTGGTAGGAACAGTGTGTAAAATGACTATTGTTGCTGAAGACTCATCTGTTCCTGGACATGAGTATCCGAGGATTAGAGAAGCAATTATCAATTCAATTCAGGTATTGGATTCTCCAGTTGCTGATGATGACTTGATATGTCCGGAGATCCCTGTCCCACCAAGTATGGAGTGTTCGCTTAGTAAGTTGGTGAGAGAGTCGCATCTTCGGGAGCCTAAAGATAGCGAACGTGCCCTGAATCTTCTCAAAGAATTCCGATGCCGCTTTTCCCTTCCTGGGGATAAGTTAGGTTGCACACATGTGGTAAAACATGTGGTTGACACAGGTGATGCAATGCCCATCAAACAGGCATATCGGCGTCTACCTGTTGCTCGACGGGCAAAAGCTGAGAAAGAGATTTGGAAGATGTATAGGGAAGGACGGATAGAACACAGTAACAGTCCGTGGGGTTCTCCCATTGTGATAGTTACCAAGAAAGATGGTTCCTTGAGATTCTGTGTAGACTATCGCCAACTGAACGCCGTGACAAAGAAAGACAGTTTTCCGCTTCCTCGGATTGACGAATGTATAGAAGCATTGGGTGGCAACCAGTGGTTTTGTACATTGGATTTGGAAAGCGGGTACTGGCAAGTCGCAATGGATGAGGGCAGTCGTGCAAAAACTGCTTTCTTGTCCAGTGTAGGGCTTTTCCAATTCAAGGTTATGGCCTTTGGATTGTGCAATGCTCCTGCAACATTCCAACGTATGATGGATACGATGCTAGATGGGCTATGTTGGAAGGCTTGCCTGGTATATCTAGATGACTTTGTTGTTTTTGGCAAAACCTTTGATCAGTGCCTAGAAAACCTGCGTCTTGTGCTGGAAAGAATTAAGGAGTATGGCCTCAAATTAAAACCAAAAAAGTGTGAACTATTCCAGACAGAGGTTGAGTATTTGGGAAGGATAGTGTCTAGGAAGGGAATTGGTCCGGCCTCCAACAAGGTGGACAAAGTCCGTGAATGGCCTGTTCCTACAAATACAAATTTCTGGGATTTGCTTCTATTATAGGGAGTTCTTACCGGATTTTGGATCTGTGGTAATACCTCTTCAGAAAGTTGTCACTGAGCCGGGGCAAGCCAAGCGATATACTCGACCAATTGTTTGGACAGTTGAATGTGAAGTGGCTTTCAATAAAGTCAAGGATCTGCTCACATCTGCTCCTGTGCTCGGGTATCCTAGGAAAGAAGGTGTCTTCACCCTGGATACTGACGCAAGCGGATTTGGTATGGCAGGGATCTTGTCACAGGTGCAGGATGGTCGCGAAGTTGTCCTTGGGTATGCGAGTAATAGTCTGACTAACGCTCAGAAGAATTACTGCGCTACAAAAAGGGAGCTTTTGGCTATACTGACTTATCTGAAGAAGTTCCGCCATTACTTATTGGGAAACAGAAATTTCCAAGTGAGGACAGATCATGCCTCTTTGCGTTGGCTCCTTAACTTTAAGGATCCAACTGATATGCTTGGCCGTTGGTTGACCACGTTGCAAGAGTATGGGTTGGACCAGTCCATGATTGTTCATCGTCCGGGCAAAAAGCATGACAATGCCGATGCTTTGTCTCGAATCCCCACCAGGAAGTGTGGAAGGTTGGATTGCAGAGACTGTGGAGAGCATAATGCTGTCATTGCTGTAGTGGTTGCTGATGAAACAACTATTGCCTTTGGTTCGATGGATGATGAGATTCGGACAGCACAGAAGGATGATCTGCTAATCCGAAGGGTGGTTGATATTGTGACTGGAAAGGCAGAAGTCCCGGACAAACAGACCTTGTCCGGCGAATCAGATGAATTTCGCCTTTATGTCAATTACCGGGAACGATTGTCTTTGGAAGATGGAGTGCTGTGTCTGAGATGGATCAGACGAGGCACTGGTAAAGAGTATGTGAGGAGAGTGCTACCTGCCTCCCTTAGAGCTGAAGTGTTCAAAAGCATGCACACACCTAGGACTGCTGGTCATTTTGGTACCTTTAAGACTACTTGGGCTGCAAAAATGCGATATTTTTGGCCTGGTATGAGGTATGATCTTAAGTGGTGGCTAAAGGCTTGTCCGGAGTGCAATATGAACAAGACTAGGGGTGGAGGAGGGATCACTCCTCTCAAAAAGGAGATGCATGGGGAACGTTGGAACCGGGTTTCCCTGGACATCATTGGTCCTTTCAAGACCACACCACGTGGGAATAACTATGTGATGGATGTCACAGATCATTTTTCCAAGTGGTCCGAGGCTTATCCAATGCCAGACCATACAGCCGAAAGGTGTGCCGAAGTATTGTTTTATGAGTGGATCTTGCGTTTTGGATGCCCTGTCTCTATTCAGATGGACGGAGCTCCAGAATTCCGGTCTCAGCTTGTAAAATCTTTGCTTAAGATGCTGGGGGTGGAGAAGTTAATAACTCTCCCGTACAGGCCGCAATCAAATGGCCAGTCAGAAAGATTCAACAGAGTCCTTGTTGAACAGTTATCTTGCTTAACTAATTACAGTGAGACCCATTGGGACTTGTTGGCCCCCTGTGTGGCGCATGCCTATAGAGGAACTGTGCAGGCTAGTACTCTATGTACTCCAAACTCTATAGTATTTGGCGAAGAACTTGTGACTCCCATGGATATTGTGTATGGTGTGGAGCCCGGTGGCCTTGATTTTCCATGCAAGATAGCCTTTGTTGAGAACCTCAGACAATGGATGCGGACGGGACATCAGTTTGTCCGGAAGAACCTTGATGTTTCAGCCGTACATCAGAAAAGGGACTTCGACAAAAAGTCCAATCCTAAGCGTTTTGAGGTTGGGGATGTTGTGTACCGTTATTGTCCCCCTAAAGCTAGTAAGAAATTCGGGCCGAAATGGGATGGTCCGTTTAAGGTACACAGGTACATAGGTGGTACTACCTATGAGCTTGAGTCGTCCGAGGGATTAGTGAGATATCACGCTGATTATCTCAAGGCTGCTTTTGATACGGATGGTCCAATTCAGGCAGTGAATTTGGATAGAGCTCCTGAGTTTCAGAAGTTAGAAAAAGCTGGCCGAGATGTCCTTCGGTTTGACCAACGAGACTAGAGGGGAGAGAGGGCCGACTGAGGGGCCTATATGGGGGGAACCAAGGACAAGCTTGTTTTCGATTCTTATCACTCATTAAGGGCTAATGACAGATAGTGGTGTGTGGTTTTCTTGGAAGTGGGCAGATGTGGTCACTCCACATGTCTCCATCTTCAGCTGCTTTACAATGGCTGTTGCATGTAGGCCCAATAATTTTGCTATTTTGCTACCTTCCGATCTGGTGAAAATGATGGGACAAGTTTGAACAGCTAATTCAAACTATTATACACATGCCCAATTAATGAATATTCTTTCACCAGATCGGAACATTATATAAATTACAAATATCTATGAGAATTTGAGAGCTTAATACTCAGCTCAATAGATCCCAGTCATATTAGTCCTTTGAGAAGGGGAACATACCATCTGAAAGCTAAAGACTAGGGGATTCACACCAAATGCTTACCATAAAGATATCATAAGTAACATGGCCACAACCTGGACCCAAAGTAACCCTCTTTTCTTGTAAGTTTATGTGGGTCAGGGGCTTTTATGGGAGTTTCAGAAAATAGACTTTAGGGCTGAAAACAAGCTCGGGACTAAAGGATTGCCGCCTGGCCTGTGGTTTCATGCTGTGTGGCACTGGAGGACTCTGATGTGGGCCTTGTGGTTAGATAAATTATACCCGATAAGGTATACATTCTGCCTTAGAAGTTTAGGGCTTTGGACCCGGTCCTCTCTTCCCTCTAGTCTCGTTGGTTTGACAATGGAAAAGTTCTGCCAGGAAAAGAATGTCCAGTTCTGAGTGAGAAGCGAAAGGTAACCATTGGGGTGAAACCCGTTGGTAGACCTCGGAAGCATCCAAGGGTTGGGTTGAAACAAACCAAAGCTGGTGTTAAAAATCGCATCCCCACTGTGATTGCTTGTCCGAAAAAGAAAAGGGGTAGGCCCCCTAAGAATCAGTTGAATGCTGCTAACTCAACTCCTCTATTGACTAAGAAACCTAAGTCGAAGGGGGGGAGGGGGGTCGCAGATTCTGCAGATTCTGGGGAGGTTTTACCACGGAAAAAGGTAAATTTGGATACTGGGAAGAAAGTTTCTTCAATTGGCACTGCAAGGGCAAAACGTATACGTCGAGCTCCAGACCGGTTGCAGTACGGACAATGAATAGTACCGCTCAGAGATTTTTCCGGACTGATATCTGAGGAAATTAGAAACACAACGAGAAGTTCCTTTTAAAATGGGTACCCGGTAGTATCTATTTTACGTCTTGACGACACATTGAATTTAATTCAGAGTGACCAGGTCAGAACAAAACATATCTGTGTGCGTTGTGTGACTCAGTTGAGTGTGGCTTGGGCTAGACTGATTTGTTAGCTGCAGTCGCACATCCTGAATCCTCTTATGGTAAGGGGAAATTGCTGCTAAATTGATTGGAGAACATGACAATTATGGATACAAGCTCCGTTGAGTCTCCACGGAGGACCAAAATAGCCTGCAACCTGCTGGTTGTACGTGCTATGGGAGAAGCAAACCATCCGGTTTGCAAGGCGGGAATGGCTCTGGTGGCGCCGCGAGTAGCGGTGGCGGTACTAACAACCAGTTACCACGCTCAGCGAGTGTAGCCCAGTTGTGTTTCACTCTTTCACCAGCAGCCTTTCCGGGAAGCAACTTGGAAAGAAAACATAGCCTTACGACAAATAAAGTGAGTTGAATTTCTCAGGAAAACTTGCATAACATGTTGGTAAAAGGTTATAGCTAGTTGCTTTGACATTGTATTGAACTCGTCAGGCCGTATTTTCTTGGTTGTTCTGCTTCTAAGAGTAGGAACCGAACTTAGACATGACGGCGAGTGGGTGACTCGGCGAAACCACTATCCAATACAACTTAGCTAGCAGCGAGATATAAGGTGTTATTCTCACTCTGCAGCTTGCTAACTGAACTTGTACATAGTCTTGCTGTTTTTGAAGGCTTACTAGCTAAGCCTTGCTGTAAATATGTTGAATACTGAACACTGGAGCTTCCACGTGTAGCTACCGGCGGTTTTTGTCATTACGGACATCTCTAGAAATCTGGACGCGGGTCAAGAGTGTCCGCAACTGTTATATGTATTCGAGAAGTTTGAAGTTGTGCTGAAAAGTTGTTTCTCTTTTTCAGATTTAATTTAGTACGCCAACTCTTGAGTTTTTCGCCATGTTTCAACGTAAGCGACGTGAGGACGATGAAGACAGTCTCGACCTCGACTATTCAGGGGATGAGAGTGTCTCAGACTCGGAAGCTAGGCGAGTGCTGGAGACAGCAGATCTCCTGATAGGCCTTGATCCGGCCAACCGTCCTGCTGATTCTCCGAAGCCGTTAAAAACCGAAGCCGTTAAAAATGGAACCCTTAGAGGGTGCAGAGGGGGAATCCCCTATGGAGGAAGGAGGAGAGGAGAAGGCGCCGGACAAGCCAGTCCGGACCCCGTCAAAATCTACCTCTTCTACCCGTTGGAAGTCGACACGGATTGCCAGCCAGTCCCCGGACAAGAAGGCTGCGCCGTCTTCTTCCTCCAGGAGGACAAGGTCCTGTGTGGACCAGACCAGTGAACAAAAGTCCTCCAAGACGGACAGGGGTCGAAGCCCCGTCCGTAGAACCACTAGCGGATGGCTGACAGTGTCCGCCGATGTCCATGCTAGTGAGTCCGGGACAGTGGAGAGGAAGGGTCGCGCAGGTTCTACCGCCTCTCGCAGTTCGTGGTTATAAGCGACGTCCCATCAAACATCACTTCCATCGGACCGAAAAACGCTGGTTACAGTTGAAGGGAAGGGGTCCCATGGAACAGTTTCGCCAAGAGCTAGAGAATGTGGCCGAAATAGCTCCCCTAAACCCTGCAATGGACCAGCCGGGTTGCGTAATATTCACGGCTCCAGAGAGCGACAGTGAGGACCGTGAATTTCCTGGTGACAACCAGATGGCCAGGTACGAGACTGTGTTGTGGCCAGAACTTGTTAACCCATTGAGGACGGGGGCAGTTTACACATATTTTGCCTGGCTGACGGGGGCCCTTTTCCCATTTTTTGGGCTTCAGGACGGGTGTTTAACATGAGGTTTAGGGTTTAAAAACACTTTAAGAATATTTTCTTCAAATAATATGTGTCATATGTACATCGTTTAATAGGTGTAAACAGTTATTGATCATATTTTTTCATAATTTCTAGAATTTGGACTTCAATAATTAAAATAATGGGTCTCAATTGGGTGCAATATGGTGGCAACCTTGCTCCAAATTCACTTTCCAGCATTTACGTATGTTAGTTATGACGTCATCATTATTGTCTCCATGACAACATACCTATAAAAATATTTCTAGTATGTTTGTATACATATATTTTAAATTTCATCAAAATCTGTTCATTTTTTATTAAGTTATGCCCCCTTCAATTTATATAAAAAGTTGATGCCTTGAGGCATCACCCCGTCCACTGAGCCAAATTATGTGTGATGCCTTGAGGCATCAGCCCGTCCACTAAGCCATTTTGATGTTGATGCCTTGAGGCATCAGCCCGTCCTCAATGGGTTAAGCAAGAATCCGTAGGTCTGGGAACTTACAAAAAGTTGATGGGGGCACATGCTTTGTGGGAGCCCGGCTTCCGCTGCCCCTTCCTAGTCTGCAGGTTCCTGCGAGTGAACAGTCAAGGGTGCAAGATTTACAACACTAGCCCATTGGGGACGGGAGGCTGCCTGGAGGCAGCCTTTTCAATTGGCCTGGAGGACGGGAGGCTTCCTGCAGGCAGCCTGCAATAAGTGGCCTGGAGGACGGGAGGCTGCCTGCAGGCAGCCATTTTTCATATAAATTGGATGGATTTTGATGAAATTTAAAATATATGTATACAAACACACTAGAAATATTTTCATAGGTATGTTGTCATGGAGACAATAATGATGACGTCATAACTAGCATACGTAAATGCTGGAAAGTGAATTTGCAGCAAGGTTGCCACCATATTGCACCCAATTAAGACCCATTATTTTAATTATTGAAGACCAAATTCTAGAAATTATGAAAAAATATGATCAATAACTGTTTACACCTATTAAACAATGGACATATGACACATATTATTTGAAGAAAATATTCTTAAAGTGTTTTTATACCCTAAACCTGATGTTAAACACCCGTCCTGAAGCCCAAAAAGGGGGAAAAGGGCCCCCGTCAGCCAGGCAAATTATCTGTAAACTGCCCCCGTCCTCAATGGGCTAGGGAAAGGCTCTTTCGACATTTTTGTGAGGAGCATGCTCCCTTTGTGCATGTGTGGGTTTGCCCCTATGGTGGCTGTCAACAAGTTCTAGATCGCCGAGTAGAGCTTGTACAGCATCTAATGAACGGTGAAGAGAAGATGCATAAGCAGAAGAGGGTAGATGCAAGTCGTAACGGGACTAGAGTTACCCCCGGCATCCGTCCGAATCAGGCTTTTGAGAGGATGACATACCTGTCCAGTATGCACATGAGCATGATTCGGCGGAGGGAGAAAGCAACTGCGGACAAGAAGCCACCTAGTAAGAACTCCACGCAGTCCGCCACTGAGGGAAGGAATGGGAAGGACAATTCCCAGTCAGTGGAAAAGAAAGGAAAGAAGCACCCATCTTCTTCTTCCTCCTCTAACTCTTCTTCCTCTAGAAAGGTAGAGTCCGCTTCGCAAGATGGGAGGACCACCTCCAAGAGATCCCGATCTCCATCAGTGTCCGGCCCGCCAGATACTGGGGGAAGGTCAAGATCAAGATCGAGGTCTAGTAGCCAAGCACCGAAGCCCAAGAGAGTCTCGAGGGCTACTAGACAATGGGCCGATGAAACCACTGCGCAGCTACCTAGTCTAGCAGAGACTGACCTCCTTATCACCACCAGCAAAGGTGTTATTGCCACAGCATTGCAATCTGTGACAGAGGTAGCTGCGAAAGCCACTACTGAGTTAGGGACAACCGTCCATAGTCTGCTTTTACCCCTCAAAAACATCCAGACTGTCCGGCGGGAGGTCTCTGCAGCAGCTGAGATGAAGGAACGACTAAGAAACCAGGAGAAGCTGATTGTTGAACTGGAGAAGCGGGTTAAAGCAAAGTCCGCAAGGGTAGATGAACTGGAGGACGAGAATTGCCGACTACGCTCTCTTCTAGACGATGCTGACCCGAACGTCCCCTGTTCGAGCTCGTCCGGAAGCGTGTCCATCTCTACCACCAGTACCACTGTGACTACACCTGCAGCCGCATCTGTAGCCGCCTCTACTTCTCAAGGTTCAGCACCTCTTCCTCCTGGTGGCAATATAATGACCGTTGGGACCGCCGATATGCCCCAGCTTTTAATGCTTTCACAACTACTGGCCCGGGTTACTGCTAATCCAGCAGTACCAACCATGTTTGCCATGTCCCCGGACCTTACCAGAGTTCATTAGGGAATGAGTCCCAGTTTTCGGTGTGCCCGGAATTTTTCCTACATTTTCTTTCACCTTTTTAACCTTGACGTTTGTGTGAATTGTTAAATATGTAGTTGGGACTCAGTAAGCTCCTGCTTGTTCTTGCCTTTTTTAAAGTTTACAGATTGTTCTCTTATGTAGCCAGGACACATATGCTCCTACATGTATGAACCTGTATTACTACTTCTTATATGTTATCTTATGTCGTGAGGACACTAATGCTCCTTTATGTAACCAGAAAAAAATTATTTTTCTACTGTATTTTTGATACTTACCTGTACTTTACCTCCTGTAGTGATTTTCTTCTTTGGAAAAAATCCTAAAAAAAGGAAGGGGGTATTGTAGGGGTTTTACTTCTGGTGACTAACACCAGCAAGCGCCACGGGGCGAACCATGCTTGGTTTTACATTCTTAACTTACATAAAGGCCTTGTGTCTCTTTATCATCTTTTATTATAACTTTTAGTAGCCATGTTGGGCTTTATTATTTACACTTCCAGACTCTCAATGTTAAAGGATCTCTCCTTCTTTATTCCTTACAAGGACTTAATATGTGTATGAGTGCAGGGACCACTTTGGACTGCACTCCATAATAGTTAGGTGTCCACGGACACCAAGGTTGTGTCAAGCTTCTGGGAGCTTCATGTCCGGATAAGAGTTGAATAAAGAAGGGAGCTGGAGTAACGTAGTTTACGTCTGTGTTGTGTCTTCTTTGCGTGGAACGTCGAAAGTGAATCTGGTCGGTGGTATTAAGGGAAAAACCACTACAGTAGTATAATATAAACAATCAGAAAGATTCAAGATCAAGTGGAGTTTATCAAGTAAGATCAAAAGTTTAAATTATTAAAGCTAGAAATTTTTTATCTCCTTTTACTTATGTTATGAGAATAGAAAATATAGGAATCTCTCTATACAGAAAGTATGTAAGTATGAATGTTAGAATAAAATAGGACATGGTATAACGATTTATAAGAATTTTTAAAATAAATTTTATTGAACAGACTTTCACATACTATTTGTGATATTCTCAGTTGTTCAGATGAAAAAAATCTATAGATTAGATTAGATAACCATTTATTTCGTCATGAATTCTAATAATAGAGAGAGTTGATAAAATAAATCTTTAATTGGACATGATATATTATCACATCGATCAATATTGATTGTGCTGACTTTTTTGTTCTAAATCCTATATTGCATAATTTCATGGAAGTAATCGTAATCATATTCCTGATGATACGAATTTTGATTCTGATTAACGGTATTATTTGTCATATGTATATAACAATCATCATATTGAACATTTTATGTTTGAGACTCAAGGCATTTGCCATATCCTGTTTTTAAATCTTGGATCCGCCTCTCTCTGGCGTGATAGTTCACGAGAAGTTTGCTACAAAAACTGAAATTCAGGCACGATGCTGTCCTTATTCAAAAGTCGGACCGGGGTGGCGGGGGGAGGGGGGGGGGGGGGCTGAGAGGCGAATAAAGGATGAAATGATGGCCAAAGTTCTATGTCAGCGTGAATCTACCAGTCATTTGAATGGTAGAAGCATCAATTAATATAATGTCCACATTATACTCAAGAAATATGATAGGAGCAAAGTAATCCACTGCAGGTGTTATTTAGGCAGTGCAACACTTTCCATTTCATTCAAACATCGTCTCAATTGTCCACAGGCGTTGGGTTTCGTTTCAGGTATTATCGACATTTTAAGCATATTATTATTCCTGCTCCCTCTTATCTCTGCAATTAGAACTTTTGCCTAATGCACGTGCCGCCATGTTTGTTACCCCAGGTTCACCATTCTGGGGGTAGGTGCGTATGCACGACACGTGCAGGCGACCCAAGGGGTTCAGGCAAACCCCTCATAAGCGCTATGCCTTCCTTAGCGCTCTGACCTCATGTAATTCATCAAACCACACAAGCTGAACCAAAGTTAGCGGAAAACAAACCAAATGAACATACTTTTTAATATGAATATAGGTCATATTGTAACGACCTGCATGGGATTCCCATTAAGGTCACATTAAAATTCAATATCGTCTACTCCATGCGCTTTTTTTATTCTATCAGTTGACGTGGTACGTGCTGCCCTGCTTTAGCTATATTCTTTTTGGTTTGCCTCGAATAAAACAGGATCAATTTCGGTTACGCGAGAATATGTGAAATGTCTTTGTTTATCAGATGATCATTTTCATGATTCGACATCATATTGTTACCTGAAGCGAATCTTCCTAAACCTAAGAATGATTTAGCTTTGCTTCGAACTGAAGCAAATTTATCAACTGAAGCTGATTTATTAATGAAATTGTCATAAATGTT
Organism: Sthenelais limicola; assembly: GCA_942159475.1. Lineage (NCBI taxonomy): Eukaryota > Metazoa > Annelida > Polychaeta > Phyllodocida > Sigalionidae > Sthenelais > Sthenelais limicola. The sequence continues at coordinate 73,280,170 of OW804098.1, forward strand.
CTCTTTGTGTTTGTTTGGATGGGAAGTGGGTGCCACTGACGAATGATAATGCCTGTATTTGACGTGGGACACTTGTATAGGAGGGTAATAAGAATAACATGACACACTTTAAGAATTACTGCAGCTATCCTATAGTATTTTATATTTTTATATAAAAGTTACATATGAATTACATATCTTTAATCACTGCGTTGAACGGTCCTGGGCATATAACCACCTTGGACAAAAATGATTAATAACCTCCATTTGGGGCCTCCTTGTATACACTAATCCTTTAAAGCTTTCTCAGCTATTACGACAATACAATCTTACCAGATTTAACACTTTAGCATGCAGTTAATGCTTCTGACAGTTTGATTGATTTGTTTTCCTTTGACCGCAATGTTAAAAACATGCTTTCTGCTGATCAAATAAAACAAAATGATACAACATATATTGAAAGTATGCAAACATTGATGAAATCCATATCATACCCATGTTGTTTTGAGTATCTACCGAATGTACACTTTTCTACTCCACGCGGCTATTCGCACAAAACGTATCCCATGACAAATATTTTCCATGTTGGTCACGGTATCATGCTGAAATCTCACAGACATGATTCCTATCTACAGAATATCACAGGACATAATCCAACTGGACATGATCCCACAGAATCAAAAAGGGATGCACTCTCACACAAATCCTTACAAATATAACTTATATATGATTAAAATAAAAGCAATGCAGAATTATTTATGACACTTTCTGCTAAAAGATACATATATATGGCGATGTTATATGCATCTATCATATGTCAATGCCGTGCTCATGTTAAATAAATCATAACAATTTCCTTTTATATTATTGTGAGATGTTGTCCTTTACTCTATAGGATTATTCCCTGTGGGATGTTGTTCTGTGGGATTTTGACCTGGAATCCTTGGTCACATATTATGTGCCGTATACTCCACAATGTTTCAGATGCTCATTGTCCATCTTTCGAATACATTTACCTCATGTTTTTTTTTGCTTTCGCTGGACATTTTGAAGGAAGCATTTGATGCAAATATGTATAGCATATATATTATGTATGGATATCTGTTTCCTGTTTCTGTGTCAAGGTCCTGCGTTGAATTAGCATTTTGCGCCACGAAGCTTTTTAGGAATTTCATGGGAAAAAATAGCCAGCCAGATTTGTGAATATATATACATACATTTTTAACTTTTCAATTGGAGACAAGCACTTTTTGGCATACCATGGACATTCATCAGCTTCGCGAATGACAAACTTGATTTGGGCCTTCAAGTATAGATAATCTTCTGGTTGATACACCCTGTTATCATTGAGTAGCATTGGGAATGCATCATTGTACTCGATGGGACTAAGGTTGTCTCAGGCATCTACTTTATCATCAACTGACTGGGGCCCCAGCCTTAAACATGTACTTACATGGATTTGCCACAATCTCTCTAGCATCTCTCGTTATGATTAATAACTGAGCCCTTACCATAGAGTACATACGGCAATTCTTTCCTCCTCAACCGTGACTCCTCTATCTGTGCACCAAATACTCCGCACCTACCTCTATACTTTGTCGTATACTTTTGTATTGACAACTGGCAAGTAAGGCTATATTAGTTGAGTGTTCTGCCAGAACATTCAGTATCATATCCCTTTTAGCTTCTCTATTAAATTGCCATGGCGTCAACTTTATAACTTCTCTTCTCCCTCCGAGTAGCTGTGACTCTAAAGGCCGACATGGTGTTACTGTCCATGCACACAGCACGGCAAAACCCTCCTCACACAAAAAGTTACACTCTGGTAACAGAACACTATACGGAACGCCATGTTCTTTGAAAAAGGAACTAAATGGGACTAGACCTCTACTTACATGTAACTATAGAGATGATAGTAATAGTGATTTACCCAATATGAGTGAACCGATGAGTTACCAAAATGTTGTGTTTATGTAAGTTGATTTGGGAAGTTTAACATAAAAAGGCACACGGGCGTTGGGAAGCTAGTGCAGAAATGTCCCTTTGCTTTGGTATAGAATTTAAATAATCACAAAATAATGTAAAATACCTCTATTGTTTGTTGGTTTTGGTTTATTTGGCAGGCCCCAAAAGATACTACAGAGGTATATGTTGTCATACGCTCGAAAATAAGCTTGAACCACATTTTGACCGCCTGAATCGTTTATTCTGTACATGAGGGACCATTAGATAGCAGTGGTGCAGGGTAATGTCGGGCCCAGGAGCTGCACCTATTCTATACTCGTTGATTTAACAGAAGGAGAATCTATGGTTCAGCTATTTGCATAGCAGTAAAGCTGGATATAGTACATAGCCTGGTTTCGAGACAGTGAATGACTATTGTATTTCGTATTTGTATTCTACTATATTTATTGAGACAATAATTTGAATAAACAATATTGCATCGGTTAGATGCTGTGAAAAGCCACAGAGGTTCTTGACAATGATAAAACAGTCAAATACTCCCCTGACCTTGGGTCAGATCCATGGCAATATCAATGATCAAGGTCTACAATTATTTTGTATCGCATATCAACGGATTTTGTATTTTGTTGATCTGCGCGACTGATATCTGAGAGACCTTCAGGCAGATGCTGAGAGGAACTATTTTAGAGCATAAAATGACACGATATCGTTCAAAGCAACCTTATGCGAAATGTTAGGACAATGGGAGCCACTTTAGAATAGGCTAATGATTGTTTCAATAATTTTTCTAGGCGCTTATAATGAATAGAGTGTCCCTTCAGAGTGGATTTCACCTTGTGCCCTTGCTTTAGTACTACATTGTTTATAAGGCATCGATTCTAATTGACATCTAATTTATCCTAAGGCTTTTTCTTTGTAAACCATTTTGCCTGGCCACTAATACTGGTACTTACCTCAGACCGCATAGAATATCATCACAGTCATTAAAGCTTTGATTCGCTAAATGAGCCTTCGCCATTACAAGAAATTAGGCAAAGGCGAGGAGGATTGATGTGTTCAGGGTGACTCGTGGTGACGGTATTTCGCAGTTAGCTGCCATGGATGTTATCAAAGGCCCGGCATAGCAGGTGCGGCTGTCATTATAATAATTATTGTCTGCTGTTTCTGCCAGAGTAGCCCCTAGATAAACTCATATAAGTACCGCACGTGAGTGGCTCTCCCATCATTCCGGATCCTGATAACTCCATAGACTGCCAGAGATTCCCAGACCGCGAGGTCAAGATCTACTACAAGAGAAGCCAAAAGACTTGACCATCCAGCCTTTCAGTCTGCTCGAGAAGGTAGAAAATGCGATGCGCACAGATTGCAAAGGCTTCCTGACCAGTCTTTCAAAGAAGTTGCAGGACCGAGGAGCAAGCCTTTTGGCGCGCAGATAAGCAAGGGTCAGAGATCATGGCCAGACAATTAATTCAGGGTTCTGGGTCACTTGCTAAGGTCAACCTGATAGGAACCTGATCCGGATTACTTCGAACACCTTATCTGTATAAGAAACACCGCAATAGGAAATACGATTTCTAGTCTGTGCTCCACAATCTATCTTTTCATCACAAAATGTATGGTTTTAGATTGAAACGCACTTAATCAAGTAGAACCTCTCAATGGAATAGATAATATATATATTTGTTTCTATTTTATTTGTGTGTGAATATCGGGATAGTAATTGCAGACATTTATTTCGTGTTTTCATAGTATCATAATATTGTGAAGTATGCAAGTGTAACATTTCTCCTATTTTTTTTGTTAAATGTTTTTCCGCGGGTTGGATACATAGGGAAGGATTTTTTGTTCTAACTTTTCTTTATTTCTCTATAATTCATTCTCTTGTTTGTAAGAGATCGAGGTTCCTGCTGCAAGAATCAATGTTGAAAATTACTCTTTCCCTACTTCTATAGAGCGGCAGACATAAAAAGAAATACAAATCCTTAATTCTGTATTCTCATGAAAACAACATTTGCAAGCAACCTATAAACATTTTATAGCACATTTTATTCATGCAGACCGTCGCTCCCACAATAGTGCTTTGCAGATTTAGATTAAGAATAGCATATAGATTAGGGGCCGATATCCAACATGGCAATGTACCACAATGGACGATTTATGTCCCGAGACTCATTTTGATATATTTCGACATAATCCCCGAACATAATAAAACTTGTTCCTTCAACGACTTCCGCCTAAGAATCGCATGCTGATGAATACGTGTATGTGCATAGAAATGAATCCTGCGTTATTGAGATATAGATAGCAAAGATATACTATATAATATATATATGAGAGATCAACAAATACTCCTTCTACTGCATGTATAGAAGTCCTGTTGGTGTCCCAATCATAATATTTTAGAGAGCAGTATATTAATATAGAAAGTTTATATAACCATACCGTGCGTGTTGGATCTTAATGTGATTATCCATAACAACATTTTCTCAATGTTTTCTCCCTTCGAATAAACTTCGAATTCGTTTTAATAATATAACTTGAAAATTGCGGAAGAGTTTCTTCTCCGGGACATACGGTCTGTCGTCATGTTGCGGAAACCCCAGTTATCATTCAACTTTTGTGGCTAAATGATGGACTTCTGTTCAATCTTTTCCGCATTGCTATCAGGCAGAAGTTGTCCGAAGCCATTAACGTTATTAGGCCAGGCTTGATATGCTGAGCTCTTGCCGAGTAGAGTTTCTTGCTTCTATGTCAGGCTCTGCTTGATTAATGTGCCTTCGTTCAGAAACACCACAAAATGCGCCTATCCCAGGGATATGAACCCCATTAACAATATTACCAAAAGTAATGGGGTCCAGTAATTATTTCAGGCGGAGAATGCGGTACGTATGTACATAGTGGAAAGCCAAGGCGGGAGTTTATAAGTTTGGACCGGATCAGTTGATACCGAAAGCAAAAGGAGTCCAAGCCGGATGATGAATGCACCTGCTCGCACGTGATCCGCCTACGTCATCATTAGAACTATTTGTCATGCAAATGACGTATTTGTGGCGCGTACAAACGAACAGGAGGTGGACACCGTGGGAGCGGCTCTCTGTTCTCTCACAGGTCCGCGTCCTTGGAACTCTTGGATGAACCCCTCTTCCCCAAGGCGACAAGTCAAATGCTGAGACAAGAAACTGATTAAAACAATGCGAGGTGCCTTTGTGAGGGTACTTACTTTGTGGCCGCTGCTAATTGAATTTGTTTCTGATAAGGGTGCATGAGGATAGGCCAAAGTCATGCTGGTCACATCAGCGACATGGTGAACGAGCCGTTGGCCACCTCGGATCAATCTCACCCTTTCCCAGGTGCCTGTCAATACCCCCGACGCTCCCCAAATTAATGACTCCTCAAAATTGCTTGTCTCACCATCTCAGCGAATGAGACTCTGGTAAGATGGATTGGAAGTTTTTACCACGGAGCAAGATCATTAGTTGTATGATTATACCTTCATCGTATGACCCTGCTATAAACGTGGTCGCCTGGTATAAGTTGTGCGACAGACAACTTTGGGACAACCAACTAGTTTGTCCTGAATGTCTCTGTGCCTATATCTGCAGTGTCACCGATGTGAAGGGAAGTCATGGGGAGAGGAGAAAGAACACCCAGAGGTTGGAAGGCAATGAGGCACAGTCTGGTCCGGCGGGATAGTCACTTGGAGCCAGTTCCAACCTTGGGTCTTCATCGATTGATGACCCTCATTGTCATTCTTTGCGATGACCATGCCTACACGAGTCAGTTCACTAAATGTAGATATGCAAAACCACAAGGTGCTTAGGCCACAGTCTCGTTTGATGGCTTGGTCAGATTGGCATCGGACGGGGACCCCTCTGAATGCTCCGCCAAAACCAAATGCAAATTCCCTAAATCCTTCTTATCCAATTTAGTTCTGTTGTGTGTCGCTAGTGTAGTCTGAGCTCAATCCATCTTAGCCCACAGAGATTGAAGGGAAAGCCAGCCCGGGTCGCCAGGGATGTTCAATGTACCGCGATAGTAGGTGCATAGTTGGCTGTATATAGACTATGCGCATCCAGCTGTTTTCTCTGTGTAATTTACAATTCATGAAGAATAACATAGGCATGCATAAACCATAAACTGCCTTGACTATTCAAACATCTTCCATGTTGATCGTGTCATAGGTTTATTTAATGTAACCAAACGGTCATTGCATTTCAGCGTCTTACAAAGTCAAAACTTCCTGGACCATGCCTGCTGGTTTTGCGTTGGCTGCGGATTGAAATATATGTAAACATTTTAATCCTTTTATTCGCATCTCCTTATTCTTCTTTTTTGCTGAAGTCTGTGCACTGTCAGACACCCATGCAGCAACTTGGCGCCAACCCTCAAACGACCTTCATACTGATGAAAATTCGTGTCTGATCCCTCGGGTTTATTTTTAAGATATACTATTAGAAGTCGACCAAAAGCCTGGTTGAGTGCATTTGACCAAGAAGGTAATCCCCAAATCTTATATGAAAACTTCCTTCTTCCTTCTAAGAACGACCTCTCCCCCAACTTACCATTACTATACAATGAATAACCCTTTTCAGATAGCACTACTCATATTATGCGGAATTCAGCTTCATTCCATCTAATGAGATCGCATTGGACCTGTGGGCCTTTGTACAAATTTGAACTATAGCAGGACCAAGATGGATTTCGTCCATTCGCATCTATTCAAACACGATACTCAACAGACAGAAGCTGCTGACTGGGAGAACATTTACACAATGCGGTTCCATACCCTTGAATACTTCTTGATATGAAAATGGTTTAGAAAGGTAAAACTAATAGAAAGAATACGATGGCGCAGAATGTCCTGTAGCTTTCAAAAACAAAGTAATCAAAAGTATACTGCTGAGAGTGCACAATGGCCAACTATTTGTAATCATCCCTTGTCTCAGGCGGTTTTTTCCTGCCAGATGCCACCTAGCGGGCGACGTCGAGGCGACCCCTGCTGGCACTGTAGTTACTTCCGTTCGCGTGGAGGTCGCACTGCTACCGCGGATTATTAGTAAACACGGGCGCTCAACTTTGGCCTGGCTAATATTCCTGTTGGTGAACCTGGGCGAGTGAGAACTGGTCTCCCTCAAAACCAAAGCCACTCCAAAAACACTTAGCAACACTTGACAGCAGACTGTGAAAACCTATTTTTTTCTGCTCATGCATCTATTGTTAAAGTTTTTGTTCCACGCTCTTGGTGTTTCTTTGACTGTGATCCGGAGTACACTGTTCTCTCCCGTACCATTTATATATGTTCATATGCTAGGAAAAGATCTCATTCTTTCAAACAGCTGCGTTAAAATATGTAAAGTGAAGTCGAAGAAAAAGTATTAAGATAAAATTTCATGAACATTATTTTAATAAATGGACCCCTAAGTGCAAAGTGTGGCTAGTGTGTAAAATCCTTACATGAAGCAACCCAGGCCATTGCTGATGCAAACTGAAAAAGCAAGTAATACAAAATGAAGGGAAATCTAGTTTCTCTAAATCCTGACAACTGGCCTGTATTAATTAACGGGTAACCTTAAAGCACTGGCTTGGGTTTATTCAAATGCTTGGTGCATCCCCTGTATGATCATAGATAGGTTTTCTTATGTCATTGCAGATATATATAATGGCTGAAATGCACCAGGGTAACCCTTTTCCAAAAACGTCATTGCCTTTGCATCGCACCTATTTTGTATCACTGCTATAGGGGTCATACTAAACACCTTTACATTATACACACTTCAGACTGTGAGTGGGCGGGCCTACATAAATATAAACGCGTTTTCCATGATCAAGTAAATCTAATGGACGCAAGCAGAGGTACATGCCAGCCTCACATATTATATATTATTATCTACGTATGATCGTTATTTAAGAAGAGCGTGTTTTAAAATTAATTAATCCAGCCGCGATTGAATGCTAAACTGAAGTCTGGTCAGATTTATTATAGGAAATGTACTTATGATTATAGGGTCTCAAGAGTGCTGATCTCCACTTCCTAACCCATGCTTGAAAACGAGCTGGTCACGATTCTCCTTCTCCAGCTCCTTGTGGAGTCGCTCCTATGAGGAGCCACTCCCCACTCCCCCGCAGCCCCTCTTGAACAAGTTGCAGTCATGAGGGGACGGAAAAGCAGCAATAAGGAATCTTCTGGGGGTGGCTCGCAGCTATGGGAAAAGGGAAATGAAAAGCCTTTAAAGCCATAAATGACTCCGTCTTCCCCACTGCCACTGTGAAAGATCCCCAGAGGTAGACCCAGTCAGTCAATTAACAATTGGTAACAGGAACAAGGAGACGCTTGCCATCCAACACATTGAGAACTCATATTTTGTTTAGTGCCTGCATGAGTGTATCTTGGAACTTGTATATGTCGCGCTCAAACACCCATTCACCGCCATTTACCGAGAAGACGTTTCAGTAAGAACTGAGGCTTGGTTTCATTGCCTAAGGCTACAACTCCCACCACTAGAACTTCCGATTGCCACCACTCCCCAAAGCAGTTCCGCCCATCCACACCAGCGCAACATCACATCTCCCAACACTCGGACTTTCGACCGAATTACTCTGCCAATGGATCCGCTAACGCACTTAACAGGGGGAAAAATATGCTGACACTTGTGTCGACTGCCAGCATACGTTCAGGGACTCACTCTGTATTAGTGGCAAGTGCACTTAATTACTGGCTTCGTAATTGATTTACACGATTAAAACGAGCCATGTGATGACGACTTGATTCAATAATAAGTGTACTTCGAACTGGCGTCCTGGCTCCGGCCACCCGAGCCGACCCTTCTTCTTTAATTCAATAAGTCGCCAATCGAGCTCCATTGTGTTTTTAATCAACATATAAACTATCCGATAAATCTGATTATTCAATTATTGAATTGGGCATGAAAATGGATTACTGCGATGTTTAGGCACCATCTAATCTAATCTAGCCTTAAAAATGAAGTGTTAACGATGTCGCCCGATTCTCAGTCACACCTAATGGGCCTTGCAGTCGAAGGAATTAGGCGAAATTTGATAAAATTATGGCACGGAAACATGTACTGGTTGATTAAGTAATGGCGCAAAATTACATCCGATAAGATAGCATCTGAATCATATTATTATGGCGGGATCCGTCGTTAACCATGCCTTTTGCGAACGAACAACCGTCAGCCTCTGGATTATTAGTTGTTCAAATTAGAGGTACTTTTGGGAGACGGTTGTATAAAAAGCATGTCAGTGGAAGGCAAGCGCGCCAGGCACCAGGAGGGAGGTAAGGGACAGTGAAGGAGGATGGATGCCTCCTATATGACTATAGCTGGAGGGCCAGGCGCTGGAGGACTGACAGGAGGAACAGTTGGTATTTGTAGCGGTAGTAGCATGGCAACAACTCCATCTGTATCCATGGCTTCCATGTACCACCATGGAGGAGGAGGGGGCGGAGGAGGACTTTGCCACACAGGAGAACCCCAGGCTGTTTACCACTCTCTCCACATGAACCAGTATCAACCCCAACACTCTACCTATCAATACTCCACAGATCACAGATTTCAACATTCATGGTATGTGTAGTCTTCAATATTCATTCTCACACGGACTGAATGATATTAACAAATCAATACCCATTAATGAGCATAATTTTATTTTCAATAGCCAAGCACAACCCCCATTAAATTAAATCAAATATTAAACAGCCAGAATGCCATTTAGTGTCCCAGGTGTTAATTAATGAGTAATTTACTTTAACAAATGGTTAAATCAGAGGAATGTGATTGGTCTTAACGAGTAAACAGAACTTTGACTCATCCATCTAATTTAAGACACAATTGGTGGCCTATGAATACTGAGCGGATAAATAAAAGCTATTCAAATGTGGTAATTAATATCCGTAATCTAATAATACGGATTAATTGGCGTGATTTAATTCCTTCAATGATGCAAGGCCACCATTTGGAAAGTCTGTCATGTTTGTTGGTGGACGATAGTAGTATAGACAAACTGTCGTTTTACTCTGGCATCTCCCGTGCTCAATTAAGGAGTAACATTTATTGCTCATGTGCATTTAGGTACCCTAGTTTTTTTTATTGATGTGAAAGAACGCCTAAATTCGCAAAATATTTATTTCAGTTAACTTCTCATTTTTGTTGATGACCCAACTTCCAAATTACGCGTAATCGGCAGATTACCCTTATAGTATTACCCTTAGTTCATTACTTTGTATGTTGCGACCTTAAATTACAACCTTATAACCCAATCCTGTATATTATTACCGGCAATCATCAGTTCTGCGGATCATATATAATGAGATATAGATTATGGCCTTGTGTCCATTTACCGATGTCAGAGGTATCGATAACTCAGCGGGAGGAATATTGACATGTAATGGGAGCCTGAGAGTGCAAGAACTTTTTCACGCAAATTAATTGACTGTCAGTACAGAAAAACAAAGAGAGAAGAATGATACCTGAACCAAGTACAAAGTAAGGCAATCAGGCAATTCTATCGGACAACCGGGCCGAAAAGCTACAAATACGGTCGGGAGAGGATCTAAAAATCCATGTCTGCGCGGGTAACGGTCGCTTGGGCGGAAAATAAAAAACATGTCAATCATTCATTTAGATAGACAGGGTGGAAGGGAGGTTGCTGGTTTTTATTGGGGGCTTGAGAGAGGGTTAGGTCCGTCGGTTATTTGTTCATCTCGCTCTCGGGTGATTATCGCATGAGAAGCACGTCCACCAGCGGCACAGAGTGGCTTGCTCCCTGAGAAGGGTGGCGGGGGAGAGCGGCGGGGTTTTCACCGCTCAGTGTTTTACTCTGTCACTTTCTCTCTCTCCCTCCATCGCCCGTCCTTTGCTGGTATATATGCAAGGGTGAGGTTGCTGCTTCGTTTCTTACACAAGTATTGACTTAGATTTCCGAAAGAAACAGCGTCAATAAACACCATACCACGACACATTATTACACCACAAATGCCTTGTTATTGAGCATGGAAACATTCGTACGTGTAAACGTGTTGCGCCTCTGACCACGTCCCCCGCATTCATTCGCGATTATTCTTTTCGCCAATTGTTGAGGTATATTCCAATAATCTGGCTACAAAACAACAATAAAGTAGAGGTTATATAGGCCTATACTATGCCCTTGGATGTCGTTGAATAAAACGTCTGAAAGACAGCATCTAACAATGGAATAATGATGGACCAGAGATATACTTTTCTCTGGCTTATTCGGCCTAGTAGTTTACTATGCTTGCCATTTGGGCACCGCGGGGGAAACGAACCAAAGATCGGCAAACTAATGTATGAATCTATGGCACAGTCATTTCAAATGCCCGCTTCCTTTTAAGACTTGTTTAAGTTGAGGAAAGTATACAATCATAAGAACCGTTCCGGAAGATAACTTCTCGGAAAAATGCGTGTACATATATGCGGTTATACTTCTTGTAACGCCCCACCTTTAGAAATGGCATTAGAGCTCTTTTTGAATGTGTTAAGAATTAAGCGATCGCTACATACGAAGCATTGTATTTATGTATTTGAACATAATTAGCTATTGTAAGAGATGAATAGTGAGATTGAAAGCCTGTTGTGAACATATACCTAGTATAGGTTCGCTGTTGAGGCCGTAAATTCGCTGCTTATGGTAAATATATTTATGCTAAATGGACAGGGGCGTGTATTGTATAGTATAGTGATTAAGTGATAAATCTTCTTCCGCTTGATGGAAACAATTTAATGACTCTTTCTGAAAGGGTACACTAATATTTACCCACCACCGCTAATATCTTTACGTTCCCGCCTTCATCCATTTCACACACATATATATATACTTGCGCGACGGATATCGATTCCGCAATTCATTCGCATGAGTGTATCAGTCGTCTTTGGCAAGGCATGCAACAACGTCTCACTCTCAATGATTGATGATGTCATCGCATGGTTACATGCAATGGCCCTCGCACGTCCATGTGCATCATTTGGCGGTGGATTACTAACTTGAGCTACAATATGACTACTGTACATATACCGCAATACTTTAACCTGCGTACATAGAATATCATTTAGCACTCCATAAACCCAGTTACTTAAAGCAAAAGAAGTAAAGCCTTACTCATCTATAAAAAATCTAATATCCTGGGGAGAACAGACCCAGAGCAAGCAGGTTATCACCTGCTACTGGTCTCGTACGTGTTTTCTACACCTTGACGTCCCCGTAGGCCTTTTCATGTCCACCTCACAACATGCCGCCATTTCTCGGAGCGTCAGATGGGTGCCTGCTTGGCGACCTTGCCAACAAGGCCATGTAGTAGACGATCAAGAATCTCCTTCACCATCTTGTGTGCGCAAGCGTATGATATATATTGCAAGGGAGAAGACCTCAAATTTACTCCTCACAGTCGAAAAGACCGTCTTCTTCTTCAAGGACCCAGCAATTTCGGAGTTCTGTTTCCCATTATAGTCCCACTCCAAGGTCCCACCGCCTGGGCTGGGATATTTTCATGACTATCACTATTTGTCCCTGCCAAGTTTGCTCTGGGTCGTGTTTCGGCCTACTTCAGCACCTCAATGGAAACTTGTGCCGTACAAATAGCCTTTCTAAAATGGACTGCTATGAATAGATATGGAATCTTAGCCGGGTGATTACCTGCAATAAATTCCTATGCATGAATTTGGGGGAATTCTATCCCCCTGATGGTTTGGCAATTTTTTGTCTCTTTACCATCGAACTATTCATTCATGGACGCATACGATGTCAACATGGCGGTTTGGAGGAAAGTAATGCGCCCTTTTCTCAGACTTGACCATGCATGTGTTAGCTTAGGAAAAACACATGTTTGTGTGCCTTTTACCATTGGCATGGCCCAAAAAACACCATATATGCCTCGACATGCACGTACATGTAAAGGTTGTCATAGGTTTTAGCAGTTGTCCCATGCTTGCACTGAAAAGTAAGCAGTGCCAAAACATTTTACAGAATTTTATAGCATCTCTACCCTTCATTAAAACCTTAAATTCGACTTCCACTGTGGAGGTTTAAAGCGGTTTCTTTTGGATATTAATCCCTCGCGAATGTGTCAGTAAATGTCAATTTCGTGTGTAGGCGTCACCTATTCATGGTTTTTTATCTTGTCAGAATTGCACTTCATACTTTATCAGATACTAACAATCATATCTTAAATATTCTTTAATACTCTATTTTATACTTTTTATTTTTTTAATTTAGGCTATAATCATGTTAATGCACGTTGTGACACTTTTTTATTATGTGACTTATGCAAACTTACATGATTTGTATTGCCTATGATAGTCCAAAAACTAGGAGCATAAATTCATCAATAAGCAAATAAAGTCAGATACATACAGCTTTTTACAACGCCTAATTGGAATCCCATGTGAAGTAACGGAGAATTGAAATAATTAATGATTAAGGAAGTTGATTTAAAGTACACGAAGACCTATCTCGTTGAAGTGAAATATATATCAGTAGAGGTTCTAAGACGGTTTAACATTGCTCATTGAGAGTCGACTAAAAGTATAAATCACATACAAAATCTCGGGAGCTATAACTGAAACAGAAAAGTTGAAACTTCAATTCCCCTTATTTCGGAGGCTGCCACGGTTGGTGTAAACTGGGTAAATCCTCAAGTGTGCTCTAGCTTTTAGCAGTAGGGTCCTGAGCTATCTGGTAACAGTGTCATTTGTTTAAAGTTGGCTGTGTCTGTGTCTGTGACAACAAGCCAATTCTGAATAGTCCTAAAACGATGACTACTTCCCTTTCTATCGCTGTTGAAGAGTCTAATTGCAATGTCCCTCCAATAATTTCATAAATAAGTCTTGGGGACCGACGAGGTCCCCTTTGATATCATTCACGTATTCTTAAGCGCATGAATTTTAGATATAGCCTAGATCTATTACCTCCCTGCAAAAATCCGGGTACGTGTTTCGATCTATTTGAGATATTTCTTGAAACTTGAGTGACATATTGAAGCAAGCCCGCTTAGATACCCCCAAATCTGCATAAGTGCCATGTTTACCAAACTAATTATACACATCCTTATTCAGGCATGGTTTTAACAGCAACAAAACAGCTTTATAGTTTTAATTTAATACGAAAGTTCAGTTCACCTGATGGTGATCTTCCACTGTTGCCTGAGTTCGGTCGACGTCGACCAGAAAAAAAAGAACAATTCAATACATGGTACAATTTGAAGATTTCATTATGAATGAAAATATTAGATAATTTACTATTCTATACTATATCATACTATACCACTATAAACACTTTCGCAACACGTCCAGATACCTAATATTACTATAATATTATCTTGATGTATACTGGGATACAGTTATATGTCTTGGATATTTTATACAGGTCATATTTTAGTTTTGCTTCCAAACTGAAAAAATATTCTGTTTTTAATTTGTAAATCCTAATCCAATCCTAACTAAATCGGTATACTTAGTAAATAAAGAAGCATCCACACACTGGCTGTGCATCCTCTGTAAATCCTACATGTGCGTATTTAGAAAAAAATCGATATGGCCTCAAAAAGGTTGGCAGCCTTTGAGGTCATGTCGAGAGTTTTAAATTTGCTTTGGTTTGCATTAGTGTTTTGGTGCCATTTTATGAATAAACTCTATATTAGATCGAAGCACCTTTACGCTTCGCCATTCATTTTTGGTCCACGCAGCTTACAAAAACTGTAATTAACCGCTCTGAATGGCTGTGTTTTAGATCGTATGGAACATGCATAGAGGGGGCTAATTAATAGAGAGAATGGAACTCGCCTGCAATAATCGAAAAATTATTGGACGAGATTCGTCCACATAAGCACGATGCCGTAGGCAGAGTGCTTATGTGGACGAATGTGGACGTTTTATTATATGGGCATAAAACTTGGTGCATAAAAGTGGCCGACTTGGTGACGAAGTAGTTCATATAGTATGTGTACTATATGAATATTTTTATAGCACCGCACTTATAGCACCTCTCATATGGAATGCGCATATAATAAAAACGATTATTCTCCATTCCTGTAATATGTGGTAGATCTTCAATGCTGTATGATACTTCAGCATAGTAGTTACTCGATCACCAATGCAATCAATCAGCAATTGGGTAATCGTCATTTTCAATTTCCTCATGCACCGATCCTTCCTATCATTTATGCGGTTGTGATCATTTTGCCTCATGGCAAATATAGATACTAAATGTATGGTGAGCAACGTATAATGGGTTTGTTTCTGACTTTTGCATTTTTATAGGTTGAAGCTACCACTAAGGCAAACATGAGAGCTTATAGGGAGAAGGAAAGAATGAATATAAACAAACAAACAAAGTAGATACCACTCAGACATTCTGGTTCTCTCTCTACTTCAATAGATTCAGGTTAATGCAGCCATATTGGAAGCAACAGCTTAGGGAGAGCTAGGGAGAGACTAAAATGTTTATATAACCTCCATTGTGGGTCTGATGGTGCATTTTGGTGCACACTGCACAGAGGCGAAACACTATGCAGGTGCCCCTCAATGTTGGTCATTAATCCTTATGCAATGTTATTTCTTATTAATATTTAAAATAACAGTTGTGGTTTTTAATTCATTTCAACTTTACAATGTAGGTATTAAGGTCTGAAGAAAAATATAGATCAGATCATTAGGGAATAGATAATACTGTTATCTGTAGCATTACAGCCTGTTGGCGAAGAGCCTCTTAGATCAGATAAACATGGTATGTGTCAGTGATTAGACTGCGATTGGACAGTGATTTGCCTTCTGCGCTAATGACTTTCCTTGCCCTTGAGTAGGCATCCTGATGAAATTTTGCAGTTAGCGCGAGGCTTTCCCTCAGTTTGGAGGGAGTCTCTCAACTCTGAGCCGAGCCCGTTTAAGGGAAACAGTTGCACAATAAAGAACTCTTTGGAATTTTATGACAGAATATTGTATCGGCTAAAAGTGTGGTTTTGTGGTATGAAGTATTGATTGTTAGTCATAGTTTGTATAGGAATAGTCCCGGTATAATTTCCCCCATATACAAAACAGGCTGTTTTTAACCAGTCCGCAGAGTGGCATCTACTGCAAAGCGGCCACTACCGCAAAGTGGGCCGCCAATTGCGACATATGTGCTACATTGCGACAATGACGTCACACATGCCAATCTTCCCCATAGGCCTGTGCATCACCCCTGACCCCTCAATGATCTCCACTAGAGCTTGTGCTACTGTACACAGAGAGATTTAGTCTTTCCACTCTCTCTCCCTCTCGCTTCTCTCTCTCTCCCTCTCTCTCTTTCTCTCAGAGCAAGAATGTACCCATCCACACAGTATACTCCTCTAATTACTAATACTCCTCTAATAAATACTTTATTAAATCCTCATTATTTCTGTTTTCAAATAGATCTCCAGTGTTAAATATTGGGGTACTGTGTCGCCATTTCTCAAGGGATTTTGATGATTCAAAATTCTCTGTGATGCTGACATGTTTGGGATTCATTTGGTATAGGCCTAATTATGAAATACAAGTTTATAGGCTGAATTAACTTTCCTGCATAGACATTACATGCCATTTTAAATCCTCATTATTTCTGTTTTCAAATAGATTTCCAGTGTAACACAGCCACGCTCACTATACAGAGCACAGAGATCATCTCCGTCAATTTCTGTTGACATTTGGCGCGGTGATGACGTAATAAGGCCATAGGCCAGTCTATAGGCCAGCCCCACTATCCCAAAGTGGTTAGAGCTTGGGTCTGGCCTATGGATTAGTAATCAAAGATGAATAATAACAGATCAATTGTCCCTCGATCTAGGCACCTGCAGGTTTTAGCAAGAATTATTTCTTTTCTTAAGAATTTGTCTACCATGAAATGTAGGCTAATATTTGTTAAGATGTCATTAGGATACAAACGAAAAAGAGGATTAATAAAACAAAACGTTACAACAACAAATTGGCATATCATATCATAGTTACCCCTATCATAGTTAGCCATTTCCTTCTGCCAAAAAGTGGCCAAAACAATAATATCTCCAATATTTTCCAAAAAAAACGTTTAGTAAATGGTCGGATTCCTGTACGAAGTAGGCCTAGATAAAATTGCCTCTACAATCCAAGTGCCGAAGGCACTTGTATAAAGTTATAACGGACCGCTATATCGGACCGGTTTTTCTGTGAAGCTGTTTTCAGTTTATTCTTTTGGGGTATAGCATCGGGTATTGTGGTTTTATTTTCGTTGGATATATCGAACACTATATGGTGTGGAAATTGATAGGAAGTGGGTGTGTTGGGACGAGGGGAGTGTGAAGAGGAGGTGGAGATGGAGGGGGAGGAGGAGGGGAGGTGGTGAAGGACGAGAAGGGAGAGCAGCAGGAGGAAGTTGTATGAGGAGGCGGCGGTGGAGGAGGAGCTAAGATGTGGGAGAGGAGGTAAAGATAGGATTGGGAGGGGGAGATAGAATAGGAATATAGGAAGTGACAGGAGTAGGAGGCGGTTTAGTGGGAGGAAGCACAGGAGGAGGATTGGGGACCGAAAGTAAACAGTGTGAGAGTTGGAAGAGTTTGTGATCAGTTCGAGTATAAGAAATTGTAAGAAAACTCTTTCTTTGATATCTGGTAAAAAGATATGTATATTGGTACAGAATTTACGTAGTTTATTAACGTTTCAACTTTTGTCTTCCCTAAACATCACCATAACTACTTACTTTCTCGATGGCTTTGCAAACATACCAAAATAATTCGGCGATGTACACAGTACGTGTAAGTTCAAAGGTTGGGAGAATTCCAATTGGTTCAAGGATGGATTGTTAGAAATATCGAAATATTTGGTGCCATCTAGTTAATACATAATATTATATATGAGTACAAAATATATTTGAGTACAGAATGTTTTTCATTGGCTAGAAAGAGCTTGATATATATCATATGATATAAATCCATAAATCATTTAAATTGGAACGTTTACAAATGCTCCATCTGGCCTGGTATAAATCTTTTTGGTTTGATAAAGGAGAACTTCTTTAACAAATTAAGTCATCGTGGAACCAAGTGCCAATTATATATATCTAAAGAAATAACTATTGTGTTTAGCAATTTTGAAAGAAATTCGTCTAAGATTTAACTCGAAACAATTGTCATAATATAAGTACAGGTACATATATGGGGCAGCGGAGAGGATGTTTACATGGAATCATCCTCACAGGCTAGTCAGGCCTTAACGAAAACAATTTATTTTTTTCTATGTGGGTATATCAGACTTTTCTGGGTAAGTGTTAGAAAGGAAATATGTCCCTCCATCAGAATTATTTTACATTTATCAAAGCCAGAGAATGACCTTTTTAGATGACACTTTTTAATCAAATTTCTACGGGGGAGGAAGACAGAGATACCAGAGTATCAAGGAATCGAATACAACCCATCAGACCAAGCAGAGCTTGTTTAAAATTCTGTGCAATTAACTTAGCTGAGGGCATTGAAATTTCACACTGGCGGAGCAAAGAGGATGTTGTTTGGAAGAAGGCAATAAAGGAAGGCCTTTGCCATGGTGAGCATGCATGATCTGTGTGAGTTGTTTGTCTGAAAAGATCCAGTCCGGATCATTATGGTAGCGCTAAAAGACCAGGCCCATTTTAGACCGAGGAACCTTCCGAGGCAACATCACATTAATAACACCATCAAGTTGGATTTTACATAACCAGTGCCTTCTCTCACTCACTGAAAAAAGAATCAGTGGAATTATTGTTTGCTATCGTTCTCTTTATTCGCCTGACTCCTGAACACTATTTTTACACGGGACACACAGTTGTGAATGAACGAGTGGTTAAAATTGCTGGGATTACAGGACAGCATTTTTCCATTTTCGGTAAGGTTTCTTCTCCTTGGCTTCTAAGGTATAAGGTAAATCATTAACAATGCTCCCACTCAGACGGGAAAGCTTGATCATGAATGAATGCAAAAGCAAAGAATTCATTCGAAATCTGATTATGTAAATGTCCAATAGCCTTGGCAAACATCCGAGGCAGAAATGAATGTGATCATAGCTGTCTCTAGAATTAATTTAAAACACTTGCTTATTTCGAGCTGAACATGCCGACCGATGTGATTCAAGATAATAGCCGCTGATTCGCTTACAAATTCCCACAGTAAACACCGACAAAATCTTTTGCATGAAATCTTGTGACTTGTCAAACTCGGATAAAATTACAAAAGTGTTCAACCAGGTGTTTCTTTTGAAGCAAGATATCAATATTATTAAGTCGATAGGCTTTGTGTGTTTTATATTCCCGTAGTTCAGGGGAAGCTTCAGAGTTAGAAAAGGATGGAGGCACCGATCTTGGGCGAGTCATGGGGGGATTTAAGCCTCCATAAGTCATGTGTGTACTCCTCTGTTTGTGTTTTTATCGCGAAATCTTGTAACAGTACACCAACGCCTTTTCCGTATTCTGACACGTCCATGTCATACATGTTTAAAACGGCGATATTTGCTTAGCTCCTTGACGGTGGCCTCCAGAGGCCCCCTTCTTTGTGACATCCTACACCAAGTTGGAACTGATATCGTGAATGGAATACATCTTGGGGCACAATCCTCCAAGTGTCTATACCATAAAATCATTTCTCGATTGAACATCCGTACCCACGAGTAGCAAAACATATATAAATATATGATATAAGCAATAACAACAATATATATAGCCATATATAATTATATATATCTTGTGTTGTGTGTGTGTGTGTCAGCAAGTGTATAGGTGATGTAATGAACATGCTATTTCAGTTGAACCAACTCATGAATGTCTACGTGTTTTCTATTGACAGTATTGAATGCGGGGTGCATACATATAACACATCCCCCGATGAATAAACATTGTAATTCTATATTAAACGTGACTCTCCTATGTTTTGTATTAAACGCGTTTTCCAGTTGATTTAATGACAGTGGTGCTATTACCTCACGATATAGAACGATGTGTACTATTGCGATTCAAATTGTATTGCTCTGTGTGAGTAAACATGACCTACCCATTGGTTTTATGACATTCACGCCTGTGACTAGGACGCCTGAATTGTTAATTTATTCGATTTTAGCTCTTAGTTCGTGATGTTAAATAAATAATATTGTGACATGTACGATATTACACTACCGCCAGACCTAAAAATGATTGGGTTGTAAAACACTTCATTAACGGGTTTCTAGGGTTGTGACTTCATTAAATGTTAAAGGTTAACAGGGATTTGCCTCTGCGTGCGCTTCTCGCCTTTCAGAACTCCCATGTAATGTTCTTGCTTCTCGGGAACTCTCGGGGCCCATCGCATCTTCAGAACCATTTGAGCAGCTCCCTAACCGAGCCCATAAATCGAACATATTTTCCACTGGCCCAAGTCTACGTGAAATGGGCGTGAGCGTCAGGTCGACGCGAGGATTCGGGCGAGGATGGTCACTGCTTATCTGTCAGTGGGCGAGGATACATGTCCCATACTCGGTCAATATATGCTGATGTCACTAATGAAGCTTCCAAAATGGATTGATGGAATGGTCGGGGATATCCTCTTATATATTTCCATGGTGCGAGATCCTTTAGCTCTGGCTACTATGTTTTTGAATTTCCCGCGGCTGGGGAGAGACTGTCAGCTGACCAATCATGTGATTAGGTTTGCCGCTCAGCAGGTATATCGTCATATATGTATCCTACATATGTCTAGACATATATATAGTCATGAACATTGAACCCGTGAAAAATAGCATCTGAAATTTTACACCGCGCCTACAATACGGCTATTTACTGTGAGAAATTAACACTAACGTTAGCAATTAGCTTGAATCAAGGATAAGGTCTACTTCATCGTTCTTGATAAATCAATGATACTAATTTCCTTGTCTATTGTATTTAATTATAGTTAAATAAAGAGAAGTAATTGAAGCAAGGCTCTGATTTTACGATCACATGGAACAAAGATAATGCTTGGGGCAAAAGAAACAAGAGATCATGGCAACACCGCATTTGCTTTGTTCGATAGATTCATGTTAACTTAATCCCAGCAACTACTGATAGCCATCATGGCGCATCGAAACCGACACATGCACGGAGGACCGGAAGATGGAATTATGAACTCCCGCTTTCTCTGAAATGCGAAATTGTGGCCGATTCGTGTTGTAACATTCTTATTTTTTATATCAATGAAGTCGATTTTTTATTCTGTCTCTTATTTTTGGCACCAAGGAGGTTTTCATGCTGATTTGGAATGTTTTAAATGCCTGATTGATTCTTTTATTTCATTCATTCACCTTTCGGATTCCTTCATTCGTGTAATTCGGAGGGTTGATAATGGTAGATCTGTGCTCTATAGGTACATTGCAGCCTGACCAATCCGCATGACAAAAATGAGATAGAACAATTTTAGTTACAAGTTTAGTACAACTTCCTACTCGAACAGGATTAATTTGCTTCTCTATAATTGTGTCCCAACACGGAGCTACATATCCCCAAATTCGGTTGGTTTGATTTGTTGGGTTGTTTTTTTTAACAAAAATTGGATTTGACAAATTACCCCTAGCATAATGTAGAACTAATGCCGAGCTCGACTAACACATTTTATTGTAAACCATGTCGGGATCATTAGGGCGGCTATCCATCCTATTGAGGTATAATACGATGCTGCGCTCTGACCATTCCCCGCTCCTCCAATAGGCCATACTCCGTGCCCTAAATTAGACCCTCATCACACACTGATGGAAAGGCAACCAGATCTGGTGGATGTCTGATGCAGTAAACATCCAGGATATTCCAAAGTCTTGATGAAGGCTGTGTTATCCTCCATAGTCTTGACTATCATTTGTAATTATGTTGATCAAGGTCTTATCCCCTATCTCCTTACATCCAAACCAGCATCCCAGGGACGCTAATTCGATGTCCTTGCCTGGCAAATGACAATGGAAGTTACCGCGGCACCAGTTGTGGTTACACGGCCCGAGTTTGACAAGATAATCAGTCCCACAATTTCGACTCTCACGATGCCATCCTAACCCTTCCCGTATCACATTCCCTCCCGTCTTTATGACCTCTTTTCTTTGTCAGATTGTCATCCGTATTGTGATCAAATCGCTTGAAATTTACTTCCATGTTGACAGTCAGTCCTGGCGCTGTTTGAAGAATAATGTATTTTGCTCTAACTCCATCACTGTGCGCAGATTCACAGAGGTTGTCATTTGCTGGCTAATGCAAGGGCCGAAGCCACAACCCTGAGGGGAGTTGCTCCTCCGTCGACTAGGTTTATCTAATAATGAACAATGTCCGAATGATAAAAATGCAGTGAAATGAGGATTAGGTGATGGAGTAGAAAAGTAAGATAAATCAGGGTTACCTTGCCCCGGTGATTATGAGTCAATCTTAACCCCGAGTGAGCCATAAAACAATGATGGCTTACTTAGTACAATAGCTGCCGCTAGTCTGAACATGATTGCTCCGCATCTGTGTCCCAGCAGAGTAATCCGGGGTCAACGTCAAGGTCACGAGGTGGCGAACCCTCTGCAGGGGTCACGTCAGCTTGATATGGAAAAAATACGGTCAGTTCCATTTACAGATCCACCCCGTGGGGGTGGCTTCTTGACCACAAAGGATGGGACGGGGTAGAATGGCTATGAAGAACACTGGGTCTTTAGGCTAGGGAACACTATAGCCCTGATATTAAATCATATTTTAATGGTCTGTAGTTGAAGGCTGTCATAATGTGACCCTATTGGGGCATAGGCGAGTACCCTGCAGGGCAAGGGTTACACATCCGTTATTATTTGCTGTCACGGCCGATATGCTGCGAGTTGCGAATGCTGCAGACCAAGGTTACCACTGCACAGAAGGTCCGAACTTTGCACTATTTGTCCCAACCAAGACTGGGCATATCTCCTCCAGCATTAAATAAATAACAAGGTCTCTTGTCAGTAGAGTATAAAGTGGTTATGATATCCGTTAATCCGCCATCTTGCATATTGTTATTCACCGGCCGTCTGACCGAAGCCAACCCTAAGGTCGGAAGGCCAAGGAGATATTTGTCCTTATGCCTCCTCCGACGTGCCTTATCAAAAGCAAGTAACGTTAGGCGACACTAATGTCACGATCGTGGAAACTTGACGTGTGTTCATATTGCTTCTCATTGAATTATATCGAGAGCTGGCTGAGCGGCGGGGATCTACGATTACAACTGAGTTAGCCTTAACCCGGCGACCCGGGCCCCCTTGTTGTCACCCTTGCGTCCTGGAAAGAGCCAGAATGTAGTCGCTAACCACCTTTCACAAGCGGTCCATTCCAATCCCACTTGATTCAGACTCGCTCTGGCAGCCCTCTCGTGCTCCTATCTATTCAATTAGGATAGCGCTGCTATGACATAAATTACGAACGTCGCATAACGAAAGTGGACCATTGGGATTCCTGGGACTGAATACCAAATAGGGACTGGGTGCTTTTATTAGCCAATGATATCTTATTGGCGTGGCCCAATACACGCACTTTGCTTGTCATCATAAACTACACGTCTATGGTGCGACCTAAGAAACGTCAGGTCCAACTATGACGTATATTAGGGACGTCACAGCTTGTGGTCTCGTCCAGTACGAGACCACATACAGGGACTAAACATTTTGTCGTGTGGACAGCGGGAAGAATTCCCCCGAGTAACCGATGCTTCTCTTATATCTGCAATAAGTGTGACATCAATGGCACAACATATATTAAGGCCCCCTGTGTGGTCTTTTGATGACGAAAAACCCACTGGGTCTCTGGACCTCAATTATGTGCTCTGTACAACGCAATCAGGTCGTATATTATAGGTCTATAGCCTAAGTAGCTGGTTTTCACATAGGCTTCAGATGGGGGACTGCATTTATGAACTCGCCATTTTCAAACTAATTTGAATCTTGCAAGCATGCAGGAGGTATTTCAGGCCATATGATCATAAGAACTGTATACGAATACATGAATAGTTCACAAGGCTATTCTGAAGTATTGGTTCAGTTCTAAACTTATCAATGCATTCTATTCTCCATACATCTCAAGTAATTGTAGGGTAGTTCATAGGAAGTAGGGGGCTGTGCTATCTTGCACATTATCTATCGAGGATACCGGTTGCAATTGGTGGATTGCCAAAGCATTAAACATAGTTCATATTCTTACGAGTATTTCGTTCAAACTTCCAAGATTATCGGGTTTTACAATGTACATGTGTGACCCGCCAAGCAGAAAGGGACCTTCCCGCGGGAGTTATAGTTCCTGGTATTCCCGCTAGGAGTCACATCATATTCACGATGTCACTGTCACAAATGTTTATATTAGTAATTCTGAGAGGCAGGTAACTTTGAAAGTCTGTAACCTCACTAATTTTTGGAGTACCAACAAAATTCTTTGACTTTTATAATGCTCATTTCCCCTTCTGTACATCCATGTCATTTTTTTAAAATTCTTTTTTAAATATTTATTTTTTGTACATATGATGTGTCACAGGAAAATGAGTCACTCCCCAACCTATTTGAGATCATCTACTGAACACTGATATAACTTTACAAAAAAGCCCATATCTCGGCAAATTCTGGGAATTTCCAACTATTTTTTTCGGTTATTGACTCAGGAGGACATGCAGATTCAGAATATATAATATAACCCAAATTCGAAAATTTGGCCCTGGAGTCCCCTTTCTGCTTGGCTGGTCACATGTATTCGGAATTAGGAACCCGTATATATCTAATTTTAATAAGATACAATTCCCATTAAAGCATATAATAGCACAATAATGCTTTTCCTAAGTAAAAACATTGGATTTGTATTTCCTTCTTATCTTAAATTATCTAGGCACATTATCTATCGATGATACCGGTTGCAATTGGTGCAGTGCCAAAGCTCATAGTTTATATTCTTAAGTGTATTTCTCTCAATCCTCTAGGATTATCGGGTTTTACAATATATTCGGAATTCTAATAAAATGCATTTCCCTTTAAAGCATATATAGTATAATAGCGCTTTCCTTTAATCCGATTTATCAATGACTACCAAAGCGACCCTGTATGGGGGCAATTATTCAGGATCATGGACCTGTAAGCCATTGTCTGTAAGCCCACATGTAGAGCATATTCCCGAGTATATTCTCAGGTATCATCAATCTGGTGGGAAAGTAAAACATTGGATTTCCATTTCCATCCTATCTCAAAGTATACCTTTATAGAAGCAGTATTGTTTGATTGCAACGATTCTTTGAGCGTTGAGTTTTCTCTTCTGGATGATAAATAACTATGACTTTCACCTGTAGTATGAACTTCTGACCCCTGGCACTGTACAGCGTAACAATTAGTGTCCATTGCCCGGTCTCTTTCATTCGTTGTCAGGAAGGATGGGACTTGACTGACACTGTTATGTGTGCACCTTGTCTTGTCAACCTGAGCTTTGTACGTAAATCATCACCAGCCTCACCAGCCAGTTCCCCAAGGGACCCTACCTTCACACCTCCTCGCATGGAACACTTGCCAAATGGTCAGCCATTTCCCGAGGGCGTCCACCTCAAAGGAGCAGTAATAGAATCCGCGGATGGGCTCCACCTCGCCTTCAATTGTTTCTAATATGATTCTTGTGCAGCAAATCTGAAAATTGCTGCCCAGTATGCAGCACCCGATAGCCGTGCGAAATTAGAGCCGACATTTTAAAGATTAATTTGATTTGGAGCCGGGACTGGTGTTGGTGGGGAGCCTGTGGTAAGGGGAAGAGGCTGCTTGAATACTGATCAGGGCTTTACCATGGAGGTGGCTTCAACCGCGAAGGCTCTGCTCCAGGTGAGATGGCCTCTGTACTGACCTGCACACTCCAGCTCGCCCCTGCACAGAGTGGACGTGCCATGGCTATATGCATCATGTGCACCGTGACATGAATACTCGTCTCTATAGGCGGCTACAATCGCCGCCCAAGGGAACGGGGTAAATGTACACCTGCAGCAAACATGCATCTCCGTATACTACTTACAGCAATACCGAACGTCCCCATATTTGATTATGTAGCCTGCATGGGCGCGCTTTGGTACCATTATTTTGTAAATGATTTTGTTGCAGATAATAAAATTGGGTGTTGGCGTTGGAGGAACCGAAGATACTTTTATTCAAAAGCTATTCTTTTGTTTTAAGAATTGTTGGAAATTCGTCCCTCCGCAAATTCGCAGTTTTGTATATAGGTATTCTGCAATGTTTAGTTCTGATGTGAATGTAATTTAACTTTACATTGATTGGTTGATTTCTTACGGGAAGAAAGTTTTAATTTTCAGTGAGTGTGAAGAAATAGGTCTATACGTGGGCATTAAACACGTCCAAAGTATGTATGTATGTATACATATCCTATAATCATTTCATGTATGGGAGCTTGAGGGTCGGATGCCTCGGGGCTATTTTAATTACTAATCTATAGATTCCTCGCTCGCTCACTGCCTGTGCATAGCCTTGGGCAGCGTTAACTATTTGCCCCACGTAGTGCGGCCATAGCTGAACACGCAAGTGGAATGTGCGCTGCAGAAGGGACGGGCTGTTTAGCTTTTGTGACGCACGCGTTTTTAGTGAACGCTGACGGAATACCTTGCCTCGCCTTGCCGTAATATCGGCCCGAGGTTCTGTTGTGAACCCACGATTGATGGTTTTGCAAAGCGCCCGTCCTTATTCACCTTGTTAACAGCCTGGCCCTTTACAGGAATCCTAGAGATGAGATGCCAGTTCTCTATCTTCGTGTCCAATAACCTCACTCTTTTATAATAATGTATGTAGCTGGAAGGTTGGAAATACTTGGGGCACGAAAGATATGAAAGTTCCTATATAGGATCGCCCAGTCAGGAGTTCTGCAACTGCGCAAATAACCAACAAATAGCTTCCAGACGTGCTGGCGTATGTCTTTAGATGGCCCTTCCCGGGGCACGAGTTGCTTGATCATCCCTGAATAAACAAAGCTTGGAATGAGGACTGGGTGGAACTGCCATTAGCCTCTGAGGTGAGAAAGGACATGGGGGCCTGTCCGTGGCGCAAGAGATCCCACGCGGTGATGAGAATTAATTAATTTGGCCGCGTCTGTCGAAAGCCCCTTCATCAATCAAATTTATTTACATGACTGATTTTGTTCAATTTCATCCTGTAGCCCGGCCATGGGAGGAATTATTCATGGTCCTGGGTCTTAGGGGTAGGCAAAGATGTCCAGCATATTCCAGTGAAGGGTCATTTATTGCTGCCCCGACGATAAGAGGTCTGCGAACGCTAGGGCTTCCAATTCTCGCCCCCCTTATTATATTTTCTCCATCCTGGGTACTGTATCATACTGGGGTGAGTAACTCAGGCGGACTCGGTGGGAGAAGGAAGACAAACTCTTCAATGTGTCATGTCAATTCACAGGGCTAATGCCCAAGACATTTTGGGCCATTTGACTGTGGTTGCTTGTGGCTGTGGCTGGCCGACAAATTGGAGCTGTCAGCTGAGGTGGGAGCGGCTTTTGTGTTGCCCTTCCTCACCTAATTGGTGCAATTTCAGTTTGATGTCTACTCCCTTCGCATTCTCCCTTGCCCACTCTACACCAGGCTGCTCCAAAAATATTCCGCAGCTTATTAGCTCCGATTTTTGGAAATCGTTCAGGCCGTCTAAAATGTCTTTCACCCTACTTTTCCCTGCATGCGGCCACTCGATCCCCTCCAATGCCATGTACCTTCACTCATTCGCCCTCCTCAGAATTATTGCTGGGTAATTTTTTGTGATCACTTCAATCAATCCCATTCCCTTATTTTTGTATTCAAGTTCCTATAATAATTGTTTTAATTCGTTAAAATTCACAATTACCTCCACAAAGAAATTTATTGACATGTGTATGTATGTGACACTGGGTAACAGAGAAGTAAAATCATATAGCAAGAAAATAGTCTCCCTTTCCCGCATTCTAACCGATTCCATCGTACTTTCTGAACTGTACATGCAGTTTTCTCTCTTGCTTCCGGCACGCCCTTTGCTTTCCCATCCCTTAAATCCCCTCATCCCTTTCCCGAATAGAGCTTATAATGATAATTCAATAATACATTCATCTCTGGGTGCCCAGCTCGTCGAACCTTCATGACAGTTCATTATGGTATGAGTAATTATGGAGTGCATAGAGTGTATCAAAACAATGCCAACAAGGCCTGTCCTCTGGGAGGACCCGTCATTGGCCCAGATCATTCTCATCAACACCAGCCCAGCCATCAGGTCGGCCTTCTGATGAGCGTGGGAGGGGTCATATCCATAACCGTCCCTGTCATCAGAGAATCCTAATCACAGGGAGAATCGTAGATATTATTAAAAAACATATTTAGCCCCACCTCTCTCAGATATCCGGCATGTATTTATATTGAATTACAACACTTTCCTTTTGATAAGGTTGCTGAAATGATACATAGCGACGTTAGAACGGTTATTGGAACATATCTAAATTCATGATTTTTATTGACTTAAATGTTAGATGGGATACTACTTGGCAGTAAAAAAGATATGACACACTAAATATTTGTATCAACTTATGCTCAAGCTAAAATTGTAATACACTGTTAACCCTACTGTGAAAACCGCTTATTATATTTATTCATTGACAATTCTTCGTCGCAATACATTATTGAAATCCTCGATCCTTCAAAATTACAAAGAGCTATATATATATACCAAAAGAGACCAAAACGTAATAGCCCAGTCTGCGTACATACCGTTGTTCTTTATGTTTGTATACATGAAATAATACCCAAATGTTTATGAATTTCTTAAATTAACTTCGAATGCCACGCATGCACACTTTGTGAGCATTGTAGGGTAGCGATGCTGTCACAATAGACCTTTCCCGCGCGTATTTGCTCTGGGCAAATGCAGATTCTGCGAGTGCCATGGTCAAGCCGCTATTAATTCTGTATTGGGTTACTCCCCTACACTCACAATTGAAATACACACGTGCTGAGTAAAGAAAGAGGCTGGATACATGTTGCAAAGTAGTTTGGTGCGCCAATCTAGATCTGTTGATATTAGCATGGGATAAGTATGAGCTACGAGTGTGGCTTAATGCTATACGCGATGGTCGGAACCACAATGTTTTCAAAACTTGCGGGAGAAGTAGATGTTTTTATGCTTTAGATTTCCTAGAACAAAGTCAGTCCAGAATATAAAATGGAAATTCCATGCCTCATTACGGACATGCTTAGATTGATGACTTCTTCAAACCCTTCTGGAATATCGCGTACACCCTGCATCCAACTTGGTTCAGGGTTCTTTCCCATATATAGTTAGTTACGATATCGGTCAAGGAAATAAACAATAAACACAGGGGTGCGGATTAGAAATCTGCGACCATGTGGCCGCCTTTTATTAAAGATTTTTGTGCAACCAAATTCCACATCTGGTCCGTCCGAATCGTAGTGTGAGAGTGACTTGATCGGAGGCAACCGCCAAACAAACTAGGTCTCACTACACGAAATATATTAGCATTCAAAATGAATACACAATATATAGCGTATAAGTTTTTCCTTCTGGGGACATCTTTTTCTAGTGGATGATGTGTTTATTTCTACATAATGTTGAAGCATGCCTATGTAAATCGATTATATAGGTAAGCCCATACTGGGGCAATTGGAAACCCCAACTGGAATATGTTGTAACCAGTTAGATTTTCTTTTTAAAATTAAATATTCTTTTACATGTTATTATCTCCGAAAATTTTAAGTATGTCAGTAATCAATAAATGTTATTTTCCCCTTTGATCATTCATTCTCGGTATGCATACGCTTTCTATGGCTAATATAGTGAATCGATTAGTTTTTCTCCAGCACTAGTGTATGCAATTAAACTGTTTGTGTTGCAATTAAACAGTTTTTATGATTGTAAAAAACGATTAGATTAATTACCATTAAATGGGTCCATTTAAGTTGGTACATTTGGACCAGTTGCAGATACTTGAAGGCGCTCTTTAGTAGTGCTTGTCACCCACAGCAGAGTCAATAGATATTACTGCAATTGTGACTTGACCATTGCGAGCGTTGTAATTGGAATAATGGGGCGATTTGGAGAGGGAGGCTAACTACCGTATGTAAAAGGAAGTATTCAGGACATCAACTTGTAACGATTATATTTCGGTAGTGGCGTCGGATGTTGCAATTGATACCATACCATACTATATTGGTTTATTGATTCTATCAGTTTAATATTGACAACCAATTGTACATTGATACCAAATGTTGACATGCACCAATATGGTACATTGACATTTTTTGGAAATACAATTATTCTGTTATTATCATATCATCACATATAATGCATTGAAACTGCTTGCGAGTACCCTATAAGTTTATATTGGGATACGAAGCATGTATCAAGCTGTAACCCTGCACAAATATTATGTTCATTTTGGATAAGTTGGAACAGCTCTGTGGTATAAACCGTATCCAGTCCATTCATTTCAATATTCATATAAAGTAGTATAAGCAATTGAACGTTTTCAATTGGTCTCGTTCCTAGTTAATTTTCGGCTCATGTCCAAGAGTACATTCATATTATATACGACCAAAAGAAAATTATGAAATGAAAATCTCCATGAGAACAAATCCACAAACTAAATTACTACCTGTATTTACATATACATTACAAATGCTCTGCCTTTCAGCCATGTTATTCTTAACTCCCTTAAATTGAATTCCGTGATACATGATATTCCACAGTCCCGGGCATTATCATTTGACGAAAAAGCTACTTCTCTGTACATTTCGGAAATGAAATATCACTTAGTGTATATGATACAATGGCTTTAATGATGATATTGACAAATATCGGCATATACGACATAAACTTTCACTATAATAGAAACCAGCTCTACGGTTCTACACTCAAGGCCTATCACTATACTCATTTGAAGCATGGGAAATAGTTGCATGGGCCGAGAACACATTTCCTGCAGGAATACTAATGACCAGAGTTTTAGATGGAGCCCTTCCTACGAATCCCGACGCCTGTCTTGCAGCTAAAGGTACAAAAGCTGTGACGGGCAGTTTACAATGACTTGACATGTGATCAGCTGGCGAGGTGGGGGCCATGTCTTAGCCATGATGTGTGGTCATTGTGCTCCTGAACTGACCAGTCGGGAAGACTGCAAACGACCATAGATCACACATGAAAGGCGTGCTGACCAGCAGACAGCATCGTGCCTGCGTGACGGTGTACCCCTCCCTGAAGCCCTATGTGACTTGCGAACTAATGGGAGACGCTCCCTTAACTCTCCCAGACAAGTTAAAAATTGTGTCACACATTCTCCAATGCTTGTAGACGACAATCTGTTTCTTTTCGTTCATTATCAACCATCATCTGAAACGATCTAGTTTTACCATTTCCTGGTTTCTTGAAAATATAATTATTTACCCCTGCCACTAATATTAGTCTATGATCTGAAAGGAAGTCTGAATATAGGGATAAAAGAAATCAGTTGATAAGTTTGAACACAAGTGAAAAACTGTCAGGAGATGAATTATATATCAATTAACTTTAGGATTGCATGATTGAGTTTTTACAGAAAGATTCATATTATCGTTCTTGTTTCAAGAGACAGCAATTAGGGATACATTCTCATTATTGCTTTGAGTATAAGGGAAATCCATCCTCTGACGATATGATCTTATTCGGGTTTCCGTAATAGAGATAAAAATGTTATTGCACAAACACTAGGCTTAGATTTTATCCTCTCGTCCCTATCACGATCGTGACTTGGATATTTCATCCGGCTTTGTGCCTTTTGATATCAAACCTCTCCACGCCAGTGTTCACTTGAGAAAGTTCAATGTTTGACTAGGTTACAGCAAATGTAACATCCTCAACCTTTCCTCTATTTATGGATCTTACTTTTAGCCTTAGAAAGCGTTTTGTCTCAAATTCCCCTATCGGTTTATAAGAAATTTTATCAGACTTAGTGTGTATTTCGGATTGAAGCTCCACTGAGGTCCTCGGATTCCCCATGGAAGTGCATACCGTATTTATCTTTAGTGATATTTCGAATGTTTTCGCTGATACTCAATACGAAGATCACAACAATGATTTTATTTTCGGAGGAATTCAAGGCAAAGAAGTGCCCGATTCAATGTCAAATTCCCAATTGTAATGTGATAACTACATACTGCGCATATCTTAAGTTGTATAAGGTAAGCAGGATCTTTCCACAATTAGGTTACACAGGTTAGAAAATACAGAAGGCATTTCGTTCGATGTATCACGTATTACGAGTCCATATGGGATTAATGCAATGTGTTTGTTGGTGAGAGTTCTGGTTGAGTAAATATTTTATGCCCGAAAAAAACCCTTTTGAATTTTGATTAGGTGGGCAACTGATAAATAAACCAGGAATTATCTCTGGTTTATACCATCTGAAGTGTCTCACGGGTCTATTACTCATAGAGAAAACATGTGCATAAAAGTAAGAGCGCAATATATCATCTCCGCAATATCGAGGGTTTATATAGTAAAAATGTTGTCTTTATTCCACAATTGTGCGGGTTTTTTTTGTTTTTTTTACGACAACTTCTTTTATTCAATCTGTCAACAATGTCATCTTCTTCCGGGACAGCTATACATCGAGAACTACATATGTCCTTCTTCTGCATCATGTTTGCTCAACAATTTTATATTTTTCTCTATTTTCATTCTTATGACATCAACACTAGAATACAGCAGGTGCACAATTTGCTCATATATATATCACACCAATAGTGCGTTTTTACCACAGGAAGATGTAGATAGCCACTTTGTGTAGTACATAGATTCAAAATGAGAGCATACTTACACCGGTCACGGATGTAATGAAAACTCAGACAGCATTTATTTTATATTAACGCTGTAGTCGTTAGAGGTATTCCGCACCCCTCTGCTGCTATGCTGTTCTGGCCCGGTTAACCTATAGACAAATCCCAAGCATCCGATCCAGGAAAAATCAGGTCCATAGAAATATGTTTCTGACATGTCTTCTTCCATGAGTCCGGGAATGCCTCGGACACTCCATATAGTCCACCTGCAAGGGCTAAACATTAATTTTCAAAGGCAATCTTGAATTGCGGAGTACAGGAAAGGCTTTTTACCGAGGAAGCCAACTGCTCAATCAATCGAGCGAGTGGTGTGTTGGCCACTAGGGCCTAAGCCACGCGTGAGTGACCATGGATGTAGTTGGGAGTCTCTTGCTTTCCTCTGCTGATCAACATTGTCCCCCGACGCAGGCAACAGATTGATTGTTAAGATTCAGCCACATGTTGAACACGGCCCTTCCCTATTGCCTCATACATAGAGAAGCCATTTATCATAGGCGTTACGTCAGCGCCAACATAACTGGATTTGATCCTGTCCCTCCAGGCTCCCGCTACTGTCCTAAGCTCTTAATCTCACCCCCAGCGAGAAGACTACACTATCGTACGCATAACGTTGCCATCATAAGCTAATTAGGTGCCAATAGCCCGGACCATACCCGATTGCAGCTCTTAATTTGCTTATCATCATGCCCCTGATTTACCCTTGCTTTCCTCAGCATTCGTGGTGTCATATGCTACCAATCCTAAGAGGCTGGTCATTAAAACTAGTTTAGGTGTGAAAGAATTGAATAGAAAAACTATTATTAACCCAATAATGTGTCCATCTCAACTGTTCCCTTCATTAAAAGGTCACAAAAAAGTCTTTATTTTGTTTCAATCAGACAATGTTTCCATTTTCATTTTCGGTCTCACTTTGTCAGACCCCTCCTAGCCTGGCTTCTTGACAATATGCCCACCGTTACTTTTTGAGTGATATACATATTATACTTCAGAGAGTCGTGAGATAGAATAAACACCTGGGGTATAACAGGCAGTAAGAGACAGAATAAACACCTGGGGTATAACAGACAGAGAGAGATAACGGTTAGAGAGACTGTTTCGACGCTGTGTTCATAGTATCCGAGTAAATACGATTGTTTCCACTCACCTCCACGCACACCACCACCAGGCTTTCTGCATCCCGCATACAGAACAAGAAACGAGAACCAGAAGCATTTTACTATAATATACTAATTTTAGATCGTGATCGTGATTGGAATCACACACATGTATGTACATGTGATATTTGTCTAGTGTTAAGATGCAAAATAGTAGATGATTTCTATACAGGGTGCGCGGTAAATGCTGTTCTGTGAGATTGCATTCTATAAAATATAGGACGAAGGGGATAATAGACATCATATTCACCTCTTTGATACTTGCTAGACTGCCGGGGTAGAATAAATAATCGGGGACTTGATAAGCTGAATTGATGACGCACATCTTGCAAACGTCCTGGGAGTTGAAGTCACTGGGATTCCGACATGCCGCCAGAAGAAGGGACATGATTTATGTCTCATCTCTCTGCGGGCCGACTAATTAATTATAGGCAAGCATAATCAAACGGATGATGGTAGAGTGTTAGCGACTTTTCAGGCTTCCTAATGATCAGTGTTAACTAAGAGGTCCTTCATTTGAAGAATTTGTCATTTTGGATAGGCTATAAACATAGATGAGAGTATCATCGTTGGCATCATCCAGGCAAAAACCTGGTTATCGAAGGAATTTCGCCTTCCCTTTGACTTTTAATACTGTAGGACGAGTATTAATGGAAGAGATTTCGGACGGATTTCGAGCAACTTTGAAATGTTTTCGTTATACCTCTCTACTTCTTGAAGTGGATTTCAGGGTTCATATCAAAGTGAGACATCAGCAGTATGATTACCAATATTATAAGGCTATGGAAGTATGAAGAAACGTATTATTAATTTTACTTTTTCCAAAGGAGAAAATCAATATGCCATACCAATAGAGAGCTCCCCATCACAATCTCTTCAGAGAGAATTGCAAAGCGGATGAATATTATAAGAGGAGTAATTTGGTTGAACCTTTAGTATTAATTTCATTCTTGGAAAGTAATTTTTCAGAATTAGTTTCCCAAACCGGCCTCTAAAGTATCATCAGTGAATGGAATCGTTATGGGGAATATTCTTTACGTAATTCAATGAATAGCAATGCCTATAATGAAATTTATTATTAATTGTATGTATTGGTTTTATATTCCCGATATCTTCGACCAATATTGGTATGTAATG
The DNA here is from genome assembly GCA_942159475.1 of Sthenelais limicola. NCBI lineage: Eukaryota > Metazoa > Annelida > Polychaeta > Phyllodocida > Sigalionidae > Sthenelais > Sthenelais limicola. Next base: position 73,315,255 of record OW804098.1, read on the forward strand.
GCAACTCAACAGAAATAAGTGATGGTATTTTGGGGTGACCAATATTCCCTCAGATCTATCAATTCGCTTAAATTCTCTGGCTGTAGAGGCAAACAAAAGCAGCCTGGGTGTAGCGATCGCACTGCCACCTCGTTACAAACCCCATAACCGATAGATCTAATTCCCGGGTCTTCTACACATCATGCAAGTTTCTATTTCGCCATTCTGCGGGAAATCTGGACCGTTCTTTAAGACATGTTTCTTTCATGTTCCCAAAGCCTTGAAAGCGCTGCTATTGGTTTATGCTATTCTAAAATTGTATCAGTAAAGTTTGGCAGTGGTGTATAGTTCCCTTGTGTGGTTAAAATATAATAGGAAACTTTGCCCTTGGGAGACTCCTCCCGCGCTAGGAGAAAATAAGTACAAAGGAAAGGGAAAAATACATGCACTGAGAAAGCTTTAGATAGGGTGAAGGATATGTGTCCAAGCTCATTTTCATTCGAGTCTGTCCACGGCCTGGCACATCGTTATGACAGGCTCATGTTACCGGGTCGACAAACTTACGGATCTGATCGATGTACACATGCACACTTCCAAGTTTTTAGACTAGGAAGGCAGCAGGGGGCAGGGTAGGCTAAAAGGGGGACGGTAGGGGGAGGTGGTGGTGCGTTGGGGGCAGCTGTTGGAACCTTTTTATTTATTGCTTCTCTTCATACTGATACCGTAATCTTACTAAGCGTATATATATAGAGATTCGCCATTGTAATATCTGCCGCGGATCAACAGTGATGGCGTGCATTGTGTTGATTTTCCAAGGTTTGAAAAGTTCATGTCCTTGCAGTAGGTTACATTGATTGTCTACCTACATGTATATATATGTACCCACTATTCCAATTTCAGACATATGCGTTCCTATACAAGAAAATGTCTATGTTAGGCAGCACATCTCTAATTAAGGCTGCTTTATGCATTAGTGATGTTGAGCATATAGGAATAGTTGTACGTGACTATAACCTAGGGGGGAAATACACTGGCTATCATGTTTTGTATCAGTTGTGATTAAATGATATATACAAATATTCGAAAAGAAAGCAAGGTGATGCTTGAACCGCTAGACTTCATGAAAACGTCATATCATTAAGGAAATACAAGAGATGATTAATATCTCAATAACCAACATAAGAAATATTCCTGTTTCTAGAGAAACAGGAATATTCATTTCGATCAATGACGAAGGGCTATACAAAATACAAACTATGGTTGTTCATGAGCTTCAAGCAAAATATACTCCGCCACATTTGGGATGGAGAAACATTTCTAAGCGAGGAGGAAGACAGAGGGGGAGAGAAGTTGATGTTGGAATTTCATCAACGTTATCAGCTCCGTATAGTGAGTGGCCAGTCCAAGCCCTCAGTGATGGATGTCCGTAATAAAGGACTGTAGGTCTGTATAGGGCTCTGGACCTTGGCCGTTCCAACCCCCTTCTTGATCCGGTCATATAAAGCTCCGCTGACAAGATGAATGTCTCCATTGGAAAGTAATGGAGCAAACTTCTGCAGTTGCCATCTAATCAGATCTATCGGGACCACTCAGATGGGGAGAGACCGCTCAATCAAATTTCCTGCCCGTGTGGTGGGGTGTGGTCCCCGGCGACCGAACCGTATTGCGATCCTGTCGGGTCCCGCGATGCCTTCCTCCCGAGCCCGCCTCCCTCTCCTCTCATTCTTCTCTACTCCTCCAGCACCACTATACTCCATCTTCCTCCTTCTCCAATAGCTCCTCCACCTCTTCTTTCTCCTCATCCCGACGCTTCTCCTCGGTGGAAAGCTGATTGCTCTTCTAGTGCGAGCGTCTTCATTATGACGCCTCACCTGCCATGGCCACGATCAAATGGCGCGAGTTGTGATCAGCGCATCGTGTTTTGGCGGCAACGGTCATTTGCTGACCGCTGGGTCTGCGGGCTCACGCCCTAACCGTCTTCGTGCCCTGCATCCCAAAAAGACCAGAACTGGTGACCAAACCGCCCCGCCACACACCGGAGAGCCCAAGGATCCAGTCCGGGCAGACATACGATCCGCTGGCACCAAGAGCACTGCAGGCTTCGGTCTAGAATGGGTCAAAACATGAGGAGAAGCAGGCATGACTGCAACTGCGTGAAAATCATTGCAATAAGGCAGAGAGGTGCCCTCCTGAATTGATAGGGCCAAATTCTGGTCTTGCTATGAATTCATGCAATAAAGTTGTGTGCGAAGGAAGGTCATCTCCTTGCCATAACACAGTGCAATATATCAAAGGTTGTACTGTAAGAATTCTTTTTTTATTATCATTGTTACCAGGATTGCACAAGGGTAAACCTGTTCCCTGATATATTATATGGCCATTGGGTTGTTTGAAATTATACATACAATATTTGATATGCCCTGGTCTTGTGCCTAAAAGAATAAATATCAGGTCGCATTCCCATTGTGTTATTTCCATCTAATATATAGTTTTCCACACATCATGATTGTTATTAGAAAGGGTTTCGGTAAAAATCTTTGTGGAAAAATCTTAACTCCCTTTTAATGAAGTCAACCCCAAGGGAAAAAAGAATGCCAACCTATAAGTAAACTCTGTATTATGACATCGACATGTAAGATGATATTGAATATTCGAATGAATAAATAAATAAATAAATAAATAAATAAATACATAGATAAATAAATAAATACGAGTCATTAATTCTTTCGTCAAAGTAATTTAAGGGAATTTATACAGATTGTGGAAATTTATACAGATTATACAAAAATAACAAAACACATCTGATTCTGCGTCTTTGCCCCAAGCATTCCAGTAATATCCCCCAGCAGTTCCTAGTCGAGTGTCATCCTCTTGCAACCAGAATGATAGATTGTCTACCTCAATGGGTGCATTGCTGGATTGATGAGGGAATATAGCGGCTGTTGGATAGGTGCTATTCTTAATAAAATCTAAAAATAATGCTGGCCCCAACCGTAGGCGTGACGTGTAAAATTTAAGACTGAAAATTCGTATTTACCTTCAGATTATCGCGAACCCTCAAAGAAACTCCTAAACCCAAACGTACCTGCTTAGAAGATGTATCATATTATTGTGCACTTCATTTGAAAATTTCAACACTAGTAGTAACCTGGGTAGTATAGCATCATAATCCTTTATGCAAACATTCCAAAAATCAAAACAAACAAAATTTATAGCATCATAATCCCCTGGCCTGAAAACGGACCCTTTTTCGTGTTGACTTAGGATTAAGTTGTTTGATTACACTAATGAGGTAAACACGTGCCGGTGGTATATGGCCATGTAATAGGTAGGTGTGAATTAGGCAATTAATTTATGGCCAGGTAGTAAGTAGGTGTGAATTAGGCAATTAATTTGATAGTGATCAGTGGGGAACCTGCTGACATAGGACTAACTTGTTAGCTTACAGTAATGAGGTAAACACATGATTGGTGCTATATGGTAGAGTAATGAAGAATTAATTAAAATCATGACACTAGTGATTGGGCATATATTAATGAACTAATGAATTAATGACTGAGTGAGTGAAAGGGAAATTTTGACCCAAGTTAAATGTTGTATATACGCAGAGTGGGAGTATGTATTGGCTGGCGAAAGTGTAGGTTTTAAAGCAAGATCGATAGCAGTAGCAGCAGCAACAGTTGAAAATTAGGAGGGAGATTGACACTTGCGGCAATGGATTTTCATACAGAACCCGTTATTATAGAAGTGGAGGATTATGATATGTGGCAAAATTTGTCAGAAATATTTAAAGGCGATGTGATTGAAATAAGTGACGATAAGGACAAGGAGGAGAAATTACACAATGATTCGCTAACAGTGAAGGACCAGGGGTTTATCGATCGAAGCGCGTGTAATTTAACAGCAGATGAGAAAGCTATGGATCGAAGCGCGGAGAATTTGGAACAAGGTAAGAAAACAACGTTTTACCAGCTAATTATGTTTATTATATCTTTTGAACATAATAATAAGACACAACAAAATTATGAACAATGTAAAATTAACCTTTAGGGTTAAAAAAGTAAACTGTAAGCATAGGAATGTGTCAACAAAAACCACTATGAGTATATATATAGGAGAATGAGTATATATGTTATGTCGAGTATATCTTTACATGTTTTATGAACATGTCATGTAACAAAAACCACTAAGAGTATATATAGGAGAATGAGTATATATGTTATGTTGAGCATATCTTTACATGTAACAAAAACTACCGAGTATACAGGATAATGAATATGTTTATGCTATAGAGTATATTTTCTACGAACATGTTTTTAAGATACCATACGCTGAAGTATGACAATGACATGCCTAAACTAACTAACACATTTTGTTTTCAGGTGTTTTAAGGAGCGGTACATGTTTAGAGCAAGCACGTTCGGGACAAGAAACGCGTGAAAAGCCAAGCGCATCGGCAGACATCGATAGTGAATTTGACAAGGAAACAGATGATATTTTACGAACCATTGATATGACCGTATATGAGAATATTTAAAACGGGTGTTTCAACGAACAGTACATGTTTAGAGCAAGTACATTTGGGTTAAGAATCACGTGAAAAGCCAAGCGCATTGACAGACAACAAAAGTGAATTTTACAAGGAAACAGATGATATTTTACGAACAATTGATATGACCGTATATGAGAATATTTAAAATGACTTTAAACTACGGAGAATGATACCAACAAATGACTTTATGAAAATATAGGGTGTAATGACTATTGGAAGCGTGAAAAACTTAAGAAAATAAACAAATACAAATCACATATCAGACTATTAATTTTTTGGGTGCACTTGAAGCCAAGTCACAACTGTTGTCATCGTTGGAACGGGAACGTTTAAAACCATGTTTGTTTTGTGAGTCATTTTCAGACTCCCAGTCCATGTCACTACTGTCCGACGGGAGAGCCGTTTCAGAGGCCGATAATTGTTTGTGAACAACTGCATGCGTTACATGATGGGTTGTGTTGGAGTTACCGAGTGCACATGCACCTAGCTGATGCGCGTTGGACTGTCCTTGTAGGACGGGAAGAGTGCTAGGTCTTGGGGGTCTTTGGGGTGGTGTTTTCGATGTCGCTTCACCGCTAGGAGTGGACATCACAGGAGCACGTGGTCTTTCGGGTAGGCATGGGTGTACAGGGTCCTGAGGTATGCCCGAAGGAAATGATTGAACATCCTCAATACTTGAGCCGTTGTTTTCTTTAGTACTTGAACTGTTGTTTTCTTCAGTTTCACCGTTTTCACTGACACTATCCACTTTAGTTAAAAATGGAAGCTTGTGGCGATATTTTAAGTATACCTTAATAAAAACGGCTATGGAAGCTATGAGTCCTAGAATACTAGAGGTTGTTGATAGCGCAACAGTTAAGGTAAATTGTCCATTGTCCACATGTTTCTTGCCAGCATTTGTTTCAGCGACTGGTACAACTCCCTTAGTCACACAATGAGTTGTAGGCAGTAAAAGTCCCTTTAGGTGTTCTCGGTTTAACAAGGATGAGCAATTGATAGGGTTTTGGCGTAGGTCAATTAAGGAAAAACGGTTTCTGTAATCCTTAGAGGGCAGGTGTTGAATCAAATTTCCTCGTAAATCCATTTTCTGAAATCCATTAGGAATGCCTCGGGTTGAAGGATATGTACGCAGGTTTCGTGCATTACACATTACAGTTTTGCTGTGAGAAATGCATACGCAGTTTTGTCCACACTCAAAGCTATAAGCTTGACAAACTAAAAGAGGTACTAGAAGAAGCGACAGCAACATCTTAACTTGTCAAAGGTTAAGGCACCTACTAAATTGAGTGTGTGTACATAGACATCAACCCTATAACCCCCCTTTACACCCTGCAGCTGCATCTCAGCCGGTGGCATGTACTGGGGAATTCCCAGCCGCATCCTCTGTCCATCAACACAGTCCTAAGGGTGCACTGGGGGAATTCCCAGCTGTATCCCTCTGCACACCAACATCGTCCTAAGGGGGACGCATACGGATGACACACTCAACAGTCATATTGCATAAGTGACATTTTAAACGGGGTATTTACTAAATATGTTTAAAAAAAGTTTGAAATGGGCTCCGTACATTTAATGTAAATTGGATTCGCTATCGATAATGCTTTGACTCTTTTTCTTTTGTTATACGTTATACATAGAACAACTAACACACCTAAGGAAATCAATGCCAAAATAACAACTATAGGTATAACATAAAATATCCAGGAGGTAACGTTAACAATAGGATAATCAGTTATAGTAGTGTTTGGGTCTGAGGTATACAACTCACTAAAGGTAGTGGTAATAAGTTTTTCACTATCATAAGTGTACCCTCGACTAGTTGAGTTGGGAAGTATTGAGCTGGATGTAAACGTTTCAGGACAATCCATTACTAATAGCACATTGGGGCGTTCCATTGCAAATTTTGCCCTATCTGATGTACAGGTAACAAAATACGGATTGTTTTTTATAACCAAAGTTGTTAAAGAAACCCATTCCCTTAAGTTTAAGCGTTGAAATGAAACCAATCCAGTATTTGTAAAAGATAAAGTGTTGGTTCTTCTTAATGTACCAAGATCAAACGTTGGTATTATCTTTACGTTATATCCGATGCAGTAAACACTTTGATGTTTCCAATTGCAGTAACAAGTTTGAGGCGATCCACACATATTCCATGCTTGACAGTTGATACAAATTATCGCGTTAACAACAATTAGCACCAAGGGCAAATATATTACTTTAGACTTATCCATGCTGGAGTGTAAATTATGCTCAGACTGTAACAGTATATGCACCATATATATACATACAATTAAGAGGATAAAGGGGGGCGTGTGTACAGGTGATTAAGGGGTGATAGGATATAGAGGGAAGGTTTAACTTTTTATCTTACATATCACATAAGCTATACACATATCTAAAACAAGGGAATAGCTTACATAAATTATTTAGGTTAAAACAATTGGTTTAATCCGCAAACAAAAAATGTCAGGACTGATTGGTTTACTGTGTTTTGCTTGCTACTTACCCGATATATATATAACAAGGTATCCTTTCACATGGATCAGGTTACACTAGAGGATCTTTCATGTAGGAGGACGTTTGTGCTCGAGCTTTAAAACGCGTCTAAACTTTACGTATTACAATGGAGAAAGACAAGGAAAAAGAAATGGGTTCAACGGAGAGTTTAAATGAAATTGAAGACTTAATTGCATCCCAAGTGTATTACCAAGATCTTGATACAGACCTTCAAACCATATTGGATGAAATCGAACTTAGTGAGGTTTTAAAAGCAATTGAACAAGACGGTACATGGAGCGACGATAATAAGGTACAATTTTATTTGTTACAGAATTTATCTTAAAATTACACGTATTATTATAACTTTGATTTGGGGTATTATTTAAATTTTGACTTATTTATTTTGATAGGAGCAAAATGGTAAGGAAGGTTATACCCAGAAATTTGGAAATGAAGAAGGACGATGTACGTGCCATGATAACCCTCAACCAGGTACTAGTTCAAGTGTTGTTTCATTATGCCAATACTGCAAAGAGAGGGAATTTGTACATTTACAAAGTGGTTCCCACGCTAAGCAAAGACGTGTGATGGGTAATGACGCAACAGTACAGGAAGTAAATGAAAGCCGGGAACATGAAGGCGGATTGACCGACGATCGTAATCAAGAGACAGGGGAAGTCACTGCTGATGATCGTAATCAAGAAATAGGGGAGGGTGCACCAGAAGAAGGAGAAGAAGAAGAAGACGAAGGTTTAAATGCTAGGGTATGCATACTTTTATTTTAAAGTGAAAAAAAAATTGCTAGGCATTAAAACAAGTTATATACTAACCGAGGTATTATAATACGGATAACATTTAACAGTTTTAATTATTTTACAGGCATACACCATACACAAAAGATCTGTTCGAAACTTTGATGGTGGGAGAATTTCAGAAACAACGTACAGAGTAAAGCTAAACAACGATTTGGAAGGCCAAAACATTAGCCAAATGACAGAAGCTTTAACAAGAATGATTCAGGAAGTGATTAACAGGGTAACAGCAAACATGCAAGGTGATGATAAAATAAGAATTGTGATACACCACGAGGACTTACACGACCCAATTATTGTACCCCTGAGAAACATTAGTGATATGAATGCTGAAGATATATTGTCTGTAATTGAAAACACACTACAGAGTCATAAGCAATTAAAAATTAACAATGATTTTTGTATCGATATAGGGTTGATACATATTCCAAGAGGTGGTGCCGGTGGTCATTTGCAATTGATTAATATTTTTGGCGACCGTAACTTGATAAAACATAAAAAATCTATGATTGAGATAAGGAATAATGATAACATGTGTATGGCTCGAGCGATAGCACTGTCATGGGCATACACCCACCAAGTACCGCAATCAGAATGGGTTTTAATTGAAAGCTTGCCAAACCGTGAACCCTTAATGGATAAAATTGTTAGAACACGAAAATGTCCCAGTTGGTTTTTTAAAAACCTTAGGTGTAGTACCAGAGTAGACCAAACAAACTTTGCTTTATATTTATGTCAAAAAACAGACGTTAACCCTAATGTGAGAGCCACACTTAATGACATTCAAAAGTTTGAAACATTTTTAAATGTGGGTGTAGCAGTTATTTCCAGTAAAGTTGGTTCTGAGAGCAAGTTTATTCGAGTACCAAAAGACCGGTTACAAACTGTTTTGTACCTGTATTTGGTTGAAATTCCAGTAGAAAACTACTTTCATTTTCATGCCATTACAAAAATCACAGGTTTTTTTTGTAAAGCATATTTTTGCAAGGAATGTTTTGTTCCATACAATACTGCTGGGGATCACACTTGTAAATTTAGCTGTAAAGTGTGTAACTTTTCTCAGTGTCCTATAACAGAAGTATCTGTTAATTGCACCGATTGTAATATGTCATGCAGAAGCGTGGCATGTTATAATAGACATAAAAAACCGCTATCTAAAAAAAACCCAGCAATTAACGGGGTTGTTATGAGCAAGTGCCAACAAATGTGGAAATGCCTTAATTGCTACCGCGTTGTGGATAGAACGCGCCGCAATATAAAGGCACACAAGTGTGGGGAGTGGTTATGTAACTCGTGTCAAAATTATGTTATGGGTAACCATTTGTGCTACCAAAGAACACAGCCTTTAGAAGACACAACTAAATTCAAGTATTTGTTTTTTGATTTTGAATGTTCCCAAAATGAACTGTATCATTGTAATAGTGGCTACCTTTCAAGTAGGGTTAGATGTTTAAATTGTAGAGAAACCGAAGAAAAGTGTTCAAAGTGTAGACTATGTCAAAATTGTATGAATAGCATGTGCGGCCTACCTCAGCACACACCAAACTTTGCTGTGTCTCAAAAGGTTTGTGAAAGGTGTCAGGACTTTGATAAAGATTCTGTATGTTCATATTGCGGGGACAGGTGTTCTATTTGTAATAAATGGGACGGAAAGTCAAAGGAATTTACTGTACCTTTATGTGATGGGTGTGGTAAAAGGGAAAATGTTTTTAAGGGTGTAAACACCTGTGATTTATTTTGTAATTATTTGTTTCACAGCAATAACTCTGGGTTTGTAGTAATGGCACACAACATGAAATCATACGATGGATACTTTCTTTTGGAATATTTGGTTAAACACGGAATTAAACCGAAAAAAATTACATATTCAGGATCCAAAATTATGTCTATGACGGTAGGAAATGGTTTGAACATTAGAGTAATTGACTCGCTAAACTTTTTACCCATGCGTCTTGCTTCCCTTCCCAAGTCATTTGGTTTGTCTGAATTAAAAAAAGGTTGGTTTCCACACTATTTTAACACAAATGACAATCAAGCATACAAGGGCGTGTATCCAAATTTAAATCACTACGGTGTAGACTACATGTCCAATAGTGAAAGAAAAGAGTTTTTAGAATGGTATGAAAATATTAAACACACACAGTTTGACTTTCAAAAGGAAATGTATGAGTATTGTGTGTCAGATGTGACTATACTTAGAGAAGCTTGTATTAAGTTTAGAAATCTTCTTTTAACAGTTACTCGGGAACCTGGCGCTAATCAGGGTGGTGTAGATCCTTTTGATTGTATGACAATCGCTAGTGTATGCATGAAAGTTTACCAGTCATTGTATTTAGAGGAGACACATCAAGTATACTTAGAACACAAACAGACCGGTGAAAAACGTGTAACTACAGGTTATTTCAAAAATGGTAAATGGTTATATTTGTGGAGTGGGGAAAAAGTGGAGTATTTAGTTATATCCGATAAATGGAATATAAAATATACAAGGTTTCTTTCATCTCCCATAGGGTATGTACCGCGCCAAGCATATTGCACCGACACATATTCTAAGGTGTCAATAGCTTGGTTAGAATGGGTAAGTCATTCGGAAAAAATAAGTATTAGGCATGCCTTAAATGGTGGTGAATACAGTGTTCCTCAAACACGGTTTAGATTAGATGGATTTTCCAGTTCTGGGGGCGGCAAACTAGCCCTAGAATTTCAGGGCTGTGTTCATCACGGCTGTTTTAAATGCTTTAAAGACAGGGATCAAAAGCATCCATGGAACCAAAAAACAATGAGAGAGTTATTTATGCTAACAATGAAAAAGAAACAGTATTTATTAAGCCAGGGGTACAAGTACAAAGCCATTTGGGAGTGTGAATTTAACCAACTTTTGAAAACCAATGAAAGGGCCGCTAATTTTGTATCAAACCTTGATATCGTGACAAGGTTGGATCCTAGGGACTCGTTCTTTGGAGGTAGAACAAATGCTAGCAAACTTTATCATGAAGTGCAAGAGGGGGAAAAGATCAAATATGTTGACTTTACAAGTTTGTACCCCTTTATAAACAAGTATTGTAAATACCCTCGAGGTCATCCTAATATAATTACGAATCCAGAAGGAGTGGATATTTCAGCCTATTTTGGCATAGCTAAGGTGGCAATATTACCACCTAGAGGTCTTTATCATCCTGTTTTACCGTTCAGATCTGGGGGTAAGTTAAAGTTTCCTTTATGTAAAAATTGTTCTGAAACCGAAAATAAAAATCCTTGCCAATGTACTCTTAAACAAAGAACAATGATTGGAACGTGGTGCACTCCCGAACTTAAAAAAGCTGTTGAAATGGGATATAAAATTACAAAGATATATGAAGTGTATCATTGGGTGGATTACATGGTTTGTAACAAAGAAAGTGGCACTGGTGGATTGTTCACAGAGTATATAAACTCTTTTCTTAAGATTAAGCAAGAAGCTTCGGGTTGGCCTGAGTGGTGTACAAATGAAACTGACCGTTTACTATATGTCAACCAATACAAAGAAAGGGAAGGCATTGACCTTGACATGGACTCTATTAAAAAAAATCCAGGCTTAAGGTCACTGGCCAAACTGTGTTTAAACAGCTTTTGGGGAAAATTTGGTCAAAGAGACAATATGGTTCAAACTATGTTTATAAGTGATCAGGAAGTGTCTAAGTTTTTTGATTTAGTACTCGATGAAAACCACACTGTAAAGGATTTTCATATTGCCAGTAAAAACCTATTGGTAGTAAAATATTGTATGAAAGATAACTTTGTTATTGCCAACCGTAAAACCAATATTTTTATTGCGACGTTTACAACGTGTTGGGCACGATTAAAACTGTATGACTTGCTTAATACGTTGAACCGCAGAGTGCTTTATTATGATACTGATTCGGTTGTATACATTTCTGATCAAAACCAAGTAGATCCTCCACTTGGAGATTACCTGGGTGACTTAACTGATGAACTACAAAATGGTGATTATATAACATCATTTGTATCTGCAGGACCAAAAAACTATGCGTATGAAACTAGTTTAGGATCCCAAGCTTGTAAAGTTAGAGGTTTTACATTAAATTATACGAATAGTAAAAAAATTAACTTCAAGGCTATTCGTGATGAGGTGCTTAACTTAGTGGGTGAGGGTGTTGTAATTGTTAACCCCTCCAAAATTTGTAGAAATGGGACAAAAATAAAGATTTACAACAGGGTTGAAAAAAAAAGATATCGAAAAGTGTACACCAAACGTGTGATTTTAAATAACCATGACACTGTTCCGTATGGGTATTAATAAATAAAATGCAAAGATTATGTATAATAAAAAGTCATAACAAAATAAAATGAAGTTTTGATTTTATTTATTTCATTTTACACATATATATATAATACAATATAATTTGTTCATAAAACCGTGTTAGTACACATTAATATACATCGAGATACAAAAAAGCTATGTACTAGTTCACACCACTAAGGATTTGAACATTTCTTGACTTATCAATTTTTACAAGGCCAGGAAACTGAGCATACATTATTAATGTAACAGCCTGCGGTAAAGGTTTACTGAACTTAACCTCTAGCCTAGTGTGACCTTTTCTAACATTATTGATAAACTTTGTACAGTTGCTTTGACAAACGTTAAACTTATACAAGCAATAACCTTTAGCAAAATTTTCTCGATCTATATCGTTACTCTCACTTTCATCGTAGGAACTTTCAAAAAGAGACATGTAGGCCGACAAGTAGCTTTTTTCTGAGTAATTGGGTGTAAATGGTTCCCCTGGCGTTGATTTAGAATCCACATAAAGTGACATAAAGTTACAATCAAAGTGTTCAAAGTTATAGGGATTTTTTTTGTAATTACCCATATAACCATCTGAAGCCACAAACCCTACAACAAGTACATCTGGAACCTCGCCTTGGTATATATTTTCAACACACATTCCAAACTGGCCTTTTGCTATGGCACACGTTTTTATATCAGATCTGTTATAGTAATACAAGGCCGGGCTATGTTCTAAAGCACGGGTGTGAGCTATAAAAACGTCAGGATTTAGTTCCACCATGCACACCTTTAAAGCTACTTCCTTTAATTCTATTTTGTACTTTGGACTAGTACTTGAACTCATGAGTTTAAACTCGTTACACGTAGGCCATAACTTCACATTAATTTGCACACCATTAATAATAAAGCGAGATTGCTGGCATATGTCAGCGTACAAAGGACCTTCCATTTCAATTAATTGGCTTTCTTGCGTGTAGCCCGCTCTTGCAATAAGGCCGGAATTACCACCGGTAATTGGGTCATTATCACATACTTTTCCAATGTCCTTGGAATAAATTTGACTTTGCAATTTTGTATTTTTGGCATCTTTTCCGTAATTAAGCAATACATCTATGTATGACTTGTACGGATACCTATTTGAAACATTCGGTGAAATATCCTGTTGGTTAAAGCACACATCAACCTGTTTCCACAAAGATTGAAGAAATAGATTAACAGGCCCTACTTTGGCGGCCTCCGGAGTTGCCTTACCTCCAGCAGATACTGGGTTTGGTAAAGCTGTACCGTTAGACTGGACTACTTTACATTTAACTTGGAGACGCGTGTTTTTTAGATCGATATACTTTGACCCGGCTCCTGAAATGTTAAACTCAACGGTGGAATCCTGATCTAGTTGTCCTACGGGTCTGTATTTAACCCATTCTACATTTTTCACAGTCTGGTTATTAGGAGGCGTGTAAAATAGTGATACTTTGTCACTATGTCCTTCCATTTTAACTAGAAAACTCGCTGTCTTTTCTTTAAAACGGCTGGTAATAAGGTGCTGCCCTGACGCTTTCTATTGCCAAAATGACCAGCTCCTTTTGTTTTTGTTTGTTTTATAGATGATTTTTGTTTTTTAGTGGCGACATTAGGCAATTTAGATTGACCTCTTTTTCGTTTTTGACGTAACCTTTGTTTGCTTTTTGCCTGCTCAACTACTTGCTGCGTTGAGCTGACTATTTTTACTTTGGAACTCGGTTTTTTTACCACTGACTTATTTCGTTTACCACCGCTTTCCATGTTTTTGTTAACAATCCATATCCCATTTTTGTTTGGATGTGTTTTACCCATTGCCATGTGAGTAAAATGTGCTGTCCATTTTGCAGCCTCAGCCATTACAATAGTTCTCACTCGTGTTTTTTTCTAAAACGAAGTGTGCAATAGGTAGCACTCCCTGTAAATGAGGCTTCGTTCTTACATTCATCTTTTATATATATGGTAATATCGTTTATTGATTTTTTAGTTACTACAAACTCCATAGGAGAGTCAAAGCTTACTTGAAGGTGTTGTTCACTTCGAGGGTATATACGCTGAATGACTGGTAGTTTTTGCTCTCCAATATATGTGTTTGAAACTGCGTCACAAAACACCATGATTGTAGTCGGTACACGCAACCTACATTTAATGTCTTGAAGAGAGCACAGCCATGTTCCTGTGTCAAAGTAATATGTTTCCAGAAGGTTTACTGTGAATAAACCTGGAGAATTATTAGGGTAGTATTCCTTTGAATCGTTGCTACTAAGAAAAAGATATATATCATCGTGATTCTGCATTTTTACAAGACTTCAACGTCGTCTTCGTTAATCCATTCATTAAATTTCTTAGGCCAGTGTAAAAATTTAACTTTAACCTGTCTAACCCCGTTTCGTACTCTTCTGGCAACGATTTTTTCTATTTTAAAACTGTCCCTATCAGAGACGTTCACTTTCTGAAGCTGCTGTTGATAAAATGTTCCATTTATAGGGTCTCCATACCAGTCATTTAGCTTGTACACCGGAATGGTGCGCCTTCTATATCTTTTAGATATTACAAACACTTCACCAGACCATTTTTGTCCATATTCTCGGTCGAATGTGTCCCTAATGTATGCCACCCTTACTTTATCACCAACTTGATACCAAAACCTTTGCTTACGTGTGTCTTCATCGTTTTTTGGTCCACGTCTTCTTTTGTACTCATTTATTCTAACTAGTGCTTCATTTCTTTTAGATACATTTTTCGGCTCGATACCTATGCTACTATGAACTGTGTTGTTGTAACTTTCCACCATTTTTTGTAACACATTAATGTACCTTAGGGTGTTTTTTTTAATCATGTATCTATATAATTTATTTTTAATAGTTTTAATTGCCCTTTCTGCATAATTTGCCTGCTGCTCGTTGTATGTGCTAAACAGTTTAATACCTTTACCTTGTAAAAATCCCCGCACAACATTATTTTGAAATTCCCTACCACCATCAGTTCTTATAGATTTAGGTTCTCTTTTGCCTTTTTGAAATATTGACCTAAGTACAGAAACCACTTCTTTAGCATACTTTGTTTTAAGTGACCCAACCCAAACATAACGGCTAAAAATATCCACAGCCAATAAAAAATACTTTATTTTGTCATTTTCCTTGGCTATTAGGGACATATCAGCCAAGTCGATGTCCCATTGTGAGTCTATACCGTTTACTATGACACGATTTTTAGGAAATTTGCGCGTCACAGAACGATTTAAAGTGTATGTACTTTCCTTTTGTAAATATTTTTGCACATCTTTTAAATTTGCTCTGTTATACCCTCGTTTTTTTAAACTTCCCAACACCTTTCGAGCGCCTTGAAAACTCCCAGGTGTAGAGGGGTTACTATACGTTTGTTTTATCCTCTGCATAATTTACAACGATATCCAAGACAGTTTTTTAACTTTATTTTTAGGTCTCCTGGCAAGTTTAAAGTCGACCAACTGGTTTGGTTTTTTCTTTTTTTTGTTAGATTTACTATCGGTTCTCTTTTTTGAATTTAACACCGACAACTGAGGCATACGTTGTTCTGGTTTGGTTTTACTTTCTTGTAAAGTTTCAGCAGTTTTAGTAGACAAAGGTTGCAACTTGGGTAACTGTGGTTGGGATAATTCTGGCGTGCTCAAAATTGCAGACCCTTCATTTTGTACGCACTGACTGGACAGTTGTTGCTCCGCTTGTAAATGACGATATTTTTCCACAGGAATTAAAACCATTTTTTTAATGTCTTTCATTTTAGAAAGGTTTTCAACACACGTTTTACAGATTGAAGTAAAATCTGAACAAATTTAGGGTCTTTTTGTAAAATTGTTTTCCTGATTTTCCAAGATTTTTTCCGATCGCTTAACCCTTCAATTTTGTTTATGTACTTTTTTAGTTTGGTTTTTTCTGTAGCTCCAACGGGTATTGTTCCATACAAAACATTAATTCCTATTTCAGCTAATGTTTCCAACTGTTCCCGGTCTAAGGTTGATAGTATATTTTTTAGTTGCAGTGACGGTATGTTTTCCATAAGAAACTGAACCAATGGCCAGTTTTTCTGTAATCGTTTGCTCATACTCAGCTACTCAGTTACAAGCTACTTTTAATTTTTCAATCTTATTTTACTTGTACTCACCGGAACGTTAACGCTTGTTCTGACATATATTCATGACTGTTTCATTACATATACAAGACTATCCTCATTGGGAAATATTCGTGTCCTAAGTCTGTACTTTTCATTGGCTTGCGGGGAGCTATCCACAATTAAATATCCAAAATTTGGTTTCGTACAATCTTCATAAACTTTTTTAAAAGTTTCGCCCCTACCGGGATATAATTGCTTTCCCAAATGAGTTATTTGCGAGGCGTCCCTTAAGTTTTTAAAAAGAACCAAATACCAAGTGTTTAATGCTATTGTTCTAGCATTTTTACCCGACTGATACAAGTTTTGTGTTAGATATATCACACTAAAATTTTTATGGTGACACCCCTGAGTCATTAATAGTTCAATTTCCGGATTTTTAACCATTTGATGTATCAAGTCGTCAATTACAATTATATTATGATGTCCGTTGCTTGCGATTTGATCTAGGTATTCTGTTTCGGGTAGTCCTTCGTGCATTATTATACCCGGTATATTTGTTTCCATATCATTATAAAGTTTCTGCCATATACCATAACAGTATAGTATCGTTTTGGGTGGTTCTTTTGTAAACATACCTTTTATATTGCGTAAAAACTTGTACGTCCAGAATGATTTACCACTACCTGTACATCCAACAACGCAAATACTTGAATGTGGTTTAAATGGAATTAAACTTTCGGTTTTCCACCACTCCTCAGACATGGTGCTTACCCCTTGAAATTCAATAATCAAGTAACGTTGTAATGTATCGGTTAATAGGTTTTATATACATTATGGTTAGTATGATAATAATAAGATTTCAACTTAAGGTTTTTTCATTAGTTAAATTTTATTGCTCACATAATTGTTGCTATACTAATAAAAATTACATTGGGCTGCTGAATGTTCATTTTGACATTACATTTTTTCCAAATCTGTTAGCAGTTCCTCAATAGGCATGTAACTTCTGTCCCGGTCCTGCGTTTTGTGAGGGTTGTACTTTCCATCACGAATACATTTTTGGACCACCGATCGCTTCAAATACCTAACAACTTCTGCATAAGTTACTTTACGTTCAAGGCAATAGTACTTTGCCACTGCTAAAGTCGCATCTTTTAGTCTCTGGGCCGAAATCTTTTTATGGCAAGAGTATGCGTTGTTTTGGATCAGCTTTTCTGGATCATCTAAGCATCCATCCACCATGTGGTCAGTTTGGTCAAGACGGTCATTTTTACACCCATAGCAAAACTTCTTAACACGGTCAGTGAACTCGGCTTCTACGATGTAGCAGTACACCAATTTGATTAGCTCCCTAACATCTAAGGCCGCCACATTGTGCGTTTTTACTTCGAACTCAAAGTTCTCATCGCCAGCATGTTTGGTGTGTTCACCAGCATTTTCACAATTGGTTTTGTCCAAAAACATTTTAGAGGACTCATGATCGATTCCGCCATCACCCTTGCGTTTCCAAACATATGTGTACACATCCATGGTCCCATGTGTCTCTGTTACGTCACCGTCCACCCCGTCCCGGCTAGAAAGCTTTCTCTTCTTGGCCTTTGAAAGCACTCGATAGCTGTCAGGAGTGTCAGTATCGTCACCACTGCTAAGCGTTTCGGTAGCCGTGTCGGTTGACTCATCATCATTATCATCATCGTTAGCTTTAGAAAAGCTAAGCTTTAAGTTGTCAAACTCTGCCATGTTTAGGTTAATGGTCCGGGCACTGTTATAAACACACAGAAAAAACTTCCTTTTAAAAAGTTGTATAATGAGTAATATAAAAGTTGTATAAAAAAGTCAATGTTAACACGTAACAACTTATTCATGTGTTTTAACATTGGAAACTAAAAAAACCCCCGTCTCATACAAAAATACTCTACACGTATGACAAAACAACTTTAGTGTATCAAAAAATGTTTTAAAATTACTAGCTAAATTACTTACTAGTCTACACGTATAACAAAAAAACCTCTAGTGTATTAAAGAATTACTTACTAGTCTCGGCTCTTGTTTCTCCGATGAATAAAGCACACATAATTCTGTCCCCTGTGGTGTGATAGTGTCACAAGCCACTCCGATGTTTTGAGAAGTTGTTTTTCGTCTTCCAAATCCTTGGATTCCGATTTGATATCACATTCTAAGCCTTTAGTTATAGCAAACTTGGGTATAAATACCGTCCTACGGTTTATACCACGAATCCTGATAAACTTTACAACGCCGCATAGTATTTCTACATGCAGGGTTGAGCTAATTTCCAAATTAACGGGTGCCATGATGTCGTTGGTTGAGTGATATAAACGTTGTCAAACCCTACCCTCTTATATACTGTACTTTCCATACATTAATCTTGTCTGATCACGTTTTACACGGTAATCATGTTTAATCATGTTACTAAACTTTTCCCTCCTTAGAAACCTGACCCCTTCTAAAAATGTTCAAACAAAAAACAATTACAAAACGTTAATTAACTTTTGACCAAAATGACTTAACAGCTCTATAAACGGTTACACATATATACAAGCTAAGGTGTTTGTCTTATTTTCTAAAAGCTTTCATTGTTTGTCCCATGAAATAATTAATTACACTGTGTGTATGGTAATTTTGTCCAATTATAGCTTGGCACTAGTTAATTTTCCCCAACCAATCCAAAAAGTTAGGCTTTCTTTAGACCCCCTCCCATCCCTTACCTTTCATATATCCAACCTTGCACGCATCCCTTTAACACAAACCCCCTCCCACCCCATGTCTTATATATATCCAAGCTTATACGCACCCCTTGTCACACACGTCACCTACACACAAACAGCCGTATACCTATCGATTCATTTTCGCTCTGAATCTCAAGCGTCTAACCTCTGTATCTCTGTATCTTAACTGTTGTTTTCAACAAGAAAACAATATGGCAAATTTTTCAACCATTAGAACGATTCAAGCCAACGTAAGCATTATTGAAAAGTGTCTTGAAATCGATCCATCCTTTGGAGATGTTATCAAGATAGACATTGCCTTTACTAAAGCTTTAAAAAAAGGTAACCTACTGACATCTAAGGCTGCAAGGAAAATTCTGGTATGTATATCAATCAATATATTAATATCATCAACTTTTACTCTAAAATTTATGTTCATTATGTTCACCGTGTGTCAAACAATCGTATAACTCTTCCATCTTTTTTTTCCTTTTCAACAGGCCATCGGTAATGAAACCAGTCCCGCCAGACTACAGGCCCTACTCGACTTTTGGAGAAACTCTACCGCAAGGTGTTCTGAATACTTTATGATGGACGTTGGAGACTGTTTCGCAAACACCAATCAGTTGGACGCCCTTGAAAAACTTATGAAAGCCTACCTAACACTCCATGATATGGAAAAAGAAAAAAAATAAAGTTGAAATAAAATTAAAAAGAAAAAGAAAAATCAAAAACAAAAAACAAATCAAAAATCAAAAATCAATTCATTCCCTCCCCTCCTTTTCCCCCATCTATTTCAAACCCTTTCCCCCTTCCACAATTCTCTACCTTCCAAACTCATTCCCTCCCTCCCTCCCCCTTTCCACTCTCATTCCATTTCCCACTTCTCCCTCCTCCACTCTCCATTCATATTTTCCCCTTCCCCCTTCACTCTCCATCCATTTCACCCCCCTCCCCTTCCACTCTCCATTTCCTTCACACCTCCTAACACCTCCCAACCCATCTTTTACCTCCCAGTACCATTTCACATCCTCCTACCCTCTCCCACCTTAATCAGCACCCAATCTATTTCATGCCTTCTTCTCCTCCATTCCCTCCATAATTCACCCTCCCACCTTAATCAACATCCCAGTCCACCTTTCCCTCCCAATACAAAACCCCCCTCCCCGTCCCCTTTCTTCTCCTGTTACCCTCCATAATCCACCCTCCCACCTTTAACAGTCACTCATGACTCCAAAGTGTCAGAAACCCTCCCTTCCCCCAAAACAAAAGCGTCCATGTCTCCTCGCTCGGTACGCGACATATCTTCCTCATTCGCTGAGTTAATCAAGCTATAACTTTGTTAATAAAAAGTAACAGTACCTCAGTCAATTTCTAACTTCCACCATAATGGCTTGTTATATCACACACACTCAGAAGGACTGCCATGAAAATGTCACCGGTTATACACTTACATTTGAAATTACAAACAAAGTTATGTTTCAACTAATATCAAGCGTTCAGGAAAATAGGCTTTGGTTCATCACTACACCCGTACCTAATGCCATCCAAATGATTCCGGTACCTATACACATATGGAACATGTGGATGGATCTACCCTTCAAATCGGTGGAATCCGAAAACAAGATTAAAGTAATAGAGTTGGGACCTTTCGCCTTCAAATGGTTTCCCCAAAAAAGTCTATGGATTATCAGCGATGAAGCTCCAAAACCTGCATTTGTCTTTGACACAGAAGCTACCCATTTTGGATCTATCTTTGAGGAAAAAAAATCCCTCATCAACACTCTATTCAAGAAATCATGGAGGTAAAACTAATTTCATAAACTCATAATCGCATAATCTCATAAACCCATAACTTCATAATCTTTTTGCCCATACGTTACAGTCAACCTTCACCTTGTTTTTCAGAGAGCTCTCAGAGGACATTCTATCCACTCGCTAGTTTTTCAAGTCCTGCGCACACCTCTCAGGCTGTCAATCAAGTCAACCCCTTGTTCACACCCCCTTGTGTCAACCAAGTGTCAACTAATGCAAGCGATTATACTCACCCTTAACCACCTTAATAACCTATTAATCGCTAAAACACCACATTTCTCATTTAGAATCAATTACTTTCACCCACTTACGCGCTGTACACTTCAAACTAATTGTATCATTCCTTGAATAAACAACTTAATCCTGTGTCAACAGGTAGCACGGTTCATTTTCCGCTGTCTGTTTGAGGTCACTTTCAAAATTAATTGCCTAATTCACACCTACCTATTACATGGCCATATACCACCGGCACGTGTTTACCTCATTAGTGTAATCAAACAACTTAATCCTAAGTCAACACGAAAAAGGGTCCGTTTTCAGGCCAGGGGATTATGATGCTATAAATTTTGTTTGTTTTGATTTTTGGAATGTTTGCATAAAGGATTATGATGCTATACTACCCAGGTTACTACTAACACTTCAAGAAGTAATTATTCATTCAAATGCAGAACCAAAATATTATTCAACCCAGAATATATTTTGTAAACCTATTTTTATTCAGGTAATTAATTCCAAAATGACACGCTCGGGGGTGTTTTTGTTGTGCCCTGAAAACAGTTTGATTTACATCGAGCTGCTTTTAATCCAAATTGTTACAGATCTTTACAAAAACATTCTATAGAAAAGCTTGGTGACATCAAAGTTGATAAGGAATATGATGAGATAATGAGATGAGTTGTTGATAGATGAGGTAATTTTGTTTTTTGTTTTAAATGTTTATTTAGCTAAGAGACATTATGTTGTTATACACTTTTCTCAATATTAACTGATGGAAAAAGCATTACACAAAAGTATATAAAGAATAATTCACAATTTAGTTCGACAGCTACATATCTCGAAAGTAAAACAATATAAAGTAGGCTAATATATTTAAGCAGTAAAATCAAGCAAAATACAATACAATAAGGGCCACCATCCGGGTATCATCAACAAATTACTACTATCCAAGGAGAGGCCAAATATTTCCATATAAACAACATACAAAAAAATACTTCTAAGTCAGGTGAAAATCATTTCAAATAATTCAACAACCGAAAGGGCTAAAAGGATTTAGCAGACAAAGTGATTACAACACTGAACAGGTTTTCGGGAACTGGAAGATTCCATATATTTAGAGTCCTATTAAATGAGTTTGTACATATTCTTTTCATTTCTCTTTTAAAGATCTTGTCGTCATTTAATGATTTAACCTCCATCGGTAGAGAGTTCTAAAAGGCCATGAGACGGCCGAAAAGGCTCTTCCTGATTTTGTCTTTACGCCAAGGTACCAAGGCTAGTCTAATATATGGTAACCATGTTGGGGAATATTATCATTAAAATTATGAAAATTCGCGAAAATGATAAGAAAACGTTGTAAACGCCTATAACATAGAGGGATAAGATTATATCGCTGATCTAGATCGATATTAGTGATCCTATAAGTACCTCTTCTGCTCTTCACACCGAAACAAAGTCTTAGACAATTATTCTGCTATATTTGCAACCTACTAGAGTCTTTATCACAGGCAAGATCGATCAATAAAGATCCAAATTCAAGAACAGGTAATATAAATGTTTTATAAATTAAAATAGCAATGTCAGCAGAAATAAAATGTATGACCCTGGCGAGTCTTTTAAATAATATCTGAACTCGAGAACAGGCATTGTTTATGTGAGGAACCATATTAAGACAACTATCCAGGAGGAAGCCTAAATATCTAAAGTTTTGTACGATATCAATTTGGGAACCATCATTACATATTAAATAATATCTCAAATTCTTTCGTCTTGTACCATAGAAAATTTGTAATTTAGTTTTCTTCTTGTTGATCGTTAGTCCATTTTTTTTTCAGTCCAAATTCTGAACTTATTTACATCACGTGAATGATCTAGTTCCGGACTAAGTATTACAGTCTATTATCAACGAGAGGTGAGATGGTTGAGGAGTTATTTTCATACCAAGAAATGTATCTATTGTGCATAATATAATAGCCATCATAAACCAGGAGATTTTATATAGTTTCCTCACCAAATTTCAATTATTATTTTGTCATAGCTGTTTTTTATGCTTCTTCGTGATGGTCAATTAATGGACACCATTATAGGTAGTTTTGTACATTGACTTCGCAAAGTTTACCCTTCAAATCCGGAATAGGACGACCGGAAGTATCCATGCATTCCGACAATGGTATGAAATTGGTTAGAAAGAAACTGAATATTTTAAAACTATGTTCAGACTGGACAGACATACATGACATGGACACGGGTGGGTATTAATATTTGTGCTAATTAATGCGGGTAGTAAGTTCTTTCATCTTGCTGAATTGATAGTACGCATCAGAGGACATGCACCTCAGTACTGGCCACACGCGGTGTGGTCATTTTTGTAAGTAGTAATGGAAAATGGACCTAAGCAGACGGCTTGCAGTACATTTCTTCGGGCAGTTCTCCGATGAGTTTTCTTGCTCAGTTCAAGCAAGCCAAACCGATTTGATTCATGATCTTAAATCTCGTCCATAGAGATGCTGATGCAACTAGCCCTACCTTTTCTGGCATAATCTTTGGTTTAATGTCAGGGATCGTCCCATAGTCACGCTCTATCTGCTGAGAAAGAAATAGAAAACCCATTTTTTTCATTGATTGCGCGAAAGACCAATTACAAGACCTGCCGTTCTGAAACTTATACGGCTCTACAATTGGGTGAAGTTTGAAGTCCCTGTGTGTTATCGTGTTATCATCAACTCCTTAGATTGTCATGAAAGCAAAGGATGACATGATTCATTATGATTCGGCTAACTGAGGTAGGTGGCCCCGGGGGCCAACAATCAAGCGTTTGTTAAACAGGTTGCCAACATTTTATGTGATTACAGAAGATTACAATAGGCCTGAGGACCGTGGATTTGCAAGGCTCTGGCGCCCCCGCCTACTCGGCAGCAATTAAACGCTACGTCACTTACCACGCCAAACATGCCAATGCAGCAAATGCCCAAGACAACCCTCCAGCTCTACATCACTGCGCCACTTACAGACCGACGCAAGTGCGGATGGAAAAGACGTTCATTGATGAATGAATTCTCCCTTTCCTAAAAACTTGAAACAAAACAAATGAGACTTTTTATCTCACTCGAAGGAATGGAAAATTGCGGTCAGTTTTATGGGCTCTCCTGTTTTGTGAAGCACCTTCTTGGAAACTGAAACACATTGGACCTCTTCCACCGCTTATTAAAATAGTGACTCTTACCATTGTCAATGTCAGTACTAAGCAGGTCAATTCATAGGGATTGTTGAAAAACATGTACAATAAGAAAGAACCGTGTAAACATTCCCCTGCAAGTTTCCTGTAATTAAATAGTAGGCTGTTTCTTCTTAGTCTCCATCCTCAGGACTTGTGAAATATATATAGTATAGCACATCTATGGTGAAAAACCATGGCATCCTCTCCCCTTACATATACTATAGCACTGAACAGTGTGTGTGGGGGGGGGGGGGTGTAAATGCCAAACACTGGATATTTGAACTATATGACATGATTTGTTACACATTCGCAACGTCTCCCCTGTTGATGTCCTTTTTTTTTTATAATCATCCTTCCATTGGCAGATAGGTTTGTCTTTGTTCCCGCGTATACTTAGCACTGACATAGGTCATTTTAATCGATACAAAAATGTTATGTATTTTACTTAAATTTAACAACGCACCCTTTCTTAAAATTGCGAATGGAAACTGTAACCTATCTGCTAAAGGTATGGTGTGTGTGTGTGGGGGGGGGGGTGTAAATGTCACCATA
Source organism: Sthenelais limicola (assembly GCA_942159475.1). NCBI lineage: Eukaryota > Metazoa > Annelida > Polychaeta > Phyllodocida > Sigalionidae > Sthenelais > Sthenelais limicola. Next base: position 73,340,024 of record OW804098.1, read on the forward strand.
CCGCGTTTTAAAATCTGTTTATACTTTTGGGCTTTTGGGGAGAACACGAGCATAAAGTTTTTTATTTAAAAAAAAAGACCCGAACACTTCCATTTATTATCCTGGCCCGATGTTTGTTTTTGTTTTCTCAACTATTACCACCTCTAAGACATCTCAGATTTGACAAACGCTGTGTTTGGCTTACCGAGCATCTGGTAACTTTTATATTTCAAAGAACCGCAATCGTAAATCTATTGTCACCCTCTATAGCTCCTCCCATAATTCGTACCAGTAAGATACCCAAATGGTAAAAGTTGCCCTGTGTTGAAGCGTGGGTAGGCAGGTCTCAAATGGCCATCCAGTCAGCGCTCCACTGTCGTTCTCTTAACACCCTCTGCAGCACGGCCCAGTTGACGGTGGAGCACGTGGCAGTCTGGGTTCTCCGGGGGTAATGGTTGGTTTACTTTGCCTGCATGGTACTGTTCCGTTTTCCACTTGTATACTTGCTCCCATTTAAAGCGCCAGGGCCTAGTTCCCTTTGCCCACAAACTAAACCAGGCCATTTCAGTACCGAACTCTATCTTCGCTTGCGCACTGATTCTCAACAAACTTTGATTGTGAATCCTCCCAACTTTGCTACTGGTTGTAGTAGTGTGTGGAGCCTGGATTCTGTGTATTATTTCTGTGCCAACTTAAAACTCTTGTCTTGAGGCGTCCTGGATAGGCCTTCAAGGGACAGAACCTTAAAAGGAGCAGGGGTTGGTGATCCGCATATCCAGTCACTCCGGTTGGTCTGGAGATAGGGAGGAGGTCGAAGACATCCATGACTGAAAGACCAGAACTCGACCATCATTCACAACTCCATCTCCAGCAAAGACCCTTCTCTCCTTTCACTTCAGTCTCACCGTATGTAGCTGAGTTGTATCTCAATGCTATACCTCCTCCTTGCAGCCCTACTTAATTAAGCCTTATTCACGGAATTCTCACTAAATAATACTAAACACACCTTTTTGCTAGAAATTATATTCCGCCTGTACTACCAAACTGACCCAATGCCGTCGCCTCTTCTGACGATATGTGATGTATGAATAACCACTCAAAATGATATGCGACACTTACCAAATTTAAACTAGGGGTGGCTGATGCATGATGAATGAAACTCCACAGCATTATAATTTGTCATTAATGCATGGGAATGGCACAAGTTACCGCAAGTATGACCTAATTGTGCTGGTAAACACATGCCAATTCACCTGATGGTGTTTGCGAAGCGCTTGCCACAGCTAAGATATACTGTATAATGCTCATCTGAATTCAGGACCTCAGGACATGTAATAAAACATTGTCTGGCATGGTGTGGCACTATTGGTTTCGATTGGATAGCATTTTTCTCCGCGATTTTAAACTGAAACAGGTATGGGAACGACCCAATCACTGCCATTAAGTTAAGAATTTTTCATGCGGTGCTGGGCAAAAAATAATAGAAATGTTTTTAACTCAAATTAAAAAATCATTCAAATTTCACGATTACTATTGACTCATACAACATTAACTTCAGAAGACACTGCGTGATAGACATGTGAGTACCTAATGCACTGTTAATTTATATAGATAAAAGGCAGGAAACACTCACTCATGTGATATAATATATAATATATCTGGCCTGCCATATAACTTAATTGAATTTAAAAGGAGAATAAGATTTAGGTAGATAATGTACTTGATGCCGAGGGAGACTGGTTTCAATATGTAACTAAAGTAAACAGAAGTCACTCATCTGGATCTCAAATAGAAGACAGATTGAAAGATATATATCATATATATATCAAAAGAGTTTCTGTCTTGACGCTGTTTTCCCTTTCCTCTTAAATTGAACCTTAAAAAGGTCAAAGAATAAAACCAGTATTCCCAAATTGAATTAGAACTCGTATAGCCTACTATGAATACAAACGCATCACAGCCTCTCCTCCTCTATCTATAAACTCCTACCTACATGCGTATTTATAAAATGTATAACCGGAGAGTAATACAACGCCGCCTATTTCACCAATGAATAAGTGTTTGAAGGGGCAAATAAAAGCACTCCAACCTAGCAAACTTGTCCTGACCTCAAGATGAAAGATGGACAGGGGGATGGATGACTAAAAGTGTATGAACCATTCCGTATCTTTTAGTCAGTTGCAAGTTGGCGTCGCTGTGGTTTTATCCTTCTTCTATATATACGTCTTGTTCTATCCATGCAGTTTCTTTCCTAGTGTGTGTAAATCATGATATACTCGTTGGTGCGTGCGCCAATGGAATAAGATGATTTGATATTAATAAAGATTAATTGATATACTAAAGCCAAATTCTGACTTCTAGAACCGCTTCCCAACCTTTCTAACTTTACATTTTTTGTTCTTAAATATAATGTTCATCAACAACTCAGTCGAGGTCAATTGATTTACAAATGAGATTACCTATATACTAACATGATATCTGACCTCAAAGCGTTTCGTGCTATTAATGAACCCATTTGAATGAAGTCTCCATCATCCTCTTCAGTGAGATGACTAATGTATATTCATCTGACATTTATTAGAATGCCCTCATTAAATTGATTTGATATTAAATACTCTCCCAAAGGGAGGATTGTTTCTCATATAATTGTTTAATATATAAAAGTCCGTGGCAGTTAACATTTCATGAATCATATCTGTAATATAATATATCAACTATTGAAAGCTCATTTTATATTTACTGCATTTTGAAGTTAGAAGTTAGCCACGATAGTGTAAATGTTAGTGTACACTGAAAACAAAGTTTGAATATAATTAATCGCTTCGACTTGGTTGGTAATATAAGTCGTAATCTAAATGACACATCTAAAAACACCTGGCTTTCTACTGTCAATAAATTCATCTATAGTGTGTGTGTATGTGTACATACGTTTTAAACCAAGTGTTTTGTTAATAGACGCAATAATTTATTCATTTCATCCATCAATTATTGTTTGAATAATTTTAGATGAGATCTTCCCATTAGATTTGTTTTTGCCTTTTAGATTAGAAGCCTTCTACTTTTGATTTCATCACCGACGAGTGTAATAATTTGATATGTGACATCGGGGATATTTATTAATCTCCCAGCCTCTATATTTCTCCCAAGTACTGCAGACTTTTGCAGCTCCTTTTCCACTATAATGTCTAGCTCGGTGTCTGAGAGTCCCATGCTCCCCTTTACACCCAGTTGATTTACTTCTATCTGTCCTACCTTTATTGTCAACATTGACATGGGATAGACAAACCATGATACTTTTTTCTGCCCAAGCTAATGTGAAAGGTGGGCGAGGGAAGGCTAATGTTAGGTATCTGTTGACCATGTAGTTTGGGTTGGCTATATATTTTTATGGATGTAGGCTGCTCAGTCTGGGATGGGCTGACTAAGGACAATGATGACTCTGGCCGTATACGATGACACTGCTCTGTAGCCCAAACCACCATCGTCAATGTTGGCACACATGCGTCCCGTTGGAATTTGAACACACAAATACATTCACATACATCCTCCCCTCCCTTACACGCTCACTTTATGATTGGATAGTTTCAGCGACGGTAGAGGTTTTCGCACACATTTGTAGCGCCAAGTCTGGTCCTCAATGATGTGTGTAATTCAGTATAAGAGCGGGATTACTGAGGAATCAACTGACTAGATCCATAAGCAGCAATCCTTTCTGCGCTCGCCCACCACTGCCCTGGAGTCAACTCAGTTCTGGCTACATGAACGGAAGTATAAAAGGCAAGCGACAACTGTCAGTCGGTCACACATGCAAACACTGTACTTGTGTCGGGACCCAGTAAAGGTACTGCTACCACTACTGCGTCCTCTCACTTTCGCTGTTTATCAGCCGGGAGCTCACTCCTAATCCTGCCATCGAGTTTTCTCTGCTGTACTGCAGTTGAGGAGGGGCGAGCAAGTTGAAAACTTGATGCGGTGCCTTGTACCCACACTAAACTGGAGATTGTGAAGAGTCGGATAATTGAACTCCGACAGACCGGTGTGTGCATAATGATCATAATGACAATATATCTGAATGCCTCTGTATAGTAATGTGGCGAATACACTCCTGTGCCTAGGATCCATTTGGGAGTGTATCGTCATGTCAAATACAAACATTGATACAGGTTATCAATCAGCTGTACCTATAGAAAGTGAACTTCGTTGAAAAGCGAATGCGGCAAGTGCATTGTTAGTGTGTGTGGTAGTCACCTGTCTCTCTCCTCCCTTGCCAGGGTCTCCCATTCCCTTGAACCAATCCTCACCACGGAGAGATGTGACAAGTACGGTGCTGACACCTCCAGACCCTGGTGTCTTTTGGACAGTGTGTGGACATTTATTTGTGAGAGTGGAGACTCGCAGACATCGTGGAAGTGATAAAAAAGGACACTGTTACCCACTAACAACATTGGCCTATGAGCCACTGGTTCTACTTTACCATTCAGGATCCAAAAAAGGGCCTCTCTAGATACGTCCAGCGGCTGCCCAACTCCAATTGCGGCCAATCCTACTGGCTTGGAACATCCAATTGTTGGCGCTAGCACTCATCGGCATTGGAAATGCGCAAGTTGTAGGGCGAAGACGGTGGGCGGGCTTCGCCAACACCATGCATAGCGAGCAACCACGGCGGACCTTTCCAACAAGGCTCATGCCCCAACTTCTCCAACTACTACATGACCACGACCACCAGCAAGAGCAGAAGCAGAAGCCTAAAGAGCAGCTGGAGCAGAAGCAGCTACTACTAGTACAACAACTACTACTACCACCCTTCTTCCTCAGACCCTTTCTGAAACGTCGTCCCTGTGCATCAACCCGGACCTCCGAGGGCAGCAGCGGAAGAAGGGGGAGGAGGAGGAGAAAGAGGAGAGAAGGTGGTGAAGGAGGAGGAGGAGGAGGGAAGGGAAGCAGCAGCAGCAGCCTTTGACGTTGCAGCCCCCTACCGTGCCAACATCAGAGCAAACGGACACGTCCCATTGCCATCACATCCTACCTAACCTCAGTCGGGCTGGACAGCAGCAGCCTGCACTGCAGCTGCACCATCAGTAGAAGAAGTATTAATTGCAGGACGGTCCGTAGTAGGTGCCACCACGACTAGCTAGGCCTATATTAGGCTGGCACTGCTGGGAAGCGGTCGGACTGCTTTTCAACATGTCACTTTGCCATGTAGACACGTGCCCCAAGATGCAACACATGCAAGGCATGTCCACTCTGCCCTCTCAACTCTACCCGGGGCCTGCCACATTCGACGGCTCTGTTTTCCCGTAAGCATTTCTAATCAATCCTGTTTTGGTGTGTGATCGTTCCTCTCCACAAATTGTAGTGCGAGTAGATCCGCGATTTTGTTCATGACCAGAGATTAGTGACCATCCATGAAAAGCACAGGCATAGGGGACACGGACCCCACGTACGCGACCCATTAAGGAGGACACGGAGTTCCAAATGGGACGTTTTCTTATTGCAATTACACGGACTCACGTTTAGAGGCAACATGTTTATGTTGCTATTGAGGAATTGACAATAGCTCACCTTGTCCAATTACTGGCTAATTCATCACTAACTTTTCTCACACGCCGGGGATCATACATTAATTATTGTTTTATAACTTATGAATCAATAGCCATTTCTTAATTTATTGGCGGATTCTATACTCACTAGGTATAAAAGCCACAGATCGCGAACACATTTATATAATAATCATCATATTCATGATAGAGGAATTCAATGATGCATTTATTCAATGTGAATAGCAATTCTACTAACCATTTATAATGGAGTATTATATTCTGTATTGTTACTTTTCATTCAGGCCATTAAGGTTTTTATGTGACATTAGGTCAATAATTTTGGTGGTTTTTATTTAACATGCCTAAGGCTGTTGGGTCGTGTCAACTAAATTTCTAAATATTTAGTTTGATCTTAAACTCTTCAAAGTCAACTTCGTCATATGGTACATGCTCAATCGTACTGTTGTTTAATTTTAACTCCGAATTTCTATTTTTATTACATAAAACTTATGAACACTTTGACAGCTTTTACTTACACTAGAATTACTTTTCTTTTACAGTATCTTGGAGTTGCGCAAGGAGAAATCGCGCGACGCGGCTAGGTCGCGGCGCGGCAAGGAGAACTACGAGTTTTACGAGTTGGCCAAGCTCCTACCACTGCCCGGGGCTATCACTTCACAACTGGACAAAGCTTCAATCATTCGCTTGACCATCTCCTACCTCAAACTCAGAGACTTCTCGTCGCACGGCGATCCACCATGGAACCGAGATGGACCGCCACCAAACAAGTCTGTCAAAGGTGAGAGATGATTGTTTTTGAAAAGTGAATGACCGCGCACAATATTGCCTCTCATGCTTCTTCCGCCCAAGACCGACGTTTTTTTTAGGCCACATGTTTTAAAGACACTGGAAACCACAACTCTACCACAGCGATGAAATGAAATACAAGGATTATCCCATACGGATTTGCATTGTTTCTGGAGTATAGGTTTCTCGGTTACTCATGGGATAGGCGCTGAACGTGTGACGTGAAACTATTCTTTTGGGTCTTAATCCTCATATTAAAGGGGCTTGGTGCGGACTTGAATTTAAATTTGCAATTAAAATACACAACTACTGGTTATGATGAACACCTGTTTGTGAAAGTGAATTAAGACATGTGGCCTCCTCTCGCGTAAAATGGGAATTTGAAGTGTATCCTTTGGAAATGTTATTGAAGGTTCAAATGAGAAAGAAGGTTAATATAGAAAGAGGCTCGAGCGATCCATTGCGCTACATATATATGATTTGAAGAAATAACTGGCATTATGACACACCTAAGTCCCAGAAGACATTAAAGCTGGCGAGCGTATATGTATACTTTAGTAGATCTATAGATAAATGATTTTCATGTATTTTTGGGCCTCGTAGAAAAAAACTCATTTCCACAGACCACTGACTGCATGGAATGGACTCCTGTATATGACCATTTTCCAGCTGAATTCATGTCTTCACACAATAGTATTCACCTGTTTTAAAGAGGATGTTTCTCCTCTGACAAATATGAACACTGAGTCATGTCAGTGCGAACTGCCAGTCACCATATGCCATTAGTGTAACCCTAGGCGATGCTTCGCGCGCGCGATTCCGCCCTCAGTGGGGACAGTTCATAATTTGCACTCAGCTCCAAGGCAAAGCCGAGGGCAATGAGCGAGCAAAATTCCTCGAGCGAACCCAGAAATACCTCGTAACGGCTCTCAGAGCCTTTCTTTTTGTCAAATCTAAACCCTAAGGTTGATATTTTTAGCGCCAGTTCAACTGTATATGTAGTTGGTGTGTGAGGTGATAGATGAAGGTGGCTCTGGTGGTGGTGGAGAAAGCTGCCTTTTTTCTCCGGACAGCGCTGGTATTGTCTCCGGGCCCGTCCCCGCTACTGCTCGGTCAATGAATTCCTTCGGGACGGCATCAGGATCACCTGTTGTCTGGAGCGGGCTGGTGGGGGCGTAACGCTCCGTCTTTGCCCACCAGCTATTTGACTGAGATTGTAAGCTTACAAGTTCACACCGTCTCTTGGCTGCTCCAGGTTAGAAAAAGAAATACCAATGCACCTGCATGTACAGTAGAAGGACTTACAGCTCTTTTCACTGAGACTGCATTGTTCAGATTGACATGAAAACCGACAGTGCGCTTCTTGTTTCTAATGAATCGTGATTGCCCCATTCGTTCGTACCAACTGTAACCATTGAAATGAAACCTCCAGGTATTTTCCCTTGACTGAATTACATATTTGTTTGGACAGATGATTTATTAAGCTGTTTTAAATAGGAAAGTGATAAAAACAATTTGGGATAGTGTTTTCTAATGCATACCGACATCCTTGTATAGGTATCAATATACAAGGTATGTCCTTTTTAAAAGCATATCGTTCCACCTTATTTGAGGTATCTTTGAAAAAGGGCCAAAAACTTATTACTGAATGAAATCAGGGCCGTTTTAGCAGTCCACGGGGACTCGTGTCCGCAGTCGGGAACAACCCAGAATTTCCGGTATTTCTATGGGCATGCTCGGGCGTTGCCCAAGGCAACTCCAGTCCCGCTTTGGTGCCTTTTCAAAGGGAGCGACAACTCCTGTACAAGATCCATTGTAGGCAGATACCATCCGGCAGAGATTCCTCACGGCTTTAATAGTGTATACACTGACTCGTGGACTGCAATTAGCAGCAAACAATGGCTTCAAGTGTAATTAATTATGCATATTTATTACTGGGCTACTTGAGTGGACATTTAAGGTGTGCAATGCAGGTATCAATTTGCAGAGAATTAAATGGCCGGGGAAATTTGTGGGACACTTAAGGAGGAGAGATTAACATGTAACATTTTAACTAAAATTATATTTGGATGACGAATAGTTCTATATATTTTTTTGAGGTCTAAAAGAGTGAAATTGCAATAGTTAAGGAGGAATAATGTACCATTGTTTTATTAATAATAAAAGTTATGTAATATCTGCAAGCATATAAAAAAAATATAAGTTTTGATTCATAAATTTTGTCATCACAATTTCTCCCTGCGATACGCAATACCATTTGTATTAATGCTGGGTCAAATGTGTATTTTTGTGACGATTCCTTGTAATACCATAGCCGGTGAAGGAAACATTTTAAATTGGAGTTCGTTATTTCATTTATGGTCATTGAGCTATGAAAATTCTATGTGTAAGGGCATATGCCACAATAGATTATAACAATGGTACTCGGGAAAGAAGAAACAATATTATGATAACAATTATTACAACAATTATCATTACAAATGTAATTGCTGAACAAAGGAGTTGGTGTTTGATTAAAGTACTAAATTAACCATTGAAGCATGATAATAAAAGTGGACAAGTTCTTTGCGCTTTTGATAACTGACATTAGATCCTGTTATGATAGCATGTAGTTGTATCAAGTGCTCTCGGCCAGATAAAAGATCAGCTAATATTCACCAGAATACACACATAAAGTGTTATCTCCTTCAAGGCGTCCCTTTGATTTACATAAGTCAATGGCCTTTGTATTCAAGCGAAGGTTAAGAAAGTCAGTGATTTGCAAATTCTTCTATGATCGGTAGGGAAACCTATCGTAAAAATTTTAAGTGATCCTCTTCTGTGATAACAAAGTCATTGATCTTTGACAGCGGTCCCTTTTATCCATGTTTGAAAACTTGTACTTAGTAGTGGGAAATTATATTGCTTTCGTACAAGCCGAATAGTTTATGGCTGTCTTTGACATGCACATTTCTAAATCTAACAAAGAATCATAAACAGAAATAATGTCAGAGTCTAAATCACACCTTTCCACTACCTCAAACCCTCCGAAATCACAATGACAAGGTCATGATAATGTTACATATTTTTATTATGACAATATCAGCTTTGGACGCCTAAACTGATGTGCGATACCAAGTTCACCTCAGTGAAGCTCTCAATGCTGAGCTTCAAAACACACTCCCTTGCTTGTATGTACCTCAATTTAAGCTCGAGCGATACCGTACCTGGTTTTCCCATCTCGCGGCCATACAAGTTGCGGTATTATGTCCACCTTTTAGCCGGCAATCAGGTTTTCTTCGCCCAACTTGTCATATCATGATCAGTGATAGGATCTGACACGGAAGGTCATAAAGCCAAACATTATTATGACACGTGCCCCTGTGGGATAGGTTGGGTGAAATGTACCGGGGATAGGGGTAAGTCGGGGGATGTCACATAGAGACCTATCCAGGTGGAAAGATTGTGATAATGACGGTGGTGGGGTAGCTTTGACATAGGTGTAAAATAACCTACAAAAGCAGGTGGCCCATTATCCTTGGATGGCGGCGGGAAGCATCACCGTAATGTCATACCTTCTTCAAGATTTTAAATGAGGTAACATATGAACCTTTTACGCCTCAGTTGGAGTAGAAATAATCTACATGAGGGGGCTGTTAGAAAAGCCCGCGTGCCAGGTTTTTGACCAATGATTATTTATATGTAATACATCACATTGTCTGTCAACACCAAATATGCACAATTGTTGTGTACAAACTTAATGTTTTATCACAACTTGCCTACGCTGCCAATCCAAGCTTAGTCTTTTTTTCAAGTATACCCTTCCAGTATGTACGAGAAATGAGCTAAAGATTAATTAACAAATATTTCTTTAAACGCCTGGAAAGATTTGAGACCATTGGCAATACACGTGGTGTTAATGTTTAAGATTAAAAAATGAAGACGGAATCGGGGGAATGAAATTGTCCTATCAGATTGCTCCGCAAAAGATACAATATGCCATAGGTCTATCAGTATAATTCACTCCATCGACCTTCAAATTAACATAAAAAGGGCACCAATCCGGATGGTATGAAAAGTCATATTCTATACTATAGACCATCGAGGGTATCTCTGCTATACATTATCTAAGCTTATCTGGTTGCGAAAACCATAACTCCATAGAAAGCCATCTTGGCAAGCACAGGGGAAGGTTGGGATTGTGAGGGACCCAAGCTCAGGGCGTGTTGTCGTTAGATTGGTTCTCTTTCCGTGCACGTACTAGGTCTGCTAGGCCTAGATACCCTATTTCACCATCTCTGTTTCGCAACACGAACATCAGGGGGCGTGTGGGGCCCTCGTGTTTTGGTCACGTGCCAGGCAGACTTTCGGTCACGTCTTAGGGTCACTTTTGGCCTATCCACGGTCCTGCGCTAGGGGCTGTAAAGGGGAGTCGATTCTGCCCCTTGTTTAAAAAAGGAATGCGATGCCAATGACGGTATATCAGTCTCTTTTAAGATGATGTTTATGATGTGAATGTGAATCTATCTATAGGATGCGATAATCCAACATTGTAACATTGTGTGTATCAGTGTGTTGTGTGTGCATGTGTCTGCATATATAATATTGGGTTAATTATAATCACACATAAACAGTACAGTCAACAATGGGAGGATGTGGGGACTCTAAGTTTGGATGTCATTCTTGGAAGGGCAATGCGCTAGACTCTGGACCTGATATTGGATTATGCAGGGCTTGCCTCGATGTCAGGTTCGGCCCACTTATGGATATGGATATATGGATATTGGTCACAGGGCCTGGAGTTAAGGGGATAAGGGAGCGATCGTAAATTATGGTATGTTGACAGACACAACGTTCATATCATATTTTCATCCGAGGTTCAGACGCAATTGCCCTCAAGATTTTCACCTCAGGAGCTGATGTGTGCTGCCATTGTGTATTATGTAGCAATGATGCCATAGAACGCAGTATTTCACATGTCCTATGAATATATTGCAAAACATGCAATATATGACACACAAAAATAATATATTACATAGTTTCACCATGGGCAAAGGGATTGATTAAAGCCAACCGTCGGCTTGCATCCCCCGATACTCAAGAAAGTTTGGAGTAATAAGCATTGTGTTTACAAATAAATAACGTGTTTATGACCTATCATATCAATACTGCCTTTTGTCATTGTTGTATGGACATTATTCTTATGAAAGCACACCGAAAACCACTTATAATATATATTTGTGCGTTCCTTTCCCATCCAGAGGTGTCTGGAAACTGGCTAATTACATAAAGTTGTTTTTGATTTATGGAGATTTGCTTCATAGATTTGCCTCACCCGAAGGAATTTTCCCACTTCATATTACAAAATCATACATTATATATTATGTTTCGGTGTGATATCAGAGTTACTAAAAACTCTTTTGATAAGGTCACAATAGAGTTGGAAATTGAATCACCTCGCTACTGCACATGCGGTAATGATTTCCATTTGCTGTCCCCATGATAAAATGGCGTTGTTAAAGAGACTGACAAAAATGTTCTCTGAGGATTTGGTCTAGAAATTAGAAACAGCGAATTTCTTTTGATATATGGAGGCATAAATGATAGAAATGGTCCCTATTCAAGAGAGTTTAAAGTCCAATAGATCTTTCAGATAACAGTTCTCGCCAACGTAATCCACTTTTTGCATACTTAAATTCTCCCTGTACAATTTGAGATCCAGCTTGCTTGATTCTATTCATGATAACCCAAATGGGGTGCTATCAATAAGAAACTCAATATACAACCATTAACGGTTTTAAACATGAAACACTCGTTGCTTTCACGCAGACCCCTTTAGAATGCAATCTGGTCTAAGGATTCGAAATTTTAATTTAATAACACAAATTACTAGCAAAATTTTGCCCACAGATGAAGATCATATCATTATAGGGTTTATACATCTAGCTACAGTTCTCGGTCCGAGAAATTCACAGCATGTAAGATGTGGTTGATGGCCTACTTCTGCGGAGTTAGGGGTGCGGACCCTAAACAGCTCAAGACAGACTGCTATATAATAAGTGACAGGTGATTCTTTGGTCGCAGCTAAATAAAATATATGCATGGACTTCCTATCGCCCAAATCACCACGAAAATAAAAAGATCAGGAGGTATTTACTTCATCCTGACCTCACCTGCTCCTCCCCTAGCAGCAAGGAAATAATCCAGTTCTATATCGTCAGCGGCCAACTTAGAGGTTTGCCTGTATAGAAATGTAACTGGTTCTTCATTATGAAAACAACTCTACGCCAGTCTGATGAGAAATGTATTTGAAGATGGTAGAGGACACTCAATTATGCCAGTTAATGACCAGACAGGAAATTATCCATTTGAGATCAATACAGAAATGCAAGCTTGGAATTGGCCATGCATGAAGAACCTTACCTACTTTTAAACAGATTACTTCATATTCAAGGAAACCTATATATTATGAGATAATATTATTGATCCATACATTGCAATATCGATATCAAAAGTGTTCACGTTGTGATATAATACTACCGGTATGTCTGAAAAGGAAGAACCATCTAGGTCCACTCAGATGAGATATAATAATGGTATGTCAATGATCGGATATATATGCGCATATGGATTTCCCGCCCCTGGAGTAGCGTCCTAATGGGATTTTAATTGAATCTAATCTTGCGGTTTGGAGTGAGAGGCTTTCCTTCAGTTTGGAAGGACTCCCTGAACTCTGGGCCTAGAGTGAGAAATACCACAGCGTGATGAATAAACAAGTGTGATTTACTGTGATATATGCATCCAAGTATTCAAATAATGTGATATCATTAAAAGGTCCGAGACGATAAAAAGGATCATTGGTGTATTAATTGGCAATAATTGGACAAGAGTGTTCATTTATAAGAACTTTAAAATGAATTATATGAATGAAATAATATTACATATAGGAATGAAATAGATTGGTTAGACTTTATACATTGAGAAAAGAATGAGATGGACATAGTAGATTGCATAACGATTGAAACGATATCATTGAGGTCACGTGAGAGAGCGGGAGGGCGGTAAGAAAACAGCTCAACTTTAATACAATAACTGGTTAGTAGTAGATACCACCGGCACGAATAAGGATATCTTCTCTAACTATTATACAAATATCCATTATGTATTATCCCATGTCACGATACTTTAACATGCTTGAAGGGGACCACCTAAATCGAGAGGAAAAATGTTTATTGTCTTGTACTTATAAATGGAAGGATCTAGTATGATTTAGAGTCCAGACTCTGCAAGGAGCCAACGCTTTATCTTTTTGAAATGGATGGTCCTTTCGTTTGAACAAATAGGAGTTCACTATCCGTGTTCACCTTGAAAAGTGACATGAACCAAGCGTAGGTGAACTACGTGGGTGCCTGGCTAGCCATCAAGCATTTATGACCTCCTTGGATGCATCCCAACCATTCGCACAGAGGATAATCATCATCACATCCTCTCCTCCTCGACTAAATACCGTCGTGCTTTGATCACCTGTTTTCTTTAAACGTACATGGTGAAAACTGAAGAAGTTACTGGCGATTGCGGATATATATAGACTCTGTACATATATTATATATATAGGCTATATAGGTATAGCATTATGCTGAACAATCATCACCCATGCAGATCATGAGAAAGTCGAATATCTTAATGAGTCTCTATTCCTCTCCTCTCCCTCCTTGTCTGCATGTGTGATAGATAGATATAGTATAGTCTCGCCTCTGTCTCTATCTCTATCACTTATGCTCAATATAATAGTGTAGATCTATATACGTTAATTCATGGTCATACGTAATTATATGTGCGCGTTAATATTATGTGGTATATAAATAATCTGTGGTGTTGCGCGCATCGTATTTGCATTGTTTATTGTCTTTAAATTATATGATGAGTTAAAATCAATATCTCCATATTTTCGCCCGTTTGTGTCCGACGCAAATAATATTAGTACACATGAATGAACACCGGAGGATTGTTCTCATGAGGTGTCAACAGCGCAGGATGGATTATGCAAATATAAATATAGGCACAGCCAGCCCTTACAAACCCGGGAAGCTATCAGATGGTGTGAGTTAAAGTGGAACATGCTCTTTGTTATTCTCCCAAATACAGCGATAAATCCAATATCTGGTTCTGCTCTCTTGCTCCAGTATTCACTCTCACCGTTTGAACGCCACATGGCTTCCGATGGAAAGGGGTTTCTACAGTCAACAACACCTAGATTGGAGTGTCAGATGATTGTGTATGTATTTGCAAATTTGGAGGCGGTATGATTAGGAGAGTGAGTGATGAAATCAAGCCTAATTTAGCCATCTTTGACAGAGTGGAGGGCCTCAGCGTAACTGACAATGACCAATTGGGACAGATTGTCTGGCTCTTGCAAAGTGCATAAAAGAGAGGTCTGGTGGGGCCACAATGGTGTGTTTACGAAAGGCCTTCTTCATTTAGGAGATCCAGTGCGTGTAGTGCAGGGAGGTGGATCAATAAATAGCTGTTAGAGCTTGGGAAATTTCCAATAGACAGGAAAAGACGGAAAGGGGAAAAGGGGACGAGAGGATCCAAGCTTTCCTACCGGTAGTACGGCCTGCAGAGGCCGTCCATACTGGTGACTCTAAGATGTGTGTGTCCCCGGGGACGGGCGAGTGGGTTGATGGATAACCACGACCTAATGCCGCCGATTGGCCGACCGTGGCCAGCGCTGATTTATTCACTCTTGCCGGATTGTATAGATTAAATTTAATGGCTGCTTGAATCTGTTCTAGCACTGGCGATCCAGCCACTGTTTGCCCTCTTGACAGAGGGTTGGGGAAAAGGGAGAGGAGGCGTGGGAGTAGAAGCAGGCTGATAGGAGGGAGACTATGAGATACCACCAGCTTCAAGAGACTTATTCTGTCCTTTTTCAGGTTTACTCCCTTTCAGTATATAGGACACACTTGCTTAGCTAGCTTATTGAACTACGGGAGGGAGAAAAGCTCTCCCCAATGCCTAATTAGAGTGTACGGCTGATGTAAACGGCTTATCCATGCTTTCTTTGCCCTTTATTCATTTACTGGTATCCATGAAATAGGTCATGACCGCTCACGGTACTCCGCCTTGGTCGACCATATGCTCTGGATCATTTATAAATTTAAGGTAACCTTATTGGGAAGGAAAGACTGCCCGGACATAATATTAATACGTGTCTAACTGTGAAGACATAATTCCGATCAAGGAACACCACATAGCATGATTTCATACGAGGGAGGGATCCGTTTCCCCCCAATAATTCTAGGAGAGCAGGCGAATTACTGGAAACCTAATACACAGTGATAGAGAAGAGCAGTAGCGGTAAGTGTTAGGGGGAGTGGTTGTTAGGGCGGGTTTCATAGGGGCCATATCCCCGACACGCGTCTGACCACAGCCACCTGTTGTCATGACAAAAGTGATCCAAATACCCACCCGTCACTTCCATGCTTAAGCTTAGATCCTTACCGACTGAAACGTGGCGGGCCTATTTCCAAACTTTACGTGGTCACCTCCAATTTCTCCTTAAGACATGGGACACTTTGTCCTATTTTTCACTCTGGTAACCTAAGAAGGGTCATTTCCTGTATCTTGAAACAACACCATTTTTCACATTCAAAAGGCCAGGAGAAACAAAACATGAATATTAGATTCACGAATGTTGGCCATGGTCTAAGTAGGTTGTATACCATATGTATAGGGCAAAGGAGCCGGGAGCGTAGTTACGATATGTGATGCCGAGTTCTTGCCCCTGCCCAGTGTGACCATACTTCACCTTTCCATACCAAAAACCACACCAGCGAGTAAAGAATGGAAACTCGTTGGTCACACGTATAGTATAAAGCCACTGACGACACTGAAGCGCCTACATTTACTACGTACGTCATTTTCAGAACTTTCAATGTTGAATCTTTTATATGTTCTACCACTGGATGACACCTGACCTTGTTCGAACAAAAACAACACTTCATATCTTTAATTGATGAATACTTTTTATCAATCGATTTAATTATCTAGTCTATTGTTGAGAATGGTTTATGTGAATTGCGGTCGTGACTCTACCCACTTTCAGCGTACGACTTGACAGTGGTGGGCTGTTGAGATTTAAAGGTAAATGTTCAAAAGGCACGAAGCGTAGGGTCCCATTCATATTTCAAGTCCTCTCGTAAAAAAGAGACATCACCTCAAAATGGTATCTGTAATATACGGCACACACCATTAAATGATTTTGGGCGTCTCATCTTTTACCTTTTATTAAATTTTACCACTCTGATGTACATATTATATCTACCTGCTACATTAACAATACAACTTTCAAAAGCAACACATGCAAATGACTGAAAACAATGCATTTTATGTTGCACCAATTTGTCCCATGCGTCACTGGCCCATGTGTTGTATGTATGGTATGCAATCTTCCCAAACTGGTAAAATAAGCCTTTGTTGCTTAAATATTTCCCAGCAGTAAATGCCTGATTTACCACTGCCCGAAAGTTTAAAAATCTCTAAGTATCTAGCTTGCAAAGAGTAATGCCTGGCACCGGATGATGCACGCGGCCTTGATTCCATTCAGATGTTCAATGGAGCTGGATTTCCCCTATACGTGTCTTTAGAAAAACAAATATTATCAACACCAGGGGATTCTTCACAATCTCACATTTCTCCGGAGGAAGTGTCACCCATGTGTAATACGCTTTCTGTCTGTAAATTGTTCCCACTTTTGACCCTTCGTTTCTACTTATAGAATGTATACCCCAGTCTCCCAAAAATAATAATTGGGCAATGGAATCTCCCCTAAACACTTACATCTCACAACCACACATTAACACCGTGCCCACACATATAAACAAACATGGATATTTCTATAGATATGCACGAACATTCATACATTATATATATTTTATAATGATCATAATAAACTGGTGGACATAGATCAAATAATTTATAGATTCGAGTAGGAAATCTCTTGATCCAAGTTGTTAAAAACATCCCTTTTTGTACGTCTTTTTTGGTGCAATACATAACAGCTTTCACCTGAAGCATCTAGGGTTACCGAGACTAGACTGCTACCAATTTGACATTTAGTCTACTCTCTTACCAGACCAGGCTTGTGCAGGATTTGCGGTCATGATCAACGATACTGTTGTTATTCAATAACAATCCGAAGGAAATAGGTATGAAATTCTACATAAAAACTCTCACCCCCTTGTTTCCTGTCCCAATATGGTCGGGTTGTTGATGCGCCACCTTTTCATACATTCAACGTTACATTCAGAATTGATAAAAGATGGAATACATCCAAAGCTCTGGTTCATTTCTTCGTAAACACTTATCCATTCAAGGGGCAATTGGCAACACTTTGCTCCTAATGGTCTCCTCTTGAGGAGAGCCAACAAGAAAAGTTGGCCACACAGTTTCACATTGTGCCATCATACATGGCCCCCACTGTGTGCGATACCGACCTAGAAACCCCGCGCTGTTTCAGACGACTATTGTCAGCTGAGATCAAGGCGAGACGCGGAGAATGTCTTGGCGTCACTGGTAGGGGCCATACTTACCTAGTGGTTACCATCTGGGTCCTGGTCTTATTGGAAGCCCAGACATCGTCCCGGGCTCATCCCCCTTCCAAACAAATGACACGAGGGATGTAGAAAATTACTGTCGTCGGGTCCTTGGGCTGTCTGATTCGATTGGGATCATGCTCCTGTACATTCCACCGTTTCCCCCCGACCCGATTGCAGCATATACATGCAAGCCGTTAACATTAATATATTTTTCCGCTGGGTTGATGGGTACGATACAATATCACTGTGATTAGTCGTGGACAAGACCATACTATACAAAAGCACTTTACATCAATCATGCAATCATGGCAACGTTTTAAGGACACAGTTTCGCTATTGTATATGTACAATCCTTTTATTTTTCTAATTCGCTGATCCTCATGATGTAGATTTGGGGTCCTTAAGAAAACAGCTGTATCACATCTATATGTTTATATTCGAAAGTAGTGATTTATTCACGCTCTCCTCATACAAGAGTGCAAAACAGTATATAACAAATAAAATGTATTCAAAGGTTTTGACACCGTGTATGTGTCGACATTCATAGCTCAAAGCTAGAAATTTACAAAAATACATAAATCTTATTTAATTTCCAAGTCTGTTCACCTTCCTATCACACTGCAAACTCAGACAGTACATGAGTATTTCAAGCAGAGCATGAATGGTGAATATATATCCGTTACCCTCACAAGCAGGTTAACTGTGCTGTGTCTAGGACAAGGACTACCAGTTTAACATTGGTGGATGTAGACTGTAGAGGTCCAAAAGGAAAAAGCACGTGAAAAGCTGCAGCTTTGGGGCTTTTGTACATTAAAATACTGACGTAGCCATCCTCGGTACTCTGTCAAAACACGTACACTCAAAGGCACATCTTGCATTATCCTCTATTAGAAGTGTAATCACTGCGTATCTTATGCAGAGACAACCCATGCGTGCATACATCCCTTCTCCTCATCAAATAAGGTGCGATGTATAGACTGCTATACAATGCGGAAATCGCCATTGTTAGATTGGCAGTGTAAACCCAGTCTTTAAAAGGAGATTTAAAAGGAGATCTCTTAACCGACTGCTGCAGATAAAGAACATATAATAGCGGAGAGTTTCTGTCCGTATATGGATACAAAGTACCATGGCGAACCAACTTCCAAATGGGCTTATATATATCATGAAAGCTTGTAAATACAGGCAACCGTGCTTTTCCTGTCAAACCTAAAACCTACAATGCAGGATTCACCTTTTGATATAAGAATGTTACGCAAGGTATACTATACTTGTGAAGACAACAATTGGTTTGGATTGTGTGTGTGTGAAAGGGACTCAATTCTAGCAGTGGAAAAGGGACGGGACAAAAAGCTATATACATTATCTTGAAGGTGTCACAAACCTCGGTAGGTTCACATTTGAAGCTAGCCAAAATATTCGAAGATTATTTTCCTCATGAGACAACTGTATGAATATACATGTAGAATAACAATAACAAGGCACGGGGCGAAATAGTTAGTATTTTATATAGACAATGTGTTATAATAATGTTAGAAAGCGAGCGAGAGAAAGAGGGGTGTGTGTGAGGGGGGTGGGGCAGATGCATCTGTATATATGTAATGATATGAGAAGGAGAGAGAGATTTTATGTGAACTATGTGATATATGTCTTCAATCACCTGTTATCAGATACAATATCGGCGGGTGAACGTCCTTTGTAACCTTCACAAAGCATGTATAAGGGGAAGCATGCCATTCATGAGATAGGATAGGTTACTGGAGCGACTTATCGCTTGTAATATCGGCAGCAGTTGTACGAAAAGTACAGCACCGCCAGCGGGTATAACATGTTCCCCTTATCATGTTATGTCACATCGAGCTGAGGTCACCAGCAACTGCCCTTTACTCGAGCTCCGACAAGGTGGCCCGGAGGAGGTCCTCGACAAGTGGGACAACCAACAGATGCCCGGCATACTGTGAGGGGGGTTGAAAACACTCTCTCACCACCTGTCAATAACTTGTCTCCATGTGGTGGGAACTGCACCCCTTCTATCAGAAATCATTTGGCTGTGTCAACACATCGCCTCGTGTCCATGCTGCCCGTTTGCCCGAGGGTTACTATGAAACGCATGCAGACTCCAATCCCATGGTTCACCCACATCATGTTAGTCTTATACCAAACCCAGACCCCACAGGAGAAACATAACCATTAGTTACACAGTTTGCTTTGAGAGTAATTGCTAGGATGCTTCTTGAGTGTGAATTAACAGCTGGCAGGGATATTACGAATACCTTTAAAAGATTAATAAAATAAATTGTGGCTGTACTTGACAAGCTTCTATTGCTTTTATTGCATGGTATTTCCAAATATATCGTATATATACATACAGTCTTCCATGGAGTATGTAATAATTAATCCTTCAAATGTGGGCTGTGCATGTCTACTTGGGATTCCATGTCACACTAAAAGTGGGGAGAGAGAGGTTCTCTCTCTAAACCAAGCTTATAGGCAAAAGAAATGGAAACGTTTCCCCTCGGGCAGTGAGCCTATTTAGCAACCTGTTATGCCACAAGTAACAAATATTTTCCTGAAGCAATATCCTCAGCGATCTTTTTTTAATCTACAGAGGGAACAGTGACTTTTTATGGTACATGTACCAGGGACCAAAAGCGTGAAATCTGATGTCGGAAACAAGGCCACGGGGTTCTTAGTTTAAGGAATTATCGATAAAGTTTCAGTGTGTAGTAAGATCTTAACGATATGAAAGCACAACTTCGTTCGTGCTTAGGAATTCTGAAAGCTATTTAGTGAGTTTTTTTGAAAGTTGAACCCACGTGTTTTATTCTGTAATCGAAGCCCTGTTCGGTCGGGAGAGGTTACCAAGTTGAGGCTTGTTTTTGCCCAAAATCTCGCGACAGTATGGGTTGTCAGTCAATGCTAACAGCTCCATGAAGACTATAAAAATAGAACATCGCGCTTTTATTTTGTATTTGGATAACTCTGCATGGGTGACAGATTGATCAGCACGTCTGTCATGGTCAATATATTCACAAATAAACATTTCAGTGCATTTACTTGTTTTGGTTTAGTGGGAACCGCAAGAGACTAGAGGGCATCCACAAACAAAACTTCCGTCACGTTAGCACGTTGTTTTGACATGGTTTGCATTTTCTTAAAACAATTGTCGTTCGATAAACAACATCTGAAAAGGCTATATTTGTTGTTTATCCTAATGATTCTACAGTAATATTTGATGTGCAGACAGAATAAATCGACGAAATGCAACGAGGAGGTAATGAAAACATTTCCCAAGGAAACAAAAGCAGAAGTTTTACGTATCATATGATATTCGCAGACACCCTAGGGCTATTCGGATAGTAATCTCAAACACACAAGCTAAAACAATAATCCTCTGTCTTGGAACTCCCATTCTGCATTGACTGTGTGCTGAAGCTTTTCTATGACTACAAACGTTGGTCGGGAAGATCTAGAACAAGATTCCTTCTCCGAGTTCTTTGAATGCCGCAATGGTCTAAATATATGGACTCATACGAAGCAAATGCTTGTGCGCAATTTCATGGATTGCCTAGTATTTGCAGACTTGGGTCCAAGGAGGCCATGCATTGTATTGTAAATACTTTTATTGTGTCAAAAATGGCTGGACAACATCAAGAAATATTATTCAAGTCCTGGAATAGATTCATAATCGCCAATATGCTCAGTTTAGCTTTTGAGATGACTTTTTTCATGATCCTTTTTCAAATGCTAGTACTTGACAACAGACTGCTTTACTCGACGATTATGATTTCCTATTGTTCGAAGGTCATCAAACAGCTGCTTTATAGTTCTTCCGCAAATAGACCCGGAATTAAGACAACAAAGTATCTATTCTATTACGGAATAACTGCCCTGAATAACAATCAGGGGCCATCTGTGCTCTTTACAAGTTAGTCAGAAACCTCCTTTCATGGAAGTTTGACAAGCAGGAGAGAAGATACCTCTTGTAGCCAGGAAACACTTCTATGGTTCTTTGCAGCCTATTTCCTCACTTATGCTAGCCCATCAAAATAGGCAATTACGAGCAGAATAACTTTCCTTTAAGAAACCTTACTAATAAATCACATTTTTGTTAAAACAAGGGGAATTGCCTCCGAGTGGTTATAAATATAGACATGTCTACA
The DNA here is from genome assembly GCA_942159475.1 of Sthenelais limicola. Classification (NCBI taxonomy): domain Eukaryota; kingdom Metazoa; phylum Annelida; class Polychaeta; order Phyllodocida; family Sigalionidae; genus Sthenelais; species Sthenelais limicola. The sequence continues at coordinate 73,362,092 of OW804098.1, forward strand.
ATGAGAGTAAACGGGCTTAACTGAGAAATATCAGTGTGTTTCCTCTCTCACCCTTAAATATGACCAATGGAGTGAAACTACGTACCCTATCCTAAATCCTCTTTCTCGAGCAGGGTTAATTCTCTAGCAAGACATATCATTACGAATCTTACATTTAAATGTAAAGAAATCTGGAAATTGTGTTCCATTCCCCATCCATTCAGATTTTACCAAAACATACAACGTGTTTACTAAGCTGTCTGTGCGTTTTGAACAATCCCCTGACCTGTATGTTGGTCAAAACCATTCTTACAAAACTATATGACATAAAATGGGGACATCAACATATTCTTATTTATTTCAACACTTGACTATTAGTTTTACTTAAATCTAGACCACGAAGTATGTAATCTATTCCCTGTGATTTGTTTCTTTCATTTTTGGAATAAGACTTGTGGGATGTACATTTAATTCTACCATTCTGCCTCGCTGCGAATAAACATTTTTGAGTGCTGTCGTGGCAGATGGAGGGATGACTAAGGCTGATCATGTTTAATATATGCCCGTTTGTTTGAGCTACTGTCCCTATGCACCTGAGGGATTTATGCTACTGGGAGAATGTCCCTGTATCATAGATCTATGACTCCGGTGAAAGGTCCAATCAAGTGACATTGTCCTGCTCAAACATTGCACTAAGTTAATTTTTATGATTGCTCTGAACAAGTAGCATTGCCTCCATTACATTCATTAGAAACCTATAGGCCATTATCTTAGGCAAATATATTTGAGGGTGGCGAGAAAATTTTCATGACACTTGATGCACATGAATCTCAGGAGACGGTCGCAATGATTGAATGACTGATCCCACTAGTGACTTCTGTCTGTCCTCATATCAGGTTAAAAATGCAGGCTTGTTTTAACCCATGACATGTCGAAGGCTCATGTTTTGATTGATGCTGTATGCAGAGTTATTAGGATATGTTTCACAGGCCAGAACTACTGATTCTGCGCTTGTATATTCTATATTTTTAGTGAGAAAAAATTAGCTTTATTCCTCGAGATTTAACGGTATTTCAGCATCCTCTAAATCCGAAGCATGACCTAGGATGTGAGGTCAGACTTAAAACATTCTTCCAATCGTCTGCACAAGCTATCCACCAATATTTAAACACAAGGCCTTGTTTAACCTTAGAACTCGGCCGGGTTGCAATGGAAAATACTATAAATAATGGTGCTTTACCCCACCAAAAACCTTCTCCCCCTTCCCCTTTAGGACTGATAATATTCCAAGATGGCAGGGAATACGAGACCTCGCCAAATACAACCTGTTTGAATGAGGTGAGGGAAGGGGGTCATCCGTACACACTTTGTATTATGGAACAAATCCCGTTGAATCCTGGCGCTTCTGCACACACTTCCACCAAGGAAGCTCCCATTTCATTAGTTCATCCCGTTTGGGTCCGACTGGAAGGGCAATTGACCATTCTGTTCCTTTCAGGAGTCAAGCGCTCATGATTTACATGGTAAATAAGATCACGGGTTAATATATTTTCTAGGGTGCAAGAGCTAGGGCCATGGATGTAAACAGTGCTGTGAGAGGATGGGGTGTTAGATGGATTGCTTATACCAATACATTGGTCATTTCCTATTCCTCCATATTTGGGCGTTGGCTCAGATATTTTACCATGATCATCCCAAGTATCATATTACTCCGAGACGTAAGAGGAGAAGGATGTAGGTTCAAAGGCAAGATATTTCGGTGTTTATCGTCACAACATTTACATTGCATACATAAAAATACTCTGCGGTAGCATGACAGGGCCTTTTTCGGAATTTCGAGAGCTTTTAAATGCTAATGTTAAGAAGGCCTCGGGAGATGGGAAATGAGTCATTACGACATTACCCTTGTATCATAAAGTCGGCATGTGTGCTTTAATTCGTTAGAGCTGTCCTAAACAATTTGTATGAGTAAATCCGTTATTGGGCAGACCCACCAAGAGTTGTCATTTGTGAAATTGGAATCTCAAACAGAAACAGAATACTGCAGGAAAGAAACGATTACAGAGTGGAGGTGGCAGAGAAGAAATAATGCAACTAGCACTACTTGTGTCCTAGGCTTCCTCCTCATTTAGCCCAATCTGTTGTGAGCAAAGCAAGATCCTCCTAACAGTGATGACTGTTGTTTCTCCACAATGTATTAAAATGGATGTTCACGTAATTGCAATAAGGCAACATAAGCCTCTTTTACTCGGAGCATAAACATAGGGGCGGTCATCTGTTAAAGCACTGGTACAAGGTGGTGTTTGATAACAGACAACTGCAGCTAAGATGAAATTGTTGGATTTGCCCTACAGCTGACACTGACACCATTAATCAGCAGATGATGTGTGAAATGAGCTGGAAGGGAGGAGCTGATTCTAAGCCAGGTTGTCGGCTTAAACTGGTTATCTGTTAAACCCAAACCACAAACCCTACATCGACCCCCCCCCCCCACCCCCACCCTATAGCTATTGGAAGCTACCATCCCACTCTCCCTACTGTCTCTTTACACCCTTTGTTATTTGCTTTTACAGCAAGGTGGCTGTGCGAAATAACTCTTGCAGATTCATAGAGAATTGCCTCTTCTAATCAAATTTGTAGCTTCTAATAAAAGGGGAGGACCTGCCTCCAGCCCCCATCCCACTTATGTCAACACAAAGGAGCGCGAGGTGGCTGGGCCACGATTAATTGTGGAAGTTGTTGTCATGGGATCAGCGACAGAGCCGCGAGGTTCAGCTATGGACCTCTCCATCAGGCGGTCAGAAAAGAGCAAGAAAAGGAGAGAGCTAGACCATAATTTATACTTCCTCCTCGGCGGCTACATTGTTCTTGTTTAGCAGCAAAGGTTCAGAGCGTCAGCAAGATATATTATTTGTTTTGTATCGATAAGATCTATTGTGTAACTCAGAATAGAAAGAACGTTTTGATGTAAACAAGTGAAATAAACGCATGGAATACTTCCTCCATCTTCCAAAGGGACAGCACATTATAAGTTGGAAGGTTTGCTTATATTTCTGATATTAGATTCTGATATAGATTTTCATAAGCCTCATGTACTTTTAATTTATGTATGTCTTCGATATTTTTTATTTTACTAAGTAGCATTTAAACTGAATTATGAAGAGTGGAATAAATTGAAATTGAACTTGAATATACCCAATATAAAGTGATAATATGGGGGAAATTATTACTTTTTGCGATGCAAATATAGTATGCAGGTATTTATCTTATCCGCTGAAAGTTAGTCACTGATTATATCCCCCCATTAAAACGTAAAATAGCTTGCTGCTATAGGCCTGTTAGATCTACTTACTAGTCTTACCTGACTCGCGAGATTCAGACCGTCGACATCAACTAGATCTCAAATGCTTCAGTGCTTAGAATATAATAAAGTGATGGCCAAAATGATTATGATGTATCGCAATAATATTATAGGTTAACTTGGAAAGTGCATTAAATCATATATGACATGTATATTATAATCAAATAACACCAGTTGTGGGGTCGGCCGAGGGCGTATATTGAGGTCAATACTCTCGATTTCCCCTTAGGGCTGAGGGACGATCAAATTAGGATGACCTGTACAGATAGCGTGGAGAGAATCTCAATGACCCTAGTTCAAATTAAATATGGAAGGTCAAGCTGCATGGTTCCCACCTTGGTAATGTAGGACACAAATCGTGCAACGTTAAATATCTATTATATATATCTTGAAGGGAGTTAGGTATCGCTATAATATATCGATAGGCCCGGTGTAGAAATGATGTAGTCGTTGAGAAGTATAAAGTTATTGTTAAGTTGTTTATTATAATGATACGAACTTTCGCCCTACTTGGGCTTCATCAGGTGAAAGTGATCAATTATATATAGTTCTCCTATATGCATAGGTATAGTTGTGAGTGGTCTACGATTAAGCACAGAAGGATCATCATTGAGATCGTCATACATTTGGTGGACATTATATTTATTACATTATTATAGTTATTCGGTTCGATTGGTATACCACAACATACCATACATGAATACATGTATACCGTACTTAAATACTTTCCCGACTGATTGTATGTTACTAAAAGGTTTCAAGGGAATGGGGATTCATAGCTCACCTTTGCCAAACACCTTGGAATTATCCTAAGAGATTGAACATATTTGATCCACCATTTAGTCCATATAGTGGTATCTACTATGGAAAAGAGGGTAAAAAATGAGAGACATGAAAGGCAGAGCCCCAAGCCTGATACAATATATCTATTCATTTATCAGGTGTCGAGATGCATGGCTGCACCTAGGTCGCTTGATGTTAAAAATATTATGCGCATTGAAGTGGTCCTTCAATGCACTATAGCTGAGATTTTTACTTGTACTCCCTTGCGGCAAAATTCAAATTGCAGAAAATGTCCTAAAAGTATTCCTGAGTACAATAGTGGGGTTTTTATGCTCTGCTGTGCTCAGAAACATGGTAAACAGCCCATGTGAATGCCTTCGAGTTCAGGCTCTTCCCTTTTCTACTCTCGAAGGCATTTATTATAATATTTCTCTGGACGCAGTCTTAAATATCTAAAGGGAATCATATCACTGTGAAATAGTTGTCTCTTTGGCGCTGGGCCATGGGATTAGCCATCACTTTATCCAGTACATCAATAGCTTACAGCTGAGACAGCCAAACAAGTTTAATTGCTGACATTAACCATTGTAACAGAGGTCATTGTTTAGACGGCCACAACATACTTTTGCTTTTGTTTCCATTTCTACAGATCATTCATGATCGTTGAATGTGTAAATCGATTTGTTGGAGTAAACCAGAAGTTTAAAGCTACTTCAATGTTTATTTTGGTTCGTATCGGGTTATTTATTCCCGAAAAGGTGTGGGTGTATACTTCATTTAAATGATAAATACAGTACACAAGGTGAAGGTAACTGAAACCAACAACGAGATGAGTAGTTTTCTGAATATAACACCGAATCACAGATGAGTATGATTTTTTTTGCAGTTAGACAACACTGTTCAAAGCTAAATAATGGGAACTATATTGAGTTTTTCCCATTCATCATTTAAGGATTGGATACTTTGATACGCCCCCTCACACATTGTTCAAGATTAATGTTTCTAAATGGCTGTAAACACATCTCAGGATACAAAATACATCTCAGGGTACAAAAGTTTTAACAAAGGTTTACGGAATCATTTTCCTAATTCCATAAATGCTGATTTGACTCTCAATAGAAAAAACATACATTTCTGTCTTTCCAATAAAAAATACCCTAGCTGTTCCGTCTACCATATAGTACAAAGCAGTTTATAAATATGCGGTAAAATTCTATCTTCCAAGAAAAAATACTATGTAAGAAACTCCGTAAAGTGCTTCACTCTCCTTCGTTACTGACAAATGCCCCCATACCTGACACCTGCCCTGCACTTCATCATATTTGGTTTTGCACAATCGTAATGGTTTAATACCATTTCTTGTCATAAAATCAACTTACTGCTAATACCTTCCAATATTAGCCTGGGTATTTCCATTCTTTATCCTATCTATTTTGACTTTGTGTCAGCGCCAAGCTTAACACAATGGGTCAGCAGGGATACCTCTTCCTTCTTCTAATATATTATCTTCATGTCCTCCGTCTGCTGAATGTTTTTAAGTACTCGAACTAGAGAGCATTAACACCGAGGTCACATTTGAGTAGTCCTTTGCGTCAGAGTAAATTCTTTGATGTTGAAATACAAGGCCCCTTTTTAAAAACATCGTAAACACGATTGTGAAGATTCGCACATTTCATAGTACGACCGTATATCTATTTCCTTATTTATAAGCATACACTATATTATACACTATATGTGTGTACATATTATCACACATGATATCTTCACATGCATGGCCACTTGAACACGTTCCTCCTAGTCATCCGTGCGCGCATGCATACCACATGTACGTACATACATGAATAGACACAATATATATATATATATATATTGTGTCTATTCATGTATGTACGTGCATGTATGTATGCATAAACATATTATACGTATATGTACATTAATAACAATTATCGAGACATACTGCATGAGATAACGCTGATTTGCAAGCTGATTGCTTTAGCCTGTTGATGTTTGTCAGAAACGCTAATTTTAGGTCCCACAGGACAACTTCTTTTTTTACATGATTTTATTCAGGCTCTTTACTTACAATATCGCACTCTCACCCCAGGGGTGATTTTCGTAATGCCCTGTTGTCAGTCTACATCGAGGTTTTTCAGAAGTTAACAAAAGTGTTGGTTATCGGTTTTTAATATAACAATAGTGAGACTTAATATATTGAATAATGTGGATAATGAGATGGTATGAATATGAGGTGATAGATCCACAGTCTAAAGTTAAATCGACTATTATATCGGGTGGTGAGATGGTTATTACTTTCATATCATTATATACAGAGAGAGTAAGTTATCAGGAATAAATCAAACACAAAGATATCATCTACAAGACATCGCAATATACGACAGGGATTTTACAACGTTTTTACATCCGACCTGCGTAAAGTTAATGTTTTTTTAAATCATAAAGAATAACCTGTGGGAACTTCTCAATGGTGCTTAGAATGCTTAATCGTAAATTCTTGAATTGATTGTTGTATTGGTTATTTGGTAGAGAGCAATCAGGATATTACACAGAGGCTGCATACCTAATAATCATCATCATGACACATAGTATGATGCATGGTTGGATGAATGAAGATTCGGCCTCTGGCCCGCGTCAAGCACCAAGCCCACCCCCACCCCAATCGATCAATTTCACTGAGCTTACGCTAACCGTTCCTGGCTGCGGGTTTGAGCCACGGACCACGCCTATGTAATAAGCAGTCAGTCTTTGGTGAGTGTAGGGGGATAACCTAAGAAATCCTCCGAGATTCTTTCACAATTCAGTATTACTTGGAGGTCGATCATGTCTGCGTTTCATGTGTTTCCAGCTCTGATCTAGTAAAGGAAGCTGCCTTTTGAGAAGAGAAATAATCTGTACATTTTGAAGGCCACAGATGGATGATAGAAGTAAAATGGTCTAATGTTTTTAATAACATAGCCTCAATGTTTTGTCAGTTTTACTTGACTTGAGCAAATCAATGTAAGATTCTTTGGGCGAATATAATTTAACTGCCTCTGCCCCTAAAATACATTTCCCATTGCATCCGTCATCCGTCTCTTCCGTTTACGCCCATCCATGCATGGAATTAATTTATCTTGACACCTAATCCAGCCTGCTTTTATTCTTAACTATGACTTTTGAAAATCAATCCGCACTGAATTGTAAATGCCAATATTTAGTCAACTCGTGTTATCGAAGTAAAATTATGGAAGTGATTCTTAAACATAAGCCTATCTCATAAACCTATCGAGGTCATGAGTCCTTAAACAGCTTATTCATTATTAGCAACCGCCAAATATTTAAATCTAATGCAGAAAACGACAGAATGATGAGCTCTTGGACTGGCTGTCAAGGTATGGTAATGAAAAAGTGGAGATAGATGGATATCCATCAGAAAGGCATTTTACCTCATACTTTCACAGTCATGTTCTTTCTGTAGCAATATTTTGTCTCTGCTGCTACTTTCAATGTGTGTCGAAGGAAGAGTCCTCTTGAGTCATTCTTGAGTAGATCTTCCTCCCCTACACGTGTGACATATTTCCCTGTTTCCCCTCTAAGGACTCAAATCGCCCACGAAGACAATATTTTTGTTGTTTGGAGTAGATTCTCTGAACAATGTGATGACCGACTACATTGCATTGAAGTGCTATAGTTGGTAACATGATACCCGCGTTGCGGGGACATTTCTTTGATTGGGAAGGGTGGAAGACGGAATTCCATTAAACCTCTCGAAATCTGTCACCTCCTCATGAAAACAACAGCTGGGATAGGATGGAGGAACTCAGATTTGGGGGACAGCTCCCCTTGTCTTATCATCATGAATGACATTACAGGCCTAATGGCGATCATCCAGAACACTGTAATGGCTGTAATGGCGTTCATGTATAACAGTATGTATCAGGATGGCGGGCCTCATTACCTAAAGGAGTGGTCCTATAGTTCTTAACTGGACACGGGTGGAGGTGAGGGGAGGGAGGACCAGCTAGGACCACTCCTTTAGGTAATGAGGCCCGCCATCCTGATACATACTGTTATACATGAACGCCATTACAGCCATTACAGTGTTCTGGATGATCGCCATTAGGCCTGTAATGTCATTCATGATGATAAGACAAGGGGAGCTGTCCCCCAAATCTGAGTTCCTCCATCCTATCCCAGCTGTTGTTTTCATGAGGAGGTGACAGATTTCGAGAGGTTTAATGGAATTCCGTCTTCCACCCTTCCCAATCAAAGAAATGTCCCCGCAACGCGGGTATCATGTTACCAACTATAGCTGGTCCTCCCTCCCCTCACCTCCACCCGTGTCCAGTTAAGAACTATAGTATGAAAGGCTGTGCAATCGTCCCCTGTCACTGAGGTCTCCCATGCAGTGCAGCCTTAATTCTGGTGTGGTTATTCATAAGCTATTCCTTCATTACTCTTTCTTTTTTCTACCAATGGAGTACTCTTTTTGGAGTTATTTACACATTCTATTTATTGAAAAGAAATAGCTGGTTAGCTCTTTGTGACACGTTTCATAAAAACAGAACTATATCGTTCTTGTAATAGAGTATCTTAAATTTGCGGTTACCGTTACTTGGGGCCCATCTATGGGAGAAAGTTCTCCTTTCAATAGCAGGCCTTTAATCTGGTGGTATATGTGCCACATAGGCCAAGATGAACAGTCATGTTACCCAGGTTTATCCTATAATTCATTGGTCTGCCTTGGCCCCATTCAATAAGGGGGGAATCACTTTCTGCCTTCGGGAAACATCTGTCACGAAAAGACATGTTCCCACCTGAACATGGGTGGCTCCATGGAAAGCTCATGTCCTCTATTTGCGTGTTACATATATGCCTTATGCTACACCCGACTGGTCGTATAGGAAAGGTAGAGTTCCTTCTGAAAGTAAGCTATATATTGTATAATGTATATATATATATATATATATATATATATATTATACATACATAACATATTTTATATATGATATACCAGTACCCATACAAGTCAAGATATTGAGTATAGAGAACACTGTGAACGCCCTAATGGAAGGCAATAATCGTCATGCTATATAATGTCAGTGTCATCTGCATTTCTCAATAAACATCTACACTCTAAGAAGAAAGGGTTCTAACAAGAACCCTTAAGGGTTCTTCAGCTTGTCGACATGGCAGAACCCCTAAGGGTTCTACTTAGAACCCTTTTTTGAGGGTTCTAAGTAGAACCCCCGTTTCGGGAATAGGCAGGGTTCTACATAGAACCCTCGATTTGAAGAACCCTTTGAAGAACCCTCTGGCCAAAATAGGTAGGGTTTTACATAGAACCCTGATTTGGCATCCCTAAAATTGCTTTCTAATTTACAATGTTAATTCTGAATAAAGTAATGAATTCATTATTCCCTGTTGAATCTAGACTGGTCCTTATAATAGCAGATTTGTGCTCAGTGCTAAGGCAGCATGTTTCTCCACAGAAGCATTTTGCCCAAGAGCATTCAAGGAGAGACTGCATATTATATGCAGTCCCTTTGCTTGACTTTTTCAGAGTTCCTCATCCATTTCCATCACTTAAACTTACCCTTAATATAATCCTCTCCTACAGCTGACATAGGTATCCATTGCAACTTGGTGTTTGACAATTTTGGTACTTCAGTAGTACTCATAGTAATAATATTAGAATTATAAGGGTGCTTTCTTCACAACATTTTTCAACATCAAGCAGATAAGTTATACAAATAAAGTATTGATTTCATTGCTTTCAATATTCCCAAGTTTATAAAGTGTAATATCTATAAGGTATAAATGCCTCATATAAGTATTACTAGTGAGACTTTTGTTTTAATAGAAATTGTAAATAGCATGTAGTAACCTGTGAGGGCACCTAGTGAAAGCCAAGTTCCACGGTACTGCCACCTGGTGAGAAATCTATGAAGAACCCCTATGGTTCTAGATGGAACCCCCGGTGGTCCCGAAGAACCCTTTTAGGTGTCAAAGAACCCTAGGGTTCTTGGTAGAACCATGGGGTTCTATCTAGAACCCAAAAGAACCCTTTTTTCTTAGAGTGTACTCTCTAAATCATGATAATCTAGGTCTCATGGTCTTCACATTTAGACCTTTCATACCAGTGAAATCTAATGGAGGGTTACTTGAAGGGTTAATAGCAAGAACAAGAACTTGAGCGGATCAATACGGCACACAAAAGTATGGTAACAAGAATAGAAATTGGCCATGGGTTTTAGATTGGAGATGTTGATATGTGATATCTACATATTCGTGAAGCATTTTCATAAAAGATAATCCTTAATGTAAGGAATCGTGTACTGTGTCGAAAAGGTTAAATAGTTTGTCCTTTGAGGTAAAAAGGCTTTTGTTTATGGGCTGCTAAAAACTTGATGGGTCTCAGACGTAATGGCTTTGGGAGTGGGTAGAGTGTCCCATGGGCATTGGATAGTTGTGGTAATGGTCGGTGGGAGGTCAATGTATGTGATGTGTGAGTGTGTGGGCAAGTGGCAGAGTGAAAGTGTGTCTTTGCCCTTCATGACCAAGGTCTCTGCCAACAATGTTCGCATGATGTTCCGAGGGTCTGAGAGACAGGGAGCCCAAGGATGTCCGACATTTTAATTGCTACCCTTCATTTAGAGTAATAAGGGCAAGTGTATTTGTCAGGACCAAAGCTTTATTCTGTCATTGGGCTTTTGCCTTGCCACATGGTCCCTTATGGCCCTTTGTTTCAAGCTGGTACTCTAACTGCTTTATTTCATTACTGTCGCACACAAGCCACTGACCAAAAAGAGTACAAGGGGCATGGAAAGGTTTTGAGATGCGCTCCAAGGAGTAATTACGGCGCATTGACGAGGAGGTTGCCCTGTATTCAATTAAGGCTATTTCATTTCTATAGGAAGCTGTGGGTTATCAAATTGATGGGTCTATGCTTGTGATAAGAGTAAAAGAAATATTTTGTAATACTTTCCCATATGGGTCATGCACTTTTTGAAACACAATCCTATAAATGGACACTTCCTTGAAACTCACGAGAGTGAAGCAGAATGAAATATATTTGAACTACAATTAAGATTAACGTATATATGTGGGAGTAATATGCAAAAACAAAAGCCAGTTCGTAGGTCGTACTTGCTAGAATTTCTTGCAAGCGCGCTTTGTTCATGTTTAAATCTTCCCTTCCCTCAAATGCAAGAATTTAGGCGGCATTGACTCTTTTAATCCTAATAAACATTTTCAAACGATAAATCCTGCGGGATGGACAGTGGGCGGCCATAAGGTGACCAGTACGTCGTTAGTGGGATAGCCTTAACACTGGACTGACACAAGAAAGCCATTGCCAAATTCTATTGTCATGCGCCACTTAGCCACCCACCGATACATCTACCCTTGCCTTATTAGCCCCTCGACACTGCCTAGGGCCCGTTTTCAATTTAAATCACTAAATAAAAAAGGAGCGAATACTGCTATTAATTTGGCGACTTTCCGGATAAAAGGGATGCACAAATCAAAAGAATCATGCCAGGCCAGATGTGATTTGCGCGAGGCTAGTTAGGACAACCAGCTTAGCTGGGTGACTAAGAATAGGGTAATACTGTTGCCCCTATCTGAAAGTGACGGACTTGCGCTAGACCATTGCCTGTCGGGTATTACATATCACTTGTACACCTGAATGGCTGGGTGTCGGGCAAAGCCTTCGGCCTCTAATTGCTTGAAGCCATTTACATCGTCATTGGTATGCCTGGCAGCATTGGGGTCTCTGGATTCTAGAAGCGGACATGCGCGGAACCAGCTTCCTCTAATGGTATTACGCCCTTAGGAGGCGATGGAGGTCAGCAGATTTCCTTCGAAGTACCGGCCTCTTCACGCTTCGTTGAATTTTCCAGATCACAGGTGTTCCAATTAACAGGTTATTCTCTTGCTCTCATGATCCTGTCCTAGCCACGTAGTTCCTCACTCTAACTGTTACAATATGTAGCCTTTTCTCTTTTTCGCTTTTTCACAAAGTTCCAAATGCATGCAAATCCCCCAAATGCATGCTTTGACCAGCATGGTGGTGAAGATATTAGACGTCGAGGCCGAAGCCTGAGCCAGGGGCATTAGTAGCAGGGGCTCCACTGCGATTGGATGACCATTCCCCTTGACTTTGGCAGCGCTCTTAATGTTCCGGTTCCGGCCGTCCCTTCCTTGGGGCAGTTGGCAACTCGTTATGGTTTGTAATTAAAGCTGAGCTTTCTGATGGTTCTTATGAAAACTTAATCAGATGTGAGATGGCTTCGACGGAAGAGCGTGCAGAGGGGAAGCCATTACGGATGGGCGGTGGGTGGCGAGTTAGTGGACAACTAGGACCTTGGAAAACTCCCGAAGGACAGGGTCTTCCTCCAACTACACAGGACCAAGCCACAATCTGGCCGTCCCCGCCCACCCTTCAGACTTCCTGGCAATTTACTTGAAAGAGCGATGCTCTCTATAAGTCGCAGATAATAGTCGTTGGACGCCCCAATCGCGCATACGAGATAACAGATTTGCACTGGCAATAAGTCCGCTCAAATTGCCACAGTGCACGGCAGGCGAGGTCCCAGCGCAGATTAAGTAAGACCGAATGCTTTCATTTATTAAATCCAGCAGTCTTGCTTCGTGCCACTGGGAGACGGCCATCTGAGTTGTCCCTATGAGGCTAATGGCGGATACCACGGTCACTTATGTCCCTCCACGGTCCCACAATTCCAATGGCAGCACTGCTGTTGTGGGAATCTGATATGTATGAATTATTTTGTCGGGAAAACAATCGTAACTTAGCAAGTACTTTGCCACTGAGAGAACTATTCCATTGAAAAAATATTAGCATATCATTAAGCAATCCATAATTATTTTTTTTTTAAAAGCTCTTTTGTTAAGACAGACGAGACCAAATTCACGTGTAGATACACATGTTCATCAAGCACCCAATTCTAGTTAAAGTGTGTTTATTGATAATAAGAAAGATCAAGAAGCCACATGCTTTCTGTGAATTCTTGCAGGCGCCTAATAAGGTGGTTCTGTTGCTAATGATATCTCCCTGCCTGGTGATAGCCCATTTAATTCTAATTCCAAGGGATTCCTTTTGTTTGAAGGACTGATTCAGGCTTCTTGTTGACTCTCTCCGATCCATCCTCCACTTAACCATTAGCCTCGAGTTTCACCTTTTCCCTCGGTTGGCCGCAAGAGATGGAAACCCTATCGTACAGCACCTGCACCCAGCCCCAGCCTGAACAAATAGTCAATCGGCAGACTAAGATGGCGCCTCTCAGTGTCTCAAGCAGAGGAAACAAACTAAGGGTTTTAAATAGGACCAGCACCCCTCACATCCCATGGCACACTCTGGCATATTATTGAATAGAACCAGCCTTCCCGGATTGAGCGTCATTAATTTAACCCTTGCCCCAGCAAATTAGTCTATTACCTTACATTAACGTTTACATTTGTTTTTATTTTAGAGAATGCATTCTACTCACTATCATATGGTCAAATTAAGCCAGGCAATATTTTATGTTTTGTGTGTGTGGGGGGGGGGGGGGGGCACAGAGAAATCCTCGTTGTACGCCATTCGCGAGGAAACGGGCAAAGAAAATCCCCCGTCACCTTTTCTAGTTCTATCCACTCAAGCTGTTGAGAAGTATTCAAACTGACTTTCAAACTGTCTGGCGAGTTCCTTTGACCTCCGTTCGGCGTGAAGACCCAATGTAGTTTGCTCTCCTAGTTAGTTCCCATTTCTACTCGTTTCCATGGAGATAAAGCCATCAAATGCTACTTTCGTATGGTACTTTGCAGACGTATTTATGACGCTTCGGGACACACATATACTATTCCAAGTCTTGGACCTGTGGTTCGTTGCCTTGTCCATAAACAACTTTTCCTGCCATCAAACACGGTACTATGTCCAGCCCCTAAGCGCTGAATGGCCCTCTTGCTTCGTGCTAAACCCCTTCAGTCATATTTGCTTTGTTATGGACCATTTCACTTATATTTACTTGTAATAGTAAAACAAGAAACTGCCATTATACCCACCCGCGTGGACCCATTGCCATTTCTGGTCATGGGGCACTCACTTTCCTTCGGCTAGTGCTACATTGCCATACGGAGGTCGAAGGGACCAGGATGTCCCACCGCATCAGCCATCTGATGTTATTCCATCCCAGTTCAAGGGGGTGATCCGATCCCTCTTGCGAAGGGCAAACTATGAGAAAAGGCCCGTTATTGACCGAGCTTTGTGTGCTCGGTTGATGACAATGGAAATGCCGGAATAAAGGATAGCAAGAGAAGGAAGACACAGAGAGTGTCCACCACTTCTTATGTTTTGCTCTTTGTACATTGGTGGCCTTGAGTCCTCTCGCCACCTTCTCAAGGTGCAGACCTCAGGTCTCGCTAACTTGACCTCCGAGAAAGATTTTTTTCCAAAGGCCAGCCAGCAGCAAGTGGGAAACTACTCCTCGAAGGGCATCTCGGATTGCTCCCATTGAGGCCCCATGAGTAGACTTGGGAGCACTGTCAAACTTTGGAGCAGCAACTGTCAACATTTGGAGAGCTTTCCACAATGTTTCAGGCCTGCTATCGTCCATTTCTAGGCGTTTAACCTGTCTGAGCTATGGTCAACTTTAGTCGCAAATGACATGCAGATAGTCAGATGACCTGGTCACCTCATCGCAGCCACTACAGCAAGAGCTGCTCTTTCCAGGCTTAAGCACCTCCGTTTCTAGCAGCTGCTCGGACAGGTCACCAGGCTAAATTAGATTTAGATCTATGCGCATCTGCAATGTCCCCAAATCAACTTGTTTACGGATGAACAATCTTCACACGTAATTTAAAAACAGATCAGAATCTGGTTTTCAAAGGGAACGATTGATGATAATAATTGCTTTATCCTGTTCTGTAGAGAGAAAGATCAGCGTTTCTAATGTTTCTGTCAAGATCCGAATATGAATTGACATCTGTGATAGATATCGGACTACCAATATTAATAATTCGGGGCTAGCAAATTATACTCACATCATTCACATCCATTCGTCTGACATTAAAAAAAAAAAGGAGCACAGTGTAGTCGAAATCTGAAAATTTACCAAGTGACGCTGGGCTCGTATATTTGAAGCTTTGTGGCTGGCAATGGCTTTCATGTGAATTGAACAAAAACTATATCAAAACTACATTGTACGTTGTATGTCATGTCATGTTGACATTGTTCCTATTTCAGACGAATCTATGGTGACCTTCCGGCGGTGCCTCAGCCGGTCGCTAACAACTTCAAAGCGGGGTGAGGTGCGGCAAAGAAATGAGCGACGCTAACCAAATTTAGCTCTAATGTTGTTAGTTTATTGGCGGCGACACGCATTCTTTTTGCGTTCCTTCCCCGGAAGAATGAAATCAAGCTGTACGAAATTTGGATTGTGCGAACGAATATGTAAATTCCGTCAGTCAGTCTCATGTGGCGATAAAGACATTTGAGGAAACGCATTTGCGGATTTACATGGCATCCTAATTTTCAAACGCAAAAGAAGCACGTACGGGATCAACACTCGGGAAAGACCATGGAAGGTAGTGGGGGCTGTGTGGCTCAGAGCATATTGTTGCCGTTATCTTTTATTTGCTTCTGGGACTGTTTTAGATTGTGTCTTATACGACTTGGGGAGCAGTCCTCTTTTTCCTCTCACTGTTACACAAACTTTAATTTCAGGTCGTAGACAAGAGGTATATACTGAAGCATCAGTATGCAATTCCATGCAAGGATATATTTGTGAACACAAGTCTAAGTAATATTACTGCTCCATTTCGTAACGACTGAAAGATGCTCTCTTTTTTAGCTTGGGTAAACAATGTATGTATATTTACGAAACATCAGATCTTAGCGCTTACACCATCCTTTTACTCTTTGTAAATAGAAAGGTCCTTTTACATCAATATAAAAATAAATACCCACTCTTCTATTTGAAAATTGGCCACCCATGCTCTCGATTCAGCCTACGGTCCTATCTCTATTCTGACCGGACTGAAGAAAAAGACGTTTTTACGTATTACCGCTCGGTCCCTTTCACTATCTTAATGAAATAAGCCTTCCATGTTGCATGAACTATGAACAGAATAGTAGTGAAACGCCACGTGAAAGTTTACTCAATGGTTATGATCACTGCTAAATTGAATCAAGCATTCTTTACAATCATTAATCTTTATTCCAGGTGGACCTCCTCGACGGAGAAGTATGGCAGCCGTTGCCATGGAAATATTCGAAACACACCAAGGCAGCCATATATTACAGGTAGGATCTAAAAAAGAGTTCCCCCATAGGCGTTATAGCAAATGGCGTTGAGTACAGATAGAAATTCTCCGTACTGCCCTCAAGGGAAAGAGTTTCGTGTTACACACACAATAGAGACAGGGATACATTTGTCAAAAAATGATGTATCACACAGACCCTACCTATATTAAGTCATTATATAAACTATTCTGGCTGTATAATTTTGGAAATGGATGTATTATTGTCCCTTGTTTTTCTACTTACAAATATAAGTCCCTTTTATTTGGACCAATAATTAGTATAACTCGATCAAGATGTTCCCCTTCAAATCTATACGACCTGTGACCAAGTTGGTTTAAAGACTTAAAACGGAAAAGGTCACCCATGCATGCATTGGATATAAACGCACAAGCTCGCATTTCATTGCATCGGCTGCTGATCCAGATTTTGAGGCCAAAAGAAAGTTTGGTATTAATTCTTCAGAAAAATACATGTGATAAACCAAAAGCTAATGATGATCAGCCCTGGGATTTAGAGTTAAATGCGTTTGGACGAAATTTAGGGAATAGATAACTAAAAGAGTAGAACAGTTGATTGAATTGATGATTGGTATGCTTGACTCCCGTGTCTCTGATGCGACCACATATTTATGTGCTACATTTTCACTTTCAACATATTAACATCTTAATATATCTCTCTGTAATCTCTCTTCTCCCCCCCCCCCCCCCCCCCACACACCCTCTCTCTCTCTCTTTCTCTATTTCGGTCCGTACCGCTTTTATGCCCCCTCCCTCTAGGCAGTCATTTTAGGTTAGAAACATAATGTAAATATTTCCACATTCATTCTTGCAGAATAAATGAACATGGTTGTTTAATAATTTCCATGCTTTCCGTGAGATTTAATATCCTTTCAATTGTTTTTGTAGTCCAACACGTTCCCCATGGGAAGGGTGGGCAATAAAGGTTTAATTAGTTGCATTCAAAACATAAATGTCAATCCCACCTCTTCCAGCGCGGCGAAGTTTGTGCTCATTCAAGTGACAACGGGCCTAAACGTTGTTACATTAACATGAACATTGCCGTTTTACCCAGCCTTCCTGTCAGTCTCTTAATACAAACATAAGATCATCTTCACGCGGTGTGTCAGTGGAGAAAAGAGCAAATCCACAACTGATGTGCGAGTGAATAAGAAGAGTGGGTGGTCATTTCTTGGCCCTGTTGATAGCACACACAGTAGGATAATCCAGGGGACAAGCAGTAAGAAGCTTCTCTAAGACAGGAGCCAAATACTCAGGCTCCGGTGAAATCGGACACTGAGGGTGCCATCAGTCAATAGACAGCCGACGGACAGGTTGTCAGGCTATTGTGAGACAGGCTAAAGCCGGGTTAGACGCTGCAAGGGGCAATTGTTTCCGGGTCAAACGATGACCTCCGTGTCTGAGCTGCCTGGGCTTGGGGCGCAAACATCAGGACAGTGAAAGGGAGAGCAAAGGGAAGGATCGAGATGTAGGGGCAAAGTTGATGCAGTATATGAATGTTCGCAGCTATACAACCAATTGAGGATTGTGCATTGTGGAGGATCCTACCACTAAATTGGACCTAAACACTGACACCCTACATTGAGCGTTGAGTAAAGTAGTCTATTTTACTCTAAGCATTGAGCAATAATTTTTTATTCTGTCGCAACAACCCATTTTCGCTCGCAGAATTGTTGGGTGAAAAAGAGGGGGGATATAATAGACAAGGAGAAGTTTGTTCCTGGAGGATCGAATCCAATGATCCCTTTCTATATTTACATGCCCAATTCGCTTTTTTAAAGCACAAATTAGCGAGGTTACGACTTATCGAGACAAGCCGTTTTTCTCTGTGGCAATATTGTATTTCATCATGTGTCGTAACTATACCTGCATGGGTAAGTCTTTTTCGTAGAGGGAAATTATTTACGGGTATTATCAACTCGCAATGAAATACGTATACGGGAAGTAACTCCAACCAATACACTAAAATCAGTGACCTTTCAGCATTACATAATATATTGAAGCAAGTTAGTCTGAATTTAATCCTTAAACTGAAGGTAGAATAAAGAAAATCTTTCTCTGAGCAATGAGGAACGATAGATGAAAAATAATCCAATAATCTATTATTATCATTATCAATTGTGAGTATACTATTAATAAGAAGTAACCAGGGTAAATTCATTCCATGCACCCAAGTGTAAATTAACTCTTAAAATTTTACGATTGTTATTGCAAACACATTTAAAAAACTCAAATGAAAAAGATGAATGAGACTTCTAAGATGAGGCCCATGAATGTCTGTAGCAGCACTATCTGGGGTGGAAACGAGGGAGGTGTTCCCCAGAGCTATCCAACTGTTAGATGGCCGACATAACGCTAGAGTTGTGTCAGATGAGTTAACTTTAACACATCAGAACGTATGGAGTGTCCTCACAGCTACCTGTCAAGGTTCAGTTTGGGCTTCAGATTTCAGACGCTTAGTCTTCTTGTTCCACTTCACCCCCTTACTCCTCAATGGGACATTAATTATATGCACAAAAACAATACTATTGGCGAAAAAAGTAGATTTGGTCTGTCTGGACTCACTCATATGACAAGGACCCATCTGCCTCTGATATTATATAATGTGACAACACGGAGGCATGAAGTCAACTGCTATTCAATTGTTGATGATGTATGGCCGCCACTTGGCTTCTCTGTTATACGTCTCGGGGCCTTTCACTGGGCCCTTCCCACCTGCGTCGCTGTTTGCATCTGGGCTACCTATACCTAAAATATATGAGCTTCTGTTGACACCAACATCTAGTAATGATAAACAAAGTTCTATGGTAGCTCATCAAGAGCAATGATAAATCACACTGAACCTCACCCTCTCCATTTGAGCGACCGTGAAGAAGGGGAATGACGGAGAGTCCTCGACAATTTCACTTGTCGTCTGCGCCCATATTTTCCTCCCCTCCTCAGTCTGACCCATATTAAAGGCCCATCACAACTAGCATAGTAAAGTGGATTTTTTCTTAACTCCATTCTATTGGTATGGATAATACTTTTACTTAAAAGCGTTTTGTACTCTATCAAAATGGATCGTCAGATTCTGGAGTGGTCTTTCTACTAACGCCGATTGAAAAGATGTGGTAGAAAAGGCATGAAGTGCTCATCGTATCGTCCATAGGGAACGCCGCTGACAATAGCATCTGTTGATGTGGTGTCTGATGTGAGGTTATGAGATTAATGAAATGTCGGAGGGTTCCCCCTCCGTCGCTTAGAAATACCTGCATTCCCCTCAACATGTAATTGAATGTGACGTATTTTCCACATACCCCTGCCCAAGGGTATTCAAGTGCATTCCCAATGTTGCCTAGTATCTTTTTCAAATAAAGACCCATTCATGCTTAGTTGTCCGTTGACAATGGCTTAGGTAGTATCCCTTTCAAAAATATAATTGCCTTTCGGTGAATATAATACATTATAGGTTTTGACTCATACCAGACCTGATTAATAAGCGCCAGTCCCCTTTTACGCTAAGCAAACAGTTATCTTAGAACTTATTATTACCACCCAGATTTAGCAAACAAATGAAAAATGAGATTGGGACATTTTGTGAATTCAGTGAACACCTGCAGGGTGGTTCACGCGAGTTTAACAATTAGGAGTGGGTTCTATTCTTCTTTTTTTTTTGTTTGTTTAAAAAAATGTTCTATCCATTTTATGAAACAACTCAGACCTCAATGTTAATTCGTTTCAATCGACCTAAATCTATACATCATAAATCGTATTCTGAATATATTATTATCTTCTTATAATACATTTACATACCGGTCTTACATTAAAGATGTGCAAGAATATTTAATAAGTCACAAAAACCGAGGCATATATTATTCCGATGCATGAGTAGGTAATTGAATAATTTTATTGTACCATCACTTTATATTTTGCACTATAATTAGCAATAAACAACCTAGTTATCAAAGACTTCACTGTCACGGGTACAATGTGTTCGCCTATTTCTGGCAATTTAAATCATATTGCATTCTATCACTCTATTATACACATACACTATTATACACACATGCATATACATATTCGTCTTTTGACTGAATGATGTCTTGAGGTTTGTATTTGAACCATACCACTTTCTGTCACACTTTTGAAGCTCATATTGGAACGGGCCTCATAAACCATAAACGTATGCTTCATCATCACTTAGTCATGTTGCGTTGTTGGTTTAGAGACGATGTCTTTTCAATACGTTCCCAACCGGAAAAGAAGTAAGGCATTTGGGTAAGATAGAAGTGCAAGATTCGGGTAGATCATTTAATTTCAAAGGTGTTCATCGGAAACTACAGATTAGATGGCATTATTAAGGGCGTCCTACTGTTGTACTATGGTACCATAGATGCCAGTAGTCGTAGTAGTAATCCCGAGTCTGGCTTCACAAGACTACAGGCGTTGCTGCCTAACGATAATGGTTATGGTGTCAGCACGGCTCTTAGCCTCGAGCAGCAGCCTGAAAAGTTTAGACAAGCTCGCGAGTGGCTCTGATGACCATTGTGAGGCCAAAGCAGGTCCCTAGGCAGCCCGACAAGCATTTACTTTGGGAATAATTCATTGGGGGATGGCTCCAGCAGATCCAGCTGGTCTCTGCAATGTTTGGTTGCACAGGCCATGAAGCAAACAAGTTAACGCCTATCTAGGGAAATTGGTGCCGATAGCTTTTACTGCTCAAAGGATCTTTGTCATAGAATATCATGTTTGGTGTTGTTTTCGAGAGAAAACGCCAACATATATTAACAGTGTTGCTAGTTGGAAGTTACATTTCCTTTAAGAAAACGCGTTGTGTATGTAGCATACCGGGGTATGTCAATCATTGTGCGTGCGTGTGTGTGTGTGGGGGGGGGGGGGGGGGAGGACAGATAAGCTTTAAACTCATGATTACCACTTCAGTGTCCGAGGTCTTTCTCTTTTCATAATTCTGAAATCAGGAAAATCCTAGTGGCTGTAAACATGAAAATATTTCTCCGCAAGTGAAAAGAATATTGTATTTGATCAATACTTAAGAACGTGCTTGCATTTGTCTGGTACATTGCATCTCTAGGTTTTCTTTACTTTCAATGAATTGGAAGCAAAGTATAATGGAAACAAGGCATTGCCACATTTCTTTGAAATTCAGTTTGTAGATGGATACAAAGAAAAAAACCATGCAGTCAAGGATATTTGTCGCCGCCATTGACACCCTTGTGTCTTTTGTATAGAGGTTACAGGCTTCATGGCACATAAATACAGTTATAGACTTGAGTTTGGGGACCGACCTTACTTCAGGGTCATACCCCATTGAATGGATCCACCTAGATACCTACTGAGGCAAAGACTCAAATATCATCCCGATGATGGAAGATTAGAGACAACCCTGTAGGTGTCAAGTGGAGATCCATCCTCACCTGATTCTCATAACAACATGGAGGTGACTACATTGTTTCCAGAACTTCTAAAGCTGCTCTCTGCACACCTCGTACCCGATGAATAAAGGTAAAATAAGTATGATTCATAGCATCGCAGCACAAATACTTCAGCACCACCAGGAAAAAAGGTCCTCTTTTAAAATTAGATGTCGCTTGGTGGACAGAACAAGTTGAAGTTTGATCATGTCAATATTATTTTTAAATGTTTTATACAGAACCGCATTTTAGAGACCAAAATGGAAGCTGGCCAATGGGTGGGTTTCGTGCTGCTTATGTGCGAAGAATGCACCATTAATTTATAACTAGGCTCTTCCTGGAAAAGTTGTTTTGTTGTTCCTGAAACGAATGACATTTGAGTATCTCTCCCTATGAATCAATTAACCTGACCTGTTTAAATTTAGATTACCGCAGGCAATCATGCTAACAACATTTTATTATCCATTCTAACATCTCAGTACGATGATTTCCATTCATCAAACGAAGGGATTGTAGTGAATGGAACTGTACTCTTCTATGGTGACTATGATGGACTGTATGAAGGGTCAGTGAGCCTCTAGGTATGCCTCAAGCTGAACAAGAATGGCATTTAAACTGACCGCCAGTAAACTTACCGCCAGAGACGTGACCATCAAGTCCGGTCACTTGCGAGAAATAGAATGATCCTTCGCTCCATGAACCATTCATGCTGGAGCCATTCATTCCATATAATGCAGATCAATTGCATGTATTGGTAGTTCATTCATACCCACTTAGAAGGGGTGGGGGCGAAGGAATTGTAACTCGATCTGCTAAACCCTGAGTTGGCTTCCATCAATACTTTGCACCGAGCACCTGAATCCTAGATTTGCCATGCTGGACTGCTTGTGGGTCAGTTGACCTTGCGCCATGCGAGCTGGCAACTACCTCATGGGCCTGTCACATTGAGCTTAATATATTCGTATCTGAGCCATTCTAATCCCTGCCACTGGATCTAAAACCATATTGATCCTGTGAACTCGTCAGCACCGTCGGCACTTGTCCATGATAGGATGCTCCTCATCTTGTATTTTATGAGAAATTCCCTATTGAATTAAACATAATTTGCCCTGTGTTAGTCACCACTTTGTGAATATCTAGTCAACCTCGAGATAGTAATAATTTCAATCGCCAAGAAGCGGTAATTTAGGTAAACAATCTATTACACAGAAATGCACATTCTGTGGTAATATGTTTTTCATCTATCGTAAATGACATTATGGGGGATATCAACTCAGCCGTGGGGCCGGAATCTGAGCCAATGGTGTGGACCTCGGGAGGAATGAGATGGAGGATTTGTGGAAATCCTTCAATCCATGAAAATCTGGAGTGTAACAGCAAGTTTGAGATCCGATTTGCTGGCTGGCACAAGCCTGTGAGATGGGCAGTTCACCGTGGAGAGTGGCTATCCTAGGCGCCGGGGTGAGCCCCATCAGCCCGGATACTCGTCTCTGGAGCCAGCATCTTTATGGTGAGGTTGCATCCAGCTTGGCCTTATCACTGCCTCACAGTCTTGCAGTCTGCCTTCGACAACACTCCCACACTGACCTCTACATATCATGTGGCGAGATATTTGTAGATAATTAATCCCCAAAGTGCCCTCGATTCTGATAAGCACCAATTACGCCCTGTCCGTTAGGGGGCTGACGAGGGACAAGGATTCGCTGCAGAAGCTTTGCAATATGCGAAACCTTCCATCCGCGCCCATCATCCACTTCTGAAGCATGTTTTCTAGGACAAATATCGTGAAGCGGTGAATGGGACCATGATAAAAAAAACAAGCTGTTTAAGTGGTTTGGTTCACATGGATTCAATGATATGTATAGGGGAAAGTAGAACATCAATAGTATTTATTGGCCAGTGGGGAGGGGCAGATAGGCCGAGTGCATTGTTATGATTGAGGAATGTGGACTCCTGTGTTACTACGGTCGAAATGGGGATTGCAACTGGAAGCTTTGCTGTGCTTCTTGGGGGACAACTAGGCGCTATGAGCCCCACAACCTTTCCCTTCTCCTTTCCATAACCCCCAAGCGTGGGCATCCTTGTCATTTTAGAATTGATCCATATTATCTTGATATTCTTATGTTTCATAGTCAGTCTACTACCATTTTTTACAACGCACGCACGGATAACGATATAGTATTATTGAATGCAAAATATCTACATTTTCGTTCTTCTGCCGGTTAATTAGGGGGTTTCAATTGTTTATCTCTCACTTGACCTGATCATCGGACATTTTCCAGACTGCCGTACTATCTAATCTACACTACAGTATAATCCCCTCTAAACACACTGTTGTTCTCCTTTAACCCTAAGACTACTATACCATCAAATGCATAGACAAACATGTGAGGGCTGAGAGATGAGCTGACCACAGACCTAATAAGGATTCCTTGACTACAACTCATCATCAGCCAGCTCTCGCCGAATCGCTTGACCCATGCTTTAACCCATGCCATCTCGGACCCATTAATGATCACTGAAACAGTGTGCTGAATGTCGAAAGGCTTCACCAAGAGACATTCCCACTAGGTCAGCCTAGCAGAAGAATGCAGTCAAGACACACAATGTTACACCCGAGTCAGCCAGGAAACGCATCGGTCTGATGCCTGCCTGCCTTCTTCCGGGATACCACCGTGGCTTTCTAGTTCCCTGATCTAAATTGCGTCCATACAATTGGAGTGAAAGCATTTTGGTCTCACGCCTCCACTACCTCTCCGCCTTTTGGCATCAGCAACCCTCCTTTCTCCAACCCTCTTTCACTCACTGTCCTCTCTACATTTACGCCTTGCACTGTGTTGGTACTCTCCCAATCATCTGTAATTGATTCCATTAATTATGGAATGCTAGAGATTTGATATTTGATTCCGTCCTGGTCAGTATTAACCGAGCGGTACACACCTCTCCGCTCACAGAATCAAGCCCTGGCAAACGTCAAGGCCATGATTATGATCTAAATGTCAGAGGGGTCTCCATCTATGAACTCAGCTTCACTGGCCACGATTATAAAAAGTCATTACATGGAAATTAGGTGCATGCTTCGTATCAGGACCTCGCATCATTTCAACCCATATTTTTCGGCCTGAGTGGCTTCCATCCGTTACTTGCACGGGTAGAACAAAACGGGGCGTTTGCCTGTCTGGTTAGGGGTGAAGCCGATCCAATATTGGTGGAGCAGATAAAGGACTCCCACTGGGCCACCCATATGCATGTGTGATGCATGCTTCAAGGCATTTTGCCTCAGCTATTCTGAGAGAAGATCGCACGTGAGAAGTCCCACTTAGTATAAATTGCTGCAATCCCAAGACTTGCTACTCAGTGCGTGACCGTTAGTAGTATAGCAAAATGGGGCCTGTCACTGAAACACAGGCAGTTCATGAATAGGCCGAATCCATGTCTACGGCCACTCGCTTCTTAGGGGACACTATGAACATATGCGACCCACGTATCCCTGATGCGTATTTATAAGAATACTAACAAAGGTCATAATTGGGGAAGGCATATATTGGTATAGTTATGTGGCATGCAGTGACAAAAACATGGTCGCAAGGGATAATTAGATATATTTACATGCAGGGTCGAGCTTAATGGGTGTTAGAGCTTGTGACGTGTAAGAAAGGTTCAAAGTGTTTGTGACTAACCATTTGCCCTATCTTAGCCTCCGCGAGCAAAGTGTTGATCCTCCTGTGGTCAAGGGATAAAGTCTAATCGACTGAGAGGATGAACCTAATGCTGGCTATAGTGTGGTCAAGGCCTTCATCAACTGCACCTGCAAGCAGTGTGCGAGCGTGCCGTTTTACGCTTGCGTGATCCCTATATGTAGCGCGCGCTCATTGGAGAGCAACATCACACGTTGCTTAAATGGATGTACAAAGCATTTGCACTCTGGTTCCACATCACTCACCATCCAGACAGTAATCTAAATGTAGAGGACTATTGCATGATTTCATGCGATTGCGTGCGACTTGCATCGCTTATAGTAGGCTCGCATACTCACACACCATATTCCAGTGAGTAAAATACATACCATATGTTCCTCGCAGCCTCACAGAAAAAGACCTTACTTACCAAATCCTGATAACCCACCTGGACTCCCAAAATTGTCGTTGTAAGCTGTAACAGATTTCCTATGCCGTTCACCATCAAGCCTGCCATCTCATTATAACCCTATAATATGCTTCCGAGTTCACTATTCTTTCTTTATACTCATTATTTCTGACACCGTGTACCTTTCATTCTTTTTATTTTTATTTCTTTGTCCCTAGTCCTTTGATGAAGCCCTCCAAGCACCCTTTCTAAATAACCTTCTGCTCCTTTCCTGCCTCTTCATCCTCCTGTCCCTCCCTTTACTCCTCCCCAACTTCCATGATTTTGAAACACTTCAACCATTCCAGGCTTTCTTGTCAGAGAAATTGCCTATCTTTTAGGGATCAAATGAAGCTCCTTTGCAGGCAGTGTCAGTAAGGCATTTGTTGGGGCACTGTCTGGCTTTGTCTCTTGCTCCTCAGCCACTGCTCCGTGTCAGCGAGATGCCCATTCACTTCTCTCCGTAGGGAGCCCCCACTCTCGTAGAGCACATTTATAGCAGGCGAGGCATTGAGGAAAATTCAAAACGGCCCTCAAGAGTGGAATTCCCACAATTACATCCGATCCCAGAATTTTGAGTCTGGGAATAAAACTATGGATTTTCTTTATACGGCTGATGGCACGCCGGCCCTCTCGACCTATTATCGAGGGCAGATGGGGGTCGAGGGGTTTGGCGTAGTCGGCGCTATATTTTGGGATCGTATCTAGCGAAAGACAAGCCACTCAGGAATAACTCAGGGACACAAATGGCAGGCTACGAGCTGCTCAACACTGGACCAGATTCGGAGAGTCCAATTAAAGGTTCTCTGGGGCGGGCGCTGAACAATCTTTTGTGTGAGCGTAACATTAGACAGAGGATGGCAAAAGCCATATAAGGTGTTCGCACTCAGTTGAGAGACACCCCGAACTCATCTTCTTCCTAATTAATCCCCTTTCTTCTACCTAATTAATCCCTTTCTCTTCTCAACATGATATCGAAGACAATAAGCAGAATTATAATGCATAGTAAATCAAATAATGATAATAAACAGTCAAAATCATGTAAAGATTCAGAGAGATACCCTAAGTCAGGCCTAGAGCCGATGTTTTGATCATTCCAAACATCCATTTAGGCCTCATTTATTAATGAAAATTGTTTTGTAATTTATTTAAAGATGGATGTCATCAATAAGCAAATCACCTTATCAAAAACATGCACGCTGAGTATTGGCTTCCATTTTCAAATAAACGTTTTGCTTTTAGAGGGGATTCTATGACTGCGTAATCACATTTTTAAAATGTAGATCTTATATAATATGCCTTCCAGTTCACGGTGCCCCTCCCTACACTGAGGGTCTCGGGAAACATGTAGGACAATTCTAGACATTGCGGCACAATGCTAGCTGTGACTACACGTCACGTCAGCAAGCGGATCGCGGATCCACTACTTGATCTATACACATTCTGTTTAGACCAACCGTGCTAAGTGATCTCTCCCACATAAGTCCTAATGGGGTTTCCAAACCATGGAGGTCAAGGGTTTAGCCATCCAAGTCACTGGTCCAAATTAACAGAACCTTCTACCAGTTGGTTAAGTCATCCTTCGTGGGAAGACATATAGTACTGTCTGGCCTTTTGGCGAGTCGCAACTGTTGTCTGGATACTCTGATGACTTAATATGTGACCATTTCTATAGAAGGGAATCTCATTGTCGGACAGCTTAAATATGTTCAGTGTCTTGTTGTTTGGCAAAAATAAAGAAATCTTATTCACTGCCACCAGAACAAAGACTAATTAGTCACGAAAATGCATGATGCTGCTTTAGGTCGAATGCGAAATCGCACAAACTTGATTGGTAACCACCATTGGTACCAAGCCCATTATTTGCATAAGTCGGTCTTTGTCCACAGTAGGGAGAATCTATTGCCTCGGAAATGACCGGGAATTGAATTGACTCATGATGAACATACTCAACACCTATATCATTTGCACATCCAGTTGATGACTGGAGGTAGACTGTCCAGCTGGGTTCCAAGTGACCAGCGTCCTCTGGGCGTCAGTTGTTGGTGTGGTGGTAGGCTGATGAGTGGCTTCGACAAATGAAGCCACCGCCACGAGGCTGGGTTCTATTGTGGGACTGGACATCCCTTGGGATGACCCCAACCGCGCACCTTCATCTCGCAGTCAGCTGCCCCGCTTTAGGTCCAGCATGGAATTACAAATTGTCAGTTTGGCCTAATTACGGGCTGGTACAGGGACTGGCGCTCTGAGACACGTCAAGAAGAAAGCATAATTGATCATTAATTGGAATACATTTGAGATCCACGGCCTTTTACGGTATTTTGAAATAAGGAGTTAGATCGACTAACCTTGAGATGTTGTAGGCCTATTTGGTCATAAGGTATTATACATCCTGGATTTTGAAGGGAAAGCCCCACCGCTCTTCGCTAAACATGTGAGAAAACGTTGCAACTCTTGCCAGCTCAGAATCTTGAATAACTTAATCATTTCACCAGGAAGTGAAATTGATTTGCCCTCCGGACTGTAATGAAATCAGTTGTTACAATTGCAGTGTTCGTTTGGATATACATCAGACTTTATTGACATTAAATGCGCTTGACTCTCAGATTTTTTGTTCTCGTCGCCTTTTTAAGTTGCACTGCACGGAAAACCTCAGCGTGGTAATTTTCTCCGAAGGCACTCTCTTTTTTAATTACATTTGAATCCGATTTGCATCTAAACTTGATTGAGGCCATGTGTTCTTAATATTCCACAGGCCCAGAAAATACATAGAGGCTTTCAATTAGCTATTTGCATATTAATGGGAATAACTGTGGGCAGGCAAAAAACAGACAAAACCTAATTTGAATTACCAACACGAACAATATGGTTTCCTTTATGTAGCATTCGTTCGACTGACTTGAGAGATGGAACCCATAAACATTCATTTCATATATAACAGAAGACAGATGGGAGTTGCTATTTTTTTTCGTTTCGAAATAAACAGCAGGCTACCAAGTCAGAGTCTAGAACGTATGGATAAAAGATATTTTAAAATAATGTTCTAAATTATAGATATTTATATATACATGTATACAGTCATGGTGGTGGTATTCGTGCACACACTTTTTCAGGTTATAAATGATGGATGTCTTGGCTTGATCTAACAAAAAATTATCGGGACTGCTTCCAAACGTAATGATCAAATTATTGCAAGTTAATCATATTCCGACAGATTACTGCTTATGTCAAACTTCCGATTGAGATGTTGCTGCAGGTCAAGAGATCAATGCCTCCATCCGATGAGTCTTGCCTCACTGATCCTATATTGAGTACCGCCTCTATTCATGGATTTCACTGCAGATTTCTGACCTGCTGTGGGAGCTGACGATACTCGACGGCGCCGTCATAATACCCACTTGTCTGTAAAGAACGGTTGATGTCCTGCTCGGCTACGTTGAATAACGTTGCATATGATTAATTAATTCCCATTGGCAGGGTGCGGGCCCGGCGCTAAGACTCTCAAAGATCTCTGCTTTCACACCGTATGCCTTTTTATACGGGCCCACCCGGCGACGCAAAGCCAGCGCCCATAAATCAACTCAAAATAATTAAACATTTGCAGGCGGGAATTCATATTTTCTTATCTAGCTTGATCCCAGTGTAAAGCTCGTTCCAGGGCCGTGATAAAACTGTGTGGAAATGTGAAGCCCCACAAAAATCTGCAGGGGAATGCTCTGTACTGTGCATATTTGTTACCGACGCATCACATCAATTGATTTACCTTATTAAATTCCCATTCTACTTGATGTGCTCTGTTATGACATGATTTTTTCTCCTCCGATGCGCCTAGACTTCAACTTATATCATTAACATAAAAGATAAAGAAAGGGTTTTAAGGTTACCCGACACAATGCGTCAGTTTCTTATACTACTTGTAAGTTTTACTAATTATTTAGGTATATCTATATAGTGCTCATGATGCTGAATGTACCTCGACCCCAATCACTAACCCAAATACCTTATGACGGTCACGAGCAGAACACCAAATTCATGTGGTAAACTGCCGGGTAGGCGTATAGGCAACGAGACTGTATAGAGATTAAACTGCAAATCGCCTATATACTATAGATACATCACATTATATATGTATTGTATCATCATACTGTCCTGTGAAAATTTGTTGTCCCTAAAATGATATAATAAAGACAGGTCGAACCTCTATTGGTTACATTAAGGTATTTAGAAGTAGGAAGTTTAATGGAAAACCAGTATAATATTAAGCCGGAGCATTTATATAAGACCATGGTCACTCTGTTTAACTATATACGTTGTATATACAGGCAAGGTACATAGGTGTCTGATTGTTCTTTCGGGGTGTATGCGAGGTGGAAGGCAAGTAATGAAGCAGTTTGTCATTTATTAAAATCCTCAGGGAAAAATTAACGGTCGCCAAACTCGGTACTGGGTATGCAAATGTCCTTCTATCAGCTCTTGCAATTTTGGCAAGGTCTGCAGGGATTACGGTTTTTCTCTGCCACTTAATCCTAATTGCAGTGAAGTGATATTCAATTAGCTGCGCATAGCCAATTTAACATGCCCCCGGTTAATACAAAGTATCCCATGTTAATTCTAACTTCAGAATCGCATCAAAATGCTCATGAATCAAATATCCGCAATACATCATATTTATGTGGCCATGAAACAGTCTTATCCAGCCCATTGTTTAAAACGAATATCACGTGTAATTACCACGAAGGGACTATTGTTAATTCTATACATTCTCTGGACAAAGGTAACGATAATAATGACCCATTTCATGGTCCAAATGGTCCGTAGATAACTCGGGTGGCAATAGTGTCATTTCATATTATTCCAGGGAAAAGGAAGTATCTATATAGTACCTTGCCAACTGGGATACCTAATAATCATGTTGTTATAAGTCCGCATTCAGGGTTCTCATAATTCCATGGTGAGTTTGCGGGTCCCCAACCCAGGCTCTTGATTTTTGTACCTGCTGCCAGGAAAATAGGTTTGTGGAAGAGCGCCGATAATTAATGCAGGAGTGGGGCCATGAGCAAGACAAAGGCTGTAATGATTCGGCCACCTCTATCTAGTGCCAAATACACCCCGCCAGCCTTCCTTCGGAATACCAAGTATGCATGGGCGAGGCAATCTAACGTCCGTTGTCAGCGTCGTTTGCAGCGTCAAAGCAATGGGCATCAAGCTGGGATGAATATTTGTCTTTTAGGATTCAGCTAGCTCCTGCTGTCTACACTCTAGTAGCCGTCTGACACAGTTATCAAGTCTTTCGTATGCAAGAAAAACTCGAAATGAGACAGGGTAATATGATAGTGCATACATTTAGTGACAGTATCATGATATATCTACAACTCGAAATATTATGATATAAGTTGCAAGACGTCTTGATTAATATTATTGACCAGGACATCTTATAAATTGGTAGGACTACAAACGTCAATTTGCTTAACTTTACTGACTTAATACTGCAGCAAACCACTATACAATACTTAAGTCGATTTCAAGAGTGTTTTCCGATCATGCTACTTGAATAATACATGTATTATAATCTTGCTAGTCAAAGGGCTATTAGGTATCCGCCCTTTGTAATTCTAAACTAACAAATGTTAGAAGTATGTTATTGTCACTTTGTATAACCAAGTATTCGGTTGCTCGTATTTGTTGCGTTAGCCCATTCTCATAGACTCGAAACCAACGTCAGATCGACCCCGATGCGAGCCAAAGGCCAAATTGTTATGTCTATGTAAACTCAGAGAAGTTATTGGCGAGAGGAGACAGGCAACTGAGACTTCCTGTCTGAGAGGTGTTTGCCGATAGGTTTGTTACAAGCAACCTTCTCATTGGTTGGAAAAACTCATACTCGTAATGTAAGCTATACTGCGGAAATATAGCCAAGCTGTGTGTCATCGCCTTAAAGGACCCCCACCCCGCTCCCTCATCCACGTTGATTCTCTATTCTCATTAATAAGGTGATGATGATGATAAATAATGATAACTTAAATAAAGTCATATTCCCATATTGTTTTGCCTCTCCTTCCACATCTCAATTCCTCCTTCTCTTCCCACTTCTATTCTCCCATCTCCACACTGTCTCCTGTCCTTCTCTCACCTTTCCTCCCTTCTCTTTCCCCCGTCTCTCACAATCCCTCCTCACTCCTGTCCCTCCTGTTCTAACAAGTAGATCAAGGAGAGGTTGAAAAAACACCCCCACCTCACCCCATAAAAGATAGCAATGCTTGACAGTAAAAGCTAATTTGAGAACGATGTTAAAGTATATTATTAACTATATCAATCGTGGCATTTATAGTGCACACCAAACCTTCTCAAAGAATGTTCTTGAACATTAGTAAAAGTGAACAGGGACTGAGTCATACCTTTTTGTATTTTGAATATCGGTACCACAAAGGAAGTACCTGAACTAGAAGTTCAATAATGTAGCTAAACTCATAACTCTTGTACTTTTACTACACAAACATTTTTCCTGTATGAATATGAAAGTGTATTTAACCAAATATAATAACAAAGCAAAACGAAACGAAACAGTGCTTTCATTGTGCCGAAGAAGTCACCAACAGCTTTTGCTGTTGCATAGCTTTGATTACAGAAGTATGGCAAAATAGGAAAACGCGCCACCTAGGTGCAATCCTATTACATCATCCTTCCATCAAAGAAATGAAGGGACTATCCCATTGAATGGTATTTTATAGTTATATTAGTTATAAATTATTATGTTCCGAATGATTACATGTACATGGTAATAGAACGTTAGACCAATGGACACCTCCTTGGGCCCCTATATAGGTGTCTTGCCCGTCCCTTATTCTCTACCTCCCGCTCTCCTTCCTCCTCTTTGCCTTTTTTCCTCCAACAATGTTTCGTTCTAAGTGTAGCAATGGATAGCTTCCATGGGATCATCACCAGAAGGGACATGATTCCCTACCAACTCTCACGAGGCAAGAGGGAACCTGAAACCGGACCATTGGCGATTGCAGCCCGTTTCGGGAGGTACTGCATGTACAGCTATCATAAAGTTATCCCCAAGTAATACGCCCACTTGATAGTATGTATTGCTGACAAAGGTTTTCAGTGAGGGAAGACCTGTGTCAATGTACTCGGTTGGAAAATGTGGTGGGGAGTAAACCTTACTGCTAAATTTAACCTGGTAGTTGAGTCTGGGTATTGAGAGACTGCGTGAGATTTAGTCAGTTGGTGATATAATTATATTTTTTCAGGTGGTTTAAACACCTTTAATGATGTGTTCTGCAAAATCACTCCAAAAGAAAAGAAAATAGTGGTCGAAAGAAATATCACTGTATTCCGCAACAAGAGGGACCCGCCGAAGCCAATCAAGTATGTTCTTGGATAAGAGGCAGAAGGTTTTGGCCGACCCCAACATCAGAGGCGCATATCCATGAAATAGTGTACTGCAGTAGCTGAAATGGGAAACAGTTTAAGAGAGTATTTACGAAGGGCGAGTGACCCAGGCGCGCATTGATAAATTTGTTGGTCTGATTAGGAGTGTAGGGACCTTCAAGTGCGTAAAATGGCTATACATCAAGCCTGGGGGGACAGGAAAGCACAAATAGCTCCCACGTCCCAAATTCGGGCGCGACATTCCCATCTATTTATTAAGCATCTTCCCCGGGGTGTCAATGGACAAAAAACAAATTGCGAGGGGCACAAAAAGGACAAATATTTGGAGCGCTCATTTTCTAGTGCTTGTCGAGACTGATGACATTCCTCCACTACAAGCTTGACAAGGGCTAGGGACATTATGCAACAGATGAAGGTGTGGCTGCTGACAGTCTTGGCCATTAATGGCTCCGACGGATCAGGCAGATGCATGGCTAAGTCTCGGCCAAGGGGACAAGTTCCTTTCGCCTGGACAACGCCCCTCCCCTCAACGGGTTTCCCATCCTCTTGTGTCATAAATCTTTCCACAGTAAATCCACGCCAACAATTCCACTCCTCTCACTCATACTCATCTTCCTAGTCGTTGCCATCTTCCGCAAAAGGCGCCTTAAATGGTGATGATGATGACCGACTGCATAGAAAACTGCATAAAATATGAAGCACCGTCAAATTGAAAATGAAATGGGGGACTAGTAGTGTCACATCAATATGGAGCAACAAATAATAATATTTGACCTCAGGACCGGGCGCCCCGTTTGTTGGCCTCGGACAGGAGCAATCCGTTTGATTATGGCAGCTGGGCACATCAGGGGGCTGTGCCTTTGTCACAGGGTTCCCAACATTTTCATTACTCATATCGCCCGCCATTCCCATGCGCTCGTCCGAGGCCTTCCCCCTTCTGCCCGCTCTCAACCTAGTTTCAATTATAATAAGCCACATTCTGGCCTTCATTGCCCGAGAAGCCATGTGTTTTGATTGGTAATGACATCTGCTGATATAAATGTATTGTTTTGGGCCGGGTCAGCCCGTGGAGAACTCCAGCCACTCCGGAGCCAATGAAGGCAGCTGGGTGTTTCCAGGCAGAGATCAAACCAATGCAGAAGCCATGGTAACTGT
The DNA here is from genome assembly GCA_942159475.1 of Sthenelais limicola. Taxonomy (NCBI): domain Eukaryota; kingdom Metazoa; phylum Annelida; class Polychaeta; order Phyllodocida; family Sigalionidae; genus Sthenelais; species Sthenelais limicola. Next base: position 73,396,622 of record OW804098.1, read on the forward strand.
GGACTATCAATCATCGTGCTCGCCAGCTTATAACGAGCCGGCCGAAATTATCTCACTATCCAAGGCTTTCACAGGCACGACATCGGAAAATTCGCCGATGATGAACGATCTGTTTATGGGATGTATAGCGTTCATTTTTAGGAATTAACTCCAACATGGTTAGGCCACGGCCCAGCCGCCTTCGATTTCATTAAGATGAATAGGACAAGACCCGCATGATCCTATATTGGCAAAATCCGTGGCGAGCAGCCGGCCGAACAGCGCCAGTTACTGAAGGAGCTACTCCTGAAAGGCCGAAATAAAACCAAGAGCAGATTGAGCTTCGAAGGTCATCTGTCCTCTCGGTCTTGCTCACTTTTTCTGCAGAATTGGCCCTTTCGAGAGGTGGTCAAATGAGCGCACTCAAGGGTGTCAGCCCGGGCTAAATTCTGCCGATTCACCCAAAATGATCGAAGGTATCGATTACACACCGTAGTGAGAACTGAGTTGCGGGCTGTCGGTACAGGTCTGTTAATGAATTCTGGCCAAAATACCACATGACAGCTGAGAAATTAGAAACAATCTGATACCTAAGGACGGCCCTCTAGACGCCGAGGCCAAGGATTATAATGCAATTGCCTCTCGAAGAAGTCGATTCGTTTTCATGAGGGTGACTTCAATCCAGCTGTAATTGAGTTATAAGAGGGGTTCGCCTTCAGCTCTATTTTTTTTACTCCGATATTCAATAAAGCGAGTTTGGAATTCCTGTTACTGACAGGCGAAGGCATTTTTCTCCAAAATAGAGATATAAGCTGTTGGATCCGTTTTGAATAATTCCGTACGGTTTCTAGCTTGCGGGAAGATTAGACCATATTTTTCGTCACAATTTATAAAGAGGCATATTCCAGTTTTATCACTTAATCTGAGTATTTGGACAACATTACACGTACGTTGCACATGCATATATATATACGGCTGCCATCTACACGTTGAGCTATATTTCAATTACGTCTGGAATTAACGGTTATAGGGTAAATGCTCGCCACATCCCCACATAACACTGTATGAAGTGTTGATCAGGGTGGAAAATATCGATGTCATGAACCAATGCGATAATATGTTGAATCAATGGTCACTGGTGCATGCATAATTATTGTCTGGAAGTTTATATAAGACCGTATAATAGCCCCACAACGAGCTGTGGATAATCTTAAGCGTAACATTGCTTTGGAAATGCAAGATCAACGGGTGATATCGCCCTGTTGCCTATTGCACTCAAAAATATGAAATATAATTGTATAATTCATACATGTTTAGCCTGGATACGAACCAACCTTTCAAAATTTAACAACGCGATCCCGTAGTGTGTAGTAAATACGGTAACCTTTAACACAAGAGTCCTTCTATCGATTGATCTATTCAATCATTGAGTTCATTTATTCAATCATTTATTGGAAATACCTCTGACCCTTGCTATTAAAATTGTCCTCCAAGGCCAATTTTGTACTGAGGTCCAAAGATGTAGAGGGTTGATTACAACTTCGGAAGCCATTGTAATGACCTTTAGCGCCGCATTCTCCGGCTGACATGCCATCTGATGCAAAGTGATGTACGACCGTCTTTCTGCTATCAGAATTCATTATCAGCTTGACAAATTGTCGGAGATGAGATTGCCAGCTCTTCCCATTGTCAATATCTGACACTGAATCCTACCGTGTTTTAGGAATAGTCAATACCCTTTTATTACCCAGACGCTCTTTTCCATACAAAGGTTATGATTTTATCAAATGCTATAAAAGCTTTGCGTAGTTGCAATAATCAGTACCATGAGATATCTATTATTTTATAGTATGGCCAAAGAGAAATTTACCCCAAAACTCAATTTCCTATTTTGTATCACGTAAGCATGGTGTGTTTATACAACGATTAGTTTTGACCAGTCAGATAGTGATTAAGTTGTAAGGTAATCTTATTTTCCCTCAAGCGTAGTAAAGGAAGTAACGAACAATAACACGCTTCGAAGTGTCAGACACAGTTCATTCTCTCACAGATAAAGGAACAACGAGCCATCTTTATTTGTATTTGCATTTGGAAATAAAGGGGATCCAGAGGGGGCTCCCCCAAATTAAAAATTAAAATCTTCGAGGAGGTAGATTAAATTTAAGGTTCTTCCTAGTACCCTTTTGGGGGTTTAATGGGCTTTTGCATGGATTGGAAATAAGGCAGGGCACGGCAGTTTCCTTGGGATATCAATCCAGTCCACGTTAGAAATGTTTGCATGTTCTAAGAAAGTGTACCGAGCATAATAGTTTTCCATATCGTTATTAGATGGCCCTCAGCAATTTAACATTTTGATAATTTTAGAATAGAAGCCAGCAGTTTGCCTGAATGGGCAATTTGACGAGAATGTACAGATACGGTCCTTTTTGATTAAACTAAATCAATATACGATATGATCATGAAAGATGCAGTTATAGTTATACAAGTCTTTATCACATAACATTGTACACCGATTTATATCAGAAAGTGTCTATTTATAATGTTATGTTTTCGGCATGAGTTCGGCATATATATTTGAGTTTGCCGAGTTTGTGGCGGAAGCCTAAATTACAAATACAAAACCCTGGTGTTTACGAAAGAACCTCTAAGAACGCTTATTCTTATAAGACTCTCCCCATGGTTGATCGCTACGGCCCCACGCCTGTGATTGTGTTCATGGCTCCGTTACTGCGCGAGGACGATACTTTGAGCTAAAGTATTGTGGGTCTTGTCAAACCTTTGCTTCTCGCTAGTTGTCGCATTAATACTGTTTGCGTTTGTGTCAGCTTAAAGAAAGAGTTTGAATTAAGAACTACAAATCTATGGTATATTGTTATACATTAGTATGCCATGATTTTAGGATGAAGGCAATATATCGAAGTTTGACTTTTTGACTATCGATGACATTTAAATTTTAAAACGAAACCAATAGGAATTATGACAGGGTCATATAATACCGTTGTCTGTTCGTACTTCTCATTAGATCAGACATTAATGATTAGAAAAAAGCGCATTTTTTCTGCCGAGATTACCCGTTCGGTTGGTAAGAATTTAACAATTGGGTCATTGTGGAATCGTAAAAAAGTACCTTGTGAGCTTTGCAATATATCCTATGTTCTAAGAGGCGGCAGAGGAGGAGTTGCGTGAAATGCCGAGGGTGTTGTTTGTTAACACTACTGCTTCCAGTTTTGATTCAGCTTAGCCAGAATATGCCCGTGGGGATGGCTAGCCTCGTCACTCTCATCAGGTCCTCCTGCTTGAGCGCCACAAGCGCTGACCACACATTAGGATGACATCATAGAGGTCAAAATGTACACATCGCAGGCTTCTTGTCAATCAGCATCGATCAGCTTCCTGGGGGTCCTTGCAAAACATGTCACAAATACTGATATATGGGTTTGACGCATCCTGGGTATACCTGTAAAAAGGCTGTATGTCATACGTTGTGCATACTATGTTTTATCATCGCTGATCTTTTTGATGCACAGAATCTGATAAGTAGCCAGCAAAACAAAATTAATGATAAATACAAACTGTTACATTTATCAGTCAATGACCTTGAGTTATGTTTTATTATAATTCTGTTTACTTGATACATCAACTTGAACTTTAAGACATTGCCATTCCTTCAGTATAATTGTTATTCCATATCGAATGATAAGTTGGTAACTTCTCTTCTGCATTTGCCATTAAACTTCTTTGAAGTGTTTGTCTGCAGTACATCACAGCCTTGTGCATTCCAGCATGTCATTCGAATAATGGTCCCGAAACAACGTTATTAGAAAGACGGCTGCCTTCTTGCCTCTTGACAAAATACTTAAGCCCTAGTGAAGAGAAAAAGTTACCGCGGCACTAAACAGTATTTCAGATGAAATCTCTAAAACACACAAGATTTGGCAAAGGGTTGTGGGAGATTTTAGAAGACTGAGCAGTTGATTTTGGGGGTTTGTCCTCCGAATTAAAAGCGGGCACTTGAAAGAAAAATGAAAATTGACATTTACCTCGGGAATTTGTGAGTGTCCTTGCTTTCTGAGAAGTTAGGTTGAGATGCGAGATCTGCACTTTGTAATGACACGGCGTCTTGTGTCTTGAGTCCACATTGCGAACTGGATCCTTGCCTTTCCCTGCCGCTTGTGTGTATTCCGAAGCCCCAAACGCTTCCACGCTGAATGATATACACCCAAGTAAAGTTGGAAAATTCCAAGTATGATCCCAGAACAAACAGGGTAGGAAGAACACATAGTGACTCGACCTGACTACATTGATATTGATACGAAATACCATTGTATGGGACCCAAGAGAGTTGTCTGTTCTATCCTCTGAAGGGCTCTCAGTGGTGTTACACATGTGTTTTTGAGCGATGTAGGTTTATGAATATAAGATCGTTACTAAAGGACTTTTATTATCCAAGTTGATAATTTCAAACATTTTTGTCAAATATTGAAGAATTTTGATCCTTGGATTTGAACATTTAAAGTATCCCAGTGAAATCCCACTATAAAAGGAATGGCAAACTACATGTACTGGACAGGAGAAGGGGTCCTTTGTGGACCCAGGGAAAAATGCTTAATCGAGACTTTTTAAATCATCGGTTTAAATTGCATCAAAAGCCACTGCGAAGTGACAAGGCGATTCATTCCAAAGGGCAGTAGGCATCTGAGTTCTTCTTTAATTTCCCTGCGGTGAAGAAGCCATCGATAAGTGGTTCTGAGACAGTCTGACTGTAGAAAATCTGCTCCTTATTTACGGCAGTTCCTGTCCCATTGAGATGCTTTTAGGATTTTATCTTCATACAATGCATATTGCCCATCTTTTAACGGCGACACAATCGTATTAAGTCTTTCTGGTGTACCATTATTATTATCATAATCATGTTTATTATTATCACTGCCGATTATCATTATTCAACTAATTTTGCATTTTTAAAAATACCCATCACCTAATCATTAACTAGCACTTGCCAGCCATTTTCATCGCCAACAAACATTGAACTCCGGTTCAATGTTCATAAATAACCTCCATGAAAGCTCATATATAGTAATAGTTTATATGCTTGATATTTGCTGTAGGCACCCCATCCTGAAAAAACATCTTGTTTTCTCCTGTTCCAAATTCCTCTCAGGCAAGCTTTTATTTTAAGGGGTAGTTATTATATATTAATATACATAATGAGAAGACTGAAATATGAATGCCTTTAATGTAATACAATTTACATACATATATATGCCCCCTCCAACAGCACTTTCAGTCATTTTCCTCAGTCAGCCTTCAATTAATCCCAGATACTACATCAACTTCAGCCCAGGTTCCACTTCCAACGTCGATTTTTTTCTGATCCTGATTTCCATGTGGGAAATGTGAGCTGAACCAAGGGTATGTTTAATAGAGGAAAATTCATATGCAGGACCTTCCCTGATTTTCTGATGTTCAAACACATCGAGAACTACCGCTGATATATAGCTGAAATATATGATCTATCAAAATATTTATACTGCGAAATCGCGCTGTGAGATGATTTAATTTTATTTAGTTAAACCCCGTCTATATTCTCCAGCTACATATCTATGATAATCTGCCAAATCACCCCTCCTTAGAAGCAATATGGAAATAGCTCCCTTTATGTTAAAATGTGACAGGGGCGGTGAGTGCATGTCCATATCGATATACTCCTTTCCTCAATACAGGTTTACCCAATCTCTGAACTCAAACTCCCTGCATTGTGTAACTCTCAGACGGGGTCAATTATTCTGAATTAATTTTGGCTAAAGCAAGCAAGAGAGTGTTGTATACTCATGGCTCATGCAAGACGATACGCAAGTGACGTGTTTTGGTTCTCACTGGAACCCTAGACGCCCGTAACGGTAAACGCTCGTCAAAACTCTTCAGTATTAGTATTATTTATTCGAAATGAGCAATTTGTCTTCATAATTTGTATTCCTCGGCTCAGCCACAAGACCCAAAGATAGGTCAACAGTTTGCGTTTTAATTAAAGTCGGGGGCTCAGATCTAGTCATTGGAACTGGATGTATATAGACTACCTTGGTGTAGCATATAGAGGCAGGCTCTAAATTTACTCAAAATAAAAATTCATAAATAGAACTGGGGCGCTTTGAAGGAATCAATTTTCCTCCTGGCCCACAACTTTTTGAAATGATTTAGACTTCAACATTGGGGCGTCCTAATGGGAATTCTCCCTTGTACATATCGACAACAGAGGCTGAATTATTCATTATAGATAAAACCAGGTATTCTTATTTGCACAGATGTTTCTCGTGCGTGACTGTATGAATTAGGTCGCTAATGGAAACGAATTTAATGTAGTAGGACGAAATGGAAAAAATTACTAACTACTTCGTAGTCGTGATCGGTTCAGCATAGGGTAGGTGCAGGCCTCAGCTGAATACCCGGGAAAAGTCTGTGAGATGTCACAGGGTTTATCAGCATAACAAGGTGCTTAACATTCTAAGCAAAGAATATCTCTGCAAATGTTGACAAGTGGGCCCATGTGAGGTTTGCTCAATATAGGGTGTCTACGTGCATACATCAATATTGATGCATGAAGCCAGCAAACACCAAAAATAAACAGTTCTAATCAAATTGTTTATAATATAGGCATGCAGCAAAACGTGTTACGTGAAAGTCCATTCAAAAACCGTGATTAAATGATTTGGATATTATGCTGATACCTTGAAGGGGTACGAACAATTTGAAACTTTCTCCACCGTCGAGCTCTAGCTATAGCTCTTACCTTGATACCAGTTCGCCCACACACAATGTGGTTCTTCCCTCTGCTCCTAATCCTATTATCATATCGATGTATTTATGTTAACTGGCATATGGAGAAATAACAGATCTCTGTATATCAACCCCGAAACACTTGCTCAAACATCATAATTTAAGTTGAGATAGATATTTTAGCGACCGACTCAGTCTTGAATTTCAGAGACGACCTGAGAGACACCTTGTCTATAAGGCAAGTACAAAGAGTATTCCTCTCATTCACTCACACTCTCATTCACTCACTCTTCCCTCTCTCCCTCTAACGTCAGGCCACTTCGACTCGAATTACATCTGTTTGATCATATCAAAGTTCCTTCATCTTTTTGTATGTGGCCTTTAGAAATCCCATGGATTTTGTTTGCTGTTCGGCCCATGAACCGGGCCCAGATTATACTGCAAATGTGATTATGTTAATATAGCTCTTGAAGAATATATTAGAGTTCTTTCTCCGTCAAAAACAGAAGCATGGACTGCCAAGCCTTCGTGAGACAACACTTTGGGTCTCCGGCAAAGACTAAAAGGTAGCCATTCATTTCGATGATATCTCGTTTATGTCTGTTGGTAGAGGGTAAAATGTACTTTTGGCGGGTAGAGCTTGGACCTCAGTATATTATCAATTACCCATATAATCCAATAAACGCATTGGTCAGACCCACCCCACCCCCACCCCCACCCCTCACCCCAACCAGTCCATATTAAGTATGAATGTTTGTACAGTGATGTTGTCTCCTAAACTCAAGCGGTAGGTAGGATTTCTAACTGGGATCTTTTTCAGTAGGACTTTTTAAATGTTATCTAAGGTGCAGTGATACAATGTTTTCTTTCTCCGCAACGTTTAATGCTATAGGTTCTTATCGAGGAAGACATCCCAACATTGACTATGAAATAGTGGGGACCCTTTGATTGTTAACAGTCTAATATTCTAGGCACCCTTCTTACTCGTGCATTAAAGCATACAAATTGGATTCCAGAGATGGACTTGAGTATATCTCTTTTATTTGATCAATTTTACGAATATCCTGATCCAAGGCATAGTTCAGTAATTCACTCCTAAGAATAATAGATTGAACCAAAGCCACATAACATCCCACAATCCAAGACATATGGGGCGGATTTACAACCAAAGACTGTCTGATAATACTCTCAAAGAGACGGTCGGTGCTTGAGACAAATTTGATAAAATCATAGATGAATGTGGCATGTCGCCTTCAGGAACTTGCCCGTCTCTTCCCGCTGCTTGATGCGTTATGCAAAATGAACAATTCGTCCACTGGTAAATTAACTGCACCTGAAGGACCACCCAGTCTCTCAGATAGACATCAAACACGATTAGAGCTCGCTCTGCACACCTGTTCCCAATTCCTGTCCAATTTATACGCCGGATCGGGCCTGGGGTGGGCTCCTTCATGTATGCATATTTTTTAGTAAGTCAGTTGGACACGCAGTTATCATTGCATATAGAGAAGGCAGTCCATCACAGAAAACCCACTCACTTCTTGTTATGAGCCCCTCCAGGGTGTTCACAACAGTCAGTCCGTTTTTGTAAGGCCTCGTGTTGTAGTTATGTATGTGAGGCATGCGCCAGCCCATGGCACTACCACTGTTAAAATATTAGAGTGGCCAAGTTATGTGACACTGAATTAAGCATGATAGATCATAATTTATTTATTAGAGCGCACGCTAGGAAGCAAAGGAATAGATTAAGAACAGAAGCAAGACACATAGCCCGACTTCAAGTACATGAACCTAAGCAATTGAGTTTGGACTTAACAGGGTGAGAGCCATAATAACTAATCCTCTTTATCCGATCCGTGTGTGTCCATGTATTGCATGTCCATATTCCCTCCTCCCAGTTAACAACGTGTTATCGGTTAGGTTCAGAAAAGCAATAATGTAAATTGAATATTCAAAACGCTGCATGTTATTGAACATTTTACGAAATGTCAAATCTCCTATGTAATTAAATAACATAATATCAAGTAAAGGTCCGACTGCTTTAAAATCAAGTATTCAAAATAACATTATTAAGGTCAAAACCTCCGATGACATACACAAATGCTCTACTGCAAACCAGGTTCAATAGAAGCCATCTGGGAAGCCACAGCAGGTGTAATTTCGTGCAGGGATGACACATGTATAATTGTCCGCATTAATTTAGATAATACAAACATGTGAAGGTTAACAAGTGTCCTTACAAGGTAACACGATCCGCAAAGATAAGCCAATTTCTTGTTTTCATGCTTTATGCATACTCATTTTGACCTGCTGGCATGGCTCCGGCCAAAGCCTCTTGTGCGGTCAGAGAGTGAGTGGCAGGCTTCTATGGTTTGTGTTGACCTCTTGTACGGAGGAGGGGGCAGACACAGGGCAAGAGCAGGTTACAGCTCTGACCCTGCTGCCCTTTGTGTTCGCCCTCCTATTTGACCTGATATCTACAGTCACGGACTGCCTGCACCTCATTTGGATTGCCAATAGCAGTGCTGAGCGGGAGCAGATTGGGTCCAGATTGGTTTACTATTGGGTCATTCAGTCATTTCACTCGCCCGCCTTTTCTAAACTAAAAACAAACAGGCAGGTACCTTGGCCTCGTTGAAAGCCAGGCGCAAAATATTATGACTTCTAAGAGATCTAAGTTCAGATTCTATTTAAGAAGCCAGATGGTTTGCCTTAATGAATTCGCTGGCTTTGATTGTGCCACAACACCGCAGGCTAAATCTCTCAACCCTTACCGTGGAGGCCAATGCATAAAATTGCCAATTCTGCCTGTCCAGTGTAGATCCAACGCTAATGAGCCTAGTAATAAAATTTGAATAGTCCATTTATTTCTGCATTAGACGACAATTTATTCAAGATTCGTGCAAATATATCAATTTGGTCTGGTTAGACGTTGCAGTGGTTTGGTCTTCAGTCTTCGGAAGTCTCAAGGGGTCAGCAAATAAGTGCTGCAATTAAAGGATAGGAATCATTCTGGAGCTCATTGACTATGGTGAACATCAAGTTAAATTAAGTGCGGGGAGCCCGTTGCAGGCTAGACCCCAATGCTGCTTTGAGTGGGCGATCGGCTTGCCTCCAGTATCATGCAATACATGTGTAGACTTATATTGGCATAAAGTATGTGGATCACAAATTAAAGTCAAATCATGAAAACCATGTGACGAGTTTACTTTATAGAACCTTTGGCTGACCAATTGGCGTTTTTCATAACTCAGCCATGAGCCACTCTAGATCAGTAATAGAGTAATCATCCTACACTTTCCCTTGTCCTTCCAAGACCTACTGAAAATCAGTCTGCAGGAGCCAAATGCTATTTTGTGCTCTTGACCTGCGCTTTGCATCTGAGCCATAAGGCAGGGCACTGAGATAACAGCCAAGTTATTACAAGCAAAGAAGGTCGAGAGGGTGTGAATAGTGGGGCAGAACGATTATTGGCCAGTGGATGGGTGTGAGCCCGCAATACTAGTTTGCATCCATCAGGGACTAAGCCCATCAAAGTAGCATTACGCCGGAGAATCGAGCATGGCAAATGGCAAGCAGCCTGTAATTTCAGAAGCTCGGTCTAGGGCGGGGAGGTACCCCACTGCCTTAGAAATTTCCTATTACAGCTATAGACAGCTACTGTAAATCAGGCAAGGCAGGCAAGATTCTTTGTACACATTGGTATAAAACAAGGTCAATTCAATGGATATCTATCAACATTCAGGTCTTCCTGTTTTCACATCGATAGCCATATGGGGTATGTTTTATAGTAAAACTTGCGATATTATTCTATATTTATGGCGACTTTGAATTTCGAATCTATTTGATGAATTGAATAACAATCACCCCTACATAAGAAATGGTTTGGGTTGTTTTTTTAAAAAAAGGTATTTAATAAGAAATTGTCCTCTATTATAGGTCTCTGATAATCCTTTAGATGGCCATCAGCTTGTCTGCTTCGAATACTATAGGATACTTAAAAGCGAGACGATATATATGTCAAGTTAAGGATAAGGAGGTTCCAGTAATTCTCTTTTTGAAAACAATAACAAATTTTCACAAATGAGTTTATAAAGGTCCCTGACTCTCTGTAAATTCCACCGTAATTAGGATGTGATTTCCCGGTGAAATATTCGGAAGATATGTACTGGATTCTGATATCTTAATCCATGAATTGAGTTGTTGTGATTACTTACCTGTACACTCTTCCAAAGTACCAGAAACAGCGAAACATGATTGCGTAGACTGCATTCATTCCTGGCCTAAGCAAATCGTCGCCTCAAAGTCAAACTTGTTTCTTTTTACCTTAGTACGTTGAAAACACGCAACTCAAAACCAAAATGCAGGACACTCAAAAAGCTTTTTTAATACTCAGTACTTCCAATAGTACTGATGCAAACGTGACTTTGGGGGAAAGCTTCATTGAGACGTATACATGGTCATTGTATAAATGAAAGTTTGGATAGAAAATGTATGGATTTAAGGTTATATTGACACAAGAGAATTATTCCATCGAACCTCCTCAAGTGGTATACGGTGCTTTTACCAAGAACAATGAACTAAGTCAAACTGGAGATGACTACTGAGGTGGAACTTGGACTTAGACTTTCATGCATTTGGTACTGACACACGGGCCACATTGTTGCCGGGATTATGGACTATATTCCCAGACCCTGCTTTTCTCCCGGTCCCATGCTTTTGTGCACAGTTTCAGTTTTCCTTATGTATCCTCAGGCCACAAGTATCAATCCTACACCTCCTATATAATCACTGAGAACCGGTGGCTGGGATTTTATGTATGGGCACATTGAATTATTGCCATATACCAATATCCCGACCAGGTCCCTACCTGTTCACCTCTTTCCTATACATTTAAACTGAAATCCAGACATGGTTAACTCATCGTTTAAAGCAATGAATGGCGTTTTATTTATTCAAGTCGTCCCTTTTTTATTTCTTGCAATGTCGGGTGGTCGTAATCCAACATGTTTCGGTGACTTGGCCTTCTTCGGGTGACTTACTTGTACATTCGACTGCATGTGGCAAATTTTATATTTGTAAAAAGGAAATATCAAATTATATTAAAGTGGAAAACTCTGTACATGGCAACATTTGTCGTCGGTTGAATTAGCCCAAAATGTATCGACAGTTCCTTGAACCGGTCAAATTTAATTCTATGACTCAGGAGTCGTGCCACTTCATCTGGCGGATGGGACAAACGCATCCCTTCATCTGGCAATTGTCATCTATAGCTAAAGTGATAGGTATTTCATGGTCCATCAGTTAGATCATGGAGAGGGGAGAGGTAGAAGAAGCAGAGCAGGCACTGGCCCTGCCCCGGAGTACCCTCCCCGGTCCAGGATACCCTCTTATGAGCTAAGGGAAATTAAATTATCTACACTCCAGCTGCCACACTCAGATGTTGAAACAGGTTTTCTTTATTACGGCACTATAGACAACAGTGCATGAATTTTACCTTCTGAATAGATTTATTTTATCTCAAAAGTGCTAAAACCTGTGGATATGGATGTGGATATGAATTTATATGTCACATTCAATAAACCCTCCCCCCAGTTTCCACTTCTCATCAGTTCTCAGACACTTGTCTTTAGCTAGGGACGACTATTATGTCTAAACTGAATATGGATGCCATTTCTTTTCATTTGGAGCTATTTTTATTACAAAGTGAGAGCTGTCATGAATGAGAGTAATCAAATACAATAACAAACACTTGTGATGAAGCAAGGTATATTTTGGGACTTTTAACATACATTTATAATGATTTCTTCTAAACTGAAGGGCATGCGAAATGTAGAGGTTCCCTCAAGATATTAACCGACTGTTTACACGGCTTTGCATGGGATGCAAACAATATTACTGGTTGAGAATACCATTTATGTGGAAATAAAATAAACATTCGACAAGGGTTTACTAACACTCAACTGGTCGTTAGTTTTACACCACTCAGACATGGGTGAGCCTCCGCAGGTTAAGAGTAAAACTTTCAGGCACGAACACTTGATAAAATCCTGTGTTATAGGTCATTCGTTGTTAGGCTGCTTATTCATCGAAACCACTCCAAGAGGAGCAGTCTTCCATCATGTTACATCCATACATCACTGTGCTAAAAGGACTTGTGGGACCAGCTTGGCTCGCCCCAAAGATCTAAACAACAAAGCCTGTCTAAAAGAGATATTTCTGTTGACCACAGGCTTCTATACCCCAGATCTTGAGGGGTTAAATATCTAATCTTTATGGATTATTTTTTCAATGATCATATGGGTTAGCCATAGAGAAATAGGGATTTGCTCATAATATCACCTGTTCGCTGAAGCAAGATTTATAGTGTGTAAGTCACATTAGTTTGACATTTATGCAGCAGTTGGCAACAGTAGAGGAGGACAAGAGGTTGTGGCCGGGGTACGCGGGGGACGATCCCCCTGTCAGAGTAAAAGCACTCAGAATATGGTGATCCATCCTTTTGACAAATGGTTGAATACAAGTTGCCCAAGCTCCACACGTCCCTTTGCCTAGCCTTTAGTTGCCGGGGGAGAAAACACGAAAATCTAGCTTTTTTAGCCGGGGATTTTGCCAGGTCGAAGGTTGCAATGACTCAAGACATCATGGCTTCGGCCTCTCATCTGGTGTTATAATGATGTTTGGATGGGTTCTTTGTATATGCTGAGCCCAGCCTTGAAAAGGGGATGGGGAGGAGCGATGAGACAATTAAGGTGGCCAGTTATATTTCGTTATAAATGTGTTTGGTTCTGGTCACCTGAACTGTGGTCTTGTTTGCAGAATGACACCGTCGAATGTCCTTCAATTTCCATCATTAACCCTCTCCGTCCGAAGGTCAGTCCTGATTGCAGGGGGCAATATGCCAAGACGTATCCTTATTATTAATAGCGGTCGAGAAATACAAAGGATGCAAAGCTGGGCCAAGATAGTCCCGCGTAATGCATCACCCAATTGGCAATTTTATAAAGTGAGGATCCGAGGTTGCCTGACAACTGTATGAAGATTTATTGCACGTCTCTTTCCCTGACACAAATTTCAAAGCTCTGCATGCTTATGTCAGTTTGATAGCTCCGTTCGGAAGTGTCTCTTTTGACGGGAACACATATTGTGGTCATAACATTATATGTATTCTGCAAAGCGGGTATCTATAGACGTAATGGGATAATTCGAAATGTGTTGGCCTAGATCACTGACTTTTCGGGGCAATATTATTCTTGCATGCTGTTTCCGATTTCTGAAACTTTCGCCAGCATTTAGGTTTAAGAGACTGTGTGAAAGCAGGATATTAGCCAATATTTAATATATGTCTTTCATTGAAAGGGAATATAATAATAAAAATGAAACTTTGACAATCCAATGACCACCATTAAACATGCGTGCTTACCCGATCCTTCGATTTCTTCCCCTTCCGTGTCCCAACATGCATTGCGTGCCACATCAAACCACATCAATTTGACATGGCCTGAGAGAGCATGTATACGCTGGCCTTTCTTGAAGCAAAAGACCATTGGTCCCCAGCATATAATGGACAAATCAAAGAAGCTTGGCGTGTCATTGGGGTTTTGTCAATGTCTGGCGGTTGTGGCCATGAATCATGGCCAATTAGAAGAGGCCAGGTCGAGCCTGGGCTGCAATAAAGCATAATTTGTCACACCTGACGGGCCGTTGGAGCTGCACAAGGGCCCGCCCAAGCCTCAGACTTGCTCGCCTCGGCACAGTCAGCCACTCCCGCGAGTTCCTCACTTCAAAGGCCAGCACTTCATTTACCAGAGGATGCTAGTCATTAATGTGTCCCCATCAGTGACCCTCAGTGGTGTTAAAATGCAAATGTTCCCAATCTTTGTTCCGGTAAATCAGCGCCATGCATGGCGCTGGCCACTTCCGCCACGCGAGCCTCTTCCGCAAGACCACAGCAGAGCAGCGAGGGCTGGACAAGTGGCGCTACACACCACAATACGAGACCAACAACAGGATAGGTGCTTATATAAGCTTCATCTCAGAGGAAAAGATTGTAAAATACTCTGAAGCAACGTTAACCGGTATACCAAAAAAAAGCCAGATTTGAGGCAAGAGGGGACTGGACAGCCTGTAACGCTACATAGTCTTTGTAGACTTTATGAATTAAACATTTAGATTTATGCAAGTTCATTCAAAAGGTCCCAATGGAAAGTATTCGACGCCAATAGTATCTCATGTTTGTGGTATGCGTTGCTGAAGGTGTATAGGTCCAGAAGAAAAGTTGACCCAATATTTTTTTGGTTATCCATGCGTTTATATATGCGATGGAAACAACACTCACAGCGAAGGACCAAGGTGGTTTTGGCTAGCATGAGCATTCCACGGTAAACAGCCTAGAATCAGATGGTTTTTTGTCCAGGTGCGCATCTCGTGCTATTGTTATAAATAATATTGGCCTCCTTTCTTTGTACTCTCCCAAACCACTGCGTGGATATCCATGCATAAATTTATTTATTCAATAGCACTAATGGGAAACTAGTTATATTCACTGTGGCACGTGCCAAACCTATAAATAAATACATTTGTAGATCATCACAGTTCGGTAATAAGATCTGCATACAGAAAAAAAGATCTGCATACATGATTTCTATAGTAATTGCATAATAATAAATGCATACCCTTTTCTCTTTTCAGTCGTTAGATGGATTCGCGTTTGCATTGTCGAATGACGGCAGGTTCCTTTACATATCAGAAACGGTCTCAATATATCTTGGATTGTCCCAGGTAAGAGGAATTTTGTTTGCTTTTTCTTTATAATATTGAATTTCTTTATGTCTAGGGCATTACCTTCATGATCTTCGTTATCATCCATTTTGGGTACATAGCCCTTTCGGTTGATAGTCACAGGGCCCTAACCTATTATTAGAGGTCCGGGGGAAAGAAAACTGCCTAGCTTGCTGTCCTAAATCTGCCTATATAGGACTCGATAAGTAATAGCTGTGGAGCTGTTGTTCCTTTAGTCCGAGGAATGGGCTCATTGGTTTCTTGGAATTAAGGTGTCAGTATGGCTGTCATTCGGTCGCCATCATGTCTGCTCTTCTTCCGTGTTGTCATCTACCACAGCTAGTGATGGTGTGGTCAGTGGATGGACTCTGGCCAGTCTGACAGCACTAATTCCACCCTAGAGGTTGGTTTTGGCCATACGCAATGATGTTTTGCGTTCATACTGAAGCCCATGTCCCTGTCCCTACCACACGCCCTTGGGAAGGTCACAAAGCAAGGGTGCGTGACCTGGCCCTATCCCATTTGACCTGCCACACCTCATACCTCCAGTACCCACCTAGTGTTATCACTCCAATATTGTCCCCAGGCCCCCGGGGGAATTCAGGTGGAGGAAGTTCACTGGTGCTGCCCCCTTGTTAGCCTGGGTCGAAGCGGGCCATGTCCGCCAGCAGCTATAACGAGCATTGCTGTGTGACAGTATGGGGATCTGGGGAATTTGCCAATGGGCCAAGGAGGGGCAGTAAACGCCACGGTGCACCTCCATCAGCATAATCTATGTGACCACCTTCAAGACTGGACACAGCTGATCACAGACCATACAATTCTCCTACACCACCAACGGCCACACCCAAGTATGGCGAGCTCAGAAGGACAATATCTAAAGATCACAAATAACCTACCCTATAGACACGATAGGAACTAGATTGGAATAGAGTTTCTCGGCATAGTAGTGATGGGGTATAACAATTAATAACTTTTAACAAGCGATCAATTAAACTGTTTGGAACTCTAATTTGTGAGATCAGCGTACAGCTTTACATTAAACTAGGCCAAGAGAGTCTTTGTTTAGATATGTGGGAAGAACAGCCCTTTATTATAATCATATTCATCAATAAAAAACGATAAATTAAATGGACTTTACAATTTCTATGTTCATAATCTAAATGGACTAAATCAAAGCTCGATTCACACAGTATACATGTAGCTTCCCATGACCTTAAATGTTAGTCAATGTTTACTCATTCCTCATGCATATATCATGAATAATATGGTATAATATATCTTCACAATATCTGTTTAACTATCTGTTTAAATACCTAGGTCGATTGGGGTCTATTAAAAAGTATGTGTGTTCAGATGTAGCAGTATTGCATCAACACCAATCACGGAGATGCGAAAGTAGACTTGCGTGGTTCCGGTCACTTGAAAAATTAAAAAAAAGTAATACGTGCATAATTTGTAAGGAATTAGTGTCAAAATTGTTGGTTCTCCATTATGTGGGTGAATTACATCAGCATAAGGCATATTATTAGCGTCCAGAAGCGGAGTGGATGCGGTGTCAGGCCTTATTAATGTCTAATGTTAGGCGTTCTGTTTTACTTGAGGCAAAGACCATACTTGTCACACATACCCCGAGGTTGATTTGTGTTCATACACAACTGTACACCCCAGGGCTATATATAGAGGCAGTTTCAGTATGATAAACATCTATTTAATCATTTATGCTAATGATTTCAATAAACTCTCAATTTCACATACAGTTTGCCTTACAGCTTTCTACATACGGAATACCCTTCCATGCTCGTTGATCCCCTCAAAGATATACATTATATAGTGAGATGGATATATGGCCTAGTTTTTCTGATGTGACTATTCCAATATGAATTATCTTGCGGTGAATTGGATATATAAATATAATCGCACGCGGAGTCATACCTATAATCAAATATAAATAGTATTTCTACGACTGTATAATTTATTTGGATGATATATTTCTATCTATCCAAGTAATAATCAAATCTTTCCACATTCATAGACACACATTTAACCCTCATGAGCCATCACGGTATGATTCTGGTTGGATGTGACGCGGTAAATCTGATGGCAATGACTTGGTGAGATAGGACAGAGGTCAACATGGCCGGAAGTGACCCCTGACACAAAGGTCAATGTGTAGCAGCCAAACGACATTAGCCATGTGAATTGAACATGCTTGGCTACATGTAGTAGCAGAGGCTTTCATCTAATTTCAGGTCAACATATACATGCATATATTTTAGGATCAACCTTTTAAGTTGGTAAATCTGGTCCTGTGAACGATACATGACTTTAAATTATTAAAATTATGGTTCATCTTTATTACAAGGGGACTGATTAATCCAATAATAAAAGGGGCGAGTATATCTACTGATGTGTCATGAATCACATTGATAATTGCTAAACAGTGCCTTGGAGTCACAGGGTTACTTTATTTCATGCTCCCCACAATCTACATGATATCCAAAAAGAGATAAGCGACAAATGAAACACCTTATCTCTTTCCTATGAATCATGATAGTCCTTAAATAAACACAGCTTGGTAAGAGATCAAAATCATTACCACCAATAACACGGGCGGATGCATGCAATCAAAGCACTGCACGCAGATCCATGACCTCTCCCTTCACTTTGAATAAGCATCATACTTTTCTGCAAAGCATAATTGCGAGAGCGGTTGTGTGATAAAGAAGCAACGATCAGGATGTGATCTACAGGCCGTCCCAGGCAGGATTAGGACTTCCTAATCCTTTGCATCTATAGTTGATAATGTGGAATACCCCCGGTGTCAAGAGGATTTCATCATTTACCAATATACCTGGTAATCGAGCTGCGGGGATTCAGCACGGCCACGTAGCATGCCTGGCCAACCCCCATCAAAGGACTCTGCGGGAGAAATAGCAGTCCATTATTAATGTAGCTGTCCATTAGCCGACCTTCGGATCAGTATACACTTCCTGACTTCATTTACGTCAGGATCGTTCTGCAAACAATTAGCTGGCATTATGATTTATAAAAATGGTCAGAGTGTCCTCTCTCACACAGAAAGGCTGTCCACTCAATGATAAGGGCAAGGGAATAATAGAATTATGGAATTATCATCGGGAGGGATGATGAGGCCCCGGGGTGGACAAGATCAACACAGCCAAGAATGGAAACAACGCGATCAAAAAACACTGATCGGTGGCGCGAGTCGTTAGATTGGAATGCGGAGAGGCCCCAGAAAGACACATATAGATCCGAGGGCCGAGTTATGGCCGAACAACCAGCCGGGGACTGCCTATCTGACTGCCCCATACACATCATTTGTATCGGACAGTGCCTTGCGGATGTTGGCTGCGGTATTTGGGAACTCCCTAAATGGGGCATTATCAGCAGGTTGTGAAGGCCACGGCTTGGTGGGAAGTGAGCCCTTGGGTCTATTATTTGGTCATAAGCATGGCAACATACCACCGACGTTCTTCTTCCATAAAACACAGGCTAGTCACAGTGTGAATTCCCCAGCTGCTTGGAAAAGGGAAGGCGAGGGGTGGATGGGAGGAGCGTATAGGAGCAGGGGTTGTAGAGGAAGAGCAGCTCATGGCTCGACCCCTTCTTACTCACCGGTAGTTGAGCAGCCTGGGCATAACCCGTGATGATAAGCCTTACTTTGATTGAAAGTCTGCGAATCTCGGCTGGTCTTTTCCAATATGTGGGGGTAGAGGAAAATGGTGTGAAATCCCCATTACCTTTCGCCTCACTGCATTTATTGCAGGCATGTAGATCCGACAGAATTTGGGTCATGTTGTTCATCATCTCTTTTGGTCCCGAGAACAATAGATAAAAAGCTATTGAAACAATTTCGCAGTATTATCTGGGACCTATGCATGCTAAGGACTTTCAGTGAATCATTATAATAAGAATTGGAAGCCTCAAGGGCTCCCTAGCATGATCAATGTAAAGTCTATAGTATCCTCCCAGTGGCCGTGTGTACGTTGTGGACCCTTCCACTCAACCACCTGCCACAACGCTATATGGGTTTTGGTGGGATGACACTGGTCCTGCCCTTACAGTCAGCGTCACATCTGGACGTATCTATCTTTAGTAGCCATGTGTAGGGAACACTATTGGAAGTAGGATTGTGAGCATGTGGTTGGCCAATCCCTGCAGCGATCTGCTGGGATAAGGAGGTCAAGTTTCCTTCTACTCCCATCAAAAGACATAGCATTGCGGTATGGTAGATATCATATAGCACCCGTGTCTGTGACTCGATTACAGAAATTTGATAATGGTTCGTAAAATGTATATAAGTGATTTCATGAATAACTTTTGTTAGCCTATATGTGGACGACTAGGAATCCCAGATTAGCTATTGTGGTAAGAGTAAATGGATATACATTGTATATCAGGGGCATTGTTTACATGTTTACATTACATTCCCCGTTTTGAACGGAGTGATGACGCGGTAGCCCTTTATAGAGCTAACCGAGATCGAACTTAATATGCAGTGACTTGTACTTCAGAATACACAAACATCCCACTGCCCAGTGCTATATCTGAAGAACTTTTACCCCAATTGCAGAAATATAGGAATTTTTTCTTTTCTGTCAATGTAAGTGGTGTCCAAATCGTACTAAGTGGCTTAAATTGGTGTCGGTCTTGCGAGCCGAGCAAATCCATTGAAGTCATGATCAATTTTATTCTTTTGTGACGGTGAAAAAAAATCACAATGTAACATCACGTCTCTTTACGATTCCTAATTGAGTCTAAGTGGAAGTGTTCTTGGGAAGGAGTTCCTTCCCTCACACACTGTGAAATCGCTAGTTTGTACCAGTAAACTTATACAAAATCAACTGTTTGCATTGTTTTGTTAGGGGAATCCTTTTCTACATGACCAACGATATTTTAAAGGCTTTTTTGTTTCACTTAGTATAGTTTGGGTATGAGAATTTGTCGTTCCCCGTATGTCAGAATACGCGTGCGTGTGCTATATGGGTAACAATACATGGATTGGATTACAAATGCGACATTTACTGCAACAGTTTACTTCAAACCAAGTTAACTTAGAAGCATACATCTACATCCCCTAAAAACTAGCGTCAATTACTAAATTAACCGCATGTACTTTAACAATAGGCCTATTCCCTCTCCTCTGGCGCTTTACGCACACAAAAAGACGTGATGGTAAATATGCTCGAGTAGTACATAGAAATGTGTCTATCCTCCAGGTATCATCCATTCACTCCTAATGCCGACTGTTCTATTCAAGAGCGCCAGCTAAGATGTGTTTAATGACCTCCGCAACACCAATGGGACGGCTCTTAATTTTGGTTTGATTTTGATGGCATGGTAATTTAGCCATTACCAGAATGGTGCTGAGAGCGGCCTGCGCCGATCGTAGATCTGCGGACCTTGAGTTGGGCTTGGCGGATCAAAGAATATGGTTCGTAATATATCAGTCACATCTAACGCCAGGGACCTAATCTACGATGTCTGCTGATGGCACATAATACACGATGGCTCCGACTAGGAGCTTTCATCACGGATAACTAGGATCTCACAGTTCACATGGGCCAGTTTGGGGGAACGAAATAGATGTCACTTAAGAAGCTCGCGTTTGAAATTGGACATCGAAATAAAAATAAATTTGCTACCACTGAGGCGACCCACAACTCCCACAAAAGCATTTATTCACAAGGAAGGGAAACTGAAGGAAGATGATAATCCAGGGTGTCAATAATGCCGGCAATGGAACTGATTTTGGTAAATGTTTTTATCAGTGCATCTTGAGTGCATTGTGAATAATTATTTGATTCGACTTCGCGATTGTTATAGTTTATGACGCCTTTGCCCGAGGTTATATCCACATTGAAGTTACTAATAGGAAATGAAGAAATA
This sequence comes from Sthenelais limicola, assembly GCA_942159475.1. Classification (NCBI taxonomy): domain Eukaryota; kingdom Metazoa; phylum Annelida; class Polychaeta; order Phyllodocida; family Sigalionidae; genus Sthenelais; species Sthenelais limicola. The sequence continues at coordinate 73,418,069 of OW804098.1, forward strand.
CGGTGCTCCAGATGTCACAAGAATGATCTTGAATATCTAATCATTTCACAACATTTGCCATGAGTTATGTTAGGGATCGTAATAAATCGAGATGGCTGGAAAGGTCCCATGGGTTCTGAAGCCCTGCTGGAGTAATGGTCAGTGAACGTTTGTCAGTGGGGCGTCCCTGGGGTCAAAAGTCGTGGCCCCAGGGCTGAGGACTTGATCAATGAGTATCTTGAGGGCAATTAGGACAAACATGGAAATTCACACCACCAGGATTATGGGATCAGGGGAGGGTTGAAAATAATCCACTTATAATCATCACGCATGATTGAGGATTTGTGTGATATTTTAAACCTAGGACTAATTTGTCCGGAATATTTGCAAGGATCACGAAAAAATCTTTTAGACTGCCGTGCTTAATGTTTCACAAGGAAATGTTTTAAATGGGCCTACTAACTGCTTCATCAAGTCTATTCAACTCATCTTCACCATTCGGGAAGCACATTTATTAGTTTGGAGAATAAGCGCTGTTCGCAGTAGAATGAAAGGTTAATTAGATATAAAACAAAACGATGGCTTCACAAATATCTCATCAGTGGATCAGGGCAGGCGATAGTAGATGGGACACGGAGCTATTAACCACAATATTCCGATCCATTAAAATGAAACATCGCTTTTGTTAATAGACAATGAAATTGAAGAATGGGGGAGTTGATAAGATCCGGACTGACGCTCGACCCCGCCCGCTTTTCCATGCTCAGGCCATTCTACAAGGCAGTGAAAAATGAACAAAGGGGATCAGAAAACATGTGTTCCTGGAATCCTCTCCTCCCTATTTTCCCGCCCTTTAAAACTCAATAGGCCTGGAGGACAGAACAAGTGGGTGTTAGGCCCCTCATTAGGATGGGGTCGGCCGGGTCGCGCTCTCAGGCACAATGACATAACAATGATTTCGGTGATGCTGCTTGTCATCCCTGTGATTTGGATTGTAATTGATTATTATTGCTGTAATGCGATACACTTGTGCTCTCGGGCATCACTTTTTATGGTGTGTGTCCGGGTTATTTTTTTGCCATTTTAGGCCGGGTGGAAGAGGGCTGGGGCGTTCCACGAGTGAACGATCAGAGCAATGGTAAATGGATGGTATTAATTCTTGCTGAGGTAGTGCACTTGCTCAGGAAACTCCAACAATTACGAGCCATTAGACAGCAATATGCCAAGATGGATGGAGACAGAAGTGGGGGTTGGCAGCCGTCACAGATGAAGTCCAGTGGAGGTCAGCCCATGAGGACGCATGGAGTATACAGCCAGACCACCCCACACCTAATTCTGTGTCAAGTTCTCCATTTGTGCTAATATTACTATATTATTATCGAATATTACTTTTGTATGAATTTTTGCCACACTAACCAGCCGTTGTCATTTGTAAGTGACGATCATTTTCACGTATAAAAACTGGTTGAACCCCATCAGAAAATGGAATTCTCTATGTGAATCTTGACAATAAATCCTGAATCTATCAGACGGAAATCATGGCGGAGGTGGACGACAATTTTTCAAAGCTCGGTCCAAGCGTTTATATCTTTTACCTTGTCAAAGGGCATACATATTTCTTTTTAAATATTGCCTTACGTTTGCCCATGACTCACGAGTAAGCACTGTAGCTATAGCAGCATATATATATTCCAAGATTGATAAGTTGACCAGTACAGGGGGTGATTTCACTGTTTGTCAGTGTCTAAGTTGAGAGCCTGCAGAACCTAAATATATCACTGAAGTCGAATTGGCAATCGTGCTCGTGTGCCTGAGCCCTGTCCCAGGGTCTTGCCTGGGCGCGTTATTTGATAAACGTTGATGAAGCAGTCAGATGAAAGGCCTTGAGACGGAAAATTGGGGCTGCCCACTGAGTGTCTACATCCACCGCCAGATGGCCCTAATGACATCAAACTTGTCTTCGAGTAGCTCGTGAACATGAAGGAGAAGTAGGGATTTGCTAAGGCCTGAGGCTGAGCAATACCAGCTGTAGACGAGCAATAACATCAATATTCACATGATGATGTGCAATTGCTTGCCAGAATGTGATTGATCCCCGCAACCCTGGTCGACCTCTAAACCCGTCAATAAATTGTCATTTACTACTGTGCCTCAGTACTTGCTTCTCACCGCCTACATATATATATTATATATGTAATATATATACCGGCAGTATACTATATAACATAACATTTTGGGGTGTCCGGGAGTTTTACTTTTAGTGAGCTCACGGGTGCAGTCCGTGTGGGAGATATGTGCCACAAAAGAAAACCAGGATAACCCTGTCAGTTGTAGTTGAGCTGGTTCTGTAGGTGTAGAGGGGTGGCGAGCTCCTCCCAACGTATGGTCCACTGGCCTGTGTATACATTATGATAGTTGTACAACATCGATTATTTATTCAATATCACCCCCACACACACTCCCCCCCCCCCCCCCCATTAAAAGGACGCTGTATAAAACATTGGGTTGAATTGATATTCCAAAACGCTTTGAAATTGTTTCATATGTGATCTGCTAGTCAGTCATACAATGTATATCTATTTTCGGGTCACTATATATATACGAACAGACGAATACATGGATGGGTCGTTATTGAAGGATGCTATTTCTAACAATACCAAAGATTCTGTAAGTCATCCATGCCTTGGAATGTCTCTGGATACCTAGCCTTGCTAAATTGGTGATTGTACTGTGTGTGTGAGAAAGGGGGGCGGGGGCAGAGAACGAGAAAAAAACTTGTGACAGTCGCTCGTGATTGTTGATGATGTTGGTGTGGGTATAGTGACACCAAAGGATATCCTCTAAATAGGTAATCGAGGGGTGGGGTGGGGGTAAGTTTATTTCTTTTATGCTGTTTTCCTCGCTTTCCTAACACATTCTCTCTGAAGACATTTTCAATTGTAATAAATTGATATTTTTCACATGCAAATATCATTATCAAACTGGCCATATAGATATTGCACGTATGTCATTTCAGATATAAAGATTATAAGCACAAACGTAACTTTTTATACTCCGAAAATATTATTATGGTCACATGTCTTTGTTGACTTCATAATTGGATTTTATACGCATTTTGGACTAGACATTAACGTTCTGCAGTCTGATGAATTGTTTATATATCCATAGCTGAATGTTTTCGATCATGTTGGCAGGCCCCCCTTCTCGTTATCAAAAAGAAATGTTTGCATCTTTTTGCTCCATGTTCTTATATCATTCTTGGATTTGGGGCACCATTTTGGATGTCTTAGATTCCGGTTCGTGAATCGTACAAATACAAATTTGAAATTTAGATGATGAGATTTATAGATGTAAAAAGATAACTCGTGCACAGATTGAATTAATACACTTCATCTTAATTGTAATGTAGCTTTCAAAATCTTAAACATTGATGGAGATTGAAAACTATGTTTACTTTCACTTGTTCCGCCTATGATGTCATAAGGAGGCTTATTTTGACCCCTTTGTTTAATTGGAGTCCCTTGTTCTGCTTGGAAATGTGGAAACACTCAGGGATATCTCATCATCATTGTCAGCTGATGTTTTTGTTCGGATGAGATGGGGTTGCTAGAAAGATCCCTGAGTATCAATATCCTCCGGTGCATATCTGGCGCGATAATATTCAAGGATATTAGCTTCGGAGATAAGCCTGTTATGGGTCGGATAAAATGTGTCCCACGGCGGCAACCCACAGACCTCCTGCCATTAAGTCAGGGGTGGGTGCTAGATATCTAGATGGATAGCTAGATGGATACATAAATAGAAAGATAGATAGATTCGCTTTGGAAAAGCAGAGACAAGAGATAAATCAATCATTTTATTCACTTAAAATGGGAGATATATGAAGGCAAATAGTATTCCCTGCTACAATGGTCATTGAAGGTCTCATGTTGTTTGGCGTATGGATAATCACCACACAGGATTACAACAAAATGGAGCCGTACACCTCAGGAGGCTTTCCTGATATCACATGTTGTCAAAGGAATTTTATTATCTGAATAATGGGAAAATATGATGATCTCATTCAGATGGAAATTGTAAAACCAACATTGAATGCAAGGTCGCTTGGCAACCCTAGGGTGTCATTAGCAGTTGGTTAAGGACAATCCTCATTGGTAGTGAAATGCCGGGGAAACCATGTCTCAATCGAGGCTAATTCCCTAGCACCCTAACTGTTCCCGTTGGGCCCCTCTTCCCTTAACCCCCGCCGCCCAATCAGCCCTAGGATTAGGCAAATGTAATCAATAATATCTCTCATAATAAATTCATACCCAAGCCGCTGGCGTGCATACGGTCGGGGTGCGCTAAGTGAGACCGAGTAGGACGTTTTGACCTGGGGGCCTATAGAGGGCAGCACCAATGAATTGTATTAGGGTGCGCGTGCATGGCGGAGGTCAACTAATGCCATCAGCGGAGTGTAATGATACCTAAAATGTTGTTTAGACTACCAATCAACAGTCCACGAACAAAGCAAGCCCACCCAGGGCTCCAAAATACAGTCCCACACAGGAATAGGTCTCCAACAGTGTTCACTGGAGCATCGCAGCGTTTCCAATATACACTATTGTCAAAAATCAGTCATTTTTGTCACCAGGAAATTGGTTCTTCGCCCAGCCATAATCGTTCCATTATTGATCTTGTTACTGCAATACTGTTTTGCATTTAGATCACTGATTCAAACCCTAATTAAAGTCCATTTCCCTGCAGTACTCATGGTTATAAATTGACATCACCTTATCTGGCATCTAGTTTGATAAGCATTTTCAGGGAGCAACTGAAATACGAATCAAAGGTGGTGATATTTCATCTACCAACAAGATTCTATTTAAGTCACATATCACAGGACAGTCCCAAGCGGCTCCAATTCAAACCCAACTTAGTTTTGTGCACAGGAAGGGAACACTTGCAAGCAGTGCAAATATTGCCTAGTCTCATCTATAATTAATTGACTCATGCATGGTTAAATGTTGATACATTGCTCCATCTTGGTTCATTTATGAAAACACCAAAGAAGAGTGAAGCTAACTGCTTTTATAAGTTTATAGCCTGCATATGTTTCTCTTTGTATCAGCCTGTAATTAGGAATTCTGTAGGTGTTGCGTATGGGGTGGATCTATATTTGATTGCCTGAAAAAAAAAAGATTCGAACCAGGTGTGTGCCTGGGACAAATTCCCATTCCATGTAGGCAATGTACTACTAATATTTGTGAGACTTGTTTGTGGCTATAGAGGGCTAACCGTGTTACATCCTGGTAACAGCTGTGTATCCCGAATGGGCAAGACAAATATTAATGTTTCTTCTTTGATGCACTTGATAATTATTTATTAATACTATCATAACAAGTTATACGTTTGTCTATTAGTGAAATTGACCAAACAAACAAGTTCTATTGATATTTACGTTTCGACACAACAGGTCTCAGATCTCTATTCAAATGTGTTCAAGATGTTTTATTATCTCCTGATATATGTTATCTTAATCGCAACTGAGTGTTTTTAAAGTTCTAATAACGAAGGTAGTATTTAGCAAACATTGAAACGTCATTACATGAATTATTGAATTGCTTACCTTAGTATTAAGGCAGTATATAAGGTGTATAAGGTGCACGGTGCATTTATTGGCACTAAACTAGATATATGTGAATAAATTATTACTGTTAGAATTTTGTACACGTTTTTCATATGACCGATTATTTAAAGAACACCCTTGCACATTGTAGGTTGAGATGACAGGGTCATCTGTCTTTGACTACATACACGTTGCCGATCATTCCGAGTTAGCCGAGCAACTGGGACTATGCCTCCCGCAGTCTGGAGGTAGCGGCGGGTCGGCCATGCCTTCCCCGGCCTCAAACTCAGACGACGGTTCCTCCTCGGCTACGACTCCGCGGGCTCCGAGTCCGCCCCTTCCCGACCGAGGTGAGTGTACAAGTTTGTGGCATCTAGCGCAGTCTCTGGATAATTTCCTAGCTTCAATATTCAATTAAGTACTAGAGGGTAAAGGGGACTGAGAGCATAAGGAAATATAGTCAGTTCTAGGTGTGTGGAGTGGCCTCTAAAATCGCCATAAAAATAAGGAATACGGGTATGCATACGCCGACGACTGGAAATTTGGAGATGTCCATCATCAAAGGGAAAGCTAATTGGTTGGCATTGCCACTTTGTCAATTATTATATATTTATGAAGTGAGTGTCGCGGTCCGAATTTCCTGGATACGAGGACTAGCAGGTGACTCTGATGGAACAGCCAGCTTTAGATTCCATGCAAATGAAGAGCTTATGTAGTATTGTGACGACTGACTTGGTAGGGTGTGATATATGACAGCTTTTTAACACAGTAGCTTGTTCCATCGCATTGAGGCTTAACGCAAATTCATGAATGATGTCTAGAATTCCTGCCACTCTTTTGATATGATGTTATAAACAACGTAGGTTACTGCCGAGATTTAACTGTTTCGCTTCTGTGCATATCTTTTTCACTATGCATAATAATGTGGACATCAAATAAGGTTTCACAAATCTGAGTACATTGATGTTCAAGTATCTGACGTGTTAGAAATCCAAATGAGATGGATGGGATGATGTGGTAGTGAATTCAATACAGAAGGCCACTAGAGGGAACCTTTCACCCATTATCTAAACATTGCCCAACTTATAGTTGCCTTCATGACGAGGGAATAATGTCTTTATCCTGACCTCTATTTGTGGTCGTAAGAAAACCTTACGATAATTAGCCTCATTGGGGAAAGGGGGCGATAGACATGACGAGGGTGATGTTTGAGCTTAAGGTGTTCCTTAAACTGTATGTTGTGGCTGGGGACGTTTACGGCCCAATAGATCTAATCTATCGGGTGTCCGTAGAAAGCTTAAAGGTCCATTCTGCTCGGAAGGACAAGGAGTGAGGTGTGAGGCTAGGAGCCATTGTGGTAGCACAACACCACGTAAACTTGGCCATTTTGTGCTAGGGCACCATCAGCTAAGGCCAGGAAACTGACCGTCAGTGAGACTATATACGAGGCGGCAGGAGATCGGGGCGGTCCCAATGGGGTCGCAGATAAAGTGGGGTCCAAAAATTGTGTACAGTCAGGCCCGAGCGCGGGCGTTGTCTGTGGCGCTAGGCAACAAAGTTGGACACAACGGACATAATTAATGATTACCATGCCTGATGCGAATGCTGATGAGGGCCAAGGCAAGCCTGGTGGCTTCCCGGCACTGGGAGATAGGGATCGGGAGGAAGCGTGCCGGAGTCTCTATGCTTTATACCCCGACAAGTTGCACTCAGAAGGCGAAGCCAGTGGCTGCCTCCGCAAGGAATATCCTCGATCCTATTTGATCCTTCGCTTGCCAGACAATAGCTGCTGTTTGATGGCAGCCCAAAGATGTTGATAATCTCCCCTGTGGTATCCTAATCCCTAGTATTAATCAGTAAAACCGACCTTTTAAACCCTCTCTGTCTGTTCTATACTCTATGGCGGATCCCTTAGCTTTTTACGTATATTTTGTGTCACTTGCCACTTGAGTTTCTGCTAAACCACTTTGAAAATAAAAGCCTTTTGTGTAAGTACCTGCGTGTCTTTCAATAGAAAAATGTTCTGCACCAATAGAAAACTGTTCTGCACCAAATCGATAACAAATGAAATTCATTTTCCAGCAATCATGAACCCCAACCCTAATAGAGGCTATGACAGGTCTTTCTGTGTTCGAATGAAATCCACATTGACGAAGAGAGGTGTGCATGTAAAATGTTCTGGTTACAGGGTGAGTCCATTACTCTTATTTCTCATCTGTTAACAAACTGAATATATGTTCCCATGACCTTATTTGGCAATTTCTCAACTGCATTGTTTATTTATACATTATTTTTGTAGACACTATTTAAAAACAAAACATTTCTCAAGATGGTATACTTTCCACGGATTTACAAGTAAATGCTAGCAGGACAAAAGTATTTCATGCGTGACGATAAAATGTATCAGCAATACCTGTTTTGTAGATAGTATACTGTAGAGGTAGATAGTATCCACTCGTTCATAAGAAAACGTTCATGTACTATAATACATTAAATAAATAAAGAAGTATATAATAGATATACCACTATATATATTTCAACACTGCAAAACTACAGCCCCTATAAGCAAATAATAAAAGGATGATATAGTTAGAGAGAACTTAAGGAAATTGTTATGCTGCCATGTATGTATAGATATGTATAATAATTATAGCATATAATAGTATCTGTCCATGAGCCTAGATCAAGAGTCTCTTGTTATTCACATTTGGTTGCAAAATAAGAATTCATTTCTTTGATTCGTCTAATTATGAGAGTAATCTAAGTACATTGATACATTAATAATGATTAGCCTAATAATTAGCTAAATAGCTGAAATGAGATTTAAATATAATCATATGTACGTGCAATCCGCGACAGAAGGCTAACTTTGAATGGCATGGGTTATATTGATAGGAACACGTCTTTAAAATATATGGGAGACATTCGGCTGACGGCCGATAGTTAATAGCTAAATTCATCTTTCAAGCACCTCCACTGGCCTGACTGCTCTCTGTTTCTCTTCTAACTACCCCCGTCGAGATAATCGGCTCAGTGGATATAGGGCTTAACAGATTGATACACCACCCTGTATTCTAATGTATCCTCTTCCTCCCATAACATGTTTCTGATTTTCCTTTGCACAGGTTGTTCAAATCATGTCACATATGAGGCCACAATTCTCCTTCTCCCTGACGCGGAAACACCCACCTCCACTTTTAGGCTTAGTGGGTATGGCTATTGCCCTTCCGCCTCCCACCATAAATGAGTTGCTTATTGACAATGATATGTTCGTCACGCGGCTTAGCCCAGAGTTGAAAATCATCTACTGTGAACCAAGGTATGTAGTCTGAGCATGTACTTACTTCTTCTATTCAGTTGCGGATCCAGTGTGTGTGTGTGGGGGGGGTCACTCTCACCCCTATATTTGTGCTTCGGGGGTGGGGTGTTTACCCCCCCCCCCCCCCGCCCACACACATACACCTTTTGCCGGCCCAAATGCCCTGTTCTCGTCCCAAATGTGTTTTTTACTTAATATAATTTGTTAATCCAAAAGTTTTATCTTTGCCTAATTAGTAACTTAACTGTGGATTCTGAGCAAATATTGAACAAATTCATGCAGAGAAACGGGAGACATATTTTATTTATTCACACTCCTTGATGAAAATTCGATGATCACGTAGGCCTATGTATAGATTAATGTATTGTCCTTTCATTGATCATAGATAGTAAAATAGATGGAAAATGGTGCTTGCCTTCTTTCTTTGACAGTTTTTCTAGACCAGCCAGTTATTGCATTAAACTAAAAGTGAGGTTAAAATTAAGCTGGGAGAGGGTATATTCATTGCTTACTTATTATATGCTGGAGCGAGCATTCACCACAACTAATTTAGCACAAGGGGTGCTATTTTAAGCCAGCTTGAACCTCTTCCTCAGTATAGTGTTTCATTTAACAATAGCATATATTTCAATCCACATGTACACTATGTCTTTCTGAGATGGAGCCACGAGCCGTCGATGACAATTCATATTCAATAATGATAAAGACACTTATTACTAACAAAGATGATACTCTCGATGTTAGAAATTGTTACGGGTTATTTGAAGAATATTTCTCAATTCATAGTCTTGTTAAGCTGAAGCACGAGTCGACAAAAAGCTTAGGCCTACGTTCTGCACTGCATAATTATATTCGTGCAAACTTCCATCGGTACCTCACCGTAATTTGAGATGACATTGAAATTTAAAAGACTGCCCCATTACAGAAAATATGGACAAGGTTAGCCCAGGCGATATATATAACTGCATTATCTTTCCCTTATATCATACCATATCTAACTCTACCCGCCAAGTTGTACACTTTATTCATATTTCAGAGAGAATCTCTCTATAGTGACGTTAGGATAGTATCCATTTTTTTCGAGAGCCAATCATTAAACAAATCATTTGCGGACGGCACTTGCGAAGAGCACAGGATTTCATTCGTACATTAAAGAATTGTAGCAGTCATTACATATAGTGACATTATAGCAGGTCTGGCATGGTATTTGCTAACAGCGTCGCTTTGATACACAGTCTACCGGACTTTAGTGGGCCATGGCAAAACACTTCAGGTTCTGGGTATTAGCATGTTAAATAGTGAAGGAGACGGCAGGAGCTTACACACAAAAATGCTTATTCCTATGGAAACACAGACATTTCGAATTTCATATATCGGCTGGGACTGACGGACGACACTCAAAAAGACATTTGCTGACAATAACATTAAAGTTCGTTCTAAATTTAAATAAGGACACAATAGTATTGTCATTAATTATGTAATATAAAAATCATCAAAATAGAGGGTCTGTCATTTTATGCCTCCACAATAATTTAAGATTTATCATCAATTATGATTATAGAGTGACAACTTCGATATAATTTTATGACTGGCTATATTATGATAAGTGAACGGTCGTAAACGATTCTTTCTCAGTCCAACGAGTATACATGTAGTCGTTGATTGTGTCTCATGCCAACTTTATGAAACACCTTCATTGAGCGTCCTTTAAAAGGTCCATTATTGAAGTAGGGAGGCAGAAGTTAAGATGAGTGTTACAAAAAGTTTACAAAGATTTATTTGCTATTGAATGTAGGTAAAAGTTATCATCATTTAATCTAACCATTTTGATTGCGATTTTTAACACCTGTGTATAAACACACTACTGAATACAAATCTATGCCATCTTGGTGAGAATATCAACGACATAGTAAGCATTTAATGATTATATTTTGGAAGTTGGACGGGTAGTGTATATAAAGTCGCATGTTATGAAGCCAGATGACCATAACATCCATTCCACGGTACAGGCCTCTGGACCGCACAACCTGCCCTGAGGGCACCAACTGGACTCGAGCATAACTTCGGGGAGATAGACAAACTTTGCATTGGTTAGCTCCATGGGAATGACAGAAATCTACCAGTACACATCTACATATACTATATGTCGCCAGCCCTGACAAGATCATTGAATGTACATAAAATAAATCTCGGGGCTAACGACATGGCCACTCATATAGTACTTATACGTTAGTCTCATTCTCTATTCTGTCAAGGGCTTTCTGTTTCATCCTGTTCACAAATATATATTTTATGGTCGATTACTAATAGAAAAGAATTGACAAGGATGACTCTAGGGGGCATAGAGAGACAGTAAACATTTTCAAAAAGAAAAAAATACATATTGAAAGCACTTTTTCCTCTTCTCTTTCAGAATCGGTGATTTGATGGATATAACAGCGGATGATATAACAAATAAGAATCTCTATGACTACTGCCACGCCGAGGACCTTCATTCCCTGAGAAAATCCCATGTTGACTGTAAGTTTCTTTATCACTATTGCCATAATTCCTAGATCACTCAGTAGTAGTAACCATAGGAGTTATTGCTTATTTGAACGTTACTGTTTTCATTTCACTGATCAGCTAGGAGACTCAATTATTAGAATATAGTACTTTCATCAAGTATTTTCATCGTTATTTAATGTCTGGAAATAAGAAGATTCATTGCGATTCAATAATTCTTAGGACCACCTTCATGTCCGTTAACCTTTATTCTGTATCTGTAACATGCATTAAACACTGCCTTTCGAACCTAATCACGTACGCGAATATGATCTATAGTGGTGTACCCTAGTGAGTGAAACAAGAGACACTGAAATACCGCAGCGACCGAAATTTTCGCTGCTATATTATTTCGCAGGTTGTTCATTTCGCGGTTTCATTTGTTTGTACTCATGTTTATTCAGCCGGAAGTATTACATTATTCTGACGCTCATCTCAGCCAATAGCCCGACAAAATAAGTGGAAAACATAAACATTATAATTATCATAGATTGAGTAGAAGGTATCGTGAATACGTCATAATATTATTAAGTCTCGACATGCACTTATACAATTTTTTTTAATTACAAATAAGGCCAATACATTTACATTTACATTAATACATTTAATTAAGGATTCAATATCCTACATCCTTTTTCAATACTGGGTCCATGATGTTTGATCATAACCATTTGTTATTATTATTATCATACATAATGGTGTCCTAATCCTAAGGGATTTATCGTCGCGGACATTAATTTTTGTGGACTGAAATGTACTTTCATGGTTTTCGAGACATATTTTAATGTCTTAAGTGCTATTATTTTCTAAAATAAGATCGTAAGTTGTATTACTGAATATTTCACTCGTTTTTACCCATGATATTTTTCTTTTTTGATAACACCTGAGACCTATTCATTTTTGTCATCATGGACACGAATATCGTTTGCGCCAGCGTTTTGAATATTACTATGTCAACTGACAGACCTGGCGTAAAAGGCTGATTAACTGCCCATCAATATAATGTATTCCTAAGTTTGTAGAAACAGTGAAATAACTGGTGAAATGATCGAGCTAAAGATACTGCGCAATAAGGCGTCGTAACTGGCAATAGGTGACAATATGAATATTTGTATGACATGCAATCACTGGGGAAAATTGCCCCGGCAGAAGGGTGCAGGGCTTTTTATATTTCATTCGGAAAATTGTCTATTGGCATTGAAGACCTGTTGTATTCCTATATTCTATTGGGCTTTAAGAATGCGTGGGGAAACTATAAAGAACGCCGATCTCATTTAACCAAATCTATGCACACCTTTAAATGTGCAGTGCTTACTGAGATTCAATGCATATCAGAACATTGGTATACCATTAGCAGATTACCGACCCAATTCCACTAATATCGTATCCATTGCAAAGTAGACAATTCAATCCTGCATTCCCTTAATAGGATTGTTACTTTAAACCTCTGATTACCAGGCAACTCATGATAGATTTTTTTTTACCAATCAACTCCCTCTTCCAATCAAGAGGAGTGGGAATCTAGGCCATACAGCCGTTGCGGTGAAAATGCCAATTTATATGGATTAGTAGACTAAGACATTGGTATGCAGTAGTGCCTCCGTAGAACCCAGAGATGATGATATTATTAAGGAAAAAGAAGACCCTGTCTAGGAGGAGGTCCTTTTGCGAGGAAAGCTCGTCCCCATCTCCATATTTAATCACCTCATTGAGCTCTCCCACTACGAGAGTGAAGTGGGCAAATTTGACATGATTACGCCATTGAATGTCATTGTGAAGAGGGGCTTTGCCATCGGCAATGTTGTGATGAGGCAAAGGGATGGCCGTGGCGCCACAGCTTTAGTACTATAGAATTCTTGAATTGAATGGGCGTGGTAAAAACAGCCCTCCCTTCTCAGGGTGTCTCGCGGTGGGTGGCTACAAATGGAATTATCGGACACTTCTGGTGTGGGTATTTTGTATATTAGATGTCCACCGTCCTAGAGATCAGCTCAATTCATTGGATCGACCCATAATACATTTTTGGCGAAACAGTACTGTATTTAACATTTTTACCCCGTTGTCCACTAATGCCCTGCTATTGAGGCATAACACAGTCACAAAAATGATTCCTGCATGTCACCGAATGACAGGTGAATATCATAATATAAATCTCCGGGCCTTAGTTCGTTTTTCATCGGCCCGCCAAAGTTATTATCATTTTATTAGCCATCGCTGCACTTGATCTTTTGATATCGTCATATCAGCCCTTCATTTATTCAGTATAAGGGCATTAAGGCGGGTGGTACTGGCTTTAAATTTCCTCTGGTATTCTAGATCGCTCACAATGTATGTTATTTCTGTGAGTTAGTGTGCAATGGTGCATGTTTGTTGTACGTTATATATGGAACTGAGCGCAAGGAGAGAGAAGGGCGTATAGGGAGAGAGGGACGGGGGTTTATAGCAAGGCCCCGTTTACTACCACATCAGTATTCCTGACAGACAAGCTTCTTTGTGAAGTTTCCCTCCTCATCAGAATGCGCGTTCGTCATCTTGCTGGGTAGACAATTTGATGGATGTCAGAGAGATTGGCCCTGGGGCCGGGCCTGCAGGGACCCACGTAAAGAAGCGCCTGATTGTATAAATATGCATACGGCTCGTACCATCTATCCCTGCCAGCCACGATTGACAGGTGATTGTCTGCGGACTCTTTAGCACCAATTGCAGACGGGCACGGTGGTGGGAGCCAATTTTCGGATCTGTTTTGTCTTTAATTGTTACCACCATGGGTGCCACCCCGAGAGTGACAAGCCCCGGGCCAAATGCTGCCCCCAGAACCTTTCTCCCATGCTCAGGAGAGCACTGGCGTCGTCCCAGAAGCTCTAGGATCCCCCTCTGACAACTCGAGATGACAGTAGTCGTGATACCGTCATAATAGCAAATATGCCATCAGCGTTTTTCAGATCAAATAATCCTCGTGCTGATGGCCTTCACTTATCTGATGTAAACATACATGAAACCGTCTGATCGCTTTTCTTCAAAATGTCTATGATTCTCAAGCAAATATGGGTGCATATTACCTCCATGAGGTACATTTCGAGAGCTAATATCTTTTATATTAGCAGTCCCCACCACCAACATCTTTTATATTAGTATTATGGCTTATCATTATTACTGGTTTAGGCCTAAAATCTTTATCATATAATCATTGCACACGTCCGTTCCCCTATGAGGATTTACCTATAGGAATCTCAGGCCGATGCATTGATCATTATGGCATCCGTCGAAAAAGGGAAATGGTAGGCCTGATATTAATCCAATTATAGACTATTCCTGCGCATCTCCTAATTAATGTGTTTATTTAAATCTTTGCAGTGTTAGGAAAAGGACAGGTATTGACGGAATACTATCGCCTAATGAACAAACATGGGGGCTTTATATGGATCCAAACATGTGCTACCATCATTTGTAACGCCAAGAACGCAGAGGATCAAAATATAATCGCTATCAACTATGTGTTAAGGTAAGACTCGAAGTATTGGTGGCTGTGGGGTGAACATAATATTGATTAGTCACACTGAAAACAATTTGCTTAACGAATCTCATCCATGTTCCTGTAAAAGCAGCTGAGAAAATTCTTCTGTATTTATTAATTGGTGTCCTTTCATAATTTCATTTTTTTTTTAATAAAAAACATCTTTATTCAGGAAAAAATATAGGGGCATAGGCCATAGCTATATATTGAAGGGCTCGGGCCAGGCCCAGTATTCCACCCAACCCTGAATTATGGCCTTTACATGTCAACTAAATAGATATTTTAACTGATTAAAGATTTGTTTCCCCTCAACGACCTTCATTATCGATGATCCGATGCATTGTATGCACAATGATACATCATGTTGCTTTACTATTGCTACTTCCATGACGTAAACACAATTTAGGTTGAACAAAAGTGTTTCTATCATTTAGTGGCATCGAATATGGAGGCTGTGTAATGGATACCAATCAGCTAAGGACCGTGTCTCATACAAAACCAGATCAGTCTGACCACTCGGAAAGTGAAACTGGTTCTGATAAAGGTAATTCACTACTTCATTTCTTAGATCATTACAATTTTTGTCACGTTACTACAAAGACATGAATATGATTCTTTGTTCCAATTACACTGTAGATATTTTCTTCAACGCGAAACTTTTTTGTTGGGACGATATATGAGCAGTGTATACGTCCACATCAAATTCAATCAAATTGGGAAAATCTGTTTAATCTAATGTATATAATAATCAACTGCTTTCCCTTGTGTTTAAGATGAGCGGAAGGATGACATAGACGGGAAATCTCCCGCCCATAAGGACAGATCCGATGGTAGAGACACCCCACGTGGCCAAAAAAGGAAACACCCTAATGGACAGGATGAGCACCAAGGGGTTAATAAGGATATGGCCGATGTGGAACCAACCTCTCCTGATAACCCTTTGAGTCTGCTGTATGAAAGCACTGCAGCCGCAGATGGCAATGGCCTCAATTCGTTATACGACGATGGCAAGTACAACGGTGTTGATAGGAACAAACTAGACAATAAGAATATATCCCGTAGGAAAATGGAAAAGCCGAAGCGCAGAAAAAGAGAGTCAGAGTCAGAGACAGACAATGGTACTGAGGCAGTCATCGATGTTGACAATGACCCTAATAGCATTGAAAACATTTTAAATAGTAGTAATACGGAAACACTCCATGAAAATGGTGCTACCGTGACTGGAACGACTGGAAGCAGCAGTAGGCATTCCAGTGTTCCACCACCCAGTCCACCGGACATCTCTAATAAGATGAAATCACCAGCTCCTGAGGATTTATCAGTTAAAACACCACAAGCTGGTGGTATCATCCAGTCTCCTCCCGGAGGTGGTGGCGCTGGGGGAGGCGGAGGAGGACCAGGTGGAGGAGGTGGTGGAGGAGGAGGAGGGCCAGTGACTGATAACCCTTCCTCTGCTGATGACTGGCATACACAGGCCTCTGGAGTTTCCGATCCCTATTCAGGTATTCCCGTTACAACCAGTTCCGTTAGAGATCTGGAGGATGTGATGAACAAGCATCTTCCAGCACTGTCCAGTGACGCTGAGCTACGCTCAGGTTTCCATAGTGACTATTCCTCCTCTCAAGGTCTACTAGGCTACAAACAGCACAAGTCCACCATCCAGTGGATTGGTTCTCAGCATGCTCATAACCCTGACCACTTGCCGGCTACACAACTCCTACGAACTCTCTATGCCAACAGGGAGTCGGTCATCCGTAGTAATGTTTATAACCCCCGTCCACAGTACTACGGCGACATGCAAGGCAGTCTGCTAACACCTCCAGGACCAGGAACGGAAAACTACAAGGATACTTCACCATTCAGTGTCCCGCAGGTCAACTCCACCTCAAAAACTCCACCAGCCACCTATGGTAGCTTAATGTCATCTGCCTATCCTTCAAATCCAATTTCAGTCATGTCAACCAATATGTCAGATTCATACAGCATGACACCTCCCTCATCAGTGTCACCACAGGATAAGTATGCATCTCCCTTTCCAGACCAGTGTCACACTGAGACTTCACAATACAGGCAATACACAGAGAGTAGTCTCCCTATAAAGCCCCATGCTTACCCTCTCCCTGCGCACGTAAACAGCGCAAGTTATGACCGCTCAGGTGCGCAATATGCAGCAGCTGGTTATTATGCGCAGACAGGAACTTTCCCAGGTTATGCCCATGCATCCAGTCCGACCCCTGCTCACTATAGAGATGCGACTAAAAACGGTAACTGGTGACTCATGGTCAACGACAGCCCATCAGCGTGGTACTGAAAGGTATAGAAGCTAAGCTGAAAGTCACCAGGAACATTTACTCTGGGTTCTCCACCACTTTAATAAGAGAAACTGCTATACTTATTGGAACCAGGGTGGCATCAGTAACCCCAAGGATTGGGCGTCGCCTTTTGAATGAAGACAATGTAATTATCGATCATTGAAAGCCAAACATCTGTTAGCATATTTAGCCACAAGACTGATGTCTAATTTGCATAATATCGATAACTAAGAGTTGAGATTTGAAAGCTGTAAAGATGTCTAAACTGTTTATGTGCTCGTATGTACGCATAGGAATTTCTGGCGTTGCTGTTTCTGGCTAGAGGCAGCCGCACACTATTTCAGGCCAACTTTCACTGAATTTGCATCCTGGTCTAATTATTAACATGATCCTAATGGGCGTTTGGGTCTTAAATTGTATTTGTATGTGATCAGGCAATTCATGTTTATTGAGTGTACATAGCGTCTGTAATTGCATGATAAAATATATACATGTGAGTGCTTGTAGACAACGTGACCGGCAGTATGACAAGTTTTCATGAGCTCAGAGGCATTCTTCCTTGATTCTTTGGATACCTCGACAAAAAATACTGTGCAGTCTAAATTGAGGGTAAACGTAGGCTGACATTTCTTCCTATGATTATGTAGATTAAATAGATGTTCTCTCCTTACAATTTAGCACATATTTAAATATTCCCCTCTTCCATTGTAGAAACATTCTCACAGATGTTAAACGCCACTGTAAGCCGGAGAGTCTGTCTGAAACATTTGTTTGACCCGTGTCTTTGAAAATATGATGTAAGGTCCCACCATGATACTGGGTGTAAGAATCAGATGGTGGTTTCCCGAGCCAGGTGCATGAATAATGAAGAATTCCATCAAATTGTCTACCTCACAACTGTTCACAAGTGTTCCATGGGCATTAATGACTGGAACCTGTGTAATGAAAACATAAAGTTGATTGTTTGTAGACACCACTGATAATGAAAATATGTTTGATATACATATTATGATTTACAATTAAAATTAGGTAACTATTGGAAAAGAATTATCGGAGGCCATCTCGGAAGAGTGGTTGAGTGATTAATCTTTTTAGAGGAAGGATGTAGGATAATGCTTAAAGAATAATCACGCTCAATCAAATTGAGTCGGTATGAGAAACTGCTTGTTTTGCATTATGATCTCATACTAAAATGAGACTAAATATAAGCTTAAAATTTCAGGCTTCTAACTACGCTGTGCATCATGAGCTCCTTATTGGAAACATGGAAATGCCACATATTTATTTAGCTTTTGAAGCATCTTTGGTAGCTATGACTTATAATTCAACTAAGTTGAATGCATCGATTATACTTGTCCTCTTTTAAACAATTCATAAACCCTTGACAAGATTTTCTACATATGTGAATGAAAATTCAAATTAATTCAAACACATCTTCACGTATCCATCACAATATATCTAGTCAGTGACAATTTTTGAGATGATCAACACGCATGTACCAGCATATGAAACAATGTGCACACATTCCCTGGCAAAACCGTAGAATTGTTCAGTAAGTCGCCCACTTGGCGAGCATTTTATGGCTTGTGTAAGTTTTTCAATCCATGAAAATCTTGACATGATATTTGTATATAACTGTGACTAAGTATTGACGGATATGTGGTGCCTAAATTAAGTGTGAGTGAAATCAGTCAGTCGCAGAAAGTATTGGTTCATCTGTATTTAAGAAAGTAAAGGACGTAAGTAAGACTTTTGTATTGACAAATCAAATGAAGGATGGCAGTATTTCACCTGACAAATTTTAAATTGCGTGTTAACAACTGTAATCTCCAAACAATGGACCATCTTCTGCTCTAGATGCAAGTAAGATACATTTATTAACTCCTTACGCTAAGAACATACAGGGTAAAATAATGGAAAAAGTCAAAAAAGAGTATCTCGATAAGTGTATAATTAGGAAATATGGTCAACCTTGAGTTACAACCTACTAATTGTTTCCATGTTTGTTATTTTTGAAACAAAATATTATGTTTATAAA
This sequence comes from Sthenelais limicola, assembly GCA_942159475.1. NCBI lineage: Eukaryota > Metazoa > Annelida > Polychaeta > Phyllodocida > Sigalionidae > Sthenelais > Sthenelais limicola. The sequence goes on from OW804098.1 coordinate 73,437,383, forward strand.
TACATTAGTATACATGTCCAGCAATAACCGCCCAATACCGATCCTTCAATGCTGGATGTCTAGCAAAGGGGGAGGGGTGGGGAGTCATCAGGTCTAACTTATGTTAGCTTCATGGTTATTTCATGTGTTCAGGGTTTGAACCGCAGACCTCGCGACGTGCTGCCTACTGCCACACATGGAGATGGTCTGCATATTTGTTATTAATGAAATAATATAATACTGTAATTGATAATGTATCAGCCATAAATTTATAATTATTCTATGTGCCATATCAAAGTTTTGATTTGTTTTTGTAGTTCATAATTAGACGTTAATGTTAAGCCTTTGCTCTTGTACAGAGATTACATTTGTCCGTGCAATATTTTGTGGGAGACTTCGAAAGGAACACAGATTTTAATACCTTGAAATAATATGTACTTAAGTTCCAAGATCCAAGAAGCAGCAATTACATAGACAATTCGATAATTGATACAGCAATTACATTGAGAATTCAATAATTGATGGTTATAGATCAAGACGGTATTATTCAATGATTAATACCCTGGTATTGTAAATATACCTCCCCGGTAAGATGCACATTAACTGTGGTTAATCATCAATATGATAAATTATAGAAATTCCTCGATGTACTCCTATGATCATTGAAATGTCGGAATAGGTTTTTATAAGTAAATATTACCAATTTTGTCACAATATGATTGGTTTATTTTCAGCCATCAATGGTGCCCAATATCTTCGGACTGTAATGTAGAAATATCTATCTGAGTATCTCGCTATCTCTTTCTCTTTTAAGTAGTCATAAATGACAAACATGAGGAACAGTAATGTGACATGTGCAGTTGTACGTGCTTAATTCCCCCCAAGATCGTCCTCCAGATCACCCTATCCTCCTCTATACCAACCTCTCTGCACTATGCATCATGAGGGCCGTGTACTAACCCGATATTACACAGTATATAAAATAAATGTGTCAACAAATTTGTACATCAAAATGCTTTTTCATTTTATTCAGAACAATGGCATGACCAGGTGTTAATACACATAATATATATGTATATATATATATATGAATATGAATACCTGTATACATTTAGATATGTGTATATCTTATATACGAAGAAATGAGCGTCTTCTTCCTTAGCGCACGCGAATGTCTGTGAAGCTAATGATATCAAAAATCGATTTTGCCAATGAGATGGGTCCTGGGCACTAATCCAAAAAGTGATCAATCACTCCTTTAGATTATTAAACATAATATACTTTGTAGACATGTATTCAGGTATTGGACAATCAACCCGGGTGTGTACAAGATGTGTTTGACCTAGTGTACATGCTGTTATGTATCTTTTTTATATTTGATCAAAATAGTAATTTGTATAAAGATAAATTGTTTAAGCAGGATATAAATATTCAATATATTTGATCCAACTCCATAACGAGAAGAGCAACAGTATCGAAGGGAATTGATCATGAGCTGTATTCTACAGTTGGACACTTTTGATTGTGCTTGTCCATAAACTGCTTTACCCACTCAGGTGCTTCCCCGGGATTATCTGACAGAGCATTCTTTTCTTTGGTTGGTTTCCTCACGCTTAGAGAATTAGGACTAAAATTCCCTTGCGATGCATGTTCTAATTCATCACGTCTCCCCTGCGTTGCCCCTGGAGCGTCGATATGGATCTAATTAAGACAAACCAAGAACACCGTTTTACATATCGGAATAATCCTATTCTCTATTTACGTGCGCAAAACTGCTTAAATGCGTGGGCACGCCAGAAAACGTGTCCCACATTATGACATATACCATTATCAAGAATAAATAGCTTATTCATTGGCACTGAGTTGGAAGTATACAAGTCTGCTCGATTGAATACTGTCTTGTATGTTTACTTGCCTGAATGACGGGTGTAGGTTCGTTTATTTCAACAGTGCCCTGATTGTCTGTTTCAGATTTTCTTGTACTTTCTTCTCCACCGTCGAAGGTGACGGCTGCTTGGCTCCCTCTTGTGTTATTTCTATTCACAGTCTGTAGTATTATTTGTGGATCAAAAAGAAGACGCATGTGATATCTTTTATGGCTGCTAAAAGAAGTACAAATCAAACACCACAGTGGAAATTGGTCAATGCAAAGGGATGGGCAAAAGAGTTAATACTGTTCGGCATGCATACCTTAGATTTTGGCCTGCTACGTCTGTCCGCTTGGATTATACGATTCAATTCTAACATCTGAGAAAGCAGACACACAAATAAAAGCCAGTTATCTCGTGCATAGAAACCATAGGGATAATTTCAATGGACCTGCCTATAGCCTGAGAAAAAGGCTATTAGAAAACAACAAACGTCCTAACATACGTACTTCGTAATATTAGCATTTTAAATCGATTATAATCGTCATACTTAAACTTTGAGGACTTTGAGTATGCATGGTAAATTACTTTCATTCAGCATTACTCTTAAATTGTTTCGATCTTATTCCTATAGTCATATATGTTGGGGTGATTTAACATGTTAACCCAAGGACATGTAGGTGTACGCTTTCTGGGTGATAAGTCTGCAGAGAAGCCACATTCCTTATTGTCAAAATACAATTAATACTTTTCATACAAATTAAAATGATTACCTCTGAGGGGTTCATTACTGTCAAGTCACCGAGGATCTGCGTTCTCCACTCACCATGGCCTCCCCGTATCTGTATAGTTAGTTTAGTAATCAGTGAATAGGTAAAACATAAGATATGAAACTACTGGATCAATAATAAGCATGTACAAAAGTACGAGATTTGAAATCGAGTATATCTAACTGACTGCTCTCCTTATATGGAGACTTACCTTAACTTTGGCGCTGAAAACACAAGAGATATCAAATTATATTGTGTTTTATTATTATGAAGAAGGTGGAGACAACTCAACTGAAAACATCTCGCAATGATTTTTGTTCACCAGTTTATTGAACGCGACCCATTGTGACCTATTGTGTTTTATGATTTCCAAAAACTGTTCTTGGAAAACCAAATAACGCAAAGGCTAGGAGACACAACAAAGAACCTACAAGATATGGGCGAGAGATAGTTCTAAAGCATGCGGAATTTCAAATAGAGTATCTAGATAAATAGATAAAAGTGAATAAAAGCAATTCTGATTAACCCTTGGTCAACACGTTCGAAACGTAGAAAATTTACCCCATTTGTGAATCCTCTGTACACTCGGTCTCTTTTTCAAGATGTTCAAGATATTGACCATCATCCATTGTATTTCTTGCAGCAGCACTCTCAGACCCAATGGGTTTCCTTTTTGGATACTCCACCACATGGGAAGCTGAAGAAAAAGGTTATATTTATAGGATTAGCAATAATAATTGAGATCAATTTTTTAATTTAATACACTTTTTTTCAATCAATGGGTGCCATTCGTCATAGTTATGGCAATTTCATTTTGTATTGTTAATGATGCCTCAATCGTTGTATTACGTCGTCTAACTTCTGGAGACGGGGCTATGACAACTTGGACGACCTAATATATTTCAAGGCAAATATTTCTCAATAAAATAGCCATGAATACCACTATGATCACCCCTAATCTCTAAACCCAGTCTCTTGGAAAGTGCATTCTGCGCCATTTCATCTGGTTACATTCAACAAAAAGCCCGGAAAATTACCCGGAAATGTGCCAATCTTTCCTCGCACTAAACCTTTCCAATAATCCCCACACTTCTCCAAGACTTCTACTTCGTCTCCAACATGAAGGTCAACCTCGCAATCCTGTGATTTCCTAAAGGCAGAGATGACCTTGACCATATTTCCTGCTTTGTATTTCCGGCTAGTGAGTCTATCCTTGATGGCTTTTTCCTGACGCCGTCTGATGAGCGCGGCTTTTCTCCCTGAGCTTTTGCTGGCACCAGAAATTTTCTGAATGGTGTAAAACAAGGAAACTATTATAAGGGAAAGGTAGCAAATCATGGATGTAAGAAATTCTCCAGCCTGGTGATTGGAAAGAAGACCTTAGATTTTGATGTCGCGAGTGGTCCATTTATCCAATATTTGAATAAGAATTATATCATTACACACTGCAGTACCGGAATGAGTAAGGATCAATGTCTGGCCTGTTGGTGCAACAGCAGGCCAGAAATTGAGGTTATTAATGCTTCTAGTCTCTGCCTAAGGTGGTCCTTGGACCGTTCGAGGTAGAGACTGATACTGGATAAGATTTGGTTGACCAGTACCTTCAGTGAAGATCTAATTCAGTGAAGATCTAATTTCTAAAGGATTATCTGCGGAATGGATAGAACAAATTGTTATTTATTGGGCAATTCTATATTATATTATTGATGGAAGCATCAATCAAAAAAGACCTCACTTTGCAACTATAGCCAGCAAAGTATAGTTACCCTTATAAATGAGTCTTTTGAGTTGCGTCGTATGTCCACCCTGATAGGTAGATGAAGATCTCCATCTTTATGATTAGGCACTCGCCTCTGCAATTTATAAAATGCAAAAGAAAACATATTTTTCTTCATGAACCTGGAAATAACATTTAAGTTTATAACGATTTACAAATATATCGAATATCGGTACGGCCATTATCATTAGGAAATGGATAATTCAATTGTTGCTTGCCTAACTTTTAAAATTGAGGGGTTTATCCTACAAAGGATGAGACAGTCAAAGGAATATCGTCACACTTCAGAGCATTCAGCATAGGTTTATAAATAGCATTTTAAATGTTTAGCGAAAATTCATGAAATCAAAAAGACATAATTATAAGCCACTTGACGCGTGTCTAACTCATTTACCCCGGTTCTTGGTTATTGGTGACATTTTGCCTGTATTCGGATAAGTATTGAATTTATTCCAAACTTCTGGAGACGGCTACTAAATTGGTATTTATAGCCTTCTGATCACTAATGATCACATGTCGAGATCATAATTGCTTGAGGTGAAAACTGGGTTGAATCTGGGTTATTGGAATCTGTATGTATACCACCGACAACAACCCTATCATTCTAGATAGGCAAATTATATAGGTACCTAATAGGTTGGAATAGACACATTGTATTGAATATGTGGATTAACTCGCCAAACTTCGGTCTGTATATTATAATAAAAGAAATCGATTATACCCACAAATATCTTAAGGCTTTGATATTATTTCCGACGCTTCACCCGGGTCGCAGCAGCTCTTGTTACTTCTTGCATTTGTTATGACCGAGTACACACACACCTATACCATCGAACCCCCGACCCCAGCCGATAATAGCTAGCTAATCACAGCGTTCTCACGGTATGAGTTGTATTAAGAAATGTATTCGGGCATTCCGTTACTGTGCATATACTTGTCTATGAAAAAACTAATACAAATGTTCTACTTACTTCGATCTTGTTCATGCTTAAGTGAACAGACCTCCGATAATCGTTCACAGCAGCCAGAGACTTACGACGATTGCTTTCTCTAACAGTCTACAATTAATATCAGCCATTTAATCGAAAATACAAGATTAAGTTTCAAGTTTGGACATTTTGGATAGAAATAACGTCATCATGCTTACACAATGTACGCTCAATATCTTATTTCAAACAATTTGGGTAGCGCTACGTTTATAACTTTCCTTTTTTATATCTTTTCTTGTGTATCACAAAACCCAACATTAAATAGATGATCTAATCAGAACAATTTAAAATTTCAACTTACTCGCGACGTTGCAAATGCTGATTGCAGGAGGGTAAGAATCCATATCCGAAAGGGTGTTCGCTAGAGTAAACAACAAGAATGTTGCTTTGTTATGCTAATTCAAAATTAATCTTCTTAAATATGTACCGATAGAAATAATATTATGTATTTTAGATTTATTTTGTATCATAATATTTCAAATCGATATGGAAGTATATGGCATCAGTGAAACTATACACATAAGACGGATACATATATAATATACATGTTGTTTACATTTACCCACACCGCCTACTCACTATAGATGTCTGACATGACAGTACTAAGATCCCAACATTTAAATATTGAGTTTGTCACGCTTCATTCATTCGAAGTAAGTGGCGTGTTTCTAATCAAACCACAATGCATGTGCATGGAGAGGCTCTGCTCGTGTGACATTTAATACATTTATGTTCGTTATGCATCTGTATCATTGGCTGTATTACAATACCTGTTCAAGGTTTGGATTCTCAAGAGCGTAATCCATGCTTTCAGAGGTGGCGATGTATTTAAAAGCTTCAATTGTGATGGCAACAAATAAACTAAAAACGAAACATCATGAGAATTAGTATGTTGTAAGTCATTTACCACATAATACGAACAGATGGCAGCGTAGATCGAAAAAGAAATTGACACAGTTTAATGCAGCAGTTACATTTCTATTATTCCATGACAAAATATATATCGTCGTCTTGTTTTCAGTACGAAATGAAATCAAAATTGCGTTTTCTCAGCAATCTAACAATTAGTTTTGATCAGCATTAGTTAACATCATTAAAAACATAAGACACGCGTATTATACAAATAGTCATTGCGTGAACATAAATGAAAGTGTGATATGAGACATTTGGTTCGCAATCCGCACCAACCTCGGCGGACATCATACTTTTCTTGCCGCGTACGTACGAGAGGGGTCGCTCTCGGAGAAGGAGTTTATGGAGGGTGGTCTCAGATCATAGAATGTAGTTGTGGTAAGCATACACATGCCATTAATTGTTTATAAACGTATACGCAGAACATTTAAATCAGATTTTATAGAGCTTGGGGTGTTTTGAAGCCACAAATAGAATTTCACACCTTGAGAATGAATAGATAAGTAGTCATGCAATGTAGATGTTATATATTTCTAAAGACTTACTTCATAACGATCATATCAACAATACAAAAGCAGGTGACGAAGTAAACTGCTGACCAATCAGTTGTAGCCAACATGACAGTGTTCATGATCTCGTGCCAGTTGGACGTAGTGCAGATCTGGAATACTTCCAACATGGAACATCTATATAAAAGGATAGTGTATAGGGATTACTACATATAGTAGTATCAATATGACATGTTCAGCATCCCTAAATATAGTCAGGTACACGCTATTTAGAAATTATCGTCTTGCACATTGACTTAAGCAGCTGATGCGTACCATCGTCTTTTCTATCCTATGCCCCGGCTGCCTGAACTTCGCTTTCCTTTTTTTTATCATTCTAGTGGCATCATCAACTTGTGTCAACTATTTTCTACCCTTCTGTCTATTCTGTCCCTTTTCGATTGCTTTTTTGTGGACCCCCTTTGATGATCTTTAGTAACATTTGACAACTCTGTCCATGCTTCATCTCGCCCAATGGATTCCAGTTATTTAAAAGCTCATTATCTCCCTTAAAAAATAATAGAAATATTTAAATCGGAAAACATTGATCACCCTTACTTCTTTGCATGAAGGTCTTATAACTTGGTGGACATGAAGGTGAATTACAACGTCCGTATTTTGGAAAATAAGTTTAACAGTTTTGTAACCATGACGAATAATTGAGATATTCTTGCGTCAAAGGGGAAATCTCAAATAAAATACGCAACTAGCATTTAGTGATTTTGCTCATAGAATTTACCCCAGTGTTGCGAATCCCAAGTCACATCCATATCCCCAATGATCCGAATCAAGTGTATAATCAGGTTCAAATCCATAAAAGAGTTCCATCCCCAACATCGCATAGAAATAACTGAAAAATAGAACAGTCCGTGCCTCATGAGGACTTTATTATTAAGACGATGATATAGATATAAAGAGCACAGACATGATAATGCAACATTCAAGAAGTACAAAAAAGGTCAAGCCATCTTGAATTTGTCTAATACAACAAGTGGCCAGTGCCCTCACCTCACATGGGAAATGCTGCAATTTATTGGCAAGCATTGTGTTGCACAATAAATCAACTTATTGGAATTTTCGAGTGTTCAATTAGGACTGCATAGACAAGACTACTAGCCATGGTAGAGTGTGTGCTTTCCAAGGCAGAGAACGGAGACCTGTATATTATCCCTGTCATTCTCCCTTCCCTTTTTTCAATTCATATTTCTGCATGCATATAATATGATGTAAAAAGACCCAGTTTGGGGCTATTTTGAGAATACTATTGAAAGTGCACTAAGTATCACTAGTTTGCACAATGCAAGCCTTACCTGATATTTTGAATGGGAAAAGAGTGCCCTCTGATTTTCATTAAACTTTGTCCAGGTATCCGATAGATTTATGTTAATGCATGACCAGACTGAGACTGGGAATATCATAAATATATAATATTACTTCAATTTTAGGGGGGTTAAAAAGTTCAAATCCACATAATCTCCATGTGGGTGGTACGGTGCCACCTGGCTATGCTATCCTTCTTTTCAACCCAAACATTCAATAGATGTAATCAATGTGTGACAGGCCTTTAACCCATCATTACTTCTGTAATATCCAGACTGGGTGAACTCTCGTTAATGTAATATACTCTTCAAGCCATATTATTATTACAAATACTTGATATTCACTAGAACATTTCTAGAGTGACTAAGGTTATTCCGAATAGAATCATAGACTTACATAAGAATTACAACAAACATGATCAGGTCAAACATTACGGGTAATATCTTGAGGAAACTCTCCATAATCTTCTTTGTAGGTTTCGAGTTGAAACCAAGTCTGCAAAAGATGGCACCACTAGACACCACCACCAGAATGGCATGGTAGGCTGTCTGGTTGGGAACACTCACCACACGTGGTACTAGGTACCTTGAAAGTGAAAATATTTATCAGATGGTTAAATAAAATATAACGATTCATATTTTAATGTTCAAATAATGTCATATATAATATATCTTTGAACATGGTGAAATCATCCAGTGTGGTTTAGATATTTATTTATTGATACAGAATTGCCTCACCAGAGAATATTGGACACGATACCAGTGGAGGAACAGAGCAGGTCAAGTACCTCAAAAGTTTGTTTCAACTCCGAACCAAGCCCAACACATTTGATTATGATTTCAATCTTCAAATATAGCAAACAAATACGTTATATGTGTTATATATTGCCATGCATTGAGAACCCATTCGACTGTTTTCATACGTCCTATCACTTGGATGGAATAATATTATCTTATTTAGATGCATTTACAAAATATGTTTTCATAATTAGTCAGAAGATATAATCAAATTAATGTGTCCCTCATTCATTCCAACCCCCCTTACTCTAAGTTCCAAAGAATTAACACACAAATTGACGCGATGCCCTTGTATCTTTAGCGTTAAAAGATTATGAGATTATGAGATTATCATTATATGAAAAAAGATCCAATAAAATTTCTTTAAAAAAAAGAAGACGATAATACAAAGAGTTATTACCAGAAAAAGAAAGCAAATGACTGTGCGAAAAGCTTGTGTGATTAGTATAGCTGTCCATGACATCCCATACCATTTGATGCACGTAAGAATGCTGCAATGCCAAAAAGCATACGTTGACTCATCATTTGACTTTTTTTGCACGCAATTTGTTCTAACGTTTTCAGTAATAATTTCAGCATCTGAATCAACAATAGAAACAATAGAAATTACCTGTGAGAGAGAATCAGAACCAGAATAAAGATGTTGAATATAGTTGAGGTCACAATCCAACGACACATATCTGATAGGCGGACAAGCCATTGTGGCGTAGACACCTGCGAATATATTTCCATGTGTACACATCGTTATCCAGTTTTACTATTATCCAGTTACTATTGTAATAACCTCCATGTAGCACATTTGCTATAGGTGGTTATAGATATAATTTGCAAAAACAATAAAGGGTACCCTTGCTCACTTTCCATTCGCCGGGTTCCTTGATGTAGTCAAATTGCATTGCATTTGATAAACGTGTTGTCCACTCAAAGGCGTCTATTACTCCATCGGTATCTTCGTCGATGTAATCAACTATTTCATCTATTTCGTCACTCGATAACTAATAAATATATCAAATGTCTATTAAACACGAACACCTCCAAGCAATTGGATAATTTAAGTTGATATGATATTGATATAAAAAATAACGTGGAAGAAATGAAAGATAGCAGGTTGTAGATAATATGTTTGAAGAGTGTTTCATAATCGTTAATGATGATTTGAAAACGATAGGAATCAAACAGGGGAATTTAAAGATTTCTGCTGAAAAGATAACTACCAGAATCTTGCTGTAATTATAGCTTGCCCGGGCGGATAGTTTTTAAGGACTTTTTAAGGACTCACAGCTAAAATTACTGACTTTTAATTAAACCCCAAACTCAAAATTAATGACTTTTAAGGACCGCGGGAACCATGTCCATGTAATAACATTATTGAGAGTCTATGAGCACAAGTTCTTGGAGTATATTACTGATTCTTCTATGCTGCAACAATAGTTTTCTTCCAAATTTCATGTTATTGTTATCTGGAATTGGAATATGTGATTATCCTAACTCATAATAAAAGAAGGGCGCCTCTCTGTATCTGACTAATACTTGCATGGCTTGTTCGCTATCATAGTACACTATGGGTGTAATAGGTGTCCGTAGCGCCAACTGGTGGCAGTAGGTAGCGAATCTCAAAGTCGCCACTACCGCCACCTACTTTCATTAATTTTAAGTACAATAAAAGAAATCCGCGACAATCTCATTTTCTTTTCTTTTATACCGTAATATATGACGAATCTCTATGGATAATTTGCACTACGTTCTACATAGGCATAACAATGCTATGCATTTTACCATATGAATCATGTATCGTGACTGGTGGACTCAAATATTCGTGTATTCGTGTATAATTACCTATAAAGTATAATTTATAAGTACTCTATGTCAAATTCTGGAATTCCAGTTACAGTTCCAACCCACTATAGCCACTAAACCCTAATGCAGTTAATATTCCAAATATAGAAAACAACCTTGGGCCTGATGTAGAGAAGAACTTGTCTGATTCTAGGATCATCGTCAGATATATTTCCCTGTCCATCAGGGTCAAGTATTATCCACGCCTTTGCTAGCTGTGATCTATTACTTAGACGCTCCTCTTTCACGTGCTTTCTTGAGTAATACCTTTCATAAAACGAAATCATTGGAAACATTTTAAATAACAGCATTACCGGTCACTAGTTTGGCGTTAGGCGCATATATATCGAAAGATCGAATGTGAAATATGTCGATCGGTACTGTACCAATATTTCTCGACGACTCGGGCGATGAGGACTGACATCACAATGAAAATACCGATGTAAACAAAGCAGCCAAAGAACAAGAAATTAGCATTGGACAGGGAGTAGGCAGGTATCATCACAGCCTGGAATAGAGAATGTAGCAACCTTAACGGAACGAATGGGATTTAAACTGATTTGGATTGTATTATTTTTCAAACTTTACATCAGAGGGAGGATGGAATAAAGAAAGCAAAAACACGGGCATTTTTTACACTTACTGGATAATTCTCGCTTGAAATCAAAACGAACATACGAAGAAAAGCAATTCCAACATGATCGAATGCTCTGAAAATGTTACACAATCACGGGTAAGGAATTGTTCAGTCTTATAGTCCTGAGTATGAAATGCATAATCATTTTGGGTATGTGTGATTCCTTAATTAAGAACCTTTGCATGTTTTGAAGGATACTTTAGCCTTAATAGGCAATTGTGGCTTCATTTATTTAGCAGATTTTTCAGTGCCGCTAAGGATTGTGAATTTAAGTACAGTACCCTCCCCCACACTATTCGTTTTGATTGTTGAATCTGTAGATGGTTTCCATAATACATTGATTGATGAATACTTTTACCAAATGGTCCTCTAGTGTAAGCAGCGGCTTAACAGTCTGAGATGAACTAATATAGAATGATTGTGTGGTGTTTGTTAAAATCCCAAGCCCTTCAAATTTTCAGATTAAATAACAGAATGAACAGATGAGAAAAGCAACCAATGTTGATATATTTTATGAGAATACTTAGCATCCATGAAAGCAAAGGAATTCTGCTGCCATGAAAATAATTCAGTTTATCAGGCAAGTGTTCATTAATGTACTCCTTAGTACTGTAACACGACTATACCAATGTTGATCAGAATTCTAACAGCGACCCGATATGAAACACAAAACGAAACCCGATATGATCATTACTGAGAAACGTACCCAGTGTAAACTTCCCTGCCATTTTCTTCACAGTTTTTCAAATCCTCCTCAGCAATGCCTGTTCTGTTGTCGCAGTTGAGGTAATGATAATAATCCATATATAGATGAACTCCAGCAGCACTGAATACCAAACAATAAAGGCAGACCAGAAGCACAACCTTCCCCAAGCTGAGTGTAATGGAGGCACAGACGTCGAAAATATGCGCAAAATTCCTTGATTTGGCGTATAACATAGCTGGTCTTAAACACCTAAACGGAGCTAGCAATCGCTGAAAAAATTAATATCAGTACGAATTGAGATCCAGAGATCACCGGTAGGCATATATAATAACTCTGATTTGTTGTTTTATGGAAATATCTGTGTGATATTGATTTTTGGGTTGCATTTCTCACAAATGGGGCAGATAGGCCTATGCATTCCGAATTTCATTTCTGGATTACATGTATTTTGAAAAGGCTTTTATTCCCGAGAATTTCACATTGTTGTGATATTTTCATCACGAGAAATCAAAAAAGTTATATTTGTAGTGTTGTGATGTATCGTCTTACTATCGGAATTTGTACCCACTGCCCCAACATGACCTTAACAAACATTTTTGATCTCAGGCCTTTAAGAGGCCTGAGATCATATGAGTCACTACGAAATGTGCCAATCATTCTTCATCTGATAATATGTGTAGCTCTATGTAAGGTGTTAGAGCTTAGATATGACATCAGGGGAGCATGCCATATCTAACTCACTGATCAGTGATACATTTCGCACTTAGATGTTATGCCAACACCTCAGCCCCTTCACCCCCCTCCCTCCCCCCACCTTCCCGCCTCACCCTCTGTCCTCCGCCTGGACAGCCCACCCCCAATTTAACCTCTCCACAAGCGTTGAAGGTCCACCCCCTTATATAACAGATAGCCAGTCAGCGCGCTTGAAACCATAAACAGATGTGCCCCACATGGCCATGTATTGCACGCACTGCATGTTTACAACTCAGACCTCAGACACAGATGACAACATCGCCTATACTTTAACATAGGAAGGTACCATGTTTTGCCCCAAACATAGGATTTTTTATTGGAATTTAAGTGTTTTAAGTTGCTAGCATGGGGGATATGGACCCAGCAATGCCCCTTACCCTGATGAGGGTTGATGGTTTTAAGAAACACAAAGAAACCCATCAAAATAACAATTCAAACTTGTAGAATAAGACGGATCCCTTCTTGTAAACCTCGAAATAAATGTAGATAACTAAGATCTAACTTATAGCTTACAATAATATAACAGTAATATATTACAATTGTATTTCTTTGAATGTTTAGCCTTGATTAAGATAAGATCAATACTCAATGATGAATAACATCATGTATAACTGGAGGTATAAATATATCTAGTGGGTTGTTTAAATGGTCAAAAGTTGAATTTTAAAAAGTTGGAATGGGGGAGATGTTTAGCCTTGATTAAGATAAGATCAATACTCAATGATGAATAACATCATGTATAACTGGAGGTATAAATATATCTAGTGGGTTGTTTAAATGGTCAAAAGTTGAATTTTAAAAAGTTGGAATGGGGGAGATGGATAGAGGTTATTGCTAATGTTACAATTATTTGAATGACAACAAGTTAATAAATTGACATCGGACACAAGTAATTCGGCCTGAGAATCGTTTCCATTGGAAACGCCAGGTATATAAACTAAGTTGACACTAATTGTAAAGTTAAATAGATAAACCAAACTTAACTTGATAATTTCTTAACTTAGTACTTGTTAAAACTGAGCCAGTAACTGGACCGGTTTTGAGCATTTAATCTTAAAGTACACTTCTTTTTTTGTGACAGTGTTGATTTCATACAAATATACAGGAATAGGGAATACACACTGTTTTCACAATCTCCTGGATCATAAGCATTAAGCAATCAATGACAAACATCACTGTAAATACGAACTCCACCCTGCAATGAAAAAAGGAAATAACTTATTGCAGTAAACAATTGTAACATAATGGTGTTCATCCAATGCTATTTTCATAATAAAAACAACCACTGAATACATTCATATAGTTGGCTATATAATTAATTGTATGTGCGAAAAATAAAAAAAAATGCTTTGACCTGACTCTCTTTGCTTCCTTGGACTTCCATACATTTGTCATTCCATAGAACTTGATATGTAGAAAAACGTCTGTGATATAAACAGATATGCACACAATCTCTAACACGAAGAGCGATTGGTGCATTCTGAAGTAGAGAATATGTATAAGTTATTCTGTTACTTATTCCAAAGTAAAATGAAATTAAAATGAAAACAATTATTGTCCCAAATTTGTATACAGAACGAAGATTAAACTAATATGCAAAATTGGGTTGATGTATTATAATTAATTACAATTACATATAGCAGTAAGATATTCGGTGATTTTATGTACTGTAGTTAGTTTGCTTTCATACTATTTAAACTATTATCAAATACGTATGTGATTTCGAGATATACCGATCATCCCTGTTACTAAAATACTTACTGTCCGGGTTTTATCGAGTCTTGAGTGGGTTCAAAGAATCCGATCACCGAATGAATAATAATAATTATTAAAATCAGACGTCCCCACCACTGGTTGTCAAGCAATGCGAAGCATCTGTTTGAATGTGTGACGGAAAGACCATTATAATTTATGTCAATGATATGTTATTATAATGGCCGTTTCAAGACTTTTAAATTCGTGATGAACACATTATCCTCTTGATTGACATGATATGTGTTCTATACTAAGGGTTTTCTGTTATCTGTACTCACTTCTTTGAAAATTCTGGCATCGTCATTGCTCTCCTCTTTCCAAAGGTACCCCTGTATGAGATTTATATCGATTAGATTCTTATGAATGCTTACTTCTTGATGAAGGAGCATGGGATCATTGAACAGGGAAGATTCTATTCTAGGCAACTAAAGTGTATTGGTGGTTCTTCAAAATATGTATTTTGGCCAATTCTCACGAAACGGGCCCACAGGCTCTCCCAGGCATCCATGGGAGATATATTGAGAGGGGTTAATATTGTACAATTTTAAGTTATATTAACATATGCAGCAGAGATAGCACTTTCTGGGGAAGTATGGTTTTGTGTATCTAGAATAAATAATAAATAATTTATGGGCAATAAACATGCTAAAATCGCTCATTTTTCAAAGAAAATATACAAAGTCTTATGAAAACGATCACCACAAGGTCATACAGTACTCCAAATAATTACATTTTCAATTTGTAATTACACCTCTATATGTTGGGTATGTACCCAGACCAAAATATATTTTCCTGAAATATTTCTTACTTCTCCTATAGTTTGGCGCCGGATTCCTTAACAGGGAAGGCGGGGAAAGGCCAGATGCTTTGGTCATTTAAGTGTCATTAATCGTCGGCTACCCGATCTCTTAAATTTTGCCCCCAAAATAGCCCCAAGTGACCCCATTTCGTGAGAACTGACCTTATACGTGTATTGTTTCTATTACTCCATCACAAATTACTTTAAAGATTATTGTCCGTGATAAAGATTCCTTTCACCCCTTTTAAAACCATCAGATTTGATGGTTTGTTAGGCCCTGGCATTTCGCTCGATATTTTTCATTTACCAGGTATATCGATCCATGGTTTTAACACTTCCCCGGTTCTCATAACACATATAGTGCATGTTATCACCAATACCAAGCGTCAAGATGCTATGATTAACTCGAGTGGTATAAAAACGGTCAGCCTAAATATGATATGTAAGACATAATTAAATATCAAAAGTACAAAACCGTTGTCACTACCTTCCCTTGATAGCATCATCAATGTGAGTTGCAGCCCTCCACAACTCCTGTTGTTTTTGAAGTAATTCCTCATATTTTTCCGATAAACTTTCTCCCTATATTAGATAGAATGTATCAATGTATATAGATACTCACCACACAAAGACACCTACCAAAATGTATGCTTTAACCTACTAGCTTAAATAAAGGAAAAAGCATGGGTATTTTACCCCGATCGCGATGATTTTTGTTCTAGATATGATGCACATGAACGAGTTCTTAGGTTAATTAGGAGTATTTTCCTAGCTATTAGACCTGATTTGTGTGAAATAAAAAAATGTATTTGACTCCTCTAACAATATCCCAACTCTAAAAGACAGTTCAATAAAATGTCTTTTAAAAAGTCACATGACGTCTTTTTTTTGTTTTATTACAAATAAAGGCCAATACATTTATATTTTTTTTAACAAAGACGCGTGACGACCCTGTCGATGTCTTGCCGCGTTGCCTATAGTTTCAATTAGGGTACGGTGTCCTAATACTTTTTTTGTTAATAATTAATAGCTTTTTATACTTTCACAAACGTTTTTTTAGACGAAAATGGCATATTCTTAGAGCTTATGTTTGCAATTAATTCTCCAAATATTAGAGCTAAAGCAGGTGAGTTTACCTTGGAAGGATGAAACTGTAGGGTCAACTACTATGTATATACTACCTGATGTACGATATCATGTTTAAACTGAAATGTGTTCATACTTTTTCGAATCGCTGTTGTACTAAGAATACTGAGAACACCACTGTAAAATGCCATGGACAAAATTTATTTCAAACAAAAAAGAATTTCCAATTTTCCACACGGCTACGCATGGTTCGCAGATGTACCTTTTAGGTATAGACTCACCCCAGTCACCCCTGGATATACGATTAATGCAGGCATCAATAAGGACAACAAAGGTCTGCTATCGAGAAGGAAGCCACCATTTACACCATTAGGAGTTGGCTCCTGCTCCAAGTCTTTTAATTCTTCCTCAGATAGATCAATGACATCCTCGAGCTCCACCTCAAGATCCTCATCATCAGGTTTTAGATCTGACATCGGCGTCACTCGACCCGATCTGAATGCACTCACCCTTGTTGGAGGATCTGAAATAGAGCTTCTCCTTCCATGGCGAGGTGTTATATAGGATATTTGAGGTTCTTCCATTTTTCCTTGTATGATTGATCATGTCAGAAATCCTAGGTATCCGAACATACGAGGTTCTTATGTTCAATGAAAGTAAAATCCAATTCAAGTTCCATGATTTAGAACGATTGACCGTGCGCACTATGAAATATCGTGTGAACAATTGGTCTAGGCAATATACCAGCTGCGATATATCATGTAGATGCGTCGACTAATGAGTAGGTGTTACTAGGTCACTGTTAATGTAGAGAATAACCCGGGTATAGAACCTAATCCCTGGAAATAGGAATTCGGGGAGGGCCGGGGGTCCTGCATGGAAGTTACTTAAACATTCCAGATGGTCTGTCAAGTCTGTGTGAAGAAACTGCCTGTGCTGAGGTGAATAAAATTTGGCTATTTACTTAATAATGTTTCCAACATAGTGACGAATATTTAGGTGCGTAAAAGAAATAAAATTACCTTTTATATGCCAAGACTCCACCATCCCACCCCCAACATGTAGTATGTACTCTTCCATACCTCGACACCTTGCACATTACCTGCAGCTTTGAAGTGCCCACGATGTGTAAAACACTCGAGTCTTGCTTACACCAATTTGATGATCAATGATAAGCTGTAAGCGTTAAGTGGGACCAAATGTGCTGGTATAACAAGCCGGGACAGAATTTGTCAGCTAACTGATGATGGGGTGTTCAGGTACATTATTGAACACTCAAAAACATCATGTCAACATGAATGTCTTCCAATAAAAATGTCTTAAAAAACGTATTCAGGCCATCGGTAAGGCGTCTGGTTCTCTAGTTTATAGTTCACGTTGAACAATAACATTATAATGATGAATGTTTGATTAATTTACTCTCGTTGGTTTGACAGACTTCCAAATTGGGACCGGCACAAGCTTCAATACTTGATAGGAATCATAAACACAAAAAATCCGGAAATTGAGCTCACGCAACATAAATCGAGCATAACTTTCAAATATTAGCGGACGATTGCCATATGAATTGCTCTAATATTACGAATAATAACGAAAACACAAGTTTCTGTTTGTGTAGGAAAATAGTTTATTTACACTATCACCCTAGTGTATGGATATAGAAATAAACAGCTAGGCACAATCCAAGGGTAACACAAAAACCTTGGGAAATCACGTCCCTGTGAAGATACCTAGCATTTCTTATGTTTGTCATTAATGTTCTCAAGCACCCTCTCTATCCTTTAATTTACACATAACCTGTTCATTCATTTTAAATAAATAATTTTATACTCACTTAGTATCGAAAGGTTTCCATTACTATATGTGTAAGGTATTTTTTTCAGTTTCTTGTTTATAACAACATGAAATTCAATGAAATTATTGTAAGCAATATCATTGCATTTCGATAATAACAGTTACCACAATTTCGACCATTTTTTTCAACATTTTTGCTAAACTAAAATGTTTTGAGACATGCGAGACTTATATCACAATTAATGGGAAACTTTGTCATTGGATTGAAAGGTTCTGTTTGTAATGACGCAGTCACCAATGTTTGATTAATTCCATTCTTAGTATAGAACATGGTAATGGTAGACCTGAGCCAGAAAACATTACCCATAGGTATAGAGGAAACAGCAATCATGCAAAGAGTAATATGAGTATTTGCTGTTACGATACTTCACGAATATGGTAAGATACAATGCGAATAATTCCAACAGCCAAGAGGTATCATTATTTAATTTGATTGATTTGGCATTTGCTAATTCTAGCATCGCACTACTCATAGTATAGTTGAAGAGGTTTTCAGAAAATATATGACGACTTGAAATAAACACTAAGATGACACATCTAGAAGTGTATACTTGCCTCAAAATGGACATGTGAATTAAAAAATAATTTTTAAAAAACATGCAAATAATAATTTAGGGAATGCTGCCGAGTAAAAACATCAACAAAATAATGATAGCCCCTTTGCATCATACGGAAAATCGGATATGCAAGAAAGGCTGACACTTTCCGTACGATAGCTTACTAATGGATATTTTGCTAAGATTGTATACGTGGATATATATTTTATCAGCACTTTGGGGCGACTACAAGACAACATAAGCTTGACATGCTCTATAAAGAGTACAACAACGGCACTGAATGTTCAGTACACATACACTACATGATACAGAGTATGGAAACATAGGTCTGTCCTGCACTATTACTATAGACTGAACTTCATTGAATCATTCATAAACCCGATTCATGTAAGCCTAATGATGACAAGTTTCTGATAACACTACCGGGCTATATTCAGATTAAACACGAGACCAGCGACTGAAAATAATGTTATGTCGAAGATACTACTCTAATGATAATTTTCATAATAAATAAAACCATACAAACTAGTTTTGTGACCAGTAGTGAATTCATATTTGTATTGTGTAAATTGACTAAATAAATGCAAATGAGTCCTAGATTTATCGACAAAAGTCATACTCAGTCGCTTGAATTTATTCCAGAATAAATGTGTTCGGAACTTAAGAATCAAACAATTTATGACATTTTAGAATCATTTGAGAACTGGCATTATAAAGAAATTGTCATCAGCAGTATAAACAATAAATAAAAAATATAAAAATTGCACTGGTAATTATCAAAAGCGCATTTCAATACCAATAATAATCCATCTTTAACCGAATTTCAGTCATAATTATATTTCACTGTTGATTCAAAGCACCAAGTGAACGTCTGAAGTAGTAAAAATCCAATAATAAATTCTGCATCTTCCATGAATGTTAGGTATAACATGAGCTGAAAACAGGGAAGTCTTAAAATCAAATAAGGTAACCGTAATTGCCTAAGTATACCTGAAGTTTGAGGCACTTGTGTCAGATGAAACTTTACAAATGTGCAAGTTCCATGAGAAGGTGGTGTGTGAAAAAGCAGAATAGTTCTTTCTCTACAAAGATATAGTAACGCTTACACTGAGAGGTTACGATAAATACAATTAATTGGAAAGGTTCTAACATTAACAGATTTTTAATAGTTGTGTAGACGGAGGCATGTCATTATGATTAAAGCGGAACCCATAAATATAATAAAAACAAGAAAAAGGATTTGAAACAAAGAGAAAACCCTGAACTCAACATGAACCCTTATTCAAATAAACTTGAATAATTCCCGAAATTAAAGTTAATACAATCAGTTAAAAACAGAGGGTAAGCCAAGACATGGGGTAAGTTTTCGTCCGCGGCATAAAAAGATGCATTTTAGTCAAATTCACCATGTTTCATATAACAACGCTTAGCGGAATGGGCAGTCGATCGATTTAATATCGACATAACAGAACTGGTGCCTGCACCTTTTAGAATATGTCCTGATAAATTCTATCCTACAGTAAAATTCAAGTCTAAATTTCTAATGTGATAAAATTATCAGCCGTGGTTTCCAAAGATGTAAGAACACAACAATGTGTTAAATGAAAAGTTAACCCATGTCAAGTTAGCACATAAGATACATAAGAAAACCTTGCTTCAGCGGTTACGAAACTGGTGACTAGAGAAAGCATAACATAACGTACATGCAACAGTGTATTGGATCTTACTATCAGACCTTCTTATATTTATACTAACATTCAATCCTACCAAGCTGGATATGTATGTACATCATCTTTCATGATAAAAACGTTTTAAACATGTTACGGAAGAACGACTCATAGTCTGATTTCTCGGGAATAACTTGCATAGTTTTAGTACCAGTTTCTCAAAGTACTCTATATTCAGGTTCTATGCTTCACCGTGCCTCTCCAGGGAAATTGTCCATGTTCCCATGAATTGGCATTTTATGATTTAGGACTTCATGTATTCGGGCGTCAAGCCTTTTCCATGTCCATTTTTCATTTTCTCAAGTCTCGATTCGGGAGTTACGGTCAGTCAGGGTGTATTTTCACCATTTTTTGTCGGGAGAACATTCAGCGGCCCTGTTCTCTACCAACGCCCAGGGACAGTCACAACTAAAATATGACATAATGCAAATCAGTCACAACCTTAATACAACTTAGATGACGGAGTGACGACTCAATTTCCTTAGAATAGTATCAACAAAACCCGACAATATCTACCTCACTAAGGGGTTCCAAGTTTTGTCGGTTTAGTTTTGCTATCAATGTTTCCATTTTTACATTCCATGCAACATAAATCTGTAAAGTAGTGCCCATACCATACGAGCATATAATGGACATGACCATGTTAACTCTCAACGTATGTTGGTTTCATGCCAGATAATCTGCAGCAATCCCCACGTTGCATCAAACACAACCGGAATAGTAATTCATCTGCCTTGTGCTACATCTAATATGATTGTACATCAAACTTCTGTAACAGCCAAGGGCTTAATCTCTAGCCTACGCCATGTGTTTAGAGAGCATCCGTTCGATAATTCACCTCAAATCCAATCCATAAACTGACATCCATATACCTGCATCCGTGATTATAGACATAATATACCTACATGCGAATACATTCCAAACAGACTAAAAAACTACCTAGTGCAGGCTACTAATACATGTAATATGGACATTGCATAGATTCGTAGTCTGCATAGGTCTTGCCGTAGAGGTAGTAGAACGCAGTTAAATACTTTGAATATGAATCAAACGTAAAACATCTCAGTGCTTGCATACAAGTACAACGGTGCAAAACAACTTATATCAATAAGCATTGAGGGGAAACAATCCCTTGGGGCGATGCATGCATATTGTTATCACCCATAATTGAGCACACACCACTTCAAATGTTATTCCATGAACTGGGTTCACTAAGCAATTTAAAAAACTGACTGGTGAATCAAGTTCACGAATGCAAAGTATAGACCATCACTCCCAAAACAATGAAAAAGGTATCATAACCATTAGGAAGTATTCTTTAATATGGTCAGGTTGGTACTCATAACTTATATATTTCAACACCTTTTTGAATAGATATGAACTGCACTTCAACGGTGAAACAGCTACATGCATATTACTAGATAATATATTTACCCTCCTCATTTTTCATGAACAGAATTATAGTTGCATGCATGGATTCTTCTTATTGGAAACACGTCTCATTGCTATATACCTCACAAGGAGTCCTATTCGGATCGGAACGCGTCAGGGTAATGCAAAATAGTTATGCCGTCCTTGGCAACTTTATTCTCTCCGCAGTATCCTCGTTGCTTTATTTTACCCTTGGATTACATATTGGCATAATTCACCATTTACCAATGCAGTCGTGTATTTGAACCCTAAGCAAAGGTTACACTCCTATATAATTCCTAATTACAATCCACCAGCTGCAAAGAATATATATTTTTCGATCATATAAATTCTCTACAAACCCATTGTTTACAGAATCAAATATCGTGACAGACTGTTGAGATTAACTGGATATTTAGCATTCAGCAGAGAATCATGGGTTGCAAAACTCCAGTATTGTACAGCTATATATCACCTATATCATGACATGCCCTTTAATTAGTCACATTGATTCCGATTCTTGATTTAGAGACAGAAATACAGCAAAGTATTGGCTGAGACCAATCATGTCAACCTTTAATGGGTATCTTCTTATCTCGTACTCTTTACTCTCCCTACTTGACCAGTATTCGTGCGCTGGTACCGGGAGACTTCTACCGACAGAACCTCACTACATCTTCTGCAGCGACGCTTTGCATCGGATTAGGGTTGGGTTAAAGAAGCTGGAGGAATTACACACATCAGAGTTCCTTTCTCACGTGCAAGTTAGGTATTAGTTACGGGGCTTAATTGCTACATCAGAACGCTCTAATTCATCACTTGTTAAACTGGAGGTGGACCCCGCACGTAGCGTAGTTGGGGACTGAAGACCACACCAAAGCTGGCCAATGTATCAGGATCCAGCAGGTAGGCGAGGCCCAGGAGTACAATGAGCGCCAAGTGAAGAGGGACGGCGATCTTGAATATTCTCCACATCAAGGACTGGCGCCCTCCACTGGCGGCTTCCTCCTCAGCTTTAGCTTCCAGAGACTGCAGGTCCACGTCCATGAATCTGTATGGAAGGTAATAATAGGCAAAATAAGATGCAGATAAGATGCAGGGAAAGGATAATTTATCAGTCGGTCCATACATGTGGAGTAAAGGGCCTAGTCCACTAGCCGATTCTCATGCGATTCTCACAGAATTTAGTGGAAAAGAGTCCTCTGCGTCGCAAAATCGCATGAGAATCGGCTTGGTGGACTAGCCCCTTAAAGCTATCAATTGGCATCGAACCTTAACAGAAAACAATATGCCTGAGAATAAGATATTAAACAAACGCCATTACACGCGTAGAAAATCTTAAGTAGCATTTCACCTATACATACATATATTTACTAAGTACAGAATAAGATAGCATATTTATAGATGCGATTGTGATTGGATGCAGCATAATAATTCCAAAAGCGGCATATGAGCAAATCGACTTACCGGGCGTCTAGGGCGAGGGACTCCGGGTGAAGGAGCACGCTGCCTCCCTGCTTAATAACCTTTTCTTCGAGGGCAGCCACCAGATCGTCACATGCCCGACTCACGTCTGTTAACTCCGACTCCATACAAGACACAATTTGTCGCACCTCCAGCTGGCTTTGATGGGTGCACACCGGCAGAATGTCCGCAGACAGGGTGCGCAGCGACCACATTTTGTTCTCATAGCTCTCAAAGTCGCTCTTCATTATCTGGAGAAACACACACCATAGAAATAGTATTAGAAAAGACCAAATAGGGAACTAAGAATTAATTAAGCCTGTAACCTACTTTTACTGGTTAATTCAAACGTTACAGCCATTAAAATAGATTTTGGTGAATAGCGGTAGCGACTCCTGGACAAATAAAATCGTCAGAGCACTATTGACACTTTCCCTTCATTATTTCATTAGCTGTCATTATCGTATCTGAGATAATAATTCTAGATAGTAAACAAGCCATAATCATACATATGCAGTATGAATATAAATGATAAATTATAGGCCTAACGTGTACAAATTTTTCAAATTTTTGAATAATATATTTACCTTGAGGTCATGAATAGTGTCAATGGCGTCAGGTAGAGACACAGCTAGGATGTCATGGGTAAGGGCCAGACACTGGAGCTCACGCCTCTCGCGGCCAACCAGGTATACCAGCTCTTTCTGCGTCTCATTGAAGTCGTACCAGGAGAAGAGTGCTGATTGCATCTTTGACACTTGCTGATCGCATCTGTAGAAACAGCAAATATAGATTAGATTTACTCGTATATATGTATATCAATACTGGTCATGAGGTAAGGAAATCTATTTACCAGGATAGCATATCGACTGCAAATCACAACGTCGATCGAGTCCAGTCATAACAATTAAATATATGTTTTCGTAATAAATTGCTGTCAATATAGAAGATCTGAATTGAAGATATTCTACCGATCAATGACGGCCGACATACCTTTCTGAGACAACATCTAGAGTGGAAGTTAGCTGCTGAGTTTCCTCTATAAATTTATTCATGTGGACATCTGGGTTCTGCTGGGCAAACCTGTGCGCGCTAGCAGACAGACTGCCTAATTTGCACTTGTGTTGATGGCCCTCTAGTTTACGGGTCTGAAAATAACAAATATATTGTTACTACAGTAAGTATACATAAAATATCAGTGATGTATATACATAGTGGACATTGACACTATTTCAAGTGATGATCAAGTTTCCACATATTACTTACGTTCTTGTTAAATATTACTTGGCTGATCAACTGAATAAAAAAAAATGTCCAAGTACCTGTAATTCCTTGATGCAGTACTCGAGGTCGTGGACATCTTCAAAGCTAGACATGAGGTCCAGCTCATCTACTATGTCCTGTACACCAGTGCTTACAGAGCTCAGGTCCTTGTACTGACTGGTCAGTTCCCGGGCCTGCTGCTGTCTCTCTATAGCTTTAGCGTGCAGGTCTTCCCACTTGTCCACAATATCTGTTATAGAAAGCAAAAGCTTTAGAGTCAGTTCTGTTTAATCGTACAGATTTACCTGTACTAAAAGCAACAAATTATACAATATTGATCAGGGAGATCCAATATAGTGCTAAAGCTTTGGAACCTTTATATTATGGATGAACTAATATACCATTTGTATTGATATCTTATAATTTGTTTCTATGATTAGTGATTGAACGTAACGATATTGAGTGGGTAATCAATCATTTTGACTTAAAGCGTATTTCAGGTCCTTGAAATATATTGATGGTTGTAAAAGTCGTCAACATTTCTTACCTTTAACCTGCTGCATATCGTCCTCAGTGATATTAATGCTAGCATCACCAGAGTCGATAGTGTCTGATAGCACCTCCATACACTTGATGTTGGTCTGACATGTGGCAACCAATTCAGTCTGAAATAAATTTGAAGAGTCAAAATTTTGAAGACAACTTAATTCTCTATTTCTAATCTTTAAATAACGTGGAACTTAAAGGCCAAAAAACATAAAACAAATATGCGGGTCAAAAAGTAGATGAATTCATTTACATTACCCTGCTCTTAAATATACATACAGCCGGACATGCAAAGCAGCAATCTTTCATACAAACCAGATCCAAAAGTACCATTATATAATCGAACACAACCGGTTGTTAACAACCGACATTCTAGCGAGATATTTAGCCCTTAATAGTAGCTTCTTATGTATGTATAATAAAACAAAAGATAAAAATAAAGATTAAGTAATAAGTATTAAAGATTAGTGTACAATATTTTCCAAAACCTAAGAACCCGTGTTCGGATATCAAGATTACAAATAACTATCACTATCCTTATCTAAAATAGTCCTTACATATTTGGAAGCATCCATATACAGCCCGGTATCAAAAACATCCTTGTGATGTTTATTTAGCACAGATTCCGCCACTGTGATCTGCTGTCGCGACTCCTCTATAACGTGGTGCAGATCCTCCAAGTCCGAGTCCGAGTCGTCTACATGTGACATTTCATGGAAACTATTGCTCGTCTGAAAGATGATGGTTGTTTGCATGAAGAATAAGCTCTCGTCTCCACCTAATGAGCTGGCAAGCTACCCCAAGTGTTAGAGATTATAGCAGGTATGCCAGTGGAACTATGTCCAAAATGAAATGTTTTCCGTACAACATAATCAAGGAGATTATATTTAGATAAAAGTCAATTTCAGAACTACACTAAATAGTGTACACTCTATGTGAGATTTTCATCGGTAGTGAGAGAACTCAACCAATTTGAAGATTTCAGATTTAAAGCATGTCAGGGAATTGTTTAGGCGTTGTTTGCTTACAAGAGGAATGACCTTTTTAAACACATAGACCTGGTATTGGTCTGCAGGACAATTTAGCAAAACTAAAACTTAAGAGGACATTAAATAGAGATAAGTGCGGCCAGATTTCAAGGTTATAAAAAACATGAAATTAAATCATTGGGATCTCATTTATCGAGAAAGAATATTGGAATTCCTGAGAGCTGGCATAGCCTTATATATCCCTCTATAAAACTAGAAAGCCTTATTCAAGATGAAATGCACATAATAAATAAGCCAAGGTATTTATCCAAATTGTGCTTAAGCCTAAAGACTAAGGAATAATGGAGAAGCACGAGATGTTCGTGCAACAAAAGAGAACGAGGCATAATAACCATTATAGCCAGTGGGATGGGTTGGAGGGACTTACCGGGATTCTCTTATCTCTATGTCTAACCTTGCTGTCAGAGCCAGCAGGACCTTTCAATCCTGAACCAAAGGCACAGTCCAACCGGAAGTCTTCCTCAAACTCTAGGTTTTGGTCCCACTGGAGGGCGCTATCATCGAGTTTTTCCTCGGTAGGATCGTCAGAGTTCACTTGGTAGAGTGGATCCTGGTAGTTGTCCCAGGCGTTCTCTGAGAACGACTCCATTGTCGAGTTCATTGACTTGAGCATAGGATCTTCTGTGTCTACATCGGATTCAACTGGATTTCTGCATTTTCCTGTTCGAATTGAAAACATAACATTCGTTAGCCTTTGCTTTGATGATAACACAGTTTATCTTACTACTACTTGCTTACAGCTTGTATATTGACATGAATACGATCCTGATTATACTAAAATAATGATGTTACCATTGAAATGGAAATAATTAAATCCATTAATATCTTTTTTGAATTGTTCATCTTTAACTGTTAAACATCAATTGACACTACGATACAACATGAAAAAGTAATGAATATATACAATATACTTTTGTTGTAAATGAAAAGGACACAGATAATTGAATTCAATCATTACATAAAGTAAAATGGGAGGTCCCATGGGAGCAATGAAACAGCTTAGATAGAGCCATTAAATACAATGAATATTTAAAAATGTTCAACAGCTATTATTATTTACCTGCTACATCTGAGTCAGACACCTCACTAGCCTCCGTCAGCTGATGGCGGGCTTCCTCTTTCTGACACGCGGCCAGCCATTCCTGCTGTAACGTATCGGTGCTGGGACACTGGTCTGGGGTCGATAACGATTGCCATTCTTGACTACTTTGTTGGCGTGAGTGGGGCACGGAAACTGACATTCTCTGGCTGTTATTAATGGAACCAGCACTAAGTGTTCTGTCTTCTGTGTCATCGGAAGCTGTCCGACGTAGTTTGCGCTTCTTTGCCCGGGTTGGGGCTTCCTGAGAGCGGCGCAAGGAGGACATTTCAGATGTGGTCCTCCTAAGCTTTTGATTGGAGCTGCCTGTGTGTAATGCATACTTATTGCTAGATAAATGGTCTATGGCACCTTCAGATATGGAAAATGGAGATAGGTCGAGGCGATTACTAAGCTCATAGAGCTCAGTTACACTACAGTTGTGATCTCGCCTTTTGGAAGACTTTGCCCTGGGCAATGTATTACTTTTGAACTTATGAGGACCAACCCCTTGACTCTTGGTGGCACATCTCTTTAACGATTCGTCGTCGCTAGACCCAGTTATGTAGTCCCCGTCCGAGTCTGTGAATTCACTAGAAGCATCACAGGAACTAATATGGGAATCTTCAGTGGTTGGCATGGCTGAAGTATCTGTGGGGTGGTTCACAGGTTCATTGCCTCCAATAGACACATGGTGGCGCTTGGATCTGTGTTTCCGCCGCCGCCTGTACCGAGCGGCAGACGGGGCAAGGTCACCATCACGTACAAACAGTTCAGCTTGTTGGATAAGCTTCTTTAATGACTCATTACTCTTTGTAACCTTGACGGGAGATATAGATTCCTCTAGTTGCTTCGAGCTGATGTCCTCAGTGGAGAAGCCAACTTCGCGTTCACTCGACTCTGAATCCACGTGAACACAGAGTGAGTCTGAACGCTGCTCCTTGCTTAATTCCTCCAGCTCAGTAAGGACATCGAGCACATTGAGGCCACTGGGTGAGGAGTAGTAGTGCTCGTGGTGACGGGCCTTTTCAGGGGATTCAACACTGTCTGGTTCGCTAGAACTGTATACAGTCTCACGACCTTTGATCGGTGTGCTATGGGTGAAATTGGCACTTTTAAGCACTGCTGGATCAACTTCTTCATCAGCGTCGCCCTCGCGTACCGGGTCCTCCCCTGTGGTGACGTTAAGAGGTGGTGGCAGGGCAGAGTCGCCGTCACTCTCTACTGATGTCATAATATAGAAGTTTTGGCTGCCACCAGAGATGAGGTCTTGAACTGAGCCATTGTGTTTGTCGTCAGCCGTCGCTCCTGCTGAAGAATCGCAGCGTTCTATAGCAGTGCACACACTTATGTCACCTGATGCATCAAGCGTGGCGTCCAAGTCATAGGGTGAATTGGCCTCGCTGCACTGAGAGCTGGTATCATAAGCACTGGTCATGGAATGCCTCCATGATTTATCCGGAGTAACCGGTGAGGGGCCAGTACCACTGTCCCCTTGTGCACCCTCCCATGGGCAATCCTCATTTCTTTTTCGAAGCACCACTGGGTCAAGAGACCGAGGCCGTTCAGCGGATACATTTGGGGATCCTTCAGCTGGAACCTCCAAAAGGTATGATTCTAGGCCTAGGGTGGTGCCTCCAGCTTCCTCTTCCTGTTCCTCAGCCAATGGCTGACAGCCAAAATCTGGCTCATCATTTGAGTGGCTCTCACTTGAGTAACCTATATCATGATCTCCTTTACCAAGCATACGTTTTGTCTTCTCCCGCGTCTTCTGAGCCAAGGCTGGCTCCGGAGATGCTCTCATTTCAGTGCTTTTGGCAAAACTCACAACTTTATTCACCGCTCTATTAACCTGATCCGAGGTGATTTTCTGCTGGGCTTTCTGCCTGGCAATATGATGGTGCTCGTTGTTGATACTATGATCACTGACACTGCGTCCTAAAGCAGAGTCAATGGCAGGGTCCATACCACTACTGCACCCAGAGCCTTTACTACTGGCACTGGCTCCGCCAGGGCTCAGCTGACCATCGTCTTGATCATTCTCATGGTCCTCCCCCTGGCCGTCGGTATCCACAACAATCTTCTCATACTCGTTCTCGGAGAATGGGATGGTGTCATAGTTTGAAGTGTCAGAGTCGTAGATCAATTCAGAGAGCTCTTCATCCCCTGAGGAGTGGTCGTACAAGTCTTTACCATGGTAGTCGTGGTGTGTGCTGATGTTAACAGTCTGTGTCTTGGAGTAAGAGAATCTTGATCTCCAATCGTCAGGCTCAGTCAAAGAAGTTGGATGCAGACGCTGGAAAACACAACAAAAAATTGGTCAGCAACTGAGAAACTAATCCAAGGAGAAAACATCGATGCGCAAACTGACTTTCTAGGACCAGAATTAAATAGCAGGCCATGAAAATTGTCTCTTTGTATGTGGTATTACATACCTGTAAGACCAACAAAAATCTATAGCACCCTTAATATTGTTATCAAATAACGGTGAAAATCATACATCTTTGAAAGTTTATTTACGAAGATTTTTAGTTTCTTATGAAAATACAAAGGCATCGTTGTGACACTTTGGCGGCCCACCCATAAAACAAGAAATGATAGAGATAAGAAAGATGCATCAATCTATAAGGGCCTAAGGCTTGCCCTGCAGCTGTAATTAAGGAAACCTGGCTTTCCTAATCAGTCAACATCACGTGTGTATGTATGTGCGTGCATTATATGTATGTATACATACTATATGTGAATGCCAGCACCCCCAGATACAGATACCAGGTATATATATATGCCAGTCATGACGTCATCCAAACGTCTATCCCACCGCAGGGTCTACCAGAATGAGGTCAAACTATGATTGAATCCACACAATCAGTCAAAAATAAAAAGCCGAACACATAAATCGTTGTAATATTTTTTCAGAAAGAAAGGACAAGTCTCGCGGGGTGATGAGTCACAGCGTGGTATAGCGCCGGCCAGGGATAGTCACTAAGTAGTATGGAAATGAATTGTCTGCAACAGGCAACGGCTGTGTTCCTGGTCTACATGCAAATTAAAAACGCAACCCGATGATCCATTTAATTATACGAGTTACTTAGGATGCAGTAAAGCTGGAAGATGTTAGGTCCAGTTGATGAAATTACGGTCCCAAAATGAAGTGAGTCGTCTCAAAGTGGCTACATAGCTTACAACGGAAGACATCACGAACGAGTTATGTACATCTACTGGTAGACACGGTCACAAATTACTATTGGGAACTGTTTGAACCTAATGCAACCAGCTAAGTTTAAGACGTTTTAGGTGGGTTTAACATTTACTAAGAAAATCCTAGTATTCCGATCATAGAGATTTCAACATGGGATCTATCGGAAATATTAAATCATGTAATGATTATACGATGATTTATGTGACACTTTTCATCCAACCCTTTTCGTCAATGGTTGCCATTATATCGTTTTATAATTTATAATTAGCAACCATATGGGTATGGAGCACAACTTCCGATCAGATTGTCATCAGCTGATGAAATATTCAGCTCCAATTTTTAAAAAAGAAACATGAGACCTCTGTACATGGTGACTACTGGTGTAGTGATGATAAACGAACCTTTGAATCGTTAACTAGGCAGCATATGGTTGGTTTTCATCGCTAGTCATTTTTGATCCCACATCAAAAAGGTAATGGTAATTTGAAACTATAATTATGCAGATACTATAGTCTTTTAGATTGTCACTCATCAGGACAACATGCGATTAGGTTAGTCGGGTCTTCAAAAGCTTTAATATTATTGGCGCCATGAATGTCAATTCTTGAATTGCGTCCAATTTGTGTCAATACCTTCCTACAAGTTTCATGAGGCGATAGGCCAACATTGGCGTTCTTACTATATCCAAGTCAAATGACTCTGAAACAACATGGGGGATATAATGTATTGTTTAAGGTCATAAATGGATTTTAGCAAACGAATGATGCCACTAATGAAATGGGTGGCTGAAATGGGCCAGAGCTGTAATATGTCAAGGGGTCACCTTCTGCCACACGCCTAGGAAAACAAACCTTCTAGTAACCATATGCTATAGAGTTTACACCTGCTGGGAGTCGAAGCAGCGAATGATATGCTTTGTTATCCTGCTAAAGCAAAGGCTATAATTTTACCAATAAGTCTTCTCATATTTATTGACTTCCCATATCATATTGTAACAATTGATTGGTGTTTATTGGTACGGTGGGATGATGTAAGAGCTATGCCAACCATAGTTCCAATTAATGATGTGCCGATAAGATATCATGAACAGTAGTAGTTTTACATCACTGTGCCGCACATGATAACAGATTCCCCTTGTCACTGACACTAGAAGGCACACTTGACTTTAGATCCAGCCTTAACCGACCATAACATCCATTGAACCTAAAATAGGTAGAAGGGCGAAAGAGTTGTAAAGTAGTCGGGGGAATCCATACCTCCAGGTCTCAACCATGTCGAGCCTCTTCATCCTATGGTACTAAACATGGGTCTTTATGTAGGATCAATCTCGGTTCGTTGGTCAACTGAGTCAGATACAAGCATATATTCCATGAACACACGACCAAACTTCGTGTGTCTCTTGCCCAAATCCAACAAAAGCACGAGTGACTAGGAAAATTGTCGTGCAAATTACCGGCCTCGAGGCCAAAAACCTATCGACATAAAGCCTGGTGAAAGGTGAAATGTATTAGATTTGGCGCGATAGCCCATTCTAAAGACAGGGCCTCGAGGTACATTTCAATAAGTTGTGAGGCGTTTTATATGTGAATTTTACAGTTGAGACGTGATGCGAAGGATGTGATCATTCTCATGTTTCCAAAAGGCCTTCACAACACACACAGAACCAAGGCAATTTTTGATTTTTTTTTAAAAAAAAACTTCTTTTCTTTGAATCTCGGTCAACCAGCGTTTATAGCATAAAGATGTTAGTATCGCACCCAGAGGAGTAAAATGTCCGCAAGGTAAAAACGCATCAGACTCCAACAACTAGGTTTTCTACAGAACCAAATTATAAAATAGAATACAACGCACTGAGTACTGACTAAAATGTAGGAGGCCCGTTGAATCGGTTTGTTCTCTTTGATATGGATCTATTGATGACCCCCAGAATATCCTCTGCCACTACAGAACATTTGGTTATACATAGTGAACAAATGCGATTCAAGGTGGGCGTGGGGGACCATTTTCTTATCAAGATTCGTAGATGTTATAATAGAGAAATAATGGCCTCATCAGCGTGTTTGGTTTGGAGATCCCATCTGTCCAAAATGCTTTACGATGGGTTATTATTTCACAGAATCTAATTCAGAACTAAAGTTGTTCTTTGTTCCAGAAGACTATTCAATGTACAGAATAGAGCTACAAGGCAAAGCCTGGACGCCGTTTCCAGTGGCTGGCACACCTGGCACTGGCTATTTGCTGCGTCCCACCCACATTCCCACTTATTCCCTCCCGCCTCTCACGTATGTAGGCCAAGGCAGGCCGTTCTATTGGGCTTCAATTAGCATGCCACGTCTTTCAATACATAAATAAAACCACTCATAAAAATGGGCCACGTATAAAACAGCGGATATATATTAAAGATCGTGACAGACTAGAATTAAGAAATTGGACAGTACTTCGGTGCTAAAGGTGAACTGATAACACAAGCAGAAACGTGCACGTACAAGTGGGACAAATTATGATCATTTAGCATTCGCCATTTTCCCAATGTAAACAATTCGGTCAAATCAAACATGATGCTTAACCTATGGGTGAGTATGACTCAAATAACCACTCGAGTAATAACCGAGAAAAATTAGAGAGCGTGCCCAGTCCCGTAGGCAGACAAGAGATGTGGAAAAGTTTACCCAAAACGACAGCTGTAGCTCAGAAGCAAAAAGAATAAACAAATGGCGCCCATTTGCTTCACAAGACAGATGAGTGTGCATTTGGGCCAGCATATGATGAGGAGTTATGATCCTATAATGAGAAACTAGGCAGGATAATGAGTGAGTTTTGGGGGAGGAATCACTACATGTGTGGATGTGGGAGGAGGGGGACTGATGTGGTTGAGGGAAATGTTGGTCACGCAGCCTCTAACCACCTGCGTAGACAGAGTAGAGCGAGCTCACTATTACCACCTGTGGTGATAAAAATAGGCATACTCTGGCTTATTACTACGGCTTTAAACAATACTGAAGAGTTTCTAGAGTATAGTCGATAAGAGCTCCAGTTATTGTTATGTGCTGTGTTCCACGCCTCCCCACATGTGCTGATAAATGAGAGGTACACTCGTGATTAAAAATGTATTATTTGTATACATTTGATACATTATCCGACTGCTGAGTGGGATATAAATTCAAATCATTATAGAGTAAATGTCACTAGGTTGATGACATGATAAATGAATGTCCGTGCCAAAGCTGCTGTTAGTAGTAAACGTTTTAGGAGGCTAGCATTTACACTAGAGTAAAAAAACAAAACCTGTGGAATGTTGTTAATGAGCGATCGTGTTCTACTTTTTCTAAATTAATTTTGGATATTTTTTTTTATCCCCGTGTGCTTTATTGGTACCAAGTTCAAAGGATGGTGCAGCTCGCATTTTGGTGGAGCCATATGTTGGAAGGAGCGCTGCAGACTAGATGAATGGCCTTTATAAATATAAGCCTAAGTGACCTATCTGGTTGGGGGCAGCAGTGTGACTGCACTATGCTATCGTGTCCCAAATATGGCCTAAGTACTACAATAGAACAGAACTTAACATAATCGCATATCTACTACATAGATGCAATGGTTCCCTGGAATATCCGGTTAGTCTAGATTAACCACGAGTTTAGACTATGTGGATACGAAAGAACAAAATGCTTACGAAAATAATTCAAAGCAATATTGTCTTTTTTCACAGCAATATAGCCAAAATAGGTATAATTACTATATCGTATAATTCATAAATCTCTTTCTTTAAAGTTACTTCTACATCAATCAAGCTCATAAGTATAGATCAACTGGCGCACTTCTTAGAGCAAGAGGAAGCGAACATGTAAAGACTAAAAATGCATTAGTTTTCCAGACATGTCATGGTCTGGGTCGCCTTTTTGTAATCGCTTGACATTTAACATGAGATATAGTTTCTGACCTCAGAATTGTGAGTCAATATGGCAGGTAGATGTGCAGCTAAAATGAACTTTGAGCCTGATATAAGCTGAACAAAACATCGATAGGCAGTGGCACATATGATTCATACTCGGTGTCTGTAAAACCCACGTTGAATGGAGACAAACAAACACAAGCAGAAACGTGCACGTACATCTATTGAAAGATAAAAACTTGATAATTCATTCCATTGAAAAATCAATTGGTCCAAAATGTATACGATGAAAAACAACCAATGGGTTATCATAAAGCATTGAGAAACCATTAGAGCATTTAGTAATGCCTTTATTGCAGTGAAGCTGGGTGGAGACAGTTTGCATCGACCATTAGAGCATTATTAATGCTGTAATAGAGTGTATTCTCAAGGATCAAAATAAGCGATAGAGCTAATACCCTTCATTTGTCGGATTAGTGATAAACTTGGGGTGATTTATCTCCCAAGTAACAGCAAATGGCCCCAGTATTTATGTATCCATTGTAATCTACACGAGGACTTATCAAAAAGATAGGCTATAGCTCAATCATCCGTTTGTAAACAGACATAGTACTTGTAGACTGAGGCAAGTGAAGCACACCCTTCGATGGTTGGAAAAAATTTGAAACCACTGTGCCGTCGGTTAAAAGAAGAATACAAATAATCTTTAACTTACCGACATTTTCCTAGACGACAGGAAAGTTTAGCGCACAGACATTATAAATCCCACATACACAGTGACACTGCCACTAGTATAGTACTGGCATGTTCGCGCAGCATTCACTAAGTGTTGATGCCGAGAAAGACAGGACAGTGAAAGCGCGTCTTTATGTGACAAGATCAAGTCATAAAGCTGTGGAGCATCAAACATCAATGTTTCGACATTTATCAATAACAGTCAATATTTCACAGATCATTTAAAACCGTAAACGGAGAAACTGGTGAAATCATTCATCCAAAGAAAGCTATGGATCCATAGTTGTAGACGCTTTTCATGGCTAGGTGAAAATATGGAAACAAAAATTTCGAGTCTAAAGTCTCTGGCCGGAACAAATATCCACCGTTGGGTTGGTTATACTGGTTTGTTTGGCTGAAGTAATCTTTATACTCGGCGATCGATGAACAACTTTTCGATACAGATTTACTTCCTTGCAAACTCCGATATCAAGAGTATAGGTGGTGTTGTGCACAGGGTTATATGCAGCCACACCAATGGCACCAACACCTACTCGTGTCCGCCTTGGTCATGCGAACGCTGCAGCTTATCTTGAACCAACATTGACAATGAGTCAGTGGAGACTTTCCCTTGTCCTACCAAGCACTTTGGTCGCTGTATACTAAAAATCACGAAAATCTCCAAACTCAAATAGTGCCCACGGCAATGATCCCAATGACTGTCACAGGTCAAGTCAATCAATGTGGTCTTTAGGGTTAGCGGGGTCACAACAAGTAACCACAGTAACCATTATATTCCGGAGTTTAGAACAGCAACATCGAATAGCAGAATAATGTCAATATTAATTAATCAATCTGAGAGTAATTTTAGGTACTATGACATGCATTCTATCTAGCAAGGGATCACGTTTGGGATCCTCGGTCAACCTATTCTCATTCATTATGAATATTCATAGAGAATATCACGTTCAACAAGCCACTCAATTATGGTTTCCAGTTACCAGATTTATTTCACATAGACCTTTTCTTTTGTCATTAAATGAGCAGCATCATGTGTGGCTTCGTATCTCCAGATATGAATTATCAAGTCCGTGATAAAGTACATGGGTCACCTTTTTTAAAATTAGAAATGACACCACAAGTCACAAACATCCTCCCAGTTGCATCGATTAAAATGACACAGATATCAGTTCCCTACCTCCTTGGCCTTAATCTAGTTTATAACACTTGCACCAAGACAAAAATAACTGTAATGAAACACTGATATTCTTAACAAGGAATCCCGGGAACTATGTGAATGACGATTGGCTGCCAAGTGTCAGAGGTGTTGGGAAGCCCTTTCACCCTCACCAAAGTGGTGTGAGGTGTAATATACACCCACCAGCAAACACTTAAGAGATCCACAGGTGTAGCAGTGCCCCTCATAGATGAGGGCAGGATTGGGTATAACGTCTCATGGGTGGCTCTCACAGCCTCACCTAGCTGGAGTTGACAATTACCTGACTGTCACCCTATGCGGGATGAAGGCACAGTTCCCTACATATTTGAGAAGCTTAAAACACCCAAGCTGATACTAACGTTACTGGAAAGGACATGAGGGTTTTCCAATTATCTGAAACCACAGCTGTACAACAAAATCAATTATTAGCTGTTTCAAGTCCAACTAACGGAGTTAAAAAATAGGATGGCGTCTCCAGCCTACTGATATTAATCGTAATTTCTATGTTTCCTAATGGAACTTATCTGAACTGAAGGGTTTCTCACTTTTATATCAGCTAAGACTCCCGCATGCTATAGATCGGCGACAATTCATGAATTGTTATGAAATACCAAAGAACTATTCGAGTCCCTGGCGGTTTTGTGCTTCCCCTGTATCCAGACCTAAATTAAAATATCATCAGAACACCGAAGGATAATGGAAATGGATTACTCAATTTTCCATGATAAGAAGTCATTATTATTTTATTTGAAATGACTTTTTTTAAGATAAGAAAAGTTAATTTTCCCTGACAGTCATTAATAATATTTTGATTCAAAGGGAATGGTATTTCATGTCTACATATCACTTTGGGAAATAGATAAATCAATAAAGTTGTGTACATCAATATACAGCCCCTGGGGGGACCTCTGTGCATAAGCCATTGGGATCAACCGGACTGGGGATGAGCAGTTTAGGCGTCGTGTACAGTTACGGGTGGGTGAGTGTGGGGATCGTTTGATGGCAGAGAAGACCTTGATCTCTAGACCCTAACATACGCCCGTATACACCTGGGTGACTTATGCTGAATCTCACATATCCTAACACCATTCTCCTAACTTTTGAGGGTCACCAACGGCTTGACCTCACAAGTTGATCCACACACAAAGCTTACGATCTTTATATATTTTTAAAGAGCAAACTTTGGTTAAAGGGAGAAATGAATTTTCCCAAGATTATTCTTATCAGATGCTACATAATATAATATAACTTTAATCACATTCATACTAGGAACAAGTCTCATATATCCAGTTTCAAATTAAAATAATTAGGTACCACATCACTCTAAAACACCCCGTGGTATTTGCCATGTCTTATGCTAGAATTTGGTCACAAGAGATCAGACACAATACCCCCAATTGCCTCTCTAGTGTTAGTCACAGCACCTTTAACAAAGGAACCAAGGCCTCGTAAGATGTGGGTGGTAAATTAGCTTGACAGTACTACCCCTGTTCTCTGAAAAAGGTCTGTACCACCCATTCTTTCCCATACAAGAATTGTATGGTATCCCATTCAGACACTTTTTTCACTTGGCAGTATCATTAACTTGATCCGACTCAGAGGATCAGGCAAGACTACAGGTGAGGTCGGCCGCCGCCGCCCTCAACCCTTACCTTAACAATAGCCCGGTGGCGTATTACAGATAGAATCCTAAGAAGTAGAATCTATTTACATCACTGAGAGAGGTGAAAACACCCGTAAACAGAAAGAATAAGATTACTCAATGAAGAATGTTTAGAATGGGGCTAAAGTGTTGGATACTCGTGCTAAATAGCTGGCAGGTGTGTGTCTCAGTGCTCGCTTATCTTTTCTGGTTCTATTTCAGTCTGTCTCCAGGGACAAGCCTGGTACAGGATGTTCACCTAATGATCCACCCAAGGCTAAAACGTCCGCCAAGAGATACCACCTGCTTAAGAAAGGGAAGCACACTCTGGTTCCACTAGAAATGCTCACACGGGTAAACAACAGATAAAACAAATATTTTTTAAGAGAAAAATGGGTGTATTCGAGAAGAGGGTCATGCTACCTTTGAGAAAATAGGAAATGTCGGAGAGTGTATACTACAGCCAGACGTTGGGTTTACAACAAGATAGTATCCGAAGAACAGTCCTGCTTGAGTTGTGCAGTGCCTTGACCATTTTGTGATTCATATTAAGAATTAAACTTATGCAATAGGGAACTGACATCACAGAATACAACATAACTTATATACTCTCCTGCAATGTTTAGGATATTAGAACAAGGGTCCCTCATATTATAATTATACGGTCTATATCAAGTGGAAGGTTGGATCCTCGCTATTAACCGCATTCTATCATATACGTGAATGATCTATACGTAATGGCACTCCTAGACCTACCTGTAGAATGTGAGCGATGTAGATGTAGGTCTACACGATCCAGATCAATAAATAGGGATTAGTATACCCTCTCGCGTGTCACTTCGCTCGGTTGATCCAGCATAGACAATTCATTATCCTTAGTACGAGAACCCTGCAGAGGTACACAAACTCCAGGAAGGGATTTTGTAAGATGGGCTAATCCACTCCTACACACCTGTGTCAAGGATCCATCTCTTGTTATCTGTATTATGCCACACGTGTATATATACACTATAAGGGTGATAACTGGCAAATGTATGTATACAGGTTATGTATGTATTCACACTATTCCTAACAACACTTAAGGAAACACAGATCCAATCAGTGGTGCAGAAGGCTGCAGGACCACAACACACAACATGAACAAGACCAACAAAACGTCCACACCTTCCTACTCCACCAGCTTCGTTCTACTATCTGGCGTCCCCAAACCGTACTACTCACTACAATACACACCATACCATGCTCCCCGCACGCCGCTTCGCCCCAATAACTGCTTCGTCATCATGATTGACAGCTCGCATTGCCCATATTTGGTATGAATTCTATTGTGCGTAAGCTCAAGCTCCGCCCATACAGTACGGCTGTGGGCATGGTCAAATCAACGAGCATAAAATGAAGGCTCTTTGGTCAACAGGTATAGAATGAAACAAGCCAAGCAAACGGTCCAAACACAATAAGCTAATATTTTTTGTTAAAGGTCGGATTTTCAGGGTAGGGGGGGAGGGGGGGTTGTTTCATTTTAGATCTACATGAATGTTATTAAATGCAGACAATGTACAATAAGAGTGATGACATTCAAAACATATTTTTGTGGACCTGGTGGTTGGTGCAGGGACAACAAATGAAGCGATTCAACTATAACTTTTCTTTTATAACAAAAAAGGTCGACCGCGCTCCTAAATTCAGGCTTTTCAGATACAACTACATGTAAATTGTTATTACTAGTTCTTACTTTGACTACTATTTATTATTAACATTATCATAATTAAATATCAATCGAAAAGATTTTATCCACCTATCTAACACCTACGCAAGTCACCCAGAAACCCCCAATACTGCCATATAACAGGTACATTGGACATTTATTAAAGGTACATGTTTACTGCCACAGAAAAGGGAGATGAGGAGACTGAACAGGAAGGATGTGCGCGGAAGGTTACAACTTAAAGAGTTTAAGGTTACCTGTATCCCTACAGGCCATCTTAGCTCGAGGGCTATACGAGCTGTGTTGACAAAAGGGGAGACGCCTCACCTGAATATCTTTGATCTCGATACTCACTTCCTCCAGCCGAGACATCAATATCCCCCATAAGGACATATCAGTGGCTACTTGCTTGACGGCGACAAGATGCCCTTCCCCTTACATGCTGTGCATGACCATTCAAGAAATATTTTAAGCAAATAATTGAAATTCGTGTAAATATCTGTCGCTTTTTAAAGTTTTTTTAAAGGTTCTTACGGCCCGAACATTTGGTTCAGGTGGGAAAACAACAGCTCGTGCTTGAGAAGGGCTTTCCTTGTATGCGCAGGAAACTTCACAAACTACAAGGAGTATTTGGGATTCCTGACACTCACTGAGCTTCAATCCCTCACCTATTGACACGGAAAACAAAAGATCTGTCCATAGGCTAGATCCAAAGATCCCGAAAAAGTATTTTACACTTCGGATTTTCCATAATAATGTAATGGTTTTATTACTGATCCCACGAAACGCATGTATCCGTGCATATCTATGTATGACAGGAGTAGTTTCACCAAGTTTGAAACGAAATAATGTACATTTTATGGCCGATTTGAGTAAATTAAAATCAAAATGGCGTCAGGGATCAGCACTCTTTAATAAAGGGAACCGCTTGTGCCAGGGTTAAACACACAATTTCCCCAACTGTGGGGCATCTTATACTAGGATGAACTCGAAAAGTGGTCACAGGTCACGATTATTTTATGGCACACCGCTAAGAGAAGGGACACTGACCAAAACGCTCTTATCTACTTTATGGTGATCCACACGTACTTATCCCCCATTCCAGTCCTATTGTCAAACATTCCTTAATGTGTGAATTTGTCACAGTATATATACCGGTATGTACATGTATCTATACCCAGAACTATACAACGCAATTATACGTGATATTATTTGAGACAATTCAGCTTATATCACATAGAGTGGTATTATTTCAATGGATCTCAATGCAGAGTTTATTCAGTAAATCATGCAATGCATGAG
The DNA here is from genome assembly GCA_942159475.1 of Sthenelais limicola. Lineage (NCBI taxonomy): Eukaryota > Metazoa > Annelida > Polychaeta > Phyllodocida > Sigalionidae > Sthenelais > Sthenelais limicola. Next base: position 73,478,533 of record OW804098.1, read on the forward strand.
TTTGACGTTATTAGTATCAGAAAATAGAAACCAATAAAACAAATATTCACAACCATGCATTCGGGTTTTGTGAGACATTAAAAATCAAGCATGGTTGGAAAGGGTGGTTAAGCCCCAGGTAGACATGTGGTCGGGGTTTTAGGGAGACCGAGAGCCAATTATAAAATACTCCTCCAGCGCAGGGACGACCATGTAACACTCAAGTGAAGAGGAAGCTGGGGGCAGTCAGGTGATGTGGCCATGTGCGTTTGCTCTTTGCTAGCTATAGGGGATAAGTGACCGCAGTATTATTTCTAGGTTTACTTTGGTAGTAAAATAACTATTTTCAATTTTTTCATCAATTTAATTACCAAAATCTGTCATGAGATTCAAAATTGTAAATGCCTTCCCCTCAGCAAAATAAATGGAGAAGCACCCGAAACAGTCCAACAATAAAGGGAGGAACAGAAAACACTAGTCGAATAGCACGCATAGATAATGCAAAGTACACAATATTCAGAATGAAGCAACTGACTGACATCGGCCATCACGGTAGCCAGAGGCAACATGGTGTATCTCTACCAAAACAATGTTATCTTAGAATCAATTGGGTGGGAAAGTGACCACTGTCCACCAGACCAGAGAAGGCTCCACTAAATGGAAAGCCTTTATCTCTCTCGCCCTTCCTCTATACTCACTGGGCAATCGTAGCACATCTCACATAAAATTTAAATAGGTAATTATGCATTCATTCAAGACCCTGGGCCATCATGACAGGCCATATTAGATATCATGCCCATGAAATAGGATTGTCACATATTAATGATGAATGATCTATGGTCTGGCTTGCTTTCAGATATTCCCCCAATTATAGGCCTACATAACAAACCCCGACAAAAGAGTTTCTGCATAGGTAACATTAGATTGATATTTACGTAGAATGAAGGGTCTTTTACACGGTACAGATATTTTAGTCTTGGTCAGAAATGTGTCTGATTAAATATTTAAATTACATGCAGGAAGTGTAACAAACGCAGCACTAACAATATTCTTATATTCAGACCATAGAGAACCTCGTGCTATACAAAATCCTACTCTAGGGTGCCACCCACATTCTCCCATCTACACCTTTTACCACTTGTCAAACAGATATCTCCAAACAAACAAAAAGCGACCTACTTTTTCTCCTTTTTTCCCTTTACCGAATAGTGGGGGCTTAGTTTGTTGCTTCACACTCTATTACAAAAGCATGGGATTCGGATTTACGGTGAGGAGAAGAAGGAAGAATTCCCAAGAAGGAAGAGACTCGGAATTTATTCATGAAGAATGCAGAAACTACAGGCTTTGTTTTGTGACAAAAGAGATACACCTTTTAATTGAGCGAACGAACACGAGTTCTGAGTTAAAATGATCATAGCTAATGGGGGCGATATGCACACAACCTAAGTGGACTATTTCCCTGGGACAAATACTTAGAGTTTGGTAAGTACACCGTGAAAGGTAATGATGTGGCTTAAAAAGATAACAATCTCTCAGCACACACTGCACCCCAGGGAATTATCCGACAAGAGAAAGGTATATTTGTGACAGAGATTATGAGGGGACGAAGGTATGTCTTTTAGCTAAGGGAAACCATTAGAGCAGTACAGATACCCGTGGACATTCAAAGCATTACTTGCAACATCGTCACGGACATGGCAACATCGCTGAATATCGCTTGAGAATTTTGTTCTTTTTACTTTAATAAAGGGTGGCGTGAGTCACCAATGAAGCCGCCTCACTCTCATATTATTTATTCCCGATTCTCAACTAAGTTATTGAGGAATATCCTAACAAACGCAGGGAAATGGCTGGGAAGAGGTACAGGGAGCGTTCAATGGACCAGGTGGTTACCATGGTGAAGGGTCTGTTTTCAGACTTGTGGAGGATCAGGTGTTGGTTGGATGAAGCCAGGGTCAAGTCACAGGGTCAGCTTTTCTGTGGCGTCAACCAGCGTAGAACAGAGCCCGGTTCTGGCCTCACTCACTCCCAGATTTGGAGCCATACAAAGGGAAGAATTTACCCCATTAAGTACACTCCAAACGTAGGCTTTAATCAGGCAATTCAAATGGCGACGGGTGAATACTTGTTATCCGATATTCTATACATTTGCATCACTTCAATCGTGGGATCTGAAGGGGATTGGCGATGGGTCGGGGCGCGCGGTGTGGTCTGGTATCCATCGATAATCCAGTGTGGATATTAAAGTTATATTCACATATGACTATATAAACATTTTAAGCTCCTACATAAAAAAATTATACCACATGGCAATTTTCGAGAAAAAAAGAAATGTACATGATGATGTTGAGAATGAACACAATTAAATGTAGCCTAAGTAAATAAGTAACGGTAAAGACACGGTGTGTCGCAAAAGTAATACAATTTTAGAATTTTGAGAGACTTACCTGATGAGTAGTAAGATGAATTAAAATTGTGAACCGGTATATGGTATGCTAATCAAACAACTAATACAGTAGGAGACGTCAGAAGAAAGAAACAAAACGTAGGCCTACATATCATATAGTTTACCATTCATACAGTGGGTGAGTATGGGACATTCACACAATACCCCAATATACTCCCTCAGTCGATGGCACCTATGATGGCTCACTGGCCTGCTGGCTTTTGTCCCAGGCTGAGCACTAATTACACAAGTGCATCGTAGTCTGTTGGTCCATTGGTGATTGTGACAACCCGAGCAGAACAATAGAGAAATCACAGCCAATTCGCCTCACAAATTTCCCTTTCCGAACGGCGCTCTGCGTGCGGTTGAGCCAATCTACGATGGGGAAATGGTCAAAACGACCACTTTCGCTTTTTATCTTGCTTTTTTTTTATTCTAAAAGAGTGAGATCCAGCATGTCGATCCATGATTTTCTATAAATGCAGTCAGGGTGTTAATTAAAAGTTTGAGCAGCTGCTAACAAAAAGAACAAACCCAGAAATGTACTTAAAAGAAAAAAAATGGAACGGATGGAATTGCATAAATTGCATTTTAATTTCTTGCATTAGGAACGATAGCATCTCGTTAGTACTGCACAAAGTGCACGGATCAGTCCACGTTTAGAAACCCAATTACCGTATTCTCGCCAAGTGGAAGGATCCACATAAATACCCGACGAGAGGATGTATACGGTACCTAAATGGGATTACGGGGAACTATAATTAGGCCTTCTACACCTGTTGTCTAGCCAGTCCCGATCTAAAAAATAAGACTATTAATTTCGCTTATTAAATGACCCTGGGATAAGCAATCTGGCCACCCTGCAACATCAGTCACCGGTGTGCAGAGATCGCCCCCAACTGTCACTACTAGCTTCGGATAAATGCCCCATGAACATAGTGGTGGTGAGAGAAAGTAGCCTGACATGGCATGACGCACCTCTCATGCGGCGATTTTTTGTAATATGATCAAGCTAGCTTAATCGATTCTTAATATAAGATCGGATATATTATAACGATAGTCCTTACTGACTTTGCTACACATCCGAATACTAAGCCTATGTCCTCACGTGTAGGACCTCCACTGGTCGTCTGTATTGATTTGGCAGTGAAAACCTTAATTTCATTCATTAAGGTTTTGTTTGGTTACGAGCTCGTTAAAAAAAACTTGACTTGGAACTTTTTATAGATGAAAATATAATATTGTCATTGATTAACGGCAATAAATGAGCTTCTCGTAAATAAAGACGACTAAATGGCGCCACTCGAAACAAGATCCTCTGCGGGGATGCGCGCGCAGACAGTGGCGCGCGTGGCCCACCCTTGACACTAAATACCACTTCTACATGAAATGATGGCCCCAAAACAGATGTTTGTAAAAGTGCGAGAGCGTAGGTCATTATTCATTTGGCCAAGAGCCCCATGGGAGACAGCAAAATACACATTTCACACATGCGCGTCGCCCAAGACAATTGTGCATCTCTTTTACTAGACGACCGTCGCCAATGACGTCAATATAATTAAAATGCAATGTCGTTGTCTTTAGCGCTCTACCAACGCCGTCCTATGGTGATACCATAACACTATGTGGAGTTCTGTGGTGATAGGAATGAAGTAGGCCTAAATCTAAAACCTTTGTGAAAAAATCGTCATCGCGTCAAATTGGTAAATGCTGGAAAAAAAAGCCCGAGAAAAGGACCTGTGTAATCAAGGTTTTTATGTCTAGGGTGTTCATATTCTATACAATAGAGAAGCATGGCCGGTGGGGACAGAGCAACTGGCAAAAGGTAGGGATTATATCTTTAGACAAGGAGCCACGATGCCAGGTAACGCAGGAACACTTGATCACAGAGCGTGTGAATGACGCCGCCTCTTTTCAGTAATTCTTTGAACACGAAGCTTGAGGGAAGTAGGAGGGAATGGTGTCATGCTGAAGATAGGAGACATTCTTTTACCATGACCAGGCTAAATGCAAAGTGACGAATGTAAACTTAGGTATCTACTATTCCTAGTGTCTCTCCTTGTACCCAACACACAACACGTCAAGTACGCCCCACACATGTGACGGACACGTTTTTAAATCAAGAATTGATTTTTATTCCAGTCATGAGCTAACACCCAGTCATGAGCTAACACGCTTCTAATAACAACAAAATAAAAATTTAATAAGGACATTTGTGGTCGAAAGTGTTAGTAAACATTGTAGGGGTATTTGCACCAATTGACCCCCTTACACAATAACTAATATTGAGTCATATGGCGGGCGTCTGTAATTTCAATAGACAAAATACCTTTTTGAAATCTAACTAAATACAAAGCCACTGGAAATAAGACATGATAAAAGAATCGTTACTATAGGGTCTACAATGATATATCGGGTTTTGATCCTAGCAAGCAATCGTTTGTTACTGCCACCCACTATCCATCAATATAAAAACCCATCATTACACAAGACTCAATTATTTCATGAAAATCATTGGTACGAATTCCAGGAAAATCACCATTATTTACTGGAACGGCTCCACTAATAGCGATAAAGTGCCATAAATGAGAAACGATAATTTGAATTGAAACAGACACCAGGGATTGATGACGAAACGCAAGCCGAGAGTGTCGATTGTGAAAGTGGTATATGTGGCTTAGTTGGCATGGCGCCTGTATTCAGGTGAATCTATGGGGGCTTTGAGACACAGAGACTGGTGGAGTGGTTGGTCAGGTTTACGCACGTGCCCATGTAAAAACCTTCATCATGCAATATGTGCATTAAGGTCAAGTTCCAAGCATGGCACACGCACACCCCAGGGACGCTACGTAACAAAGAAAAACACCCATTCTCTAGCAAAGTCCCACCCCCGACATGAACTCCATCATCACGTCGGGAAAAAATTGGTTCAATGACATTTTACTTCATTGTTAGCAATCGTAAACATAGCAGTATATTAGATCTACAGTTTGAGCATTGCAAACAGATATCCCCACAAGAATGGTTTTTTTAAAACTTAACTGTTTTCGTTGCTTTCTTTTTTAGTTTCGCTCAATACAATTCCTCACACACACTAAGATTACAGGCTATTACTCTCAATTCTGGTACTAAGGTATACTGAAAGTTTAAATTTGGGGAAAGTCGTATCGATCTCGTAATCATTCAGTTGATTATGTTGGTAAATGATTCATTTCCAGAGACTATTCAAATGGGAATACATTGCTTTTACCCAGTTGGTTAAATGGAACGAATTTGGAACGCCCCTGAACAAGTTATGTCATAAATGCGGTTCATTTAAAACGCGGACACATAGCCTTGACAGACCCTGTTTGTAAGTAGTATATGGAGCTGAGGGATTTGAGAACTCGGCGTCACTTGATACCACATGGCAAACTAGCGATTGTGCTCAGAGATAAACAAACAAAGGCACAAGATCACTGCACTAAGACAAAGCGAATTCCAGTTCTTGTTCCAATGTAATAATATTGATCGACCTTACCCCCGAGTAAGGTTTACTAAAGATATTGAGGATGGTGCACGAGGCCGAGGAGACTTGGGTATTAGTGTTGTGTGGGAGGTCACTAGGTACATGCTAGTGTTTTGGCATACAGCCATGTAAGCTTTATCCAGTGCTGTCACATATCCACATGGGTATTCTTTAGTAGGGCTCAGACAACGACGGTGCGCTAAACTGCTAAACCCTTAGCAGGCCATATGCACCCATGCATTATGCCCAGGTCATTGGTATCGTTATTTACTCAGCCTCTCTTTCTTTCTCACATCTGAGACCAAATTTGAACAACAAAATGTATATCCAACACAGTGGTATTTTGCCTTACTACTGATCATGATCTGCAATGGTGTCTTACCGACACAAGGCATGGTTCGGGTTTTCTTTGAAGGATTTAAGTCGTCTCATTCAGTCCTTCTTCCAGACCAACCAACAATGAGTATCGCTTAACACCCGGGAACACATATATTCAGATGCTCGTTGGTTATAGATGTATTTCTCCGATGTCAGTGACTTGGAAGGTATAGCATGTGTTGTTATCACCTAAATATGCCGACTTCAATTTTTAAAGCAGGCGAAGAACCTATTATGTTTTACTATTTGTTCAATATTTTAAAAAAAGTGACAATGAACACACACAGGAAGACCCGACTATTGCAGTCAGCGTTATAATGGCAATATTAAAGAGAAAACCAAGTATTTACCCTTTTTATTTCCCCAATCGATTTAGCTTTTTTAAATAGAATATTTCCCTAGATAGGGAATGGATATATATACCAGAATAGATACCAGTATATATAAAATATATATGCAGTGGGGAAAACATAGATAATGAAAAGCTACACGCGAAGAATAAGTTAAAATAACAATTAGCAGTTCCGTCAGTTCATGTAACAGGTCCATTTATGTACTCCACACATGGCTGCTCGATGAATATCCAATCGACAGACAGCATTTAGTATAGTTAATGTTCAAATAAAGCATTTAGATTTAGGTCAATATTAGGTTATGTGACTGGACATCTGCCGTGGCGTCCGTCACCGCATGTGTGAAGAGAAAACTAAGGTAAGAGAGTGAGGAGAGCGTGTCAACTGTTGTACTAGAAAACAGAGGCTGACCACGATGATGTTCTACCAGATAACATTACATATTATGAGATAAGCACATTGTCGTTGTGTGAATGTCCAAAATTAGCAACTTATTTCAAATGGAAGGGAAATTCAAGGTGCGGCAGCTGCCTCACTCATCTCTAACAGTGGATCGTCAACAATATGCATAATGATGTACATCTATTCAGGTGAATCTGCTAGCATCCCTACATATATGTCTTCCTGACTAGCAATGCCAGCGTCCACTAATCTGCACATTTACACAACAATCGTTTAATCGTTTAAATCTAACTCGTTGAATACACGATGCATCGATTGGGCTGAATACCAAATATTGCATCCGGCATTGTAGAGAAGGAAACTAATTCAAATTCATTAACATACATTAAAAATCTCTATCTCTATATCGTGGCCATGCCCCGTCCACCTCTATAGCATGTGCAACCAACATTATAGATGTGCATTTATTATTACAAGAATGGATTGTATCGATAGAACCATTTGCATACTAGACACGTCATGGACAAGATTTCCCCACAGCCTTTGGTGGAGGGATCGTTCCCAAATGCGTATGGTCTATGGACACCATATTCACCATCGCAAAACAATACCATAGCCGGTGCCAAAACTAGAGATCCTGTTTCTTGACCTTTGCCTCGGCCTATTTGACAGGGGGTTGGCATCATTGTCTAAGGTTAATGAGAGCTGGACAATGGAGTGGGCTACATCAACCTCGTCCCAAATCAGTTCCCGGTTAGGAATGTTGACAGTCATAGGACCATTTGACCCCGGTCTAACATTAGCCGAGCAGGAACAAGGTGGTCTCGCATGATCGAAGTTCAACATCAGTCGAACGTCTCCATCTGCTCCTGTTGATCCAGTCAGATCGAAAGGCTTCATGGTATCAGTTGAAAGGATTCTTCCAGAATCTGCCACAACATCACTGTTATAGACACAAGCCCCGAGAACAACAGCTGGTGTTCAGTGACAAAGCGATATAAGTAGGCAATTATGTTTCGGATCTTTGGTAAATCAAAACCCGTGCGACACCATAGCCTGAGGCCAAGTCCCCTCAGTATGTACTACTCGCATACGCGTTATTAGTTCGCAGGGGAGGAAATAACTCACACCGCGATCTCCCTTATTACAAAACTCCACCTCACTCACGCCGCGTCAAGCTGTCAGGCCTTCTGGGACAAACAGAGCAGTTGTATCCTGTTTTACAGACCTATCTTCAATATTAATTGACTCGGTTAATTCTCATGCGACTAACAACTATGTAAGAGATAATATTTCAGACATACTAATCAGCTTTCCAACGTTGCCATGACCCCGGTAGAAATACATATACATACGCAGTAAACCAATGCATTGCCGAAAAGCAGTGGAGTCCGTCTTTAATAAGAAGTGATAATTTTATGTTGTAGAGTGAGATTGCAGGGCATCTTCTGCACGTCTCAAGTTAGACTGACTTAAACACAAACCACGTGGAGGTGAAGGGGTGTGGTCACCAGAACAATGGAACATGAGGCCTCAGGAGAATACCCGCAAACCAAACTGAGAGAATGGGAAGAGGAGGTGAAGGAAACGAGAGCAGAAGCTTGGGGTGGCAATAATAACGAAGTCATTGTGCTGACGGAAGATTACAATATAGGTGTGAACATTAAACATAATACACAGGGGTCCAAAGCTGACTTCACTTACATTTCAGCCGACCCCGATTTGGAGAGGGGCACCCCCGCCATTTCAAACTATTGATTGGATTGGAGTAAAGCTGCATTCCCAGCTAAAGCGAGCCAAACATATTTTTCTCCGTATTTTCTTTCCTTTATCATGAGTACTGTAGAATGGAAGATTCAAATAATTTCCTAGAATTTCCTCAAATAATTTCCTAGCATTTCCTGAGTTTTTCATGACTTCATATTATATTTTTATCATTTTGCTAGATGCTAGTGAATCAGTCTGAAAAAAAGTGAGATTTCGGCGGGTCCTCTAAATAATTATTTTGGGAGATCGTAGTACTATACGAAACTCCTTCAGCTAGAAATAGAAATTTTCATTAAAAAATAAATATTGTTATCACTCATGTGCCACGGTGAGAATACATTCAAAGAAGGACTGCCACTGCTATACATACAGCTCTGATATTACAATAATTCAGCTCAAAGTTACACAATAATTTAAGACCGACTTCAGGCCATAACCGGAGAAATGACAATTTTATTTACATCTGTACACACACTATATAAAATGACTTTTCCGCTAAGTGCACTCCAGGGGAGACTCAGTCCCCCATCACCACATACCCTACAGCTTAAGATCAATCACCAGCCATTTATAACTTTCTTTTTGTAAAGTATTTAGAAACAGCTCAGTACTTTTTAAGAACATCACCATCTTTACATAATTCCATATGTGTAAGATTCAAATCTGATACACAGTGCATGCTATTGCTGGCGGCCAGACTATAATATGAGAGTAAATACGAGACTCAGTTTCGGGATCGTCACTGGCTCTGGCAGGTGAATCTGTGATCTGAAATGAGTGATTAGCACGCGAGGCCCTGGAGGCTTTGGTCTAAATGTAACTTTGAAGTAATGACCTTCGACATCAGAGGTTTTGGTATTTATTAGAAACAAAGCAACTGTATCGAAAGGACGACTCTTTGGGACGATGGATGGGGGAGCCGGAGGGGTGAGGTGGGTGAGAGAATGAAGGGGCGGGGCGCTACCCCCAGCCTCGCAATTGGACGCGACCCCAGGAACAAGTGGCGCCGGCTTCTGATCATTGGCGCCGACGCCATCTGTCCCGCCCGATATGATATCCCAGCAGTGAAATGAGATTAAGGCAAACAACCCCCTTCACCAGAGCTAAATACAGAGCTCTATCCTACTCGCCTCACACCCCTACAAGAGCTACGGCAGGCTTAGTTCCAATCCCCATCAAAGGTATCTCTCGGGGTACACCAATTTGACAATGAGTCATGTCAGATGACTATGTCTGCCAATGAAATAACGTGATATAATAATGTGATATGTATTAGTGATAGTATGTGTAATGCGTAACAGCAGTGATAAGACTGCATGACATGAAACAAATAATTCATATAAATAAGACTTGATCATTCCGTTTCATTATCAGAGGCCATTATTCGGACTGCATCTCCGCTCTTGAAAGTAATATCAAGAGCAGCAAGAGTTTGGTGGTAACAGAAGAATATACGCATGAAAAGAGGCTATTAGATCCATTACTAATCTTACCACAACTAACGAAGCAGAGAGGAGGGGTCACGGATGTTATTTGCGACCACTTCACAAACCTAACTGACTCAATAAAATGAACTAAAGTTGTGAGTTGGCCCGATACCCCGCCCCTTCTAGGATGACCTGTGGGTTCTAGGGGTGAAAAGCCTTACAAGCCCCAACTTGACCCGGGGAATAATGGCCACCAGTAGGACATCAAACGACTTAACAAGGTACCCCTCAACATGGGGTGCATCGGAGAACTTGTCCAGACCCTCGGTGACAATGGATAGGGGTTGTGGGTTTCATATAAAGCGCAATGATCGACTGGTACTGAAATCCTCTCATGGACTGATGATAATGTGATGGATGAATGAACGGAGAACAATCGCTTCATGAAATGACACAAAAGCGACATTTACTCCAATGCGTCCGGTTGTCCTGTAATAATAGGGTTCTCGTTTACCAGCAATTTCACTCCCCTTAATTTTAAAAGGTGTTGAAATTGAATGGAGCAAGTGAGTAATTGCGTTAACTGCGAAGCGGCATAAAAACTGAAACACAGCGCGGCCTGAATGTGTGTCGTTTTCATCTACCGATATCATGTGTCGTCTAAATCCGATGTTCCCCTTTGTAAGTAGCTATCATGTTATGTCATTGTAATCTGAATAGCTGAGACTGAGCAGAGGGAATTCTAACTGATTTCAATAAAATCTCCATTCAATCAAAGGGGAACTATCTCCTCATACCGCTGCCAGGAAAGGTATAGTCCGAACCGTGCAGCTAATCCACTGTGATTGAACTGATACCATACATGTTGGTAACGCGTAGCAAATACATTTTTCCTATACTACTTACACCTTAGCAGGGAGCGGCGATGATACCAATGGTACCGTACATAGTAAACAGTACCAGAATAGCTTATACGAAATTTGTAGACCGGGTCGGACCATTCCGGTGGACCAATATAGACACAGAAAACCAAGGTAGAATGACGGACGAGAAGCTAGATCTTACATAGTATATGGAGTTTACGCATTACAAGTCCATCATGTATCATTCATACAGGGAACCTAAAATCCCCCCAGGTTCCGTTGAAATGACTGAAGGCAAGCCTTTCAAAAAGTCGTCATGATCGCCATCGCGACACTATCCGCAGACTAATATGAAAATATAGGTTGAGAAAATTAATACTTTAGCAAAGGCGTAAGAAAAAAATGCATTCTAGGGTTTTACAAGTGCACTTCCGTCCCATGCCCCCATTTAACCAACGCCGTTTTATGAGACCATCAATAAGAGATAAATGGGCTAATGTTAAAATCAATGCGGATGCATGTAACCCTGTTGATCAAGAGATAAGATCGTGCACCGCCCTGCGCTAAACGCAGAATTATAATCTATATCAGGTGCCGTGTGAATAGTTAAGGTGAGAAAAGTACGGAATAACCGTAACGTGGATAAAATGCATATGTAGTGCCACGAGTTGTTAAGTAATAAGAGAATAAATACATGAAAGGAACGCCCACACGGTTGAGCATTTTGGTGCCAAAATATGCGTTCAAGACTACCAGCACTAGACCATCTTGGCACTGGAGACAATATATTATTGATGGTTGGTGCCAACAACTTTGTCTTTGAGAACATGTACATGTATGTACCACATTCAGTGCCATGTCGAGCCCGGGGGCATTGGGTGCATTCACCGGAGTGCAATCTACAGTCAAGATGCTCTAATGAATGATAGTGAACGCCAATCTTGAAAAGGTATTAGCATGTGTTCCTCCTTGTACACAACCACACTGGAGACCTTTTCTGTTGTGGAACAAAGAGGACACGTGTTTCGAAATCCCATTCCATAAAATAGGCAGGAGCACGGTTTGGTAGAAAGGAATTCAATGAGCACATACAGTATTATTCAACATGTCCTTTGGGATTGGTGAAAAAAGTAGATTCTGAGAAGCATAAACAAATCCCCAACATACACAGAAGATGAATTGTTATTGCACCTGCATGCATCTGATCATGCTATATAAAATTGAGGCTATTATTGCACCTCATGCAATATGGGTTGTGCATCCAATAAGTATGTCATCGTGAAAAGCAAGGTTGAGCCGGGTTCATTGAGTGCATGTCCTAAATGGACCCTGTACCCAGTATCTGAGTCTTCCGTGATGGATCTAAGGCACGGAATGATCAATAGTGACGGACGCAGGTCTAATACCAACATTGGACCCTTTCATCCCCATTCACAACCTCGAGTACAGTGCTTCACTATCCATCAGTCATGAGTTTGACCAACTCAGGATGGCAATAAATCTACCCTCAGAAGACATTGTTTACAACAATAGTAACTGCAGGCCTGCAATGACCTGTAATGGTACCCGAGAACCCATTGAATTTGACTGTCCATTATTCTGTCATATATAATAAGACTGTCCATTACTTTGTCTTATATCTTGTATATTACAACAAAAAAAGGTTCTACTTTGAGATGATTTCTGACAATATGCATGCGTCAGCTTCGAGAAAAACTTTTGAAAGGTGCACTGATAAATTTATATGAAATCGAGAATCAATAGAAATGAACAGAACGGGGATCAATGTTCACTTTCACATGTATACATTACAAGTTGAAAAAGTTCTGAGCTTAGCACACCGAGTACTTTACAATGTGAACGAAGTGCAGATAGGATAATCATTCTGCACCTGGAAGTGCATAACATGGAGGTAGCAGGGACATTGGAGGTGTTGGGAAAGGGGAGAAGGACTAGAGGAGGCGGGAGGGGGCTTCCTCCAGGTATAGCATTAGTGCAGGTGCTTTTGGCACAGCCATTCTTTGAAGTGGCAAGGACATGAGAAGGGAGGACCAAGGCCAACTTGGCACCATGGTGGCACCGCTGGAAGGGAAAGGCGATGGGAGTGTTTGTTAGATCATTCCCATACAATCACTATTCATGCTGTCTCGCTCTACAGGGAAAAGTTGGCGTTGGCATCGACCCAATGTTCAGGCACCGTACCTCGATCTCTTCCATGACGCAATGGCGTCGCTCAGGCAAAAGCCAATCACAAAATGTCAGGCATCAGTTTGGAGTGTCATCGGAATCCTTTGTTTCCTAGTCAGTACCCAGTATACGCCTTAATTATTGATGGCAAATTAAAATGGATTTAACATGAATCTTGTTTTCAACCAAAAACAAAGAACCAGGATACATAGATAACACTCAATACATGTATAGCATTGAATGCGCTTACATCCCCTGAGGTAATGCACTGGGTGAAATTTAAAAAATGAAATCACACGCACAATCGGGTCCAAGCGTCTGTGGGAAAATCAATATCACAGATCCCATGCCAACTGGGAGAGTTCGAAGGGGAGAGAAGCCTGTTTATATTTGAAGCTAACTTCACGTTTGCATGCAAAACGCGGTGCATGATTTGGCACAGCATGTGAAATCACTTCTTAGTCCCCAATAGTGCCGATAATGAAAAATACAATTTGAAACAAATCACACCGTCATGTATGGGAGGGGTTATAATATAATCAGTTTGTTTTATTACAATCTGAATTTATTCATAATCAATGACATACAGGAGCAGATGTTCAGACACTTGATCTTGAGAACGATTTGAAAGGGACGATCTTGAACATGAATTCGAAAAAGTAGCATCAAGATACGTGTTTGTTAAGTGTATAATTACACCAAATACTAGATACTAATCTTTAAGTCAGCTTAGCCTCAATTATGCACCCATGTGTCAGAAATACACGCACATTAAGCCTTTACTAACACCAAAGCTTTGAATAACGAGCTCGATGTCCCGCTATGCTGGAGGAAGGCCAATTCTTGTTTAATACCAACTTCTCAGTGGAGAACAATCGGTAGGGAACAACCATTGCTACCCAAGGGATTCACTAAAGATACATTTTCACGTGTCTCAGTCATACACCGATGTTTCACTATAACAAATGAAACAATAGGTCACGGTCGTTAACGTTATAAAGAAAACGCTACGTTCATTCTGATTTCGCCCAAGTGAAGATATACAGTTAAGTTACAAAAGTAGTAGCTGGGCTTGATCGGGTAAAGTTCACCTGACTCAGAGAATCCCCGAGTCACTATACTTGGATACGCGTATTTATAAGTCATCGTCTATAATAGGGACCTGTGATGGGAGAACTGCATATAGGAAGATTCATGAACTCTAAATCAGGGTTAAGGGACGTGCACTCGGATGATTCCCAGATCGTTTAAAAATGTCAATGGCTCACGATGAGTGAATAAATAATGCAGGAAAGGGTATTCTGTCACGGACCACTTAATGTCTATATAGCGTGTAGCTGCTGTCTGAATTACCGGGCTGAATTAGTGCTTCAGATAAAGGCTATGTTTGTGTAATGCGGCCAAACTTCTTTATTCACAGCAGAGTTGTGATTAATTCGGAAAACTCAGTATTTCTATTTACCAAAAAACAAACCTAAAATATATTGCAACTTATAGGCTCGTAATACATGATTGATTCTTGATTCAGCAGGGCAGCAATAGCCATCCAATGACCCAACAGATTGAGATATTATATTTGAGATACATCAAAAAGAGTAGATTTCCCCTTGCCCTCGTAAACGCCATAGTGTCACAAACAAAGTTCTAAACATGTCTCAACCAGAATCCAGAATCTTTAGGGCAATAGTAAAATAGGTCCGTAGCACTTACCGTTCCCTTGGTAATAGCCTCCTCCAGGCGACACTGCCACTCCAGGCTCTGCAGCCATATAGCATGCCAGCGTCTCTCCAGGTTAATGGCTACCAACTGGAGCGAATCCTTCTCTCCGTCGTTAGAGCACGTGTTCTTATCGCTCTGAAGGTGCTCACACAGTTTCAGCACGGCAGACACTATTTTAGAGTGCGACTCTATTTCTCTCTGAAGCGCCTGCAAAACATAGATATAAACAAAAGGTGAGTAACACTAACATTGTGATGCTTTATAAACACATCTGTGCACTAAATGTTCTACACGTGTACATGGGTTCATTCTAAGTCACATGGATTAAGGACCCTAAGTGACCTAGTGATAAAAAACTGCTGGGAGGGTAAAGACCGAAGGATGGAACTATTGCCGTACTCATAGTGTGGTGGATCATTTTTTTCCCCTTTTCCTTCATCGGTATTTACTCAAGATGGCATCATTGACACTAGTTGGTACTAGAGTACCCTCTTTTACTCATGTACAAAGCTAGTTATGTAATTAACTATGTAATAATTTCTCTTAGAAAGCATACTGGGCCAAGTGAAAAAACACGTGAAAGGGACTTGTACTCCCAGTGTAAATAAAATCTTTCCTTTTTTAAATTGTGTGCACGGATTTGATAGCTTGATTTTACATTTCGACAACCGAAAATAAACCTAATCAAATGCCAATCCTTGACATAAATATGGTTAAAGTGAAAGCGGGTGAACGTACGCCTCAACAAACATAGCAGTGTCACTATGTCTAAAAGATTAACCCTATAAGAGACGCCTGTATAATAATATTTACTAGGGTGGGCGGATATTAGAGGTCATGTTTATTACTGGAGCCGCTTCGGAGTATCTCAGGTACAGGAGTATTGATACAAGAAAGCTTGAGGAAGCATTACACCTTACACTCTAAGATTACGGTGAAGGGGAACAGTTTGGTCGCTGTATATGTCTACATAATGAGACACAAACGTCACCTTCTACTAGTACTAGGTTTATGTTTATCACACACAAAAAATATGACAAAAAGGTAGAGGAGGGTGGCGAGATAAAAAAAAAAGATCCAACATTGACATACCATGGAGGTATCAATTTACATTTTCGGTATAGCTTCTCAAATGTGAATGCATACTAAATGGATTGATCATACCGGTATACATCTTGAGAAACACTATAACTACACATGGCATACTTAGTCCTGCACGAGTGTTACACGATATACACACAAGCACCGAGATGATCTCATTTCACTTCATATAGATCGTACCTGCATAGGATAGCACTGTGTAAGAGATAGGACTAGGAGTTGTGAGAGATAGGACTAGGAGTTGTGAGCCACATTACCTTTACACAAACGAGTTGGGGGTATTCATGCACCGATTATTACTACTGTATACAATCAATCAGGCTGCCCCATTCCACACTTCAGTTATTTAATAAGAAAAAAAAACAAAAAAACTTCACAGGGCAAAAAACGAGTTGGGTATTTGGTTACAGCAAACCTGGTAGTAATTATCCGTTTCAGTTACATCACTTAATCCCATTTTGCCTTCAATAACACCACCGGAGCCAGCTGCTGTCCTTGGTGAAATCAAACCAATGAAATGTTCAAACAAAGCCAACAGTAGAGATTCAATATTATTAGTTGTTGGACGTCTGATCACAGACCCGTTCAGTCCATTGCGGACTTCAGTCTTTGTAATTATAACCATGGGGAAGTTAACATGTGTTGGTAAATAAATACGACACGAATGGCAATGTTCTGTAGAGTTCTTTTTTAGTAAAATTTTAGTTCAATAACTGATAATATCAAATATGATAATATCGTGTGAAGGTCGGTGTGACCACTACACACAAAGCACATTACAATCGTGTGACAGTCCATAGTTCAAATTCAATCGCGGGGCAATTCATCAGGGATCGATGACAACGTTTGCTGAGGGTGTCATGATGGTTTTGGCGACAGCACCAACTACCTAGCGTGACAGAGTGAACCTGAAAAGCCCATTTCCTATCAGAAGGGAGTGGAGAAATAAAAAGCCAGCACACTATGTCTAGAAGGCAGCCTCGCCTGATCAACATGTTTAAAGTAGGGGGATGACAATAGCATGACGTAACTGACGAGTCGTCCAAGCCCCAGGCTATCACTCTGTGTCTGGGAGGCTTGGTGAGGGAGCACCTCTCATACCATCTGCCGGCTCCAAAACACACACATTACCAGCTCCAGCCAACCATTGCACATCTCCACGCCAGCCAATAAGTACAGACTTCACAAGACCATTGGCAACCATTAGTGTTGATGGTTAACAACGTTTACTAATGACTTGTTTATTTTTACCATGTACTGGTTGAGGTAACACTATCTAAAGATGACCAGGTCGGGGGTAAGTTTCAATTAATCGTAGTCCCACATCATGAATACATTAAACAGAAACTGGCGACTGTGATTGCAATAATGCATCAGAACATGTCAGATGCCAATGAAATATAAATAGGGGTCACATGATGGTAAGCCTGATTCATTCACGTAACCAATACAACATTTACAAAAGAGGAGATATTTAGAGCGTGGTGCGCTAGGTGGAATTTATTAACAGATGAAAAAGTCGATACCGCCCCATTCATCGGCAGACACGCCCGCTTACGTTTACTCTGGCTCAAACACTAACATCTTTATTATTTTGTGGTTGGAAAATTACCTGGATATTATGTGATTTGATTATATTATCAATTATATTTTGTTAAGTTAGTTGACATAAGGTGGAAAGAGATTGTAGATGCTAAATGTGATAAGAAGGCCAGTGAAAATAATAAGCTCCAACAGGTGCATGAACAAGCGCCATACAGACGACGAGCACAGTCAAGGTTAAACTAGTCATAGACATTAACATTTACTAGTTCATCTTCTACAATAGTCTATTTTTCCAGCAACAATGGGTAACGCTGACCACCTGTCTGTGTCCCAAAAGGATAGTTAATAGTCGACCCTAACTGTTCCACACTTGCACAAACGAGTGGCGATTGGAACATGACACTTGGCCTTATCGCTCAGAGGATTATGTCCGACTCACCCTCACTCACACATGACATTCAGTAACACCTAATCGCCGGTTTCCCAATTATAATAACAAATGACACTGCCATAAAACTTATGAATAATAATAAATGATATCATCTAGTATCAAATCCTTAAAAACAGATGTTGCAAGTTCAAGGTAAGATAAAGGAAGTCAGGATGATAGAAGTTTAAGATCAGGAACGATAGGGTTATGGGTTATTGATGGTGACAAGGATAGTATAAATGTATAATGCTAGTAGAATATCATATTTTATGGTGATTAAGACACTGGGAATAATATCTCCAAACGATAAGCAAATGTCATGGGTACACATAGAAGGCAGCCCTACCTGTATGTATAGAATGTATAGAATAAGACTCCGCTACCCCTACAGACTAAAGATTAAGCATCTGACAACAAAACCATTGGATGCGAATGATATACGGGAAACTATAATATATAGAGAACGGGACAAAATAAAGGAATTAGTTAAGGCTTATCTCCATGGCTTCGTTTCTAAATTTATATTCAACCATCCAATTAGTGTAACAGTGCAGTCATTCAACCATGCAGTCACATTTGGAAATTTCCATACTGGTACCAATTTTAAGAATCATCTGAATACAGCTTTAGAACTTTCGTTGTACCAGATAAAGGCGAACGAACTGCACAATTTGAATATAATACGATCTATCCTTTGTGTAAGGAACAGGGTGGGGGTAATGGGATCGAGTAGGAAGGGTGATCAGCGTCCTAGGTGTCAATGATTGATGCATCCGCGTAACATGATTCCTGGCCAGAAACTTGTGTCAGCCTGTTACATGCTAAATACCCTGGGGCACTGTCGAGTTGCAGCACATCATGTTAACAAGTGACCATCACACATCTGCTTTTGGCTTCTCTCACAAATGCCTGGTGAAACGAGTCAAAGTGTGGTATAAGACTTGCACGCTAGGCAGGTCAGTTTAGTAGTTAATGGCATAAACAACAGCAAGATTTCTGAGCATCCTAATCAAATCATAAGCGACACATCATTTCTATGGTCCAATGCCCTATTGTTTCAATTTGCCTATATCGAAACCATTTGAAGTTTATTATAACATTTTCCCAACACATATGACTTAAACAAATATGCTATAAAATGGTCACTCAGATGGTCAAAAGGCCCGGGTACTTGACATGGCATGAAAAACCAAGAATCGTCATTGAATAAACCGTGAATATTGTGATGGGAGTTCCCAGTATCTAGTACGCAGGCAGGTGGGGTCCTATATTATATACAGTTGCCGGGGAGTGAAAACGCAACAGGGAATATCTGAGGGGGCGGGGAGGTCAAAAACCTAACTGGGAAGTCATTATTACCCACCACGGGGCAGGTAAGGGCCGAGAGGTAATGTGGCCTGTTGGTTTTACAGATCATATAACTGGTCGGCCTACACACAAAGCAAAGGAGCACCTGTATGATTGTATAGATCTTATAGCTGGAGGTGTTGGTAACCATAATATGCCAGGGATATTTGGGTGTGAAAGATATCTTATAACTTACTAGTGAAGGATACACATAGGGGGGACTTAATGTATGAAAAGATCGGCACGTGATTTCATAATTAAACATTTCATAAGACTTGTATTTGACTTCGTCCCTTGGGATACTAGTCCTTATCTTTAGGCACACTAAAGGTCTGGAAAAGGGAGAGGGAGGCAGGATGAAGTCAACAGATCTATAACGTGTTTCTGACTAGATTCGTGGCAGCCGGTATGAACCCCGAAGCTAACAATGAGTCAAAAATAAATTACATAAAATACAACGCCTCGCTTGACTTACCACTAGGAATGTTTGAAAGGATTTGAAAACGATATCATAATGGCAGGTTTTTGCTGTTACATTTTCGCAATTTGTCATATTTGCATCCACCAGTGGTTAGTGACAGAGCCCGAAGGACACGAATCTAATTTTGTCGAGGATACAGATATGAATGTTCGCACTATTATTAAAGAACAAAGAAATAATGCACCCAAAAAGAAAAACGAACTCCAGCCAAATGTTTCTGACTTTCTCCACCATAGTTCACAACATTAGAAATATATGGATAAACAAGTAAATTCTCCTAAATCAGACCCAGTGGCTAATAAAAACAACACAACAAGACCGGGCTTCTCCTAATACCTTGAACAATCGACCAAATCCAATGTATTCTTCCACTGGGAACGGTTAAATATATCTAATTTACCGATGAATAAATCCCATAGTTGGGCAATCCATCCCTTCAACAAACAAAATTAAGACCCCTTTAAATCAAGGTGGACTCTCACTGCCCATTGGTCGACCTGCCCGGTAAGGCCAGGTGTGGGTAGTACGCATTAAGCTATCTTTAGAAGACACATTTTCTGCTTGACTAGAACATCGCGTCAGTCCAGTAAAGCAGTATATTAGCGAACAGCCAATACATTTCCCTGTTGCTCAGGGATAATGTCAGGTAGAATAAAAAATATAAGAATAAAATAATTTGTCCCCAGCACCCTAGGGCCTAACAATGGGGAAATGGGCCACATTTTGAACTAATTATACTCATTTGTCAAATATGTCATTCTCCTAATTTTAAGTATTTAATTTCTATTGTATCCCACACTAACTTGTGTGTGTCTACCCGCAGTAGGTTTCCCCCCTGGACCACCAGCACCCAGTTGCTATTACCTTCACCAAAGTACAAAGTAGATGTACCAACGTCCCGTACCCCCAAAGAATTATTTTCACAAGTATTCATATTGAAAATGATTTGAATGCCACATTATAAAATTATGGCCAAACAACATCTGGACCTTTAAATTAGAACCATGTCTGGTACAGTAGAACATAAAGTTATCAAAACGCTTCCAAAGGAATATAATTAGTTTGCTCCACTCGGAGGCTTAACTGCGGAAAGCAGGGAACGCACAGCTAAGATGTCATGGTGAATGAAATTAAAACCAACGAACCAAATTAAATATATAAATTGAAATATATAGGCAAATATGGCAACGTTTGGTGTCGCGCCCAGAATGTGATCTTGCAGATACGTGAGGGTTATGGTCGCGCTGATTTAATGTTGGTAAGTTTTCTACAAGGCACAAACAAATCCCCATATTTAAAGCAGCCGATAACGACGAACACTCCGATACAAATTCCCATCTCACTTCTGCCACGCGACTTGCTCTGTAGTTATCCACACTAGGTTGGCTCCAGTTAATAGAATTTGTGTCTAATTGGGATGTAGATTTTAGACATAACACAAGTCCACAATGCGGCTTTCAAATACATCTTGCTTGATTAATTTAGATGTGCTCGGGTGAAAGGGAAAAGTGAGGTGTGACGGGGGTGTTGTCGGGTAGGCACATAGGGGATAATAGAGGCACGGGACTCGATGGTGGGCCCTGTCATGGGGGTTGGTTCATGGGAGGGCACAGGGTCGCGTGCTACGACCCTCTACCACCACTTTTGTCCCTGTCAAGCTTCCAAAGTTTCAACTGGCCTATGCTGAAAATTGATAAGCGAATTACATTGAATGTTCTTGGTTCTTAACCGGTGAGCCAGCAAACTGAACTACCGGTATTATATTCGGGAAAAGGGTTGGTTTTTCTATCATTTTTTTTGTTAAACCCCGAATTACTGCATGATCAGCAGCAGAACTATCAACTGCATCTCATACATGCAGATCACGGGCCAATTTACCCATAAGTCCGATTATTTTTATATCACCGAAATATCTATCAATGAAATAACTACAAATAACTGCAGAACATAACTAGGTAGTAAGATAGCACATGCATCGATGTAGGTGAGCCAATGTTTGTAACGGGATTTTATCAGCACAAAAATGGTCCCTGCTGAACAATCCTTAACAAAAATGACCACGCGAATTGAGGTTCTTGTCAGAAGAGCCGGGTAGAAATACCCCACCGTTAGACAATATATCATGAAGTATCTAAATCATGCAATAACAATTGATAGTGATGGAGTAATCGCTTCGTCAACATGGGACATTGAGTACTTCTACATGGCCAAGTGAATTGACCAGGGGAGCAACACTGCATGTGGTACCATCAAGCGGTTCAGCATCCGCGACTTTCCTGAAAAGCTGGTACTTAAATTTCCCCCTTAATCCATTAGCAATTAGCTTGTAATCAAGCAATGAAAGGATGGCACAAGTTAACAGGGCTAATTCAAGCATCCTCTGACAAGGACTTGATATATAAGGGTACATTCTAGGGTTAGCCTGGGATTCAGCGGGTGATCACAGTGATTATAATCGATTAATGAAAACCAATTACCGCTAACTTAAGAATACCCCTCCCATTCTTTTGACAAAATAGGAAGTTTTTGTCAGTCTAAGGTCAGACTGGTCTACATGACCATCAAATCATTCCCCCGAGACAAATCACCTTCACTTAGATTTACCAGTAAAAGCAAATGGCTTTTTATGAATTTGGGAAATAGTTAAAAGATAAATGCAATTTTGTTCCAAATACCAAGCCCATTCCAATCCACTTGTATTCTATAGGAAAGAGGAGTATGACAAATAAATGTTTCTTCACTCATACTGCTGAGTGACTGCCATACCACATGAAGCCCGCTCATACAGCTTGTTTTTTTAATGCTATGTGTTGGACAGCCACATAGGTTCCACTTAGGTACTTTTATAGCATTTAAATGCTGCACCTATGTTCAGTCTTTGGTTCAGTTGGATCTTATCGCCCATGTATGAACATAGGCGCCATTGACTATGAATTTCACAATGGCCTGGTGCACTCGTGGAGAACGGGATTTTCCGTTCATTCATCATCCGAGCGTTGAAAAGCCAGGGACACAGCACCTGTGTTTTCATGAATATCATTTTTAAAAACCAACTCAAAATATCAGAACAGCCAGAAGGACTCATTATTCACGACATAGATAATACTTTTTTTAAAAGAAAACAAAAGAAGTATTGTAGGCCAAGGAACATAGCGGCGTTGTTGGGCTACGTGATCTTCTGGCACCTATAACTTCTGGGAATAGAAAAGGTTTTGCCAGCCTCGAGGCAACATTCAACTAAATGAATGGCAGTGATTTTCCACGCACGGAGGAGATTAGTTGTAATATACTTACACAATTGACAAAAATAATTCCTCCTCATCCTGACCATAACTAACAAGAGACAGACTTCTGGCAGTTTAGAATTTCGAATTCACTCCAATAGAATACGAAATTTTGGCTCACCCAATGCAAGACTGTTCTCTTCTTGTCACGGAACATACTATTACGGAAGCATATATTGGAACATGAATGTATACTTATATAATATTATGCTGGTGGTCTATTACGACACTACAATAAGCTGATTACACGAAAGAAAGAAATGGTTAATCAAAAGGCGAATGACTTTAATTGTTTTCTATACCTGATTAGCCTAGATGGGTTATTGCATGAATTAATAGGTGGTAAGGTTGAGTATTGGTAATTAGGGGGATTGTTTAGCACAACACTAAATGGCGTGACTGGATGGTCCGTCCTCAGGTGTTATGAATATTTGATCCTTTTCTAACGACCAATACAGTTTCCCCATATGATTAAAACTAAATTGGTACCAATAATAATTATCATGAAACTTTCATTAAATTTAACTTTGAAGTTGTACAGATTCTCGCAACACCTGTGTTGACGCGAGAAAATGGTAAAATAAAGATGCATATATCCGGTCAGAGGGTCACATGTTGTATACAGACCAGTGTTCATAACCCCCAATTGTGGATATGATTATAATCGTACTTGGAAGGCGATGGGCCGAGTAGGCTGACATGAAACCCTTCGCCGTTCCTACAGCTCGATTTTTTAAAAACCTTTCCGATTACTAGTAAGTATACTTTGTTGTAGAAAAATAATCCATGGATTAGAACTATTTTTAATTACATTAAATTTCTCTGTTCTGGCACAGAAGATAGGGGTAGGGTACACATTTTAGCTCCGATTTCAAAGACAATTACTACATTTATCGCCTCCAATGAACTTTGATCACATCGCGAACAGTTTACACCGACGCCGGATTTTTTTTCAGAACTGGTTAACCCAATACGAAGGGAGGATCCACGCCGTAAGGTGTGAACTCGGGAGATGGATGCTTGGCCACGGGTGGGGGTGGGTCAATCCTGGAAGTTATCCGACACCAGACACTTTCTGATCTTCACCACCAAGGAGGGTTACCTCTACCTGACCCGGCATGCATCTCACGTATATTTCCCAGAGAAGGCAGCTGATATCCCCGTATATATTATAAATGAGTGTAGGGGTTAGGGTAGTTGTGGGAAGTTAAAGAAATGGGGGATTACCACGAGGGGTAACAGTCTTAAATTACTGACACTATTCCTTTGAGATGGAACAACCCAAGGGTTTTCAGAAGTCATCCTAAAAAGGTTTCGCGAATAAACTAGCACTGATGCATTTTTTATTTTAAAAAATTATATTTCCTAAGAATATGTCTAACTTTCTTCAAATTTTACAGCGCAAGAGCTCTAAACCCTAAAGCGAAATATCTTTATTAACTTCACAGGTCAACATACAAACACCGTCCACACCGCCTTTCTTGATATGCGGGGTCTGTGCTGTTTGTCTATGTTAGCATACTGCAGCGTATTGTATGTCATATTATTTATTCCAAGACAATATTTGACACGTGGTGATGGGACCAAATCATCTCCTGAGGTGACCCGCGAAATAAGAGGGTGGATGGAATAAGAAGTGCAGAAGGTCACTCGTTGGAAGACCCAAATCGCTGAAGACCCTGACCAGAAACGAGCTACCAAATCCCATTCAGTGAAAACACGAATATAATCAATCAATCAATCACGGTGAAAACTCAAACACGTTAAGGGTCCAGTCGTAGTTCGCTACACCAGCAGTTGCCGTATCTCCCTTCACCCCAACTGTCTTTGACATTTGTAGACCAAAGTGCACAATTACATTAATCAATTACCATTGCTCGTTCTGCTATTCCGTTGACAATCTATGTCGAGTAGCTGAGTTAGATTTTTAGTCTGTCACTAGAACTTCTTGTTCGCCAATTGTTTATTGGAAAATTTGGAGCGATTTCAAGCTGTTTAGTCTCAATTATACATGGAGATTAGATCCATTTTAAGTTATCAAGAGAACGTTTAGAGTGAGTAGGTATGCAGGTTCCCAGTTCCCTCTGTTTAACGTGGGCAATGGCCTTGAGATGAGAGGGACACAATGACCGATCCCAGCAGTCATGTTTTAGACCGTTCTCATGTCCTTTGTTTATGAGCAGAAAATTATGGGATAAGAATATTTCGGATGAATGGGGAGGTGGGGTGTAATAAGGTTATTGAGAAAGAGGTCACATTAAGGTGGCTATCTTTTTTTCAGTAACCGCTGGAAATGGACTAGACGGTCAAGTGACCAAATAGTCATAAACTAGATCCAAGGGACAGTAAAATAATAAATGAGACTCCAGCATAACAGTTGTTACTGCCACCCACTATAGGTGCCAGAAGCCAATGCAAATATTTAAGTTCTTCCCTTGATTAGGCGGAGAGCTCATTAGTGGCGGTGGGGCGTGCCTTTGCCCGCATCTCACCACCTCTTATGACCGTGACACGGGGCAGGCAGCGGACACAGGCATTGTTTGGCTAGCCAAGCTGTCCCAGGGGGCAGTTGGTCACGCAGGACAACCAGATGACATTCTAGTGAGGAAGCATGAGCATCATGTACCCAACTCCATGACTGAAGCATACGATAGCTTAGCATGAACAACCATGTCACAAGCGGGAGACATGGGGAAGTAGTCTATATAGTGCAGAGAGAGGGTGAAGTTTCAGAAGTTGCACCCTCCTTTTATCAACATGGATTCAAATTATTGGCTCCACTCTTTAAAAACCAAGCCTCACTGATGGGGTTAATATACCAACGATTATTCTAATCTAAAAAGTACCGGTATATTAACTGTTCGTGCATTATTAGAGTTTGTCCATTTAGCATGAGAGATATAAGAGATAAGGGGGGTAGGGCGCGCATGTCCAGCAGCCAAGTTACACGCCCCTCTCTACTCGTTAAAACAATGCCAGACTGCACATAGCATTTGTAATCATTTACATAGGACATAAGGCCGTCTGCATAGCGGTGCCGGCCTTTCTAGTTGGAACACTGTGTTTAACTCCTAATCCTAGAAATTCCAACTGTGTTTAACTCCTAATCCTCCAACTCTGGCTACATGAAAGCGTGTATGCATACTGCACTCCTGCCTCCTATTAGAATAGACACATGGCAATGTTTACAATTACTTAAGCCACGGATAATTCGTCGATAAACTTTCCCTCCATGCTTCCCAAATCCATAGCTTACATAGTTTGTGTTCTAGGAATTAGCCATCTGATACCTGCAAAGTACATTTACCAATATATAATATGTACAGTAAAAACTATATCCGCATGCTGAGGTAGGAAAATACATGGGATCTATTCAACGTCGTAGGAAGTAGAGAACAGCAAAGCTTGTTGAAAAACATACGAAAGAAAGGCATACCTGTTGAAGAAAAACTATGATAATTGTTAACAGACTATGCGACGTGGGTATCTGTTAATGAGTTTTGTTTAGCGTCAGTGATAATGAGTCAGTGTTGTGGGTTGAACACTGGAACATGTGGCTGGAATGCACGTTGTACTTTCCCCATCGGACTACGCCTAAGCCGGTTCTTGTTCCACGTGAAAAAAAATCAACTCCATGGCAACCATGGAAACAAACTCGACCTGTTACCAGCACAAAATAATTACAAAGTCGGTCATACGGAAAGTTAAGGTGAAATGTGGAAAAAGGAACAACTGTATACTGCATGAGTTTCACCTAGAATCAGAAACGATGCTAAGTCATGGAGATGATGTTCGGCAACAGGTAAAACCTATTTGAAAAGCTGTCTCAAGTAAACGCAAAGAGTGGACTAATCGTAGCAATATGTGAACAAGATTTATTTCTAAAATGACTGTCCGCCTAGTTCTCCCATCATGTCTACCTCCATGATCAAAAATGATTAGAACCGGCTTCTCTCACGATGGACAAAGGTCATAAATATATTGGCCTATCTTTATGTGGCTCTAAGACTAATAGGAATCAGACCTGCAATGGACAGCCAGTAAAACTGACGCCCAGTACTAATCTCCCACCTGCTATCCAAGACTGACCGCCCCGACACGTGTAGCAAGCCTCAAACCTCTCAATTGATCCTCTGACCCTGCCTTGGGATGCCATGCCCCCTCTGGACATGAAGGAGTGGCGAGTAACATTTAAGGAAGGGTGTGGTGGGAGTCAGAAAGGGTTATTAATTAAAAGGACAGTACTAATACTACACTGATAAAAAGAAACGGTAAAGCCAATTCCATGCTTAGGCAATGGGTAATACAATAGATTGGTGTATACCGATGAACACGTGGTAATTCTTTAATGAAAGTTAAAGATTTGTATATAAGTCTTCTTTAAAGTTAAACGTGAAGCAAAGTGAAAAAAAGACATCATAAGGCAGTTGCATAGATTGGCATTATAAGGCACGTGCCGATGATACTAACAATTTTTTCCCCCGCAAGCGCCCAAGTCCATAAATTGGCAATACCCTTGAGGACACAAGGAGGCGGGCAGGGCGGAGCCTCCTGACCTTGCCCCCGGAGAGGGCAAGTGCACTGGAGGTGCTTGGCCCAAATATTGACCAGTCCAATCATTGCTGTTCATAACTATATATTCGTCAGTTAGGACGGAAATGAATGGATATGTATACATCGACGCAATAACAGATATTAGGGGTCAACAGACGATCCATATCTTAATGGAAACAATAGTATATGAGAAGCATATTTATTAAGATGGAAGATCGAGGTTAATCCAATCAAACGAGCATTTGCATTAACCATCACAGCTCAATCAAGTTATCTAGTGTTCAGAATCTCAATAGACATCAGGACACTGTAACATGTACCGTTTGTTGACATTAATGGGGAAAAAAGGCTTGAGTCCTAACCCAAACATTGACAGCCACTGGGTTTTGCGGCGATGAAACTAAATCCTTTATCAAAATTCGATGTTACTGTGGCATGTTAGCATCGGATATTCTATAAAAATCAATACAAGGGTTGATCTTGTTTGATGTAGGATTACTTGCATAACAACATATGCTGCTAATGCAGCTCATTGCAATAATCTCTTCCGAATTCTGATCGCATCTCTGGGTAGGAAGGACTAGATAGACTTAATATTCAATCATACTATACTACCCACAAGGGACCCAAGGGTTAATCACACTGGTCTTGTAATGTGAATCAGCGGCATCTTATGGGGGAACTGCACTAGGTTTTTTTTATTAGTTGCGATCGTTGCGACTTTCCGCTGCAGCCTTCGTGATATTATTGCAACTACGGTTCGCAAGAAATACGGACACTATTATCACTATAGTTGGTATTTATTCGTAGTGACCAAGATACAAATGAAATATTAGAATGCTGATCATAATCTAAAAATGGCGGTGTGACTTGGGTAGATAAATAGCCAGGTGACTAGGTTGCACTGCAGGTTGTCCATGAAGTGATGCATCGGCACATATTGTGTTAGACCAAAACTGATCAACTTCAATACACTGTCGCGTAATTGTTGTAAATCACATGAACGCTGGATTAATCTGCCATCGATGGGAGAGATTAGCACTAAAACAAATGGGTCACGCAAACCTAAGTTTACAGGGTAATTGCCCATTTAGATCAATTCAATTATGTTCCTTAGAGCATGAATATTCACAACAACTAAGCGAGATAGATCGGTCATGTTGTTTAAATATTCTATTGTGGGATCAGAACAGGTGAACGCGAATGATGCTGGGGAGTTCCTATCAAGAGCACCTGCCAATTTAGGCATTCCTGGGGAATTCCCCGAAGAGAAAGAAATTTAATATTGATCATGTATACATAGTTTTGCTAATACTTCTCGAAGAAGTAATACGAAGCTGAATATATAACCATGGTTCAAGTATTGTGCGAAGCACATGGGTTGCCATGATGATATCAGTCAAGGTCTAGATACCCTATACCTTGCATGTGTACCATATTATCACAATATATGATCGTATTGATCCACACATAGCAGGAAAATTGGAATTTGCCAGGGTAGCCTGCCTTGGCATAATAGCATACTTATCCCAATCAGGTGTACCGCGAGTCAATGTATGGCAGATGGGTTGCCTCATGAATACCATACATTGATTCGTTAGGCAGAAATAGTTGGCTAATGTTCTATGTGTGCTATATATAAACACACACTGGAGGATTATGTACAGGTGTAGCATACTGAGTCAGAATTGTTCTCAAAGGCCGTGACAATATGGGGCCAGCTGAGTGAGCAGAGAGAGCCCTCTATAGATGCGATTCTGACAAGAGACCTCAGAAGGGTGAAGTGTTCGTCCATGCTTTTCTCCAGACACTGGCCCCGCCCCTCTCTGGACCTAATAGAAAATCAATAAGGTTTTCTGCCCTTCATGTAGTTTCCTCCTCTGACTGGGAGGAATGGGAAAGAGACGTGGCGTTTGCACGTGTACGGATGGCAATGCTCTCCTGTTTCCCCCACGTATAGATAGACAAGGACTCAGGATGGGGCCACAGATGAATCATTTGCATTACCATATTACATGATTAACTTCAATATATCTTATCGAGCTCGCATAAAATATATACACAATGCCGTGTACAGATCAGTATTACATGAGAAGCCAGGCTAAACTGATATACAAGCAACATGACCTAGAAATCCAGTACAGCGATAGATATATCTAAAACTAACAAAAAATAGATTAAACATTAACCTGATCGTCATGTTGGTAGCTACTAAAGCTGAATCTGCCCCAGTAAACAGAACCTGACGTTTGGTTTGATGGGAACGTATAAAGAAGGAAAGTAATTCTGCTCGAATGAAACATCATTTTCACATGATATTATGTGGAGGGTGTAGAATAAAAACTGTTACATCCAATAAAATGGTATGAGCTTAATGATCAGTATGCAACATATGTATGCACTACCTACCCGTATTACGTATACATAGCCAAAATGACAGATTTTCAAACCATATTCTCTCGGCTTAGCCAAATCCTCTAAGTCAATAGAGGCATATTGAGGTTTATATTCGAGACCAACATAACTGCCGCATTGTATACAAACATCCCCTCGCACAGTGCGATAAAACGGGACATATGAGAATCAGAGTCAGGAACATTGAAGAAGTGGATATTTCTAGAACTCAAGGTGCATGTGATTGTTTATAGTGTGTAGTAAGGTGGCCAGAATGTCAACAATGCCGGCGCCATGGCTCCAGTGCCAAAGCACACGAAGCTGCAGGCCTGTGACAGCAGCCTCTACCATCACATATCTACAACATCCACACTAGGTTGTCATGGAGGCCAGTGAGAGCAGCAAGCAAAACATATTCATCATTGGCAGAGTTCATATTTATCTCAGCTATTGCTTTAACTTACCTGGATTTGAACTATCTAATACACACAGCAGGAAGGCGTAAAATCCAACGACCCGCCGTCCCTGATTGCAGGGTGGGTATCATCGTGCATAACATGCTGCCATCTTCATAGAATAGATTATATCAACCTTCTTCACCCTAGTCACCGTCAACTTATCAACAGCAGATCTTTGATGCAGGTTTTGGCGCCTAAATTTTGGTTAAGGTTCGATGAGCATGGGTGACAGAAGGGTCGTGTGTGATATGGTGGTATCCTGGACGGAAGGAATGAATTGTCCCTGAGAGTGGAGCTATGCTGTATTGTAAGGAGGGCTGGGTCGTCATCAGTTCACAGCCAGCTCCCAATGCCTTCACACCGCCACCACTCACACTCACCCACAGCAGACGCGCATTGGCTGCTGCTCACCCATTCATGAATTATTCATGAATCGTGTAGGACTAAATTATAGCTGGTGGCTGAAGAACCCGCAAGCATTTACAATCACGAGGTTCGATCCGAAGATAGCAAGCTTTAAGAAAGGCCCAAATGGCAAGCTATTCATATTCTTAAGATTACGTAAGGGCCCGGCGAGGGAATTAACTTCTCTGAAGACGTCTTTACACTAGGGCTTTGAATACCCCCAGCTCCAATTTATAAAGAGTTTTTTATAGCACATAATTTTCGCTATGTTAAGGGAAAAGGTGGCAAATGGGAGGGTCTACATGAAGTGATGGCCATTTTACCACAATAACGGTATAAGGCACGAGGGGCAACGGTATAAGGCACGAGGGGCAACGAGAACACGAGGGGCAAAGACCGATAACCAATGAACCTAAATATAGTTGTGTGAGTGTTGAAATAAGCTCAATCGACTTGCTACGTTGGACGCGTATGGAGAGGTTATACTTAGTATCAAAAATCTTATTTCTAAGCTTTACATACTTCATGCAATTTCGTCAAAATTGTGCCATTTACCAACTTCAAGAATGTTTCAAACTGTACAATGTATGATCGAACCCAGTAAGGTTTAAAAAATAACTAAACAAAAACATCAACTTAAAAAAGAATACAATATCACTAATTATTGGATATTGGGTTAACATGAAACGCACACAAAGCCAACATGGCAGGTACATAGCAAATTGAAGGTATTGAACACAGATACTATACTCGAGATGTGGCAAGTTAATTAATGATGCGTAACATACATTTATTGGATGTGACAGTTCAATGGACGCTATTGTTTTTTAAGTCAGGTGTCCGTGATATTTACTGGCAATAAATTTGCTAAAAAACACTATGGCAGTGTTTAAAAGTACAAACTGAAATGAATACGGTATACTAGACTTAATTAAAGTGTATGCTAGGATACAGAACTGTTACTATTATGGTTAGTATCGTCATTAAAGCCATTTCAAATTCTACTGTTCAATGTTGCTTCAATAATATAATGCAGTAGACAAAGCCTAGGGAGAATGACTCATGGTTTACCTGGCGGAGATGAATAAGATCAGGGTACTACATGGGCTATCACCTACACCATGGCACATACTAGCCCATACCACAGGCTCCCTCTGGGGAGAAGGCGGTAACATAAGCCAGTGGACCTGGTGGTGCTTCCAGGGCAGACTTGCGGAAGTCTTTGGTAATTCTGGGGTTTAAAAAACGAAATTCAATAAAAACAATCATGTTATGGTCACTAGCATGTTAGGGTCACTCCCCCCTTGACTGAGGAAATTTAAGACACTCCATTTATGGGGAGTACTAGACCGGCACTAGGGCCCTACAAACAGCAGTCTTAGGGACGAGGGCTAGTCTACTTCTAGTGTTCTTCAACAAAGCTAATTTTCTCCCTGCAGCGGACCAAAATGAGGCGCGTGGCCATCTAATCTGGCGAATAATGTGTTAAGAGTGCTGATTCGGTGACAAAGTCCGAAACTAAGAAAAGTATGAATGAAAAAATATTCATGGTGATGGAGGCTTACAATAGGAATTATTTCCTTAGCACGGCTCTTCCATGATTTAATGGCGAGTTTAAGTATTCTGCTGAAACCATTTATAATTAGCTTTCAGTCCACATAATATCATAGAAATTCCCAATTTTGAAAGTTCAGAGATGGGTTCATGTAAATTTACATAAATGGTAATTGTATGCGCCTACTGGTGACCGCGTCCACTCGAGAGTCACAGATATTAGCAATAATCCACTGGGCGGACCTCTGGCGCGGGGTGTATTATTGTAGTATGCTCCTCCCTATCACGCCTTCATTACCTTAAATACCCATAAAGATACACATTGCGACTGACAAGCCAGTTTCAGACGACGCTCAGGTTTTGTTCCCGGATTCCATCTGCAAAATTTTATTAGCCATCAAAAAGGCTGAAGCGATTCAGACAATGGCATCAAAAGGCCTCAGCTCAAGCCCCTGTTATCAATGGTCAGCTGTCATATCGTTCAAAAGAAGGCCACGGACAGAATGATCTATACGCGACCACTTACAGCTAGATTCTGGCCTCTCCTGTTCAATTGCGGCTCCAAATACAGAACATTACCACGGCATGTTATTATATTAGTTCTAGAGACTCCATCTGGTGAATTTGATCAAATTTCAAGATCCACTGCCCTCCCAAGTCCCTAGTAGATCATAAGATGCACTCCAACACCTGAGATTCTCCTCTTGAAATGCCCCAAATCCCGTGAAGACAACAAATCAGATAGCGCCAGTAAATCCAGGAGAGTCACACTCATTGCACTTTGCATAATATGTGTACACAAAGCGGAGGGGGTGAAATAAGTAGGGGTCGCGTGGGGGGTCTGGAGTGACCACAAAGCTTGACAGTACGGACAACTGGACAGCAGAGCAGGAGACTTGAGCCTGACCATGCATGCTTGATGTGGATTACCATGGAAACACTAAACTATACTAATTATCTTCATTGTGTGGGAAGGAAAGAAATCTGTACACAAAAGATCCATCATGTGTTTGATTTTGATATGCGAGATGTTTGAGCCTGATGACTAATAAAGTCACCTCCCTCGACACAAATTCTTTGTGTTGTAAGGGATTATTTCTGGCGTGTATTTACTATGTTATCTTGAAAAAAGATTAAGATATCCAACTTGATTAGTTGACTTGCTTCCACACCCAAGCTCAACAAAACGTATGTTAAAATTATATACTCCTGGACAAGGATGAACCCATGACATTGAATGTGCTACATTAGAAGTACATTATTAGACTTACCTGATGTTCCTTGAGTTTCTCCTCCAGCTGCGTCTGCGTCCAGTGAGGTCGAATACAAAGCGGTAGCAAACGGTTTTCTACCTCGTGCAGCCATTTACGCAGACCATTCAAATCTTGCTCCAGATCTGCCAAGAGAATATATTATATATCCTTGAAAAATACTTGTAACGCTATTTTGAATATGTGATAATAAGTTACGGGCGTCGGAAGAAATGTGTGGAAGTGCTGGAAGGGCTATTTTATGACTTGGACCAGGGACGAACGGACGGATCATGGATGGATGGATGGATGGATAGATAGATATTAATTTAATACAAAACCCCAGTCCACCTAACGGTGATTATCCACTGTTGCCTGAGTTTGGCCGACCAGAAGAAAAGACAACATAATATATGGTACAATTTGAAGATTCTATTATGCATATATTAGATAATTTACTATACTATACTATACCAATATAAACATCCTCCCAACACGTTCAGCATTTTAATAAACCCGAGGGCCAAGCGGCCTGGGTAAAAGGGGCGGAGATTAAACCCTGATTCTGCTCCCTCCCTCTATATTTAATTTTCTCGCACACCTCCAGTCTTCAGCTTCATGCCACAAACCTCCACAAAAGAGGTCTAGATCCCCTACACAAGTCCCAGCCTCGAATTGTAAGAGATTTGACCAAACTGATCCTATCATGTAGATTAACAGCTATCATCTTTCCTTCTACACTAATTACTAATTACCTTTACTTATGCACCACTCCTTTCCTTCTATAGTAGGACTGCACCTAACAGCCCCTGGCGGAAAATCATGGACAATGCTAAATAATAGCCCCCGTGAGCCTTGTATATCCTTATCACTTATGGCTGTATAAATATGTTAAATAAAAATAAAAATTTAAAAAAAAAAAAAAAAAAAAAACCCAACTGATTTAAAGGTTTCGCAGGTGAAAGTAAGGTATTTCAAAAACAGTAATTTCGGAGGCAGCGAAAAGGGGTGCATAACATGAGTGACTAACTTACTCGAGAAATTGAAGGCAGAAAGACTTGTGAGTGAAGTCTTCAGGCTGGGATCTCCATCAGCCAATTGTTAACCTCAATTTTCCCAGATATAATAGAAGCATCAATACAATGTATCTTGATTTAGATAATGTATATTTATATTGATATTGCTCTGATGGATTTCATGGAGACTGTGGGACCCTTCTAAGAAAACTGTATGCGTAGGGATGGAGCGCGAATGAATGGGATAATGATCTTTATCGGGAGAGAGCGACTACAACACCACCTACAGGCAAATGCCCAGTACATTTGCGGCGCAATATCAAGAACTGGGGTCTTTTCCTCTATCCACTAGGTGGCAGCACATTCCACCATCTCTTCATGTTAATAACCAGATCATAGAATTGGAATTCTTTGTTGGTGTGTATCCACTATCTATCACCCGTCGTGACGAATTAAAAAAAAACGAAAATGTTTCTTGATGGAAGCCATTTCATAACGTGTGGAATTTCATGGTTTCTTAAATTTCATAACGTGTGGAATTTCATGGTTTCTTAAATTTATGCACTTCTTTTCAAGTGATTATATTCAATTACCACTGGAAAGCCTTTCTTATCTCTTCTGATGAGAGCTATTTTGCTCGTTATTTACTTAGTCTATGTAATATTGTCAACCAACAATTGTAGATTCTTGGGCTGGAGATATATTAAAATATGATACATGATAAAGATCCTTAGAAAACGGAAGGTTCGTATAAGGTTCGAAAATCCAACAGCCACCTAAGAGGAAGGAATGCATATATATATATAAACCCAAATTTGAATGTGAATACACCTGAAGCATGTTCTACATGTATAATAATTCACGCACACTGAGACTATGATATGTAGGAGGATGGTAAAGGGATTTCAGGCTACAACACAGAAGCATGAAAAGCAATCGCCAGTCAGGAGTAAAGAAAAGCGATAGACGAGTCGTACCCAGGACTGGCACTTTGCCAAAGAAATGCATAGGAAGAGTTCAGTGACTATCACTAGCAGGGTAAACGAGCGATTTATAGTTTACTCAGATAGCCGACTACCGCAAAAATGTTGAACGACAGCCATTTGACGGAGCAATTAAATGTGCACATAAATGCTTACACCCTCATTATTTATTAATATGCAGGCTCAACAATTAAATATTTAATATTCTGTTATGAGCGCTAGATAAATGACAAAATAGAAAAAAAAAATAGAAAAAAAATCATAATAATTATTAATATACGATTTAAGACGGCATTACTTAAATTTCGGACGCGCATTCCTTCATGTTTCTCTACACTAAGAATGTTTACCGTGCCAGCAGTGTCATGTCTCATTCACTAGTGATTCACTTCAAAATCAGGGAATGCTGTACAATAAACTAAATTCTCTACCACGAAAATGTATCCCAGTAACATGTGTAGTCCTTTCTTACATTACCATTGTCCATAGTACATTTTACATTGGTCTATTTTCTGTCAATCCAATTACACTAGTGAGAAGACGAGATGAGATGAAAGGTGGTCTAAACATACCTCTCATAACATAACGTGGGAGGTGGTGCAGTGACAGTTTCATGAGTAGCTACACTTAGACAGGCGACGTTTTAAAAGATCCATGACGGATATATAACGTTTTTTCATGCGAACTTATTAAATATGATATTGAAATTAACGGTGACTAAATCTTCCAAGTCAGTGAAGATAAATCATTATATTAGAAATTAAAAAGCTGGCGCCGCCCCTTAAAACCAGTTCTTAAATTAAAAGGAATGTCTGATTTTTAGTTTATAAAATACAGTGGGCGGTACTTTATAATTCTACCCGGGAGACCAACCGGATTAGCTTAAACGATTGAAACTGGAGAAATAGTGTAATGTCTGTCAGGGGAGGAGCTGGGAAAGGAATAGAAGGCCTTGACATTAAAGTATACTGGGAGTGGAATATGTAGGAGGAGGAGGGAAGTTTCTATAGTTATGACTTTGTCACCTAAGGGGGTAAGATAAATTTGACTATGACGCGATTGTACTTCTTGTATAGATCAACAAGAAAAAAATAGAATTCTCGTTATATAGCTATAAGCTCTAAAGTGAAGACTATTTAATACAGTTATACTGAAACTACTTTTGAATGACCGATGCTAATATTGAGGGCGAGGATGAAGGTCAAAATTGAAACAACCCTTTGGCAATCAGGCATCTGTAATTTCTGACAGTCAAGAGATGTTCCAGACTGCTGTGAAGGTATTCGGGGAACTCACCTCTAAGCATTGTGGCCTCGTCCCGGTACAGACTGCCTGGAGAGATGGCCTTCTCCAGCGTTTCCCACTGACCATTAAGATGCTGGAGGCGAATGTTGATCTCGTCCTTCATGCTGGGGTAGCGACGCATCAGCTGCTTGGCATAATCATTGAACACTTTCCTCCTGGGTGAACGCTGGAGCATCTCTTCGTGATAAGTCTAGGGAGATAAGTTAGAAATATCGAGTAATCCATTATATAGGTGGGTGAGGTGCTTTAATACACATAGCATTCATTGTAAAGTTTGAACTAACCGTAATTTTACTGTATAAAGTATTATATAGTATTTATATTAGAATTTATTATGTATTCATCATTATGTATGTATGACTAAAAGGAGATGTACATAACACAGCATTAAACTTTTTATCTATACACTAGCAAAGTACCCGTCCTCCGGACGGTCCCCTTCTCTCCCCACACTTCCCCCTCTCCCTCTTTTCCCTACCCCTCTTCTCTGTCTCTCATACCTGTTTTTCTCTCCCAACCCCATCTCCGATTCCCCCCTGCTCCCTCCCCTCTTTCTCATGCTCCCCCTCCTTGCTTTCTCTCCCTTCCCTCTCCCTTCCCCTACATCCTCTCCCTCTGGTCTCCCTCTTTTCCCTCCGCCTCTTCTCTGTCTTTCATACCTGTTTTTCTCTCCCAACCCCATCTCCGATACCCCCCCTCTCCCTCCCCTCTTCCTCATGCTTCTCATCCTCATTTCAGGGAGTCTTGTATAACAGGGAGTCTTGATATAGATATAGTCTAGATATAGGGAGTCTTGTATAACATAATACCATTTTCACAAATATGATGAAATAATCCATGTAAACTCAACACTCCTTTATGATAATAATATTATGAGAATCATTAACATTCAGAGGAATATTCGGGGAATACTATGCATTTATTCATGCTTCTGTGACCCCACCTGTCAACGGTGCAGAACATGTTTTGCCCCCCCCCCCCCCCCAATATGAAGGGGTTGATGATTTATATACCAGGCCTAATTGACCTTACAAAGGTCTTTCCCTAGTACCTGGTGGAGCACTAATCCTGAATATATAATGGGGTTAATTAATTTTGAGAACATTGTCAAGAGGAATCAATTAGCCTACATGATGTGATTTTATTTTCAGCAGATCCAGATTTTTTTTATTTTATCAGTGCATGACACGATAAATTTGAAAAGTTTCTTATCATTTGACCTTCGCAGGGTCCTGTCAGTCATTGCTGACTACTATAACTCAAGTATATTGTGTAGAAAAAATGGAAAAACCATAAATTGATCATTTTAGTTAATATACACATACCACAATGATATTAAGAACAATACAGATTGACGCAGTAGCTTGAGGCTAATGACGTAGTATCTCACAGGGGCTTTCCCAGGCTATAAATAGAGTGTGGGTATCCCGATTTTAAAAAGGCTTCAAAATCACATTTCCACCCCAAATACCTTCACAAACCACATACGACGACATCCAGAGAGGGGGGATAGACCTCTACAGATGAGTAAAGTGGTTTGTAAAACAACAAATTCCGAGAACATTCTGGACAAAGACAACCTTCTTTCTACCATTTCTTTTCTACCTCCTTTCCTAGAAATCACTCTAGTCGTATATTATATGGATGTATTTTTAAATCCTATTTTAATTACCATTTTGTTCATATCGTCTCCACCGAAAGAATAGATGTATACTGATAAACTAGCGTCATCCTTCATAAATTGTGCGAGCTACTTATGGCGACATTCTGGGATACACAAATCTAATATCACCTCCCTGCATGCTACTTTATTCACTCACACACCTCCATGGGGAAATCATCTCCTGCCTTACTTCTAACTGTCATTACATCTCATGACCTGGGCCTCTGCTCTTACACACATACTCTATAAGGCCGTAACTCATATACAAGTTTTACAATATATTGTATTGGTGGGTTGAGCCCCAATCGAAAGACTCTTAACCTATACCCTGTAACAGGAAAGTTCCGTGAAGGTCAGGCCTTGCCATTGCTAAGATCAAGCATACCAGCCTAGAAATAGACCAGACTATCTCGCCCACACTGTCACTCACTATACAGCACCAATCCGATTATCCATACTCGCCGGGTTACTTCTGTGCAGTGTGACTAAGAATATGGCCCCAAAGGAACCAATGAATGGTTTCGGTAATATAATTTCCGTGGGGGCAACAGCGCACTAGAGCGATTAAAAAAGACAAAGAAATTAATGTACTCTTTCCTAGCCCTCTCATACCCCGAAACAGAATTTCAGAGGCAGAAAAAAGAATGTTTCTTCTAAATTTAAAATAGAGGCAGCCTTGCAGCGAACAACACACAGTTTAATACATTAAAGTAATATCTTAATTATGCACTAGTTATGAAGATTGTCTCATTCCACATCATTTTTGGCATAAAGCTGCATCATGCTGGAGTTGGCAATGGGCCATATATCCCCAACCCCTCTGATTCAAACCCTAATCGATGTACCTATTCCTGTAGCGAGGAGGGGAACCTATTCATGAGCCTATACAGCCTTTGTTTGGAGTGACCTCTC
Organism: Sthenelais limicola; assembly: GCA_942159475.1. Classification (NCBI taxonomy): domain Eukaryota; kingdom Metazoa; phylum Annelida; class Polychaeta; order Phyllodocida; family Sigalionidae; genus Sthenelais; species Sthenelais limicola. The sequence goes on from OW804098.1 coordinate 73,518,244, forward strand.
AATATAGAAAGCCTCTCCCAAGCCCTTTTGGAAATACGGATTTCCAGTTCAGATGTTCTGCGATCTGCGATGCGTGATAGGAAAGGGCAAACTAGTTACATAATATATTGAGGTTGTGTATGCTTGTTTGGGGCGCAGACTGCGAAGTTTAAGCCTCTTCAGGGTAGAGGGAGTAGTGCCTGAAGAATAGATGAACACGTTTCCTCACAAATGGATGTCCTGTACATGGTCCTACACATTGAATGATGACCATTCAGGTTGGAATGATACAAGACAGATGCACCCAGGGCTATTATCAACGTTGGTATATTGGGACCAGCAATTGGGAGGGGGGTAAGATCTATTGTTGAAGGAGAAGATACTGAGGTCTGAGAAGATGAAGGGGCATAATAGAAATAAGTCTGATGTATCACTTAAATGGTAACGATTCAAAAAGCAGTTTGTTAGATTAGGAAAAAATAGATTTTAACAGCGCAACAATTTTAGCCGCGAGAAATTCGTGACCCTCGTTTGCAAGGCTTTAAAGGTCATAGAATATATGGCATTGAACACTTAGTTACAAGGTCGTGCGTGCCCAGACAATCACCCACCACAAGCTACGGAGTACGGTTTCATCCCCAACTGATCCCCAACCTCCCGGATGAACAGTTCTAATCCAGGTGGGTCCAGGCTGACTGGTCTGGAGTCCTTAGAAATGTGCCCTGCTCTACACACTACTGATGTTGGAGAGTGTAAATAATGCCTTTGAAACAATAAACCCGGGGTCTCCACTACCAACATACCTCAATGTCCTAACATAAAAGCCCACCTGGTAAACATATGGGGGAATATTTCAAACATAAACTAAATCGGATATACAATAGTGAATGAACAAAGGCCAAACGTTCGGGCTTGCTCTTTCCCAACCAAAGTACATGGCCAACCACGTTATAGATGTTTATTTTGTTCTATCCAAGTGGAACTGGCCTAAAAGGAAACTAACATAGGTAGGTCTAAGCTAGATAAAATACGCATGTCAACGAATAGAGTCAAGCTGCAGTGAGTCAGGTTACATCAATGATTGCAAACCAACCCCAATCTCTATACCAACACACGAATAGAAAGGTAAGATTCGCCAAACAAACCCCCTGTGGCAAATAACGCTGGATGTAGTAGATATAATGTTAAAGGCGTGGTAATAACAGGACTGCAGAGAGACCAGGTGGTTAAAGATGATTAGCTGTGTCTTAACCCAAGCTTTACCTTTAAATTAAACTTTTTCAACACAAAACCTCCCAAGAAAATTGACCAATGAAACTTAGCTAACAACACATGGCGAACATGTAGCGACATGTTTGACAGGGGAAATAAAGAGGCAGAAAGTTTATAGACACAAACAGCGTGAAGGCAGGGGGAAAAACTTACCATGTTGAGATACTTCTCCGAGAGGCTTGAACTTTGGCGCTGGGTCATTTGCTGGATGTGGTTGAGCCATTCTGTAAGCTCTTTGTATTGTTGCATGAATTCCGTAAATGATACCTTCGTCTGTGATAACAGGTCGTCCGACTCCCACGAAAGATCACTCTCCGTGGACTGGAAAAGAAACAGAAAAATATGATGTTTATTTTACCGGTAATTAAAAGAACCAACGGCCAACAATAATGTCCCTCTAGTCTATGGGATATGTGGCAACATACAAAAGATGTTTGGTCTCATGGAGATGACTGCAGCTTAAATCATAGAATATGAAATTGAATACAACATTGAACATGGATTTAGTTTGATGGATCGACCAGACCTGAATGCAGCGACTTATGGTATACGGATTAGGACACCTCACTGGAAAACCCAGCTAATCTCATATTCCAGATATAACCACATGTATAGCTACACCTCGCGATTCTTTGCCATTGTTGAGTGTGAAGGAATTCTTTTTTATTTTCAATATATAATATATGGGGAGAGGGATAAAGAATATAGATAGAATAGATGGAACTGTTCTAAGGCATTGGATATGTTTAAGGCTTTAAAAATAATAGGGTAAGCATGATAATCAAGTTAAATGCATTTTCCATTTAGAGGCAATCTATTTGAACCCTTAGAAAATAGGCAGATTCGTGGACGATCATTTATCTTTCCCCGGGGGGAATAAATCACTGATCAAATTATCAAAGACCAACTTTCCCATATCGGGGGCCGGGGGGTCGACATGCAAATGCGTCGCTTGACCGGCCAGGTACTGACTAATATTTGCTCTGCGGTCACTTGCACCCAGCCTGCACGTTCATCGACCATGAAAACTTGGGTTCACGGATCCTGTACCCACTTAGTAATTAGATGAACGTGGCAATAATGACAGGGGCAGTCATCAGTGCAAACTAAGGTCACAGGCAGTTAGTTTTACCTCACACAGGTAACGATAACTTGCGATTCATCCAAAATTCATATCTTTTTATTTGCCCATATAATGTATGTTAGGTTCCCCCTCGGTCAGGTCAGTTGATCCCGTGTTTTAAAACCTCACCTGATAAAAGACAGACTGACAAGCCGCGATAACAATGGCAGCACACAGGTGGTATTGGTGGGCCTGGTAGGCGGGTAACTAGAACGGACCCTGGAGTTCACACCTGGGAACGTTTGGCATGGGTTTTCAGGCCCATGGTCATCACGATAAACGGTCGGAAGACCCTGACAGCGACATGCATGCTGGTGCAATATTAACTAAGCATCAAGCGGCACCTATACTTCGTGGAATCCCCACATTTCTGGTGACTTGTTGTACGTGGATAACCACGTAGAAACATGTAACAAAAGCAACATGTAACAAAAGCAACAAGAGTAGCTTGGTCTATCCTCTATCAGATTGTTTGACATTAGTTCGTATTTTATAATTATAATATTTTATGCATGAATGTAATTTCATGGAACATAAACCTCCCTCTTCCTATGGATACTAATAAATACTGCCAAGGGGTAAACAGTGCCACCGACAGTCCCGCACTGAACATGTGCTTCCCATCTAGTTTGAATCTAATTACACATACAACCAATCAACCTTAATGTTAATGACAATAGGGGACTCGTATGACTCATCAGTGAAGCTTGGCCCTTTGCTCATTTGCATCTGCAATTCATATCCATTGAGAAATGATTGTACCAAGCAATAACTTTTAATTGCATGTTTAAAACAACGTACTCAACCAAGAAAAAAACAAAGTCGCTGATATCAAAGATGATGTTGCAATAGTACTATGAACTGACTTGGCCGGATTCAGCGGTGAGTGATTACGATACACGTATTATGCCTTGGTATGAATTCAATGGTCATTATTTTCAATCGTCAAAGAATGGGGTCAGAGTACAAAGGCAAGTGAATTTGGCAGTCATGAAAGGCGTGGTGTGCTGTTGCAAGGATCCCTGTGGCGGTTGGGGTTCGGGGTAGTTTACTGTCACATTGGCTGTCTGGAATATTCAGGTCCATCCCATTGTTTGCCTTTCTAGGTGGGACAAAGCCTCCAAAGGGATACAATGAATCCCATGACAATGTATTGCCATGGCCCGTGTAACGTTCCTAGGTTCTTGGCTTTGATGTAACATTGAATAGCACTTCCTTACTACGTTTCCTGTTCCAATATTAGAGTTGTCTCTTTCACTCTATTAAAGTTCCGATGAACTAAGTAAAGAATTAGTATATATTATGCCCAGCACGATACACATTAATACATCCCGGAGAACCCAGCTTAGAAATACCATTTTAGGATCAGTATAGGAACAGCCATGATTGCTTGTACTCTACTAAGCGCATTTGCTGATTTTCTCTCAGCCAACATATAATTATGTACATAATGGCACAATACAGCGTCACAACAAAACGTCCAATGGCCCTTGAAAAAAAGTAGAACTAATGCCCAGCAGTATGACAGTACACTGGATTTAGACATGAGTCATGGTCTCACGAAGATGATGTGCATACTCCAAAGTAAAACATCAATGTATGTTAAAGTTTGATTGAAGTGACGACTGACAAGCATTGTGCACACAGCACTGCTTGTTACCACCATTTTAACATTATACTTGGTCTATTATATCCCTAAGTGTCCATTCACCTGCATGTGACGGGTGGCTTGTGCTCCCACCAATTTAGAATTTGGGTAGCATTATGGCGATCCCCCAGGTACTACCTGGGAACTATTATGCCGTATGACTTTAAGCTATTCAACTATAGACGTGGGAAGATGTGACTTCCTAACAAGATACAATTTTTCAGATTGAATTCCTTTCCTTTAAAAAGTATAAAGATACTAAATTCAAAGGCAACATTTATAGACCTCAAATTCTAAGAAAATTTCATCTATGGGGTTCTAAGACTCTTACGCTAATTTATTCGATTTTTTTAGATTATCCAAAATATGATTTAGTTATATTGCTTTTGGTAATTAAATAAAGAAAAAATATTCCCGCGCCATAGACTTAGATGAATACAAAATTAAAATCTGTATTTATTTTCCCCACCCGCTAGTTGTCTTTAAATAACTATTTTGTTATTCACACTTTATAGTTTATTTTGTTGCATTATACCCTGGTAACCACACGGACCATTACCAGGGCATTACCAGGGCGGGGAGTAGGACTTTCGGACAACTCAATTCACCGGAAAACCTCCCATTCTCTTCAGACTCGTGAGCCAGCATCTTGGTCGAGACGTGAGAAATGGATTGATCTACATTAAATGAGGCGAGCAAGTATTGTTTTCATAGTCTGACATCTATACGTGTCATCTGAACGGGAGAGAACAATATTATTGGTGGGGTCAGTAGTAGAAAACCCTGATGACCCCCTAACTTTTAGGGGTCAGGTGATTCCCATTAACACTTTTTGCCTTAGTCTTAGCTTTGTGGGTAAGCTTATCGCTGTATGCGGTGAACTGGAACGCTCGAGGAATGTGGCTTTCTGGACTATACTGGGTGGGGATGGCTGTAGTTCGAACGTAGATGTCAAAGCATTAAATCGTATAAAATGTATATATGCATAAGACGGAATAAATCATATATATAAGTAGTATATTGTCTAAACGATAAAAAAGAAACTTAGTGAGGCGCCTACCTGCAGGACCATCAAACCAGTCAGCCTCCTATAGAGCATACACCTTATATCTACCGATGTGACGGCCTGGAGACATGGCAGCAGACGGGGCAGGTGCGAGCCACTTTTCTCATCCATAGTACCGGTACTATCCATTATTGTACTGTCAGCGCTCCCCAAGATACATGTATTACTTAATCTTGGTAGCCAAATTAGTTTACTTAATCCAACCCTTACATAGTGGTGAATCACTATTAGGGCGATTGGAAAAGGTCACAAGTCATCCTTTTCAGCTCCATACTGTACTGTATTTTATTCAACAACCCAGAATAATAGGTCGTCTTCAATCCACTGAAATATCCGTGTCCATATTCTTCCTTGTCCTTGCTTCTAATAGAAAAAAACTTGTATTCTAATTCTGATATACACTCTGGTTTGTTCAGAACGTCCGTCACATATTTGTGTAGAATTTGCAGCACGAACTAGTCGACGTGTTAGTTATTTACTACGGTGTGATTCAGGATCTGCATACTGCAGGGCTCATACTCCAGCGACATGTATAGCCAAATCATATAGTAACGGTTGAATGATTAACTTGGAACTAAAATGACCCTTCGATATTTTGGCATTCATAAAGGTGGTATAAGACTGCTTAGAACGGTGATTAAATATACAAGGGCAGGTCAAATCCATCATTACTTGTATATATGCCAGGCCGTACCTTATAAGAAGTACATGGCTATCAAGCGGAACTGTGTGATATGTTCAATAATTGTTTTGGCGTCCCGAAACATGTAACAATTGTTGGTATATTAACTTTAACAGAAATGATACAATGATGAGATGATTCTACAATATTAAACAAAGGGCAAAGCCCATCATTCAAGAAACCTGCGCAATACCATAGTCTATCAATCATATAGTAGTGTAATAAAATCTCCATCGACTAATATACATAGGTGTATACCGAAGGAATCAATCCTCTTTTCACCTATGATCTACGTCGCTCGATAATCATGATATCAATAGTATTCCTCATTCGTAAGACATGAGTCACTATACAAGACTTTGCCCTTTACGTGAAATATAGGAGTAGTACAGAATATATATATATAATATTGCTGATTGATCTTAATCACCAAGATATACAGATGGTGGATAGTACTAATTACAGATACTCTGGGGAGGAGCGTTGTCAGAGAGGAAGTAAATTATCAGACAATATTTTGGCAACATCTACCCAGTAACAGCGACTGCCGACTGATACAATGTAACAGAGTGACATGAGTCAACTTATGTAACAACACGCTCGGTTATACTAGCTCATATTGCGGCCAATAGAAGACAAAAGGTCAAACCTAATTAGTCCAAACCAAGCACCCAAGATCGATGATTCATCGGAGACAAATGCCAGCTGCCGGACTGTGTGGATCGGAGAATTCCCGACGGTTATTAACAGTAGATAAGAACTATGATGGACATCTAACATCATAAGTTTTATATTAACCAGATCGGGAAGATGGAACGTCAACGGGATCCTCTATATAACAATATTCCACAGACCAGCGAATATTATTTCCACTAAATGTGATAGCCGTACATAACAGAAAGACCTGTCAATACATTGCCACATGTATGGTTGCAGAAACCCACTGGAAGACTTGGAACCTAGGTTTTAAAACTGGGCCTTCCTTTTTGTAGTCATCATTTATGCAAATAAAAAATGTCTTGAATTGAATTGAAGAGCACCCCTTGTTGATGTCACTATGACATCGCCAAGGGACTAAGGAGGTCTTGGAAACCTACGTCTGAAGAACGTAACGTTCTTCAGTTACATGGTAGCATTCGAGGGGGAAGGGAGTCGACATTGCCACGTTCAATTATTTGAATTGAATTGAATGTATCGCCAAGATCCATAGCATAGGACCCGCGGTCCACACCAACATCAGTGCCAGTGGTCCCATGAGTAAGAACAATAATTTCATTGGGAAAAAAACAAGAATTTCATAAATTATTCAATGAAAATTTAAATTTATTAAACTTCGTGGACAGTTTTATATACTTTGCGTGCTGCTAGCAACTGGGCTGTGAATGTATTTAACATTAATTAATCGAACATCCTTTTGATCTTGTTTTTATTGTCAGAATCTCGAAGTTGATTAGATCTCACCACTAGGCGCCAATAAAAAAGCCCAGCACGTTACAGGCATAGCTATACTGTCTAATAAACATGTCAGACGATATGAAGAGTCTTTAAGTCTTGTCATATTCGAATATGCTGCCAATTGAATGGACTAAGTATCTCTTTTAAACATTTGGAGAATTGTATTCATCTTATATTCTGTTTTCCTGTTCCATGATTGCCTTTATTCTATCAGATGTTCCAATCAACTATATTACTTTATAAGTAAAATAGGGATAATCACAACATATAATCAGTTGATTTCCTTAATTAAAATATTTCCAAATACTGCATGGATTGGACTGTTCGCCCGACCATATGAGCTTACCCATTTTCAACCCAGAACCCTTACCCTTACCCTTTAGTGCCAAGGACGAACATACAGCTTAAAAACAAATTAATTTCGCATGAATTGCTTCAGTCTCGCACTTTGTTCCAAGGCTTGGTAATTATTCTGGTTCAACTCGCAGGTGATATATGAACTCATGCAAGGCATCCCCTTTCCTCAGTAAATACGCATGAAAGCATGAAAGGGTTCTTTTATATGAGTTAAATCAAGTCTGTTCAATTTAAAATCAGGTTCCATCTAACACATGAAGTTGTGAAACACAAATATCAACAAGAGAGTTTCGAAACTAAAAGCATTGTACTGCCTAGGTGCACCTGATAAGATCTCGATTGGTAGCAAATCTATAATACGAGGCATATAAATATACTTGCAAATCCCGGGTAGTTAAAGTATTAACAGCTTCAACCAGGAGGACAAATGCATCTATTTGCATTCATGGGATTTTGTCTGCTATGGATAATAGTAATCCCTCTAAGAACGAAATGATCCTGCATTTACTTTAACTACTTATATCTTAAGCCTTGGGTTCACTGCCAAGGCCCGGTGTTCAATCAGTTAGTAACAAAGGGCCTGAGGATAGTTCTATTCTCAGTCATTATAGCAAAGCTAAGACAATAAGTCTCATACTGTGAACCCACCCGGGGCAGATCTTCTGGTAATTGGTTCACCCTACAGGCTTCTTCTCCCCATTTTACTTTCACTTATGGGAGAAGAAACGAAAGTTGGAAAGGGAAAAGCCTGGTATGCTCTGATTAGTTCATGCCAGCTCCCTTTCGATATAAACACATTTTTTCGAAAAGAATCACAGCTCTCGGGTTTTATGACTAAGGACCCCTGGTGCTGGTTGTGGTATTCCATGCACATATTTCACCAACAACTTATGCATAGTTGTAGACAGGATTTACATGTTGCGCACGAGCAAGCACATTTGTAATCCCTCGATCACACCTTTGCTCAGAGAAATGATCGGTTATCCGTAGTGCGATCGAAGAATAGATGTCTTTAGTTCAGGCAAATACCTACAAATTGGTCAAATCCCCGACGAACTGTTGTTACTAGGGAACAAACTGTCAAAAATAAATAGACACACTGTTACATGTTGACTGCCATAGCGGATGGCAAATATACCGAATGGAAGACTCGGAAACCATTGGACAACTATGATGTACATGTAGTTGGTGTGGCATGTGTAAAAATAGGAGGAGATCAAGGGGATTTAATAGGACAGTGCGTAGAACTTTAGTTTTTGAAATCCCCCATCATCAAAACAATTGAAGTTAGTATTTACACACTTTCAGTCTTTACCTTTTATTTTCATCATCATATACTATATTCAGTCATTGTTGCTTTCAAAATATATATGGTAGGGATTTATAAACAGGTCTAGAAATAGAATAACAATTCTAAACATATATATTTATATGCATTTTCGTACCAACTACCAACATTAAAACAGGTGCACGATCGCATTCCGTCATAATTCTTCTAACACGAAACAGGGGTGATTCCACATGTACGCGATCTCAGTTGCAGTTGTCTGGTTTCATTTGGTGGGAACTGTTAAGGGATCCTGACCTCAAGTGTGGGCTTCGAGGGAAATACGGTAAACATCAATGAGGTCTGTTATCCCCATGCCTTTGCAGTGCCTTTGCGTTAGTACGTACGCAAACGCAAGATCGCAAACTGAACAAACGAACGCAAACGCATGCATGGAACCACCCCCTCATGGAATTACATCATAACTAATATCTAAGCTCAGTCCAAATACCAAGCATTGCCATAGCTATTACAATGCTGCTCTGTGGTGTGTTGCCATGGAACCCATGTGGTTACCAAGGCTACCTTGAGCAGTGGTGGAGCATCCCTCCTGACCCTCTTCCAGGGTTTGTTTACAATGAAGCTGGAGAAGCCACGTCAGAACCTCCAGCGTGGCATCTTCTCCCTGTACTGAATATAGCCACTCCGCACAGAAATGTTAAAAAACTAATTCTCAATACAGCGTACACAATGAATATAGGATGGCGACTCCAACACGCCACCGAGCTGTAGAACACCATCTACATTATAAACATGACCTCATCCATCCATAGTTACTGACTAAATATGTTCTATATAGTATGGTTTCTGTCTTGAGTGTTTAGGATTTTCAACGGCGGCGACTGTCCGGCTTTGCCATATTTAAGAAGACAAATGCAATTCTAGTTCTCTTAAAAGGTACGTGTTATACTTAAAGGAAAACAATGAAAGAAAGTCGTGTTAAGACTTAAATGATGTATCAACACACAGGAGAAAACGCCTTTCTATACGCCGAAAACATACAGCCTATTTAGGACATGTTCACTATGGAATACATTATGTGTATTTATAAACGTGTTTTATGAAATCTATTGAAAAGCGTTCTTGCGGGCACGTGAATGATAGGAATCTGATTACTAGAGTGAAATAGAAGAAGGAAATTTGAAATGCATTTAATGTGGGCAGAAGCGTGATGTGCCAGATGTAAATACAAACAATGATTTGTGACAATGTGGTAAAATGTTGACATAATTATGACATGGAAAGCACAAATTACTTTACACTCTGACACATGTACATCTTCTCAGAGGAACATGTGAATTTCCCAGTAGATCATCACAGCTTTTCTTAGGTTTAAACTGTTCGTTGGGGAAAGGTCACAACTGTATAAATTTATGGTTTAGATGTATGATACAAATTAGTGTTTTAGTTTTGTGAGAGGAAACCATGATTCCACTTAAACGTTGGTGTTATAAGAAATGGTTAATTTAATAGAAGACTTGACGGTTGACAAGTGCCTACAAATTCAATACAGTATCTTTGCTTAAACCCAAACTATCAAAGTGATTAGATTTGTTCAAATAGTGAGTGATGATCATACTTAGTAACCAGCACCAACATTTTAGCTGGAAATATCAAATTCCACTTACAGTGTTTCCATTTCGGACAGTAAATATAGATTGCTGAAAAAGAAATTCAATAAAAAGGCATGAAATTAACATGTTTCAAATTGACGTCAGGCTATGAATGATGCCATGATGCTTGATATTTGAAGACGAATAGTATTTTGTCATTCCAATGTTGAGGTAAACTATCGCCAGCCAGCAAATACAGTTATAATAGTTGTAGTATGTTAAATGTTGTGTATAAGAACGCTTACTTCACAAAAGTAATACGATATGATCCCAAAGAGCGATTAGACATCATAGACTAGATTATGGGATCGGTAAGAATTTGCCATTACTCTAAATAACTAAGCGCGATCAGAGACATGTATCTAGTACCTGTAGATCATAAACAGATATAAATCTTTTCAGACACAAACTAAAAGAAATTATTCATTCTAGGTGTGTCCACCGTTGAGATTATGATTAATATACGTATTATATTGGATAATAATTTTCTGGCAACGACATTAATCTAATGCATCTCCCACATAATTTGTGGGAAGAAAAACAAAAACTATACCTATTAGAGTATGTAAACAAATTCAATGAATCTGAAATTATTGATGAATATTTTTTAATAATTGGTTGGATGTTACACTACTAACTAGGCTTGAAAACCGTTTGACTTGTTGATTTCTTGTTGCGTGGAAAAACGATGGATTCGTGGGTTTGGAATTCGTGATTTTATTGTGCCCAACGTTTCGGTGCTCTTTGCACCTTCTTCAGGGGTGCCGTATATATATTTTTTAATAATTGTTATATCAAATAAATAAAAAGATTATGTGTCTTCCTCGAACCAACTCTAGCTCGAGGTTGGGGCCATATCTGATTTCATTTCCATTACCTTGCTGTGATCAATGAAACAGCTCACACATGGAAACACATCGGTTATGAATTTGCTTCTCATTGACAACGGTAAGTGGAAAAACTAAGATTTGTGACACTTGAGTTCTCGGACCACTTTAGCACCCCTCGCCCTCCCTACTCTCCATGATCCGGGAATGCTCGCGGTATTCCAAGCATCACAAAATTCTCTCTGCGGGAACCTAGTGGCTGCCAAGCCCCTCTCCACTCAATGGGAAGTAAAAGGTAAGTCGGTAGTTGCTATAAGGCCTCCAAATTACACCACCAGCTCTCTTCCAAGTCATGAGGTGCGGTGTAGCTTCGAAGCACAATGGCCAGAAGTTGAATGTTTCCCCAGTCTATGCCAAAAAAGAAAGCTTTCTTTATGGTCGCATAACCGATGCCATGAGTAATAGAGCGGCCGGGTGCTGTTGAAAACATTATGTATGACTCTGATGAATGCATTCAACCCGGGAAAAGAGAATCTTGCGCTACTCGGACCTTGAGTAAACTTCCAACCTACGGGGAAGGATCCAGGTATGGTAATACTGATTTGAGAAATGGGAATGGAGTTAAAATGAAAGAAACCGTTCTTAGTTATGTTCGATTGAAATGGTGCTCTCGTGGCTTATTAAAGCTTTGTTTCAAAGACACTTAACGAACCGGATGTCCGCATTGACTTTGAAACAACTCATGACACATATTTTTATATTTTGAACCGATGAACGGAACTTCGACGATCATCACTGGCCTAAATGGAAGCTGCCAATGTTTTTACTATAGTCGGTTAGCTCCGTTTTCAAACTATCATGACGTGTCTCCTTTCAAATGAAAGCTGGTAACTACACACAGATATACACTATACAGTTCACTTGAATGTGGCGAGCAATACCTAGCCTACAGAGGAGCTCACACGAGGAAAAATGATAAGAAACTCGCAGAAGTATGTAAAATGTAATGGTCTTGAACAAATCAAGAAACCAATGCGAGCTGGGTAGGGAAATTATTTTTGGTATAGGCCTTGCAAGTTGCTTGAGAAGTGAATCCATAGCAAGATGGTCTTCATAAATCGGTTTCTATTTGGAAGGAATTATTTAATTCGAACCGTTTTGTTGAAATTAAAGCAAACACATCGCACCACAATTGTTGAACCATGTCACATCGATCCAACCGGTTTAAGCGGTTATCTCCATGAATCGAAATCAACCTAAGCATTGAGGGTTAATTACTTGTTTGGCTTTTTAAAAATGCAGTAGTATGAGATCTCATCAATGATGATGTGTGATGCATGCACGTATAGTAACGCCCATAACCATGGGCAGCCAACTCCGCCACTACAACAGCGTACCCAAGTTTATGAATGAGTTCACCTCAAATGATCCGAGTTCAACTAAGGTTGGGTGTATTAAGGCGTCTCAAATAATAGTGGCATGTTTACAACGGGTCGTAATTAGAATTACTACGGATTCAGAGAAGGGTAACGTATAACATTAGCATTCAGTGGTATGGATGGCGGAACCCTGGGGTGCTATCTTACCAGCCACAATAAGGAAAGAGTTAACAAGCTGAAACCTCTGGATTAAATATACAGGGATTATCCCTGGCCTAAGGTGTTACAGCTGAACCATCAACCCTATATTGGACGCGCCAGCCACTATAATGGGTTGTTACTTGTATGTACAGCTAGGAGAAGATGCTAATAACGATGATATTAAAAGGATAGAACAGGGTGTTCTCAGGTAGAATCATCATAGACATAAGGTTTGAAACCAGAAGATATATTACCGGTACTAATTAATCAAAAATACCCCTCAACCATTATTAGGGTAACATTATATATCCTGCAGTCCGGGAGGCCTTTCATACGGCTACAGGGAATTATTTCCACTGGATGATTCACGACCATGTAGATCGTCAGTAGATTTTCGCTGTGATAATCACGGGTCGTATTATTTAGATACACCATACATGATGTGCCGAGATAGCAGTGGCGTGAGTTACTGTATTCACAACTTGCAAACCCCATGCAATCTCATTGTGTTACGAGTGAAATAACTGTTCAATGATAATGACCAGTTATCTGGATGTTTTTCATTCGGCACATGTTCAAACTTCAAAGCGATAAGGTTCTTTCTGTGTTTTTTCAGTGTTATCGTACATAGACCCTATTCTTAATTGTCTTCTTGAGTAGTCTCCTTATCAACGTGCCTGAAATAAGGTTCCTCGTAGCCCCTCCCGCTACTAGAAAAGTAAACCACACCTTGTCAACTTATACACATTGTAATTTGACTTGGGTAAAAAGCTGACACAAAGATAAAAATTGGCGTGATTCAAAATATTTATTCTACTTTGGTATGGTGTTTAGGTTATCCTGCCGAAGAAAAAGGGCGGTCACAATAAAAACGTTACCGTGCTTGCACCAAATTATCAGGTGCGGCCTAATTGTTATGATTCTGCGCGCACAATGGCAGTCCACACATAATGTATCAAACGCTGACATGAGAACGACATTATAAAACAAAAACTAACCCCATTTAAAAAACAAACTTAAAAAAAAGAAAGTAAGCGTTTTGATATCAACATGTGAATTACCGGTAATCTTATCATAGCAGACAAAAACACTCTTTGTTATGGGGGGGGGGGGGGAGGGGGTAGTATTATAAAGATGTTATCGAAATAATCTAGGAATAATAAATCGTTCTTTGTTATATTATATCAGATTACATGTTGCGCACTGACATTTTCAAGAGACTATCTTATGATATAGCACCAGTGATAAGACCAACGACAGGGCAGTTTCGTTTTCATTTTCTCTGACCTTGTTTTGGTCCTGACAGCAACAGAACAGCAGCAACCTAAGCGGTAATGAGGACTGTCGCCTATTAACAAGGCCATCCTGCTCCCTGACCATCTGTCAACACAGGCTGCAGAGCTTAGCTGATTAGCAACCCGCAAGAGTAAATGGGCTAAACCAATAATACAAATGTAATATTTACCCTCAGATCTTTTCGTATTCAAACCCATAGCATTGACCCATATCGCCGGGAAAAATTTTAGAAAAATTGGTCAGCAGTCATCTTATGAGTTACCTATCAAACTGAGATGAAATATGGAGTCCCACAAGTCTCAATTTTAGGCCCTTTATTATTTTTTATCTATACTTAAAACATATTCAGATAAGTTCAAAATACATCCAGTATGCTGACGATACGGTCTTGTAAATCTCTGGAGAGAATCTTGATGGCTATATCGGTTATGAATAGACTAAAGTGGTCGTTTGGAATTGGGCTCGAAGAATATGATTAAATAAAAAAAATGACAAAGTCATTAATGGAAAAAGTATAGAACAAGTAAGAACATATCAATATCTGGGTGTTAGGGTTGATGACACGCTAATGCAGCAATCCAAATAGCAAGATCTAAGTTACTAAAAAAAGTTGTATTACTGTCCGATTGTATCCCTTTTCTACTAACAACTCTTCCGGAAGACAAATTATTAAAAATACAACGTCTGCAGAACAAAATCATAAGATCTGCAATGAAAATAAATCAATGACAGCAAGTCAACGACCTAAGAGTAAGATTAAAAGAAATGAATGTTAATGAATGCTTCTTCTATTAAAAGCCTGGGACATCAACTACTTGAGACCTTTTAAACTTTGTTTGTGAGAGATGTAATAGGGTACGATGAAAAACACTAATTTCAAATGAGAGTGTAACGGTTTTAATTTACCAGAATAAGAATTGTTAAAAAAGACATTCGAGGAGACGGCAAGATTGCTGCTGCTTCAGCAGGAAAAGTTAATTAAACACAAAATGATAGATTTTAGAATTTTGAGAGACTTACCAGTTAGGCAGTAAGTTGAATTAAAATTATGATATTTTCGAGGCAACTTGAGGGGTTGCAGGGAATACAAGTTGCCCAACCACTTGACGCGGTTTGAGGTAGTTACCCTATCTACCTTAGATGGATTACAACGTAAGCTTGATCTTTAGAGTAAAAATAGAGAGACTTATTAATCCATGACTCGGGTGTATTTTTATGACTACTTGAGATGAAATTTCCAGCGGGGAAGCCAATCAATTTATCAATGGTTCAATAACTCATCCCAGGTATTACATGTTCCAAATCACTATGGGGCCAAAACACGGAATAGGCATGTGGGCATACAATGTATTTTGCATGTGAAAAGTGTCTATGTTGGCCTGAGGCTAGACTCACCTGGCTCTGACGTAAGACAGGTAATAAATTAGTCTAATAAAATCTACCTAGATGTAGTGAGGCGTGAGAGTCGTGGTCGTGCACATGGCAGAACTGGGGTCTAATGAGGTTAGTTACCTCATCCTTACAGCCCCCTCACTAACACACGCACACACAACATTATAAGAAACAAGCCATTTTCCATGGGAGAATGTGAGTAATCATTTCATAGAACTGAAACACACACCCAAGTTAGATATGTTCTCTATATCATGGAGGGCTTTAAGATACAGGCGACATAAGGCGCGAGATCATCATATCAATTATAAAAACCCAAGGCTTTGGGAGGGGGTGGAGGATTAAATTTATTATCTAGCCCTCTGCGAAAATTATTTCTGTACGATAACATTTTCAGTCTAAAGGGTTTGACTTGTGATAACGCGAACCAGTGAACGATCTCTCCAAGTACATCATTTTTAATGACACACTTCAACATTTCACCTGCCAAATATCAGTACGAAGGCATGGTTGTGTTATGTTTGCTTCAGCCTGCTCAACTGTGGAGGCTCTTGGTGTTTTTATAATCATCATCATTTATCATTATCATCAATTAAAATTAAATGGCCAAGAGAAATATATGTAATCTCATTGGTACATGTGTTACCTCAGTTACATAAGTTAACTTCCAAATGCTACATAATGAAAAACCTATATTTTGTTGTTTTAATGGTCAAAATAGTAAAAAATGTGGACACCAACCTTGGTGTGGACACAAATAAAAGGGAAACTCGAACATGATCTCGATGGATATGTAATGAGTGCTCCTGGTATCTTATCGCTTTTCAAAGTTTTGTAATCGGCAGCCTCCCGTATGACTGAGAAAACGCGCCAGGAATTAGGCTCTGCTGTGGGAGGATG
Organism: Sthenelais limicola; assembly: GCA_942159475.1. Taxonomy (NCBI): domain Eukaryota; kingdom Metazoa; phylum Annelida; class Polychaeta; order Phyllodocida; family Sigalionidae; genus Sthenelais; species Sthenelais limicola. The sequence goes on from OW804098.1 coordinate 73,534,761, forward strand.
ATAATCGGGAAATTTTCAAAATGCTAATTTATTTGTATTATATCGCTGAATATGTTGAAATAAAAACAACCAAGGGAAAGGATCACAAACAATTATGATGCCATGAAGATCTTACGCTGAGGTATATGGCATAGTGTCAACCACTAGCCCTCTTTTTTCGAAAATGGCTCAAATTACCCCTTTGAAATACAATAGATTAACCTAAACGAAAATTAATTAGGCTAATATCCATCTAGGGAATTTCATTGTTTCTACCATGACAAATATTCTTACTTTAACATATAGCTCACCGTATGTACGAAATCAACAACTGTCCTACTTTGTTATAAACATCGATGGTACAGATGCCTATATAGTTCTACTCGGCCCCAACTTTTGCTGCAGTATCGTCGACTAGAACTTACTCTAAGCTTGGAATGAATATTTAGTACTCCGAATGAATAATGCCATCAGGTTTTTTGGGCTTAGAAAGTTGTGAAAATAAAAAAGTGTTTCTAATGACTCATGAATCATTTCGCCTTGGGCATCATATCCAAAATGTATCTTAAATGTGATGGACAATGATTTAAAATAAACGCTTACCAATGGTTATGGACAAGTTACATGTCACCGTGGAATCATAGCGTGTCAATTTTGAATTAAGTAACATTATCCTCTGGATGCCCAATAAACGTTTTCAATCAATCAAATGTGGAGTTTAATGTAATAGACGTATGCACCGGCAGCTTTCACAATGGGCTTGTGTGAAATTAGAATAATATTTATTCCCTGCTTTATTTTTACCATTATACCAAAGTCAAGGGATATCATAAATTAAATGTCAGTCATTCTGTCAATCATCGGGAAAGTACCGGGAGTTCTACTTTCAGAACCTGTAAGAACTCCTCACTAGGGAACATCAACTTAATTCCTTTTTTTACCTTTCACTTATGTATTGTCACATACAAGTCAAGATTTCTTATTCAGATATAGATTTCACACAATGCATCCGCTCCTACGGGAACATCAGTCCATAAGTAATACGATGAGATATGTACGCATGAGAAGATGTATTTTGCCGCAGTTTCATGAGTATGGCTTGTGTAAGGTGAGTATAACAGGTCCCAAACATAGTATTTTGGCCCCATGTGTGGATCACATGGCAATGGTGAATTCAAACTCAACAACATCATTTCCAATAATTGGCAATATACAAGGCAACAAGTCCTTCCCTCCCCTCAGGTGCAAGACACTATGAATGGTTATTCGAATATATGAAGCTAGAGGGGTTTTCCATACCTAGGGCTGTACATGGCTTGACTTAAAACCAAAGGCCCTGATTTTGGTCCTGACTCAGACATCAGGTAATAAGCATGGTCTAAGTCATTTTCCTGGAGGAACATCGTCCGCATCTCCTAAGGTATGACATTAATTTACCGGCATGCTTCACAGGAATGGCAGGCAGGCTTGCCGCTTTCCTTCATCAATATGCTTTCGAGGATATTCACTTTCCCTGAAGGGGATTCCTTACTGATTAATCTTCACCGTGTGAGCATGCTCTGATATGCTTCCTCTCATAAGAAAAGGGGGATAAAGCCAGTCTGAATGTAGCTCTCGGCCGCACCCTAGGGGAAAACAGCGAGTAATAACTTGACGCCACGGTGACTTAGTTTGTGGCCACCGTACGGTGCCGCGAGGTACACATTAATTCCCGTAGGTGTCACCCTCAGTCTCTCTACCTCTGAGCAACGTTATATGCTCAAAACGGCACACGATCACCTTTTTACAGTCACCTCATATATTTGGTCATTTCCGTTGCCACAGAACGCCCCCTGAATATCGCTAGATCGTTGTTTTAAAGTAATATAGTCATCATAGCATGAATAAAGGAGATATGGACGTTTTTCCTTCCTCTGCTATCCCAGCTAGACTGTCTTTGTAATACGTCTTTAAGCTCTCCATTCACCACAAGGGGACATGGCACAGTGGTATGGTACTCGCCTCGTGCCCAAAGGTTGGGAGTTCTAGCCTTGCCTGGGTAGTGCATTTTTTTTATTTCTGGGTCGCATAGATGCTATGTCATTCTATGCGACGGGAGGTGGGTTGGCGTGGTTGTTGGTGAATGGGAAAGGCAGGAGAAACAACATGTACATATCATAATGTTTTCAGATAAACCCATCGATCTTTGGGCTATCGGTACAACTAAAGGAAAAAAACAGGCCTCCACGGCCACACTAGCAATAGCCACTCTTCCTGGATACGTCCTGACACTAGGGCGCCAATAGCATACGCGCATTCCATCCGCATCAGAAGAGATTGGACGCATATAAATAGTATACATGCAATAGAGCTACAGCTGGATGAAGTTTGAAATTTGAAATGTTTGACTCGGTAGCAAATTATAAGAAACACCAGTTAACGTATTGCTTAAGGGAGACAGACCCCTGGAGTTCTTACGTAGCAATTTAGATGTAGTTTGTCAAAGAAGATTCAGTCCGCGCCAGCGGGGAAAATTAAGCGTACACCAGTGTGTGAGGGTTGAGAAGTGGATCAGGGAAAACGTGACCCAGTTGGCATCCAACCAATACGTCCATAACGTGTATTTGTAGACCAGTGGAAGGAGTAGGAGGAATACATACAGGTCGGATCAGTGAGAGTTGTGAGACTCTTATGAGAGCTGTGCCAACAGCACAAATAGAAGAACGGACATGTGAACGGTGACAGGTGCTCACCATGTTCACTGCTTTATGCAGGCTGATGATGTTGGTTGTCATTTTGCACAAAGTGCACAAAGGCACTTGTCAGTGAGTCTCCGGATCAATACAATTTGATAATTTGTAAACACCTCCTTGGTGTAAGGAGGAAAATAATGGACGACCCCACAGCAATATTTCCGACAAGCTATTATTCTCACTAGAAAAAAATTACCATAATATTATTGTAGATCTACTCAAATGGAAACCTCAAATCTGGAATTTTCACTGTAATTATTAAACGTTAATATTTCTTATGACCCGACAGTACTAGTGATGGTCATTTAAATCCACTTCCAATAAATACCACACAAACAAAATCATAGGAGAAAAGCGATTTTCCCTTTCTGAACAAAATAGTATTAGTAGGAGTTTTCAAGCAGTGCGCATTGAAGGGGTCCATTTGACCTGAAATATTCTCTCTCGGGAACACAGTATGAGAATATGAACTGTGAAAGCAGTAATTGTATGCTTTCACAGTTCCAAGCACTCCCACAAATATGTTCATAAAACATATAGTTATGGAAACTTACCAGTATTTATTCATACAGATCAGTACATTTTTAATGACGCTAGATATCTAGTGTAAGCCTAAGCAAATAAAGAGCGCCCACTCGGATCCACTAGCTTCGTTAAAGAATAAGAGGTGTGAGAGACCACATGTTGGTTACCGTACTTTACTTTAACTGAATCGGATTCAGAGAGGTCCCCCATGCACTTGATATTAGTCTAAAGGAAAGGTGGGTGACCAGGGTCAGTTTATCCTCAGACTTACAACCCGAATCCTCAACGTGGTTCCTGATGTAAGCTGTGTTAGAACTCCTGACACACCGGACCAATGTTGCCGATCATAGCAGACCGACGAGCAGGGCAATCGTAACGCAGGTCATGTGGTCAAATATTAATGCAGTACAGTACTACTCATTTTCTATTTGGGCCGTTTGAGAACGGCTTTAGTTTTAAAAACCTAATGTTTAAGGTCCCATGTTATATTGATAGAAAGAAGGAAACGATTCCTGCCGGTCATTCAGTAGCAAAATTATTGTTAACATTTAGACTGACCATCAAACAATAGGCCAATACAAAGGGTTCTTGCACTTAACTATTCAACTTCGTGAAAATCTTTCGACATATTATTACTTTCATTGAAGCCAGTCACTAATTAATATATGACTCCCCCGTTAATCGTGTGGGGCTGTGATCAGATATAAACCAACCCTGGGCACATGCATGGACAGAACCCTTCAAGGGAATTGAATACACAATGCCGAAGAGAAAGCCCAAGGTCAACTTTCCCCATATATATGTATACATCATGTATATTCTTTCTCAAAGTAAGTATAGATGTAGGAGGAAATACAACACTCGTATCCAGCCTTTCTCTAGTTCTTAATGGTTTCTCCGCAAGTAGAATGAATGCCAGGTGAGTTCATAGATTCTGTATGGTGAGTTGAAGTAGGCCTACTCGATCTTCCGTCCAGGCTTGACCAGCTCAACAACGTTACGTAAGATAAATCCCCGGGAGCCCCTACTGATTAGACTCCCTGCCTACAGTTTGTCTTGTAGAATACAACATGGCTCAGTACACACTGATTCGGCTGAAAGCTACATTATAAGCTATTGTGCATTGAATAAAAAGATCAAATGATCCTTCCTCGCTTAGCCGATATATCCCAAACCGGCTATTTCGAAGTGGGTGGAGACCCATAGTTTTAGCATTATTTAAGGCAAGATTGCACAACCCACCTGTGGTAACTTGTATTTCAATGCTTCCTATAGAGGCTCAAGTATACAATTCACATGCAAACAGGGAATTTATAATCCATGCTATACATGTACAAATGTGTGAACGTACACACTTTCAGCACACAGTTTTACATTAACTTGACTCCTAACCCAATTTAGCTATGAATATTTTATTTAAGGCGTGCTGAAATTTGAATATCTCGCCGTGGTGGTGTTCAGAAGTCTCATATTATATTTTCACAAATCTATACTCTCAAAAATTATATCATTCTCAGTTGATACCTGAGATTGTAATACTTCCAATGTGCTTGTCATGCATTATTTAAGTATATGATAGAAATAATATGTATAATATGAGAGCTCCCAGCAATCTAAGAGTGTAAATAGTTCGGTCAAAAATAGACACACATATCACATATGTATGACTAGAAGACATTGACCAATTATCATTTAAAGATATATAACATAATAATTAATATTAATTTCAAAGAGGCTCAACTGTATCGGAACCATCTCAATATATCTTTTTCGTTTAAATCAATATGCATAGGAAATCGCGTCCTTCTAGAAAATATGAGGCGAGGGAGGGGGGTGGGACAAGGACTTCAGGCTAGCCTGAGCCTCAAGTATTATCATTACGCCCGATCCTAGGGAACTAGTGGCTTTGACTGAGGCATAACACCTTTACCACAAGTCTCAGTGGCATGTCCTTAATACTCGCTTTCTGAAAACCGGTAGAAGACCCCAAACTAATTATGAAAAAAAACAAGCCCATTTAAGCCTACATAAAGACGGTGATTTTTTTGTCATGGTCCTTGTCCATGAGGCCATCTGCTGCAGACAGGTGGGATTGGGAAACTAGGCCCGGTACCTTGGATCTTGGTCAATTCAATTGAATATTTATCAAAACCATGTGCTTGCATGGCTTTTATTATTTCGATTTGCTATCAATACCAGATTACGGTTACCTGAAGGACAACAGTGATAAACCATTGTTTCCTCGGGGAATAACTGCACTTATGGGTCTGGTACTATTAGACCGTTCGAATGCACGTCCTCGTAGTAGGACTAAGGACAGGTGCAAGGAACGTTGTCTTATCCTTTTTATCATAAACGTGTCTCATCTTAAAAATACATATTTCCAGACAATACAGTGAACAGAAAACCTGGTTAAACTTTAAGTATTCTTACCTTGCAAGTTTCAATTATCTCGCCGTCCATGAGATAGTTGTAGTCGGATTTAATAGCGGCCCAGAGCTCGTCCTTTTTGTACTTCCTGCGGAGGTACTCGGCGTCCTGCTTGACGACAGAAGGGGAGGCATCCAGGCTGCTAAGCTGGCTATCCGAAAGCTCGTCGAAAGTATCTTCGAAAGAAGCGCTACCTAGCGATATTCCCGGGTTCAACATCAGATGGAGGCTGGAGGGCGAGTCACGCGGGCTACTTCCGCCGCTCGTCGTTGTTGACGGGAAATCGGTAGGTGCATCGTCGTTTAAACGTCGTCGCTTGAGGAGAACGGGTGAATAATCGCCGTTAGATGACGCTGTGCGAACCCCAAGCGGTGAAGTGCGGCCATTGCCCCCAGTGTTTGGGGAACAACGCCCACTGTGCGTTCCTCCGTTCATTTGCCTCGGTGGATCCATGTTTAGGTTACTTAGAGATTGTGGAACGGTTTTCTTCATTAAAATAAGATTATCTTCACTGGCTGCAACAGGCCTGATACTGGCCGGTATGCAAGTGAGATCACCGTTGCCATCTGTATCAAAACTTTCTGCGTTTTCTAAGCTTTCCTTGTCCTTGCAGGAAATTCCTAGGCTGTCTGCAGAACAACTATACTCATTACTAAAGGCCAAATTCTTTGCCTGTCGAGGCGGTTTTCTTGGTGCCTTTTTGTCGGACCAAAACTCTGAACTTAGCAAAGAATAAAACAAAACTGGTAAAGATCTCCCTTCCTTTGTATCATAAATCAAATTTGGCAGATCGGGATCTAAGTGTGCTTGTGCCAATTTTTGTTCTTCGTTATCTTCCTCGAATAGATCCCGAGAATTAATATTTTCTTCTAACGAAACTTGTGATCCAAGGATTTCTTTATTATCCTGGTGAGAAATTGATAAAGAACTTTCAAAAGTAAGACTTTTTTGTGAAAAATAAAAATCATCCGAAATTCCTGAAATTAGGTGCGTGCTGTTCAAATGGTTATATTCTTCGTCTTCGCTCGAAGAAGACCATGAAAACTGGCATAAATCAGAACAAGGAATAGATTCAGGCGTCGACGGTAGAGATACTGGTCGTAGCCAAGAATGATCAAGTAGTGATCGTTGAGATGAAGATGTTTCTGATGTGCTGTTTAAGTTCCTTGTAACGAAAAAGTTATTGATTTCACTGAGTAATATTCTTGAGGTCCATGGCTTGTCCCCAAGTTTTCGCAGCTTCTCCTTGAGGTACTGCCATACACCTTGCACTTCAGCTATATCATCATACAGAAGACCGTCCGAGTCATACTTCTCCAGGTAGGATAATCCTTCCCGTATTAATGTCTCAATCGCAGGCTTCTGCTCGATCACCTCTTCTAAAAGGTCCTGTAAAACACAAAAAGAAAACTTGAATAAACCTCTTGGTCAGCGTAAAGGTGCTACCGTAAGTTGTGTTAGTACCATCAAGGGAGGCTTGAATAGTAATGGCGATGGGTGCTATACAATCTATATACGGTAGCAGGATTGGTCAGGATCATTATACTTAAAATTATCTACGATAAGATAGCGTCGTAGAAAAGGACGCCAAAAACATACGCCTCCAAATAGATCAATGTTGCTGGCCCTTCAAAAACAGAAAGCGGGAGATAATACTTAAGTATCGATTGTTAGTTCTCTCTCCAAAGAAGTAGCTTTGAGAAAGTGCGTGCTGTAGTTTAACGTCCACTTGACCCCAATAGTGAATTATATACGAAGGGAAGTAGCATGTCAACACTCTGCTATTGATATCAAAATACCAATAAAATGACTCTCGTGGGAGAGGGAAATCTTATCAGTAATAGAACATACCTTACGTGTTTGTGACCAGATATACATTCACAAACAATGACCGAAAAAGCTGGAGAAGGGTAAATGCGAACACCAATATAACAATTCTAAGGGCATTTAAGAATATAGTGAGATACCTTGTCATTCCATGGAAACCACTTGACCTTATCCATAATATGGGCATTTGCACCATCATAATATGTTTGCAAATTCCCATTGATAGAAGGATTTATGTGCCCCAAACATACAACCACACAATAAACTAACCCCCTCTCTTTTTTAGATTTGGTGTTTCTTCATAGGGGATCTTAAGACCTAGATAGCCGATTAAAAGAAAGGGATTGAAATGAGTTGAAACAAGTCCCCATTTTTTACCAAGCCTACTGATATGATATGAAAAGACTGCATTGACGAACCTTCCGTGATACATTACATTCTCAAAATAGGATGCTTATATTCACCTCTAAGGGCATATACGCTATGTAAACCGTAAAAATATATCCTTCAATCTCCCATCAGTTAGAAATAGTGTGACAAAGATACACATCTTCTGCATTGATTGCATCCATTTATGTTCTTAATTTCTAGGATCATTATTTAGTATTAGGATAACCATTCCAACACGAGTAGCATTTTCCTTTTGTATGCATATCTATGATCAATAAGAATGGAACATGATTTAGTTATCAAATATCAAACAGATGACCATGTGCATGTTTGTGTTATCCTCTGCCCTGTCAGTCACTGAGGGGTGAAGCGTTGCCATTAGGGCATATAGCACGTCAAGAATGTCTGTCACGCATAGAATTAAACGTTTAAGTATAGTTCTAAAGATTCTCCCCAACCATATGATTGCCATGTCCTAGTGTCTATATCTCTTAAAAGTCCAAACCTAAATAGGGAGATACCTCATGCGAGGGAAACATTCCATGAGAAATAAATCAGTGCAAAAATCAAAGGCTCAAAAACTGTCATTTATACTTTCAATAGAACTCATGGCAAGAGTCCACATTCTCAAATAAATTTCCAACATCGCAGCTAAAATAGCTCCACCAATGACACATTCAAGGAGCAAATTTCAATACGTTAAAATGATTGTGTAATCTCGAGGAAAGTGAATGCAATCAAAATACATTTAGATGTACAAAAGAATATCTTAGCTTTTAACTCAGACAATTTATAAAACCATGCTCGTCCCTTGGTTTTTCAATACATCTAGTTTATAAGTGTACATTATGTAAGTTACAAGGAGGGCCATGATAACATCCCGATCCGACAACTGAACTACCCCTAACAAACCTGGCTGATAAAACGGTTACAACAAAACCGCCAAAGCAAACAGGGCACACTCCCGATCCCTGTCCTAATGGGGGATCCAGAGGGGCAGGGGAGTCTGAACCAACCACCAAGATTGCAGCATACGTGGATCAAATTGTTATAACAACAACCAAATTACAGTTACGGTTGGCAGGATCATAGATTTAGATCTCCCCTTTATCTTTCCCGTCCTTTCTCTCTCGATCCCACTGACCCAGAAATGAAATTAGAACCTACCTCACCTGCTGGTTGTACATTCAACGAAGGCGTGAGCTAATAAATATAAATATCAGCTTTCTCTGAAGCATAGAAACCGACCCATTACATAGCCATAGCGTGACTATACTGCACAACCAGTAAGTAAATAAACCAGCAAAGCTATGTAAGGAAATATAACAAGGTTGGTTTACACCACAGTTGTAGGCGGACTGCTAACCGAGGCCGTTGAGGGGCGAGTGGGAGTGATGGAGCAAGGACAGAGGATCGAGTCACCCTCTCTCCTCTTCTAATTCAGTGACACACAGGAGACAAATGACTGGTACCCGGTGGAATTCCACAAAACAACAGACTATCCCGTTAGGACTTTCCCGCCGCTTTGTTCTACTCCAAGTAAAACATTTATAGAAAAAATGGAAAGGTGGCTTTTAATGATAAAATATTATAGTGGCAGTCTAAAGTAGGCCTACATTTTGTATGAATAGTACCGAACATACATGTACATCATGCATGCTATGTGTATCGTATACATTATATAGTTATCTATGCGTGTGTACGAATGTGATCAAGTAGGTAGTGAGGAATAAATGTGTGTGCCGTATGATTGATAATAAGTAAATACATGTCTACCCGGTGCTGGAATAGGAAGTATATATCAATACGAATGTGTACTTGAATCTTGTCTAAATGGGCTTGATTGAGAAATATCAGCCTGGGTCAGATTCGATTAACAACTGAGAAACAATTGATCATGGGACATGGACGACCAACTACCATTATCGAACAACATTAGATCCATGAATCCTTTTAAGATTTAAAAAAAAACGAAGTATCATAACCGCATGATGACTAATCGGACAACTCCGTAAACATGGTGTGCGCTATGCTTATCTAATATCAGGACGGGAGTATTCCAATGATCCCATGTGTGGACATAACGGTTAAGCTCAAGGGTGGTCCAACTAGAAGGTGCTATATGATAATATCGTATGCCAACACTTTGATTAAATATCATTGGATGCATATTAATTAACCTACACTTAATTATTCGTACATTCACAATAGAATATCACCAAAATTAATGGCGAATTAATTAGCTGAAATGTTGGTTTCATTTCCATACACACATGTATGCCAGATGCATATCGTCATTAAAAGACCTCTAACAAAGTGCGGACATGGTAACAAATCAGCCGTTTCAATGATGACCTAGATATTTCATATCAAAAATAGTCCCACATGTCTACCATGCACAATCATTATCCTCGAGGTTTTACTATGCATTCCATTCGTACCGGTCACATGAAGTAGAACGGGATATTTACAATACTCAATACTGAGTGGATAGTCTTTGAACTCAAATTCTGTAAATATGATCACAAGATCAGGAATGGATATAAATACGAAGCTTATTCTGTTCCCAGGTGTACTATTACGAAATTTGAAATTGGCAAGGTTGGCCTATAGTCACCACCATATATATCTAGGAACAATTGTAGGCCGATTGTCTACGATTGGCAAACATTTCTTTCATTTGCAAGATGGTCATAAATGTGTGCTTCATTTGATTCAACATTGATCAATATTTGTGTGTAGATTAAGTTATTTCTTCATATTTTTTTTGAAATACCAGTAGGGCCTAATACTAGTAAAAGATGATACGCTAATATTGTAATAATAGGCTACGGTACCGGGTAAAGCAGGACCTAACTTCAATACAGAATGGGGAGCTGTCAGACAGACACGGGTCCAAGACAAATAATGTGTTACAGGGAAAGGGGGATCTCATAACGGATGTCTAATATGCTACCAATCCTTGCATTCATTAACAAACGCGGGTAGATTTAACGGTAGGCCTAAGACAGATTAAAACAATACGTCTGAGGAGTACAGAGGTTATATAGCTGAGCAAGGTTCAATCAACACAAGTATTTGCATTCGATCACATTTGATTTGACCGCACAGTTGGTGTAGATTACCTAAGCCTCAACCTCCTTCGCGACTGGACAAGTAACATGGTCTCCTGGCCACTGTCAGCGTTGGGCCAACACCACAACTGGTATTAGTGACTGGAAGCGGAGCCGTGTACGGTGAAATCTAACTGAACCATCCACCTAGAGGCTACCTAGACAATGACAGTGCCCACCATTAACACGAGAAAAACTCTCTTTATACCGTGAATAAAGTGGTAATACTTACATCATATCTGGAAGGGAGTTTGCCCTAACCGCTAGGGCAAAAACATAGGACGAAATCCACCGTTCGAGGCCAGAACGGACAAAATGTTGGACGACATTTAGTCGCAAGTGTGTGGAGGAAGGCACACGCTTCCCGCTACTGGGTTCATGTGTGAGTGACGCTGACCTACATTCTGATTGGCTGCAAGTAAGGAGTGGGACTGGGGTCTCTGACGCGATACACACCTCCCAGCTTTAATACACCGCAGAGGGGGCTTGCAATGACTGAAGCCAGTGGACAGGCCAGAGGGCGTGTCGGAGGTGGACATGGGTGGAGGGTTTGATAGCTTTCCATATTAGGGCCGGTCTCATCAATGGGGTAACGTTACTTTGGGTGTTTGTTGAAATGCTGCTCTAGGCTCTTTTTCTACCAAAAAGAGAATCGATGGAGGAAGATCCAGACCACTGTGTAAAAGCTTAGGTACTGCAAGCTCATAGCCTATATATCTTAATTATAATTTAGACCTAAATAGGCTTGAGAACCGCTGCCCAGGGCATTCACTGAATATCTCAAATATGTTAAGATATTCCTATTGAGGTTTAAAGGATCCTGGTAATAAATGTCAGCTCCAGTTAGTATCTTTTCCGTGAAACACCAGGAGCGGAGAGGGCATTAGTCGTGAAGCGTTCCTTCGATTACAAACTGAGTGCAATGCTCAGTCGATGATGGATTGCCTATTGGCATTATTGCAGAATGCCTACCTTGAGCTGCCTGAGCATTGCCCTTCACCTAGTAGTATGAACCCATGTTATCATATACATCACGGGAAACGGGTCTCAGGTGGGAGTAAGAATAGGATGAATCTTTTATCAGTCTACTTTTATCGGGTATTGTCCAATATTAAATAGGGCCTAGACTATTGCAATTCCCGCTGGTGTATCTAGGGCAATTTAGGGAATAACAAAGGAATATCTCCTGGAGACAAAATATTGGGAAGCCTATATGCCCTATAATATATCATAAACTTAAATGTATAGTAAACAGTATACATCTCTCTCTTCTCTCTCTCTCTCTCTCTCTCTCTCTCTCTCTCTCTCTCTCTCTCTCTCAAGTATTAATATTCAAAGATAATCACTTTTTAATAATGTCATACACCATTGGGTGTGTGGGGTGTACATTACGCACTGGACAAAGACGGCAATCGATTCAAATGGGGTTGTAGACGTTGTTAATCGACCCGCCACGCTGCTGATCCAAATACATGCTTTCCATGCTAGAAGTGATCATTGATGTGGCAGGCGTCCTTGAGTAAACCCACTAAACCATGCAAAGATTTACGAATAACGCATGCATACCTGGGGAAAATACGTTAACTTGGATCTTAGTAGAATCTAGATGGCACAGGCCTATATTTTCTTGGTGTTGGTACAACTTATTTGAAATTAAGTATTATTACATATCAGCCATTCGTATTCACTACCATAATATCCATTCAAGCGGATATTGATAAAATGTTCGTAATAGATTGGCCATGAGTTAATTACGCGTGCCTTTTGATCTTCCCCAGTAACGTATACATTAATTCTACTAGGGGTGTTCTCATTGATGGGATCACATTGAGGGATTCGTATATTCTTTCCAATCGATAGGTTCATCCAGAGTTCACTAGATCATCTCATCCTACAAAACGACACTTTTCCTTGTCAAGCAAATCAATTATTGATCGAGAATTTTTTAATCACATTTATTATTCATCATAATTTCGCTGTGCATTTATGAGCAATGCCGAACACAATTGGGATCAGTAATAAAAGACGAATGAAAACCATTTTAATTTTTCTGCCAAACCGTGTCATGCATTGGTGAGACAAGGACATTCTGTGCATTAGTACATGTAAGTATCTGTTATTAGTGTGGTAGTCACAGGCTCTGTATGTTGGTAGCATGGAGATAGACCCTAAGTCATTCCCGCTGCACCAAAAAGGGGCGCACGGGCGAAGGATATACATCTCTGCATGGTTCCTCATCATGCTGGTTGGCTGTTAGTATTATAGGATGCAGATCCCATAAGCGTGGATTGTTTTGGAAATGTTCCTTGTTTGTGAAGAATACAACGCAAAGGCAAGTTCGAGATGATTTCAAAAATATGAAATACTGATACATTTCTATTTATAATTATGTGAATTGATATACTTCAAAAGCATCACAATTTGGTAATGCATTCAGTGACAGGTTTAGCCACGGATTCAAACATTTTCACTGCATTACCTTCTAAGTAAACTTTTGCAGATTTTGTTTGCAGAATGCTTGTCGAGTCCCAGTATATTTGCATGCGTCGAGAAAGCTTTAAGATGAGGATATCAATTAGCTATTTCTGATAGTATTTTCGGTAATATTTTTAATAGTCCCTTGTCATTGATAAACAGGGTTCAAGTATAAAAGTCTGTTCAAGCACACTAAGCAAGAACGGGCGTGCATTTGCTATACACGTTACTTAACATTGCTCATTAATAAAAAAGTAAATATAATCTGATGTTTTAGGTTAAATAGAGTATACGTTATAATAGATGTCCTTGTGACTAGATGTGGTTTAGAATTCATAAACATATCCCATACGTCACAGTCAAAGATCATCTCAATAGGATAAGGAAACTTGACCAAAATTAATCTTATTTTGACGGCAGCAGAGAGCTGTCAAAAAATAATAAAAGCACTTTTAAAAAATCGCACCTATATAACCTAGTTTGAATTTTGATCAGTAATAATTTTAGATATATGTATTTAACTTCATTAACTGCTGTTGTTCTAATTGATATCTATTGTTTCTGCTCTGGGGCAATTAAAATGTGCCTCTTCCCCTATTTTTAAAATCATGGATGCGTCGACCTGCCTTTTCTGCTTGTCTTCCCACCATGTTGAGTTTCGAATTTCCACGTGCCCGAAGAGCACCTTGACGTCCTTGTACTAAATGGTCAGGCTTCGAGTGGTGACCTAATATTGCGTGACAGTTATACATTGTGACAAAATGCTAATGGTTATGAATAATATGACATGCATACATGACGGCAAAGTGTAGTCATTCACATCCCAAACATTGGGTATGAAAAGATCAATGAACTGCTTCTTCAATAACACCAGTTTGGATAGGTTGGCCACTTTATAATGCACGTGACAGTGCCACTTTAGGCAGATGCATTAAGGCACAGCTAAACAAGACTCATCATACCCAGGCATACATATTTAATCATGACTCTGAGAATAATTAGGTTGGTAATATTTCGTTGATCAATAATGAATAGATGCACACCTGCTTTATGTTTGAAGAGTAGAGTACGGTAATTCCTTGTCCTTAAGTCTATATATATAATTATAGTGTAGCGCCCAGTGGATGTCTATATGTTAGGTACACCTTATAATGAATGGTGCAATATGTAATGCAAACTTCAACAAGGACAGCCACATGGGAGAAGGGTTATTGGAACCCTTGTGAATGGGGTACCTAATAAAACAACAGATTGCGTGAAATGAGCATAACCGACTCCCATCAAGCCACGAACGCTCAGTAATGAAATTGTGTGGCGTGCGGTCATTTAATTTTACTTTTGATCCCCTTGTTTTTGTGACATTTTATTTATCCCTTGCCCCCTTGCATCTTTTTCTCGTTTTCTGACGTCATTTGCTCGAAGTTATGTAGAGGGGAACTTCCATTATATGTTATGTTTCCTACTATTTAGATTTGTACGTTGGTAATATTGCCAAGGAAACGTTTGTGTTGGAACTCTGGTTTGAGTAAGTGCATTTGTGATTGATATTTAGTACGCCCTCATCTTGCACAGCACAGTAGAAACAACCATTGTTATTTTGATGAATGCATATACGGTACGTATGTTTTTACACATGAAGCCTCACACCAGATCAATTCCTCAGGACCACCCAACTCAGAAATGTTTCACTCGCTCAGTATCTTGCACCCATGTTTTATTTCTGTGTTATGATCCAATTGACACTAAAGCCGTATAAACACCAACTGTTAATGGTGCTATACTGGCTCTGAATAATTCAGCTATTGCCTACAATGGCTTAAGTGAAGTCGAAAGGAGAGTACACAAATATGACCTTCTATCATCGAAGCCCAAGAGGGCGAGTAACCAGAGATTAAAAGCGACAGTCGCTTTCCCATACCTGAAACCTTGACCCATTTGTGTATACTACATACAGAGCAAAATGAGCCAGTGTGGTGACAACACTGTCTAGTCAGGAAGCATCGTCTAAGCAGCTCGTCAATGACTGATGAATACAATACGAATTATATCATGGTGTCAATTTCTATACCACGTATCACATTGATTAGGCGGTATTTATGTTCATCCCATCGCTCATGAATAACTATTGCACTGCCTTGTGAGTCTGATAGTGATAGCTTCTGTCGAACTTGAAGAGTATGTGGTTAGTTTTCTGGTTCTATGTACACACTGGGCAGTACAATGAGCAGTTGTATGATATCAAATTACTGTCAGCGCCTCCTCATAAATCAGTACTCACGATGCATCCCCCACGCACCGGTATTATATCTTCTCGGTACAGTTCTGACCCAGGGAAGTTATATAGTTTATCCTATCGGTTTCCAGTGTTAAGGCAAGGTGATAAATGTTTTGCTACCGTAATCTGATACGGCGTATCATTGGCAATATTTGCATGCACTCCGAGAAAGATTTATAATAGCAAGAAAAGATAGGTCACATCAAACTATAGTGGATTCATATTGAACAGTTTCTTTGAAGCAATCGGAATAAAAGAATGTTGAGTTTATATAAAATATCCAATACTGAAGTTCTACACAAAGTATTATCATACTTGGGAAGAATAAATCTCATGCTGCATGGCGGCTAAAACATGTTGTTAGAGATGTAAATCCTTGAGTCAACAGGATATTGTACTTATACTTTTGGGGGAACACGGGGAGGGAAGTGTCAAAAGAAAAGAAAAGAAAATAAGAAAAGTCTAGAAAAAAATAGTATGTATCTATCGTTTACTCTGAAAATATTCTTTTCATACATAGCTCTCATTCACCCATTTTCAGTTATTGTTGCGATGATGTATGGGGATGAGGGTCGGGCTCTATTTCGGTACATCCGGGGAGGTTATAGTCTGGTGGTAGTAAGAAGGTCAGGAGATCATAATATGGAACTGATATTGCCATAGTGCTACCCCTGTTTTAGTATGATACTATTGCACCCTCGATTGATATTGCTTAAATAATATAATAAATCCATTATAGGGAATTGAACTAGAGGTGTTGTTTCAAGATATACCAAGGTGATCATAGTTTACATTCCAGGCGAAATGGTTAGTAGTGACAGAATTGTTGTCCTGACATGGTGACAGCAACGAGTGTTTTCATTATAGACTGCCTGATATTAGAGTGACATTGTCCTGAAATGTATTGTTCCAAACTTACCTATCTTTATATCGTATCCGATCCAGCTAAATGCATAGTAATGTTGGGATAGTACTTAAATTAAATAGTGTCCACTGTGTATCTTGTCAGTATCACAACGCTGTCAACTGTGAAAACGCTGGTACAAGGGCTGGTGAAGCGAATGGGTGGAGGTGATGCTGTGAGGCCGGATTCTGAGCCTGAGCATACAACGCTTTCTAGATCCAGTAGGGAGGGATGGGTATGTACCATGTTGACAACACACAAACACGCCGTCCTTTTCTCTCTGGCCACTGTCGGATAAGTGTTAGCCAGAGCAAAACACCACCACAGAGCGATCCAGAGGTATCGTCCCTTACACTTATAATATAAGAATCCACTTATTAATCCACAAGTTGAAGGAAATCTATGGATTGCAATGCTACATTCGGCAGAGTGGACCTGCAAGGTCTGTGCCGAGTAACTACTGCAGCGGAGTTCCTCTCTGTCAGCTTCTCGCCACGTCTGGCATGAGTCAGTGGGCGGCCCCGCCCCCTTCTAGGCATCTCATTAGCCCTCTATTTATAGTTCGAAGCAGGGGTCTAGCTTCAACAAATAGTGAGGGTCACAATGGTTCTGGTGCACTGTTTGGGCTCTTTGTAAATTGAGTTTACTTTTCCCATGCTTCATCCGATCCATTGCATTCATAATAGCCCGGGTGCATAAATAACTATTGGAGTGTCAATTTGTATAAACCCCCGCTTTTAGCACATGTAAGTGGGCCAGATATATACACCCATCAGCTAAATAAAAACATCACTTGACCCATACCGTTGATTACCTCTATCTTGTATGGAACATTCGGGTGAATGAAATGTGCATGTGTCTAAGCCGATAAAATTTAATGTTTTGAAGAAAATGCCTATTGGAGCTTTTGTACAGAGTTTTTGATGGAACCTTTTGTCAACTTTTCATTAAAAATATTTCTTAACTTGTAATCTCAAAAGTTTGAAAATTCATTTATTTGTGCGTGAGTGTGTCAATTCTTCTTAGAATGGACCAATGTGGAAGAGATTCCACACAAATATAGTCAATATATCATTCACATTTTGAATTGTTTTCTAATAAAAATGAAAGTTGGGACGTGAATGAGTTAGAATGCATGCATCTCCCTGAGCGGAGACCGTCATCATTGGACTCGGAGCGACTGAATGGATAGCCTACGAATTACACACTCATGAATATTGACGTGCACACACCAGCGTGTGATACTTATATTAATTACATAATGGTGTAGGTATTGAATATAAGTATAAAGTACTTATCGGGCGTGGTACAGCAAGAGATATACTATACCGTCCCTTCCAACGATCCAACAATCCAACTAATATATCACGTCTTTTAATGTAGAGATCTATCTTTTAATGGCTTCGTCCTTGATACTAAATGCTAGGATTTTGCACTAATTTTCCCCATTAGTCATCTGCCAAGACGTAATGTAACATACCATTTTTATTCCTTACATGTAAACGTGTAAACCTTAGGTGGAATTTCCTTTCTAGACGAACATAAATTATTATTAGTGACATAACAGACATATGATCAGTGATCCCAGAGCTATAAATACAATGTATGTATAGCTCTGGTGATCTATAAGTTTCTGGTATTCCCTGAAATCGGAGAAGCAACAATAGTTTTACAAGCATGCAGCTCTAAAACTAATGCAATATTTTGCATGTTGCCTATCATAAAGATAAATAATTGACCATATTTGTGCTTTATGGCAACTCATAAAAAAAATCTATGCAGGATAAGCCTATTTTAAGCGACTGTTAAATGTGATTCGGTTTTTTGTGTGTATTTTTTACTTAAATTAGCTGGTACATTGTAATTAAATATATTGAAACATATCGAAAGAATAGAAAGACTGATTAACTTTTCCAATACGCGTTGTTACCATCGAAACTGAACATTTCAACAACACGATTCGAATATTCAATCGGTTATTTCCAATGCATGGTGATTATGAATATGAATTATCTATAAGAACCGGCTATCAGGTCCGTAAAATATCATTTCAAGAATCCACCGCGTTGTGTACAATGTTTCTAGCCACGATTTGACCGTATCTTTGTAGAAGAGATAAACGAGTGTGTGCACATTGATCCATCAATACTCCCCGATTCGGACTAAAATCGGTGAAATGAATTGGCCAATAAAAGAACGATCGAATAAATGCTAATACTGTCAGTGAAGCGAGAACATTATGTCCATATCATGCAACGTTATCGGACCCTCTGAGTCAGGCATAACAATCCAGTATAAGACCGGGCGATGCGATTCAACCAGTTCGTTGTTTACCAGAAACATACTGAGTTAGAAGAGTTTTCCATGTGTCTTTACCGTGCCTATTGCTAAAGAATTCTAAAGTGCGAACATGGAAGCACTTTTTGTGATGTAGACTGATGTGACTTTAAAAATATAGGGTTTATGTTGTAATTTTAATTTCATCTGTGAATGAATTATAAATAATAGTACACTGTACAAATGTTCATAGCATTCATGTCTAGCGCTTGTAACGAGAAAATTGATTTCCCATTGGCCTGTGGTATCATTGAACTCATAATGGTTTCAGGCACGAATGCATCGATTTCCATGTGGAGGTACATTGGTCCTACGCGCGTTCTAAATACTTTACTTTGTGCGGGTTGAAACCCTCGTCTTCTGAGGGTGATTTTCTAATAAGTACAGGGCCATTATACTTCTATCATTATTCAAACCGTTAGTTTCCAATTCGCTGTGAAGCGGAGAAGGAATTTCTATATTTAAGCCTTCCAAAATGAGTAGCCTAATACTTGCCCTTCATCTGCGCTACTGATGTGGCTGGGCCTCCCGGGAAGCAAGTTCTATAGGCTATACTCATTCTGAAAATGCTTGTATTTCAGATATATATGGCTTTGTTCACCAGAAAGGTTTCGTGGACACTGTCCTATATCGATGTTTTCAAATGAAACTTTTTTAGTAGTTTCTCGATACATTAAAAGTTTAAATGGGAAGCGCGTTTTAGTTGGGATTTGCATTTATAACATTGAGCCCGATGCAGTTTCATACATGTTTGGTGGGTTTGTTTTGTTTTTTGTTTAAAAAAAGGGTTTTTATACAACATAACCTGTATTCTCACACAATGTTTTGTTGTTAAAGCTGCGATTCCATTGGATCCCTCTTTTAGTCTGCTCATGGTCCGTTCTTTTTATTTCCCCAGATAGAGTCAAACCAGAGCGGTCCAATTGTGTGTGTGTCATGGCGGATAGTCGCACTCTCGCGGAGCTCCGCTGATATATTGGGAATATCACTATTACTCATATCTATCACCAACTCATCATCACTTCACCTTGTTCATTCAATAGCCGTGGGATGGCAAAATACTATGTGACTTACCAAAATACCTGGAGTTCAATAATATAAGGTATTATGAGTTTTTTAGGATTGAGCACGGACACCGGTACCAAATAGTACTCAATACACCTGGACTCGTACACACAGGTATAGTGTTTACACCTGCACCCGAGACGCTATACATAGGAATAGGTTTCTGTATCCTAGAAGTGACTGCTCTGAACTCTCTAATTACACATACCGCCTGTATATCTCACTGTTTACTCAACTATATTGTGAGTACCAAGGGAAGGACTCTTCTTTATTGTGAATGTTTGTTATTTGCCTGGTTCAAAGTTTCTGAACCAACTCTTGTGAACACGCTAGTATATATTTCTCTCGTGCAATGGCCGACGGCCCATTAGAAAACCTGCCAGTGGCGGATAGAGTATTAAAATTAGAGCAAAATTGGAATGCATTCCAAGTAACAACAAATAAGGTAGACAATATTAATGCAAACACCGTTAGACTTAATGCCAGAGTCAAACAACTGGAGATGGAATCGCAATATCTATCTGTCGTTACTAAACACCTGGAAAGTTACTGCCTGGATCTAGATCGCGGGACTAGGCGTAAACACATCATCATGACCGGTCTACCTGAATTGCCTGAAGAAACCGCCGATGCCCAAAATACCTGGGCACGCGTGGGGGATATTTGTTTAATGCTAGTTCCCACATTTCAGGCTAGAGATTTAGAATTCGCTGCACGAATTGGTCCCACTAGTAGAACAAAGAACTACCACCGTAACATTATTGCCAAATTCCGGGACGAAGAAATGAGAAATCTTGTGTTCAGGAATAAGGCTGGTCTACGCACTATAAATGGCATGGAAAAGTGTTACTTCAACCCCGACTTACCTGATAAACTCGCTAGAAATTATGCCGACATGAGACAGATCACAGCTGGAGCAAAGAAAGCAAGACCGGGTCTCAGTGTAGCATTAGCAAGAGGAAAAATCAAGGTGGGAGAGCAATTCTACTCACATGACCAACTAAACTCTCTACCTGATGGATTACAAATTGGTCAGTTCAAAACTAAGGACATTGCAGGAGCTGTTGGCTATCAGGGCGAACACTCGCCGTTGTCTAACTTCAGTCGATCATTGTTTAGATATAACGGCACGCAATACTTCTCCTCAGAGCAAGCCTACCAACATACTAGGGCACAATGTACCAAGAATGCTATTGTTGCTAGAGCATTGACCGATGTCATCTGCCCTAGAGAAGCTAAGAAACTAGGGGATAAATGCGGCCAAAATGACCAATGGGATAAGGTCAAGCTTACATACATGAAGGATATACTTCAAAGTAAATTTACGCAGGACAAAACTGCAAGGAAGGCGCTTTTGAAGACAGGGGACAAAATCCTGGCCGAATGCTCGTTTGACAGATGGTGGGGGATAGGAATCCCTATCCACTCCAAATCCCTACTCGACAATGATACTAAGTGGCTTGGCAAGAATAAACACGGCAAGTTATTGGCAGCCATACGCGAAGAAATTCGCAGAGAGGATGCCATTCCTCCTGCCCAACAGGATTTGGGTGAGCTGGAGAAAGAAGAAACTGTGGATCTTAGCCAAGCCCTGGAGGATCTGGCAGCAACAATGCCCGCACTTGAATCATCAACCGATGACGAGGAAGATTCAGATTCAGAAAATGATGATGAGGACGACGATGATACGTCAAATGCATCCACGCCTACTCCACTGTCACCCAGAGTACCGAACGAGGACAACATTCATCAGGGCGCAGAAGATATAATACCTAATGCCCAGGTAATCCTGGATCATCAAGCCCAAGGAATTAATGGAACTGGGGATGTTAGTGATACAGCAAGCCAACATGAAGACACTGAGAATTACAGGAACCCTGAGATCAACGACGTATTAAGTCAACAAGGAAGTGACACAACAAGTCAACATGACGACACTGTAATTAACAGGAACCCCGTTAATAATGACTCAGCAAGCCAACATGGAAGTGTAGGGGAGGAAGAACCACCTGTGCACGATCCACATAGACCAGTCCGTCAGAAAACGGATAACCTGACACAGAACCAAGAGCGGGAACCACTGGTGGAACAGCGAGCTGCTGCGCCTCCCTCCGGGAACACTGGCTCAGCTGTTCCAACACCCTCCCCTTGTGACAGGAACAGAAGCACACGCACTGTGACACGAGCTTCCTCGACAGGTCTAACTCTTGACAGCTCAGAACCGCACCAACGCGATATAGCTACACCAAATAGCAAAGGGAAGATTAAGAAAGGAAAAGGCAAGCACAAGAAAGTGAGACACATTCAGAATGGCACCCCCAAGCGATAATCCCGAAAAAGTGAGTACCCTCCTCATAACTGACTCTAGGGGTCGGGACCTCGCTCCCTACCTGGACTCGGACGAAATGAGGATAATCACTCACCGCGGCCGTGGCCTGACAGCAATGTTACGACAAAGTGAATATGTTATATCCTACTACGAGCCGCAGATAGTCATGTTATTTGGTGGTATCTGCGACCTGACATATAAAGATGGGGTTTGCGACCTGAGATATGAGGACCGCTATGCTAATGAAAACCACGTAGTGGGTATGGTTGAGGAAACAGCTGAGATTTGCTCCGCTAAACACCCGAATGTGACACCTGTATTCTGCCCCATACCGGGCATGGATTTGGCACGCTACAACCAGTCGTGCGGGCCACACCCCAGCCAGGCTACACTGAATTTGGTTATCCAGGACGTGAACTATTACATACGCCAAAGGAACATTGACAATGGGCTACATACCCCAACAATACTCAGTCGAATTCATAGGAGGAAGGACGGAGTCACCCAGTTTAATTATCACTACCTATTCGATGGCCTGCACCCGAAAGCCTTCATTCTATCTGACTGGGGCAGACAATTCGTCCGATGCCACGAGTTGAATACTGCGTAAACGGGAGTCCTATGGCCAATGCCAGCAAACATGATATACTTATAGTGATAAGATGTTTCTGTTTTTTGGGTTACAATACTATACATCGGAGATCCCTGTTTATTGATCCTATGATCTACATCCATGTTGAAGTAAGTAATCGAAACAAAGTTTGTTTATGTTTGAGTGTGTCATGCCCTGCTGGACCTAGCCGAGCATCGAGGCGAAGCCAACATGTAAACCCCACACCACCAGCTGGTGACCTAGATATATGTTATGTACTTGCCACGCCCCCCTATATAGCTATGGGACTTGTGTTATATTATTTCTGTGATCTCATTGCCAGTATGAACTCTAGTCATATACGGCCCCACACACAACCAGTATATGATAACTGGAAGGAAGTCCTATATAGATCAATCTTATATAATTTAGTTTGCCTTTGTTTTTATAGGCACAGAGAGTCGTCGCGTTTAGATGACTTTAATTTCTCAGTCAATGACAATGAGTTAAACCTTAGAACTAGACAAATTGAGTTGTTTTACAACTCTGTTTGTATTATATATATGTACTTTATATGTTATAACACTACACTTGTTAACACCAAAGTGCCCTTACTTGTTCTATATATGTCTACCTGTACTGGTAACAGGAAGAATAGCTGCTATATAATAGACAGATGGGCCTCGACACTGATGATTGATAAATACTATCCCTGTGCCAAAGGTTCCATAACTTGTATAGGCAGAACTGGGCAAAATAAGTGCCTTATATGTTATATGTTATTTGCTGTTGATACCCTAGTGTTCCTACTCGTACTATATATGTTTACCTGTACTGGTAACAGGAAGAATAGCTGCTATAGAATAGACAGACTAATCAATATACTATTAATTAACAAATACTATTTTTGTACCAAAGATCTTATAGCTCGTACAGGTAATATAACCCTACGGCTACAGCCGGTTCATTCAATTATTCTGTGCATTCTGTTCGTTACTAATGGCTCTAAAGGAAATGTAATTGACTTATCCCAATTAAAATGACAGACGAAATACCATGTCATAGTTATAACAACCTAGAAGTTATCCGCAAGCAAAAGGGTGCCAAATATTTGTACTTGAATATCAGATCAATTCTCCCTAAATGGAATCAGTTAAAAATAGACTTACAAAATTTAAAAGCTGATGTTATATTATTCGGTGAAACTTGGCTACAGCCGAAAATATTAAGCAACAACCTAATCCTTGATAACTATAATCTAGAAAGATTGGATAGGTCTATAAAAATGGGAGGAGGCCTATGTGCATTCATAGATAATAAGATCGACTATGAAGTTGATCATCAACTATCTTGTTCAACCACCATATATGAAGTCCAATTGATTCATATTAAATACATTAACAAAAAGAAACTGGTACTCGTGAATATATACCGGCCCCCTTCATCTGGAATCAAAGAATTTATTGATAATTTGAGTGAATTACTAGACAATGTGAAAGAAAAATACCCACACTCCGAATTAACGGTAATGGGAGATATAAACATCAATACATGTGTAAGTGAAATTAACAACCCATCTAGAGAAGACCTCCTGTCAGTAACTAAAGATAAGTACTTAAAAATGCTTATCAACAAACCAACAAGGCTAGGCCTGAATGGGAAGTATACCACTATCGATAATATTTTCACAGACGTCACTCATGTAAGTATGAGCGGAGTAGTTGAATACAACTTGAGTGACCATTACTTAATTTTCTATGTTAAAAAGAAAAAAAGGGAGAAGCACGAAAAATGTAACTTCTTCGCGAGATCTATGGTGAAGTTAAATCAACGGAACATTAACAGCGAGGTTATCAAAATAACCAACTGGAATGAATTCCAGGAGAGTGATGATATTAATCATTCATGGCAAATGATGTATGATGTTATGTTAAAAATCACTAACACAGTATGCCCCAAGAGGCGGTATAAATCTAAAAAAATCAAACCACCGTGGTACACTAACGAACTGTTACACCTAGCTTTCAACAGAGATAAGTTCTTTAGGAAGTATAGAAAAACACGTCGACCTGATCTGAGACAAAGAGCTATTTACTATCGCAATTTGGTTAACAACCAGGTTAATACGGCGAAAAGTAATTATATCAAACAACAGTTAGAAAGACATCAACACGACTACAAAAAATTTTGGCAGATAATTAACGACTACTTACCCTTTAAAGGAACTCATTCAAAAATAATTAAATTACAAGACCCAGAAACTTCGCACATGGCCAATGCCAGTAATATCCCCGACATAATTAATAAATATTTCGCGAACATTGGTGCAAAGATCTCGGAATCTCTGCCTCAGGTAGCAACTCAACCATTGACAATAGTAGAAGAAGGAGACCCGAATACTCCTTATACATTACTAACAGAGGATAAATTTATTGAACTGGTAGATGAACTGGACTTATCCAAATCATCTGGGTGTGATGAAATTCCCATGCGGATATATGTACATTTATTTAGAGCACTTAAAACTCAGATGGTACACTTGTTGAACTTGTCTGTAAACCTAGGGGTCTTACCTACAAATTGGAAAAGAGCCACCGTAGTCCCCATCCCTAAGAAGGGGAACTCAACATTAGTCAACAACCTGAGACCAATATCTTTAACACACGTTGCCGTTAAAATTCTAGAAAAGCATATAAACATACAACTACAACAATTCATTGACACACACAACATCATACGACCGGTACAGGGAGGATTTAGGAAAAATTCGTCCACAATTGAAACAATAAATCTGCTAATGTACAAATTACTTAACAATGTAAATGAGGGGAGATTTAGTAGTTTAATATTTTTCGATTACCAGAAGGCATTCGATTCCATAGACCACTGTCTGCTACTATCAAAATTAAAAGCTTATTCATTTCCCATATGGTTCCAACAGTGGGTAAAAGACTACCTGTCGGGGCGGAAACAAAAGGTTAAGGCTAACAATTTACAATCTAAGTATTTACCTATACGACACGGCGTGCCACAAGGATCGATCCTGGGCCCAATTTTGTTTAATATATTCGTAAATGATATTGCAGATCAGAACTTACATGGAAATATACTGTTGTTTGCGGACGACATTGTATTGATAAATAGCGCTCACATTGAGGGTCTAGTAATAACCGAATGCCAGCATGACACCAACTGTATTGCAAATTGGAGTACACGTAATAAATTATCTCTGAGTCTACCAAAGACCAAGGCGATGTATGTCTGCCCCAACACTAGAGGAGTGATTTACCACCCGTTACTAAATATTAGTATAGCAGGTACCCCACTAGAATGGGTCGACACGTTTACGTATCTTGGTGTACAAATAGACGCTAAACTAAAATTTCAAAATATGGCCACTGCCATATTACATAAGGCGAATGTGAGACTATACAATGTTTACATCAACCGACATGCCTTTGATGTTAAAACCAGGCTGATGTTGGTGAAATCCATGGTGTTGAGTTATTTGGATTATGGAAATGTTTGTTATTTAAATGCCGGCCAACAATTTATGAAGAAGTTACAGATCTTTCAAAACAAAACCTTACGTTTCGCCCTAAAGAAACCGAGACGGCATAATATAAGAGATTTGCATTCCTTATCGAACACTATGCCTGTAGGAACACGTATATATTTCAATACCATGAAGTTCTATCATAAACAGCTATATCAATGTCGAGTCCCCTGGATTGTGCGTAGACGACCCAACGAAAATTATGGTTTTAGAGAACTAAGACATTTAAATTTTGAGCTAGAAAGACCTGTGTCATCACTTTATCAAAAATCATTTTGTTACTCGGGAATAATATGGTGGAACGACTTAGGACCACAATATAAAAATCTTCCCTCAACCTTAGCTTTCAAATGTAGATTAAAGCATGACCTACTAAGTAACGACCTACCACCACCTAATAACCTCCTCATTATCTGATAGCAGACATTGACGACTAAAGAAAAACCCCTAATCCCACAACCGCTGACGCCAGCTATGATGATGTTCTGTATTATTACATCCCACGTTATGTCATCTCTTCACTCATTACCCATCTCATTAATCATCATTATTATAACTGTATTTTGTAACCATGATAGACCTAAAAGGTTTAGTATCTGTACACACACACTACTTTTGTTTCAATGTATTAACTAAAAATTCAGGTAGCGAAGGAAGACCGGGTCTGACCCGAGTCGCATTCCCACACGGCCGAGCCGTCTATCAACCTGAATAAACACGTTCAAAAAAAAAAAAAAAAATAGAATCGGTACCTGCGCTTTCTATATATGCTCTTAAAACTGTTATTTGCGCTTCCTAAGAAGCGCACATGACATTCCGCTAAAATCTTATGTGCTTGATTTGAGCGCAACTACATGACGTTAATATCTTTCTGCCTGTTTAAGTAGCCGCAATGAGAGCGGACCAACAGACTTGCCATTGATTTCATAACGAAACAAGTAATCCAGTGGAATCGAAGCTTTAAGCGATCAATAGGCTAGTGAAGGAAGACCTCGATCGCCACCCTCTCCACCTACAGAACCAGCAAAACAACAACAACAACAGCAGCAGCAGCAACAACAACAACAACAACAACAACATTTGAATTTTGTTATTCTCAGAATATTAGACTACATGTATTATTATTATTATTCAAAATTCCGAATGCTAGTAACAATCTAATTATTTCTAACACTTTCAAAGAAAAAATGAAATACAAGAGATGTCGCACAAAGTCCGTCCTTGCAAGGGGATGATTTGTCGCATCCAATTGCTAATATATATTACTATAGCCGGAATATATTCCATACAATATATCCAGATAAACGTCCACGGGTTTACTGTACAGTTTTCGCCAATGAATGGCAGTATGTATTTCGATAAGAGTATTCATGAACATTCACTGTGAAGTGCATGGGGAAGGAGTATTTATAGCTATGCATTTTTATAGCTATTTTTCTTTTAAACACCTCCACAATTAATTGGATAACGGGCGAACAAGAATATACTGCCTTAATGTAGTGAGAATAAGTACCAAACGTTCACATAAGGAGTGGCTTTGACGCAGAATGCCAAACAATCATGGACATAGCCCGACAAGTAAACTACAAGGTAGCGCCACCAGCGCTATATCCCTGCATGCCTGGGCTTTATCCACATTCTATCTATCCACAGGTCTATGTCACACATATAGAAAGGTGGATTCCAAACCAGTAATCTTTTAAGATAATATTTATATTTGGTTGGATTTGATGTTTTTTGTCAATGATAACGCACAATCCAGTACCGTTTGATTTTAGTTTTGAAAGATAATTAATATGCTGTTATTCATGCAGAGGGTGAGAAAAACGTATTCATACACCCCTCCAATTTAAAATCTGTTCAATTTAATCTATTCATCTAATGAGTCTTAGTTTAAATTTCTATTCGGGACATCCCAAATAACCACTCTCTCACAAACGATGATTTTTCTAAAACTAATCCCATCAAACATAGCAAAATTTCAATCTAAAGTGACAAAATCCCTTTTCGGGGCGGGATCTCGAAAACACGCATGGTAACCTATCGTTTTCTTTCTTTATATGACCCCAATCACTAATATACCAGATGCTCAGAAAAATTACAGCTATTTTATATTTTGCCCAGTAGTGTCGTTTTTAAAGTACATCTATGATGGGAACACATATGTTCACATTTGTTTTAAAGTACCTCTGCAATGGCACGCCAAACTAGGCAAACTTTGTTGGAGATTTTAGTGTGCCGGTCCGAGTCCTTCCCTATCACCTCTCCTATGATACTTACCTTTGAACATTACTGTTGTCAAATGGACAATGTTGTAGGAAGATGCAATATAGGTCGTATTCTCCAATCGTGCACATACACCACTTTTGTATTGAAAATAAGTTTGGATAATTACCTTTAATCTAAGCAGGTACTCGAATGTAAGATGGGTCCGACCTCTTGTGTTTTCAGCACAGTAGTAAGTTTCTCTTCTCAGGATAACGAGAGAGTCTGCTTCTGCATTTCTCTCCCTCGTCCATTGACGTGCATCGCACAACTCTCTTATGAGGGCTCCATATGCACAGGCTGACTGCATTAAACAGGTATATTCTGTAACAGAAAAATGTAATGCAATGTTTTTTTACAAGTGAGGAAGCTGTATCTAGAGTATGTGTGGCACCAGGAATTGGAAGGATATCGTCACAACAGGAGAAGTCTTGGGCTATTTACTTTACTAAACATTGAATTATTTGTACATTGACATTGCCCACCATCCCGCCCACCTCCCTCCTATGGCGTCTCCCGACGCCTTCCAAATCGTTTCGTTTCTTAGCTTTAATCATCGCCGATCATGAATGCACATGATACGGCGATTCCCCGCTGCTATGACGTCATTACATGGGCCTCGTTCTGGGTAGGGTTCCGGTGGGGAATCCCCGCGCCTATGACGTCATTACACGAAGCTCACCGAATGTGGCAGAGCGTGAGCCGAGTAATGTCGGCAACGAGGAGAAACAGAGATACATAGGCATAAGCATGTAATGCTGGAACTGCGTAATTATACGAGTAAGACCTTAAATTTTTTGCTGAAATGTCTCTTAAAATCAATAAGCTTGAGACTGGGACAGGTTTGAAGTGTGTGTACATATGGGAACGTAGGGATTTTTGGAAATTATTTGCAGATTTGCGTAATAGGTGCTGGCCAATGAGCTTGGGTCGAATTGCTGAGCTGAGGTTTTTATGCATGGCATGGCCACTTGGCGACTTCTCGTCTAGAAGAACCCAACCATGACGTTATACTCTACAAGACAACGATAACTCCTTCCGACGCTCCGAACTTGCCCCGCCCCATATTACTTACGAAAAATGATTTGAACCGTTTTATTTATTCTGTGGACGAAATCTTTAATACACAATAGTCAGTTCTTGTTATCTTCGGTTTGAGTCAATGTTCAAGTAAATTATCTCCAGAAGCACAGAGATAGTTCCCCTTAGATTATTATCTATATATAGTACAGGCATTTCAGCATGGAACCCGGAATAAAATAATGTATAGCTGATTTTTGGATATATGATGCGGGACACATGGGGGAACATTCCCTGAAAAGTCCCCACCTGGGGACTGTGTGCTTTTTGAGATTTTGATGTTTTTGCGTCATTTTCCACAAAATAGCATTGGTCTCTATGGGAAAAAGCACCTAGTTCAGGCCATTATTGCCAACATTAAGAATATTTGGCATTGTTATTTGCAGGGAATATAACATATATAAAATATACTGTACAGGTTGAGGTACCATAGTAAACATGGACGTATGGAGATTCCAAAAATATATATTTCAACAAAATATCCTTTTTTTTTAATTTTGTTGCCATGGCAACAGTCAGATTTTGGTGAAAAAAGCATTTTTTAAAGATCAGGTCATGATATTTGGGGACCTAATTGTCTGCATTGTGCATGTTGTGACACGTTTTTTAAATTTGGCATGTTGTTAAATAAGGCCTGAAATTTTCAAAAAGCACCAGCTACAAGTTGGTAGACACCCCTGGTGGCCATTAGCTGCAAAATTCAAGATGGCTGCCCAAAACAGTAAATATGGCATATCTTGGCATCTATTTGGTAGATCTTCAACTATAATACCATTTTATTGATGTTTTTAACTATGAGGAATTCATTTCTGAAGGTCATTTTATGTTCCAAGGTCATTTTCAAGGTCAAAATCTAATATGGCCCCTACTGAGTAACAAGAATGATATCTCAGCACTTGTTGTAGGCCTATATGCATTCAATTGGTGTACATATTGATGAATAAAAACAATTCTTTTAGGATCAAGGGTGTGACGAATCCATATTTTTTTTCACTTTTTTCTTTGTAAACAACAGTCAGCAATAGTCAGGTCTCTAGCAGGTATATATTTATAACCATATTCATCTACGATAAATATCCTCCATAAGTGAAAATGTAAGCATTTTTGGTAAATATTCTGCATTTTCAGTTTAAGAAAGACTAAATTTCAGTAACTATGACTTGACATCGCGCACAAATAATTGATCCTGAGAAGTTGTTTCCTTTGGAAACGCAGGGTATAAAGATTAAGTTAAACTGATTATAAAGTTAAATAGAAAAATAGTTGATTAAATCGCGCACAAATAATTAATCCTGGGAAGTTGTTTCCTTTGGAAACACAGAATATATACATACATTAAGTTAAACTGATTATAAAGTTAAATAGAAAAATAGTTGATTAAATCATTGATTAACTTAATAATTAGTAAACTTATAACTTGTTTAAATCGGGATCTCCACTCTCTATATTAATAGCCTGGGAATGCCCCTGTTGGGAACTTGAAGAGATTGACATCATGCATCTATGTCCCACCTTCCACGGCAATGCAGGATTGCCTAGCAACGCATCCTGCAATTAAGTGTCCCTAGCAATGTGGAGAGAGATCAGAGGGGGAGGAGGAGAGTGAGGAAAAAGAGAGAGGACATAGGGATAGGGAGAAGGAGAAGAGGATAGAGAGAAGAGAGGGAGGGGAAAGAAAAAGACGGGAGGGAGAGGATAGGGGAGAGGAAAGGAGGAGGGAGGAAGAGAATGAAAGAAGCGGAGGGAGAGATAGGTAGGGACATGGAGAGAGAGAGGGAGAGAGAGAGGGAGGGAAAAGGAGGAGAGGCAGGGAGAGAGGAGGAGGGGAGACAGAGTGAGAGGTAGAGCCCAACCGTCCAGAGGAGGCGTACTTTTCTAGTAGAATAATAATGAAGATGTTATTATATTAGGGAGGTGGGTGGAGAGAAAAATTTTGCCCGATTGTCTATGGACGTCGACAGAGCTGAGAGGACGAGAGGCAAATCAGTCCGTGCTCCCGCCACAATGACCCAACATTAATCAGCTGATCAATCTCAAACACATTATGAACGAGAACACGAAAACTGATTTGAACCGTTTTATTTATTCTGTGGGGAATAAACATGCCATACAAATTAAACGTCAGTTAAATTGGAAACAAATCCCCCGGTAATTTCTGTTTTCTACCATAGTTCATCAATTTGCATTTATGATTACATATTGGCCTAAAATGAAATAATAAATAAATTGTGAATTCTTAGAGAATACAATTAACAATAGAACTGTGAATGTTCGTCTTTAAACTCTGGACACAAAAGATTAATGCTTACCGTTGAGAACTGTTGGAACTTGAGTTTTACAGAGGGAAGAGAAGATGGCGGAAGACATCTCATCTTCCTCCTGGGTTGGACCATAGCTCGTATTATACTTCTCTTCATGATTCAAGCAGGTACTAGTCTCTCTCTCCTCTAAGTTTACGTCTTCTTGTCCACTCAGAAGAGCGTCTAAACGCAGGCAAGCCTCCCTCTCCTCGTTGATGTTTGTAGTCTTCCCTATTGCAATTTTATCAACATCTAAAGCTGTTGATTCAGGTTCTAGGGCGCGACCAATATTGGAGGATAGAGATTCATTAAACGGATGGGCATTACAGTTAATTGGTGATGGGAGGCGTGTAAGTGGGCTTCTACTACCATCAAGTTTGACCACGATATGAAATGACCGTATGTTCTCTACCCAGCTCTCTTCCAACAAGTCCTCATTGGAAGATCTAGAAGTTGACGATGTTGTTAATAGGTCTACAGCGAGACGATCCTGCTTTTTCAGGTCTTTATTTTGTAAGGACGTCAGTGACATGCCTGTGATGATTCAACCTCTCCTCACATGTATGTACACACACATAGATTATGGATCTATCAAAATTATATCCCTTGCAAATACTGCCATCTTACCAACCGCTGCCTTGTTCACTCTCAACTCAGATTTCCTTTCACTTTGAGTTCTCGTCAGCTTGAAGTTGTCAGTTTGGACCTTTGACTAGAGAGAAGCCACCTGCAATATAAAGAGAAGGGTCCATAAATAAAGTATCTTATTCTATTATGGTGAAGAAAATCGTTTAGATATTTTTCATTAGGCCACGAGGCAAGGGAGAAAAGGCCCTCATCAAAGCATGGATTTCCACCGTAACTGTTACCCATTCTTAGTAACTAGCTCAGCACATTACAGATACCAGCAAACGCATAGAACAATAGTTGCACCTATTACTAGTATTAGTTTTATTTCTATTATATATTGTTCTATGTAGTTATCGTCAGTTTTGATGTATGTAACATTAGCAATCATTTGTATACTTTAAAGTATACAAAAGATTGCACCGGGTTTTTTTGTAAGTAAGTTCAAATTGTGATATACTACAATATTTTTATAACTCTTCTGTAACTTTCATAATTTTGTCGGCAGCCTGGACTGGGAAAAATGTATCACTCATAATGTCTTTGCTGAATAAAAGTCTTTAAATACAAATACAATGGAGATGCACAAATCGTTCCTAAGTTAGATCCTTATTAAGTCAGATTTCTATCTAATCTCTCTACTGGTAGAAACTTTTCCCCGTAGACTCCAATTGTTAAACGTTGAACTCGGTTGCGTAAACTCGGACATTTTGGGCTGAATTTTATTTAATCTCCTTCGCCGTGCGTCCACAACCCTATTTAAAGTAGTCACCCAGTAAGACTGGAGGATGAAGGAAAATATTTTGAGATTAAAGATCTCGAAGGTGGCAACATTTGAAAAATTTCCCAACATCTAAGTCTAAGTAACTAGCCAAATGGGATGCGACTATCTCAAATTCCCAATCATGGGTATGACATAAGGTAGTTCTAATGCATGATGAATTGAGATACTTTACAGTATCCAATATGAGTACCCAGAGGCCAGGAAAATATCAGACCATGATTTGTAAGCCACAGGAAGTCTCACGTTCTTCTCCCAGTCGACGGTAGCTGGAATCCCCTTTCCAGGAGCTATATAGCAGCTTGTTTTTATATTATGCAATTGACCGGATAGCCTGGTTGTTTACTTTGTAAATACATAGCTACTATACCTGCAAACCCATCACACTGTTAACATCTACCGTGACCTCCAGCAAAAATTTATCAAACTTTCGACGTGAGATATGAAAGATGTATTGTACATGTATGGTGTCTTCATACTCACATATCACCACACGTTTCTTTATTTACTCCAGCGATAGAGGTGTTTTGCGGTGGTGTATGGTCGAGCCTTCGCAATGGCCGGCTGCATAAAACTCCTCCACATGGAGTAATTGTATTCCAGTTCAAATATATATTTTCCTGAATCGAAAGATATGAAAACAGATCCGATCAACAATTTGACTGTGTCTTAGGGTGGCGTAACTGACTCTCGGACGCCACCATTCTCAAAGCCTCATTGCATGCTTTGGTTGATCAAATCACGTGGAGCGAAGGCAACGAAAAAAGAAGGATCCAGAGCTGTTTTAAATCCTGTCCGTTCAAAGAGTTCTAGTCTGCGATCAGAAACAGTCCACCTGCGTGGTCTGGCTGTAACATTGTTGGTGGACCCAAGCCAGCGAAACAAACCTCCAACCACCTAGGTCAGATATACACAAATACAGCATTAGCTGTCGGTTACAATCTAGGAATGCTGTCGAGGCCGTACAAATACTGGGGAGATGTGCTATTTTACCTCTAAAAGTAGAGGACTTAAGATATATGGCGCTGTTAAAAGAATATATGGCACTGTGTGTCCTTACGTAACCTAACATGCCAAAACATGTATCTATACGCTTCAACAATACTCGCCGTTACCCCCTGCCCCTGATAAATACTTGTGTCGAGGTACACAAACTGTTTTAGATAATCCATTCACAGTGCCCACTTTAGGGTTTAAACATGCAGCTATAAATGTATAGTTCTATAGAACTTAGAAGAGGCGAGAGCCTGGAGAGGTGATGTTCAGCTCCTTTAGGAAATTAGACAATCAACAATTTTAAGTGGTGTGATATTTTAACAATCGGTTAATTGACTATACTAACTCACAAAAGAACTCACAAATAAACAAGCTTCACTAATCCCCACGTGGTTGTGGACTAGACGATGACAGAAAATGCGAATGGCATGTGGATTTAATGCATTGCTAGTTTGTTGGGGTTGTTAGAAATAAGAAAACACCTTCGGGAACGTATACTATTAATAATAATAAATTCTTTAATTTTGCATAGAGTACACACAAACTTGGTCGTGCACTTCTGATTTAAAATTTCTTCCAGTGCATGCCATCCGCTACAAGCCTAGTAAGAACTTCAGTTAATATTAAGGGTACAGTATAAAATAAAACAGTTCAGACAGAAAACATTGTTGAGAAGCATGCAGGGAAATTCTAGCCAAATAGCCAAAAACTTTTTTAAACTTTAAGAAAAAGCTTTAAAAACTTACAGATCTGACAGATCTAAGTTGCCCCTGTTGTTTGCTAGACGAAATGGCGCAGTGGCATTCCCTTGGAATCCTGATTCTCCCATAGGCACAAGAGCGCGCCACCAGCCACCTGGAGCAACGAAATTAGTCTATAAAAGTTGGCTCGATGTCCCAATATCCTATGTTTTCGTCATCCAGGTGAAAAACCAATGCCAGATTTGACATCCTCAACATTTTTAAGAAGCAAAACGTCGGGGTTCATAGTGTCTATATTGTACTCGTAATGCACATAGGCTGATTTCCCAATGCATGTCTACCAGCTCCCAATGCTTAAGCCTTAACCCTTCTTCCTCGCACTCGGCCGTACTCGTGTGACCAAAGGTCGGGTAGGTTCGGAGATGGTTTCTCACTCTCTCACCAATGGGGCTACCGTAAGATGCGCAAAACATCAATGATCGTTTTGCGCGTTGACTTAAGAGTCAAATTAAACGATTTTGGAGGTTGGAGGTTGGTGGGCGGGATGGTGGGCAATGTCAACGTACAAAAACATTCCATATCTATGAAAGTAAATAGCCCAAGACTTCCCTTCATTCCCATCAAATTGTGACGATAGTCCTACTGGTGCCATACACCCCCTGGACGAATCATAGCCCCGTTCGAAAACCATTTTCGCCGAAAATAAACACAAGCTTACGACCGCCACCCATGCCTCTATTACAGAGAACCTATGTATCCCAAAACTCCATCCAACTCACTTTTCTCGCTTAATTTGATCTTAGCCTCTCTAATCCTTTGACAAATTGAAAGAGAATTGCATCAATAACTACATGTGTGAGTTTAAAAGAAAACCGAGCCCCAGACATGAAGATATTAGTGAGATTAAAAAATAAAATGACTCGAAAATCAGACAAATGGTGATTGAGGACAATGGGGAAATCAATTTTGAAGGTCCCTGCATGTGTTCGCCGCAGACGATTTAATTATTCAAATTAATCATACCTTTTTCTTTCCTTGTTGCTACTTTGATTTATTCACCCTTACCTGAGTTGTTTGATCGATCTTTTTCTTTTTGTTGTATGCTTGCGAGAGATTGATTTGTAATTTCTTTATATCTGTGTACAGACTTCCATATGTGCAGCGGTTATAACCTGATCGTTTCGTTTGTCCGACCTGTATAACTTGCACAAATGTACAAGTATTGATGTTCAATATTTTCTCTCTGACATAAATAAGTAATACCTAATGGTTTTCTGTTAGGGCACGACGCTATACCTATGTTTTTAACAAATGTTTTTAATCTTGTTTTGCTATCACTGCCTAGCTATATAGCCTAATTTAGTGATTACTTCACACATGTAACATATGTCACTAGGGAGTTGCAGTAATTGTACAATGTGGTAGATATGAGTAAGAAATATACATACAAATTATAAATGTTTAACGATCGGGGGTATCTGCCTATCATGGGAGAGTTAAATGGTGAGGGTGGGTGGAAAATTAAATATTTGGTAATCTTTTAAATGCGAGCGTTGGTATTGGTGTATTGGAGAAGAAGGTAGTATGTCGGTTTGTGGGAAACAGGTACCAGGGACCAAGGAGAGGGGGCACCACCAATGCCTCAGAATTTTATTATTCCAACAACATGAACATGTAGAGCCATAGCTAAGAAGTAACATTGAAAGTCAAAATTTACTATAATAGTATAGGGTAAACCCTTTTACTCCACGTTGGTGTATGTACCACACGCTGTTTGTATGGGCGGGAATGAGTGTGGTAATCTATCGAGAAATCCATGCGTGAAGGATGGGGCTAGTAACAAGGGCTCCCATTGGTTGATACAGTCACATGATCATATCATTGTTATCGACCAATCAGATCACAGCTTTCTCGTCGGTTTTGGGTGGCGGGTCCAAACTAAGTCAAGTCATGGCTGTATTTGTTTTTGTAAGTAAAATGCCTTTAATATCTTTAATATACTTGAACATAGCAACGTGGGAGTAAATATAGTACCCAATTCAAATGTGGTACTTGGGACACTTTTACACTGGCCTCGATGTTTGTTTTTTTTAGTGGCCCACGAGCCGAATTGTTTTCCACATTCTCATTAGGTACTATCTATATATGACGCAAGGAGGTATATAGATAGAACCTAATGAGAACATGGTACGAGGGACACTCTTGCACTGTTCGAGATGTATGGGGTTTTTTTTGGTGGCCCACAAGCTGATAGGCAATAGGACTTGGACAGTGCAATAGTCTCCTGAGTACCACATTCAAATTTAGGTTCTATATTTACTGCCACGTTGCTTTGTATAGGTATATAGCTGTGTACCTCGGGGAGGAAGAGGGAATGGCAATGTCATACCACACGCGTTGAACTGGTGCAAATTACCACACTACTCCCGCCCATACAAATAACTTTATTAACTTTTATTACAAAGTTGCTCCACTGACAAGATATTAAATTAATAAGCTTCTTGTGTCCTTAACGCATGATCAATTATACAATAATAGATAAGAGTAGTATACGTAAGAGAATCAAATATATAATCAATTATAAGACTAATTTATGATCGACTTTACAATTTTTTGGAAGAAAGTGAATTTTTCACCGATTCCCAGTTTGGTTTCAGAAAAATCGATCAACTTGGTGCCAACTGGGTGCCATACATAGTAATTTAGAGGGTATATATAAGAAACTGGATGCAGGTGGTAAATGCCTTTCAATATATTTCGATATGAAAAAGGCTTTTATTACCGTATCGCATAGATTATTCCTGATGAAGCTAAAACAAATGGGGATAGGGCTGAATTTATGTGGAATATTAGAAGATTTCCTTAATGATCGTTACCAATTTCTAAAACAGGATGAGATATGTACTTCGAATCAGTTGGTACCAAATGGTGTTCCCCAAGGGAGTTTATTGGGCCCCTTGATGTTTTTAATCTTCTGCAATGATCTGGGGAGAATAGATTTTGGAGGAAAATTGGTCCTATTCGCAGGCGATGCAGTTATCACATTAACCAGTAGTGATGAAAAGGATTTAGAGGCAAAGGCCCAAAATGCGATCAATCTTTATAGTAACTGGTGTACACTGAATGGCCTTGTGTTAAAATAAAAAAAAAATACCGGGTGTTCAGTAATGGTCGAACGGAAGTTAACATTGTTTTAAAATGCGGAGAAGAGGTTCTTGAAAGAGTGTATGTATTCAAGTATTTGGGCGTCTCTATTGACGAACGGCTAAGCATGAATTGCAAAAGGTAGTCTTTGAATTTGAATTTGAATTTGAAAACTTTTTTATTCCATCAATCAATCGCATAAAGGGGGTGACCTCCGGCTTGTGGGAGGATTCCAGGCCCTCTTGTGGTTTTACAGTTACATGCTTTAAGTGGTCGACAATACTCGTCTCCATCGATGACTGGACGACCAACCACTAATCTATCAATTTTCTTAAAATTTTTATGATGTAAGTTAGCTGTCTAATATGGGACAGTTTACGATTTAATATTATTAATGTGGTACTTCAACTCTCTGAGCCAATTGACAGTTAGTCAATAAGATTGTCGTCCGACCATATGGAATATTTTGAGGCATATTTCTTAAACATCGCTGGGTCATTGATTTGATGGGCCACCGTCTGTAGTTTGTTCCAGGAATATGGAATTCGATGTAAAATTGACTTGCGTATTTGCTCGTTTTTGGGTCTAGTTAGTTTCAGAGTCTTTCTACCTGGGGCAAAATTTCTGGTTGTCTTTCAGGCATTACGTCTGGCTTTTGGTTGGGAATTATCGAAGAAAGAATTATTAATAAAGGGAAATATTTGATCTCTAGAAGATCGTTGATAAATAGCTCTAATCAAGACTCTTTATAGAAAAAAAGAGAAATATCTTGATCTGATCGACAAAGGGAAATTACTTAGGGGAAGGGGGGGTTTAATTTTTAAAAGTTTCATCCCAAAGTCAGAGAGGATGCGGAAGAGCGCCTATTATAGGGGTATTGATTTGTGGAATAATCTTCCTGAAACATTCAATAATTCTGATGATATTGTATGGTTTGGCAAACAGTTAAAGGACTGGCACTGGTCAAGACTCATTGAATCAATGGATTTCTAGCTACTACAGTATCTGTAGTTATTAATTGTCCCCAAATTTTAGATATAAAGTCCTTATCAGGGTTAGGCGATTGTGTATGTATAACATAGACTATGGAATTGTAGCGTTTGGATACCAATGTAGATCACTTGATGATGATATTGTGCATTTACTGCAATTGTATTGAAATTTATTGTTTTCTAAGTACTAGCTCGATGTGGTGTAGTATATTATATGTAAAGGCTGTAATTATTGACAATAACTTTTTCATGTATTGGAAATTTATTGAAATTCTTTTTTCATGTATTGGAAATTTATTGAAATTCTAAATATTAATAATGGTAAAGATTGGATGAGTAAGGATTAGAGGCAACGCAAGAAAACATTCACATGGTGGACAGGCGTTTTTTGTTAACCATTCATAATTGTACGGCCATATTTGTAATAAAAAAATAAAAATGTATATGGGTGACAAATAGTTACCATACCAGGTTGAAATATTACAGATATGAGTAAGTTACAAGGTTAAATATTAATAGCATAGGGTAAACCCTTATATGACACAAGTATCCCCAATAAAATTATTTTACTGCTTGTGTGTATTATTGAAGGGGTAAGGATCGACATTGAGGGGCTATATAAATGACCGTTTAAAAACCCAATTACATTCTTATATCAAGAAAGCTGGAGCATTATTTTCAGCATCGATTTCTTTTGGTGAAGTGAATTAACGTTGGCCCACCAATCTGAATGATGTTTTTAATCTAGAAACATTTTTTAGTCCTCTCATTCTGGCGTCTGGTCGTATGTTACCCATAGTCCAACTATCCATTTCTTAGCTAAGTTATCCCTGTCAACAAATGTTGAGTCGCCACCTGTTGAATTAGTGGAGAACTAACCTCTATTTTTAGTTGATACCTTCCCATGTGGTGATTTCTTTCTTTCTAGTCATTTCTTATACAGCCCAACCTCCCGAGCCAGGGCAGATTCTACTAATCTGTCTTGAGGGAGGAACGAAACTGAGAGACATCCTGCGTTTTGGAGGCTCATACAGCCTTCAGATCATACACACACTGTTCCAGGTTGACAAGGACTTATTGAATCATAAAAAATAAATACCCATCGATTCAGAATGTCATCCATGTGCCAAAAAATGGAATGAAAGAAAGGTGTATGTTTCCTTTTTCTGTACAATTGTAGGTGCAAATAAATAATATATTGAATTGAATTGCCTGGATAAATTTGTTGATGGTGAATCACAGCTGAGACATCCAGCCCGGTTATTATTGAATTTTATTCAGTAAATATTGTACATTAGGTGTTACACGTATTCTCGGTTCTGCTAATACAAACAGACGATATTTATTTTTTCATTCACTTTTTTCGCCAAACGATTACAAAAAAAACGACATATTCTTCATTATATACCGCAGTACCAAATACCAAAACCAGTTAATGGATCACTTAGAGTGTAGTCTCATTTCTGCTGTTGAAACTAAAGACATCTTCCGTCACGAGGGCCCGTTGCATGAGGTTAAGGTGAAAAGCATGTCCTTAAGATATTCTTAACATCTTACTGTTGCACCAGCCAATATTGTATCCTTCTCATTGCGGGTGCTTAAAAGGGGGGTCTTAAAGAAGTCTTTCTTTAGGTGTCTTCGAACATATATATGTTACATCGTATTCAATCGGAAACTGCTGCTTCCATTGTTAATGTATCCCTAACGTATCCTTTATACACACACATATTGCAAACATGCTCAGTAGTACTACGGAAGCCCAGAATTTTCTCTTAATTTCTAAAGAAATGGTAGGGAAAAATTACGTAAAAATATATTTTTAATGAAAAAACGAACAACAAAAATAGGTGAACAAGAAGAAAGCATATGATGAGAGTTAAACGAGACGAGATTTCATGAGAACTGACAAGATTGGATTCCTTCCTCTAGTGAAGTGCAAAGTTTTGTGCATGAAACCTTATGTAATGATAATGATGATGTGCAATGATATCCACTTTATTTAGCTATTTAGAAATCTCTTAAAAATTCAGATATGCGAAGGAGAAATTGAGATATGAACAAAAACATTCCAACCACTTCTCCAATCCAATCATTCCATCTCCCATTCCACAACCTCCACTCACACGTTACGTAATTCCCTCCTCTAACGGATGGATTGACCTGGTCACAAGCGGTGCAACACAAAAGGTGACGAAGTATATAGAGTTGTTCCCCCATATATAAACTGGCTACAGCGCTGACCAGTGCACAGAGTGGGGCAACTGCGCGACTATCACTCATGCAGTGTACGCACTGGTACAGGTGCATGCTTATCACTCAGTGTACTATGGATTTTAAAGTTCTTCTTATGTAAGTTATTAATAGTGTAATGATTATCCGCAGGGATGTAGGGATATATATTAATTAATATCTCCTTTGTTTCTCCATTCTCTCTCCTACAAACTATTTCGAAGTCCTTTGCCACCCAGCAAGTGTATGTTTTGGTCAAGCTGAGATCGTCACGCCTCACTACCCCGACATCACACATGCCAATCTTCCCCACAGGCCTGTGCATCATCCCCGACCCCTCAATGATCTCCACCAGAGGTTGGGCCTCTGTACACAGAGGGATTTAGGCTCTCTCTCTCTCTTCCATCCACCCAAGAGAGGGGGAGGACGGAAGTTGTAGCTTACTTATTTAACTTAATATTTCTTTAATTAATAAATATAATGAATAATTATAGGCTTTAGTTTATTCCCATACATGTTCTTTGTGTATAACAAAGGGTTACACCCCTTCTGCTGAACCCAGATAGCCAAATAGCGTGCGAATGTAACACCAGTGGCGTTGTAGGCTGGAATATCTCCCAGTAGGCTGAGACGGAAGCTTCCGCCTTAGGTGTTCGCGCCGGCCGCCACCCGCGAAAACGGTAATAACACCAGCAAAAAATGTGAACATGGTCACGGGATTAAAAAATATGAAAAGAGTATCTTCTCAGCTATCCGTAGGTATATAATTTTACCAATTTGAAAGAGTAGAGGCCGAGCAATGACTGTATGGGCATAATCATGTTTAGGCCTTATCTGTTTCTAAGGTTGCGGGTGCCATGACCGGAAGCTCCCGCCTTAGCTTTATCTCCGCCTACAGGTGGCGTGATGGTCGGATAGCTTATTTTCGCATTATCAAGGATAAGGGGGGGGGGAGATAAAAGGGGGAGACAAACTTTTTTACGACAAACTTTTTTTTCAACCAACTTTTTCCCAACTATTTTTTACGACCAACTTTTTTTCAACCAACTTTTTTTCAATCAACTTTTTTACGACAAACTTTCTTTACGACAAACTTTTGTTTCAACCAACTTTTTTCAACCAACTTTTTTACGACCAACTTTTTTCATGACCAACTTTTTTTTCGACCAACTTTTTTACGACCAACTTTTTTTACGAATAACTTTTTTCGACCAACTTTTTTTTACGAAAGAATGTACCTGTCCACACATTACTCATTATTATTATTATTATTATTATTATTATTATTATTAAGGAGGGGGAATAAAAGGGGAGGGAGAGCAAGGGAGGTAGTCGGGGAGGGGGAGGAGAAGGAAAATTGATAGATGTATAGGTGTGTGTAGGGGGGGGGGCAAATTTTGTCAAATTCAGTCATCCTCATCTCTCCTCTCCTCCCCCTCTCTCTCTGTCCCTCCCTCTCTCACTCTCTCCCTCCTACACCTTAGGCCTACTACCCCGACGTACACCCCCTGTGATTTTAGCCATTTTTGGCAATCAAATTAAAATAAACTCCAAATTAAAATAAACGTCCTATAAATTTTTGGATTCCTATAAGAAGTAGAAACACAACTGCCTCGACAATCCAAGTGCCGAAGGCACTTGTAGAAAGATAAAACAGGTTCAGCATAGCACTGAGCGGCGCAGCACTGAGCCGGGCAGCACTGGACTTTGACTGGACTGGACTTTTCAAGGAGAACGACCCATAAAAATTACCCATATTTCAGATTTTAAGGTCCTTTATGTCTGTTGAAGAAAGGAGCCCTTTCTCCTTGAAAATAAGAACTTACATAGGTGTCAACTTTAGTTCCGAGTGCCCCCCCCCCCCCCACACACACACCCGGGCTGTATACTGGGAGGTTGGTATAGTTTATGGCAGGTTAATTATAGAGCGGAGATTTCTCTCTGATGTCGAGGTGTAGAAGAAGGCATATTCCATTAGTTCCTCTTAATCAGTTCACATCCCCATAAACAACAGCTGGGCTCGCCTCCCTCGACCCATTTTGGGGGGAAGTTCCTCCTGTCTTAGATGTAATCCTCTCGCTCTAAGCCAGGTCATAATAGCACATATCAAGTAGGCGACCTTTAATGCCACTTAAAATCATAAAATGACGCCTAAATGACCAATGGATATATGGCCTTCCCTCCCCTTCCATCTACCCCTTCCCACTTTCCTCTAAAGGAAAGGAGCGCTAAACTATAGCAGGAACATCGCAAAATCGATCGTATCAGGTTCGGTTGACTGGCATGCACGCATGTAAGTCTGTATAATATGTAAGTCTTTATAATACACCATTATTCAAATTTCCGCGTATGTTTCCTTGCCGTGTTTGGGAAGTAAAAAGTGCAGTAGTTCCTATGTAGGAGGTGGTATAGGAAGTATACTACCCCATATTTCAAAAGGAACATTTGATTCTCCATGATAAAGGCCCTTATCCATTGCCACGGCCGGCCGGCCAACTATAATACTTTAACATTGTCGGGTTTGCCGTATACTGCGGTCGTACACCAAGAGTAGCCTACTTCAGGCGGCCTTCGTAATGGATATAGGGCTTCAAGGGCGTGTATAGAATGAAATCATGATAGCAGTTGAGTTCCACATTGTAAGTTAGTTGTCAACAGCTGACCAACGTACGTTGTCGACACACTATTGAATTGTGCTTGGGAAAGTATCTGGTGATAAACTTTCATGAGAAGTCAATTGCAGTTATCAGATTTCCAATCGCATGTATCGATGTCCGGATTGAAGACGAGGCGTGGGGGACATGACATAATGAACGGCCGACCATTTGAGCATTGTATATACTTGGTACATTCAGTTGGGTGTGCGTGATAAATACGTGTACTTCCAGCGCAGTAATTGTCTGAAAGGTTAAATGTAACTGGTC
The DNA here is from genome assembly GCA_942159475.1 of Sthenelais limicola. NCBI lineage: Eukaryota > Metazoa > Annelida > Polychaeta > Phyllodocida > Sigalionidae > Sthenelais > Sthenelais limicola. The sequence goes on from OW804098.1 coordinate 73,579,329, forward strand.
AGTTCTCATGAAATGGGTACACTGGGGATATCAAGGCGATGACAAAATAGGTATGCAAATCAATACTGCCTCTATTATTTTGACTGCCATGTCAAAAAACAGGTGAAAATGTCATGATAATTATGTGACGGTCACGATACACGTCAGAATTTTTGTAAATTATACGTGTTGCGTAACATTGCGTAACGAAAAGGTTCCTTAAGCTATAAAGTGATCGTCTACACTGAAAAAAACGAAAAACTATCAGCATCATGTAGAACTTTAATTTATCCAGATCCAGGAAGATCTTGAAGACTGCGGGTCATTTTTCTAACACTCTGTTTATTATTATCGTCACACATTTAATCGTGATTATCATTGCATATTTATTTGTGGTGTATTTTATGTATGCTATTCCTATGCAAAAATGACCTTTCCTCACATCTTGGTCCAGATTCCTTAATATTTGAGCCTGAGTGCCAATTTCTTTTTATCATATAGAGGAGAATATATATATTTTCAGGAAATATAACCTCCAAACATCTCATCTTAATTCCATTTTTCTCGATTTCTAACCCTTCACAAGACTTTTCTGTGAATGGCCCAGCAATATAGCACACATAGATTAAGAGTCTAACGTTCTGTACATGCCTATGTCTTCCGAATTGTCCTCCGTCCCTTCTGTTTCGGGCTCCGTTGTTGCCATTGTTGTTGATGTAGTTGTTGATGTAGTTGTTGATGAAGTTGTTGATGTAGTTGTTGATGTAGTTATTGATTTAGCTGTTGATGTTGATGCACCCTCACAGAATGAGAAATACGTTTTTGTGCAACACCCCCAATTTGGGTCTCGGTTTGAGGGTCTGAATTCCTTACAAGCAGGGCATGCATAAACGTATGCCGACATATATTCACATTGAATAAATAATCTACGGTTTCCAGGGTGCGGGTACCGTCCATCCGCTTTGCTCCAGCAAAATATCTCTGCAGTTAGATTAAATATGATAGGTAAAATAAATCAGGAAATCAAGAGAAGTATGCTTAGATATTTGGGTTGAATAAAATATATCATATTTAAACTCAGCTTGAAGACCAGATTTTAAAGTTGAGAATATTAGTAGAACAGCTAAATCGACTACGTATGCATTCCACCAGAAATCCTGATGACAATGAATTTCCCCAAACAAAGATATATAATTTAAGCTGCTAATAAGATAAAGTGTATAAATGAAAGCAAAAACTAATATGGTGATGTTCTTCTATTTTTTAATTGACCGTCAAATGAAAACGTGTGAAGGGCCTATGTATTTTTCGATGTAGACTGGTCCAGAAGAGAGATGAGATTTGTTGACATATTGAATAAAAAGAAGTTGTCCCAAAAACAAAAAAAAAGATATATAATGCGATTTCAAACTGTAGAGCTGTCAAAACCCTATTATGGGTTATGATAATTGGATTAATGTTTTATATCATTTCATGAATATGCACCTCAATGTATATGTGAACGGGGGGGGGGGGGTCGTATTGCTATATCAGTATAAGAAGATACCTAAATCGATGTATTGTGTCTCTCCGTTAGATGTCTGTGTGTATGTGCACCTTGGTATTGCTGGTCGGTTAGCTGTTGAAGATGCTCTACTACTACTAGACGTTGAAGAGGCTGCTACGTTGTCGATGGATCTCGTAGTAATACTACTGGTGGACAATGGTGTGTGAGTCGTAACATCTGTGGTAGAATAAAATCTTAAGCTTTTCTTTTCTACAGTACAAGTACAATTTAATGCGGTAATCTGTTACACAGTCGACCACACACAAATATATGGCGTTTGGCCAATGGCGTTTCCTACAAAGATAGTTTTCTAGCTTCTTTCAAGTTTGAGATAATTTAGCAATATAAGGACAAACCTGGTGCTGGTTTCGGTTGTTGACCACCAGAGGAAGGTCTGCTATTGCCGAGAGCTCTATTAAGAGATCTGAGTAGAGGGTACTTCCCTCGTTGGCAGGTATTTCCTTTGAAATCATCCAGATCCAGGGCCCATATCATCCATCCACCAAAGCCACGTTTCTTTAACCATTTGACCTAATATGAATATAAAATTATGCATTGAATAGTCGCGGTATATAATACATATTGTTATTGGGATATGGGGTGGCTAAGCCGTCTAAAGCGCTGGGTTGCCTTGTGTTAGTATTTTTTGCAAAAGGCATGCTAGAAAGGGTATTCTTCTCTTAATCGAATGGCTGACTACACTCAAACATGAACTTTTGATATGGTAGTATGAACTTATGAAAAAGCCCGACATAATTAAAATAGAAAGCAAACAATTACCTTAATGGCTAAACTCTGTTCATCATCATATCCTATCCACTGGTCATCATTGTAGACAATGTAAGGTACCTGCTGATCTTCATTCCAATTAGTCGTGGCGCCCTTGTTGATATAGTCACAAATCTGTATGATATAGTATATATGAATTCGTAAATCTCGTTGATTTAAATATATTTTTTATGCTATTCAGAAAGCTCTGTGAGCCTTTTCTTACTTTATTTATGTATTTTATGTTTTTGTGTACAAGGGTGTTAAAACCTGTGAATATTAGGTCAGCTGAAGCTTAACTTTCCCGCCTAATCAGATGGATACCTCCATCAATGTCTAGTGAACAGGTTCTATTACTTTATTACGTAACATTAAATAATTTTCGACCATTTTAGGCCTGTATCCATGATTCCTAAATTAAAAAGATCACCTCGAACACTAGTCATTTCTTTTCTCCATACTTTAACATAGGCAGAAGGTCCGCGCGGTTAGTCAAAATCTAAACTATGCTCCAAGGTTGCACTCACCACGGCAGCCATCATACTTTTACAACCGCGCGAAACTAGGTCATCCTACGACCATTTTAGGCCTTTTCCCATATCCCTAAATTTAAAAAAAAACACCTCAAATACTAGTCATTTCTTTTCCCCATACTTTAACGTAGGCAGAAGGCCCGCGAGTTTAAACCTAAACGATGCTCCATGGTTGCACTCACCACGGCAGCCATCATACTTTTAAAACCGCGCGAAACTAGGTCATTCTACGTATCATCCAGCTTATCAACCCGCGGGCGCGCCCGTATAATATGGCACCGTTGCGACGGCGGGTGGCCGATCCTTAGGTTCTTAACCACTTCCCTTTACATTTGTCACACGCCTTTAGTAGCCTGCATACATCCTGACAATGTATGGACGCCGGATGGACGCACATCCTTTGACGTCATCTGTACCTTATTTAACTTTAGTGCAGTTTTCTTAACTTTTAGTTAGTTGCGTAATATGGCGTAACTTCTTATAATTATTACGAGTATTTTTGACCACCTTTAATATTCAATTGTACGATTATCGTACTTTATTGTTAATTCTATTGCAATATGTTACGTAACATTGTGTAACTGGCCTAACCTTATGAGTAATTTTAATTAGTCTAACAAACTAATGTTTTATCGTTACTCGTAATCAATTGTTTAATTGTCAACTTTAATTACTTTAATTGCGTAACTTCTTACGTAATATTACTTGGTAATTAAACCACTGTTATCTCTAATTCATCAGAAAATAAATTTCCACATTGTAGGCTTTATGATGGTGATACTAAATGTATACACTATAGTACCTAACAACCCATATTCTCCACAACCATCTCAATGTTGCCCTACGTTGCCCAAATGAGCAAAAATGGGCAAGGTTTACTGACGCGGGGCTCGCAACAATATTGTTGCGAGTGTGTGGGGGCGGGGGGCGGGGAGGGTTAGTTATTTTTTCCCATGGGTTAATTAATTTAACACAAAAAGTAGTCCGGGTAGTAGCTCTCATAGGATACCAGGACAATAACTTCTTAGATGTTGATACTGCATGGAAGGACCATTATATTTTTAATCTAGTACTTAATATTAATATTAATTATATAATTAAACGTTGGAGAAACCCGCATGGGATGCCGGGACCAGGGACGCATGGGATGCCGGGGCCAGATGATGGAGTTTTACTTCTTTTCATTTAATATTCTTTATCCAGAGAACACTCATAGGCCTAAGCTCAGAGTAATCAAACCTCATAATATGCCAAGAATCCAGACGTGCGGGTGTATATTCCACTGTTGGAGGGACCACGACTAGGAGCACCTAGGCCTTGGCGTGCCCTGTTCCTCAAGGTGAAGCCACGTCCATATGTTGCCATGCCTATCACCAACTTCTTTGGATCTGCCCCCTTCTCTTGCCAATAGTTTGCAGCGAATTCCTACAAAGTAAAAGAAAAACTATTTACTATTCAAAAGCTTCATTATATTTCCCTTGTTCGAAGGGGTGCTGTTTTCCTATATATTGTATTCTTAAAACCCTTCCCTACCATTGTCAGAGTTGTAGAAACAAGAATACTCCGCGAATGAGCGCGATAAACAAAGGGTGATATGGCACAACCAGGGTTGCCTATTCACAAATACATGTCCATACTTCCACCAGAATTACAAAATGAACATACTTCCTAGCATTAATGTGTATCAAGAATGAAAGGGATGGTGGATCTTGACATTTGTATGGTGTATTGGTGAAACGCAAACTAGTTTCATAAAAAATGCTGTATCTGTCTCAGCCAATTATTCTTTTTTTTTTATTTGATACGAGATACTATATCAATGTTAGACAAATATGTTATTGATAACCTCCGCCGAAAGTAACCGTTTGTAATTAGGTTGTTAGGTTCCTCATAGTCTAAAAGTACATTCAATAGTTTGTCATACTCTTCATTTTGCTCTAAAAAGACACACATTGTCCGGCTTAGAGATCCATGGGTCGGCCTAAATGGGTACATCTTTTTTTAGAGTAGCAACACCATTTGTCTCTTCCATTCCTATATATATGCGCTCCACTAATACAAATGATATTCTTCTTTGCGGGTGCGGAATGCGGAGTAACCCCTCCGCTAACAAACATACCGTTTTCGCACTCACCTCGGCGGGCATCATACATTCTTGACCTACTTTCTTTTCCCCTTTTCACCTGTATTCAATGGAGGAATTGTTAGGCTGAATGGAATGTGCAAAGGACTTAATACAGCGAATTTTACAGGAGATATTGTATTCCAGTTGGAAGTAGGCCTACCCATCGCAATGTAAGTCAATTATATAGAATCCGTTAGCACTGGTAACTATAGATATCTTTGCAAGTTATATGGGCTTACAACATTCAAATAAAGTTCCAGGTCCCTTTCGTCCTTTCTTGGATACAGGGGAGCATTGCAACCCGTCTTTTGATCCCATGCCCCGTTTAGGTCGTACGACATTAGATGGATTGCATCCACGGCTCTGAAATACAAAGGCGATTTTGGGGGATGATGGCTTGAGAATAACCGCAGTTAAATATTCTCAAATTATTTCAGATTGTTGCTCTTAGGAATTACAGATACGTTGTTATTCATGAGAGGGCCTAAATGAAACCAGGAGGTATTATCATGGCCAAACTATAGTTTGGACCACGACTAACAGGAATAAATTGTATAGAATGCCATGCAGATCCAGGAGAGGGACTTTTCATGAAAATACTGTTCTCGTGGTTTTAACAAATTACCTGGAAATTCGTGGAATGTCGTATCCATTGTCGATCACCAATTTCCCTGCAGCAACTGCAACAGTGAGTTCGAACATCTCTTTCCTTCCATTCACCGAGGCTTCCCTGCGGAAGGCATCCCGTAATTCCTTATCAAAGAGGAAAAAAGTATATGTATATTATATATATGAAGAATCAAGAAAGTTATCTATAGAATGGCAGCCAGGAAATAGAGAGATGGGGGTCGTCGCCAAAGGGTAGAATTCATCATCTAATGTACAGAACGTTTACAGTGGCAAGTAGCAATTCTTGAAATATGTCCAAGCTCAAGTTCAAGTTTCTTTTGTCAGACAGAGATAGGTTGCTCTGGGTTTGTCAGGCTAAATAAGTAATGAAGATCCAGCTTCTTGTGCGAGGCAGGGTGTAGGGAGAGATACTGTATATTGGACCTACCTCACACAGAAGAGTGAATCGACCTTTGTCTGCCGATTGGCTACCTCTGCTTCCAGGGTACTCAAAGTCGAGATCCAACCCATCAAAATTGTGAGTTATTAGGAAATTTATTGAAGAATTGATAAATTCTTTTCTGTTCTCCAAGGTAGACAACATCGCAGTCATAGCTGTTATGTCAAAATTCCATCCACCAACGGCAATTGAGGTTTTTATCGTTGGATGTTGTGTTTTCATCGCATTAAACCTCCGATACCTTCAAGTAAGATCATTTTAGGAACATTACTTTAGAGGAAATAGATCTAGTGAGAGAATAGTTGCAATGTACACGATAAAAAACCTTTAGGTGTTTTAATCATCAGTCCCCTATGTGCTTGCCGCCTTCTGACGAGAATGAAGTATATATATATATAAATAGATTTTATTTCGTTTTGTACAAGTACATTGAAAACAAAGTTTCTACAGCCTCTGCAACCTGCAGGTTTTCCTACTGGACTTTTACAATGCATTGTGATTAGTTAGGAATATATAACAAGAACGCACTATACAGATTCATATTAGTGGAAAAATCCAACTCTTCCCAGCTATTCCATGTCACTGGGGTATCGATTGATAATATAGTTAATGGATATCCGCTTTATATGTGGTGAGATCAGAAAACCACTGAAGGTTACATTTTGTCACACTAGGTATAATACCTGCGTATAAATTGACGGTTTACATTATGTCGCACTAGGCATACCACCTGTGTATAATCGACAGCAACACAGTTATTCAACAACAACCCCAATATGATCATCACAGCTCCGGTCAAACACCTATTTTGTATGTTAATTTGTTGCCTCCTTCCCATCCCAGGTCCCTTGCATATAAACAGTTTTAAGAAACACCCTAAAATCTTTTCTACTCTTACATTCAAAACCCCTCTTTTCCATATTGTTCCAGTAAAAAGGGATCAAATATAAAAGGGATTTCTTTACCTTCTCGGTCCGGGGGGTAATAGTTTTAAGGAGCTTTTTATTACAGGTCCCTCTTAGGGTCCTTGCTTTCTGTTCAATATTAATCTCAACCCTACTATATGGGTAAGCTAGATCTAAGATATGTACTTTTCGCCTCTTTGCTAATGGCGCTAGTTTTAGCTCCCTTTGTATGGCATCAACATTGGTTAGTTTAGGTAAGTTGAGGGCTATACGGACCGAGGAGTTTTGGATGACTTGAAGCTTATGTAAAAGGGCCTCAGGCGCAACATTGTAAATGGTGTCGCCGAATTCTAGAATGGGACGGAGGGCAACCTTATAAAGCATTATTAGAGTCTCCTTGGAAGCGACTAATCTAAGTTTAGAGAGCGCGCTCAGCTTGGACCTTGTGAGATTGAGTTTCGAATTTAGATGCGGTTTAAAAGATAACTTGTCATCAATTCGCAACCCTAAATATGTATAGTCACTTGTTATGTCTAAAGGTTCATTCCCTATTTTTAAAGTGTTAGAAAATGTTTTTTTCCTCCCAGGGGGTATAATCATTAACTTACTTTTCTTTATATTTAGAGAGATTTTATTCCTCTGACACCACAGGTCTATGTTATCAAGGTTTCTTTGCAAGGTCTGTAAGCCGTCATCGCTATTAGTGCTTATACTATTATATAGAGCAGTATCGTCTGCAAAGAGTTGTATTTCCGATCCGACAATATCAGTACGGATGTCATTGATGTAAGCTAGAAACATTAGGGGTCCGAGAGTTGTTCCCTGCGGTACCCCACATACGATATTCCTTGGCGAAGATACAACTCCATTAGCCATAACAGTTTGGCTACGATCATGTAAATAGTTTTTGAACCAGACTAGAGCTGTGACCCCAATTCCCAATCCCTGAAGCTTCTCAATTAATATGTCATGGTTGACCGTGTCGAAGGCCTTCCTGAAATCCAGGAAGGCCACCGCTGTTCCCTGTTTTTTATTGACATTTGACCAAATATGACTGAAGAACTTATGATGTGCATCCTGGATAGATGTCCCCCCTAAAGCCAAACTGACATTTAAAAAACTTATCATTCTGTTCAAGATACTCCGCAAGTTGTACATACACCACTTTCTCTAGTGCTTTGGCCGGAAGTTTTACTGAGCTAATAGGTCTGTAATTAGTTGTTTGACTACGAGGTCCGTCATTCTTATAAATAGGAGTTACCACTGCTGCCTTAAAGTCCTTAGGGACCTTCCCTGTGCGTAAAGATAGGTTGCACAGATATGTCATCTGTTCACCCAGTGCAATAAGGCAGGGCTTTAAGATTTTTGAGGGCAGGTATGGTACTCCGGAGGCTTTTGAGGTGCCTATCGATCTGATAATATTTAGAACCTTCAAGGTAGTAACTTCATTAAAAGTAAAGACTGGGCCTTCCTGGGGGTCAGCGGTGTCACAAACAGTATCAGATTCACACGAATTTGGTGCAGGCGAAATTTTATCTGCTAGGGTAGGCCCTACATTTATGTAGAATTCATTAAATGCATCAGCTACCTTGTTATCTGGGATAGCGGCCCTAGAGCCCGTGGAGAGTCGTATAAGAGAGTTATCTTTTACCTTCCCCGGTGAGATAATTGGGTGCAATGTGTCCCATAATTTCTTAGTGTCACCCTTGTTTTCCGCAAGCTGATTTCTGATATATTCATTTTTTAACTTTCTTAGTTTAGAGTTTACTTGGTTTCTTAACACTTTCGCAGAATCCCAGTGTTCTTGCTTATTTGACAGTTTTGCCTTACAAAAGAGTTTGTCTCTTTGTCTAACCAGGTTTGTCAGCTCCTTTTCATACCAAGGCGGCTTAACCTTTACTTGACGAAACTCTTTAAGCGGGCACATCCTATCCAGATACATTACAATTTTATCTAACAGGATTTCCCAACATTCATTGACATCTTGATTCACATAATAATCACGCCAGTCCAGATTAACCAGGATTTCATTAAGTATTTTTATGTCTAGGTTTTTCATAGATCTAGCTTTAAAAGTGGCTCTAGCATACATGTTTCGCAGTTTTTTCTTAACCACATATATTGGCATATGGTCACTAGTATTTTCATTTATGACACAACTCTGGTTTATATGATTAGCATTTGAGTAAATCTGGTCTATTAGAGTAGCAGTTTTTCCAGTGATCCTAGTTGGTACCTTTATTAGGGGAACCAATCCCACTTTAGCCATTATTAGTTTTAAGTCCTCTACATGCTTATTCATGAAGTGAAGCATAATCATCAATAATATTATGTTTATTTTCAAAATAGGTCAGAAAATAACACTGAAATTAATAAAGAGTTCTATATTATCATGCCTTTAAACGACCCCCCCCCCCCCATTTAGAAGAATCCCCTGTTTTGTACGATATAGTACTATATTGATATTATGGCCATATCTACAAATTAGTTCTGTGCAAATGAAAACATTTACGTTAAGATCTATTTAAGTGCCCTTAATGTGTTCCTCACAGGCTCAGAATAATTATGCATAACCAGATATTCAATGCAGACTTATTGTTCGGAAATCTATATTTATTTAAAACATTGCTCACATGTCTACATCATTCCACTCAAGTGAGTTCAGCCGATTTCCATTCATCGTAGCAAAACTGTATACAAAACGATTACACAAGGAAGGGTCAATATCTTCTGGTAGGAATTTCATCGGGAGTGGTCGATACTGGGCCCAGTTTGTATAGTAACATACTCTTCGAAACTCTGGAGGGAAATAGTCATTAAAATAATGAATTGAATATATACTAAATGTATTTTATCTACTGTAGCAATCATCTTTAGAAATGTATTGTATGTATGCGTCTAAACGGTCCAAAACAGGTACCGAGTATGGTGTTTACAATTTAAGCGCGTAGGTCTATTTATGAAGCTTCGCCAATCTACAACCCTTTTGTTCGTGTTTACAATATTTATTACCTTTTTAAACACACAAAGCATGAATAGTCTACTAAGATCAACGTTTTTCCGCAAAGAACCTAATAAGTTATGGAAATGGTCGTCACAAACGTTTATCCTTACCTTGGGAAAAGACAGCCGTTACATAACAGAGAAGAACTGCCCATGCATACCTCATGGTGAAATACTATTTGTCCTGGGATAAAAAATAGATTCAAGCGGTTATAAAAGAAGTCTGATCCCTGCTAGCCTACATTATCTTTCCATGACAAACGTCAAATAAAAAGGGGTTCTGTAGGTGGAATTTCAAATCCATCTGATATAATAATTTGACACGATATGTTATAAAAATGGGTTTTTTAGCTAAAACAACGTGTCACGACATTGGATCATACATACTTAATTATTGGACTGTATCGCAACGGATACCACAAGATGTTCCATAATACACCGTATAAGATAGAATGTAATATAAGAGTAGTGTCTATATGAGTCTGTATACGATGCCCACAGGTTTTTACCGATCTGAGGATCTTTCGAGAGGCCACCAGGCACTTGGCGAAACTAATATATTTGTGAGTCAGTGGACCTGCTCCTATACTGCAGTAGCAGGAGAAAGGGCAGTTACATTTTTTTAACAATCAATATTTTACTAAACATTTGAAGATTTCCCCATGATATGGGCTTCTCTTGCCACCTACCTCGTGTTAGTTCATTTCAGGAGGTTGCAGGAAAAGCTTTGATTAAATAGTGTTAAACCGTACCAACCTGATCTCATCTCTGGGCAGCTTATGACAAAGGACGTCATTATAAAATGGTACAAAATAATATGGCATTGAAAACTCGTTGCTTAAATTCAAAGGGTTTGGAGAATGAAACTAATGAATGGAGGTCGTATTCGAGCGGTCTTTTCGGGGCCCTTCGATCACCAGTGTTATTTTCGAGTACTCAGGGACGGTGTGATCTATTTACGGTAGGGAAGGTAGTAGTGAAACCCTTGTTCAAAACAAGGTTAAGTAGATCAGCATTTATTGTGTCGGTTGCGATACAAAATTATTTAAATATGGTAAGTTATTCTACAGAAGATCTCCAAGTTGTGGCGTAGGCAGAGATCTTTCTATCTATGCTATCCCTGTATAGTATTAGGCCAAGAAAATAGGTGTGTTTCCGATTTACCCCGACCCCCTACCTAAAAAAATCTTTCCCCTACCTAAAATTTGTTTGACCATAGTTGATGTTTTTTTAGCATATCTTAAAATCGGAAACACACCTATTGTTTTTTGGCCTTAGTAGGAAGGACTGGTAATTAATGCTGGCTAGAATATCAGGTGCTAACCTAGGGCTAGGGTGTCACGACCTCTGCTATGTTCAGGTGTTCACGTACTAACCGTACCTGTAATACATCCACACCTCCGTGTAAACTATTTTGAGGAAAATTTCTGTAATGTACCTTTGAGATTATAACTCTGAAATGTACATGCACAAACTAAATTATTGTACATAGTCATACGAATCAATAATCTGCTGATAAGACAGACACCTTCTTCACATATATATTAGAATTTAACAGATCGTTCTGAATACAAAAAGTATCTCAATTCAATACGATATACTGACAAATCGTTATAGCATGAAAGAAGTTATATGTCCCTACCTTGGAATCTTAAGTAAGAAATGACAAATAATATTCCCAGACCTGGAATTACCCTCAGTGGTAATTTATCGTGTGAAGAGGCCCGCTACGAGTGGTGATAATGACGATGTTCTCAAACGTCGTCACAACCAGGATGTATTTAAGAAGTTCGTAACCATGCAAGCAGGTAGGTGGGTCTGATTGGTAAATTTTGGTATGACCTATGCCAGTTGTTTGGGTTATATTAAACCGTTCTCTGCCCTTTTTTATATCTCAAAAGCTTTTATTCAAAATCATCCAATACATGATTGCCGAGGACATTACTGTCATCCACAGAGGTGAATCCATTGAATTAGTATTCACTAGGCCGAATATTCGTGGCGGGGGCGGGGTGGGGAGGGTATATGATGCGAAATGTGGGGAACCTGTATTGAAAATTATATTGATCAATGCGGGACATGTCACTCATATGCAATCGCCCCCCACCCCCGGCTTACTTTATTTGTTATTCCCTACCCATGTTACAAGGACACCGAAGTAAAGATGTTAATTACAAGTATACCTTAATGTCAGACAAATGAAATTGAAAGATGGTAATTAACACTGAGCTGTAAAAACAGGTGATTCTGACTCTGGAGATGCTGAAAGGACATAACAACGTCTGGGGCCCAATATACTGCCCCAAACTCCAAGAACAAGTACCTCTGGTGTGCCCCTTTCGATTCATTTCAAATTAAAACCTTGTCTGGCATATCCTAGCAGTATAATTCATCTATGCCCTAGCTTGCCCTGTTCACGTATCTCCTTACACGTGCACAAGTTTATTAGTTTATACTACTTTCTGGTAAATACATTCGCAGATGAGGTCATGGGGGTGTTCGTTCCCTTTAAACTCCCCCTATTTTGGCTACTGTAACCGGGGAATACTCGGAATATATTTACGACGGTGCGTGATGTGGACACGCATGGTTGGTTCATACAGCCCTCAGTCAACACAGTATATCTACGTGACACAGTGATCCCGTCACTCTGCTCACCACAAAACACTATTCAATGCGATATATATATATACATGAGTGTGATTGTATCTACAGCGGTTTAACCAATGCATCATTGCGGATCACCACTAATGAGTAATTCTCCCAATATATATAGGGCGACATTTGGATCTCACGCCTATGATGTCCAGAACTAGTCCGTCGCATGGACTCGAGCATTTGGGCTGATCATTTTCTTAGGATTCCTTGGCTAAAATTAGGCCGTGGGGACCCCCGGTGGGAACCCCACTTTCAACGTTCTTATGCCAAAATGTTCATCCCTACAGTGAGAAAAGTGCTTTTTCGACTAGAAAATAATTAATAATTACGAAATTCGAAATATGGGGTGCATTTGGTTGCCGTCACGCCATAATTATTAGAAATGGATTAATTAAAGTTATCAGGAAAAAATCCTTCTATTTTAGCATAGTAATGGTATAGTAATAACACGGATATTCCTGCCAAAGAACTTCTATCACCCCTTACATTCTTCCGCTTTTATACCGTGTTCCGTGATAACGGTTTTATGACAAATAAGAAAATAAAATAATATGATATAATAGTACGTGATGTATGCCATACCACTAAATGAATAGGAAATGTATACATAGAAACTAAACTATGTACAAGTTAGTACAGACTACAGGATGATCTGTCTGCATTAGGATGATATTCCCTCCTGTATATATGCCGAAAAACGTAGAGATTTACCCAATTATTCAATACTAATCCATATAATCAACGTTGTGAATACCAAAATAATGTTTGTATTACCTTACTGTTTCATTGGTTCATTGGTTCACAGTCCCTACTAACTGAATATTTATTGATAGGTTCATTTTACGTTTGAATACCACCTCTCTAATAAGCCCTCCTTTTCTTACAAAGTAGTATGCACTGATTACTGAATTATGAATGGGAGGAGTGAGGAAGTATGGATTTTACGATAATTTTAATAACAATTTAATAATAATTAATAATAACATTTTTTGATAATAATTTTACGAGGAACAATAATTTCACTAGGAACGAGTGAACTTATCAAAGAGGTCCATCCTTGCTGACCGAACCCCGTACATTCATTCCTTAGTATTTGAGGAATTTGACAAGTCTGATATCCCTTGTCTGACAGGCGGGGTAATTTTATCTCCCCCATTATCTTCGTCATGGGCACCCTTTTCAAACGTGAATTTGGAATGTGGAATTTGTATTGCTCTGGTAGCCACTACCCACCTTCTTTGGTGAACCAGTATCATTAAGCCCTTCAATTAAGACTCAATATCGCACCTCCCCTTACCTCAATCTCCACCCACCTTTACTTTATAGTTATTACTATAAAAAAAGTGTAGGTTTCGAATGTATACTATATAAGATTACATTTTGACTTTGATAATATAATCATTTTGGTAAGATTTTCGAGACTATCATTTATAACCTGGAAGTTATGAGAAACTTGTTTGAGCAAGAACAAATTTGGATTCATAGCCTGTCATGCAGCTTTGTATATGAAGGGTTATTCTTCTATATAAGGAATATTATTGTTCATAGTCATAGTTGGTTTCGACATATTGGATGGTATTTTGACTTTGGTATGTGGCTGTTATTCCTAGCCAGCTAGGATTTGGACTAATTAAATCTTTTCTAAATGTGATAACTTGTAAACCATTCATGGCGATAATATTACTGCAATATTTTTTAATCTGAACGATATTTTCAAAAAGACATGATAGACGATTTCAAAGTTGTATCTTTATTACAAATACTAATAAATGACCTGAAATGGCCCGGTATTGAAGATCCTTAGATTTAAGACAAAATTAGGTGAAAACTCAGTAACAGTAAATAGTGCTCAATCATTGAATCAACTCTCTGCCAGGCAACGAAATGTTGGCACTATAGAAACATTTAAATCTAAAGAAACCGCCAACACTCCATGATTTATCATTTGAGTGGTAAGCGGTAAAAGAAAAGCAGAAATATGGTATCTCCTGAAAAATCCATATATATTATATGTGTAATAGAATTCATGAAAACAGGATACTAGGTACTGACCATGATAATTTTACGAGGAACAATAATTTTTAATTTGACTAGGAACGAGTGAAATTATCAAAGTGGTCCATCCTTGCCGTACAAGTGAAAAACCACGATAAGGGGACTTTGGCTACCCAGTTTATATAAACAAAATGATTTTTAAGAATAGAGCACTTTGCTCTAAATGGACATTGAACTGTTACGTTTGAATTTCATCATATCGAGCCTTGTCAAAATAATCCTGTACTTTAGCTTAGGTATTACATATTGAATCATTGAATCAGTCTCTGACTTGGCAGTTGTGATTTTTTAATTCCCCTAAAAAATGGATTTTAATACTAAATATATTATGCCCAAGCCCAAAACATCTGGTCAGAGGGCTCATTAACACCAGATTGGTATATTAATTACTAATCATCAATGGGGGAATAATGGGCTCAGATCTAGACGTCTGATAAACTAATCAATGTATGTATGGGGTTCGGAGGCCATGACCCATTGCTTTGTTTTGATTAAGATAAAGGCAAAGGAATAATTAAAAATTAACCCACAATTTCCTGGGGAAGCTGGGCTTGAAAGATACTTCGTGGCTCCTCTCCCCTTCCATACATTAATTACTAAATAGTCCCTAATCTTAGGAAGTATAATTGTAACCGGATTATTAATCAGCAAGATGAGCACATGGTGTTGACACATATTGTGGTGAGAAACACACAATGTTTCAAAATTTCTCTTTTAATGTTATAGATCCTGTGACATGAGGATTGATGTCAATGAAACAATCAATATATTATATTCACTTCCTTTTTCCGTTACCACTCTGTAAATCCATATTCTCCATGTAACCACAATTTCTTCCAAGTGTATTCATATAAATAAATATGTAATGTATGGTTTGGGCTCTCCAGGGCGCCCCTACATAGTGTATCGCGAGTATAGCAACATATGCGATCCTGCGACCTGGGCCTTCACGGATCCGGAGAAGGATGCAGATTCACAGATTCCACTGGTCCAGGAGTGAACTCACAAACACCTGGGCACACCTATATAGACCACTGGATCATCTGTATGAAGGCACAAGACCACAACTGGCCTCGTCCGCTGCTGGTTCTTGTACAAGACCCTGATGACCAGGCAGGTACAGGTAACCCCTTGCCAGTACAACAAGGGGTTGTCTCTGTCACTTTCCTTCTGTGGATTAACACTCCCAGAGTATCTTTGTACTTGTTGAGCAGTCAAGGCGTATGTAGATAATACACCATATAAACTGTACATATGTGTATTCTTCATCCCTTACTATCCGAATGAAGCTTAACTTTACAAATGGTTGAGAGAAATACTCAGCTGCTGACAATGTTGACTGCTCTCATAAAGTATAACAAAGTTCAAGTGATGTTGATAATGTATAATACAAATTTTGATTCCCTATTTCTTTTTTTTTACGAAGAAAAGGACCCATATTCATAATGTATAGAGCAACGTTTCAAGCCCTGTTCATAATGTATAATAACATTTCCATTCCCTTCCAAAATTATCAAGATACGCGTGGGTAGCCATACACATTTTGATAATTACCCTAGATAATATATGGCTGAGTGGTGGACACTGCATGGGGCGAGGGACAACGCATGCTGTCCACTCACTCAACCATTTGATTGTCTGAAATAACGCATACCATTATTGCACTTTAAAACCCTAAAAGTGGAGTATATTAGGTAAATTCATAATACTTTGTAGGAAATTATGTTAATTATGTTATGTAAAGGAGCGCTTATTAGAATGGACCTATCAATAAAATATTCAGTTAGACTGTGAACCTATGAAGCAGTAAGATAATAGAAACATTATTTTATAAATTTGCAAGGATTTCTTCATCTTAAGGTAACTTCGTAATCCTATGAATTTGAGGTTGTAAAATCGTCGTAGGATTTGTAACTAATCAAATATTACTCAGATAACTGTCTTTACTAGAGAGGGTAAGAATCTGTTTATTATTGTGTATCACATATAAATTTATAAATAAAACAAACACGCTATACAATGAATACATTGAAGATAAGAATAGTTTTAAAAGTTGATAAGTTTGTGTGTATTGGGAACGTCTTCCCGGTGCAGGGGACTACATTCATGTGAGCAACTGCCAAGTGTTTGGGAGCAGCTCAATTCTGCTGAACCCAGTTAGCCAGATGGTGTGCGCACTGAACACCAGCGGCGCTGATGGCTGCTATATCTCCCAGTAGGCTGAGACGGAAGCTTCCGGCGCCACTCAGTTATGCAATAAACAACATGGCAAATTTTCGGTTTATTTTTTGTTACTAGACGTTTGATCTTTGGGTCATTTAACCCATATTACATTTGCCATGAAAGGATATTTACTAGGCTTCTTTTGCGATGTTTAGTGTTTAAATGTTTAGGCCTACTCTGTTTTGTTGGTTGGGGTGCCATAACCAGAAGCTCCCGGCTTAGCTTTATCTCCGCCAAAAGAGTCGGATAGCTTATTTTCGCGCTATCCAGGATAGGGAGAATTGGGATGCTATACAAGTCTCATTTATATGAAGTGTCACGTTCTGGTCCATTCTGATAAGCGCTCCTTACAAAGTATGACACAGAACTTAACGATTATGCATCACATACGGGAGATCAAGATGAAACCATAAAGTACTCTGCACCATTTGATTCATCATGAAGATAAATGTTGATCATGTTGAATATATAGCATTTCTAATATTTTTAGATTTGTATACATCAAGTAGAACAACATATTTACTGAAGTATATATATTACGCTAAATACTTGGCATCTTGAATTGAATTTTAAAAGGGGCGAGTTAGGATTAACCAGAATAAAACATAATCAGGACAACATGTAGGATGCGTAAGGAAGAAGAGTAATGCATTTGACCAATAAAGGTGACAAAACTAGCTAAGGTCTGTGTTTTACTATATATGTATTGGTTGTATTGCCTGTATGTTGCTGGGTTTTACTTATATATCAAGATGCGTTGCGACTTGCAAACTGAAACTCTAGAATGTGTTGTACACTTTAAAATGTTGTCACATTTATGGCAAGATACATATAGTGCATACAAATGGATAATAAAAAGCATGAGGTATTTTCAATCTAATTTATTTCTGCATCCTCACACATCTGGTTTCATGCAGTAAGAATAACACACATTAGAGAAAAACAAATCATGGTTACCCTCCTATCGGCCCAGTTGTTTTCATACCATATATCAATATACCATTTTATAACATCACTCATGAGGTGGAATGTTCAAGATTTATGTCATTTAACAATTACCAATATCCATTAGTAATAAGGGCTAAAATTATGAATACAATTTCTTTTAACATTTCATTACCATGTATGTGTGTCTTTAAGTTTATACATATATGTATATATATACACACTAACAATATGAAAAATAAAATGCCCACACTATGAGAGTATTAAATTAGACTTACGTCGAGGTAATCTTGAAGTGTCGATCTAGACTTACAGAAAACTTCAATGAACTGCTATTACTTGAGTTAATACGGGAATTTTTGTTTACAGAATTAATACAGTTAGAGCAAAGATCTAATTATGTCCTAATAGCTATACTATAATTTCCAAAACATTTTATGAGAGATAATTCTTATCATCTTAAAGTGCATATACATCTCGGAATATTTCTGGAGAAAGCCCCTCTAACTGTGCTAACCAAATTGTTACATTGTGATACTTCCTTGACTGTAGGTGTTAGAAAAAGTTCATCATAACAACTGTACTTCTATAACCTAAACACTGGGTGAGCAAATAATGCATGCATGACTCACTTTAAACGCTGCCTATAGCTATAAAATTATAAACGAAAACAAATAAAGGGAAACTGCAAAAGGGAGAAAAAGCTACATTTTCACTTTGCAATTCCGCATCTGTGTCTCAAACACTATTGACACCAATTGATATTGAATTTACCATATAATAAACATTTTTGTCCTGGTCTCGGACGCAATAATTTGGGTCGAGTTCCTTGAATTCACTGCAGTCCCTATTTTGCTAAATATCAGTTGATACTGCCTGTTATCCATATGCATGTTGTACCAATGGTAATAACAATTACTAATAATTGTAATAACTCTTGAGGAGAATCTGTTTAACAATTAACATCTTTGTATTCTTAATGACATTATATCTTTAAAAACTATGTACTTTTTTAGGCATCCACACTAAAATGCTCTCTCGACGGATTCAGCAGTTAATGGCGTATCTCTGTCCTACCTAAACATAAATGTTATTAATTGATATCACATCGTGGGTGAAAGGTCCAACTTGGATAACGTTTAACAGTGTGGCGATATAAGTGATCAAGACCTAAAGGAAGTCCATAAAATTGACCGAGATAAAATACATTAACGTCAGTATTCAGAGGCATGTATGGGCATAAAATGGAGCAAGGCCCGTGACCAATTATTTATTTTTGTAAATAACATATTGAGTAATGAATAGGTCCAATCGGCAATTAAGTTCATTCTGTCATGATAAACCATCACATAGTATACGCATAGCATTCCATTCGATCAACCAACATTCTAATACCTAGAAGTACCTTCATGTAATCGATGCAGGGATGGCATTTTCAGTATTAACCATTTGCGTATTAATCATATATACTTTACAATTGAGCTCAGATTCTACAACAAATATTCCAAACTGGTGGCAAGAAAAGTTAAATGGGCGCATCACATTCTTTACAGTAATTACCTCGATCAACAGCCACCATGAGTATAGACGTACTACTGAGGTAATTCCGCACTTATTTATATATACATATATAATGAAACCAAACGACGTACACTAGGTTAATTTCCATCTCCTTTTAATCCGACAATCCGACCAAAATTGACTGTATTATTGCTTGTTGTTTTCTCTGCTTCGTCTTGGAAGTAAAACTTAACCCGAAAAAATGCATGCAGGCATTGCCTTGTAGATACACATATATTATCTGTTGTAAAAATATAATTTGTTATAATTTTGCAAAGAAGCCAGTCAAATACATGATATGGTAAGACAGTTTAATCAGTTTGGAAGTAGCCTAATAGCGGAACTCCACTATAGGTAAAAAACGGCGCCAACAGGCAAAAACGGCTGCGACGAATTTTTTGCGATGAAATATCTAATCAAGTTAGATATTTTGCAATTGTTGGCAACAAATAAATGTGTTGCCAACAACCTATTTTACCCCCTCATCCACTAGAATTTTTACTCATGTCGAATTTTCCGAAATGTCGGCGACGAATTTTGCCTGTTGGCGCCGTTTTTTACCTATAGTGGAGTTCCGCTATAATACGTGAATAGCTGAGGATATACTCACATCAAAGGTACCAAAGTAACATTGAGCCATTAATCATGTGCGTCATGTGTTAGATTCTTATTAAATAAATCTCTGATATTGAAGTTGAAAATAGGCTTCGCAATAATTAGTATGTACAGTTTCGATAAGGTAAACAACATAGCAGAAAAGTTAGATAACAATGAACATCAACATCTGAGGCAGTGCATCAGAAGCGGAGAATTTAAGTTTCACATCACAGCGAATTCATAATCCACACATGTAAACTTAACCCAAATGATACCCACTCCTGCGATATTGTGGAGACCTTTTGATTATTAGGCAACAGTGCTAAAGGTACGTTTCAGGACAACATGGTCAAATGGCCACAGTGGCAAACCTGTAACTATACCCCGATATGCATACGCGCACCTTCTATCGTCAAAAGATGATCGTCAAGAGGAACAATGAGGGTGGATCATTTTAAACTATCTATCAGGTCGCCTAAGATAACCTACAACACAAAACACACTTTCTGGCAACAATCTGCCCCGCACCGGCACGGTGAACAATATAGCAAGTCCAAATGAAGGAACAACCCTCTACTCACTGGGAACTCTTTGCCCACAACACCCATCCCCTCGGCCATTGAACCTATAGGGTCCTTGATATGTCACACAAATAGTACACCTAACTGCGTAAAACAACAATTGGTGCCTGAATAAGAACACTTATTTAACACCAGGCCTCATCAAATGCACCAAAGTGCATAACGTGTACACGATGAGCTACGATGTAGAATTAAAGAAAATGAGTTGTAACAAGAAAGTTCCACTTTGGCATATTCTTACATGCTAGCAACTATAACCAGTTCTCACTTTGCCTAAATGCTTACACATATTTCTGGAGAAGATCGTGAAGCATCGCCGTGACATGGAGGCCTACCGTACTGAGTACTTTCCTTTTGTCAACCAAATAACCGTGTCCATTATTCAAAGGGCTAACGATCCTCCAATTACAACATTAAATTAGACCAGGTCTTATCTTAAAGGATCTCGTTATACTGTTTCATTAAAATGATGATACAAAAATGCTACTTTCGTTAGTAAGACAACACCTACACCTTTCCGAAAGGACAGATTATCACGGAGGCACACATCACATATTCAATAAATTATTCTAATTCTAATTATTCTACAACAAGAATCTCAAGCTCATCGCCAGTGAAGAGATACAAAATTAATGTCATACTCCATCTCGATCTACATAATAGAGGAATACATATATGTATTACTCTGGTAAGGGAAGCGGCTTCCCGTTATGGAATGATACGATACAATAATTTCGGTAAATCTCTGCTGAGTAATATCAAGTCATTGTGGTGCAGAAGTGCGAAAACTGAACACAAATGTCTTGGTAAAAATGACCGCTTTAACACTTAACAAAAAAAAGTAACCTCCGACCAAAAATGAAATTAAAATGCAGGCAACCAAAGTAATGTATCAGATTATCAGAACTAATAATATGAAAAAGGCATAAGCAGTCCATACACTCCTCTGAGTGATAATGTTAACGCAGTCTCCTCCAGATTTTATGTAAGAAGGGTCAACAATATGGGCGGATATGATAAGCAAAGTAAAAAACAGTGCAACAAATACAATCAATGTATAAGCCAACGAAAAAAGGATTAATGAAATCAATTCTAGTATAAAACACGAAAATTGAATGCCAAGTCGAAGTGAGCCAAATTATATTATTATTGCAAATGCACCCTGAGCAATGACTGACATTTTTTAAGTCTTCATATTAACTGGTGAATTAATCCTCACATCAAGTTACGTAATATAGGCCATGATAATACGGCCAACCTTTTTTCCCCAGATTGATATCCTGGGTAGTCCCTACATACACAATAACAAAAAAGGCGTCACTGCCTCACGGAAAAGTGGTTAATCTGTACACGTGTTATTATTTATATTGTGGCGAATCGCCCATATGACTGCGTCTTTCCAATATGTCTATGATCGTCTATTCAACATGGAAAGGGACGACAAACAAGGCACCCACAATGGCTTAGGTATAATTCGTGTTTTACAATAAACAACGTGAGCGTACACCGTACTTGTATACATTATAAAATATCGTTACATTGAACGTAGGTCTGTAGTGTAGGGATGCGAATGAGTGTGAGTGAGTGACTAAGAAGGAGAGAGAGCGAGAGAGCGAGAGAGCGAGAGAGAGAGAGAGAGACAGAGAGAGAGAGAGAGAGAGAGAGAGAGAGAGAGAGAGACAGACAGACAGAAAGAGAGACAGAGAGAAAGGAGGCAAATAGTTTATAATCCACGCGTTCGTCATGTGTATGTATGTGACAGTCAGTGTATATCATGACAGTTTTGGTCTTGAAGCACATGCTTTCACACTTCATAGTTCAGACAGACATAAACGTACAAGGCACACTTGATAACGATGAGATAAACGGTGAACGACAACGGGGGAAGGTGCTTCGGCTAGCTGCACAGCAGTCAAGAACCTGTACACACTGGGTAAGATTTGAACAGTCCTCTCATGTCGATCCCCATGAAGTGACCGATTGAAGTTCACAAGGCCATTGGAGCCACAGTGATAGCTGCCCTACCTTTGTAATGTTCGTATTCTCAATCATATAACAAATAACAAATCTCTAGTGTTTTGGGGCAAATTGCGGGGAACATAGATACGTTTTCTACGACTTTTAATACATTTTCCAATAAGGAAAGGTGTGTGTGGGGGATTGGGAAATGGAATTTATTCCTGAAATGTTCTCACTAAAACGTAGGTAAATGCCAACAGATTATTCTAGAGTCGGATAGGCTGTAGGCGTATCTTCACCATACTTGACTTTACAGTCGGTAGCAGTGCACTCCTCACTAGTACCTGCTTTGGGAGACTTGGCAACTGAGGGGGTGTAGCTCATCACCTCCCATATTAGTGGCGCTTTCTTCACATTGGTCCAGCAGAGGACCTTCTCGTTCTGTCTGTGGTACATCTCTGTAACGTTACGCAGGTCGGCCATAATGAGGATGAGATGGGCGAGCATCTGAGTTTTCTCTGGGTGGTTCTTGCGGACTAAATAATCTAGCGTTTCAATCAGTTCATACAGGCAGTCGTCGACCTTCTCCGGGGCTTCCAATTTACATCGGTCTGCCAAAAAATACAAATATATTCAAGCAACTTATCATATAAAAAAATCAATCACAAATCGACGAACTATTAATATGATTATGAGTCAAATATAAATACAAGCGCATGACTAATTCTGTTAATATAACATTTTTGTCCAAACCAAAATAGCAAAACAATTTATTCATAATAACAGAAACTGACCAGAAAAGAAGAATGCAGTTGCTTTTAAAACACATGTCTCCTCAAAGGTTAAATTTAACTTCTGTAGTCTTTTGACGATGACGAGTATAGTTTCAACCATCTCCTTGTCAAACGCCTTGTAAATATCAAAGGTAAAGCCGTTGTAAGCAGTATAGCATCCGTGAGCATGATTGAACGCCTTGTGCCTTGTGATGACCCAAGCTTCAGCAATGGAATCTACAAGAACAAAGAGAAGTCCTATGAAGAATAGCTAAATGATGATTCGGGAAAATACACAATATCAAAACAGTATTAACTACTGATAAATACAAATAAAACAAAAATTATGGTATTTACTAATGACAAGAGAAAAGATGATGTATTAATAAATATGGCTGGGGAAAAGATAGATGTAGTGAAATCTTATGTGTACTTAGCCCTGAATACACAGTCAAGATTTGGGGGCCGATTTGGCATCCACGATCTGTCGTACGATTTGAAATTGTCCATTTGAGATCGTACATCAGATCGTAGGTCCCAAATCGTGCCAAAAGCCCTACACATGCACGATTTCAGCGCCGATTTAGCGCCGATTTGGATGTACGATTCATCGTAGGGGGAAAAAAGGGTCTTCTGCGATTTCAAATCAAATCGCCGCTGCTTCTACGATTAATTGTTGATGTGTAGAGTGTGCTGCGATTTATCGTAGACCTTTATAATAGGGTCTACGATAAATCGTAGGTGCTTCTACGATTTTCGAATAAATCCGAAAATCGTAGGTCTATCTGCGATCTTGCTATATAAAAGAATTGAATTATTTATAATTTTACTTTGAAATGCTATAACTTCACTAATTCTTAGAGTATCGACATAATTTTTTCACTTTTATAATGCTGAGTTTCCCCCCTAGACATGTCGATATAAGGTCTCATTTTTCTCATATTTTATTTTATTTTATTCAACAATTAAAAAGAGAAAAAAAACCCACCAGAAAATAGGTGATGTGTCACAGGAAAATGAGTAACGTTATATTTTATTTTATTCTTACAGTTTTATAATTTCTTGTTAGCTTCTAGGGTCGTTTTTTAAAACTATTTTCTCATATCTATATTCCAGAATCGCAGACCAAATCTAGACTGCCAACCCATCCACGATTTCACTTTTAACCCACGATTTCACTTTTTTCACCATATCGTGCATGTGTAGGTCCAACAATAGGCACGATTTCAGGCAAATAAGCACCCACGATTAATCGTAGATCCTGAAATCGTGTCTGATTCCCAAATCGTGACTGTGTATTCACCGCTTAAGGTATGAACATAGATGATAAGAAGCTGATGGAAATTAAACAATTGGATGGGAGACTCTTCACCTTTAGGAAGTTTAGAAACATTAAGAAGTTACAAAAGACTCAAAATCGCATTTTGAGGGTAGCAATGGGGTGTGATCATAGAGTACCTTATATAGACCTATTGTATAAAGTTACCACTTTTCTACATAAATTGGCTGCTTTAATAATGATATCTCCGTGTTACGATATTCTAATGATTTCTTCGATAGGTAAATATTACTTCATCTCGCCTCTCGCACATAAGTAGTCAGGAGTTTATCACTTCATGTATCACCAACTCATATCATTACCTCATCATATTAAATGTCACCAGGCTTTTGTAAACTTTTTAAAATTTGATTAAAGAGCCTCGATGTAACTAAATTATCTTCAGGGTACAACGAAAAACACCGCTGGGGTGAGCGTGTTTTGCATGTTTTGTATTGTAATTAATTACCTGAATAAAAATATGAACCCAATTTTGTTTTATCTCATTTTATCCTATATGCGTTTAAGGAAAGAAAATGTGAAGGTGTCCCACATGACCACCAGTTCCCACCGGCAGTTGAGGAGAGTGGTTGTACCAGTTATTTTCCCATAGGAATAGCGAAAACAATTTTTTTTTTGTACGAGATTCTCGTTTTGGAGAAGCCATGGGTATTCAGTGGAATCGCGAACTTTTAGGGTTACGAGGCATTCTAGGAAGTCCCCATTTCTATACGACCATCACGAGTAGGCTCGGTAAGAACTCATTCACACTGACTGTCATAATGTATTATGCTAACTGCATTATTTCAAGTCAGCCATGGGCATTACTTTTACTAATTGTCCATTGTCCTTTATCCCATTGAGCCATTTACTCATTATGATGCGTACAATTTTCGCCATATTTCTTATGAACACCATATTTCTATTTTACCTGCAGAGAAATTGAAGATCTTGTAACACCTCTTGCCCGAAGAATGCCAAGAATCTAACACGTTTTAAGGCTTCACACTTTTTATAATCGGTATAAAAAAGCTTAATTCTGTATGAGGCTAATATTCCTGAAACCGGTATACTAATATTCTACTGCCTGGCCTTTCTTTTAATGCGAAACGCTTATGTGGACCAATTTCATTTCGAACACTGTATCTCTATTTTCACTTCAGGCAAATGGACCTTCGATGCTCGTGGCAAGTTTGATTTGGCCCACCAGGCGCAATGGTGGCGCCCCGTACCGAAACATGACATACGCACATTTTTCATCCCTGTACAATACGCACCATGTAACAACAGTGCATGTTTTTCTTTTAAAAAACGTTTTATAAATACAGACTGAAACTCGCTACCTTGAGTAATATCTTTGTTTGTTTCGTGACCAGTCAAGGTGGTCGGTAGCAAGGTAGTAGTCTCAATAGTGAGCAACGTACCACGGAAAGGTGGCGCTGCTGTAGCCACAATCCCTCCTTGCCTGACATGTTGGGAGAAAATATGCCTTTTCCTGAGACTAGTTAAACGGTAGTAAATTTCAATGTTCCCTGGAATAAAAACTAATATGGCGACATATTGCTTTCATTGACTTTTTGTTTTCACTCAGCTATGTTGTCTCAGTTTAAAAAGAAAGTCGTGTCATTATCTATTCATTGAAAGGACGCTGGTTTATCCATTAAGGCACATATTTATTGGCGAAATGTAGGTTGAGATTTACTGGGATGCCTGAGCCGGTTAAACAAGTACCGGTTCGTATATATATATTAACATGAATATATTATGTATATCCCCCTGGACTCTGATTTAGTCTCACACAGTCCCTGCCATCTGGTGTTTTGAGGTGCCGGTAGTGTAATATGGCAGTATATTGTTGTGACAACGATGAAGAAATGGATTTTCTTGGGGTTGATTCAGCTGGGAAAGCAGGTTGACATATACAATAATTATTTCCAAGTTCTTTTGAAATTGAGAAAATTGAGAAAAGTCCATGTAACGTTATTCCATCCATTATTCTCAAAACGCAAGAGATCATTTTCCCCTGACATTGGGATCTTGGATTAGTTTCAATTTTAAACATTACGTTAAATATTCCACCGAACATTTGGTCAATTCTCATAAACCGTTAGCCACCATAACTATAAGTTCACAATTTAAACTTGGATGTATGACCAACACTGCTTTTGCAGAATAAACTACCGGCACCAGCATGCATCCATTTACATATTTTGTTATTGAGATGGGCCAATATGCATACATATGATGAGATGGGGGAAGGTTAAGGGTTGGAATAAATTAATGAATCAGGAGATACCCCTTGATACCAATCTGGCCGCTGCCGCGCGTTAGCATAGTCGGTCCATGATGTAAGTACCTTGTAATGATTATATCATTGATATTCTTTGTTAATTTAATTTTTGCGTTATTTCCTCTAGGAAGTCTTTAATGATTTATTTTGATCAGTTTTCTATAACGCACTTTCATTATTTAGCATCTAAATCACATCAAGGGGAAAGGTGTAATCTTTTACATTTCGTTTTTTATGTATCTATCTATAAATTGCTTTTTTATTTATACCGGTATCCACCATTTGGTCAACTTAGTTTTGTTGTGAATCAAGCCCTTATATAATGCTAACGGTCGATATACAATGCTAATGTGCATGGCAACTAAATATTTCCCTTCATTGAAAATATATTTATGCATATGTAAAGTGAAGAGAGTAGATGGTAGCTATTATGAGCTATAACAACGGTGCATTATGTTAATAATGTTTTTCAACCCGCAAACTCAGTATGTATTTATTGTTTTTATTAAGCCTCCTCCCCCCAAAAAAAATAAAAAATAAATAAATAAAAAAATATAAAATTAACCATCATGCATTCCAACTGAATGTTAATATATAATTGCTGAATAGTGACTTGTTCAGGATGTGAGTTAAACTAGCCAGAATTGGTGTTCTGCTAGGAATCTAAATTACTTCAACAAATTGTACATGTATTGGATGACTAATTTGTGTATTTAGGTCATAAGTAAATGACAATTGATTAACTCTAGGGTCGTTTGTCACACGCCTGAAGTTATGTAGAATTTAAGGTATTATAGTCAACTTAAATTACAACAACTGATTATATAAGATCGCTATCATTAAATGAATTAAAGTTAAAATTGTCTAGGCTAGATGTCTATTAAGTGATTAAAAAATTGTTTTGTAGATTGGCAAATGAGAATTATTCATGCATATGAATACTTGTCCAATAAAACTTTCTAAAAAAATATACTCGTCCTGTTTTATTTTTTCAGATATGCAAAATAATCCCAATAATGTTACCTTGTATTTTCAATTGCTAATGGCTAACGGTTTGTGAGAATTGACCATAATATATGCAATTAATGGTCACCGCCACAGTTGTGCGTAAAGTATATTTGTAAAATTATATTTAGGTATTAGTCCAACCAGGGATGATGAAAACTTTCAGGGTCAGGGAGCGTGAGGGAGGGGAACTTCTGGTCCATTATATAGAATTGAATTGTTTTGAGTCAATCTTTGGCATAATTAATTAACTAGCTAAGTGATAATCCCACGCCACAGGCCTCCATAGATAGTGTGGGGGTGGGGGTGGGGGAGCCGGCATCACTGACCACTCTGTCCATCTGCTATATTAATTGATTGTATACTAATTAATTCTACCTGGAGAAGTCAGGGAGAAGTCGGGGGTGATACTCTGTCTAGGGGGAGAGGGGATGGGCCGACATAACACAACGAATCTCTGACATTAATCTCTGATATTCTTCATTAACCTAATTAGGCCGAAAAGTGGGCCTGTATTTCTTACATCATTTCTTTCTAAGAAATCAAATACAGGAACCTCAGACCCACACTCAGCTATCTGCGTCGGTTGCACTATAAGCCGCATTTTACACAAATGCCGCATTTTACACGAAAAACCCGCATTTTACACTTTTTTGGTGTATTCTATCAATTTGGGGTGGAGGCGGGGGTAGGGGGTGGCAGAGGGAGTGTGTGTATTGGCGGGGGGGGGGGGCCGGGGCCGGGGAATTTTTTTTTTCATTCTACACCTGGGCTATGTATTCTGTTTTCATTTTACACTTGGGGTTAATGCTTTCCTTAGGTTTATTCAATCAATCGGGGGTGGGTGGGGGGTGGAGGGAGTGTCGGGGGGGGGGGGGATCCCCCCCCCCATTTTACACTTGGGTTGTGTATTCTGTTTTCATTTTAGCAATATTAATCACATGTACTACAGTATCATGTAGGCCTACATCCATTCATCAAAATGTCATTTTTAGGCCCAAATATGTATTGAGATAAAATGTGTATTGTGTGTATTGACTGACCCAGCATGAATACACATGACTATTCACTTGTGTGTATAGACTGACCCATGAATACACATGACTATTCACTAGTGTGTATTGACTGACCCAGCATGAATACACATGTATATTCACTAGTGTGTATTGACTGACCCAGCATGAATACACATATTCACTTGTGTGTATTGACAGAGCCAGCATGAATACACATGTATATATTCACTAGTGTGTATTGACTGAGCCAGCATGAATACACATGTATATTGTAAGATTCTACAGGACACTAGTGTGTATTGACAGAGCCAGCATGAATACACATGTATATATTCACTAGTGTGTATTGACTGACCCAGCATGAATAGACTGAATACATAGACAAAATTGACGGGAGATAACCACCTCCCACACGCCCACGAGTCAATTTTGTATTTATTATACCTCTCCCAATGTTTGTGTGTGAAAAAATTGTGAAAATTCGATGGAAATTCGAGTTGGACAACGAACTCTGTTCACCTATCTTGTTTGTTTACTTTCTTACTTTCTTCCTTCCAGTCCACCTCACTCATTTTCGGGTCTATTTTTCTATTTAAATACGCAATAAATTCGCAATTTCACAGTTGCTTATTATATCATTTATATTTTATCATTACGCACAATGTATAACGCATCTTTTTTCCGTGAAAATAATTATTTAAATAAAGAAAATAAGGATGCAAACATGGGACTATTTTTTCAACAAAAATTCCGGCAGGGGGCAATATGATATGTAAATACCGCCCAGAGGGTAATATGGTTTTCCAATGCTGTAGCCTATGGCTTACCATACCATCCCTCCCAGAGGTATAATAAACATGTATATTCACTAGTGTGTATTGACTGACCCAGCATGAATACACATATATATATTCACTAATGTGTATTGACTGACCCAGGATGAATACACATATACATTCACTAGTGTGTGTAAAACATGACCCCCCCCCCCCCCCCCTCCCCAACTTAGAATATGAAATAATATAATATAAGATAGAATACACAAAAAAAGTGTAAAATGCGGTGTAAAATGCGGGTTTTCCGTGTAAAATGCGGTCTTTGTGTAAAATGCGGCTTATATGTGCGTGGCTGTCCCACTTTTTGAGGGCATTATCTATGGGGATATCTAACCTTCAACCTTGTGTATGGACTGGAAAATGTACAATCGGACTGGACAAGTTTTTATCCCCAGTTTTTTCCAGACTGCTAATCAATGTTTGCGGTTTTGTAAGTACGAAACCTCAAAATATGTTGACATCATTTACTACTCAGTCTACTGACGATACATTATCCTCCTCCTTGCTAAGAAATATGTACACAGTGGTTGAAATGGGAGATTTAGGTCAGTGGGAACTCTCACTATAGTCGTAGTAGTGCGGCAAAATGTTATACATAGTGAACCCAAACACTGACCTAAATACTGGGTGACGTAAACTGTTACGGTATCAACTATCAGCACCACTACGCCCCCGCCCGTCGATAAGAGGAACCAATTGTATGTGGCAGCAAGCCCATCGTCAGCGTTTAAGTGTTAATTGTATAGTATATATAGCCCATGGCTCGTTTACTGATTTCTGCGTTCCACAGTAGCGACAGGGACATTTTGAACATATATGTGTATATTTTAATACTCAGTCTTCTTTGTAATTTATTATGCAGACACCTTTGAATGTGGTCTTGTATGTTTTTCCCCAATAGATAGTTCTATCTATTGGGGAAAATATTAATTACACAAGACACAATTACAAAAGAACAGGATTATATTTTTTATCGACCATTCTCTCCCTCCATCTGTTCTTCCTTGAATCTTAGAGAAAGCATGGGTCTCCATATTACTCTAAAGCTTGAATCATTATATTAAGACAGTCACACTAATCCCTAATCTCTCCTCAGAACTGCCACCATGTAAAAATCCAGTCTATAGTAGATAAAAAAGCTTTGCAAAAAAGCTTTACCATATGGTACCAGAGAATTAATTTCTAAATATGCGCTGTAGGATGGGAATGTCAGGATTTTAACGCAAAATATGAGTATAAAACTTCCATACTCCCACTTACAACAAAAAAGGTCATCCCATTTTATTACCACTCCTAAAGGCCACTCTTAAAAAGGCTTCTTTAACAGAGGTTTGTGGTTGTTTTGTAGCATAAAGCGAGGTGGATGGGTACCATTAACACAAAACACAGGCAATGTTCGTGCTTGGTCCCCAGGTTAGAATAAACATCTGCTTTCACAGACATTTCCGATAAGACAAAGCTATTCATCTTTGTCTACAACATTATTCTTCTCCATCGCCTGCCTGGGGGGTAAAAATAGGCCTGGGGAGACGGGGGGTAAAAATAGGCCTGGGGAGACGCACAAGTCCTGGACCTCAGGTAATACCAATAGTTTACAGGGTGGCATTTTAGATTTTCTCACCCGGGCTGTGAAGTCACCTACGTACCTCCGGGTCGATTTTTAAATTTTGGAAAAGAAACGAAGATAAATTTGATGCGGAAACAATCCATCAAATATACCCTTTTTTTTAGACGAATTTTATTCAGGTTATTATGCTGGCAAGGCCATATTTAATGTGGCTCGGGTCAGACTCGGTCTTCCTCCACACCCTGAATTATCAGGTTTTACATTTGAATCAATATTTGTGTGTGAGGTCAGAATAGAACAATTTTATTACAATTTCAGCTTATAAGGGTGATACAAGGGGTATGATAGGTTGGAGAGAGATGAGATGGGGGTGGGTGGTGTGGTGTGGGGTGGGGGGCGGGGGGCAGGGGAATGGAACAGACATAGTATTCTTAGTTCAATTGTTATGATAATGACTCCACTGACTAAGTTAATTCATTCTGTAGTTCCAACATTTAGATCCAACTCCTGACTACACTGCCAATATATTTTTTTTAAAAAAAACACTGCCAATATGTTAATACACACATGAATGCATAGTCGTCAGAGCGTTAGCCACGGGGTTTAAATGTACATGTACTTACAGCCCACAAAGATGTACGAGCTTCAATGTGGAATTATTCATATATACAATGTAATGAACGAAGAAACGGGGAAAGATAACAATAATTGCAACAGAAACAAATAACCATGTATTCTACTCCAAAAGTTCAGTTTAGAATGGTAAGAGAGGACACTCTCTAAATTTCCCAAGTTCGAAATAAGATTGAACATAAATATGTCGGAATAAGAACCATGACGTATGATTACAAATATGAAATATTGCAAGCCAGCAAGACGTGAGGAGATGTCTGTCGGTGGCGCTGATGCTGAAATTATATGGCAATTGGCCATCACCCGGTGCAATGCAACATTTTGGCATAGGTCTAATAGCGGGGAACGATGGCAACAATTTTTGTTGTTGCCCACTAATAACAGTTAATTGCATGCCTGCAATGAAAACGAAAATGGAGGAGTGTGCCACATTCTCTGGGAGAATCTGTGGAGATTTGTTGCAAAAAATTAGTGGGCAACAACAAATTTTGTTGCCACCGTTTTTTCCTCTAGGAGTTCCGCTAGAAGACTGACCAAATTTGGAATCATTCTTGCACCGCTGTCAATCTCAAATACGATTTAAAACGCAATCGCGTTAAGGACGGCAGGTCTGAAAAAGGGGTTCTTTTCCAATTGTCCCTCTTTGAGTTTATATTCTCTGAAGTCTTTCGAAGTTGATGACACACAATGTCAAATTTTATGACAAACAAAACTGCTTGGTCTGAGCAATGTTTTGAAAGGAGATAAGCTATGAAACAACCAGTGATGTCCAAATGCGGGGGGAAAAGGGGTTGCCTTTGATTACTTTATGCCCTTTTTAACGCTATACTTTCGTATATATGATATATTTGATCATATCAGGGCGAGGGAGAAAACACGTTAGCGGGATACAGATACCCTACTATTCTGAACATCAGCAATGGTCCTTTGGTAATCCAGGGAGTGGCGGCTGCTAGTAGGCGCCTTGCGAATGTAATTTAGAAAAGTTTAGGCCGTTTTTTGTATTATTGTTGGCACAACGTTAAAACATTATGGATATTTTGTTTCTCAATATGTCTGTCTTTCCCATCACCCAACCATGCCAACCCACCCACCGTCCCTCGCGTAGAATGACATAGCATCTACGCGACCCCTGAGATAAAAAAAGAGAGAGAGGAGA